>CM040428.1:138870848-141691085 GCA_022702705.1 Papilionanthe hookeriana x Papilionanthe teres
CACAAAAATACCTTTCATTAAATCATAATATCCTTAAAAATTTGATAAAAATCAAGGCATAAAAATAGGTATTTTTTCATGAATCATATTGCAATCACACCAAGTGAGGTTAGCCCTCTCCTCGTAGGAGCAATATGCGGACTCTAAAACCACATATTGATTAGCATGTATACTTGTGTGATTGACTGGCTTACATTTCAATAACATTTTTGTCATCATCACATTACATATATATGTTCAACTGTGAGTGGTTTGATTGTATTCCTAATTGAGAGACACGAACACTAAACCCATATGATATTACTGAAGTTAAAAAAATAGAAGATATGCGTAATTTGATTAATTTTTTCTAGCACATCAAACTGGTTACCTTTAATATCTTAATATATCAAGAGATAAAATTGAATGGATCATCGTTATAAAAAATAAACCAAAATGAATTATTGAGATAATATTATTAACCTCATTCATAAACAACAAGAAATGTCAATTTTTTGTATTCAGATCAATCCTATCAAACAGAGCATTACACTAGAGGATATCACAAGGACTTAAAAAGAGGTTATTCAAATTATAGATGACATTGATAATGATATAAATGAAAAATTTTTAATATCATTAACAACTAAATCATCAAATAAAATAGACTAATATTGGTATGTCTTTTTAGATTTTAGTTTCTTCATAATTTTATCTCTTATAATATTAGCTTGATTTCTTTCAAATTTATTATTCCTCATTCATTTTTATTTTTGGTGCTTTTACATATAATTGTTATATGTTTCTAATTTTCATTCCACACCTTTCTGCTTATACTTTTTTGCTATTTATATTAATCATTCCTCCTTATTTTTGTTGTTTTTTAACTTTGCTGCTTTGTAATAAGTTTATTAATGTCCTTCTTGTAATAGATCGCTTTAGGTGACAGCAGAGAGCGGCCACCTCATTGACCTTCTTGTAAAGTCCCTAACTCTTGCGAAAGAATAGTGAAGTTAGTTTCCTATCTGCCTCACATAGTACTAGTGATGTGTTTATTAGAAGCACCACCACCAATACACCAGTGTGTCGTGATTCTGCAGCTTTTTTCGCTACTTTGATCAAGCGTTGTTGCTCCACACCTTTAGATGAGTCACGCTCTTCTATACTCATTGCTTTGAGGCAGAACACCTCTAGTTGTATATATATTGAGCTGAACGGACTCAAAAAATTTATTTTATAATACAATAAGTTGAATGATCTTTTTGGTATTTTGTATAACTAATATTTCTATTTTAGGTTCGAAACCTTTAGGTAGTCCATCACACGTATCACAAAGATATTTAGGAGTAGATATGATACTTCATATCTCTCTCGGAAGTATATACTGATTGTAATTTCAGACATGTGATTCGGAGTTTTTGAGGTAGAATAAGTTAATTTGAATTAGATATATAATTTCAAGTTATTTTGTTACACTAGTAAATCCTGCGTAATTTTTATTTTGTAGAGGTCCTTCCACTAGGTGTCATAGTATCACTAGCAGATCTGACATATTTTTTGAAGTTCACGCCTGTCATCATTGGATGATTTGTACATGAAGTCCCATAAGAAGGAGTGGTCTATTTAGGTTGGGGAGGTGACTTGGGTGCAGTTGACCAAATCATAAGTTATCTTCTAATAATGAGAGGAGGAAAAAGACAAACTGGCAGAATAAGAGTACTAAAAAGAGCTAGCAGTTTCGCACTCTACAATGGAGGATAGGTCCCACATATAGAGCACTACAAAAAGTTGGTAAAATTCATAAATACTTGAGAATTCAATCATGTAATTATATGATACTATTTTTTGATGTCCATAGGCTCAAGACCTTGGTCGCCACCTTCCGCTACGGAGTTTTTTGTTGTAATGCATTGACACCTAGGGACACAATAATGGGGCTTCATCCTCTCTCCTCATGTTAATGTAAGTACGAAATTTTGGTTTTTAATGTTTTTCTTATATTATTAATGTAAAATTTAAATTAATCATTGGTTTAAATTATATAGGAGTACTACGAGCACATTTGAGACACGCAGAGACAGAGAAAGCTAGAACTTGACAAGAACTAGTAGTGGTGGAAGTTTGTCTATCAGTGAGCTGTTTGAATATGAGATGTGGAGGCATGGTAGTAGACAGTGTGCATGGATTGGGCTCAAAGGGTATTGCATTCGAGGCCAAGCACTCTCGAGCTGCTCGGGGTGGTCTGAGGTCATCTTCATCGAAGAGTGATGAACTTATCCAACGTGTCATTACTATGAATGAGAAGCTTCATCAGCTATTTAAAGGCCAATTGAGAGTCGAGGCCATTGTAGTGTGATTGGATTAGATTATTGATCGCCGTGACAAGTGACCATTGAGTCCAGAGGATGAGAAGGAATATGATGAGGAAGATGAGGGAGTCGATCATGATGCGTATGCTGATGATACCCCATAGGTGTTCATGTACTTTTTTTAGCATTTGGACATAATCCTTTGTACACATATTTTATGTTTAGATTATAAACTTTTTGTTTGATAGACACTTTTATAGATTTAGTGTAATGTTTGTTAAATTCTATTTGTTTTCATTTTTTATACATGTTTGTACGATATATTATGTGTTGTGTTGGCGGTGAGTATATATTTTAAATTTTCTACAATTTTGCGTCTGATTTACATCGATAATTTTTCAATGCAAATACCTTAAAAAAAGTCTTAAAGGTAATCCACATCTCTTTGGCAGAAATAATGGGTGCAACGTCCAAACATAAATTGCGGCTGCAAAAAGTGCACCCAATATTTTGCAGCCACAAATCAGACGGACAACTTTTACATCTGTTTCAATCGTATTGAAACTGACTAAGGTCAATAAAGTCACACGTAAAATTTGACGCAATTTATTTGTGTCAGTGCTGACGTTAATTATATTAATGATGCTCATTTTTGTGTGTGGATCATATGCCTGACACAAATTAATGCCCTTATCAGACGCCAATTTGGTAAAAATCCAGTATGGTCAGGTTGATAAAACCAATCAATAACACTAATAATAATAAAATCTTATAAAAGAGCTTCAAACAAAGGAAATCGTAAGGTAGTTAGATTTATATATTAAAAAATTATGTTACCCATGCAGAATTATGCAGCCATAAGAATTGTGTTGGAGCTATAGATATGAATAATCATTGCAATATAATTTGACCCAAAATAAAGAGTTGAATCCTGTTGATGTAAACTATAAAATCATATGAAAGTCACTGGAGTGGCATGATAAATATAATAGCAATTTGTATAATTATTTAAAATGAAACAAAATATTATTAAAATTTTAGAAAAAGCTATGAATTTTACATTTAAAACATCTTTATATTTTTAATCGATAAACAAGTAAAATATCATTAATTAGCTGATTAACCTATTTTGTTATCGAGTCACGAAAACCTTCCAAAAATCTTCCAGTATCAATGCCGGCACTTTTATTTAATGAAGAATGCATGATAATGATTAAAACAATTAAAACATCATTATTTTTATTTACATTTGCTTTTAATTTTGTGAGGTTAAAATAATTGACAAGTTCTTAAAAAACATAAAAGGTTCATCAAGTGAGGACTAAAATATAGACCTCGGCAATGCCTTCCAAGGGCCTTCTTAACCGGACCAGATGGGAACCAATTTTCCATCGATTAGGCTTCAAAAGATTTATGCTAGTGATGCTGGAGGCATGAGAGGACTTTACAATGGGCATTGAAACCCTAGACTTCGAAAAGGGCAAGACGCAATTTCAGGCTAAGAGATAACTTGCAGTACATTGATTCGAAATAAACTGAGATTCCCATCGAGCGCCCCAAATAATAATGAACGAGGGTAGGGCGAGGCTTCAGGGCAATTGATCGGTCGTCAAATGTGGGAGAAGGAATAAGGCATATTATTCAGTACGCTCTAATAAAAATAATCATATAAGAGGAAGAATATGAAAATGTAGGAGCTTAATGAGAAACCAAGCTATTAATCTAATGTTTAAAATGAATTTTAATCATTCATTAAATTTGTTTACACGTCCTACACCTTTACTTTTTACATTTATACCACAATATCTTACTTTAACAGTTAAAAAGTGAATACAATATTTCATTCAAAGGTAAAGTGGGATATAAATACATAAGAAACAAGTGACATGTAAATCTTCCTAAAAACTCAACAGATTAGATAACGACACTTGCTCCTCAGGCTTTGGCTAGCGTCAAGGAAAATAAGGAAAATAAGTAGGTTGGTTCAGAAGCCAGTGCACTATAACAGCAGCATAAACTCTTACAATAGTGTGACAATAATATGGAGATATCGCTATTAAAGAACACCTACTGAGCACAAAAATATAGGTTCAATATACGTATATGATTGGGCGTAGCATTCGATGGAATAAACCCATCAGGACTAGGTGGAGCATGATATAGTTAAGCAGGGATGAAGTCTCGGAGTAAACTTGTTAAGGTCTTCAATATATATCGTTAAGTGTGCGATCCGGTTCTTGATACCTCTATTTGATCTGCTGCGGACGGGACAACTTCAATCTCGATGACCTTTGAGAGCCGTCTACTTTGATTGTTGCTGCGCCCTGCAAAAAAATGTTGGGTAAAAATTGTATTAAGCAAATTATTATTATTGCCCGTCGGCCACAATATAATGGGAAGAAAACATACATGGAGAAGCTAAGGAAAATATATCTATATCCACACACACACACACACACACACACACACACACACACACACACACACACACACACACACACACACACACACGCACGCGATGAACGGCACTTCATTAGAAAGCCGTACGTTGTGTTTGACACATCTAGAGCACAAATATCATCCATATGCCCAATTAACCAAAAACTAAAAATACTCATCGCATGCGGATGCTGGACGTATCACGCAAACAGCCATACTAGCTCCCTACAACTGCCAGCTCTCTTCACACAAATAGGGTAAAGTTTGTATTTTGGGGATTTAGATATATGCAGCAAATTTCAGATCTATTTATATATTTAGCGCCTAGATCTATATAACAATCGAATTTCTACTTGTATATTTAATTCGTTTCCCTGGAAATCACTATCATGACATCCCACGAAGTTTCCTCTTTTAGAGATTTCATCTGGTCCCTAACAATTTAACTTCTTTGAAACCCACTTTTGCAAATTTCTCAAGGGAGCCAACCCTTCTTATGGGGGGAAAATTTTTCTGTTTGGACTCCGGACGTAGCTCTACGTGCGGACTTCCAGTAATACGCCGCCACATGTGCAACATCTCGGATAATATTGTGGGGCTATTGAAGTGAAACAGCGAAATTTATTTGGGATTATTTCCAGGTTATTGAAGAGAAACCCATATATTTCACATCAAATCGCGTCGATTATTTTGGGGTTATTTTGGGGATTATTCCACTTCAATAGCCCGAGATAACACTGAAGATATTATTTCGCGGTTATTTCGGGAATATTTCAGGGTTATTACACTTCAATAATCGTGAAATAACACCGCGGAGGTTATTCTGGGATTATTTCAAGGTTCTTGAAGAAAAATTCATATATTCCACTTCAGTAATACCGCAGAGGTTATTTCAGAACTATTTTGGAGTTATTTTGGGGTTATTGACGACCGCGGTTTCACTTCAATAACCACTACGGTTATTCTTTTAGGTGAACCCATATAGCACACGTGACAGTATATTACTAGAGTTCGCACATAGCACTACGTCCGGAGTCCGGACATAAAATTTTTCCTCTTATGGGACACGTTTTTGTTTCTCAAAAACACGCATTAAAAGTTCAACAATAAAATGTGCTCATCATGATCCGTTTATTTTGGGGACATTCAATTCTCAACTCAATCAACCTATTTTTATTCTATTAGCCCTCAGCCTATTATACCAACTCGAAAATTTATCTCAGTGAGTTTTTCTTAAGAGTTTATCCGGTCAACCAATGTCAACACGCTTTCTCTTTATAAATCATATGACCATGGCAACCCACCTCAATGAAATTCCCCTGCCTAGTGGTTCATTGTCTTAAAATCACCTTAAATTCCAAGGAATTCAGTCAATTGTCGATGGAATCAGCACCTAACATTAGTGAAACTTGTTTTATAGGTCCATCTGCACTCTAGAAAAATCGTCACACCACCAGGAGTGCACAATAAAGTCACCCAGAGTGCACAATGATGTTGTCAACTAAGCACATTGGCGTCTAATGCTTCTGCGTTAGAAAATCTGCAGCCAAACGTCACTAAAACTATCAAGTGGTATATAATAGTCCCCTAGTCCAAACCACTTCCAAAGGTGTCATTCAGATACTGCCATTAGACTTATCGAACCTGCACATCTCTCCCTTGGGGATGGCTATCATTGGCTTTTCTCTATGAATCATGATGCTGCTTCAAATGGTAGCTTAAGTCCAAATTGAAAATCTTAGGAGCTTGGTGACATAATTAGCATGTTTAAATGCTATAAAATCACTAGAGTCCTGCTTTCATAACAAATGCTTGCATTAGATTATGTACATCAAAATTGACTAAATCTCAATCTAATATAGTCTTTCCAAGTCATACGAAGTCCTTAAAATACTATTAAATTCCTATTTTCTTAAATCATAATCATAAAATATTATTACATTTAAACCACGTAATGTACAACCCAAGTCTAGATAAATAATAATTATCCTACAGCAAATTGTTTCCAGCACAAGTTATGAAAATATGATACTTGCTATAGTCTCCAGTCATCCACTGGTGACCATCTTCAAGAAAAAAAAAAATGTCTCAACCATAGGTTCTTATTTGTTTTTCTTTCCCTTGCTTTTCAGGCATATGCATTTGAAACAAGTCTGTATCTTAAATATGTAAAAATGCAATCATTCCACTCACTCGTGTCTTCATATCCACGCATGCTAATCCCTGGATTCCATCCCAGCAAGGTTTCTCCAGCACTCCCCTTCCATGCTGCTTCAAATCCAGGCAGCTCATCTAAAATCCAAAAATGAGTACTCATTTAGCACAAAAATAAAATGAAAAGTTCAAAATGTGACGTTCATCAACTTCCCAAAATTTGTTGTGGCAGAGACCTTGATTTAGATTATGTAGTGTCTGCATGGTATCCACCCTTCCATCAGAATTCAGCCTCCTGGTAAATGAGTGGCCCTGGAATATAAAACCAAATTATGAAAGGAATTAAAAATAATAAAAAAAAAGAAGTGGGAAAGACAGAAAGAAAAATGAATAAATAGACAAATTAAAAAGACATCAAATCCCTATCACTTGCCCTGTCTTGAATTCCTCTAGAGACCCTATGTGTAGCCCTGCCTGAACTGGCGTCGGCTTCTTTCCTTTCTTCCACCACCACCTTCACAAAAGCCAGCAAAGTTGTATATGTTAATGATCAGGAAATATAGCAGATTCGTTTTTTTAAAGCTTAAACTTACCCCATTGTCGCTCATTCTCCTAGTAGTGGAAGAGGTGTAATATGTCCCATTAATGCCACCATATCTCGTGGTTGAGCTGTGAAAGGCGTATTTACTCGTTTGAGGTTCCCCACCAGCAGGTATATGGAGTTCATTCTGATTTTTTTGATGCACTGTAAGCCCTGCAGCTGATAAAAACTCAGCTAACCTAGTGTTCTAAAAGCAAAACGATTTAAGGCATAAAACTATATGCTAAAAGAACGAGAAAAGTATCAAACTAGTTCTTGACTTTTTCAAAAGGCATTTCAGTACAAAAGCATATAAAAATGTTAACTTACAAATTATTTTAATGAGGGCCAATAAATTCCTCTATTGGGACTATTTCACCGATACGGAAAGAGTTTGGGGACTAGTTGTTATTTTTATAGATGTTAGACTAAAATGACACCACACAAATATTCAGAGAATATATGGACACTTTCCTACAAGAGCTAACCTCTTGATTTCTCAATGGGGCCCTGAGAACATGCTTCCTTTCTAGAACTGAGAATCTTTTCAGGATCCTTTTCATGCTCTTCAGAAGTCTCATCGACATTCTCAGCATCATCAGACATCTCTTCAATTATTGGGCCAGAAGGTTTTTTCTGCAAAAGATTATTCTCTAAAAATTCGACATTATTTCCTTCTCCAAAAGAGTTTCCATGTGAAACACTATTCTCAAAAATGCTTGGGCCCATGATGCTTCTGAAGCGGAAAGTGGAGAAAGGATCAGCCAAAAAAGGGTCGTCAAATAGACCCCTACTACCAAAGAATCTTGATGACATGCTCCTTTCTCGACCGAAAACACTAGAGTTTAGAAATGAATCCCGCACACCAAAAAAGTCGTCTCTCCTGTTTCCTTCCATGCCACTTTTTACTGCTTAGTAGACCCTTTGGAACAGAGCTCCTACAAAAGTCCAGAATGCAAACCAATATAAATTGATAGAGTAACATGAATGGATGGGAAAAATAGCCTTTATAATATACAAGCAAAGTGCATAACAGCTATTGATGAATAAATACAAGGAATTGCTATATCAGATTATAGCTGATAATAAGTACTCAATAATATTAAAAGGGTTATTTACATACACAGCACTAGAAACATTACTATTTAAAAAATTAGCACTTGCATACCACAATCAAACAACTGACAATTTTATTTAAAATAAAAAATATGGGTTAGTATTTTATCATGAATTTTAATATTTGAGTAAGAATTTGAAAATGGATGAAAGATAATGCTAAATTTGTAAATAACAATGTTTCAGGTGCTACAAATATAATTGCCCCATTTTAAAAATATCAGACCTGAAGCAACGCTTAAATTTGGATGCCCTACTCGAGAGCATCATTGTTACATGAGCCTCTCAGTCAACCATATAAATCATTAAAACTGTTGAGATATGGAACAGTGCAGCTTAATATTATCGATAGGAGGGGTATTTAAATCCAAATACATAAGACACAACAAAGAAAAAGAATACAACAACAACAACAACAAAGCCTTAATCCCACTAAGTGGGGTCGGCTACATGAATCCTTTTTCTCCATTGCGTCCTATTTAGTGTCAAATTTTCGTTTAATTCTAATAGATTAAGATCATTTTTTATGCAATAAGTCCAAGTTTTCCTAGGTCTACCTCTGCCTTTCTTAACATAAGTTGTATTTAAAACATCTACTCTCCTAATCGGATCATCAGGTGGTCGACGTTTAAGGTGACCAAACCATCTAAGGCGACTCTCTCTAATTTTATCCGTCACTAGTGCAACACCAACCCTATTACGGATAAAATAGAATAAAATAAAAAGAAAAGAATAAATCAGAATATAACAAATAAGAAATAGATGAGGGAATAAAAACTAATAATAAGTAAAACGGGTAAGAATTATCGTTATAAATCTAATACTCCCCACAGGTTAAAACAAAGATGTCAGTCATGTTCAACACGGATTTGAAGTCATGGAACAAAGAATAAAGAAGATACTCGGTGAAGATATTCTCTAGTTGACCACTAGAGAACACAAACGGAACACAAATTTCACCGTGCTCGATATTTTCCTTAACAAAATGTCTTTCAATCTCCACATGTTTGGTACGTTCATGTTGAACTTGGATTGTGAGCAAAGCTGATAGAGGCCTTTTTATCACAGAATAGCTATAGCAAGACGGAGGTTGGCATACAAAGTTGGCGAAGCATGATGCGTAACCAGAGGGCTTCACATCCCCAAGAATATTGACCGAAATTCAACATCAGCACAGCTCCGGACAACAACAAATTGTTCTTTTCTTTTCCACGTGACAAGATTTCTTCAGATAAATGAGCAATACTCAGAAGGAGAATGCCCATCATGAACCGACCCAACCCAATCAACATCTTTATAAACAATAATAGATCAAGAAGTGTGACGAAAGAAAAAGAAACATAAGCCCGATGTACCTTTAATATAATGGAGAATCCGGTGGACAGCTTGAAGATGATCCTCATAGGTAAGGGCGTAAACAAGTCTAGTCGAGCTCGATTCACCCTTTACTTGAGCTTAATTAATTTTATGAAGTTCGAGCCAGCTCACGAGCTGAATTTTTATTATATGAGCGAGATAATAATAATTTAGGTAGTGTTATAATAAATTGATAAATAAAACGAGTAATTATGAGAAAAATAATAAGAATCAATTTATATAAAAAATAAAATATCAATTTTTAGCATTTTTTATACTTCAATAATAAAATCTTTAATATATATTTGAGCATATTTTATATTAATATATTTTTAAATGAGCCGGCTCACAAGCTAACGATTCGAGTCGGGGCTAGCTTGAGCTTGACTTGTTAGCTCATCGAGTTTAAGAGCCACTTATTGAGCTGAGCTTGAGCCGGCTCATGAGTCTACTTCACACCACTTAAAACCCTACTCATAGAGGTTATGCAAGAATCAACTCATTATACCACCTGCGTGCCATATGTCGGGGCGAGTATGAGCAAGGTGGATGAGTGTCCCTATGAGACACTGGTAATGAATCTTGTTGACAAGGCACAACATTAGAATGTTTGATAATTTTTCATTTAGATCTATAGGTACAGTCACTAGTTTGCACAGAAAAATGTTGTTCCCTGTTAAGAGAGATCAACTACATATTTGCGCTGAGACAAGCAAATGTCTCGAGATGACCGAGCCACTTCCATGCCTAAAAAGTATCGAAGAGGCACCAAAACCTTCATTTCAAAGGACTTACCAATAATGTCTTTCAAGGAATCAAATGCCGAGAATCGTTACCTGTAAAAATAATATCGTCGACATAGATAATAAAGATATACACCTAGCCATTGGAGGAATGTCAGAAGAAAAGAGTGTGAACAAATTTGTGAACTTGCCGAACCAGACACTTGGAGACTGTTTTAGCCCATAGAGGAGCTTTCGCAGCCTGCACACTTGCCTTTCAGATGCAGCAGAGTTAAAGCTAGGAGGGAGTGCACGAATAATGTTTAACTTAACCATTGGAGCAAATGTCTCATCATAGTCAACTTCATAGGTCTATGAGTACCCTTTAGCAACCAATCGTGTTTTATTGCGTCCAAAGGATCCATCAGAACTATATTTGGTGTTGAAAAACCATCGGCACCCCGCCCCACAGCTTTATTATTTTGAGGAAGATCAATGACATCTCACGTATGGTTCCACCAATGGGCATTCATTTCCTCCATTACTATCTGTTTCTAGGCTGGAACAGCAAGAGCAGCTTCAATAGTAGCTACGATTTGATAATTCGTCAAGGTAGTAGCAAATGCTCTGTATGTCAGCAATAAACAACGGAAGAGACATATTTTGTCATAAAATAAAAGGAGAATGTCTAATTGCGTACCTTACTCAGAGAACTCACCTCCTCATTTGGAGGGGTCGTGTTGAGGATGTCGCCCGAATAGAGTTAAGGTCCTAGAAGGAGGTAGCAAGCTCTAGAGTAGGAGCATTGAGAAGTGTGCGTCCTGTGTAGACACGAAGAGTGGGAGGAGAAGGTGCGCTCAATGGAGCAGGATACTCCTCAGTGGCAAGAATAATACGGGTAGCACCCATAAGAGTAAGAAAAGAGACAGTGTCAAAGAACTCAAGTTCCCCCTCACTTGAGGCCAAGCTAGGAAAATATGGAACATTTTTAAAGGAGACATCAGCACTAACTTTAAAGATAGGATCAAGACACCGATACAACTTTTGAGCGATGGATTACTCTAAGAAGATACATTTTATGTATTTGGGATCAAATTTACTCTGAGTGGGGTAGTGTTCCAAACAAAAACAGTGCACCCAAAAATCTTGGTATCTAATGTGTAAAAGACACAATTGACAGGGAAGCATGACATCATAATAGCTTAGCGGGTTCGGTACTCATGAATTTCAGCAGGGACTCTATTTATGAGATAAGTGGCAGTGAGAATGGTATTGTTCCAAAACCATTTCAAGGCATTGGATTGAAACATACTAATGCAAGCAACATCGAGGAGGTGACGATTTTTCTTCTCAATTACCCCATTTTGTTGAGTATCTGCATACAAACTATGGTGAAGGATGCCATTACTCATCATGAATTCAACTAAAAGAGATTTGAAAAACTTACAACCATTGTCGATCTGAAAGACCTGAATTGGAGTTTTAAACTGAGTTAAAACAAAAGTGAATAAATTTTGGACGGTGATAGCAACTTTAGATTAGGTTTTTAAAATGTAGACCCCTGGCATCCAAGTGTGGTCATCAATCAAAGTCAGGAACCACCATTTATTGGTGTAGTCGGAAGTATGAGAGGGTCCCCATAAGTAAATGTTAATGAGAGATAATTGAGCGGAATGTGTGTAAGTGTTGGATGGGTAATGGATCCGATGATGTTTGACTAATTGACATGTCTCACAATTGAAATTAGAAATATTTTAATAAGAAAACATTAAAGGATACAAAATTTTTAACTGTTGAAAACTAGGATAACCCAAACAACAATACAACAACATAATGAAATATTCAATGACTTGAGATAAACTATGTTTGACTAATTGACATGTCTCACAATTGAAATTAGAAAGATTTTAATAAGAAAACATTAAAGGATACAAATTTTTTAACTATTGAAAACTAGGATAACCCAAACAACAATACAACAACATAATGAAACATTCAATGACTTGAGATAAACTACAACTCTTGAATGTTTATCCTCACTCTCTATGCTCTTCTCTTGGAAGTTGCTATCCACTTAGTAGTTCCAATCATCCTGCGTGAATGATGATCCTAAAAAACACCACCATCAAAGAAAATTAGCAACGCAATTAGTATTATTCGTCAATTTGTTGACAAATAACAAATTACATTGCAACTGGGATATAAAACAAACTCCAGAGTTAGACTGGTCATTAGTACAACCGACCATTTATCAACACTAAAACTATATGAGCCATTGAAAATTCTAACAATAACTTTTCCAGAGCATGGAGAGTAAGTTAAGAAAGCTTGCGATCATCTAGTCATGTGATCTGTGGTATCTAAATCAATAATTCATGGACTAGAAGTGAAAGAAAACTGTGAGAGCAATGGGAAAACTACATTATCAGACGTGATCAATTGCTTCATTTGATTTTTCATAGATTTGGAGGATTCCGAGATGTTTCGGGAAAGAGTCGGTTATACCATGAAATTCGAACGTTGTCGTGAGACCGTTAATACATAAGGATTTGGCCGAATGTTTGTATATCAGTTCACCATGAAGTTTTTAACACTTTTCTTAAGTGAGTTTGGGGTGACCGGTTCGGGGTGACCGGTCCGGGGTGACCGGTCCGGGGTGACATGGAAGAGGATTGAGCACTATTCGAGATCAAGGCAGAAGATTCGGCTGGAGGAGTAGAAGTGCCGAGCATGACAAGTCTCGGGCTCTCTTTCTGAGCAATCTAAATAAGCAGCACGAGCTGAAGGAAGAGGGTCCCGACCAAGAATATGACCCCATACTTTGTCAAGGTCTTTTTCTACAATCTTCTGGAAGACAAAAAAATCAGTCTAAGATTACCAAATGTAGTCGTAATATAGGTCATATTCCATCCATAGTGCAACAAAGCTACTAAAGTACTGGATTACGGTCCTTAACCCCCTGTTTTGCCTCCTGAATTTCTTAGGCACCACATAAAGTTGACCGGAATTTCCTACATCCAAGTAGGTATCACACTGCCGTTCAGAGGGAACTAGCTAAAGAGAGGAACATATATTAACGAACAATCAAAGTCTCCATGGAGTTGATCAGCCATGCATGATTATGGAATTCTCCACTTCTCAAGCTCCATATGTTGGACCAGTCTTTGGAAGCTCATGAGATGAGAGGTAATCGAATTTCCTGCGTCCTTTGATGAACAAAGACACCGATTGGAACTGTAAAGAAAATTGTTGTCGTTCAGTTTTTGGGTTGTGATCAGGAAATTCATGTTTTTTTCTGGTCCTCTGGACTGCGGAGAAATTGAAATCGGTATCGACACTTGGTGGACACAAGCACACCGTCAGGAGAAGACTCGGTGGAGGAAGAGTCTGTAATAATTCCAACTGAGCCAAATGTGATAACAAGGTGCTGAGATATAGAAACATCTCTAATTGAGGATAGAAAAGGTAGATCTCGCTGCCTACACCAGACAGGAAAAAAACTAGGTTTGCTTGAGAGAACCCAGGTTGGCGAAAAGGCATCTGATGGCTAGAATCACAGCAAGACAGTTCAGCGGCCTTTCTGCAGAGGGAATCCGATGGATGGAATCAGCAGCCTTTATGCAGAGAGACAACGCTAGTAGAAGGCCTGTAAAAGGGCTTGCGATGAGATTCGCGCAGAGTAGGGCGGATGGAAGAAAGAAATAGGGTGAACCCAATGTGTTCAGCGGCAGAAACCTTGAAAGGAAGATCTGCAGGTGGTCGGCGACTAGGGTGGAGGCCCTTATGTTAGAACCATAGCTCTGATACCATGCTGAGATTTGTAATAATGCAGCATAATATTATTAATAGGAGAGGTAATTAAACTCAATTACAATAGACACAACAAAGGAAAGAAATAAAACAGAATAAAACAAATAAGAAAGAAATAACATAATAAAACAAAAAGAAAATACATAACGAGGGAATAAAAACTAATAATACGTAATGACGACTAAAGATGGTCATTATAAATTTAATAAAAAAACAAACGCTGCAATTTGTTGAAGGAACTAGCAAAAATTTACCATCATTGTTCTCAATAATAATCTTAAAAAACCTTAAAGACAGGTTCCAAGTTTCATCACAAGATATCATTAGGAAAGAAACATCTATAGTTATGATCAAAAAAGCATTAACATCATTATTTAATTAGCCCTGCATATAGTCAAAGAACAAAATTCAGGATAAAAGACAACATATTATAATATTAGTCAAAATATCCATAAAAAGAATATATGCCTCATGTCTATAAATAAAGATGAATAAAATACCGAACAGCTAAAAGATTGCTAACAAGCTGCTCACAAAAATTCAGTAAACTGCTAGCAACTTGGCAACAGAATCGATAACAAAATTAGGATAATTAAATAAAAATAATAAATTTTAGGAGACTGAATAATTTAAATAAATCTAGACTGCAGAAATTTTAAATTTATGTCCACATCCCACCAAGCAAGGAGCTGCTAATTCTCCCATATATTTAGACAAAATTGTGGAATTTTCCATACAAATATTTATAAGTTCACTTAAGAGGGGACCACTTTTCCACTTTACAAGGTACCCACCATTAAAAGTAGACATAATTTTATCACCAAGAACAGCTTCAAGAATGTGATTGTAATGACTATCTAAGAGATATGCAAATGATTGATTGGATGTGAAATTAGAATAGAGATGAATTTAAAGTAGTAACTAACGCTCAAAGCATAAAGTGGTGCTGATTGTCTTATAGTTAAGATATTCTTATCAATGAAAACCTAGAATGAGAAGATAAATATTACATGAACAACAACATTTCAGTTCATAACAACAACAATAACAACAACAACAACAAAGCCTTAATCCCACTAAGTGGGGTCGGCTACATGAATCCTTTTTCTCCATTGCGCCCTATTTAGTGTCAAATTTTCATTTAATTCTAATAAATTAAGCTCAATTTTTATGCAATAAGCCCAAGTCTTCCTAGGTCAACCTCTGCCTTCTTAACATAAGTTGAATCTAAAACATTTACTCTCCTAATCGGATCATCAGGTGGTCGATGTTTAATGTAACCAAACCATCTAAGGCGACTCTCTCTAATTTTGTCCATCACTGGTGCAACACCAACCCTATTACAGATATATTCATTTCACATTTTGTCACTAAGTGAAAGTCACTCAACCACCTAATCATTCTCATCTCGGCAACACTTAACTTAGCATTATGCTTCTCTTTTAAAGGCCAACATTTAGCACCATAGAGCATTGCAGGTCTCACCACTATCTTATAAAATTTTCCTTTCAGTCTAAGCGGTACTTTTCTATCACATAATAGGCTGGACGCATTCCTCCACTTCAACCAACCAACCTGAACTCTACTATTAACATCCCCATCTATATCACCATCGCTTTGAACAATAGACCCGAGATATCGAAATCGTTCACACATTTCAATTTCATAACACTTGATTAAAATAAAAATATATATCTTTTAAAGAAAATTAAATATAGATAAAATTCATGCCAAATAATAACTTAATAATCACTCAAATAACAGTTTCACAATAAAAAACATAGGCCCAAGAAAATTCGCACGTAAATCAAAATCTCACACCTCAATAGAAAAAATATAGATTATAATAAATTTGACCAAAATCAATCGCACTGACAATCATAGAATATGAAGACAAAGTAATAAGAAAATAATTCAACAAATACAAGATCTTACCTCAACTAAAAGGAGACGATAATTTCCCGAATAAATTGGCAATCATTATTTATCGCGCACTCAAGGAACTTGCATCCAACAAGCACAAATTTAAGAGGATAGTAGAATTTCATCGAGCAATAGCTTTATATGCCTGAATAATCCAATAATTATAATCATAAACCCACGAACAAAAATAATATAATTCTCAAATCACAAAAACCATTTAAACCCAAAAACAGCCATAATAGCTCATCATTTTCCAGAAATCACACATCAGAGATAAATAGAGATCACAAAAAGAGAGATGCGTTCCAAGTTATAAAATTTTAGTTCTGATCGCATCATTCCCTTCAATGATAATTACTTTATGAGCTAAAGGTCCTAGTAACTTATAATTTCATAAGGTGTGGTTATCAATTACATATATAGGTGGGAGCTTCAATAACAAGGAAGAGAATCTTATTTATATCTATGGTTGTAAACGAGCTGAGCTTGAGTGAGCCAAGATCGTCTAGTGTTCGGCTTGTTAAATAAAAATATCAATGTCTCTGTTTGGTTCGTTTATATATCGAGCACAAAAAATTTATTTGTGTTGCTTAGTGATCCACTTAGTGGATTCATGTAGCCGACCCCACTTAGTGGGATTAAGGCTTTGTTGTTGTTGTTGTTGTTGCTTAGTGATCCAAACACAACAACTCATTTTGATAACCCTAGTCATGCAACCGTAGAATGGTAAGGGTAGTGACAAAATTTAAATTTTATTATTTATATTAAAATATTCATTTAAATAGAACTTAAATATATTTTTATTCTATTTTTTTATTAATAATTTAAATTGATTATAAATTTTTATAGCCTTGTAGTCAATTATATTATTTAAACTAAAACTCATTATATATATATATATATATATATATATATATATATATATTCTTTTGAGCCAAAACGAGCAGAAAAGGAACAAACAAATCTTCATGTCCAGCTCACTTATATATCGAGCGCAAAAAAATTATTTATACTCTGCTCATTTACTTGGCGAACAGATCTAACATGAGCTGCTTAACTAGCCGAACATGAGTCGTTTCCGAACAACAAGCCATTTTAATAGTCCTATTTAAAGCTTATGCATTATCCAACCACAATAATATCAAAACCTAGTCAAAATAAAAAAAAAAGAAAAGCAATCAAGAAGCCCTGAATTCCCCTAGCATCTTCTAGTGATGTGTCCTGTCAACTTTGATGGGATTATTAACTTTTTAAAAGTCAATCAAATACAATGGAAGAAATGATCTATATGCAACGACTGAAAGAACAATGTATGAAAATAAATTGTAAAAGAAAATAGAATTGAACTATCACGAAAGCCAAACAAACACGCAGCCTCTAAATCATTTTGAGCTGACCTAAATGAACACAAAATCAATTCAAATTAATTTCATGCCGAACAAATGGCAAGTCATTTTAAAATTTAAATATTCTTAATGACACTAAAAAGCCAATCCAAGCAAGATCTCTCTAAGTTAAAATCATTTTATCACAGTCAAGAAGATTGTTTATTGAGCCTAGGAAGATACATCAAAGTAGAGAGAGTAAAAATGTTCAGTGCCAAAATTCACAAATGATCTGTGATTTGACCTTATTGTGCAAGTCATCAACAACTTACAAAAGATAGACAACAAGATGAGGACTATTTTAGAAATTGTTGTGTTCATGGCAAGAATATGATGCATAACACAACAAAAGTAAAATATTCATAAGAAAAATAAGCACATGTTAGGATCAATGAAGAAGTTAGCCCTTGCTTTAGCATTATAATAGTGTTATAAAAGTTCGCGAAGGGGAATGAAATTGCAATGAAACTTCTTGAGTGAATATGAAAGGAGTGAGTCTAATATCATAATCTAAAAGGTTAACAATGAAGTTGGGTCTTCTTGTGCTTGTTCTTGGCCCTCTCGGCTCTTACATTTTCTTGAAGTATAAAATTAAATTGATGTTTGGTTTGATTGTATCAAGCTTAATTAGTGCCCTAAAGAAATCTATATCCCAAATCCTGCTAATTGTACAAAAGGATGTTAAAAATGCAAGTGTGCTGAAATCAGACCATTATTAAGATACATTATTTACTATTCTTCTTATAAAAGAAGCTAAATATTCAGAAAATTTGAAATTAGAATAGCACCTTGTTGAAATCGCTTTTTAGCACCTTGTTGACCTTGTTTTTGTCGAGGTTTAGTTTTCCTCCTAGATTTAGGATTCTAGCCTCAGGAGCTTCAGGATTCTAGCCTCAGGAGCTTCCCCGACGATCCTAGATTCCTAGCAATGGGACCCTCCTCGTTTTAGAAAGTCTGGAGCCACTTCGTTACTCTTTGAAATCCTGCACGAGATTCTGTACCGCTAGTCTATAGCCGGTCGGAGTTGACGTCAGGAATTCAAATTGAGTCCCTATAGGATCCTTGGACATTATGACAGCCTCGTGTACGTCCTACACACCTGGACGCACAAATTCTCAGTTCGCGGCCTCGACGCCTTCACTTTCTCTGCAGTGGACTAGAGCTGAAGTCAGAACGCCGGGATGATCGATATCAAAGTCAGAATTTTAGAAAGGGCTAGATTTGACGCACTTTAGACGCGACCGTCAACTAGGTTGTCCGAACGACCCCGGATGACGAAATTAACTGCATTGATGCTTCCGGAACGTCGATTTTTCCTAAAATAAACGTTCGTTTTGCGACGATAACCTGTCGGGGACGAAATTTGTGAAACAATTTTTATTATTCTTATAATAATAATACTTTTATTATTATTATTATTATTATTATTATTATTATTATTATTATTATTATTATATATTCATAAATTTCTCCCCTCATATTAATTCCTAAGCCCTAAAATCCCTTCCCCGTGCGATCGGTCCGCCTCCTCTCCTGTACGCACGATTGGGAGACTTCATTCTTCCCTCTCCCGCGCACGAACAGGTCGCCCGACCGTATCTTCCTTCCCCATACTCAAGTGTATCTTATGCGGCCTTCTCTTCCTCGAGCCACACGTACTCGCCCCCATCCCTTATCCCTGGCTGTGATGTCTTCTCCTCTGCTCTCCCCTGTGCAAGCCCGTGGCCACCTACTCCTATCTGCGACATTTTTGTCATTGCTGCTAGGACCTCCTCCACTTAAGTTTACCTCCTGTAGGTAATTTCAGCACCCTCTCCTCCCTCTAGTCTATAAATGAGCCCAACTTGGGGCGTCCCTGGGGCTGGCCGAATTTTTAGAGGAGGGGAGGAGGTGCTGGACTGAATCTTGGAATCTTTGCTCCTCTTGTGTGCTCTACACTAGTTGGTAACACTTTTCCCCCTTCTCTTTCACCTAGCCTTGCTTGGTGAGGCTTGAGTTTGTTTCACGTTACCCAGCTCTGTTTCTTCTACCTGCTTGGTCTCTCGGCTGAGCATTCATATGCCATGGAATATTTTGTTTACTTGTTTAAATGATTGTTTCTCTTCACCCTCTCTAGTGGCATGCTAGTGTGTTGTTATATCAAGGCTTGGGGGGTGTTTTACTATTTGAAGCATGTGAAATATAGAAATGTGGGCATGTGGAAAGTTTGGGTTTTAATGGCATGTTACTATCTCCCTCTTTTTTTTATGTTTAAAGCAAGTTCAAAATGTTGAAAATGTGGCTTTAAGATCATGCTATTCCTCTTTATAAGCGTGTTGGGATATGTATCATATGGCTTTACATTTAAGCTTATCTAGCATAAGGTATTGAAAAGGCTCATTTGGTCTTGCAAGCATGTGGAAGGTTCGGTTTTAATGTCTTAAGTTTTCTTTGGCCCAAGAAAAAAAAAATGCATGTTGGGATTGATTGAGAAAGATTCTATGTTGGTTCTTACTTGAAGCAAGTGGTAGCTTTATATTTTGATACATTGAAAGCATGAAGATGTTGTTGTGGCTCAAGTTTGGCTCTTGTCAATGGCTTGGTTTTTAGTCTCGAGCTGAGGCTATGTTTCAATCATATGAACTTTATATATATGAAGCTTTGCAGGCTTTGTTTTGGCCTTGTTTTGAGGGCTCGGTTTGCTTGCTGTAGCTCTTACCTGAGAGCCCATGTTGATGTATTGTACTTGTCCTTGCTTAAGAACTTCAGGGGAACTTGTTTTTGCCTTGTTTAGGGGGACTCGGTTTGCTTGCTTTAGCCCTTACCCGAGAGCCTATCTTGATGTACTCTCCCTTTCCTGGCTCGATAGCTGTGGGAGGGTTGATTTTATTCATCTTAGCCTCCGTTGGGGATTTGATTTTGGCATTTCATATGCACCTTAGGTTTGAAAAGGGGACTTTATTCCGATTTGAGAAAGGTTTTGTGGACTGTTTTGAAATGTTTTAAATGTATGTTTGAGGCTTTCTTGATGTTGTAGTCTTTCAGCCCTGTACTTGGCTCGGTCCTAGCCTTATGGTGGCATGACTTCTGGCTCATGGCAACTGCAGTTTTTTTTTTTGCCCTTATGATTGGGCTTGTCCTGGCTTTGTGACGGCTCGGTTTTAGCCTTGCTGTGGTTTCTTTTCTTTAGCTTTGTGTTGGGCTTGATTTCAGCCTTATTGTGGCTCGGGTCTAGGCCTTGTACTGGCTCGGTTTTAGTCTTGTTGTGGTTTCTTTTCTTTAGCTTTGTGCTGGGCTTGATTTCAGCCTTATTGTAGCTTGGGTTTGGGCCTTATGTTGGCTCGGTTTCAGCCCTATGACGATTCAGTCTTTTGGTTTTGTGTTGGGCTGCAGTTATGTCCTTGTGGTGAATGTTGTTATGCCTTGTGATGGTTTGGAGTCCCCTTTGCTTTCTTATGTGGAGAGGTATTTGAGAATTATCTTTTGAGGACCATTTCCTATGTTTCACTTGAGAGGATTGGAGCTAAGTAGGAAGATTTTTGAACTTGTTCATTCACTTTCTTATGTGTTAAAAGCTTTATGTTAGGGTGGTTTTCCTGTTTTTGCCTTGGCCGTGAGCTTCCTTGGTCCCTGTTGCCTTGGTCGTGAGCTTCTTTTGGCCCTGTCCTGCCTTGGTCGTGAGCTCTTACTTGGGCTTATTAGAAAATTTCCCATTTATGTGATATGTTAAGTTATGAATTAAATTGGGAGTTGGAAGATTTCAATATTTGGGGTTTGGAAATGTCTCAAGCCATATTCAGGGGTGTTTTAGATTAACCCTCCTACCGTTTGGGCCCCTCTCTTTTTAAATTGGATTTTGTGGGTGGGTTAGTCTCCTTTCCTTCCCCTTTTGCTCTTTTGGTTTGTTTTCTTTCGTTTTTCTTGCTTTTGATTTTCATTTTGTTTTGGGGCATAAGGTGCTGATGACAAAAGTACACTGGTGGTAGAGTGGAATGATACTCCATCCTACAACATCAGGACCTGCTCCAGGGACCCGATGAACCGTAGGATGACGGTATCATTCACCGCTACGAGACTAGCGGGGCACCCGTACTTTCTTAGGTTGTTAGTGATCCCACGCCCGAAGAAGTGATCGACTCGTGGACAACCACAATTTTTTAAAAAACTGATAAGAACGGATTAGATAAGAACATATAAAATATTTACAACAAAATATATTTTCACTACAATCAAAATTGATACAAACTCTCTTTTGTATGCCTGAAATCCACGTGCATGGTAAAAATATAAATTTTAAAAATATATTACAACTTGGTTGTCCACTTGTTGATTATCGCACGAGGTTAAGCGAACACCCTCCCGAGTAGGTCTAGCAGAGACACCCTTCTAGCTGAAGTAATGGCTCTATACATTTCGGTGACCGAGTAGCCTTCGACGACCCTCGAGTACAACTACGTAGTTTCTGAGCCTTGCCCCGACCCGAGTGCTTGCAGTTTTCTTCGGGTTTTTCGTATGATTTTTTTTTGGATAAAACACTCGTGGTCTTTTCTCCGGGACTTTCCCGAGGTTTTGATGATTTTATTTAAATTGTCATTTATTTTTCTGATTTTTCCTACTGTGAGTCATTTACCGTTCTTTCTCGAGCTTTCTGGAAGATATTTATTTTTTTTGCTTGGCTTTCATTTCATGATGCATTTTAGTTCATACATCTAAGAAAATAACGAATCTCTCAGGTATAGAGATTTGTTTATACTTACAGCATATTACTTTTTGTACCTGCTACTTTTCTTTTTAGCATGTAACACACTCTTTACTGCATGTTTTACTGTTTTCCCGTACTATACACCCTGCTGTCACGCTATACACCGTACAACTTTAAAACATGCTTTTATAGGGTATTTAGGAAAACTACAACTATAGGGCCGCTTGATTTGACATCATAACTTGCCACTCTAGAAAACTTAAACCCGTCACGGTAAAGAGCTTGGAGCTAGCGCGGTGGGTAGCACGGCCATCTTCAACAGCAAAACATGTCTTCACCAGCTAAACCATTTCTTAGTAATTAAACAACAATCCATGTGATTTCGAGGTCTGCCATTTAATGCGACATAAATCCTCAACTTTTCTTAGCGCTTTCGTATACTCTCCTGCAGCAATATGCTCTAAACTCGTCTTAGGATTTCAAGGTTGTCGTTTGTCACGACCTACATCCTTACATCTTCCAGGCTATTCGTGTGATCGTTTCACACAAATGTAAGCCCTAATTTAATAAAATCTGCAGGATGAAACATTTAAATAATCTCTCCTCAAAATCGAAGTCAAATCATAGGATAGCTTAGGAAGTCACTGAGGTTCTCCTCAGAATCTGTGACCTCCCCTAGTTTTTCTTCTTTTGGATTCTACAAGAATGTTCCAAATTTAAGTCAATCATCTTTCACACCTCTTTGTCCGATTTTTGTTGAAAAGTCTCATCCTTTTGACCTCCTTGAAGATAATATTTTCTGATTATTATCGAGAGTTTTCTTAAGTGACTTCGATCATTTAAGATGTAATTAACTATAGGAGATTGCCCTTATAGGAAGTTTTTCTGAACCCAGCTTAATATAAACTCTATTTAATTCTTCATATTAAATAAGGGAACTTGTCGGCAAGAATAAAACGGTTTCGTGCACCAAACGGACGTCATATATTTCTTAGCTTATTCGATCGAGTCTCACTCTCAAGTTCGTGTTTATCTTTAGTGATAAATACAGTGTCTTGAGTGCAGTAGTTGCTTTTCATTTAAACAATTGAAAAATATGGTACATTCGATTTCATATTTTTCAAAAAATTATATATATATATATATATAAATTAAAACGTCCTTCCGAAGCGGGCGACGGGATTTCGATTCCGGCGACCGACAGCTTCCAATGGTTAACTCCACACCCAAAATAACGCCGACACACCTTTATCCATATAACATATCAATATTCATGAAAAAAGAGAGCTTGACTGTGAGTAATAGTGAACAACTATTGTCGTGCATCCAAATGGTGGTGTCATGTGGATGTGGTGAGAAACTCATTTGACAATGTATCTCAACAAAAATATAGTCCATGACAACCTTGAATGTCTTAGTTAATACCAAAAAATAAAATTAATAACACCTCTAACATTCAAAAATAATCCCTGCCACAAGTAGTAGAATAAATGAGACATTTAAAGAGCATACAATAGCCTATAATTAAACAATGAGCAAAAATATAAACGCTACTCTTCAATTTAAGATGTGCTTGAGCAAGTGTACGACTTAAATATTCCCAAAAGTGAGTGTACAAGAGATTCAATGAGAAATCTAAATGAGTAGTTCAAGGCTCACAGAATGATAATTATTTACTAAGGTTAAAGAATCAATAAAAACATGACAATAAGATGGAAATTATACACGTCTGCATTCACATGAGAGACAAAATAGATCTATACTTTCATTTAAATGAATAGCATCTAATGTGGGTTGTTACTCGTATTCTGGGAATTGTGAAAAAAGAGTAAAAAAAGAGGAACAAGCTTTGTGTGAAATTGTAAACAAGAAATTAGATCCTAAGATGTGAGTCATTAAACATATACCCCATTAGGTTAAGCTTCAAAGTTGTATTAGTAAACCTTGCCTAAATATGTGAGTGATGTCTAAGGTGATCTACACCCCAAATATGGTTGCATCTACAAAAAGATTAAAGTTGGATTTTAGATAAACACTCTAAGAGCAGCGTGACCTTGCTTAACTCAACCAAATAAAATGAAGCTCATCAAATCCTTTGATTAGGTACTCAGGCATTTCTTTGATTACGCCTTGCATACAATTTACATATTTTAATAAAAGGTTGCTGAATAAACACTGTAGGAGGTTCAACTATAAGCCCAACTGCAAACATGACAGTAACAGACATAAGCCGTTTGGATTTCTTTAGCAACCAACTTTTCACCAGCTTCAAGCATTTTCCATCTCATTTAAGCATTTGTTATAGTGCTCAAATGAATCTCTTCCAACAAAAACTCAATACTCAAACATAGATGAAAATGCAGTCCAGTTCATGCAGCAATTGTTGCTCCTAGAAATTTTCTCAAAAAGGTTACTATCTGTCTTATCCAACAGAATTGTTTATCCTTTTAACGAAACAAAGTAGGGATGAACGCACTGAAAGTCAAGTGGAATTTAGGGTCTGTTTGGTTCACTGCAACTGCGCTGCTTCTGCAAGTAACTTGCATGCAAGTTCTCAGTTGTCTGTTTGTCATGATTATAGGAAAACAAATTGCTGGCAGCCTTTTTCTCGTAAAAATGACCGGTCCGCCCTCGTTTATTAAAACTCGTTCGAAATTTTTTATTTATTTATATGATATACAGGTTTTGCAAATACAAGTTTTTTTTAAAATTTTATGTTTTAAATATTAAAAGTAATAAATAAAAATTTTATTTTTAAAAGTTTAACGTAAAAATTTTGATTTTTTATTTTAACAGTCAACCATATTTCATGTCTATATATTTAAATATATATTTAAAGCTAAAAATGATCATATATTAAAAGTTATTTCATATCTATATATTTATATTTTTAAATTAAGTAAAAGATGTGTTTAAAAATATTTATCGATTTATACGTACATATTTTAATATATCTATGTCATTTAAAAGTATTAAAATTTTGAGTTTAAAATAACGTAATTGCAAATGATTTCAAACAAAAAACATGAAGATAACGATCGCACATCCCAAAAGTCATAAAGTCCCGCAGATGTACATCGTGTCCTCTCAAGACGTACTAAGAATAAGATACAATGAAAAAGAACTGTAGGACAATTACAAGGAATTTTGCAGAAGGAAATAACATTTTACCACCATTTAATAAGACAATTAGAAGCATTTGAACGTTGGAATATTCCCCAAAACAAAAAAAAAAAAAAGGCAATTAGAAGCATTTGAATCGTTCAAATCTGGCCCCAAAAAATTTTTTTCAAAAAATACATTTATGTAATAAAACAAAAATAGCATCACACTCTTAGCGGGCTTGACTTCCTACCATTCGCTTGGAAACATGACTGTTTACAGTTTGCATCATGACAAGAAAAATCCCTAGCAAGTAGCAGAAAAACAAAAGAAAGGGACTTCCACATACATAAGAAAGCAAATTAATCAGACCAGTTCAGCAATAATATGCAACCAAAATCTGCAAGCCTGCCAACTGATCTAGAGATCATCGAATCTAAATTATTAAATTGGTTTATTATTTATTTTGAAGGACGAAAAAAGAAAGACACATTTCACCCCCACGAACCTTACCCGAGCGTGGACGTGCAAAGGAAAAGTAAATAAAAGAAACATAAGTGCACGAGAATTCAATTTGAGACAAAATAAATCTATAGGGCGAAGAGCATGGGCATGCATAAGCGCAAACAATTAAAACAATCACCAATCAAGAACAACAAACGAGTCGGTTGCGATCGGACAAGGCGCTTGAAAGACTGATTATTATCAGAAGACAAGCGATTACCTTATCCCCAATTAAACAGGTAAGGTTGGGGAATCGTTCCTAAAGAAAAGGAGCACTGCCGGAGCTGGACGGGTGCGAATTTGGAAAGCCAATACTTGGCAAGTCGAAGCGCTCGAGTTTTTATCCTGGGAGTGGTGCTGGGAAGGAGAGAGATACGGAGTCGACGTGCTAGGGAACGTTCTAGGCGCTAGAAGCGAACACTAGAAGGAGATGGAGAACTCGGACGCACGTGAGTCACGTGACACGAGTAAAAAGTTTGGGAATATTACCGTCATATCACATATTCTAATGGATTTACATATCAATTATTTGTAATTTATAATTACATATATATTATTTTTATATCATAAATTTACACATAAACTATTATATTTTATACTATAAAATAAATAAATAATAATATTATTTTGTGATATTGTATACCCAAAAATAATATACATTAATCTCGAGACAATCTGATAGTCTAGACTAAAAAGGATAATTTAAGGAACATCACTCAAATGAAAAACTACATGAACTAATAAACCCGACTGATTGAAAAACTACATGCCGATCAGCAGCCGATCAGTTGAATGCTGGTGACCAAATAACATGAAATAAACATTCACGCCAACAAAAGTCCAATACTCGAGCAATCTCATCATTATAAACATGAAACTCTCTCAGCAATTCTCCTAAAATTCTTCAAGGATCTCCAAAAATAATCAAGAAATAAGCGAGATGATCAGCCACCTTAAGGCTGACCAGTTGTCTTTCTCAAACGTGATCAACTTCCCAAAGTGAAGACTAACCAGCATCTAAGCAAAATAGTTGACCCACACTTGCTCTATCAACCGACTAGAGGATCTACCGAACAAAATATCCAAATATAATAAAAAATGTCAAAATCAATTACGAATACGAAATGCAAGATAAAACATAACAATTCATTGTTACCCCTATTAAAGCAAGAGTGGATTTGTAATTTTTCATCTTATGATCATCTATCTTCTAGAAGTAGGGGGTCGGTAGCACGTATTAGAGGAATTTTTGGCCCTTCTCTCCAGACCCATAATCTGTAAGGAGATATATCTTCCATCTTCTCTTGTCAGTCCCCTAGTTAAAATTCATAAAATGGGTCACAGAGCTTGGGAATACCTTAATTATCCTCTACGGGGCAAGCTATGCGTGTTCATTTATTACTTTCTCCCTGACTCTGCATCTCCCACAAGGTTCAAATCGCTTCAATCCTTATGCAAGCCTCACATCAAAATATTAGATTCAACATCCTAAAATATGTGGTGATTGTAAAGCATGCTACCTATGAGAAGGGATATGATATCGAGGAGAAACGCATCTAAAAAACTCTGAAATAGGGAGTATGTTAAAGAGTTCAAACAATAACATATCTAGAGCCTAAAAGATCATTTTCGTCTTCCTAGAAGATTTAACTAGGAGTTGAGTATCTCGAAACAAATGTATGACTCCCAACAGTCGGAATTAGCTAGTCAACAGTACCTGAGCATCAGTTGGTCAAATTCTATGGGATCAATACTCTACTCAACATATAAAAGGATTATTACCGAAAAAAAAAATTATGATGTTATGACCAATTTCTCTTATTTCTTCCCAGATTCAGGGAACCACACTGGCGACAACCATATCAGTAAAGTCGTCCACAGCGCTCCCGCAACAAAATTCTTGATCTCCAATTGAATCGAATAAAGCTATAGAAATGGTTCTCTACTCAATACTGATAAGCTCCATGAGAGGTAAGGTGCAAATCACTCCAACAATGAGTCTCAGCAGTTAGTGATCCACATCAGTAACTATCACAATAATATAAATCTTGGTAGCAGACACTTGATCTGGCCTTAGCAAATTAATTAAGCTCTTAAGATAAATTTTCTTGCACACGGGGGTTTCTCACGCAAATATATGTATCGTTTCAATAATATAACGCCTTAATGAGTCTGGATTGTTGATCAAATAGAGAATGAGATAATAAATCCCTTAGGAGAAGTTCTAGTCTACTACGTTCAGGTCTTAGATTGAAATATAATTTAAGGTGATTTTATAAAAATTACTCCTCAATTACAGCATTAAACTACAGCTAAACCTAACTATATCAATTGGTTTGTTGAATATCAGGATATAAAAGTTATCTTTCTCTTGTGAGTGCATAAGTGGATTGCATGATAGAATACTAAGAATTGTTATTGTGGCTAGTGAAAAATAAGAGCATAAATCTTGTTTACCCACTTCCAAGTGCGTAAGAAGTTTGGTTAACCTAGTTTTGATTCCTTAAACCCTATATTAAAACCATCGAAGTCTATTTTCCTATCTATTTGCATCGCTCTATGGCTACTTTTCCTTCACCACTAGTTCGATGTGAATACACTAATTTCCCCCATCACTCCTCCGAGTCCTAATGGATCACAATGAATTTTAACAATTCATATGGCTAATACAAAAATTAAATGAAGCATAGAAGAATATTCATCACATTGATATTAAAAACTAATTCTAAAAGCATTCTACACAATCTACAAATCCTACTTATTTATCACAAGATAAAGGTAAATGAAATCTACTCACAAAAGCATGAAGAAAAACATATAAATTATTATCATTTAACAAAGCAAATCCACTAAATATGTGTTTACAACAAATACAAGACAAATGGTAACACGATACTTAGATCTTCTCCTCTAACAAAAAGATGAAAAGGTCTTCCAGCGATGTATTCAAGTGCTCCCTGAAATGCTGAAATAATTCCCTTACAAATTTTCTCAAAACTCCTCACCAATCTCTCAAGAAAGTGGAAAAAATATCAAACCCTAATTTATCCTATGACTCCTCTCCTTTCTCCACTTCCCGAGACTTCACCATGCACCATAGCCTCTTCTCAAACTACGCATCAGCCCCATTTAACTCGCAAGATCTTGATGAATAAGCTATAGAAACTGCCCTAGGCAGTTTAGGCGCCTAGCCGCAACTGGACTGGCACTAAGGCGCTTGAATAAAGAGCCTTGACGCTCAATGGTTGGTGTCTAGGCATCAAGATCGCTGTCTTAGTCAGCTATATTCTTCCAACTAGGTGCCATAGGAGCTGTGCCATAACACATGGGTGGAGCACCTTAGCACCCAAAATTTGGCGCCTAGGCACCAAGCTACTGAACTCCAAATGCTCCATTTCAGCATTCATTTTTCTCCATTTTACTTCCACTTTGTTCCATGTGTCCTACTTGTTATACTTGTAAGAAAAATGCAATAATACATTTATTTAAAGTGCAATTTTATCCAAAAACACGTGCAAAATATAAAGAAAATCAAGCATGTTTTAAGACACATCAAAATCCTCCAAAAATAAACATTACTTATCCTTAAGCAACATTAGTATTTTTTAAATTAATTTTATTAACTTGAGGGAGTGGGTTTCATTAAAATTATCAACAATTTTCCTATAGGAACTTCATACTATAAGCCTAGAACAAGAGTATAAGAAAACCTTGTATTTACCTTCAAAATTCTGATTTTTAATCTACTTCAAAATCATTGATATTTGTCAAGCATGAGATCCTTAAAAGTATAAAAGTAGATGCTAAGCGCTCTATATATAAAATTTTTACTAATGTTTTTTTTAATAAAAACAAGCTTAGGATTGTATCCAAGTCTTTTCCTTTAAGAAGATTCAAATAAAGCCAAATTTTGATTAAGCTTCTCCTCACATTTTAAAATTTTTAATTTTTTTTTTCTTTTCCTTTTCAAGATCATTTCGATTCTTAATACTTTTATGTGAGGATAACTATATCTGGATAGGCCTTTAATATTTTTAAATTTCACTATCTTCCCCTAAATTTAAAAACTTCACTTTAAAAATTGTAAGTATTAGGTTGAAAATAGGTTTTATAGAGGCTAAATTCTTTAAAAAGTGTAAATATAAGAACCCTAGTTTTCCAAAATACAATTTCTACAATAAATAGTAAAATCATTTTTCCACATGTTTTATACAAGATAACTTAACTCTAGAATAGTCTTATTTATATAGAATTTCAAATAAATCTACTTTTTCATTCCTATAATCAAAATTGAAGCAATCTAAATTTAACACCATATACCTCAACTCCTTCTGAAACATAACCATTTTAAACACAGGTGAATGAAGACAAATAAAGCTAAGTTTATAAAAATTTTTCTCCCCTCTTCGAATATTACTTTTCTAAGTATTTATAACATTCAGAACATAAAATATAAGTGGGGCAAAAATAGAATTGAATTACTTTCTACCACATGATTTTGTCATAAAAATATACATGTATAAACAGAAAAGATAAGTATGCAGTAGTAAGTGAATCTCAGTTCAACCAGTTTAACATAAAATCTGCATTAAAAGAATGACTATATTTCAATTAAAAAGTTCCAGAGGAGTCTAGAGAAATAAGAAATACAACCATTCAACATCAACACAAGACACTAAAAAACAAATAGACACACAAGTACATACCATGGGTTGCCTCACAAGAAGCGCTTAGTTTAACGTCATTAACCCAACGAATCCAGATACTTACTTAAGTTGACCCAACAATATGACTCCATTAATTATAGGCATATTTCCACCTATGTAAAGTTTAAGACTTTGTCCGTTCACTTTAAAAACCTTACCACTTTTAGGATATTTAATATCGATTGCACCAAAGGGATAAACTTTAACTACAAGAAATGAAACATACCACCTAGAATTAAGTTTTCCAAGAAATAATTTCAATTGCATATTAGATAGTAAAACCTATTGTCTAGGTTCAAATGCCTTCCAAAGAATCTTTCCATCATGCCAATTTTTTACTTTTCTTAATAAATTTGCATTTTTATAATATTTTTGTCTAATTTTCTCGAGTTCATTTAACTAAAATTATCTCTTCTCACCAACTTCTTTCAAGTTATAATTAAATTTTTTAACAGCCCAATAAGCTTGTTGGTCTAATACCACCAGCAAGTGACAAGCTTTTTTCTAAAAATGAGCCCATAGGAGTCATTCATGTAGGATTTTTGTAAGCACTTCTATAAGCCCATAATGCATCATATAGTCTTATAGACCAATCCTTTATACTGAGATTGACAATTTTTTCTAAAATCTTCTTGAATTCTCTATTGAATTCCTCTGCTAAAACATTAGATTGAGAATGATAAGTTGTGGTTACTCTATGTTTAATTCCATATTTAGCAACTAGTGTCTCAATTTTTCTATTCTTAAGATGACTTCATGCATCACTAATGATCACTCTAGGCCCATCTATAGCTCCACCTCCTCTATAGACAACTTCTTATCCTTAACTTTTTGATTAAATCCAGGAGGATAAGTAGGTCTAAAGTTAGCATTACTCTGGTTGTTCTAGTTTCCCAATGAGTTTACTTGAGTTCCCCCATTATTAAATTTCACCACTAAAATTTTTTTCCAGTTAAAGTTATAATGGTTTTTCCAACCTTAGAGAAAAATTCAATCATTTGTCCTAATGAATTTTCTTCAATCATTTGAGGTATTGGAGAAAAATTCATTCCATATTGGTATATATTCTTAACATTGAAATAGCATCATTATCATGAACACCAGCTACTTTCTTAGGATTTACCCTACCAGAAGGCCATTGAAAATTATTGGTAGTCATTTCTTTAATTAATGAATATGTTTATTAAAATGGTTTAGACACTAATGATCCTCTAGCGGAAACATCTATAATAGATCTAAGGGATCCTACTAACCCTCTATAAAATTTTTGAATGTTTAACCAATCCGGTAAAGCATGATGTGGACACTTTTTAAGGAGTTCCTTAAATCTTTCCCAAGCTTCATATATAGACTCTCATTCATACTTAGTAAAAGAAGTCATGTCATTTCTAAGCTTTACAGTTTTTTAAAGTAGAAAATTTTTAGGCAAAAAATTTTGTGTTAAATCTCCCCATGTTCTAATAGATCTAGATGCTAACGAATTTAACAATATCTTAGCTTTATCCCTTAATAAAATAGGAAAAATTCTTAAGTCTAATGACATCGTTTGATATGCCAACCTTGTTTTCGAATTTTTCTAATAATTCGTTCCAATTCAGAATCGTGAGGCACTAAACCTTTTGATCCAAAATTACACATATATTTTGTAAATATTGGAGAAAATAAAATAGCACACCAAAAAAAATGAATATATATATATATATATATATATTATTTTTTGAATTTTTGCTTTTTCCTAATTAATTTTCAAAAAATTAGAAAAAACTAAATTAATAGTTTTAATTTTTATTTCCCCTAAAAATTACAATTCAAACAAAATTGTAAGTCAAAAAGTTTCGTTGCATTCCCCGGCAACAGCGCCAAAAACTTGACTCGACCCGCAATAATGATATTTTTATATCTCCTAAATTTAGTCCAAAAATATGTTTCAAATGGTATTTAGCTGCTATTTTCAATAAATTTAATAATTTATAAATTATATAATAAATTTTCACATTATGGGTATGTTGATCTCACTTTTGTTGAGATTTAGTTTTTCTTCCTTAGAAGCTTGAATCTAGCCATAGGACTTTCATATTGACTATCCTAGAAGAATATTGATGGAACTCTACCCCATTAGAAATTTCAAACACTTCTTTACTCTTCTTGGAGTTCCATATGTTTGGTTCTAACCTCCAGCACCTAGTAGGATGGAGGCCAAATATGAGGGAACTCAATGAAGGTGTCCATAGGATTGTCTAGCCTTAGGGTTAACCCTGGGTGGTGTGGCCCTGGTCAGTCTTGCACATACACACAACCCCTCACTTCCACTCACAATCTAAGACCCTAAACCGATCACCCTTAGCATGGTTATCTACTCTTTTGGGAACTCATGTGGGTGGTCCCTCAATCCCTTAGCCCTAGGCTAGAGTTTGTCTAAGACCAACACATGGGTGGTAGCTATATGATCGATACTCTCAATTAATCCCAATTTCACCAAAAGTGCCAACTTTGGCGCTTTAGACCCAAACTTCACCAAAATTACCAAAATATCCCTTAACACTAAATTTTCCCAAAATTGTCAAAATTCTCAAATTCTCTCCAAAAATTATTTCAAATCATTTCAAACCCCTCAAATTAACCAAAACATCCTAAAGTTCCCATAATACCCTCAAAATACCTAAAATTATTAAAATAACCTTCATGCCCCCAAAAAATCCATAAATATCCAAAATCACTCCAAATGTTCCCAAAATCAATTTAAATCGCTCCTTAACCCTAATTGCACCTAAATTGGCCAATTTTCACTAAAATCCACAAATTACCCGTAAAAGCCTAAAATCTTCAAATCACCCCCACCACCACAATTTCAATCCCTCCAAAATTTCAATTTGAAATCAAATTTCATCGTGTATATTCTCAATAGAAATCAAATCCAAGCTCAATTGCACCTAACTCCAAGCTTAATGCAAAATCCCCAATTTAACCATTTCTTTAAAATCAACCAAACTGAACCTCACAATCAATTCAATAGCACCAAACTCACTTCCTAAACTCTTCATAACATTACTCTAGAACAATGTGAACCTTCAATTGGACTATACCCAACTCAAACTTCACTCAAATCCAACCTAAGTTAAAACTCCCAATTTTCCCCCAAAATTCAAAATCTTCTAAATTAAACTCTTCAACCCCTCAAATTTCCACCGAATTAAATTCTAAACTCTTCATGACAATTCTATGCCAAATCAAACAATCAATTTACCCAATTCCTAGCTCAAACCCAACCTAGACTCAAGTACAAACCTGAACATGACCAAACTCATTGAAGTTCACCAAGCCATGGCCTCTACAACCATCATTTGAAAGATCCAACCTAGATCCATCTAGTCCAACCTACATGAACCATGGACCAATGGCCTCTTGATTTAGGGGTTTTCTTCCCAAATTAGCTAAACCAAAGAGATCTTTGCTACTAATCTTCTCAAGCCCCCAAGCCATCTCCATTAAACTTCCTTAGCTTACCCGAACCACCTAGCCACCTGCCCTGGCCTCGCATGTCGGCCTAGTGGCCGGAAAACACAAAAACCTAGCCACCCTAAGCCTTAAACACAAAATTGAAACTCCCTAAGTTTGCTCACCCCCATTAGCCATTGACGCCGCTCAGCCTTCCACATAAGCAATTGATTGCACCCATTAGCCAGCTCTGGTGGCCACCATGGTCATGCCTATTTAAGCTTCACCCCCTCACGGCCAAGTAACGAGAGTGTGAAAAACCTAAAGGAAACTCTGCTAAATTGCTTCCAGAGCTCCTCCAGACCTCCTTAAGCTTAAGCCCACCAATCTTCAGCCATCTTCCCCACTGTCGAGGTCAATTTTGCCACCAAAAAATAGGCCATAAATAAGACACTCTCTGAAACTCCACCAATCTACAAATTGACTTGCTCCTCACCTTCCCAAGACTAAACAAAGAAGTTCCCCACTGAAAGCCCTATCTCTCAAGCTCTCTGCACTAGAGTTTGATCAAGGCTGCACCACATATAAGAGGAAGTCTTACGCAGACCCAACCTCAGCTTGACCCAACACCTCAGCAGGTTCGTTGGGTCCCAACAAAACTTCTGCAAGCATCTAATTGAGGCTTCACCTCTTAGACCAAAGTATGCATCATTTTTCCTCAAACCAAGCTAAATTTGGGTCTTTATGAAGAAAGTTTACATTCCATGCATGATCGATCATACTGATGGTTCATCTTGATTGGATGAAGGTGTAGGAAGAAAGTGTGAGTGATTTAGTTGAGTATCAAGTGAGATCGAAGCGTTCTAGAGTGGATGGCTCTTGGGTTACACTGGTTGGGGTAAATGAGCCACGACTACCGGATCGTGCGTGTAACGAATGGATGGACCAAATCAAGCCTGACCAAGAGAAGAAGCGGTAAAGGCGCACTGATTGGATGCTGATGCGGATGGCAGTGACGAATCAAATGGTGTCATGTTGTCTTTCATAAGCATCGTAGGTTGACGTGTTTAAGTAGAAAATTTTATTTAATCAGGTAACTTAGAAAATTAATAACTTTGTGTAGAAAAATGCTAAAAATAAAAGAAAAAACCCTATTTCTCGGTGAATAGAGGAGAACAATGTGGAATAAAAATATAAAAAAATATTTGACTTATATTTATTTTTAAATTAATTAAATACCTTAAAGCTACATTAAATCATAACTCATTAAATTCAAATCACCATAAGATGAAATTGAGAGGTTTAAACATTATGTATTTAGGTGTGTTCCTGATTTTTCCAAGACTAGAGAACACCCCTACCCTAAGTATGAAAGCCCTAGTTTTTAATGTATATCACATCTGTTTTGATTAAAAATTGTAAAAATTTAAATATAAATCAGAAAATTATAAAAATGAGTTTGGTAGATTCATTATGGTCAAAACCCTAGGAAAAATGTAAAATGGATTTAAATGATTAAAAATAGTACTCTATGTATTTAACTCATTAAAAATTAAGAAAATATAATAAATAAAATATAATAAAAAAAATCACAAAAATCAACCCACATTGAAGATAACAGTCAAGAAACCCCCAGTAAAAATTTGAAATTAATGTTAATTTATTTAACCATGAAAATTGATTTTCTAAGTAAAATGGAGATTTTGCACTAAAATAATTACGATAAATAAAATATAATTTAAAAAATCATGAATATAGTTTTGGGTGTTCCTTTTGAGTAGGGGAATTTAAGAATAATAAATTGGATATTAAAATAAATACTTCATTTTTAAGCTAATTATTAATTCAAAAATAATTAAAAATAATGAAAAATTATAAAAATCACAAAAATATAAACATGCGTTAAAAAGTTCTAAATTGTTTTCGATCACTTGAGAGCAATTAGAATATTTTTCCTAATTTTCTAAAAATATTAATGAATTTTTAAAGGCTTAAAATGAATTTTTTTTTAATTTTGTACTAAAATAATTACTATAAATAAAATATAAATCACAAAAATAAAAAATTTGTTTCTTTGGGTTCCTTGAACTCAGTGGGATTTAAGAAATCTATAAAAAGCAATTTTCAAGTTAAATAATATTTTATATTTAATTAATAATCTAAATCAAAAAATAAATCTAATAATTAAAATAAATTTTTAAAAAATCATAAAAATTGGCTTAAGTGGTTCTCTAATCTAGGTGAACCTCCAATAATTTTCCTAAGGATAGATAATGTACTTTTGTTAAGTTAATGAGTTAACTTAATAAATATCTATTTTTCATTAAAAACAATTCTAAAAGTAAAATAAAAATTAAAAAAATTACATTTTCTCCTCTGATATTTTATGAGTGGGGTAACATAAAAATTCCAAAATTATTTGAGTTTAACTTGAAGAATTTTGACGTGATAAAGCCTTAAAGGGCAAAATGGTAATTATGAGATTTAAGCTCTAATTAATATTTAGGATAAGTTAAAGAGTAAATGGGTATTGAATGATCATAATCAACTTCTGTAAATGATCTAAACCTAAGGGATTAAGAGGTAGAAACTAATTCCTCACTTTTTCATAACTAGTGTAAAATTATAATTTCCTAAATCATTATAATTTGGAAGTTAATTAAATTGAATGATTCTAGAGTGAGGGGTTTGATTTTCGAAGGTTATAATTCACTAATTCAAAACACTTAGTCAATGGTTTAATTATAATACAATCATTAATCAAGATTAAGTTCACCTAATTTAACATTCCTACAATTACAAATCTACCCATTAAATCTTAAGGGCTTAGTAGTGAGCTGGTCTTAATCCAAATTTACTTAATGAGGTTTAGGAAAGAAGACATAATTAACAATAAAACACTTTGAAAACACTACTAGTGCGACTTTAATTAAAGTGGGGGCCTTCACCCACATAATTCATAAGTGAATCATCAAAATGAATAAATGGTTACTAAACTAGGAGAAGTGTTGCGGTTGTATGTGATATGTATTTAATTTAATATATATATATATATATATATATATATATATATAATTTAGAAAATATCATTTTAATTTTAAAATATGAAATAAAACTGATCTAATATTCTTGATAATTTAAGTAAACAAGCACTACATCACAAGTTATGCATCTACCCCGAAGGATATTCACATTACTTGTTATTGAGACTCGATTACATAAACAACACAATCAATGACAACTATTTTAGTCTATGAAAACCTTTTGTGTTTACCGACAAGTTCTCACATCTAATATAAAAGATTATATAGGGTTTATATTAATATGGGTTCTTAAACTTTCTATAAGAACAAGCCCCGATAGTTAATTTTATCTTAAATTACCGAAGTCAACTAAGAAAACTCTCAATTTAGATTAGGAAATATTGTCTTCATGAATTCAAAGGTTAGGATTTTCAAGGTTGGACATAAGAAAGTCAAGTGGGAAAGGGACCAAATGGGAACATTTATTTCAGAATCCAAAGGAAGAAAGCTAAGTGATGTCACAGATCCTAAGGAGAACCTCGGTGAATTTCTAATCTATCTTATAGTTTGGCTTGAGTTTTGAAGAGAAATCATTTGAAGTTTTATCCTGCTAATTTCATTAATTAGGGCTTATATATGTATCATAATCATCATACAAATGACTTCGAAGATAGGAGGGTTTATGTCATATTGGACGACAACCTCAGAATCCCAAGACAAGTTAGGGCTTATATTACGGTGTACAAAAGCCTAAAAGATAAGTTGAGCACTTATGTTTTACTAGATAGACAACCTTGAAGTCTTATTGTTTGTTGTTTATTTTTAAGGAACGTTTAGCTGGTGAAAATTTGTTTTGTTGTTGTAGACTTGTTTGTTCTCTAGAGGTTGTTCTTCTGTACGTCCTCGTTGTGCTAGCCATGGTGCATGCTCCAAGCTTCTCGTTGTAGAACTTTTCAAGTTTGAAGTATAAAGTTCAAGAGGTTCAAGAAGGTTCAAAGAGGTTTAAAGTGTGTATGTACAGTTTTATTGTTATAATTGTTGTTGCTCTTTTAGATGTCTTATGGGGGAAGTCTAAGCTAATTAAGCTATACTAGTTAGGATCCCACGATTCCCTCATTCTGGAACCAGTATTTTCTTTGGATTCACTTAGTCTAAACAAGTTGTTAAGCTCATTTAAACTGGAAAAATCTCATTTACAGTCGTAGGTTGCCTCCTCCCAGTGATTGCCGATTATTTCTTTAAAGTGTAATATCATCAAAATTTTATATAAAATGCTTATAAAATGTGCATTAAAACAGGTAATTTTTAGGTGGATCAACTTCACATTTTTCTTGAAAATGATTAACAATCATAAAATCAATGATATCCATTCTATAACATTTTCCATCATGATACTACGTTGTTTTAAGCACATTAAATGTAACTTCCTGATCATTCACTCTCATGGTTAATTCTCTTTTTTGCAAATCTATCATTGCATGTTCGGTAGCAAGGAAAGGTCTCCCTAAAATAATAGGAATTTCTTTATCTTCTTTCATGTCTAACATAATGAAATCAACAGGAAAGATAAATTTATCCACTTTAACCAACACATCTTCTGTAACCCCTTGACCACAGAAAAATGTATTGAGAAATTTATACCAATTTTATATGAAATTGCACTTTAAAGAAAGGTATTTTCTTTATTTTATTGCAGGAATGAAGATTTATAAGTAATGAAAGCAAAAAGCACGAAAAGAAATGAATTTGGAGCAAAAAGGACTGAAATAGATAAAAAGTGAACTATCCCGCCGACGGCGAGGAAAAGGTCGCCGACAGCGAGATTTTCCCGAGAGATTTTGAATATTTTATAAAGAGCCTGCCGACGGCGAGATCGAGCCCGCCGACGGCGAGATCGAGCCCGCCGACAGCGAGATCGCGCTGTTTATCCATCTTTTAGAAGCCCGCCGACGGTGAGATCGAGCCCGCCGACTGCGAGACAGTTGAATTGAGCCATATACATTGAACCTGGACGCTTTTTGAAGAGGTGCTTAAGCAACTTTTGGATATTTGACTCTTTCTATAAATAGAGAAGAATTTAGTCAGTTGTGTGTCATTCTAGAGTCTTTTAGTTTCTATATAGAATCTTTCTAGTGTATAGATAGAGTGTTTAAGTGTGTTTAGCGTCTTGGTGAGTTTAATTAAGTGTGTGGTACTAGAAGGAAGAGTCAATGGAACTTCAAGGAGTCTGCTTGGGGAGAAGAATTGAGATAAGTAAATTTGTTTATTATTTGTTAACATTAATGAAATCCATGATTTGTGTTATTTTTCCCATGCATTCTGAGTAGTTTCCTTAGTCTTTTTCCTTGTTGTTGAGATTATGTGAAGTGATGAATCAAAGTAGTTATGCCTAAAAATATGAAAATAGAAATTGTGCTAATCTTTTACTTAAAACTTAATTTACTTTCAATTTGGCCAATTGATTTGTTAACATATGTTGAATTATCAACTATAGTAAAGATTACATCCGAGATTCAAGGAAGTCAAAAGCCTTGGAAGGAGGGTGCAAATAAATAAGGAAATATTAACTATCGGGCGTAGAATTGGACATTTTAGTGTGACAGACTAAAATCTTCAATTCAGTCCTATTGTTTGGGAGCTGAAGTATAGATGTTAGCCCTCAGGCGAGGGGAACGTGGGAGCTCTGAAGTGGCAGTCGGTATCCTCCCGGCCTCAGCCTCGGATTCGGTAATCAAACATAGGACTAGTCAATGTTCTTTGCACTGGACCAAAGGGTAAATAATAGGAATGCTCTATTGGCACAATACAAACTCTAAACTACTTTAATTCATCATCCACTTAATTCTCTCAATAAGGAGAAAGATGCTTTTCTAAATTAGAATCTTACATTTAAACCTTTTTTAGCAATAGTTTTAGTATAAGTGTTCTTAATTTCCTTATACTAATTTAGTAAGTAAGTCTACTTTAATTTGTCTTTGAAATTCTCTAACTTCCTTGTGGGATCGATATCTAGGACTCCATTAGAACCCTATATTACTTGATAACGATACATATACTTGCGTAGTATCCACAATATAAATCATAAATTCTATAGCAGAATCATCAGTATATATGTTCAGTGTGGGATTAAGTTTTTGGTGACATTGCTAATTTTCATATCATGTAAGTATAAATATCGAAAAGTAAATCAAGTTTTTGGCGCCGTTGCCGGGGAAGTAAAGTAATTATTAAGGTAATTAATAGAATTATTAAAATAATTACTAGAGTAACTGACTATTTTAAATATTACTTAAAAATTGTATGCGTAAATTTGGAAACGAAAATTTAATACCTTACGATTCAGAATTAGAGCGCACAATTAAAATAATTAGAAAACAAAAGAGAGAAATTATAAATTTAACACAAATGACAAATAATCCAGAAATTGAAAATATAAACCAACAAAGACCATTAAGAGATTATGCCAACCCTACATTACATGAAATTCACTTAACTATTCAAAACCCTGATGTAGCTGCTAACTCATTCGAACTTAAACCTGCAATTATCCAAATGGTACGAGAATAATCAATTTAGTGGTTCACCTAATAAAGATCCTAATTTACATCTTGCTAGTTTTTTGGAACTATGTGCTACTTTCAAATATGAAGGAGTATCTAATGATGCTATTAGACTTAGGCTTTTTCCTTTTTCTTTAAGGGATAAGGCTAAGATATCGTTAAATTCATTAGCACCTGGGTCTATTAAAACTTGGGGAGAATTATCACAAAAATTTCTATCCAAATATTTTCCTCCTTCGAAAACTGCAAAACTTATAAATGTATAACATCTTTTGGTCAGTTTGATGGAGAATCTATATATGAAGCTTGGGAGAGATTTAAAGAACTTCTTAGGAAATGCCCACATCATGCATTACCAGATTGGTTAATTCTACAAACTTTTTACAATGGATTAGTAGGATCTCTTAGATCAATCACTGATGTTGCTGCTGGAGGTTCATTAATGTCAAAACTACTTGATGAAACCTATGCGTTAGTCGAAGAAATGACTACTAATAATTTTTAATGGCCTGCTGAAAGGATAAACACTAAAAAGATAGCTAATATTCATGAAAATGATGCAATATCTATGTTAGCTTCTCAAATTGCTGCTATATCAAAGAAATTAGATCATTTTGGAATGAATTACTCTCCTACTATATTAGAAGAAAACTCATCTGGACAAATTATAGATTCTCAAATTCCTTATGAAACTATAAATGCTATTAATAATATACCCAATAATCCTTATGTGAATTATTATAATCCTGGTTAGAAGAATCATCCAAATTTTAATTGGAATAACAATACAGCTAATCAATAATGGATGAACAACTCTATAGGAAATCCACCTAATCAAGGAAATACGAATTATAAACTTTCTTATCTACCTGGATTTAATAACACTCAATTTAAAGATAAGAAGGTATCTATAGAAGAATTAATAATAAGTATGGGTCGGTACTTGCAAAATCAAGGAAATCAATTACAAATTCAAGGAAATCAATTACAAAATCAAGGAACAACAATTAAAAATATTGAAACTCAACTCGGACATATCGCTACCGCGCTTAACAATAGAATTCCTGGAACTTTTCCTAGTCATGTGGAAATAAATCCGAAAGACTAAGGAAAATAACAAATTAAAGCGATACAATTATGAAGTAGAAAAGAGTTAGAAACTAAAATTCAGAAAGAAGCAGAAAGTAAAAATGAGAAAGTGGAAATCGAAAAAGAAAAGGATCAGCAAGATCAAAACTTAGAATATCCATTGATCCCTATGAAAATATCTATAGAAAAACCACCACCACCATTTCCTCAAAGACTAAAGCAACATAAAAAAGATAAGCAATTTGCTAAATTCCTTGAAATTCTTAAAAATTAACGGTAAATATTCCTATTGTAGAAGCATTAGAACTAATGTCTAATTATGTAAAATTTATGAAAGATATTTTAAATAAAAAAAGAAAATTCTCAGATAATGAAACTGTTGCACTTAGCGAAGAGTGTAGTGCAATTATTCAGAAAAAGCTTCTTGAAAAATTAAAAGATCCTAGTAGTTTCACTATACCTTGCGCTATTGAAGAGAAATTTTATGGAAAAGCTTTGTGTGACTTAGGAGCAAGCATTAATCTAATGCCTCTATCAATTTTTAAAAGATTAGAATTAGGAGAAATTTCACCTACTTCAGTAACTCTTCGATTAGGCGATCGTTCGTGACTTATCCTAAGGGAGTTATTGAAGATGTGTTAATAAAAGTGGATAAATTTATCTTCCCGGTAGATTTTATTGTTCTAGATATGGAAGAAGATAAATAAATTCCCATAATATTAGGAAGACCCTTTTTAGCCACTGAAAAAGCTATGATTGATGTTCAGAAAGGAGAATTAACTATGAGAGTAAAAGATCAAAAAGTAACTTTTAACATAGCAAAATCAATGAAATATCCTACTTTAGAAAAAGATGATGAATGTTTTTGAATGGAAATACTTGAACATTTGCAAAATGAACATTTTAAAGAATATTATGAAGAAAAGTTAGAAAAAGAAAATACTGAATTAATTGAAGAAGCAAATAATGAAAAACTGGATTATATACAGGAAAAATTTAAAATGTTGGATAATACTGAAAACGCTGAAAAAAATATAGTTCCGTCAATTATTAGACCTCCTGAAAATGAATTAAAAATTTTACCTAATCATTTAAAATATGCTTACTTAGGTAACCATTCAACCCTACCAGTTATTATATCAGCCGAATTGAATGAATCACAAGAACAAAAATTGTTAGACAGATTAAAAAAATAGAAGAAAACTTTTGGTTGGACTTTACCAGATATTAAAGGAATTAGTCCTTCAATCTGTATGCACATAATTATTTTAGATAATGAACATAACCCAAGAGTAGATCCTCAAAGGAGATTAAACCCAATAATGAAAGAAGTAGTCAACAAAGAAATATTAAAATGGTTAGATAATGGTATTATATATCCTATTTCGGACAGTGCTTGGGTAAGCCCAATTCATTGTGTTCCTAAGAAAGGAGGAGTGACCGTTAAAGCTAATGAAAATAATGATTTAATACCTATAAGACAAGTTATTGGATGGCGTATATGTATTGACTATAGAAAATTAAATGCAGCCACCGGGAAAGATCACTTCCCATTACCATTTCTAGACAGAATGTTGGATAGATTAGCCGGACATAAATATTTTTGTTTTTTAGATGGATATACCGGTTATCATCAGATATCTATTGCTCCTGAGGATCAAGAGAAAATTATATTTACTAGTCCTTATGGAACATTTGCTTTTCGAAGAATGCCTTTTGGATTATGTAATGCACCTGCAACATTCCAGAGATGTATGATGTCTATATTTAGTAAATTAATTGATGATGAAATAGAAGTATTTATAGATGATTTCTCTGTATTTGGAACGTCATTTGACGCATGTTTGAATCATCTTGAAAAAGTATTAGAGGTATGCGAGAAAACTAACTTAGTTCTAAATTGGGAGAAAAGTCAATTTATGGTTGCAGGAGAAATTGTATTAGGGCATAAAATTTCAGAAAATGGCATGGAAGTAGACCCTGCAAAAATTCAAGTTATAGCTAAATTACCACCTCCAACTACGAGTAAAAGGGGTAAGAAGTTTTCTTGGACATGTTGGATTCTACAGACGCTACATAAAAGATTTTTAAAAAATTACTAAACCTCTATGCCAACTTTTAGAAAAGGACAAGAAATTTGAATTCATAACTGAATGCCTAAACGCTTTTGAATTATTAAAAGATAAATTAATCACAGCACCTATAATAGTTTCACATGATTGGATATGTGTGATGCTAGTGATTATGCTATCGGAGCAGTACTTGGGCAAAGATATAATAAAATTTTCAAAGTTATATACTATGCTAGTAAAACTCTTAATAATGCTGAAATGAATTATACGATTACTTGAAAAAGAGCTATTAACGATTGTTTATGCTTTTGATAAATTTAGGCCTTATCTAATTGGAACTAAATGTATTGTGCATACTGATCACTTTGCTATTAAATATCTAATGCAAAAGAAAGATTTCAAACCAAGATTAATTAGATGGATATTACTAATGCAAGAATTTGATTTTGAAATCATTAACAAAAAGGGAACTGATAATCAAATTGTAGATCATGTATCAAGGCTAGAATATAATGAATTATCTGACACTGATAATGAAATTACTACAGTTTTCCTAACGAACAACTATATAATATAAATGAGTGGAAAATACCATGGTATACTCACATAGTAAATTATATTGTAAGTGATATTTTACCACCTATGTTAACTTTGCAACAACAGAAAAAATTCATTCATGATGCTAAAACATATTTTTGGGATGAACCATATTTATATCGCAATGTAAGGATCTTATAATTAGAAGATGCGTGCCTTATGAAGAAATAGAACAAATCATTCAGAAATGTCATGATTCTGATTTTGGAGGACATTTTGGAATAGATAAAACTGCTTATAAAATTTTACAATCTGGATTTTATTGGCCTACTCTTTTTAAAGATGTTTATAGATATATCAGAACTTGCGACAAATGCCAACGAGTAGGTAATATATCTAGAAGAAATGAAATGCCTCTAAATTTTATATTAGAAGTTGAGATTTTTTATGTTTGGGGATTAGATTTTATGGGACCATTTGTTCCTTCATTTGGAAACTCATATATATTAGTTGCTGTTGATTATGTTTATAAATGGATTGAAGCACAAGCTTTACCTCGATGTGATGCTAAGAGTGTTTCAAAGTTTCTAATGAAAATTATTTTTACTAGATTTGGAATGTCGAGAGTGATTATCACTGACGGAGAATCTCGATTTAGAAATAAATATATTCACAAACTAGTAGAAAAATTTAACATTATTCATAAGATATCAATCGCTTATCATCCACGAAACCGAGTGGATTAAGCTGAAGTTTCTAATCGAGAAATTAAACGTATTTTAGAAAAGACTGTAAACCCTAATAGATTGGATTGGTACTATAAGACTAGACAACTGCATTATGGGCATACAAGACTCGCTTATAAAACTCTGATTAGAATGACTCCTTACAGGCTTATTTATGGAAAGACTTGCCACTTACCAGTTGAATTGGAACATAAAGCTTATTGGGCAATTAAAGAATTTAATTACAATCTGAAAGAAGCTGGTGAGAAGAGACTATTACAAATGAATGAATTAGAAGAATTAAGAAATGAATCTTATCATAATGATAGAATTTATAAACAAAAAATGAAATTATGGCATGATCGGAAGATTAACCTGAAGAATTTTGAGCCAGGGACGAAGTTTTCTTGTATAATACAAGATTTAAATTATTTTACGGGAAATTGAAATCTCGATGGTTAGGGCCTTTCACTATAACTCAAATATTTTCATACGGAACTATAGAAATTGAAGATCCAAAAGCGGGCATAGATTTAAAGTAAACGGACACAGATTAAAACCTTATTTTGAAGGGAGAAGACCAAATTTTAAAAGAGGTTTTAATGCTCTGTCAACCTGATTTCTAACTAAATTAGGTCGGGCTGACGACGTTAAACCAAGCGCTTTATGGGAGGCAACCCATAGTAATTATTAATTATGATCTATTTATTAATGTAATTGAAAATTAAAATATAGAATAAATTCTACTACTCAATTTACTTTTTAAAATCATCATAAATTTGAATCTACACTAAGAAATCAGAAAATATTCGGACCAGAGCGAAAATTGGGCAATTTACCTAATTTTGCTGACGAGAAGATCGATCCTGCCGGCATCAAGATCGGCGCACCCAAATTCAGTTTAAATATATTAACTATCCCGCCGACGGCGAGATCGTTACCGCCGACGACGAGATATTTGAAAAATGGTTTTTGTGAGTTATTTTGCAGTTTTGAGTGGTTTTAAGGCCATTTCTCTATATAAAACGTTCAGAACTTCATATTGACACTATCTTCTTCCTTAGAAACGATTAGAGCACCTCCAAAACAATCCATAATGGCCCCCAACCCATTAGAAGCCACGAAATCCGAAGTGTTTAACCAACAAAAGTTCGTTAGTTCTGAGGCTCAGCGTTTATTCAACAAGGTTTTGATGAAAAAGTGACTAATTAAAGAAAGAGGATTCGTAAACAGAGGAGCATAGAATTCAACGACGACAATTGAAGAAATGATTGTTCAGCGACGTGGGGAGGTATTCTGCTACACAACATCTGCTGTAGGCATTCCAGTAGTCAAGGAATTCTACTCTAATCTGCATGCGATCCATAATAAAGTGTTTACATAAGAGGCAGATGGGTAACTTTCACTCCTTCTCGAATCAATGAATTATACTCGATTGAAAATACCCCTGTTTGCCACTATTCAAATTTTGTTCCTACAAGATACAACATGAATGAGATCTACAGATATCTGACCGACGAACCTGACGATTGGGAATTACGAGAAGACGGGTACGTTAGTTTTTCTGCGTCACTTCTTAACCCCGTCTCTAAGCATTGGCATTTCTTTATTTCATCAAAGTTATTACCCACTATGAGGGTAAATAAAGTCTTGAAATGCGCAATTTTAAATTACTATATTCAATCTGGATTACATATCAATGTTGGATCTATCATTGTGAAGTCTGCATTAGGATTAATTGTGCATGGATCGATTCATGGACTTGGACACCCATCAACTATATTTGCTTTATGTAGTCAGTACCAAGTTGCCTACGAAGCTTGGGAAAAAGTGTTATTGCCTTGGAAACCACTAGATCCGACAGATATGTTTCTTACTTTGGATGACAATGATGAAACAACAATTATTTCTGATCAAGCATCTCAAAATAATCTTTTAATTAGGCCCCTGACTGATAAAACAAACCTCATTTTAAGGAAACTTAAAGGATTGGAGAAGAAATTATAGAATGTGATGAATTCTATTGATAATATCTCTAATTTATTCGATCACATCGATTGGAGAATGAAGGAGCAATTTGACCATTCAGGACATCTAGAGGCGAGTTTTATACGATTATTGAGACATAAAAGGTGGATTGAAGAAGATTCTACTATAGAATTCCTTTTCAGACATTTCTATAATTTGTTTGTGCACCTGCGTTATATTGGAAACATCAGAGAAGAGATCAGTTCAGATTTCGATGAGTAGCAGAAATTTCTATTCATATTATATGTATGTATGTTGATTTAAACTTAGTCTTTAATATAATTTGGATTTTACGAAGTTAATCTCTGTTTGTATGAGATTGTATGTTGTTTATTTAGTTTCAACATTTAGAGTATAGTGGTGTGGATTGCAATGCTGAGTTAGATGTGTTTTGGTTAATTTGCTAAGTCAATTGTTAGTTTTGCGGTATTTGAAGTTTGTAAGTTCATGGATTTCATTTATAAAAGTTATAATATTTGTGTTGTGTAAACCTTATATGAGTCAGTAAAGTATCTAATCTTAGAAAATATATCAAATTAAGTGACCGAACATTAAGACAAGGCTTAATTAAATTGAACATAATTGAAAATATAAAAATTTTTAAAAATTGAGAAATCCTGCTGACGGCGAGATCGACCCCGCCGAAGGGCGAGATTTTCCTGAAACTTTGGCCTTGGTGAATTAATTAGCTTGCCGACGGTGAGAAATTTCTCCCCGATAGAGAGATCGTAAAATGTACTATATTTTGACCGGTCAACCGACACTATTCATCATCCCCTTCTTCAAAACTTCGAATTACCGACTTAGAGCTTGATAGATCTGGGATTTGGAGCGATTTCAAGACATTTTAATGCCGGATTTCATCTTCCCTTGGTAAGAGCTTCACTCCTATGTAAAAATTTTTTATTTTCACCATGAATTTCTTCTACATTGAGGATTTTGGAAAATTTTTGAAATGCGAAGAAAAAAGACTTGGAAGAAATTCATGGAATTTAGATTAGATTGATTTTAGTAACATTAGGAAGCCATTTTAGTAATATTTTGGAGTTTAGTTAAGATTTTTTGTGAATTTTATAGATAAAAAAATGGCTCTACAACAAAAGAGAAGAATGGATTACGACGAAAATCGATTTGTGAATGCAATGGCACAGTCAAGATATTCTCACAATATTCAAGCCAGAAAATGCATTCACGATCAAGTTTTCAAAAATCCTGGAGGAGAAGTGGAACGAATAATCAAAGAAAGAGGATGGGAGAACTTCTGCTACATAACCAACAGTGCTGCTGTGGAAGTGGTAAAAGAATTCTATGCCAATCTGACTGCGATTGAAGATGCACCAATCAAGGTGAGAGGATTTTTTGTGGATTTCAGTCTTTGCAAGAATCAATTCTTTTTATGAAGTACGTGACTTGCACACCAGTGAGTACGATACCTTTGGAACTATGGAAGGACCACTGGAAGAAGTGATCAACTTTCTTACTGACGGGAAAGGAGTTTGGAAGATTTAGCGTGAAAGGGTAAACTTTCCTCTCTCAATGTTGAATGCATTATCTAAAGCCTGACACTATTTTATTTGTTCTACCTTGTTACCCACCTATCACCATAGTGAGATAACAAGAGATAGAGCAGTTCTGAATTTCTGTATTTAGAACCAAAGAAGTATTAATCTGGGAAATGTTATTTACAAGAATATATTAGCCAGTGCAAGAAGTGAGAGTGGAGGAGGATTAGGACACCATGGTTTGATTTATGCACTCTGCCAATTATCTGGAGTTGAGGCGAGAGATGATGAGGAATGCGTGGAGCCAATGAAACCCATTACACCGGCAAATATAAAAAAATATGAATCCTACGAAGGATGGAGATCTGGGACTAGGAGCTATGTACCTTCTTCGAGTAGAGATATTCCCTCTACCAGTTATGATCCTCCTACCTATAGTACTCCTACCCTTCATGATTTAATGAATGAGATGACTCTACAGCGGAAAAGTTTTAAGAAAATAAAAGAAAAATTGGAACATATTGATCAGAGAATTGGAGGATTAGAGCAAAGGCATGATTATGACAGTGAGTATCTCCAGAGACATTCGGAGTTTGAGATAGCTTATTATGATGCTGAGAATCGTTACAGGAGAGGAGAGCTTGATGTTATATTTCCTGAATGCCCCCGCTACAGTCATTACCAGCCTAATCCACCCACTGATCAAGGAAACGACGATATAGTTTGGGACTTTGATGCGGAAGATTAGATTCTATGTTTATTTGTTTAGTTATTTGACTTTGATGTTATGATTGATTGTATGTTTTTCTTAAAACTTTAGTATTAATGTTTAGTTTATGAACTTGATTATGATGTGGTGTAGATCTTTTTAAACATCGTTGTTAAAGTTATATTTTTTTAAATTTTTAATGTTTTCAGACTGCTATTGTAACCTTGGATTGAATTAGTAAATATATGTGGATGTAGTGTCATATTTTAGTATAAAATGTGGTAGTATTGTGTTAAACTTTTTTACCCAGCACTTTCTTTAATATTATGTATGTAGAAAATACTAACAGTACAAGTTAATTAAGTAATGAAAAAAGCCTGCAGAACTTCAAAAAGAAGAAATACCTAAAGCACGAAGGTATGATTTAAAATTACAGTTTATTTTATTTTCACCCTATATAGATAGATAGAAAAATTTAAGTTTGGGGGAAGGGAAAAACACAAATTTAATTATTAAATTGTTCTCAATTTACATTTTCAAAATTATTATAAAAATGATTTTCTGTAGTAATTTTAATTCAGTAACTAGAATTAATTTATTTAATTATTATAGAAAGTTGAATAAAATATTTCTAGTAATTAAACTAATTTTATACATTAAGAAATTTAGTTTAAAAGAATAAGAATATAGTTAAATATTTAAAATAAAGAAAACTATATTTTAAAATATGAAATTCTTAAATATTTAGTTGAGAAAGAAAAAATTGAAACCCAATGAAGTAAAAGCTTTAAAATATATATTAAGTAAGGAAATATTTCAAGTTTCAAATTTAGGAAAGAGAAAAATGAAGTTCAAAATCATTAATAAATTTATCCAGGATACGGTAATCCTCACTCGAAAAAGAAAAAGAATGATTGAAAATCAATCCCTTAAAAGAAAAGAAAAAAATATATATATTGAATTGAAAATCAATCCAAATGAAAAAAAGAAATATAAGTGAGGAGAAGCTTGAGGAGATGCCTTATCAAAAATTGGCTTCATTTGAATCAACCTAAAAGGAAAACTTAGTTATATTTCTAAACTTATATATATATGGATTAGTATTTTACTAGAAGGAAGAGTAAACGGAGCTTCAAGGAGTGCTTGGGGAGAAGAATTAAGATAAGTAAATTTGTTTATTATTTGTTAACTTTAATGAAATCCATGATTTGTGTTATTTTTTCCATGCATTCTAAGTAGTTTCCTTAGTCTTTTTCCTTGTTGTTGAGATTATGTGAAGTGATGAATCAAAGTAGTTGTGCCTAAAAATATGAAAATAGAAATTGTGCTAATCTTTTACTTAAAACTTAATCTACTTTCAATTTGGCCAATTGATTTGTTAACTTATGTTGAATTATCAACTATAGTAAAGATTACATCCGAGATTCAAGAAAGTCAAAAGCCTTGGAAGGAGGGTGCAAATAAATAGGGAAATATTAACTATCGGGCATAGAATTGGACATTTTAGTGTGACAGACTAAAATCTTCAATTCGGTGTTTGGGAGCTGAAGTGTAGATGTTAGCCCTCAGGCGAGGGGAACGTGGGAGCTCTGAAGTGGAAGTCTGTATCCTCCCAGCCTAGCCCCAGATTCAGTAATCAAACATAGGACTAGTCAATGTTCTTTGCACTCGGACCAAAGGATAAAGAATAGGAATGCTCCTATTTGGCACAATACAAACTCTAAACTACCTTAATTCATCATCCACTTAATTCTCTCAACAAGGAGAAAGATGCTTTTCTAAATTAGAATCTTACATTTAAACTTTTTTGAGCAATGGTTTTAGTATAAGTGTTCTTAATTTCCGTATACTAATTTAGTAGTAAGTCTACTTTAAATTGCCTTTGAAATTCTCTAACTTCCTTGTGGGATCGATATCTAGGACTACATTAGAGCCCTATATTACTTGATAACGATACGTATACTTGCGTAGTATCCACGATATAAATCATAAATTCCATAACAAAATCATCAGTATATATATTCAGTGCGGGATCAAGTTTTTGGTGCCGTTGCTAATTTTCATATCATAGTTGTAAGTATAAATATCGAAAAGTGGATCACCCCTTTAGGACAAGTGATAGATCGATCAGCTAACTGTAGGGTTATATTAGTGGGAGATATTTCTCATAAACCTAACATTCTAAATATAGATAATAACCTGAGGTTAATGCTCACTCCTAAATCACATAAAGCTTTTTCACAAAACTATTCTCCAATTGCACAAGGTATTGTAAAGCTACCAGGATCTTTGAGTTTTTTAGGAAGCTTTTTTTAAAATAGTGCACTACATTCTTTACTAAGTGTAACAATTTCATAATATTCAAACTTCCTCTTTTTATTTAAAACTTCTTTTATAAATTTGGCATAACTTGGCCTCTGTTCCGAAGCTTCTGCAAAAGGGATGTAAATAATAAGTTTCTTAAATATCTTAAAAATCCTTGAAAATCATTGATCCAATTTCTGCTATCTAAGTCTTTGAGGAAGGTTGTGGTGGTCTTTCTAAATTAATCTTTATTAGAGAGATAGGTGTTTCAACTTCCTTAGGAATAGTTTCTTCAGGTTTTCAATTTCTTTATCTTATCTCTCAACTTCAATCTCTTTTTAAACTCTAACGTTTAGTTCCTTTCCACACTTTAGTTGGACAACTTTAACTTGCTCTTGCTCTTTACTTTTATTTTTAGAATTGATCTCAACATTACTAGGAAGTGTTCCTTAAGGTTTACTGCTAAGTGCGTTAGCAATTTATCCTAATTGATTCTCTATGTATTGAATGACAACACTTTAACTTTGTAATTGATTACTCATTTGTAACATCACCTCTTCTATAAAGGATTTCTTCTCCTTAACTTGTTGGTTATTAAAGCCAAGAGGATAGTAAGGTCTATAATTAGCACAACCCTGGTTTTTCCTGTTTCCCAATGGGTTTTCTTGAGCGTTCTTCCATTGTTGACTTCCACCACTAGAATTGTTGTTCTAGTTAAAGTTAGGATGGTTTTTCCAACCTGGGTTGTAATATTTGGAATATGGGTTATTGGGTATATTAATAGCATTTATAGTTTCCAATGAAGTTTGAGAATTAATCATTTGTCCTAATAAATTTTCTTCAATCACATGAGATGTTGGAGAAAAATCCATTTCAATTTGGTCTATCTTCCTAGATAATGCAACAACTTGAGATGCAACCATTGAAATAGCATCATTACATGAATACTAACTACTTTCTTAGGATTTACCCTTCCAAAATGCCATTGAAAATTATTTTTAGTCATTTCTTCAATTAATGAATAAGCTTCATTGAACACTTTAGAGATTAATAAACCTTCAGCAGCAGCATCTATGATAGATCTAAGAAATCCTACTAACTCATTATAAAAAGTTTGAAAGACTAACCAGTATAGTAGAGCATGATATAGACACTTTCTATGAGTTCCTTAAATCTTTCTCAAGCTTCATACATTGAATCTCCTTCATATAGAGTAAAAGAAATAATGTCATTTCTAAACACAACAGTTTTTTAATGTGGTAAATAATTAGCTACAAATTTTTGTGCTAAATCTCCCCACATTCTAATAGATCTAGGGCCTAACGAATTTAACAACATCTTAGCTTTATCCCTTAATGAAAAAAGAAAAAGTCTAAGTATGACGACATCGTTTGATACGTCATCATAGTTAAATGCAACACACAATTTAAAAAAAAGCTTGCTTAACATAAATTTGGATCCTTAGATGGTATTCCCCCAAACTAATTATTTTGCACCATTTGTATAATTGAAGGTTTAAGTTCAAATGAGTTAGCCTCTACAGCAGGATTTTGAATACTTAATTAAATTTCGTCTACTGTAGAGTTCGCATAATCTCTTAAAGGTTTTTGTAAATTATGATGTTTATTTTTAGTAGTTTAAATTTCAATATTATTTTGCAATGTATTTGTCATTTCTTGAAAATTATGAAGTCTTCATTATTATTGAATTATCCTTATAGTTCATTCCAATTCAGAATTGTAAGGTACTAAACATTCAAATCCAGAACTACGCATACACAAAGTGAAAATTTTAGGAAAAAAATAACACACTAAAAATAAAACTATATTTGAAATATTTGGTTTTTCGATTTTTTAAAATATATATTTTTTTTAATTTATGATTTTTCAAAAAATAAAAAACATTAAAATTATTATCCTAAAATTAAATCTACAATTCAAGTATAATTCCCAAGTTAAAAAGTTTTGTCACTATCCCTAACAACAAAGCCTAAAACTTGACCCGACCCGCAATCACGTGTATTTTTAATCTCCAAAATTTTGCCAAAAACTTGTCCCAAATTATATTTAACATCTAGTGTGAATAAATGTAATGATTTAAAAATATATAATAAATTTTCACAGTAGAAGTACTACGCAAGTGTAATATAGGATTTTTCTTAAGAACTCTAGTGTCGATCCCACTAGGAAAGCTGTAACCCTTAAAATAGATTTGCAAAATTTGTACCTAAATTACAGATAAAACTAATAAGAGAATAATTGTCGATATGTTTCTAAAAAAGATATTGCTAAATTTAAACAAAAAGTAACAACTAGGTTTAAAAGTTTAATAAAGTAAACTAATGACTTTGGATATTATGAAAAGATCTTTCTCCTTGCAAAGAGATGTTAACCTGTGTAAGATCTAAATGACTAAAAATAATATCATGTATCGTGACAAATAGAAGTATTCTTATTCTTTACCCCTTTCGGTGCTAGCAATGAAAATTGGCTAATTTAGAGTTTTTCACTAGCTTGTGTAGTAATGCTAAGTATATTCTAGCCTCTCACCTCCAGATTACATACTGTGCCTTCTCCATAGGACCTACTAGGGACCCTTACAATCCAAAATCTAAACTGAATTGATAAAATAATCTAGTTTGTCGCCCTAGAAAAATCAATTCTACGTACATCAAAACTTATCTCCCTATTTATTGCACTCCCCCTTAGGTGATCACAATAGCACTGCCCAGGATGAAGTGTGGTATTCACTAGTTGGGTGAAATCATAACCCTCATTGGTCATTATGTTTCTCAACAGATTTTAACCTCACAGTTTCCATTTCGCAAAGTCAATGAAGAATCGGTGAAAATATCATCACAACTTTTAAGAGTAAAAAGTATTTAAATCACATTCATCCCACAAGATTAATTCCTATATATAAGGAGAAAGAAAAGGAACTACTCATGATTCATGAAGATTAAACAAAAAACACATGATTTGCATTGAAATCCAAGTCTTACAACAAAAATTTAATACAAAATACCTTATGTCTTCTCCCTAAGTAAATTTTTGGAGTTTCCTTCCAGTAATCTCCAAAGTCTTATACAACAATTACTCACACATACTCACACATACTAAAAAGAATACTAAAAATCTCACTACAATTTCTTTAAAAGTCTCCAAATGTTTTCTCCTCTTCGTCTATTTTCGGCCAATATATTTCCATTTAATAGATCTCTGAAATAACAAAGGGTTGCTTCAAGCACCCTTTCAAAATTTGGTCAAATTTTTTGAATAATCTAGAAAGTTGGTTACTTGCACTATAGCATCAGGATGCGGTGCTATAGCGCAGAATTAGCCTGTAGGGTGGCGCTATAGCGCCAATGGACACAAAGTAGCTCAATTTTGCTCTATTTTTCCCCTCATTTTCTCTAAATGTTCATTCCATGTACCCGAAAAATAAAAACATGTAAAATACATTCATTTAAAGTGTAATATCATAAAAAATGTACATAAAATACTTAGAAAAAGTGCACTAAAAACATATAATTTTTAGGTGGATCATCTATGCTTGTTTTGACCTAAACATATGTATAATGAGTATTATGTTCTCGATTAGCAACAATCACGTAGGAGAATATTTATGAAAAAATCACGATCGTCACGATCCTAAAATCATAGACTATGAATAGTGTCAATGAGTTATTTTGTTAGAGGATTGTATTACACCTAGCTTTGTTCTAAGGTCAATGGATTGAAATCTATTTTATATTTAATTCTCCCTTTTTGTAGGGTTAAATTGCTATGTATAAAATATATATGGGTCATTGTGAACTGTTAAGGACACTTAGCCATTTTCCTAGCCAAATCGTCATTGAAGTCGAAATCTTTCTTAAGATTTCCTCTCCAAAGTTAACTTTTGTTTTGGTGATGGGTGGATGGCTCAGCCTTTTATCTGCATTCATTTGCACTTTCCATTTTGGTCATTTGCATACAATCATTTATATTTGATCACTCGTACTCGACCATTCATGAATGACCATTAGTGTTCTCTAAAGACAACTAGTTATCTAGCAGATTTGTGCTTATCTTTGCCCTTTTTAGTTGTACTCCTTTGCACTGTCCATTTTGGTTGGTCATATCGATCATTCGTACTAGGTCACTCGTACTCGACCACTCGTCCGTCGCCGATGCATGATAGGGTTCGCAATGCTAGGCGGCTTTTGTGGTTCTAACTTCTAGGTTGTATTCTTTACTGGGCTTGGACTAAGACAAAGGTCCATTTAGATTCGCATAACTATTTTTAGTTGTACATAGCACTTATATAACTATTCCTTAGTGTATTCAACTCAAATTTGTAAATAGAAAGAGAAACAGAGTTTTCTCTCTCCTCACTTTCATAAATAACCTTTTCTATTCATTTATATTAATTTTAGTTTTTATAAATTCTTTCCTAAATGAAGTCAGACATCATATTTGTGTCCCGGGCCATATTATTTGTGTCTATGCCCTATCGATTCATGAAAGATAACACCTAAACCTCTTTTAAACAGCAAAAAGTCATTTAAGAATGTTCTTTTAAATCGATTCATCCCTCGGGATTATGCACACTCAGAATCCTCCACGTCAGATTCATATCTTATCGCTATCCCTCCTGACTAAAAACTATTGGCCGAAACTATATTTCTTGACGAGACCTCATCTACAAAATAATCAAAAAGGAAAAACGATCTCCTGTCTCCCTGATTAAAGCAACTTCGAGTCATTAGCAACGCCACTCTTCAAGCAAATGAGCCCGACACACGTGGTATTCATCCGACCGTAAAATGTGCAATTCGCTGTGAGGCCCAAATAGCTGATCCAAAGCCTTTAGCAGTAGCCCCAATCAAACACGGATCCGGAAGGATGGATACCCTCACCTCTCCAACGGCAGTTCGACGGCGCGCAGTCGGTGACCACACTCAAAACTAAAGGTCTCCCCCCGCGGGCCCCGCTGCGGTAGCTGACGAAGGATAAAATATAAAATACAATGGGCGGCCTCGGTAAAGAGACCTCGCGCCCTGTTTCTCCACTTCCAAGTAGAAATTAAAAAATAAACAAAATATGAGAATTTACAAATCTAACACAAACCTTTTATTTATTTTTACATATAATTCTATTTTTATATTTTTATATCTCAAATATTATAATAAATTAAAATGCCTTCAAATATTAATTTAGTTAAATAGATATAAATATCTATGAAAGTTTTAAAAAATAAACTAAATTCATATGAAAATTTATTTATTTAATAGAAAAATACATAACATTCAAATCTTCTTTCTCAAAAATAAAGACCTAAATTTCAATTCATATATTTTAATATAACTAAATATAAGATTTTATATATAAAAATATAAATTTTTTTTACTTGAGATATGAATAAAAAGTTTATTAAAATTTTCTACTATAATTTAAATAAAATGCATTTAAAAAAGATTAAATTTATTTCATAATATACAAATTATATACAAAAATTTAAATTACCTACACCTCAAAATAAATATAATAATTTTGATATTTATACTGACAAATATATATATATATATATATACACAACGGTAGCTAATTTGTTTCTTATATATAAATTAACTGGAGGAGAGACAGAGAAACAAACGGAAGGCAGTAAACGACACTGGCCCGGCCCGTTCTATGGAAACAACTCTCGATCGCCTCTAGCTGTATAGAAGCCTCCATTGATATACCAATTTCCACAGCCCTCAGCTTTCCCTCTGCGGTGAGCGGATGGAGCTAAGCTACATCTCTTCTTCGTGCTCTCCGTCCCTCTTATCCGGCGGCGGGATATCCGCTAGACGAGGAGACAAAAAATGGATGAGAACACTGCGGGTGCGGTCGACGGCGGAGAGGATTGATGACGGCAGCGTTTCGGGCCGAGGCCGAGGTCTCACCGGCCCCACAATGGAGATCTCGTCCCCGCCTTCCTCTTCCTCCGCAGACCGAGGCCGGGAGGCCGAGTTCCCCGTCTGGGATAAACTAGGGGCAGTAGTCCGGCTGAGTTATGGAATCGGTATTTATCCTTCTTGTTCTTCTAGATCGGAAAGCAAGATAATAATAATAATAATAATCAGGAGTTGTGTTTGTTAGTTTAATTAAGAATGAATTTTGTCAGGGATATATGGAGCTATGGCAATAGCCGGGAGGTGGATATGCTCGGTTGCGGGAGTGGATGAGACGGGAGGCTTCCATCCGTCACTTGAAGCTCTAATCAACGGTCTCGGCTACGCATCTCCGCCTGTTATGGCTCTCCTCTTTATACTTGATGTAATTCACCACTTCCTTAGCTTTAGTTATCTAAATCTTAACCGATTATCAGTCTGAGAGTAATTTTTGTTGATGTAGGATGAGGTGGTGAAATACTCGCCTCATGCGCGAGCCATTAGAGATGTGGAGGATGAGGAGCTGCGGAGCTTCTTCTATGGGATGTCGCCTTGGCAGGTGACTGACTCCATCTATGCTGCTTTGCACTATATATATATATATATATATATATATATATATATATATATATATATATATATATATATATATATATATATATATATATACGTACTTTTTTTTTCGGGGTTTGAAGTTATGTGTAAAATCTGGTTTATTAATGTACGGAATTTTGCAGTTCATGTTAATTGTCTTGGCGAGCTCCATTGGTGAGGAGCTTTTCTATCGGGTTGCAGTTCAGGTGTGGTAACCCAAAAACCAAAGTAGCTTTTTTTATTTTATTTTATTTTTTCTTTTTACTATTTTTTTTTTAATTTTTTTGACAAGAAAATTAATTGGAGCATAATAGATTTGCCTGTAGTAATCATTAGAAAACGGCGTAAGCATTTCCTTTGAAGCTTGAGTGTACATTTTGCATGTGAAGTCACAATAGAACCGACCTGAAGCATTAGAAGTTTGAGGTATATTATAGAAGAATGCTTGGCATTTGGCAACCAAAATATGGTAAAAATATTGAGATTTTATTATATTCCAGTCCAAAAGTTTAAGCGTTTGAAATATAAAAGTGGATTAAGTAAACTCCAGGTACGATTATCGGAGTCTATACTCAATTTTTATTTTTTTAATACTGGGCCATATATTTATTGTGCACTACCAAAAATTATAGATTTAATACATAATTACCGATGTAACAAGCACTCACTTATATAGTCTCATTATCCATACGTAATACAAGTTGGGTTTCCTATTCAATTAAACTTGAAGCATAAGCCCTAATAAAATTTCAAATATTTTGATTGTTCAAGTTTAAACCCTATAACACTACATTATAAATAAAACTTAAATCTTAATGTTTGTATAAAACAAGCTCCTACATCTTTTTGCTGAACTAAAAAATTTATATTGATTGAAACCCATAGCATATTTCTTAGAAATAAATAAAAAATCCTATGTATACGGGTTTGAGCACTTATTCCGTCAAAATAAATTATCAAATTCATATATTTATGTGCGCCATATCGTACTATTGAAATTTTGATATGATAAGAAATATATTAGTTAAAGAGCTTTATAATGAACTTTGATATTTGGATGTGACTATACATGAATAATAATTTATAAAACGGAGATAAGTAGGGTTATACTTTTATAAATAATTACATATTAGATGTCTGTTATAAAATTGGCCCCAGTTTAATAAAATGGACTCTATTAAATTTGGAATTTCCAAATTGTCTACTGCAAAATAATAGAAATATGGAAGTTTTCAGCCCCGGCTGAGAAACATTTACTGTTTTTTTCTTTTAATAAATTTAAAAATTTACTAGTATAATGAAACCACGTTTAAGCCCCAGATAGAAGAACACGGAAAGGCGATCAAAACACATTTTTAGCATTCATGGATGGGATGGGGAAAATGTAGCGAGAAAGCAGCAAACGCATAAATTTCATGTTTTAAAGCAAAATAAACATAAATATTATTTAGTAAAAGGAACAAATCAATATTGAATAACCTATTTTTTAGTAAAACATTCTACGCCCTAATATGCAATATCTTTTATATTATAAAACAATTAATATAAGATATGCGACAAATATTAGATGTTATTGATATTGATAGATTATAAATGAAAATATAATGGCTTTTTAACAAGAAAATTTACCCCAAAAAACATGATGTACACTTTATTAGGGATATCAGGGGTGATATCAAAGGCATGTTTACACCAGTTAATCTTAAAGATTTTGACTTTTCTACCTCTTAAGTACTCAATTTAAAATTCACCTTTTTGAACAAATAAATGAATCAAATCCATTTATTTTAAAATTTCATTTTTATCGCCGGCCTTTCGCCAGAGCACATACACCATCATCATGCCAAAACTTATTATTCCATGAGTTCACTCAATCATGTGTTGGCTCATTACAACATAATATATCTCAATAATTCACAAGTTAAACCCTCATCACATGTCATTCCATTCTTCATTGTCATTTCATTATCCTAGGAATTCAACTCATGATACCGAATGAAAAGCTCATATTTACGAAAACCAACATATAAGATATCTCAAGTTCATCCCACGTGCATGTCATTAAACTACCAAACTACATAACAAGCATTCATGAATAACTTATTATATATTTCTCACCTTAGGCGTATATGTGAAGGATATTTTTTGGTTTCATAGTTCATTTCCTTCCTAGGTCATTGCCTGAATGGGGGATTATTGACCCATTAATGCAACTACAAGTCTAACCTATCATTACTACTCTGATGGATAACCACCTAATGTGCCTGTAAATGCTGCAGGGCGGACTATCAGACATCTTTATGAGAAGCACTGAACTTCTAAAAGATGCGCGTGGAATCGCATCTCTGGTAATTCTACTTGCCAACTAGAAAAATAGAACACGTTGGCTCTCTTCTAAAGATCTAATTTTAGACTTAATTTACTGTAGACTGGCGTGTTGCCTCCTTTGGTTCCATTTGCGCAAGCATTTGCTGCTGCAATCACAGCGGCCCTTACCGGATCCCTATATTATGTTGCAGCTGGCCCGAAAGGTCAGTTTATTTTTGAACTCCTCCGAGGAAATGGATATAAATTTCTACATTATTCAGCTTTGTATTCCTTTTTTTTGGCAGATCCTACGTATGTGGTCGCACCAGTGTTGCAGTCCAGATGTGGCCAGGATGATCTTAAGAAGCTCTTTGCAGGTTAGCTTTATGAAAGTCCGAAGAGGAACTCTTGTTTTACTATTTCAAGTAACAAATAATTTCATAAGAAATATGTAAAGAAAATTTATAGGAGTTTAGATGGGCATATTTAGAAGAAAAAAAAATCTGACGGGTTTTTATTTCATTATGCAGCTTGGTATGAGAGAAGGCAGATGAAGAAGATATACTCTCCGCTTCTAGAAGGATTATTGGCACTGTACCTTGGTTTTGAGTGGATTCAGGTATCGTCATTATCCTTTTCATGGACAATCTACACGCATACCACTCAATACCTATGTATCTACATGTCTAACACCTAAATTTCAATTTTTACATATATGTCAGTTTACCTATGCATGAAAAGATGTATTTCACTTTCTAAAAAGTCATATTACTCGTATTTTTGAGGTGATATGAAAGGTTTGAGTGGTCTGAATGTAAAAGGTAAAATTTAGGTGTTTGATATGTAAATACATGAGAATCAGGTTGCATTTATGTAAATACCCCAATTTTCATTCACTTACTTTTCTAACAACATTGAAAAAGTATAGTAATTATGTCTTCTAATGATTTCAGACTGGTAATATTCTTGCTCCCATGATCACTCATGGTATCTACTCTACTGTGGTGCTGGGAAATGGACTTTGGAAAATACATTACCACCAGCAACGGCTACGCCATAGAATCCAGCAACTTAAGGTGGAAGGCGGTAACTCTCATAAATTATAGAAAGGATGAATTTTCTTTTTGGCGCAAAGAGTAAATCAAAGACAGAAATCACACGCATGAGAGGACTTGGGACTATAAATTCGAAGTAGGCATCATTTTACAGTACACCAGGAGATACCAGATATTCAGATGGAACCGCCTAGGCTACCTATACGTAATCAATAGCCTGTATATAATAATGTAAAGTTCTAATAATTGGGAATCTTCTACACCAGACCTAAAATTTTCTTGGAGTTCAGCGGAAAAAAAAAAAAAAAAAACCTTTTGAGTTGGCGAGGGTTGGATGATTTCCTAAGCATGAAGTAAATTTATTTGCAAATTATTGACGTCTTTTTAGCATCCCAATTGATTTGTTTGTTTTTGAAGCATTTTGTGAATCTTTGTAATTTGAAAGCTGAAACAAGAGTAAGCTTTCTCACAATGAAAATGTGTCGTTTAACCACTTTAAAGTGATGAATCCTAAATTATCTTAGGATCATGCTGAATGAATAGAACATCAGTCGAATAAAAAAAAAAAATAGGACACAAATAACACCCAATTCTTTAAGAAATTGTGTAACAATACCCTTTTAATGAAAATGAACCTCTTATTTATAACTCATTGGTAGGGTAGAGCAAATTACATGATTGTCTTTCATTTAATAGGGATGTTATCATAATTTATGAGTTATTACACATTTATATATTTGTAAATGAGTCATATATATTTTGACCCTATAACTGTTGTTGGGGTCATTTCATATTTATAACTATCCCTTAACATCGTTTTGTGTTCGTAACTGCTATATTCATTCGGTCAGCCAAGTGTCATTCAACCAATTGAATGATCTTCGGCTGCTTTTTCCGAGGGGACCTAATGCGAAGACACATTGCCTTTGGAAAGGATTATTCCATCAGGCAGACGATGTATTACTGCAATCTGATAGCCATCCTACCTTGGTCAAAGTGTCTATATTGAAGGAATTCCCTCTGATCGGATGTTGATCTTTGTAATGGTAGATGTTGATTGAGTAGGCGTCAATGTAGTCGTGTGAAGCTTTTTGTTTCAGCCAATTTTTCGTTTGTTCGGCTTCAGAATCCGACTGGTATAATAACAAATGCTCGTGCATCAATCTTCTTCATGTGGCCCATCGTATTTTCTCCGGATTCGTGCAAGCACATTTATGATATACATAATTAATTCTATGGTTCTTTTACTTCTTTGAAAGTCACAATTGTCATAACACTAACATAATTAAATAACATGATTGTTCATATAATGAGTAATAAATATTGCCCATAATTATACTTTCTTGATTTCGAGCCGTTTTCCCTATAAAAAGAGTGTGAAGTGAGCTTTTCTTTTTCTCATTTCCCGAATTCTATCATTTAGCAGCCATATCTAACGAATATGTAAGGTGCTAAGAAACCGGTGAGCGAGGAAGCACTAATGAAGGCATTTGAGCTTACTGTTTCAGGAATTCATCCATCAGGGAATGAAAGAATGAAAAAACCCGAAAGTTCCTGCCCAATCCAAAGGAAAAGAGGAGGTGAGAAGTCCAATCGATCGAAAAGAGAAAGCAAGCTGAGAGAAAGATGGTTGGTACCAAAAAGCTGGCTGAAGTGGCCAAGTCTAAAAGATTTAAATTAGTTAAACAGCTGAATAGCGAAGAAGCCGTATGTGGAAGAGGTTAGGGAATCGTCTGATTCTATACCGCTTCTAGAGGTGCAAAGTCCGAAAGGTGGGCATGTTATAGAACCTATCCCGCTCTGCCAGCATTCAACTCAACTACCATCCTAAGAGGAGGAATCATTGGAGACAGCCATGAAAGTTCTGCCACAGACTTCGCTCTGCTTCGTCCTCCGACTGGGGGAGGTTGCTCAAGGTGATGGTCCACCCCAGGAAAATAATCCATTCCGACGTTTAGCTGATGAAGCTGTCCAAGGTGAAACTCTGATGGTGGCAGATGTTCCTCCTTCGCTTTTGACTGAAGGGCGTCCCTAGAAAGGTGCCCCTCCTTACATTGCAGAGAGCTTCCGTACGACCGAGATAGAGTGCATGATTGGTAACTTATATTTTCCTTTTTCACGGCTCTTCAAAATATTATTGTAACACTAGTTCTAATATTGCAGAGGAAACCGTGGATATTATGAACTCACAGCCTGTAGAGACTGCACGCCAAACCGAGCCAGCAGAGACTGCACGCCAAACCGAGCCAGCAGAGATTGCCAATCCTTCTGCTCCAACTGCAGCTGAGAGGGTATCCGCCCCGCTGCCTCTTTTGGTCCTACCACCTCCATCAGCAAACCCAGAGAGGAAGACTAGCGGCCGAAAGAAGTCTCATGAGTCGATAGTTCGACGTATGGACGAGATCGTGGACTCTATTGCTCAAGCTGCGAATCTTCGGAGGGAGGCCACCATATCGTACTTACGGGAGTCACTGGCAGTGCATGCATACATGGAGGCTCTCCAGGCAAGTTGCGGATGTGGAGGTTCACTGAGCCCAAGTTGCAGACGTGGAGGTTCTCCGAGCCCAGGTTGCAAACGTGGGAACTCTTCGGACCCAAGTTGCAAAGTGGAAGCTTCCGGGCCGAGGAGGCGATCCTACGAGGCGAACTAGCTGGATTTCGTGTCACCAGTTCAATCTCTCATGTTCGCACCAAGGAGGAAAAGATTAAGGAGTATAAGTTTGGTGGTGTGCATTGTATATGAGTCAAATGGATGGTGGTTTGGTCCTGTCCGAATGGGCGGACGACCAAGCTGTAAAATATTTCCTTTTTATAAATAAAATTTTACAATCTTTTCCATAATTTTATTCATCAATGTTTTCTTTTATTTTGTGCCAAAGTTACATCTTGGTGGCACCCGATGTGGTGCTTCGGCTTCATCATGAGAATGTATAGGTTTAAAAGGATGCTAAGTAGAGCTTTTGTATTTTTCGCTTTGGCTACCCTTGGGTTGGCTTATTTTTAGAGTCCGATGTCTCCCAAGTGCTCTCCTCAAATTTTTGGGCTCAGTTAGATCAATTGAGAGATCAATCATCACTGAGTTCGAGATTAAGCTGTTGGAAGAGACTTGTGTCTGTTACACAAGTGTTGTCCTGAAACAAATAGATGCGGATGTCCAGGCTATTGGATACATAAGCAATGATCTAATCTTCTACCGAGACCAACTTCGTTGTGGGCTTCAGTTGTCCTTGTGTGCAAAGCTTCGATTGATTTTCAACTTTTATGATGTGATTCCAGCCCAAGTGAAACCGTCTATCATGTGGTTATGACATGTGATTTATCTGCAAAAAAGGAGTGTTACATGGTCCCACGAAGGCTTCATCATGGGTATGTATAGGTTTAAAAGGATGCTAAGCGGAGCTTTTGTATTTTCACTTTGGCTACCCTTGGGTAGGCTTATTTTTAGAGTACGATGACTCCCAAGTGCTCTCCTCAAATTTTTGGGCTCAGTTAGATCACTAAGTTCGAGATTAAGCTGTTGGAAGAGACTTGTGTCTGTTACACAAGTGTTGTCCTGGAACAAATAGATGCAGATGTCCAGGCTACTGAATACATAGGCAATGATCTAATCTTCTATCGAGACCAATTTCGTTGTGGCTTCAGTTGTCCTTCTGTGCAAAGCTTCGATTGATTTTCAACTTTTATGGTGTGACTCCAGCCCAAGTGAAACTGCCCATCATTGTGGTTATAACATTTGATTTATCTGCAAAAAAAGAGTGTTACATGGTCCCATGAACCCTCCGAGTCAAACCAAATGGGTAAGGGGTTCTTGGCACTACCCAGAAGTTTAATTTAGTCAATTTGGAGAACAAAATAGAGGACTGAAAGCTCCAATTTTTTAGGAGTGTCTGTGATAAGTGGGGCATCCCAACCAAGGCAACTGGTTGCCAATAGAAGAAGAGCAAGACAGTTTTCCTATGGTTGAAAGCAATGGAATAGGTTTTTCTATGCTGGCAACTATCGGTGTTCCAATTTACTGACCACCTAACTGTATATCAGGTGTTGAAGCCGAGTGAATATGGCCAAATGACAGAAGACATATGGGCTACTTCTGAAGAGGTTGAGGAGAGAAGGCAGCTAAAGAGGGCCGCCCGGCTCTCTAAGAAAGCGACAAGGAAGAGAGAAAAATAGGGCAGTACTCATGTGGGAGAAACATAAGAGGGAATTGAAAAAGTTGGCTTGTCAGGGGCAAATTCCATGTTCGAATTTCGTTCATTCGGTTTTCAAAGAATAAAGTTATTGGAGAATTAATATTGATTGAAAAAAAATCTCCCCGGTGATTATAAGTGATTCAAGAGATGACACGACTCCTCTTTCTCAATGGATATTGAAGGGTAGTCATAGCGACCCTCAACACAAGAGATCATTGAGCCGACTTCAACTGGTATATCCTTCTGTCAGAGAGGGATGAAGCAAGCCGACAGTCCCCCCAGGTACAGGTTGAGGGCGAGTCATTTGATGGAGATTTGAGGGAAAACTTAAGAGAAAGCTCCTATTCGGCCAAGGCAGCGGTGCACAGTAGAAAGAGCAAAGCTATCTCCTTCGATTCTTTCCTCCCAACTTCGCCAAGAATTAAAAAGGTGTTCTAGATTGATGGATTCCCCTCCAAAAAGACCAACCAAATGTTTACATGAATTTTGATTCGAATCTTGGTCTAGTGAATATTGAGAGAAGTTAGTTTCCCTTGAATTCGACATCGGTGGAATATGCTTCTACGATTGTCGACATCCTTTGGTTAGCAGGCTTGGATAAGCATCTCGACGAATTCCATCCAGTTGAGTTGTGTCAATCGCTTGACTGCTTCAAGCTCCTAGGCTATGCTTCCACTCACCACTTGACTTCTCTCTACTTATCCATGAGAAAGAGAGAGAGAGAGAGTTTCCACATTTGAGGAGAAGGCTAAGAAATATCGGGAGCTGGCATAGTTAGCTACCATATTGTTATGAGTAAATAAGTCAAATTTACTCATAACAATATTGTTTTCTTATATTTAATTATAGATTCAAAGTAATCATATTTTATGGATAGAACTTCTTAAGGTCATCTACACTCCATGTCCATTAGAGGCTTTTCCTTGTGTATGACCTTAATTTGTAATCTCCAGGGACAACTTGGTGGTCGATGATAAAAAGACTGATCCATGTCTGATCGAGCATGCTGACGGACTCCCCTTTAGCGACTGAGTCAGACTTTTTCAGAACTAGGATGCCGAGAATATGTCCTCTCCTGGACATGGATGTTGTAGTAACGGGCGGTTCTTTTTATTTCCTCCTGCCACAAGACAGCGTTTGTTCGAATTTCCTCTAACAAATCGAGGGGGAATGAAGCTCCTTCATCATTAAAATCTTACTGGCCAGTGAACTCTCATTCGTTGAAAGGCGTTGCATTGATTACTCTTTGACTATGGTGATTATACTCGATAGATAACATGACCTCCATTCCATGGGCAAGCATATAGGGTGTTTGTCTGACCCGTCTTGTCGGAGTAGTTCAGACGGCCTAAAGGACCAAAGGAAGCATATTTGCCCTTTTTCCTCAGCAAGTTTAAGAAGACCTTATTCGTAGCTTTCGCTTGGTCATTAGTTCGCGGGTGATGCACGGACGAAAAATTTAGTTTGATCCCCTGACTAATAGAAATCTCTCACTCCCTGATCGGCGAATTAGGTTTCATTATCTGTGATGAGTATTAGGGGTAAGTCATAGCGACAAATTATGTTTGTCCAGATAAAATTGCGAACTATGCCTGCAGTGATCCAAGCGAAAGGTTTTGTCTGTATCCATTTACACAATTAATCCTCGAGCAAAAGAAATTTTTGTTGTCCCTTCGAGGGAGAAAATGATCTGAGGATATCTAGCTCCCAAACAGAACGATCGATTGTAATTTATGTGTCAACTGATGCTGTAATGGAGCATGTTGCTAACATCGTTCGTATCTTCGAAAAAACTACTCTGCATCTTTTAAGAGGGTTGGTAGAAATAACTGTCTTTAGACTCGATGAGCCGAAGGTTTTCCCCTTGAATGGCTTCCGCATTCACCTGAATCTACTTCCCAGAGGATGTCCTCGACTTCATTCTTTGACACATTTTAAAAGCAAGGATGTGGTTAACCTTCGAAATAGTGTCTCTAATGAGAAAGTATTGGGCGACTTTAAAATTGATGCTTTGGGGGTCTACTACTGCTTCATAGATTTTCCCTGTTTTAAGGTAGTGGATATAAGGATCCACGCATTTGTTGGCATCGCCAGCCACCACCTCAATTACTTAGTCTCTTCAATGGTTGGCTGAGAAAGCTTTTGGAGCGCTCTGCTTCCAACACGTAAATTTTTCAATAAGAGACCACCCACCTAGTTCTCTCGCCTAATGTGTTTGATATGAAAGTTTACAAATTTACCAATTTCCATCTTCACCTTATTCAAGTGCTTGATCATCATCACTTCTCGAGCTTCAAATTCCTCATTGACTTGGTTGAATCAAACTTCACTATTAAATGCTTAGTGCCCATTTCCTAAGCTAGCCATAGTGCAACTATCAATGCTTCGTATTCTGATTGATCGTTTGTGGTCGCAAAATCAAAGATGACTTAATGATAGACATGTTCTCCGGTCTGACTACTTAATGTCAGATCAATTCCTACTCTTTCCTGGCCTGAAGCTCCATCCACTTGAAGGATCCAAGTTTGCTTATTTGCCTCAAATCTGTCGTTTGATCCATCCGATTCCTAGATATCCACCAAGAAGTCTGCTACAGGTTGAGCTTTTATCTTCATTTGAGGGATGTCAGTAAGGTGATACTCACCGAGTTTTATGGACTATTTTAGTAATCGACTCGAATGTTCTGGCTGCATGAGTATAGACTTAAAGCGGATGATCGGTGACCACCTTAATCGAATGGGTTTGGAAATATGGACGAAATCTGCGAGCAAAAAAAAAAAAAACAAAGCAAACGTTATTTTTTCCATAAGAGGATACTTTATTTCGTCCCCTCTGAAGACCCGAGTCGTGTAATAGAAGGGAAATTGTTTCCCTTACTCCTCTCAGACTAGGACCGAACTAATAGCTTCTAAGCCGACTCCAAAATAGAGTGAAAGTTTTTCCCTTGGCATCGAACTCTGCAACAACGATGAAGAGATTAATGATTATTTCATATTCTTGGAAGTTTTCTCCCACTCATTCATCCACTCAAATTTTTTGCCTTTTTAAGCACTTTGAAGAAAGTGACACGCTTATCTTTTGACTTAGAAATAAATCGGCTCAGGCAGCAATTCAGTCGATCAGCTTTTGCACTTCTTTAGTATTCTGGGGAGAAGGCATGGCAATGAGTGCCTTCACTTTCCTGAGATTAGCCTTAATATCTTCGGGTGTTAATAGGTACCCTAAGAACTTCTCTGAAGAAGCTCCAAACAAGCATTTCAACGGGTTCAATTTCATATTGAACTTCCTAAGTGTTGGGGAAGTTTCTTTTAAATCGCACAAATCTCGTTCGGATGTCCTACTTTTTACTGACACATCACCAACATAGACTTCAATGTTTTCTTTCTTTTTGCTTAGAAAAAATTACATTCATTAGATGCTGATAAGTTGCACCAGCATTTTTCAGTCCAAAGGGCTTACAATAAAACAATATAAACCATCACTAGTAATAAAAGTCTTCTCCGCAACAGTTGTGTACATTTTGATATGGCGATAACCGAAGAAAGTATCAAGGAAACTCATGATCGAGTATCCCCTACCACAGGGTTCACCAAAGCATTAATCCTGGGTAGTGGATAGCCGTCCGTTAGGCAAGCAGCATTCAAATTTGTGAAGTCCAGGCACATTCTCCACTTACAGTTAGACTACTTTATTATGACCACATTCGATACCCAGGAGGGTACTGAACCTCCCGAATACAGTTGGCCTCCAAGAAATTTCCTTACTTCCTAGCGAATTTGTCCGGCTAAAGTCTTTGCCATCAACGGGAGCTTATACTTTACTGGTTATGAGCTACAAAAATTCAACAAGCTTTACGGACTCTCATCGAGAGCTTACCACAGGTGTTTGTTAAGTTTGTGAATCAAAATTTCAGAATGCAGATGAGAGAGTAGAAAAGACACTACTCAGACATTTCGCCCTCATTTTGCGAGGACTTTAATCTGGGATTCGAGGTTTTCTATAATCACAAACCCCTATGGTTAGTTACCCTTCTGGATAAATAGAGAGCACTTTCGATTAAAGCTTGTCATTAGGAACTAAGTATTCGAACTTAGCATAGAGTAACAGCAGATTTGAGAATTGAAATTATAAAAATTATCACCTTGAACTCAAAGAGAATGATGGCAGAAACGACGACAAACCTGATCAAGGTCTCATGGTTCTATCATCCCGGGTTGTCATGAACTCTAGTATACTTCGTCAGCAGAGGTAATCAACCTAACCTGACAAAAGAAACCTTATCAATAGTCATGGGTTGCTTTTTCCAATGACCTTATAAACCTAGGGTGAATGTTTGTTTAAGGGGACTATTCTAAATAAACCTTCGCTTATAGAGGGCTTTCTGCCCTATTAAATATACCCTATGGTTCAACACTCAAGAGGGCATACTCTCATTGAGGGAACATATGGGCTACAATCATGACCGTAATATAATAATGTCATTTAGCGGCAAACCATCCGATCAGAGAGCTCTGGTCGTAAGCACTTTTTGTAGAGTCATTTAGAGGCAAAATCATGTAGAAATAGGACTCAGGCCACGTCCTGGTCGGCATCAAATTTTTTGTAACATGAGTTCAGTAATATAATTGTGGTGACATTGGCTCTTTGTGAGCTTGAGTCAGCATAAATTTTTCCACCTGGACAAACAGCTACAAAGGGTGGATGGATTTTTTCTTTAAACATTAAGGGCCTGTTTGGCTCAGCTTTTTGAGGTGCGGCGCTTCAACGCACCGCATAATTTGGGCGAACGCGGGCTACGGTGGGGCGGATTCGCGGCAATCTGCCGCGAAGTCCCTTGAAAGCGGACCGCGGGATAACCCCCGCGGTCCGGGACTTCGACGCGGCTCCGAACATTGTTTTCTCTCGCTGCCCTCGCCTCCGCCGCGCCCTCGAAGCTCCTCTGTTATTGCTTCGCTTCCCTTCCTCTCGGTTTTGATTCAGAGAAACAGAGAGCGAGGTTTGAGAAAGGGGAGAATTTTCTGATGAATCTAAGACGAGGTTTCTTCTTGCGAGCCGCACTATTCGTTCTCCTTGCCAGTTTTTTGGCGGCTGCTCCCTTCATCTCCGGTGCGAATCTCTGCTCACTCACATTGCCATTTGGGTTTTCTATGGTATAGTTAGCATTGTTGGGCCTATTTGACCGTTATTCTTGGATTTTGATAATTTTCCATAGGTGATGTCTTCCTAGGTCTTGGATCTACTGGTCGGAATCTTCTGCAGGAAACATAGAGTAATTCCATTTTCTTATCATGAGTTCAAAGATTTGATTTTTCCCTTTTGTCAAAGTTTGAGGTTACTATTGTCATATTTTTTTCACGATACTATAGGCATCTTTTGGTGGTTCTTGCGGTTATAAGGAAGAACCCTGGATTTTTGGTGATGCATAGAGATGAAAAGTTTAGGCATCATAATTGGTCTCTTTGGTTGATTTGGGAGTCGTTTGGTGTGGAATTTCTTCTTTAGGTATTTTATTTTTCTGATGGCCAACTAGAAAATTGTGCATTCAAGTTGGTTCTGGAACTGAGGATTGATCAATTTGAGTGGTGACAGTGATTCTTATATGCTCCAAATGCTTATGGTTTTAGCTAAAGCTGTAATCAAGCCAAGTTAAGCCAAGTGTGCCTTGGATTGAACTTGGTTTAGCTAAACTCGAGCTGATCTTTCACATATATGCTTTTATGTTTAGTTTGATTAAAATTTTTAAAAATCTTATTTGCCCAGTAGTTTATTTGCTTATATAAATTGAAAGAGTATTTTAATGGTCTAGTTAAAAAGCTAAAATCTTATTTGGTTCATCTACATCCCTAATTTTAGCTGATCTCATATGGAGAGCTTGGCTAATTGCTATGTTAATATGTTTTATTATAAGGTTGAACAGATTGTTCGTTTTATTATGGCATTATTAGGAAGAAAAAAGAATGGTTTTATCTACTGGTGTTTATTGGTGATCTTATATAATATGGCTATCAGGTTGCGACTGGTTTAAGAAATAATATTCATTGTGAAAATTTTCTCAGTGGTCCTTAGATTAATTTATTTTCTTCATGGATACCTATATGTGCTAAGTTTTTTTATAAGCTTGCTACGCATTGCAAAATTTTCATTTCCTGCTTTTGGACAGATACTGCCCATTACAATTAATAAACTGCACTGAATTTGCAGTCTTCATGACTATAGATCATATTAGAGAGAAATATGGATTTAAAACTCCTAAATATTTTATTTTATTAATTTGAACAATCTATTTAAAAATTTAAAAATTTTAAAAATATAATTTATATTTATTAGTTTGTATATTTAAAATATAAATTTTTTTTAAAAAAAAAATTTCAATTGCAAATACTATATACCATATGAATAAATCAAAATTTTTAAACAGTTTTAATAAACAGGGGCAGTCTGGTCATTTTCTCTCCATAATTGTTTTCCCATATCTACAACTAAACAGATCAGACCAGCTACCTCTGCATTGCTTCCTCATAATGCTTCGCTAGACAGCACATTCTGCAACTAGAAAGTTGGAAAGCTGCAGATGAACCAAACAGACCCTAAGTGACAAATTTTTATTTATAAATTATATCATCTTTCTATGTTGTGTGTGTGTGGTGATCGTTTGTGTGTGTGTGCGCAAGCCTTAGCTCATTTGTTGCGGCCTTTGGTGTAAGTCCCTTGGGTCAGGGGTTCGAATCCTACCTATTACGAGAGGATTTGAATAGCACATAGGACTTGAAGGGGGGTCCGCCCCTCGGTCCGTTCAACCTATAAGTATTGATCGCCGGTCTTTAATCGTCGATCAATCTTTAATATATATATATATATATATATATATATATATATATATATTATAAATAGACAACTTTAGTTGAAATATACGATCAACGCAATCATTATCGGAGAATGATTGGAATTTTTATAATTAAGAGCATCAATCTTGCTCCGATCTGCATAAGAAGGACAAGACTTGCTCAGCGGGGGGCTTGTCGGCCGCTGGAAATTTTTATGGAGTTTTGGGATTTAAGATTTAATTTAATATATATATTAGTTTTGAAAGTAAGAATTTTTAAATTTGAAAAATGAGAATGAACGAATCTCATTTGTTTAGCAGTTTGAATGAACGAGAATCATATCGCAAGTAACGCATCTATCCCGAGGAATAGACACCCTACTTGATGACATTGCTCGATCAAATAAACTACATAATTCATGACATCCGTTCTGGTCTGCGAACCTTTATATGGACCGACAAATTCCCTTATTTAATACAAAAGAATTAAAAATGATTTATATTACTTGAGTCATAAAGCTCCCTATAGAGGCAAGCCCCTACAGTCAATAACCCCCCAAAATGATCGAGGTCGCCTGAGAGAACTCTCGATTTAGATCAGGGGTTTCTATCTTCATGAACTCAAGGGTAGAGTTTTCAACGAAGTGTGGTAATAGGAAATCCAATAGGTGAATGACGTAATGTGAAACAGTTTTGATAAAAATCCAAAGGAAAGAAAGGTAGAGGATGCCACAGATCTCGAGGAGGAACTCGATGACTTCCCTAACTATCCTAATGTTGGGTTTTAAATTTTGGAAATGAATTTATTTAAGTTTCAATCCTGTCAATTAATTATAGGAATTACATTTACATAATCACCTAATTATGTAAATAACGTGGAAGGTAGAAGGATTTACGTCGTATCGTACGACGACCTCGAAATCCTAAACGAGTTAGGGCTTATATTGCACAACATGGCTGTGCAAAGGCCTAAAAGAACATGTGAGGATTTATGTCGCACTAGACAGACTACCTCGAAGTCCTATGGCCTGTTATTTAAACTAAGGAATGATTTTGATGATGTATACACAAGTTTTGCTGTTGAAGATGACCGTGCTACCCTCGAAGTCGTGCTCCAGACTCCACGTCGTAGTAAGGTTGCAGTTTGAGGTTCGAAGTTTAAAGTGAACATGCAAATTGTTATGTCGATGTTTTATTTCCTTAAAATTATTGTTTTATTATTATTCTATTGCAAACGTGAGTGTATACTACAGTGACAGGAGCAATAGTAAAAGAAAGCAGGAAAACAGGAACAAGCTACGCTAAGCAGCAAACTGACAGGAGTATGTGCCAAAAAAAAGGAGTAAAACATGCTATAGGGAACAACAGGAAACATGTATCACATGCAAGTTATGCTAAATAGGAGTACTACAGTAAACATGCTACACTAGGCAAAAATACATGTTACGGGAAGTAAAACATGTCATGCTAGCAGCTACATGCACTATAGAAAGTAAAGCATGTTGTACTAACAGGTATAGGTGCTAGAAAATAAAACATGTAACACAGTAAAGAAAAAGAGGTAACGATCTGCTACAAGTGTACCGTAGGCGCTGATTACCCGCAGCTTATTGTTACCTGTTTATTATTTTCATTTTATTTCCTGCAAGAAAGGGATTAGCACAAAAAAGCGAAGTAGACATAGTAAGGAAAACCTGAGTAAGAGTGCTACTGTATTTGCAGGAAAGGCGAAGTGTAAAATCCCAGAGTAAATCCAAAAGAAAAGCGAAAGGAAGGAAAACTCAAAAGAAAGACAAAAGAAAACAAAGAAAGTTAAGAAAGAAAGCAAAGAAGTCCCGTAAGAAACCTCGAAGAAAATCACGAACAAGCACGAAGAAGTCGTAGCAAAACCACAAAACACTAAAAGAAGAAGCTCACAGATTTCCCGCTAAACTCACAGACTGTAAGAAAGCCATGGGGCATCTGAAAATGACCGTAATCATGGTGGCGGGAAGGACTCAGAGTTGCGCTGTGTGCGTCCCAATCTTGGATAAGAGCTACTAGACCGACGCCCTACAGAGGACAGTCCTAACCTCGATTCGAGTAATTGGTCGTGGACCTTTACTAATTTTCATTCATTTTAGTTTACATGCATATAAAATTTATGGATAAAAAGTAATTTTTTTGTAGATTGACCCGATATAAATAAATGCGTACTAAAATCTTCTTCCCTGGCAACGGCGCAAAAAACTTGACCCAAAGTCCTCTGAAGATCAACGTACTAATTAATGCTTTCAAAAATATATGTTATAAATAATAATAGCGGCTAGTGTATATAAATATAATTTTATGGAAGATATTTTACACATGTAGAGTACTACGCAAGTATACGTATCATATCAAGTAATATAGGGCTTTAAAGCAAAGACCAGTATCGTTCCCACGAGAGAGAGTTATAGATCTTTAAATATTTTTATTTTAAAGTATTTCTTTTATAATCAAAAATAAAATATCTTTAATTTACTAGATGCGATAATAAAGCGGAAATAAAATGATTGATGTAAATAGCGATAAGAAAACAACTTTCTCACTTTCAATTAATCCAAGATTTTCTAAGATAATAATAATATTCGTGGAGAATATAAATTTATGGTATTGTGCCAAATAGAAGCATTTCTATTCTTTATCTTCGCTCGATAGTATAAAGAACATTGGCTAGCCTATAGATCGGGTCTGGATGTATTATTGGTAGAATGAGTTAATCTAGGCGCACACTACTAGATGTCTAAGGGTGGCTATGGTCGGCCCTATTAGTGATCCTTTCCTTTTCTATAAACAAAATCATAAGAATTTAGTCTGTCACTCTAAAAACTTATCAATTCTACGTCCAATATATAATATCTTCCTATTTATTTGCACTTCACCTTGAATAACCCGCACAAGGCCTTCGACTACCCAAGGATTTATGTGATGTCTACAAGTTAAGAATTCATCTCCTTCTAGGTCTCAAAACTCTTCAACAGATTTTAACAATTTAAATGGTCAATTTAAAAAGTAAATTAAGAACTGGTATTAATATCCTCACAATGTTTTGAAAATATATGATTTTTAATTCTCCGACGAATTTTGTATTATCTTATTTATCTTTTCATAATTGAAAGGAGAAAGTAAAGTAACTACTCAGAACACATTGAAATTAAATAACAAAACATAATAAATAAACTTTGAATCAAAATAAAAATACTTATCTTAAATGTTTCTCCTACTGAACTTCTAATTTCTACTGACTCCACAGCGTAATGAACTCCAGATGCACCAACTCTTTCAATACTCTAAATACAAACTCTAAAAATAAACTCACTAATTTATGAAGGAAAGTAAAAATGTGGCTCTAATATTATCTCTCTAATTCTCTCTAGGTTGGGCGTTTTTCTCTGAAGGAGTACCCTCCTATTTATAGTTTTCGAGGGTTCGTCTCGAGGCACCTCTTCAAAATGTGTCCAAATTCAATGAATCTTCTAGAAAGTGTGTCTGGTGCCTAGGCGCCGGACACCGCGTCCAGTTCTTCGCACCTCTTCACTTTGGATCACACCTCTTCGCGATTAAAACCGTTTTGAAGGTCCAAATACATCGTATCACATGTCCTATAAACCAAAAACAACTGCCAGTCTTCTAGAAGGTCCAATAACCGCCCAAAAGTCGTAAACAACTTAACAGTTTTCTGTATCGAGCTGGCGCTTAGGCAGCGAACTCTGGCACCTAGACGCCAGGCTAGTAATTTCGACAATTTTGCATTTTGGCTCCTTTTTGCTCCTTTTTATATTTTTCTCCTTCTTGAACATTTTTGCATCACCTACATCCAAAACCACAAAAATATTTTTCATTAAAGGATAATATCCTTAAAATTTAATAAAAATCAAGACATAAAAATAGGTATTTTTTTCTTGGATCATAGATGAAAATTTTGCTTCAAAAATACTTATTTTTATAAAGTAGTACAGTCCACAGGCCAACCACCCTAATCAGACTAGAACTACTAACCACTTAAGGGTATTGGTGGCAACAGTCTCACCAAAAATTGGCGAATAACATCGTCGGTCTCAAGCCTCAACTCCAATGGAGATCTACGCAATAGCAAGGGGATACTATTCTAATCCTTTTTTTAAGCACACATAAACACTATCGTCGCCGTCCGACCCTAACCACTCTACTTACAGCCTTGCTTTATGGCCTCACATATAGCCTAAAAGGCTATATGTGCACACCTACACATCCCCTACAGGTGCGGACATTGAATCAAGAAGCAAGAAGAAACTCAAGGGACGGGGGATCAATGAACGGAAAGAGGAGAAAACAACTCACCTAACACAGAATAGCAAAACGAGGTGAATTGGTTTTCAAAATCAATCAACTCAAGTCAATCACCCCGGACTCCCGTTAGTCCTCACTCGTCCTAAAAGAAAGGACCTAAAAGTACCGTCACGCTCGTGAAGTGAACTAGATACCTAAGCAATGCGGAACTCATTCCCCTGACACTTAAGTAATGACAAAGAAAAAGAGAAAAACATAAAACAAAGCTAGGGGGAGACCCCCAAACTAGACTCAAAGGACCTGCTAAAAGAAACTAGACTCAAAACTCACAAATTCGACGTACGTCGAAGTACAAAATACTACTTCAGAACATAACCAAATAAGCGTCATAATCTGGCTCCGCTAAGTTTCACAGCAATGAGCCCAAACAAGTATTGAAATCTGAGCCAAATACATTAATAACATCTCAAAGGAATGCCACAATTTAAACTTATATGAAATCTTAATCCGACTTCAATATTTAAATCCAGAAATTCACTGAAACCCATATCCAACATAAGTAACCCAAGCCGTATAGAGGTTGCAAAGAGGGAAGCCACAGGAACAACAAAAACCAAAATCGAGCCCCTACTTTGTGCAATGGGGCTGCTGCAATGCAGCAGCAAAGATCACAAACTGAGCCCCCATACATAGTGCCAAGGGAGCAGCTGCAAGGCAGCACAAACAACAAAAACCGAGCCCCCATATCAAGTGCAAAGGGAGCAGCTGTAGGGCAACAAAGATCACAAAACCGAGCCCCCATACATAGTGCCAAGGGAGCAGCTGCAAGACAGCATAAACAACAAAAAGCGAGCACTCATATCAAGTGCAAAGGGAGCAGCCATTAAGGCACCTACAACAGAAAGAAAAGAAAACAAAAGCTTCCAAATATAGTGCCAAGGGAGCAGCCGCGAAGGCACCTACAATAGAAAGAAAAAAAAGGAAAAGCTCCCTGAATGGAGCAGCTGCAGCTAACGGAAAACAGAGAAGACCCAAGCCAAGTAAGACACCAAAACAACAAACTAAAGCTCCCAAGTAATGGTGCAAAGGAGCAGCCATAATATCATTAAAACAGTAAAGTCCAAGCATTTATAAGTATTTTTCAAGCCACAACAAGCATTTTTCAAGTATAGGTGAAGCCTTTAACATATATTCCAAACTTCCAGGTATGCAAATAACATAGCAAGAGAGGAGTACTAGCATTTATAAGGTAAATCATGTGAGAACTAGTCCTTCCAACGCATTAAATGCCTCATTTCCTTTCTTATTATAACTTGCAATAGATAAAAAGGGTAAGAACATTAAAGGCTCAATCCAAGTGTAACATACCCATCAAAACCTCCCAAACACATTAATGCATTGAGAGGCAAGAAAGCCTATAAAACTTATACCTTAGTATTCTAATAGCTGAGCGAACCCAGGAAACCGAGAAAAGGAAGCAAGAAAAAGGACCCAAAATCCACCTTTATAAGGAACGACAGGACTCGGTCAGCTCAAAAAACAAAAACCAACAAGAGGTGTTGCTCTTCACGAGCCTTCCCCAAGCTAACTCCAGCAGCGAAAAGAAAAGGGGAAGCAGTAGAAGGTCTAGAGAGAAGAGAGTTTGTAGAATAGAGAAGAGACGTTCCAGAATCAAGAGCTGGTTCTCTTGGTCAAGACAAAGATAAAAGAAAAACCTCTCCTTCTCCCAGCTCAATGCCCCCAAGACAAAGACCATCCCAAAACCAAGAAAATTCCCCCACCCATTCTGCCAAACGAAGGCTCGAGAAGGGAGGAGAAGCACGGGGAAGTGGAGAAACTTCCCCCATTCATGCCAAGAGAGGCAGAGCGGCAGAGAGGGAGAGCTCGAAAGGGAAACAGTCAACCTGGAGCGGCTTTGGGAAGCCAACGAAATCGAACAGCACATGGTACAAGGCACAGGTAGGTCAACCCTCTACCTTACACGAGAGAATGGCTCGCAAGGAAGGAGCCGAACGAGGCGCGAGAGGGACGGGATCACCTCCCAGGGCTTCACCCGGGTCGAAGAGAGGAAAGACGAGCCGTGGGGAGAAGCCAAAAATGGCGGGGCAAGGCAAAATGCCCAAGGATAAAGGATTTAAGTTTTAAAGAAAAAGATATTTAAAAAAAAATTATTATATATATATATATTATTTAAAAGAAAGTATTTAATTTGCGTCAAATTTTATGTCATTTACTCGCGCTCGGAAACATAGCAAATTATATGTCCCTCCCTAGCAAATTCGAAGTTCCGAACGCATCGGCGCAGTCCGTTTCGCAATCCGAGGTTGTTCGGGGAACCTCATCGTCGGTCGGGTCGAAAGTGCGTCAAATCTGGCCCTGCTGAAATTCTAACTTCGATGTCGCTCGTCCTGGCATTCTGGCTTTAATCTTGATCCGTTGAGGAGAACCTGAAGGCGTTGAGGCCACGAACTGAGAATTTGTGCGTCCAGTGGTGCAAAAACGTGCACGAGGCTGTCCTAATGTCCATTGGTCCTATGAGGACTCAATTTGGATTCCTGATGTCAATTCTAACCTGCTATAAGCTAGAGGTACAAAATTTCGTGCAGGACTCCAAAAGAGTAAAGTGGTGGCTTCAAACACTCTCAAACGAGGTAGGCCCACTACTAGAAGTCTAAGAACGTCGGGGAAGCTCCTAAGGCTAGAACCCTAAAATCTAGGAGGAAAACTAAATCTCGACAAAAGCGAGGTCAACAAATGGACCCCCAATAGGTGTGATGTGCCAGATAGGCACACCGCACGTAATGGTGTTGACCGAGAAAGATCAACAAACCAACACAATGCCGCCTAAGTAAAGTACTCAGGACAGAACACAAAACAAGGAGAATCACTTCCGCTGGGGAGACAAAAGGTGAATCTTCAATTATGAGATTTGATTTGTTTAGTTATTTCGATTTTGACTTCAATTTCAATTCAATTTGAATTTTAATTTTGATTTAGGATTTCGATTTTAGGGAAATTCAAATTTAGAGAAGTGAGAAAGCCGGGTTGAGGTGGAAAGCACAAGAACTCACATCCAACTCAAAGAAGCGACGGAAAAGGAAAGACACGGGAATCGGACGGCCCTGCGCCGACTCTAGGAAAGCATGGAAAAGGAAAAACAACAGGAATCGGACGGCCCTGCACCGACTTCAGGAAAACAAGACAAAAGGAAAGATAACAGGAATCGAACAGCCCTGCGCCGACTCTCGGAAAGCAAGACAAAAGGATAGATAACAGGAATCGCACGACCCAGCACCGACTCCAGGAAAGCAAGACAAAGGAAAGACAACAGGAATCGGACGGCCCAACAGCGACTCCAGGAAAGCAAGATAAAGGAAAGACAACAGGAATAGGACTGCCCAATACCGACTCCCGGAAAGCAAGACAAAGGAAATACAACAGGAATCGGACGACCCAGCACCGACTCCTGGAAAACCTTACTACATTGGGAAGGAAAGCGCAAGGACTCACATCCAACCCAAGAGGTAGAAGGGGACGTTACATTAGGAAGGAAAGCACAATGACTCACATCCAACCTAATGGGCGACGGAAAAGGAAAAGATAGAAAGAATCGGACAGCCCAGCACCGACTCCAGGAAAACCTTACTACATTGGAAATGAAAGCGCAAGGACTCACATCCAACCCAAGAGGTAGAAGGAGCGTCACATTAGGAAGGAAAGCGCAAGGATTTACATCCAACCCAATGGGTGACGAAAAAGGAAAAGATAGAAGGAATCGGACGGCCCAGCACAGACTCCAGGAAAATCTTACTACATTGGGAAGAAAAACGCAAGGACTCACATCCAACCCAAGAGGTAGAAGGGGCGTCACATTAGGAAGGAAAGCGTAAGGACTCACATCCAACCCAATGGGTGATGAAAAAAGGAAAAGAAAGAAGGAATCGAACGGCCCAGCACCGACTCCAGAAAAACCTTACTACATTGGGAAGGAAAGCGCAATGACTCACATCCAACCCAAGAGGTAGAAGGGGGCGTTACATTAGGAAGGAAAGCTTAAGGACTCACATCCAACCCAAAATGTGACAGAAAAGAAAATGACAGGTGGAAAAAAAACGACGCAGAGAGTAGAGAATTCAACAAAGCTCGCGAAGAGAACGGAGAACTCGAGTGAATTAACTAAGGAGAGCAAGGAATTTTAAATTTCGTTGTGAAAGATTTTGTTGTTCTTAGCTTTAAATTTTCTTACATTGCAAATTTTATTTCATTCTTCTTTTCTTTTTGTGAAGTATATTTGTATTTCGTTCTTTGTTCGTTATAACGTATGGTTCCACAGCTTTCATTCATAGCGCAACTGGAAAACAAGAGTATCTGACTTGCAGAAAAAGGAATGTCTTCATTGATTCTAACTGAAAATGTGGTACAACTGATGTCATGCTGAAAAGAGCATCCAAAATATTTATAGTACATCTGAAAGTAGACTGAGACATCACATGCTGCGCGACAAACTGACACAAAATAGTAGACACATGCTCCCTGAGGTCACCATGTGAACAAACCAACCTATCAGGCTGCGCTCCGGAACAAAAGTCTCCTTACGTATGCCTAAAGGTACGGCTATGTCACAGTGGCAGTGGACGGAGGCCCTCCAACTCGGGGTCTGGCTCGTAGGTGTATGGTGCTTTGTCCATGTCCATCCTCCTGAAATTAACTGAAACTCTCTGGTATCAGACTCTCGGAATGCAATGTTTAGCTAGATCTGCTCCATTTCCTTTCAAGACCAAGACAGATCCGACTGGCAGCGGAATCTTCACATAACCTCTGAATTCCCCTGGTCCAACAATCTGTATCTCCCTTCCGAAGAGAATGTCGCTCTTGCTAAGAAACGAGACTGTGCAGAAAGGCCTGACGAAATCGTGGTGGTCGATATGAGGCGGGATATAGTCCCCTTCCTCATAGATATTGATTATACAGCTGTTTGGAATGCAGTCGACTGGCAGTACGTGCCATTCCACCATCCTCTTGCCCATCTTCTTAATTTCTCCCCGGGGGATTCCCTTGCTTGTCCTTGGCGAAATTATAACAACAACCACACTGGATCGTGATCCTGCCCTTGCCTCGTTTCCACTTCCTAGGCTCGGAGTATGTCTTCTTTTTCAGGAGGCCCGCCCTGCCTTGCTGCTGTAAGTCGAACACGCAACGAAGATTTTTTCTCATCCCTCTTCGAGAAGACATTTGTGTACAACTCGAGTCCCTCCAAGATGTTAACAGCTTTACCCTGTATTTCTTCATAAAGTTGGAACTCTTGTTTTCTGACTCTCCTGATTCTAGCCATCACATAGTCCGGAATTATTTGCTGTCTTCTAGGCCGCACAAACTGTGGCACGTAGGGCTCTACACAGGGGTGTTCCCCATCTCTCCTCAAAGAGGCAGCCGCGTAAGCCTCATACGTCCCAAACTCTCCCAAGTGGAGCACATGGCACTGTGGGCACTCTGAGAACGCTCCTACACGCGCCAGCTGTCTAGGAAAGTCCATACTGCATGTCGAACATCCTGTGAAAATCTCCTCAAGCAGGTCAACTGGTGGCACTGGCTCTGAGGCGTATTCAGGCTCTGTCTCGGTGGCGGGTGAACTGGCAGATGTCTCCTTCATCTCGGAATTGTAATCTTCTTCTTCAGAAATCGACGGAAGCTCTGTGGCTATCCTACTGGCTTGTCTTCGCTCGAACGCTTCAATCTGACAACACTTTTGGCAGTAAGCATTCCTTTTCTGAGTACGCCTTAGCGGCGGGTCTGGAACTTATCCTGCATCAGCAGTGACTTGGTCACCCTCTGGCGTGGAGACCATCGATTGAATTCCTCTGTCTCTGGCTGTGGGGAGGTGTGAATCCACGAAACCTCCAGTAGCACCCTGTCTTGACATTTCTCCGACTTCCTTGTGACTGATACGGACCACAGGTTTCAAATTTGCAATATCAGAGTGACAGACTATTTTCACAAGGGAGCCCTCGTAGTCCACATTGACTTGGGAGTAATCCAAGTCAAAATTCACCACACCGCCTTCTGTGCCTTCTCTTTATCCAGCGACAAGGCTTAAACCGTCTTTGAAATTGAGAACCAGCTTTTGAACCGTCATCCTCCTGCGGAAAAAAGGGAAACGTCAGCAGCCGAAATTCAAAAATGAACAAGAACAAGACAACTTTATTAAGTGAATTATTTCATCAAATGTATGAATTTTATATAATTTAACTTAGGAAATTTGGGATTTTAACAAAAATAATTTTTGGGGTAAAGAACATTAACACATCTTATTTTGAGAAGATTTACTTTATTTCATAAAAAATTTAATATTACAAAAAATTTTCTTAGAACCCAGTCATTGACATCGGCCATAAAACTATTCTTAGGAACTAGTGTCGTCCTTAAAGCTTGTTCTTTGTCACATCACGTCGCATAGTATTTCTTCAGGTATCGTCCGTTAATCGGCAACATAGTCTTCCGCCTTCAGAATCTATCAACTGGTACGATCCTCCAGAATAGACTTTCTCCACCATAAATGGTCATTCCCAGGTCGGTTCAAACATTCCACCTATTTTGCGGTGTGCAAGAATAGGTCTTCTAAGAACAAGGACGAGGTCACAAACTTTGAACGACCTTGGGCGGACTAACTTGTTGTGGGCTTGAATCATCTTTGCTTGATATAGTTTCAGGTTCTGCTGTGCGAGCAATCTTCTTCCTTCGAGACTTTCTAGTTCTTCAACTCTGAGCTTGGCATTGTCTTCTGCTGTAATCTTGTTGGCGAAGGCGATTCAGAGCAAAGGTAGCTAGACTTCTAACGGAAGAACGGCCTCGGACCCATACACGAGAGCATATGGCATAGACTGTGTCGGAGTTCTGATTGCCGTCCGGTACGCCCATAAAGCTTCTAGCAGTTTCTCGTGCCACTGTAGATTGTTATCCTCGAGTGTCTTCTTCAAAATATGTACCGAAGTCTTATTGAATGCTTCCGCTAAGCCATTTGCCCTTGGGTAATAGATTGTAGAGTATCTCCAATCTATTTCATGTCGTCTGACGAAATTGTTAATCTTTGTGCTCTTGAAGGCGGACCCATTGTCGGAGATAATTCTGCGCGGAACACCGAAACGGTAGACAACTTGATTTCTAAAAAATTGAAGAACGTGCTGCGCTGTAACCTCTCATAACGGTACTGCCTCTGCCCACTTGGAGAAGTAATATGTAGCTGCGAGAATAAACCGGTGTCCTTCAGAAGACGGAGGGTCTGTCGGACCCACCATATCCGTGCCCCAACACTCGAATGGCCACGACGCAACCGTTGTATGTAGCACATTCGGAGGTTGGTGCAAGATCACTCCGTGCACCTGACACTGATGACACTTCTTCGCTGTTTCCATGCAGTCGGACATCATTGCTGGCCAATAATATCCGAGCCTCTTGATTTTCATCTTCATTTTCGGCTCTGACTGGTGAGCACCACACAATCCGGCGTGTACTTTTTTGACAAAACTCTGCGCTTCTGTACTGCTTAAACATCTTAACCACATATGATCAAAGGATCTTCTGTACAAAACATTATCGATTAAAGCATATGACATTGACCTTTTTTGGATCTGATGAGCTACGAACTTATCTTCTGGCAATGCTCCTGTCTGTAGGTAGTCGACGAATGGCTGATGCCAATACTTAGTATCCTCGGCAATTGCGGCTACCATTTCCTCCTCTCCCAACTTACGTAAATTATCAAGTTCAATCTGGGACAAAACCTGACGTCCTTAAACGGTGATGTCGACGGAATCTTCCGGTAAACATGTCAATTCCTTAGCGAGTTTAGCTAAAGCATCCGTATGGGCATTGTCCACTCGAGGAACTCTGTAGAACACCATACTGGGAATCTGTTCCAACAACTTCATCGTATATCAGTGATATTCTGCTAGTCTTGGCTTCAGGATCTTATACTGCCCGGCCACTTACTGAATGATGAGCTGTGAGTCGCCATGGATGGCGATGTCCGTTATGTCCATTAAAATTGTCAACTCCAATCCCGTGATTAGCACTTCATATTCTGCTTCATTGTTGATTCACGGCTCTGTCAGGTGATAGGAGAATCTTAACATTCCTTGATCTGGTGTAATGAAGATCAAACCAATTCCTGCTTTGTCGGGTATTACTGTTCTTGACCTTTTATCTCTCCTGCTGATGATGCTCCATCGAAGTACATTTACCAACGTTGAGCGTTGGGGTCTTCCACTTGCATTATCTGTTAGTCTGATAGATCGTCGTTGAGAGGGGACCCAGTTGGTAGTGGGTGTGTTGCAAGAAAGTCTGCAAGAATCTGCCCTTTGATAGCGTAAAGAGGCACGAAAGTTATATCAAATTACAATAATATCATCGACCACCTTGCTAAACGTCCGGAAAGTGTTGGTCGGATCATCAAATATTGCAATGGATTAACTTTCGAAATCAAGTTGACCTGATGAGACAACATGTAATGTCTAAGCTTCTGAGCGGTGAAAACTAAAGCTAGATAATGCTTCTCAATAGGAGGATACTTTACCTCCGTAGGTATTAGACGTCGACTCAGGTAGTAGAGCGTTTTTTCCTTACCCTCATCATTGACTTGATCAAGTAAGGCTCCGAGGGATTCGTCTAAAGCCGCGATATAAAGTATCAATGGTCTACCCGGGATAGGGGCTGCTAAAACAGGAGGTGTCGTCAAGTACCGCTTAATGTCTTCGAAAGCCCGTTGACACGGCTCTCCTCAAACGAATTTAGCATCCTTTCAAAGTAAATTCGAGAAGGGTAGACACCTTCCTGACAGATTAGATATAAAGCGTCTTAAATATGCCAACTTCCCTTGAAAAGATCATAATTGTTTCAAAGCTCTGGGAGGAGGCATTTCTAATATCGCTTTAATCATCTCCGGAACGATTTCGATTCCCCGATGACGGACAACGAATTCTAGAAATTTTCCGGAGGTAACACAGAAGGCGCACTTTAAGGGATTCATCTTGAGATTATATTGACGTAATCTTTCAAACACAATCCTCAAATCATACAAATGATTCTTCTTTACTCTGCTCTTGATGATCAAATCGCCCACGTAGCACTCAATTTGGTTGTGGATGAGATCATTGGAGATCTTGGTCATCGCCCGCCAGTAAGTAGCTCTGGCATTCTTCAAACCAAACAACATTACTGTGTAGCAATAGATCCCAATTGAAGTCCTGAAAGTTGTAAGCGTCGCATCCTCTGGAGCCATCTTGATCTGGTTGTAACCTGACAATCCATCCATGAAAGAGAAAACCTCATTTGACGACGCGATGTCCACCATCAACTCCGGTATCGGCAACGGAAATTCATCCTTCAGGCATGCTTCATTTAAGTCTCTGAAGTCGACACATACTCGGATTTGTCCATTCTTCTTCTTAACATGCACGACATTAGCTAACCACGTGGGGTATTGCTCCTCCCGCACAAAGTTAACGTCGATTAATTTCTTCACCTCGGCAATGACTTGTTGCTCTATTTCGAAGCGCATTCTCTAGGAACCTGTTTCACTAGAGTTATACTTCGATCTAATTCAAGCCTGTGGACTGCAACTTCTGGAGACAAACCTGACATTTCTTCGTAGCTCCAAGCAAAGCAATCCTTGAATTCTGACAAAAGTTTAACCAAATCTTTAGACTCCTCTTCGCTGAACAAAGAGCTTATAAAGGTAGGTCGAGGCTGTTCTTCAGTCCCGAGGTTGATTTCCTTCAACTCATCAACCGTTGACTTGATTTCTTCTTCAAATTCCGGCGGAGCATCATCTATCGGGGAATCTTCACAATTATCCTCGGTACTGTGACACTCTTCTTCTATTCCGGTAGTAACAACCATGCAAAATTCTGAATCATTAACTAGTCCGATCGTACCAAACCCGAGACCTTCCTTTGAATTGAGTTTCTTTCCTTTTACATTCCATAATTTTTCAAATGATTGCAGCTTGTCTTTCGGCATTTGTCTCGGCACATATTCATGTTGAATCAATTTTTGAACACACGGCGAAAAGTAACCAAAAGGCGATTCCATTAATTCATTAGAAACATTTTCTTCCAAATTTACAGCGACTTCCAAACTAGAAGAAGAAGAAGCATTGCAGAACTTGATCGGTTTCATGCCCGCACTATGAACTTCCTAAACCTCTAAACTCCCAACCTGGTGGGGGTAGATTGGGGTTAGGGTCATGGCTTGAACATAGTGGTTGATCCGATCATATATCAACCCGTACTCACTTTCTTCTTTATCTTTCAGAGAGATCTCAAACTGAAGCTTCTTTTGGTTTACTGTCATTGCATCCTTAACGAACTTCTCTTTTTCGGAACTTTCTTCCACGTCTATACTGATAGTCGGTCTCTTCCGTTCAACAATATTGTTAGTTCTTCCTCGCTCACGTCCCCTGCCTCGACCTCGAATGTGTGGGCTAAAAGAACTTCCACTCTCTTGTTGCGAAGGAATGGTGGGATATCGTTGAATCGGAACCAACTGGTCTTGCTCTTGCGACCCCTTGGAATCTTCAGTCTTGCTTAACATGACATCTCTGGACAGAACGCTCTTCTTTGGAGTCGCGTAGTAGGCGTCGTCTTCATGAATGCCTATTTTGTGTATTGAAAACAATTGTAAATCTCCTTTTATGCAATGCTCTCGGCTGTCCTTGAAGTATTTGATACACTGTTGCAGCGATGACGGAACCATATTATGCTCGTGAATCCATGGTCGGCCAAGTAGGGCGTTGAACGAAGTTTCCGCGTCGATGATATGGAATTTTACGGATATTACTAAGTTAACAACTTTCATTAATAGCGTTATCGAACTAAGAGCTCTTTCTCCTTCTGGTTGAATTCTCTTAACATCATTTTATCAGCGGAAAGCTCCTGAGCATCGATGTCCAAGTAAGCTAATGTCCGTAGACTCATTATGTTGAGTGATGCTCCAGGATCCACTAAAACTCTGGAGAGCACGAACTAGTTTATATTAACTGAAATGTAGAGAGGGCGGTTATGCTCAGTAGTACCAAGCAGTAGATCTTCATCGGCGAAAGTCACCCAAAACTGTTCCTTCAACGAACAAATTTCATCCAAGGATGTGCTGGCCAACTGAGCTAAGCAAATTTCTGGATCAAGTAGAGCTTTGATCAGAGAATCTCTCATTTCCTTTGATAGGATCAGAGCATCATAAATGCTTAGTCGGGCCGGCAACTTCCTAAGATGGGCTAGTACGTTGCATCTACTTTGCTCGAGCTTCTAGTTTCCTCTTGGGCATGTGTCTCCTCTATTGCTTGGGGTGACTCTTCTTGAGTAATTGTCTGCTTTCCTTTATCCATTGGGGTCATCCCCGAGGGTAACACTTTTCCTCTTCTCAAATACACCTCTGTTATCTCTTCTGACGCTGTGGCTGACTCTTCCGGCGTTGACTCTGAATCTGAAACGTCCAAATCGATGGTAATTGGCGTTCCTTTGCATTCTAAAATTGGCTCTTCACTTCCTGAACTATCGTAGCCGGTGTCGTTGACATCTTCGCCTTCATCGACATATTCATCGGAGTTTCGTATGATTTGAGGATTGTTTTGGGAATCGAAATCGGGGTTAAATTGGTTACGGTTAGTTATGTCATCAGTAGAGACAACCAAAACATAACTAGAATCAAAATCGTTAAATTCAAAATGCCCTTGAGGGGCGTAGAGGTAGTCGTACAAAGTCAGGGGTTCGAGGAATTTCTCTCCCAAATTCTAGACAACCAATCTAATAGGAGCATCCCCTATCCTACCCTTCGCGCTATCAGTCTTCACTTCGTCCACTGGATGTGGTTTCACTAGGTGAATATGCTCATCCAAAATCACATTTACAGAATCACTTTCAGGTTCTTTCAAATATTCTTTTAGAATAGCAACATTCCCCTCTTTATAGTTCCTCTTGAGCCAATCTTTGAAGCTGAGCAGCTTTCTATGGTGTGGTCGAGCAACCTGTGGTACGGACAGTAATTGGGTTGATATTTCTTATCGACCTCCTCTGGTTTCTTGGGCTAAGGTAATCTGAACTCTGGCTTCTTAATCAAATTTCTGAACATCTTTGTTACTATGTCATCCTTGAAAGAATATACTCTACTCGGCCGAATTGCCATTGTCGAACCTTATCCTCTATCTGATCTATAAGGTCGCTGCTGAAACGACTGCTGACCCGGCTGACTGTACTGTTGACTGTATCACTGGCCATACTGTTGGACATGTTGAACATATTGTGGCGGTCTCTGAACAAACCGAGGTGGTTGTTGCGGGTATTGTTGTGGTTGCTAAAAATCTTCACGCGTAGTTATTGCTTGAAGCTAGCGGTGGCTATTCTTTGAAACTGCGGTGGTCATTCTTCGAAGCTGCGGTGGTCATTCGTTGAAGCTGCAGTGGCTGTTGCTGAAACTGCGGTGGCTGATGCACATACTGCTGAGATGACTCGACCTGAATCTGTACAGGCTACTTGCCTTTGTCCACCGTTGCTACTGTTCCAGACTTCTTATCGAATGCTTTTACTGCTCTGGGCTTTTCAGTCCTTTCCTGCGGTTTTGTATGCTGAATCTCTTCCTGCAGACTGCTGGCTTTACTGAGTAACTTCTCAAACGACTTGATGGTGAGTCCTTTAAGCATGAAAGCTATCAGTCCATAGATGCACTTGAGTAAGACCTCAATCGCATGTTGCTCCTACAATTGGGGCTCGCACTTCATGCTTAAATTTCTCCAACGTAGAATATACTCCACCAAAGTCTCTGTGGGTTTCTGACGTTCCATTATAAGATCTCCAATAGTAATGGGGTGATGTACTACAGCAAATCTTTTCACAAACAAATTTTCCAACTCTGCAAAATGTCTTGATCGACCCATTAGGCAATTCAGCGTACCAATCAAATGCAATACCCGAAAGACTGCTTACGAACTGGCGGAAAAGTAATGCCTCGCTACCCTCGCGTTGCAGCAACTTTGCTCGGAAGTGTGCAACATGCTGACGGGGGTTGCCCGTTCCATCGAAAGTCTTAAAGGTTGGTGGCACAAAACCCTTAGGATATGGGACGACATCAAACTTCTCCGGGTAGGGTCTACTCTTTGAAATTGACGCGCCCCCTTTCGATTGGGCTAAGGCTTCCTTTACCTGTTGTTCGACCAACTGCTTAATGTCTTTTTCTGGCACCATATTCTGAGTTGAATCTTTCTTCGGCGGCTTATCTCGGTTTGCAGAAGCAACCTCCCTTCTTTCGTCGGTGATATGGATAATCTCTGGTTGGTTCATCTCTGGGGATGCTACTTGCTGTGAATATGACTGTCCCTGTGCTGCAACCATGACAGCCATTATTTCTTCGATCTTCTTCTCGAGGCGACTAATAATTTCATCTTTATGTTGGGAGGCCATTCGCCACTCATCCGTGGTGTTCTCCTCAACAGATGGAGTATTACGCGCAGACGACGTAGCTCAGGTTTCAACAACGTTGATCCTGGCGAATTCCTCATCCATGTAGTCGAACAGGTCATGATCTTCGTTTTCGAAATTTACCCCTCGCTCTTTTGCCAGCTCGGTAATTTCAGCTCTGAGTTTCTTCAGTTTATGATCAATTCCCTTCCCTTTAACCGTTTTAAGGTCGGTTGGCACTTCTTGAATGTTTTCTATAGTAAGTTCTGGAGCAGTTGTAACAGTAGCAATCAGAGTATCGAACTTATATTCCATTTCAAGGGAATGCTCTTCTGATCCTTTCAAAAGTATCGGTCCAACGACTTTAAGTATCCACACCTTTCCCGACGTTGATGTTTTGAGACGGGGTGTCTCAGTAGTAACATCAACGCGTCGAAAGGGGGTGTGCTCCCTAAAGTGTGAACCGGATACAATAGGGAATGGTCTTTTCCCGTCATTCTTCCTTGGGGGTTCTTCATTATTGACAGCAGGTAACACTCTGGGACCCAGATAAGACTTGGCTGATTTGTGATTAGCGGGTCTCTGAAAAGTTGTAGCGACATCTGAAACGGTAGCAGCAGTAGGAACACGGTTCCCAAATCGGAATCTAATAGGAATACGAGGTGGCGGTAGCGCAGCAGCAATCCTGTGAAGACTCTCTTCCCCGGTAGAAGCGGACAGAAGGTGAAACCTACTTCCTTTGAGGAGGTGAGAGGTCCCAAGCCCTTCATCCTCTTCCAGTTGAGAGGTCAGCTGAGCTGAGGTCAATTTCTTCGCAGCTTTCAGAATTTTTTGTCTGCGGTGTCTTCTCTGTGACTTGGTTAATGACGCGTCCTGAGAGCTGGAACCAACTTCAAACACTGACGGTGCAGGAGCAGACAAATCTACAAAATCTTCTTCAAATAAAATCTCCTTTCCTTTCGCAGACGGTGCAGTTGGTGCAGTGATTACAAATCCGACGGCGGTAGTGGAGACGATCCTCTTTGGCACGCAAACAACCGACTTCACAGACATGGGGGCAGTAGGCTTAGCGGGAGTAACTTTGTTCTTGGGCCTCTTAATTGCGGGAAAATCAGTCTCTCCATTCAAATCGTACTCGGCAACAGGCTCGACGATCTCTAAAGGAGTAGTCTTCATGATTACGTACGGCGCCTTTCCGAGTATGACCTCGACCTCGTCGAAGTCGGTACCAAACCTTATCATCGCTCCCTGATGGAGCACAGCTTTGTCACGGGGTAGATTTCCATCGAACGAGAAAATCAGCTTGGGTGACGCATTCCAACTGCCAATTGACAAGAGTTCCAAAGGTTAGTTACGGCCTACACTTTGTAATTTCAGTAAGACATACTGAAATCAACAAAGGTCGTCTTATGAACTGGGTAACCCTTATTATTATTATTTTTATCCTGATGTTTTTAATTTATTTCATGTTTTATTTCTGGATTGTGATTTGATTTATTAACAGCGTTTGCTTAATTTAAAAATTTAAGTGAAAGGTACGAAAGCAGAAGTTCGGTTTAATTTGCCGATAGCAAATCAAACCCGAGAGACACAGAGTAAAAGTGAAATTCAGGACCCAGTCCCGAGCTGAATTCACAACGCACTTCGTGCACTAACATACCTATTGGGGGTCCGACCGCACACAAAAGAAAGCCCTAGAGATTCCTGAACCACTGAACCATTGAACCACTCTGTTTAGGGATGGTCAAACAGATTGTTCTGGAACCAAGAGAGTTGACCGTACTTGCCCAAGAAAGAAATGAGTAGAGTATGCCAACGGAAGAATGACAATCTGGATCATGAGGGGTATGGACGCATTGCCGATATATGAAGATAGAAACCTCTTGATCATAATGTAGAGTAGAGCTAATCCCCAGCGGAGTCGCCAGAAGTTGTCGGCCGCTAGAAGTTTTTATGGAAATTAAAAATTGTTTTGGGATTTAAAATTTAATTTAATATATATATTAGTTTTGAAAGTAAGAATTTTTAAATTTGAAAAAAATGAGAATGAACGAATCTCATTTGTTTAGCAGTTTGAATGAACGAGCATCATATCGCAAGTAACGCATCTATCCCGAGGAATAGACACCCTACTTGACGACATTGCTCGATCAAATAAACTACAGAATTCATGACATCCGTTCTGGTCTGCGAACCTTTATGTGGATCGCCAAATTCTTCTATTTAATACAAAAGAATTAAATAGGGTTTATATTATCTGGGGTCATAAAGCTCCCTATAGAGGCAAGCCCCTACAGTCAATTACCCCCCAAATGACCGAGGTCACCTGATAGAACTCTCGATTTAGATCAGGGGTTTCTATCTTCATGAATTCAATAGTAGGGTTTTCAACGAAGTGTGGTAATAGGAAATCCAATAGGTGAATGACACAATGTGGAACAATTTTGATAGGAATCCAAAGGAAAGAAATGTAGGGGATGCCACGGATCTCGAGGAGAACCTCGATGACTTTCCAGACTATCCTAATGTTGGGTTTTAAATTTTGAAAATGAATTTATTTAAGTTTCAATCCTGCCAATTAATTATAGGAATTAAATTTACATAATCACCTAATTATGAAAATAACCTGAAAGATAGGAGGATTTACGTCGTATCGTACGACGACATCGAAATCCTAAACGAGTTAGGGCTTATATTGCACAACATGGTTGTGTAAAGGCCTAAAAAAACAGGTGAGGATTTATGTCGCACTAGGTGGACTACCTCGAAGTCCTATGGCATGTTATTTAAATTAAGGAATGGTTTTGTTGATGTATACACAAGTTTTGTTGTTGAAGATGGCCGTGTTGCCCTCTAAGTCGTGCTCCGGACTCTACGTCGTAGCAATGTTGCAGTTTGAGGTTCGAAGTTTAAAGTGAACATGCAAATTGTTATTTGTGTTTTATTTCCTTATAATTATTGTTTTATTATTATTCTATTGCAAATGTGAGTGTATACTACAGTGACAAAAGCAGTAGTAAAAGAAAACAGGAAAACAAGAACATGCTATGCTAAGCAGCAAACTGACAGGAGTATGTGCTAAAAAAAGGAGTAAAACATGCTATAGGGAACAACAGGAATCATGTATCACATGCAGGTTATGCTAAACATGAGTAATATAGTAAACATGTTACACTAGGCAGAAATACATGCTACAAGAAGTAAAACATGTCATGCTAGCAGGAATATGCACTGTAGAAAGTAAAACATGTTGTACTAACATGTATAGGTGCTATAAAGTAAAGCATGTAACGCAGTAAAAAAAACTGTTAACAGTGCTACAAGTGTACCGTAGGTGCTGCGGCGTATTGTTACATGTTTATTATTTTCATTTTATTTCCTGCAAAAAAAGGATTAGCACAGAAAAAACGAAGTTGACATAATAAGGAAAACCTGAGTAAGGGTGCTACTGTATTTGCAGGAAAGGCGAAGTGTGCAATCCCGGAGTAAATCCAAAAGAAAAGCGAGAGGAAGGAAAACTCAAAAGAAAGACGAAAGAAAACAAAGAAAGTCGAGAAAGAAAGCAATTAAGTTTTGTAAGAAACCTCGAAGAAAATCACGTATAAGCACGAAGAAGTCGTAGCAAAACCACAAAACACTAAAAGAAGAAACTCACAGATGTCCCGCTAAACTCACAGAGGACTGTAAGAAAGTCATGGGGCATCTGAAAAGGACCGTAAGCATGGTGGCGGGAAGGACTCGGAGCTGGGCTGTGTGCGTCCCAATCTTGGATAAGAGCTACCAGACCGACACCCTACAGAGGGCAATCCTAACCTCAATTCGAGTAATTGGTCGTGGACCTTTACTAATTTTCATTCATTTTAGTTTGCATGCATATAAAATTATGGATAAAAAGTAATTTTTGTTGTAGATGAAAATTATTTTTATAAAGTAGTACAATCCACATGCCAACTACCCTAATCAGACTAGGACTACTAACCACTTAAGGGTATTAGTGACAACAGTCTCTCCAAGAATTGGCGAATAGCATCGTCGGTCCCAAGCCTCGACTCCAGTGAAGATTTTACGCAATGGCAAGGGGATACTATTATAATCCATCTTTTTTAAGCACACATAAGCACTATCGTCGCCGTCCGATCCCCCATACATTGTGCCAAGGAGAGGCAGCACAAACAACAAAAAACGAGCCCCCATATCAAGTGGGAGCAGCCATGAAGGCACCTACAACAAAAAGAAAAGAAAAGAAAAGCTCCCAAATATAGTACCAAGGGAGCAGTCGCGAAGGCACCTACAACAAAAAGAAAAAAAAGAAAAAAGAAAAAAATAGAAAAGCTCCCTGAATGGAGCAGCTGCAACTAACAGAAAATAGAGAAGACCCAAGCCAAGTAAGACACCAAAACAGTAAACTAAAGCTCCCAAGTGATGGTGCGAAGGAGCAGCCATAATATCATTAAAACAGTAAATTCCAAGCCTTGTATGAAGAGTGCAAGGGCAGCCGTAGAGGCAGCTAAAACAGAGAAAACCAAACTCCCAAGTATAATGCCAAAGGAGCAGCCGTGGAGGCCACTATAATAGAAAAGAAAGAGCTCCCTAAATGGAGCAGCTGCAATTAACAGAAAACAGAGAAAACCCGGGCCAAGCAAGGCACGAAAAAAAGGACTACCAAGCGAACTTCAACCAGATGAAGCCTAAATCAAGCCATCACTGCCTCCCCTATTCCACATATTTCTTCCACAAGCATTAAACCAATCACATGTGTCATAAAAAATAATAAAATGAAGTAAAGACAAGCCAGAACAAGCATTTTTCAAGTATAGGTGAAGCCTTTAACATATATTCCAAACTTTCAGGTATGCAAATAACATAGCAAGAGAGGAGTACTAGCATTTATAAGGTAAATCATGTAAGAACTAGTCCTTCCAATACATTAAATGCCTCATTCCCTTTCTTATTATAACTTGCAATAAATAAATAGGGTAAGAACATTAAAGGCTCAATCCAAATGCAACATAGCCATCAAAACCTCACAAACACATTAATGCATTGTGTCAAGAGGCAAAAAAGCCTATAAAACTCATATCTTAGTATTTCAATAGCCGAGCAAACCCAGGAAACCGAGAAAAGGAAGCAATCAAAAGGGCCCAAAATCCACCTCTAGATGGAACGACAGGGCTCGGTCAGCTCAAAAAACAAAAGCCAAAAAGAGGTGTTGCTCTTTACGAGCCTTCCCCAAGCTGGCTTCAACAAAGAAAAGAAAAGGAGAAGCAGTAGAAGATCTAGAGAGAAGAGAGTTTGCAGAATAGAGAAGAGACGTTCCAGAATCCAGAGCTGGCTCTCTCGGTCAAGACAAAGACAAAAGAAAAACCTCTCCTCCCTGCTCAATGCCCCCAAGACAAAGACCAGCCAAAAACCGAGAAAGTTCCCCCACCCGTTCTGCCAAACGAAGGCTCGACAAGGGAGGAGAAGCACAGGGAAGTGGAGAAACTTCCCCCATTCGTGCCAAGAGAGGCAAAGCGACGAAAACAGTCAACCTGGCGCGGCTTCAGGAAGCCAACGAAATTGAACAGCAAATGTACAAGGCACAGGTAGGTCAACTCTCTACCTTACACGAGAGAATGGCTCGCAAGGAAGGAGCCGAACGAGGCGCGAGAGGGACGAGATCACCTCCCAGGGCATCACCCGGGTCGAAGAGAGGAAAGACGAGCCCCGAGGAGAAGCCAAAAATGGCGGGGCAAGGCAAAATGCCCAGGGATAAAGGAATTAGGTTTTAAAGAAAAATATATTTAAAATAAATATTTTATTATATATATATTTTTTTAAAATAAAGTATTTAATTCGCGTCAAATTTCGTGTCATTTACTCGCGCTTGGAAACATAAAAAATTATATGTCCCTCCCTAGCAAATTTGAGGTTCCGGGCGTATCGGCGCAGTCCGTTTCGCGATCCGAGGTTGTTCGGAGAACCTCGTCGTCGGTCGGATCGAAAGTGCGTCAAATATGGCCCTGCTGAAATTCTGACTTCGATGTCGCTCGTCCTGGCATTCTGGCTTCAATCTTCATCCGTTGAGGAGAACCTGAAGGCATCGAGGCTGCAAACTGAGAATTTGTGCGTCCGGTGGTGCAAAAACATGCACGAGGCTGTCCTAATATTCATTGATCCTAGGGGGGACTCAATTTGGATTCTTAACGTCAATTCCAAGCTGCTATAAGCTAGTGGTACGAAATTTCATGCAGTAGTCCAAAAGAGTAAAGAGGTGGCTTCAAACACTATAAAACGAGGTAGACCCACTACTAGAAGTCTAAGAACGTCAGGGAAGCTCCTAAGGCTAGAACCCTAAAGTCTAGGAGGAAAACTAAACCTTGACAAAAGCGAGGTCAACAAGGCTCAAACGTGTCGACTGCGGTCCATGTAAGGAGATCTGATTAGCCAATGTGTCGAACTGACGACCTCGTCTTATAGGCAAGACTATCCATTGTCCACACAACATTCTCAGATGCATAAATTTGAATATTCAGAGACACGTTGGAGCACATACGAGTATTTTATATTGTTGGTTTAAATAAATATTTAAATAGCATAGCATGTATTTGAAGGCATATTGATTTGAGCTTAAGCAATAATTTAACCTGCACAGGAGTCTCAGTCTTTGTGATCAAGCAATTAGCATGTTGGTCAGAGCACATGCAGGTATTTAATATTTATCAATTTTGATTGACATTTAATAAGTTCTATTGTTATTACACTACTATATTATCATTGATATTCGTGCAAATATTTTCATAATTTAAGCTTTTGTTTCGTCTTCTGCAACTTATGTATTTGGGGGTGCGGATTCGGTGGAGATGAAAATGTTTCAAACTTAGACTGTATGTGTGGAATTATGTATCTTTCATATACATAGCTGCCATTTGAGTGTTCAGGTGGAGCACTCACAGGTTTTTCAGTCGAGCTTGTTAATAAATCGTTGTGTCCCCTGTGAGTCGTGCAACTTCTCTTTATATTTAATTTTGTCATTTAAAATGATTTATTCAATAATCATTAATATATAGCTTAAGAGCTTTCATTCTGAATGAATTTTGGTTCAAGTGAATTCAGTTTACTTGCTCTACTATGATCGGCATTCCGACCAAAATTCGACAACATTTCGGCAGCCCCCCAGAGTCGTCCCCGGTTGGAAATGGTCGGACAATCAATTTTTATGATTGGAGGTAGTTTGAGCAACGTTTGGTGATAGTCAAGACGTTTGGGTCCTATTTGTACATATTGTACCGGTGGTACATCTTCACTGTGCTTGCTCTTTTTTTATCATATAAGACTCCTCTTGGGTACATTTGATGTTCTAAATACAATGACAAAGTCCATTTTATAAGCAGACAATTTTTTAGGAAAATCTCAAGCATGTTTCATTCATTCCAAATTTGATCACACATTGTAGCATTCTTTATATGCTGCTCTCACTGCGTCCAATCAACTCATCTTGTGGAGTATATAAGAGGGTCAACACAGTTCGAGCGGTTAAACTAGTGTTCAGCCTGTGACAAGCCACATCGATGGGAATGCACAACATTTCAGCTGCCGGCCCAGCAAAAAACATCGCGGTGCTCCTGGAGAATTTGAATCGACACTTATGTAACTTACATCAAACATTACACTGATGAGAAAAAATTTACCAAGACCTTTGAGATCTGCAGGGATTTTGATTGTCGCCTTGTCAGTTTTAAGGCCTCCCTCCATTGATGTTGTGCGTTCAACGCCTTGTGCTCCATGCTTCCTACTGCTCGCAAATAACACATTCACGATTGCTCTGGATCTCCGCGTACAATAACTATCACCCTGTCATAGGGCAAATCCCAGCTCTGTGGTATGTTGATACTACAACTCTGAATTTGTTGAGAGAGCGAACGAATATTTCATTGTTAGTTGGTGACGCGTCGTTGCCAAAAAATCATCCATATTAGTGAATCAGTTGCCCCCCCTCTCAAGTGACAGAGAGTGCTATTATACCGAGTGTCTCCTTCATAACGGGCCAGTCGGTGCAGTTAACAGGTCGACTGTCAAATTTATCTTCTCAAACACGGCCCAATACAAAATGTTCCCCAAGCTACTTATATCAATCAGGATACTCTTTACCTAGTAGTTACTTATTAGTGAAGTAACAACAATGGCATTATTGTAGGGATTCCCAGTTAGGGAAAAATCCGCATCGGTGAAAATGATTGGGGGATGAGGCTTCCTTTCCAAAACGGAAGTCACAACACAGTAGTTCCCCGATGGACTCTTTTTTTGGTCGAGCCTGGGAAAGGAATCTCCTTGTATCGCTGGTATTATCTCCGCAATGTGGATAGTATTAGCTCGGGTAAGCCCATCCGATTCGTCGTTTGCGAGAGCCTTGCTTTCTGCCAAGTTTGGGCCTCTGGGGCTACAAACTCCTTGAGATTCTCATTCCTGCATTCCTCGGTATCATGTCCATGGTCTCGGTGATACTTGCACTATTTATTAGCATTTGAAGGGAAGCTCCGGTTTTTATTGGAGTTTCCTTTTGAAAATGCTCCTTATCTTCAATTGTGTCTACGAGTTCTACCATCGAAACTCTCAGCGATTGAGTTTTGGACGTCCTCTGGTCTTCTATAGACCAATCATTCGATTAGCTACGTCAATGTACTTTAGTCCATCTTCTTTCTCCCTTCGGGGCAAGTGGCCTCTCTCGCGCTTTACACGAGGGTCACCCTTCTCTCTCCATCCATCAGCTCTCGAGCTATTCGTGTTCGTCTATCGATTTGATTACTTGCCTTTTGAAATCGGCTGGTTCATATACTCGCTCGCAATGAGATTGTTAGCTAACTCCAGGAGTTCAGCTACCGTCTCAGGTTTTCGTAAACTCAAAATATATCTGAGCTCTGGACTTTAATCCTTATGCTAGGTTTTCCTTAGCAACTGTTGGCTTTTGGTTCCGCACCTCGAGCATATCCTTCTGGAACCTTGTAACATATGCCCAAAGGCTTTCGTTTGGTCCTTGTTTCACGTATCACAAAGAATCAGAATCGTTTTGTGGCTTTTAGGCGCTGGCGAAGTGTGCCAAAAAACCTTTTGAAGTCTCTTAAGGAATTAATAATTCCAAAGAGGAGTCTGTAGAACCACTTGAGAACGTAATCTCTCATAGTAGTAAGAAACATCCAACACTTTAATGCGCCAGAGATCTTGAGAAGGCATATTGCCGACTCAAAGGACGCAATGTGGTCAATTGGGTTGCTCCGACACTTATATGGTTCCGAAGAGGGAACTTTAAACTTCTTTGGTGGCTCAACTTCCACAATATGTTAAGCGAACGCATTCTCCAACCAGCGGTATACTTCTATCGCTCCTAGTTGCTGTCCCTCCTTTTTGCGTGGATCTATCACTATCTTGGTACTAGGACTCTTCCACTTGCTCGACAACTTGAGCCGCCTGTTAAGGTTCGCGTGCTGGCGGATCAGGTTGTGGGAGTGGCTATGCCCTTCCTTCAAACATCACCCAAGTCAATTCCGTAATTTGACCAGTCATTCAATCATGGAGTTCTTAGATTCATTGTAGCACGAATTTCTGAATGGACTCCACATTGGAGGTTTCACATGCTCCTCATCTTGTTGGAAGCATGATTCCACGCTCACTACACATTTTACGACGTTGGATACTAATTGTCATGTGGCTCATGCCCAATGAATAGAGCGTCAGTCAAATGAAAGAAAAAGATAAGACACAAATAACACCCAATTCTTTAGGAAATTGTGTAATAACCCCCCTTTAATGAAAATAAACCTTCTATTTGTAATTCATAGGCAGGGTAGAACAAATTTCATGATTGTCCCTCATTAATGGGGATGTTACCATAATTTATGAGTCATTACACCTTTACATATTTTTAATTGAATCACACCGCTTTGTATCTGTAACTGCTTAGCTTCATCACACGCTATTCATTAAGTCGGCCAAAGGCTCATTCAGTCGATTGAGTGATCTTCGGCCGCCTTTGTTGAGGGGACATATTATGAAGACACATTGCCCCTGGGAAGGATTATTCCATTAGATAGAGGCCGTATTACCATAATCTGACGGACAGCCTACCTTCGGTCAATGTGTCTGTATTGAAGGAATTCTCTCTGGGCAATTGTTAATCTTTGTAATAACATATGTTTGATTGGATAGGCGTCGATGCAGTTCAGCAATGTTCGCTGGCTCAACTTCAAAGGTAGACTGGTATACTAACAAATGTTCGTACATCAATCCTCTGCGGGTGGTCCCTCTTATTTTCTGGAGATTCTTGCAGGCGTTTTTGATGTACAAAAAGAAATTCGTATGATACTTTAGACATGGTTACAATTTTTTGAACTTAATTTCTGCAACAATGTATCATCGGGAATAAGAAATGTACATACGAAGAGGCACTAGTTCCAAAACTAAGATGGTTCATCATTGGTAAACAAAGCTATCTCTATAAACAGATGAAAAGAAAAGATTAAAAGTAATATAGGAATTATTGGCTCCTACCAAATGAAGTATTTATATCCTAAAATCAACATCACTGGTAGGATTGTCTAAAGAATCATTATTCTAATAGCTCTCTCTTTTGCCCATCACTCTCATATGAGTCATCCCATTCGTCTTTTTTCTCATCCAAGGTTATTACTTATTTTTTTCTTCATCAAATTATAATAAATACGCTTATAATAAAAATATTAAATAAAAATTTATTACATATTTCATAAAAGTATACATTATTGGACTGTTGAGGTATTTAATATTCGACGTCATTTGCATTTGATAGATATGTTCCACTGACTTATGGTATATTAGCAACATAAATATCAAGATCTTCATTATCATTTAATCCATCAACATTTTCTTCATTTCCTTCCTTATCATGGATAACCACTCGTTCACACACACACACACACACACACACACACACACACACACACACACACACACACACACATATATATATATATAATGGCGGCGGCTTGCTCTGCTAGGGTTTCGCCCGATAGCGATTCCCAACGTTAATTCTCCGGCTTTCACTCCATTGTCCTCGTCATCGATGACGAAGGGTATTTGCAGCTATACACTCAGACTGTTTCGTTGGTTTCGGTGACCGGCTCGCACATCGTCGTCGTCTTCCTCCCCCAAGTTGCAAATTGACGTGTCTCTCATCATCACTGCTACCAGAAGGTTGCATCGTTTGCGTCGTTCCAGTTTCTGGCCGAGTCTTCCACACGTTTTTCCTCTCCTCTTCCTCGATCGCAGATTTCTCTTCCTTGGTCGATAGCTACGCCAAAGAGTCTGCTGCTTTGTTTCGACACTCTCACTGTTGACACCTTCACTGTTCCCTTCCGTAGACTCCGCTCGAACCTCAGCCAGATCCTTTCACTCGGATGGTGAGGAGTTATGTCGCTGTTGTGTCAGCGGGTTCAGAGTCTGGTTCTGCAAACGGTAAGTCCTGCATTTTTCCAAAATCTTTCCACGAAGCTCTTGCAGTTGGTGGTGAATAAAATTTCATCAAAAAGCTTGGCAAAAAAATGATAAACTTGTTCTTTTTCTCTTTGAGGCTGAAACCAGTATTCTTGCGTCTGCTTATCGTTTTGCTCTAATTAGGAAATTCCTTTATGGTCACCCATAACTTGAGATTATTCAGAAAGATTTTGAAGCTATGAAGCTATCGGGTAGTTGGAAAATTTGCTTACTTGACGGCCGACATATACACATTCAGTTATGTAATGATGCGGATTACACTCATATTTTTTTCTCAAATGGTACTCAAGATTGTAACCATTTTATGAAAATTCTGAAGTGAACTTTCGATTTTGATCCAAAAGCGGAGTCCCCTATCATTCCTGTTTGGATAAAGTTCTTGGGGTTAAAAGTACAACATTTCAACTATGAAATTTTCTACTCCTTAGCAACTGCTTATGATAAGCCTCTCAAGATTGATAATCACACGCTTGCAGTCACCAAACCTTCTGTAGCTTGTGTGTTAGTTGAAAGAGATATCACCCAACTTGCTCCAGATGAGATATGGATTGGATCCAATCACAACGGGTATTGGCAAAAAGTTGAAATAGATTCACATCCTCTTTTTTGCTCTTATTGTAGTATGATTGGCAACAGTTCTACCACATGCTATTGCTTGCATCCTCATTTAAGTTCGGATAATGATAAAGTTTAACAACCTGCTCAGAAATCTATTCATACTAAATTAGGGGTGGACGTTTTGTCGTCTACCATCATTGCTAAGGAGGTGCAACCCAATCCTATTTCCAACGCCGCACATATCACTTCTCCTTTACCTGACGCCTCTCCTGATGGGAACAATTTTGATGATCCTTTTATTTAAACCTTGGTTGTCTTTGATGAAGAACTCCATACCCAAGCTGTTGGCTTAGAACATATTGCTGATACTATACGTGACGATATCTCTACTCTTTCTCTACCACCTCAAGTCGAGCAAGATGTTAATGTTACTCAGGCACATGGGGTTTTTGATGTGCAACAGCCTACACCTGTCCGACCACATTTAGACCAATCCACTGATCAGATAAGTCAATCCTCAAATGAGGAATAACAAGTTTACACATCCAGGAGAAAGAAGAAGAATGGAGACATACTTCAGCTCAAAAATCTGATGGATGATACTTTGGTCACATCGAGAAATGGTTCTCACCTCATCAATTTGCTATTCGGCTCACGTCCGAGAACTAGAAGCAGAGGCAGGACTGCACGTACCTAGCTTTTTGTGCTCATTGTTGGTTTTGTTTTTTTGATCTTATGTATCTTTTCTTTTTTGGGATTTTGGGTTAGTTGTATCGTATGGGTTGGGCTTTCTTTTAGACCCACTCATACAACTGTTGACCTCATCTTTGTCGAGGTTTAGTTTCCCTCTTAGGATTTAGGGTTCTAGCTTTAGGAGCTTCCCCGACGATCTTAGATTCTTAGCAATGGGCCCACCTCGTTTTAGTTTGCTCGAAGCCACCTCGTCACTCTTTTGGAATCCCGGACGAAATTTCGTACCTCTAGCTCATAGCAGGTTGGAATTGACGTTAGGAATCCAAATTGAGTTCCTATAGGACCACCGGACCTTAGGACAGCCTTGTGCACGTTTCTTGCACCACTGAGCACAAATTCCTCGAACCACGGCCTCAACGCTTTCAACCACCTCGCAACGGGTCAAGATTGAAGCCAGAACGCCGGGACAACCAACGTCGGGTCAGAATTTCAAAAAATGCAGGATTTAACGCACTTTCGACGCAACCGTCGACGAGGTTGTCCGGACGACCTCGGATGACGAAACAGACTGCGCCGTTGCGTCCGGAACGTTGTTTTTGCCTAAAATTGATATTTGATTTGCGACGATCGCTGCCGAAGCGAAAATTGTGATTTTTGGGCGTGTTTTTAATAAAATTAATAATATATATATATATATATATATATATATATATATATATATATTTTTAAACCTATTTAATTTATCCTAAGCCCTAATCCCTACCCGTTCGATCGGCTGGCTGTCTCTCTCGCTCGTTCGATGGGGGCTCCCGTTCCCTGCTTCTCCAGCGCTCGAGCATGCCTCTTCCTTGTAGCCGTTGCCCTCTTGAGCCACGCGTGGTTATCCCCATACCTTCTCGAGTGTTATCCTGCGCGAGGGCCACCTCGCGTGATCTCCCGCGCGACTTTGTCTCCTGCTCGACTCTCGCCTTTGCCGCCGAGCCTCGGCTCTTACCTGCGACACTTTGTCGCCATCTCTCTGACCCTTCCCCACTTGCGCCCGACTCCACAGGTAAGGAGCGGCCTTCCTTTCCCTCCTCTGCCTATAAAAACTCCGTTTTTGGATGATGTTAGGGTTGGTTGGTTGATTCCTCTTGAGAAGTTGGTGTTGGATTGGAGCCTCATTTTCTTTTGCTCTTCCTGTGTGCTCTACGCTAGCTGGTATTCTCTTCCACCCTTTCTCTCCTTCTCGGTTTGACCCAGGGTGTCCGTGGCCTTGCTTTTGGCTCGGCTTTACCTGCTCATAGTTTTCTGCTGGATGTTTGTGTGTTATGGAATGGGTTGCTTAATTGCTTAAAATGGTGTTTTCTTGCTTCTTTTACATAGTGGCATGCTAGTATGGACTCATATGAATGTTTGAGAGTGCTTTATTGATTGAAGCATGAGTAAAAGTAGAGATTTTGAGCATGTTCTATTTGAAATGTTGGTTATTTTCTTAAAGAAGTGGATATGGGGCATGGCATTGGCTCCTCCCTCTCTCTTTTATATGATCTAAGTCATAGAAAATATGTTATGTAGCAAAGTGTTGATCTCTTTTAGCATGTTGAGGTATGTATTCTAAGCCCCTCTTCTCACCTTCGTTTTAGCACGAACCATGGAGGAACTTGTTTAGCTTTCGATATACATGTTTGGGGCTCACCTCTTGCTCCTTATGGTTCTCCTTCATCAAAGTTATATGCTAGGGAAAAGTTCTACTTTACTTTGGAAAGCCCCATGTTTGTTCTCATGCTAATTATATTGTGGCTTTATACATTGTTATGATGAATATATGGAAGAGTTTTGCTTCAGCTTTACACTTAATTTGGTGGCCTGGATTTATTTTTACACTGGGGTGGATTTTGGGGGTTTTGTGAAACCTCATTTGGCTCACCTTAGCCTTACCCGAGGACTGGTTTTTTTGACGTTCTAGCTGCTCCTTTGCACCTGTTTAGGAGCCCTTTTATTTCTATGTTTTAGTCATGTGAAGGCTGCTCCTTGGTGCCTGTTTGGGAGCCTTTTACTTCTCTGTTTTGAATGGATATTGGCTGCTCCCTTTGCACTTGATATGGGGGCTCGGTTTTGTGTTTTGCTGCTCTTGCAGCTGCTCCCTTTGCACTTGATATGGGGGCTCGGTTTTGTGTTTTGCTGCTCTTGCAGCTGCTCCCTTTGCACTTGATATGGGGGCTCGGTTTTGTGTTTTGCTGCTCTTGCAGCTGCTCCCTTTGCACTTGACATGGGGGCTCGATTTTGTGCTTTCATTGATCTTACGTACTGCTCCCTTTGCACTTGATATGGGGGCTCGGTTTTGGTTCCTGCTGTTCCTGCAGCCTCCCCCGGTGTAGCCTTTGAACGGCTCGGGTATAGGTCTCTCCTGGGCTCGGGTTTGTGCTTTGCTTAAGCCATAGGTGGGCTGAATTCTTTGGTTATCTAGTGGATTCATTCTCATACACTTGTGATAAATTGAAAGTAATGTGGAAGGTTTGTTGGGGGCTTGGCCGTGAGCCTCATTGTGGTGATTCGGATTGTGGGGACTTTACCTCTTGCTGTCCTTTTGTTGGGGCTTGGCCGTGAGCCTTCCCTCCTATTTGTGGCCTTGGCCGAGAGCCTGGGTGGGGTGATTGATGTGGTGATGGTCTTGCTCCTTGCTATTCTTGCATATGAGGTTGATTGAAATGATTTGAGGATACCTCTTAATCCACTTGTGAGAAGAAATTTAATACTATGTTTGGGATGTTTCATTTGATAGAATTGGAATTGATTTGGTGGTTTGTGGCTTGTCCATCCACTTTCTTATGTATTGGAAGTTTTCTGATGTTCATATTGTCATAGCTTGAGTCCCGAGCCCGTAGGTGAACCTACTGGGGGAGTCTGTATTTCAGGAATTGAAAATTAATGCGGGTACTTGGAGTTTGGAGGAATCCCGGGCAGTCGTCCAGAGTCCAAGGCTTGGTCAGTATCTTTATGTCTGTTTTCAAGCTTTTACAGCTGTCGTTTGGGGAAAGGGGTGTGTTCCCTAGGGGTCTAGTCCTCATCCTCTCCGAGAGCGCCGACGTGCCTTTAGGTCTTTTCATAGGTCGTGTAAGGACGGTTAGGGAGTCCGGGATGACTTACTTGTTTTGACTGTTATTGGAAATCGGTTCACCTCTTTTTACGAAGATTGTGTTAGGTGGACTGCTTTCCCCTCTTTCTTTCCTTGTTCCCTCGTCCCTTGTTTTTCTCCTTGTTTCTTGGCTCAATGTCCGCACCTACAGGGGACGTGTAAGTGTGCACATATAGCCCCCTTTAGGCTATATGTGGGGCCATCAAGCAAGGCTGTAAGTGCGGTGGGGACACTGATAATACTGCATAGGGAAGGTTACGAGAAAATTATAGAATGACGTCGCCTGACTCAGAGACTCTGTAGAGAGTAGAGCAGGAATCACGGCACCATTCGCCCGTCCTTGGGGTTTCTACTGCAGACGGTCTAAAGATGTTAGCAGTCCCAGTCCGATTAGGGTAGCCAACCTGTGGACTAAAATATTTCAAAACAAAATACATACATTTGAAAAATACAAAATTACCTCCACCACGATATAGCCTACTTACCTATAGCTTTCACTTGCATGCAAACCTAAAATGAAATGTGTAAAAATTTACAAAGGTCTATAGTCGGCTACTCGAGTCGGGTTAGGGCTGCCTTTTGCAGAAAGTCGGTCCAGTGGTTAGCACCTAAGGTGGGACATATAGCACAGCTCTGAGTCCTTAACACCACCGCGCTTACGGGCCCTTTTCCAGATGCCCCATGGCTTTCTTACGGTTCGCCGTGAGTTTAGCGGGACATTTGTGAGTTTCTTTCGGTGTTTTCGCGGTTTTCACTACGACTTTGTTTTGTTTTCGTTCGTGATTTTATTTGAAGTCTTCCACGGAAGCCCTTTTCTTTCTTTCTCGATTTTCTTTGTTTTCTTTTACGATTTTCTTTGTTCTCCTGTCGTCTTTCTTTTCCGATTTACCGCCGGTTTGCATACTCCATTTTGTTTGCACGTACGGTAGTACCCCTACTCACTTAGGTCTTTCCTACTACGTTTACTCTGCTTCTTTTCGCACTAATGTCTTTTCTCGTGGAAAACAATAAAATGAAAACAATAAACAAGTAACAATACACCGCGGGTAATCATCGCCTACGGTACACTTGCGGCTTTTTTCTACTTCTTTCCTTTACTGCGTAGCATGTTTTACTTTTCTAGTACCTACTCCTGCTAGTATAACATGTTTTACTTTTTCAGCGTACACTCCTGCTTAGTTTAGCATGTTTACTGCTTAGCTTAGCATAACCTGCTTGTGATACCTGCTTCCTGTTGTTCACTATAGCATGTTCCTGCTTGTTTTGCATGCTTCTTTTACTGCTACCCCTGTCACTGTTGCACACACTCACTCTTGTAATAAAAGCGATAAAAATAAAATAAAACAATTTGCATGTCCACTTTAACCTAAACCTTAAATTTAAGCTGCGATCTCGCTACGACGTGGAGCTTGGAGCACGGTGGGCAGCACGGCCATCTTCTTTAGCAAAACATTTGTCGACATCAGCAAAACCATTCCTTAGTCTAAATAACAAGCCATAGGACTTCGAGGTAGTCCGCCTAGTGAGACATAAATCCTCACCTGTTCTTTTAGGCCTTTGCACGACCTTGTTGTGCAATATAAGCCCTAACTCGCTTAGGATTCCGAGGTCGTCGTCCGATACGACGTAAATCCTCCTATCTTCCAGGTTGTTTGCATAATCGGATATTATGCAAATGTAATCCCTATAATTAATTGCAGGATTGAAACTTAAATAAATTCATTTTCAAAATTTAAAGCCTAACCTTAGGATAGTTTGGGACGTCATCGAGGTTCTCCTCGAGGTCTGTGACATCCCCTACCTCTATTGCCTTTGATTCCGGAAATAACTGTTCCTCATTGTGCCTTTCACCTATTGGATTTTCTACTACCACACTTCGTTGAAAATCCTACCTTTTGAATTCATGAAGATAGAAACCCCTGATCTAAATCGAGAGTTCTCTCAGGTGATTTCGGTCATTTGAGGGGTAATCGACTATAGGGGCTCGCCTCATAGTGAGCTTTAAAGACCTCGAGATAATATAAACCCTATTTAATTCTTTTGTATTAAATAGTGAATTTGCTCGTCCACATAAAGTTTCGTGGCACGTAACGGATGTCATGAATTCTATAGTTTATTTAATCGAGCGATGTCGTCAAGTAGGGTGTCTATTCTTCGGGATAGATGAGTTGCTTGCGATATTATGCTCGTTCATTCAAACTACTAAACAAATGAGATCCGTCCACTCTCATTCTCATATTTTAAAATTTAAAATTTTACTTTCAAAAATCAATATATATATATATATATATATATATATATATATATATATATATATATATATATATATTAAATTAAATCTCAAAGATGCAGCGCATTTCAGCGGCCGACAACTTCGGCGATTCCTGCGGGAGAAGCTCTACTCTCCATTATGATCGAGGGTTTCTATCTTCATACATCTAACGATGTGTCCATGTCCTCATGGTCAGTATTGTCATTCTTCCGTTGGCATGCTTTGCTCATTTCTTTCTTGGGCGAGCATAGTCAACTCTCTTGATTTCAGAACCATCTGTTTGACCACCTCAAACAGAGTGGTTCGGGAATCCTTAGGATTTTCTTTTGATCGTGTTGGGTCGGACCCCCAATAGGTGTGTTAGTGCGCGAGGTGCGTTGTGAATTCATCTCAGGACTGGGTCCTGAATTTCACTTCTACTCTGTGTCTCTCGGGTTTTGATTTGCTATCGGCAAATTAAACCAAACCTCTGCTTTCGTACCTTTCACTTAACTTCCAAATTAAGCAAACGCAGTTAATAAATCAAATCACAATCTAGAAATAAAGATAAAATAAGTTAAAAAACATCAAGACAATGATAATGATAAAAAGAGTTACCCAGTTCATAAGACGACTTTTGTTGATTTTGGTATTTCTTACTGAAATTACAGAGTGTAGGCCGTAACTAACGTTTGGAACTCTTTTCAACTGGCAGTTGGAATTTCGTCACCCAAGTTGATCTTCTCGTTCGATGGGAATCTACCCCGCGACAAAGCTACGCTCCATCAGGGGGCAATGATAAGGTTCGGACGCGGCTCGACGAGGTCGAAGTCAATCTTGGAAAGGCACCGTACATAGTCATGAAGACTGCTCCGTCAGATGTCGCCGAGCCTGCTGCCGAATACGATTTGAATGGAGACGCTGATTTTCCCGCAATTAAAAAGCCAAAGACCAGGAGTACTCCCGCTAAGCCTATTGCCCCCGTGTCTGCGAAGTCCGTTGTTTACGTGCCAAAGAGGATCGTTACCGCTACCGCCGCCGGATTTGCAATCACTGCACCAACTGCACCATCTGCAAAAGGAAAGGGCGAGCCCCAATTGCAAGAGCAACATGCGATTGAGATCTTACTTAAAAGCATCCATGGACCGATAGCTTTCATGTTTAAAGGACTCACCATCAAGTCGTTTGAAAAGTTACTCAGTAAAGCCAGCAGCTTACAAGAGGAGATTAAACATACGGAATCCCAGGAAAAGACGGAAAAGCCTATAGTAGTAAAAGCGTTCGAGAAGAAGTCTGGGATAGTGGCGACAGTGGACAAAGGCAAGCAGCCCATGCAGATTCAGGCCGAGCCGTCACGACAGTACGCGCAGCAGCCACAACAGTACGTGCAACAACCACAGTAGTACGTGCAACAGCCACCGAAGTATGTCCAACGACCACCGCATATGTTCAGCATTTTTAGCAGTACAGTCAACCAGGTCAGCAGCAGTTCCAGCAAAGGCCTTACAGAGAGGATAGCCTGTTTTTGGTGAAAGAATGATATTATTACTTGAACTAGCTTTGCTCTGGTTTATAGCCTTCTTTTTTGTTGTGGTTTGTTGAGGTTGAATGAAATAAAATATAGGAAGAAGGGTCTTCCTCCAGGAACAATGGGGTGGCCTCTATTTGGGGAGACCACTAAATTTCTCAAGCAAGGAACCGATTTCATGAAGAAATAGAGATCAAGGTTGATTTGCTTCTCTGAACTCATTACTTTGCTTTGCCATGTACTTAAGTTCATGCCTCTCTGCATTTAATTTCATCTCTTATTCTATCATAAGGATGGAAGAAGTTTGTTAATTGGTCTCTCATTCTCTCTATTTCGCTATCTCTCGCTCTATTTTCTTCTTTAATTGAGCCTTTAAATGAGATATTGAGCTGGTTAATGTGACATGTACACCTTCTTCAAATTAATCCTAAGCATGAGCTGTTAATATTGTTCAGATCTGCCCCAGCTTGCAGATGCTGGAGCTTTCATTGAGGCATTATGGCATGTAGCATTGAAACCAAGCGCTCTTTTGTAAACCCATCTTTCCAATTCATAAAAGTCACTGCTTTGTTCGGAAACCAGCCACACAGTAATCAATTTAGCCAAAGACAACTAGAGAGGAATCCTTTTTTTTTCATAATTTTCTTTTCCCTCAATCTTGTTCAGATCGTTTTACCATTTGCACCTGCTTCCCCCCTTATTCATTCAGTGTAGTTCCATTTTCATCCAAAGATTTCTGATTAGCTTTAGGATACCCTATTTTATTCATGGCTACCTACCATTCTCTTGTTAAAAGCCTAACGTGAAATATGTACTGTGCTATTTATTGCTTTAGATTTTCAGGATTCACTTTTCAGGTTCATTATTTGGTGGGGAAGGAGAGATGGTGGGTTTGGATTTTTACATGTATATACACCATATTGAATGCATTAGAAGCCATTGGTTTGAATGGGTAGAATGGCGGGAAAGGGGATCATAACTGAACTATGAATATTTTTTGGGGCGGTAAGGAAGAGAGACTTTTTGTTTTTTGTTACTGCTGCTTTTGATGTTCTATCCTTTCCACTCTCATGAATAAGAGACCAGGTATTCTTCTCAAGTGCACTTATGTTGTTTTCTTTTCCATTCTCCTATACTTTATCATGATTTTGTTGTTGAATGATCTTTACACAGCTGTAGTTTGGCATATTTCTAGTTCTTTATTATTTCTTGTTATATACAACTTGTGATGTGAGAAAATGTAGTGAATTATGGAAATGATCTCTAGCGTTTTTTTGTTTTGCTTTATATAATTCAAGATTTAAGGTGCTCTATTTGGTTCTGAACCATCAAATTCTAACCAATTTGGTTCTGTACCAACTTTACCTTGCCAAATAACTGTATTCATCTGAATATAAGCTATGAGATAACGAACATGCCAAATTGATGATGTTAATAGTAATCCACCAATACCTAAAGACCTTTAGCTGGAAGGAATTCTTCCAGCTGGATTGATGTTTTCAACCTGCAAAGCTTATTTCCTGCATGCAATCCTATACACAACATATAGAATAAGACATTGATTCAAAATTGTTATTTCATTCACTCGTTAATTGCCACAGCTTCTATACAAACCCATATAGTATATTCCTTGTAACAGAATGCAAGCATTGGTTTTGTGACAGGTGTACTGTTTTGATGTCATTCGATACATCTGCATCCTAATGCAGAGTTGCAGGCAGCCTAACCATTGAACCTGTGGTTATGATGAACCGGCAAAAATACTTGATTACCTTGTCACTGCCCCTCAAATTGATAGCCCATAAGAAGAGTTATTTTGCTCTGAAGAGTATGAAATTGAGGTGTTGGAACACTCTTGGTGAAAATATTTGTATATAAATGATCCAAATAATTGTATTCATCTGAACGACATCATTTTGGAACCGTAACATTCTCATCTTGGAGGGATCTACATGCATGTTTTCTCACCTGGTTGTTAGTGGATTATGGGAAGGGTTTAAGGAAGTTTTTTCTGTGGCAATGTAATTTATACGGAATGACTATCAAATTACAGAACTTAATAGTATTTAATATATGTCTTTTGGGAATGCCTATCAATTGCAGAAGTCTACTTTTACATGTTTACCTTATATATGTCTTTTGAGCTGTTTTGAAGTGAAATTCTGCTTCAGAAATATCGAAAATTCGCTCTCACAGTTTTATTTCAAACTGTTTTACCAAACAGGGGTAGCAGAGTCATTTTTCCAGAAACAGTTGTCCCAAAACTGATTTCACATAACTGTAACAGACAATGATGAACCAAATTGTCCGCGAAGCAATGTTATGCTGAGTATGATACAAGCTGAAAAAGCTGCAGTTCATGCTGCCAAACGAGCCTAAACCCAATCTAATTTTCAATATTAGGTAAGAAAATTTATCGGTAGAAATAAAAGACTCGCAAACCAGATCGGATGTCATTAATGTTGTAGTTTATTTGATCGAGCATTATCATCAAGTAGTGTGTTTATTCCTCTGGATAGATGCATTGCTTGCGACATTGTGCTCATTTATTTAAACTACTAAATGAATGATATCCGTCCATTCTCATTTTTTTTAATTTAAAATATTATTTTCAAAAATCAATATATATATATATATATATATATATTAAATTAAACCAAAATCGTATTTTATAAAACTATTATATATTTTATATTTTTTCAAAAGCATACAAGCAATTTAACGGCCGACACTCCGTGAACTAATTTCACCCGATCTATTTTGATATTATCTCATACGCGGAGCAATGTGCATAGAGACAAATAATCTTTAAGGACATGAATAAAAATGACAGATAACATAGACGTTTTTATGAAACATTTTCTATCTTTTACTATTTTTATTTTGAGGTTTGACTTTGGAGACTCAGAAAATCTACACTGAATCTCAATTATATCAATCTTATAAAATAAAATGCATCCGTTGGCACAACAATCTATCTTCTATGATTTCAAGTAGTCTAACATGGATATCATTTTTTTTTCTATACAATCCTTGTGACACTAAATTTTTCTATGGATTTGTCTCAGTAATTCTGGAACCAAATTAAAATATTATTGGGGCATATTAAATTATGTTTTAATTGCTAACATTCTAGAAGTCACAAATTAATCAGAACGGAGCATGCAACATTCTTACAATAGATTTTGCATGACATTCAATAGTTAATAAAACTTATGAGCTTCTCTATTGGTGGCGCTTCCTACACTTAACTCGCATAATGAACTATTGTTCCATCAAACATCATTTTTATAAAGCATCTTAATTCATACTCAGTTAGAGGATCATAACTCATTCAAAGAACAGAGCTCGTTGAAGGACTAGTTTCGAAGTAAATGTCAAGTTCAAACTCATCATGTGAAGTTCAAAACCATTAATTTATTTAAGATCTAGCATGGTACAAATCATACATGACTTTGTCTAGCATTAAGTATGCTTGATTCTTGTATTTCGCACATGAACATCGAAACATACCCCTAAAAAGATAAGTCGGAAGATGAAATGTCTTCTGCACAAAAAACTCAACACCGTTTAAGAATTCATCAGTTAATCATTTTCTACTCGGATGCAATATATTGTAGTCCAAGATTTTACAGTATTAATATCCATAAATAACTATATACTTGACAAAAATAATCATAAAATTGAGTTAATGTTAATTTACGTAATTAATGTTTAGCGATACTAAATTAAGTCTCATATAATTTGAATATGAAGACCGAAACCTCATAGAACTGTAATTATTCAAACATATCCAATGCAAAAAGTTGATATCTATGTAAGAAAGTGCATTAGCCTATATACCAGTCAATTCTTATTAATGTTTAGCGGTAATAAATTAAGTCTCATATAATTTGAAAATGAAGACCGAAACCTTATAGAAATGTAATATTTCAAACATATCCAATGCAAAAAGTTGATATCTATGTACGAAAGTGCATTAGCCTATATACTAGTCAATTATTATAAGTTTACGTATCAAATGCATAAAATTATATATCTACATATACAACTAAGAGCTAAGTGGCTAACAAATATACCCCACAATTCCTATACATTATCATAACCAACTACAAACATGTATAACACCAAATGGCTGACAAACATATACAACAACGAACTAAGTTTTATATATCGAACTAATCTATGTAACACTTATATATTAAACACCAAATTATTAATTATGGGGCATTTATATACATAATGGCTAATTCAGAGTAAATTACATATCTAGCACCTAAGCATTATCCTAAAACTTACCTAAAACTTACATAAAACCTAAAACCAATAAATTGAATGCAATGCATCAATATCTTATAATAATAGCAAACTTTAAACTCTAAACACGATGATAATGCATAAAGAATGAGATATATTCCAAAATTAATGAAATTCAAACAAAAATTTCAAAATCTCCCAATATCCAAAAATCCAAAAATCATGAATTATATCAGATAAACTCAAAAAAAAAACATTATGATTAATCAAAATGGAGTTTACTTTTCATTCAAGGGAAGAAACATGAAATTAAAATTGGGGCATCGTTGGGCTGAAAGTACCCGCGAGGAAAGAAATAAGAGAAACGTGGCATTCGACTCGTTCGTTTGGTATATAAAAGTTGAATGACAAAGTTTCGACAGCCTAAGCCATCGATTTTAAGTAAATTAAGAACTAGCTGTCACAGACAGTGGGTAATCCGCCAGTCGTAGTGTCAGTCAAGTTTTGCCACTTTAACAGTCGAAAATAACCGACATTCATAAGTCTGTTGGAGATTTCGTCAATTTCCTCACTTTTCTGTAGTGTCTTCTACGTCTTGCAATTTCATCCTCTCAATAGAAACTCCAAAGTTCGACAACCATCAAAAATCGCAGATTCAACTTCCCTCAAGTAATTCCTTCACCACTTACTCCATAGTTGGATCTTCTCTATGGTTAACTCTATAGGGTTTAAGGTGCACATTACTGTTCTGCTCTTAATTAGTTATTTTTACACATTTTTTTTTTAGTTTTAATCTGTCATACATTTAAGGCCTGCCAACAATAAGGGCATCTAGGTAATTTGAACATATACAACAACAAAACAACAGCATAACCAAACAAAAAGTATAAATACTTTGATTTTTGAGGGACATTATGACAGCTAGATACCTAAACCGTATCAACTGCTTCAGCCACAACAACAATTAACAACAACTTTTCCGTCGATTGATTCATAATTGAATTTCCTGCAGCAACTATCAAATAGACCCTAAAATATTTTGGACAGCATGTTTTGGGAGCAGAAGGTTAGTTGTTTATGAAATTTCTCCCACAAGTCAAATTTTGTAGAATTGACTAAGCATTAAGCATTCAGGAATATAAATATATAAAAAAAGGAGAAATGCTGAACTACCAACTGTAGAATTATTTAACCCATCAAAAAAGCTAAATAACATGTATATTATTAGCTGTTCTCATCAATGACAAGCATCTTATAATTTCAATCCACTATCTATGATCCCAATCCTAGTTGTGCATCAAATGGACTGCCACGAGAGAAATGCCACTATGGGAAAGCTCTCCAGAAGCCTAAGGATTTCAAGCCACCGTCCTTACGGCAGCAAATCAAACTTTAATTCCAGAACGACAAACGGACCACTAAATAGACCAAAAACCAATGATGAAGAATAACAAAATTTCTAGTCTTCCACGAAGATCCACAAACAAATACTCAAAATCCTTAATGAAGTCATCATCCAAATTCACAACCAAGGAAAGTGGAGACTTACAATGGCTAATTCTTGATTGTGCAACGAAGCCCTTGATGCGCTCGTTCACAACAATCCGAATTTCGAGGACCCGATGAGGCGTTCCGCCGTCCCGCAGTTTCTCAAATCTCCTTTTTCCCAGTCAAAAGAAGATATCCCCTTATAGCGCGAAATTCCAAAACCTAAAACAGAAAATCTAGAGCCAGAACTTGTAGGGTTTTGAGTGGAAGGATGAGAAAGTTAAGTGTAGTGCGAGTCCAGTCACTGAATCATTACCATCTTTGAGAACTACAATGCAGCAAATGCGCCTCCGATCGTCCTGGAATGAACCGGTGACCGACACGGCCGCCTAATGTTTTCGGAATGGTACATTAGCGTTCGTCGGAGTAGTGGTGAAGGCGGCTAAGAATTCTCAAAATAATAATAAATTTAAACGAAATTTGCATAGAGAGCATCAAAACTTTGATTTTTATCATGTTTTTTGTTTGTTTGAAAAAATATATGAAAAGTTGGTTTATATTCTTTTCTTAAGTAGCATGTTTTGGATGTTTTGGATGCCATAAAATTTGGGTGTTAGGTATGTAAGTTTCTGGTAAATTTAATCCTCAGCATTAAAATCTTTAACATTAGATAAATATATCCTATATAAATATTTTTTAAATATACCATAAAACCTATTTTGAATGAAGATACTTTTTTTTTTATGATCAGAAGTCTACAATGTCGTTGTCTTTCAATAATAGAAGTTCTTTAACCACTCGATGTCTAAGCATTTTGTCTACATGCAATCATCATGGAGACGTGTGTTCATGCTTTGAGAAAATTTTATAGTAACAATCTCTTAATCCATCATGGATATGTGTGTTCATGCTATGACAAAAAATTATTGCAATAATCTCTTAATTAATCATCTATTCAATGTTAGTGTTGTCATGTGTATGGTTATATTGGTTTGAAATCGTTATTTGTATTTTAAACACTAAAGTTAGAACCTTGTTAGAAATCACACTACCTGATACAACTTATTAGAGCCATCTATGAAAAATTTTCAAACCATGATTTAATAAATTTTGAAGCATGATCAAAACATGGCTAAACCACCTTTGAATCATAATTAAACCATCTTTTAATAATGATCAAATCATGATAAACCATCTTTGAACTACCTTCAAATCATGAGTAAAAATGTCTTTGAACCATGATTTGAAGAGTTCAAAGTTGGTTCATTGATTTTTTAAAGATAAACCGAACATGGTTCGAAGATAGTTTGAACATGGATCAAATATCACATGAAAGAAATTTAAAGATAATTCAATCATAGTTTGAAGTTGGTTTTATTTTAGTTTGATCATGATTCAAAGATAAATTATGACTAAAAGTGGCTAGAAAGTTTAAGGCCACTATTCTAGCAGTCAAAATTGACATAAACCTCTTAGATTAATTTCTTAAATATTTTAAAATGTATTTCATTGTTGCTTGATTCATCAACCATTAATAAAGATGTTTAGTGATGACAAGTTAAGGTGAGGGCTATTCTATTTTATTCAACATTGAAGACAAAAACATAACACTATAGATTAATGAATATGCTTTAATCATTATACTGGAGTTTAAAGAACATCCAAATAAATGGGAACTCAATACAAAAATAAAATGAAATGATATATTTGATATATAATTAAGTGATTTGAAAACTTGAGGAAATCATTCCTTATAAGAGCATGACCCATCCCGCAATTACGTGAATATTTATAATTCTTAAGTTACCAAAAGCTTGTCTCAAATTATGTTTGGCAGTTAGTGTGAAGAAATGTATTGATTTATAAATTTTATAATGGGGTTTCACACTAGAGGCACTACATAAGTTTATGTATCGTTTCAAGTAATATATGATTTTCCTCAAAACACCAGTACCGATCCCAAGAGAAAAATCGTAACTTAATATTAACTTGCAAATTCTATCTAAATTGCAGATAAATCTAATAGGAGTACAAGTCGATATGTTTGCACTAGTAAAAACTAATTTTAAGCAACAAATAAAAACTAGATTTAAAAGATTACTGAAGTTCAGAAGACTAATTAAATATGAAAATGAGTTTGAATATTATGAAAAGATCTTTCCCCTTATAATAGGGATATTAATCAATGTAGGATTTGAATGATAAAATACAAAATATGGTATTGTGACAAACATGAGCATTCTTATCATTTACCCCCTCTCGGTGCTAGCAAAGAACATTGACTAATTTAGAGTTTTTCACTAGCTTGTGTAGTATTACTGAGTAGATTCTGGCCTCTCACCTCCATATTACCATTGTGCCCTCTCTATAGGACTAACTAGGGACTCTTACAATCTAAACCCTATACCAAATTGATAAAAGAATCTAGTATGTCACCGTAAAAAGATCAATTCTATGCCGATCAAAACTTATCTCTCTATTTTTTTGCACTTCCCTCAAGTGATTGCAACGGCTCTGCCCAAGTTGAAGTGTGGTATTCACAAGTTAGGTAAAATCATTACCCTCCCAGGTCATTATGTTTCTTAACTGATTTTAACCTCACTAGTTGCCAATTTGCAAAGTCAATGAAGAACCGGTGAAAATAACATCACAATTTTTAAAATAAAAGGAAGTATTTAAATCACACTCATCCCACAAGATTAATTCTCATATGTAAGGAGAAAGAAGGGGGACTAGTCAGAATCATGGAGATTAAACAAAAACAGATAATTTGCATTGAAATTCAAATCCTTACAACAAAAACTTAAACACAAATACAAAATACCTTATATCTTCTCCCCAAGCAAATTTCTATAGTTTTCTTCGAGCAATCTCCAAACTCTTACACAACAATTACACACACACACCCACACACTGAAAAGAACACTAAAAATCTCACTAAAGTCTCCAAAAGGTCTCTCTAAATTCTCTCTTCTCGGCCAAAAATGTCCCCATTTAATAGTTCTCTAAAAGTAATCAAGGGTTGCTTCAAAAACCTCTTCAAAATTCAGCCAAATTCAATTTATCTTCTATAAGGGTAGTTAATGGCGCTATAGCACTAGGATGTGGAGCTATAGCTTCGAATTTGCCTGTATGGTGGCGTTATGGCGCCAAGGGTCGCGCTATAGCTGATACGCCTAAAAAATGACTACATTTCCCCATACATTTAATGCTTATTTTTAGTGATGTTGCACTTTAAAGAAAGGTATTTTGTATATTTTTGCTTCAGGTGCAGGAAAAGACTTTTTGTAAAAAAGGAAACAAAAATGGGCATAAATGGTGCAATTTGAAGTCGAAAGGAGCAAGAAAGAAAATTCTAATCTGACACATTTCGATATGTCTTTCTATGCTTAATCTATTTTACAATTCTCACATGTTTATAAATGAAATTACACTTAAAAAAAATTTCATTGTAGGTATATTTGTTAGGAGAGAAACACAATTGGAACATGGCGAAACAGAGGTGAAAAGGAGCCAAATGGAGCAAAACAGTGGAGCTGCTTGAAGGATGACATCTAGGCGCCCAAACTTGCACTTAGGTGCCAGTCACGATGAGAAAATGGCGCCCAAGCTCCAAAAAGTGGCACCTAAGAGATGAAAGTGGCCATTAGGCACTAGAAATGATTGGGGACGGTTTTAAATGGCTTTTGGTGGTACCGGGATGTTTTGGAAGGTTCTAGGTGGCTATGCACACCCCAATGAATCTTGCAATGAATCTAGAAATCTAAAAATGAATAGATGTGTCTTTTGGAGTGAAGTGGTGTGTCTCTTGAAGTGAATAGGTGTGTCTCTTAGGAAAAGGAGGTTTTTGTGTCTCTTTAAAATAGAGGCTCTGACACCTCTCATTTGGGGTGTGTGTGTGTGTGTGTGTGTGTGTGAAAAAAACATGGAGTAATGTTAAGAGTTCTTAGAATTTGATTATAAATGTAGATTTTTACCTTTTTTTGGAGAGATTAGAGATGAGATTTTGATATAATCTGTAAAGAAATATACTAACATTGCATCGATTAGCAGAAGACTTTGTGGGAGAAATTTTGCATTTTTCTTTCAGGAGAAAAAAACTATGTATTGTGTTCTTCATTATCTTATGATTTTGTAAACACTTATCTAGTGGATTTATTTTGATAGAATGAAGTTTTCCATTGTATTTTCTTCATGCTTTGTGATGTGTTTTTCTTACTCTTTCTTCTTGTTTGGAAATAGTGACATGAGAAAATTATGTCATTGTTTACATTATACTTTCTTTTGTAATGAGTAAGATTCATGTTTAGGATTTTGGGATGCATGTTAGAAGAGGTTTTAATTATAAAAATGATGGTTTTTACTTTAACTTCATTTACATTACAATAAGAGCCCGCTGTAGTGTTAAAATTTATTGTAATTGCATTAAGATCCGAGAAGACGGTGTAATTTTCAATAAAGTGGAACCACATTTGATTTCATGGATGGGAATGTAGTCCATGAGTTTGAGTGCAAATAATTATAGAAATATACTTTGATGGGCATAGAATTGAAGATTTTAGGGTGACAGACTAAAATCCCCAATTTGGTCTAGTTTTTTGGAATCTAAAGCGAGATGTTAGCCCTCAGGTGAGAGGAAGTAGGACCTCTAGAGTGAGAGCTAGTATCCTTCCAGCCTAACCATGGATTTAGGGACTAAACCCAAGATTAGCCAATGTTCTTTATGCACTCGAAAGAGGGTAAACAATAGGATTTCTCCTATTTGACACATAATATTTAATGTATCTTATTCTTATACATTATCCAATTCACTACATAAGAATAGTAGTTTTTAACATCTCAAAATTCTCCAAACCAATTCATCCAAAAAGGGTTATCTTTAGAATTAACATTTTCCTTTAAGAATATTTATTAGTTGTTTTAAACTTAAGACTTACCTTTAGGAGTACTTGTTAGAGAAACCACCTAAATCGACCTTCCAAACTAATGACAAATAGTAGTAGAATAGAATTTGCCTAAGGGATTTCTTACTTCGCTTATATGTGAGATCGATACTGGGGTTTTTAAGAAAAGTCCTATATTACTTGGAGCAATACATGCACTTGTGTAGAACCCATATTGTGTGTATTATTATATATATTTTATAACATTTCAATTTTGCTTACTAGCCGTTAAATAAATATTAGGTCAAGTTTTTGTCATATTTTAGAAGCTAAATTAATGTGTAATTGTTGGTTGTGTCAAGTTTTTGGCGTCGTCTCACAGGAATTAAATTGACATAAAACACGTAGAAATACAACACACACTAGGGGCACATCAAGCATTTGGCACAGTTGTCGGGGAAACTTTGGTAAGAGCTTTAGGAGAATTTTTGTTAAACCTGTAAGACTTATATTTAGAAATTATAATATTATTATATAGTGTGTGTTAATTATTGTATGTTTATTTTCAAGAAAAATCCAAAATACAATAAATATTTTTGACATATTACCTATTAGTTGAGTCTTTACATTCATATGTGTAGTTTAGGAGCTACAGACCATGAATTTTACGACTCAGATTTAGAGAGAATTTTTAGGAGGATGATGAATTAGAAAAGACTCCATGAATTTAATGTAGAAATGGTGGATCGACAATATTATAAATATTTAGATTTGTTTTATAATGCTAGGCAGGGATCCTCAAATATTAAGAGAAATTTATTTGGATAATTGATTGAGCCTAACTAATTTGAAAACTCGTCGTGAGATATAAAATCTTGATTCCAATTATCACAACCTAGGTTGGAAAAATTATTTAAACTTTAACTGAAATAATTATCTTGGAGGAGAAAGCCAATTTAGGGAAGATAATCAATTTAAGCATACATGTAATTGGAATAGTCAGGGTATTTTAATGATGAACTCTCTTTTTCTCATAATTTTAACTTCAACCCATAAAATGAGGAGAAGGAGATGTTTATGAAAGAGGTTTTTATGAATATAGAAAACAATGTGGAGCAGATTATTAATGCAATTAACATTTATCCTCTAGAGATATTACCTAGTGACCCTGAGATGAACCTTAAGGAAATGAACAATGAACAAGATAAAGTTATCGAACTAATATTTAGAAGAGAATTTGAGGATATGTTTCGAAATAACTTTGAGTTGAGAGATGAGCATAAAGTGATTGAAAGACCATTGGAAGAAATTACTAAGGAATTAGAAAAACCTATTTCCTCAACAAAGATAAATATAGAAAGACCACCTCCACCATTTACTCATTCCCAAAGGGATGAATTAAAAGACAACCCTGAACAAAAGATCAACCTAAAAGAATGTGATCTTGAATCTAAATTATCTAGAGAGAATCTGAATCCATCCATTTCTTATAAATTTGAAGGATGATATTAATATGCAAATTTAGAAAATCATTAGAAGAAAATTGGATCCCAAAAAAATATGTGGAACAATGATAAGAATTGGTCTAAAAAGAGAAAGCTGAAATAAAAATTAAAATTTGAGAACTTTGTAGGAATTCCTGGATACAGAAAATATTAGGCAATTGATCAGGGATTGCTTAAATGAAATTTTGATTAAGGAGGAATCATTGTCCCGCTGACGACGTTAAACTAAGTGCTTTATGGGAGGCAACCCATAGTTATCAGTGCGGTTTAATTTAGTGTGCTTGAGAGTTATGATTGTTAGTTTTGTATTGTGTTTGCTTTAGTGTGGATTGATGTGTTTAATTGATGATTGGTGGATGTTTGGATTGTTATTAGTTTGATTTGATCTTTGTGTGTTATGAGAGAAGTGATTAATTAACTTCTTATTATGGCTATATTTGTTATTCTCTTGTAGTAGTTAGGTTGACGAGTCCACTATGACTCGGGTCTCAACCAAACCTGAGTTTTACAAGAGACATCATGAATTTGAATAGTGAAAGTTCCATCTCAATTTTGTTACTTCATTTCTCTAACTTTTTTTTTCATTTCATAGGAGTCGCGAATCTACTTGATGAGTAACTTGTAGATGATCTTACACTATCCTTATAAATATTAGAGGTGCTTAATTAAAAGGACTAGGTGATGACTGAGATTGGTGCCCGGGAGCCACTATATCAGGGATAATCTTATCTTTGGGATTATACTCTATAAAATCATTTAATATGTACTGAACTTATCTGTGTTGTTATTCCGTTAGAAATTAGAGGTAAGTTAGTGAGATGCAATGAGTTAATGGAAGAATTCAACTCATTTATCATGTGTATTTGTTTTTGTGTTACAATTTTATATAAGACTTAAAGAACATTTTTATATTCTTATAATCATACCATTTATGCTAGTTAAACTTTTATTTAGTCACTTTCATTTTTGATATGTCTAGTTTAGATTTACTTTCTGCTACTTAATTTCTATCCTGTTTAATAATTGTAGATGTTTCTGATAGACATGTGTGACAGATATAATTTTTGAGCTTTTTTTCTTTTTTCTTATATTTTCTGTACTAAATGTTGTAGATGTAAAAAATCAAGTTTGGGGGTGATTGCCGAATATTTATGCTTACATTTTATATATAAAATTACACTTTATATTTCTTCTCAACAATAATATCTCTTTCTTTACAACAACGCCAAAAACTTGATCCCGAAGCAAATAAGAGATCAACTTTAATTATTTATAATATGAGATTCTACGCAAGTATACGTATCATTTATCAAGTAATATATGACTTTCTGATTAAGTCCCGAGATATAGAACCCATAGGGAAATGTTCTAAAAATTTAAAGAAAGTAGAAAAGCAACTTTTTTACTTTTTAAAATGATTTTGTAAGTTATGTTTTATAAATAGAAATTTTTAATTCTTTTTGATAATTTTTAAGAAAAAGTAAAGTAAGCAACTAAAATTATCATGATTATTACTTAGTAAAGCTGCAAATCTTCAGGAAGAAGGCAAGCAGATGAGTGTAATGAAAAAGAAAGAAAAGGCAAAGTCTGTCAAAACATTTGAAAAGAAACCAGAAAAAGTTGCAGAAAAGGGCAAACAAGTAATGTAAGTCTAACCTGAACAAAAGAAACATCGACAGAATCAATTGCCACAACAGATAAATTCTCAGTTGTAATTTCAACAACCAGTTCTAGCACCAACAGACAAAAGGACAATTATTGAAAGAATGATTAAAGAATATCCATTCAACAGAGAATCTGTCGGTAAAATATTCCGTAGCCTACTAAAGATACCAGAATTCAAACTTCCTGGGGCTAAAAGGTCGGGAGAAGTTGACATGAAGGACAATCCCAATTATTGTCCTTATCACAGGATGCTTGGACAAAAAATTGAAGAATGCTTTGTCTTCAAGGACTGGTTAGAGCAAAACTTCAAAGAAGTAAATATAGTAATTCCGAAAGAGTACTTGAAATAGCCTGAAAAAGGTTCAATCATTATGATTTCAGATGATAAACATATTTTGATCATGAAGACAAAGACAAAGATGACATTGTGCAAGGTAAATCCTCTGAGGAGATCCTCGTAGAATTACAAATCACAACATCTTTCGAGAAAAAGAAGAAAAACAAAAATAGAGAACCAAAAAGGTTTAGAGGTCTTGTAGACACAGGGACTACTGTTCCTTTTGTATCTTCTAGTTCTCATGTTCCTTTACCTTCCAAGAGGATAGTTATATTAAATAAAGGGAGAAAATTCCTTAAACTGATAATTTTGTATGACTTCCTTTTTACCCCTACTGTGAATAATAATAATTTCAGTTATGCTTACATTTTGTCTATTTTGGATGATACCTCTAAGAATAATCATTCTAATTTCAACCCTGTAGATAATGCTCAAACCATACACAATATCGACCAGTCTAACTACAATAAAAAATACAATAATATTTGTGATGATTGTAATAATGACAAAGACAAAAACGACACTGTCACACTTCAGTTACAAGGAAAATCAATTTTCATAGAACTGGAACCTTCAGACCCAGAGATAGAAAAGTGTTGACCTCATTTTTGATGAGGTCTTCTCTTCTTCTTTTTAGTACTTAGGATCTAGCCTTAGGTTTTTCCTTTGACTATCTTAGAGGACTAGAATTGGGACCCACCTTTTAGAAATTCAAACCACTTCTTAACTCCCTGCAAACTCCACAAACTTGACTGTAGACCCCTAACCACCTAGAGGGTTGAAATCAAATGTGGAAGTTTAAAGGATGAGTTCCTATAGGACTCTTTGGCCTTAGGACTACTGCCACAGGTGGCCCAGTCCGGTGAAGGGCTGACTTACACATACACTATATTTATACACTACACTTTCACACACCTCCTAAAACCACACCCATACCTAACTTGACCTCCTGACTCATGTAGGTGATTCACATGGATGGTCCTTAACCCCTAAGCCCTTGGCTAAGAGGGTTAGGAACAACAATGTGGATACCTCAAATGAGTCCCTTCATGGCTCATGTGGACTTGATATGGCTTCATGGCTCAACCAAAATGATTTTATTCCACTGACATCAACCAATCTTCAATTTTCCAAATTTTCAATTTTTGACCCCCGGGACCCTACACCCGCCTAGCCTACCCAAAACTCTTGAAACTACCCAAATTTCTCAAAAATTTCCAAATCACCCAAAATTCTCTAAAATCATTCCTAAACATTTCTCTCCACTCAAATTGACCATCCATATCCAAAAATATCAAAAATTCCAAAAATACCTCCCAATACCCTCCAAATACCCAAAATACCCCCCTTGACCCAAAAATCCAGAAATTCAGAAAATTCCCAGAAAATTCTGAAAAATCCCAAATATTCCTAATTTCATTTTGTTTAACTACACCATGGGCCAATTTTGTCAATTTATCCCACTTTTATCAAAACCCCCAATTTGACCCATTTTAACCCAAAGTGAACCCAATGTCAAACCAAGCCTACCCAATTGACCCAAATTCTGGTCCAATTCAATTCTAAACTTCAGTTCAACATTCCCAACACCAATCTAGACCAAATCCAAATTCAATTTGATTGACATTTGGATCCAATTTTACTTTTGGCCTTAAAACCCAATTTGGACCCATGACCCAAACCTAACCCAAACTCACCCAATTCAACTCCAATTAACCCCAAATCTTTTCTAAACCTTCCTTAACATCCCTACAAACAAAACACTAACATGATTTGCCCAAAATTTAAGCCCAAACCCCACTTAAATTCAACCCAAAACCAAAAAGCCCAATTTTGACCTAAACCCAAACCTAACCCAAATAAGCCCAAACCCCAAAATCAAAGCCCAACCAAAGTCAAAACCTCTTTAAAACACTCCCATAAACATTTCCCAACATTAATTTTACATTAATTTCAACTCTAGCCAAACATTGGCCCAAGTTAGCCCACTTTGACCTATATTGGCCCATTCACCAAAGGAGCCCAAATTCAACCCAATTCAAACCCAAATCACTCCCAATTTACTCCAAGTCACTCATGACACATCCATGAGCTAAACCCAACAATTATTTGGCCCAAGCCTTTACCAAAATTTCATCCTAAAATCCTTTCTAAAACCTAAAAGCCCACTTCCCTAAACTATTTTAAAAGCCCATCTAAAACCATTTCAAAGAGCCCAAAATCTACCCTAAAGCCCACATGACATTTCCATTTGCCATCCACTTAATCAAAGCCATTCCCTAAGTTCTAATCCCATCATCAAATAATTCCAAATCAAGCCCCATAACAATTTCCATTAAAATGCCAAAATCCACAAAATCCCTTTTTTATGAAATTGACCAAGCTTTTCCCCAAGCCACATGGAGCCATGAAGCCACATGCAAGCCATTGACAAGCCATGAGGATCTCTAAGTTGTCAACTCTCCTTAAATGGCAAAAGGAGGAGGTCCTTTAAGCACCTCCTAAAAGTCATTAACCTTAAGCATGTTTCACCTTAACCCAAATTTAACCCAAATATATTTGGATAAGGACTTCTCCATGCCAAACCAAGCTGATCCTTTTGACTCCCCACAACACCCAAAGCCACCTCGAAGGGTGAACCAAGCCCAAAATGATGGGTTGACCCAAACCAAGCCAAAATGGCCTCTTCCCATTCCATTCCAAGCCATCCCCTTTACACATGGCAAGGCCCAATTGACTCGCACTAAACCCCGCCCCCGACCCACTCGGACTCGAGGGTGACCCATGCCTCGCCGGCCGACGCACTGGGTCGCCGGAAAACTCCATGGCCGAGAGCTCACATGTGAGCCAACTTTGGAATTCTCCCTCGTCGAGCCGTCCCATGCCCAATGGCCACCATGGCTGTTCTTCCCATGCCCGAGAGCAGCTGATCCCAAGCCCTAACTCTCCCTGGGAGGCCCTCCACCCTCTCCTATTTAAACACCACCCCTCACGGCCATGAGAGGAGAGTTGCACAAACCTTGACGAAACTCTGCCAAAATTGTTCCAAACCGTTCTCCACCCTTAGAGCAGTTGGTCCCCAGTGCCAATTTGCCCTAATCCCCACCAACAGAACCCAATTTCTCAGCCAAAATTCCACCCAAATCCAGGACACTTCTCCACAGTGGATCAATCCTCAAATTGATTGGTTCTACACCTTCAACAGACCGATAGAAGGTGTCCACCACAGAAAACCCCATCTCCGAGGCCACCCAGTTGCTCCGACCTCCAAGCTTTGTGATCGGCCGTGGTCGAAATCCTACCTAGGCAATTCACCGGACCAGGAGACTTCATCCGGAGCTTCGCTGGGACGCAATCGAAGGTGACACAACCCTCGGATCGAAGCCACACTTCTCTGAGCAAAGGTATGAGCTAATTCTTCATCCCGAGCTTCTGGAGATTCTCTATTTAAAATGCTTTAATTTCAATGCATGATCACCGTATAGATGTATTCGTCTCTTCAAGATGAATCCATAGAGCATAAGAACACGAAAATCCATTGAGTATCGAGTGAGATATTAGGGATTTAGTGTGGACGGCTCTCGGGTGAAGACGCTTGGGGACGATGAATGGATGCCGTCCATTTAATACACGCGCAGACGGACGACTCAGATTAGGTCGGATCGACAGATGATACGCGGAAGGCGGGACCAGGGCTGCTGACTCAAGCGGCGGCGTCGAATGGGAGCGCGCCACGCGGCACTTCGGAGAGGCTAAGGTTGACGCGGCGCCGACTCGGATAAATAGAAAAGTAGGGATTTTCTGATTTATTTAATTCCCTAAACTTCAAAAATCCATAACTTTGTGTAGGAAAATCAGAAAAATAAAATAAAAATACCCTCTTGCTCAGTGAACAGAGGAGAATAATGTGGATAAGAAATCATTTAATTTCATCAAGTATTTTATTTTTAATAATTTATTTACTGTCTGCATTATTTTAATTCTCCATGCATATAGGAAATTCACCATGGCATGTGACCATAGGGCTTTTGAAGCCTCTGAATTTGGGAACATTTCCTGAATTTTCCAAAGTCAGAGGCCATCCCTATGAGAAGTTAATGATTTTTCAAGTTCATGTTACTGTTTTGAGTATTTTAATTCCAATAATTACCATGTTGTGAAATAAATTCTAGGAAAATTTGGTGATGTCTCTTATGACCAGAGGACCCTAGGAAAAATAGGTTTTGAGTTAAATCATTTAAAATAACCCTAATTAGCTTAAACACCCAAAATAGATCCCTAATTAATTAGAGCTAACCATACATCAAATTGACTTGAAATCAATTCTCCACTGACCTTTAGGATCAGAGGAACCCACCATAAAAATTTGAAGTCAATTGGACTTGGTTAGCCCTACTAAATGGGTTGATTAAGCCATTTAATCAATTTAAATTTCAAAAATTCATAACTTTCAAAATACCTTTAAAAAATTCACCAAATTGGTTTTGGAGCCTCTCTGATATTAGGGGAATTTAAGAAAATTAAAATTTCAATTTTCTAAAAAAGTTGATTTTTTGTATTATTTTAATATTTTAATAATTAAAAAATAATAAAAATAATAAAAATCATAAAAATAATAAAATTCACCAAAATGTCACATTTTGAATTTTAATCACTTAGGAATAAACCCCATATTTTTCTTAGGTCTATTTAATGAGATATTAAATTTTAAAGCCCTAAGATAATTTAAAAATTAAAAAAATACATTTTTTTGGCATTTTCACTAAAATAATTATAATAAATCATAGAAAAATCAGAAAATTGCAAAAATTGATTCTTTGATTTCCTTGATATCAGAGAGATTTTTGAAAAATATAAATTTCATTTTTCAACCTTTATTTTATTTTTTTTTAAATTAATTAATACTCCAAAAATTAAAATAATTATAATAAAAATAATATAATTCAAAAAAATCACCAGAATTGGTCCAAGTGGTCCTCTGGTCATTAGGAATGTCCCATAATTTTCTTATGGACAGAAACTTTCCCTTGGTCATATTGTTAAATTTTCCTTGGAAATACCTATTTTCCATTAAAAATAATTACATAAATAAATTAAATATTGAAAAATCACATTTTCTCCTCTCATGTCTTTATTGGCATATGAGTGAAGTCACATAAAAATTTCAAGTTCATTTAAGCTCAATTTAGTTAGTTATGAAATTATTAAGCTTGAAGGGCAAAATGGTAATTAAAAAAATCTTTACCCTTAATTAAAACTTTAGGTTTAATAAAATTAACAAGTAAAATATTTGATCTTAATCTGATTTGGATGATTGAAATTTAAATAATTAAAGGGTAGAAACCCATTAAACAATTTAAAATAATTAAAATAAACCTTAATTTAATAATTGATTAAATTTGGAAGAATAATAAAATTGGAATTATTAAAATAGGGATATTATTATTAGGAAGAGATTTATTCTTTAATTTAAAAAATCCCTAAATTAATCATTTCAATAATATTTAATTCCTAATTAAAAATGATAACTCAAATTTAAATTTAAAATGTTAAAGGACTAATCATTAAATTAAATTAAAAAGTTAAATTATTAAACTCTTTTTAAATTTTCAATTAAATTAAAATTAAAAAATAAAATTAAATTAAAGATTAAATTAAATTAAATCAAATAAATTAAATTAAATTAAATTAAATTAAATAAATTAAATTAAATTAAATTAAATTAATAAATTAAATTAAATTAAATTAAACTAAATTAAATTAAAAAATATTAAATTAAAGATTAAATTAAATTAAATCAAACAAATTAAATCAAATTAAATTAAATTAAATTAAATTAAATTAAATTAAAATTAAATCAAATTAAATTAAATTAAAGGAAATTAAATCAAATTAAACTAAATTAATTTAACATCAAATCAAACTAAATTGAATTAAATTAAATTAAATTAAAATTAAAATTAGATTAAATTAAATCAAAGTTAAATGAAATTGAATTAAATAACATTATCTAAGACATAAAGAAATTAAATATAAAGCAACTTGAACACTATTCCAAATTTAAACCTATTAACTTAAATTAAATCATTTGAACACCAATTTGCCTCGAAAGCTTTGGTTATTATAACTCCTAAACGAAACATTAAATGAAATGTTACTTCACCTATAGGATATTCAAATGTCCTAGTTCATCGAGCAAGATAACAACAAAACTTGAATTCCGGACGATTAATTCATTTGTATAATTAAATTCATTTGGACTTAAAACAATCCTAGAAATATTGAAAAGATGTTTAAGATTTGTCTTAAGCACTTCCTCGATATGATAAGATGTTCATAAGAACAATTGAATTTAATTATTCTTTGATGAAGAAAATCGTCCTCAAACTAAGACACAAAGACCTAGACGTCATAGGAAATGACTAGCTATAGGATTAGGAATTTGGTAGAAAACCATAACCCTTCCCTTAGCTTTACCTAGGAACTTGTTTAAATATTCTAATTGTGTTTTAAGTGCAGCTTGGGATGACGGGAAGACCCTCCAGGTACGCTTTTATTTTATTGCAATTTACATTATTGCAATTTCTTTAATCGCATCGCAATTACTTTTCTTGCATGATAAACAACTGTTGCATGAAAACCCACACCTTTAGGATAGTCCCTAAAACTGAAACCAAAACTAAGTTAAAAGTCATTGCAAGATAAAATTCACCGCCACAACATTTCAAAATATAAAACAATTCAAATTTTAATCACAAACGAACACAAAACTACAATTACAACTAAATTAAAACGTCCTGTTGGATGATCGGGAATATCTAGGATGATGTAACCTACGTGTTGCTAACGGGATTTCCCACGGTCTAAATGAAAGTGTGGAACTCATTCAGTTGAGTTTAGCAAATTCATCTGGACTAAGTGAATCCGATAAAAATAACGATGCCGAAGGATGGAACCGTGGGATCTTAACCAGGTGTTGTTATAATCAACTTTAAGATTTGTTTTAATTAAAACACAAAAACACTTGGGAATTAAAAAATCTCTCTAAACCAAAACACTTTTCTCATCTCTTGATTTATGACTTCTATAACTAAACCTCTCGCAACAATAAGGAGCTCTGAGCATGGTGGGCAAGCACGGCCATCGTCATCGCAAAACTCGAGTCTACTTCAATAAAACTTTCTTAGAATTAAATAACCAAACCATAGGATTTCGAGGTAGTTTGCCTAGTGCAACATAAATCCTCAACCTTTTGTTAGGCATTTGCATTGCAAATTAAGCTCTAACCGGTTTTAGGATTCCGAGGTAGTCGTCCGATACGACATAAACCCTCACATCTTCCAGGCCATTTGTATGATCATGTCATACGGATATAAGTCCTAATTAACTAAAACTGGCAAGATCAAAACATTAAATAAACATTAGGACTTTCCTAAATCCAAGCCAAACAATAGGATAGTCGGGAAATTACCAAAGTTCGCTTCGAATCTGTAATTTCTCCTACTTTTCTTCCTTTGAATTCCCAAAACAAAATATTCCAAACTTGATCCATTCCCCGTTGAAATTCCAAAATTCAATCCTTTGAAAACTTAAACTTTGAAATTCTCGAGAGCGGAACTACTGATTATTATCGAGAGTTTTCTTAGGTGATTCCCGTCACTTAAGATGTAATTAACTATAGGGGCTTGCCCTTATAGGGAATTTTAAAGAACCCATGTAATATAAACCCGTTTAATGTTTTTCATATTAAGCGAGGAATTTGTTGGCACATAAAATTGGTTCGCAGACCAAACGGATGTCACAAATCTTTTAGTTTATTTAATCGAGCCCCATCATCAAGCAGTGTGTCTATCCTTAGGGATAGATACACGGTTTGTAGTGCGGTGCTTGTTTATATAAACTATTTGGGATGTGAGATCAGTTTGATTTCATATCTTAAAATTTTCAAATTTAAAATTATTTTAAAAATCAAATACTACTTTTCAAATTATATATATTTAAACTAAATTTAAAATCTTAAAATTCACCTACAATTTCTGTTAGGCGACCCCTTTTCTAAATACAACACACCCTAAAAATAATGCCGACATATTTCTGGCGACTCCGCTGGGGACAATTCCTCTCTCCATTTTTAATCAGACAATTCTGCTTTCAAAAATCGGTAGTGTATCCATGTCCCTTGTGGATCAAGCTACCCTTCTTTCTGTTGGGGTACTATGTTCATTTCTACCTTGAACAAGTATGGCCAACACTATCTCGGATTTAGGAGCCACTGTTTAGACACCCATAAATAGAGAGGTTCCGAGATCCTTTTACCTCATTTCTGAGGTGGGGTGGACCCCCAATAGGTGTTAGTTTAGGAGTAATCCTTCGAGTCGAGAAGTCTTGCATAAGACTTTCTTTTCCTTTCCAACTCTGAATCGGATTCCTTACCTTCTCTACACCTTTGAACATTCCGTTCTAAATAAACAAACCCTTTAATGAATGATTCTTTTAACAAATAACTCCTTCTTATAAATACATGAATAAGAATGTGTTCGGACTCTTTTCGATGCCTTTCTTTTCGTCCTGATGAGAAGAAGCATAACTTGGGACTGACAATTAGGATCTGCCCTGTAGAAATGGAGGCCCCAAAGCTGATTTTCTCCTTCACCAATGGACTCGACTTCGCTGTTTACAAGGACGAGCTGCCCGACAATGGGATCATCCGGTTTGGACAAGGATTCGAGAACACAAATGTCAAGATCACTGACGTTTCCCTTTTCGCATCGACAAACAAAGTATCCGAAGTTGAGAAGCCGTCGATCGAGTTCAACCTCAGGTCGACTCGAGAGTTTCCTCCCCGCAAAGATTCCAACCGAGAGGAGTAATGTCGTCCACGGAAGGACTATTCTGCTACCCCCACTGGTCTAGTTGTCTCTGCACCTACCCCGGCTTCTGCCAGATTAAAGGGGAAGGAAATCCAGAACTATGGTGAACCTGCTACCGTGGAGGGTACAGACTTTCCTGTGAGACCTTCTATTTTTGAAATCGGGTCCAGCTCAAGAATTCCATCACTAACACGGACCCAAAGAAGGAACAGAAGTAGGAAGATTGCCAGGAAGGCCAGAGCTGCCGAAGTCGCTTTCCTGGAGGAAATCCATAAATCCCTGAGTACACACCACTACCCGAATACATACCATTGCCTGAAGATACACCCTTTTTGGAAGGAAGTAGATTCCATCCCCTTTCCGCCGCAAGTGATGAGGAAAATGTCCGCAGGATTGTTTCTACATTACCTCGACCAACGAACTACGACAACGAGCGGAAAGAAAAGGGCTAGGATCACGCCATTTATCCGACTACGGATCGTGATCGAGAAGCTAGCAAAGAAAGAGAAATGCCCCGTATCGGAGATTCTAAGAAGAATAGGGCGGGTGCCGATCGAATCCCGTCTTGGGCCACGAGTAGAACTCGCCATCGTTACGGAAAAGCCAAATAAAATGATGAAGACTAGTCCGCCTGTCGTTGTTTCGGGGTTACGGATTAGGGAGGATACCACCTTCCGAAGCATTTGGGCGACGAGGCCATCCGGTCCTAGCACCTTCCGTCGCTAGAAGGATGGTGTGGCGTCCCACTACCTGGACGGTTAAGATTGAAACAACGACTGAGAAGGAAAGTCTCGTCAGGAGACTTGAATCCGAAGAAAGTGCTACTGCAGTAAAGGGGACTCGTGAGAAGGGAACCCGACAGCTATCGCACGACAACTGCGAAGATGCACAGAAAGGACCGCTAGAGGATGCTATGGAAAAGTTGAGGACTGATATCCTACGATTAGCAAAAGAAAGAGAAGAGAAATTTGGAGATGAGATTGATTCATCGGAATTCATGGACGATGAGTATGCAGAAATCAACATGGTCGAAACACGAGCTTCGTCAGCTTCACAAGGTGCTCCTGCAGCCGCGAGAAGAGAGGAGCCGAAGTGATGAGAAGACGACTTCAAGAGAAAGACGATACGATCGCCCAAATGGCGAAGAGGATGGAAGAGATGGCTGTAGTCCTAGCCACTCTCCAAAGTCAAGTGCAACCCCAAAGAGAAACACCCCCAGAGGTCATTCACATTGTGGACGGAGGAAAGGAGATTACATCCGTCAACGGGGATGATCAGCTAAAGAAAGATACAACACAAAGTATGATTCCGGAAAAGGATATCAAAAGCTTGGTGGAACGGCGAGTGCGAGAAGCCTTAGCACAATCAAAGAGCGGGACATCCATTCGGACGGGTAGACCTTACCCGGAAGAATTCGACGCTGTCCAATACCCAAAAGGCTTCGTACCACCTCTGTTCAAGACTTTTGATGGAACCGGGAACCCCCGACAGCATGTTGCACACTTTCGTGCCAGTTGTTGCAATGCCGGCGGGAGCGATGCATTACTCTTCCGACAATTCGTCAGTAGCCTGTCAGGGATCGCCTTTGATTGGTATGCAAAATCACCAAATGGTTTAGTGAAGACGTTCTCAGAACTAGAAAACCTTTTCATCAAGCGATTCGCCGGAGCTCAGCACCACATCACTATAGGTGATTTAGTGGTAGAGAAGCAGAAGCCGAACGAAACTTTGGTGGATTACATACTTCGATGGAGGAACTTAAGCATGAAGTGTGAACCACAATTACAAGAACAACATGCAATCAACATCTTACTTAAAAGCATTCACGGCCCGATAGCACTTCTCCTCAAAGGATTCACTATTAAGACTTTCGAGAAGTTGTTAAGCAAGGCCGGGAGCTTGCAAGAGGAGGCGAAGCAATTAAATTTCGCCGACAAGACAGACAAGCAAAAGCCTGTGAAGACTATTGAAAAGAAATCCGGGATCTTTGCAGCAGTCAACAAAGGCAAGCAACCGATACAAATATCGTCCGAACGACCACAGCAACCTCAACAGAATTACCGACGAACCCCGACCCGGCTATCAGTCATCTCCACGAGATGAACAACCGCCTCGTCCGCAACGTACATTAAGGGAGCTTCGAGCGGGGAATATCCATTCAAGAATGAAGCAAGTGCCGAAAATGTTCCGTAGTCCGATGAAGACTCCGATTTCTAGGCTGCCGGAGCCTAAGAGACCGGAAGAAGTCAACAAGAAAGGTGATCCCAACTTTTGCCCTTATCCCGGATGCTTGGACACAAGATAGAAGATTGCATTACCTTCAAAAGTTGGCTCAACGACAACCTTCGGAAAGGGAATATAACAATCCCGAAGAAGTACATGAAGGAACCCCAGAAAGGAGGTTCCGTCAATGTTATCTCGACTGATCCCATCATTCCGATAGATCCCTATACAACTGACGACGGATGGACTACCGCTTGGACGAGGTCTTCAAAAAAGATTTTAGACAGCATCCAAACCGCTTCGGTGCGAGCTTCAATTCAAAGTTCGAAACCTGCTAAGCCGACACTGTCACTTGAGATAGAAGAACCACCTCAACAGGAGACGATTGAAGAGAAGAAGAAAATCAACAAAGAAGAAAGGACCGAGGCTCCTAAGGCTAGACTAGGGGCTGCTTATCCTAGGATAGTTGTTTCGGATTCGGGGGAGAAATCCCTCGAACCCCTGACTCTGTATGATTATCTGCTCACTTTGGTGGGATCTTATAATGATAAGGGTGATGGTGTTGGCTACGTTTTGACTGTTTCTAATGATTACATAACTAGCGACAATGCGGACATCGATTTCGATACAAATGACAATTCTCAAATCATACACAATCTCGACGATCACGATGACGAAGAAGACATCCACCAAGGAGGCTACGAGAGTTCAATAAGCAATGAATCCATTTGCGAGTTTCGAGGAGCTCCAGATCACAATAGAGTTAGAGCCTTCGGACTCCGAAGCTAATCCGGAAGAACTCGTCATTCCGATTCGGGAAGAAACACCAGCAAGCTCAACACTAGATTCGGAGGAAATTACGAAGTTAACTTAAGAAGTGGAAGAGTCCTACCTCCGAGAATGGGTCCAAAGGACAAAGGAAAGCGAGTGGTTGTTCAAGAAGAACCAACCCGTGCGAAGAAATACCCATTCAAGAAGAAGCCGAGATACATGGAAATAAAGTGGACTACAACGTGCTAGCCCATCTTAGGAAACTACCAGCCAAGCCGAGCATCTACGACGCTCTCATCTTATCGAAAGGAGATGAGAGAAGCTCTGATCAAGGCCTTACTTGATCCAGAAATTTGCCTAGCTCAAATGGCCGGAGATTCCTTAGATGAGGTTTGTTCTTTAAAGGAACAGCGAGGTGTTACCTTCACGGACAATGACCTACTACTTGGGACAGCAGACCACAACCGACCGTTGTACATTTCAGTTACAATTGGGAAGTTTACGCTCTCCAGAGTATTGGTGGATCCAGGAGCATCAATCAATATAATGAGTCTTCGAACACTAGCATATTTGGAAATTGATGCCCGCGAGCTCGAAGTCGACAAAAAGTTATTAAGAGGATTCAACCAGAAAGGAGAAAGAGCCCTCGGATCGATAACACTACTAATGAAGACCGGTGACTTAGCAAAGACAACCGCAAAATTTCACATAATTGATTCCGAAACATCGTTCAACGCTCTCTTGGGCCGACCATGGATACATGAAAACGAGGATGGTACCATCATCTCTACACCGGTGCTTCAAATACTACGATGGAGGGGAACGAGTGCATCAAAGGTGACTTACAACCATTCTCCGTACATGAAATTGGAATCCATGAAGATGCGACTTATTATGCACCACCGAAGAAAACAATCTTCTCCGGAGATACCATAACAAATGAAGCAAAGAAAGTTCGGGACAACGAAGAACACTGAAGTTCTAGTCCAACGAGTCACTCACCACTCCCTTACGGCGAGATGGTGAAGGTTTCTCCACAACTCGCATCCGAGGTCGAGGCCGGGGACGAGGTCGTGGTAGAGACTTTAGGACGATTGGACGAGAGAAACCAGCCTTTAATGTTGATTGGGAAGATAGTTCCGAAGAAGAAAAAGAAATCAAACAAGAAGCGAGCGACAATAAGTCGGAAAAAGCCGCAATTCAAGATCTCTCTCGAAGATGAGAAGAATGAAGAATATAAATCGATGTACGAGAAGATTAACCACTATGTACATACTATGACCCTGACCCCGATCCATTCTAATAAGATCGAGGGTATGGTGGTCAAAGAGGTACGTAGCGGCGGTGCAAAGCCAATCAAATTCTACCATGGTGCTACTTCCTCCAAAACTGAGAATAATGTACAATTTGAAGATGTCACTTCATCGAATTAATGGAATTACCTTTTGAGTGGTACTCTCCCTGTGTTCAAAATTTAATTCAGCGTGGTTTCTTACCTCGACAATGGACAAAAGGCCAATCACAACATTTTGAAAAGTTATGGAATAACTCCGGTCGTCCACCCAATTCAAAGCATGGACTCGGATTCGGCACAGTAGGATCAGTTGACGATACTGAATTTTGCTTGGTTGTCACTTGCGAATCTAATGAAAACTGCATGGAAACCACAAAAGAATTTGAAGATTCACAAATTGGAGACGCTCCACCAGAATTCGAAGAAGAAATTAAATCTACAATAGATGAGTTAACGGAAGTTAACTTAGGTACTAGCGAAGAGCCTAGACCTACCTTTGTTAGCTCCTTACTCAATAAAGAAGAATCCGAAGAAATAATCAAGTTATTAATGGAATTTAAAGACTGTTTTGCTTGGAACTACGATGAGATGCCAGGATTAGCTCCCGAGGTCGCAATCCATAAACTAGGAGTGGATCCTACTTCTGTCCCAGTCAGACAAGGTCCTAGAAGAATGCGTCTAGAAATTGAACAACAAGTCATAGCTGAAGTTAAAAAGCTAATAGACGCTAAATTTGTCCGTGAAGAACAATACCCGACTTGGTTAGCCAATGTGGTGCCAGTTAGAAAGAAGAATGGTCAGATCAGAATTTGTGTGGACTTCAGAGATTTAAACAAGGCATGTCCAAAAGATGAATTCCCTCTACCGATCCCGAATTAATGATCGACATTGCTTCAACGCATGAAATATTCTCTTTCATGGATGGATCTTCAGGATACAACCGGATAAAAATGGCTCCGGAAGATGAAAAACTTACGAGCATTCGAACGCCGATCGGAGTATATTGCTACACGGTGATGCCATTTGGATCGAAGAACGCAGGAGCAACATACCGTAGAGCGATGACAAGAATTTTTGATGATCTCATCCACAATCAAGTCGAATGCTACGTGGACGATGTGGTCATCAAAAGCAAAGTAAAGGACAACCACTTGTATGATTTGAGAATTGTTTTCGAACGATTAAGGCAATTTAACCTTAAGATGAATCCCTTAAAATGCACCTTCGGCGTCACCTCCGGGAAATTCTTAGGATTCGTTGTCCGACATCGTGGAATTGAAATCGACCCGGAAAAGATTAAAGCTATCTTAGAAATGCCGCCTCCCAAAACCTTAAAATAACTACGATCTTTTCAAGGGAAGTTGGCATATCTTCGACGCTTTATCTCGAACTTGTCAGGTAGGTGTCAGCCTTTCTCGGCATTAGTTAAAAAGGACGCCAAATTTATTTGGGAAGAGAAATGCCGAGAGGGCCTTCGAAGACATTAAACAATATTTAATGACACCTCCTGTCTTAGCAGCCCCGAGTCTCGGGTAGACCGCGATACTTTATACCGCGGCTTTAGACGACTCTCTCGGAGCCACGTTAGCCTGAGTCAATGATGAGGGTAAAGAAAATGCTCTTTACTACCTAAGCCGTCGTTTACTTCCGACGGAAATAAAGTATCCCGCAATTGAAAAGCATTGTTTGGACTCCGATCTTCGCCGCTCAAAAGCTCGGGCACTACATGCTTTCTCATAAGGTCAACTCGATCTCGAAGTTTAATCCATTGCAATACTTGATGACTCGTCCAACACTTTCCGGCGGACTTGCCGGATGGTCGATGATATTATTGCAATTCAATATAACTTTCGTGCCTCTTCGTGCCATAAAGGGACAAGTCTTAGCGGACTTCCTCGCGAGCACACCCTTTGTCTGCGAATCTCCTCTCAATGACGATTTGCCAGATGAACAAATAATGAGCCTAGAAGACCCTGATGATCGACGTTGGGAATTATACTTCGACGGAGCATCTTCAGCACACAAAGACGAAGAATCGCAAGTGATAGTGCTCGGTAAGGCAGGGATCAAATTAATCTTTATAATGCCGGAGCGGGGGATGTTAAGATACTCCTACCACTTGACAGAGCCGTGTACAAACAACGAAGCAGAATACGAAGCCCTCATAACAGGACTGGAATTAACTATTCAAATGGGGATAACAGACATCAACATCTACGGGGATTCACAATTAATCATTCAACAGATCGCCGAACAGTATAGAATTTTAAAGCCAAGACTCGAGCAATACTTCCAGTATGCCATACAGTTGTTGGAACAAATTCCGAATGTGACAATCTACAAAATTCCCAGGAGAGAAAACGCTTTAGCAGATGCGTTAGCTCGCCTCGCAAAAGAATTTGCCTGCTTGCAAGATGAATCAGTGGAAGTGTCAGTTCACGGACGTCAGGTCCTATCACAGCTCGACATAGACATAATACACAAATCAGAAAAAGAAAAAGGATCAGTTGCAACAGTGATAGAAAACACAGAAGATTGGCGACAGCCATTAATAGACTACTTGCAAACAGGAAAACTACCAGACGATAAGTAGTTGGCCCATCAGATTAAGAAAAGAACTCGTCCTACGCATTAATAAACAACACGTTATACGTAAGGTCTTTCGATCAAATGTGGCTAAGGTGCCTAAGCGGGTCCGAGGCCCGTGAAATTGTTAAAGAGGTGCATTCAGGACTCTGTGGCGCTCACCAGTCGGGTCCAAAGATAAAAATGAAAATTAAAAGACTAGGGTACTACTGGCCCTCGATGATGACCGACTGCATGAAAATCGCCAAGAGCTGTCACCAATGCCAAGTGCATGGAGTGGTTCTACACCAACCTCCAAATGTGTTACATCCGACAATTGCATCGTGGCCATTTGAATGTTGGGGCACAGATATAGTGGGTCCAATAGAACCACCATCTTCAAAAGGATATCGCTTCATTCTTGTGGCTACAGATTACTTTTTCAAGTGGGCAGAGGCAGTTCCACTCAGAGAAGTGAAAGCACACCACGTGCTACAGTTTTTCAAGAACCAAGTTGTCTACCGTTTCGGAGTGCCGTGCAGGATCATCTCAGATAATGGGTCAGCATTCAGAAGCACACAAATCAATAATTTTGTCAGGAGACATGGAATCGACTGGCGATACTTAACAATTTACTATCCAAGAGCAAACGGCCTCGCTGAGGCTTTTAATAAAACTCTCGTTCAAATCTTAAAGAAAACTTTGGACGATAATAAGAGAAATTGGCATGAGAAGTTATTAGAAGCCTTATGGGCCTACCAGACAACCTTCAGAACTCCTACTCAAGCTACACCTTACACTCTGGTATATGGGTCCGAGGCTGTGTTACCTTTAGAGGTTCAGCTTCCTTCACTCGGAATTGCGAGTTGCAAATAAGATCACGACGAAGAGAATGCCAAATTACGACTAGAGGAATTAGAAAGCCTGGAAGGTAAAAGACTTGCATCGCAGCATAATTTAGAACTATACCAAGCTAAGATGGTTCAAGCCCATGGCAAAGTGGTCCGCCCAAGAACCTTCAAAGTTGGTGACTTAGTTCTCGTTTTCAAAAGACCTATCCTTGCACACCGCAAGATAGGAGGAAAATTTGAACCCACTTGGGAAGGGCCGTTTGTGGTTGAAGCAGTCTACTCAGGAGGCTCTTACCAGCTAGTGAACTGCCAAGGAGAACGACATATGCTTCCGATCAATGGACGATACTTGAAAAAGTATTACGCTACCTGATGTTTCGAAGGAATGAATTCTTTATCCTTAGAAACACGGGCGAAGTAATTACTTATGACTGGGTCCGAACCAAAAAATAAAAAATGTGCTAAAATAAATAAAATCATGATAATAAAGTTTTCTTTGTTTTCTTTTCCAAATCAAAATCTCTTTCCTGATCTTATCCCACTTCATTCCTGTTAAGTTTTAAAATATAAGAGTAATAAAAAAAAACTGTCTTTAATAAACATTTTCATAATGTTCTTGTTCTTAGTACAGCCCCTGATCCTTTTCCTTGTCTTTTCGCAGGGAAATATCGAGCGGGCGGTTGGTCCTGAACTTTAGAAATGGCGTAAGCCTTGCACTCGATGAAAAGAGGGTGAAAGATGGAGCGATAATCGAGATTGACTCGGATTTCGCACCAGCAAGCCTACAGTACGAGGAAAGTGACTGGGTCCCAGTTGACCGAGAGGAACTGCCCAGTCAAACAGTGATGAAAATGGGTGGCCCAAGCCACCAATCCAGCAGCAAGAAAAGGAAAACAAATGCTGAAGAAGACAAGAAAATGAAGTCTGTAGTCGCTACAGCAGAGGGCAGGCTTGTCAGCGCCGCGCCCACAGAGATTCAAGAAGTTCGAAGAGCTACTCTCACGACAACGCAACGAAGAAATAAGAATCGCCGTATCCGTAAGATGTTAACCAAATTAGCGACGGACCAGCGCGACGAGGCGACTTGCTATGCCGCGCACATACACTTCAAGGACACCGGTTCACCGGGAATCCGAAGAAAGCAGGCCGGCTCCTAGGATAACGAAAGGACCGGGGAAATCTCACGAAGATCGAAGAAAGAAGGCTACCACGCTACCGAGATAGAACCACCCGCAATGCATGACCTTGTTGCAGAAGCAACCCCGGGAGATGTCCCGACGGACATCATCCCCGAGGAGCTGAGGTATGCAGGAGAACGTGAAGGGATTGAGCCGTATATCCCACAATACGTCACCAGGCCTCGCCATTTGTAGATTATTCCAGAGTACGAGCTGGAAAGAATGCAGAATGTCGAAAAGAAAACCTTTGAATACTTCGAGAGAATCAGAGGCAGAAGGATCAATATACTAGAAGGCCTCGAGCTACATACAGACGTATTCTCGGAATATGAACAACAACAGATCGTGGATTGCATCCGAGATTTGAAAAGAATGGGCCGAGCAGGTCGCCTAAGGGAAAACACCTACTCAGAACCCCGGAGATGGATGCCAGGGAAGGGAAGAATTACAATATAATGTGGGTGCTGTTACAACTTTGCGGAAGACAGGAAGGGAAACCCACCGGGAATACTCCGTCATGGGCAAGTGGATCCGATGCCATTAGTCATCAAGAGAATGGTAAAGAGATTGATAACATGGAGGGTACTTCCGGCGGATCGCATACCCAATATCTGCATTATTAACATCTACAAGCGAGGTGACCGCATACCCCCGCACATAGATCACCATGATTTTGTCGGACCTTTTCGCACGGTCTCTTTCTTGAATGAGTGTAACATCATGTTCGGATCCGACCTCCGGATAGCGAGCCCGAGTGAGTTCCGAGGGCCGGTGAAGATACCTTTACCGGTGGGTTCCGTCATGATGCCGAAGGGCAACGGAGCGAGATATCGCTAAGCATTGCATACCAGGAGTACCAGTGAAGTGGATCTCAGTTAATTTCAGGAGGATGGACGACAGGAAGACACCTTACCATTTCCAGCCATACCCGGAGCTAGAGAGCCTCTAGCCTTACGAGCTGTGAGCTACATGGAAAATATCACACCTCCAATGTACATCCATACGGCATCCTTGCCAAGGATGGCTTGGAAGGTGATGTTATTGACCATGTACCCCACTATTCAGACATGGATTCTGACAGATACCTTTTTTTTGGATGGATCGACAAAGATCATACATAGTCCATTTTGAATCTACATGGATTGTATGAGATGTATTCCAGATCGAGTTGTATGATGTATCTTCGACATGATTGGAATGAAAGTGACCATGTCACATTTTTGGCCTTCACCTCTTTTGTGCAAATTGATCGTGAAACGCCATTAAAGTTAAATGAACTTCGAACAAAGAAATCGAAAAGAAATAAAAAAGAAAGGAATAAAAGAAAACTTTCCTTAAAAATCTAAAAAATGATGAACTCCAAATTAACGATAAAATAAATTTGAATCGTTAAAGGACAAACAAAATGAGCACAAAATTTAAATCAAATTTCAAATTCAATCTTTCCAGATCCCAAATCAAATTTTAATCAAATTCCAAATCCAGATCTCAATCAAATTTCAAATTCAATCTTTCCAGATCCCAAATCAAATTTTAATCAAATTCCAAATCCAGATCTCAATCAAATTTCAAATTCAATCTTTCCAGATTCCAAACCAAATTTAGATCAATTTCAAATTCAATCTTTCCAAATTCCGAATCAAATCTCAATCAAATTTCAAATTCAATCTTTCCAGATTCCAAATCAAATCTCAATCAAATTTCAAATTCAATCTTTCCAGATTCCAAACCAAATTTAAATCAATTTCAAATTCAATCTTTCCAAATTCCAAATCAAATCTCAATCAAATTTCCAATTCAATCTTTCCAGATTCAAAATCAAATCTTAATCAATCTTTCCAGATTCCAAATCATATCTCAATCAAATTCAAATTCAATCTTTCCAAATTTCAAATCAAATCTCAATCAAATTCAAACTCAACCTTCAAAATCTGAAATCCAATCCGTTCTATTCTCTCCCTTGTCTGGGATGGAAGCGGTTGATTCCATTGACGCGGATCGAATCTGATGGCGAGGGATTATATCCAATCCAAACCAGTGACTTCCGATCAACTCTTTTGAACAGGGTATGTAACATCTACATATTCCCTCCTAATCTATTTCCTTCATGAAAGACTTTTACAACTTTCATGTAATTCTCGAAACACCAAAATTCCACACTTTTCAAATCAACACTACAAATCTTTGCAAAGTCAATGACTATTAAAATTCAAACTTTTGGAGTCGAGGATTTTACATCCAAGACTGCATTGCTTTAGGATTCTTGCCCTATTGTAATGAAATACATCAAAATTCAAACTTTTGGAGTCGAGGATTTTACATCCAAGACTGCATTGCTTTAGGATTCTTGCCCTATCGCAATGAAATACATCAAAATTCAAACTTTTGGAGTCGAGGATTTTACATCCAAGACTGCATTGCTTTAGGATCATTTCCCTATTGCAATGAAATACATCAAAATTCAAACTTTTGGAGTCGAGGATTTTACATCCAAGACTGCATTGCTTTAGGATTCTTGCCCTATCGCAATGAAATACATCAAATTCAAACTTTTGGAGTCGAGGATTTTACATCCAAGACTGCATTGCTTTAGGATCCTTTCCCTATTGCAATGAAATACATCAAAATTCAAACTTTTGGAGTCGAGGATTTTACATCCAAGACTGCATTGCTTTAGGATTCTTGCCCTATCACAATGAAATACATCAAATCAAACTTTTGGGTTGAGGATTTTACATCCGAGACTGCATTGCTTTAGGATCCTTTCCCTATCGCAATGAAATACATCAAAATTCAAACTTTTGGAGTCGAGGATTTTACATCCAAGATCGCATCGCTTTAGGATTCTTTCACTAGCGCAATGAAATACATCAAATTCAAACTTTTGGGTTGAGGATTTTACATCCGAGACAGCATTGCTTTAGGATTCTTTCCCTAGCGTAATGAAATACATCAAATTCAAATTCTTGGAGTCGAGGATTTTACATCCAAGACTGCATTGCTTTAGGATTCTTTCCCTAGCGCAATGAAATACATCAAATTTAAACTTTTGGGTTGAGGATTTTACATCCGAGACTGCATTGCTTTAGGATTCTTTCCCTAGCGCAATGAAATACATCAAATTCAAATTCTTGGGGTTGAGGATTTTACATCCGAGACCGCATTGCTTTAGGATCATTTCCCTATCGCAATGAAATACATCAAATTCAAACTTTTGGAGTCGAGGATTTTACATCCGAAACCGCATTGCTTTAGGATCATTTCCCTATCGCAATGAAATACATCAAATCAAATTCTCGGGGTTAAGGATTTTACATCCGAGATCGCACTCGCTTTAGGATTCTTTCCCTACAACAATGAAATACATCAAAATCAACTCTTGAGGTTAAGGATTTTACATCCAATACCGTATTGCTCTGAGGTCTCTCCTCATTGTAATGGTTCAATCCAATCAATTCAATTTTCTTTTGAGGTTGAAGATGTTACATCTAAAACCACAAAATTCCAATTTTCATTTCAAATCAAATCCCTTCAAATTAATCTTAAAAAAACTTCAATCTAAATTGAAACCCAAACTAAAATCTAAGCTCACACATCAAAACTTAAACTAAAGTAAAATGAAATCTAAATCAAAATTCCCCAAGATCATGTGATTTGGAATTCACCTTCTTTTCCTTTCCCCAGCGAGAGTTCAGGAATCTCCAGTTTCAAAGATATACTTGACACTCCCCAGTGGAAACTCTTCTACTTTGTCCTAAGTTTGTCACTTGGACATCTGTGTTGGTTTTGTTGATCGCTTCGGTCAACACCAATACACGCGGTGTGCTCCGTCAGCTCACCACACCTATTGGGGGTCCATTTGTTGACCTCATTTTTGATGAGGTCTTCTCTTCTTCTTTTTAGTACTTAGGATCTAGCCTTAGGCTTTTCCTTTGACTATCTTAGAGGACTAGAATCGGGACCCACCTTTTAGAAATTCAAACCACTTCTTAACTCCTCGCAAACTCCACAAACTTGACCGTAGACCCCTAACCACCTAGAGGGTTGAAATCAAATGTGGAAGTTTAAAGGATGAGTTCCTATAGGACTCTTTGGCCTTAGGACTACCCTGGGTGGCCTGGTCTGGTGAAGGGCCGACTTACACATACACTACATTTATACACTACACTTTCACACACCTCCTAAAACCACACCCATACCTAACTTGACCTCCTGACTCATGTAGGTGATTCACATGGATGGTCCTTAACCCCTAAGCCCTTGGCTAAGAGGGTTAGGAACAACAATGTGGATACCTCAAATGAGTCCCTTCATGGCTCATGTGGACTTGATATGGCTTTATGGCTCAACCAAAATGATTTTATTCCACTGACATCACCCAATCTTCAATTTTCCAAATTTTCAATTTTTGACCCCCGGGACCATACACCCGCCTAGCCTACCCAAAACCCTTGAAACTACCCAAATTTCTCAAAAATTTCCAAATCACAAAAAATTCTCCAAAATCATTCCTAAACATTTCTCTCCACTCAAATTGACCATCCATACCCAAAAATATCAAAAATTCCAAAAATACCTCCCAATACCCTCCAAATACCCAAAATACCCCCTTGACCCAAAAATCCAGAAATTCAGAAAATTCCCAGAAAATTCCAAAAAATCCCAAATTTTCCCAATTTCATTTTGTTCAACTACACCATGGGCCAATTTTGTCAATTTACCCCACTTTTATCAAAACCCCCAATTTGACCCATTTTAACCCAAAGTGAACCCAATGTCAAACCAAGCCTATCCAATTGACCCAAATTCTGGTCCAATTATATTCTAAACTTCAGTTCAACATTCCCAACACCAATCTAGACCAAATCCAAATTCAATTTGATTGACATTTGGATCCAATTTTACTTTTGGCCTTAAAACCTAATTTGGACCCATGACCCAAACCTAACCCAAACTCACCCAATTCAACTCCAATTAACCCCAAATCTTTTCTAAACCTTCCTTAACATCCCTACAAACAAAACACTAACATGATTTGCCCAAAATTTAAGCCCAAACCCCACTTAAATTCAACCCAAAACCAAAAAGCCCAATTTTGACCTAAACCCATACCTAACCCAAATAAGCCCAAACCCCAAAATCAAAGCCCAACCAAAGTCAAAACCTCTTTGAAACACTCCCATAAACATTTCCCAACATTAATTTTACATCAATTTCAACCCTAGCCCAACATTGGCCCAAGTTAGCCCACTTTGACCTATATTGGCCCATTCACCAAAGGAGCCCAAATTCAACCCAATTCAAACCCAAATCACTCCCAATTTGCTCCAAGTCACTCATGACACATCCATGAGCTAAACCCAACAATTATTTGGCCCAAGCCTTTACCAAAACTAAAACCTAAAATCCATTCTAAAACCTAAAATCCCACTTCCCTAAACTATTTTAAAAGCCCATCTAAAACCATTTCAAAGAGCCCAAAATCTACCCTAAAGCCCACATGACATTTCCATTTGCCATCCACTTAATCAAAGCCATTCCCTAAGTTCTAATCCCATCATCAAATAATTCCAAATCAAGCCCCATAACAATTTCCATTAAAATGCCAAAATCCACAAAATCCCTTTTTATGAAATTGACCCAATCTTTTCCCAAGCCACATGGAGCCATGAAGCCACATGCAAGCCATTGGCAAGCCATGAGGATCTCTAAGTTGTCAACTCTCCTTAAATGGAAAAAGGAGGAGGTCCTTTTAGCACCTCCTAAAAGTCATTAACCTTAAGCATGTTTCACCTTAACCCAAATTTAACCCAAATATATTTGGAAAAGGACTTCTCCATGCCAAACCAGCTGATCCTTTTGACTCCCCACAACACCCAAAGCCACCTTGAAGGGTGAACCAAGCCCAAAATGATGGGTTGACCCAAACCAAGCCAAAATGGCCTCTTCCCCATTCCATTCCAAGCCATCCCCTTTACACTTGGCAAGGCCCAATTGACTACACTAAACCCCAGCCCTGACCCACCTGGACCTGAGGGTGACCCATGCCTGCCGGCCAGCCGCCTGGGTCGCCGGAAAACTCCATGGCCGAGAGCTCACATGTGAGCCAACTTTGGAATTCTCCCTTGCTGAGCTGCCCCATGCCCAATGGCCACCATGGCTGTTCTTCCCATGCCCAGAGCAGCTGATCCCAAGCCCTAACTCTCCCTGGGAGGCCCTCCACCCTCTCCTATTTAAACACCACCCCCTCACGGCCATGAGAGGAGAGTTGCACAAACCTTGCCGAAACTCTGCCAAAATTGTTCCAAACCCTTCTCCACCCTTAGAGCAGTTGGTCTCCAGTGCCAATTTGCCCTAATCCCCACCAACAGAACCCAATTTCTCAGCCAAAATTCCACCCAAATCCAGGACACTTCTCCACAGTAGATCAATCCTCAAATTGATTGGTTCTACACCTTCACCAGACCAATAGAAGGTGTCCACCAGCAAAAACCCCATCTCCAGGCCACCCAGTTGCTCCAGCCTCCATGCTTTGTGATTGGCTGTGGTCGAAATCCTACCTAGGCAATTCACCAGACCTGGAGACTTCATCCGGAGCTTGCTGGGACGCAATCAAAGGTGACACAACCCTCAGATTGAAGCCACACTTCTCTGAGCAAAGGTATGAGCTAATTCTTCATCCCGAGCTTCTGGAGATTCTCCATTTAAAATGCTTTAATTTCAATGCATGATCACCGTATAAATGTATTTATCTCTTCAAGATGAATCCATAGAGCATAAGAACACGAAAATCCATTGAGTATTGAGTGAGATATTAGGGATTTAGTGTGGACGGCTCTCGGGTGAAGACGCTTGGGGACGATGAATGGATGCCATCCATTTAATACACGCGTGGACGGACGGCTCAGATTTGGTCGGATCGGCAGATGATACGCGGAAGGCGGGACCCGGGCTGCTGACTCAAGCGGCGGCGTCGAATGGGAGCGCGCCACGCGGCACTTTGGAGAGGCTAAGGTTGACGCGGCGCCGACTCGGATAAATAGAAAATTAGGGATTTTCTGATTTATTTAATTCCCTAAACTTCAAAAATCCATAACTTTGTGTAGGAAAATCAGAAAAATAAAATAAAAATACCCTCTTGCTCGGTGAACGAGAGGAGAATAATGTGGAAAAGAAATCATTTAATTTCATCAAGTATTTTATTTTTAATAATTTATTTACTGTCTGCATTATTTTAATTCTCCATGCATATAGGAAATTCACTATGGCATGTGACCATAGGGCTTTCGAAGCCTCTGAATTTGGGAACATTTCCTGAATTTTCCAAAGTCAGAGGCCATCCCTATGAGAAGTTAATGATTTTTCAAGTTCATGTTACTGTTTTGAGTATTTTAATTCCAATAATTACCATGTTGTGAAATAAATTCTAGGAAAATTTGGTAATGTCTCTTATGACCAGAGGACCCTAGGAAAAATAGGTTTTGAGTTAAATCATTTAAAATAACCCTAATTGGCTTAAACACCCAAAATAGATCACTAATTAATTAGAGCTAACCATACATCAAATTGACTTGAAATCAATTCTCCACTGACCTTTAGGATCAGAGGAACCCACCATAAAAATTTGAAGTTAATTGGACTTGGTTAGCCCTACTAAATGGGTTGATTAAGCCATTTAATCAATTTAAATTTCAAAAATTCATAACTTTCAAAATAGCTTTCAAAAATTCACCAAATTGGTTTTGGAGCCTCTCGATATTAGGGGAATTTAAGAAAATTAAAATTTCAATTTTCTAAAAAGTTGATTTTTTGTATTATTTTAATATTTTAATAATTAAAAAATAATAAAAATCATAAAAATAATAAAATTCACCAAAATGTCACATTTTGAATTTTAATCACTTAGGAACAAACCCCATATTTTTCTTAGGTCTATTTAATGAGATATTAAATTTTAAAGCCCTAAGATAATTTAAAAATTAAAAAAATACATTTTTTTGGCATTTTCACTAAAATAATTATAATAAATCATAGAAAAATCAGAAAATTGCAAAAATTGATTCTCCGATTTCCTTGATATCAGAGAGATTTTTGAAAAATATAAATTTCATTTTTCAACCTTTATTTTATTTTTTTTAAATTAATTAATACTCCAAAACTTAAAATAATTATAATAAAAATAATATAATTCAAAAAAATCACCAGAATTGGTCCAAGTGGTCCTCTGGTCATTTGAAATGTCCCATAATTTTCTTAAGGACATAAACTTTCCCTTGGTCATATTGTTAAATTTTCCTTGGAAATACCTATTTTCCACTAAAAATAATTACATAAATAAATTAAATATTGAAAAATCACATTTTCTCCTCTCATGTCTTTATTGGCATATGAGTGAAGTCACATAAAAATTTCAAGTTCATTTAAGCTCAGTTTAGTGAGTTATGAAATTATTAAGCTTGAAGGGCAAAATGGTAATTAAAAAAATCTTTACCCTTAATTAAAACTTTAGGTTTAATAAAATTAACAAGTAAAATATTTGATCTTAATCTGATTTGGATGATTGAAATTTAAATAATTAAAGGGTAGAAACCCATTAAACAATTTAAAATAATTAAAATAAACCTTCATTTAATAATTGATTAAATTTGGAAGAATAATAAAATTGGAATTATTAAAATAGGGATATTATTATTAGGAAGAGATTTATTCTTTAATTTAAAAAATTCCTAAATTAATAATTTCAATAATATTTAATTCCTAATTAAAAATGATAACTCAAATTTAAATTTAAAATGTTAAAGGACTAATCATTAAATTAAATTAAAAAGTTAAATTATTAAACTCTTTTTAAATTTTCAATTAAATTAAAATTAAAAATAAAATTAAATTAAAGATTAAATTAAATTAAATCAAATAAATTAAATTAAAATATATTAAATTAAATAAATTAAATAAATTAAATTAAATTAATAAATTAAATTAAATTAAATTAAACTAAATTAAATTAAAAAATATTAAATTAAAGATTAAATTAAATTAAATCAAACAAATTAAATCAAATTAAATTAAATTAAATTAAATTAAATTAAATTAAAATTAAATCAAATTAAATTAAATTAAAGGAAATTAAATCAAATTAAACTAAATTAATTTAACATCAAATCAAACTAAATTGAATTAAATTAAATTAAATTAAAATTAAAATTAGATTAAATTAAATCAAAGTTAAATGAAATTGAATTAAATAACATTACCTAAGACATAAATAAATTAAATATAAAGCAACTTGAACACTATTCCAAATTTAAACCCATTAACTTAAATTAAATCATTTGAACACCAATTTGCCCTCGAAAGCTTTGGTTATTATAACTCCTAAACAGAACATTAAATGAAATGTTACTTCACCTATAGGATATTCAAATGTCCTAGTTCACTGAGCAAGATAACAACAAAACTTGAATTCCTGAACGATTAATTCATTGTATAATTAAATTCATTTGGACTTAAAACAATCCTAGAAATATTGAAAAGATGTTTAAGATTTGTCTTAAGCACTTCCTCGATATGATAGGATGTTCATAAGAACAATTGAATTTAATTATTCTTTGATGAAGAAAATCATCCTCAAACTAAGACACAAAGACCTAGACGTCATAGGAAATGACTAGCTATAGGATTAAGAATTTGGTAGAAAACCATAACCCTTCCCTTAGCTTTACCTAGGAACTTGTTTAAATATTCTAATTGTGTTTTAAGTGCATCTTTGAATGACGGGAAGACCCTCTAGGTAAGCTTTTATTTTATTGCAATTTACATTATTGCAATTTCTTTAATCGCATCGCAATTACTTTTCTTGCATGATAAACAACTGTTGCATGAAAACCCACACCTTTAGGATAGTCCCTAAAACTGAAACCAAAACTAAGTTAAAAGTCATTGCAAGATAAAATTCACCACCACAACATTTCAAAATATAAAACAACTCAAAATTTAATCACAAACAAAACACAAAACTACAATTACAACTAAATTAAAATGTCCTGTTGGATGATCGGGAATACCTCGGATGATGTAACCTACGTGTTGCTAACGGAATTTCCCACGGTCTAAATGAAAGTGTGGAACTCATTCAGTTGAGTTTAGCAAATTCATCTGGACTAAGTGAATCCGATAAAAATAATGATGCCGAAGGATGGAACCGTGGGATCTTAACCGGATGTCGTTATAATCAACTTTAAGATTTGTTTTAATTAAAACACAAAAAACACTTGGAAATTAAGACTTCTCTAAACCAAAACACTTCTCTCATCTCCTCGATTTATGACTTCTAAAACTAAACCTCTGCAACAACAAGGAGCTTGGAGCATGGTGGGCGGCACGGCCATCGTCATCGATGAAAACCTGAGTCTACTTCAGCAAAACTTTCTTAGAATTAAATAACTAAGCCATAGGACTTCAAGGTAGTTTGCCTAGTGCAACATAAATCCTCAACCTTTTGTTAGGCATTTGCATTGCAAATTAAGCCCTAACCGGTCTTAGGATTCCGAGGTAGTCGTCCGATATGACATAAACCCTCACATCTTCCAGGCCATTTGTATGATCATGTCATACGGATATAAGTCCTAATTAACTAAAACTGGCAAGATCAAAACATTAAATAAACATTAGGACTTTCCTAAATTCAAGTCAAACAATAGGATAGTCGGGAAATTACCAAAGTTCGCTTCGAATCTGTAATTTCTCCTACTTTTCTTCCTTTGAATTCCCAAAACAAAATGTTCCAAACTTGATCCATTCCCTGTTGAAATTCCAAAATTCAATCCTTTGAAAACTTAAACTTTGAAATTCTTGAGAGCAGAACTACTGATTATTATCGAGAGTTTTCTTAGGTGATTCCCGTCACTTAAGATGTAATTAACTATAGGGGCTTGCCCTTATAGGGAATTTTAAAGAACCCAGGTAATATAAACCCTATTTAATGTTTTTCATATTAAGCAGGGGAATTTGTCGGCACATAAAATTGGTTCGCAGACCAAACGGATGTCACAAATCTTTTAATTTATTTAATCGAGCCCCACCATCAAGCAGTGTGTCTATTTTTAGGGATAGATACACGGTTTGTAGTGCGGTGCTCGTTTATATAAACTATTTGGGATGTGAGATCAGTTTGATTTCATATCTTAAAATTTTCAAATTTAAAATTATTTTCAAAATCAAATACTACTTTTCAAATTATATATATTTAAACTAAATTTAAAATCTTAAAATTCGCCGACAATTTCTGTTAGGCGACCCCTTTTCTAAATACAACACACCCTAAAAATAATGCCGACAAAGAGTCGAACAATAAACTAGAAGAAATATTTAAAATAAATTTGTGAAGTGGAAAAGTTCTGCCTCCCAGAATGGCTCCTCAAGAGAAAGAAAAACAAATTATCACGTCAGAAAAGATTATTCCTCCAATACATACACAATTACTTGAAAGAAATAAAGACAGTCTTCACGATAAAGTGGATTATAATGTATTGGCTCATCTAAGGAAATTACTAACAAAATTGAGCATTTATGACTCTCTAAAGCTTTCCAAAGAAATGAGAGAGTCATTGATAAAAGCTCTTTTAGATCCAAACATTTGCATGGCTAAACTTGCTAGTACCACTCAGAGTGAAGCTTGTTCATTAAAAGAACAGACAAAATCACCTTTTCTGACAATGACTTGTAACTTAGGAAACCGATCATAATCATCCACTAGACATCACTGTAAATATAAATGACATTACACTTTCAAGGGTCCTTATTGATCCAGGTGCCCCGATTAATATAATGAATTTAAGGACTCGCGCGTATTTGGATATTAATGCATCCTAATTATCAAAAGATACAATGATGTTACGAGAGTTTAATCAAAAAGGAGAAAGAGCTTTGTCATCAATAACATTGCTCTTAAAGATAGATGTCTTGGTGGCAACTGTAAAATTCCATATCATCGATTCTGATACCTCTTTTAATGCTCTACTAAGCAGACCATGGCTTCATGAGCATAAAATGGTTCCTTCTTCACTGCATCAATGCCTAAAATACTTACAAAAAGGGAAAGAATGTAGGTATTACAGGAGATTTACAACCATTTTCAATTCATGAAATTGGAATACATGAAGATGCAGCATAATATGCTCGAATAAAGAAGACTATATTTTCCTGAGAAACACTGGTGAATACAAAAGAAAAAGATAAAGAAAAGAAAATATGTGAAAAAGACTATTCTTCTTCAACATAGACAAAGGGTGATAATGCTCATCAAACTCACACGTCAAGGCTGAGAATGAGGACGAGGGAAAGAAGACCCAATTTTCAAAATGAAGAAACCATTGAAGTTCAAAATTAACTTGGACTCTGAAGAAGATACAAAGAAGAAAAGGCAATATCGGTGATTTTAAAAGAACCTTAGTGCAAGATACCTCTTGAAGAAGAAGACAAAGAAAAACAATTTGAAACTATGTATGAAAAAATTAATCATTATATACACACTATGACCCTAACTCCAATCTCTCATTTTAAGATTGAGAATTTAGCTATCAAAGAAGTATATGGTGATGACCAAAAGCTAATCAAGTTTAGACTTGATTCTACATCTTCTAGTACTGAAACTAAGTAAAATTAAAAGATGCAAATCTTCCAAAATTAATGAAAATTCCTTTTGAGTTGTATTATCCTTGGGCACAAAAATTTATTTAAAATAGTTTAATGCTCAAACAATGGTATTTGAAACAACCACATTTTATTAAACAAATGTGGGATAATAATAAACGAGACCCTAACTCTAAGGAGGGTATTGGATTCGGTACCCTAGAACCCCTAGATGATACGGAATTTTTCCTAGTCATCGCCGAAGAGTTTTATTCTGAATAGATATCTGATTTACAAGTTGAAGATGCTCCTCCAGAATTGGAAGAAGAAATCAAGTCAACAGTTGATGATGTCGGCATATTTGTAGGTTATGTGTTTTGAAAAGGGGGTCGCCTACAGAAGTTATCGGCACATTTTATTTGAAATTAAATTTATTATATATATAGTTTTAAATAATTTGGAAAGTAATGTTTGATTTTGAAAATAATTTTAAGTTTAATTTAATAGGAAATTGTATAGCTTTTCAAAAATGAAATTTGAAAATATAACTTTAAATTTTAAAATATGAAATCAAATTGATCTCACATCCCAAATGGTTTATATAAACGAACACCGCATCACAAACCATGTGTCTATCCCAAGGAATAGACACACTGCTTAATAATGGGGCTCGATTAATAAACTAAAAGATTTGTGACATATGTTTGGTCTGCGAACCAATTTTATAAGCTGACAAATTCCCATGCTTAATATAAAGGAATTAAGCAGCATTTATATTACATGGGTTCTTAAAATTCCCTATAAGGGCAAGCCACTATAGTTAATTACATCCTAAATATTTGAAGACACTTAAGAAAACGCTCGATAGAGATCATTAGTTTCTCTTTCAAGAATTTCAAAGTTTAAGCATTCAAAGGATTTGATTTTAGAATTTCAAAAGGGATTGGATCAAATTTAGAACATCTTATTTTGGGAATCCAATGGAAGAAAGGTAGGGGATCAAATTTGAGGAGATGTTATTTGATGTTGCAGTCCTGCCAATTTTAATTAATTAGGACTTATACTTGTATGATATAATCATACAAATAGCCTCGAAGATTATGAGGGTTTATGTCGTACCAAACGACTACCTCGGAGTCCTAAGACGAGTTAGGGCTTAAATTGCATAACATGATTATATAAATGCCTAAAGATAAGTGAGGGTTTATGTTGCGCTAGTCAAACTTCCTCGAAGTCCTATGGCTAGTTGTTTAATCGCTAAGGAAAGGAAAGCTGACGTAGACGACCGTGCTATCCACCGTGCTTGCTCTGAGCTCCTTGTTGTTGTAGAGGGTTTATTTTAAGAAGTGGAAATCACGAGATGAGAGAAGTGTCATGGTTTAGAGGTCAAGTTTCAAATTCAATGTCTTAAGTTTTATTAAGGGAAATCTTAAAGTCGATTAACCAAAACTGGTTAAGATCTCACGGTTTCATCATCCCGGCACCACTATTTTCATCGGATTCACTTAGTCCAAATGAATTTGTTAAACTCAACTGAATGAGTTCCACACTTTCATTTAGACTGTGGGAAATCTCATTATCAGCAAATGGGATACATCATCCGAGGGATTCCCACTCATCCAACGAGACGATTTAATTTAGTTGCAATTGTAGTTTTATTGTTTTTGTTGGTGATTAAATTTTAAGTTGTTTAAACATGCTGGGTTCGATCATTTTCATGAGTTTATAGAATGCAGGAAGATAAAATATTTAATAAATGTTAATTGCAATAAACTTAAATGTGTACCTGAAGAGTCTTCTTGTTTCCACCAACTGCAACTCAAAATGCATATTAGGGCATATATATATATTTGCAACAAACACCTAGGCAAAACTAAGGGAAGGTTCAGATCATCTACGAACACTATGATGTCTAAGTTCAGATCCTAGTTGTCTATCAATTCCTATGACATCTAGGTTGAAGACCTAGTTGTCTATCAAGTCCTATGACGTCTAGGTTGAAGTCCTAGTTGTTTTTAAGGATGATTTCTTCATCAAAGAACAATGAAGTCCAAATGTCCTTCTAAAACAACCCATCCGATTGAGGAAGTGCTCGGGGTAGTTTCCCAAACATCATTTCAAAACTTCTGGATTTATCTTGAGTCCAAATGATTTCATTGTTCAGATAAATTGATCATCCGGGGTTTAGTTGAGTCTTGACCCTTGCTCAGTGAATTTAGATGTTTTAATTGTCTTATGAGAGAGGTGACATGTCACTTGACATTTCATTTAGAAGTTATGAAATGAAAGTCTTTTGGGCTAAATTGGTCCATTAAAGAACCTAACCAATTTAATTAAAGTTATATTAATAGTTTCTTTAAGGTGATTTAATTTAACTCTTTAAATCAATTACAGTAATGTTCTTAAAGGGTTTTAAATTGATTGTTGCATTTTAAGATGTTTCAATGTTTTAATTAATTGATTATCTAATCTTAATTAATTATTTAACTGATTGATTATTTAATTTAATTGATTATCTAATTACTTAATTATTTAACTTAAGATATTTTAATTCATTTTTGTTTAATTGAAGAGGTTATTTAAATGTTTTAAATTATTATTTTTTATTTAATTAGAGAAATTATTCTAATGTTTTGAATTATTATATATTTTTTTAATAAAGAAATTATTTAAATATCTTAAATTATTTATAATTGATCAAAGAAATTATTTTTAAATTAATTTTAAGATTTCAAATTATTTTTAGTTTAATTTCTTTAAAATTATTTCAATTAATTTTTAGCTAAATCTTTATGCTTAAAATTATTACTTAGTATTACTTTATCATTATTTCTCTTTAATAACTTTGGATTAATTAAATTATTTCATTTTAAGCCTTGTTAAGAGTTCAATAGATTTAATTAAGTCATTGGTTAGAGGTTTAGATTAAGGAATGAACATCTTCTTATATCATACCCCTAACCTTACCATCAATACTTAATTAACTTCCAAATCTTAAGAATTTTAAGTAATTATTATTTCCTCTTGATATTGATGGTGATTATTAAGTTCCTACCACTTCATTCCCTAAGTTTCCATTATCCAAGTAAAAAATTAAGATCAAATATTTCCTCCTTACCCTTGGTTAAGCATAAATGTTAATTAGGGTTAAGGTTCCTTAATTACTCTTATTGTCTATTAAACTTGATCACCCCATAACTCACTAAATTAAATCCTGATGACTTTGAAATTTTTATGTCACCTCTCTCATATGTCAATTAAGACATCAGAGGAGAAAATGTAATTTTCTGGTTTTTATTTTATTTTTAGAATTATTTTTAATGGAAAATTAGGATTTTTAAAGGAAATTCAATAACTTAATAAATATTAACTATCTATCCTTAGGAAAATTATGAGAGTTTTCGACTAACCAGAGGATCACTTAAACCAATTTTGGTGATTTTTTCAATTTTAATTTAATTATAATAATTATTTTAAGTTTTAGAGTGTTACTTAAATATAAAATATTTTAAAAGTAGAAAATTAAGTTTTATATTTTTCAAAAATCTCCCTGAGGTCAGGGAACCCAGAGAAGCAAATTTTACATTTTTCTGATTTTTATTTGATTTATTAGAATTATTTTAGTGAAAGGTTAAGAAAATTCATTTTTTAAATGTTAAAAATTATCCTAGGACTTTAAAAATTAATATCTTAACTTAGAGACTTAGGAAAAATATTTTGATGGTTCCCAAGTGATTAAGAGGCCAAAAGTGACATTTTGGTGAATTTTTATATTTTGGTGATTTTTATAAATTTTAATTATTTAAATATTTAAAAATTATTAAAAATCAATTTTTTATGAAAAATGCTATTTTATTTTTCTCGGACTCCTCTGATCACAGAGAACTCCCAAAATTAATTTGGTGAGTTTTTTAAATGCATTTTGTGTTTTAGGAATTTTTTAATGGGCAAAATGACTATGTTAATTAGGAAATTCATTTAATGGGTTAAATCAATTCTAATTGACTTTAAAATTTTTATGGGGGTTCCTCTTATCCTAAAAATCAGTGGAGAATTAATTTTGAGTTATTTTCATTTTTAGTTTATTCTAATTAATTCAAAATTGATTTTAGGTCAAGTGAGCAATTAGAGTTTTATTTAATGTTTTAGTTCATAATATAATTTTCCTAAGTTCCTCTGTCCATAGGTAACCTAGCCTAATTTTCCTTGATTTTTCCAACTACTATACTAATTATTAGATTTAAATTATCAAAATAGACACATAAACTAAGAAAATATGGTTCTCTGCCTAGAGATCTCCTCTGGCCTTAAAAAATTTAGGGAATGTTCCCAAGGACAGAGGGAACAAAAGCCCCATAGTCCCAAGACATGGTGAATTGTGTGTGTGAGTGGAGATTTAATTTAAGGTTTACTGTATTTAATAAATTAAAAAAAAACACTAAGCAAATAATTTTGATTTTAATTCAACATTATTCTCCTCTGTTCACTGAGCAATATGGTATTTTTTTTTAATTTTTGGATTTTTCTATTAAAAGTTATGAATTTTCTAAGTTATGGGTATTTAATTAATTCAGAAAATGGGGATTTTCCCACTTATCCAACGCGGCGCCCCGTCAGCCTACGACACGTCGAACCTCCACGTGACATCCTGCAATTCGACGCCGCCATCAGCATCAACAACCACACGTCACCGGGGTTTCGCCCCAAGTCTCCATCCGGCTCGATCAGGACCGTCAATCCGATACACGCGCCATCAGACGGTCCACGGTCTTCGTCCCCGTCTGGTTTGAAATCGCAGCCACACGTGTTTAAACCCTAATTTTTTGCTCTATTCTCAATGGATTTACATGAAATTTTTTTCTACACCTAGATCTAACCTAGCTCTACACATCCATATGGTTAATCAAGTATTAATTTCATGTTTTCTTCATAAAGTCCCAAACTAAGCTCTGTTTCGGTGTTTTTAATTCATTACCTCAATCCAGAAGGGGTGGCCTTGATTGGATGCTTGTGACACGTTCGTTGGGGTCTGGCGAAGCTCCTGTAAGCGGCACTCGAGCTCCCTTTGAGGTTGGTTTTAGAAGTCCTCCAAAGGGTGGACGGCCTGAGGTGGAAGTCCACTGTGGAAGCTCTGAAGATGGGGATTTCACTGGAAAACTTCTTCTCCACCTCTGGGGAAGGTGTGAGAAGAGTTGATTTGATTTCTGTTGAGTTTCAGTGGATGTCTAATTTTTGGGCTTGAAATTGAGCTAAAAAATTAGGCTCTGGCAGGGGGAATTAGGGCTAGATTTCAGTTGAGCTGGTCTTCTTTGGGCTCAGGGAAGAGTTTGGGTTCAAATGGGAGGAGTTTCTGCAAGGTTAGTTTCAGTAACCCTCTTGGCCATGGGGGAGGTGAGCTTAAAAACCCATGAGCATGGCTGATTTCAGGGGAGCATGGAGGCTGGGATTTGCTGCTTGGTGATCCGCGATAAATATATGTGCGCCAAAAACTTGACTCCACACCAAATATATATATGTGCTGATGATTTAGATATGAAAATTATGATTTCATAATATGGGATACTACACAATTATACTTATCGTTTATCAAGTAATATATGACTTTTTAATTAAGCCCCGAGATATCGAACCCATAGGGAAAATTTGAAAATCTTTAAAGGAATCAGAAAATTATCTTTTTACTTTTTTTATGGCTTTTGAAAGTATGTCTTGATTTTGAAAAGTTTTGAAAGTTGATTTGTCTTTTGAAATTTCCTTAATAAAATGTCAAGCAAGAAATTAAAATTATATTAACTAATAACACTGTATGAAAAATACTATTAACGAGAATATCTTTTTCTTTCCTTTTATGAAGTAGTAATAATTGTTAAAGTATTGTTGTGGAAGTATTTAAATTTGTGTTAACAGATAGAAGCAAATGTGTTCTTTACCCTTACTTGGTTCTATAAAAGACACAGGTTAATTTGAATTTTTATCATTTTGAATGGTTAGGCAGGGAAGATACCAATCTCTCACTCTAGAGTTCTCTCGATTCCCACTAACTGGGGGCTAACTTCTCATAACAAAACTCAAAACTTCAAACCAAATTAGGGGGTTTTAGCCTGTTACTCTAAAATCCTCTAATTTTACTCCCTTCCATAAAAATATCTTCTAATATTACATTCAATTATATGGACTACAATTCTCACCTATATAATTGCATGTGATTCTTACTAACTTTTATAAGACAATACCGCATTGGATCTTACAAAATCTCAAAAAATTCTACAACTTAACATGCCAAATTAAGAAGTAAACAAAGTTTTCAGAATCAATCTTCACAACTTCTTCCAACTTTAAACACTTATACTTTCCACAACAATTCTCCATAAATTAATTACTTCTCCATTTAAGAAAGAAAAAGATAAAGTAAACTACTCAGAATGAATTAAGAAAATATAAAAACACATTGATTTGAAATTAAAAATCATAAGAAAAACAACAAATAAAAACAAGTATTAATTAAAAAACTAAATGTAAGAACAAAAGTAAACACTTATCTGAAAATTCTCTCCACAAGACTCAAGAAGTTCCTGTGAAACTTTAACTCTTCACTAAACTACTTCTCAGAGCGGATCTACCAACTCCGATGACTCAGAATAAACTTCAGACTTCAATAGAAACTAAACTAAAAGAAAGAAAAGAAGTAGGAAGAAGAAGACTTCACTCCGACCCTTTTCTCCTTTCTACTCTCTACTCCTACTCTTAATAAAAACTCTCACAAAATGAAAGTAAAATACTATAAAAAATTTCTTCAAAATGCAAGTGGAACAACCCTTCAAAAGGCAAAGGAAGAGCTCCTTAATCTTTCCTAAGACTCTCTTTTAAATAGTAAACCAAAAGGTGCCTTGGTGTCTCTTTAAATGTGTCCAAATTCAATGTATCCACCAAAGAATGCACCCCTTCATTCAAACTTGCCGCCCAAAGGAAGTTATGGAAGTTACCACCAAGATTTGCATCCCATCCCCTTTGAAATTGACGCCAAATTCCTTTAGAATTCATTTTTTAACTGTGGTGGCTAAGCGCCGGCCCAGCAGCGCTTAGCTGCCAGTGCCCAAATTTTCATTTTTCATCTTTTTTTGCTCCAAATTTGATCCAATTTTGCTCCTTTCATCATGACCATCCATTTTCATCATACCTGCAAAAGAAACACAAAATACCTTCCATTAAAGTGCAATATCATTAAAAATAGGTATAAAAATGTGCATAAAAATACTATATATTTTAGGTGTATCAAAATCCCCCAAACTTAAAATATTACTTGTCCTCAAGTGACAGTTAATCTCATAGAACTTTTTAGCATGAAAATTATGTAATGAGTTTCTTAGGAAGATAACAAAATTTTGTTCTAGAAATGGAATAGTCCAATTTAAAAAAAATTTCAGTAATTAAAACCAACTTAAAGTTTGAAAATTTCTTATGTAAAGGAAAATAACAAATATAAGTTTTTATCTAATTCAGAAATATTTGTAGATTCTTCAAAATATAGGATTCAAACACTTATTTTTCTCACTTAAAAATCTTTTTTTGAAAATAAATTTACTTACTATATTATAACCTTAAGCTTTAGATTTTCTCTGATCTTATATCTTAAACTTTAGGTATGAAACCAATTTTTGATTAGGCCCTTAAATCTTCAAGCTTCTCCTCCCTTTTCATATAGTATTTTTCACTTTTTTCTTTTCTCTCTTTTTTTTTATAAGGCAAGGATTACTATATCTAGATAGGCCTTTAATGATTTTGAATTCCACCCTTCCATTTAAAATAAATGTCAGATATACATCTTTCACTTAAAAATCATAATAATAATATTTGAAAATTACTCTTCAATAAAAGAAATTTAAGCTTTGAAGAATAAAAGTCAAATCTTCTATTTATCCAAAAATACAAAACTTCTTACTAAATATAGTTTAACTTTATTTAACATCTCTTCATTAAGAGAATTTTAACTTTAAGTTTTTCATGATTACTATAAATTTTAACTAAATTCTTTTATTCATTTCTATATTCAAAATTTTTGTTCCCCTAATATAACTTCATGTACATAATTGTTCTCAATCAAAAATAAGATTTATTTTAAGTATTCTTGAGAATCAAATAAAATTTTAGGTTTTTGAAAATATTTATTTTTAAAATCCCCCAAAACTTTAATTTTTAGTTAAGATAAAACATTTAAGCATAAGAAATGATACATGGGTGAGAAATAAAAACTAAAATATCATGCTTGCAGGAATTTTTTAATATCCTAATATGCAAGTATAACAATTTAAATAACAGGAGTAAAATGAAATCAAATTTAGTTTTTCAAAACACTTTTTTATACAAAGAAAAGTAAAAAATTTTAAAAAGACTTCTACAGTAGTGGAGTTTTTAAAAACAAATACACACCAACTAAAATAACACACTGATACAGATAACAGATGATAGTGAAATTTGAAATATTTTAAACATGTAGTTTCCTAAGTAGAAGTTCCCAATAGTGGTTTATAATCTCCTAACAGTTTTTGAATTAAAGTACACACTACTAAAAACTTTGACATAACATACACATAAAAACATTTACTATTTCACACCACTACCACCAAGCAACATATAAAACATCAATACACCAACAATAATACATCTGAATATGCATAACAGAAAAGTAATACAAACTACAGTTTGCATACTATCAAGGTTCACATCACAACACAATGATCAAACTAAATACTAAACAAAACACACATTAGTACATCAACAACAACATTGCAACGAAAACAAATAACACTAATCTACTCATCATCCTCATCATCATCATTATCCTGCTCATTCCAATCCCCAGATGGCACATAAGGTATGTAGAATGGATGAGGGGGCATCTCAGAACTTTGATCACCTCTAATCAGTCTATCCAAATATTGCTGATAACTCTCCTCATACTCATCATGTTTCACAATATATCTTTCCACATTATCCATCTTACCATCCATTTCTCTAACATGCTCACGAGTAAAACTCACTTTCTTCAAAATCTTTCTTAACAAACGGGTCTGTGAATCTGTAGATGATGAAGCACGTAAAGTAGTAGCACGAGAAGTAGATGCAACAGAAGCAGAAGCAGAAGCAGTAGAAGCCCTACCAAATCCTTCTCTCTAACCAAACTCTGAATGTACAGTGTAAGCACCAACGTTGACACAGGTAATTGGTCTTAATGGCTGAAGTACCTCTTCCCAGGTTTCAAACTTCACTCCAGATCGTTCACATAATGAATAAATCAAGGAAGGAAATCCTATACCTGCAGTAGTGGTTGATCTAGCACAATTCAAAAATATAATCATAAATTATACCTCCAATGTCAATAGGCTTCCCTTGCTGAATGCAATGGTTCAACACAGCTCTTTCTCTTGTTACTTCACTTGTATGACTCGAAGGTAACAATTTAGATGAGATAAAATAATGCCACGCCTTAGAAATGACATTCAATTCGGAAGCAAGAAAGTTCACACTTCTATCATTTGTAATTTTCCATAATCCTCTTCCATCAGTCAGAAATTCCATGATCTCATCTAATTCTCCTTCCGTAGGATGATAGTTAGAATAAAAATAGAACATGTCAGGAGGTAGTCCATAAAAAGTGTTAATTGCCCCAGAAGAAAAGTTGACCTCATGCCTACTAACCATCACTTGATTCTCTTCTGCAGCAGGCAAATTTGCATAAAATTCTGTGACCACAGAAACAACAGCAACTGTGGAGAAGCAACAATAATTCTCCCAGTTCCTTTTAGCAATCATATCTTCAATCACCTCTCCTGGTTTACTAAACACACGCTCAGGAATCAACTTACGTGACTTCAATGCATCAACGTATCGTTCCTTAGCCCTTATACTAACAAATTTGTCAGAATCAAATCTTGTCTTTTCTCATGCATGCTTTGACTTTGGAGCCATCTCTAAAAATTTACGAAAAATTCATAAAAAATTTACCATAAATTCCAAAATCAAACTAAACTTGCTAAATTATCTACCAAAAGATATTTTCATTAAATCCAAGCAATTTCTCAAGTTTTTCCTCAAATTTTCACCATGAATAATGATTTTAATATTTTCCTAAATGTACTCAAAATACATGGTGAAAATAAAAATTTTTTACTTAGGAGTAGCGCTCTTACCTCAAGGAATCCAAATCTAACAATTTTGTTGAGATCGGCTCTTAAATGAATCACAATATGATGCCCTAGGCTTCTCTTTTGCGATAAACCAAAGGTTGAAGATGATGAGGTGGTTTAAAAATGGTAATTTTCGGGTTTTTTAACTACTGGGAACCAATTTTCGCGAACTGGCGCCTAAGCCCGAACCCTCAGCGCTTAGCCGCGAAATCTGGCGCTTAGCTACCAGTACCCAAATATTCACAATTAAGGTATATGCACTAAATCACTATGTTAACACCCTTAATTACTCCAGAATAATTATTTCTCCCAACATAAATCTTCTAATTCTCCAAATCAAAATTTAATATCCGTTGATTCTACACAAATTTCACACAAACACAAACTTATATTAAAACAACATAACACTTAATACAATTCTAGAATTTATATCCACACATAAAGGATGAAATTCTCTAAATACAAGAGACTTTAATCTCAAACTGATAAGTAAACATCTCTAGGATGTAACCATCACATCATCAGGCTTAGTTAATACTTAAATATAAACACTAAACACACCAAACATAACACACATGAACACTAAACATAACACAAAAGAACACTAAACAAATAAGAACAAAGCACTCTTAATTCCATTCTCCATTAGGCGAATTATATCCAGGATCACTATTATTCTCATTTGACCCTTCTGGAATATATATTTGATAGAGCGAGCGATAATTGTTCATTCTTACATCTTCTTCTTCAATCCATTTGTTCTTCAGAAACATTGCCTTATCCGCTTCTTCCATGTACCTTGAATGACTGAATTGCATCTTGAGTTGCCATCCCATGTGCTCCAACTGTAAGTTACTTTCATTGATCTTTGCTTCCATTGAAGTCACTCGGGCTTCAATATTTGCAATCATTTCTGCAATCCCTTGAATACTAACAGCGAGATATCCATTGAATAACTCTTTAACACTATCACTAATGAACTTACTTTTGTCAGAATCTTGCTTCTTCTTCACCTCATTCTCCCAGGAAGACATGATGCACTCAAAACTCTCTTCTTAAGACTCAGAAATGAAAATAGGACTTGGGGCAAGTGTTTCTCTTATATCAGGTCCTTTTTATAGACTTGGGAAGTGCTAAAACTGCCCCAAGACGTTTTAAAACTCCAAAATAACTTCCAAAACTACTCCCCCACGATCTAGGCTTCTAGAACCTCATTTTTCATGTTTTTTATAACTGCGGCGCCTAAGCGCCAACTAGTCGGCGCTTAGCCGCCAGTTTTCAATTTAGCACAAGTCTGCTAAGTGTCCAAATTTTCATTCTGACTTCTCTAAATAATCAACTAAGGTCAAATAAACTCTACTATAGTTTAAAAACTCCAAATTACTACCATTAAAACATAAAAACAAACAAAATAAAGCAAACAAAGCACACAAAACAAACATAAAGCCAAGCACACCGATAATTATGGGTTGCCTCCCACAAAGCACTTGTTTTAACGTCTTCAGCCTGACATACCCAGAACTCATTCTAAGTGACCCAACATCAAATTATTATCAGATTTAGATTTATTGACTGAAAAATATGGTTTAAGTCTATGTCCGTTAACTTTAAATATTTTTCCAGTCTTAGGATCTTGAATACCTACAGCTCCATAAGAACAAACTTTTATCACAATAAATGGACCCATCCACCTGGACTTAAGCTTTCTAGAAAATATTATCAATCTAGCATTATACAGTAAAACTTTTTGTCCTGGTACAAGATTTTTAGTAAGAATCTTCTGATCGTGCCATAACTTCATCTTTTCCTTATAAATCTTAGCATTTTCATAAGATTCATTCCTTATTTCTTCAAGCTCATTCAATTTCAATAATCTCTTTTCAACAACATCTTTCAAATTATAATTGAACACTTTAATAGCCCAATATGCTTTATGCTCAAGTTCAAAAGGTAAATGACAAGCTTTTCCAAAAATCAGCCTATATGAGGACATTCCTATAGGTGTTCTATAAGCAGTCTTATAGCCCACAAAGCATAATCCAGTTTGATTGACCAATCCTTTCTATTTGGATAAACAGTTTTTTCCAATATTATTTTAATTTCACAATTGGATAATTCAACCAAACCACTTGTCTGCGGATGATAAGCAGTAGCAATGCGATGATTAATATGATATTTCTTTGCTAACTTCCCAATAATAACATTTTAAAAATGACTTCCCCCATCAGTTATGATTACTCTTGGTATTCCAAATATGCAAAATATATTCTTTTTTGAAAACTTTGTAACACTTTGAGCATCACATCAAGGTAAAGTAATAGCTTCAATCCATTTGGAAACATAGTCTACTGCAATTAAAATATAAACATTTCTGAAAGATGGTGTAAATGGTCTCATAAAATCTAGTCCCCAAACATCAAATATTTCAACTTCCAACATATAATTGAAGGGCGTCTCATTTCTTCTAGAAATATTGCCTACATGCTGACATCTATCATAATCATGACATTTTCAAATAATTTCATAAGTCTCTTCCAAAGGTACACATTTTCAAATTAAAAGATCCTTTCCTTGTTTAAATAAAAATGTGTTCATCCCAAAAATAAGTCTTAGCATCAGACAGAAATTTTTTCTTTTCTTGGTATGTCAAACCATAGGGTACAATATTACTAACAATAAAGTTTACTATGTCTGCATACAACAGAACACGCCACTCTTTAACAGTGAACAATTTTTCATCAGGAAAATGTTCATTAATTTCTTCAATCTCAAAGTGAGATTTTTCAATTTCAAGCATGAACAAATGATCAACAATTTGATTATCAGAACCCTTCCTATCTACTATCACAAAATTAAATTCTTGCAAAAGAAGAATCCATCTTATCAGTCTCGGTTTTGCATCATTTTTCTTCATTAAGTATTTAATAGCAGAATGATCAGTATGCACCACACATTTAGTTCCAATTAAATATGATCGAAATTTATCAAAGGTAAATACTATAGCTAATAACTCTTTCTCAGTAGTGGTATAATTAATTTGAGCTTCAATAAGAGTTTTACTGCATAATAAATTACTTTGAAAATTTTATCATATTTCTGACCTAAAACAACACCAATAGCATAATCACTAGCATCACACATTAATTCAAAAGGTTTTTCCCAATTTGGTGAAATTATTACAGGTGCAGTGATTAATTTTTTTTAATATTTCTAAGGCTTTGAGGCAATCATCATCAAAATTAAAAATTGTATTCTTTTCCAGTAAACGACATAAAGGTTTTGTAAACTTTGTATAGTCTTTGATGTAACGCTGGTAGAATCCAGCATGTCCTAAAAAATTTCTAATTTCCCTTACATTGGTTGGGCAAGGTAAATTAGATATAACTTGAATTTTTGCAGGATCTACCTCCAAACCTTTTTCTGAAATCCGATGTCCCAAAACAATTCCTCCTACTACCATAAATTGGCATTTTTCCCAATTAAGGGCCAAATTAGTTTCTTCACAGCATTTTAAAACTTTAGATAGATGTTCTAAACATGATTCAAACGAAATTCCAAACACTGAAAAGTCATCCATAAAAACTTGAATCCCTTTTTCAATTAAACCATAAAAAATAGCCATCATACATCTCTGAAATGTAGCAGGGCCATTACATAAACCAAAGGGTGTTCTTCTAAAAGAAAACGTACCATAAGGACTGGTAAACATAGTTTTCTCTTGATCCTCATGAGAAATTTGAATTTGGTGGTAACCAATATATCCATCCAGAAAATAAAAGTATTTATGCCCAGCCTGCCTATCCAACATTTGATCTAGAAAAGGGAGTGGAAAATGATCTTTCCTTGTGGTAAGGTTTAATTTTCTATAATCAATGCATATTCACCACCCTGTAACTTGTCTTGTTGGTTTCATTTCATTCGTTTCATTAACAACCACAGTTACTCCTCCTTTCTTAGAAACACAGTGAATAGGACTAACCCATGCACTATCTGAAATAGGGTAGATAATTCCAGCATCCAACCATTTTAAAATTTCTTTCTTAACAACGTCTTTCATGATATGATTTAATCTCCTTTGGGGATCAGCCCGCGGTTTGCAATTATCTTTCATAAGAATTCTGTGCATACAAATTGAAGGACTGATTCCTTTAATATCAGCAATTGTCCATCCAAAGGCTTTCTTGTGCTTCTACAAAATTTCAAGCAAACTCTCTGCTTCTTTTTCAGTTAATTGAGAAGAGATTATAACAGGCAAGGTTGAGGATTCACCTAGAAAAACATACTTTGAATGATCGGGAAGCATTTTTAGCTAAAGTTCAGGTGGTTTTTCAATTGATGGACCATAAGATTCATCTTTTTCAGTCATATCCAACAATTCAAAACTTTCAGGAACATTCTTTAAATCTTCCTCTTGAAAATCTTCAGAATCAAATAACTCCTGTTCTTGCTTATATTCTAATTCTTCTCTTTCATCTTTCTCTTCATAAGTTGATTTGAAATGACATTCACTTAAATATTCAATAACATCCATCTTATAACACTCATCTTCTTTACCCTTAGTTGGATATTTCATCGATTTTGAAATATTAAATGTAACAGTCTGATCATTAACCCTCATCATTAATTCCCCTTTTTGCACATCTATCATGGCTCTTCCTGTAGCTAGAAAAGGTCTCCCCAAAATTATGGGTATCTCTTTATCTTCCTCCATATCTAACACAATGAAATCCACAGGAAAAATAAATTGATCCACTTTTACCAAAACATCTTCTATAACTCCTTTAGGATATGTGATCGAACGATCTGCTAATTGCAGAGTTACAGTAGTTGAGGTTATTTCTCCTAGTCCCAGTCTTTTGAATATTAATAGAGGCATAAGTTTAATGCTTGCACCCAAATCACATAAAGATTTTCCACAGAATCTTTCTCCGATTGCACATGGAATTGTGAAACTACCAGGATCTTTAAGTTTTTCAGGAAGATTTTTCTGAATTATTGCACTGCACTCCTCACTAAGTGCAACAGTCTCATTTTCTTCAAACTTCCTCTTTTTATTAAGAATATCCTTCATATATTTTGTATAGCTTGGCATTTGTTCTAGGGCTTCAACAAATGGAGTATTAATGGTAAGCTTCTTTAATATCTCCAAGAATGTTGAAAATTGCTTATCCAACTTTTGTTGATGAAGTCTCTGAGGAAATGTAGGTGGTGGTTTTTCTAAATCAACCTTATGTGAAGAAATAGGTCTTTCAAAACCTTTTGGAGCGTCCTCTTTAGGTCTTTCAATCTCTTGTTTCTCTACTTCAGTTTCTTTTTGAACGCTACCTTCCAATTCTTTTCCACTTCTCAGTTGAATTTCTTATACTTGTTATTTATTCTTTTATCTTGGATTCACTTCAGTATTACTTAGAAGCATTCATTGGGATCTATTATTTAAGGAATTTTCAATTTGTTCTAACTGATTTTCAATATTTCTGATGGTTACTCCTTGAATTTGTAATTGATTTCCCATATGTGATACTACTTCTTCCATAGACAACTTCTTCTTTTTATATTGTAAAGCATTGTTATAATTAGAAGGATAAGTTAATCTATTATTATTATTACATTGGTTGTTCCAATTCCCCAATGGCTTTACTTGGTGGTTCCCCCATTGTTGATTAACACCACCCTGATTATTGTTATTCAGGTTAAAATTTGGATGATTCTTCCAACCTGGGTTATAATAAATGGAATATGGGTTGTTAGGTTTGATTATAACATTCACAGTTTCTGATGAGGAATAAGAATCAACCATTTGGCCTAATGAATTTTTTTTAATCATGAGATTTGGCTGAGAAAAATTCATCCCAAATTGGTCTATCTTCCTTGATACAGCAGCAACTTGACTTGCTAACATTGTAAAAGCATCATTTTCATAAACACTGGATACGATTTTAGGATTTAACCTTTCAGAAGGCCATTGAAATTTATTAGTAGCCATTTCTTCAATTAAAGCATAACCATCAAAAAATGATTTAAACATTAATGATCCATCAGCAACAGCATCGATGATTGATCTAAGAGATCCAACTAGTCCATTATTAAAAGTTTGAATTATTAACCAATCTGGTATCACATGATGTGGACATTTCCTGAGGAGATCTTTAAATCTTTTCCATGCTTCATATATTGATTCTCCTTCAAACTGACAGAAAGATGTTATATCATTTCTCAACTTAGCAGTCTTAGATGGTGGAAAATATTTAGCAAGGAATTTTTGTGATAGTTCACCCCAAGTTTTAATTGATCCAGGTGGTAACGAATGTAAACATATTTTAGCTTTATCCCTTAGTGAGAAAGAAAAAGTCTAAGTCTAATAGCATCTTCCGAAACACCATCATATTTAAAAGTAGCACACAACTCTAGAAAATTAGTAAGATGTAAATTAGGATCTTCAGTTGTTGCTCCCCCAAACTAATTATTAGACACCATTTAGATAATAACAGGTTTAAGCTCAAAAGAATTAGCAGCTATAACAGGATTTTGAATATTACCACGAAATTCATCTACTGTAGGGTTAACATAATCTCTTAAAGGTCTTAATTCTTGATGGATGCCTACATTTTGATTTTGATGATTTAACATTTCTTGAATATTTTTATCTTTTTCTGTATTTTTAATTTTTTTTATTGAAAGTTCTTTCTAATTCAGAATCGTAAGGAACAAGTCCCTCAGAACCTGAACTACGCATACAACAATAAAACAAAACAAAACACGTCACACTAACAAAAACAAAGAAAAGTAAAAATTTAAAATTTCCTAATTCTCTTTAAAATGCAATTTAATTATTTTTCCTCAGTAACGGCGCCAAAAACTTGATCCCCGATAAATATATGTGCGACAAAAACTTAACTCCACACCAAATATACATATGTGCTGATGATTTAGATATGAAAATTATGATTTTATAATATGGGATACTACGCAAGTATGCGTTTCGTTTATCAAGTAATATAGAACTTTCTGATTAAGCCCCGAGATATCGAACCCACAGGGAAAATTTGAAAATCTTTAAAGGAATAAAATAAATTATCTTTTTACTTTTTTTAATGGCTTTTAAAAGTATGTCTTGATTTTGAAAAGTTTTGAAAGTTTATTTGTCTTTTGAAAGTTCCTTAATAAAATGTCAAGCAAGAAATTAAAATTATAATAACTAATAACATTGTATGAAAAATACTATTAACTTGAATATCTTTTTCTTTCCTTTTATGAATTATTAATAATTGTTAAAGTATTGTTGTGGAAGTATTTAAATTTGTTGTGATAGATAGAAGTAAATGTGTTCTTTACCCTTACTTGGTTCTATAAAGAACATAAGTTAATTTGAAATTTTGAATATGGTTAGGCAGGGAAGATACCAGTCTCTAACTCTAGAGTTCCTTCGATTCCCACAAACTGGGGGCTAACTTCTCATAACAAAACTCAAAACTTCAAACCAAATTAGGGAGTTTTAGCCTGTCACTCTAAAATCCTCTAATTTTACTCCCTTCCATAAAAATATCTTCTAATATTACATTCAATTATGTGGACTACAATTCTCACCCATATAATTGCATGTGATTCTTACTAACTTTTATGAGACAATACCGCATTGGATCTTACATAATCTCAAAAAATTCTACAACTTAATAGGCCAAATTAAGAATTAAACAAAGTTTTCAGAATCCATCTTCACAACTTCTTCAAACTTTAAACACTTATACTTTCCACAATAATTCTCTATAAATTAATTACTTTTCCATTTAAGAAAGAAAAAGATAAAGTAAACTACTCAGAATGCATTGAGAAAAATATAAAAATAGATTGATTTGAAATTAAAAACCATAAGAAAAACAACAAACAAAAAAATTATTAATTAAAAAACTAAATGTAAGAACAAAAGAAAACACTTATATGAAAATTCTCTCCACAAGACTCAGGAAGTTCTTGTGAAACTTTAACTCTTCACTAAACTACTTCTCAGAGTGGATCTACCAACTCCGATGACTCAGAATAAACTTCAGACTTCAATAGAATCTAAACTAAAAGAAAGAAAAGAAGTAGGAAGAAGAAGACTTCACTCCGACCCTTTTCTCCTTTCTACTCTCTACTCCTACTCTTAATAAAAACTCTTGCAAAATAAAAGTAAAATGCTATAAAAACTTTCTTCAAAATGTAAGTGGAAGAGCCCTTCAAAAGGCAAAGGAAGAGCTCCTTAATCTTTCCTAAGACTCTCTTTTAAATAGTAAACCAAAAGGTGCCTTGGTGTCTCTTCAAATGTGTCCATATTCAATGTATCCAACAAAGAATTCACCCCTTCATTCAAACTTGCCGCCTAAAGAAGTTATGGAAGTTACCACCAAGAGTTGCATCCCATCCCCTTTGAAATTAGCTCCAAATTCCTTTAGAATTTAATTTTTAACTGTAGCGGCTAAGCACCGGCCCAGCGGTGCTTAGCCGCTAGTGCCCAAATTTTCATTTTTCATCTTTTTTTTGCTCCAAATTTGATCTAATTTTTCTCCTTTCATCATGACCATTCATTTTCATCATACCTGCAAGAAAAACACAAAATAACTTCCATTAAAGTACAATATCATTAAAAATAGGTATAAAAATGTGCATAAAAATATTATATATTTTAGGTGTATCACTTGGGTGAAGAGAATAAGGGCCACAGTGACTATTGGTGTTGGGATAACTCAGCAACGCAGAATTTTAATTTTGGGCTCACATGGAGCTCTCGGCCAGGGAGTTTTTCGGCGAGCCAGGTGGCCGACCGACAGGTTTGGGTCACCATCTATTTTAGTGGGGTCAGGGCTTGAAGTTGGTGAGTTCAATTGGGTATTGCCATCTGTAAAGGGTTTGATTGAAGTGAATTGGGGGAAGTGGCTCTTTTGGGCTCATTTTGGTCAAGTCATGTTTTTGGGTTTGGTTCACCCTCCAAGATGGCTTTAGGCTGATGGAAAATCAGTTGGGTCAGCCAAGGGAAGGATGGTGAAGTCCCTATCAAAATTATTTGGATTAATTTTAGGTTAGGGTGAAGCATGGGTAAGGTTAATGAATTTTTAAGGGGTGTTTAAAGGCTTTCCTTCTTTTTCCATTTATGAAGTGATGACAAGTCTAAAGTTCTCATGGCTTCATGTGGCTCAAACATGGCTCCATGGCTTGCTTATGGCTTGGAAAAAAAGTTGGCTCATTTGCATGAGAAAAGTTTTGGGATTTTTGATATCTTGATGCCAATTTGCATGAAGCTTGATTTGGAATGGTTTAATGATGACTTTGAAACTTAGGGATGATTTTAATTGAATGCATGATGAAGAGGAATTTCATATGGACCTTGGGTTGAAAACTTGGGCTTTTAAATTTCCAAGGAATGACCTTTTAATAATGTATAAGGTAATGGGCCTTTATTTTGCATGCGATGATTTGAATTTTTGAAATTGAGTATGGGATGATTGAATTGGTGTGAAATTGATTTAATTTGGACTAGGACATGTTGAAATTTGATTTAGAAGAGAAATTTGGGAAATTATTAACCATAAGGTTCAATTTAGAGGAATTTGGGCTTATGGGCCAAAATTGGGCATTTTTGGTCAAAGTTGGGCTAGTGTTGGATTTGATGTAAAATTAATGTTGCAAAATGTTTATGGGGGTGTGACAAAGAGTTTTTAACTTTGGTTAGGTTTTAATTTTGGAATTTGGGTTTGTTTGGGTTTATGGTTAGTTTAGGCCAAATTGAGGAATTTTGGTTTGGATTGAGCTCGAGTGTAAATTGTGGGCAAATTAATGTTGTATGTTGTTTGTGGGGATGTTAGGAAGATATTGGAATTTACTTTGGAGAAAATTGAGGGGTTTTGAGTTTGATTTGGGTAGTTTGAGTCATGAGGGTTAATTGGGGAAATTTGGATTTTTGGGGTTTGGATAATTTTAGAAAAAACATGGGATCAAATCGGGATCAACTTAATAAAAACTTTGGTTTGTGGGAATGTTATGAAGGTTTGGAATTTTACGTGGAGAAAATTGGAGTTAATTTGGTTGACATTGGGTTTAATTGGGTTAAGTTTGGGTTTAAAATAAATCAACTTGGAATTCTTGGTAAAATTAGATTAATTTGACAAAATTGAGCTATGATGTAGTTGAAGAAAAAGAAATTGGGAATTTTTGGGACATTTTGATATTTTTTGGGATTTTTTGGAATTTTCAAAATTTTTGGCTAAGAAGGGCATTTTGGTAAATTTGGGTGTATTTTGAGAATTTTGAAAATTTTGTCAGATTTGGGTAATTTTCGTCAAATTGGATAGTAGGGAACAACTTAGAATGATTTTGGTGAATTTTGGGAATTTTTGGGTAATTTATGGAATTTTGGGTTTTAAAGGGGTAATTGGGTAATTTGGTAGGTTTAGGGCCCCGAGGGTCAAAAATGAAAATTTTGGAAAAATGAAGATTGGTTTAAGGTGAGTAACATGAAATCCTTGTGGTTGAGCCATGAAGCTATCTTAAACTCACAGGGGTCATGAGAGGACTCATTTTAGGCTCTCAATATGTTGTTCATAACCCTCTTAGCCAAGGAATAGGGGTTGAGATCCATCCATATGAGTCTCTTAAAAGAGTTAGGAGATTAGGTTAAGTGTGAGTGATTTCAGGGTTCAGGCATGTGCAACAATGTGGTGTGTGCAAGCTGGACCTCACCAAGACCAGGCCACCCAGGGTTATCCTAAGGCTTGACCATCCTATAGGAACTCATCCTTATCTCTCTACACATTGGTCCTAACCTTCCAAGTAATTTGGAGGTTGATGACCATCCATGTAGGATTCTAAAGAGAGTTTAGATTTGGTTGAATTTCTAAATGGTAGGTTCCTTTTCTAGTCTTCTAGGAAAGTCAAAGGGAAAATCCTATGGCTAGATTCTAAGCACTAAAAGGAAGGAAGGACCTCACCAAAAATGAGGTCAACAAATGGACCCCCAATAGATGTGGTGTTCTAACCAAGCACACCACGTGTATTGGCATTGACCGAAGAGTCAACCAACCAACACAAGCGTTCCAAGGTCACACCTTTGGAACAAAACATAGAAAGATTAGAAAAAGTTCCCACTGGGGAGTATTAGGTAAATCTTCAAAACTAAAGATTCTAGAATTCTCACTAAGGATTAAGAGGTGAGCTTTCAATTTGATTGATTTCAAGATTGATTTAGATCGATATTTCAAATTTTGATTTTGATTTTGATCTTTGTTTTTCAATTTTGAATTTTGGTTTTGAGTTTTTAAATTCTGATTGGTTGAAATTGATTTGAGATTGGAATTGAAAAGGAATTTAGAGTTAACAAACACAGAGTTTAAATTGGAAAGGGGTTGAGGACTGGAATTTAAGTACCTGCCTCGAAGTGATAATCAGAATTTAGGTACTGATCGAAAAGGATGAGAATCAGAATTTAGGTACTGATCTAGAAATGAGAACTGGAATTTAGGTACCAGTCTTGAAAGTTGAGATCAGAATTTAGGTACCAATCAAAAATGATGAGAATCAGAATTTTGGTACTGATCTTGAAATGAGAACTGGAATTTAGATACCAGTCTCAAAAGTTGAGAATCAGAATTTAAGTACCGATCAGAAAGGATGACAATCATAATTTAGGTACTGATCTCGAAATGAGAACTGGAATTTAGGTACCAGTCTCGAAAGTTGAGAATCAGAATTTAGGTACCGATCGAAAAGGATGAGAATCATAATTTAGGTATTGATCTTGAGATGAGAATTGGAATTTAGGTACTTGTCTCGAAAGTTGAGAATCAGAATTTAGGTACCGATTGAAAATGATGAGAATAAGAATTTAGGTATTGATCTCGAAATGAGAACTAGAATTTAGGTACTAGTCTCGAAAGTTGAGAATCGGAATCTAGGTACCGATCGAAAAGGATGAGAATCAGAATTTAGGTACTGATTTTGAAATGAGAGCTGGAATTTAGGTACCAGTCTCGAAAGGGAAGAATTGAAACTTAGGTATCAATCTTATAAAGAGAGTCAGAATTTAGGTACTAACCTCGAAAGGTGAGAGTCAAAATTTAGGTACTGACCTCGAAGGGAGAATTGAAATTTAGGTATCAATCTCGAAATGAGAATCAAAATTTAGGTACTGATCTCAGAAAGATGAGAGTCAGAATTTAGGTACTGACCTCAGAAGGAGAGAATTGAAATTTAGGTATCAATCTCAAAATGAGAATCAAAATTTAGGTACTGATCTCATAAAGATGAGAGTCATAATTTAGGTACTGACCTCAGAAGGAGAGAATTGAAATTTAGGTATTAATCTCTAAATGAGAATCAATATTTAGGTACCGATCTCAGAAAGATGAGAGTCAGAATTTAGGTACTAACCTCAGAAGGCGAGAACTAGAATTTAGGTACCAGCCTCGAGATATGAAATAGTTGAAAAGTTTGAAGTTTGAAATTGAAGCTTGAATTTGGAGAAAATAAGTTTGAAAGCGGGTATGAGGGCGTCTCAAACCCCGCTCGAAGCGTCTCTCGAAAAGAAAACCCATGTGAGGAGGGACCCAGCTTCATGCCATCAGAACCAAGTTGAATAAAATCCATGGCTCCGTGTCAATAGAACCGGTCGATCCTCTAACACACAGAGAAAAGAATTGAAAGGAATTGGTAAAAATACCGAGTTGAAGAGACTCGACCTAGCGATAAGTCGAGGAAAGGATTTGAACTTCAGAGGAGTTTCAAACGGAGTTTGATTTGAAGAACAGTTGGAAGATTTAAATTCAAGGATTCAGATCGGAATTCAATTCGAGGTTGAGACTCATTTTGTTTGTTTTGGTGATTCGATTTTATTTTTATTTAATTAGAGTTTATGTTAGTTTGGAATTTGTTTTGAAATTTAAATTTTTGAAGGAATTTTCATCTATATTTCATTTTTTTTCTTCTTTTCTTTTTTCTTTTTTTTTAAATCGTTCTTTGATTAGGGCTCATTCAACTTAATGGCATTCCTAGTCAATTTGCACGCAAGAAATGAAGACAAAATACGACATGGTCGTATCCACTTAAATTGCTGAAAATACATCATACAGCTGATCCAAAACATATTTCATGATGATATTTTCTTTGAAAATCAATCATCTAAAAAAATCCATACAAATCCGAAATAGACTGCGTAGGATCCTTGTCGGTTTCTACAAAGATATCTGTCAAAATTCATGTCTGATTAGTGAGACACATGGGTAATAACATCACCTTCCAAGCCATCCTTGGCAGGAAATGTCGTTCGGATGTGCATTAGAGGTGTGCTATTTTACATGTAGCTCATAGCTCGTAATGCTGCAGGTTTTCTAATTCTGGATCTGGTCGGAAGAAGAAATGTATCTTCTTTGTCATCCATCCTTCTGAAAGTGATGGAAACTCGCTGAAAAGGTACCCCTAGAATGCAGTGTTTTGCTAAGTCTACTCCATTTCCTTTTAGCACTAGAATGGAACCTACCAATAGAGGTATCTCCACTGGCCCTCAGAATTCTCTGGGGCCTGCTATCCAGAGGTCTGATCCAAACATGATGTTGCACTGATTGATGAAGGACACCGTACAGAAGGGTCTTACGAAATCATGATGATCTATGTGGGGAGGTATGCAGTCGCCCTTCTCATATATGTTGATGATGTAGCTGTTAGGTATGCAATCTGCAGGTAGTACTCACCATGTCACCATCTGTTTGACCATTCTCTTAATGATTCCTGACATTGGATCAACGTTACTACCTCGGAGTATCCCTAGTGGATTTCCTTTCCTATCTTCAGCAAAATTGTAGCAACATCCACATTGAATTGTAACCCTTCCTTTTGCCTTTCATCCATTTTTGGGGTTCTGAGTAGGTCTTTCTTCTTAAATGATCCGTTCGACCCATTTTCTGAAGGTCGAAGACGCAATCCAAAATCTGTTTCTGATTGTAATCTGAAAAACATATTCGTGTGTAGTTCAAGGCCCTCCAGGATATTAACATTCTTGCCTCAAATTCTTTCAAAATACTCGAATGTCTTCTTTTCAACTTTCAAAAGCTTCTCTAGTTCATGCTCTAGAATCATCTGGAACCGTCAAGGTCGCAGTAACGTACTATGGGATTTATGGATCAATCCCAGCACTCCCTCCTATATGTTCCACCTCCTCGAAGATAACCTTCATCAAGACATCCTCTGGGGTTGCTTCCACAACAATGTTCCTCAGAATTGGTGTGTCTGCCTGATGTTGTGGCGTTGATTCTGTTTCTGATTTCTTTGGAATTTCCTTCCCCTTTTATGCTGTCCTCGGGGTTGATCTTTTCTTTTCTAGCTCTTTCCGAACAGGCTTCTTTGATGTACTTGCACCGATGGTGGGAACTGTTTCTTTATGATGGTCCACCGCTAGCTTGCTCAGCATCTTATGAATGCGGCGGTTCTTGTTTCTTCGCTGGGTCGGAGTGAGAGTAGCTCTTCTTACCTCCCAAATTTCTGTGGGCACGGCGCTGACAAGCCTACCCTCTGCTGTAGTAATTATGGACTTGAATTTCTTGTTTGTTTTAGTCATATGAGCAACATTCATTTTTCTCTTCCTGTCAGTGGCTTGTTGACTCGTGCCACCCAATTTCACCACTATCTGGTCACGGAAATCATCCCGGTCAAACGGGGTGCAATCAGCCTTTTCATATTGTAACCCGGCCTGTGTGAAATTAGAGTCGATCTCAATCACGACCCCATCCTTCATCTTTTCTTCATTGAGTGCTAGACTCACGTCATTCTTGAAGTTTAGAATCAACCGCTCGTTCAACATCTTCCTGCAAAAACGAGGAAGGAATCAGGGGGCTGTATCAAGAATGAGAACAATAAGAAAATTTATTCATTAATGAAAGTTTTTATTTATTTCGTTTGAGTTTTAAAAAAAATAGGAAAAGATAAGGGAAAATCAGGAATGAACTTTGATTTTAAAGGAAATTTAAAATTTTTTTAGAAAATTTATTTCACACATTTTTAACACCTTTTTTTTATTCATTATTCATTTTTTTTATAAACTTTTGGTTCAGACCCAGTAACAAGTGATTACTGTGCCCGTGCTTCTAGGAATGCGACTTCATTTTTAAATTTCATCCTTCAAAACATCAGGTTGCATACTATTTCTTTAAATATCGTCCATTGATTGGAAGCATAGATCGTTCTCGACGGCAATTCACAAGTTGGTAGGAACCTCCTGAGTAAACTGTCTCGACCACGAATGACCCCTCCCAAGTTGGTTCAAATTTTCCCCCTATCTTGCAGTGTGCAAGAATAGGTCTCTTTAGAACTAGCACCAAGTCACCAACTTTGAATGTTCTTGGGCGGACCAGTTTATCGTGGGCCTGGATCATCTTGGCTTGATACAATTCTAGATTCTGCTTGCTGAAAGTTGTTTCCCTTCCAAGCTTTCCAATTCTTATAGTCTTAACCTGGTGTTCTCTTATGTGGTGATCTTATTTGCGACTGCAATTCTGAGTGATGACAGTTGAACTTCCAGCAGTAGAACGGCCTTGGACCCATATACCAAGGCATAGGGTGTAGACTAAGTAGGAGTTCTAAATGTTGTCATGTAAGCCCATAAGGCTTCTGATAACTACTCATGCTAATTTCTTTTGTTGTCATTCAAAATTTAATTTAAGATTTGGACGAGAGTTTTATTAAATGCATTGGCCAATCCGTTTTCTCTTTGGTAGTAGATCGTTGAATATCTCCAGTCGATCCCATGCCTTCTCACAAAATTATTGATCTTTGTACTATTGAATGCAGATCCATTATTTGAGATAATTCTGCGCGATGCCCTAAAACGGTAAACAACTTGATTCTTGAAAAATTATAGCACGTGGTGTGCCTTTACTTTCCTTACTGCTTCTGCCCACTTTGAAAAGTAATCTGTTGCTGTAAGGATGAAACAATGTCCTCTTGAAGAAGGCGGTTCTATTGGGCCCACGATATATGTGCCCCAACATTTAAATGGCCAAGACGCGATTGTCGGATGTAGCACATTTGGAGGTTGATGTAGAACCACTCCTTGCACTTAGCACTGGTGATAACTTTTGGCAACTTTCATACAGTCGGTCATCATTGAGTGCCAGTAGTACCCTAATCTCTTAATTTTCATTTTCATCTTTGGACCTGATTGATGATCACCACAAAGTCCTGAGTGTACTTCTCTAACAATCTCTCGAGCCTCGGATCCACTCAGGCACCTTAGCCACATCTGATCGAAAGACCTTCTGTATAAGACATTATTTATTAAGGCGTATGACAAAGTTCTTTTCTTGATCTGATGAGCTACTGACTTATCGTCCGGTAGGTTTCCTGTTTGCAAATAGTCTATTAATGGCTGCCGTCAATCTTCTGTAGTTTCTGCCACTGATGCAATTGTTTCTTCTTCTTTTTCTGATTTGTGTATTGCATCCATGTCGAGTTGTGATAGGACCTGTCATCCTTAAACTAACATTTCAACAGATTCATCTTGTAAGCAGGCAAATTCTTTTGCGAGGCGGGCTAACGCTTCTACGATAGTGTTTTCTTTTCTAGGAATCTTGTATATCGTTACAATTGGAATCTGCTTTAGCAACTTCATTGCATACTGGAAGTACTGCTCGAGTATTGGTTTCAGAATTTTGTATTGTCCAACGACCTGTTATATGATAAATTGTGAATCACCGTAAACATTGATGTTGGTTATCCTCATTTAAATGGTTAATTCTAATCCGGTTATAAGAGCTTCATATTCTGCTTTGTTGTTCGTACACGATTATTTCAAATGGTAGGAGTACTTTAGCATCCCCCGCTCTGATTTTATAAAGATTAGTCTGATTCATGCCTTACCAGACACTATCATTTGTAATTCTTTATTCTTCTGTGCTGATGATGCTCCGTCGAAGTACAATTCCCAACGTTGATCATCAGGGTCTTCAAAGCTCATTATCTGTTCTTCTGACAAGTCGTCGTTGAGAGGTGATTCTGCCGGTAAAGGGTGTATTGCGAGGAAGTCTGCTAGGACTTGTCCCTTTACGACACGCAGAGGAATGTAAGTTATATCAAATTGAAATAGTATCATCGACCACCTAGAAAGTCTGCTGAAAAGCATTGGGCGGGTCATCAAATATTGCAACGGATTAAACTTCAAAATAAGGTTGACCTTATGAGAAAGCATGAAATGCCTGAGCTTATGAGCGATAAAGATCAGGGCCAAATAATGCTTCTCAATAGGAGGACATTTTACCTCCGTCGAAATTAGACGACGACTTAAGTAGTAGAGAGCATTTTCTTTACCCTCCTCATTAACCTGGGCTAGCAGGGCTCCGAGGTAATCATCTAAAGCCGCGAAATAAAGTATTAACGGTTTACCTGAGATTAAGGCTGCTAAGACAGGAGGTGTCATCAAATATCGTTTAATATCTTCGAAGGCCCGCTAGCATTTTTCTTCCCAAACGAATTTGACATCCTTTTTAACTAATGCCAAGAAGGGCTGACACCTACCTGACAATTTAGAAATAAAGCCTCGAAGAAATGCCAACTTCTCTTGAAATGATTGTAGTTATTTTAGAGTTTTTGGAGGCGGCATTTCTAAGATGGCCTTAATCTTCTCCGGATCGATTTCAATTCCGCGATTTCGGATGACAAATCCTAAGAATTTCCCAGAGGCGACACCAAAGGTGCATTTTAGGGGATTCATCTTAAGGTTAAATTATCTTAATCACTCGAAAATAATTCTCAAATCATATAGGTGATCTCGCTTCAATTTGCTCTTGATGACCACATCATCCACGTAGCACTCGACTTGGTTGCAAATGAGATCATCAAAAATCCTCATCATTGCTCTTTGGTATGTTGATCCTGTGTTCTTTAATCCAAAAGGCATCACTATGTAGTAGTATACCCCGATTGGTGTTCTGAATGCTGTGAGCTTTTCATCTTCCGGTGCCATCTTTATCTGATTGTATCCAGATGATCCGTCCATGAAAGAGAAGACTTCATGCGTTGAAGTGTTGTCGATCATTAATTCCAGAATTGGTAGCGAGAATTCGTCTTTTGGGCACGCTTTGTTCGAATCTCTGAAATCCATGCAAATTCTGATCTGACCGTTCTTCTTTCTAACTGGTACCACATTGGCCAACCAAGTCGGGTATTGTTCTTCAAGGACAAATTTAGTGTCGATTAGCTTCTTAACTTCAGCTATAACTTGTTATTTGATCTCTAAACGCATTCTTCTTGGAGCTTGCCTGACTGTGACGACTGTGTGATCCACTTCTAGTTTGTGAACTGCAACTTCTGAAGGTAATCCCTACATTTCATCATAACTCCAAGCAAAACAGTCCTTGAATTCTATCAATAGCTTAAACATGTTTTTAGAGTCTTCTTTATTGAGTAAGGAGCTAACAAAGTCGGCCTAGGCTCTTCGCTAGTACTAAAGTTAACTTCCATTAACTCATTTATTGTAGATTTAATTTCTTCTTCGAATTCTGGTGGAGCGTCTCCTATTGGCAAGTCCTCAAGATCATCTAAAACTTCTAGGCAGTCTTCATTAGGCTCGCTAGTGACAACCAAGCAAAATTCTATATCATCAGTTGGCCCTACCATGCCAAATCTGAGACTGTGCTTTGAATTGGGAGGTCGATTGGCATTATTCCATAACTTTTCAAAGTGGTTTAATTGATCTTTTAACCACTGCTTAGGTAAGATACCACGTTGAATTAAATTTTGAATATAGAGAGAATACCACTCAAAAGGCAATTCCATTAATTTAGATGAAGCAACTTCTTCAAATTTTACATCATTTTTAGGATTGGAAGAAGAAGAAGCACCACGGTAAAACTTGATTGGCTTAACACTGCCACCATGTACTTCCTTTACCACCATACCCTCAAGCTTACTAGGGTAGATTGGGGTTAGGGTTATAGTCTGCACATAGTGGTTTATCATGTAGTACATTGACTTGTATTCTTCATCCATTTCATCTTCTAGTGAGATCTTGAACTAAGACTTCTTCTGATTTATCATTATTGTTTCTTTCTTGATTTCTTTCTCTTCTTCTTTGGAACTGTATTCCCAATAAACATTGATAACCAGATTTTTTTGTTCAACTATTCCACTGTTTCTACCTCGACCTCATCCTCGGCCTCGATCTCGGGTGTGAGTTCTGGAGAAACCTTCACCATCTCATTGTAAGGGAGTGGTAAGTAATTATTGAACTAAAATTTGACGATCTTCATCATCTTGAATTTCTTTTGCTTCATTTGGTATGACGCTTCTATAGAAGATAGTTTTCTTCGGGGGTGCATATTAGGCGTCATCCTCGTGACTTCCAATTTCGTTTACGGAGAATGGTTGCAAGTCACCTTTGATGCATTGCTCTTGTCCTCCATAATAATTTATACATTGGTGTAAAGACGACGATTCCATCCTGTTTTCATGGATCCAAGGTCAACCCAGTAGAGCATTGAATGACGTTTCAGAATCAATTATGTAGAATTTTGCAGTTGTCCTTGCTAAGTCACCAATCCTCGTAGATAGTGTTATTGATCCAAGAGCTCTTTCTCGTTTCTGATTGAAGCCTTTTAGTAACATTTTGTCTGCTTGGAGCTCATAGGCATCAATTTCCAAGTACGCTAACTTCTGAAGATTCATTATATTGATTGATGCTCCTGGATCAACTAACACCCTGGAAAGCATGAATTTTTCGACAGTGACCGAGATGTACAAAGGTCGATTATGGTCGGCTGTTCCAAGCAGTACGTCATTGTCCGTGAAAGTAGCATCATACTGTTCTTTTAACGAGCAAAGCTTGTCTAAGGAATTACCAACCATTTGAGCTAAGCTTAGTTCTGGATCAGGTATGGCCTTGATCAGAGCTTCCCTCATCTCCTTTGAAATGATCAATGTGTCGTAAATACTCAGTTTGGAGGGTAACTTCTGACGATGGGCTAACATATTATATTCCACTTTATTACCTGGTCCTTCAACTTCTTCCTGAACGGGCAATTCTTCTGCTGGGGTTGACTTTTCCTGAGTAACCACCTGATCTTTCGGACCCATTCTCGGGGGTAGGACTTTTCCACTTCTTAAATTGACTTCTATTATCTCTTCCAAGTCTGGTACTGAATTAGCTGGCGCTTCCTCTTTCTGAATTGGAGCAGCAGATTCTTCTGGAGTCACTTCGGGATCTGAAAACTCTAGCTCAATCGCGATAGGAGATCTTTGGAATTCATAGAAGAGTTCTTCATCTCTTAGGCCATCATAATCACTTTCGTTGACTTCCTCCTCCTTAACATTACCGTTGAGGTTTTGTATGATTTGAGAATTGTTATTGGGATTGAAATCGATATCCGAATTAGGTTGGCTATCGTTAGTTACGTAATCATTAGAAAAAGTCAAAACGTAGCCAACACCATAACTCTTATCATTATAGTACCCCACAGGGGCAAACAGATAATCATACGGAGTCAGAGGTTAGAGGGATTTCTCCCCCGAATCAGAAACAACAATCCTAGGATAAGCAGCCCCTACTTTGCTCTTCAGAGCCTCGGTCTTCTCTTCTTCTGTGATCTTCTCCTCCTTCTAGGGTAGTTCCTCAATTGCAATTGATAGTTAGCGGGTTTTGAACTTTGAATTGAAGCGTGCACTGAAGTGGTTTGGATGTGATTCAATATTCTCTTTAAAGATTTCGTCCATTTGGTACTCCATCCATCACTGACTCCGTACGGGTCTATCAGAACAATAGGATCGTCTGAAATGACATTGACTGAACCTCCTCTTTGGGGATCCTTCATGTACTCTTTCGGGATTGTTATGTTCCCTTTCCAAAGATTATTCTTGAGTCAATTCTTGAAAGTGAAGCAATCCTTTATCTTGTGTCCGATCATCCAGTGGTAAGGGCAATACATCGGGTGATCTTTCTTGTCCACTTCCTCTGGCTTCTTGGGCTCTAGTAGCTGGAATCTGTCCTTCTTGATCATACAATGGAACATCTTTCCAACTACTTCATTCTTGAAGGGGTACTCCTTATTCAGAAGTTCTACCAGACCACGCTTCTGCTGAACCGGCTGCTGGTTATATTGTTGAGACTGCTGGCCGTATTGTTGTGATGGTTGATAATTTGTCTGAGGCGGTTGGTAACTGACCCGACCCGCAATAACGCAGTAATTCTTTTATCCAAAAGATGGAAAAAAACTTGACCCAATTTATAAATAACGGCTAGTGTATAAAACAAAAATGTTGTAAAATTTTAGAAAATATTTTACACACTAGGGGTACTACGCAAGTATACGTATTGTTTCAAGTAATATAGGATTTTCTGTTAAGACCCCAGTATCGATCCCACAGAGAAGTAAGGTAAGCAATCCTTTAGGCTAATTCCAGTCTATTTTTATAAGGCTTAAATTTAGAATTTTGATTAAAATGGGTTGTCTAATAACTAATCCTAAATAAAATTCTTAAATAAAAAGATATCTTATGGATAAATTGGTTTGGAAAATTTTGAGATATTAAAAACTACCTTTCACTTGCAATTACATAGATAATGTGTAGGAATACAATGCTTAGAATTTTATGTAGTAGTGACAAATAGAAGCAATCCTATTCTTTACCCTTTGGTTCAGGTGTAAAGAACATTGGCTAATCTATAGATCAGTTCAGGATGTTTTATTAGTAGAATGGGTTAATCTAGGCTCACACTACTAGATGTCCAAGGGTGGCTATGGTCGGCCCTACTAGTGACCCATTCCCTTTCTATAGACCAAATTATTAGAATTTAGTTTGTCACTCTAAAAACTAATTAATTCTACGCCCAATAAATCTTATCTTCCTATTTATTTGCACCTCACCTTGAATAACCTGCATAAAGCCTTTGATTACTCAAGGATTCATTTGATATCTACTAGTTAAGAACTCATCTCCAGATAGGTCTCAGAATTCTTCAACAGATTTTAACAATACAAGTGATCAATTTGTAAAGTAAATGAAGATCCGGTATGAATATCATCACCATAATTTAATAAGAGAATATCTAAGCAAATCTTAATTCCTAAACATGCATCTATTTCATCACAAAATAAAAGTAAATGAAAATAATGACATAAGAAGTAAAATGGTTGATAGAATTATGTAATAATTTAAGTTCCAACAAGGAACTTATTTCATTAGTATTCTATTATATTTATGCAACTATCTGTCACCTAGAAGCATTTAATAGTTAATTCTATAAAATGATTTTCCTACACATGCCACTACTTCATTTAAAAGAAAGAGTAAAGAAGATCACTTACAAAGCATGGATAAATCACGATAGAAAACATGCTTTAATATAAAGAAAATCCACTAGAAAGTGTTTACAATAATTATAAGAAAATGAAGAACACAATACTTAGTTTTTTCCCTCTGAAGAAAAGAAGAAAATCTCTCCACCAAAGTCTCCCACCGATCCATGCGCCGCTCGTACATCACTTACATAAATATCTCAAAATACCTCACCAATATCTCTATAAGATATAGGAATCTACATCTTCATGACTCTAAAATGACTCTAAAATGACTAAAGTGACTAAGGGAGAAGAAAGAGACTATAGGGTGCCATTTTCTATGTAGAATGGCCTCCTATTTATAGAGCTCTGAAAATGGCCAAGGGTTGCTTAAGGCACCTCTTCGAAAGTAGTCCACATTCATTGAGTCTTCTAGAAACCGACTCTCTGGCTCCTAGGAGGCGCCAGACTCTGCGTCTAGTTCTTTGCACCTCTTCACCTTGGATCGCACCTCTTCACGATTAAAACCGTTTCGAAGCGTCCAAATACATTGTATCACATGTCTTATAAACCAGGAACAACTGTCAGTCTTCTAGAAGGTCCAATAACCGCTAACACCGTTAAAATAACCATCCAAAAGTCATCAAAAATCTTGACAGATCCCATATCGATCTGGCGCCTAGGCGCCAGACCAATAATTTTGACAATTTTGCATTTTGGCTCCATTTTTGCTCCTTTTTACTCCTTTTTAGTTGCGTTGCATTCCTAACATGTTCACCTACAAGATAGACATAAAAAAACCTTTCTCAAAAGTATAATTTCATCCCAAAACATGTGAGAAATATAAAATATATTAAGCATAGAAAGACATATCGATATGTATCAAGTCAGAATTTTCTTCTTTGCTTACTTTTGGCTCAAAATTGCATAGTTTTTGCTTCATTTTCACTAAAATCATATTTTTATACTTGAAGACAAAAATATTCAAAATACTTTAGTTTAAAGTGTAATATCTTTAAAAATGTGCATAAAGTTAGCATGAAATGTACACTAAAAATAGGTACTTTTTTTTTCATGGATCAAAATCCCCCAAACTTAAACGTTACTTGTCCTCAAGTAACACTATAATCATGTAAAACCACATAAGCAAATCATGTGTATGAGTTTCTTTAGGAGTTTCTAAAATTTTGTTCTAAAATGTAGTAGTCAAATTTAGAAAAAATTTTAGTAAATGAGACCAATTTAAAGTTTAGAAATCTCTTAGATGAAAGAGTATGAAAATATGTGATGCTATCTAATTCAGAAATACTTGTAGATTTTTCAAAATATAGAGGTTAGACATTTTTATTTTATTTACTTAAAAATCTTTATTAAAAATAATTATACTAACTATATTATATTTTTAAGCTTAAGATTTTCTCAAATCTTATACTTTAAAAAGCTCAGGTGTGGAACTAATTTTTGATTAGGCCCTTTAGTCCTCAAGCTTCTCCTTCCTTTTTCACATACTATACTTTTCTTTTTTTTTCTTTTCTTTTTCTTTTTCTTTTTCTTTTCCATTTTTATTAAGGCAAGGATTACTATATTTGGATAGGCCTTTAATAATTTTGAATTCCACCCTTTCTTTCCTAAAGCATAAGTTAGATATATATCTTTTACTTAGAAATATAATAACAATTTTGAAAATTATTTTTCAATAAAAGAAATTTAAATATTCAAAACAAAAGTCTAATCCTTTTATTTTTCTAAAAATAAAACTTTTCTTACTAAAGATAGTTACACAATATTTATCATTACTTCACTAAGAAAAATTTAACTTTAAATTTTTCATCACTACTATAAATTTAACTAAGTTTTCTTACTTATTTCTATATTCAAAATTTTATTTCCCTAATATAACTTCATACACATAATTATTTTTCAATCAAAAATCCAATTTATTTATAGCATTTTTGTGGACAAATAAAGTTTAAGTTTCTGAAATTTTATTTTTCATCCCCCCTCAAACTTGAATTTTAAAATATTTTGCAATTAATTCCATAAATTTTAGGGGGAAGAAAAATAAAAGTTAAATCTACTAACTACTACAACATCCTATCAAATTTATATACATGCATAATCAGGATATAATGACTGCAAGAGAAAGTAAATCTAGCCTAAAACATGATTGTTATAATATTAAACTTAAAGGAAGTATATTAACTTTAAAATATATTTTCTTCCTATTCCCAAACTTGAATTTAAACATGTATAGCTTTCAGCATAGAAAATATAAGCAGGAAGAAAAATAATTCAGAAATTCTATTTACCACAAATGTTTGTCAAAAACATCTACAAATATTCATCAGGACATAACAATTTGCAATAGAAAGTAAATCTAAACTAAAACATGCTAGAATAAAATTAAACTAAATAAAGGTCAAATAAGCAGGACATGTTTCGGCATAGGAATATATTTAAAAGTGTTATTCAAATCTCTAATTTTTTTGTAACACAAATACAAACGCAAACACACAAACTAAAATATATAGACTCACAGATTCATAAATAAATATCAATTGAGGTTAATTTGATCTCCTTTCTACTCACATTTTCCCTCCTTACTTTTAATTTCTAACGGAAGAAACTACACTAATAATGATAATCTGGTGAATAAAAATAGTGTAGTTCATCCAGATGTTGTTCATTAAACAATTTCATGACCTTAATTAGTGAAAACAAAGTCAGATAAAGGAAGTAATAGAGTTGACTTGGAGTAGTCCAAGTCTAAACTCTACATGCTTCAAGGTAATGCTCAGCTTCGGTTGATAACTGAGTTATAACAGACTCATCAGCCTGCTACTACCAGAAGTCATATACAAATTTAATCAAGACCAAGGAATAACCTCACAACATTAATCTATTCTGCACTAAAGAAATCACAAAACAACACATAAACAATCATGACTCACAAGCACACTAAATCAAAGCACACTGATAACTATGGGTTGCCTCCCATAAAGCGCTTGGTTTTAATGTCGCTGGCTTGATAAATGATTCTTCCTAGATCAAAATTACAATTAAGTAATCCTCGATCAATTGCCCAATCTTTTCCAGATCCATGAATTCCTATAAAATCATCAAATTATAATTTTTCATTCAGCACTTCATTTTCAGTTTGATTTATATCATTGTTCCTCATATTTCTTTCTAGATCCAATATCCTTCTGTTGATTTTCTCAATTTGCATATTAATATCATCCTTGAAATTAATAAGAAATGTATCTTTATAAGATTCTTCAATATCTCCCAAATTTTGGATCAGATTCTCTTTAGATAATTCAGATTCTGGATCAGTATCCTCTATGTTACTCTTCTGTTTTAAATTATCTTCCAATTCTTCCTCTTTATAATTATTAAATGATGGAGGATCTATCATAGTTGAGGAAATAAGTTTTTCTAATTCCTTATCCTCTTTTCTCAAATCAAAGTTCTTTTAAAATATATCCTTAAATTCTCTTCCAAGTCTTAGTTTAATAACTTTATCATGTTCATGATTCAATTCAGTTTTTTCTTGTGATTGAGTCGCATCTAAAGATATAAAGACTGGTTGTGTAGATGAATTCGTTAAATAGGTAGGCTTTAAAATTGTATGGGGTATATCCATCTTAAGTTCATGAGATTTTTCAACAAATGGAATTAAAAGTTTACTATTTTTGGTAGCGTCCATCATTTCACACCTCTCCTGAACATACATACAGTCTTCTTTAAATAACTTTTTTGAATCATCTTGAAAATCCATTTCAATCTCATCAGTTAACTTACTCTTAAAACTTTCTTGGAAATGGTCTTTACTTAGATAATCAATTTCATCAATCCAGAAACAATCATCATTTTTTCTCTAAGCTGGATATTTCATAGTCTTTAATACATCAAAAGTGACTTTCTGGTTATTAATATTCATAATCAACTCTCCTTTTTGCACATCTATCATAGCTTGTCCAGTAACAAGGAAAGGTCTCCCTAAAATAATTAGAATTTCTTTATCTTCCTCCATATCTAATACAATAAAGTCCAAAGGAAAGATAAATTTATCCACTTTAACAAGCACGTCTTCTATAACTCCTTTTGGATAAATGATAGATCGATCAGCTAACATAAGGGTTACAGTAGTGGGAGAAATATCGACTAAACCTAACCTTCTGAATATAGATAGAGGCATCACATTAATGCTTACTCCTAAATCACATAAAGCTTTTCCACATAATCTTTTTCCAATTGCACAAGGAATTGTAAAGCTACGAAGGATCTTTAAATTTCGAGGAAAATTTTTTCGAAGTATAGTGCTGCACTCCTCACTTAGTGCAACTGTCTCGTAATCCCCAAATTTCCTTTTCTTATTCAATATACCCTTCATAAACTTTGCATAACTTGGCATCTGTTCCAAAGCTTCAGTGAAAGGAATATTTATCGTTAATGTATTAAGTACTTTCATGAACTTTGAAAATTTCTTATCCAACTCATGCTGTCTAAGTTTTTGAGGAAATTGTGGTGGTGGTCTTTCTAAACTGATTTTATTTGGAGAAATTAATTTTTCCAAATCCTTAGAAACATGTTTTTCAGGTCTTTTATTTTCCTTTGTTTCTCTCACAATATCTCTCTCTTTTCTAACCACATCCTTTATCTTTCTTCTACATTTTAATTGGACAACTTCTACTTGTTCATTAGTGTTCTCTTTAGGGTTGATCTCAATGTTGCTAGGAAGTGTTCCTTGGGGTCTATTACTAAGTCAATTAGCAATTTGTCTGAGTTGATTCTCCATATTTTTAATCGCAGTATTTTGACTTTGCAACTGGTTTCCCATTTGGAATACCACTTCTTCCATAGACATCTTCTTATCCTCAAATTGTTGATCATTGTTAGAGTTCGGTGGATATGAAGGTATATAGTTTGTGTTCCCCTTATTATTCTAACTTCTATTAGGATTGGCATGATTATTTTCCCATTTTGGGTTTCCATCATCGGTAGTATGATTCCAGTTAAATTTAGGATGGTTCTCCCAACACGGGTTGTAAAAGTTAGAATATAGGTTGTTTATGGTATTTAAAGCGTCATGTGATAAGTTAGAATTAATCATATTCCCTAATGAACTTTCCTCACTTACTGGAGTAAATTGAGGCTGGTTCATTCCAAATTGGTCCAACTTCCTTGATATTGTGGCAACCTGAGATGCAAGAATTGTAATCATATCTGTATCATGAACACTAGCTACATTTTTATGATTTACCCTTGCAGAGGGCCATTAAAATTCATTTGTAGCCATTTTTTCAATTAATGCATACGCTTCATTAATTGATTTTAACATTAATGAACCACCAGCGGTAGCATCGATTATGGACTGAGGATCCTACTAACCCATTATAAAAAGTTTGAATGATTAACCGATCGGGAGAGCATGATGTGGACACTTTCTTAGGAGTTCCTTAAATCTTTCCCAGGCTTCGTATATTGTTTCTCCTTCATATTGACAAAATGAGATAATATCGTTTCTAAGTTTAGTAGTCCTTGAAGGTGGAAAATACTTAGCTAGGAATTTATGAGTTAACTCCTCCCAATTTTTAATAGAGCCATGTCTTAATGAGTATAACCATATTTTAGCCTTATCCCTTAGTGAGAAAGGAAAAAGCCTTAGCTTAACGACATCGTCGAACATACGTTATAATGAAATGTAGCACGAAGTTCTAGAAAACTAGATAAGTGTAAATAGGGATCCTCGAAGAGTTCCCCAAGGCGGTTGTTACACTGGTTGGATAATCTCGGGATTTATTTCAAACGAGTCGACCTCTATGACGGGGTTTTGTATACTTGAGTGAATTTCATACGTCAGTAGGATTTACGTAATCCCTCGAAGAAGTATGATGATTTTCCAAGTTATTATCTTGAAAGTTTTCCATTTCCATTTCTAGTTTTTAGAGTCCTTTTTGTATTTTTACTATTTTATTTTTTCTAAACTCGGGATCATAAGGCATAAGTCTTGCAGATCCTTTGTTTTGCATACATAGCACAAAAAACAATACATTAACTATTAAAAAAATAATAGATGAAATATATTCAACACAACAAAACATTTTCATGAACACCTTATTTTTCACACAAACAGTTTTTTTTACAATACTTTTTTCATATAACAAAACATGTTTTCACACAAAAATAGTTTTTATGACACTATAATTTTCAAGTCTAAACTTAATTATTTCGACTAAATTTCTCCTAAAGTTCTTACAGAAGCTTCCCCGGCAACAGCGTAAAAAACTTGACCTAACCGCAATAACGCAGTAATTTGTGTATCCAAAAGATGGTAAAAAACTTGACCCAATTTATAAATAACGGCTAGTGTATAAAAATTAAAATGTTGTAAAATTTTAGAAAATATTTTACACACTAGGGGTACTACGCAAGTATATGTATCGTTTCAAGTAGTATAGGGTTTTCTTTTAAGACCTTAGTATCGATCCCACAGAGAAGCGAGGTAAGCAATCATTTTGGCTAATTCCAGTCTATTTTTATAAGGCCAAAATTTGGAATTTTGATTAAAATGGGTTGTCTAATAACTAATCCTAAATAAAATTCTTAAATAAAAAGATAACTTATGGATAAATTGGTTTGGAGAATTTCGAGATATTAAAAACTACCTTTCACTTGAAATTACATGGATAATGTGTAGGAATAAAATGCTTAGAATTTTATGTAGTAGTGACAAATAGAAGCAATCCTATTCTTTAACCTTTGGTCCAGGTGTAAAGAACATTGGCTAATCTATAGATCAGTTCAGGATGTTTTATTAGTAGAATGGGTTAATCTATGCTCGCACTACAAGATGTCTAAGGGTAGCTATGGTCGGCCCTACGAGTGACCCGTTCCCTTTTTATAGACCAAATTATTAGAATTTAGTCTGTCACTCTAAAAACTAATTAATTCTACACCCAATAAATCATATCTTCCTATTTATTTGCACTTCACCTTAAATAACCCGCATAAAGCCTTTGATTACCCAAGGATTCATGTGATATCTACTAGTTAAGAACTCATCTCCAGATAGGTCTCATAATTCTTCAACAGATTTTAACAATAGAAGTGATCAATTTGTAAAGTAAATAAAAATCTGGTATGAATATTATCACCATAATTTAATAAGAGAATATCTAAGCAAATCATAATTCCTAAACATGCATCTATTTCATTACAAAATAAAAGTAAATGAAAATAATGACATAAGAAGTAAAAGGGTTGATAGAATTATGTAATAATTTAAGTGCCAACAAGGAACTTATTTCATTAGTATTCTATTATATTTATGCAACTATCTGTCACCTAGAAGCATTTAATAGTTAATTCTATAAAATGATTTTCCTACACATGCCACTACTTCATTTAAAAGAAAGAGTAAAGAAAATCACTTATGAAACATGGATAAATCACGACAGAAAACATGGTTGAAAACAAAGAAAATCCACTAGCAAGTGTTTATAATTTTGACAATTTTGCATTTTGGCTCCATTTTTGCTCCTTTTTGCTCCTTTTCAGTTGAGTTGCGTTCCTAACATCTTCACCTACTAGATAGACATAAAAACAACCATTCTCAAAAGTATAATTTATCCAAAAACATTTGAGAAATATACAAGATATTAAGCATAGAAGGTCATATCGATATGTATCAAGTCAGAATTTTCTTCTTTGCTTATTTTTGGGTCAAAATTGCATAGTTTTTGCTTCATCTTCACTAAAATCATATTTTTATACTTGAAGACAAAAATATGCAAAATTCCTTCCTTTAAAGTGTAATATCTTTAAAAATGTGCATAAAGTTAGCATGAAATGCACACTAAAAATAAGTACTTTTTTTCATGGATCAGTAACTTGGAGGTTGTTGATAATTTCACTACGGTGGTTCTGTTCGTATCTGCATCAGTTGCTTGCCCTTATCTACCAATTCGACTATCCCAAACTTCTTCTCAAAGGCTCTAATTGATTTCTACTTATCGTTTTTGTCAATGAAACTTAATTGCTTTGCTTCCTCTTGCAAGCTCCCAACCTTGCTAAGCAAATTCTCAAAAGTCTTGATTGTGAATCCTTTTAGGAGAAGTGATATTGGGCCGTGGATGCTCTTTAGCAAGATACCGAATGCATGCTGTTCTTGAAGCTGTGGCTCACACTTCATGCTCAAATTTCTCCATTGAAGGATGTAGTCGACCAAGGTTTCGTTCGGCTTTTGCTGCTCTACCACTAAATCACCAATAGTGATGTGGTGTTGGGCCCCAGCAAACCGTTTAACGAAAAGATTTTCCAATTCTGAGAAAGTTTTGACCGAAACATTTGGCAACTCTGCATACCAATAAAAGGCCATCCCTGACAGGCTACTGATGAATTGGCGAAATAGCAAAGCATCACGCTCACCGGTGTTGCAACAACTAGCACAAAAATGTGCGACATGCTTCCAGGGGTTTCCCGTACCGTCGAAAGTCTTAAAAAGAGGTGGTACGAAGCCCTTTGGGTATTGAACGACATCAAATTCCTCAGGGTAAGGTCTACCCGTCTGAATAGATGCTCCACTCTTGGATTGGGCTAGGGCTTCTCACACCTGCTATTCCACCATGTTTTTAATGTCCTTCTCGGGTATTAAACTTTGGCCAGAATCTTTCTTGAGTTATTCATCTCCGTTGATGGAGGAAACCTCTTTTCTTCCATCGCTGATATGTATGACTTTTGGATGCACTTCTTTGGGTGTCTGTGGCTGACTCTGGAGGGCGGCTAAGGCAGCGCTCATTTCCTCCATTCGCTTTTCTAATTGTTTTATGGTGTTATCTTTTTATTACAGGAGTCTTTGCATTAGTTCTGGGTCTTCTTCCGCACTTGCTGGGGTTTCCCACAGCAATGACGCTCGAGTCTCCACCACGTTAACTTTAGAAAATTCCTCTTCCATGAACTCTGACAGATCCTCCTCATTCTCTAGTTCTTCTTTTCTCCCTTTTACCAACTGCTGGATGTCACTTCTTAACTTTTCTATAGCAGTTTCACGTGGTGTCCCCCAAACGGCCTCACGGTTATCGGGTGATGACTGTCGCATTTCGTCTTTCGGGGTTACTCTCAGAGCCATAACACTCTCTTCAGATCTGGGCTCCTTGACGGGACTTCTCTTCTTAGAGCATTTTGTCAGTACCGGTTCGACGATATTATGTTGCCACACCATCCTTCTTGAAGTTGGGAGCCTCGGACCGGACGATCTGTCGGCTGTATGTTGGTAAGTTGTGTTCTTTAATATGCAGACCTGATACAACGACGGGTGACCTTCTTTCATTAGTTTGTATTTTCCTTCTCGATCTCTCTAGAGTAGTGACAGGGGTCACCATTGGTCCGAGGCGAGATTTGACTGGTACTCACCCCATCCTTCTCAGGATTTCAGATACAGGGCATCTTTCTTTCCTTTCTAATTTCTCAACTACTAGTTACAATTGAGGTAGCGGGGTAGTCTTCATCTTCATCTTCCTATGATCATTGTAGTACGAAGGTCGGGGTAATGCAATGGCAATCTTCCAGGCATCTTCTTCATTGGAAGCAGCAGAGAGAGGGTGGAACCTACTCCCCTCTAGCGGCAGTGAAATTTCCGAGTTCTTCCTCTTCTTCAGGAATTTCTATAGGAATGGCCGCTTCAGCAGCCCTGATCTTTCTGATTCTAGCAATCTTCCTGTTCCTCCTTTGTGTTCTGGTTAAGGGTGCAAATCTTGAATTAGACCCTATCTCAAACACAGATGGTGTTGCAGCAAAAGTCGAACCCTCCATAGTAGCAGGCTCATCACTGAATTGGACTTCCTTCCCCTTTAGTTTGGTGGGAGCAGGGGTAGGTGCAGCGACGATTAGATTGGTGGGGGTAAAGATAACAGTCCTGGGAGTGACAACTAATCTCCTACGAACACCAGTGTTTTCCTCAATTGGGGCCCTTTTCATGGGAGGAAATTCTTGTGTTGACTTCAGGTTGAACTCAATTGCAGGTTCCACAGTTTTTGGTACTTTGGCCATTAGTGTAAAGAGGGTAACGTCTCCGAACTTGATGTTTGTATTGTTGAATCCTTGTCAGAAGTGAATGACTGCTTCGTCGGGCAGTACATCCTTGCTGACGCTAAGTCCAGTCCATCGACGAAGGAGAAAATTAGCTTTGGTGTAGACATCTTTTGCAGTGTAGATTCCGAATATCAGTTCCATACTACGCTTCCTTCCATTATAAAACTTCTAGGACGAAAAAGGAATTACGCCAAAAATAGAGTCTGAACACATTTTTATTCATCTTGTTCGTTTCTTAGTTTTGTTTATAAAGTATTTCAGATTTTGTTTTGTTTTGTTTGTTTGTAGTTTAAAAAAAGAGGTTTGTTAGGAACAAAATAATTAAAGGAGAAAGGGTAGAGAAAGGTAAAAGACCTAATCCAGAATTGGAAAGGAAGAGAAAACCTCACTAGACTCTCATCTCGATGAACAGCTCCTAAGATAACACCTATTTGAGAGTCCACCCCACCTCTAAGAGGCAGAATGATTCTGGAACATCTCTGTTTAGAGATGTCTAAATAGTGGCTCCAGAATCTAAGAAGAGTTTACTATACTTGTTCAAGGTAGAAATGAACACGGTATGTCAACGGAAAGAATGGTAGTTTATTCCACTAGGGATATGAACTCACTACCAATTTATGAAAGCAAAACCATCTGATCCAAATGGAGAGGAATTTTTACCTAGCTGAGTCGCTAGAAATTGTAGGCATATTTATAGGTTATATGTTTTGAAAAGGGGGTCGTCTACAGAAGTTTTCGTCGTATTTTATTTGAAATTAAATTTATTGTATATATAGTTTTAAATAATTTGGAAAGTGGTGTTTGATTTTGAAAATAATTTTAAGTTTAATTTAATAGGAAATTGTATAGCTTTTCAAAAATGATATTTGAAAATAAAAGTTTAAATTTTAAAATATGAAATCAAACCGATCTCACATCCTAAATGGTTTATATAATCGAGCACTGCATCACAAACTGTGTATCTGTCCCGAGGAATAGACGCACTGCTTGATAATGTGGCTCGATTAAATAAACTAAAAGATTTGTGACATCCGTTTGGTCTGCGAACCAATTTTATAAGCCGACATATTCCCCTGTTTAATATGAAGAAATGAAGCAGCGTTTATATTACCTGGGTTCTTAAAGTTCCCTATAAGGGTAAGCACCTATAGTTAATTACATCCTAAATATCTGAAGACACTTAAGAAAACTCTCGATAAAGCTCAGTAGTTTCGCTTTCAAGAATTTCAAAGTTTAAGCATTCGAAGGATTTGATTTTAGAATTTCAAAAGGGATTGGATCAAATTTAGAACATCCTATTTTGGGAATCCAATGGAAGAAAGGTAGGGGATGTTACGGATCCGAGGAGAATCTCGGTGACTTCACTAGTATCCATTTTGTTTGGCTTGAATTTGAGGAGATGTTATTTGATGTTGCAATTCTGCCAATTTTAATTAATTAGGACTTATACTTGTATGATATAATCATACAAATAGCCTCAAAGATTACGAGGGTTTATGTCGTACTAAACGACTACCTCGGAGTCCTAAGACGAGTTAGGGCTTAAATTGTAAATAATGATTATGCAAATGCATAAAGATAAGTGAGGGTTTATGTTATGCTAGGCAAACTACCTCGAAGTCCTATGCCTGGTTGTTTAATAACTAAGGAAAGGAAAGCTGACGTAGATGACCGTGCAATCCACCGCGCTTGCTCCGAGCTCCTTGTTGTTGCAAAGGGTTTAGTTTGAGAAGTGGAAATCAAGAGATGAGAGAAGTGTCATGGTTTAGAGGTGTTGACCTCATTTTTGATGAGGTCTTCTCTTCTTCTTTTTAGTACTTAGGATCTAGCCTTAGGCTTTTCCTTTGTCTATCTTAGAGGATTAGAATTGAGACCCACCACCTAGAAATTCAAACCACTTCTTAACTCCTTGCAAACTCCACAAACTTGATCGCTAGACCCCTAATCACCTAGAGGGTTGAAATCAAATGTGGAAGTTTAAAGGATGAGTTCCTATAGGACTCTTTGGCCTTAGGACTACCACAGGTGGCCTCGGTGCAGTGAAGGGGGCTGACTTACACACACACTACATTTATACACGACACTTTCACACAGCTATACTCAACTTGGCCTCTGACTCATGTAGGTGATTCACATGGATGGTCCTTAACCCTCAAGCCCTTGGCTAAGGGTTAGGAACAACATAGTGGATACCTCAAATGAGTCCCTTCATGGCTCATGTGGGCTTGATATGGCTTCATGGCTCAACCAAAATGATTTTATTCCACTTATATTCACCCGATCTTCGATTTTCCAAATTTTTAATTTTTGACCCAGGGACCCTACACCGCTTACCTGCTGAAAACCCTTGAAATCCTCCAAAATTTCCAAATCACCCAAAATTCCTCAAAACCAATCCCAAACATTTCCACATCACTCAAATTGATCATTCATAGCCAAAAATACCAAAAATTCCAAAAATACCTCCCAATACCCTCCAAATACCCAAAATACCCCTCTTGACCCAAAAATCCAAAAATTCAGAAAATTCCCAGAAAATTGCAGAAAATCCCAAATATTCCCAATTTCATTTTGTTCAACTACACCATGGGCCAATTTTGTCAATTTACCCTACTTTTATCAAAACCCCAGATTTGACCCATTTTAACCTAAAGTGAACCCGATGTCGAACCAAACCTACCCGATTGACCCAAATTCTGGTCCAATTCAATTCTAAACTTCAATTCAACATTCCCAACACCAATTTAGACCAAATCCAAGTTCAATTTGATTGACATTTGGATCAATTTCACTTTTGGCCTTAAAGCCCGATTTGGACCCATGACTCGAAACCTAACCCAAACTCACCCGATTCAACTCCAATTAACCCCAAATCTTTTCTAAACCTTCCTTAACATCCCTACAAACAAAACACTAACATGATTTGCCCAAAATTTAGACCCAAACCCCACTCAAATTCAACCCAAAGCTAAAAGGCCCGATTTTGACCTAAACCCGAAACTTAACCCAGAATAAGCCCGAACCCCAAAATCAAAACCCAACCAAGGCCAAAACCTCTTTGAAACACTCCCATAAACATTTCCCAACACTTATTTTACATCAATTTCAACCCTAGCCCAACATTGGCCCAAGTTAGCCCAATTTGACCTACATTGACCCATTCACCGAAAGAGGTCCAGAATCCGACCCAAACCTAGCCCAAACACTTCGAGTTTATTCCAAATCATTCATGAAACATTCTTAAACTAAATTCAACACTCATGGGATCCAATCCTTTGCAAAATTTACATCCACCAATTTGTTTTCAAACCTAAAGGCCCACTTTCCTAAACCATTCTAAAAGCCCATTTCCACGAATACAAAAGCCCGAAAATTGGCCCTAAAGCCCACATGGCAATTTCTTTTCATCATACCTTTAATTGATATCACCCCTAAGTTTCAAAATCATCATTAAACCATTCCAAATCAAGCTTCATACAAATTCCCATCAAATTACCAAAATTTCTAAAATCCATTTTCATGAAATTGACCAAGCTTTTCCCCAAGCCAAAGACAAGCCATGAAGCCATGCATGAGCCCCATAGGAGCCGTGAGAGCCATGGAATCCACTTTTCACCTCACCAAACCATTAATGGTAAAAGGGGGGATCTATTTCTTAAACCTTTTTTAAGCTCTTTTTACCTTAAACATGATACACTATAAACCATACTTTGCCACCTAATCCTTGATGTGGACTTCACTACCTTTGGTAGGTTGACTCACATGAGCCTCCCAGCCCAAAACCAAAGCTTGGAAGGGTACACCAAACCCAAAATGGCGGGTTGACCCATTTGGACCCAAAATGAGCCTCTCCCATACCCTTTTGATTCGAACCCTTTACACATGTCCATGGCCGATTGATTGCACAAACCTCAGACCACTGACCCACTGGACCTGAGGGTGACCCATGCCTGTCGGCCAGCCGCACAGGTCGCCGGAAAACACCATGGCCGAGACCTTGGGAGGAGCCGAACTTTGGAATTCCACCTTGCTTGAGCTGCCCCATGCCCAGTGGCCACCATAGGCTGTTCTTCCATGCCGAGAGCAGGCTGATCCCGAGCCCCTAACTCTCCACGGGAGGCCCTCCATCCACCTCTGTTTAAACCCGACCCCTCGCGGCCATGAGAGGAGAGTTGCACGAAACCTTGCCGAAACTGCGCAAAATTGTTCCAAACCCTTCTCCATCCTTAGAGCGAGTTGATCCCAGGTGTCGATTTGCCCTAATCCCCACCAACGAATCCGATTTCTCGGCGAAATTTCACCGAAAACCGGGACACTTTGCCACGGTGAGCCAATCCTCGAGTTGACTGGTCCTACACCTTCAACTGGACCAAGAGGAGAAGTTTCCCCCGAAAGCCCCATCTCCGGGCCACCCGGTTGCTCCGGCCTCCGAAGCTTTGTGATCGGCTGTGGTCGAAATCCTACCTAGGCAATTCACGAGACCGGGAGACTTCATGCGGAGCTTGTTGGGATCCAATCGAAGGTGAAACAACCCTCAGATCGAAGCCACACTTCTCTGAGCGAAGGTATGGCCTCACTCTTCTTCCCGAGCTTCTGAACATTCTCCATTTTCATTGAGTCAATTTTATGCCACATAAACCATATGGATGTGTTCGTCTTCTCGAGACGAATCCGTAGAGCATAAGAACGATAAATTTGGTCAAGTATCGAGTGAGATCTTAGGCCTAGAAGACGGACGGCTCTCGGGTAAGGACGTCTGGGGACGATGAACGGATGCCGTTCATTTAATACACGCGCGGATGGACGGCCAGGATCGCGCCGGATAAGGAGATGGAACGACACAGCGGGCCCCGGAGCGGCGAGTCAGATGGCGGCGTCGAATCGGAGAGCGCCACGCGGCGTTTCGGAGCTGCCGAGGTTGACGCGGCGCCGCGTGGATAAATAGAAAATTAGGGTATTTTCTGATTTATTTAATTCCCTAAACTTCAAAAATCCATAACTTTGTGTAGGAAAATCAGAAAAATAAAATAAAAATATCCTCTTGCTCAGTGAACGAGAGGAGAATAATGTGGAAAAGAAATTATTTAATTTCATCGAAGTATTTTATTTTTAGTGATTTATTTCCCTTCTGCATTGTTTTAATTCTCCATGCATATAGGAAATTCACCATGGCATGAGACCATAGGGCTTTTGAAGCCTCTGAATTTGGGAACATTCCCTGAATTTTCCAAAGTCAGAGGTCATCCCTATGATACTGAATTTTCCGTTGGAGTACTATGTTCATTTCTACCTTGAACAAGTATAGCCAACATTCTCTCGGATTTAGGAGCCACTGTTTAGACACCCCTAAATAGAGAGGTTCCGAGATCCTTTTACCTCATTTTTGAGGTGGGGTGGACCCCGATAGGTGTTAGTTTAGGAGTGATCCTCGAGTCGAGAAGTCTTGCATAAGACTTTCTTTTCCTTTCCCACTCTGAATCGGATTCATTACCTTCTCTACACCTTTGAACATTCCGTTCTAAAGAAACAAACCCTCTAATGAATGACTCTTTTAACAAATAACTCCTTCTTATAAATACATGAATAAGAATGTGTTCGGACTCTGTTCGATTCCTTTCTTTTCGTCCTGATGAGAAGAAGCATAACTTGGGACTGACAATCAGAATCTACCCTGCAGAAATCGAAGCCCCAAAGCTGATTTTCTCCTTCACCAATGGACTCGACTTCGCTGTTTACATGGATGAGCTGCCCGACAATGGGATCATATGGTTTGGATAAGGATTCGAGAACACAAATGTCAAGATCACCGACGTTTCCCTTTTCGCGCTGACAAACAAAGTATACGAGCCGAGAAGCCGTTGATCGAGTTCGACCTTAGAGTCGACTCGAGAGTTTCCTCCCTGCAAAAGATTCCGAATGAGAGGAATGCTCTGCGTCCGCGGGAGGACTATTGTTGCTACCCCCACTGAGTGCAGTTGTCTCTGCACCTACCCGGCTACGCAAATTAAAGGGGAAGGAAATCCGGAACTATGGTGAACTCTGTTACCGTGGAGGGTACGGACCTTCTGTGAGACCTTCGTTTTTGAAATCGGGTCCGGCTCGAGAATTCCATCACTAACACGAGCCCAGAAGGAACGAAGTAGGAAGATTGCCGGGAAGGCCGGAGGCTGCCGAAGTTGCTTTCTGGAGGAAATCCCGAAATCCACGAGTACACACCACTACTGAATACATACCATTGCTGAAGATACACCCTTTTTGGAAGGAAGTAGATTCCACCCCCTTTCTGCCGCAGCTGACGAGGAAAATGTCCGCAAGATTGTTTCTACATTACCTCGACCAGCATACTACAACGACAACAGAAAGAAAAGGGCTAGGATCACACCATTTGCCCAACTACGGATCGTGATCGAGAAGCTAGCGAAGAAAGAGAAATGCCCAATATCAGAAATTTTGAGAAGGATAGGGCGGGTTCCAGTCAAATCCCGTCTTGGGCCACGAGTAGAACCCGCCATCGTTACAGAAAAACCAAATAAAAGGATGAAGGCTAGTCCTCCTGTCGTTGTTTCAGGGTTACAGATTAGGGAGGATACCACCTTCCAGCATTTGGCTGACAGACCATCTAGTCCTAGACCTTCTGCTGCTAGAAGGATGGTATGGCGTCCCACTGCTTGGACGATTAAGATTGAAACAACGGCCGAGAAGGAAAGTCTCGTCGGGAGACTTGAATCCGAAGAAAGTGCTCTTGCGGTAAAAGGGACTCATGAGAAGGGAACCCGACGGCCATCACACGACAGCTGCAAGGATGCACGAAAGGACCGCATAGAGGATGCTTATGGAAAAGTTGAGGAGCGGATATTCGACTATTAGCAAAAGAAAGAAGAGAAATTCGGGGATGAGATTGATTCATCGGAATTCATGGATGATGAGTATGCGAGAGATCAACATGGTCGAAACGCGAGCTTCGTCGGCTTCACGAGGCGCTCCTGCGGCCGCGGGAAGAGAGGAGCCGAAAGTGATGAGGAGGCGGCTTCGAGAGAATGACGATACGATCGCCCGAATGGCGAAGAGGATGGAAGAGATGGGCGTAGCCCTAGCCACTCTCCAAAGTCAAGTGCAACCCCAAGAGAGACAACCCCGAGAGGTCATTCACATTGTAGACGGAGGAAAGGAGATTACATCCAGTCAACGGGGATGATCGGCTAAAGAAAGATACAACACAAAGTATGATTCCGGAAAAAGATATTAAGAGCTTGGTGGAACGGCGAGTGCGAGAAGCCTTAGCATAATCGAAGAGCGGGACATCCATTCGGACGGGTAGACCTTACCGGAAGAAGTCGACGCTGTCCGATACCCGAAAGGCTTCGTACCACCTCTGTTCAAGACCTTTGATGGAGCAGGAACCCCAGATAGCATGTTGCACACTTTCGTGCCAGTTGTTGCAATGCCGGCGGGAGCGATGCATTACTCTTCCGACAATTCGTCAGCAGCCTGTCAGGGATCGCCTTTGATTGGTATGCAAAATTACCAAATGGTTCAGTGAAGACATTCTCAGAACTAGAAAACCTCTTCATCAAGCGATTTGCCGGAGCTCAGCACCACATCACTATAGGTGATTTAGTGGTAGAGAAGCAGAAGCCGAACGAAACTTTGGTGGATTACATACTTCGATGGAGAAGGAGAAATCTAAGTATGAAGTGTGAGCCACAACTACAAGAACAGCATGCAATCGACATCTTATTTAAAAGCATTCACGGCCTGATAGCACTTCTCCTCAAGGAATTTACTATTAAGACTTTTGAGAAGTTGTTAAGCAAGACCGGGAGCTTGCAAGAGGAGGCGAAGCAATTAAGTTTCGCCGATAAGACAGACAAGCAAAAGACTATGAAGACTTTTGAAAAGAAATCCGGGATCATTGCCGCAGTCGACAAAGGCAAGCAACCGATACAAATATCATCTGAACGGCCGCGACAACCTCGACAAAATTATCAACAACCTCGACCCGGCTATCGATCATCTCCACAATATGAACAACCGCCTCGTCCACAACGTACATTAAGGGAGCTTCGAGCGGGGAATATCCATTCAAGAATGAGGCGATGCCGAAAATGTTCCGTAGTCCGATGAAGACTCCGGATTTCCAGTTGCCGGAGCCTAAGAGACCGGAAGAAGTCAAGAGAAAGGTGATCCCAACTTTTGCCCCTACCACCGGATGCTTGGGCACAAGATAGAAGATTGCATTACCTTCGAAAGTTGGCTCGATGACAACCTTCGGAAGGGAATATAACAATCCCGAAGGAGTACATGAAGGAACCCCGGAAAGGAGGTTCCGTCGATGTTGTCTCGACTAATCTCATCGTTCCGATAGATCCCTATGCAACTGATGATGGGTGGACTACCGCTTGGACGAGGTCTTCAAAAAAGATTTTAGACAGCATCCAAACCGCTTCAGTGCGAGCGTCAATTCAGAGTTCGAAACCTGTTAAGCCGACACTGTCACTTGTGTTAGAAGAACCACCTCAACAGGAGACGATCGAAGAGAAGAAGAAAATCGACGAAGAAGAGAAGACCGAGGCTCCTAAGGCTAGACTAGGGGCTGCTTATCCTAGGATAGTTGTTTCGGATTCGGGGGAGAAATCCCTCGAACCTCGACTACTGTATGATTATTTGCTCACTCCGGTGGGATCTTATAATGATAAGGGTTATGGCGTTGGCTACGTTTTGGCTCATTTCTAACGATTACATAACTAGCGACAATCCGGACATCGAATTCGATATCAATGACAATTCTCAAATCATACACAATCTCGACGATCGCAATGACGAAGAAGACATCCATCAAGGAGGCTACGAGAGTTCAACAAGCAACGAATCTATCTGCGAGTTTCGAGGAGCTCCGGTCACAATAGAATTAGAGCCTTCGGACTGCGAAGCTAATCCGGGAAGAACCTGTCATTCGATTCGGGAAGAAACACCGAGCAAGCTCGACACTAGAGTCGGAAGAAATTACGGAAGTTAACTTAAGAAGTGGAAGAGTTCTACCTCCGAGAATGGGTCCGAAGGACAAAGGGAAGCGAGTGGTTGTTCAAGAAAAACCAACCCGACGGAGAAATACCCATTCGAAAAGAAGCCGAGTCACATGAAAATAAAGTGGACTACAACGTGCTAGCCCATCTTAGGAAACTACCAGCCAAACTGAGCATCTACGACGCTCTTATCTTATCAAAGGAGATGAGAGAAGCTTTGATCAAGGCCTTACTTGATCCGGAAATTTGCTTAGCTCAAATGGCCGGAGATTCCTTAGATGAGGTTTGTTCGTTAAAGGAACAACGAGGTGTTACCTTCACGGACAATGACCTATTACTTGGGACGACGAGACCACAACCGACCGTTGTACATTTCAGTTACAATTGGGAAGTTTACACTCTCCAGAGTATTGGTGGATCTAGGAGCATCAATCAATATAATGAGTCTTCGAACACTAGCATATTTGGAAATTGATGCTCGCGAGCTCGAAGCCGACAAAATGTTATTAAGAGGATTCAACCAGAAAGGAGAAAGAGCCCTCGGATCAATAACACTACTAATGAAGACAAGTGACTTAACAAAGACAACCGCTAAATTTCACATAATTGATTCAGAAACGTCGTTCAACGCTCTCTTGGGCCGACCATGGATACATGAAAACGAGGATGGTACCATCATCTCTACATCGGTGCATCAAATACTACGATGGAGGGGAACGGTGCATCAAAGGTGACTTACAGCCATTCTCCGTACATGAAATTGGAATCCATGAAGATGCAGCTTATTATGCACCTCCGAAGAGAACATTCTTCTCCAGAGATACCATAACGAATGAAGCAAAGAAAGTTCGGGGCAATGAAGAACCTGAAGTTCTAGTCCAACAGTCACTCACCACTCCCTTACGGCGAGATGGTGAAGGTTTCTCCGCAACTCGCATCCGAGGTCGAGGCCGGGGATGAGGTCGTGGTAGAGACGTTAGGACGGTTGGACGGAGAAACCAGCCATCAATGTTGATTGGGAAGACAGTTCTGAAGAAGAAAAATAAATCAAGCAAGAAGCAGCGACAATAAGTCGGAAGAAGCCGCAATTCAAGATCTCTCTCAAAGATGAGAAGAACGAAGATTACAAATCGATGTACGAGAAGATTAACCACTATGTACATACTATGACCCTAACCCGATCCATTCTAATAAGGTCGAGGGTATGGTGGTCGAAGAGGTACATAGCGGCGGTGCGAAGCCGATCAAATTCTACCGTGGTGCTCCTTCCTCCAAAGCTGAAAATAATGTACAATTTGAAGATGTCACTTCATCAGAATTAATGGAATTACCTTTTGAGTGGTACTCTCCACTGTGTTCAAAATTTAATTCGGCGTGGTTTCTTACCTCGACAATGGACAAAAGGCCGATCACAACATTTTGAAAAATTATGGAATAACTCCGGACGCCCACCGATTCAAAGCATGGTCTCGGATTCGGCACGGTAGGATCGGTTGACGATACTGAATTTTGCTCAGTTGTCACTTGCGAGTCTAATGAAAACTGCATGGAAACTACGAGAAGAATTTGAAGATTTATAAATTGGAGATGCTCCACGAGAATTCGAAGAAGAGATCGAATCTACTGATAGATGAGTTAACGGAAGTTAACTTAGGTACTAACGAAAAGCCTAGACCTACCTTTGTTAGCTCCTTACTCGATAAACAAGACTCCGAAGAAATAATCGAGTTATTAATGGAATTTAAAGACTGTTTTGCTTGGAACTACGATGAGATGCCGGGTTTAGCTCCGGAGGTCGCAATCCATAAGCTAGGAGTGGATCCTACTTCCGTCCCGATCAGACAAGGTCCCGGAAGAATGCGTACTAGAGATTGACCAACAAGTCATAGCTGAAGTTAAAAAGCTAATAGACGCTAAATTTGTCCGTGAAGAACAATACCCGACTTGGTTAGCCAATGTGGTGCCGGTCGAAAGAAGAATGGTCGGATCGAGAATTTGTGTGGACTTCGAGAGATTTAAACAAGGCATGTCCAAAAGATGAATTCCCTCTACCGATCCCGAATTAATGATCGACATTGCTTCGACAAATGAAATATTCTCATTCATGGATGGATCTTCGTGATACAACCGGATAAAAATGGCTCCAGAAGATGAAAAGCTTACGGCATTCGAACGCCGATCGGAGTATATTGCTTACACGGTGATGCCATTCGGACTCGAAGAACGCGGGAGCGACATACCGGAGGGCGATGACAAGAATTTTTGATGATCTCATCCACAATCGAGTCGAATGCTACGTGGACGATGTGGTCATCAAAAGCAAAGTAAAGGACAACCACTTGTATGATTTGAGAATTATTTTCGAACGATTAAGGCAATTTAACCTTAAGATGAATCCCTTAAAATGCGCCTTCGGCATCACCTCAGGGAAATTCTTAGGATTCATTGTCCGACATCGTGGAATTGAAATCGACCCGGAAAAGATTAAAGCTATCTTAGAAATGCCGCCTCCGAAAACCTTAAAACAACTACGATCTTTTCAAGGGAAGGCTGGTATATCTTCGACGCTTTATCTCGAACTTGTCAGGTAGGTGTCGGCCTTTCTCGGCACTAGTTAAAAAGGACGCCAAATTTATTTGGGAAGAGAAATGCCGAGAGGGCCTTCGAAGACATTAAACAATATTTAATGACACCTCGATGTCTTAGCGGCCCCGGTCTCGGGTAGACCGGTGATACTTTATACCGCGGCTTTAGACGACTCTCTCGGAGCCTCGTTAGCCGGGTCGATGATGAGGGTAAAGAAAATGCTCTTTACTACCTAAGCCGTTGTTTACTTCCGACGGAAATAAGGTATCCCGCAATTGAAAAGCATCTGTTTGGCCTCGATCTTTGCCGCTCAAAGCTCGGGCATTACATGCTTTCTCATAAGGTCAACCTCGATCTCGAAATTTAATCCATTGCAATACTTGATGACCCGTCCGATGCTTTCCGGCGGACTTGCCGGATGGTCGATGATATTATTGCAATTCGATGTAACTTTTGTGCCTCTTCGTGCGGTAAAGGGACAAGTCTTAGCGAGACATCCTCGCGAGCACACCCTTTGCGGCGAGATTCTCCTCTCGATGACGATTTGCCAGATGAACAAATAATGAACCTAGAAGACCCTGATGATCGACGTTGGGAATTATATTTCGACGGAGCATCTTCAGCACACAAAGATGAAGAATCACAAGTGATAGTGCCCGGTAAGGCAGGAATCGGATTAATCTTTATAACACCGGAGCGGGGGATGTTAAGATACTCCTACCACTTGACAGAGCCGTGTACAAACAACGAAGCAGAATACGAAGCCCTCATAACAGGATCGGAATTAGCTATTCGAATGGGGATAACGAGACATCAACATCTACGGGGATTCACGGTTAATCATTCGACGGATCGCCGGACGATACAAAATTTTAAAGCCGAGACTCGAGCAATACTTCCAGTATGCCATACAGTTGTTGGAACATATTCCGAATGTGACGATCTACAAAATTCCCAGAAAGGAAAATGCCTTGGCAGATGCGTTAGCTCGCCTCGCAAAAGAATTTGCCTGTTTGCAAGATGAATCAGTGGAAGTGTCAGTTCACGGACGTCAAGTCCTATCACAGCTCGACATAGACACAATACACAAATCGAGAAAAGAGAAAGGATCGGTTGCGGCGGTGACGAAAAACACGGAAGATTGGCGACGGCCATTAATAGACTACACCGCAAACGGGAAAACTACCGGACGATAGGTCGCTAGCCCATCGGATCGAGAAAGAACTCTGTCCTACGCATTAATAAACAACACGTTATACGAAGGTCTTTCGATCAAATGTGGCTAAGGTGCCTAAGCGGGTCCGAGGCCCTTTAAATCGTTAAAGAGGTGCATTCGGGACTCGTGGCACTCACCGGTCGGGTCCGAAGATGAAAATGAAAATTAAAAGATTAGGGTACTACTGGCCCTCGATGATGACCGACTGCATGAAAATCGCCAAGAGCTTTCACCCATGCCAAGTGCACGGAGTGGTTCTACACCAACCTCCAAATGTGCTACATCCGACAATTGTGTCGTGGCCATTTGGATGTTGTGGCATAGATATAGTGGGCCCAATAGAACCACCATCTTCAAAAGAACATCGCTTCATTCTGGCGGCTACAGATTACTTTTCCATGTGGGCAGAGAGCGGTTCCACTCGGAGAAGTGAAAGCACACCATGTGCTACGGTTTTCAAGAACTAAGTTGTCTACCATTTCGGAGTGCCGCGCGAGGATTATCTCGGATAATGGATCGACATTCGAAGCACACACATCGATAATTTTGTCGGGAGACACGGAATCGGCTGGCGATATTCAACAATTTACTACCCAAGAGCAAACGGCACAGTGCGAGGCTTTTAATAAAACTCTCGTTCAAATCATAAAGAAAACTTTGGACGATAATAAGAGAAATTGGCACGAGAAGTTATTAGAAGCCTTATGGGCCTACCGGACAACCTTCGAACTCCTACTCGAAGCTACACCTTACGCTCGCGGTGTATGGGTCCGAGGTAGTGTTACCCTTAGAGGTTCGGCTTCCTTCACTCGGAATTGCGGTTGCAAACAAAATCACGACGAGAAGAGAATGCCGAGTTACGACTAGAGGAATTAGAAAGCCTGGAAGGAAAAGACTTGCGGAGCGACGGGAATTTAGAACTATACCAAGCTAAGATGGTTCAAGCCCATGACAAGCTGGTCCGCCCGAGAACCTTGAAAGTTGGTGACTTAGTTCTCGTTCTCGAAGACCTATTCTTGCACACCGCAAGATAGGAGGAAAATTTGAACCCACTTGGGAAGGGCCGTTTGTGGTTGAGGCGAGTCTACTCGGGAGGCTCCTACCGACTAGTGAGCGCCGAGGAGAACGACATATGCTTCCGATCAACGGACGATACTTGAAAAAGTATTACGCTACCGATGTTTCGAAGGAATGAATTCTTCATCCCTAGAAGCACGGGCGAAGTAGTTACTTATGACTGGGTCCGAACCCAAAAATAATAAAAGATGTGCTAAAATTAATAAAATCATGATAATAAAGCTTTCCTTGTTTTCTCTTCCACATCAAAATCTCTTTCCTGATCTTATCCCACCTCATTCCTGTTAAATTTAAAAATACAAAAAGTAATAATAAAAAAATGTGTGTCTTTAATAAACATTTTCTTAATGTTCTTGTTCTTAGTACAACCCCTGATACTTTTCCTTATCTTTCCGCAGGGAAATGTCGAAGCGCGGTTGGTCCTGAACTTTAGAAATGGCGTAAGCCTTGCACTCGACGAAAAGAGGGTGAAAGATGGAGCGATAATCGAGATTGACTCGGACTTCGCACCGGCGGAGCCTACGGTACGAGGAAAGTGGCGGGTCCCGGTTGACCGAGAGGACCGCCGGTCGGACGGTGATGAAAGTGGGTGGCCCAAGCCACCGATCCAGCGACGAAAAGGAAAGCAAATGCTTGAAGAAGACAAGAAAATCAAGTCCGCAGTCGCTACGGCGGAGGGCGGGCTTGTCGGCTCCGCGCCCACGAAATATTCGGGAAGTTCGAAGAGCTACTCTCACGACAACGCAACGAAGAAATAAGAATCGCCGTATCCGTAAGATGTTAACCAAACTAGCGGCGGACCGGCGCGATGAGGCGATTGCTACTGCCGGTACATACACTTCGAGGACGCCGGTTCACCGGGTGCCGGAAGAAAGGAGGCCGGCTCTAGGATAACGAAGGGACCGGGGAAATCTCATGAAGATCGGAAGAAAGAAGGCTACCACGCCACCAAATAGAACCACCGGTAATGCATAACCTTGTTGCAGAAGCAACCCCGGAGGATGTCCCGACGGACATCATCCCCGAGGAGCCGAGGTATGCAGGAGAATGTGAAGGGATTGAGCCGTATATCCCACAATACATCACCAGGCCCCGCTATTTGCAGATTATTCCAGAGTAAGAGCTGGAAAGAATGCAGAATGTCGAAAAGAAAACTTTTGAATACTTCGAAAGAATCAGAGGCAAAATGATCAATATACTAGAAGGCCTCGAGCTACATACAGACGTATTCTCAGAATATGAACAACAACAAATCGTGGATTGCATCCGGGATTTGAAAAGAATGGGCCGAGCGGGCCGCCTAGAGAAAACACCTACTCGGAACCCGGAGATGGATGCCGGGGAAAGGAAGAATCACGATACAATGCGGATGCTTGCTACAACTTCGCGAGAAGACGGGAAGGGAAACCCATCGGGAATACTTCGTCATGGCCGAGTGGATCCGATGCCATTAGTCATCAAGAGAATGGTAAAAAGATTGATAACATGGAGGGTACGCGGCGGTTGCATACCCAACAAGCTGCATTATTAACATCTACAAGCGGGGTATTGCATACCCCCGCACATAGATCACCACGACTTTGTCGGACACTACTGCACGAGTTTCTTTCTCGAACAAGTGTAACATCATGTTCGGATCGCATCCTCCGGATAGCGGGCCCGGGTGAGTTCCGAGGGCCGGTGAAGATACCATTACCGGTAGGTTCCGTCATGATGCTGAAGGGCAACGGAGCGGATGTCGCTAAACATTGCATACCGGGAGTACCGGTGAAGCGGATCTCGGTTACTTTCGGAAGGATGGACGACGGAAGACACCTTACCACTTCCGACCGGACCCGAGCTAGAGAGCCTCCGGCCTTACGAGCTGTGAGTTACATGGAAAATATCACACCTCCAACGTACATCCATCCGGCATCCTTGCCAAGGATGGCTTGGAAGGTGATGTTATTGACCATGTACCTCATTATTCAGACATGGATTTCTGACAGTTACCATTTTTGGATGGATCGACAAAGATCATACATAGTCCGTTTTGAGTCTACATGGATTGTATGAGATGTATTCCAGATCGAGTTGTATGATGTATCTTCGACATGATTGGAATGAAAGTGACCATGTCACATTTTTGGCCTTCACCTCTTTTGTGCAAATTGACTGGGAAACGCCATTAAAGTTAAATGAACTTCGAACAAAGAACAAAAAATAAATAAAAAAAGAGAATAAAAGAAAAAAAAACTTTCCGTAAAAATCTAAAAATGACGAACACCAAATTCACATGAACATTAAATGAACGATAAAATAAACTTGAATCGTTAAAGGACAAACAAAATAAACACAAATTTCAAATCAAATCTCGATCAAATTTCAAATTCAACCTTCCAGATCTCAAATCAAATTTTCAATCAAATTCAAATTCAATCTCCCAAATCCGGAATCCAATCCGTTCTACTCTTTCCCTTATGCGGGATGGAAGTGGTTGATTCCATTGACACGGATCGAATCTGATGGCAAGGAATTATATCCAATCCAAACCAGTGACTTCCGATCAACTCTTATGAACGGGGTATGTAACATCTACATATTCCCGCCTAATCTATTTCCTTCCATGAAAGTCTTTTACAACTTTCATGAGATTCTCGAAATAACAAAACTCCACACTTTTCAAATCAACATTACAAATCTTTGCAATGTCAATGACTATTCAAATTCAAATTTTTGGGGTTGAGGATTTTACATCCGAGACTGCATTGCTTTAGGATCCTTTCCTTATCACAATGAAATACATCAAAATCAAATTCTTGGGGTTGAGGATTTTACATCCGAGACTGCATTGCTTTAGGATCCTTTCCTTATCACAATGAAATACATCAAATTTAAATTCTTAGGGTTGAGGATTTTACATCCGAGACTGCATTGCTTTAGGATCCTTTCCTTATCGCAATGAAATACATCAAATTCAAATTCTTGGGGTTGAGGATTTTACATCCGAGACTGCATTGCTTTAGGATCCTTTACTTATCGCATTGAAATACATCAAATTCAAATTCTTGCATTGCTTTAGGAGCCTTTCCCTATCGCAATGAAATACATCAAATTCAAATTCTTGGGGTTGAGGATTTTACATCCGAGACTGCATTGCTTTAGGATCCTTTCCCTATCTCAATGAAATACATCAAATTCAAACTTTTGGGGTTGAGGATTTTACATCCGACACTGCATTGCCTTAGGATTCTTTCCCTATAGCAATGAAATACATCAAAATCTAATTCTTGGGGTTGAGGATTTTACATCCGAGACTGCATTGCTTTAGGATTCTTTCCCTATCGTAATGAAATACATCAAAATCAAACTCTTGAGGTTAAGGATTTTACATCCAATACCGCATTACTCTGAGATCTCTCCTCATTGTAATGATTCAATCCAATCAATTCAATTTTCTTTTAAGGTTGAAGATGTTACATCTAAAACAACAAAATTCCAATTTTCATTTCAAGTTCGAATTCCTTCAAATTAATCTTAACAAAACTTTAATCTAAATTAAAACTCCAAATAGAAATCTAAGCTCACACATCAAAACTTAAACTGAAACAAAATAAAATCTAAATCGAAATTCTCCCAGATCATGTGATTTTGGATTCACCTCCTTTTCCTTTCCCCAGTGAGAGTTCAGGAATCTCCAGTCTCAGAGATATACTTGACACTCCCCAGCGGAAACTCTTCTACTTTGTCCTAAGTTTGTCACTTGGACATTTGTGTTGGTTTTGTTGATCGCTTCGGTCAACACCAATACGCGCGGTGTGCTCCGTCGGCTCACCGCACTTATTGGGGGTCCATTTGTTGACCTCATTTTTGATGAGGTCTTCTCTTCTTTTTTAGTACTTAGGAGTCTAGCCTTAGGCTTTTCCTTTGACTATCTTAGAGGATTAGAATTGAGACCCACCACCTAGAAATTCAAACCACTTCTTAACTCCTGCAAACTCCATGAGCTTGATCGTAGACCCCTAATCACCTAGAGGGTTGAAATCGAATGTGGAAGTTTAAAGGATGAGTTCCTATAAGACTCTTTGGCCTTAGGACTACCACAGGTGGCACGAGTGCAGTGAAGGGGCTGACTTACACACACACTACATTTATACACTACACTTTCACACACCTATACTCAACTTGGCCTCCTGACTCATGTAGGTGATTCACATGGATGGTCCTTAACCCCTAAACCCTTGGCTAAGAGGGTTATGAACAACATAGTGGATACCTCAAATGAGTCCCTTCATGGCTCATGTGGGCTTGATATGGCTTCATGGCTCAACCAAAATGATTTTATTCCACTTATATTCACCCGATCTTAATTTTCCAAATTTTCAATTTTTGACCCCCGGACCCTACACCCGCTTAGCCTACCCAAAACCCTTGAAATCCTCCAAAATTTCCAAATCACCCAAAATTCCTCAAAACCAATCCCAAACATTTCCACATCACTCAAATTGATCATTCATAGCCAAAAATACCAAAAATTCCAAAAATACATCCCAATACTCTCCAAATACCCAAAATACCCTTCTTGACCCAAAAATCCAAAAATTTAGAAAATTCCCAGAAATTTCTAGAAAATCCCAAATATTCCTAATTTCATTTTGTTCAACTACACCATGGGCCAATTTTGTCAGTTTACCCTACTTTTATCAAAACCCCCAATTTGACCCATTTTAACCCAAAGTGAACCCGATGTCAAACCGAACCTACCCGATTGACCCAAATTCTGGTCCGATTCAATTCTAAACTTCAATTCAACATTCCCAACACCAATTTAGACCAAATCCAAGTTCAATTTGATTGACATTTGGATCCAATTCCACTTTTGGCCTCGAAGCCCAATTTGGACCCATGACTCGAAACCTAACCCAAACTCACCTGATTCGACTCCAATTAACCCCAAATCTTTTCTAAACCTTCCTTAACATCCCTAAAAACAAAACACTAACATGATTTGCCCAACATTTAGACCCAAACCCCACTCAAATTCAACCCAAAGCTAAAAGGCCCAATTTTGACCTAAACCCGAACTTAACCCGAATAAGCCCAAACCCCAAAATCAAAACCCAACCAAGGCCAAAACCTCTTTGAAACACTCCCATAAACATTTCCCAACACTTATTTTACATCAATTTCAACCCTAGCCCAACATTGGCCCAAGTTAGCCCAATTTGACCTACATTGACCCATTCACCAAAGAGGTCCAAATCCAACCCAAACCTAGCCCAAACACTTCAAGTTTATTCCAAATCATTCATGAAACATTCTTAAACTAAATTCAACACTCATGGGATCCAATCCTTTGCAAAATTTACACCCACCAATTTGTTTTCAAACCTAAAGGCCCACTTTCCTAAACCATTCTAAAAGCCCATTTCCACCGAATACAAAAGCCCAAAATTGGCCCTAAAGCCCACATGGCAATTTCTTTTCATCATACCTTTAATTGATATCACCCCTAAGTTTCAAAATCATCATTAAACCATTCCAAATCAAGCTTCATACAAATTCCAATCAAATTACCAAAATTTCTAAAATCCATTTTCATGAAATTGACCAAGCTTTTCCCCATACCAAAGACAAGCCATGAAGCCATGCATGAGCCCCATAGGAGCCATGAGAGCCATGGAATCCACTTTCCACCTCACCAAACCATTAATGGTAAAAGGGGGATCTCTTTTCTTAAACCCTTTTTAAGCCCTTTTTACCTTAAACATGATACACTCTAAACCATACTTTGCCACCTAATCCTTGATGTGGACTTCACTACCTTTGGTAGGTTGACTCACATGAGCCTCCCAGCCCAAAACCAGAGCTTGGAAGGGTGCACCAAACCCAAAATGGCGGGTTGACCCATTTGGACCCAAAATGAGCCTCTCCCCATACCCTTTTGATTCAAACCCTTTACACATGTCCATGGCCGATTGATTGCACAAACCTCCAGCCACGACCCACCTGGACACGAGGGTGACCCATACTGCTGGCCAGTGCATGGGTCGCAGGAAAACACCATGACCGAGACCTTGGGAGGAGCCGAACTTTGGAATTCCACCTTGCTGAGCTGCCCACATGCCCAGATGGCCACCATGGCTGTTCTTCCATGCCCGGAGCAGGTCGATCCCGAGCCACTAACTCTCCACGGGAGGCCCTCCATCCACCTCTATTTAAACCCGACCCCCTCGCGGCCATGAAAGGAGAGTTGCACAGAACCTTGCCGAAACTGCGCCAAAATTGTTCCAAACCCTTCTCCATCCTTAGAGCGGTTGATCCCGAGTGTCGATTTGCCTAATCCCCACCAACGAGAATCCGATTTCTCGGCTGAAATTTCAGCCAGAAACCGGGACACTTTGCCGCAGTGAGCCAATCCTCAGAATTGAGTCGGTCCTACACCTTTCTCTGGACCAAGAGGAGAAGTTTCCCGCTGAAAGCCCCATCTCCGAGGCCACCCGGTTGCTCCGGCCTCCAAGCTTTGTGATCGGGCGTGGTCGAAATCCTACCTAGGCGATTCACCGGACCGGGAGACTTCATGCGGAGCTTGCTGGGATCCGATCGAAGGTGAAACAATTCTCGGATCGAAGCCACACTTCTGCGAGCGAAGGTATGGCCTCACTCTTCTTCCCCAGCTTCGAACATTCTCCATTTTCATTGAGTCGATTTTATGCCACATAAACCGTATGGATGTGTTCGTCTTCTCGAGACGAATCCATAAAGCATAAGAATGTTAAATTTGGTCGAGTATCGAGTGAGATCTTAGGCACAGAAGACGGACGGCTCTCGGGTAAGGACGTCTGGGGACGATGAACGGATGTCGTTCATTTAATACACGCGCGGATGGATGGCCAGGATCGCGCCGGATCAGGAGATGGAACGACACAGCGGGCCCCCGGAGCACTGAGTCAGATGACGGCGTCGAACCGGAGAGCGCCACGCGGCGTTTCAGAGCTACCGAGGTTGACGCGGCGCCGCGTGGATAAATAGAAAATTAGGGTATTTTCTATTTATTTAATTCCCTAAACTTCAAAAATCCATAACTTTGTGTAGGAAAATCAGAAAAATAAAACAAAAATACCCTCTTGCTCAGTGAACAGAGGAGAATAATGTGGAAAAGAAATTATTTAATTTCATCGAGTATTTTATTTTTAATGATTTATTTCCCTTCTGCATTGTTTTAATTCTCCATTTTTATAGGAAATTCACCATGGCATGAGACCATAGGGCTTTTGAAGCCTCTAAATTTGGGAACATTCCCTGAATTTTCCAAAGTCGAAGGTCATCCTCATGAGAAGTTATTGATTTTTCAAATTCATGTTACTTGTTTTGAGTATTTTAAATCCAATAATTAGCATGTTGTGAAATAAATTCTAGGAAAATTTGGTGATGTCTCTTATGACCAGGAGGACCACTAGGAAAAATAGATTTTGAATTAGTTTATTTAAAATAACCCTAATTGGCTTAAACACCCAAAATAGCTCCTTAATTAATTAGAGCTAACCATATATCAAATTGGCTTGAAATTAATTCTCCACTGACCTTTAGGATCAGAGGAACCCACCATAAAAATTTGAAGTCAATTGGACTTGGTTAGCCCTACTAAAAGGGTTAATTAAGCCATTTAGCCAATTTAAACTTTAAAAATTCATAACTTTCAAAATAATTTTCAAAAATTTACCAAATTGGTTTTGGAGCCTCTCTGAAATCAGAGGAATTTAAGAAAAATAAAATTGTAATTTTCTAAAAAAAGTTGATTTTTTGTATTATTTTAATATTTTAATAATTAAAAAATAATAAAAATCACAAAAATAATAAAATTCACTAAAATGTTACATTTTGAATTTTAATCACTTAGGAAGAAACCCCATATTTTTCTTAGGTCTATTTGATGAGATATTAAATTTTAAAGCCCTAAGGTAATTTTAAAATTAAAAAAATGTATTTTCTAGCATTTTCACTAAAATAATTATAATAAATCAAAGAAAAATCAGAAAATTGCAAAAATTAATTCTCTAATTTCCTTGATATTAGAGAGATTTTTGGAAAATATAAATTTCAGTTTTCAACCTTTACTTTATTTTTAAATTAATTAATACTCCAAAACTTAAAATAATTATAATAAAAATAATATAATTTAAAAAATCACCAAAATTGGTCCAAGTGGTCTTTTGATCATTAGGAATGTCCCATAATTTTCTTAAGGACAGAAACTTTCCCTTGGTCATATTATTAAATTTTCCTTGGAAATTCCTATTTTCCACCAAAAATAATTACATAAATAAATTAAATACAGAAAAATCACATTTTCTCCTCTCATGTCTTTATTGGCATATGAGTGAAGTCACATAAAAATTTCAAGTTTATTTAAGCTCAATTTAGTGAGTTATGAAATTATTAAGCTTGAAGGGCAAAAATGGTAATTAAAAATTTTAACCTTTAATTAAAACTTTAGGTTTAATAAAATTAACAAGTAAAATATTTGATCTTAATCTGATTTGGATGATTGAAATTTAAATAATTAAAGGGTAGAAACCTACTAAACAATTTAAAATAAGTGAAATAAACCTTAATTAAATAATTAATTAAATTTGGAAGAATAATAAAGTTGGAATTATTAGAATAGGGATATTATTAGGAAGAGATTTATTCTTTGATTTAAAAATCCCTAAATTAATCATCTCAATAATATTTAATTCCTAATTAAAATGATAATTCAAATTTAAGTTTTAAAATGTTAAAGGACTTAATCATTAAATTAAATTAAAGTTAAATTATTAAACTCCTTTTAAATTTTCAATTAAACTAAAATTAAAAATAAAATAAAATTAAATTAAATCAAAAAAATTAAATAAATTAAATTAAATTAAATCAAATAAATTAAATTAAATTAAATAAATTAAATAAAATAAAATAAAATAAATAAATAATTAAATTAAATTAAATTAAATTAAATTAAATTAAAACATATTAAATTAAATTAAATTAAATTAAATTAAATTAAATTAAATTAAATTAAATTAAAATAAAATCAAATGAAATTAAAATTAAAATTAAAATTAAAATTAAAATTAAAATTGAAAAATCAAAATTAAATTAAAATTAAAACTAAACCAAATTAAATTAAATTAAAGTTAAGTTAAATTGAATTAAATGAGATCACCTAAGACATAAAGAAATTAAATATAAAGCAACTTGAACATTATTCCAAATTTAAATCCGATAACTGAAATTAAATTAAATCACAAATCATTTGAACATCGGTTGCCCTCGAAAGCTTTGGTTATCATAACTCCTAAATAGAATATTAAATGAAATGTTACCCCACTTATAGGATATTCAAATGTCCTAGTTCACTAAGCAAGATAACAAAACTCGAATTCTCGGACGATTAATTCATTTGGATTTAAAACAATTCCAGCAATATTGAAAAGATGTTTAAGATTCTTCTTAAGCACTTCCTCAATATCATAGGATACTTATAATAACAATTGAACTTAATTATTCTTTGATGAAGAAAATCGTCCTCAAACCAAAACACAAGAACCTAGACGTCATAGAAGATGACTAGCTATAGGATTAGGAATTTGGTAGAAAACCATAACCCTTCCCTTAGCTTTACCTAGGAACTTGCTTAAATGTTCTAATTGTGTTTTAAGTGCAGCTTGGGATGACGGGAAGACCCTCCAGGTACGCTTTTATTTTATTGCACTTTACATTATTGCAATTTTTTTAATCGCATCGCACTTACTTTTTCTTGTATGATAAACAACTGTTGCATGAAAACCCACACTTTTAGGATAGCCCCTAAAACTGAAACCAAAACTAAATTAAAAATCATTACAAGATAAAATTCACCGCCACAACATTTCAAAATATAAAACAACTCAAAATTTAATCATAAACACAAAACTACAATTACAACTAAATTAAAACGTCTTGTTGGATGATCGGGAATACCTCGAATGATGTAACCTACGTGTTGCTAACGGGATTTCCCACAGTCTAAATGAAAGTGTGGAACTCATTCGGTTGAGTTTAGCAAATTCATACGGACTAAGTGAATCCGATAAAAATAATGATGCCGGAAGGATGGAGCCAGTGGGATCTTAAGCTGGTGTCGTTATAATCAACTTTAAAATTTGTTTTAATTAAAATGTTAAAAACACTTGGAAATTAAGATTTTTCTCTAAACCAAAACACTTTCCTCATCTCCTGATTTATGACTTCTATAACTAAACCTCTGCAACGACAAGGAGCTCGGGGCACGGTGGGCAGCATGGCCATCTTTGTCAGCAAAATGACTATACATCAGCTAAACTTTCCTTAGAATTAAATAACCAATCCATAGGATTTCGAGGTAGTTTGCCTAGTGCAACATAAATCCTCAACTCTTCGTTAGGCATTTGCATGATCATGTCATGTAAATTAAGCCCTAACCGGTCTTAGGACTCCGAGGTAGTCGTTTAGTACGACATAAACCCTCATATCTTCGAGGCTATTTGTGTGATCATATCATACAAATATAAGTCCAAATTAATTAAAATTGACAAGATCAAAACATTAAATAAACATTAGGATTTTCTTAAACTCGAAACCAAACAATAGGATAGTTCGGGAAGTTGCCAAGATTCTTCTTGGATCCTCAGCTTCTCCTACCTTTCTTCCTTTGAATTCTCAAAATAAAATGTTCCAAATTTGATCCATTCCCTATTGAAATTCCAAAATTCAATCCTTTGAGAACTTAAACTTTGAAATTCTTGAGAGCAGAATTATTGATTATTATCGAGAGTTTTCTTAAATGATTCACTTCATTTAAGATGTAATTAACTATATGGGCTTGCCCTTATAGGGAATTTTAAAGAACCCAGGTAATATAAACCCTGTTTAATGTTTTCATATTAAGCAGGGGAATTTGTCGGCTTATAAAATTGGTTTGCAGACCAAACGGATGTCACAAAATCTTCTAGTTTATTTAATTGAGCCCCATAATCAAGTAGTGTGTCTATTCTTCGAGATAGGTACATAACTTGTGATGTGGCGCTCATTTATATAAACTATTTGGGATGTGAGATCAGTTTGATTTCATATCTTAAAATTTTCAAATTTAAAATTATTTTCAAAATCAAATACTACTTTTCAAATTATTTATTTAAATTAAAAATTCGCCGACAATTTCTGTAGGCGACCTCTTTTCAAAAATACAACACTCAACCTAAAAAATATGCCGACAAGAGGTTGAGTTTCAAATTCAATGTCTTAAGTTTTATTAAGGGAAATCTTAAATTTGATTAAGCATAACTGGTTAAGATCTCACAGTTCCATCATCTCGACACCACTATTTTTATCGGATTCACTTAGTCCAAATGAATTTGTTAAACTCAATTGAATGAGTTCAACACTTTCATTTATACCATGGGAAATTTCGTTAGCAACATGTGGGTTACATTATCCGAGGGATTCCCGCTCATCCAACGAGACAATTTAATTTAGTTGCAATTGTAGTTTTATTGTTTTTGTTGGTGGTTAAATTTTAAGTGGTTTAAACATGCTGGGTTTGATCATTTTCATGAGTTTATAGAATGCATGAAGATAAAACATTTAATAAATTCAAGTTGTAATAAACTTAAATATGTACCAGAAGAGTCTTCTTGTTTCCACCAACTGCAACTCAAAATGCATATTAGGGCATATATATATTTGCAAAAAACACCTAGGTAAAGCTAAGGGAAGGTTCGGATCATCTACCAACCCTATGATGTCTAAGTTCAGATCCTAGTTGTCTATCAATTCCTATGACGTTTATGTTGAAGTCCTAGTTGTCTATCAAGTCCTATGACGTCTAGGTTGAAGTCCTAGTTGTTTTTAAGGATGATTTTCTTCATCAAAGAATAATGAAGTCCAATTTTTCTTCTGAAATAACCCATCAGATTGAGGAAGTGCTCGGGGTAGGGCCCCAAACATCTTTTCAAAATTTTTGGATTTATCTTGAGTCCAAATGATTTTATTGTTCGGATGAATTGATCATCTGGGGTTTAGTTGAGTCTTGACTCTTGCTCAACGAATTTAGATGTTTTAATTCTCTTATGAGAGAGGTGACATGTCACTTGATATTTCATTTAGAAGTTATGAAATGAAAGTCTTTAGGGCTATGTTGGTCCATTAAAGAACCTAACCGATTTAATTGAAGTTAGATTAATAGTTTCTTTAGGTGATTTAATTTAATTCTTTAAATCAATTACATTAACGTTCTTAAAGGGTTTTAAATTGATTGTTGCAATTTAAGATGTTTCAATGTTTTAATTAATTGATTATATAATTTTAATTGATTATTTAACTGATTGATTATTTAATTTAATTGATTATCTAACTTAAGATATTCTAATTCATTTTTGTTTAATTGAAGAGGTTATTTAAAAGTTTTAAATTTTTTTTATTTAATTAGAGAAATTATTCTAATGTTTTGAATTATTATAAATTTTTTTATTAAAGAAATTATTTAAATATCTTAAATTATTTTTAATTGATCAAAGAAATTATTTTTAAATTAATTTTAAGATTTCAAATTATTTTTAATTTAATTACTTTAAAATTATTTCAATTAATTTTAAGCTAAATCTTTATGTTTAAGATTTTTTACTTATTATTACTTTATCATTATTTCTCTTTAATCACTTTGGATTAATTAGGTTATTTCATTTTAAGCCTTGTTAAGAGTTAAATAGATTTAATTAAGTCATTGGTTAGAGGTTTAGATTAAGGAATGGACATCCTCTTATATCATACCTGTAACCCTACCATTCATACTTAATTAACTTCCAAATCTTAAGGATTTGAAGTAATTAGTATTTCCTCTTGATATTGCTAGTGATTAGTAAGTTCCTACCACTTCATTTCCTAAGTTTCAATCATCCAAGTAAACAATTAAGATCAAATATTTCCTCCTTACCCTTGGTTAAGCCTAAATGTTAATTAGGGTTAAGGTTCTTTAATTACTATTATGCCCTATTAAAATTGATCACCCCATAACTCAATAAATTAAATCTCGATGACTTTGAAATTTTTATGTCTCTCATATCTCAATTAAGACATCAGAGGAGAAAATGTAATTTTCTGGGTTTTATTTTATTTTTAGAATTATGTTTAATGAAAAATTAGGATTTTCAAATGAAATTCAATAACTTAATAAATATTAACTATCTATCCTTAGGAAAATTATGTGAGGTTCCCACTAATTGGTGGATCACTTGGACCAATTTTGGTGATTTTTTGAACTTTAATTTAATTATAATAATTATGTTAAGTTTTAGATTTTTAATTAAATATAAAATATTTTAAAAGTTGAAAATAAAGTTTTATATTTTTCAAAAATCTCTCTAAGGTCATGGAACCCAGAGAAGTAAATTTTATATTTTTCTGATTTTTATTTGATTTATTAGAATTATTTTTAGTGAAAGGTTCAGAAAATTCATTTTTTAAATGTTAAAAATTATCCTAGGCATTTAAAAATTAATATCTTAACTTAGAGACTTGGAAAAAATATTTTGAAGGTTCCCAAGTGATTGGGAGGCCAAAAGTGACATTTTGGTGAATTTTTATATTTTTGTGATTTTTATAATTTTTAATTATAGAAATATTTAAAAATGATTAAAAATCAAATTTTTATGAAAAATGCAATTTTATTTTTCTCGGACTCATCTGATCACAGAGAACTCCCAAAATTAATTTGGTGAAATTTTGAAATGTACTTTTATGAAATTTTTAATGGGCAAAATGGCTATGTTACTTAGGAAATTCATTTAATAGGTTAAATCAATTCTAATTGACTTTAAAATTTTTATGGGGGTTCCTCTTATCCTAAAAATCAGTGGAGAATTAATTTTGAGTTATTTTCATTTTTAGTTTGTTCTAATTAATTCAAAATTAATTTTAGGTCAAGTGAGCAATTAAAGTTATATTTAATGTTTTAGTTCATAATATAATTTTCCTAAGTTCCTCTGACCATAGGTAACCTAGCCTAATTTTCCTAGATTTTTCCAACTACTATACTAATTATTAGATTTAAATTATCAAAATAGACACATAAACTTATAAAATATGGTTCTCTGCCTAGAGATCTCCTATGGCTTTGAAAAATTTAGGGAATGTTCCCAAGGACAGAGGGAACAAAAGCCCCATAGTCTCAAGCCATGGTGAATTGTGTGTGAGTGGAGATTTAATTTGAGGTTTACTGTATTTAATAAATTAAAAAAAACACTAAGCAAATAATTTTGATTTTAATTCAACATTATTCTCCTCTATTCACAGAGCAATAGGATATTTTTTTAAATTTTTTGATTTTTCTATGCAAAGTTATGAATTTTCTAAGTTATGGGTATTTAATTAATTCAGAAAATGAGGGATTTTCCCACTTATCCAGCGTGGCACACCGTCAGCCTACGGCGCGTCGAAGCACCACGGGGCTTCCTTCAATTCGGCGCCGCCATCCGCATCAGCCGCCACGCTTCACTGCGGTTCCGTCCCAAGTCTCCATCCGGCTCGATCACGACCGTCAATCCGATAGACGCGCCATCGGACGGTCCACGGTCTTCGTCCTCGTTGATCCCTGATAGATATAAGTGCAACAGTTGCCAAAAACTTGACTTCGCTGGATATAAGTGCGTTGATGATTTAAGATATAAAAATTATGATTTTATAATATGGGATACTACACAAGTATACATATCGTTTATCAAGTAATATAGAACTTTCTGATTAAACCCGAGATATCAATCCCATAGGGAAAAGTTAAAAATCTTTAAAGGAATTTAGAAAATTATCTTTTTACATTCTTTAATTGTTTTTGAAATAGTATGTCTTGATTTTGAAAAGTTTTAGAAAGTTGATTTGTCTTTTGAAATTTTCTTAATAAAATGCTAAGCAATGAAAGTAAAGGTTTCAATAACTAATAACACTGGATGTAAAAATACTATTAACTAAAATATCTTTTTCTTTCCTTTCATAAAGTAGTAATAATTCTTAAAGTATTGTTGTGGAAGTATTTAAATTTTTTTGTGACAAATAGAAGAAAATGTGTTCTTTACCCTTACTTGGTTCTATAAATAACATTTGTTAATTTGAAATTTATATTATTTTGAACATGGTTAGGCAGGCAAGATACCAGTCTCTCACTGTAGAGTTCCCTCGATTCCCACCACCTGGGGGATAACTTCTCATAACAAAACTCAAAACTTCAAACCAAATTAGAGGGTTTTAACGTGTCACTCTAAAATCCTCTAATTTTACTCCCTTCTATAAAAATATCTTCTAATATTACATTCACTTATATGGACTACAGTTCTCACCCATATAATTGCATGTGATTCCTACTAACTTTAATGAGATCATACCGCAATGGATCTTACATAATCTCAAGAAATTTTACAACTTAACAGGCTAAATTAAGAAGTAAACAAAGTTCCCAAAATCAATCTTCAGAACTTCTTCCAACTTTTAAACACTGATACTTTCCACAACAATTCTCTTTAAATTAATTACTTCTCCATTTTAAGAAAGAAAACGATAAAGCAAACTACTCAGAATGCATTGGGAAAATATAAAAACACATTGATTTCAAATTAAAAACGATAAGAAAACTAATAAACGAAAGCAGTATTGATAAACAAAATAAAAGTAAACTTTGACTCTTCGCTAAACTACTCTTCAGAGCAAGTCTCCAAACTCCGATGACTCAGAATACAAACTTCAGACTTCAATAAAAACTAAACTAAAAGAAAGAAAAGAAGTGGGAGAAGAACTCTTAACTCCGACCCTTTTCTCCTTTCTACTCTCTCCTCCTACTATAAATAAAAACTTAAAATGCAGTGGAAGAATCTCCTAAATTCCTCTCTTTGAAATACAGTCAAGAGCTCTTCAATTCTTCACATCTTCACTTCTAAGACTCTCTTTAAATAGTGAACCAAAAGGTGCCTTTGTGTCTTTTCAAAATGTGTCCAGATTCGATGTATCTACCAAGGAACGCACCCCTTCATTCAAATTTGCCACCCAAAGGAATTTATGGACGTTACCACCAAGAGTTGCATCCATTCCCTTTTGAATTTGGCGCCAAATCTAATTAAAGTTCGATTTATAACTGTGGCGGCTAAGCGCCGGCCCAGCGGCGCTTAGCCGCCAGTGCCAAATTTTTTATTTTTCATTTTTTTTTGCTCCAAATTTGATCCAATTTTGCTCCGTTCATCATGACCATCTATTTTCATCATACCTGCAAGAAAATACACAAAATACCTTCCCTTAAAGTGTAATATCATTAAAAATAGGTATAAAAATGTGCATACAAATACTATATATTTTAGGTGTATCAAAATCCCCCAAACTTAAAATGTTACTTGTCCTCAAGTGACAGTTAATCTCATAAAACATTTTAGCATGCAAATTCTGTAATGAGTTTCTTAGGAAAATAACAAAATTTTGTTCTATAAATGGAATAGTTCAATTTAGAAAAATGTTTAGTAATTAAAACCAACTTAAAGTTTAGAATGTTCTTGAGTAAAAGAAAATGATAAATATAAGTCTCTATCTATTTCAGAAATATTTGTAGATTTTTCAAAATATAAGATTCAAACATTTATTTTTCTCACTTAAAAATCTTTATTTGAAAAATAATTTTACTTACTATATTACAACTTTAAGCTTTAGATTTTCTCTGATTTTATATCTTAAACTTTAGGTATGAAACCAATTTTTGATTAGGCCCTTAAATCCTAAAGTTTCTCCTCCCTTTTCATATACTATTTTTTCCTTTTTTTATTTTTTTTTAATTTTTAATTTTTTTAATTTTTTAATTTTTATTTTTTTATAAGGTAAGGATTACTATATCTGGATAGGCCTTTAATGATTTTGAATTCCACCCTTCAATTTAAAATAAAGGTCAGATATACACCTTTCACTTAAAAATCATAATAATATTATTTGAAAATTACTCTTCAATAAAATAAATTTAAGCTTTGAAGAATAAAAGTCAAATCTTCTATTTATCCAAAAATATAATACTTCTTACTAAAGATAGTTTAACTTTATTTAACATCTCTTCATTAAGAAAATTTTAAATTTAAGTTTTTCATGATTACTAAAAATTTTAACTAAATTCTTTTATTCTCTTCTATATTCAAAATTTATTCCCCTAATATCACTTTATGTACATAATTGTTCTCAATAAAAATAAGATTTATTTTAAGTATTCTTGAGAATCAAATAATATTTTAGGATTTTGAAAAAATCTTTATTTTTAAAATCCCCCCAAAACTTTAAATTTTTAATTAAGATAAAACATTTAAGCATAAGAAATGATACAGGGGTGAAAAATAAAAAACTGACATAACATGCTTGCAGAACTTTTTAATATCCTAATATGCAAGTATAACAATTTAAATAACAGGAGTAACATGAAATCAAATTTAGTTTTTCAGAATTTTTTTTTATAATAAGAAAAGTAAAAATTTCAGAAGACTTCTATAGTAGTGGAGGTTTTCAAAGAAAATACACACCAACTAAAATAAAACACTGATACAGATAACAGATAATATTAGAATTTGAAGAATTTTAAACATGTAGTTTTCCTAAGTAGAAGTTCCTAATAGTGGTTTATAATCTCCTAACAGTTTTTGAATTAAAGTACACACTATTAAAAACTCTGACATAACATACACATAAAAAACATTTACAATTACACACTACCACACAACAACATATAAATCCATAATAAAAGAACATCAATACCTGAATATGCATAACAGATAAATAGTAAAACTACAAACTGCATACTATCAAGGTTTACATCACAATACAATCATCAAACAAAATACTAGATGAAACATACAAAAACACAACACAACAACACAGTAACTAAAACAAACACACATACAACTACTCTTCATCCTCATCATCATCATCATCTTACTCGTTCTAATCTCTGGATGGCACATAAGGTATATAAAATGGATGAGGTGGCATCTCAGCACTCTGATCTCCTCTAATCAGTCTATCCAAATATTGCTGATAATTCTCCTCATATTCATCATGTTTTACAATATATCTCTCAACATTATCCAGCTTACCATCCATATCTCTCACATGCTCTCGAGTAAGACTCACTTTTCTCAAAATCTTTCTTAATAAACCAGTCTGTGAATCAGTAGATGACGAAGCACATGAAGTAGAAGCACGAGAAGTAGAAGCAGCAGAAGCAGAAGCAGAAGCATTAGAAGCCCTACCAAATCCTCCTCTCTAACCAAACTTTGACTGTACAGTGTAAGCACCAAACTTTACACTAGTTATTGGTCTCAATGGCTGAAGTACCTCTTCCCAGGTTTCAAATTTAACTCCAGATCTTTCACAAAGTGAATGAATCAAAGAAGGAAATCCCGTACCTGCAGTCGTGGTTGATCTAGCACAGTTCAAAACATAATCATAAATTATGCTTCCAATGTCAATAGGCTTCCCATGCCGAATACAAAGGTTCAACACTGCTCTTTCTCTCGTCACTTCACTAGCGTGACTTGAAGGTAACAACATAGATGAGATAAAATAATGCCATGCCTTAGAAATGACATTGAATTTGGAAGCAAGAAAGTTCACTCTTCTATCATTTGTAATTTTCCATAATCCTCTTCCATCAATCAGAAACTCCATAATCTCATCTAATTCTCTTTCCAAAGGATGATAGTTAAAATAAAAACAAAACATATCAGGAGGTAGTCCATAAAAGGTATTGATTGCATTGGAAGAAAAGTTTACTTCATGCCTCCTAACCATCACCTGATTTTCCTCTGCAGCAGGTAAATTTGCATAAAAATCTCTTACCACAGAAACAACAGCAACAACGAAGAAGCAACAGTAATTCTGCCAGTTTCTTCTTGCAATCATATCTTCAATCACCTCTCGTGGCTTACTAAACACTCGCTTAGGAATCAACCTACGTGATTGCAATGCATCGACATATCGTTCCTCAGCCCTCAAACTAAAAAATTTGTCAGAATCAAACTTCATCTTATCTTGAGCGCGCTTTGACTTTGGAGCCATCTCTAAAAATTCACCAAAAATTCATAATAAATTCCAAAATCAAACTAAACTTGCTAAATTATCTTCCAAAAGATATTTTCACTAAATCCAAGCAATTTATCAAGCTTTTCCTCAAATTTTCACCATGAATAGTGATTTTAAGATTTTCCATAATGTGCTCAAAATACATGGTGAAAATAAAAAATTTTTACTTAGGAGTAGTGCTCTTACCTCAAGGATTCTAAATCTAACAATTTTTGTTGAGATCGGCTCTTAAATGATCCACAATATGATACCCTAGGCTCCTCTTTCGTGGTAAAGCAAAGGTTGAAGATGATGGGGCAGTTGAAAATGGTAATTTTCGGGTTTTTTTTACTTTCGGGAACCAATTTTTGCGAACTGGCGCCTAAGCGCGAACTATCGGTGCTTGGCCCGAAATTTCGCGCGTAAGCGCCGGTATTCTGGCGCTTAATCGCCAGTACCCAAATTTTTATAATTAGGGTATAAGCATTAAATCACTTTGTTAATTACCCTTAATGAGTCCACAATAATTAATTCTCCCGCATAAGTCTTCTAATACTCCAAATCAAAGTTTAATAACTATTGATTCCACACAAATTTCACAAAACACAAACTTATATTCAAATAAACGTAACATTTAATACAACACTAGAATTTCTATCCAAACATAAAGGATAAAATTCTCAAAATACAAGACACTATACTATTAAATTGATAAGTATACATCTCTAAGATGTACCCATCACATCATCAGGCATATATGAAAACACTAAACACATCAAACATGAACTCACAAGAACACTAACATAACACATTAAGACACTAAGCAGTTATAAATAAAACACATTTAATTCCAATCTCAATTAGGCGGATGTTGACCTCATTTTTGATGAGGTCTTCTCTTCTTCTTTTTAGTGCTCAGGATCTAGCCTTAGGCTTTTCCTTTGACTATCTTAGAGGACTAGAATTGGGATCCACCTTCTAGAATTTTAAACCACTTCTAAACTCCCTTCAAACTCCACAAACTTGACTGTAGACCCCTAATCACCTAGAGGGTTGAAATCAAATGTGGAAGTTTAAAGGATGAGTTCCTATAGGACTTTTGGCCTTAGGATCGCCTACAGGTGGCCTGGTGCAGTGAAGGGCTGACTTACACATACACTTACACATACACTACACTTTCACACACCTCCTAAAACCACACCCATACCCAACTTGACCTCCGACTCATGTAGGTGATTCACATGGATGGTCCTTAACCCACAAGCCCTTGGGCTAAGAGAGTTAGGAACAACATAGTGAATGCCTCAAATGAGTCCCTTCATGGCTCATGTGGGCTTGATGTGGCTTCATGGCTCAACCAAAATGATTTCATTCCACTCAAATTTACCCAATCTTCAATTTTCCAAAATTTCAATTTTTGACCCCCGGGACCCTACACCCCCTAACTTACCAAAGCCCTTGAAATTACCCAGATTTTTCAAAATCACCTAAATTACCCAAAATTCCCCAAAATTAATCCCAAACATTTCCACATCACTCAAATTGATCATCCATACCCAAAAATACAAAAAATTCCAAAAATACCTCCCAATACCCTCCAAATACCCAAAATACCCCTCTTGACCCAAAAAAATGCAAAAATTCAGAAAATTCCCAGAAAATTCGAGAAAATCCCAAATATTCTAAATTTCATTTTATTAAACTACACCATAGGCCAATTTTGTCAATTTACGCTACTTTTGTCAAAACCCCCAATTTGACCCATTTTAACCCAAAGTGAACCCAATGTCAAACCAAACCTATCCAATTGACCCAAATTCTGGTTCAATTCAATTCTAAACTTCAATTCAACATTCTCAACATCAATCTAGACCAAATCCAAGTTCAATTTGAATGACATTTGGATCCAATTTCACTTTTGGCCTTAAAGCCCAAGTTGGACCCATGACCCAAACCTAACCCAAACTCACCCAATTCAACTCCAATTAACCCCAAATCTTTTCTAAATATTCCTTAGCATCCCCACAAGCAAAACACTAACATGATTTGTCCAAAATTTAGACCCAAACCCCACTCAAATTCAACCCCAAAGCTAAAAGGCCCAATTTTGACCTAAACCCAGAACCTAACCCAGAATGAGCCCAAACCCCAAAATCAAAGCTCAACCAAAGTCAAAACCTCTTTGAAACACTCCCATAAACATTTCTAAACATTAATTTTACATCAATTTCAACCCTAGCCCAACATTGGCCCAACTTGGCCCACTTGGACCTATATTGGCCCATTCACCAAAAGAACCCAAATTCAACCCAATTCAAACCCAAATCACCCCTAATTTGCTTCAAGTCACTCATGATACATCCATGAGCTAAACCCAACAATTATTTTGGCCCAACCTCTTTACAAAATTTCATCCCAAAGTCCATTTTAAAATTCAAAAGCCCACTTTCCTAAACCATATTAAAAGCCCATCTAAAACCATTTCAAAAAGCCCAAAATCTACCCTAAAGCCCACATGACATCTCCACTTGCCATCCACTTAATAAAAGCCATTCCCTAAGTCCTAAATTCACCATCAAATTATTCCAAATCAAGTTTCATACAAATTTCCATCAAATTACCAAAAATTCCTAAAATCTATTTCCATGAAATTGACTCCACTTTTCCCAAGCCAAAGGTGAGCCATGCAAGCCATGGACAAGCCACATGAAGCCATGGAAGGCTTGACATGTGATCAAGCCATTAATGGCAAAAGGAGGGGCCCCTTTCCTAATCCTTCTTAAACCCTTTTTTACCTTAAGCATGTCACACACTAAACCATGCTTAGCCACCTCATCATGGATGGAGACCACACCATTCTCTCTTGGCTGACCCAAGTGACCCTTTTCAGCCAAGACCAGGCCTTGGGTGGTGAACCTAGCCCAAAACCATGGATTGACTCATTTGAACCCAAAATGGTCTTCCCCACATTCCATTTCAATCCAAGCTCTTTACACATGGCATTTGCCAATTGCTTGCAACAAGTCCCAGCCACGACCCACCTGACCTTGAGGGTGACCCATGCACAGCCGGCCGGCCACCGGGCCGCCGGAAAACACCATGGCCGAGAGCTCACATGTGAGCCAACTTTGGAATTCTCCCTTGCTGAGCTGCCCCATCCCCGGTGGCCATTGTAGGCTGTTCTTCTCTTGCCAAGAGCAGCCGATCCCAAGCCCTAACTCTCCACGGGAGGCCCTCCACCCTTTCCTATTTAAACACCACCCCCTCTCGGCCATGAGAGGTGCTTGAAACAAACCTTAAGGAAACTCGCGCAAAATTGTTCCGGACTACTCCCCATACACGAGCACTTGATCCCCACTGAAATCCCCCTGCCATTTCTTCTCTCGTGAGCTCGATTTCGGAGTTGAAATCCAAGCCCAAAACCGGGACACTTCTCCATAGTGAACCAATCCCCAAATTGATTGGTTCTACACCTTCACCGGACCGAGGGAAGGTGTCCACCAGCAAAAGCCCCATCTCCAGGGCCACCCGGTTGCTCCGGCCTCCAAGCTTTGTGATCGGGCTGTGGTGGAAATCCTACCAGGCAATTCACCGGACCGGGAGACTTCATCCGGAGCTTGCCGGGATCCAATCGAAGGTGCAACAACCCTCGGATCGAAGCCACACTTCTCCGAGCAAAGGTATGGCCTCACTCTTCTTCCCGAGCTTCGAACATTCTCCATTTCTATTGCATAAATTTCATCCCACATAAACCGTATGGATGTGTTCGTCTTCTCGAGATGAATCCATAGAGCATAAGAACATGAAAATCCATTGAGTATCGAGTGAGATCTTAGGGATTTAGTGTGGACGGCTCTCGGGTGAGGACGCTCGGGGACGATGAACGGATGCCGTCCATTCGATACACGCGCGGACGGACGGCTTAGATGGAGTCGGACCAGGAGACGGTGCGAGAACCGCGGGGCCCGGGCTTCGACTCGAGCGGCGGCGTCGAATGGGAGCGCGACGCGTGTGCGTTCGGAGATGCCGAGGATGACGCGGCGCCGCGTGGATAAATAGAAAATTAGGGGTATTTTCTATTTATTTAATTCCCTAAACTTCAAAAATTCATAACTTTGTGTAGGAAAATCATAAAAATAAAATAAAAATACCCTCTTGCTCGGTGAACGAGAGGAGAATAATGTGGAAAAGAAATTATTTAATTTCATCAAGTATTTTATTTTTAATAATTTATTTACTCTCTGCATATTTTTAATTCTCCATGCATGTATACAATTCACCATGGCATGAGACCATAGGGCTTTTGAAGCCTCTGAATTTGGGAACATTTCCTGAATTTTCCAAAGTCAGAGGCCATCCTTATGAAAAGTTATTGATTTTCAAATTCATGTTACTGTTTTGAGTATTTTAATTCCAATAAATAGCATGTTGTAAAATAAATCCTAGGAAAATTTGGTGATGTTCCTTATGACTAGAGGACTCTAGGAAAAATAGGTTTTGAGTTAGTTCATTTAAAACAACCCTAATTGGCTTAAACACCCAAAATGGATCTTTAATTAATTAGAGCTAACCATACATCAAATTGACTTGAAATCAATTCTCCACTGACCTTTAGGATCAGAGGAACCCACCATAAAAATTTGAGGTCAATTGGACTTGGTTAGCCCTACTAAATGGGTTAATTAAGCCACTTAGTCACTTTAAACTTTAAAAATTCATAACTTTCAAAATATCTTTCAAAAATTCACCAAATTGGTTTTGTAGCCTCTCTGATATTAGGGGAACTTAAGAAAATTAAAATTTCAATTTTCTAAAAAAGTTGATTTTTAATATTATTTTAATATTTTTAATAATTAAAACTAATAAAAATCACAAAAATAATAAAATTCACCAAAATGTCACATTTTGAATTTTAATCACTTAGGAACAAACCCCATATTTTTCTTAGGTCTGTTTAGTGAGATATTAAATTTTAAAGCTCTAGGGTAATTTTAAAATTAAAAAAAAATTATTTTCTAGCATTTTCACTAAAATAATTATAATAAATCATAGAAAAATCAGAAAATTGCAAAATTTGATTCTCTGATTTTCTTGATATTAGTGAGATTTTTGAAAAATATAAAATTCATTTTTCAACATTTATTTTATTTTTAAATTAATTAACCCTCCAAAACTTAAAATAATTATAATAAAAATAATATAATTCAAAAAATCACCAAAATTGGTCCAAGTGGTCCTCTAGTCATTAGAAATGTCCCCTAATTTTCTTAAGGACATAAACTTTCCCTTGGTCATGTTATTAAATTTTCCTTGGAAATCTCTATTTTCCACCAAAAATAATTATATAAATAAATTAAATACAGAAAAATCACATTTTCTCCTCTCATGTCTTTATTGACATATGAGTGAAGTCACATAAAAATTTCAAGTTCATTTGAGTTCAATTTAGTGAGTTATGAAATTATTAAGCTTAAAGGGTAAAGTGGTAATTAAAATTTTAATCCTTAATTAAAACTTTAGGTTTAATAAAAAAATTAATAAGTAAAATATTTGATCCTAATCTGATTTGGATGATTAAAATTTAAATAATTAAAGGGTAGAAATCCATTAAGCAATTTAAAATAATTAAACCTCAATTAAATAATTGATTAAATTTGGAAGAATAATAAAATTGGAATTATTAAAATAGGGATATTATTAGGAAGAGATTTATTCTTTAATTTAAAAAAATCCCTAAATTAATTATCTCATTAATATTCAATTCTTAATTAAAATGATAACTCAAATTCAAAACATTAAAAGACTTAATCATTAAACTAAAGCTAAATTATTAAACTCTTTTAAAATTTCAATTAAAAATAAAAATAAAATTAAATTAAAAATTAAATAAAATAAAATTAAATTAAATTAGATTAAATTGAATTAAATTAAATTAAATTAAATTAAATTGAATTGAATTAAATTAAATTAAATTAAATTAAAATTAAAAGTTGAATTAAATTAAAGATTAAATTAAATTAAATTAAATAAACAAATTAAATTGAATTAAATTAAATTAAATTAAATTAAATAAATAAAATCAAATTAAATTAAGTTAAATCAAATCAAAGATTAAATTAAATGAATAAATTAAATTAAAGTAAATTAAATTAAATTAAATTAAATTAAAATTAAATTAAATTAAGTTGAATTAAATATAACATCACCAAAGACATAAAGAATTCAAAATAAATCTAAAATAGCTTGAACACTATTCCAAATTTAAACCCATTAATTGAAATTAAACTAAATCATAAACCATTTGAACACCGATTTACCCTCGAAAGCTTTAGTTATCATAACTCCTAAACGGAATATTAAATGAAATGTTACTTCACCTATAGGATATTCAAAATGTCCTAGTTCATCGAGCAAGATAACAAAACTTGAATTCTCGGACGATTAATTCATTTGTATAATTAAATTCATTTGGACTTAAAACAATTCTAGCAATATTGAAAAGATGTTTAAGATTCTTCTTAAGCACTTTCTCGATATGATAGGATACTTATAAGAACAATTGAACTTAATTATTCTTTGATGAAGAAAATCGTCCTCAAATCAAAACACAAGGAACCTAGACGTCATAGGAAATGACTAGTTATATGATTAGGAACTTGGTAGAAAACCATAACCCTTACCTTAGCTTTACCTAGGAACTTGCTTAAATATTCTAATTGTGTTTTAAGTGCAGCTTGGGATGACGGGAAGACCCTCCAGGTACGCTTTTGTTTTATTGCAATTTATTTTCTTGCAATTTACATTATTGTAATTTATTTAACTGCATTGCACTTACTTTTCTTGCATGATAAACAATCGTTGCATGAAAACCCACACCTTTAGGATAGTCCCTAAAGCCGAAACCAAAACTAAATTAAAAGCCATCGCAAGATAAAATTCACCGCCGTAACATTTCAAAATATAAAACAACTCAAAATTTAATCAAAAACAGAACACAAAACTACAATTACAACTAAATTAAAACGTCCTGTTGGATGATCGGGAATACCTCGGATGATGTAACCTACGTGTTGCTAACGGGATTTCCCGCGGTCTAAATGAAAGTGTGGAACTCATTTAGTTGAGTTTAGCAAATTCATCTGGACTAAGTGAATCCGATAAAAATAATGATGCCGGAAGGATGGAACCGTGGGATCTTAACCGGTGTCGTTATAATCAACTTTAAGATTTATTTTAATTAAAACACAAAAAAAAACACTTGGAAATTAAGATTTTCTCTAAACTAAAACACTTTTTTCATCCCCTGATTTATGACTTCTATAACTAAACCTCTGCAACAACAAGGAGCTCGGAGCATGGTGGGCAGCACGGCCATCGTCATCGACGAAACCCGAGTCTACTTCAAGCAAAACTTTCCTAGAATTAAATAACAAAGCCATAGGACTTCGAGGTAGTTTGCCTAGTGCAACATAAATCCTCGACTCTTCGTTAGGCATTTACCTTGTAAATTAAGCCCTAACCGGTCTTAGGATTCCGAGGTAGTCGTCGATACGACATAAACCCTCACATCTTCAAGAGCTATTTGTATAATTCCGTCATATAAATATAAGCCCTAATTAATTAAAATTGGCAAGATTGAAATACTAAATAAACATTAGGATTTTCCTAAATCCAAGCCAAATAATAGGATAGTCGGGAAATTACCGAAGTTCACTTCGAATCTGTGATTTCTCCTACTTTTCTTCCTTTGAATTCCCAAAACAAAATGTTCCAAATTCGATCCATTCCCTATTGAAATTCCAAAATTCAATCCTTTGAGAACTTAAACTTTGAAACCCTTGAGAGCAGAATTATTGATTATTATCGAGAGTTTTCTTAAGTGATTCCCGTCACCTAAGATGCAATTAACTATAGGGGCTTGCCCTTATAGGGAATTTTAAAGAACCCAGGTAATATAAACCCTATTTAATGCTTTCATATTAAGCAGGGGAATTTGTCGGCTTATAAAATTGGTTCGCAGACCAAATGGATGTCACAAATCTTCTAGTTTATTTAATTGAGCCCCACCATCAAGCAGTGTATCTATCCTTAGGGATAGATACACGGTTCGTGGTGTGGTGCTCGTTTATATAAACTATTTGGGATGTGAGATCGGTTTAATCTTATATCTTAAAACCTTCAAATTTAAAATTATTTTCAAAATCAAATACTACTTTTCAAAATTATTTATTTAAACTAAATTAAAAATTCGCCGACAACTTACGTTAGGCGACCCCCTTTCAAAATAAAAACACACAACCTAATAAATATGCCGACAAATTTCTGGCGACTCCGCTGGGGAAAATTCCTCTCTCCATTATAATCAGATAATTACGCTTTCAAAAATCGGTAGTGCATCCATGTCCTTAATGGATCAAGCTACCCTTCTTTCCGTTGGAATACTATGTTCATTTCTACCGTGAACAAGTATAGCCAACATTCTCTTAGATTTAGGAGCCACTGTTTAGACACCCCTAAACAAAGAGGTTCTGAGATCCTTCTACCTCATTTACGAGGCGGGGTGGGCCCCCGATAGGTGTTAGTTTAGGAGTGATCCTTCGAGTCGAGAAGTCTTGCATAAGACCTTCTTTTCCTTTCCAACTCCGAATCGGATTCCTTACCTTCTCTACACCTTTGAACATTTCGTTCTAAATAAACAAATCCTTTAATAAATGATTCTTTTAATAAATGATTCCTTCTTATAAATACATGAACAAGAATGAGTTCGGACTCTTTTCAATTCCTTTCTTTTCGTCCTAAAGAAAAGAAGCATAACTTGGGACTGACAACCAGAATCTACCCTGCAGAAATGGAAGCCCCAAAGCTGATTTTCTCCTTCACCAATGGATTGGACTTCGCTGTCTATAAGGATGAGACTGCCCGACAATGGGATCATCCGATTTGGACAAGGATTTGAAAACACGAATGTCAAGATCACCGACGTTTCCCTCTTTGCACTGACGAACAAGGTATCTGAAGCTGAGAAGCCGCCGATTGAGTTCAACCTTAGGTCGACTCGAGAGTTTCCTCCCTGCAAAGATCCCGATCGAAAGGAGTACTGCTGTCCGCAGGAGAACTGTCCTTACTACCCCCACCGGTCTAGTTGTTTCTGCACCTACCCCGACTTCTGCCAAATTAAAGGGGAAAGAAATCCAGAATTATGGTAAACCTGTTACCGTGGAGGGTACGGATCTTCCTGTGAGACCTTCTGTTTTCGAAATCGGGTCCAGCTCAAGAATTCCATCACTGACAAGGACCCAAAGAAGAAACAGAAGTAGAAGGATCGCCAGAGAAGCCGTAGCTGCTGAAATTGCTTTCCTGGAGGAAATCCCGAAATTGCTCGAATATACACCGCTGCTCGAATACATACCACTTTTGGGAGGAAGCGGGTTCCATCCCCTCTCCGCCGCAGAGGATGAAGAAAATGTTCGTAAGATTGCTGCCACATTGCCTCAGCCCGCATATTACAACGATAGCCGCAAGAAAAGGACTAAAACTACGCCGTTTGCTCGACTGCAAACTTTGATAGAGAAGTTAGCAAAGAAGGAAAAGTGCCCCGTATCGGAGATTCTACGAAGGATGGGGCGGGTGCCAGTCAAATCCCGTCTTGGACCCCGAGTAGAACCCGCCATCATGACAGAAAAGCCAAGTAAAAGAATGAAGGCTAATCCGCCTGTCGTTGTTTCAGGGTTGCAGATTAGGGAGGATACCACCTTCCAGCATTTGGCTGACGGACCATCTGGTCCTAGACCTTCTGCTGCTAGAAGGATGGTATGGCGTCCCACTCTTCGGACGATTAAGATTGAAACAACGGCACGAGAAGGAAAGTCTCGTCGGGAGACTTGAATCTGAAGAAAGCGCCACTGCGGTAAAGGGGACTCGTGAGAAGGGGCCAGGCAGCTATCGCACGACAACCGCGAGGACGCACAGAAAGGCCCGCTAGAAGATGCCATGGAAAAGTTGAGAACTGATATTCGATGACTAGCAAAAGAAAGAGAGGAGAAATTTGGAGACGAGATTGATTCATCGGAATTCATGGACAATGATTATGCAGAAATCAACATGGTTGAAACACGAGCTTCATCAGCTTCACAAGGTGCTCCTGCAGCCGCAGAAAGAGAGGAGCCGGAAGTGATGAGAAGACAGCTTCAAGAGAGAGACGATACGATCACCCAAATGGCGAAGAGGATGGAAGAGATGGCTATAGCTCTAGCCACTCTCCAAAGTCAAGTGCAACCCCAAAGAGAGACGCCCCCAGAGGTCATTCACATTGTAGACGGAGGAAAGGAGATTACATCCGTCAACGGGGACGATCAGCTGAAGAAAGATACGACACAAAGCATGATTCCAGAAAAAGATATCAAGAACTTGGTGGAACAGCAGGTGCGAGAAGCCTTAGCACAATCGAAGAGCGGGACATCCATTCGGACGGGTAGACCTTACCAGGAAGAATTCGATGCTGTCCAATACCCAAAAGGCTTCGTACCACCTCTGTTCAAGACCTTTGATGGAACCGGGAACCCCCGACAGCATGTTGTACACTTTCATGCCAGTTGTTGCAATGCCGGCGGGAGCGATGCATTACTCTTCCGACAGTTCGTCAGTAGCCTGTCAGGGATCGCCTTTGATTGGTACGTAGAATTACCGAATGGTTCAGTAAAGACGTTCTCAGAACTAGAAAACCTCTTCATCAAGCGATTCGTTGGAGCTCAGCACCACATCACTATAGGTGATTTAGTGGTAGAGAAACAAAAGCCGAACGAAACTTTGGTGGATTACATACTTCGATGGAGGAACTTAAGCATGAAGTGTGAACCACAACTACAAGAACAACATGCAGTCGGCATCTTACTTAAAAGCATTCATGGCCTGATAGCACTTCTCCTCAAAGGATTCACTATTAAGACCTTTGAGAAGTTGTTAAGCAAGGCCGGGAGCTTGCAAGAAGAAGCGAAGCAATTAAGTTTCGCCGACAAGACGGACAAGCAAAATCCTGTGAAGACTTTCGAAAAGAAATCCGGGATCGTTGCAGCAGTCGACAAAGGCAAGCAACCGATACAAATATCGTCCAAACGGCCGCAGCAACCTCAATAGAATTATCAACAACCCCGACCCAGCTATCAGTCATCTCCACAATATGAACAACCGCCTCGTCCGCAACGTACATTAAGGGAGCTTCTGAGCAGGGAATATCCGTTCAAGAATGAAGCAGTGCTGAAAATGTTTCGTAGTCTGATGAAGACTCCAGATTTCCAGCTGCCAGAGCCTAAAAGACCAAAGGAAGTCAACAAGAAAGGTGATCCCAACTTTTGCCCCTACCACCGGATGCTTGGGCACAAGATAGAAGATTGCATTACCTTCAAAAGTTGGCTCAATGACAACCTTCGGAAAGGGAATATAACGATCCCGAAGGAGTACATGAAGGAACCCCAGAAAGGAGGTTCCGTCAATGTTATCTCAAGCGATCCCATCATTCCGATAGATCCCTATACGACCGACGATGGATGGACTACCGCTTGGACAAGGTCTTCGAAAAAGATTTTAGACGGCATCCAAAGCCGCTTCGGTGCGAGCTTCAATTCGGAGTTCGAGACCTGTTAAGTCGGCACTATCACTTGCGATAGAAGAACCACCTCAACGGGAGACGATTGAAGAGAAGAAGAAAATCGACGAAGAAGAGAGGACCGAGACTCCTAAGGCTACACTAGGGGCCGCTTATCCTAGGATAGTTGTTTCGATTCGGGGGAGAAATCCCTCGAACCTCGACTCGTATGATTATCCGCTCACTTCGGTGGGATCATATAATGATAAGGGTGATGGCGTTGGCTACGTTTTGACTCGTTTCTAACGATTACGTAACTAGCGACAATCCGGACATCGATTTCGATACCAACGACAATTCTCAAATCATACATAATCTCGACGATCAAAATAACGAAGAAGACATCCATCAAGGAGGCTACGAGAGTTCAACAAGCAACGAATCTATCTGCGAGTTTCGAGGAGCTCCAGTCACAATAGAGTTAGAGCCTTCAGACTCTGAAGCTAATCCGGAAGGGCCTGTCGTTCCGATTCAGGAAGAAACACCAGCAAGCTCAACACTAGATTCAGAAGAAATTACAGAAGTCAACTTAAGAAGTGGAAGAGTTCTACCTCCGAGAATGGGTCCAAAGGACAAAGGAAAGCAGGTGGTTGTTCAGGAAGAACCAACCCAGGCAGAAGAAATACCCATTCGAGAAGAAGCCGAGACACATGGAAATAAAGTGGACTACAACGTGCTAGCCCATCTTAGGAAACTACCGACCAAGGCGAGCATCTACGATGCTCTCATCTTATCAAAGGAGATGAGAGAAGCTCGATAAAGGCCTTACTTGATCCGAGAAATTTGCTTAGCTCAAATGGCCGGAGATTCCTTAGATGAGGTTTGCTCGTTAAAGGAACAACGAGGTGTCACCTTCACGGACAATGACCTACTACTTGGGACAGCAGACCACAACCGACCGTTGTACATTTCAGTTACAATTGGGAAGTTTACGCTCTCCAGAGTATTGGTGGATCCAGGAGCATCAATAAACATAATGAGTCTTCGGACACTAGCATATTTGGAAATTGATGCTCGCGAGCTCGAAGCCGACAAAATGTTATTAAGAGGATTCAACCAGAAAGGAGAAAGAGCCCTCGGGTCAATAATACTACTAATGAAGACCGGTGACTTGGCAAAGACAACCGCAAAATTTCACATAATTGATTCAGAAACGTCGTTCAACGCTCTACTGGGCCGACCATGGATACATGAAAACAGGATGGTACCATCATCTCTACACCAGTGCATCAAATACTACGATGGAGGGGAACAGTGCATCAAAGGTGACTTACAACAATTCTCCGTACATGAAATTGGAATCCATGAAGATGCAGCTTATTATGCACCACCGAAGAAAACAATTTTCTCCAGAGATACCGTGACAAATGAAGTAAAGAAAGTTCAGGACAACGAAGAACAGTTCTAGTCCAACAGTCACTCACCACTCTCTTCCGGCGAGATGGTGAAGGTTTCTCCACAACTCGCATCCGAGGTCGAGGCCGGGGACGAGGCCATGGTAGAGACGCTAGGACAGTTGGACAGAGGAAACCAACCATCAATGTTGATTGGGGAGACAGTTCTGAAGAAGAAAAAGAAATCAAACAAGAAGCAGCGACGATAAGTCGGAAAAAGCCGCAATTCAAGATCTCTCTCGAAGATGAGAGGAATGAAGAATATAAATCAATGTACAAGAAGATTAACCACTACGTACATACTACGACCCTAACCCCGATCCATTCTAACAAGATCGAGGGTATGGTGGTCAAAGAGGTACGTAGTAGCGGTGCAAAGCCAATCAAATTCTACCGTGGTACTTCTTCCTCCAAAACTGAAAATAATGTACAATTTGAAGATGTCACTTCATCGAATTAATGGAATTACCTTTTGAGTGGTACTCTCCTCGTGTTCAAAATTTAATTCAATGTGGTTTCTTACCTCGACAATGGACAAAAGGCTAATCACAACATTTTGAAAAATTATGGAATAATTCCGGTCGTCCACCTAATTCAAAGCATGGTCTCGGATTCGGCACGGTAGGATCGGTTGACGATACCGAATTTTGCTTGGTTGTCACTTGCGAATCTAATGAAAAGCCGCATGGAAACTACGGACGAACTCGAAGATTTACAAATTGGAGACGCTCCACCGAATTCGAAGAAGAGATTAAATCTACAATAGATGAGCTAACGGAAGTTAACTTAGGTACCGACGAAGAGCCTAGACCTACCTTTGTTAGCTCCTTACTCAATAAAGAAGACTCCGAAGAAATAATCAAGTTATTAATGGACTTTAAAGATCGTTTTGCTTGGAACTACGATGAAATGCCGGGATTAGCTCCGGAGGTCGCAGTTCATAAGCTAGGAGTGGAGCCTACTTCGTCCGGTCGGACGAGGTCCCGAAAAATGCGTCTAGAAATCGAACAACAAGTCATAGCCGAAGTTAAAAAGCTAATAGACGCTAAATTTGTCCGTGAAGAACAATACCCGACTTGGTTAGCCAATGTGGTGCCGATCGAAAGAAGAATGGTCGGATCGGAATTTATGTGGACTTCGAGAGATTTAAACAAGGCATGTCCAAAAGATGAATTCCCTCTACCGATCCCGAATTAATGATCGACATTGCTTCGACACATGAAATATTTTCATTCATGGATGGATCTTCGGGATACAACCGGATAAAAATGGCTCCGAGAAGATGAAAAGCTTACGAGCATTCGAACACCGATCGGAGTATTTTGCTACACAGTGATGCCATTCGGACTGAAGAACGCAGGAGCAACCTACCAGAGAGCGATGACAAGAAATTTTGATGATCTCATCCACAATCAAGTCGAATGTTACGTGGACGATGTTGTCTTCAAAAGCAAAGTAAAGGAAAACCACTTGTATGATTTGAGAATTGTTTTTGAACGATTAAGACAATTTAACCTTAAGATGAATCCCTTAAACTGCGCCTTCGGCGTCACCTCCGGGAAATTCTTAGGATTCGTTGTCCGACATCGTGGAATTGAAATCGACCCGGAAAAGATTAAAGCTATCTTAGAAATGCCGCCTCCCAAAACCCTAAAACAACTACGATCTTTTCAAGGGAAGTTGGCATATCTTCGACGCTTTATCTCGAACTTGTCAGGTAGGTGTCAGCCTTTCTCGGCATTAGTTAAAAAGGACGCCAAATTCATTTGGGAAGAGAAATGCCGGAAGGCCTTCGAGGACATTAAACAATATTTAATGACACCTCCTGTCTTAGCGGCCCCGAGTCTCGGGTAGACCGGCGATACTTTATACCGCGGCTTTAGACGACTCTCTCGGAGCCTCGTTAGCCTAGAGTCGATGATGAGGGTAAAGAAAATGCTCTTTACTACCTAAGCCGTCGTTTACTTCCGACGGAAATAAAGTATCCCGCAATTGAAAAGCATTGTTTGGCCACGATCTTCGCCGCTCAAAGCTCGGGCACTACATGCTTTCTCATAAGGTCAACCTGATCTCGAAGTTAATCCATTGCAATACTTGATGACTCGTCCAACACTTTCCGGCAGACTTGCCAGATGGTCAATGATATTATTGCAATTCGATATAAATTTCGTGCCTCTTCGTGCCGTAAAGGGACAAGTCTTAGCAGACTTCTTTGCAGCACACCCTTTACCGGCATAATCTCCTCTCAATGACGATTTGCCAGATGAACAAATAATGAGCCTAGAAGACCCTGATGATCGACGTTGGGAATTATACTTCGACGGAGCATCTTCGGCACACAAAGACGAAGAATCGCAAGTGATAGTGCCCGGTAAGGCAGGAATCGGGCTAATCTTTATAACACCGTAGCGGGGGATGTTAAGATACTCCTACCACTTGACAGAACCTTGTACAAACAACGAAGCAGAATACGAAGCCCTCATAACAGGATTGGAATTAACTATTCAAATGGGGATAAGAAACATCAACATCTACGGGGATTCACAGTTAATCATTCAACGGATCTCCGGACGGTACGGAATTTTAAAGCTCGGACTCGAGCAATACTTCCAGGTATGCCATACGGTTGTTGGAACAAATTCCAAATGTGACGATCTACAAAATTCCCGAGAAAGAAAATGCTTTAGCGAGATGCTTTAGCCCGTCTCGTAAAAGAATTTGCACTGTTTGCAAGATGAATCGGTGGAAGTGTCGGTTCACGGACGTCGGGTCCTATCACGGCTCGACATAAACACGATACACAAATCGGAAAAAGAAAAAGGATCGGTTGCAACGGTGACGGAAAACACGAGAAGATTGGCGACGGCCATTAGTAGACTACCTACAAACAGGGAAAGCTACCGGATGATAGGTCGCTGGCCCATCGAGTCAGAAAAGAACTTCGTCTTACGCATTAATAAACAATACATTGTACGGAAGGTCTTTTGATCGAATGTGGCTAAGGTGCCTAAGCGGGTCCGAGGCCCGTGAAATTGTTAAAGAGGTGCATTCGGGACTGCGTGGCGCTCACCGGTCGGGTCCGAAGATGAAAATGAAAATTAAAAGACTAGGGTACTACGGCCCTCGATGATGACCGGCCGCATGAAAATCGCCGAGAGGCGTCACCAATGCCGAGTGCACGGAGTGGTTCTACACCGGCCTCCAAATGTGCTACATCCGACAATTGCGTCGTGGCCATTTGAATGTTGGGGCACGGATATAGTGGGTCCTATAGAACCACCATCTTCGAAAGGACATCGCTTCATTCTTGCGGCTACGGATTACTTTTCCCGAGTGGGCGAGGCGGTTCCACTTAGAGAAGTGAAAGCACACCACGTGCTACGGCTTTTTAAGAACCAAGTTGATCTACCGTATCGGAGTGCCGCACGGGATTATCTTGGATAATGGGTCGGCATTCGAAGCACGCAAATCAACAATTTTGTCGGGAGACACGGAATCGGCGGCGATACTCGACAATTTACTACCTAAGAGCAAACGGCCTCGGCGAGGCTTTTAATAAAACCCTCGTTCAAATCTTAAAGAAAACTTTGGACGATAATAAGAGAAATTGGCACGAGAAGTTGTTAGAAGCTTTATGGGCCTACTCGGACAACCTTCGGAACTCCTACTCAAGCTACACCTTACGCTCTGGTGTATGGGTCCGAGGTAGTGTTACCTTTAGAGGTTCAGCTTCCTTCACTCAGAATTGCAGTTGCAAACAAGATCACGACAGAAGAGAACGCCAAATTAAAAATAGAAGAATTAGAAAGCCTGGAAGGGAAAAGACTTGCAGCGCAACAAAATTTAGAACTATACCGAGCTAAGATGGTTCAAGCCCATGACAAGCCGGTCCGCCCGAGAACCTTGAAAGTTGGTGACTTAGTTCTCGTTCTCAAGAGACCTATTCTTGCACACCGCAAGATAGGAGGAAAATTTGAACCCACTTGGGAAGGGCCGTTTGTGGTTGAAGCGAGTATACTCGGGAGGTTCCTACCGGCTAGTGAATTGCCGGGGAGAACGACATATGCTTCCGATCGACGTACGATACTTGAAAAAGTATTACGCTACCTGATGTTTCGAAGGAATGAATTCTTCATCCCTAAGAAACACGGGCGAAGTAATTACTTATGATTGGGTCCGAACCCAAAAATAATAAAATGTGCTAAAATAAATAAAATAATGATAATTAAGTTTTCCTTGTTTTCTTTTCCAAATCAAAATCTCTCCCTTGATCTTATCCTACTTCATTCCTGTTAAATTTGAAAATAAAAAAAAATATATATATATAAAAAATGTGTGTCTTTAATAAACATTTTCTTAATGTTCTTGTTCTTAGTACAGCCCCTGATCCTTTTCCTTGTCTTTTCACAGGGAAATGTCGAACGGGCGGTCGGTCTTGAACTTTAAGAATGGCGTAAGCCTTGCACTCGATGAAAAGAGGGTGAAAGATGGAGCGATAATCGAGATTGACTCGGATTTCGCACCGGCGAGCCTACGATACGAGGAAAGTGACTGGGTCCCGGTTGACCGAGAAGAGCTGCCGGGCGAACGAGTGATGAAAGTGGGTGGCCCAAGCCACCAATCCAGAGCGAAGAAAAGAAAAACAAACATCGAAGAAGACAAGAGAATCAAGTACGTAGTCGCTACGACGAGAAGGCGAGCTTGTCAGCGCCACGCCCACAGAAACTCATGAAGTTCGAAGAGCTACTCTCATAGCAACACAACGAAGAAATAAGAATCGCCGTATCCGTAAGATGTTAACAAAACTAGCTGCAGACCAGCTCGACGAAACAGTTGCTAATGTCAGTACATACACTTCAAGGACATCGGTTCACCAGGAACCTGAAGAAAGGAGGCCAGCTCCTAGGATAACAGAAAGAACCAGGGAAATCTCAAAAAGATCAGAAGAAAGAAGGCTACCACGCCACCGGATAGAACCACCAGTAATGCATGACCTTGTTGCAGAAGCAACCCCGGGGGATGTTCCGACAAGCATCATCCCTGAGGAGCCGAGGTATGCAGGAGAACGTGAAGGGATTGAGCCGTATATCCCACAATATGTCACCGAGGCCTCGCCATCCGCGGATCATTCCGGAATACGAGCTGGAGAGAATGCGAGAATGTTGAAAAGAAAACCTTTGAATACTTCGAGAGAATTAGAGGCGGAAGAATCAATATACTAGAGGGCCTCGAGCTACATACGGACGTATTCTCGGAGTATGAACAACGATAAATTGTGGATTGCATCCGGGATTTGAAAAGAATGGGCCGAGCGAGGCCGCCTGAGGAAAACACATACTCGGAACCCCGGAGATGGATGCCGGGGAAGGGAAGAATCACAATACTGATGTGGATGCTTGTTACAACTTTGCGGAGGACGGGAAGGGAAACCCACCGGGAATACTCCGTCATGGGCGAGTGGATCCGATGCCATTAGTCATCGAGATAATGGTAAAGAGATTGATAACATGGAGGGTACTGCCAGCGGATTGCATACCCAATAGCTGCATTATCAACATCTACGAGCGGGGTGATCGCATACCCCCACACATAGATCACCACGACTTTGTCGGACCTTTTCGCACGGTCTCTTTCCCGAACTAGTGTAACATCATGTTCGGATCCGACCTCCGGATAACGGAGCCCGAGTGAGTTCCGAGGGCCGGTGAAGATACCTTTACCGGTAGGTTCCGTTATGATACTGAAGGGCAACGGAGCAGATATCGCTAAGCATTGCATACCAGGAGTACCAGTGAAGCGGATCTCAGTTACTTTCAGAAGGATGGACGACAGGAAGACACCTTACCATTTCCAGCCAGACCCGGAGCTAGAGAGCCTCCGGCCTTACGAGCTGTGAGTTACATGGGAGATATCACACCTCCAACGTACATCCAGCCGACATCCTTGCCAAGGATGGCTTGGAAGGTGATGTTATTAACCATGTACCCCACTATTCAGACATGGATTTTTGACAGATGCTTCTTTTGATGGATCGACGAAGATCATACATAGTCCGTTTTGAGTCTACATGGATTGTATGAAATATATGCCGGATCAAGTTGTATGATGTATCTTCGACATGATTGGAATGAAAGTGACCATGTCACATTTTTGGCCTTCACCTCTTTTGTGCAAATTGACTGGGAAACGCCATTAAAGTTAAATGAACTTTGAACAAAGAACAGAAAAGAAACAAAAAAGAATAAAAGAAAACTTTCCTTAAAAATCTAAAAATGGCGAACACCGAATTCACATGGACACTAAACAAACGATAAAATAAATTTGAATCGTTAAAGGACAAACAAAATGAACATAGATTTCAAATTCCAAATCCACTCTCGATCAAATTTTGAAATTTGATCTTTCCATATTTCAAATCGAATTTCAATCAAATTCCAAATCCACTCTCGATCAAATTTAAAATTTGATCTTTCCAAATTTCAAATCGAATTTCAATCAAATTTCAAATCCAATCTCGATCAAATTTCAAATTTGATCTTCCAAATTTCAAATCAAATCTAAATCAAATCTCAAATTCAATCTTTCCAGATTTCAAATCTCAATCAAATTTCGAATTCGATCTTCCAGATCTCAAATCAAATCTCAATCAAATTCAAACTCAACCTTCCAAATTTGAAATTCAATCCGTTCTACTCTCTCCCTTATCTGGGATGGAAGCGGTTGATTCCATTGACACGGATCGAATCTGATGGCGAGGAATTATATCCAATCCAAACCCGTGACTTCCGATCAACTCTTTTGAACGGGGTATGTAACATCTACATATTCCCCCCTAATCTATTTCCTTCCATGAAAGTCTTTTACAACTTTCATGAAATTCTTGAAATACCAAAACTCCACACTTTTCAAATCAACATTACAAATCTTTGCAAAGATCAATGACTATTCAAATTCAAACTTTTTGGAGTTGAGGATTTTACATCCGAGACTGCATTGCTTTAGGATCTTTTCCCTATCGCAATGAAATACATCAAATTCAAACTTTTTGGAGTTGAGGATTTTACATCCGAGACTGCATTGCTTTAGGATTCCTTCCCTATTGCAATGAAATACATCAAATTCAAACTTTTTGGAGTTGAGGATTTTACATCCGAGACTGCATTGCTTTAGGATCTTTTCCCTATCACAATGAAATACATCAAATTCAAACTTTTTGGAGTTGAGGATTTTACATCCGAGACTGCATTGCTTTAGGATCTTTTCCCTATCGCAATGAAATACATCAAAATTCAAATTTTTTGGAGTTGAGGATTTTACATCCGAGACTGCATTGCTTTAGGATTCTTTCCCTATTGCGATGAAATACATCCAAATCAAACTTTTGGAGTTGAGGATTTTACATCCGAGACTGCATTGCTTTAGGATTCTTTCCCTACTGCGATGAAATACATCTAATTCAAACTTTTGGGGTTGAGGATTTTACATCCGAGACTGCATTGCTTTAGGATTCTTTCCCTACTGCGATGAAATACATCCAATTCAAACTTTTGGGGTTGAGGATTTTACATCCGAGACTGCATTGCTTTAGGATTCTTTCCCTACTGCGATGAAATATTGGGGTTGAGGATTTTACATCCGAGACTGCATTGCTTTAGGATTCTTTCCCTATTGCGATGAAATACATCCTAATCAAACTTTTGGGGTTGAGGATTTTACATCCGAGACTGCATTGCTTTAGGATTCTTTCCCTATTGCAATGAAATACATCAAAATCAAACTCTTGAGGTTAAGGATTTTAAATCCAATACCGCATTACTCTGAGATCTCTCCTCATTGTAATGATCCAATCCAATCGATTCAATTTTCTTTTGGGGTTGAAGATGTTACATCTAAAACCACGAAATTCCAATTTTCATTTCAAATTAAATCCCTTCAAATTAATTTTGACAAACTTCAATCTAAATTGAAACTCCAAATTGAAATCTAAACTCACACATCGAAACTTAAATTGAAACAAAATAAAATCTAAATTGAATTTTCCCCAGATCATGTGATTTGGAATTCACCTCCTTTTCCTTTCCCCAGCGAGAGTTCAGGAATCTCCGGTTTCAGAGATATGCTTGACACTCCCCAACAGAAACTTTTCCACTTCGTCCTAAGTTTGTCACTTGGACATCTGTGTTGGTTTTGTTGATCGCTTCGGTCAACACCAATATGTGCGGTGTGCTCCGTCAGCTCACCACACCGATTGGGGGTCCATTTGTTGACCTCATTTTTGATGAGGTCTTCTCTTCTTCTTTTTAGTGCTCAGGATCTAGCCTTAGGCGTTTCCTTTGACTATCTTAGAGGACTAGAATTGGGATCCACCTTCTAGAATTTCAAACCACTTCTAAACTCCCTTCAAACTCCACAAACTTGACTGTAGACCCCTAATCACCTAGAGGGTTGAAATCAAATGTGGAAGTTTAAAGGATGAGTTCCTATAGGACTTTTTGGCCTTAGGACTGCCCTGGGTGGCCTGGTCTGGTGAAGGGCTGACTTACACATACACTTACACATACACTACACTTTCACACACCTCCTAAAACCACACCCATACCCAACTTGACCTCCTGACTCATGTAGGTGATTCACATGGATGGTCCTTAACCCCTAAGCCCTTGGCTAAGAGGGTTAGGAACAACATAGTGAATGCCTCAAATGAGTCCCTTCATGGCTCATGTGGGCTTGATGTGGCTTCATGGCTCAACCAAAATGATTTCATTCCACTCAAATTTACCCAATCTTTAATTTTCCAAATTTTCAATTTTTGACCCCCGGGACCCTACACCCGCCTAAATTACCCAAAGCCCTTGAAATTACCCAGATTTTTCAAAATCACCTAAATTACCCAAAATTCCCCAAAATCAATCCCAAACATTTCCACATCACTCAAATTGATCATCCATACCCAAAAATACCAAAAATTCCTAAAATACCTCCCAATACCCTCCAAATACCCAAAATACCCCTCTTGACCCAAAAAATTCAAAAATTTAGAAAATTCCCATAAAATTCCAGAAAATCCCAAATATTCCCAATTTCATTTTATTCAACTAAACCATAGGCCAATTTTGTCAATTTACCCTACTTTTGTCAAAACCCCCAATTTGACCCATTTTAACCCAAAGTGAACCCAATGTCAAACCAAACCTATCCAATTGACCCAAATTCTGGTTCAATTCAATTCTAAACTTCAATTCAACATTCCCAACATCAATCTAGACCAAATCCAAGTTCAATTTGATTGACATTTGGATCCAATTTCACTTTTGGCCTTAAAGCCCAAGTTGGACCCATGACCCAAACCTAACCCAAACTCACCCAATTCAACTCCAATTAACCCCAAATCTTTTCTAAATCTTCCTTAGCATCCCCACAAGCAAAAAAATAACATGATTTGCCCAAAATTTAGACCCAAACCCCACTCAAATTCAACCCAAAGCTAAAAGGCCCAATTTTGACCTAAACCCAAACCTAACCCAAATGAGCCCAAACCCCAAAATCAAAGCCCAACCAAAGTCAAAACCTCTTTGAAACACTCCCATAAACATTTCTAAACATTAATTTTACATCAATTTCAACCCTAGCCCAACATTGGCCCAACTTGGCCCACTTGGACCTATATTGGCCCATTCACCAAAAGAACCCAAATTCTACCCAATTCAAACCCAAATCACCCCCAATTTGCTTCAAGTCACTCAAGATACATCCATGAGCTAAACCCAACAATTATTTGGCCCAACCTCTTTACAAAATTTCATCCCAAAATCCATTTTAAAATTCAAAAGCCTACTTTCCTAAACCATCTTAAAAGCCCATCTAAAACCATTTCAAAAAGCCCAAAATCTACCCTAAAGCCCACATGACATCTCCACTTGCCATCCACTTAATAAAAGCCATTCCCTAAGTCCTAAATTCACCATCAAATTATTCCAAATCAAGTTTCAAACAAATTTCCATCAAATTACCAAAAATTCCTAAAATCTATTTCCATGAAATTGACTCCACTTTTCCCAAGCCAAAGGTGAGTCATGCAAGCAATGGATAAGCCACATGAAGCCATGGAAGGCTTGACATGTGATCAAGCCATTAATGGCAAAAGGAGGGACCCCATTCCTAATCCTTCTTAAACCCTTTTTTACCTTAAGCATGTCACACACTAAACCATGCTTAGCCACTTCATCATGGATGGAGACCACACCATTCTCTCTTGGCTGACCCAAGTGATCCTTTTCAGCCCAAGACCAGGCCTTAGGTGGTGAACCTAGCCCAAAACCATGGGTTGACTCATTTGAACCCAAAATGGTCTTCCCCCCATTCCATTTCAATCCAAGCTCTTTACACATGGCATTTGCCAATTGCTTGCACCAAGTCCCAGCCCTGACCCACCTGACCTTGAGGGTGACCCATGCCTGGCCGGCCAGCCACCATGCCGCCGGAAAACACCATGGCCGAGAGCTCACATGTGAGCCAACTTTGGAATTCTCCCTTGCTGAGCTGCCCCATCCCCAGTGGCCATTGTAGCTATTCTTCTCTTGCCAAGAGCAGCTGATCCCAAGCCCTAACTCTCCATGGGAGGCCCTCCACCCTCTCCTATTTAAACACCACCCCCTCTCGGCCATGAGAGGTGCTGAAACAAACCTTAAGGAAACTCTGCCAAAATTGTTCCAGACTACTCCCCATACACGAGCACTTGATCCCCACTGAAATCCCCCGCCATTTCTTCTCTGTGAGCTCGATTTCGGAGTTGAAATCCAAGCCCAAAACCAGGACACTTCTCCACGGTGAGCCAATCCCCAAATTGATTGGTTCTACACCTTCACCGGACCGAGGGAAGGTGTCCACCGACAAAAGCCCAATCTCGGGGCCACCCGGTTGCTCCGACCTCCAAGCTTTGTGATCGGGTCGTGGTCGAAATCCTACCCAGGCAATTCACCGGACCGGGAGACTTCATGCCGGAGCTTGCCGGGATCCAATCGAAGGTGCAATAACCCTCGGATCGAAGCCACACTTCTCTGAGCAAAGGTATGGCCTCACTCTTCTTCCCGAGCTTCTGAACATTCTCCATTTCTATTGCGTAAATTTCATCCCACATAAACCGTATGGATGTGTTCGACTTCTCAAACATGAAAATCCATTGAGTATCGAGTGAGATCTTAGGGATTTAGTGTGGACGGCTCTCGGGTGAGGACGCTCGGGGACGATGAACGGATGCCGTCCATTCAATACACGCGCGGACGGACGGCTCAGATGGCGTCGGACCAGGAGACGGTACGAGAACCGCGGGGCCCGGGCCGCTGACTCAAGCGGCGGCGTCGAATGGGAGCGCGACGCGTGTGCGTTCGGAGATGCCGAGGATGACGCGGCGCCGCGTGGATAAATAGAAAATTAGGGGTATTTTCTATTTATTTAATTCCCTAAACTTCAAAAATTCATAACTTTGTGTAGGAAAATCATAAAAATAAAATAAAAATACCCTCTTGCTCGGTGAACAGAGGAGAATAATGTGGAAAAGAAATTATTTAATTTCATCAAGTATTTTATTTTTAATAATTTATTTACTCTCTGCATATTTTTAATTCTCCATGCATGTATACAATTCACCATGGCATGAGACCATAGGGCTTTTGAAGCCTCTGAATTTGGGAACATTCCCTGAATTTTTTAAAGTCAGAGGCCATCCCTATGAAAAGTTATTGATTTTTCAAATTCATGTTACTATTTTGAGTATTTTAATTCCAATAAATAGCATGTTGTGGAATAAATCCTAGGAAAATTTGGTGATGTTCCTTATGACCAGAGGACCCTAGGAAAAATAGGTTTTGAGTTAGTTCATTTAAAACAACCCTAATTGGCTTAAACACACAAAATGGATCTCTAATTAATTAGAGCTAACCATACATCAAATTGACTTGAAATTAATTCTCCACTAACCTTTAGGATCAGAGGAACCCACCATAAAAATTTGAGGTCAATTGGACTTGGTTAGCCCTACTAAATGGGTTAATTAAGCCACTTAGTCATTTTAAACTTTAAAAATTCATAACTTTCAAAATATCTTTCAAAAATTTACCAAATTGGTTTTGTAGCCTCTCTGATATTAGGGAATTTAAGAAAATTAAAATTTCAATTTTCTAAAAAAGTTGATTTTTAATATTATTTTAATATTTTTAATAATTAAAAAATAATAAAAATCACAAAAATAATAAAATTCACCAAAATGTCACATTTTAAATTTTAATCACTTAGGAACAAACTCCATATTTTTCTTAGGTCTGTTTAGTGAGATATTAAATTTTAAAGCTCCAGGGAAATTTTAAAATTAAAAAAAAATGTATTTTCTAGCATTTTCACTAAAATAATTATAATAAATCATAGAAAAATTAGAAAATTGCAAAATTTGATTCTCTGATTTCCTTGATATCAGAGAGATTTTTGAAAAATAAAAAATTCATTTTTCAACATTTATTTTATTTTTAAATTAATTAACCCTCCAAAACTTAAAATAATTATAATAAAAATAATATAATTCAAAAAATCACCAAAATTGGTCCAAGTGGTCCTCTGGTCATTAGGAATGTCCCCTAATTTTCTTAAGGACAGATACTTTCCCTTGGTCATGTTATTAAATTTTCTTTGGAAATCTCTATTTTCCACCAAAAATAATTATATAAATAAATTAAATACAGAAAAATCACATTTTCTCCTCTCATGGCTTTATTGACATATGAGTGAAGTCACATAAAAATTTCAAGTTCATTTAAGTTCAATTTAGTGAGTTATGAAATTATTAAGCTTAAAGGGTAAAGTGGTAATTAAAATTTTAATCCTTAATTAAAACTTTAGGTTTAATAAAAAAATTAATAAGTAAAATATTTGATCCTAATCTGATTTGGATGATTGAAATTTAAATAATTAAAGGGTAGAAATCCATTAAGCAATTTAAAATAATTAAACACTGAATTAAATAATTGATTAAATTTGGAAGAATAATAAAATTGGAATTATTAAAATAGGGATATTATTAGGAAGAGATTTATTCTTTAATTTAAAAAAATCCCTAAATTAATTATCTCATTAATATTCAATTCTTAATTAAAATGATAACTCAAATTCAAAACATTAAAAGACTTAATCATTAAACTAAAGTTAAATTATTAAACTCTTTTAAAATTTCAATTAAAATTAAAAATAAAATTAAATTAAAAATTAAATAAAATAAAATAAAATTAAATTAAATTAAAATTAAAAGTTGAATTAAATTAAAGATTAAATTAAATTAAATTAAATAAACAAATTAAATTAAATTAAATGAATTAAATTAAATTAAATTAAATTAAATAAATAAAATCAAATTAAATTAAGTTAAATCAAATCAAAGATTAAATTAAATGAATAAATTAAATTAAAGTAAATTAAATTAAATTAAATTAAATTAAAATTAAATTAAATTAAGTTGAATTAAATATAACATCACCAAAGACATAAAGAATTCAAAATAAATCTAAAATAGCTTGAACACTATTCCAAATTTAAACCCATTAATTGAAATTAAACTAAATCACAAACCATTTGAACACCAATTTACCCTCGAAAGCTTTAGTTATCATAACTCCTAAACAGAATATTAAATGAAATGTTACTTCACCTATAGGATATTCAAAATGTCCTAGTTCACTGAGCAAGATAACAAAACTTGAATTCTCGGACGATTAATTCATTTGTATAATTAAATTCATTTGGACTTAAAACAATTCTAGCAATATTGAAAAGATGTTTAAGATTCTTCTTAAGCACTTTCTCAATATGATAGGATACTTATAAGAACAATTGAACTTAATTATTCTTTGATGAAGAAAATCGTCCTCAAATCAAAACACAAGGAACCTAGACGTCATAGGAAATGACTAGTTATATGATTAGGAACTTGGTAGAAAACCATAACCCTTACCTTAGCTTTACCTAGGAACTTGCTTAAATATTCTAATTGTGTTTTAAGTGCGGCTTGGGATGACGGGAAGACCCTCCAGGTACGCTTTTGTTTTATTGCAATTTATTTTCTTGCAATTTACATTATTGTAATTTATTTAACTGCATTGCACTTACTTTTCTTGCATGATAAACAACTGTTGCATGAAAACCCACACCTTTAGGATAGTCCCTAAAACTGAAACCAAAACTAAATTAAAAGCCATCGCAAGATAAAATTCACCGCCGCAACATTTCAAAATATAAAACAACTCAAAATTTAATCACAAACAGAACACAAAACTACAATTACAACTAAATTAAAACATCCTGTTGGATGATCGAGAATACCTCGGATGATGTAACCTACGTGTTGCTAACGGGATTTCACACGGTCTAAATGAAAGTGTGGAACTCATTTAGTTGAGTTTAGCAAATTCATCTGGACTAAGTGAATCCGATAAAAATAATGATGCCGGAAGGATGGAACCGTGGGATCTTAACCGGTGTCGTTATAATCAACTTTAAGATTTGTTTTAATTAAAACACAAAAAAAAACACTTGGAAATTAAGATTTTCTCTAAACCAAAACACTTTTCTCATCCCCTGATTTATGACTTCTATAACTAAACCTCTGCAACAACAAGGAGCTCGGAGCATGGTGGGCAGCACGGCCATCGTCATCGGCAAAACCTGAGTCTACTTCAGCAAAACTTTCCTAGAATTAAATAACAAAGCCATAGGACTTCGAGGTAGTTTGCCTAGTGCAACATAAATCCTCAACTCTTCGTTAGGTATTTACCTTGTAAATTAAGCCCTAACCGGTCTTAGGATTTCGAGGTAGTCGTCTGATACGACATAAACCCTCACATCTTCAAGGCTATTTGTATAATTCTGTCATATAAATATAAGCCCTAATTAATTAAAATTGGCAAGATTGAAATACTAAATAAACATTAGGATTTTCCTAAATCCAAGCCAAATAATAGGATAGTCGGGAAATTACCGAAGTTCACTTCGAATCTGTGATTTCTCCTACTTTTCTTCCTTTGAATTCCCAAAACAAAATGTTCCAAATTCAATCCATTCCCTATTGAAATTCCAAAATTCAATCCTTTGAGAACTTAAACTTTGAAACCCTTGAGAGCGAGAATTATTGATTATTATCGAGAGTTTTCTTAAGTGATTCCCGTCACCTAAGATGTAATTAACTATAGGGGCTTGCCCTTATAGGGAATTTTAAAGAACCCGAGTAATATAAACCCTGTTTAATGCTTTCATATTAAGCGGGGAATTTGTCGGCTTATAAAATTGGTTCGCGGACCAAACGGATGTCACAAATCTTCTAGTTTATTTAATCGAGCCCCACCATCGTAACGGTGTATCTATCCTTAGGGATAGATACACGGTTCGTGGTGCGGTGCTCGTTTATATAAACTATTTGGGATGTGAGATCGGTTTAATCTTATATCTTAAAACCTTCAAATTTAAAATTATTTTCAAAATCAAATACTACTTTTCAAAATTATTTATTTAAACTAAATTAAAAATTCGCCGACAACTTCTGTTAGGCGACCCCCTTTTCAAAATAAAAACACACAACCTAAAAAATATGCCGATAGCGGAATATAACCAGGACCACTATTATTCTCATTTGACCTTTTAGGAATGTAGATTTGATAGAACGGGCGTTCATTATTCATTCTTATATCATCTTCTTCAATCTATTTATTTTTCACAAACATCGCTTTATCTATTTCTTCCACATACCTCAAATGATTGAATTGCATCTTGAGTTGCCATCCCTTGTGATCCAGATGTAAGGTAGTATCATTGATTTTTGCTTCCATTGAAGTCACCCGGGCTTCAATTTTTGCAATCATCTCTGCAATACCTTGAATACTAACAACCAGATATCCATTAAATAACTCAACACTATAACTAATGAACTTACTTTTATCAGAATCTTGCTTCTTCTTCATCTCGTTCTCCCAGGAAGACATGGTGCTCTTCAAAATTTTCTTCTTAGACTTCAGAAATGAAATTTGGACTTAGGGTAAGTGTTTCTATCAAGTCTAGTCCTTTTTATAGACTTAGGAGATGCTAGAATATTCCCCTAGACATTTAGAATCTTCTAAATATCTCCCATAACTTCTCCCCCATGATTTAGGCTTCTAGATCCACATTTTTCATGTTTTTTATAACTGTGGCGCCTAAGCACCAACTAGTCGGCGCTTAGCCGCCAGTGCACATTTTAGCACAGGTCTCAAAGTGTCTAAATTTTCATTCTAACTACACTAAATCATCAATTAAGGTCGAATAAACTCTACTTAAGTTTAAAAACTCCAAATTATGACCATTAAAAACATAAAACAAGCCAAACAAAGCAAACAAAACACACAAAACAAACATAAAACAAAGCACACTGATAAATATGAGTTGCCTCCCACAAAGCGCTTGTTTTAACGTCTTCATCCTGACATACCCAGAACTCATTCTGAGTGACCCAACATTAAATTCTCATCAGATTTAGATTTATTGACTGAAAAATATGGTTTATTTCTATGTCAGTTAAATTTAAATATTTTTCAAGTCTTAGGATCTTGAATATCTACGACTCCATAAGAATAAACTTTTATCACAATGAATGGACCCATCCACCTGGACTTAAGTTTTCCGAGAAAATATTCTCAATCTAGCATTATACAACAAAACTTGTTGTCCTGGTACAAGATTTTTGGTAAGAATCTTCCGATCATGCCATAATTTCATCTTTTCCTTATAAATCTTAGCATTTTCATAAGATTCATTCCTTATTTCTTGAAGTTCATTCAATTGCAATAATCTCTTTTCAACAGCATCTTTCAAATTATAATTGAACTCTTTAATAGCCCAATAAGCTTTATGCTCAAATTCAAAAGGAAAATGATAAGCTTTTCCAAAAATCAATCTATATGGGGACATTCCTATAGATGTTCTGTAAGCAGTCCTATAGGCCCACAAAGCATAATCCAGTTTAACTGACCATTCCTTTCTATTTAGATTAATAGTTTTTTCCAATATTCTTTTAATTTCACGATTGGATAATTCAACCAAACCACTTGTCTGCGGATGATAAGCAGTAGCAATGCAATGATTAATATGATATTTCTTTGCTAACTTTCTAATAATCGCATTTCTAAAATGACTTCCCCTATCAGTTATGATTACTCTTGGTATTCCAAATCTGCAAAATATATTCTTTTCTAAAAACTTTGCAACACTTTGAGCATCACATTGAGGTAAAGCAATAGCTTCAATGCATTTGGAAACATAATCTACTCCTATCAAAATATAAACATTTTCGAAAGATGGAGTAAATGGTCCCACAAAATCTAATCCCCAAACATCAAATATTTCAACTTCCAACATATAATTGAGGGGCATCTCATTTCTTCTAGAAATATTGCCTACACGCTGACATCTATCACAATTTTTAAAATAATCATTCACATCCTTAAAAATTGTAGGCCAATAAAATCCTGATTGTAAAATTTTATACGCAGTTTTATCTCTTCCAAAATGTCCCCCATAATCAGAATCATGACATTTTTGAATAATTTCATAAGTCTCTTCCAAAGGTACACATCTTCAAATTATAAGTTCATTTCCTTGTTTATATAAAAATGGGTCATCCCAAAAATAAGTCTTAGCATCAGATAGAAATTTCTTCTTTTCATGATATGTCAAACCATTGGGTATAATATTAATAACAATAAAGTTTACTATGTCTGCATACCACGTAACACTCCATTCTTTAACAGTGAACCGTTTTTCATCAAGAAAATGTTCATTAATTTCTTCAATGTTACAGAGAGATTTTTCAATTTCAAGCCTAGACAAATGATCAGCAATTTGATTATCAGAACCCTTCCTATCTATTATTTCAAAGTTAAATTCTTACAAAAGAAGAATCCATCTTATAAGTCTCGGTTTTGCATCATTTTTCTTCATTAAGTATTTGATAGCAGAAAGATCAGTATGCACAACACATTTAGTTCCAATTAAATATGATCGAAATTTATCAAAGGCAAATACTCTATCTAATAACTCTTTCTCAGTAGTGGTATAATTAATTTGAGCTTCATTAAGAGTTTTACTAGCATAATAAATTACTTCGAAAATTTTATCATATTTTTGACCCAAAACAACACCAATAGCATAATCACTAGCATCACACATTAATTCAAAAGGTTTTTCCCAATTTGGTGAAATTATTACAGGTGCAGTGGTTAATTTTTCTTTTAATGTTTCAAAGGCTTTACGGCAGTTATCATCAAAATTAAAAATTGCATCCTTTTCCAATAAACGACATAAAGGTTTTGTAATTTTTGGAAAGTCTTTAATGTAACGCCTATAGAATCCAGCATGTCCTCTAAAACTTCTAATTCCCCTTACATTGGTTGGGCAAGCTAAATTAGATATAACTTGAATTTTTGCAGGATCTACCTCCAAACCTTTTTCTGAAAACTGATGTCCCAAAAAAATTCCTCCTGCTACCATAAATTGGCATTTTTCCCAATTAATGACCAAACTAGTTTCTTCACAGTGTTTTAGAACTTTAGATAGATGTTCTAAACATGATTTAAATGAAATTCTAAATACTGAAAAACTCATCCATAAAAAGTTCAATCCCTTTTTCAATTAAATAAAAAAAAATTGCCATCATACATCTCTGAAATGTAGCAGGGGCATTACATAAACCAAAGAGCATTCTTTTAAAAGCAAACGTACCATAAGGACTGGTAAACGTTGTTTTCTCTTGATTCTCAGGAGAAATTTGAATTTGGTGGTAACCAGTATATCCATCCAGAAAACAAAAGTATTTATGCCCAACCAGTCTATCCAACATTTGATCTAGAAGAGGGAGTGGAAAATGATCTTTCCTTGTGGCAAGGTTTAATTTTCTATAATCAATGCATATTCGCCACCCTGTAACTTGTCTTATTAGTATCATTTCATTATTTTCATTAACAGTCACAATTACTCCCCTTTCTTAGGAACACAGTGAATAAGACTAACCCATGCACTATCTGAAATAGGGTTGATAATTCCAACATCCAAACATTTTAAAATTTCTTTCTTAACGACATCTTTCATCATAAGATTTAATCTCCTTTGGGGATCAGCCCGCGGTTTGCAATTATCTTCCATAAGAATTCTGTGCATACAAATTAAAGGACTGATTCCTTTAATATCAGTAATTGTCCATCCAAAAGCTTTCTTGTGCTTCTTCAAAATTTCAAGAAAACTCTCTTCTTATTTTTTAGTTAATTGAGAGGAAATTATAACAGACAAGATTGAGGATTCACATAGAAAAACATACTTCAAATGATCAGGAAGCATTTTTAACTCATGTTCAGGAGGTTTTTCAATTGATGGACCATAAGATTCATCTTTCTCAGTCATATCTAACATTTTTAAAACTTTCATGAACATAGTTTAAATCTTTCTCATGAAAATCTTCAGAATCAAATAACTCCTCTTCTTGCTTATATTCCCATTCTTCTCTTTCAGCTTTCTCTTCATAAGTTGATTTGAAATGACATTCACTTAAATATTCAATAACATCCATCCTATAACACTCATTTTGTTTTCCTCTAGCAAGATATTTCATCGATTTTGAAATATTAAATGTAACAATCTGATCATTAACCCTCATTATTAATTCCCCTTTTTGCACATCTATGATGGATCTGTCGGTAGCTAGAAAAGGTCTCTCCAAAATTATGGGTATCTCTTTATCTTCCTCCTTATCTAACATAATGAAATCCACAGGAAAAATAAATTGATCCACTTTTACCAAAACATCTTCAATAACTCCTTTAAGATATGTGATCGAACGATCTGCTAATTGCAGAGTTACAGTAGTTGGGGTTATTTCTCCTAGTTCTAGTCTTTTGAATATTGATAGAGGCATAAGGTTAATGCTTGCACCCAAATCACATAAAGCTTTTCCACATAATTTTTCTCCGATTGCACATGGAATTGTGAAACTACCAGGATCTTTAAGTTTTTGAGGAAGCTTTTTCTGAATTATCACACTGCACTCCTCACTATGTGAAACAATCTCATTTTCTTCAAAGTTCCTCTTCTTATTAAGAATATCCTTCATAAATTTTGCATAGCTTGGCATTTGTTCTAGGGCTTCAGCAAATGGAATATTAATGGTAAGCTTCTTTAATATCTCTAAGAATGTTGAAAATTGCTTATCCAACTTTTGTTGACGAAGTTTCTGAGGAAACGGAGATGGTGGTTTTTCTAAATCAGCCTTAGGTGGAGAAATAGGTCTTTGAAAACCTTTTGGAGCATCCTCTTTAGTTCTTTCAATCTCTTCTTTCTCTACTTCAGTCTCTTTTTGAACTCTACCTTCTAATTCTTTTCCACTTCTTAGTTGAATTGCTTTCACTTGTTCTTTTTTCTTTTCTCTTGGATTCACTTCAGTATTACTTGGAAGCATTCCTTGGGATCTATTACTTAAGGCATTTGCAATTTGCCCCAATTGATTTTTAATATTTCTGATGGTTGCTCCTTAAATTTGTAATTGATTTCCCATATGTGATACTACTTCTTCCATAGACAACTTCTTCTCCTTAAATTGTAAAGCATAGTTATAACCTGAAGGATAAGTTAATCTATTATTATTATTACCTTGGTTGTTCCAATTCCCCAATGGATTTACTTGGGTGTTCCTCCATTATTGATTAACACCACCCTGATTATTGTTATTCCAGTTAAAATTTGGATGACTCTTCCAACCTGGGTTATAATAATTAAAATATGGGTTGTTAGGTTTGATTATAGCATTCACAGTTTTTGGTGAAGAATAAGAATCAACCATTTGGCCTAATGATTTTTCTTCAATCATGAGATTTGGCTGAGAAAAATTCATCCTAAATTGGTCTATCTTCCTTGATACAGCAACAACTTGATTTGCTAACATTATAAAAGCATCATTTTGATAAATACTGGCTACCTTTTAGGTTTAACCTTTTATAAGGCCATTGAAAATTATTAGTAGCCATTTCTTCAATTAAAGCATAAGCATCAGAAAATGATTTAGACATTAATGATCCACCAGCAGCAGCATCGATGATTGATCTAAGAGATCCAACTAATCCATTATAAAAAGTTTGAATTATTAACCAATCTGATATCGCATGATGTGGACATTTCTTGAGGAGATCTTTAAATCTTTCCCATGCGTCATATATTGATTCCCTTTCAAACTGACAAAAAGATGTTATATCATTTCTCAACTTACCAGTTTTAGATAGTGGAAAATATTTAGCAAGGAATTTTGCAGCAGTTCACCCCAAGTTTTAATTGATCCAGGTGGTAAAGAACAAATTTGCTCCAATTCTAATTAAAGTTCGATTTATAACTGTGGCGGCTAAGCGCCGGCCTTAACCGCCAGTGCCAAATTTTTTATTTTCTATTTTTTTTGCTCAAAATTTGATCCAATTTTGCTCCTTTCGTCATGACCATCTATTTTCATCATACCTACAAGAAAAATGCAAAATACCTTCCATTAAAGTGCAATATCATTAAAAATAGGTATAAAACTGTGCATAAAAATACTATATATTTTAGGTGTATCACCCGTCTGGTTCGAAACCGCAGCCACATGTGTTTAAAGCCTAATTTTTTGCTCAATTCTTAATGGATTTACATGAAATTTGTTTCTACACCTAGATCTAACCTAGCTCTACACATCCATACAGTTAATCAATTATTAATTTCATGTTTTCTTCATAAAGTCCCAAAATGAGCTCGGTTTAGGTGTTTTTGATTCATTACCTCAATCCAAGAGGGTGGTCTCGATTGGATGCTTGTGACACATTCGTTGGGGTCTGTCAAAGCTCCTGTAAGCGGCACTCGACCTCCCTTTAAGGTTGGTTCAAAAGTCCTCCAAAGGTGGACGACCTGAGGTAGAAGTCCACTATGGAAGCTATGGAGATGAGGATTTCTCTGGAAAACTTCTTCTCCACATTTGGGGAAGGTGTGAGAAGATTTATTTGATTTCTGTTGAGTTTTAGTGGATGTCCTATTTTTGGGCTTGAAATTGAGCTCAGAAATTAGGCTCGGCCAGGGGGAATTATGGCTAGATTTTAGTGGAGCTGGTCTTCTCTGGGCTCAGGGAAGAGTTTGGGTTCAAATGGGAGGAGTTTCTGTAAGGTTAGTTTCAGCAACCCTCTTGGTCGTGGGGGAGGTGAGCTTAAATAGCCATGACCATGGCCGATTTCGGGGGAGCTTGGACTTTGGGATTTGCTGTTTGGGTGAAGAGAAGAAGTGCCACAGTGACTATTGGGGTTGGGACAACTTAGCAAGTCAGAATTTTAATTTTGGGCTCACATGGAGCTCTTGGCCAGGGAGTTTTCTAGCGAGCCAGGTGGCCAGCCGGCAGGCATGGGTCACCATCTGACTCAGTGGGGTCAGGGCTTGGAGTTAGTGAGTTCAATTGGGTATTGCCATGTGTAAAGGGTTTGATTTAAGGGGAATGGGGGAAGTGGCTCTTTTGGGCTCATTTTGGTCAATTCATGTTTTTGGGTTTGCTTCACCCTCCAAGATGGCTTTAGGCTGATGAAAAATTAGTTGGGTCAGCCAAGGGAAGGATGGTAAAGTCTCGATCAAAATTATTTGGATTAATTTTAGGTTAGGGTGAAGCATGGTAAGGTTAATGAATTCTTAAGGGGTGTTTAAAGGCTTTCCTCCTTTTTCCATTTATGGAGTGATGACAAGTCTAAATTTCTCATGGCTTCATGTGGCTCAAACATGGCTCCATGACTTGCTCATGGCTTGGAAATAAGTTGGCTCATTTGCATGAGAAAGGATTTTTGGATTTTTTATATCTTGATGACATTTTGCATGAAGCTTGATTTGGAATGGTTTGATGATGAATTTGAAACTTAGGGATGATTTTAATTGAATGCATGATGAAGATGAATGTCATATGGGCCTTAGGTTGAAAACTTGGGCTTTTAAATTTCTAAGAAATGGACTTTTAAAAATGTATAAGGTAATGGTCATTTTTTATGCATGTGATGATTTGAATTTTTGAAATTGAGCATGGGATGGTTGAATTGGTTTGAAATTGATTTAAATTGTACTAGGACATGTTGAAATTTAATTTAGAAGTCAAATTTGGGGAATTATTGACCATAAGGTTCAATTTGGAGGAATTTGGGCTTATGGGTAAAAAATGGACTTTTTAGGTCAAAGTTGGGCTAGTGTTGGATTTGATGTAAAATTAGTGTTGCAAAATTTTTATGGGGGTGTGACAAAGAGTTTTCAACTTTGGTTTGGTTATAATTTTGGAATTTGGGCTTGTTTGGGTTTATGGTTAGTTTAGGCCAAATTGGGGAATTTTGGTTAGGGTTGAGCTTGAGTGTAAATTGTGGGCAAATTAATGTTGCATGTTGTTTGTGGGGATGTTAGGAAGATATTGGAATTTACTTTGGAGAAAATTGAGGGGTTTTGGGTTTGATTTGGGTTGTTTGAGTCATGAGGGTTAATTGGGGAAATTTGGATTTTTGGGTTTTGGATAATTTTAGAAAAAGCTTGGGATCAAATCGAGGTCAACTTAACAAAAATTTTGGTTTGTGGGAATGTTATGAAGGTTTGGAATTTTATGTGGAGAAAATTGGAGTTAATTTGGTTTACATTGGGTTTAATTGAGTTATGTTTGGGTTTAAAATAATTCAACTTGGATTTCTTGGTAAAATTGGATTAATTTGACAAAATTGAGCTATGGTGTAGTTGAAGAAAATGAAATTGAGAATTTTTAGGACATTTTGGAATTTTTTAGAATTTTCTAAATTTTTGGCTATGAAGAGCATTTTGGTAAATTTGGGGGTATTTTGGGAATTTTGAAAATTTTGTCAGATTTGCGTAATTTTGGTCAAATTAGATAGTAGGGAACAACTTGGAATGATTTTGGTGAATTTTGGTAATTTTTGGTTAATTTATGGAATTTTGGGATTTTAAAGGGGTAATTGGGTAATTTGGTAAGTTTAGGGCCCCGAGGGTCAAAAATGAAAATTTTGGAAAAATAAAGATTAGTTCAAGGTGAGTAACATGGAATCATTCTAGTTGAGCCATGAAGCCATCCTAAACTCACAAGGGCCATGAGAGGACTCATTTTAGGCACTCAATATGTTGTTCCTAAACCTCTTAGCCAAGGACTAAGGGTTGAGATCCATCCATATGAGTCTCTTAAAAGAGTTAGGAGGTTAGGTTAAGTGTGAGTAATTTCAGGGTTCAGGCATGTGCAACAATGTGGTGTGTGCAAGCTGGACCTCACCAAGACCAGGCCACCCTGGGTTATCCTAAGGCTTGACCATCCTATAGGAACTCATCCTTATCTCTCTACACATTGGTCCTAACCTTCCAAGTAATTTGGAGGTTGATGACCATCCATGTAGAATTCTAAAGAGAGTTTAGATTTGGTTGAATTTTTAAATGGTAGGTTCCTTTTCTAGTCTTCTAGGATAGTCAAAGGGAAAATCCTATGGCTAGATCCTAAGCACTAAAAGGAAGGAAGGACCTCACAAAAAATGAGGTCAACAGATGAACTAAAAGAAATAAATCTAGGAACTAATGAAAATCCAAAACCAACTTTCATTAGTTCATTCCTCAATGAAATGGAAGCAAACGATATAATTCAACTATTCAAAGAATATAAAGATAGCTTTGCCTAGACTTATGAAGAAATGACTAGACTTGAGCCAGAAGTTGCAGTCCACAAACTTGGGATAAAACGAATTGCAATCCCTGTTAAACAAGCTTCAAGAAGGATGTGTGTTGAAATAGAACAACAAGTCATTGTTGATGTTATGATATTAATTAAGGCTGGCTTTACAAGAGAAGAAAATTATCCGACATGGCTGGCTAATGTAGTTCCAGTTAAAAAGAAAAATGGTCAAATCTGGGTCTGTATAGACTTCAGGGATTTGAACAAAGCATGTCCAAAGGATGAATTTCGTTTACCGATCTCAGAATTTATGGTCGACATAGCATACACACATGTGATATTTTCTTTTATGGATGGATCATCAGAATATAATCAAATAAAAATGTTTTCAGAAGATAAAGTGAATACAATTTTCAAGACACCCATAGGGATATACTACTACAAAGTTAGGTCATTTGGATTGAATAATATTGGTGCAGCCTATCAAAGAGCCATGACACAAATTTTTGGTGAATTTATACACAAATAAGTAGAATGTTATGTGGATGATTTGGTTGTTAACAGAAGATAAAAGACGAACATGTGTACGATTTAAGAATTCTCTTCGAACGATTATGTCAGCATAATCTTAAAATGAATCCCTTAAAATGAGCCTTTAGTTTCGCTTCAGAGAAATTTTTAGGAATTGTTGTTCGACATCGTGGGATTGATATTGATCCCCTCAAAATCAAAGCTATCCTAAATATGCCTCCACCCAAAAATTTGACTCAACTATGATCCTTTTAAGTGAAATTAGCATATATACGGCGTTTTATTTCTAATTTGTGGGGTTTTGTTGGTGCATTTTAGTTCATATTTTTAAAATAGGTCATCCAGTAGAAGCTGTTGGCTGCCGAAATTGAAATCCCGTCTCCCGCATCGGAAGGACTACCAATTTATATATAAAAATATAATTTTAATTTTAAAATATGAAATCAAACTGATTTCATACTTTGAACAGCTTAAATAAACGAGCACTCGTATCAAGCCATGCTTCTACTTCCACACATTGCTTAATAATAGAGGCTAAGTTAAATAAAATAATCAAATATGATATTCGTTTGGTCCGCGGAACCTGTTATGTTGACTGACAGGTTCCCCCATTTAATACGAAAGAGAATCAAATGAGGTTTATATTAATCCGAGGTTATTTTATTTTTCTATAAGGGCAAGCCCCTATAGTTAATTACATCTTAAATAACCGAAGTTACCTAAAAATTTTTTTGATAAATATCAGGAAAGATATTTTTATGACTTCAAGAAGGCTAAGGACTTTTTAATGTATTATGATGATCAGAATTCAATAGGTGAAAGGTGCAAATTTCAGAGCATTTGATTGTAAAGAATCCAAAGGAGGAAGAACTAAGGGATATCACGAATCCAAGAGGATATCTCACTTACTTCCCAATCTATCTTATTGTTTGGCTTTAATTTAGGAAAGTTATTTATATTTCATCCTGCCAATTTTAATTAATTAGGGCTTACATTCACTTGATATCGATCATGTGAATAACCTGAAAGATAGGAGAACTTATGTCATATCGTATGATAATCTCGAAAACCTAGGGTGAGTTGGGGCTTATATTACACTAAATACAAAGGCTCAAAAGATCAGGTGAGGTTTTATGCCGCACTAGGCAGGCTACCTTGAAGTCCTATGGCTTGTTGTTTAATGCTAAGGAAATGTTTTTTTGCTGTAGAATATGTTCTACTGTTGAAGATGGTCGTGTTGCCCTGCTGCATGCTCCATGCTCCTCGTCGTAGCAGGTTTAGTTTTAAAAGTGATAATTGAAAAGATAAAAGAAGTATCATGTTCTGGAAGTTTTAAAATTGAGGTGGCTTAGTGTTTTAATTAAATGTTTAAGTTGATTATGATGACTCGTGGGTTACCTCTTCTGAGGGATTCCCGGTCGTCTAAGAGTCTTTTTTACTTTAATTAAAGTTGCAAGTTTATTTTGGTTGGTTATTAAATTTTGAGTTTTTTAAACATGCAAGGTTCAATCATTTTTAATAGTTTAAAATACATAAGAAAATAAAGCAAAAAAAAGCTACAGTAGTATGTGTGGTGGCAGACATAGCTAGTAAATTGAACTTAAGCAGGCATATGTGTGGGTGTGCTGAAGTGTGTGCATGGAAAGCAAAGTATGAAAACTTATGACATAATTCAAGAGAAAACCAAAAAGTGCGATGAAGAAAATCTCGTAGGAAATTAAATCTATGAAGAAAAATCTGTAGGAAAAGCGTATAAGAATCCGTAGAAAGCCCTGTAGGAAAACCACGAAAAACGGACTACAAGTCCAGGGGAACCATAAGCACGGTGGCGCGGAGGACTCAGAGCTGTGCTGTGTATATCCCGACTTAGGTGAGAACTACCAAGCCGTCACCCTATGGAAGGCAGTTCTAACTGGATCTGAATAGTCAACCATGGATCCTTGTAAAATTTTCATACATTTCAATTTGGGTTGCATGCAAGTGAGAAATTTTATGGGTAAGGAGGCTATTTTTGTTGTAGAGGTAGTTTTGTAATTTTTTTAAAGTGTATATAAATATTTTTTTTATAAAAGTAGTAGGACCCATAGGTTGACTATTCTAATTGAACTAGGACTACTAGCAACCTAAGAATGATAACAGCAGAAATTCCTAAGGATGGGTGAATAGTACCATAAATTCCTTCGTCTACCCTGTCCAGGGTCTCTGAGTCAGGAGGTACTATTTAAGAAGTCTCTTATATCCCTCTTTTACTGCGATGTCATTGTCATTCTCCCCCTTCCACCCTACTTACAACCTTACTTGATGGCCCCACATATAGCAGAAAGGCTATACATGAAAGCTCTTGTGTCTTGCATAAGCACAGAAACTAGGCCAAGAAGTAAGAAGACACAAAGGACAAGGCGTCAAGGAAAAGAAAGTGGAGAAGACGATTCACCCAAAAAAATATTGTAAGGGGGATGAATCGACTCTAAAAGCCACACGAAGTAATAGGCATGAACTGGCGTAAAGGCAAAGGTAAACTCCATGTGTGGTGCGAAAGAGGTAGCCACAAAGCGAGAACACATGTGAAGGTAAACCTCTACGAATGTGTGTAGGGGAGAGGATGATTGTAAAACATCCTGGATAAGTGAGCTGAACCTCTCCCAACCTGGTACGGAGAGGCGGTCACCAGATATATGAGGAGCGGAAGACAAACCCCTCCAACATGGCGCGAGGGGAGCGAATAATCAAACATGTAAGAGAGAAAAGGCAAACCCCTCCAACATGGTGCTTGGGGGACAATTTATAAAGCATATAAGGTAGAGAAGTTTAAATCTCATAAAACATATAAAGTAGAGAAGGTCAATCCCCTTCAACATGGTGCAAGGGGATTAATTTATCGAGCTAAAGGATCGACAAAAGAGGAAGACTCAAGATCACTATGTAAAATACACTTCCTAGCAATCATATTTACTTCATGCATTCATGTCTTCTAAAAGACATAAATCCTTTCCATATATATAATAACAAAAAGGCTACACCATTTGATATATCAAAACAATGCAATATAGCGAGTAAAGAATTCGTAGAGAAAGTAAACATGCAAATAAGAAAGACATAACTCCCAACATCTGCATGTAAACTAAGAGAGCGAGCTGAACATGTATAATACTTATAAAATTTTCAACACTAGCATGTAGATAAAGAGAGTAAACTACACATGAATGACATTTCCAATTTTCCAACACTAGCATATAGATAAAGAGAGTAAGCTACACATGTATAACACTTCCAAATTTCCAACTTTGAAGTGGTAGACACACCACATTCCTTCCTCCCCTTTTTATTTTTGCAAGCAACATAGATAGATCCCAACCATATGAATTTTATGATAGAGGCAGCAAAGAGCTATTTAAACCAACTTAGAACATGCCAAGCAATAATATTTCCATGTAGAGACCTCATAGGAAGGATCTGAACCCATCCCGAGCAAATAAAACATTGCATATTTTCCCTTAAAGATGAAATAAAAGTGATTTAAAAAACCCGAAGCAAGTACATAAGTGCAGATTTTTAATTTAACATAGCATCGAATCATTCCAAACTCATTCCCTACAAGCTACCATGTGCAGATTTTTGATTTAACATAGCATAAAATCATTCCAAACTCATCCCCCTACAAGCTAGCATGTGCAGATTTTTGCTTTAACATAACATATAAGTGATAACATTCCTTCTGGGTAAGCATATGAGTGTCAATTTTCACTTTGGCATAGCCTAGGCATGATAGCCTCCTTTCTAAATGAGCATAACAAATAACTAAGAGAAGTGTATCTGATATACATGGGAATAAAGGCAAGTTTCATATGATAAGCATGTGAAAACTTATTCACCATAGGGTGATTCATGTAGAGAAAGGGAATTTCAAAATCCCATGAGCAAAACACCATTTTTGTGCTTGGGATGAGGTGAAAAATATGTAAAATCAGAGCTTAAAATGTTATACATGTGAACTTAGTAAAAATAGATGAGAAACAAGCACCTATAGCCTCATTTGGAAGTGGTTCACAAGTGGTTAAATTTCAATCCAAAAATTGCACTTAAACTCACCAAAAATATTTCCATATGAAACAATCATTTTCAAACAACTTTAAAGTGTAAAATGAGGCATAAAACATGTGGAATTGAAGCCTAAGTGATGTATACATGAAAGCTTAGTGAAATAAATGTGAAACAAGCTCCTATGACCTCACTTGGAAGTGTTTCACAAGTGGTAAAATTCCAATCTAAAAAAGTGCATTTAAACTCACCAAATCATGCCAAATATTTCAAATTGACTTTCCACTCTTTCCAAATGATCACATAGATGTAAGGCCCTCATTTTAGAGCCACATAAGTTTGGTTTAAACCAATCCTAATTAAAGAGGTAAGTGTAGAATTTTTATTTCTTGTAATCATGAAGTTGATACAAAGTGATTCCAGAAGACATATAAATGCAGAATTTTATTCTTAGATGGCATAAAATTAATACAAAGCAATCCCAAAGCATTCTATGAGTGTAGAATTTGTGTTTAAGCAAGAATAAAGGTGACATAAACCATTCCAAAAAAGTGCATAAGTGCAGATTTTTCACTTCAAATGGCATGAAATTGATATTAAACATTCCTTAAACATCACATGGGTGTAAAATTTATGTTTAGGCAAATATAAAGATGATATAAACCATTTTCGAGAGATTGTATAAGTGGAGATTTTTCACTTTGAATGACACAAAATTAATATGAAACATTCCCAAAACATCACATGGGTCATGTGGATTATTAAACCACTACTATGTAATTTGGACTATCCATAAAAAGAGGAAAAGGGGCCTTCCAAATACCTCATGAGACTATCCAAGATCTTAAGTATAAACATGCAACTCTAACCTTCCATAAAGATTGGAAAAATGGATTTTTGAACATCTCATAAAGCAAGCTCAAGACTTAGTTATAAATATGATTTCTAGCCATCCATAAAGAAAGCATAATGGATTTTTGAATACTTCATAAAGCGACCTAAGTACTTAGCTATAAATATAGAATTATTAGCCATCAAAGTGGTGCCAAACAAGCCTCTTATATGTCACATATAGCAAACTAAACACTTACACATGAACACAAAGTTCTAGCCATCAAGAAGGAGGTGTAAAGAGACCTCTTAGAATTTCCATGAAACTAACTATTTAAACATGAACATGAAACTTTCATCAAAGAGGTATAAAGAGAAACACCTTTAAACTTCACATAAAGAAAAGACTAACTTAAAGTCTTCACACATCACCTAAATATTTCAATGAATCAAGCTAAATGCCAAGCATGAGTATAACTCTTAAGCCACCAAACATGAATTTTTAACCACTAAAGCATGAATACTCTTAGCCATAAAAAAAAATAAACTCGTAGCCATCAAAGAGGCATGAAAGGAACTTCCCAAACATCATGTATAACAAAAATTAACTTGGATCCCCATACATGGATTTTTGGCCAAGCAAGGGGGATCCAATAATACTCCTTGAAATCTCATAAAAATGAATCAAAATATGAAATCTCATAAAAATGAATCGAACTTAAGACTTTCAAATTAAAAATTTTAAACTAAGCATGAGGGGCAAAGGACATTCCATCACAATAGGAGAACTATCCATAAATTAAGTCATAAAACATGCAATAGATTTCTACCAACATAAGGCACAAACCGGCCATGATTTAAGTAAGAGAGGAGGATGAAGAGTGGAGAATCCGGCAGCACCTCCCTTGTAAATTTTGGCCTTTTTTGGAGCAAGAAGAAAGCACTATTTTTATAAAAAAATGAAGATAGAAGAGAGAAAATCATCCCATACCATAATCATCACAACCAAATTAAAAAAAATGCTTATCTTTTATGCTAGGTCTTAGACTAAGATGAGAAAACATGGATGAAACTTCAATGACAGCCATGAACTTCTCCAAATTTGCCACCCAAGCAAAGCTAGCTACCATAGGATGGATTGAGGCGTGAAGAGAGTCTCCTCCATGCCTCTCATGCTACATAAGGACAAGGGGAAGGAGGCAAGAGGGCAAGCATGGGGAGGGAGCAAGGAAGTTTCGGCCAAGCTCCCTCTTGGCCGAAAACATTTCGCATAGGGGGGGGAGGATGAGCGATGGCTGCTATTAGGGGAGATAAGGAGGGAAAAGTTAGGTTAAATGGGGCGGGGCAGGGGGGGAAGGGTAAAAACAAAAATTTAATTATTTTGGTGTGAAACACACTGAATCTTGGACTTTTTTGACCTGCGTCGAACTATAACAAATTATATATTGATTCTAAATCATTTCTATGTTATGGACGCAAAAGGCGAAGTCTGTTTTGCGATCCGAAGTCGTTCGGGCAACCTCGTCGTCAAAATATTCAAAAAACGGGTCAAATTGGGGATTTTAGCTTAAATTGAATTTGGGTGAGGTTCGGGCTCAAATTGAAGGCAATCAAATATTGAATTTAGTTTATAGGAGTGTTATGAAGAGTTTGAAATTTAAATTGAGTGGCAATTGAACGACATTGGGTCCAATTTGGATCAAATCTGACTTTAGTTCAAAATTGGGGCTTTGGTAAAATTGAATAAAATTGATCAAATTGGGCAAAATTGATGGTTACAAAGTGGAATTGGGCATATTTGGAGGATTTTGAGAATTTTTGGAATTTTTTTGGCTAGCAGAGGCATTTTGGTAATTTTGGGGGTTTTTCGGGAAAGTGGCCAAAAAGCTGAACCGAAAGCTCGAGGTCGTTCCAAATGAAATTTGGAGTTAAACGACAGTGTTGGGGGTATTTCTGATCAATATGGAGGATTTTACGAATCCCGGAGCACTTTTCAAGTATCGGCTGCTTAAGTGTTGAGGGGTTCAAAAGTAGCTCGGAAGTATGACATGTTTACAGTCAAACTTCATCATTTGACGAGAGAAACGTCCTCGAAAGGTTTTTAAGGAGTTCAAACACATCTGGAAAAACTTGAGATTTTGGGCTAAAAAAGGCATTTTGGGGATTTTAGGAATTTCGGGGCTATTGATCTATAAAAATACTTATTTCTTTATGTCTTAATTCTTATCAATTTATAAGGATATTATGCTTTAATGAAAGGTATTTTTTGTGTTTTTGGATGTAGGTAATGTAAAAAGGTCTAAGAAGGAAAAAGGAGGAAAATGGAGCAAAAATGGAGAAAAATACCAAAAGTATAAAAAATATGGCCTGGCGCCTAAGCGCCAGACTCGATACGAAAATTGTCAAGTTTTTGACAACGTTTGATCAGTTATTTTGACGGAGTGAGCGGTTATTGGACATTCTAGAAGGTTGGTAGTTGTTCCTTGATAATAGGACATGTGATACATTGCATTTCAACGCTCCAAAATGGTTTTAATCACGAAGATGTGCGAGCCAAAGTGAAGAGGTTCGAAGAACTGGACGTGGTGTCCAGCACCTAGGCGCTAGATTCCGGCGCCTAGGCGCCAGACCGACCATCTAGAAGATTCATTGAATGTGGACATGTTTTGAAGAACTGCCTCAAGGAAACTCTTGAAGCCTATAAATAGAGGTCCATTTCTTCAGAAAACGTGCCCCTCCCATTATACCCCTTTCTCTTATCTACTTTAGGATCTCTCATCCTTAGAGAGAGAATTAGAGAGTAAAATTTAGGGCCACTTTTGTTTAGTTTAGTGAGTTTATTTTCAATTTATTGCATCTGGAGTTCATTACACTGTGGATTCAGTAGGAATCAGAAGATCTGTAGAAGAAATATTTGAGATAAGTATATTTTTATATTTGATTCAAAGTTTAATTATCATATTTTGTTATTTATTTTCAATGTGTTACGAGTAGTTAGTTACTTTCTTACTTCAATTATGAAGAGATAGATAAGATAATATAAAGATTCGATGGAGAATTAAAATTCAAAATATTTTCAAAATATTGTGATAACATTTATACCTGATCTTACTTTACTTTTTAAATTGGCCGTTTGAATTGTTAAAACCTGTTGAAGAGTTTTGAGACCTTGAAGGAGAAGAACTCTTAACTTGTAAATGTCACATGAATCCTTGGGTAGTCGAAGGCCATGTGCGAGCTATTCATGGTGAAGTGCAAATGAATAGGAAGATAATATTTAATGGGCGTAGAATTGATAAGTTTTTAGAGTGACAGACTAAATTCTTATAATTTGATTTATAGACTAGGAAAGGGTCACTAGTAAGGCCGACCATAGCCACCCTTGGACTTCTAGAAGTGTGAGCCTAGATTAACCCATTCTACTAACAATACATCAGGACCTATTCTGTAAATTAGTCAATGTTCTTTGCGCCTGGATCAAAGGGTAAAGAATAGGAATGCTTCTATTTGGTACAATACCATAAATCAAATTCTCCAACGAATATTAAATTATCTTAAAAATCTTAGATTAATTGAAGGAAAGAAAGTTGTTTATTTTATTTAGAATTCATAAAATCTTATTATTGTTTTCTTTATTTGCATCTAGTAAATTAATAGTAATTTATAATCAAATTAAAAGATAAAATAAAAATATTTTTACTATTTTATTTCGCTTTCACTTAATAGAAAATTTATTTCTATAAATCTTCCCTGTGGGATCGATACTGGGGTCTTTGTTTAAAAACCCTATATTACTTGAAATGATACGTATACTTGCATAGTACCCCTAGTGTGTAAAAATATTTATTAAATTATATAATATTAATTTTATACACTAGCCGCTATTTATAAATTAAGTCAAAGTTTTTGGCTATCTTTTGGAAGAAAACATTACTGCGTTAAGCGAGGCACGGGTCAGCTATTTTGGGAAATTTGGCAAATTGGGTGGTTTTGGTTATTTTGAGTTGTGGGAAGTATTTTGGAATGATTTTTAGAGAATTTGGGCAATTCTGGTCAATTTTGGGATTTTGGGTTTTATAGGGGCGATTTGATACTTTATGAAAGTTTCAGGGCCAGGGGGTTAAAAAATGAAATTTGAGAAAATTGAAATGGCTTCAAAGTGAAGAGAATGGAACCAAACGTAACCTTCTTTTGGTCCTCTATGTGTCGATGCTTACCACCTTAGCCATGATCTTAGGGTTTGGTGAGACCAACAGTTAAGTGTTTGAAAGACAGGGGGAATCAAAATTGGTAGATTGAGAGTTGTGAGTGGATGATATGTGTGTGAGTGCAGGATGTGAGCTCCAGATCTCCTAAGGTCACTCCTAAGGTCTGGTCACTTGTGGGGAATCCCACTTGGTGTTTCTTACGTTTAGCTCCTTCCTTCTAAATATTAGAGGTTGAGCTCTAACATATGAAAGCCCCAAATAAGGAAAACAAGCATGTGGAATTTCTATGTGATGGGGTTTCCGTTGCTAGTCTTCTAAGAAAATTCACTAGGAAAGTCCTATGGCTAGACCCTAGGCTATCTATGGAGAGACTAAACTTCAACCAAAAGTGAGGTCAACAGGTACGTGTCAGCCTCTTAATGCATTTACCAGAAAAGATACCAAATTGTGTGGGATAAAAAATGCCAACACGCCTTTGAAAATATCAAACAATATTTGACAGCACCTCCTGTCTTAGCAGCCCCTGTGTTAGGAAGACCTCTATTCTTTACACTGCGGCATTAGATAATTAAAGCATTACTAGCCCAAGTAAACGATGCGGGAAAAGTAAATGCATTATATTATTTAAGCCGATGTTTGGTTCCAACTAAAATAAATTATCGATCAATTGAAAAGCATTGTTTAGCTTTGATTTTCACAGTTCAAAAGCTAAGACAATATATGCTTTTTCACAAAGTAACTCTTTTTTAAAGAATTAATCCATTACAATGTTTAATGACATGATTAAAACTTTCTAGAAGATTAGCACCATGGTCAATGATATTGCTCCAATTTGACATAACATTTGTGCCACTACGTTCTGTTAAAGGACAATTCATGACAGATTTCTTAGCAGCACACCCAATTCCGACTGTGTCACTTCTTACTGATGATTTACCTTATGAACAAATGTTAGAAATATGAAATTCAAACATACAATGATGGGAACTTTACTTTCATGGAGCGTCATCTGCTAAAAAAGATAAAGACAAGCAGGAAATCATACTAGACAAAGTTGGGGCAGGATTAATTTTCATTACTCCAGACAAAGCAATGATGCCATTTTCTTACCATCTGACCTAACCATGCATGAATAATGAAGCTGAATATGAAGCACTCTTAACCAGTCTAGATTTGAAAATATTAATGGAAATAAAAAATATCAATATCTACGGAGAATCTCAATTGATCATTAATCCAATTGCGGGCAAATACAAGACTTGGAAACCTCGACTGGAAAAGTAACTCCGTTAGCCTCTAAAACTGCTTCAGCAAATTTCTAATTTAGCTTTCTTCTTAAATCCAAGACAAGACAATTCTTTAGCTAATGCTTTAGTAAAAGAATTCTCTTGTCCAATAGAAGATGATATTCTCATCTCTATAAAAGGACGACAAGTTTTTTACCAAACTGACATGGATAACCTACACAAAATTGGTGAAAACATGATAGCAACAACAATTGACGAAGAAAAAGATGATTGGTGAAAACTAATTATTCAATATTTATAGCTGGAAGGTTACCCGAAAACAATTCTATTGCATCCCAAATTAAACAAAGAGCATTATCTTATGCTCTAGTGAATGATATTCTTTATAAACGATCTTTTGACCAAATGTGGTTAAGATGTCTAAACCAATCTGAAGCTTAAGAGATTGTTAAAGAAGTTCATTCAGGTCTATGTGGTGCACACCAATCTGGACCTAAAATGAAGATGAAAATAAAAAGAATAAGATATTATTGGCCAACAATGATGACCGACTATCTTGGAACTTGACCTGACCACAATTACGCAAGTAAAATAGCTTATAAAATTATGACATAACTTGACCCCTGTTGACCTCACTTTTGGTTGAGGTCTAGTCTTTCTTTAGAATGGCATAGGGTCTAGCCATAGGACTCTCATGGTGACTTTCTTAGAAGACTAGTCATGGAACCCTCCCCATAGAAATTCAAACTTCTCTTACTTCACTGGGAGTTTTGATATGCTTAAGGGCTAACCTCCAGTTTTTGGGAGGAAGATACCAAACATAAGAAGGCCCAAGGGAAGTCACCTATAGGTGGTCAGGCCATAGGATCTACTCTGGGAGGTCTGGAGCTTACACCAAACTCACACTCACACTACACATTCACAACCCTAAACAAGGCACATCACCTTTGATCCCTTGACTCTTTGGAAACTCATGTAAGTGGTTTTCCCGGGCTTTTAGCCTCAGGCTAGGGTTTGGCTAGTACCAACACATAGAGGACCAAATGAGGGTGACCCTTGGTCCATGGCTCAATTTAAAAAATTTCATAGTACTCACCTCTAACCAATCTCGATTTTTGCCAAAAATCCAATTTCTAAACCCTTTGCCCTAAAATACCCTAAATACCTAAAATACCCCCCAAAGCCTTAAAATTCCCCAAAATTCTCCAAAATCATCCAAAATTCCCCACAAATTACCCAAAATTCCCAAAATTCCTCAAAATCATTTCAAAATAGTTCCCACCTCTTAAATCCACCAAAACACCTCAATACACTTCAAATGACCTCCATATACCCTAAATACCCTTCTTGGCCCAAAATTCAAAAAATTGCAAAAATTCTGAAAAATTCCCAAAAATTTCCAAAATATCCTAAATATTTCCAATTTTATTTCTCTCAACTACCACATGACCCAATTTGGCCAATGTTTGGTCCAATTTAACCAAAAGCCCCAATTTGATCGATCCCAAAAAGTGCCCAAATCAAACCCTATCTTGACACAATTGATCCCAAACTTGCCCAATTTTAATTCTAAACTTTAATTCAATATTCCTAATATCAATCTAACCCAAATCCAAGCCCAATTTGACCACATTTCGGTTCAATTTCAATTGAAATCCAAAATCCTCAATTTTACCAAAATAATCCAAAATCCCCAAATTGATCCAATGTCAACTAATTCCCCCAAATTTCAATCCTAAACCCTTCATAACACTCTCCTAAATTGAATTGAATCATCAATTGTCCCCAATTTGAGCTCAAGTCTCACCCAAGTCTACTTAAAGTCCAAAACTTCTAATTTTAACCGAAATCCAACATATGCCCAAAATCTTTTAAATTTATTGCCCAATTCCCAAAATTTCCACCCAATTGATATTGGGGACTCTTCACCACATTCCCCTAAACCATTTGAAACCTTCAAATGGGTCTCAACCCCACTCTAGCCCAACCTAAATCCAAACTTAGTAAACCTGCCCTAAATTGTCCAAAATCCTAAATCCACCAGATTGAACCCCCAAATGAACTCAAAACCACTCCAAGTCTTCATGAAAAATCTCCCTTACAATAATATACAAAATGTTACTCAATCAAATTGGTCTAACTCAAGTTCAAATCCAAACTAGCCTAACCTAAACCCAAACCAACCCAATTGGAAAAATGATCCAAATCAAACCAAACCAAGCTAAATTTGACCAAACCAACCCCATGGCAGCCAACCCTAGATCTTTTAAGGCTGGTTTGACCTGAACTTACCCAGGCCCCTTGAGTCATGGAACAAAGGTCCACTAATTTGGACCATTGGGCTTAGCCACTTGGCTAAGCTTAGGTCCCATCCTTAAACTCCTATTTAAGCAACCTCCATGCCAAATTAATTGTACTGAGCCACTTCCCCACTCCTCCTCAGCCTGCCAGCCGCCTGTCCTATCCTTGCGGACTGCCCTAGCTGCTGGAGCAGCTCAGCCCGAGCACCCCGATGCCGCTTTAAACCCAAAATTGAGCCTTGTCAGTGAGGGATCAACTCACTGATCACTGGCCCTGCTCAGCCCTCATCCTAAGCAGCCCAGGGCACTCATTGCCTGGCCCTGAGCTCCCTTCTTCAGTGACATCTATAAAATCACGCCCTCTTGACAAAATCACATGTGCTGAAATTTTCTTCATAAACTCCGCCAAATTGCTCCCAGAGCTAATTTTCAGCCAAGAGAAGAAGGTCCCCACCATCCTCCTGCCTTGAATTCACCTGCTTAAGCCCAATTACTCAGTTCAGGCTAGAAATAGGACACTCCTAGAAGCTCCACCAAAATCAAATTATACTCACCCGCACCATCCCCACACTAAGAGAAGAAGCTCCCCAATGAAAGCCCCATCACCAGGCCACCCATCTGTGCTATCGGCTAGAGCTCCAAATTGGCCTTGGTCGAACTTGGGTCTACGCAATTCACCACGACTAGAGGCTCAATTTGTAGGCTCCTTGGACCTCCAAAAATGCTCTGAGCACCTCTGATTGAGGCCTCAACTCTCAGAGCAAATGTATTAAACTCTTCTTCCTCCCGAGCTTCCATGGGTTCTCCATTTCATTTTACTTGATTTTAATTCATGTTAACCATATGGATGTGTTCGTCTAGCCTAGACGAGCATGTAGAAACAAACCTCACTTGATTTGGTTAAAAAATGAGGGAGATATTAGGGTTAGAAAATGTGCGGCTCTCGGGTTGAACCAGGCAGAGACGATGAGCCAGAACTGTTGGATGATGCGTGTATCAAATGGACAGTGGAGATTGAGCCAGACAGAACTGCAGAACGAAAAGATCGCAATGACTCAGATGGCAACACCGAATGAGGAGACGATGCGTGTGAATTCAGAGCCATCTAGGTTGAGGTGGCGCCGCGTTGGATAAGTAGGAAAATAGGATTTTTTTTATTTAAATAGCCAAAACTTTAAAAATCCATATCTTTGCATAGAAAAATCATAAAAATAAAAGAAAAATACCCCCTGGCTCAGTGAACAGAGGGGAATAATGTGGAATTAAAATCAAAATACTTTATTGAGTATTTGATTTTTAATTATTTATTTACTGCCTTGAGTATTTTAATTCTCCATTAGCGTACATATTTCACCATGGCATGAGATTAAAGGGCTTTTGTTGCCTCTGGCCTTGGGAATACTCCCTGAGTTTTCTATGGTCAAAGGCTATGTCTATAAGAAGTTATCTATTTTCTAGGTTTAGAGCTATTTTCTTGAACATTAATTGTGAAAATTAGCATGTTGTTTATAAAAAATCCAGAAAAATTAGGGTAAGTATCTTTGGACCAGAGGACCATAAGAAAATTATTGTTTGATTTAATTCATTAAAAATAACCCTAATTTAGCCAAACATTTAAAACTGAAATTAAATTAATTTGGAGTAACCACACATCAAAATGGCGTGAAATTAATTTTCCACTGTTCTTTAGGATCAAGAGAATCCCACATAAAAATTTCAAGTCAATTAGAATTTATTTAGCCCACTAAAAGAATCACCTAAGTTACAAGGTCATATTTGAAATTAAAAAATTCATAAAACCCAAAATATAACTCAAAAATTCATTAAATCAATTTTGAGAGTTCTCTGAGTTCAGAGGAGTCTAAGAAAAATGAAATTGTAATTTTAATAAAATTATCATTTTTTACCTATTTTGAATATTTTAATAATTAGAAAATTATAAAAATCATAAAAATAATAAAATTCACCAAAATGTCATATTTGGTCTCCTAATCACTTGGGAACCAACCAAATATTTTTCCTAAGTATCTAAGTAAAGATATTGAATTTTAAAGGCTTAGGGTAATTTTTAATATAAAAAAATGGATTTTTCAACCCTTTCACTAAAATAATTCTAAAAATTCAAATAAAAATTAGAAAAGTACAAAATTTATTTCTCTAAGTTCACTGACCTCAGAGAGATTAAAGAAAAATATAAAACCTAATTTTTCCCTTCAATTTTATTTTATAGTTAATTAATACTCCAAAATTTAAATAATTACAATAAATAAATTAAATGTTAATCAATCATCTTTAATGTTAAAGAAGAAATCCCAATTAATTGAGTCATTAAACTTTGGAAGTTAATTAAGGCATAAATTATTAAGGTTAAGGGATTTAACATAGGAATATTTTAATTCTTTGAATTGAATCCCTAACCAATTATTTGATCAAATATCACTTAAATTTTATTAATGAAACCATAAAAATGATGATTGAAACTAAAGGGAATAATCTTGAAATAATAAATTAAAACTTAAAATATCAAAACCAATTAGAAATAATTTAAAAATCAAATTAAAACAAACTTAACATATTAAAACTAATCTGAAATCATTTGAAACTTAAGTTAAAACAAATTTGAAATATTAAGATTAATTTAAAACAATTTATAATTAAAATATTATAATTAAAATTAATCTGAAATAATATGATTAAATCAAAGCAAAGTAAATCATTAAACTTAATTAAATTAAATAATTTAAACAGCTTTTCAACCTAAATAATTTAAAATTTTTAAAAATCAACCTGAAACTTTATGACTAAATTGAATCATTTTAAATCACTAATCGAACTTTAATTAAGAATGGTTAAGTTCTTTAATGAACTAATTTGCCCCTAAAGGCTTTTACCTTTATAACTCTTAAATAAAGTGTCAAATGAAAGTCACATTACTAATAGGATAATCAAACATCCATGTTCACCTAGCAATAGTCAAAACTCAACTAAACTTCGAATAATCAATTCATCTGAATGACAAAATTCATTTGGACTCAAAATAATCTCAGAAGTTTTGAAAAAATATTTAGGACTCGTCCTAAACACTTTCTCGATCTAATGGGATGTTTTAGAAGAACGATTGAACTTCATTATTCTTTGATGAAGAAAATCATCCTCAAACACACCTTAAGAATTGACTAGTGATAGGACTAGGACTTGGTAGACAACCAGAACCTTCCCTTAGCCTTACTTAGGTGTTTTCTTTCAAATATTTAAATGTCCTAACATGTCTTTTAAGTGTAGTTGGAAATGATGAGAAGATCCACCAGGTACACTTTTATTTTATTGCAATTTACTTACATGTGTTATACTGTACTTTCTTTTCTTACAAACTTGCATGTTAAAACAACAATGTCACCCTACATGAAAACTGAAACCTTTAGGATAGCCACAAAACTGAAACTAAAACTAAACTAAAAATCACAACAAGATAAAATTCACCACCACAATATTCAAAATATAAAACAACTCAATATTTAATCGCAAATAAAAAAAACTACAATTACAACTAAATTAAAATGTCTCATTGGATGATCGGGAATCCCTCAGATGATGTAACCCATATGTTGCTAATGAGATTTCTCACGGTCTAAATGAAAGTGTGGAATTCATTCATTTGAGTTTAGCAAATTCATTTGGACTAAGTGAATCTGATGAAAATAACGGTGCCGAGATGATGAAACCGTGGGATCTTAACCGATGTTGTTATAATTAACTTTAATGTCCCTCTAATAAAATATTAAGACATCTCAATTTTAATATTTATACAACATGATACTTCTCATTTCTCCTCAATTGACACTTCTTTAAGCTGAACTTTCTACGACAAGGAGCTTGGAGCATGCTTAGTAGGTAGCACGACCATCTTCAACAGCAAGACTCATCTACATCAGCAAAACCTTTCCTTAGTCTAAACAACAAGCCATAGGACTTTGAGGTAGCTTACCTAGTGCAGCATAAATCCTCACCTTTTCTTTAGGCCTTTATACAATTCTACTGTGCAATATAAGCCCTAATTTGCTTTAGGGTTCTGAGGTCGTCGTCTGATACGACATAAATCCTCCCATCTTCTAGGTTATTTGCGTATGTAAATGTAATCCCTATTATTAATTGGTAGGATTGAAATCTAAATAATTTCATTTCTAAAATTTAAAGCCAAACTATAGGATAGTTTGGGAAGACATCAAGATTTTTCTTGAATCTATGTCCTTCCCCTACCCTTCTCTCCTTTAGATTCTGACAGAATAAAATGTTCCAAAATTTGAGCCATTCACCTATTAAATTTCTGAATATTACAATTTCTTTAAAAACCTTACCTTTGGAAGTCATGAATGTAAATATTTTCTGATCTATATCAAGAGTCTTTTTAGGTGACTTTGGTGATCTAAGATGTAATTAACTATAGGGGCTTGCCCTTATAGGAAACTTAAAGACCCAAGATTAATATAAACCCTATCTAAATCCTTCATATTAGATAGGGGAGATTGTCGGTCAAAATGGTTCGCAGATCAAACAAATGTCATAAAATTTTTTAGTTTATTTGATCAAGCTTCACTTCAAACTAGACATTTATTTTTCAGGATAAATACATATATTGCGGTGAAATGCTTGATTATTTAAACTATTATTTATATGAGATCGATTTAATTTCATAAAAATTTTCACATACACACACACACACATATATATTTATATATTAATATTAAATTAAATCAAAATTCTATTTTTACAAAATTAAAACCCTTTTCAAAAAACAAAACATCCAAAACATATTTTTAAAGTGTCAACCTCAACACAATTAAATCAACCAAAAATGTGACCGACAGTTTCTGGCGACTCCACTGGGAAGTAGTTTCTCTCTTCATTAAGATCAGGGAATACTATATTCATATATTGGTAATGTGCTCATGTCCCGCATGAGTCAAATTACCATTCTTTTGTTGACATACTTCACCCATTTCTTTATTGGGAAAGTGTGATCAACTCCTCAGGATTTCAGGAACGTCTGTTTAGTCACTCCTAAACAAAAGGGTTCAGGAGTCCCTAGATTCTTCTTTTGATCTTGTGGGGTCGGACCTCCAATAGGTGTGTCAATGAGAAAATCTCGCTAGGGCAATCTGCATTGTGAAGGGGACCCCCGGTAGGATCCCATGCTTCACCTCCTTTTCTGTATCCCTTGAGTTGAATCCTGTCTTCGACAGATTGACCCACTCTTCTTTAAACCTTAAAGCTCCTTTTAACCAACGCGTAAAAATCTAAAAAAATGAAATAAAATGATAATAAATGAAATTTTTCCTAGTCCACAGAACAACCTTTTTTTAGTGTTTGCACTATGATGATAAGGTTTTTGGCCCTCACTAACTTTCGAAATGTCTCGTCGGTAGTTAAAAATGTTTACCCCTACACTAAATTTCTCCTGCAACTTGCCCTCCTTCTGCGAGACCCGTCTTGCAGCACCAATGATCCAGTTCGGAGCAGGCTTCAATGAGTTTGAAGTCGTACTTGGAAAAGCTCTGTTTATTGTCGTGAAAGTTGCCACACCAGAAATTCAAGAACCGTCTGTTGAGTTTGACCTGAACTCCCACGAAGATTTCCCTTATGCTAAGAAGGTGAAAATAACCGCTGTTCCCATCAAGTCAGTCTTCTTTGTGCCTAGGAGAGTTGTTGCCTCTACTGCCACCGGCTTCACCGTCACCGCACCAACTTTCCCATCTGCCAAAGGGAAAGAAATTCTGCAAGAAGAGGATTCTAGGATACCCTCACAGCTCCGTTGCCAGTATTCAAAGTTGGATCAAGTTCTAGACCTCCTCTACTAACCCAATCCCAAAGAAGAATCCGTAGCCGCATAATTCGTAAGGCCTCCAGAACACAAGTTACAGATCTGCCAGCAATTGATGAGATTCCTCAACAGGAGGAACTTGGTTTACCGGTCACCTTTCATCTTCTTCGAGGCAGCAGCTTCCACCCGTTAGCTAACACTACTGGAGATGAGAACCTTCATAAGATTGCTGCTGCGCTTTCAACATCACACGGTCGTGATAAGGTGAGGGGAAGGCCCACTTCTATTACCCATGCTCATAACCTTCTACAGAGATTGTCTGAAAAAGAGGGTTGTTCTATCGCCAAACTTCTCTAGAGGATGGGATGTACAATATCCCCCGAAATCAAGGATAAAATTCTGGAAATGGAATAACCCGTCAGAGTTTTCGTCAAAGACCGTCTAGGAAAGTGTGCTGATACAGCTGCTACAGAGGATACTACTATAAGCAATTCAGTCAAGTCCCAGCTAGTTTCGAGAGTACCATCTATTGATAATCATAAGGAATTCTGAAAGAGAAAGAGCAGGAGAGGAATGTTCTCCTTTGTACATGGTCTACACACTAGGGAGCACACTTCTCCTCGTCAGCACGACGTCCCCGCTGAGACACCTCGTCTAGGGACGTCGACTTTTAAGAGGAAAGTGTGGTTACCTAGAGGTGTCATACCTATACATTCTAGAAAGTCTGTTGACCATGGAATGGATCATGAGTCCAATGTTTCCGTTGCCACTGCCGCCATTATTTCTGAATTAGTTGCAGAAAAGAGTGATAGCATAGGGAAGCCTACAGATTTAAAGCTGGTCAAGGAGAAAACTGTTGATGATAAAGTTCGAAAGCTCCGAGCAGAAATTTTTGAGTTAGCCAAATATTAAGGGTTGGATGTCTGTGACGAGGATTACTTCTTATCAGATTACATGGATGAAGAGTTGATGAGAATCAACATGGTCGAAACTTTGTCCACGCAATCTGCGCGCGAATCTCCTAGTGAGGAGAACTCCGTAGATGAGCTGCAGAGGACCGTCCTGGCAAGAGATGAACAGATTAACCGTCTAGAGAAAAGAATAGAGGAGATGACTGCTGTCATTACCGCCATAGCTACACTCCACAGTCAGTCACAGCCACGACTTGCAGAGTCTCCAGAAGTCAACCAGCCTGAGATCATACACATCACGATGAAAGAAGGGAGCTCGCTTTAGCCAATGAAGATGAACCAACAAGTAGAAATCTGACGCCGAATCCGCCAGAAAAGGACATTAAACAAATGGTCGAATAACAAGTTTGGGAGCCCTTGGCTCAGTCCAAAGGAGGTGCATCCGTTTTGAAGGGTAGACCCTACCCAGAGAAGTTTGATATTGTTCCTTACCCTATAAGCTTCATGCCCCTGACTTTCAAGACGTTTGACGGAATAGGAAATCTTCGTTAGCACATAGCACATTGACACGCCTAAAATATATACGCTTTTTGTTATATCATTTTACTCATTTTTGTTGGTATTACACTTTAAAGGAAGGTATTTTGTATGTTTTTTTGGTTTTAGGTACAAGAAATGGTGATTGGAGCAAAAAGAAGCAAAAACGGTGCAATTTGGAGCAAAAACGAGCAAGAAATGAAATTCTGCCTTGACACCTTTCGATGAGTCTTTTGATGCTTAATCTCTTTTACACTTCTTGCATATTTTTGAATGAGATTAAACTTTAAAGAAAGGTTGTTTTTATGTTTATTTTGTAGGGCTATCAGTTGCGAACACAATGCAACTCAAACGGGCGAATCAGAGCTAAAACAGAGCGAAACGGAGCGAAACGGTGGAGTTGCGCATGAATCTTGCCGACGGCGGCCTCGAGCCAGCCGACGGTGAGATTTTCCTGAGAAGGCCAAAATATGACCGAAAGGCTTGCTGACAGCGCCCTCGAGCCCGCCGACAGCGAGCCTTAGCAGTTATCCCATGTTCTAGAAGCTCGCCGATGGTGAGAACTAGCCCGCCGACGGCGAGAAGGTCAGTTCAAGCACAAATTCATCGAACATGGATACCTTTTGAAGAGGTGCTTAAGCAACCTTTGGGAATTTTTCTACTTCTTTAAAAAGAGTTGAATTGGGGAGGAATTTAGAGGAGAAAAGTGGAGAAAACTTGGAGGAATGTTTAGGATTCATAGATTAAGAGTAGAAATGTAGATTTCTACTCTTTTGGAGAGATTGGAGAGGAGAATTTGAGAGAATTTGTAAGGGATTTCGCTAGCATTGCATGGATCGCCGGAAGACTTTATGGGAGAGATCTTTGTCTTTCTTTTAAAGGGAAAAAGCTAAGTATTGTTCTTCATTATCGTATAATTTTGTAAACATTTATTTAGTGGATTTTCTTTAGTTAAATGAAGTTTCCATTGTGTTTTCTTCGCGCTTTGTGACGTATCTCTCTTACTCTTTCTTCTTCTTTGGAAATAGTGGCATGAGAATATTATGCCATTCATTTCATTTTACTTTTCTTTTATAATGAGTAGAAATCATGTGTAGGATTTTGTGATGCATGGTAGAAGTAAATTTAATTATAAATGTGATAGTTTTTACTTGCACTTCATTTACATTGCAATAAGGGCCCATTGTAGTATTAAATTTTGTTGTAATTCATTGTCCCAAAAAGAGCAGTGTAATTCCCAACAAAGTGAAATCACATTCAAATTCCATGGATGGTGAAGTTCATGGGGATTGACTGTAAATAAATAGGGAAATATAATTATCGGGCGTAGAATTGGAGATTTTAGAGTGAAAGACTAAAATCCTCAATTTGGTCTATCGTTTGGGTGCTGAAGTGTAGATTGTTAGCCCTCAGGTGAGGGGAACGTGGGATCTTCGAAGTGAGAGCCAGTATTCTCCCAACCTAGCCGCAGATTCAGTAACCAAGCATAGGATTAGTCAATGTTCTTTATGCTTGGACCAAAGGGTAAAGAATAGGATTGCTCCTATTTAGCACATACAATATTTAATGCATGTCATTCCTATACATTATCTATTTCATTGCATAAGAATGGTAGTTTTTAATAGCTCAAAATTCGCCAAACCAACTCATCCAAAAAGGGTTATCTTTTGAATTATTATTTTGCATTTAGATATAGTTACTATCTTTACGTTTAACACTTTCATTTAGGAATAGTTTCCAAATAAACACAATCTTAATCGACATTCCAAACTGAGGACTATTAGTAGTAGACTAGAATTTAACTAAAGACCTCTTACTTCACTTCCTCTTGGGATCGATACTGGGGTTTTTAAAGAAAACTCTATATTACTTGAAACAATACGTATACTTGCGTAGTACCCCTAGTGTGTAAAATATTTTCAAATTTTTATATCATTTAAGATTTTGCACACTAGCCGCTCTTTATAAATCGAGTCAAGTTTTTGGCCATCTTTTGGAAGTTAATTTACTGCGTAATTGCGGGCCGGGTCAAGTTTTTGGCACCGTTGCCGGGGAAGCTTCGGTAAGAAATTTAGGAGAATTTTAGTTGAAGTAATTAGGCTTAGAATTTTAACTGTAGTGTCGTAAAAACTATTTTTGTGTGAAAAGTGTTTTTATATGAAAAAGTGTTGTGAAAAAAAGCAAAAAAAAATTGTTTATATGAAAAACAAGATGTTCATAAAAATATTTTGTTGTGTTGAATATATTTCATCTATTATTTGTTTAATTGTTATTGTATTGTTTGTTGTGTTAAGTATGGGAAACAAAGGATCTGCAGGACTTGTGTCTTATGATCCTAAGTTTGAAGAAAATTAAAAAAATAAAAATACAGAAAGGACTCGAAAAACTAGAAATGGAAATGGAAAACTTTCATGATAATAACTTAGAAAATCATCATACTTCATTGAGGGATTACGAAAATCCTACGACAGATGAAATTCACTCTAGTATACAAAACCCTATCGTAGAAGCTGACTCGTTTGAAATAAATCATGAAATTATCCAACTAGTGCAGAACAATCAGTTTGAGGGAACTCCTTCGGAGGATCCCTATTTACATTTATCAAATTTTCTAGAACTTTGTGCTACATTTTATTATAATGGTATGTCAGACGATGCTGTTAGACTATGACTTTTTCCTTTCTTACTAAGGGATAAGGCTAAATTGTGGTTATACTCATTAGCACTTGGTTCTATTAAAAATTGGGAGGATTTAACTCAGAAATTCCTAGCTAAGTATTTTCCACCTTCAAGGACTACTAAACTTAGAAACGATATTATCTCATTTTGTCGATATGAAGGAGAATCAATATACGAAGCCTGGGAAAGATTTAAGGAACTCCTAAGAAAGTGTCCACACCATGCTCTACCCGATGGGTTAATCATTCAAACTTTTTATAATGGGTTAGTAGGATCTCTTAAGTCTATAATCGATGCTGCCGCTGGTGGATCATTAATGTCAAAATCATTTGATGAAGCGTATGCATTAATTGAAGAAATGGCTACAAAGGAATTTCAATGGCCCTCTATAAGGGTAAATCATAAAAAAGTAGCTAGTGTTCATGATACGGATACGATTTCAATTCTTGCATCTCGGAGTTGCTCGCAATTTCAAGGAAGTTGGACCAATTTGGAATGAACCAACCTCAATTTACTCCTGTAACTGAGGAAAGATCATTAGGGCATATAGTTATCATATGAGACTTTAAATACCTTAAACAACCCATACTCTAACTTTTACAACCTAGATTGGGAGAACCATCCTAAATTTAACTGGAATCATACTACCGATGGTGGAAACCAACAATGGGAAAATAATCATGCAATTCATAATGGAAGTTTGAATAATCAAGGGAACACAAACTATAGACCTTCATATCCACCGGACTCTAACAATGATAAAAAATTTGAGGATAAGAAAATGACTATGGAAGAAGTAGTATTGCAAATGGGAAACCAGTTGTAAAGTCAAAATGCTACGATTAGAAACATAGAGAATCAACTGGGACACATTGCTAATTTACTTAGCAATAGACACCAAGGAACACTTCCTAACAATAATGAGATCAACTCTAAAGAGGACACTAATGATCAAATAAAAGCTGTCCAATTAAAAAGTGGAGGAGAGATAGAGGATGTGGTTAGAAAAGAGAAAGATGTTGTGAGAGAAACAAAAGAAACTAAAAGACCTGAAGAACATGTTTCTAAGGATCTGGAAAAATTAATATCTCCAACTAAAATCAATTTGGAAAAACCACCACCTCCATTTCCTCAAAGACTTAGACAGGCATGAGTTGGATAAAAAATTTTCAAAGTTCATGAAAGTACTTAAGAAGTTAACGATAAATATTCCTTTCACTGAAGCTTTGGAACATATGCCAAGTTAGGCAAAGTTTATAAAGGATATATTAAACAAGAAAAGGAAATTTGGGGATTACGAGACAGTTGCACTAAGTGAGGAGTGCAACGCTATACTTATGAAAAATTTTCCTCATAAACTTAAAAATCCTTGTAGCTTTACAATTCCTTGTGCAATTGAAGAAAAATTATGTGGAAAATTTTTATGTGATTTAGGAGTGAGCATTAATGTGATGCCTCTATCTATATTTAGAAGGTTAGGTTTAATCGATATTTCTCCCACTACTATAACCCTTTTGTTAGCTGATCGATCTATTATTTATCCAAAAGGAGTTATAGAAGACGTGCTTGTTAAAGTGGATAAATTTATCTTTCCTTTAGACTTTATTGTATTAGATATGGAGGAAGATAAAGAAATTCCAATTATTTTAGGGAGACCTTTCCTTGTTACTAGACAAGCTATGATAGATGTGCAAAAAGGAAAGTTGGCTATGAATATTAATGACCAGGAAGTAACTTTTGATGTATTAAAGACTATGAAATATCCAGCTGAAAGAAAAGATGATGACTGTTTTTGGATGGATGAAATTAATTATCTAAGTAAAGACCATTTCCAAGAAAGTTTTGAGAGTAAGTTAAAAGATGAAATTGAAATAGACTTTCATGATGAGTCAAAAACATTATTTAAAGAAGACTGAATGTACGTTCAGGAGAGGTGTGAAATGATGGATGCTACAAAAAATAGTAAACATTTAATTCCATTTGTTGAAAAATCTCATTGTCGGCATATTTTTAGGTTGTGTGTTTTATTTTGAAAAGGGGTCGCCTAACAGAAGTTGTCGGCGAATTTAAATTTTAAATTTAATTTAAATATATATATAATTTAGAAAGTAGTATTTGATTTTGAAAATAATTTTAAATTTAAAAATTTTAAGATATGAAATCAAACCGATCTCACATCCCAAATAGTTTATATAAACGAGCACCGCACCACAAGCCGTGTATCTATCCCTAAGGATAGACACACTCGCTTGTTAGTGGGGCTCGATTAGATAAACTAGAAGATTTGTGACATCCGTTTGGTCCGCGAACCAATTTTATAAGTCGACAAATTCCACTGCTTAATATGAAGGCATTAAACGGGGTTTATATTACTCAGGTTCTTTAAAATTCCCTATAAGGGCAAGCCCTCATAGTTAATTACATCTTAAGTGACGGGAATCACCTAATAAAACTCTCGATAATAATCAATAATTCGCTCTCAAGGATTTCAAAGTTTAAGTTTTCAAGGATTGAATTTTGGAATTTCGATAGGGAATGGATCAAATTTGGAACATTTTGTTTTGGGAATCCATAGGAAGAAAAGTAGGAGAAATCACAGATTCGAAGCGAACTTCGGTAATTTCCCGACTATCCTATTGTTTGGCTTGAATTTAGGAAAGTCCTAATATTTATCTAATGTTTTGATCTTGCCAATTTTAGTTAATTAGGACTTATATTTATATGATAAAATCAAACAAATAGCCTTGAAGATGTGAGGGTTTATTGTCGTACCGGACGACTACCTCGGAATCCTAAGACCGGTTAGGGCTTAATTTGCAATGCAAGTGCCTAACGAAGAGTTGAGGATTTATGTTGCACTAGAGCGAATTCCCCGAAGTCCTATGGCTTTGTTATTTAATTTTAGGAAAGTTTTGCTGAAGTAGATTCGAGTTTCTGCTGATGACGATGGCCGTATCGCCCACCATGCTCCGAGCTCCTTGTTGTTGCAGAGGTTTAGTTTTAGAAGTCATAAATCGGGGGATGAGAAAAGTGTTTTGGTTTTAGAGAAAATCTTAATTTCCAAGTGTTTTTTACGTTTTAATTAAAACAAATCTTAAAGTTGATTATAATAACACCGGTTAAGATCCCACGGTTCCATCCTTCCGGCATCGTTATTTTTATCGGATTCACTTAGTCCAGATGAATTTGCTAAACTCAACTGAATGAGTTCCACACTTTCATTTAGACCGTGGGAAATCCCGTTAGCAACACGTAGGTTACATCATCCGAGGTATTCCCGATCATCCAACGGGACGTTTTAATTTAGTTGTAATTGTAGTTTTGTGTTCTGTTTGTGATTAAATTTTGAGTTGTTTTATATTTTGAAATGTTGTAGCGGTGAATTTTATCTTGCAATAACTTTTAACTTAGTTTTGGTTTCAGTTTTAGGGACTATCCTAAAGGTGTGGGTTTTCATGCAACGATTGTTTATCATGCAAGAAAAGTAAGTGCGATGCGATTAATGAAATTGCAATAATGTAAATTGCAAGAAAGTAAATTGCAATAAAATAAAAGCGTACCTGGAGGGTCTTCTCTTCATCCCAAGCTGCACTTAAAACACAATTAGAATATTTAAGCAAGTTCCTAAGTAAAGCTAAGGTAAGGGTTATGGTTTTCTACCAAATTCCTAATCCTATAGCTAGTCATTTCCTATGACGTCTAGGTTCTTTGTGTTTTTGTTTGAGGACGATTTTCTTCATCAAAGAACAATTAAGTCCAATTGTTCTTATAAATGTCCTATCATATTGAGGAAGTGCTTAAGAATAATCTTAAACATCTTTTCAATATTTCTAGGATTGTTTTAAGTCCAAATGGGTTTAATTATATAAATGAATTAATCGTCAGGGATTCAAGTTTTGTTAACTTGCTCAGTGAACTAGGACATTTGAATATCCTATGAGTGAGGTAACATTTCATTTAATGTTACTGTTTAGGAGTTATGATAACTAAAGTTTTTGAGAGTAAATTGGTGTTCAAATGATTTGTGATTTAGTTTAATTTCCATTAATGGGTTTAAATTTGGAATAGTGTTCAAATTATTTTAGTTTTATTTTGAATTCTTTATGTCTTTGGTGATGTTATATTTAATTCAACTTAATTTAATTTAATTTAATTTAATTAAGTTTTAATTTAATTTTAATTCAATTTAATTCAATTTAGTTTGATTTGATGTTACATTAAATTAATTTGATTTGATTTAATTTTAATTTAATTTGATTTAATTTAATTTAATTTGATTTAATTTAATTTAATCTTTAATTTGATTTAACTTAATTTAATTTGATTTTTTTATTTAATTTAATTTAATTTAATTTAAGTTATTTAATTTAATTTAATTTGTTAATTTAATTTAATTTAATTTGTTCTTTAATTTAATTCAACTTTTAATTTTAATTTAATTTAATTTAATTTAATTCAATTTAATTTACTTAATTTAATTTAATTTTTAATTTAATTTAATTTTTTTAATTTTAATTGAAATTTTTAAAAGAGTTTAATAATTTAATTTTAGTTTAATGATTAAGTCTTTTAATGTTTTGAATTTGAGTTATCATTTTAATTAAGAATTGAATATTAATGAGATAATTAATTTAGGGATTTTTAAATTAAAGAATAAATCTCTTCCTAATAATATCCCTATTTTAATAATTCCAATTTTATTATTCTACCAAATTTAATCAATTATTTAATTAAAGTTTAATCATTTTAAATTGCTTAATGGGTTTCTACCCTTTAATTATTTAAATTTCAATCATCCAAATCAAATTAGGATCAAAGATTTTACTTGTTAATTTTTATTAAACCTAAAGTTTTAATTAAGGATTAAGATTTTTAATTACCATTTTTACCCTTTAAGCTTAATAATTTCATAACTCACTAAATTGAACTCAAATGAACTTGAAATTTTTATGTGACTTCACTAATATGTCAATAAAGACAAGAGAGGAGAAAATGTGATTTTTCTGTATTTAATTTATTTATATAATTATTTTTGGTGGAAAATAGAGATTTCGAGGAAAATTTAATAACATGACCAAGTGAAAGTTTCTGTCCTTAAGAAAATTAGGGGACATTCCTAATGACCAAAGGACCACTTGGACCAATTTTGATGATTTTTTGAATTATATTATTTTTATTATAATTATTTTAAGTTTTGGAGTGTTAATTAATTTAAAAATAAAATAAATGTTGAAAAATGAATTTTATATTTTTCAAAAATCTCTCTGATGCCAAGGAAATCAGAGAATTAACTTTTACAATTTTCTGATTTTTCTATGATTTATTATAATTATTTTAGTGAAAATGTTAGAAAATACATTTTTTTAATTTTAAAATTACCCTAGAGCTTTAAAATTCAATATCTCACTAAATTGACCTAAGAAAAATATGGGGTTTGTTCCTAAGTGATTAAAATTCAAAATGTGACATTTTGGTGAATTTTATTATTTTTGTGATTTTTATTATTTTTTAATTATTAAAAATATTAAAATAATATTAAAAATCAACTTTTTTAGAAAATTGAAATTTTAGTTTTCTTAGATTTCCCTAATATAAGAGAGGCTCCAAAACCAATTTGGTGAATTTTTAAAAAGTATTTTAAAAGTTATGAATTTTTAAAGTTTAAAATGACTAAATGGCTTAATCAACCCAATTTGTAGGGCTAACCAAGTCCAATTGACCTCAAATTTTTATGGTGGGTTCCTCTGATCCTAAAGGTCAGTGGAGAATTGATTTCAAGTCAATTTGATGTATGGTTAGCTCTAATTAATTAGGGACCTATTTTGAGTGTTTAAGCCAATTAGGGTTGTTTTAAATGAACTAACTCAAAACCTATTTTTCCTAGGGTTCTCTGGTCATAAGTAACATCATCAAATTTTCCTAGAATTTATTTCACAACATGCTATTTATTGGAATTAAAATACTCAAAACAGTAACATGAACTTGAAAAATCAATAACTCTTCATAGGGATGGCCTCTGACTTTGGAAAATTCAGAGAATGTTCCCAAATTCAGAGGCTTCAAAAGCCCTATGGTCTCATGCCATGGTGAATTGTATACATGCATGGAGAATTAAAAGTATGCAGAGAGTAAATAAATTATTAAAAATAAAATACTTGATGAAATTAAATGATTTCTTTTCCACATTATTCTCCTCCGTTCACTGAGCGAGAGGGTATTTTTATTTTATTTTTCTGATTTTTCTACAAAAAGTTATGAATTTTTGAAGTTCGGGGAATTAAATAAATCAGAAAAAATCCCTAATTTTCTATTTATCCACGCGGCGCCGCGTCGACCTCGGCGGCTCCGAAACGCCGCGTGGCGCGCTCCCGTTCGACGCCGCCATCCGACTCGGCGCTCCTGGGGCCCGCCGTATCGTTCCGTCTTCCGATCCGACGCGATCCCGGCCGTCCGTCCGCGCGTGTATTGAATGGACGCGCATCCGTTCATCGTCCCCAGTGTCCTCACCCGAGAGCCGTCCACACTAAATCCCTAATATCTCACTCGATACTCAATGGATTTTCATGTTCTTATGCTCTATGGATTCGTCTTGAAGAGACGAACACATCTATACGGTTATCATGCATTGAAATTAAAGCATTTGAAATGGAGAATCTCCAGAAGCTCGGGATGAAGAGTTAGCTCATACCTTTGCTCGGAGAAGTGTGGCTTCGATCCGAGAGTTGTTGCACCTTCGATTGGATCCTAGCAAGCTCCGGATGAAGTCTCCCGAGTGCAGTGAATTGTCTAGGTTGGATTTCGACCACGACTCGATCACAAAGCTTGGAGGGTGGAGCAAGCTGGGAGGCACGGATATGGGGCTTTTGCTGGTGGACACCTTCCCTTGGTACGGTGAAGGTGTAGAACCAATCGATTTGGGGATTGGCTCTACTGTGGAGAAGTGTCCCGGTTTTGGGTGGAATTTCGGTTGAGAAATTGGGTTTTGTCGGTGGGGATTAGGGCAAATTGACACCGGGGATCAAGCTTGCTCTAAGGGTGGAGAAGGGTTTGAAACAATTTTGGCGGAGTTTCGGCAAGGTTTGTGCAACTCTCCCCTCATGGCCGTGAGGGGGTCGGGTTTAAATAGAGGTGGCCGGAGAGCCTCCCGGGGATGACGAGGGTTGGGATCGACGCTGCTCGGTCATGGGAAGAACGACCATGGTGGCCATTGGGCATGGGGCGGCTCGGCAGGTGAGAATTCCAAGTTGGGCTCACATGTGAGCTCTCGGCCATGGTGTTTTCCGCGGCTCTGGTGGCTGGCCGGCCGAGCATTGGTCACCATCTTGTTCGAGTGGGTCGGAGCTGGGATTTGGTGTATTCAATTGAGGTTTGACATGTGTAAAGTGGTTGAATCAAAGTAGAAAGGGGAAGGGGTCATTTTGGCTTCAATTTGGTCAACCCATTGGTTTGGGTTGGGTGCACCTCTCCATGGTCGGTCTTGGGCTGAGAAGATCGATTAGGCTAGTCGAGTCAAGAGGTGGTGATGTCCTTATCCAAGAATATTTGGATTAAATCTTGGTTAAGGGGAAACATGCTTAAGGCTAATGACTTTTAGGAGATGGTTAAAGGACCTCCTCCTTTTGCCATTAATGGCATGGTCACATGCCAAACTTTCATGGTTCCATATGGCTTGTGAATGGCTCATCCTTGGCTCCATTTGGCTTGGGAAAAGCTTGGGTCGATTTCATAAAAAGGATTTAAGAAAATTTTGGTATTTTGATGGGAATTTATATGGGGCTTGATTTGAAATTGTTTAATTGATGATTTTGAAACTTAGGGGCAATTTTGATTAAATGGATGATGAGGGAAGTGCCATGTGGGCTTTAGATGAATTTGGGCTTTTGAATTTGAAGGAAGTGGGCTTTTAGGAAAGTTTAAGGGGAATGGGCTTTTTGATTTTAGGATGGGCATTTGGGTGAAGATTTTGTGAAGGACCTTGTCAAATAAGTGTTATAATTGGTTTAGGGATGTTCTATGAAGGGCTTGGAGTCAATTTGGTGTGATTTGGGGTTGAATTGGTTTGAATTTGGATTTATTTGGTAAGTGGGCCTATGTAGGTCAAATTGGGCTAACTTGGGCCAATGTTGGGCTAGGGTTGAAATTGATGTAAAATTAATGTTGAGAAATATTTATGGGAGTGTTTCAAAGAGGTTTTGACTTTGGTTGGGCTTTGATTTTGGGTTTGGGCTCATTTGGGTTAGGTTTGGGTTTAGGTCGAAAATGGGCCTTTTAGCTTTGGGTTGAATTTGAGTGGGGTTTGGGTCTAAATTTTGTGCAAATCATGTTAGTGTTTTGTTTGTGGGAATGTTAAGGAAGATTTAGAAAATATTTGGGGTTAATTGGAGTTGAATTGGGTGAGTTTGGGTTAGGTTTGGGTCATGGGTCCAAATTGGGCTTTAAGGCCAAAAGTGAAATTGGATCCAAATGTCAATCAAATTGAACTTGGATTTGGTCTAGATTGGTATTGGGAATGTTGAATTGAAGTTTAGAACTGAATTGGACCAGAATTTTGGTCAATTGGGTAGGTTTGGTTTGACATTGGGTTCACTTTAGAGTTAAAATGGGTCGAATTGGGGGTTTTGACAAAAGTAGGGTAAATTGACAAAATTGGCCCATGGTGTAGTTGGACAAAATGAAATTGGGAATATTTGGGATTTTCTGGAATTTTCTGGGAATTTTCTGAATTTTTGGATTTTTTGGCCAAGAGGGGTATTTTGGGTATTTGGAGGGTATTGGGAGGTATTTTGGAATTTTTGATATTTTTGGGTATGGATGATCAATTTGGGTGATGTGGAAATGTTTGGGAATGATTTTGGAGGATTTTGGGTAATTTGGAATTTTTGCAAAAATTTGGGTAATTTCAAGTGTTTTGGGTAGGCTAAGCGGGTGTAGGGTCCCGGGGGTCAAAAATTGAAAATTTGGGAAATTGAAGATTGGGTGGATGTAAGTGGAAAGAAGTCATTTTGGTTGAGCCATGAAGCCATATCAAGCCCATATGAGCCATGAAGCCATATCAAGCCCATATGAGCCATGAAGGGACTCATTTGAGGCATTCACTATGTTGTTCCTAACCCTCTTAGCCAAGGGCTCAGGGGTTAAGGACCATCCATGTGAATCACCTACATGAGTGAGGAGGTCAAGTTGGGTATGGGTGTGTTTTTTAGGAAGGGTGTGAAAGTGTAGTGTATAAGTGTAGTGTGTAAGTCAGCCCCTTCACCAGACCAGGCCACCCAGGGCAGTCCTAAGGCCAAAGAGTCCTATAGGAACTCATCCTTTAAACTTCCACATTTGATTTCAACCCTCTAGGTGATTAGGGGTCTATAGTCAAGTTTGTGGAGTTTGAAGGGAGTTTATAAGTGGTTTGAGTTTCTAAAAGGTGGGTCCCAATTCTAGTCCTCTAAGATAGTCAAAGGAAAAGCCTAAGGCTAGATCCTAAGAACTAAAAAGAAGAAGAGAAGACCTCATCAAAAATGAGGTCAACACTCATGAGCTTAAGATGGATGTACCCCATACAATTTTAAAGTCTATCTATTTAGAGAATTCATCTACACAACGAGTCTTTATATCTTTAGATACGACTCAATCACAAGAAAAACCTGAATTGAATGATGAACAAGATAAAATGATTGAACTAGGACTTGAAAGAGAATTTGAGGATAAATTTGAAAAGAACTTTGAGTTGAGAAAAGAGGATAAGGATATTGGAAGGCCATTGGAAGAAATTCCTAGGGAATTAGAAAAACCAATTTCCTCAACTAAGATAGATCCTCAATCATTTAATAATTATAAAGGGGAAGAATTGGAAGATAACTTGAATCATAAGTGTGACATAGAAGAATTTGATCCTAAATATGAATTATCTAGAGAGAATCCGATCCAAAATTTGGGAGATATTGAAGTATCTTATAAAGATCCATTTCTTATAAATTTTAAGGATGATATTAATATGCAGATTGAAAAAATCAATAGAAGAATATTGGATCTAGAAAGAAATATGAGGAATTATGATATAAATCAAACTGAAAATGAAGAGCTAAATGAAAAATTAAAACTTGAAGATTTTATAGTAATTCCTGGATCTGAAAATGATTGGGCGATTGATCAAAAATTACTTAATTGGAATTTTGATCCAGGTGGAATCATTTATCGGGCTAACGACGTTAAACTAAGCGCTTTATGGGAGGCAACCCATAGTTATCTGTGCGCTTTGATTTAGTGTGCTTGAGAGTCATGATTGTTAGTGGTGTATGGTGTTTTCTTTAGAGTAGATTGACTTGATCTTTATGTGTCATTATGGATCGATTAGTTTGATTGTTGATGTTGGTAGATGTATGAATTGTTAGTAGTTTGATTTGATGTCTGTGTCACGAGGGAGGTGATTCCTTAACTTCTTATTATGGCTAGAATTGATCTCTTATAGTAGTTGGATTAACGAGTCCATTGTGACTTGGTTCTCACCCAGACTTGAGTTTTACAAGAGAAATCATGAATTTCAAACATTGATAATTCTATCTTAATTTGTTACTTCCTTTCTGCAACTTTATTTTCATTAGGTAGGAGTCGCGAACCTATTTAATGAATAACATTAGGATGATCTTACACTATCTTTATAACTGTTAGAGGTGCTTAATTATAGGGACTAGATGATACCTGAGATTGGTGTCCGGAAACCAATTTATTAGGGATAATCTTATCTTTGGGATTAAAATCTATAAAATCATTTGAAAGTACCTAATTTACTAGTGTAGTAATTCCGTTAGAAATTGGAGGTAAGTTAGTAAGATGTGATGAGTTAAAGGATAAAATAACCTCATTTATCATATGTGTGTTTATGTTTGTGTTACAATTTTATTTAAGACTTGAAGAACATTTTTATGTTCTCTTACTGATACCTACAATGCTACTTAGACTTTGGTTTAGTTAATTTCATTCTGGCATGATTAGTGTAGATTTATTTTCTGCTGCATATTGTTCTACCCTAATGAATACTTGTAAATGATTTTGATAGACATTTGCGGTACATAGAATTTCTAAATTGTTTTCTTCCCACTTATATTTTCTATACTGAATGCTTTATATGTTAAAAATTAAGTTTGGGGGTAAGAAGAAAAATAAAATTTAAAAGTGAAAATACTTCCTTTTAATGTAATATTATTACAAGCATATTTTAGGCTAGATTTACTTTCTCCTACAGTCATTCTATCCTGTTTATGCATGTATATGAATTTGATAGGAAGTTTTAGTAGTAAGTAGATTCAACCTTTACTTTTTCTTCCTGCAGCATTTTATGGAATTAATTACAAAATATTTTAAAATTTAAGTTTTGGGGGAAGAAAATATTAACTCTTATTTGTTCTCAATTATTATATTTTCAAAAATTATTAGCATAACATCTGGCAATTGAACCTCGCTTGAGATAACTAAAACTTTTTATTTCAGTTGAATATTATGGAAGGATTGGATGAAAGTTTTTAGTAATAAAAGTTAATTTTATAAGGATAAGATATTTGGTATGAAAGAATTTGATTATAGTTAATTATTTAAAGTAAAGAAAACTGTATTTTTGAAATGTTAAGAGACTTAAAGTATTGTGTGTTAAGAAGAGATTGTGACTTTATGATGAATAATAAAGATCATACATAATTATAAAGTAAGGATGTGTTTCATGTTTGAACTTCAGAAAGAGGAGAGTGAAGTTCAAAATCATTACAGGCTCTCCAGATATAGTAATCCTCATTAAAAGAAAAAAAAAGTGAGAGAAAGAAAAGAGAGTAAAAAAAAGGATTGAAAATGATCCCGAAAGAAAAGAAAAAAAAAAGAGAGAAAGAAAAATATTTATGAGGAGAAGCTTGAGGAGATGCCTAATTAAAAATTGGCTTCACTTGAGTCACCCTAAAGGGAGAATTTGATTTCATTTCTGAATTTATATTTAAAGTATTGGCCTACATTCTAATGAAGTTTGCATGAACTTCTTTTTCACATAATCTTTCAAGGAATTCTTAATGTAACAAATTTTGGTTCATCTTGAAATAAATAGAAGACTAGAACCCTTAGACTTGATTGCTGAATATTCTTATACATGTAGCGTTAACCTGAGTTACTGAATTTCTTTCTAAAAGTCTAACCAATATATTCTTTTAAATGAAAAATTTTAGTGTCTTACAGGTGAAAAGTACATTGCCTTGAGTTATATTTTTATGTAGTAAAAGTGTTACTTGAGGACAAGTAACAGTTAGGTTTTGGGGATTTTGATACGCCTAAAATATATACACTTTTTGTTATATCATTTTATTCATTTTTGATAATATTACACTTTAAAGGAAGGTATTTTGTATGTCTTTTGGTTTTAGGTACAAGAAATGGTGATTGGAGCAAAAAGAAGCAAAAACAGTGCAATTTGAAGCAAAAACGAGCAAGAAATGAAATTCTACCTTGACACCTTTTCATAAGTCTTTTGATGCTTAATCTCTTTTACACTTCTTTCATATTTTTCAATGAGATTACACTTTAGAAAAATGTTGTTTTTATGTTTATTTTGTAGGGCTATCAGTTGCGAACGCAACGCAACTGAAACGAGGCAAATCAGAGCTAAAACAGAGCGAAACAGAGCGAAACTATGGAGCTGCGCAGGAATCTCGCCGAGGGCGGCCTCGAGCCCGCCAACAGCAAGATTTTCCCGAGAAGGCCAAAATATGATCGAAAGGCTCACCGTGAGATCCCCAGAGCCCACCGACGGTGAGCCTTAGCAGTTAGCCCATGTTATAGAAGCTCGTTGAAGGAGAGAACTAGCTCGCCGACGGCGAGAAGGTCAGTTCAAGCACAGATTCATCGAACATCGAAGCAACCTTTAAGAATTTTTCTACTTTTTTAAAAAGAAACAAATTAGGGAGGAATTTAGAGGAGAAAAGTGGAGAAAACTTGGAGGAATGTTTAGGATTCTTAGATTAAGAGTAGAAATGTAGATTTCTACCCTTTTGGAGAGATTGAAGAGAAGAATTTGAGAGAATTTGTAAGGGATTTCGCTAGCATTACATGGATCGCCGGGAGACTTTATGGGAGAGATCTTCGTCTTTCTTTCAAAGAGGAAAAGCTAAGTATTGTTCTTCATTATCTTATAATTTTGTAATCATTTATTTAGTGGATTTTATTTGGTTAAATGAAGTTTCTGTTGTGTTTTCTTCACGCTTTGTGACATATCTCTCTTACTCTTTCTTCTTCTTTGGAATATTGGCATGAGAATATTATGCCATTCATTTCATTTTACTTGTCTTTTATAAAGAGTAGAAATCATGTTTAGGATTTTGTGATGCATGGTAGAAGTAAATTTAATTATAAATGTGATGGTTTTTACTTGCACTTCATTTACATTGCAATAAGGGTCCATTGTAGTGTTAAAATTCGTTGTAATTGCATTGTCCCAAAAAGAGCGGTGTAATTCTCAACAAAGTGAAACCACATTCAAATTCCATGGATGGTGAAGTTCATGGGGATTGAATGCAAATAAAGAGGGAAATATAATTATCGGGCGTAGAATTAGAGATTTTAGAGTGAAAGACTAAAATCCTCAATTCGGTCTATCGTTTGGGTTCTGAAGTGTAGATTGTTAGCCCTAAGGCGAAGGGAACATGGGAGCTCCGAAGTGAGAGCCGGTATCCTCCCAGCCTAGCTGCAGATTCAGTAACCAAGCATAGGATTAGTCAATGTTCTTTATGCCTGGACCAAAGGGTAAAGAATAGGATTGCTCCTATTTGGCATATACAATATTTAATTCATCTAATTCCTATACATTATCTATTTCTTTACATAAGAATAGTAGTTTTTAATATCTCAAAATTCTCCAAACCAACTCATCCAAAAAGGGTTATCTTTAGAATTATTATTTTGCATTTAGATATAGTTTTTTTCTTTATGTTTAACACTTTCATTTAGGAATAGTTGCTAGATAAACACAATCTTAATCGACATTCCAAACTAAAGACTATTAGTAGTAGACTAGAATTTAACTAAACACCTCTTACTTCACTTTCTCGTGGGATCGATACTGAGGTTTTTAAAGAAAACTCTATATTACTTGAAATGATATGTATACTTGCGTAGTACCCCTAGTGTGTAAAATATTTTCTAATTTTTATATCATTTAATATTTTGCACACTAGCCGCTATTTATAAATCGGGTCAAGTTTTTGTGCATCTTTTGGAAATTAATTTACTGAGTAATTATGGGTCGGGTCACACATTTCAGAGCTAGCTGTTGCAATACAGGAGAAAGTGAAACCCTGTTGTTCCGTCAATTTGTTAGCAGTATGTTAGGAATAGCTTTCGATTGGTATGTCGAGCTTCCCAACGGATCAATAAAACCTTTGGCAGAAATGAAAAACCTGTTCGTGAAACGATTCGTCGGTGCCCAACATCATGTTATCATTAAAGATCTCGTGGTGGAACGATAGAAGCCCGAAGAGACCTTGGTTGACTATGTTCTCAGGTGGAGAAACTTAAGCATGAATTGTGAGCCTCAGCTACAAGAACAACACACGATCGAGATACTACTCAAGAGTATCCATGGTCCAGTAGCCTTCATGCTTAAGGGTCTCACCATCAAATCCTTCGAGAAGCTACTTAGCAAAGCCAGCAGCTTACAATAAGAAGTTAAGCACATGGAACCTGCAGAAAAGATAAAGAAAATGAAGCTGGCTAAAGCATACGAGAAGAGGTCGGGTGTAGTGGCAACACTCAACAAAGAAAGCAGCCAATGAGGATTCAGCTTGAGCAGCAGCATAGTCAGTCGCCTCAGTATGGTCAGCCTCGTGTACCGCAGAGCAGTCAGCCTGGTCAGCAGCAGAGGTCATACAAGACAGATGGATGACAGGGTCCGACAATGTCAGAACAGCTGCGCAGAAACTACTCCTTCAAAGATGATGCCTTGGCAAAGATGTTCAGAAATTTAATGAAGAAGCCCGAGTTCAGATTGCCCGAGCCGAAGAAACCGGAAGAAGTAGACAAGAAGGATCAGCCCAACTTCTACCCCTACCACAGGATGCTCGGACACACCATTGAAAGATGCTTTAGTTTCAAGGATTGGCTCGAGCTGAATTACAAAGAAGGGAATATAACGATACCAAAGGAATACTTAAGAGAACCTGAAAGAGGTTCTATAAATGTGATTTCAGCCGAGCTAATCTCTCTGATTGATCCATATGCCGACAAAAGTGGATGGAGCAAAATCTGGAATGAGCTCAAGAAAGTCCAAGATTAGATCCAGTCCACTCCAAAGAAAGCTGCTACCCAAAGTCTACTGTCAACCCAGTCCAAGTTGAAGGTTGCACCAAGGAGGCCACCGTGACAAGAATAGAGGAAGAAGCAGATTGTGAAATAAATTAAGGATGATAGCGTGAAGGGTAGGATAGAGGCTACCCCTGTTAGATTGGTTGTTTCAGATTCGGGGGTGAAACCCCCGAACCCCTAACTTTATACCACTATCTTTATGCCCCTTCAGGGTCACATAATGATAATATAAACGATATTGGCTATGTTCTTACTGTCTCTAGTGATGACATAACTAATCAGAACCTCTCTAAATTTGATTTTGATTCCCAAAATGATCCTCAAATTGTGATTGTTCCTGACGAGAATGTTGATGAAAACAAAGAAGATATCGAAAATATCGGCTACGACAGCCCCAAAAGCAAGGAGCCAGTCCTTGAATGCAAAGGAACTCCACTTGCTATCAATGTGGACTTTTCAGATACAGAAGGGCCAGATACAGTGGTAGAAGGGTCTTTGGGTCTAGAAGAAGAAGAAATAATAGAAGAGCACTTGAGAAGTGGCAAGATGCTACCACCAAAAACAGCTCCAACGGATAAAGGAAAACAGGCAATTATTCAAGAAGAAGTGTCTCCAGCAACGGAAGAAGTACAAGTTCGAAAGGAAATTGAAAATCCAAAGAGAGTGGATTACAATGTGTTAGCTCATCTTAGGAAGTTGCCAGCCAAACTAAGCATTTATGACGCTCTGATCCTTTAAAAGGAGATGAGAGAAAATTTGATCAAGGCTCTACTTGATCCAGATCATTGCTTAGCATAGTTGGCTAGCACATCCTCAGATGGAGTTTGCACTTTAAAAGAACAGCCTGGCGTAACCTTCACCGATGAAGATTTTCTACTCGGTACAACCGATCACAACCGTCCGCTCTACATTTCTGTCATCATCGGCATATTCGTACTTTCCAGAGTGTTAGTGGATCCTGGAGTGTCATTTAACATAATGAGTCTATGGACGTTAGCCTATTTGAACATCGACGCTCAAGAACTTTTTATGGATGAAATGATGCTAAGAGGATTCAATCAAAAGGGAGAAAGAGCCCTTGGATCTATAACGCTACAGATGAAAGTTGGAAATATAGTAACAACTGCAAAATTCCATGTCATCGAAGCAGATACATCTTTTAATACCCTGCTTGGTCGGTCGTGGCTTCACGAGTACAATATGGTCCCGTCGTCACTTCACCAATGCATCAAATACTACGAAGATGGACAAGAACATTGCATTAAGAGAGATTTACAACATTTTTCAATACATGAAGTAGGCATTCACGAAGACGCCGCCTATTACGCTCCCCCGAAGAAAACAATACTTTCAAGAGAAATTATGGCAAGTAAAGCAGAGGATTCAGAAGAACTACGAGAATGAGACCATACGGCTCCAGTTCAACGATCTCCTACCACTCCTTCAAAACGGGTTGGTGGAGGTTCTTTTAGCCCACGCATCCGAGGTCGAGGCCGGGTACGTGGTCAAGGGAAAACTCACCAAATTGTTGAACGAACGAAGCCACCGATCAGCATTGAAGTAGAAGGAAGCTCTGAAGAAGATAAAGAAACAATGATGATAAGTCAGAAGAAGCCTCAGTTTGAGATTTCTACAGATGATACGGAAAGAAATGAAAATGAATCAATGTATGATCAGATTAATCATTATGTGCAAGCCACGAATCTAACTCCGATCTATCCTCAAAAAATCAAGAGTATGGAAGTCAAGGAAGTCAATAATGATGGTCTTAAACTAATCAAGTTTTTCAAAGCTTCTCCCTCTTCTTCTGAACTTTGTATAACTATTGAAGAAAATGACTCTACTGAATTAATGGAACTACCTTTTGGTTACTTTTCGCCTTATGTACAAAAGTTGATTCAACAAGGATATGTGCCAAAACAATTGCCAAAAGATAAGTTACAATCATTTGAAAAATTATGGAATACGAAAGGAAAGAAACTCAACTCAAAAGAAGGTCTTGGGTTCGGTACGATCGGACTTGTCGATGACTTGAGATTTTGCATGGTTGTTACTATTCAGCGAGTGGAAGATTTCCTGAACGTCCATGATGAATACAAAGATCAACCAATAGAAGAGGCTTCACTAGAATTTGAAGAAGAAATCAAATCAACTATGGATGAATTAAAAAAAATTAATCTTGGGACTATGGTGTAGCCCCAACCAACTTTCATAAGTTCGTTCCTCAACGAAGAAGAGGTTACAGACTTGGTCAGGTTACTGTCAAAATTCAAAGATTGCTTCGCTTGGAGCAACGACGAAATGCCTGGACTATCTCTAGAGGTTGCATTTTATCGACTAGGAGTGGATCAAAGTATAACACCAGTCAAGCAAGCTCCCAGAAGGATGAGCCTCGAAATTGAACAGCAAGTTACAAAATAGATAAAGAAATTAATAGTCACTAACTTTGTCCGAGAAGAACAGTATCTGACATGTTAGCCAACGTCGTGCTAGTAAAGAAGAAAAATGTACAGATCCGAGTGTGTGTCGACTTCAGGGACTTAAATAAAGCATGCCCGAAAGACAAAGTTCCTTTGCCGATACCAGAATTAAAGATAGACATCGCGTCGTCACACAAAATTTTCTCTTTCATGGACAGATCATCATAGCGTTGGTTGGTTGAAGTGGAGGAATGCGTCCGGCCTATTGTGTGATAGAAAAGTACCGCTTAGGCTGAATAGAAAATTTTATAAGATGGTGGTGAAACCTTCAATGCTCTATGGTGCTGAATGTTGGCCTTTAAAAGAGAAGCATAATGTTAAGTTAAGTGTTGCCAAGATGAGAATGATTAGGTGGATGAGTGGCTTTACACTTAGAGACAAAATGCGAAATGAATATATTTGTAATAGGGTTGGTGTTGCACCAGTGACGGATAAAATTAAAGAGAGTCGCCTTAGATGGTTTGGTCACATTAAACGTCGACCACCTGATGATCTGATTAGGAGAGTAGATGTTTTAAGTACAACTTATGTTAAGAAAGGCAGAGGTAGACCTAGTAAAACATGGGCTTATTGCATAAAAATGATCTTAATTTATTAGAATTAAACAAAAATTTGACACTAAATAGGACACAATGAAGAAAAAGGATTCATGTAGAGGACCCCACTTAGTCGGATTAAGGCTTTGTTGTTGTTGTTGTATGGACGGATTGTCAGGTTACAACCAAATCAAGATGGCTCCAAAAGATGCAACGTTTACAACATTCAGAACTCCGATCGGAATTCTTGCTACACTGCGATGTCATTTGGATTGAAGAACACAGGAGCAACATACCGAAGAGTAATGACCAAGATCTTCGATGATCTCATTCACAACTAAGTGGAATGCTATGTGGATGATTTGGTCATTAAGAGCAAAGTAAAGAAAAATCACATAAAAGATTTGAGGATCATATTTGAATATTTACGACAATACATTCTAAAGATGAATCCCTTAAAATGCGCTTTCAGAGTTACCTCTAGGAAATTTCTAAGATTTGTTTTCTGTCATTGGGGAATTAAAATTGACCCGAAAAAGATTAAAGCGATATTAGAAATGCCTCCTCCCAAAAATTGAAACAATTACGTTCTTTTTAAGGAAAATTGACATATCTAAGACACTTTATATCTAATTTGTCAAGAAGGTGTCTCCCCTTCTCGAACTTACTTCGAAAGGATGTCACATTTGTCTGGGGAGAGCCGTGTCAATAGGCTTTCGAAGACATTAAATGATATCTAACGACCCCTCCTTTTTTGGTAGCCCCTATCCCGAGTAGACCATTGATACTTTATACTGCGGCTTTGGACGAGTCTCTCGGAGCCTTACTTGCCCAAGTCAATGATGAGAGTAAAGAAAACACACTCTATTACCTGAGTCGACGTCTAATACCGACAGAAGTAAAGTATCCCCTTATTGAGAAACATTATCTAGCTTTGGTTTTTGCCTCTCAAAAGCTTAGACACTACATGCTATCTCATAAGGTCAACCTAATCTCGAAAGTTAATCCGTTGCAATATTTGATGACCCGACTAATACTTTTCGGATGCTTAACAAGGTGGTCGATGATATTATTGCAATTTAATATAACTTTTGTGCCTCTTCACGATATCAAAGGTCAGATTCTCGTAGACTTTCTCGCAGCGCACCCACTGCTAGCTGGGTCCCCGCTCAATGAAGAACTACCAGATGAGCAAATACTACAAATACAGCAGCCTAGTGTCAGACGGTGGGAAATGTACTTCGACGGAGCGTCGTTAGCCTGAAGAGATAAAGGACAACATAAAGTGATACCCGACAAAGCAGGAATCGGTTTGGTCTTCTTAACTCCGGATCAGGCTATGCTGAGATTCTCCTACACCTATCAGAGCCGTGTACCAATAACAAAGAAGAATACAAAGCTCTAATCACCGGTTTGGAATTAGCAATACTAATGGAAATAATGGACATTGCCATTTATGGCGACTCACAACTCGTCATCCAACAAGTGGCAGGACAATACAAAATTCTAAAACCGAGATTAGAAGAATATCACTGGTACACGATGAAATTACTCGAGCAAATTCCGAGTGTGATATTCTATAGAATTCCTCGAACGGACAACACCCTCACAGACGCTTTAGCTAAACTCGCTAAAGAGTTGGCTTGTCCACCCGAAGACTCTATAGATATTATGGCACAGGGACATCAGGTTTTGTCACAGGTCAACCTCGATAGCCTACCAAGCTTGGAAAAGAAGAGATAGCAACCACAGTGGTAGATGATACAGAAGATTGGCGTCAACCATTAATAGAATACTTACAGACAGAAAGGTTGCCAGAAGACAAATCAACAGTGCATCAGATTCAGAAGAGAGCTCTCTCATATGCATTAATTAAAAGTGTTTTGTACAGAAGATCCTTCGATCAGATGTGGCTGAGATGCCTCAGCAGAGCAGAAGCACATAAAATCTTCAAAAAAGTGCATGCTGGATTGTGTGGTGCTCACCATTCTGAACCGAAGATGAAGATGAAAATCAAAAGACTCGGATACTACTAGCCAGCAATGATGACGGACTGCATGGATACAACAAAGAAATGTCATCAATGCCAAGTGTACAGAGTGGTCTTACACCAACCTCCGAATGTTCAACACCCTACGATCGCCTCTTGGCCATTCGAGTGTTGGGGCACGGATATAGTGGGTCTGATAGACCCTCCGTCTTCAAGAGGACACAGATTTATACTCATAGCTACAGACTATTTCTCCAAGTGGGTAGAGGCAGTTCTGCTACGAGAGGTTACAACACAGCAAGTTCTACAGTTCTTCAAGAATACCGCTTCGGTGTACCTCGCAGAATCATATCCGACAATGGGTCCGCCTTCAAGAGCACTGAAATTAACAACTTCGTCAGAAGACATGGGATAGATTGGAGATACCTTATGATCTACTACCCCAAGGAAAATGACTTGGTAGAAGCCTTCAACAAGATGCTCTTTCAAACACTAAAGAAGATACTCGACGACAACAAAATAGGATGGCACCAGAAATTGCTGGAAGCTTTGTGGGCCTACAGGACGACAATCAGAACATCGATGCAGTCTACGCAGTATGCACTTGTGTACGGGTCCGAGGCAGTCCTTCCGCTTGAAGTTCAACTACCGTTACTCCGGGTCGCCATCACCAATCAAATTACAATGGAAGAAAATGCCAAACTAAAACTGACAAAACTTGAAAGTCTCGAAGGAAAAAAGATTGCTTGCACAACAAAATTTAGAGCTCTACAAAGCAAAGATGATTCAAGCTCATGATAAATTGGTCGGCCCGAGGTCGTTCAAAACTGGTGACCTCGTGCTCCTTCTCAGAATGCCTATTCTTGTGCATCGCAAGATTGATAGAAATTTTAAACAGACCTGGGAGGGATCATTTGTGGTGGAGAGGGTTTACTCTGGATGATCGTACCAGTTGGTAGATTCTCAAGTGGAGAGACCCATGTTACTGATAAATGGATGATATCTCAAGATGTACTATGCAACATGAGGAATTTGGAGAAAAATTTCCATTCCGATGTAGAATAAGGCCAGCATCTGTGACTGGATCCAAATCTAGTAATGAAAAAAAATTAAATAAAATAAAGTAAAGTTTTCTCACAAAATAAAGCACGCTTGTTGAAATTTCTAAATCTAAAGCTCATAAAATTATATTAAATAAGGTAATGGCATCAAAACAATTCTAAAACTTATTAAAACTTGAAAGATAATGATTTTTGTCCTTGTTCTTGTCTGTGCACAACACCACCCACTGACATTCCCCCTGTTTATTTATACAGGCGGTGTCAAGTTGCGAGTTGGTGTTTGCCTCTGTAAATGGCTTGGGCTTCTTGTCTTGAAAAGGAAACAAACGAAAAGAAGGCTACAGATATGAAGTCAATGAGGAAAAGTGGTCGCAGAGAGACTGGACAAATGTCAGGATACGAAGGAACTGGGGGATTCGTTGACCTACACTTCCTCGACACGAGACGTACTCAAATTCCATCCATGATCACTACTCCACAGGGCGATCTTGTTGCTGCTTTAGCCGAAAGAGCTTCAGATGTGCCATTGGCACGTACAAAGAGAATAAATGCAAATCAACGTAAGCGTCACCTCTTGGATAGAATAGAGATGAGACAGTCCTGGGAGCTAGCTGCCATGCTATTTCCCATTCCAGAAGATTCTTACAAGCCAGAAATGAAAGAGACTGACAACAGTGCACCACGCACCGACACTAAGCCGGAGACCGCAGAGGAGCCTATGCCGACATTTGATCCGATGGAAGAAATTTTGACTGGGTGTCCGACTTGCAACTCAGGTTTACTCAGGCTTCCTACAGTGTGAGGGGCATTTTCAGAATGCTCGAAATGTCATTTATTATAGCTTGAAGAATATGGCACATTTGAGGCATATGCAGCTTCCTCAATGTTACTCAAGAGCCGAGAATATTCTGAGGCAGAGCCATATGTACCGCAGTTTGTCCTACCGCCGTTGCCACGAGGAATTCCGAACTACATCATGGCAAAGATCAGAAGAATCAAAATGCAAGAATTTCAATACTACGGAGACATACAAGGAAAGTTCGTCAATATCCTGGAAGGACTTGAGCTATACACTGATGTATGCATGAGGAAGCATGAAGAATAAATTTTTTATTGCATCGACACCCTACAGACATTGGGCATAGCAGGCCGTCTGAGGTCGAGGACATCTACAGAGCCGTCAAAATGAAAAAGAGGGAAAGGCAGAGTCACTATTCAGTGTGGCTGTTGTTATAGCTTCACGATAGATCAACAAGGTAATCCCCCGGGGATTTTATAGAATGATGAGGTGGATTCGATGCCACCACAGATCAAGAAAATGATAAAGAGGATGGTCGAGTGGCATGTGTTGCAGGCAGATTGTATTCCTAACAGCTGCATCAAAAATATTGATGAGGACGGGGATTGCATCCCACCTCATATTGACCACTATGACTTTGTGAGACCCTTCTGTACGGTCTCTTTTATAAATGAAAGCAATATTTTGTTTGGATGAGAAATCTAGATTGTCGAACTGGGAGAATTCTGAGTTTCTATTGAAATCCCCCTGCCAGTTGGATCAGTGCTGGTATTAAAAAGAAATGGAGCAGACTTAGCAAAGCACTACATTCCAGGAGTCCAAAGCAAAAGGGTGTTAGTCACCATCAGAAGAATGGATGAAGATAAATTGTTGTTTTACTACAAGCCAGATTCAGAACTGGAGATCCTTCGTCCTTTGCCACTGTGACGGCTATACGTCTGGGTGTTCAAGAGGAGACTTTTGTTCCGGAGTGTAACCTTGGCAGGTTGGCTCGTCCTCGCAGCAGTCTCAGATATCAGAAATCTATCGCCCCTTTAAACAGGCCATGACAGTCAGCGTTGCTGCTCTTTTGTAACAGTCAGATGATATGATATGTCAGCTCTGTTCAGTTTTCTACACATGATCTACTTTTGGATGCTTGTCAGCATGTGGTCAGTTGTACTACTTTCAACAAAATTATTGAAGTTCCCTGTTTTTCAGAAATGATTTCTTTTTAACGTGATAGTCGAAAGCCGTTGAACTACGTGTTTAGTTCCAAAATGAAAAGGACAAAGAATAAAAATGCAGAAGATAATGATAAAATCATGACAGTGAAATTAAAACTGAAATGAACCCCAAAATTTAAGTTAAATGAAAATCAAATGAAAATGAAATCAAAATTGAAACTTGAAATTGAAATTTAAAATCAAAATTAAATCAAGTGAAACATAATGAAACGAAACAAATTGCAAGAAAATAATAAGTTAAGAAACAAACAAATGATAGTGCTCTTTCTCTTTCTCAAAAATTTGTAAATCTGGCAATGACTACTAGTCTTGGCCAAGTTGCATCAATTCTACCTTCTCTGAAAGGTCAACATCAAGCTTTCTCCAAATCATTAAAATCTCGGGGGCAGTACTTGAATTCTGCTTCCCTTCTGTTACCTCTTAGGTTGGATGTGAGTCCTTGAGCTTTCCTCCCTAATGTGAAATTATGCTACCTTCTAAGTTGGATGTGAGTCCTTGAGCTTTCCTCCTCAATGTTATAAATCCCCTACTTTTCCATACTCCTTCCAAGAAAATTTTTCCGCCATTCATGAAATTCTTAGGATGGAGCTCAGTCGTCCGATTCCTCCTAAATTCCCTAATTTTTCATCTTCCTTCCGAGAAATTATTTCCGCCTTCCATGAAATTCCAGGAACGGAGCTTAAACATCTGATTTCCCCCTAAGTTCCCTAATTTTCCATCCCCCTTCTGAGAAATTTTTCCACCTTCCATGAAATTCCGGGAATGGAGCTTAGTTATCCGATTTCCCCATAAATTCCCTAATTTTCCATCTCCCTTCCGAAAAATTTTCCACCCTCCATGGAATTATGGGAATGGAGCTTAGTCGTCTGATTTCCCTTAAATTCCTTAATTTTCCATCTACCTTCCGAGAATCCATGAAATTCCGGGAATGGAGCTTAGTCGTCCAATTTCCCTTAAATTCCCTAATTTTCCATCTCTCTTTCGAGAAATTTTTCCACCTTTCATGAAATCCCGGGAACGGAGCTTAGTCGTCTGATTTCTTCTAAATTCCCTAATTTTCCATCTCCTTCTCGAGAAATTTTCCACCCTCAATGAAATTCCAGGAACGGAGCTTAGTCGTCTGATTTCCACCTAAATTCCTAAAATTTCCATCTTTCTTCCGAGAAAAATTTCCATTCTCCATGAAATACCGGGAACGGAGCTTAGTCGTTCGATTTCCCTCATAATTCCCTAATTTTCCACTTCCTTCCGAGAAAATTTTTTCAACCTTCCATGAAATTCTGGGATTGGTGCTAAAATTACGATTTCCATCTACACTTAATATTTTCCCCACAAAATTAAAATGCTCAAATTTAAAATTACAAGAATTCTGAAATTTCCATAAATTCCATAAAACTTAAAATTAAAATTAAAACTCAAAAATCGAATTAAAATTTGAAACTCAAAATTTAAACTGAAATCAAATCCAATTTCTAAAACCTAAATCTAAACCCAAATTTCAAATTCAAATCTATTCAGATTGGACTCCTTCAGAGTTTGAAAGCTTGAAATCCATAACCTCTCTCATGAAGGTATTCCATTTTCCTCCCAAGCGAGAGTTCCCGGAACTTGATGTCAATTCTCCTAATCCCCAGCGAGAACTCCCTAGCTAAATTCTATTTTGTCTTGAGTTTTTACTCAGATAGTTGTGTTGGTTTTGTTGATCTCGTCGGTCAACTCCAATACGTGCAGTGTGCTTGCCCAACACACCATACCTTTTGGGGGTCCATTTGTTGACCCCACTTTTGGTTGAGGACTAGTCTTTCTTTAGAATGGCCTAGGGTCTAGCCATAGGACTCTCATGGTGACTTTCTTAGAAGACTAGTCATGGAACCATCCCCGTAGAAATTCAAACTTTTCTTACTTCACTGGGAGTTTTCATATGCTTAAGGCTTAACCTCTAGTTTTTGGGAGGAACAGACCAAGCATAAGGAAGCCCAAGGGAAGTCACGTATAGGTGGTCAGACTAAAGGATCTACCCTGGGAGATCTGGAGCTTACACCACACTCACACTCACACTACATATTCATAACCCTAAACAAGGCACATCACCTTTGATCCCCTGACTCTTTAGAAACTCATGTAAGTAGTTTTCTAGGCTCTTAGCCTCAGGCTAGGGTTTGGCTAGTACCAACATATATAGGACCAAATGAGGGTGACCCTTGGTCCATGGCTTAATTTAAGCAATTCCATATTGCCCACCTTCATCCAATCCTAATTTTTGCCAAAAATCCAATTTCTAACCCCTTTGCGCCAAAATACCCTAAATACCTAAAATAACCCCAAAGCCCTAAAATTCCCAAAAATTCTTGAAAATCATTTCAAAATAGTTCCCACCTCTTAAATCCACCAAAACACCCCAATGCACTCCAAATAACCTCCATATACCCTAAATACCCTTCTTGGCCCAAAATTCCAAAAACTCCAAAAATTCCCACAAATTTCCAAAATATCCTAAATATTCCCAATTTCATTTCTCTAAACTACCACATGACCCAATTTGGCCAATTTAGCCCAATTTAACCAAAAGCCCCAATTTGACCAATTCAACCCAAAAAGTGCCTAAATCAAACCCAATTAATTCCAATCTTGCCCAATTTCAATTCTAAAATTTAATTCAATATCCCTAATATCAATCTAAACCAAAACCAAGCCCAATTTGACCACATTTGAGTTCAATTTCAATTGAAATCCAAAATCCCCAAGTTTATCTGAATAATCCAAAATCCTCAAATTTACCCAATGTTAACTAATTCCCCCAAATTTCAATCCTAAACCCTTCATAACACTCCCCTAAATTGAATTGAATCATGAATCTTCCCCAATTTGAGCTCAAGTCTCACCCAAGTCCATTTAAAGTCCAATACTTCTAATTTTAACCCAAATCCAACATATGCCCAAAATCTCAACCCAAATGATATTAGGGACTCTTCACCAAATTCCCCTAAACCATTTGAAACCTTCAAATGGGTCTCAACTCCACTCTAGCCCAACCTAAACCCAAACTTAGCCAACTTGCCCCAGATTGACCAAAATCCCAAAATCCACCAAATTGAACCCCCAAATGAATTCAAAACCACTCCAAGTCTTTATGAAAAATCTCCCTTACAATCATATCCACAATGTTGCTCAATCAATTTGGTCCAACGCAAGCTCAAACCCAAGCTAGCCTAACCTAAACCCAAACCTACCCAATTGGACAACTGATCAAAATCTAACCAAACCAATCTAAATTTGACCAAACCAACCCCATGGTTGCTAACCCTAGACCTCCTAGGACTGGTTAGACTCGACCTTACCAAGGCCCCTTGAGCCATGGACCAAAGGTCCACCACTTTGGACCATTGGGTTTAGTCACTTGGCTAAGCTTAAGTCCCATCCATAAACTCCTGTTTAAGCAACCTCCATGCCAAATTAATTGCACTGAGCCACTTCCCCACTCCTCCTTAGCCTGCCAGCCGCCTGCCTTGTCTAGCCACTGGAACAGCTCTATCCGAGCACCCCCACGCCCTTTTAAACCCAAAATTAAGCCTTGTCAGTGAGGGATCACCTTACTGATCACTGGCCTTGCTCAGCCCTCACCCTAAGCAGCACAGAGCACTCATTGCCTGGCCTTGAGCTCCTCTCTCCATCGAGCTCTATAAAATCACCCCCTCTCGGCCGAATCACAAGTGCTGAAATTTTCTCCATAAAACTCCCCTAAAGTGCTCCCATAGTTAATTTTCAGCCAAGAGAAGAAGGTCCCCACCATCCTCCTGCCTTGAATTCCACAACTTAAGCCCAATTTCTCAGTTGAAATTCAGGCTAGAAATAGGACACTCCTGGAACCTCCACCAAAATCAAATTAAACTCACCCACACCATCCCCACACCAAGAGAAGAAGCTCCCTAGTGAAAGCCCCATCACCAGGCCACCCATCTGTGCTATCGGCCAGAACTCCAAATTGACCTTGGTCGAACTTGGGTCTAGGAAGTTCACCATGACTAGAGGCTCAATCCATAGGCTTTTGGACCTCCATGAACGTGTCGAGCAGCTCTAATTGAGGCATCACCTCTCAAAGCAAAAGGTATTAAACTCTTCTTTCTCCCAAGCTTCCATGGATTCTCCATTTCATTTTACTTGATTTTAATGCATGTTAACTGCATGGATGTGTTTGTCTAGCCCAGACGAGCATGTAGAAACAAACTTCACTTGATTTGGTTAAAAAATGAGGGAGATATTAGGGTTAGAAGATGTGCAGTTCTCAGGTTGAACCAAGCGGAGACGATGAGTCAGAACTGTTGGATGACGTGTTTATCGGATGGATGGCGGAGATCGAGCCGGACAGAACCGTGGAACAAAAAGAGCGTGCTGACTTAGATGGCAGCGCCGAAAGGGGAGACGACGTGAGTGACTTCGCAGCCGTCTAGGTTGAGGTGGCGCCGCGTCACATAAGTAGGAAAATAGGATTTATTTTTATTTAAATATCCAGAAGTTTAAAAATCCATATCTTTACCTAGAAAAATCATAAAAATAAAAGAAAAATACCCCCTTGCTCAGTGAACACAGGGGAACAATGTGGAATTAAAATCAAAATATTTTATTGAGTATTTGATTTTTAATTATTTATTTACTGCCTTAAGTTTTTCAATTCTCCATTAGCATGTATATTTCACCATGACATGAGACCATAGGGCTTTTGTAGCCTCTACACTTGGGAATATTCCCTGAATTTTTCAAGGTCAGAGGTTATGTCTATAAGAAGTTATCTATTTTCTAAGTTTAGAGCTATTTTCTTGAACATTAATTGTGAAAATTAGCATGTTGTTTATAAAAATCCAAAAAAATTAGAAAAGGTATCTTTGGACCAGTGGACCCTAGAAAAATTATGGTTTGATTTAATTCAATAAAAATAACCCTAATTTAGCCAAACATTCAAAACTGAAATTAAATTAATTTGGTGTAACCACACATCAAAATGACATGAAATCAATTCTCCACTTTTCTTTAGGATCAGGAGAACCCCGCATAAAAATTTCAAGTCAATTGGAATTGATTTAACCCACTAAATGAATCACCTAAGTTACATGGTCATATTTGAAATTAAAAAATTCACAAAACCCAAAATATAACTAAAAAATTTATTAAATCAATTTTGAGAGTTCTCTGAGGTCAGAGGAGTCTAAGAAAAATAAAATTATAATTTTCATAAAATTTTTATGTTTTACTTATTTTGAATATTTTAATAATTAAAAAATAATAAAAATAATAAAATTCACCAAAATGTCATATTTGGTCTCCTAATCACTTGAGAGCCAACCTAATATTTTTCCTAAGTCTCTAAGTAAAGATATTGAATTTTAAAGGCTTAGGGTAATTTTTAATATAAAAAAATGGATTTTTCAACCCTTTCACTAAAATAATTCTAAAAATTCAAATAAAAATCAGAAAAATATAAAATTTGTTTCTCTGAGTTCTCTAACCTCAAAGAGATTTAAGTAAAATATAAAACCTAATTTTTCCTTTCAATTTTATTTTTATAATTAATTAATACTCCAAAATTTACAATAATTATAATAAATAAATTAAAATTCAAAAAATCACCAAATTGGTCCAAGTGGTCCCCTGGTTAGTATGAACCTCCCATAATTTTTCTAAGGACAGAAGTTTCACCTTGGTCATGTGTCGACATTTTTTTAGGTTATGTGTTATATTTTTTTAAAAAAAGGGGTCGCCTACAGACGTTGTTGGCGAATTTTCAGATTTTTAATTTAATTTAAATATATATAATTTGGAAAGTTGCATTTGATTTTGAAAATAATTTAAAGTTTGAAAATTTTAAGATATGAAATCAAACCAATCTCACATCCCAAATAGTTTATATAAACGAGCACCGCATCGTAAACCGTATATCTATCTTGAGGAATAGACACACTGCTTGATGATGGGGCTCGATTAAATAAACTAGAAGATTTGTGACATCCGTTTGTTCTGCGAACCAATTTTATAAACCGACAAGTTCCCCTGCTTAATATAAAGGAATTAAGCAGGGTTTATATTACCTGGGTTCTTAAAGTTCCCTATAAGGGCAAGCCCCTATAGTTAATTACATCTTAAATGACGAGAATCACTTAAGAAAACTCTCGATAATGATCAGTAGTTTTGCTCTCAAGAACTTCAAAGTTTAAATTTTCGAAGGATTGAAATTTGGAATTTCAAAAGGGATTCGCTCAAATTTGGAACTGTTTATTTCAGGAGTCCAAAGGAAGAGAAGTAGGGGATGTCACAGACCTAAAGTGAACTTCAGTGACTTCCCAACTATCCTATTATTTGGCTTCAATTTGGGAGTTTATTTAATGTTTCGATCCTGCCAATTTTAATTAATTAGGACTTATGCTTGTATGAAACAATCATACAAATAGCCTCGAAGATGTGACGGTTTATGTCGTACCAAATGACTACCTCAAAGTCCTAAAACCAGTTAGTGCTTAATTTGTATAACACAATAATGCAAATGCCTAATAAAAAGGTTGAGGATTTATGTTGCACTAAGCGAACTACCTCGAAATCCTATGGCTTGTTGTTTAATTCTAAGAAAGGTTTAGCTGAAGTAGACACAAGTTTTGCTGATGAAGATGGCAGTGCTGCCCACTATGCTTCAAGCTCCTTGTTGTTGCAAAGGTTTAGTTTCAGAAAGTGAAAATCAGGAGATGAGAGAAGTGTCTTGGTTTAGAAAAGTTTTAAGGATCAAATGTCTTAATGTTTTAATTGAAACAAATCTTAAAGTTGGTTAAACAAAACCGATTAAGATCCCACGGCTCAGTCATCCTGACACCATTATTTTCATCGGATTCACCTAGTCCAAGTGAAGTTGCCAAACTCAACTGAATGAGTTCCACACTTTCATTTAGACCATGGGAAATCTCGTTAGCAACACGCGGATTACATCATCCGAGGGATTCCCGATCATCCAACGAGACGTTTTAATTTAATTGTAGTTGTAGTTTTGTTGTTTTGTTTATGATTAAATTTTAAGTTTTTTTATATTTTGAATATTGTGGCGGTGAATTTTATCTTGTGTTGATTTTAATTTAATTTTGGGTTTCAGTTTTGTGGCTATCCTAAAAGTTTTAGTTTTCATGCAGGGTGACATTGTTGTTTAACATGCAAGAAAAGTAAAGTACAGTGCAGGTAAATAAATTACAATAAAACAAAAGCATACCTAGTGGGTCTTCTCATCATTTCCAGCTGCACTTGAAATACATGTCAGAGTATTTATATATTTGAAAAAAAGCACCTAGGTAAAGCTAAGGGAAGGTTTCGTTTGTCTAACAAAATCCTAATCCTATTGCTAGTCAAGTCTTATGATGTCTAGGTTCTTGTGTTTTATTAAGGATGATTTTCTTCACAAAAGAACAATGAAGTTTCACTGTTATTTGAGACATCCTATCAAGTTAGAGAAGTGTTCGGAATTGAATTCTAAACATTTTATAAAACATTTTAGGGATTACTTTAATTTCAGTTGGTTTCATTGAGGTGGTGAATCAATCACCCGGGTTACCCTTGCTCAGTGAATTAGGATGTTTGATTATCCTATGAGTGAAGTGACATTTTATTTGATGCTTTATTTAAGAGTTATAATAATGAAAGTCTTTAGGGGCAAATTAGTTCATTAAAGAATTTAACCGTTTTGATTAAGGTTGAGTGGGTGATTTAGAATAATTTAATTTAGTTTCAAAATTCAGGTTGCTTTTCTTTCAAGTGTTTTCATCTTACTTAAGCTGAAAGGGGTATTTAAATTACTTCATTTAATTAAATTTTGATGATCCAAGTTTGATTTAAATTAATCATATTACTTTAGGTTAATTTTAATTAGTTTGAATTTCACATTTTTACTTATAAATTGTTTTGAGATTATTTAATGTTTCAAATTTGTTTTAAGTTTGTTTTCAAGTGATTTCAAATTAGTTTTAATGCTTTAAATTTATTTCAATTTGATTATTAAATCATTTAATTTTTTAAGCTTTAACTTATTTTAACGAAAATTATTTCCCTTTTAATTATTTATTTTAATCATCATTTCTCCTAGAATTGATTAAGAGTTAAGTATTATTGAATTGATTCATTTAGGGAATTTAGATTAAGGAATTGATATCTTCTTAAGTCATATCCCTAATCTTAATAATCGAAATTTTAATTATTCTCCCAAAATTTAAATGATTTAATTAATTAAGGTTCCATTTTTATATTGTAGGTGATTAAATGGGTTTCTACCTCTTAATTCCCTAAGTTTCAATCATCCAAGAGAAAATTAAGATCAAATATTTTACCCTCCCTTTGATTAGGCCTAAAATATTAATTAGGGTTGAAATCCCTTAATTACCTTTATGCCCTCTTAAGTACATTCCCCTTTATAACTTACTAAATTAAGCTCAAATAAAATTGAAATTTTTATGTCACCTTACTCACATGTCAATTAAGACATTAGAGGAGAAAATGTGATTTTTCCATTTTAAATTTAATCTATAAAATTATTTTTTTTTTTTGAAAAAAAAGGGTTTTCAACAAAAATTCAACAACATGACCAAGGTGAGGTTTCTGTCCTTAAGAAAATTATGAGATGTTCCTACTGACCAGAGGATCACTTAGACCAATTTTGGTGATTTTTTAATTATATTTTATTTATTATAATTATTTTAAGTTTTGGGGTATTAATTAATTAAAAATAAAATTAAAGTTGGAAAATGGATTTTATATTTTTCTTAAGTCCTTCTGACCTCAAAGAGTTTAGAGAAACAAATTTTACATTTTTTTTGATTTTCTTTGAATTTTTGGAATTATTTTAGTGGGAAAGGTTGAAAATTCATTTTTTAACATTAAAAATTACATTAAGCTTTTAAAATTCAATATCTTAACCTAGGGACTTAGGTAAAATATTTGGTTGGTTCCTAAGTGATTAGGGGGACAAATATGACATATTTGTGATTTTTAATATTTTTGTGTTTATTTTTTTTAATTATTAAAATATTCAAAAATAGGTTAAAAATGAAAATTTTAGAAAAATCTCAATTTCAATTTTCTTAGACTCTGATATCAGAGAACTTCCAAAATTAATTTGGAGAATTTTTGAACTGTATTTTAAGTTTTGTGAATTTTTAAAGTTTAAAAGTTGTCATGTTATTTAGAAAATCCATTTAGTGGGTTAAACCATTTTCAACTGACTTCAAAATCTTATTGGAGTCCCTCTTATCCTAAAGATCAGTGAAGAATTGATTTCAAGTTATTTTGATGAGTGGTTATTCCAAATTAATTCCATCTTAGTTTTAGGCTTTAGGCCAAATTAGGGTTCATTTGAATGATTTAAGCCAAGCCATAATTGTTTTAGGGTCCTCTGGTCCAGAGATACTTCCCCTAATTTTTCTAGATTTTATTAATCAACATGCAAATTATTGGAATTAAAATACCAAAATAGGAACATAAACTTAGAAAATAAATAACTTGCCATAGAGGTAACCTCTGACCTTGGAAAATTCAGAGAATGATCCCTAGCTCAGAGGCTACAAAAGTCCTATGGTCTCATGCCATGGTGAATTATGTGTTCAAATGGAGAATTAAAATATCACATAGAGTATTTAAATCATTAAAAATCATAGTCTCAACAAATCAACTTAATTCTTTTTTCACATTATTCTCCTCTGTTCACTGAGCAAAAGGGTATTTTTATTTTATTTTTCTAATTATTCTATATAAAGATATGCATTTTTAAAGTTTGGGGTAATTAAATAAATAAAAAATACCCTAATTTCCTACTTATCCAACGCGGCGCCTCGTCATCCTCAGCAGCTCTGAAGTCCCACGTGGCGCTTTCTCATTTGACACCGCCATCTAACTGGGATGTCACGCGGCCAGTGGTTCATGTATCATTTCTCCATCTAGCGCGATCCTGGTCGTTCATCTAATTCACGCGCGATCTAACGGCATCCGTTCATCATCCCAACTGGTGTGAGCTGAGAACCGTCCACCTTCTAGACCTAATATCTCCCTCATTTCTCAACCAAATTATGCGTTCTTGGGCTCTATGAACTTGTCTCAACAAGACGGACACATCTTTATGGCTATGATGCATTGAAATCAAGCCAAAAAATGGAGAATTGCTGGAAGCTCGGGAGGAAGAAGAGGTCAATATCTTGGCTCTGAGAAGTGAAGCTTCATTCAAAGAGGCTTGGCACGTTCGTTGGAGTCCAGGGAAGCTAGGGATGAAGCCTGAAGCTGTGGTGAAATGCCTAGGTATGACTTCGACCAAGGCCAATTTCAAGCTTTGACGGCTGGAGAGATTGAGTGGTCTGGTGAGGGGACTTCCACTGGATAACTTCTTCTCTACCTCTGGTAAAGGTGTGAGAAGAGTTAATTTGATTTCTATGCAGGTTCAAGGGTTGTCCTGTTCTGACCTGAGAATTGAGCCCTCAAATTGAGCTCAATCAGTGGGGAAGAGAGCAGGGGAACAGTGGGGAACTTCTTCTCTGTGTTAGGGGAAGAGTTTAGGCCACTTAGATGGAGGTTTTGAGAGACTTGATTTCAGCCAACCCTTTGGCCGTGGAAGATGGTTGTTTAAATATCCATGGCTGGAGAGCTTCCTAGAGGGAGTTAGGGCTTGGGATCAGCTGCTCAGGGGAGGAGAAGAGATGTGAAGTCCAATTGGAATGGGACAGCTCAGCAAGATAAGATTCAATTTTTGAATTAAATTAGGGCTCTCGACCTGGTGTTTTCTGACGGCTGAGGTGGTGGTCCGGCCAGGGTCAGGTCAAGTCTGAGCTCAGTGAGGTCAGAGAGGTTGAGTGGAGGTTTCAATTTGAGTATTTGGTAGCTCCATGGTTAAGATTCAATGGGAATTTGGATTTTAGGTTAAAGATGGCTAACTTGGGTTAGCCCCTTGGTTCTTTGGCTAAGCCCTTGCCCAAAGTGGTTTGAGCTATTTTTAAGGTCCATGGGGAGGTTTAGGTGAAGTTTAGTGGCTGGTTTGGGAGTTTGAACAAAGGATTTGATAGTTTGGAAGAAAGAAAAATGGAAGTAAAGGGGGTGAAGGAGAGGTCACCTCCCCTTGCCAAAGTTGGTAAATTTGATTTTGTATGCCCATGGGGGGATGCATGAGACATGCCATGCTATTTATGATTTCATGAGGAAGTTTCATTGCAATGGAATTAATGATTTTCATTTTTTTTTTTGGATTTTCATGCTCACATGGCCAATTTGGTAAAGTGCCATGTACATGCATGGAATGCTTCATTTAATGCCATGGAATGGTGATTTTATTGTCATGAAATGATAAGGGGATTGATAAATTAACATATGGGCTCAAAAATGGGCTTTGGAAATTTGATTTTGTGGGCTTTTCAAAATGCATAAGGGAGATGGGCTTTTAACATGCATGGAATGAATTTGAATTTTTTAATTGATTTTGGGTTCATCAAAATGAATTGAAAGTGATTGAAATTGATTTTGGTCATGTTGAAATTTGATTTAAAATTGATTTGGGAATTTTCATGGGTCATGGGGTTCAATTTGAAGGGAATTGGGCTTATGGGCCAAAATTGGGCTTTTTGGCCCAAATGAATTTTGGGTGGAATTTGGTTAAAATTTTTTCAAATAAATGTTGTGTTTGGTATAGGAATGTGTCATGAAAGTTTTAGAACAATTTTAAAGAGAATTTGAGTTGAATTGGATTGGGTCATGTTTAGATTCATGGGTAATTTAGGGCAAAAATTGGGTTTTGAGTTTAAGTTGAAATTGGACTCAAATGCGAATTAAATTGGGTTTAGTTTTGATTGAAATTGGTATTGGGAGTGTTTATTTGAAGTTTAGAATTGAATTTGATCAAAATGATCAATTGGGTTGATTTGATTTGACATTAGGTCCATATGGGTTGAAAATGAGTAAAATTGGGGATTTTGGTAAAAAGTGGCCCAAATTGGCAAAATTAGGCTATGGTGTGGTTAAATAAAATGAAATTGGGAATATTTGAGATTTTCTGGAGTTTTTTTGGAATTTTTGGAATTTTGGGCAAAAAAGGCTATTTAGGGTATTAAGAGGTTATTTGGAGGGTATTGGGGTATTTTGGTGGATTTAAAAGGTGGAAATTGTTTTAAAATGATTTTAGGATTTTTACGAATTTTGGGTAATTTTTGGGAATTTTGGGGAATTTTGGATGGTCATGGGGTAGGCTTATAGATCTTAAACAAGTCTAACCACTTTGGGACCAAACTTAGCCAAATGGTAACCACTTTATGATCCTTCACATATTGACCATAGCCATCTTAATCAAAGACTAGTGGCTTTGGTTCAATCATGTGAGTTTCTTAAAGGGTAGAAGGGGCAAGGTTCAAGGTTTAGGGTTAAAGGATGAAATGGCTTAGGAGTGTGTGTGTGTGTGTGCAAGAGAAGCTCAAGTCACCCAAGGTCACCCAGGGTAGCCCTAAGGCTTGGACATCCTATAGGAATTCATCCTTATCCTCCTGCACATTAGTCTTAACCTTCCAAGTGATTTAGAGTTTGATGACCAACTACATAGGATTCCAAAGAGAATCAAGATATGGTTTGAATTTCTAAATGGTGGGTCCCATATCTAGTCTTCTAGGATAGTCAAGGAGAAGTCCTATGGCTAGATCCTAAGCACTAAGAGGAAAGAAGAGAAGACCTCACTAAAAATGAGGTAAACATCATGTTGTTGAATTTTCATTAAAAATCCTTATTTTCCACTAAAATAATTATATAAATTAAATTAATAATAGAAAAATCACATTTTCTCCTCTAATGTCATAACTGATATGTGAGTGAGGTGATATAAAAATTTTAAATTCATTTGAGCTTAATTTAGTGAGTTATGAAATAAACAAGCTTAACAGGGCATAAAGGTAATAAAGGAAATTTAACCTTAATTAATATGTAGGCTTAACCAAAGGGAAGGGTAAACATTTGATCTTAATTTTCCTTTTGGAAGATTGAAACATAGGGAGGTAAGGGGTATAAACCCATTAATCATCTTTAATGTTAAAAACAGAAATGCCAATCATTAAGTCATTAAACCTTGGAAGTTAATTAAGGCATAAATTATTAAGGTTAAGGGATTTAACATAGGAAGATTTTAATTCTTTGAATTGAATCCCTAATAAATGATATGATCAAAAATCACTTAAATTCTCTTAATAAAACCATAAAAATGATGATATAAACTAAAGGGAATAGTCTTGAAATATTAAATTAAAACTTAAAATATCAAAACCAATTTGAAATAATTTAAAAATCAAATTAAAACAAACTTAACATATTAAAACTAATCTGAAATCATTTGAAACTTAAGTTAAAACAAATTTGAAATATCAAGATTAATTTAAAACAATTTATAATTAAAATATTATAATTAAAATGAATCTGAAATATTATGATTAAATCAAAGCAAATTAAATCATTAAAATTAATTGAATTAAATAATTTAAACAACTTTTCAACCTAAATAAATTAAATTTTTTAAAAATCAACCTGTAACTTTATGACTAAATTGAGTCATTTTAAATAGCTGATCCAACTTTAATTAAGAATGGTTAAGTTCTTTAATGAACTAATTTGCCCCTAAAGACTTTCACCTTTATAACTCTTAAATGAAGTGTCAAATGAAAGTCACCTTACTCATATGACAATCAAACATCCTAGTTCACTAAGCAATAGTCAAAACTCAACTAAACTTCGAATAATCAATTCATCCAAATGATGAAATTCATTTGGACTCAAAATAATCTCAGAAGTATTGAAAAGATGTTCAGGACTCGTCCTAAGCACTTTGTCGATCTAATGGGATGTTTTAGAAGAACGAGTGAACTTTATTGTTCTTTGATGAAGAAAATCATCCTCAAACACACCTTAGGAATTGACTAGTGATAGGACTAGGACTTGGTAGACAACCAGGACCTTCCCTTAGCCTTACCTAGTTATTTTCTTTCAAATATTTAAATGTCCTAACATGCCTTTTAAGTGCAGTTGGAAATGACGAGAAGACCCGCCAGGTACGCTTTTATTTTATTACAATTTACTTACCTGTGTTATACTGTACTTTCTTTTCTTGCAAGCAAGCATGTTAAAACAACAATGTCACCCTGCATGAAAACTGAAACCTTTAGGATAGCCACAAAACTGAAACCAAAACTAAACTAAAAATCACAACAAGATAAAATTGATCGTCACAATAATCAAAATATAAAACAACTCAAAATTTAATCACAAACAAAACAAAAACTACAATTACAACTAAATTAAAACATTTCGTTGGATGATCGGGAATCCCTCGGATGATGTAACCTACGCGTTGCTAACGAGATTTCCCACGGTCAAAATGAAAGTGTGGAATTAATTCAGTTGAGTTTAGCAAATTCATTTGGACTAAGTGAATCTGATGAAAATAACGGTGTCGGGATGTTGGAATCATGGGATCTTAACCGGTGTTGTTATAATCTACTTTAATGTCCCCCTAATAAAATATTAAGACTTCTCAATTCTAATATTTCTAAAACATGTACTTGTCTTTTCTCCTCAATTGACACTTTTTTAAACTGAATTTGCTACGACAAGGAGCTTGGAGAATGCTTAGTAGGAAGCAAAATCATCTTCAACAACAAGACTCGTCTACATCAGTAAAACCTTTCCTTAGTCTAAACAACAAGTCATAGGACTTCGAGGTAGCTTACCTAGTGCAGCATAAATCCTCGCCTTTTCTTTAGGCCTTTGTACAATTCTACTGTGCAATATAAGCCCTAATTCGCTTTAGGATTCCGAGGTCGTCGTCCGATACGACATAAATCCTCCCATCTTCCAGGTTATTTACATGATCGGACATTATGCAAATGTAATCCCTATAATTAATTGGCAGGATTGAAATCTAAATAACTTCATTTCTAAAATTTAAAGCCAAACTATAGGATAGTTTGGGAAGACATTGAGATTTTTCTTGAATCTATGTCCTTCCCCTACTCTTCTCTCCTTTGGATTCTGACAAAATAAAATGTTCCAAAATTTGGGCCATTCACCTATTGAATTTCCGATTATCACAATTTCTTGGAAAACCATACCTTTGGAAGTCATGAATATAAATATTCCCTGATCTATATCAAGAGTTTTTTTAGGTGACTTCAGTTATCTAAGATGTAATTAACTATAGGGGCTTGCCCTCATAGGAAACTTAAAAATCCCAGATTAATATAAATCCTATCTAAATCCTTCATATTATATATGGGAAATTTTTGGTCAAAATGATTCCAGATCAAACAGATGTCATAAATTTTTTTAGTTTGATTGATCAAGCTTCACTTCAAGCTAGACATTTATTCTTTGGGATAAATACATATCTTGCGGTAAAATGCTTGATTATTTAAACTATTATTTATATGAGATCGATTTGATTTCATAAAAAATTTCAAATATATATATATAGATATATATATATATATATATATATATATATATATATTAAATTAATTCAAAATTCTATTTTTATAAAATTAAAACCATTTTCAAAAACAAAACATCCAAAACATATTTTTAAAGTGTCAACCACAACACAATCAAATCAACTAAAAATGCGACCGACAATCCTGTTTAAAGTATTATATAGGGCTTTCCTTTTAAAAGCCCCAGATATCAATCCCACGGGGAAGGCTAGGTAAAAATAATTAAGAAAGAAAGAAAAAAATCTATTTAAAAAATAATCAACTAAAAAGTAATAATATGCAAGTTATTAAAGAAGTAATTGTAAATAAGATAGTAATTTAAATGCTTTCACACAATAAACAAAGATTCTTTTCCCATACAAAATATTTCATGATTAGTAAACATCTAAATTAGTTTGAGAGCTTAGAGAATGAGGTATTGTGATAAATAGGAGCATATATATTCTTTACCCTTTGGGCCACTGCATAAAGAGCATTGGCTAGTTTTAGAAGATTGGATCAAGATGTATTGTTAGTAGTAAGTGATGAATTTCTTGGCTCTCACTTCTAGTTTCCCCCCCCCCCCCAAGGGTGCCTTTGGTCTAACCTACTAGTGACCCGTCACCTTCTCTTATTAAACCAAATTGATAGAATTTAGCATGTCACTCTAAAAACATATTCAACTTTAGGCCCTTCAATGATTATCTCCCTATCTATTTGCAGCTCCCCCTTGAAGGATTTACCATCTAACTTTTCAAGGGAAATGTGATAATTACAAGTTAAGAACTCTTAGCCCATGGTTAGATCTTAGGAACTCCCCAAAGATTTTTAACATTACAAGTGATCAAGTTGTAGTGTAAATGAAGATCAGGTAAAGTATCATCACAAATTATGGATGAAGAAAAATAAGTTCTCAAAACTAAATTAAATCCTTATCTAAATCATTTCATATTCGTAGGGAGAAAGAGAAGAAGAATACTCAGAAAGTAAAGGACTTATATCACAAACCATATTTATCTAATTTAAATTCAAAGTACAAAACTTAAGAACTAAATTATAAATACTTATCTGGAATGATATTCAAGCAATCATTTGAAGTTTCTCTGACTCCGACTGACTTTTACAAGACTCCAACTCCAGCAATCACACTATAAAAACTCTGAACTGTCATTAAATAAAGGTAAAAAATACTACACACTCTTTAACTAAAAGAGATTACACACCTCTTTCACTCTTATGACCTCCAAATGACCACACTTTGCTGTTGAATCGTCCTCTATTTATAGAGCTTCGAAAATGACCAGGGGTTGCTTCAGGAACCTCTTCAAAATTTGTCCAAATTCATTGAATATTCTAGAAGGTAACTGTGGCGCCCAAGCGCCAGATCTGGCGCCTAAGAGCCAGTCTCCTGCGTGAATGGACACGTCCCTTCAGCTTTTGAGTCACACCTCTTCATTGAATAACTAGTTTTCTGTGTCTATATTCATTGTATCTTGTTTATAACATACGAGAATTTGTCCAAAGACTTATAGATTTCTTCTGAGTCATCAATAACTATCACATAGCCATCCAAGAATTCTCTAGATTTCCTGCTGAGTCTGGCGCCTGATACTGGAGCCTAAGCGCCAGTATCAGCCTTTTTTTCTTCTTTTCTTCACTTGACTCATTTTTGCTCCTTTGATTCCTTTTTTGACTTTTTTCTTCATAAACTCATTTTCTTGTACCTGCAACCAAAAAAATAAGAAATAACTTTCATTAAAGCGTAATATCCTTAAAATATTAGTTAAAAATGATATAAAAATTTAGGTAATTTTAAGGGTGATCAATTTCTTCAAACTTAAACGTTGCTTGTCCTCAAGTAACTCTTTACTACTAAAAATAATAATCTATGGAGAAAATTTTTTTAAGACTTCTATAACCGTTTATTTTATAAATAGAATAGTGAAACTTAAAATGTTTTTCAAATAACTTAGGTTAAAACCAAAATATGTAGAATATTTAATATTTAAGTGTTAAGAACTCTCTTCTCCTTTCTATTTCAAAAAATAATTGCAATTTGTAATATTAAGAACATGTAGGTAATTTATAAGAAAAATATATTCATGATAACTCTACTAGTAAGGATGCTTATAGATAAGACTTAAGTAAAAAATGTAATCAGGTCTCTTCCTATAAGATAATTCAAGTGAAGCCAATTTTTTATTAGACATCTCCTCATGCTTCTCCTCACTTATTCCTTTTCTTTTCATATTTGGACTGCTTTTCAATCCTTTTTTTCTTTTTCAGGGATTGTTTTCAATCCTTTCTCTTTTTTTCTTTTTTTTAAACTTTTTCAAATGAGGATTACTATATCTGGATAGCCTGTTAATGATTTTGAATTTTTTTACGAGAAAGGAGCGTTATACGACTCCTTACACGTTAATAATAAAAGGTGGATACAAAAGGTTTGGGTGGGAGAGGCACCCCATAACTAAGAAACCAAAAAAAGAAATACATAACGCACTCCATAGGGGTGCCTCAACCAAGATATAATGCCACCCAAAAGAAAATAAATGAAATAGTACTAAAACAGAAAATATAGTGTAAACAAAAAAAATAAAGTTCCCAGTAAAATAAAAAGTGCAGAGCGAAGACCATAATAAAGCCCCTAAGTTTAGCACAAAATAAAATGCAGGTGTCCAAATTATATATCTGTAATGATGAAGGCTATCCCCGCAAGCTGCATTCCTCAAAATAACCAAGCGAATGAAGATCGACACCAATGATAGCACTAATAGGAACAAAAGACTAAATCCAAATCCAAGATAACAACATCAAAACATGGAGCCCCATAAATCCGCATCCAACTGGTTCAGGAAATTCCATTTGCAACAACCTATAATGAATCGAACCCAGCAACCCCTAGCATCCCAGCCAAAAGGAGAAAAACAGCAAAGATCCATCGAGAAAGTAGCTACTCATATACCACACGCAATTAGTCCACATCAGGATCTAGTGAAGCTCAAGTAGAAAAAATACCCCGTAAATCATATATATATGGTAAATAATATGGACCATATAAGCACCGGAAACCAATCGACTCTTGAAACATATACTACTTCGCATACCAACCATCAAAACCGTATATATATATATATATATATATATATATATATATATATATATATATATATATATCCAAAAAACCCAAGCCATGATGATAACCAAGAAAATATCAGTGATGACGAACATCTTGAAAACATAATATTGTAAATATCATAAATCTGATTCCTCCGCGGTGATGAGATGGTGGCGGCGGCTGTAATTAGTTGATTAGATGGCATAAAATGGAGGTGGTGGCTGTAAGAGCTCTGCTAGGGTTTCAATGGAGCTGATTAACAGAGGTGGTGGCGGCGCTGCTTTTCTAGAGAGGAGGAAGTTAGCTGGGAGCAAGAAGAAGGCATCCCCTTTGTGTTCTTTCTCTGGTTTGGAGGGGAACTTAGTTTTCTCCCTTCCAGGGCGATTTTTTATTTGAATTTTCTTGTGAGTTACTGTTACATTGATGATGGCTACAGCACTCACAAGTGATGATCCTAATTTTGTTGGAAGGGGCACGTTTGCTAAAGTGATTGTGAGAAAAGAAGGAGCCACCACCATTGGAGACAAGTTAGTGTTTCCCCAGCTTTTTCATGATGCTATGGAGGGTAAGGCAGAATGTGAATTCATTCAAAAATGTACTAAGAAGGCAGGTAAGCTTGCTCTTATTTTTACTGAGGAGGAGATGGCAAAGTTATCTGAACCATATCGATTCACACTGGTGGGAAAGTTTCAGTTTGGACATCCCAAACTGGATATACTTAGGAAAGTTGTTGATGAATTTAAACTGGTGGGCAGCTGGAAGATTGGGGTTTTTGACAGTCGCCATATCATGTTACAGCTAGCATTGGAGGAGGATTATGCTCAGATTTTCTCTAAAAAGGTCATCATGATAGATGGGAAGCCAATGAAACTGCTGAAATGGACATTAGATTTTGATCCAACAAAAGAACCTCTAATTATTCCTATTTGGTTCAGCTTACCTAACCTGAAATTTCCATTCAATAATCATAGGATCATCTATGACATTGCTGATTCTATGGGCAGACCATTAAAACTTTATATACCATCAGCAAATGTAACAAGAATTTCCAATGCAAGATTTTTAGTGGAAAGGGATATAACTCAACCATACATTGATGGGGTTTGGCTTGGTACAGCTAACAATGGGTACTGGCAACCCATTGTAATGGAATACCAACGTTTGTATTGCAAACACTGTCATTTATTTGGTCATACAATGGAGCAATGCTTCAAACTTCACCCTGAACTCAGACCATATAATGTGGAGAAGAAAGGCACAAAAAAGATGGAGAACACTTCCACTACTCAGGTAGAGCACAATCATAACACTCCAGTTCTTTCCTTAAATCCTGTCCAGGTTGAACCTACAGCTGCTAGTCATTTGCCAGTACCTGGGAAGGTTGGGGCTGTAAGTGGTTTTGACCTGTCAGCTGCTGGGAAATATGTTGATCAAGTTATTGAAATTAGAGACCCCCCTGATATAAGTCCTTCATTCCAGCTTAATGCTGAAGAACTCCATCCTACTTTGGTAGAGGCACTACCTGATAGTTCAGCTGCAGGTGGTACCTTTATTACTCCCATAGAGCCTACAACAGATGTTATCTTCTTTCCCCCCTCAGAACCTATAACAGGTGAGTCAGCCCAACTTATACTTACTGGATTGAATACTGAAGCTGAAGGAGCATGGTCTCAACAAAAGAGTAGGAGAAGGAGGAAAGATATTATGGAACTACAAAATTTATCACAAGATAACATCATTGGTATGGATCATTCTTCAGCCACTCCCCAGTGCTTACTAGGGCCGGTAAGGCACTCCATCATGATTAATCTTCTTTGCTAGAATGTTAGGGGTGTTGCGGGTCCTGGCACCCTCAACGAGTCGCTACATTTGAACAGGACTTATAAACTTTGGATCTTTGCTCTTTTAGAACCATTGGTTCACAGTAATATTTCAAAAATTACAAAAAGATTCCCTAGTTTTCACTTCCAGTCAAACTGCAATAATAAGATTTTGGTTTTTACTAGAAAAGAATTGCAATGCACTACTCTTATTGATAATTATCAATTGTTACACATTCAATTTGGGCTGGATCAATTCCATGGTTGTGTCACTTTTGTATATGCTGGTTGTACTTCCACTGACAGATCACATCTTCGGGTCGAAATTTGCAGCATCGGTGCTTCCAATCCCTCTAACTCGGATAGTGGGTGGTGACTTTAATTTTATTAGAGACCCTAGTGAAAAAAAGGGAGGCAGTAACCCCGCATCTCCAAACTATGATGCAGCTTCTCTCACAACATAACCACCGCTGGACTTTTGATTTGGGATTCGGTGGATCCCCCTTCACTTGGCAGAGAGGCAAACTTATGGAGAGGTCTGGATAGAGTTATAGCAAATGATTCCCTGGTCGAATATTTTTCCTATCACTCAAGTACTTCATCTCGCATAGATCAACTTCGATCATTCCCCACTATTGATTCGGATCTCTTTCAGCCCTTACAAAGGACACTCCCCCTTCAGATTCCTAAATATTTGGTGTGATCATCCGAATTTTCTTGAAGAAGTCAAAAGCTCATGGAAGCTCCCAGATTGTCATACCAGTAATCCACTTACCAGACTTTGGAGACTTCATAAGAATCTGACAGTTCATTTCAGGCACTAGAATAAACACACATTTGGTAATGTGTTCCAACAAGTCAGGGATGCTGAAACCAAAGTCTAATTACTAGAAGCTCAATAGGAATTGGGAGAGACTCAGGAGCAGGATTTGTTGATTGCTCATTCTCAACTTGCACAAGCTTTAGACACGAAAGAAAATTTTCTGCAACAAAAAGCTGCTACTACAAGGTATCTTTTTGGGGATAGAATCACCAAGTATTTCCATGCTATGATCAAACACAGGAGGAAAATAAATGTCATTCTCAGAATAAAGGATTCAACAGGAAATTGGGTTACAGACCCTACACATATTTCAAATAGTGCTCTTCAGCACTTTCAGCAACTGCTTGCTTCACAACCCAACCCTTCCCAGTGTCTGTTTGAAGAAGGTTTTTCTGAAAACTATAATTATGTCAATCAGCTAAATCTGACTTTTATTTCTGATGCCAAGGAAATTCAAAATGCCTTAAAGAATATTGATGGGAATAGGACAACTGTTCCTGATGGCTTCACTTCAAATTTTTACTCAAAGCATGGGACATTGTGGGCAATGACATCATTAAGGCTGTTCAATCTTTCTTCTTAGTGACTGATTTACCTAAATACTTTGTTGCTGCTAGTATTGTTCTGATCCCCACGGATAATCATAAAACCAGCTGGGCTGATTTCAGACCTATCAGCCTAACCTCCACACTCTCTAAACTAATCAGCAAGATAATTGTTGGAAGATTACAACCACATCTTAATCATTTAATCAGCCCTAACCAATCTGCATTTATACAAGGTAGATCTATTGTTGACAATTGCTTGCTTGCACAGGAGATGTTACTAGATCTTGATAAAAGGTGTAGGGGACGAATTTTATCTTAAAACTCGGATCTCAAAAAAGCTTATGATACTATTAGCTGGCACTTTATTGATATGGTACTTAAAGCTCAAGGCTTCAATTCTTCTTTCTGCCATTTAATACAGAGATTGCTATCTAATGCTTATTATAGCATTCTTGTCAATGGTAGCAGCTGTGGATTTTTTCAAGCACGTAGGGGATTAAATCAAGGGGATCCACTTTCCCCTATTATATTTATTTTAGCATTTGACTATTTTTCCAAAATTCTAAAAGCTGCACATCTTCACTACCCTTATCTCAACTTTAAACATGGATCATCTCAATGCATCACTCATTTGGCCTATGCCGATGATATAATCATCTTCACCAATGGGTGCAAACAAAGCTATCAGGAAAACCTTGCAATTAACTAATCATTTAGCCATGGCACTGGCCGGAACTTAATCACAAGAAGTGTCAATTCTTAGCCGGTAAAGGCTTTAAACATCTACGATGGTTGAAGGAGGTAATCGGCTTCTCTGCAGCTGATCTTCCATCGAAGTACTTAGGTATGCAGTTAATGCAAGGAAGGAGAAAACGGTCCCAATATGATGAGGTTGTCCAGAAAATTACTTAAACATTAAATTGTTGGACTAATACATTCTTGTCTAATGGAGGTAGGTTAACCTTGCTGAAGAGTATTTTAGCAACTTTCCCTCTCTACAATTTGCAAATGGTAAGGATGAAGAGAAGCACCCAAAAAATGATTGAAACACTTTTCAACAAATTCCTTTGGGAGGGCCAATCAAAGCAACCCCACTGGACTGTGTGGAATAAAGTTTGCAAACCTATCAAGGCTGGAGGTTTGGGCTTCAAATGCTTCCAACAAATGAGCCAACTGTTTTACTGTAAACAGTGGATTAAGTTTAGGAAACAAGATACTATGTGGGATACTTACTTAAAGAACAAGTACTGTTGGAAGTCCCATCCAAATGTTGTTTTGCCAAAAATGGGGGATTCCAAACATTGGAAACATTTGCTGAAAATTAGAGACATTGCTAACCAGTTTTTTTGCTGGGAAGTTGGCAAGGGGAAAATTAATTTCTACTATGATAACTGGAATATTGATAACCCATTAACCTACCCTGCTGCATTTAACACACAACTAATAGTATCAGATTTCTGGATTGAAGACCAATGGAATACCAACTTACTTAGAGAAGTGCTGGATGAGGAGAGTGTGCAACAGATACTTCTTATACCAATTGATTCAACTAAGCCAGATAGGATTGTTTTGAAACAATCTACCAATCAATCCTTAAACAAGATGATCTATAGTTCCTTCAATCAATCGGCTCGACACTAGTTGGGGGGAGAAAATCTGGACAAGGCTGTTATCTCCATCAATGTCTTATTTTTCCTGGCGACTGTTTCATAAATACCTCCCATTAGATGACATTCTGAAGCTAAAAGGTTTAAGAACTGCCTCTAGATGCTGGTTATGCCAATCTCATGAAGAATTTATCTCTCATCTTTTCTTAAGCTGTGAAGTTACTAATCAGGTATGGAAGGTCGTACTAATACATCTCAATTTATCTCACCTCAAATATAATCGGGTTTCGTGGAGGCTTGCTGGGAGGACTGGAAAAATGAAAAATGGTATCATGTTCCTATGGTTATCTTTTGGTTCATATGGATGGCAAGAAATCGGGCCAAGTTTGATAGCAAACTTTGTTTTATCAATCAAATTGTGGCTAACTATTGTAGCTTCATCAGTAAGCACTCACTGTTAGAAGTCCCATCTAAAAGCAAACCTACTTTGCTGAAATGGTCCCCTCCTTCCTTGCCATGGATAAAAATCAATATTGATGGTAGCTACACCCCTTCATCTCGCTGGTATTGAGCCGTGTGTAGGAATTCTCTCGGGTCAATTATTGTGGTGCTTCAATATACCCATTGTTTCGATTTCAGCTCGGATTCCGAGATGCAAGTCGCTTATCAGGCATTGATTACTACAAAAGCACTTAAATACCATTTTGTCTGGATTGAATCTGATTCAAAGCCATTGGTCAACATTTCACAAGGTCTCTCCTCCCCTCCCTGGTAGTTGGTATATGACCCACTTTTAATATGTATGCAATTTATATTTATAGTAAGGGTACCAAAAACTTGATCCCGCTTTAAATATAGATATATGTTTTAATGTATAATGTGGATTCTACGCAAGTATACGTATCGTATCAAGTAATACAGGGCTCTAGTGGAGTCCTGGTTATCGATCCCACAGGGAAGTTTTTAACGATTTGTTATCGCCTAAATTAAAAGGAATTACTTACTAATAAAGTGAACGGAAATTAAAAGTAACTATCGCAACTAAAGTAAACTAATGTTTGAAATAAGTTGATTTAAATAATTCAGAAAAAGTATCCTTCTCCTTATTTTAAGAAAATTAAGTGAATGATGAATTTAAATAGAAATTTTTAAATTGTATTGTGACAAATAGGAGCATTCATATTCTTTACCCTTTGGTCCAGGTGCAAAGAACATTGACTAATCCTATGTTTGATTACTAAATCTGCGGCTAGGCTGGGAGGATACTGGCTGCCACTTCAGAGCTCCCACGTTCCCCTCACCTGAGGGCTAACATCTACACTTTAGCTCTCAAATAGTAGGACCGAATTGAGTATTTTAGTCTGTCACACTAAAATATCTAATTCTACACCCGATAATTAATATTTCCCTATTTAGTTACACCTGCCTTCCTAGGTTTTTGACTTCCCTGAATATTGGATGTAATTTTTACTATAGTTGATAATTCAACATATTTTAACTAGTCAATTGGCCAGATTGAAAGTAAATTAAGATTTAAGTAAAAATTATCACAATTTATTTATATTATATTATGTGCTTCTATTTAATTTCATCAATCTGCATAATTTTCATAAATAAGGAGAAAGACTAAGAAAAACTACTCAGAATGCATGGGAATAAAACAAAGCATGGATTTCATTTAAAGTTAACAACAATAAACAAAGATACTTATCTTAGTTTCCTCCCCAAGCAGACTCCATGAAGTTCCTTTGACTTTTCCTTCTAGTACAGCAAACTAAATAGCACTCCAATAAACTAATAAACTCACTAATGATAAACAAACTCACTTAGACTCACTAAAATAAACACACAGAAGACTCAAGAGACACTTAAGACAATACAAAGAGACTCTAAAAAGGGACTCTAAAGGGACTTTTTTAAGACTCAAAAGACACTTTTTTAAGACTCAAAGGACACTTTTTTAAGACTCAAAAAACACACTAAAACACTAGAATTCGGCCTCTATTTATAGAGGTACGCAAAGGTCCAAGGGGTGCTTAAACACCTCTTCAAAAAGTGTCCAGGTTCAATGTATATGCATTTTGAACTGGCTCGCCGTCGGCGGGAAACGACCTCGCCGTCAGCGGGGCTTCTAGAAGGTCTTCAAATGGCGCGATCTCACTGTCGGCGGGCTCGGGCTCGCTGTCGGTGAGGTAGTTATAATTCCTTCAGAAATTCTCCTCACAATCTCGCCGTCGGCTGCCTCGATCTCGCCGTCGACGAAGTGGTTATATTTGCATGAATTTTCCTCCTTTTTTATCCAAATTTGCTCCATTTCATGCTTTTTGCTTCCATCACTTATAAATCTTTATTCCTGCAATAAAATAAAGAAAATACATTTCTTTAAAGTGCAATTTCATAAAAAATAGAATGAATTTCTTGATGTATTTTTCTGTGATCAAAATCCCCCAAACTTAATTATTACTTGTCCTCAAGTAATTTTAATACTAAATAAATAATAATAATGATTTCTATAATAGGAATTTTTAATCCAGATAATATATGAATTAAATTTAAATAACATTATAATAAAGTTGAATAGAAATATTTCTAAGTAATTAAATTAACTTTATAGAGATAAGATTATTTAGTTATCAGCTCTAAGATTTCTAGCTTTCTATTTATTTCAGGAACGACTATATTTAAAAATAGTAAATTACTTAAGATATTTAGATAGGAAGTTCAAGAAAACACTATTTAGCAAAATACTAATCAATAAATATAAGTTTAGAAATATAATTAAGTTCTACCCTTTAGGTTGATTCCATTGAAGCCAATTTTTGATAAGGCATCTCCTCAAGCTTCTCCTCACTTATATTTTTCTTTTCTTTTCTTTTCTTTTTCTTTTCTTTTCTTTTTCTTTTTCTTTTCTTTTTCAGGAGAGGATTACTGTATCTGGATAGCCTGTTAATAATTTTGAACTTCAATTTCTCTTCATAAATTTGAAACTTAAAATATTTCTTTACTTATATATATTTCATAGACTTTACTTCATTGAGTTTTTATCCTTTCTTTTTCACTTCAATACTTAAGAATTTTCAATTTTTAGAATATAGTTTCCCTTACTTTAAATAGTTTACTATATTCTTATTACTTTTAACCAAATATCTTATTTCATTAATTAATTGAATTACTAGAAATATTTTCTTTAACTTTATATAATAATTAAATAAAGTAACTCATATTTATTGAATTGAAAAACTACGATAGAAAATCATTTAATAATAATTTTTAAAAATAGAAATTGAGAACAATTTTAATAATTAAATTTGTATTTTTACCTTCCCCAAAACTTAAATTTTTTTATCTATGCTATAAAGTGAAAAAGGGAAAGTATATATTAAAATTTCTTCATACCTTTGAGCTTTAGGTATTTTTTTTTCTCTGAAACTTTCGCAGGCTTTTTCATTACTTACGTAACTCTGTACTCGTTAGTATTCTTCCACATATAATATTTTAAAAAGAAAGTGCGAGGATGGAAATTTTAAAATAAGTATCAAACATAACAAAAAAAACTTAATCTATTACTACACATACATTTAAAACTTAAACAATACATTAAAGAAAGACTAATAAAAATTTGCAACTAATTTAACACACATAAGAAATCTAATATCACTGCTCTAGCAAACAAATAACATATCAAGTCCAAAGTCCACAGAAAGTACTAAAATATTACACACAGAAATAATAAAGTTTGCAAAACAACAAATCTAAACAAACCAAACAAACTAAACAATGACTCTAATCTTCTACATTAAAATCTCAAACTATGTCATCTCCCTGATCTCCAGGTCGTGAAGGTGTTGACCTCATTTTTGATGAGGTCTTCTCTTCTTCTCTTTAGTACTTAGGATCTAGCCTTAAGCTTTTCCTTTGACTGTCTTAGAGGACTAGAATTGGGACCCACCTTTTAGAAATTCAAACCACTTCTTATCTCCCGACAAACTCTACAAACTTGACTGTAGACCCCTAATCACCTAGAGGGTTGAAATCAAATGTGGAAGTTTAAAGGATGAGTTCCTATAGGACTCTTTGGCCTTAGGACTGTCCTGGGTGGCCTGGTCTGGTGAAGGGGCTGGCTTACACACACACTACATTTATACACTACACCCACATACTACACTTCCACATAACTCCTAAAACCACACCCATACCTAACATGACCTCCTGACTCATGTAGGTGATTCACATGGATGGTCCTTAACCCCTAAGCCCTTGGCTAAGAGGGTTAGGAACAACATAGTGAACGCCTCAAATGAGTCCCTTCATGGCTAATGTGGGCTTGACATGGCTTCATGGCTCAACCAAAATGACTTCTTTCCACTTACATCCACCCAATCTTCAATTTTCCAAATTTTCAATTTTTGACCCCCGGGACCCTACACCCGCTTAGCCTACCCAAAACCCCCGAAATTACCTAAATTTCTCAAAATTTCCAAATTATCCAAAATTCTCCAAAATCATTCCCAAACATTTCCACATCACTTAAATTGATCATCCATACCCAAAAATACCAAAAATTCCAAGAAAACCTCCCAATACCCTCCAAATACCCAAAATACCCCTCTTGCCAAAAAAATCCAAAAATTCAGAAAATTCCCAGAAAATTCCAGAAAATCCCAAATATTCCCAATTTCATTTTGTCCAAATACACCATGGGCTAATTTTGTCAATTTACCCTACTTTTGTCAAAACCCCCAATTCGACCCATTTTAACCCAAAGTGAACCCAATGTCAAACCAAACCTACCCAATTGACCCCAATTTTGGTCCAATTCAATTCTAAACTTCAATTCAATATCCCAAATACCAATCTAGACCAAATCCAAGCCCAATTTGATTGACATTTGGATCCAATCTCACTTTTGGCCTTAAAGCCCAATTTGGACCCATGACCCAAACCTAACCCAAACTCACCCAATTCAATTCCAATTAACCCCAAATCTTTTCTAAATCTTCCTTAACATTCCCACAAACAAAATACTAACATGATTTGCCCAAAATTTGGACCCAAACCCCACTCAAACTCAACCCAAAGTTAAAAGGCCCTATTTCGACCTAAACCCAAACCTAACCCAAATGAGCCTAAACCCCAAAATCAAAGCCCAACCAAAGTCAAAACCTTTTTGAAACACTCCCATAAACATTTCTCAACATTGATTTTATATCAATTTCAACTCTAGCCCAACATTAGCCCAAGTTAGCCCAATTTGACCTACATAGGCCCACTTACCAAATAAATCCAAATTCAAACCAATTCAACTCCAAATCACACCAAATTGATTCCAAGCCCTTCATAGAACATCCCTAAACCAATTATGACATTTATTTGACAAAGTTCTTCACAAATTCTTTACCCAAATGCCCATCCTAAAATCAAAAAGCCCATTCCCCTTAAACTGTCCTAAAAGCCCACTTCACCACATCCAAAGGCCCATAATCTACCCTAAAGCCCACATGACATCTCCATTTGTCATCCACTTAATTAAAGCCATTACCTAAGTCCTAAATTCACCATCAAATTATTCCAAATCAAGCTTCATGCAAATTTTCACCAAAATATCCAAAATTCTTAAAACCCATTTCCATGAAATTGACCAAACCTTTTCCCAAGCCAAAGGTGAGCCATTCACAAGCCATATGAAGCCATGAAAATTTGACATGTGACCATGCCATTAATGGCAAAAGGAGGAGGTCCTTTAACCATCTTCTAAAAGTCATTAGCCTTAAGCATGTTTCCCCTTAACCAAGATTTAATCCAAATATTCTTGGATAAGGACATCACCACCTCTTGACCAGCTAGCCTAACTGATCTTCTCAGCCCAAGACCAGCCATGGGGAGGTGAACCCAACCCAAACCAATGGATTGACCAATTTCAAGCCAAAGTAGCCTCTCCCTAATTCCATTTTAATCCAAACACTTTACACATGTCCAAGCCCAATTGACTTCACCATTGCCAAGCCCTGACCTCCCTGGTCAAGATGGTGACCCATGCTGCTCGGCCGCCCGCCCGGATCGCCGGAAAACACCACACCCGAGAGTTCACATGTGAGCCAACTTTGAAAGTCCACCTTGCTGAGCTGCCCCATGCCCAATGGCCACCATGGATGTTCTTCCCATGACCAGAGCAGCTGATCCCAACCCTTGGCCATCCCTGGGAGGCTCTCCAGCCACCTCTATTTAAACCCGACCCCCTCACGGCCATGAGAGGAGAGTTGCACAAACCTTGCCGAAACTCTGCCAAAATTGTTCCAAACCCTTCTCCACCCTTCGAGCGAGCTTGATCCCCAGTGTCAATTTGCCCTAATCCCCACCGATAAAATCCAATTTCCCAATCGAAATTCCACCCAAAACCAGGACACTTCTCCACAGTGAGCCGATTCCCAAATTGATTGGTTCTACACCTTCACTGCACCGAGGGGAGGTGTCCACCGACAAAAGCCCCATCTCTAGGCCACCCAGGTTGCTCCAGCCTCCAAGCTTTGTGATCGGGCTTGGTCGAAATCACATCTAGACAATTCACTGAGACCGGGAGACTTCATCCGGAGCTTGCTGGGATCCAATCGAAGGTGCAACAACTCTCAGATCGAAGCCACACTTCTCTGAGCAAAGGTATGAGCTAATTCTTCATCCCGAGCTTCTAGAGATTCTCCATTTCGAATGCTTTAATTTCAATGCATGATAGCCATATAGATGTGTTTGTCTCTTCAAGACGAATCCATAGAGCATAAGAACATGAAAATCCATTGAGTATCGAGTGAGATCTTAGGGATTTAGTGTGGACGCGCTCTCGGGTGAGGACGCTCGGGGACGATGAACGGATGCCGTCCATTCAATACACGCGCGGATGAACGGCTCAGATGGCGTCGGACCAGGAGACGGTACGAGAACCGCGGGGCCCGGGCTGCTGACTCAGGTGGCGGAGTCGAATGGGAGCGCGACACGCGGCGTTTCGGAGATGCCGAGGATGAGTTGGCGCCGCGTGGATAAATAGAAAATTAGGGTATTTTTTTGATTTATTTAATTCCCTAAACTTCAAAAATTCATAACTCGTGTAGAAAAATCGGAAAAATAAAATAAAAATACCCACTTGCTCGAGTGAACGAGAGGAGAATAATGTGGAAAAGAAATCATTTAATTTCATCAAGTATTTTATTTTTAATAATTTATTTACTCTCTGCATACTTTTAATTCTCCATGCATGTATACAATTCACCATGGCATGAGACCATAGGGCTTTTGAAGCCTCTGAATTTGGGAACATTCCCTGAATTTTCCAAAGTCAGAGGCCATCCCTATGAAAAGTTATTGATTTTTTCAAATTCATGTTGTTGTTTTGAGTATTTTAATTCCAATAAATAGCATGTTGTGAAATAAATTCTAGGAAAATTTGGTGATGTTCCTTATAACCGAGAGAACCTTAGGAAAAATAGGTTTTGAGTTAGTTCATTTAAAACAACCCTAATCGGCTTAAACACCCAAAATAGGTCTCTAATTAATTAGAGTTAACCATGCATCAAATTGACTTGAAATCAATTCTCCACTGACCTTTAGGATCAGAGGAATCCACCATAAAAGTTTGAGGTCAATTGGACTTGGTTAGCCCCACTAATTGGGTTGATTAAGCCACTTAGCCATTTTAAACTTTAAAAATTCATAACTTTTAAAATACCTTTCAAAAATTCACCAAATTGGTTTTGGAGCCTCTCGATATAGGGGAACCTAAGAAAATTAAAATTTCAGTTTTCTAAAAAAGTTGATTTTTAATAATATTTTAATATTTTTAATAATTAAAAAATAATGAAAATCACAAAAATAATAAAATTCACCAAAATGTCACATTTTGAATTTTAATCACATAAGAACAAATCCCACATTTTTCTTAGGTCTATTTAGTGAGATATTAAATTTTAAAGCTTTAAGGTAATTTTAAAATTAAAAAAAATGTATTTTCTAGCATTTTCACTAAAATAATTATAATAAATCATAGAAAAATCAGAAAATTACAAAATTTGCTTCTCTGGTTTCCTTGATATCAGAGAGATTTTTGAAAAATATAAAATTCATTTTTCAACATTTATTTTATTTTTAAATTAATTAACACTCCAAAACTTAAAATAATTATAATAAAAATAATATAATTCAAAAAATCACCAAAATTGGTCCAAGTCATCCTCTCGATCATTAGGAATGTCCCCTAATTTTCTTAAGGATAGAAACTTTCCCTTGGTCATGTTATTAAATTTTCCTTGAAAATCTCTATTTTCTACCAAAAATAATTATATAAATAAATTAAATACAGAAAAATCACATTTTCTCCTCTCATGTCTTTATTGACATATGAGTGAAGTCACATAAAAATTTCAAGTTCATTTGAGTTCAATTTAGTGAGTTATAAAATTATTAAGCTTAAAGGGTAAAGTGGTAATTAAATTTTTTAATCCTTAATTAAAACTTTAGGTTTAATAAAAAAATTAACAAGTAAAATATTTGATCCTAATCTGATTTGGATGATTGAAATTTAAATAATTAAAGAGTAGAAACCCATTAAGCAATTTTAAAATGATTGAACTTTAATTAAAAAACGGATTAAATTTGGAAGAATAATAAAATTGGAATTATTAAAATAGGGATATTATTAGGAAGAGATTTATTCTTTAATTTAAAAATCCCTAAATTAATTATCTCATTAATATTCAATTCTTAATTAAAATGATAACTCAAATTCAAAATATTAAAAGACTTAATCATTAAACTAAAATTAAATTATTAAACTCTTTTAAAAATTTCAATTAAAATTAAAAAATTAAATTAAATTAAAATTAAATTAAATTAAATTAAACTAAATTAAGATTAAAAATTAAATTAAATTAAAGATTAAATTAAATTAAATTAAACAAATCAAATTAAATTAAATTAAATAATTAAATTAAATTAAATTAAATCAAATTAAATTAAATTAAATAATTAAATTAAATTAAATTAAATTAAATCAAATTAAATAAAATTAAATAATTAAATTAAATTAAATTAAATTAAATCAAATTAAATTAAATTAAATAATTAAATTAAAAATTAAATTAAATTAAATCAAATTAAATTAAAACTAAATCAAATCAAATTAATTAATGTAACATCAAATCAAATTAAATTGAACTAAATTAAAACTCAATTGAATTAAATATAACATCACCTAAAACAGAAAGAAATTAAATATAAAGCAACTTGAACACTATTCCAAATTTAAACCCATTAATTGAAATTAAACTAAATCACAAACCATCTGAACACCAATTTACCCTCAAATACTTTAGCTATCATAACTCCTAAACAGAACATTAAATGGAATGTTACTTCACTTATAGGATAGTCAAATGTCCTAGTTCACTGAGCAAGATAATAACAAAACTTGAATTTTCGGACGATTAATTCGTTTGTATAATTAAACCCATTTGGACTTAAAACAATCCTAGAAATATTGAAAAGATGTTTAAGATTCTTCTTAAGCACTTCCTCAATATCATAGGACATTTATAAGAACAATTGAATTTAATTATTCTTTGATGAAGAAAATCGTCTTCAAACAAAAACACAAAGACCTAGACGTCATAGGAAATGACTAGCAATAGGATTAGGAATTTGGTAGAAAACCATAACCCTTCCCTTAGCTTTACCTAGGAACTTGTTTAAATATTCTAATTGTGTTTTAAGTGCAGCTTGAGATGACGGGAAGACCCTCCAGTGTACGCTTTTATTTTATTGCAATTTACTTTCTTGTAATTTACATTATTGCAATTTATTTAATCGCATTGCACTTACTTTTCTTGCATGATAAACAACTGTTGCATGAAAACTCTCACCTTTAGGATAGACCCTAAAGTCGAAACCAAAACTAAGATAAAAGTTATTGCAAGATAAAATTCACCGCCACAACATTTCAAAATATAAAACAACTCAAAATTTAATCACAAACGGAACACAAAACTACAATTACAACTAAATTAAAACATCCCGTTGGATGATCGGGAATACCTCGGATGATGTAACCTACGTGTTGCTAACGGGATTTCCACGGTCTAAATGAAAGTGTGGAACTCATTCGGTTGAGTTTAGCAAATTCATCCGGACTAAGTGAATCCGATAAAAATAATGATGCCGAAAGGATGGAACCGTGGGATCTTAACCGGTGTCGTTATAATCAACTTTAAGATTTGTTTTAATTAAAACATAAGAAACACACGGAAATTAAGATTTTCTCTAAACCAAAACACTTTTCTCATCCCCCGATTTATGATTTCTAAAACTAAACCTCTCGCAACAACAAGGAGCTCGGAGCATGGTGGGCAGCACGGCCATCGTCATCAGCAAAACCTGAGTCTACTTCAGCAAAACTTTCCTAGAACTAAACAACAAAACCATAGGATTTCGATGTAGTTTGCCTAGTGCAACATAAACCCTCAACCTTTGTTAGCCATTTGCATGATCAGGTCATGTAAATTAAGCCCTAACCGGTTTTAGGATTCCGAGGTAGTCGTCCGATACGACATAAACCCTCACATCTTCCAGGCTATTTGTATGATTCTATCATATAAATATAAGTCCTAATTAATTAAAATTGGCAAAATCAAAACATTTAAATAAATAGTAGGACTTTCTTAAATCCAAGCGAAACAATAGGATAGTCGGGAAATTACCGAAGTTCACTTCGAATCCGTGATTTCTCCTACTTTTCTTCCTTTGGATTCACAAAACAAAATGTTCCAAACTTGATCCATTCCCTATTGAAATTCCAAAATTTCAATCCCTCGAAAATCTTAAACTTTGAAATTCTTGAGAGCGAATTATTTATTATTATCGAGAGTTTTCTTAGGTGATTCCCATCACTTAAGATGTAATTAACTATAGGGGCTTGCCCTTATAGGGAATTTTAAAGAACCCAGGTAATATAAACCCTGCTTAACTCCTTTATATTAAGCAGAGGAACTTGTCGGCTTATAAGATTGGTTCGCAGACCAAACGGATTTCACAAATCTATTAGTTTATTTAATTGAGCCCCATTATCAAGCAGTGTGTCTATTCTTCGGGATAAATACACGGTTTGTGGTGCGGTGCTCGTTTATGTAAACTATTTGGGATGTGAGATCGGTTTGATTTCATATCTTAAAATTTTCAAACTTAAAATTATTTTCAAAATCAAATGCTACTTTCTAAATTATATATATATATATATTTAAATAAAATTTAAAATCTAAAATTTGCCGATAATTTCTGTTAGGCGACCCCTTTTTCAAAAATACAACATAACCTAAAAATATGCCGACAAATTCTGGCGACTCCGCTGGGGAAAAATTCCTCTCTCCATTATAATCAGATAGTTCTGCTTTCAAAAATCGGTAGTGCATCCATGTCCTTAGTGGATCAAACTACCCTTCTTTCCGTTGGAATACTATATTCATTTCTATCTTGAATGAGTATAGCCAACATTCTCTCGGATTTAGGAGCCACTGTTTAGACACCCCTAAACAGAGAGGTTCCGAGATCCTTTTACCTCATTTTGAGGTGGGGTGGACCCCCAATAGGTGTTAGTTTAGGAGTAATCCTTCGAGTCGAGAAGTCTTGCTTAAGACTTTCTTTTCCTTTCCAACTCTGAATCGGATTCCTTACCTTCTCTACACCTTTGAATATTCCGTTCTAAATAAACAAACCCTCTAATAAGTGATTCTTTTAACTAATGATTCCTTCTTATAAATACATGAACGAGAATGTGTTCGGACTCTTTTCAGTTCCTTTCTTCTCGTCCTAAAGAAAAGAAGCATAGCTTGGGACTGACAACCAGAATCTACCCTACAGAAATGGAAGCCCCGAAGCTGATTTTCTCCTTCACCAATGGACTGGACTTCGCTGTCTATAAGGATGAAGTCTGCCCGACAATGGGATCATCCGATTTGGACGAGGATTTGAAAACACGAACGTCAAGGTCACCGACGTTTCCCTCTTTGCACTGACGAACAAGGTATCTGAAGCTGAGGAACCGCTGCTTGAGTTCAACCTTAGGTCGACCCAAGAGTTTTCTCCCCTGCAAAGGATCCCGACTAGGAGGAGCACTGCTGTCCGCAGGAGGACTGTTCTTACTACCCCCACTGGTCTAGTTGTTTCTGCACCTACCCCGACTTTTGCCAAATCGAAGGGGAAAGAAATCCGAATTATGGTAAACCCGTTACCGTGGAGGGTACGAGATCTTCCCGTAAGACCTTCGTTTTCGAAATCGGGTCCGGTTCAAAGATTCCGTCACCGACAATGATCCAAAGAAGAAACGAAGTAGAAGGATCGCCGGAGAAGCCGGAGGCTGCCGAAATTGCCTTCCTAGAGGAAATTCCGGAGCCGCCGGAATATACACTGCCGCTGAATATACACCGCTACCAGAATATACACCGCTGCCTGACTACATACCACTTTTGGGAGGAAGCAGGTTCCATCCCCTCTCCGCCGCAGAGGACGAGGAGAAAGTTCGCAAGATTGCCGCCACATTACCTCGGCCCACATATTACAACGATAGCAGCAAGAAAAGAACTAGAACTACGCCGTTTGCTCGATCGCGAACTTTGGTAGAAAAGTTAGCAAGGAAGGAAAACTGCCCCGTATCAGAGATTCTACGAAGGATAGGGCGGGTGCCAGTCAAATCCCGTCTTGGGCCCCGAGTAGAGCCCGCCGTCATGACAAAAAAGCCAAGCAAGAGAATGAAGGCTAGCCCGCTCGTCGTAGTCTCGGGATTACGGATTAGGGAGGATACCACCTTCCAGCATTTGGCCGACAGACCATCTGGTCCTAGACCTTCTGCTGCTAGAAGGATGGTATGGCGTCCCACTACTGGGCAGTTGAGATTGAAACAACAGCCGAGAAAGAAAGTCTCGCCGGAGGCTGGAATGCGAAGAAAGTGCTACTTGCGATAAAGGGGACTCGTGAAAAAGGGACCGGCGAGCTATCGCATGACAACCGCAAAGACACACGAAAGCTCCGCTAGAAGACGCCATGGAAAAGTTGAGAACCGATATCCGACGATTGGCAAAAGAAAGAGAAGAAAAGTTCGGAGATGAGATCGATTCATCGGAGTTCATGGACGACGAATATGCGGAAATCAATATGGTTGAGACACGAGCTTCATCGGCTTCACAAGGTGCTCTGCAGCGAGCAGAAAGAGAGGAGCCGGAGCCGATGAGAAGACGGCTTCGGGAAAAGGATGACACGATTGCTCAAATGGCTAAAAGGATGGAAGAGATGGCCGTAGCTCGGCCACTCTCCGAGTCGAAGTACAACCACATAGAGAGACACCCCGAGAGGTCATTCACATTGTAGACGGAGGAAAGGAGATTACATCCGTCAATGGGGATGACCAGTCGAAAAGGATACAACACAAAGTATGATCCCTGAAAAGGATATCAAGAACTTGGTAGAACAGCAGGTGCAAGAAGCCTTAGCACAATCGAAGAACGGGACATCCATTCGGACGGGTAGACCTTACCCAGAAGAATTCGACGCTGTCCAATACCCGAAAGGCTTCGTACCACCTCTGTTCAAGACATTCGACGGAACCGGGAACCCCCGACAGCATGTTGCACACTTTCGTGCCAGTTGTTGCAATGCCGCGGGAGCGATGCGTTACTCTTCCGACAGTTCGTCGACGATCACGTCGGAATCGCCTTCGGCCGGTATGCGGAATTACCCAATGGCTCGGTGAAGACATTCTCGGAGCTAGAGAGCCTCTTCATCAAGCGATTTGCCGGAGCTCGGCACCACATCACTATAGGTGATTTAGTGGTAGAGAAACAAAGGCCGAATGAAACTTTGGTGGATTACATACTTCGATGGAGAAACTTGAGCATGAAGTGTGAACCACAACTGCAAGAACAACATGCGGTCGGCATCTTGCTTAAAAGCATTCACGGCCGATAGCACTTCTCCTCAAAGGATTCACTATTAAGACTTTCGAGAAGTTGTTAAGCAAGGCCGGAAGCTTGCAAGAAGAGGTGAAACAATTGAGTTTTGCCGACAAGACGGACAAGCAGAAGCCGGTGAATACCTTCGAAAAGAAATCCGGGATCATTGCAGCAGTTGATAAAGGCAAGCAACCGATGCAAATACCACCGGAACGGCTGCAGCAACCACAACGGAGTACCAGGCAACCCGGTCCAGCTATCGGTCGTCTCCGCGAGTATGAACAACCGCCTCGTCCGCAACGTACATTAAGGGAGCTTCGAGCGAGAGAATATCCGTTTAAAAATGAAGCAGATGCGAAAATGTTCCGTAGCCTAATGAAGACTCCAGATTTCCAGCTGCCGAACCTAAAAGACCGGAGGAAGTCAACAAGAACGGTGATCCCAACTTTTGCCCCTACCATCGGATGCTTGGGCACAAGATAGAAGATTGCATTACCTTTAAAAGTTGGCTCGACGACAACCTTCGGAAAGGAAATATAACAATCCCGAAGGAGTACATGAAGGAACCCCAGAAAGGAAGTTCCGTTAATGTTATCTCAACCGATCCCGTCATTCCGATAGATCCCTATGCAACTAATGATGGATGGACTACCGCCTGGACGAGGTCTTCGAAGAAGATTTTAGACAGCATCCGAACCGCTTCGGTGCGAGCTTCGATTCGAGTTCGAGACTCGTTAAGCCGGTACTATCACTTGCGATAGAAGAACCACCTCAACAGGAGGCGATCGAAGAGAAGAAGAAAATTGACGAAGAAGAGAGGACCGAGACTCCTAAGGCTAGACTAGGGCTGCTTATCCTAGGATAGTTGTTTCCGATTCAGGGGAGAAATCCCTCGAACCTCTGATTTTGTATGATTATCTGCTCACTTCGGTGGGATCATATAATGATAAGGGTGATGGCTTTAGCTACGTTTTGACTGTTTCTAACGATTACGTAACTAGCGACAATCCGGACATCGACTTCGATACCAACAACAATTCTCAAATCATACAGGATCTCGACGAGCAAAAGAACGAAGAAGACATCCATCAAGGAGGCTACGAAAGTTCAACAAGCAACGGATCTATCTGTGAGTTTCGAGGAGTTCCAGTCACGATAGAGTTAGAACCTTCAGATTTTGAAGATAATCCGGAAGAGCCTGTCATTCCGATTCAGGAGGAGACACCGAGCAAGTTCGACACTAGATTCGAAGAAATTACGAAGTCAACTTAAGAAGTGGAAGAGTTCTACCTCCAAGAATGGGTCCGAAAGGACAAAGGAAAGCGGTGGTTATTCAAGAAGAACCAACCCCGGCGGAAGAAATACCCATTCGAGAAGAAGCCGAGACACATGGAAATAAAGTGGACTACAACGTGCTAGCCCATCTTAGGAAACTACCGACCAACCGAGCATCTACGACGCTCTCATCTTATCGAAAGGAGATGAGAGAAGCTCGATCGAGGCCTTACTCGATCCGGAAATTTGCTTAGCTCGAATGGCCGGAGATTCCTTAGATGAGGTTTGCTCGTTAAAAGAACGACGAGGCGTTACCTTCACGGACGGTGACTGCTACTGCAGGACGGCGAGATCACAACGAACCGTTGTACATTTCGGTTACTGATTGGGAAGTTTACGCTCTCAGGAGTATTGGTGGATCCAGGAGCATCAATCAATATAATGAGTCTTCGAACACTAGCATACTTGGAAATTGATGCTCGCGAGCTCGAAGCGGACAAAATGTTATTAAGAGGATTCAACCGGAAAGGAGAAAGAGCCCTCGGGTCAATAACGCTATTGATGAAGACCGGTGACTTAGCAAAGACAACCGCGAAATTTCATATAATTGATTCAGAAACGTCGTTCAACGCTCTACTGGGCCGACCATGGATACATGAAAATAGGATGGTACCATCATCTCTGCATCAGTGCATCAAATACTACGATGGAGGGGAACAGTGCATCAAAGGCAACTTACAACCATTCTCCGTACATGAAATTGGAATCCATGAAGATGCAGCTTATTATGCACCGCCAAAGAAAACGATCATCTCCGGAGATACGCGTAACAAATAAAGCAAAGAAAGTTCGGGACAACGAAGAACACCGAAGTTCTAGTCCAACGGTCACTCACCACTCCCTTCGGCGAGATGGTGAAGGTTTCTCCATAACTCGCATCCGAGGTCGAGGCCGGGGACGAGGTCGTGGTAGAGACGCTAGGACGGTTGGACGGAGGAAACCGACCATCAATGTTGATTGGGAAGATAGTTACGAAGAAGAAAAAGAAATCAAACAAGAAGCAGCGACAATAAGTCAGAAGAAGCCACAATTCAAGATCTCTCTCGAAGATGAGAAGAACGAAGAATACAAATCAATGTACGAGAAGATTAACCACTACGTACATACTATGACACTAACCCCGATCCATCCTAACAAGATCGAGGGTATGGTGGTCAAAGAAGTACGTAACGACGGTGCAAGGCCAATCAAATTCTACCGTGGTGCTTCTTCCTCCAAAGCTGAAAATAATGTACAATTCGAAGATGTCACTTCATAGAATTAATGGAATTACCTTTTGAGTGGTACTCTCCCTGTGTTCAAAATTTAATTCAACGTGGTTTCTTACCTCGACAATGGACAAAAGGCCAATCACAACATTTTGAAAAATTATGGAATAACTCCGGTCGTCCACCCAATTCAAAGCATGGACTCGGATTCGGCACAGTAGGGTCAGTTGACGATACTGAATTTTGCTTGGTTGTCACTTGCAAGTCCAATGAAAACTGCATGGAAACTACAGACGAACTCGAAGATTTACAAATTGGAGACGCTCCACCAGAATTCGAAGAAGAAATTAAATCTACAATAGATGAGTTAATGGAAGTTAACTTAGGTACTAGCAAAGAGCCTAGACCTACCTTTGTTAGCTCCTTACTCGATAAAGAAGACTCCGAAGAAATAATCAAATTATTAATGGAATTTAAAGGCTTGTTTTGCTTGGAACTATGACGAGATGCCGGGATTAGCTCCGGAGGTTGCGGTCCATAAGCTAAGAGTGGATCCTACTTCGTCCCGGTCGGACAAGGTCCCCGAAGAATGCGTCTAGAAATCGAACAACAAGTCATAGCCGAAGTTAAAAAGCTAATAGACGCCAAATTTGTCGAAGTGAAGAACAATACACAACTTGGCTAGCCAATGTGGTGCCGATCGAAAGAAGAATGGTCGGATCGGAATTTGTGTGGACTTCGGAGATTTAAACAAGGCATGTCCAAAGGATGAATTCCCTCTACCGATCCCGAATTAATGATCGACATTGCTTCAACACATGAAATATTCTCGTTCATGGATGGATCTTCGAGGATACAACCGGATAAAAATGGCTCCGAGAAGATGAAAAGCTTACGGCATTCGAACGCCGATCGGAGTATTTTGCTACACAGAGTGATGCCATTCGGACCGAAGAACGCAGGAGCAACTTACCGAGAGCAATGACAAGAATTTTTGATGATCTCATCCACGATCAAGTCGAATGCTACGTGGACGATGTGGTCATCGAAAAGCAAACTAAAGGAAAACCACTCGTATGATTTGAGAATTGTTTTCGAACGATTAAGACAATTTAACCTTAAGATGAATCCCTTAAAATGCGCCTTCGGCGTCACCTCCGGGAAATTCTTAGAGTTCGTTGTCCGACATCGTGGAATTGAAATCGACCCGGAAAAGATTAAAGCTATCTTAGAAATGCCGCCTCCCAAAACCTTAAAACACTTACGATCTTTTCAAGGAAAGCTGGCATATCTTTGACGCTTTATCTCAAACCTGTCAGGTAGGTGTCAGCCTTTCTCGGCCCTAGTTAAAAAGGACGCCAAATTTATTTGGGAAGAGAAATGCCAGAAGGCCTTCGAAGACATTAAACAATATTTAATGACACCTCCTGTCTTAGCGGCCCCGGTCTCGGGTAGACCGGCGATACTTTACACCGCGGCTTTAGACGACTCTCTCGGAGCCCTGTTAGCCGGGTCGATGATGAGGGTAAAGAAAACGCTCTTTACTACTTAAGCCGTCGTTTACTTCCGACGGAAGTAAGGTATCCCGCAATCGAAAAGCATTGTTTGGCCCGATCTTCGCCGCTCAAAAGCTCGGGCACTACATGCTTTCTCATAAGGTCAACCTGATCTCGAAGTTTAATCCATTGCAATACTTGATGACTCGTCCAACACTTTCCGGCGGACTTGCCGGATGGTCGATGATATTATTGCAATTCGATATAACTTTCGTGCCTCTCGCGTGCCGTAAAGGGACTAGTCTTAGCGAGACTTCCTCGCAGAGCACACCCTTTGCCGGCCGAATCTCCTCTCGATGACGATCCGCCAAATGATCAAATAATGAACCTAGAAGACCTTGATGATCGACGTTGGGAATTATATTTCGACGGAGCATCTTCGGCACACAAAGACGAAGAATCGCAAGTGATAGTGCCGGTAAGGCGGGAATCGGGCTAATCTTTATAACACCGGAGCGGGGGATGTTAAGATACTCCTACCACTTGACGGAACCGTGTACAAACAATGAAGCGAATACGAAGCCCTCATAACGATGCTGGAATTAGCTATTCAAATGGGGATAACGGACATCAACATCTACGGGGATTCGCAGGTTAATCATCCAACGGATCGCCGGATAATACGGAATTTTAAAGCCAAGACTCGAGCAATACTTCCAGGTACGCCATACGAGTTGTTGGAACGGATTCCGAATGTAACGATCTACAAAATTCCCGGAAAAGAAAATGCTTTAGCGAGATGCTTTAGCCCGTCTCGCAAAAGAATTCGCCTGTTTGCAAGATGAATCGGTGGAAGTGTCGGTTCACGGACGTCGAGGTCCTATCACGGCTCGACATGGACACAATACACAAATCGGAAAAAGAAAAAGAATCGATTGCGAGCGAGTGACGGAAAACACGGAAGATTGGCAACAACCATTGATAGACTACTCGCAAACAGGGAAAGCTACCGGACGATAGGTCGCTAGCCCATCGGATCGAAGAAAAACTCGTCCTACGCATTAATAAACAACACATTGTACGGAAGGTCTTTTGATCAAATGTGGCTAAGATGCCTAAGCGGGTCCGAGGCCCGTGAAATCGTTAAAGAGGTGCATTCGGGACTGCGTGGCGCTCACCGGTCGGGTACGAAGATGAAAATGAAAATTAAAAGACTAGGGTACTACGGCCCTCGATGATGACCGACCGCATGAAAATCGCCGAAGCTGTCACCAATGCCAAGTGCACGGAGTGGTTCTACACCAACCTCCAAATGTGCTACATCCGACAATTGCGTCGTGCCCATTTGAATGTTGGAGCACAGATATAGTAGGTCCAATAGAACCACCATCTTCAAAAGGACATCGTTTCATTCTTGCGGCTACAGATTACTTTTCCAAGTGGGCAGAGGCAGTTCCACATAGAGAAGTGAAAGCACACCACGTGCTACGGTTTTCAAGAACCAAGTTGTCTACCGTTTCGGAGTGTCGCGCGGGATCATCTCGGATAATGGGTCGGCATTCGAAGCACACAAATCAACAATTTTGTCGGGAGACACGGAATCGGCTGGCGATACTCGACAATTTACTACCCAAGAGCAAACGGTCTCGCCGAGGCTTTTAATAAAACTCTCGTTCAAATCTTAAAGAAAAACTTGGACGATAATAAGAGAAATTGGCACGAGAAATTGTTAGAAGCCTTATGGGCCTACGGACAACCTTCGAACTCCTACTCGAAGCTACACCTTACGCTCGGTGTATGGGTCCGAGGCGATGTTACCTTTAGAGGTTCGGCTTCCTTCACTCGAATTGCGAGTTGCAAACAAGATCACGACGAAGAAAACGCCAAATTACGACACGAAGAATTAGAAAGCTTGGAAGGAAAAGGCTTGCGGCGCAACAAAATTTAGAACTATACCAAGCTAAGATGGTTCGAGCCCATGACAAAGCTGAGTCCGCCCGAGAACCTTCAAAGTTGGTGACTTAGTTCTCGTTCTCGAGAGACCTATTCTTGCACACCGCAAGATAGGAGGAAAATTTGAACCCACTTGGGAAGGACCGTTTGTGGTTGAAGCGAGTATACTCGGGAGGTTCCTACCGGCTAGTGAATTGCCAGGGAGAACGACATATGCTTCCGATCAACGGACGATACTTGAAAAAGTATTACGCTACCTGATGTTTCGAAGGAATGAATTCTTCATCCCTAAGAAACACGGGCGAAGTAATTACTTATGATTGGGTCCGAACCTAAAAATAATAAAATGTGTTAAAATAAATAAAGTCATGATAATATGTTTTCCTTGTTTTCTTTTCCAAATCAAAATCTCTTCCCTGATCTTATCCTACTTCATTCCTGTTAAATTTGAATATAAAAAAATATATATAAAAAAATATGTCTTTAACAAACGGTTTCTTAATGTTCTTGTTCTTAGTACAGCCCCTGATCCTTTTCCTTGTCTTTTCGCAGGGAAATGTCGAACGGGCGGTTGGTCCTGAACTTTAAGAATGGCGTAAGCCTTGCACTCGATGAAAAGAGGGTGAAAGATGGAGCGATAATCGAGACTGACTCGGATTTCGCACCGGCGAGCCTACGATACGAGGAGAGTAGGCGGGTCCCGGTTAACCGAGAAGAACTACCCGGGCGGACGAGTGATGAAAGTGGGTGGCCCAAGCAACCAATCCAACAACAAGAAAAGAAAAGCAAACACCGAAGAAGATAAGAAAATGAAGTCCGTAGTCGCTACGGCGGAGGGCGAGCTTGTCGGCGCCGCGCCCACGAGAGATTTATGAAGTTCGAAGGGCTACTCTCACGACCACACAACGAAGAAATAAGAATCGCCGTATCCGTAAGATGTTAACAAAACTAGCTGCGGACCAGCGCGACGAGACAGTTGCTAATGCCAGTAAACACACTTCGAGGACACCGATTCACCAGGAACTTGAAGAAAGGAGGCCAGTTCCTAGGATAACAGAAAGAATAAGGGAAATCTCCAAAAGATCAGAAGAAAGAAGGCTGCCACGCCACCGAATAGAACCACCAGTGATGCATGACCTTGTTGCAGAAGCAACCCCGGGGATGTCCCGACGGGCATCATCCACGAGGAGCCGAGGTATGCGGGGAGAACGTGAAGGGATTGAACCATATATCCCACAATATGTCACAAGGCCTCGCCATCTGCAGATCATTCCGGAATACGAGTGGAGAGAATGCAAAATGTTGAAAAGAAAACCTTTGAATACTTCGAGAGAATTAAAGGTAGAAGAATCGATATACTAGAGGGCCTCGAGCTACATACAGACGTATTCTCAGAGTATGAACAACAGCAAATCGTGGATTGTATCCGGGATTTGAAAAGAATGGGTCGAGCGGGCCGCCTAAGGGAAAATACCTACTCAGAACCCCGGAGATGGATGCCAGGGAAGGGAAGAATCACAATACTAATGCGGATGCTTGTTACAACTTTGCTTGAAGACGGAAGGAAACCCTTCGGGAATACTCCGTCATGGGCAAGTAGATCCGATGCCATTAGTCATCAAGAGAATGGTAAAGAGATTGATAACATGGAGGGTACTGCCGGCGGATTGCATACCCGATAGTTGCATTATCAACATCTACAAACAGGGTGATCGCATACCCCCACATATAGATCACCACGACTTTGTCGGACCCTTCCGCACGAGTCTCTTTCCCGAACGAGTGTAACATCATGTTCGGATGCGACCTCCGGATAGCGAGGCCGGGTGAGTTCCGAGGGCCGGTGAAGATACCATTACCGGTAGGTTCCGTCATGATGCGAAGGGCAACGGAGCGGATATCGTTAAGCATTGCATACCGGGAGTACCGGTGAAGCGGATCTCGGTTACTTTCGGGAGAATGGATGACGGGAAGACACCTTACCATTTCCAGCCGGATCCGGAGCTAGAGAACCTCCGGCCTTACGAGTCGTGAGTTACATGGGAGATATCACACCTCCAACGTACATCCAGCCGGCATCCTTGCCAAGGATGGCTTGGAATGTGATGTTATTAACCATGTACCCCACTATTCAGACATGGATTTTTGACAGATGCTTCTTTGATGAATCAACAAAGATCATACACAGTCCGTTTTGAGTTTACATGGATTGTATGAAATATATTCCAGATCAAAATGTATGATGTATCTTCTACATGATTGGAATGAAAGTGACCATGTCACATTTTTGGCCTTCACCTCTTTTGTGCAAATTGATTGGGAAACACCATTAAAGTTAAATGAACTTCGAACAAAGAACAGAAAAGAAATAAAAAGAGGGATAAAAGAAAACTTTCTTTAAAAATCTAAAAATGACGAACACCAAATTCACATGAACATTAAATAAACGATAAAATAAAATTTGAATCATTAAAAGATAAACGAAATCAACATGAATGTTAAATCAAATCACAAATTAAATTCTCGATCAAATTCCAAATCCACTCCGATCAAGTTTCAAATTTGATCTTCCAAATTTCAAATCAAATCTTAAATCAAATTTCGGTCGAGTTCAAACTCATCCTTCCAAATCTCAAATTCAATCTTTCCGGATTTCAAGTCTCGATCAAAGTCGAATTCAATTTCTTCCGGATCTCGAATCAAATATCAATCACATCAAATTCGAACTTTTGGGTCGAGGATTTTACATCCAAGACCGCTTGCTTTAGGATTCTTTTCCTATTGCATTTGAAGTACATCAAATTCAAACTTTTGGGTCGAGGATTTTACATCCAAGTGCGCATTGCTTTAGGATTCTTTTCCTATTGCATCTGAAATACATCAAATTCGACCTTTTGGGTAGAGGATTTTATATCCAAGATTGCCTTTGCTTTAGGATTCTTTCTATTGCACTTTGAAGTACATCAAATTCAAACTTTTGGGTCGAGGATTTTATATCCAAGACTGCCTTGCTTTAGGATTCTTTCTATTGCCTTTGAAGTACATCAAATTCGAACTTTTGGGTCGAGGATTTTACATCCAAGACTACCTTTGCTTTAGGATTCTTTTCTATTGCACTTGAAATACATCAAATTCAAACTTTTGGGTCGAGGATTTTACATCCAAGACTGCTTGCTTAGGATTTTTCCTATTGCCTTGAAATACATCAAATTCGAACTTTTGGGTCGAGGATTTTACATCCAAGACTGCACCTTTTAGGATTCTTCCCTATTGCACTAAAGTACATCGAATTCGAACTTTTGGGTCGAGGATTTTACATCCAAGACTGCCTTGCTTTAGGATTTTTCCATGTACCTTTGAAGTACATCAAAATTCAAACTTTTGGGTCGAGGATTTTACATCCAAGTACCTATCGCTTTAGGATTCTTTCCCTATTGCCTTGAAATACATCAAAATTCAAACTTTTGGGTCGAGGATTTTACATCCAAGACTCGCATTGCTTTAGGATTCTTTCCTATTGCACTTGAAATACATCAAATTCAAACTTTTGGGTCGAGGATTTTACATCCAAGACTGCACTTGCTTTAGGATTCTTTTCTATTGCACCGAAATACATCAAATTCGAACTTCGGGTCGAGGATTTTACATCCAAGACTGCACTGCTTTAGGATTCTCCCCTATTGCCTTTGAAATACATCAAATTTAACCTTTTGGGTCGAGGATTTTACATCCAAGACTGCACTACTTTGGGATTATTTTCTTATTGCACTGAAATACATCAAAATCAAACTCTTGAGGTTAAGGATTTTACATCCAATACCGCATTGCTCTGAGATCCCTTCTCATTGCAATGATTCAATCCGATCAATTCAATTTTCTTTCAAGGTTGAAGATGTTACATCTACAACCTCAGAATTCCAATTTTCATTTCAAATCAAATCCTTCAAATAAATTTTGACAAACTTCAATCTAAATTGAAACTCCAAACTAAAATCTAAACTCACACATCAAAACTTAAATTGAAACAAAATAAAATCTAAATCGAAATTCCCCCAGGTCAAGTGATTTGGGATTCACCTCCTTTTCTTTTCCCCAGCGAGAGTTCAGGAATCTTCGGTTTCAGAGATATACTTGCTACTCCCCAGCGAAAACTCCTCTATTTCATCCTAAGTTTGTCACTTGGATGTTTGTGTTGGTTTTGTTGATTGCTTCGGTCAACGCCAATACGCGCGGTGTGCTCCGTCGGCTCACCACACTTATTGGGGTCCATTTGTTGACCTCATTTTTGATGAGGTCTTCTCTTCTTCTCTTTAGTACTTAGGATCTAGCCGTAGGCTTTTCCTTTGACTGTCTTAGAGGACTAGAATTGGGACCCACCTTTTAGAAATTCAAACCACTTCTTAACTCCCGACAAACTCTACAAACTTGACTGTAGACCCCTAATCACCTAGAGGGTTGAAATCAAATGTGGAAGTTTAAAGGATGAGTTCCTATAGGACTCTTTGGCCTTAGGACTGCCCTGGGTGGCCTGGTCTGGTGAAGGGGCTGGCTTACACACACACTACATTTATACACTACACCCACACACTACACTTCCACATACCTCCTAAAACCACACCCATACCTAACTTGACCTCCTGACTCATGTAGGTGATTCACATGGATGGTCCTTAACCCCTAAGCCCTTGGCTAAGAGGGTTAGGAACAACATAGTGAATGCCTCGAATGAGTCCCTTCATGACTTCATGTGGGCTTTACATGGCTTCATGGCTCGACCAAAATGACTTCTTTCCACTTACATCCACCCAATCTTCAATTTTCCAAATTTTCAATTTTCCAAATTTTCAATTTTCCAAATTTTCAATTTTCCAAATTTTCAATTTTTGACCCCCGGGACCCAACACCCGCTTAGCCTACCCAAAACCCCCAAAATTACCCAAATTTCTCAAAATTTCCAAATTATCCAAAATTCTCCAAAATCATTCCCAAACATTTCCACATCACTTAAATTGATCATCCATACCCAAAAATACCAAAAATTCCAAGAAAACCTCCCAATACCCTTCAAATACCCAAAATACCCCTCTTGGCCAAAAAATCCAAAAATTTAGAAAATTCCCAGAAAATTCCAGAAAATCCCAAATATTCCCAATTTCATTTTGTCCAACTACACCATGGGACAATTTTGTCAATTTACCCTACTTTTGTCAAAACCCCCAATTTGACCCATTTTAACCCAAAGTGAACCCAATGTCAAACCAAACCTACCCAATTGACCCCAATTTTGGTCCAATTCAATTCTAAACTTCAATTCAATATCCCAAATACCAATCTAGACCAAATCCAGGCCCAATTTGATTGACATTTGGATCCAATCTCACTTTTGGCCTTAAAGCCCAATTTGGACCCATGACCGAAACCTAACCTAAACTCACCCAATTCAATTCCAATTAACCCCAAATCTTTTCTAAATCTTCCTTAACATTCCCACAAACAAAATACTAACATGATTTGCCCAAAATTTGGACCCAAAACCCACTCAAACTCAACCCAAAGTTAAAAGGCCCTATTTTGACCTAAACCCGAACCTAACCCAAATGAGCCTAAACCCCAAAATCAAAGCCCAACCAAAGTCAAAACCTTTTTGAAACACTCCCATAAACATTTCTCAACATTGATTTTATATCAATTTCAACCCTAGCCCAACATTAGCCCAAGTTAGCCCAATTTGACCTACATAGGCCCACTTACCAAATAAATCCAAATTCAAACCAATTCAACTCCAAATCACACCAAATTGATTCCAAGCCCTTCATAGAACATCCCTAAACCAATTATGACATTTATTTGACAAAGTTCTTCACAAAATCTTTACCCAAATGCCCATCCTAAAATCAAAAAGCCCATTCCCCTTAAACTTTCTTAAAAGCCCACTTCACCACATCCAAAGGCCCAAAATCTACCCTAAAGCCCACATGACATCTCCATTTGTCATCCACTTAATTAAAGCCATTACCTAAGTCCTAAATTCACCATCAAATTATTCCAAGTCAAGCTTCATGCAAATTTTTACCAAAATATCCAAAATTCTTAAAACCCATTTCCATGAAATTGACCAAACCTTTTCCCAAGCCAAAGGTGAGCCATTCACAAGCCATATGAAGCCATGAAAATTTGGCATGTGACCATGCCATTAATGGCAAAAGGAGGAGGTCCTTTAACCATCTTCTAAAAGTCATTAGCCTTAAGCATGTTTCCCTTAACCAAGATTTAATCCAAATATTCTTGGATAAGGACATCACCACCTCTTGACCGGCTAGCCTAACCGATCTTCTCGGCCCAAGACCGACCATGGGGAGGTGAACCCAACCCAAACCAATGGATTGACCAATTTCAAGCCAAAGTGGCCTCTCCCCCATTCCATTTTAATCCAAACACTTTACACATGTCCAAGCCCAATTGACTTCACCATTGCCAAGCCACGACCTCCCCGGTCGAGATGATGACCCATGCCTGCCGGCCGGCCGCTCGGATCGCCGGAAAACACCACACCCGAGAGCTCACGTGTGAGCCAACTTTGAAATTCCACTTTGCTGAGCTGCCCCATGCCCAATGGCCACCATTGTTGTTCTTCCCATGACCAGAGCAGCTGATCCCAACCCTTGGCCATCCCTGGGAGGCTCTCCAGCCACCTCTATTTAAACCCGACCCCCTCACGGCCATGAGAGGAGAGTTGCACAAACCTTGCCGAAACTCCGCCAAAATTGTTCCAAACCCTTCTCCACCCTTAGAGCGAGTTGATCCCCGGTGTCGATTTGCCCTAATCCCCAGTCGATAAAATCCAATTTCCCAGCCGAAATTCCACCCAAAACCAGGACACTTCTCCACGGTGAGCCGATTCCCAAATTGATTGGTTCTACACCTTCACCGGACCAAGGGGAGGTGTCCACCAACAAAAGCCCCATCTCCGAGCCGGCCAGTTGCTCCGACCTCCAAGCTTTGTGATCGGGCTTGGTCGAAATCACATCTAGACAAATCACTGGACCGGGAGACTTCATCCGGAGCTTGCTTCGGGATCCAATCGAAGGTGCAACAACTCTCGGATCGAAGCCACACTTCTCTGAGCAAAGGTATGAGCTAATTCTTCATCTCGAGCTTCTAGAGATTCTCCATTTCGAATGCTTTAATTTCAATGCTTGATAGCCGTATAGATGTGTTCGTCTCTTCAAGACGAATCCATAGAGCATAAGAACATGAAAATCCATTGAGTATCGAGTGAGATCTTAGGGATTTAGTGTGGACGGCTCTCGGGTGAGGACGCTCGGGGACGATGAACGGATGCCGTCCATTCAATACACGCGCGGACGAACGGCTCAGATGGCGTCGGACCAGGAGACGGTACGAGAACCGCGGGGCCCGGGCTGCTGACTCGGGTGGCGGAGTCGAATGGGAGCGCGACACGCGGCGTTTCGGAGATGCCGAGGATGAGTTGGCGCCGCGTGGATAAATAAAAAATTAGGGTATTTTTTTGATTTATTTAATTCCCTAAACTTCAAAAATTCATAACTCTGTGTAGAAAAATCAGAAAAATAAAATAAAAATACCCACTTGCTCAGTGAACAGAGGAGAATAATGTGGAAAAGAAATCATTTAATTTCATCAAGTATTTTATTTTTAATAATTTATTTACTCTTTGCATACTTTTAATTCTCCATGCATGTATACAATTCACCATGGCATGAGACCATAGGGCTTTTGAAGCCTCTGAATTTGGGAACATTCCCTGAATTTTCCAAAGTCAGAGGCCATCCTATGAAAAGTTATTGATTTTTTCAAATTCATGTTGTTGTTTTGAGTATTTTAATTCCAATAAATAGCATGTTGTGAAATAAATTCTAGGAAAATTTGGTGATGTTCCTTATGACCAGAGAACCTTAGGAAAAATAGGTTTTGAGTTAGTTCATTTAAAACAACCCTAATTGGCTTAAACACCCAAAATAGGTCTCTAATTAATTAGAGTTAACCATGCATCAAATTGACTTGAAATCAATTCTCCACTGACCTTTAGGATCAGAGGAATCCACCATAAAAGTTTGAGGTCAATTGGACTTGGTTAGCCCCACTAATTGGGTTGATTAAGCCACTTAGCCATTTTAAACTTTAAAAATTCATAACTTTTAAAATACCTTTCAAAAATTCACCAAATTGGTTTTGGAGCCTCTCTGATATTAGGGGAACCTAAGAAAATTAAAATTTCAATTTTCTAAAAAAGTTGATTTTTAATAATATTTTAATATTTTTAATAATTAAAAAATAATGAAAATCACAAAAATAATAAAATTCACCAAAATGTCAAATTTTGAATTTTAATCACATAGGAACAAATCCCACATTTTTCTTAGGTCTATTTAGTGAGATATTAAATTTTAAAGCTTTAAGGTAATTTTAAAATTAAAAAAAAATGTATTTTCTAGCATTTTCACTAAAATAATTATAATAAATCATAGAAAAATCAGAAAATTACAAAATTTGCTTCTCTAGTTTTCTTGATATCAGAGAGATTTTTGAAAAATATAAAATTCATTTTTCAACATTTATTTTATTTTTAAATTAATTAACACTCCAAAACTTAAAATAATTATAATTAAAATAATATAATTCAAAAAATCACCAAAATTGGTCCAAGTCATCCTCTGATCATTAGGAATGTCCCCCAATTTTCTTAAGGACAGAAACTTTCCCTTGGTCATGTTATTAAATTTTCCTTGAAAATCTCTATTTTCTAACAAAAATAATTATATAAATAAATTAAATACAGAAAAATCACATTTTCTCCTCTCATGTCTTTATTGACATATGAGTGAAGTCACATAAAAATTTCAAGTTCATTTGAGTTCAATTTAGTGAGTTATGAAATTATTAAGCTTAAAGGGTAAAGTGGTAATTAAATTTTTTAATCCTTAATTAAAACTTTAGGTTTAATAAAAAAATTAACAAGTTAAATATTTGATCCTAATCTGATTTGGATGATTGAAATTTAAATAATTAAAGAGTAGAAACCCATTAAGCAATTTTAAAATGATTGAACTTTAATTAAAAAACGGATTAAATTTGGAAGAATAATAAAATTGGAATTATTAAAATAGGGATATTATTAGGAAGAGATTTATTCTTTAATTTAAAAATCCCTAAATTAATTATCTCATTAATATTCAATTCTTAATTAAAATGATAACTCAAATTCAAAATATTAAAAGACTTAATCATTAAACTAAAATTAAATTATTAAACTCTTTTAAAAATTTCAATTAAAATTAAAAAATTAAATTAAATTAAAATTAAATTAAATTAAATAAATTAAATTAAATTAAATTAAACTAAATTAAGATTAAAAATTAAATTAAATTAAAGATTAAATTAAATTAAATTAAACAAATCAAATTAAATTAAATTAAATAATTAAATTAAATTAAATTAAATCAAATTAAATTAAATTAAATAATTAAATTAAATTAAATTAAATTAAATCAAATTAAATTAAATTAAATAATTAAATTAAATTAAATTAAATTAAATCAAATTAAATTAAATTAAATAATTAAATTAAATTAAATCAAATTAAATTAAAACTAAATCAAATCAAATTAATTAATGTAACATCAAATCAAATTAAATTGAACTAAATTAAAACTCAATTGAATTAAATATAACATCACCTAAAACGAGAAGAAATTAAATATAAAGCAACTTGAACACTATTCCAAATTTAAACCCATTAATTGAAATTAAACTAAATCACAAACCATCTGAACACCAATTTACCCTCAAATACTTTAGTTATCATAACTCCTAAACAGAACATTAAATGGAATGTTACTTCACTTATAGGATATTCAAATGTCCTAGTTCACTGAGCAAGATAATAACAAAACTTGAATTCTCGGACGATTAATTCGTTTGTATAATTAAACCCATTTGGACTTAAAACAATCCTAGAAATATTGAAAAGATGTTTAAGATTCTTCTTAAGCACTTCCTCAATATGATAGGACATTTATAAGAACAATTGAATTTAATTATTCTTTGATGAAGAAAATCGTCTTCAAACAAAAACACAAAGACCTAGACGTCATAGGAAATGACTAAGCTATAGGATTAGGAATTTGGTAGAAAACCATAACCCTTCCCTTAGCTTTACCTAGGAACTTGTTTAAATATTCTAATTGTGTTTTAAGTGCGGCTTGAGATGACGGGAAGACCCTCCAGGTACGCTTTTATTTTATTGCAATTTACTTTCTTGCAATTTACATTATTGCAATTTATTTAATCGCATTGCACTTACTTTTCTTGCATGATAAACAAGCTGTTGCATGAAAACTCTCACCTTTAGGATAGACCCTAAAACTGAAACCAAAACTAAGATAAAAGTCATTGCAAGATAAAATTCACCGCCACAACATTTCAAAATATAAAACAACTCAAAATTTAATCACAAACAGAACACAAAACTACAATTACAACTAAATTAAAACATCCCGTTGGATGATCGGGAATACCTCGGATGATGTAACCTACGTGTTGCTAACGAGATTTCCCACGGTCTAAATGAAAGTGTGGAACTCATTCGGTTGAGTTTAGCAAATTCATCTGGACTAAGTGAATCCGATAAAAATAATGATGCCGGAAGGATGGAACCGTGGGATCTTAACCGGTGTCGTTATAATCAACTTTAAGATTTGTTTTAATTAAAACATAAGAAACACCTAGAAATTAAAATTTTCTCTAAACCAAAACACTTGTCTCATCCCCTGATTTATGATTTCTAAAACTAAACCTCTGCAACAACAAGGAGCTCGGAGCATGGTGGGCAGCACGGCCATCGTCATCAGCAAAACCTGAGTCTACTTCAGCAAAACTTTCCTAGAACTAAACAACAAAACCATAGAACTTCGATGTAGTTTTCCTAGTGCAACATAAACCCTCAACCTTTGTTAGGCATTTGCATGATCAGGTCATGTAAATTAAGCCCTAACAGGTTTTAGGATTCCGAGGTAGTCGTCCGATACGACATAAACCCTCACATCTTCCAAGCTATTTGTATGATTCTATCATATAAATATAAGTCCTAATTAACTAAAATTGGCAAAATCAAAACATTTAAATAAATAGTAGGACTTTCTTAAATCCAAGCCAAACAATAGGATAGTCGGGAAATTACCGAAGTTCACTTCGAATCTGTGATTTCTCCTACTTTTCTTCCTTTGGATTCACAAAACAAAATGTTCCAAACTTGATCCATTCCCTATTGAAATTCCAAAATTTCAATCCCTTGAAAATCTTAAACTTTGAAATTCTTGAGAGCAAAATTATTGATTATTATCGAGAGTTTTCTTAGGTGATTCCCATCACTTAAGATGTAATTAACTATAGGGGCTTGCCCTTATAGGGAATTTTAAAGAACCCAGGTAATATAAACCCTGCTTAACTCCTTTATATTAAGCAGGGGAACTTGTCGGCTTATAAGATTAGTTCGTAGACCAAACGGATTTCACAAATCTTTTAGTTTATTTAATTGAGCCCCATTATCAAGCAGTGTGTCTATTCTTCGGGATAAATACACGGTTTGTGGTGCGGTGCTCGTTTATGTAAACTATTTGGGATGTGAGATCGGTTTGATTTCATATCTTAAAATTTTCAAACTTAAAATTATTTTCAAAATCAAATTCTACTTTCTAAATTATATATATATATATTTAAATCAAATTTAAAATCTAAAATTTGCCGATAATTTCTGTTAGGCGACCCCTTTTTCAAAAATACAACATAACCTAAAAATATGCCGACAGAAGGCTGTGCAGGCTGGTCTTGTGAATAACGGGGGCACTCAGGAAAGACAACATCTAAATCACCACTCCTATATCGACGCTCAGCTTTATAGTATGCAATCTCGTACTCTGAATGTCACTGGAGATATTCGCTATCATAATCGTGTCTTCTCTCCAAGCCTCCGATCCTTTGGTCTATATGCTCAAATCTTCATTCCAAATTTTCTCCAAATAGCTCAAAACTCTTTCTACTTAGGGTTAATTCATTCATCAGATCTTGAAGGGTAGGAGTGGTGTACTGAGGGGGTGGTTCATAACTAGTAGAGGGTATATCTCTACTTGAAGAAGGTACATAATCCCTTATCCCAGATCTCCATCCTTCATGGAATTCATATTTCTTTATATTAGCCTGAGTAAGGGGTTTCATAGGCTCTATCCATTCCTCATCATCTCTTGCCTCTACCCCAGATAATTGGCAAAGTGCATAGATAAGACCAGGATGTCCTAGTCCTCCTCCACTTTCATTTCTAGCAATGGCTAATATGTTTTTATAAATAACATTTCCCACATTAATACTCTTCTGGTTCTAAATACAGAAATTTAGAACTGCTCTATCTCTTGTTACCTCACTATGGTGATAGGTAGGTAACAAAGTAGAACAAATAAAATAATGCCAGGCTTTAGATGTTGCATTCAGCATAGAAAGAGGGAAGTTTACCCGTTCTCGCTGCTTTATCTTCTAGACTCCTTTCCCATCAGTGAGAAAGTTGATCACCTCTTCCAGTGGTCCTTCCATAGTTCCAAAAGTTTCATACTCGCTCATGTAGGTGTCTCGTACTTCATAATAAGCGTTTATTCTAGCAGCATTGAAATCCACAAAAAATCCTCTAACCTTAACCGATGCATCTTTAGCCTGTGTTAAATTTGTATAAAATTCCTTTACTACTTCTACAGCTGCTCTGTTGGTAACATAGCAGAAGTTTTCCCATCCTCGCTCCTTTATAACTCGCTCCACTTCTCCTCCAGGATTCTTGAAAACTCGATCTTGTATGCACTTTCTTGCTTGAATGTTTTGAAAATATCGAGTTTGTGCTCTTGCATTAATGAATAGAGTTTTATCATATTCTATACGTCGCTTTTGTCGTCGAGCCATTTCTCGATCTGTGAAATTTGCAAAAATTTTAACTAAACTCCAAAATATTACTAAGAAGGCTTCCTACAACAACTAAAATCCATTTAAATCAATTTCTATGAAATTCTTCCAAGTATTTTCTTCACATTTCAAAATTTTTCAAAATATCCCAATGTAGAAGAAATCAATGGTGAAAATCAAAAATTTTTGTATAGGAGTGAAGCTCTTACCAAGGGAAGATGAAATCCGGTGTCAAAAAGTCTTGAAATCGCTTCAAATCCGAGATCTCTCTAGCCCTAGGTCAGTTTTTTTGAAAATTTGAGGAAAGGGATGATGAATAGTGTCGGTTGACTGGTCAAATATAGATCTTTTAGCGTTCTCGCTGTCAGCGAGGTTTTTCTCACCGTCGGCGAGCTAATTAATTCCATAAGGCAAAAGTTTTGGGAAACATTCGCCGTCGGCGAGCTCGGTCTCGCTGTCAGCGGGCTTTCTCGCTGTCGGTGAGATAATTCTCGCCGTCGGCGAGGTTACAAAAAAATTTAAATTTTTGAAATTAGTCAATCATTTTCAACCTCGAATTGCCCTTAATCAATCTTCCGATCACTTAATTTAATAATAATACGAAGATTAGATACTTATACTCTCAAAAAGTCACACAACACAAACAATATAACTTTATATATGAAATCCATGAAACTTACAAATTTCACACTAATAACTTAACACATATTAAACTTAAATGTTCAACTCCATAATACTCAGCATCGCAATCCAAACGACAACACTCTAAATGCTGAGATATAACAATTTACATAAAATCTCATCAAATTTGAGATGATCAAATCAAAGTTCGACTCATAATAAAACATAACTTCAAATCAAACTCACACAAAAATATAAATATAACAAAAACATAGAAATCTTTCTTACTCTTCAGTATCCGAACTAACATCTTCTCTGATATTTCCGATGCAATGCAGGTGCACAAATAAATTGTAGAAAGGCCTGAAAGGGAATTCTGCAGTAGATTCTTCATTAATCCATCCTTTCTGTCTTAATAGATGAATAAAACCGGCCTCCGGATGTCCAAGTATGATCAAAGTGCTCCTTAATTCTCCAATCAATATGATCAAACATATCAGAGATATTGTCAATGGAATTCATCACATTTTGTAATTCTTTCTCCAATCCTTTAATCTTCTTCAGAATGAAATTAGTCTTATCAGTAAAGGGCCTTGCTAAAGGATTGTTCTGTGATGCTCTGTCAGAAATAACGGTGATCTCATCATTGTTATCCAAAGTGGGAAACATATCAGTAGGGTCCAGGGGTTTCCATGGTAAAAGTACTTTTTCCCAAGCCTCATAAGAAACTTGGTACTGACTGCATAAAGCAAATATAGTAGATGGGTGTCCAAGTCCATGCACTGACCCATGCACAATTAATCCTAATGCAGACTTTACTATAATTGATCCAACATCGATAAGTAATCCAATTTGAATACAGTAGTTTAAAATAGCGCATTCCTTTGAAACTTTATTTACTCTCATGGTAGGTAATATTTTTGATGATATAATGAAATGCCAGCGCTTTGAGACAGGATTAAGAAGTGATGCAGAAAAACTGACATACCCGTCTTCTCGTAACTCCCAATCATCCGGTTCATCGGTCAGGTATCTATAGATTTTGTTCATATTGTATCTCGAAGGCACAAAGTTGGAATAATGACAAACAGAGGTATTTTCTATAGAAAACAATTCATTTACCCTTGCAGGAGTAAATGTTACCCATCTCCCTCTGACGTAGACATTTCCATTATTGATCACATGTAAATTAGAGTAAAACTCTTTAACTACTGGTATAACTATAGCGGATGTCGTATAACAAAATACCTCCCAATGCCACTGTGCGATCATTTCTTCGATTTTTGTAGTAGAATTCTCTACTCCTCTATTGACGAATCCTCTTTCTTTGATAAGTCTTTTCTTCATCAAGCCTTTGTTGAAGATTCGCTGCGCCTCCGAACTGACGAATTTTCTCCGGTTGAAAACTTCAGTTTTTGTGGTTTCTAAGAATTTAAAGGCCATTTTGGATGGAATGGATTGGTCTCTAGTCGTTCCTAAGGAAGAAAATGGTGTAAAATTGGATTTGGAATAATTTCTTACGAAGGAATGGCTTAGATCCGTCCAAAACTGCATGAAAAATCCTTAAGAAACCAAATTTTCAACTGCCTCGCCGTCGGCGGGAAGTTCCTCGCCGTCGGCGACTTAGTTATAAACCGAATGAAGTAATGGTCCACGATCTCGCTATCAGCGGGCTCAAGCTCGCTGTCGGCGAGATTCGTAAAAATCGCTCATTTTCACTCTGGTCTGAATATTTTCTGATCTCATCCAATAGGTTCAATTTTGTGATGATTCTAATAAAAATTTGAGTAGTAAGATTTGCTTTAATAATATAGCTCACTAATATGTAGACATTTAAAAATAAAAGACTACTATGGGTTGCCTCTCATATAGCCCTTGGTTTAACGTCATCAGCCCGACCTAATTTAGTTAGTGTTCAGGTTGACTAAGAATTAAAATCTCTTTAAAATTTGGTCTTCTATTTTTGAAATATGGTTTTAATCTATGTCCATTTACTTTAAATCTATATCCTATTTTTGGATCTTCAATTTCTATAGTTCCATATGAAAATATTTGAGTTATGGTGAAAGGTCCTAACCATCGAGATTTCAATTTCCCAGGAAATAATTTCAATATAGTATTATAAAGCAAAACTTCTTGTCCTGGTTCAAAATATTTCTGATTAATCTTCCGATCATGCCATAATTTCTTTCGTTCTTTATAAATCTTATCATTATCATATGATTCATTTCTTAGTTCTTCCAATTCATTTAATTGCAACAATCTCTTCTCACCAGCTTCTTTCATATTATAATTAAGTTTTTTAATCGCCCAATATGCTTTATGTTCTAATTCAACTGGTAAGTGGCATGTTTTTCCATATATAAGCTTGTAAGGAGTCATTCCAATTGGAGTTTTATAAGCAGTCCTATATGCCCATAATGCAGTGTCTAGTCTTATAGACTCGTCTGATCTATTAGGATTTACAGACTTTTCTAATATACGCTTAATCTCTCGATTAGAAACTTCAGCTAATCCACTAGTTTGTGGATGATAAGCAGTTGATATGTTATGCATAATATTATACTTTTCTACTAATTTGTGAATATATTTGTTTCTAAAATGAGTTCCTCCGTCAGTGATAATCACTCTCGGCATTCCAAATCTAGTAAAAATATTTTTCATTAAAAATTTTGAATTACTTTTAGCGTCACACCTAGGTAAATATTGTGCTTCAATCCATTTGGAAACATAATCAACAGCTACTAATATATATGAGTTTTCAAATGACGGAATAAAAGGTCCCATGAAATCTAATCCCTAAACATCAAAAATTTCAACTTCTAATATAAAATTCAAAGGCATTTCATTTTTTCTTGATATGTTTCCTACTCTTTGGCATTTATCGCAGGTTTTTATATATCTATATACATCTCTAAATAGAGTAGGCCAGTAGAATCCGGATTGTAGAATTTTATATGCAGTTTTATCTGTCCCAAAATGTCCTCCAAAATCAAAGTCATGACATTTTTGAATAATTGATTCAGTTTCTTCATAAGGCACGCATCTTCTAATAATTAGATCCTTACATTGCTTACATAAGTATGCTTCATCCCAAAAGTATGATTTAGTATCGTGAATGAATTTTTTCTGTTGTTAAAAAGTTAACATAGGTGGTAAAATGTCACTCACATTATAATTTACTATATCAGCATACCAAGGTATTTTCAACTCATTTATATTATAAAGTTGTTCATCAGGAAAACTGTCTAAAATTTCATTATCAATATTAGATAATTCATGATTTTCCAATCTTGATAAATGATCAGCAATTTGATTATCAATTCTCTTTTTGTTAATTATCTCAAAATCAAATTCTTGCATTAATAATATCCATCTAATTAATCTTGGTTTGGAATCTTTCTTTTGCATTAAATATTTTATAGCAGAATGATCAGTATGCACAGTACATTTAGTTCCTATTAGATAATCTCGAAATTTATTAAAAGCATATACAACTGCTAATAATTCTCTTTCAGTAATTGTATAATTTATTTCAGCAGCATTTAGAGTTTTACTAGCGTAGTATATAACTTTGAAAATCTTATCATATCTTTGCCCAAGAACTTTTCCTATAGCATAATCACTAGCATCACACATAAGCTCAAATGGTTTCTCCCAATTAAGTGAAACTATTATAGGTGCTGTGATTAATTTATTTTTTAATAATTCAAAAGCATTCGAGCATTCGATTGTAAATTCAAATTTCTTGTCCTTTTCAAGAAGTTGGCATAGAGGTTTAGTTATTTTTGAAAAATCTTTAATATAACGCCTGTAAAATCCAGCATGTCCAAGAAAACTTCTTACCCCTTTTACCGTAGTTGGAGATAGTAATTTAGCTATAACTTGAATTTTTGCAGGGTCTACTTCCATGCCTTTTTCCGAATTTTATGCCCTAATACAATGCCACCTGTAACCATAAATTGACATTTCTCCCAATTAAGAACTAAATTAGTTTTCTCACATACTTCAAATACTTTTTCAAGATGATTTAAGCATGTGCCAAATGTTGTTCCAAATACAGAGAAATCATCCATAAATACTTCTATTCCATGATCAATTAATTTACTAAATATAGACATCATACATCTCTGGAATGTTGCAGGTGCATTACATAATCCGAAAGGCATTCTTTGAAAAGCGAAAGTTCCATAAGGACTAGCAAATGTAGTTTTATTATGATCCTCAGGAGCAATTTGTATTTGATGATAACCGGTATATCCATCTAAGAAACAAAAATACTTATGTCCGGCTAATCTATCAAACATCTGGTCTAGAAATGGTAAAGCGAAGTGATCTTTGCTAGTGGCTGTGTTTAATTTTCTATAATCAATGCATATTCTCCATCCAGTAACTTGTCTTATAGGGATAAGATCATTATTTTCATTAGCTTTGATAGTCACCCCTCCTTTTTTAGGTACACAGTGAATTGAGCTTACCCAAGCACTGTCAGAAATAGGATATATAATACCATTATCTAACCATTTTAAAATTTCTTTCTTGACTACTTCTTTCATTATCAGATTTAATCTCCTTTGTGGATCTGCTTTAGTTTTATGTTCATTATCTAAAATAATTCTGTGCATACAGATTGAAGGACTAATTCCTTTAATATCTGCTAAAGTCCAACAAAAAATTTTCTTATATTTTTTTAACGTATCTAAAAGTTTTTGTTCTTGAGATTCAATTAATTCAGATAAAATAATAACTTGTAGAGTGGAAGAATTACCTAAGTAAGCATACTTTTAATGATTAGGTAACATTTTTAACTCAAGTTCAGGAGGTTTAATAATTGATGGAACTATATTTTTTTCAGTGTTTTCTGTGTTATCAAAAAAGTCAAATTTCTCTTGAATATAATCTAGTTCTTCATTTATATCGGCTTTTTCAATTAATTCAGTATTTTCTTTTTCTAATTTTTTTTCATAATATTCTTTAAAATGTTCTTTTTGTAAATGATCAAGTACTTCCATTCGAAAACACTCATCATCTTTTTCTAGCGCAGGATATTTCATTGATTTAGCAATATTAAAAGTTACTTTTTGGTCATTTACTCTCATAGTTAATTCTCCTTTCTGAACATCAATCGTAGCTTTTCCAGTGGCTAAAAATGGTCTTCCTAAAATGATAGGAATTTCTTTATCTTCTTCCATATCTAGAACAATAAAATCTACAGGGAAGATAAATTTATCCACTTTTACTAATACATCTTCAATAACTCCCTTAGGATATGTAACAGAACGATCAGCTAACTGAAGAGTTACTGAAGTAGGTGAAGTTTCTCCTAATCCTAATCTCTTGAAAATTGATTGAGGCATTAGATTTATGCTTGCTCCTAAGTCACACAAAGCTTTTCCATAGAATTTTTCTCCAATAGCGCAGGGTATAGCGAAACTACCAGGATCTTTTAATTTTTCAGGAAGTTTTTCTGAATAATAGCACTACACTCTTCTCTAAGTGCAACCATTTCATTATCAGTAAATTTTCTTTTTTTATTTAGAATATCTTTCATGAATTTTACATAGTTTGACATCTGTTCTAAAGCTTCTACGAAAGGAATATTTATCGTTAATTTCTTCAAAAGTTCAAGGAATTTAGCAAATTGTTTGTCTTTTTTATGTTGAATTATTCGTTGAGGAAATGGTGGTGGAGGTTTTTCAACAGAAATTTTCATTGGTGTTAAAGGATTTTCTAAGTTTGGATCTTGTTGATTCTTTTCCTTTTCAATTTCTACTTCCTCTTTTTGAATTTCAAGTTCTTTCTGAATTTGAGGTTCTAATTCTTTTCCACTTCGTAATTGTATCGCTTTAATTTGTTCATTTCCCTTGTCTTTAGGATTTATTTCCACATTACTAGGAAATGTTCTAGGTATTCTATTATTAAGTGTAGTAGCGATATGTCCAAGTTGAGTTTCAATATTTTTGATAGCCGTTCCTTGATTTTGTAATTGGTTTCCTTGTATTTGTAATTGATTTCCTTGATTTTGTAAATGTTAACACATATTTAATATTAATTCTTCTATAGATAATTTCTTATCTTTAAATTGAGGGTCATTATTATTAAATCCAGGTGGATAATTAGGTTTATAATTAGGATTTCCTTGATTAGATGGATTTCCTAATTGTTGTGTCATATTATTCATCCATGGTTGATTAGTTGTATTATTATTCCAATTAAAATTAGGATGATTTTTCCATCCAGGATTATAATAATTTGCATAAGGATTATTGGGTCTGTTGTTAATTGCATTAATTATTTCATATTGAGATTGGGATTCTATAAGTTATCTAGATGAATTTTCTTCTGATATAGTTGGAGAGTAATTCATTCCAAAATGATTTAATTCTTTAGATACTGCAGTGATTTGTGAAGCTAACATAGATATTGCATCATTTTCATGAATACTAACTATTTTTTTCGGATTCATTCTATCAGCAGGCCATTGAAAATTATTAGTTGTCATTTCTTCGATTAGTGCATAGGCTTCATCAAATGGTTTTGACATTAATGATCCTCCAGCAGCAGCATCGATGATTGATCTTAAAGATCCTACTAATCCATTATAGAAAGTTTGGATAATTAACTAATCTGGTAACACATGATGTGGGCATTTCCTAAGAAGTTCTTTAAATCTCTCCCAAGATTCATATATTGACTCTCCATCAAACTGACTAAAAGAAGTTATATCATTTCTAAGCTTAGTAGTTTTAGATGGCGAAAAATATTTGGATAGAAATTTTTGTGATAATTCTCCCCAAGTTTTAATAGATCCAGGTGCTAACGAATTTAAACACATTTTAGTCTTATCCCTTAAAGAAAAAGGAAAAAGTCTAAGTCTAATAGCATCGTTAGATACTCCTTCATATTTGAAAGTAGCACATAGTTCTAAAAAACTAGCAAGATGTAAATTAGGATCTTCAGTAGATGAACCACTAAATTGATTATTTTGTACCATTTGGATAATTGCAGGTTTAAGTTCGAATGAATTAGCAGCTACATCAGGGTTTTGAATAGTTAAATGAATTTCATCTAATCTAGGGTTGGCATAATCTCGTAATGGTCTTGGTTGATTTATATTTTCATTTTCAGGTATATTTTCCATTTGTGTTAAATTTATAATTTCTCTTTTTTGTTTTCTAATTCCTTTAATTGTACACTCTAATTCTGAATCGTAAGGTATTAATTTTTCATTTCCAAATTTTTGCATACAATTTTTTTAAATAAAATAGTCCGTTACTTTAGTAAATAATTTCCTTACTTCCCCGGAAAGGACGCCAAAAACTTGACCCACTTTTAATATGTATGCAATTTATGTTTATAGTAACGGTACCAAAAACTTGATCTCGCTTTAAATATAGATATATGTTTTAATGTATAATGTGGATTCTACGCAAGTATACGTATCGTATCAAGTAATACAGGGCTCTAGTGGAGTCCTGGTTATCGATCCCACAGGGAAGTTTTTAACAGATTTGTTATCAGCTAAATTAAAAGGAATTACTTACTAATAAAGTGAACGAAAATTAAAAGTAACTATAGCAACTAAAGTAAACTAATGTTTGAAATAAGTTGATTTAAATAATTCAGAAAAAGTATCCTTCTCCTTGTTTTTAGAAAATTAAGTGAATGATGAATTTAAATAGAAATTTTTAAATTGTATTGTGACAAATAGGAGCATTCCTATTCTTTACCCTTTGGTCTAGGTGCAAAGAATATTGACTAATCCTATGCTTAATTACTGAATCTGCGGCTAGGCTGGGAGGATATTGGCTGCCACTTCAGAGCTCCCACGTTCCCCTCACCTGAGGCCTAACATCTACACTTCAGTTCTCAAACAGTAGGACTGAATTGAGTATTTTAGTCTGTCACACTAAAATATCCAATTCTATGCCCGATAATTAATATTTCTCTTTTTATTTGCACCCGCCTTCCAAGGTTTTTGACTTCCCTGAATATTGGATGTAATTTTTACTATAGTTGATAATTCAACATATTTTAACTAATCAATTGGCCAGATTGAAAGTAAATTAAGTTTTAAGTAAAAATTATCACAATTTATTTATATTATATTATGTGCTTCTATTTAATTTCATCAATCCGCATAATTTTCATAAACAAGAAGAAATACTAAGAAAAACTACTCAGAATGCATGGGAATAAAATAAAGCATGGATTTCATTTAAAGTTAACAGCAATAAACAAAGATACTTATCTTAGTTTCCTCCCAAGCAGACTCCTTGAAGTTCCTTTGACTTTTCCTTCTAGTACAGCAAACTAAATAGCACTCCAATAAACTAATAAAATCACTAATGATAAACAAACTCACTCAGACTCACTAAAATAAACACACAGAAGACTCAAGAGACACTTAAGACAATAGAAAGAGACTCTAAAAAGGGACTCTAAAGGGACTTTTTTAAGACTCAAAAGACACTTTTTTAAGACTCAAAAGACACACTAAAACACTAGAATTTGGCCTCTATTTATAGAGGTAGGCAAAAGTTCAAGGGGTGCTTAAACACCTCTTCAAAAAGTGTCCAGGTTCAATGTATATGCATTTTAAACTGGCTCGCCGTCGGCGGAAAACGACCTCGCCGTCAGCGGGGCTTCTAGAAGGTCTTCAAACCGCGCGATCTCGCTGTCGGCGGGCTCGGGCTCGCTGTTGGTGAGGTAGTTATAATTCCTTCATAAATTCTCCTCACGATCTCGCAGTCAGCGGCCTCGATCTCGCCGTCAACGAAGTGGTTATATTTGCATGAATTTTCCTCCTTTTTGATCCAAATTTGCTCCATTTCATGCTTTTTTCTTCCATCACTTATAAATCTTTATTCCTGCAATAAAATAAAGAAAATACCTTTCTTTAAAGTGCAATTTCATCAAAAATAGATATGAATTTCTTGATGTATTTTTCTGTGATCAGTATACCTGTTCAGAAAAGTTCTCCATATCTCCAGTACCTTCACTTTAAAATGGACTCATATATTTAGGGAAGGTAACCAACCAGCTAACTGGTAGGCCAAACATGCTACATCCACTAGTACTATTTCTTTTTCTGCCACACCTTTTGTGCCTCTTAAGCCTTTACTTTTTGGAGATCTCAATGATCTCCCCTACATTAGATGTATGTAACTCTTTTAATTAAATGAAATTTTCCTTTCCAAATATATATATATATATATATATATATATATATATATATGAATCATGGTGGTTGTGGAGTGTTTTGCTCTGCTAGGGTTTTCAACATGAACCTGCCGGCAGCGGCTCCTCTGGTGGTGAGTCTGGTGGGAGGTAAGTTTGGTTGCTGGTTTCTCCTGGTTGGTAGGAGGTCTGGAGCTTCTTGGTGGACCTCCTTTTGGGTGGTTTGGTCCTTCCCAGGTCTTCCCAAATTGAATTTTACTGTTCCATTGATTCTTTTCTTGGGGGTCTCCGTCTGTGGAACCTAGCTATTTGGCTCTGTCTGGGGGCTGACTCCCTGCAGTTGTGTTACTTCCTCTCTTGACTTACTCTAATGTTGATCTTTTTTCTATTTGGTCTTTTTTATTCCACTGGGTCTGTTCTCTTTCCACTGGCTGGGTGTTTGTTTTGGGTTGAAGTGTTATGGCTTCCCCTATTGATTTGGAAACACATGTGGACTGGGCAAAAGCTACTTATGCATGTGTGGGTGGGAGGGCCCCTTCTACCTCTGATCCTGCCAAGCTAAATTTTCCCCAACATTTACATGGTGCAGCTGCTGGAAAAATTTCATGTCCTTTCATTAGACCTATTGAGGAAAAAGAGGGTTGTCCTGCTGTTATTTTCACTGAGAAAGAACTTGAGAATCTTGATGCTGAAGTAAAACTCACTCTAATTGGGAAGTTTGTATTGGGTCACCCTAAGATGGAACTTGCTAGAAGCTTTTTTGAATCTCTAAATTTCACTGGTAACTAGAGAATAGGTCTCTTGGATGGCAAAAATTTGCTCATCAACCTATCAAATGAAGAAGACTATGCTCGGATGTTTGCAAAACAGGTTTTAACCATAGCAAGAATGGATACGAAATTGCTTAAGTGGACAGCTGATTTTGACCTCAATAAAGACCCCCCCCATAGTTCCAATTTGGTTCAAGCTACCTAATCTTCCCCATAGATATTTTAATCTGACTGCACTATTCCAAATTGGGAGATCCCTGGGTACTGGATGTAGCAACAATAAATAAGGCTAAACCAGAAATGGAAAGGATTCAAATTGAAAGGGATATTACCCTTCCTGACATCAAGAAAGTTTTGATAGGCTTTCCAACTGAGGGACAATGGCAAGAAGTTATTATGCAGCAGAAACCTTATTTCTTCACCCACTGCAAAATTTTTGGTCATACAAATGATAAGTGCTACAGGTTACACCCCCCTCCTAGGAAATTCACTAATTTGGAAAATACTAAGTCATAATCTCATCTCAATGTGGTACCCAGTGTTCCTTCTGCTGAGGGGCAAGTGATTCCTAAACAATTGTTGCCTGGTTCTAGTAATCTAGCTGAACAGACAGTTCCCATCACCCAAGTTAAGGGGAGGTTGGGAATAAAGTTCCTAGCTCACCTGCTGCCTTGGGGGACCCCTTAACTACAGGCAGTCAAGACCATTCTAATTGGATTAGAAGGGAAGAAGAGGCAATCCAAATCATCACTCCATTACAGTCTTCTATCCATACCCTGGATACTGTGTAACTCAACACTAAATCTCAGAATGAGAATATTTCTGATGACCTTATAAATGTTATGCAACACAGCCTTGAGGGGAAGTGGCGTACCCAAGTATCAAGAAAGAAAAAAAAGTCAATTTCAGAAGTTCAAAAATTGGGGTCCCCTCTAACTCTGGGGGAGTTGGCAGGCACTTCTAAGACCAGGGGCAGGTCCAAAATTGGGGTCCCCTCTAACTTCCTCCCCCCCTCAAAATATAAATGATAAATTTCCTTTATTGGAACATTAGGGGAATTGCTAATCCCCTCTCAATTAAAAGACTTATCTCTCTCAATAGGAAACATAAACTCTGGTGCATTACTATTTTTGAACCTCTTGTGTATAAACATCCTCTCAAAGTCCTCAGGAAACTTAATGGTTTCACTCACTATGCTAATTGCAACAATAAGATTTAGATTTTTTACAGGAAGGAAATTACCTGGTCTGTGTTGGTGGATCATCAGCGGTTCATTCACTCCTCTTTCAGGATCAATAAGCATAGTGGCTTTGCCACTTTTGTTTATGCAGGATGTAGTAAAGAAGATAGAATGAATCTTTGGGCTAACCTTCATTGTATTGGAGAGCTTTTACCTTCCCCTTGGCTGGTGGGAGGGGATTTCAATGATATTGGCTCTACTGCTGAAAAGTTGGGGGGCAGACCACCAAATATTGTTAGGATGACTTCCTTCAATGATAACATTCAGGTAGTAAATCTTTTTGATATTGGTTTTAGGGGCCCTTCTTAGACTTGGAAAAGAGGTAAAATGTGGGAAAGGCTTGACAGAATTTTGGTTAATAATAACTGGCTCAATAATTGGCTTCTGACTACTGTGACTCATCTCTGCCTTGCTGGGTCTACAAAAGATAGCCTCTAGCTTTGGAAAATTCAGGAAATGTTCCCAAGATCGGAGGCTACAAAAGCCCTATGGTCTCATGTCATGGTGAATTGTATGCAAGGATGGAGAATTAAAATACTCAGAACAGTATTAAATTAATTAAAAATAAAACACTCAACAAAATAACTTAATTCTTTTTCCACATTAATCTCCTCTATTCACTGAGCAAGAGGGTATTTTTAGTTTATTTTTAGGATTTTCCTACACAAAGATATGCATTTTCAAAGGTTCAGGGATTTAAATAATTCAGAAAATCTGGAATTTCCTACTTAACCACGTCGGCGCCAACTCAACCTACGGTGGGTCGAAGCTCCACGTGTCGCTTCCTGATTCGGCGCCGCCATCTGACTCGGCAGCCACGTGGCCCACGGTTCATGTTCTGTTGCTTCGTCCGGCTTGATCCTGGTCATCCGTCTGATACACGCGTGATCCGATGACATCCGTTCATCGTCCCAACTGGTGTGAGCCGAGAACCATCCACCTTCTGGACCTAATATCTCACTCGATACTCAACCAAATCGAGTGCGGTTTCTTCCTACATTATCTTCTAGACAAGGGCTACAAATCAATATGGCTAATGCGCATTGAAATTAAGTGAAACAAAATGGAGAATCACTGGAAAGCTCGGGAGCAATAGGAGTTTCCATACCTTGGTAGGTGGAAAGTGCTTAGGACGGGTCCTAAACAACTTTTCAATGCTTCTGGGATTATTTCGAGTCTAAAAGAATTTCATTGTATAGGTGAATTGATCATCCATGAATTTGGTTGAATCTTGTTTCTTGCTCAGTGAACTTGGACATTTTTTATTATCTGATGAGTAAAGTGACATTTCACTTGATGTTTTATTCAAGAATTATAAGAGTGATAGCCTTCAGGGGCAAATCGGTCCATTAGAGGATTTAACCATTCTTAATTGAAGTTGAATTGATGATTTAAATATGATTATAAATTTTCCAAATTGAGTTCTTAAATGTTTTGGATCATTTAAATTGATAAGTTGTTTTTGGGTTTCTTTAATTTAGTTGAGTTTTAATGATTTAAGTTTGTTGCAACTTAATCATGATATTTTCAATATATATATATATATATATATATATATATATATATATATATATATGGTTTAAAACTTTAATGTCTCGATTGTGATTGTTTTGAGTTAGTCTTAATATTTCAGTTTTGTTTTGATCTTAGTTCTGGGTGATTTCAAATGGATTGATTTTAATATTTTAAGTTACTTTAATTTGAATTTAAGTCATCTTTCATTAACTTAAGTATTCTTAAGCTTTTAATTTAATTATAAAATTTTCAAGATCATTCTTTTTAGTTTCAAAACATTATTTATTATGACTTCATTAGTAATGATTAAGTGATGTTCGATCAATTCATTGATTTAGGGTTCAATTTCAAAGTATTAAAATCTTCCTGAGTCAAAATCCCTTAACCTTAAAAACTCACTTATTTAATTAACTTCCAAAATTTAATGATTTAATTAATTAAGGTATATATATTTTTGTAAATATTCAAGGTGATTAATGGGTTTCTACCCTTTAACTCCCTTAGTTTCAATCATCTTAAAGGGAATTAAGATCAAATATTTTACCCTCCTTTTGTTTAAGCCTAAAGATTAATTAAGGTTAAAGCCTTTTAATTACCTTAATGTCCTCTTAAGCTTATTCATCCCATATTTCATTAAATCAAGCTCAAATGAACTTGAAATTTTTATGTCACCTCACCCACATGTCAATTAAGACATTAGAGGAGAAAATGTGATTTTTTCATTTTTTAATTTAATTTATATAATTATTTTAGTGGAAAATAAGGAATTTCCATGAAAATTCAACAACATGACCAAGGCAAAGTTTGTGCCCTTAGGAAAATTATGAGAGATTCCTACAGACTAGAGGATCACTTGGACCAATTTTGGCGATTTTTTGAGTTACATTTTATTTATTATAATTATTTTAACTTTTGAGGTATTAATTATTTATAAAATAAAATTAAAATTTAAAATTAAATTTTATATTTTTCTTAAATCTCTCTGACCCCAATGAACTCAGAGAAATAAATTATATATATTTTTTTATTTTTATTTAAATTTTTAGAATTATTTTAGTGGGAAAGTTTGAAAATTCCATTTTTAATGTTAAAAATTACATTAAGCCTTTAAAATTCAATATCTTCTCCTAGGGACTTAGGAATAATATTTGGTTGGTTCTTAAGTGATTAGGAAACAAAATATGATATTTTTGTGAATTTTATTATTTTTATGATTTTTATTATTTTTTAATTATTAAAATATTCAAAATAAAGTTTAAAAAAAAATTTAGAAAAATTCCAATTTTAATTTTCTTAGGCTTCTCTGATACCAAAGAGGTCTCAAAATGAATTTGGTGGATTTTTGAAATGTATTTTGAGTTTTATGAATTTTTAAAGTTTAAAAATGGCCATGTTACTTAGAAAATTCATTTAGTGGGTTAAATCATTTACAATTGATTTCAAATTTTTATGTGAGACTCCTCTAACCCTAAAGATCAGTAGAGAATTGATTTTGTGTTATTTTAATGAGCGGTTGTTTCAACTTAATTTAATCTTAATTTTAGGGTTTTAGCCAAATTAGAGTTCATTTAAATGTGTTAAGCCAAGTTATAATTTTTTTAGGGTCCTCTGGTCTAGAGATACTTCCCCTAATTTTTTTGGATTTTGTTAATCAACATGCTAACTATTGGAATTAAAATGCCAAAATAGACGCATAAATTTGGAAAATAGATAACTTGCCACAGAGATAGCCTCTGGCCTTAGAAAATTCAGGGAATGTTCCCAAGATCAGAGGCTACAAAAGCCTTATGGTCTCATGTCATGGTGAATTGTACACATGGATGGAGAATTAAAGTACTCAGAACAGTATTAAATTAATTAAAAATAAAATACTCAACAAAATAAATTAATTCTTTTTCCACATTAATTTCCTCTATTCACTTAGCAAGAGAGTATTTTTATTTTATTTTTAGGATTTTCCTACATAAATATATGTATTTTCAAATTTTCATGGATTTAAATAATTCAAAAAATCTAGAATTTCCTACTTAACCACGTCGGCTTCAACTCAACCAATGGCAGGTCGAAGCTCCACGCGTTGCTTCCTGATTCGGCGCCGCCATCAGACTTGGCAGCCACGCTGCCCGCGGTTCATGTTCTGTTGCTTCGTCTGGCTTGATCCTGGCCATCCGTCTGATACACGCGCGATCCGACGACATCCATTCATCGTCTCAACTGGTGTGAGCCGAGAACCATCCACCTTCTAGACCTAATATCTCACTCGATACTCAACTAAATCGAGTGTGATTTCTTCCTACATCCTCGTCTACACAAGGGCTACAAATCCAGACGGCTAATGTGCATTGAAATTAAGTGAAACAAAATGGAGAATCGCTGGAATATCGGGAGCAAGAGGAGTTTCCATACCTTGGTTCAAGAGGTGAAGCCTCAATTAAATGTGCTTGGAACGCTTGTTGGAGCTGGAGGAGCCTACGGATGAAGCATCTGGTCCTAGTGAAATGCCTAGGTAAGACTTCGTCTAAGTCTGATTTTGAGCTCTGGTCGATAGAACAACTGGCTGGTCTGGTGAGGGGGCTTTTACTGGGGAACTTCTTCTCTACCTCTGGTGAAGGTGTGGGAAGAGTTAATTGGGTTTCTGCGGAGTTTCAAGGGTTGTCCTATTTTTGTCCTGAGATTGAGCTCTGAACTTGAGCTCAACCAGTGGGGTTCAAGGAAGAAGTTGGGGAGATTTGGGTGAGTTTAGGCTAGTGGTGGCTCTCAGTTTTGACCCCCTCCAGTGACTAGGTTGGCTGGCAAGGACAGGGGAGCTGGCCACAAGTCAGGTGAGTCAGTTGGGAAGGTTTAATCGTGATTACTCAGTTATGGGATGGTTTGGGGTGAGGTAAAAGAGGATTTATCCACTTAAGGGAAGAGATCCATTAAAATGGGGGACCCTTGGTCCATGGCTCACTTAGCTTGGGCTAGATGGATCTAGGGTTGTTCCTAGGGTTCAAATGGTGGCTGTGGAAAGGTTGGTTTTGCCACATTTGGTTCAATTTGGTTTGATTAGGCCATATGTTTAATTTGGCTCACTTGGGTTTATGTTGTGATAACTTGAGTTTGGATTTGATTTAAGTCCAAGTCTCTTGAGCAACATTGTAGAAATGATTGCCATGAAGAACTTTCATGAAGACATGGAAAGGCTTTGAGTTCAATTGATAGGTCAATTAGGTGGATTTAGGGATTTTGGTTAATTTAGGCAAGGTTGGATCAAGTTGGGTCCAAGTTGGTTTAAGGTGGCGTTTAGACCTAATTGAAAGATTCAAATGGTTGAGGGGAATGTATTGAAGAGTTCCCAACATCAATTCGGTAGAAATTTTAGGATTAGGCCAATCAATTTGGTAGGTTTAGGGCATGAATTCACTTTAGGTTAAAATGGGGTATTTGGATTTCAAATTGATTTAGGTTAAGCTTAGGCTCAAATTGGGGTAATTGAAGGTTGCATGGGCTTCATGGGAATGTCATGGAAGGTTTGTTATTGAAATTTGGGAAATAAAAGTTGACATTAGGTTAATTGGGGAATTTTGGATTAATTGGGCAAAATTAGGGATTTATGTTTCAAATGCAATTGAACTCAAATGTGAATCAATTTGGCATTGGATTTAGTTTTATTGGTAGTGGGGATGTTGAATTAGAGTTTGGAATTGAAATTGGTCAAGATTGAGGTCAAATGGGTTGATTTGGTTTGATATTGGGTCCATTTAGGTTAATAATGGGTTAAATTAGGGATTTTGATAAAAGTATGTTATTTTGGTAAAATTGGCCTATGGTGTAGTTGGAAAAAATGAAATTGGGAATATTCAGGATTTTTTGGAATTTTCTGAGACTTTTTGAAATTTTTGGGCTAAAAGGGTATTTAGGGTTATGAGAGGTTATTTAGAGGGTATTGGGATATTTTGGTGGATTTAAGAGTTTGGAATAGTTTTAAAATGATTTTTAGGATTTTAAGGAATTTTGGGTAATTTTTGGGAATTTTTTGGAGGGTTTTGTGGTTGTAGGGGCAATCTAGGTAAATTTTGGGTAGGCTTGAGGACCCAATGTCAAAACCAGAAATTTTAGTAAAATGGAATTTTGGTATGGTTGAGGGGGTGGAAAAGCTTAGAGTGAGCCATGGACCATTAAATGTCCATTTTGAACATCTCATAGGTTGTTCTTAACCCTCTTAGCCAAGGGCTAGGGGTTTAGACTTAGCCACATGAGTGTTGTAATGAACCAGGAGTCAAGATTGGGGAAGGATGGTTCAGGGTTTAGGATGAGTTTAGGAGTGTAGTGTGTGCAAGCCAGACCTCACCAAGACCAGGCCACCCAGGGTAGTCCTAAGGCTTGAACATCCTATAGGAATTTATCTTTGTCTTCCTACACATTGGTCTCAACTTTCCAAGTGACTTAGTGGTTAATGACCATCTATGTAGCATTCCAAAAAAAATCAAGATTTGGTTTGAATTTCTAAAAGGTGGGTTCCATCTCTAGTCTTCTAGGATAGTCAAGGAGAAGTCCTATGGCTAGGTCCTAAGCACTAAAAGGAAAGAAAAGAGCTCACCAAAAATGAGGTCAACACTTTTATATATAAAATCCATGTTTTATTGTATCTTCTCTATGAATTCTGAGTAGTCTCCCTTGTCTTTCTTCTTCCATAGAGATTTGATGATGGATTGATGTGGATTTGATGTGTTTTTAATGTAATAAAGAAATTATGATGATTTTTTATTTCAAACTTAATTTACTTTTCGATTTGGCCAATTGAAATGTTAAAATATGTTGTTGAACATTGAGTTTGAAAGGATTTAATGTCCTACAACGATAATGAAAGATCCATTCAATTTCTATGAATGAACTGCGTAGTTCACGGGAATTGAGTGCAAATAAATAGGAAAATATGTTTTGATGGACTTCAATGTGGAGATTTCAGGGTAACAGACTGAAATCCCCAAATTGGTTCTAAGATTAGTAAATAATATCAAAGGTTAGCCTTCGGGTGAAGGGTGAGTGGGAGCTCTGAAGTGAGAGCCGGTATCCTCCCAGCCTAACCTTAGATTTAGTAACTAAACTTAAGATATGTCAATGTTCTTTTCTTACTTAGAAAAGGGGGTACTCTTTTAAGGGTAAAGAATCATCTATGCTCCTATTTGGCACAATAACATAAATATTTGTTCCATATCAATCCACACATCATATTCTCATTGCAAGAGGAAAGATACTTTTCTCATATATCAAAAACCTTTCAAATACTAAATTTAGTGTGTCTATTAGTTAATTTTGTTTTTAAAGTTGTTAGAAGTAATTGTAGTTAGTTAATTGTTAATGTTTCCTGCATAATAGTAGTAAGTAGTAAACTTTAATTGCGAATTAAAAATCAGATTTTAGTGCTACGTTACTTATATTGTGAACGCTTTCTCATATTCCAAACTTCCCTGTGGGATCGATAATAAGGACTCCATTAGAGTCTTGTTTTACTTGATACGATACGTATACTTACGTTGAATGTTTGGACTTAACAAAATTATCATAAATATATAAATTTGAGTTCATAAATTCTTGAAATATAAGTCCGATGCATCAACCTCTCATCCTAATTTTTTACAGCTGGTATCAGAATCCTGGCTTTCTCAATTTCCTGGTGTTGATTGGCAACACCTTTGGGGCCTCCAAAAAAATCTTGCATATCATTTAAAGAAGTGGAATTAGAATGTCTTTGGTTATGCTTTTAAATAAGTTGAAGCTCCTGAATCCCTTGTCCAACAATTGGAACAAAAGTTTGAGCAGAATCTTATTAAGGAGGAGGATCTGCACTGTGCAAATGAGCATCTACTGAATGCTTTATCCACTCTTGACAGCTTTTTGAAACATAAAGCTGCTCTTAGTAGGTTTGTTGATGGGAATAGAAACACAAAGTATTATCATGCTTGTATTAACTATAGAAGAAAGTTTAATGCCATTTATAGGATAAAAAGTGTATATGGTGCCTGGATTACAAAAAATTGAGGAGATTGCAATGGATGCTGTGCATTATTTTAAAACTCTTCTTACTCAACCTAACTTACCCAGATCTCCAATTCAGCAGGATGTCTTCCCCTACAACCTTTCCTCAAATGAATTCTTACATCTAGCTGATATTCCTACTAAAGATGAAATTTGGCAGGTACTCAATTCCATTAATAGCAATAGGGCTGCTGGCCCTGATGGTTTCTCATCTGAATTTTATAAGAAATCTTGGTCTACTGTCAAAAAGGAGGTGGTGAATGCAATATAGTCCTTTTTCATGGGTAGTGATCCTCCCATTGCTTTATGTTCTTCCACTATTGTGCTTATTCCTAAAGACAATTCCAAAAAGTCATGGGCCAATTTCAGACCTATCAACTTGACCAATGTTATTAGAAAGATGATTAACAAGATTATTATGAAACGTTTACAGCTTTTTCTCCTTCCATCATTGCTGAAAATCAGTCTGCCTTTGTTCATGGAAGGAATATCACTGATAATGTACTTTTAGCACAGGAGCTGCTGCTAGATCTGGATCAGGTTTGCAGAAGTGGCAATATCATCTTCAAATTGGACATTCAAAAAACTTATGATATGATCAGATGGGATTTTATTGTGGATGTCCAAAAGGCCAGAGGTTTCCCTAAATTCATTTCCTTGATTAAGAGATGGTTAAATAATAACAACAATTCTGTACTAATCAATGGTCAGTTGCATGGTTCTCTTAAAGCCAATAGAGGATTAAAACAAGGAGATACTTTGTCCCCTACTATCTTTATCCTTACTTTAGACTATTTATCTAGACTTTTAAACAAACAATTTTCTATCTCCCCACATATGCATTATAAGAGCAGGTCAAATATTTATATTTCACATCTTGCATATACTGATGATATTGTCCTCTTCTCAAGGGCTTCTAAAATGGTTGTTAAATCCTTATTTAAATGTCTACATACTTTCCAGGATTCTTCTCGCCTCTCTTTCAACCTTCAAAAGTGTCTTATCCTATTCAGCAAGAAAGTCAGTGCTCAGTTAAAACACTGGATCATTACTTATACCAACTTCAAGGCCACAACTCTTCCTCTTAATTACCTTGGGGTGCAATTGTTGAAGGGCAGATCCAAATAGGTCTAGTTTGATGGTATCATTGAAAAAATTTAGAGTAAACTCAACTGTTGGTCTAATGCTTTCCTTTCTAATGGTGGGAGGGTCACTTTGCTGAAAAAGCATGCTTACATCTCTCCCTTCCTACCTACTACAAATGAATATTATGAAAAAAAGTACACAACCTATTTTATAAAGGACCTTCAATAGATTTCTGTGGGCTGGTCAAAGGAAGCAAATGCAATGGTTTAGTTGGCAAAAGGTTTGTAAACATCTAACTGCTGAGGGCTTGGGCTTTAGGGGGCTTCACCACCTCAACACTGTCAATTTATGCAAACTATGGATCAAGTTCAGACAACAAAACTGTCTTTGGGCCAGATTTATGCTGGATAAATACTGCAGAAATTCCCACCCATCCTTGATCACTAGAAGACCTGTGGATTCCAAAATATGGGTAAATTTGTTGAATATCAAAGATAAAGCTGAAGAACTTTTTATCTGGGAGCATGGGGAAGGACATGTGAATTTTTGGCTGGACAATTGGCTTACTACTGGTAAACTCTATCAGGAAGAGTCCAATACTGTTAACACTGGTTTAGTTGTTGCTAATTGTTGGAGGGATGGTCTTTGGGGCGTTTCCCTTATCCCAGATTGCCTCTCTCCAAATCTTATTACTGAAATTCTGCATACCCCCATTAACTATAATGGTACTGATAAGATCCATCTCAAGAATACTACACACCAATCCTCATCTTCTTTTATCTACTCCTCTTTATTTCATTGGGATCAACTCCTTTGGGGCTCCATTATTTGGAGCAAGTTTCTTACCCCCTCTATGTCCTTCTTCTTTGGAGACTGTTTCACAAGATCCTCCCCACTAATGATATCCTTAAACTCAAAGGAATCAGGGGACCCTCTAGATGTTATTTCTATCACACTGAAGAGGAATATATTGACCATTTGTTCTTCAAGTGCACTTATGTTCAAATGGTGTGGTCCAACTTCCTCAGCCAATTATCCATTCCAACTATCAACCTTAGCTGGTTTTCCTTTTTCTTAAGTTGGCATGTTTGGCATTCTCATCAACTCTTCACTGTTTTTAGGAGTATGGCTTGGTTTATTTGGTTGGCAAGGAATCAACTTAAATTTGATATGGTGCCTGCCTATCTCTCCCCTCCAGGTGGCAAGTCACTGCATTAGCTTTTTTTCCAGGTTAATTTAATATAAAGGCTTCCCAAATATCTATAAGAAGGAGGTTTCTGGTACTTTGGCTCCCCAAAAGTTTTCTCTTGTTCATTGGAAAAAACTGGTGTCTCCATGGTCGAAAGCCAATACTAATGACAACTTCCTTAATGATAGTGCTAGGATTGGTGGGGTTTTCAGAGATCATTCTGGCAATTGTCTACTACACTTTCAATCTCCTGTATGTGCTTTTGATGCTCTGGAAACTGAAGCCATGGATATTTTTTAGGCTATCAAAATCTCCCTCCAATGTCACATACACTTCCTGATTATTGAATCTGACTCTGAAATTTTGGCATCCTCTCTTAAAGGGACATCTTCCCCAACTTGGTAAATTCTTTCTTAGGTTACACAGATCATTGGTCTGTCTCAGCAGTTGAATGTTAGGTACCAATTTTTGGCTAGAGAAGGAAACTTACCTGCTCACTAGTTAGCTAAACAAGGAAGATGTAATCAAAAAATTGTTATACATAGAACTCCCTCCCCCCTCTCACTTTTGCTTCATGGGGACTCGCTTGATCTCCCCTAGATGCCTTCTTTTGGGCCATCTAAGGTAGTTTTTTGAATATATATATATATATATATATATATATATATATATATATATATATATAAACATATATACTTATATAATATATAAGGAGAGTCAAATACATTTATATGTATATAACTTAAAAAGAAATGTAAAGAAGGTAATAACTAAAGTTGCAAAAAAACTCTGCCGAGCAAATGGAAACCAACGTAAAGCAAAATAGGAAACAGAGAAAAATAACCAGCCCAAAATGGGAAAGCCAACATAAGAGGAGTAAATTAAACTGATAGAAACACTATGGCCAAATAAACGGAGTATCCAAATTATCACCCGTTAGCAGCACCGATAACTCCGGAGGCGGCTCAGTTCCCACCAAAATCTGGGTAGACAAAGAACCGACATTGGCCAACCAATGAGCCGGTCTATTAGCTTCCCAGTAAGTAAATTTCCAAATAATTGAGGTCTGGAATATGAGGCGAGTAATGTGATTGATGTAATACAAAATATTCCAGGGAACATTACGACGATCAGTTAAAGCATGGACAATAGTGGTCGAGTCCGTCTCAAACTCAACATTTAGCCAATTCAAATGGACCGCAATAGTGACAGCCAAGAAAAGCTCATGGGCCTCAGATTCCAACAGATCATCAGCAACATAGGGAGAAGAAAAGAAAATAAGCAATGTCTATAAGAATTCCAAGCAATACCTCCATCCCCAGCACCCAAAGACCGCCAGCTACTATCCACATTGAATTTAATTCAACCAAACAAAGGCGGTCGCCATCTCACCAAAAGAGGGAGTTGTGGGGAAGGCCTCGAGGCAACGTTAAGACCTTCATTTTAAAAATAAGTAATGTCCGAGAAGAAAGATGCCTTCATATTACTCAAGTGATACACATTATTTATATAAGCCAAAATATTCGAAAAAATGAGATTGGAAGAAGGAGAGATGTCTTTGTGTTTCGTATCATTTCGGGCTATCAATAAAAACCTAGCATAAAATGGACGGATAAATAGATAAAAAGTGATTATCACGCTCATGAAAGCCCCATAAATCGGATATACCTGCCCCGAAATAACATTAGTTCCGAATAAAAGGCCCCCTTCCCGCCATATAGATAAAGAGAGGGGACATAAGAAATATGTGATGTAATGATTCTTCATTAATCTTACACAAAGGGCAAACAAATGCTAAATGGAGCCCTTTCAGCTTAAGGATATCATAGCAAGGGACCATATTGTTAAAGAGTTTCCAAGCTAAAAACAACATAGATGGAGTTAAAGCCCGAGACCAAATTTTCTTACCCCAAGCGTTAGTCGAAAACCGATGCATAGAAAAATAAATAGCTATAGAAATCAATCCGTTGGGGGCAATTTTCATCTGAGGAGAATCATCCTTCTGATTATCAAAAGGAATGGAAGAAATAAATATGGTATTATCAGTCCCAACCAATTGATGGAGTAACGGGATATTCCAAGAGCCGTCCAACCAAGTATAAGACACAAGAAGGTCTTCCTGATCATCCTGACCAGGGGAAAAATTAACCTGTGACCAAGAGTCATGCCAAAACGATATGTTACCACTACCCAGCTCCCAGAAGATAAGGTGTTTGGCCAAATCTCTACTTATAAGAAGCATTTTCCACAAGTTGGAGTCCCACTTCCTCCAGAGAACAAGTAAGTGATTATTACAATACTTAGCATACATAAAGGAAGCCCATAGCGAACCCCCTTTCCTAAAATTGAGCCAGTGTTTGAAAAGATTGATTTCAACAATGTGATGAAGTTCTTTGAAGCCCAAACCACCAGTAGTGATGAGTTTGCAGACCTTCTTCCAATTGCTCCACTTCATGCCCGAGTAAGTACCAGCCCATAAGAATTTGTTGAAACATCGTTCAATACTTTTCAGAGTGGTACTTTTGATGGGCAGAACCTGTAAAGCATACAACCATAAACTTTACAGAATACTTCTAAGCACCATAATACGTCCCCCAAATGAAAGGAACTTATTCTTCCAATCCAGGATACAATTCTTAATTTTCTCCACAACGTCGTCCAGTTGAGTTTGCCTCATTCTGCCCTTTAACAAATGAACACCCAAATATTCTAAAGGAAGCGCAGAGAGAGCAAAACCAGTATAGTGAGTGGCCCAAGCAGTACGCCTACCATCCATCCCTTTACCAAAAAATAAATTGCATTAATTAGCACTGAAATGTAACCTCGAAGTATTCTGAAAATCTTCTAACAAATGGAAAATCTTCATAATAGAACCTTCAGAAGCATTAGAGAAAATAATAACATCATCCACATAGGCTAAATGGGAAATCATAATTTTGGCTTTAGAAGCATAGTGAAGATGTGGCATACATCCAAAAAGATCATTGAGAAGCAGGGAGAAATAGTCCAAGACCAAAATGAAGATAGTAGGTGACAAAGGATCGCCCTGCTTGATGCCTTTATCAAGGAAATAAGAGGTTGTAGAAATTGTAACAAAAAGGTGCTAAAAGGCTTAACAAGCATCAAAATTAGGCACCATTAAAAGAATAAAATGGCCTAATAAACGTTCACTGTAAAGTGTGCTTGAATCCTCATGAACCACAACATTAATGCATAACAGCCAAACTAAATTTTTGCCCCAGAACCTCTTGACCAAACAAGAACACTGAGCAATGAAGCAAGAAGATTATATCTTAGTAGTTAAACAAGTGACCAAGCAAGAATATCGAGTTGACAAGAGATAATATCGAACAACTAGGCAAGAATGTTGAATGGCCTAGCAGGAATGCCGAGCAGCCATCCCAAGGAGATGCCGAGTAAAGTTTTTGGCAACACCACCTCTTCTACAGAATTTTTTTGGCCAACCCCCAGATCTCCCACAAGAGGAGTTTTAAATTGGTAGAGGAGAGGAGAAGCTACCACCCTTGACTTACCTGGGTGGTGGGCCAAATGCGAAAAATTTGGGGCGGAAACGATAAGAGGCGCATGGGGGAGGTGGTGACAAAGTGAAGAAGCTTTACCAGAGATTTGGAGCACGGGGAGGGGACCTCGGGCTAATGCTTCGCGAAGGGAGAAGAGGACTGCTCGGTTCGGCTAGGGCTCACAACAAGAAGGAGGATAGGGGCATGGATTTCACGAACCGGAAGTAAGAGGGGAGTGGATTTCGTAAATTAGGGATTTAGGTGTTTTAATTCTTTTTTTTTAATTAATGTTTTATTCAAATCTCACCGATTCGGACAAAATCAAACCCACACAAAACAATATAAAAATTAATTTCCTTCCTAGGTAATTTGACGTTCCGGACGCACCGATGTGGTTCGTTTCGTCATCTGGGGTTGTTTAGACAACCTCATCGATGATCGAGTCAAAACTATGTCAAATTCAATTTTCATCAAAATTTCATCTCGTGATCGATGGTTTCAAAATTCAATTTCAATTTTGATTAATTATGAAGCAAATAAATGTTTATCTGATGCAAATTTCACTGTTTGAATGTGTCGATGATCTGAATTATGAAATTCGTGCGTGCGACGGTGTGAATTGTGAACGGGGCAACCCTAAGGCTTACTGGTCCTATGGGGACTCATTTTAAGCTCTGTCGTTTTAGTTTCGACCTTCTATATGTTACAGGTTTATAACCATACATGCGGAACTTCAAGTACAAGTGGGGAGTCGGTTCAAGCTTCTAAAATAAGGTGGGTCCCATTTCTAGTCCTCTAGGATAGTCAAATAGGAATCCTATGGCTAGATCCTAAGCACTAAGAAGATGAGAAAGGCCTCACCAAAAATGAGTTCAACAAATGAACCCCTAATAGGTGTGGTGTGCTAACTAAGCGCACCGCATGTATTGGCGTTGATTAAAGAAATCAATGAACCAACACAGACGTTCCAAGCCCACACACTTAGAACAACACAGAGAAAGAGTGAATAATGTTCCGCTGGGGAGTATCATGTAGATATTTGAAACTAAAGATTCTGGAATTCTCACTGGGGATTAAGAGTTGATTTTTCAATTTAAGAGCTGCAAATTTTAATTTTGAAATTTCAAATTTCAAATTTGGATTTAATTTATTTCACTTTTCTTTCGACTTCAATTTCAATTTGGATTTTGATTTCATTTTGATTTAAATTCCAATTTCAATTTTGGTTTTATGCAGAGAAAAGAGTAGGGCGAAGGCCCACCCAAATGCATATGTATGCTAAGAAGGAAATAAGATTGAGCTTATTTTAATTGTGCTGAGGAAGAATATGACAAAGCCTATCCAAAATACATAGTGTTTTAATTTCAATTTTGTGTTGAGAGGGTTAAATATTGAGATTACTGAGAAAGGAGTAGGACTGTGTCTATCTTGAATGCTGAGAATTTCTGAGAAGGGAGTAGGGCGGAAGCCTATCCCAAGTGCTGAGAATTGCTGAGAAGGGAGTAGAGCGGAAGCGTATCCTAAGTGCTAAGAATCGCTGAGGTTGCTGAGATTGCTCAGATTACTGAGTGCTGAGATTACTGAGATTGCTGAGATTGCTGAGTGATGATATTATGAAGAATTTTGCTGAGATGCATTTATGCAGAGATTGAGAGAAATTTTACTGAGATTCATGATGAATTTTTGCTGAGATTGAGAAAAATTTTGTGAGATTCATGAGGAATTTTTTTTGTTGAGATTCAGTTTATGTAGAGAGTATGAAGAATTTTGCTGAGATGTATTTATGCAGACACAATGAAGAATTTTGCTAAGATTTGGTTTATATTGAGATTGAGAAGGATTTTGCTAATATTTGGGAATGTAGAGATTTGCAAAGATTTATGAAGGCAGGGCCTGAAAAATTTTGCTGAGATTTATGGATGCAGAGATTTCGAAAAATATTTTGTAAGGTGCAGAGAATGTTTGTAGAGGTTCATGCAATGCTGGATTTTATTGAAATACTTGTGCAGAGATTTTTGAAAATTTATGAGGTGTAGAGTTTTATTTTGATGTTGACTTTCATCATTTTTTTTATTTGATGCAAATTTTTTATTTCGTTGCATTTTTTTAGGATTTAGACCCAAGTTTATACAAGTGCAGCATCAGTGGTTTGTAGGACAAGAGTTTTTATTTGAAACATCACGATGCGCAGTACTTCTGAGGTATCGTCCACTGACTAAAAGCAAGTGTTAGAGAATAACTCTACTCTTTAAGTTGCTGTCAAAATTATATTCTTTCAAGCACATATAAAGATGTGTTATCTCTAAGGACATCATAGCTGAAGAGGCCACAACCTCATAGCTCTGTTGGTAGCAGTTGCCATTTGATTTTGTCACCAATTTTTGTAAAGGATATTCACATTGCCTTTGAGAAATTGCTCTGACGTTCTTTGAATTGACATTGGAATTGGAATTGCTGGGTACTAAAGATATGACTTTAGGGTTGAACTTCCACAAATTACTAATATTACATCCCCCTCTTTAATTTCCTTCTTTCTGGGCCTCAGCAGATTTCAAAATTTATGATCGTGCGATCAAAACATTTTTCATTTCCAAAGGATATTTTAAAGTTTGTTAATAGACAACCAAAAGACACAAGATCGCTTAACTATCTTCAGAGTATAATATCAGAATAACTCTCTTAAGAGAACCTTTCAAGTTTTATTAATTAGGGGGAGAACCCAGACACCGATTTTTGATCTTGTGCCCAACTTAAGCTTCTTCTCAATGAGACATTTTCTTTTATTCCTCTTTTTTTTCTCTTCTTTTTTCTTTTCTTTCTTCTTCTTTCTTTTCATCTTCTTCTTTTTTTTGAGAATTACTATATCTGGTGAAGCAAAATTTAAAGATTTTGAATGTCTAAACTCCCCTAATTAAAAATTCTCGAATATCTCTTAATATGAATTTTGAGATATTATTGCTCATTCAGAAATCAGGACCCAGTCACTTGGTAGAAAGTTAAAAGACTCGCAATATCCTGAGTCAATTACTCGTATTTCAACCACACTACTTTATTCTGAAATCAACATAGGACCCAGTCAGAGTTCTTTAAAGTGAAGAGCCCAGTCATTAGAACGTCAATTTCATTTTCCCTGAAGTCATAGTCATATAAAATATCCAAAATTTTCTTTGGGATGATGAGCTTTCCAAACATTGAACAATTCTGGACAACAACAAACTCCTTTTCTTTCATTCATTACGGTGGGAGGGATGGGACAGGCTAACATCAATTTAGCTAAAGTCCCATTACATTGATTGTAGTAATCAAAAGATAAACCCTACTTTCTCTTAATAGAGGTAACGTCTCGAATTCTGCTTTCTAAATTGCATCGAATCCGTTTGGATCTGATTCGCTCTTTTCCTTTGTTTCCTTTGAAGTTTTCACCTGCATCGTGTCATTCGACATCAGCTGCGTAGGAATCAATCGGGACAACTGTATAGAATAAAATCATATTGTTAAAACCTCTTTCAGGCTCTCTCAAATATTCTTTCGGTATCGTTATGTCCCCTTCTTAAAGTTTTTCTCGAGCCATTCTTTGAAGCTGATGCAATTCTTTATGGTATGCCCAAGCAGTCTGTGATACGGGTCATATCTAGGGTGATCCTTTTTTATCAACCTCATCTAGCTTCTTTGGCTCAAGAAATTTGAACTCAAGCCTCTTAATCAAGTTTTGGAACATCTTTGCAACTGCTTCATCTTCGAAAGAATATACTCTGCTTAACTGCTTCATCTTCCATCCATCTGATGCAACCTCTGTTGGGACGACTGCTGACAGTACTGTTGTTGAGGTTGTTCAACTTGGATCTACATTAGCTGCCTGCCTTTGTCCACCACTGCCACTGTCTCGGGCCCCTCAAATGTCTTGACTGGCACTAGCTTTTTGGACTTTTCTGGAAAACCCAACTGTTTGGCATCCTCTTGCAAGCTTCCAGCTTTGCTAAGTAGTTTCTCAAGTGTTTTGATTATGAATCCTTTGAGGAGAAATAAAACTGGTCCATGGATGCTCTTTAGGAGGATTTTAACTGCATGTTGCTCCTGAATCTGTGGCTCACACTTTAGGCTCAAATTTCTCCATCGCAGAATGTAGTTTACCAATGTTTTGGTTGGCCTCTGTCGCTCCACCACAAGATCACCGACGGTGATATGGTGCTTAGCTCCAGCAAACCGTTCAACAAAGAGACCTTCCAATTCAGCGAATGTTTTCACTGAACCATGTGGCAGCTCTGCGTACCAGTCAAAAGCAACTCCCAAAAGGCTATTCATAAATTGACGATACAACAATGCATTGCTACCCCTGCATTGTAGCAACTTGCTCGGAAGTGTGAAACATGCTGTCGAGGGTTTCCGGTACCATCAAAATTCTTGAACTGAGGTGATATGAAACCTCTAGGATATTGGACATCATTAAACTCCTTAGGGTACAATCTACCCTTCAAATATATGTTCCTTCTTTAGACTGAGCCAGGCCTACTCTCACTTGCTTTCCACTATTTGTTTAATGTCTTTTTTCAGTACTGGATGATCCATGAAAAATATACCTATTTTTATGCCTTGATTTTTATCAATTCCTAAGGATATTATGCTTTAATGAAAGTTATTATTGTGTTTTTGGATGTAGGTAATGTAAAAAGGTCCAAAAAAGGAAAATGGGTGAAAAAGGAGCAAAAAGGAGCAAAAATGAAGCAAAATACAAGAATTATAAAAAATATAGCCTGGCACCTAGGCGCCATAAGTTGGCGCCTACGCGCCAGAAGTTGGCGCCTACACGCCAGAAGTTGGCGCCTACACGCCAGAAGTTGGCGCCTACGTGCCAGACTCGATACAGAAACTGTCAAGTTTTTTATGACGTTTGGATGGTAATTTTGACGGAGTGAGCAGTTATTGGACATTCTAAAAGACTGGCAGTTGTTTCTTGATAATAGGACATGTGATACATTGCATTTGGACGCTCCAAAACGGTTTTAATCACGAAGAGGTGCGAGCCAAAGCGAAGAGGTGTGAAGAACTGGACGCGGTGTCCGGCGCCTAGGCGCCAGACAGACCTTCTAGAACATTCATTGAATGTGGACATGTTTTGAAGAGGTGCCTCAAGGCAACCCTTGAATCCTATAAATAGGAGTCCACTCCTTCAAAAAAATGTGCCCCCATTGTATCCCCTATCTCTTATCCACTTTAGGATCTCTCATCCTTAGAGAGAGAAATAGAGAGAAATTTAGGGCCACTTTTATTTAGTTTAGTGAGTTTATTTTCAAATTGTTGCATCTGGAGTTCATTACACTGTGGAGTCAGTAGGAATCAGAAGATCTGTAGAAGGAATATTTGAGATAAGTATTTTATTTTTTATTAAAAATTTATTTATTATGTTTTGTTGTTTTTATTCAATTTGTTCTGAGTAGTTAGTTTACTTTCTTCCTTCTATTATGAAAAGATAAATAAGATAATATAAAATTAGATGGAGAATTGAAAATCAAAATATTTTCAAAACATTGTGATGATATTAATACCTGATCTTACTTTACTTTTTAAATTGGCCATTTAAATTGTTAAAACCTGTTGAAGAGTTTTGGGACCTAGAAGGAGAAGAAATCTTAACTTGTAGATGTGACATGAATCCTTGGGTAGTCGAAGGCCATGCGCGGGCTATTCAAGGTGAAGTGAAAATAAATAGGAAGATAAGATTTAAAGGGCGTAGAATTGATAAGTTTTTAAAGTGACAGACTAAATTCTTATAATTTGATTTATAGATAAGGAAAGGGTCACTAGTAGGGCCGACCATAGCCACCCTTGGACATCTAGTAGTGTGAGCCTAGATTAACCCATTCTACTAACAATACATCCGGACCTGATCTATAGATTAGCCAATGCTCTTTGTGCCTGGATGAAAGGGTAAAGAATAAGAATGCTTCTATTTGGCACAATACCATAAAATAGATTCTCCAATGAATATTAAATTATCTTAAAATTCTTGGATTAATTGAAAGGAAGAAAGTTGTTTGTTTTATATTATTGTTTTTTTATCAACATCTAGTAAATTAAAAGTAATTTATAGTTAGATTAAGATACAAAAAGATTTTAAAATACAATATTTAATAATTTATTACCATTTTTTCCCGTGGGATCGATACTTGGGTCTTTGTTTCAAAGCCATTTATTACTTGAAACGATACGTATACTTGTGTCGTACCCAAAAAATATATAAAATATTTTCCTTTAAAATTATATTTTGCTATATAAACATATATTTAAAAAGTATTAATCACTAACGTCCTAGCATTATGTAGCAATCAAGTTTTATTTAATGTTATTGTCGTAAATTAAAATTTGGTACACATCTATATAGCAAGTTATTCGGGTCAAGTGTTTCGCGCCTTTACCAGAAATTAAATTTTCTAACGAGTGGTAACAAATTCTTGTATTTGGAAATACAAAAATCAAGTTAAGTTTTTGGCGCCATTGCCGGGGAAAAATAAGAGATACAATTTATAGATTTTTAAATATTATATTTCCAAAAACATAAAAAATTATAAAAATATAAAAATAAAATAAAATAAAATAAAATAAATTTTTTCCTTGTTTATTTGTTTTATGCATAGTTTTGATTCTGAAGGATTAATACTTTTATATTCTGAACTAGAAAGAACAATTAGAAAAATTAAAAAGGGAAAAAAATTCAAAAATTTCAAGAAATGGCTACTTTACAAAATCCAATTGAACTCAATGATCAAAATGTTTATAAACCATTAAGGGATTATGCTAACCCTATAGTTGACGAACTTTATAGTAGTATTCAAATACCCACTGTAGATGCTAATTCTTTTGAACTTAAACCTCTATTATTCAAATGGTGCAAAACAATCAATTTGGTGGAACACCAAATGAGGATCCAAATTTACACCTTGTTAGTTTTTTAGAACTTTGTGCTACCTTTAAATATAACAATGTTTCTGATGATGCTATTAGACTTAGACTCTTTCCTTTTTACTTAAGAGATAAAGCAAAGATGTGGTTAAACTCATTAGCAACTAGTTCTATTAAAACATGGGCTGAAATGGCACAAAAATTCCTTACTAAATATTTTCCTCCTTCTAAAACTGCTAAATTAAGAAATGATAATACTTCATTTAGTCAATTTGACGGAGACAATATATGAAACTTGGGAAAGATTTAAAGAACTATTAAGAAAATGTCCTCATCATGCTTTACCTGATTGGTTAATTATTCAAACATTTTACAATGGATTAATTGGATCTTTAAAATCAATTATTGATGTTGTTATTGGAGGTTCTTTAATGTCTAAATCATTTGAAGAAGCTTACACATTAATTGAAGAAATGGCTAATAACAAATTTCAATGGCCTTCCGAAAGGATTAATCCTAAAAAGATGGCAAGTATTCACGATAATGAAGCCTTTTCTATCCTAGCATCACAAGTAGCAGCAATTTCTAAAAAATTAGATAATTTTGCAATTAATATTTCACATAATAACTCTACTAATATTGAAGATTCTCAAACTATTGAAACTTTACAAGCTATTGCAAGTAAACATATCCTTATTCAAATTATTATAATCCTGGGTGGAAAAATCATCCTAATTTTAACTGGAATAATTCACAACAACAATGGGGTAATAATCAATCTCATCCCACTGGAAATTGGAATAATCAAGTTAATTCAAATTATAAGCCTCCTGGATTTAATAATCAACAGAAAAAGTTATCAATAGAAGAATTAATTTTACAAATGAATAATCAATTAAAATCAAAATACTGTTATTCGTAATACTGAAAATCAAATGGGGCAAATTGCTACTTTAATTAATAACAGACCTGTAGGAACACTTCCTAGTAATGTTGAAATTAATCCAAAGGAAACTGGAAAAGAACATGAACATGTTAAGGTTGTGCAACTTAGAAGTGGAAAGGAATTAAAAGAAAGAATGCAGAATGAAATTGAAAAAGAGATTGAGGTTGAAGAGATTGAAAAACCTAAAGAAACTCTCTCTCCTAGTCAAGATCGATCGTTATACTTATTAATGTGGAAGTTGAAAAACCACCACCACATTTTCCTCAAAGACTTAAACAACAGAAACTTGATCATCAATTTTCTAAGTTCTTTGAAATTTTTAAGAAACTTACTATTAACATACCTTTTGCTGAAACTTTGGAACAAATGCCAACTTATGCAAAATTTATGAAGGATATTTTAAGCAAGAAACGAAAATTTGAAGCTTTTGAAACTGTTACATTAAGTGAAAAATGCAGTGCAATAATTCAAAAGAAATTACCTGAAAAGCTTAAGGATCCTGGAAGTTTCACTATACCCTGTGCTATTGGAGAAAATTTTGTGGAAAAGCTTTATGTGATTTAGGAGCAAGTATTAATCTCATGCCATTTTCTATTTTTGGAAGATTGAATTTTGGAGAGATTACTCCCACCACCGTAACCCTTCAGTTAGCTGATAGATCTATCACTTATCCTAAAGGAGTTATAGAGCATGTCCTTGTTAAAGTGGATAAATTTATCTTCCCTGTAGATTTCATCGTACTTGATATGGAAGAAGATAAAGAGATACCTATTATTTTAGGGAGACCTTTTCTAGCTACCAGACGAGCTATGATTGATGTACAAAAGGGAGAATTAACCATGAGAGTTAAGGATCAAGAAACTAAATTCAATGTTCTTAAATCAATGAAGTACCCTGATAAAGTGAAATGTTATCGAATAGATATAATTGATGATTTAATTGAGAAACATTATCAAGAAAAATGTAAAGCCATTTATGAAGAAAAATTTGAATTTTTAACTGATGAAAATGAAGAAGTAAAAGAAGAAGAGACTCATTTTATTAAAGATAACTGGGAAACTTTAGACATAACTCAAAATGATATACTTTTACCATCAATTAAAAAAGCCCCCGAACTGGAATTAAAAATGTTACCTTCACATTTAAAATATGTGTTTCTTGGAAATTCGTTAACTTTACTCGTTATTATTTCTTCTGAACTGAGTAAAGATCAAGAAGAAAAATTACTAGGTGTGTTAAAGAATTATAAGAAAGCTTTTGGTTGGACTATTGCTGATATAAAAGGAATAAGCCCTTCCATTTGTATGCATAGAATTTTAATGGAAGAAAATTTTAAACCTACTATTGAACCGCAAAGAAGATTAAATCCTATCATGAAAGAGGTTGTTAAAAAGAAATTGTTAAGTGGTTAGATGCTCGGTATTATTTATCCTATTTTGGATAGTCAATGGGTAAGTCCTATTCATTGTGTTCCGAAGAAAGGAGGTGTAACTGTCATTGTCAATGATAAGAATGAACTAATTCCTACAAGACAAGATACTGGATGATGAATTTGTATTGATTATAGGAAATTAAATGACGCCACTAGAAAGGATCATTTTCCTTTACCTTTCTTGGATCAAATGCTCGATAAACTAGCTGGACACCCATATTTCTGTTTTATGGATGGATATTCTGGTTATCATCAATTACTTATTGCTCCTGAGGACCAAGAGAAAACAACATTTACAAGTCCTTATGGAACCATTGCTTTTAGAAGAATGCCTTTAGGTTTATGTAATGCACCTGCAACTTTTCAAAGATGTATGATGTCAATATTTTGTGATTTGATTAACAAAGGAATTGAAATATTCATGGACGATTTTTCAGTTTGGAACTTCTTTTGAATCTTGTTTGGAAAATATTTCCAAAGTTCTGAAAAGATGTGAAGAAACAAACTTAGTTCTTAACCGGGAAAAATGTCAATTCATGGTCACGTGAAGGCATTGTACTTAGTCACAAAGTTTCACAAAAGGGATGGAAGTAGATCAAGTGAAAGTGAAAATTATTGCTGAATTGCAACCACCTACTACTGTTACTGATGTGAGAAGTTTTCTAGGTCATGCTGGATTTTATAGAAGATACATAAATGATTCTTCTAAAATTGCTAAAACTCTTTGTCATTTATTGGAAAAATATGTGAAATTTAAATTTAACAAAGAATGTATTAATGCTTTTAATATTCTAAAAGAAAAACTAATAACTGCACCTATCATTGTTGCACCTAATTGGAATAAATCTTTTGAATTAATGTGCGATGCAAGTGATTTTGCAATTGGAACTGTATTAGGACAAAAATATGAGAAGGTTTTCAAAGTTGTATATTATGCTAGTAAAACTATTACTGAAACACAAAGAAATTACACTACCACTGAGAAGGAGCTTCTAGCTATAGTATATGCCTTTGATAAATTTATACCTTATCTTCTTGGTACTAAATGCATAGTTCATACTGATCATTCTACTATTAAATATCTAGTATCTAAGAAGGATTCTAAACCTATACTGATAAGATGGGTTTTACTTCTATAAGAATTTGATTTTCAAATAGTAGATAGAAAAGGAACTGAAAACCAAATTGCTGATCATTTGTCTAGAATTAAAAATAATATTATTTCGGAAGAAAATATAAATGAGAAATTTTCTGATGAATCTTTATATGTTATTCAAGGATGCAAAACACCTTGGTATGCTGATATTGTTAACTATTTAGTTAGCAATATTTTACCTTATGAATTGGATAACAAATTTATTAAGAAATTTAAATATGATGCTAAATCTTATATTTAGGAAGATCCTCATTTATTTAAAATTGGAAGAGATTTTATAATTTGAAGATGTGTACCTTATGAGGAAACTTTTGCTATTATTCAAAAATGTCATGATTCCGATTTTGGAGGGTACTTTGGCATAGATAAAACTGCATTTAAAATTTTAAATTCTGTATTTTATTGGCCCACCTTATTTAAATATGTGAGACATAATGTGAAAATATTATGTGAAAACATGTGATCGATGTCAAAGGATGGGAAATATATCTAGGAAGGATGAAATGCCTTTAAACTATATATTGGAAGTTGAAATTTTTGATATATGGGGTTTAGACTTTATGGGACCATTTGTTCCATCATCCGGAAAAACTTATATTTTATTAGCAATTGATTATGTTTTAAAGTGGATTGAAGCCGTTGCTTTACCAAACTCGTGATTCCAAAAGTGTTTCGAATTCTTAAAGAAAATGATATTTTCATGATTTGGAATGCCTAAGGTAATTATCACCGATGGTGGAAGTCATTTCGGGAATGTAAGAATTCAATCATTACTACAAAAATTTGGAATCAAACATAGAATTGCAATCGCTTATCACCCACAAACAAGTGGAATGGTCGAAGTATCAAACGAGAGAAATTAAAAGAATTTTAGAGAAGATCGTTAATCCTAAAAGAACCGATTGGGTTGATAGACTTGATTCTCGCATTATGGGCTTGTAGAACGACTTATAAGACACCAATCGGAATGTCACCTTGCCGGTTAATTTATGGTAAACATTTTCACTTACTCGTTGAACTTGAACATAAAGCTTATTGGGCGATAAAGGAGTTTAATTTTAATTTGAATGAAGCGAGAGAAAAGCGATTATTGCAATTGAATGAGATGGAAGAGATAAGAAATGAATCATATGAAAATGCAAGGATTTATAAAAAGAAAATGAAGATGTTACATGATAAGAAAATTTCAACAAAAATTTTTGAGCCTGGACAAGAAGTATTGTTGTTTAATTCTCGTTTAAAACTTTTTCCTAGAAAATTAAGATCTAAATGGATTTGACCCTATTTAATTGAGAAAGTATATCATTATGGAACTGTGGATATTAAAGACCCCAAAACAGGAAAAATTTTTAAAGTAAATGGATTAAGATTAAAGCCTTATTTGGGAGATATTAAAATGATTTATGAAGAGGCTCATGAATTGAGTCAACCTGATAAAAGATTTACTTAAGTCGGGCTGATGACATTAAAGTAAGTGCTTTGTGGGAGGCAACCCATAATTATCTTTTGTTTTGAGTGTTTTTATATTTTTAATATAAGGTTACGCCTCGATCTTGACTAATTTTATATTACTTTAGAAAAATTTAATGCTTATAAGTCTTTGTTGACTTAGGCTGAAGATTATTTTGAGTAAAAAGGAGATCAAGTTAACATTCATTATGATTGCTTACAATTTGTGTTATTGAGTCTAGATTACTCTTACCAGTATAATTTACCTATCTTGGAAAACGAAACTTTGAAATTTGACGATTAGGCGAAATAGAGTTGAACATAGTTCCGGCGCCTAGGTGCCAAGATTCGGCGCCTAAGCGCCAGAGTTAAACTACGTATCAATAGGTCCGACGCCTAGGCGCTAGATTTGGCGCCTAAGCACCACGGTTACTGGGTCGTGCAAAAACAAAAAATTTTCAATTTTTCACACGATTTTCACCTTTAAATCAACCCATCTTCATCCCTAACCATCAAGCAATCAAAGTTACGTCCATCACACTTCATTCTTGAGAGATTTGAGAAATTTTTGAAGAAATGGAATGAAGAAATCATGGAGAAGAGGCTAGGAACAATGTCTCAAAGGATCCTCAACCCTACTTCAATGATTTCATCGCGGTAAGTTTAAAGAAAATTTCTAGTCCCTTGGATAAGTTTGAAGCAGAGTTTAAAAGCATTGGAGATCGCCTTCATGAGATGTTTCATCAGATTGAACATCTAAAATGGCAGATGAAACTTCAATTTGATCATTTTGCGGCTTATCAAGATGCTCAAGTTGAAATGTATGCAAAGAACAAGTGGATTGACGAAAAGACGGCTACTGATTTCCCGAGAGTGTTAGTGTTCTTTCCAAGCGAAATACACAATTTCTCTTGTGAAGATTAGAGTATTCTGGTAATGAGATCATTATTATCTGGTTTGTTGAGTCATTGTATCGATGTAGTGAATCGATTGTATTTGTGTATTTGCTTTCATGTTCAATGTGTGTTGTTTTTTGCTTAGAAATTGTTATGTTTGATTGTGTATTAGGAACTTGAATCAAGTATGACACTTATTTGGAATATATTGAGCCAATATTGAAGATTATAAATGGAATTTAGTGAAGTTTGATTTAAACATGATGTTTGATTGGTGGATTTAATATTTAATTTTTAAAACTTTTGAAAAATGTTTAGGAAGTTAGAAACTGAAGCCCTACTCTAATGTGAGTAATTGGAAGTTGAATTTATGAATTTTCGTGGAAAATTAAATTTAAAAAATAATTTTTTGTGAAAGGCAAGTCTGGCGTCTAGGCGCCAGAATTCGGCGCCTAAGCTCCAGTTCGGCCTGTACCCAAAAAATTCCTTAAATACCCCCAAAAGCCATTATCGATGCCTAAGCCTTCTTCCTCCTCCATTTTTCGCGAAAATCAGCTTTTAGAATCCATTTTGAGGTCAAAATATCAAGGATTTGGGCTTGAAACCACTCGATTTCTTCGTCTCAAGGTCAGATCTACACTTTAAACCATTTATTTTTTATTTTCACCACAGATTTCCCAAGGTTTTGCTAAGAACTGAAATTTTGAAAAAAAATTTTGATTTTTAGTAATTTCTATAGATTTTTAAACTTATTTTAAGTTTTCTAAACTTAAAAAGAGTTTAAATTTTTTTTTCCTAAATTTGTTCTTGTTTTCTTTCACGTTTAGATGGCTACGAAATCTAAACACGGGAAGGTACGAGACAACTTCGATAGCAACAAATTTTCTGTTGCGGCTGCGCATTTTCGATTCCATGAATTTGCGACGTCGAGGAAGTTCATTTCAGAACAAAGTTTCTATCATCCGGGGGAGATGATTGAAAACACTATTGTTGAGCACAACTGGCAACTATTCTGTTATTTCATTGTTGTTGCTATTATCCCTATAGTTCGAGAGTTTTATGTGAATTTTCTGGATGCCGAAGATTATGAAGTTTTTGTTAGAGGTGTCAGGGTAGGATTTACTCATGAAAGAATCAATGTATTTTATAACCTGCCACCGACTATAGAGTGCCACTATCCTGGATTATCTCCATCTAAGGGAGATTTGGATATGATCATTGCTTATTTAACTGACGGTACTGGATCTTGGAAGATCAGGAACGGAAAAAGGGTAAACTTCAAATCCTCCAAGTTAAATGGTATTTCTAAAGCATGACACTATTTTATTTCTGCAAAATTGTTACCTTCCAATCACCTGAGTGAAGTGACTAGAGATCGAGCGAACTTAAACAACTGCATTCAGGAAAGGAAGCCTATTGATGTCGGCAGTATTATTTATGATTCTATGGATTCTACTGCGAGATTCAGCACTTCTGTTGGACTGGGATTCCCATCTCTGATTTATTTATTATGTATTAGCAATGGAGTCACTGCAGATATTTCAGAGGAAAAGTTGAAGACTACTAAGTCATTTGGTTAGGAGAGCATTAGCATATATGATCATCTTCGAGGGATAAGATCGACTGCTCCTTCTTCTTCTGCACCCACTCCAGGTAGACCTTCTACTTCCCGACCTTTTACTTCTGCTAAGCCACCATCGAGTTTCTGGGAGTCAATGCATGATCAATTTATAGAACAGCAGCAAGAGTTATTTCAAACTCACTGCAGGGTTGATACTATTGATAGGAAACTTGATCATTTATCTTATTATACCCACAAGAAGAGTAGCTATGATGTTGAATATGATGAAGCCCTCGTCATATTTCTGAAGGGAGAGCATGATGTTAGTTTCCCTACTTTTCCTAGTTTCACATCATTTGTTGATCCTAAGGATGTTGAGTTTTCCTTTGGTGACGATGATGATGATGAGGCTACAAACAGTGACTAGTAGTTGATAGATCTCTATGTTGTGCTACTTTGTTGTTAGTTTGTTTTGTTTGGTTTGTATGTTTAGTTTGATGTTTTATGTATGTTGATTTGTTTATGTACCTGTGTGGATTAATTAGTGTTAAGATTATGTTGTTAGAATATTCTTAGTATATTGTGTTTGAGACTGAGATTAGAGTTAATTTATGAAATGTTTGTTTCAATCTAATGTTTAGTGATTTAATTTTGCTCTGCTTTTATTTTGTTTTAAATTTAGTATAATCATAAAAATTAGCCTGCTTACTTTTTATACTTGCTTCAATTCGATCTTTATTATTCATAAAAGCATGAGTAGAAGTAAATTTTTCTTTTTAAAATCGTTTTTACATATAAAAATTTCCTTTTTAAAACTTATGATTTGCTTTCTCTCATACTTTAAAATTTTCATAGTATACCAAAACTTAAGTTTGGGGGAAGGGAAAATACATTCAAATTTAAATTTTATTTGTCCTTAAAGAGCTAATATTTTCTTAAAATAAAAACTTTTTAACATAACTTAAGGAATGAAGAATCTATTTAAGATCACTTTTATTTTTGAAATTATAAACAATTTAGTGGACTTAACCAAAATTTTAATAACTTTGATTGATTTTAAGAATAGAATTATTAACATAAAGAAGAATAAGATTAAGGAATTTTACTATTCATGGTAGAAATAATGGAATTTTAGAAGAATTAAGTAATAAAAAATTATCACTAGAAAAAGAAAAGATTGAAAATCTTTTTGAATTTTATTCATGTTATAATAATTAAGTCGAAATGTATAAGTTTTGAAAATAAAAGTTAAGGATAGTGAAGTTCAAAATCATTAACAGTGCTATCCGGATATAAGTAATCATCTATATATATATATATATATATATATATATATATATATATATATATATATATATATATATATATATATATATAAAGAGAAAAGAGAAGAAAGGAGAATCTTAAGGAAATGCCTAATAAATAATTGGCTTCACTTGAATTATCTTATAGAAGGAAAACTAGTTACATATTTTACTTAGTTTTCATGCATGAATCTTTATTTAAGAAAGGTTTTTCAAGAAGATCCTTTTCTTGTAAATAATCTATGAGATCTTAATATAATAAACCTCTATTATTTTCAAAATGGATGAAAAATTTGAAATCTTATGATTTGGTAGTTGAATGTTCGTTAAATTCTTAAAATTAAACCTAGTTAGTGAAATTAGGTTAATAATTTACTAAAGACTTTATAAAATCAAAAATTATAAGGAATCTTAAATATTTTTCTTTTATTCCAAAGGTTATACATTTTATATAATAAAAAGGGTTACTTGAGGACAAGTAACATTTAAGTTTGGGGGATTTTGATCCATGAAAAAAATATCTATTTTTATGCCTTGATTTTTATCAATTTCTAAGGATATTATGCTTTAATGAAAGGTATTTTTGTGTTTTTGGATGTAGGTGATGTAAAAAGGTCCAAAAAAGGAAAAAGGGTGAAAAAGGAGCAAAAATGGAGCAAAAATGGAGCAAAATACAAGAATTATAAAAAAATATGGCCTGGCGCCTACGCGCCAGACTCGATACAGAAACTGTCAAGTTTTTGACGACGTTTGGACTGTTATTTTGACTGAGTGAGCATTTATTGGACATTCTAGAAGATTGACAGTTGTTCCTTGATAATAGGACATGTGATACATTGCATTTAGACGCTCCAAAACGGTTTTAATTGCGAAGAGGTGCGAGCCAAAGCAAAGAGGTGTGAAGAACTGGACGCGGTGTCCGGCGCCTAGGCACCAGATTCCGGCACCTAGGAGCCAGACAGACCTTTTAGAAGATTCATTGAATGTGGACATGTTTTGAAGAGGTGCCTCAAGGCAACGCTTGAAGCCTATAAATAGGAGTCCACTCCTTTAGAAAAACGTGCCCCCATTGTATCCCCTATCTCTTATCCACTTTAGGATCTCTCATCCTTAGAGAGAGAAATAGAGAGAGAAATTTAGGGCCACTTTTATTTAGTTTAGTGAGTTTATTTTCAAATTGTTGCATCTGGAGTTCATTAAACTGTGGAGTCAGTAGGAATCAGAAGATCTGTAGAATGAATATTTGAGATAATTATTTTATTTTTTATTCAAAATTTATTTATTATGTTTTGCTGTTTTTATTCAATGTGTTCTGAGTAATTAGTTTACTTTCTTCCTTCAATTATGAAAAGAAAAATAAGATAATATAAAATTCGATGGAGAATTGAAAATCAAAATATTTTCAAAACATTGTGATGATATTAATACTCGATCTTACTTTACTTTTTAAATTGGTCATTTAAATCGTTAAAACCTCGTCGAAGAGTTTTGAGACCTAGAAGGAGAAGAACTCTTAACTTGTAGATGTCACATGAATCCTTGGGTAGTCGAAGGCCATGCGCAGTGCTATTCAAGGTGAAGTGTAAATAAATAGGAATATAAGATTTAAAGGGCGTAGAATCGATAAGTTTTTAGAGTGACAGACTAAATTCTTATAATTTGATTTATAGATAAGGAAATGGTCACTAGTAGGGCCGACCATAGCCACCCTTGGACATCTAGTAGTGTGAGCCTAGATTAACCCATTCTACTAAAAATACATCCGAACCTGATCTGTAGATTAGCCAATGTTCTTTGCGCCTGGATCAAAGGGTAAAGAATAGGAATGCTTCTATTTGGCACAATACCATAAAATATATTCTCCAACGAATATTAAATTATCTTAAAAATCTTAGATTAATTGAAAGGAAGAAAGTTGTTTGTTTTATATTATTGTTTTCTTTATCTGCATCTAGTAAATTAAAAGTAATTTATAGTTAGATTAAAATACAAAAAGATTTTGAAATACAATATTTAAAAATTTATTACCATTTTTTTCCCGTGGAATTGATACTGGGGTCTTTGTTTCAAAGCCCTTTATTACTTGAAACGATATGTATACTTGCGTAGTACCCAAAAAATATATAAAATATTTTCCTTGAAAATTATATTTTGCTATATAAACATATATTTAAAAAGTATTAATCACTAACGGCCTAGCATTCTGTAGCAATCAAGTTGTATTTAATGCTATTGCCATAAATTAAAATTTGGTACACATCTATATAGCAAGTTATCCCGGGTCAAGTGTTTCGCGCCTTTGTCAGAAATTAAATTTTCTAGCAGTGGTAACAAATTCTTGTATTTGGAAATACAAAAATCGGGTCACTGGACCCTGAACTAAATCCCTCTTACATTGGCGATGAACTCCCTTCTTTCATTTGTAACGTGAATGGTCTTTGGTTGGTTCATTTCTAGAGGTGTCATTCGCGGTGATTGTGACTTTCATTGAATCATGGCCATAGCAGCCAACACTTCTTCTAGTTGCTTCTTCAAATGGTTGATTTGTTAATCACGTTAATGGCCCTTTGCCACTCCTCTGTTGTGTTCTCTTCACCAAAAGGTGAAATATCGTTCGCAGATAATATGCCTCGAGTCTCGACAACGTTGATTTCTGTGAATTCACCTTCCATGTAATCTGTCAGGTTGTAATCTTCATCTTCAGTACTCCTTTTCTAATCTTTAGACAGCTGTGAAATGTCAACTCAGAGTTTTTCCAATGCATACTCAATTGACTTTCCTTTAATAACTTTAAGGTTAGTTGAAGGTTTTCGAGAAACATCACTTATTCCTTTGAGCAGCGGTGTCGTCTTCTAGAAGTGAATTGAATCATCACCGATCATATTTACATAACCTTTTTTCAGGTTCTTTTAAATATTCCTCTGGAATCACCACCTTTCCACTTTTAAAATTTTCCTCGAGCCAATCCTTGAAGCTGAAGCAGTCTTTTATGGTGTGGTCGAGCAACCGGTGGTATAGGCAGTATTGGGGGTCATCCTCCTTGCCGGCCTCCTCTGGCTTCTTCGGCTCAGGTAGTCTGATTTATGAACTTATAAGTAATTCATGGAATATCTTTGACACCGACTCCCTTTTGAACGGATATTCCTTACTTAATCGTTGACTCATTGTTACTCTATGCGTAAGAGATGGTCTTTTTTGTGCCTTTGTCGATTGCATGGGCTTTGAATTGGACCCAATATTGAATCTGGAAAACTGTAGAGCATAACCATCGGTGGACTATTCCTCCTATAGAATCTCTTTTTCTTCAGTTAGCAGAGTGACTGGTACAACGATGGTGAATCCAGCAGTAAGAGCAGACACAGCCCCAGGAGCAATCCCAACATTCCTAGCATCAGACCTTACAACAATAGAAGAATTCTTTCCAAATGACATCATTTCCATAGAGGATAATTTCGTAGCAGGCTTCAATTTGAACTGCACAACATGCTTAATGAGCTTGCTCATTTTGGGCTTCATCACTGCGATGACCAAATCCCCGAACATTGCTAAAACATCGTCTAACTCTTATCCAAACTAAATGACTTCCAGGTTAGGCAGCTCGTCTCTGTTGATAGGAAATTTTACTCCTGTGGTGAAAGAAAAGATCAACTTCGGCGAAGACATTGTCTCTGTCATTTGAAAGGTTTCCAGAAGTCAGTGACATCCCGTGCCTTGCAGTTTCAATGAAAGTACTGAAGTTAACTCACTCGTCGTATAAACTGGAAATCCTTTGAAATTTATTCATGTAAATGTTTATTTCAAATCTTGTGTATTGTTTATTAGTGCCATTGCTATGTTTTGAAAAGTTTCATTTTTCTTTAAAATTTTGAAAAAAATATTTTAGTTGAAATTTAAATGGAATATTGTGAGAGTGAGATTTAGGTTTAACTTGTTCACAACAAGTCAAACTCAAAGAGGAAAGAAGAGTAAGACTCATACTGAAATTTGGAGGGGGGTTAATTTCGCATCAAATTTGCTTCGATAGATTAATCATAACCCACCACACCTATTGGGAGTCTACCATGCCTCTTTGGAGAGGTGGGAAGATTCTGGAACCTCTCTGTTTAAGGGTGTTTAAACAATGGCTCCAGAATCCAAAAAGGAGTTGACTGTACTCGCTCAAGATAGAAATGAACGAGGTATGCCAACAGAAAGAATTGTAGTTTGGTCCACAAGGGGCATGGACTCAATACTGATTTATGAAAGCAAAACCATCTGATCAAAATTGAGAGAGGAATTAGTCCCCAGTAGAGTCGCCAGAAATTGTCGGTCGTTTAAAATTTGAAAAAGTGATATTTAAAATGTAGTTTAGATTTAAAATATTTTAATTTAAAATAATGGAGTATAACTTCTTGAAAATATTAATATAATTTTGAAAAAATAACACAAAATACAATACATTCAATAGTTTAGATTAGTCGAGTGTAACACTACAAGTAATGCATTTATCCCGAAGGGTAAACACATCACTTGAATAGTGACTCAACCAAATGAACTAAAGAATCTACGGTATTTGTTTAGTCTGTGAAACCAGTTTTATAAGTCGACAAGTTCCCCTATTTAATACAAATGATTAAATAGGATTTATATTACCTGGGTTTTAAAGTTCCCTATAAGGGCAAGCCCCTATAGTTAATTACATCTTAAATGACGAGAGTCGCTTAAAAAAACTCTCAATTAAGATTAGTGATTCTACTTTCAAGAATTTCAAAGTTTAGGCTTTCATGATTGGACATTGAAAATTCAAAAGGGAATGGATTAAATTAGGAATAGTTTGTTTTAGGAGTCCAAAGGAATGAAGAAGTAGGGGATGTCACGGATCCGAGGGGAACCTCGGTGACTTCCCAACTATCCTATTTGTTTGGCTTCAATTGTGAGGAAATTTTTTTGATGTTTTATCCTGCCATTTTTATTATTTAGGAGTTACACCCGCACGATACCCAATCATACGAATAGCCTGAGAAGATAAGAGGATTTACACCGTACCGCACGGTAATCTCGGAATCCTAAAAGTGTTAGGACTTATATTGCACAACAAAGTTATGCAAAAGCCTGAAAGACGGAGTGAGGATTTACGTCGCGCTAGGTGAACTATCTCGAAATCTTATTATTGATCTCATTTTTGGAGAGGTCTTTTCTTTTCACTTAGTGCTTAGAATCTAGCCATAGGACTTCTCCTTGACTATCCTAGAGGACTAGAATTGTGACCCACCCTTTAGCAATTCAGCTACTTCTTGACTCCTCTTGGGACCCCACTTGGATGGTTGCAAACCTCTAAATCACCTTGGAAGGTTAAAACCACCATATGGACAACCAATAGTGAGTTCCTATAGGATTGTTTGGACTTAGAATGACCTTGGGTGACTTGGGCTTCTCTTGCACACACACAGACCCCTAAGCCACTTAACCTAAACTTTAAAACCTTGCCTTCTACTCTTTATGAAACTCACATTATTGAACCCAAGACACTAATCTTTGATTAAAATGGCTAAGGTCAATATGTGAAGGATCATAAAGTGGTTACCATCTGGCTAGACTTGATCCCAAAGTGGTTGGACTTGGCCAAGTCCATGGCTCATGCTTCCAAACCCTAATTCATTCCAAATCATTTTTACTCAATCTTAGCCCCACTAAAATGTTCCCATTCTGCCTAATTTGAAACCCCTTCCATTTTGTCAAAATTTCTGGTTTTGACATTGGGTCCCCTAAACTTACCCAAAATTACCAAAATTGTCCCCCACAACTACCAAATCATCCAAAAATACCCAAAAAATTACCCAAAATTCCCAAAATTCCTAAGAATCATTTTAAAATAATTTCCACCTCTTAAATCCACCAAAATACCCCAATACCCTCCAAATAACCTCCAAATACCCTAAATACCCCTTTTAGCCCAAAAATCCAAAAATTTCAAAAATTCCAAAAATATTTTAGAAAATCCCAAATATTCTCAATTTAATTTTGTTCAACTACACCATAGTGCAATTTTGCCAATTTGACCCAATTTTATCAAATCCCCAACTTGACCCATCTTTAACCCAAATGGACCCAATATCAAACCAAATCAATCCAAATGACCTCAATTTTGCCCAAATCCAATTCTAAACTTTAATTCAGCATCCACAATACCACTTTAAACCAAATCCAATCCTAATTTGATTCACATTATAATTCAATTTCAAATTGAAACCTAAAACCCCAATTTTGACCTTTGACCCAAACCAACCCAGTGTTGACCTTAAGGATTGACCTTCCAATAAGGGACTCCTTTTGACCTCCCACATATTTGGCTCCCACCGACTAAGTGTTAGAGGTTAGGACCAAATATGCAAAACTCCACGAGGAGCAAAGAAGCATTTGAAATTTCTAATGGGGTAGGTTTCCATTACTAGTCAACAGGAAAGTCATATGGCTAGAGGCTTATAAGAAAGACTAAACCTCAACAAAAGTGAGGTCAACACATGAAGACAAGGATGAAGGAATTACTTTAATTTTTCAAGGAGAAAAGATGAGTAATACCTTTGCTTTGTGTTGAATTCCCTTACTTAATGATCTCTCTAATCATATCCTTCTTGGTCCTTGAGTTATCCTCTCAGTTTGATGAATCATCTTGGTTTGATAAAAGTGGTGGAGTGTTGTGCACAGTTTTTTGGGGAATAAGAGGGAGGGAGGCTCTTGTTTAGTTAGAAGAAAGAAATTAAAGGGAAAATGGAGGAGGCACAAAGAAATGTAACATGGTCAAGGGAGTTATGGCTTGAGAGTGTTGGGGACTTCTGTTGAAGCTATCAAGTTAGTGAGGAACTTTGGGCGGCAAATTAGTTTGTGGAGGGAGAGGATGGGTGAGATGCAGGGAGGTGATAATGCTTTTGAATTCAAAGACTAATATTTAGTGGATTTCGAGAGAAAATCAGTAAATTTTGGCAGAAGGCTTGTGTACCAAAAAGAGTTTAGTACAAGCATAAGTGATTTGGCAAAAGGAGGGTGGTTAGATGGCAAATTAAATGGGTGGATTAAATTGTGGCATTGGTGAAATTTTGAGCAATTATGGGAGAAAATTCATAACTTTGCATAAAAAATTGGGAAGATTAAATTCATATGTCTTTTCAAAGAGGACAAAACAAAAATTTTAACATTTTAAAATAATTCAAAATCATAGTTCTCTTGCTTAAGATATGACCATTTGAAGTTTAGATGTGGTTGTGGAAGGTGGCTATGTGTAATCTGATATTGTTATGGGTGGTTATGATAAAAAAAATAGACCTTGGCCCATTTTATAATGAAATGTTCAAGGAATTTAATTGTCGAATGGGTTTTGGCTAATTCAAGCTAGAGGGAGATATAAGACTAGTAAAAAAGAGACATATCTAGGAGAGAGAAAATGGTAATTTTTGACCGATTTCTTTTAAACTTTAATTGTTCCAATATTGTATTTTTAAGTTTAGAACAATTGTTGCAGGCTGAAGTAGATTTGAAGTCAAATTTGATTAAATTATGGTCAATTTAAAGCTTTATCTTTCCTAATCATCAATTTCTCTCTCCAAATTATCGTTTGCTCAAAAGGTGTCCAAATAGAATCGAAATTGAGCACGAAAGGACTCCTTTGAAAGAGTTGATGACACGAACTCAATGATGAACTTTATTTTTAAAAAATAATGACTTATTGAAAAATCTTTATTTAAGACTTTTTTCATGCAAAGGGACCGTAAGTGCACAACTTTAAGTAAATATTATTCCATTTGATCATGAAATTAGTTTGCATGATTTTTATTAGTGATAATAAATCTCATTGAACATTCAAAATGATGTTTTCAGCCTTATAATAATCTCGCGATAGAAGACAATAACCTCAAGGTTTCAAGCTCAAGCGAAGTCTACTTAAGCTCAAGTAAAGGGAAATAAAGAGATATGGTTGACCAAAATAAGGACAACAACTGACAACATGATACCCTACGACCTAAGGATTTAGCATACTTGCATAACTATCAAAATATCAAAATAAAAATTCAAAATAGTACTTAAATTACTCTATTAGTCATTTTATCATCTTATCCCAATCCTAGCCAAAGTCGACCTCATCAACTACATTGTTTTTAATGATTGCTCAACAATGTGTGATCCTACTCAATCTTTTTTTGACATTAATTGATTTATTGTTGATTTTACTCTATATCTTTTTCTATCCAAATTGAAAAATTTAATTTCTTAGTTGGGGTCTTTCCTCTAATCAATCTGTTTGAATCTAGTTACTCTCTTCAACTGATTTAAATCGGCCTCGTCTTGGTTTGGCTCGTTGCTCTAACTGAATCTAGTTCAACTCCGCACTAGGAACATGGCCAGTTTTTTGTTGATTTTAATCGGCCTCCTTGGCTAATCCTACTCGATCTCTTTTATTAAGTGACTGATAAGATCCATTAATGGAATTAACAAGATACTGCATCATATAAATAACAAAATCTGTGTGTCAAATGAATTATAATATTGTAGGTGTTATGTATTAAATTTTCCAAAAACTTATTTAATATTATGTGAAATTTTTTATGTAAAAATATATTAGCTCGCAAGAAGTTGTTATCACGAATGATCACCCACTTCTATAATATAGTGTGCTCCTAACTACGAGGTGAAGCATTAACTACTGCAATTGTGGCCTATCGTGGCACTCCTCAAGCCACAGAACCAATTGGTATGGAGCAATCCACTATCCCGCATTGTATCTGCAGTACCAATATAGCTCAACTGTAACTCCAACTCCAACTCCAACCATCCCATCTCCCTCTCCGCCTCTTTCCCCTTTCAATTTCCATTCTTCCCATGGATCCCATCTCCTTCCTCAAGATTTCACTGAACCCCGACGGCTCCCTCACACGCCACGCCCCATTACCCACCATCACCCCCACCGCTGTATCGGACCCCTCCCTCCTCGCCCTCTCCAAAGACGTCCCGCTCAACCACATGCATCACACATGGATACGACTCTTCCTCCCCGCTTCCCCTCCTCCCGTCCCACAAACCCTCCCCCTTATCCTCTACTTCCACGGAGGCGGCTTCATCCTCTTCAGTGCAGCCTCCGCCCCCTTCCACGCCAGCTGCTCCCGCCTCTCAGCTTCTCTACCCGCCCTTGTCCTCTCCATTGAATACCGCCTTGCCCCCGAGCACCGCCTCCCGGCCGCCTACGACGATGCCATTGACGCCCTCCTCTGGCTCCGCGGACAAGCCCTAAACCCCTCTGCCGCTGACCCCTGGCTTGCCGCCCACGCCGATTTCTCCCGCTGCTTTCTCATGGGCAGCAGCTCTGGCGGCAACATCGCCTACCGAGCAGCGCTTCTAGCTACGAGCATCAATCTCGAACCATTGAGGCTTGAGGGACTGATACTGAACCAGCCGTACTTCGGCGGGGAGAAGCGGACGGAATCGGAGGAGAGGTTGGCTGAGGACAAAATCGTCCCGCTTCCGGTCAACGATCTCATGTGGGAGCTGTCGCTGCCGGGGGGGGCTAACAGGGAACATGAATTCTGCAATCCGACGGCGAGGGAGGAAGTGGGTGTGGAGAGATTGCCGCGGTGCTTGGTCCGAGGGTTCGTGGGGGATCCCCTCATTGATCGACAGCGGCAGCTTGCTGGGATGTTGGAGATGAGAGGGGTTAGAGTTGTGGCGTTACTTGAGCAAGAGGGACACCACGCCATCGAGCTTTTTAAGACTGAAAAGGCTGCCGATCTCATCGAACAAGTTAGGGGCTTCGTCTACGGATCCATGGGAGTCCGCGAGGTCAAGCTCTGATGAAAACAAGATTAGATGTGAATTCGGACTATGTCTACAACATACTGTCGTACTATATATAATAATATTATTTATATTATATATAAATGTGTATAATATGTATAATATTACTGTGTCTCTCTCATGGGGTGGCTGGGGTCGTGTTGGGGGAAAAATATTCGATCCGGAGTCAAGCCGTAGAGCTGTGTCCGGACAATGGAAGCGATGCATGAACCGCGAGAGATGTTTTTCTTCCATTGCTGAGATCAATGCATCACTTTCATTGTCTGGACATAGGGAGCGGGATTGAGTGATGCGGCCATGTGAGATCCCGTTTACAGAACGGTTAGTGTGTCTAATTATCTTACGTGGTGATCATTAGATTATTTATAGTCTCCATAGTTTATCTCACGGGGGTTGCTATTGATATGTAATTTAAATTAACCCCCATGTATTTAAAAATTTACTACTGTTTCATTGGCCTTAATAAAATCAATTTTTATCTTAGGATAAATGCAAAGTATGTAAAACATTTTCAATAATTTATTTTTTTAAATGTTGATTTTTAATGTTGTTGTTTTTGTAAGGCCTTACAAGCAGGTGTGGAGTCAGAAATTAATTGATAGGGGTATAAACTATTATCAAGAAAAATACCCCCAGTTTTTCTCGTTAGATCTAAATAAAACAAGTTAACTTGAGAATTTAAACAGAAAAAGTTGCATGCATACAAATTATATTATAATATATTAATTTACCGTATAATCTCCATAAAATTATTGAATTTGATGATTAAATATTTATCTAATTTTTTCATAAAATTTAAAAATTAATCAAATATAGTAAAAAAAATAACATTAAAAATAGTTGAATAATTAGATAAAAAATCTAAGATTATTTATGTTAATTTAACATATCTAAACATTAAGCAGTTTAATGATATTATAATTTTTTTTATAAAATTTATAACAATTATCTTCAATATTTTTGCATCATTTGTAAGCTAAAATGATTTTATATAATTTTGTAATAAATAACAGATATACATGATTTAATATTCATTAAAAACCTACATAAATATTAATATAAAAGCTATTAAATATTTACATTGTAAATAATAATAAAAAAAGCATGCAAACAAGTTCGTTAAGATTCTTGCTTAAAGCTCTTCATACCAACAACAACAAACATTTATCCCACTACGTAGAGTCGGCTACATGAATCCCCTTTCTCCATTGCGTCCAATTGAGTGTCTTATACTTTTTTAATTCTAATAAATTAAGAACATTATAATACAATATGCCCTAGTCTTTTTGGGTCTACCTCTTGCCTTTCATATCATAAGTCAAATTTAAAACATCTACTCTATTAACCAGATCAACAGATGATCGATGTCCGTGTGGCAAAACCATCAAAGACGACTCTCCCTAATATTGTCCGCCATTGGAGCTATACTTACCCTATCACATATATATTAATTTCACATTTTTGTCTCAGGTGTCAAGCTCATTCACCTAACCATTCTCAACTAGACAACACCTAAACTTTTTTTTATGCTTCTCTTTTAAATGCCAACATTATGTGTCATAAAGAATTGCAAGTCTCAACACCATCTTATTAAATTTTCATGCAAGTCCAAGGGGTACATTTCTATCAAACAACAGGCATGATGCATTCCTCCACTTAACATCCCCATTGACATCACCATCACTTTGAATAATAGACCTCAGATATCAAAAACATTCACTCCTTTTAATAATATGATCTCACATAGTTACAACTCCCACTAAAGCAACTATTACTAAAATTACATTCCATGTATTTTTAGATGTACTTAAATGAAGACCTTTAGACTCCAATGTAGATCTCCATAATGCAAGTTTTAAAAGTTACTTTATACAATGATTCAAAATTTCTTACAAAATGATTAATAGCATATAGTGCATTATTATAATAATTATCTGTGTCAACTCAGTTACTTCATGAAAAATTTAAAACTCCATAAAACAATTTAAATTTGAAAATTCCTGCATCAAGTTAATATCTTGATGAATAGTTTAAAAAATAATACGGTGGATCAAACTCCAGCTGGCAAGGTCCAGATCTCGGTTTCTGCGTGGATCACGGGCGCACACAGCGAATAAGCCCATTATGCTTGTTCTGATATCTTACTTGATCAACTAAGAACACACAAGTTTGTATTTTTCCAGCCGGTAAGATCCAATTCCCGCTCCAGCTGGTAAGATCTACTTACCTACCATTATTTGATCAAGCTAATCAACCAAGGACCCCCATAGGCCTTTCCGTGTTCGAAAGTTGATAGTCTAGAAATTAAACGAGAAACTAAATAAAAAACTATTTAAAAACCAAAACTTATATACAAACCCACAAAATGAACACGAATTAGATGTGCAGAGAATCGCAGAGCAAACAAGTTACGAGGCTCGCTATGCTAGGACTACATAGGCTGTGAATTTTAGCGTTGGCTGTTAGCGGTCGCAATATGAGCTGGTCTGACGTCAAGATCTGGCCTTGTGTGCCGTAAAGGAGGAGATGAGGAAGAGCGATGCAGCGGTGTCTCCGAGGAGGGAATCTAGTATATCCCTCTGGATCTCCGATATGATGTCCTGCACCTCTGCCACCACCGAAGGATGCCGGAGAAGCCGCCGGACTTGCGAGTCCGGCAAGTCTCTAAAAACCAGAGCTTCAATGTCGCCAACTACACGGCAGTTCGCCGACGGAAAACTTTTTATTTCCGACCATAGTAGGGAAAGCAGCAGCTTGCTGTCAAATCGTCGCCACCATCGCTTGGGCTCATTGAGAAGTAAGTCACGGAGAATCTCCTCTACAAGATGGAAGATGAGTTTCCGGTTCCAACGATGCCTTAGCGGGCCGAGTCGGACCGTGGCCTCCTCAACCTTTTTTGCATCACGAGAAACGGGTTCGAAGAAAGGAAGCCACAGCTCGACGATATCGAAGATAGCACGGTTTAGTCGGAGAGACCTAGAGAAACATTTTAAGGATTTATCTCCAATGACATTAGCGCAAGTTATGATGGCCTTCACGTACTTAAACTCGGGGTCCTCCTTTTCGCCATTTAAATGTTTAATTAACTGTAAAAACAAAATTCAAAAATAAAAATTAAAACAGTAGATTGCTTGATTAATCGACAATAAAATTGATAATAAATTATTACAAAATACCGGTGCTTGCACTTTTTTGGCTTGTTGAAGAAATTCAGTTTGTAGACTGAATAGGCTGAGCTGAGCAGGTTGCCGTACAACTTTTTCTGGGAAAAGTTCAAAATTATTCGTTTTTCTACATTTTTCGGGCTCCATCTTTACCGTTTTGGCATAAGGCTTACCTCTATATTTGAACAAATTTTTGGAGGAGGGTAATGACGTCAGGGATGGATGTTGCTGAACTTTTTTAATGGATTCCGAAAATCCTGCTTTAGGAGATGAACAAGTTGGCGGTGGCTTTGTAATGGTTATAGGTCGAAGCTGGTTATTCTTAACGTTTTCCTTTTCAGTGTTCTCGTTCTTTCTAGCTAGAAAAATGCTCTCATGGCCGCCGTTGAATCCAAATCCGCCTTCCCTTTTGTGCATATTGCTTTTCATGTGTTCTCGAGTAAAGTGCTGGCTTTTTGAGCTTTTATTCCCTTCCAGATACGGAAAGTACTCCTTTTTTGGCATCCGCATTGTGGAAGAGTCAGGGATGACCTCTCTGAGAAAGCTCAATTCCTGCATGGTGTAGGTTCTATTGTTTTCCTTATTGTGCTGCAAGGAGTGCCTGGGATCTGTATCTCGCGGCCTCTCAGACGAAGCTCTTGGGGTTTCAGGCAAGGAAATGGACCCCGAAATATTGGAGTTCAAGTTTCGCAGTGGCCTGCGTGGAGAGGGGAAGTCTTGTTTAGAATCTTGTGTAAACTGTGGTTTCTTTATCGTCTTCCTTTTTTTCTCCTTCGATTTTTCGTTCTTGTTGGAGATAAGAGTTGGAAAAGTAACCATTGAAGAGGACTCGTAGCAGGTTGAATATGGAGTTGAAACCTCGCCATGAAGGCTTTCGAGTCCCATTAACCGTGCCACGATGCTTCGAGTTCTTGGCGTCACAGCTTGACATGTTCTTTTTTCCACTTCTACTAAAAGCTCTTTCTTCTTGTTGGCCATCGCCGACGGATGCGCTATTTCAATGCTGATCTGGAAGCATCAAATTACTTGCTATAAATCAGGAGCTATTCTGCTACAATTAGGATTTCACTCTAGTAGGATGTAATAAACTTTGAAAGGATTAAAATCTGAATACTATTTAACTTTAACGAAATATTTTGGTACTTTAACAGTGAAGTCTGTATATTTACATAATTACATATTATATTTTTTTCACTTACTGGAACGCCAAAATAATATTCTCGGATGGCTGTTTCGGACTCCTCAAGCTCCAAGCTATTCCTCGGAGCTTCTATTCCTGAGTTAGGAGAAGGAACTTCATATGAGTACCACCCAGAATAAGATGTAGAAGAGAAGCGTACGCCAGATTTGATAGGTTATAGTTACCCTTGCATTTTGCTACGTCGTAACAATGTTGATTTTCTTGCAGTTGTTGATACTGCAGCCCAGTCGCCGGAGGTGAGGCAGCCGTCGCCGGAGTCCGGCAGTCACTAAAGAAGTGAAGGTGATGGAAATCAAAGAAATGAAACATGCCTCTCATGCATCCAGGCTTCTCTCTCTCCTCCTTGGAGTCGGAACGGCTCCAAGGCCATTCTCTCACCATTGAGCTAACCATGCAATGAATCCTGATGAGGCGCAGGAGACTATTAAAGGCGACTGCGTTAAAAATGGATCCCAGTTATAACGAGCTCACAGAAAGAGATGGAGAGAGGGAAATGTAGCGGAGCAAAAATTTTACCAAAACAACAGAAAGCAGTTAGCACAAATTTCATTTTTTAATCTGCGTTGGGAAGTGTGGTGACGATGATGACGATATGACCACGAAACCTATCTATTAATTAATTATTTACATCCAATTTTTTATCTATAAAAAATTGGGATCGGTAACGTGGCTCGCGGCTTCTGACCCCTTAGTCTGATCCGACGGCTGACAGCGACCAACCGGACCACTTCGCACCGGTAATCACCGGAGCAGATCAGCGTAAGCATTCAAACGACCAGTGTTACTTCAAACTAGCGGTGAGACTTAAAAGAAATTTACTCCCGACACGTGAAGGTAGTTAGTACTAGATAATAGTAGTAATTAAGTTAATTAAGTGCCTCCCCATCAGACAACTCGTGCTACATCTCAGAGGTGGGTTATGGGAAACAGAGGATGCTGAACCCGTGGGGTAAGAAGACAGGGGCGCCGTCCTTTTCCCGCTTTCAAATTTGAAATAGGTGCCACTTAAAGAACGATTTTATGGGCCGATGCGGTTTAATTATTATGGCATTAAGGATGGCGTTGAGCGATCGAGGGCGGTGCCGGGATCGGCGGATTGCGACGGGAAGAGATGGATCAATTTATAGCGTTATTGTTGGGGCCCGCAGGACGGGATACGTATCCGGGCGATCCAGCTTGGCGAGATCGAAGGCTACCGGCTCGTACGGAGGCTGCTGTGCGGCTAGTATATGCTCTGGTACGCGCGGCGCTCTTCAATAGGCATTTCCTGCATTCTAGCTGTGGACCACAGAGCTTAGACTTTTGGCCGGTTTGCTCAGTTATTTTTTTAATTTATATTTTAATGATTAATATAGATAAATGAAATTTATACTTTTATATTACTGTCTTTTACTTATCAGTGTACTTTATCAAATATAAATTTTTCTCATTTTATCTGAATATGGAAACATGAACCATTAGAATTCAAACCCATTAGGTATGAAATAAAAATAGAGTTTTTAATTGTCTCGCACTACAAACTTTTTTATTTACATACTCGGCACCTAAATTATAAGTATATGCATTGTGCACTCAACTTTCTTTGAAAACGGGCACTGATTTGTTACTTCAGTTCTTGCTCCCATTACGTCCCGCGTCCAAAATTCTCTCCCTCTTGCTCTTGCTCGAGAAGCACATCCCTATTGCGCGACTTCCTTGTTCGAAATACAATGTCCATTTGATTTCATTACTCGTGCCGAACATTTCATTGCCCGAACCCAAATGTAGCACCTCATCAACTCCCCTTCTCTTGTGGAAAGCTTTTGCCCTCTGGTAGAAGTGGCAATGGCCTATTGTCTCTTTGTTTCTTTAACTGATTTTTATTTTTTGTGTAGCTTTGATTGATTCCAAAAATGTATTTGTTTCTTTTAGAACATTTTCTTGAGAAATACGACATCTAACAGAACACTTGCTCCTACTGACCCGACCTGCAATTATGTAGTAACTTAGCTTCCGAAAAGATGACAAAAAACTTTACCCAATTTATATCTAGTGACTAGTGTGCAAAATCAAAATATTATAAAATTTAGAAAATAGTTTACACACTAGGGGGTACTACACAAGTATATATATCGTTTTAAGTAATATAAGATTTTCTTTCAAGACCCAGAATATTGATCCCCCAAAGAAGTGAGATAAGAAATCACTTGTGTCACTTTTAGTCTACTTTTATCAGGCATCAGTTGTGAATGTCAATTAAAGTGATTTTTTCTTACAACTACTTCTAAATGAAAATCTTAAATATAATGATTACTTATCTGAATAAATCAGTTTGAAGAATTTTAAGATGTTAAAAACTATCATTCTCGTGTAATGAACTAGATAATGTGTAGGAATGAAATGTTTAGAATTTAATATAGCTAGTGACAAATAGGGGAATACCTATTTTTTATCCCCTCTCAGTACTAACAAAGAATATTGGCTAATCTTAATTTTGTATTGAGCTTGTGTAGTAATACTAAGTAGATTTTGACATCTCACATCATGATTACCCACTATGTCTTTTCTATAGGACCTACTAGGGACCCTTACGATCCAAACTCTAAACTGAATTGATAAAAGAATCTAGTCTGTCACCCTATAAACATCAATTCTATGCCCATAAAAAATTATCTCCCTATCTATTTTCACTCCCGCTCAGACGATTGCAATGATTCTTTCCAATGTGAAGTGTGGTACTCACTTGTTAGTGAATTCATAGCCTTCCTAAGTCATTATGTTTTGCCACAGATTTTAACATTACAAATGGCCAGTTTGCAAAGTAAATTAAGAGCCGTTGAAAGTACTGTCACGTTAATAAAATAAGAGAATATCTAAGCAAATCTAGATTCTTAAACATTCATCCAATTTATTACAAAAGAAAAGTAAAATGAAGATGATGGCATAAGCAGTAAAAAAATTGATAGAATTAAATAATAAATTATTTGCCAACAAGAGACATATGTCTACGTACCCTCTTTCGAGTGTATATGTACGCTTAGTATTGTATTAGTTTTATGTAACTATCGCTCACCTAGAAGCATTTAATAGAAACAGATCATTAAATTATATTTCTTTAAAAGTTGCATTGCTGCCTAAACTATTTTACAAGCCAACCGGTCAATATGAGTGCACTCAAGTAGCATGATCACTTTTCTCTCGAGTCTTAGTTTCACTGACAACAAATTTTAACATAAACTATTGTCACTTAAGTTATGTCAATGAAGCAAAGGAGATATTACTCATCAAATGAAAATAAAAATAATTCTATCATAAAACAAATTTTTCTACATATGCTACTACTTCATATTAAAAGAAAAGAATAAAGAAAACTAATTAAGAAGCATGGATAAAACACTATAGTAATCCTCGTTTAAATCAAAGAAAGTCCAATAGAAAGTGTTTACAATAATTATAAGAAAATGAAGAACACAATACTTAGCTTTCTCACTCTGAAAGAAAGATGAAAAATCTCTCCAACAAAGTCTCCACTGTCGGCAGTTGAAATTATTTGAGGTTGTCGGTTGCTGGAATGGAAATCCCGTCGCTCGCTTTAAAATAGATTTAATTATATATATATATATATATATCATTTTTAAAAGTAACATTTTAATTTAAAAATATGAAATCAAACTAATCTCATATATGAAATAGTTTAAATAAAAGAGCACAATATCGCAAGCTATGCATCTACCTTGAAGAATAGATGCATTACTTGATGATGAGGCTCATTTAAATAAACTAAAGAACTTATGACATCCGTTTAATCTATGAACCATTTATGTTGACCTACAAGTTTCCCTACCTAATATAAAATATCTGATAGGGTTTATATTACCTTGGTTCTTAAAGTTTCCTATAAGGGCGAGCCCCTATAGTTAATTACATTTCAAGAAATCGAAGTTACTTAAGAAAAATCTTGATGATGAACAAGAAATATTGTCTTCATGAATTCAAAAGGTTTAGGATTTTCAACATCAAACATAAGAAATTCGAATAGGAAAGGTGCAAAGTGGAACAATTATTTTCGGAACCCAAAGGAGGAAAATTAGGGAATGTCACGGATCCTGAGGAGAGCCTCGGTAGCTTACCAAACTATCCTATGGTTTGGCGTTAACTTTGAAGAGATATTAATTAATGTTTCAGCTTGCAAATTTTTGTATTTAAAGCTTACATCTGTATGACACCAATCAAACAAATAGCCTGGAAGATGAGAGTAATTACGTCATATCGGACGACGATCTCAGAATCCTAAGACGAGTTATGGCTTATATTATTGTTGATCTCATTTTTGATGAGGTCTTTTGCTTCTCTCTTTAGTACTTAGGATCTAGCCTTAGGCTTTTCCTTTGACTAATCTTAGAGAACTAGAAGTGGAACCCACCATTTAGAAGTTCAAACACCTCTTGACTCCCTGCAAACCCCACAAGCTTGATGGTAGACCCCTAATCACCTAGAGGGTTGAAATCAAATGTGGAAGTTTAAAGGATGAGTTCCCTATAGGACTTCTTGGCCTTAGAAATACCCTGGATGGCCTGGTCTGGTGAGGGTTGGCTTGCACATACACTAAAATCTCACTCAAATTCCAAGTCCTAAAACCACACTCTCACCCAACTTGACTTCCTGACTCATGTAGGTAATTCACATGGATGGTCCTTAACCCCTAAGTCCCTAGCTAAGAGGGTTAGGAACAACATAATGAATGCCTCAAATGAGTCTTCTCATGGCTCATATGGGTTTAATATTGCTTCATGGCTCAACCAAAGTAATTCCATGTTACTCAAATTTGATTAATCTTCATTGTTCCAAAATTTCAATTTTTGACCCCCGGGGCCCTACACCTACTAAACCTACCAAAAGCCCTAGGAATTACCCAAAATTTACAAAATCACCTAAATTAGCCAATATTCCTCAAAATCAATCCTAAACATTTCCCCCCATTCAAATTGATCATCCATAGCCAAAAAATACCAAAAATTCTGAAAGTACCCCCCAATACCCTCCAAATACCCAAAATGCCCTTCTTAGCTCAAAAATCCAAAAAATTCAGAAAATTCCCAAAAAAATCCAAAAAATCCCAAATATTCCCAATTTCATTTTTTTTAACTACATCATGGGCAAATTTTGCTAATTTACCCCACTTTTACTAAAACCCCCAATTTGGCCCATTTTAAACCCAAGTGAACCCAATGTCAAACCAAACCACCCCAATTGACCTCAATTTTGGTCCAATTAAATTATAAACTTCAAATAAATATCCCTAATATCAATTTAGACCAAATCAAAGTCAAATTTGATTGACATTTGGGCCCAATTTCAATTTGAAGCCTAAGGCCCAATTTTGGCCCATGACCTAAACTTAGCTCAAACCAATCCAATTCAACTCCAATTGGCCCCAAATCTTTTCCAAAGCCTTCCTAACACCCCCATAAACAAAAAAATAACTTGATTTGCCCAAAATTTAAACCTAAACTCCACCCAAATCTAACCCAAAATCAAAATCCCTTAAATTGACCTAAGCCCAAACCTAACCCAAATGGGCCCAAATCCCAAAATTAGAGCCCAACCAAAGTTGGAAACTCTTTGTGACACTCCCATGAACATTTCTCAACATTAATTTTACATCAAATCCAACTTTAGCCCAACCTTAAACCAAGTTAGCCCAATTTGAACCACTTTAGCCCCATTACCAAAAGACCCACATCAAACCCAATTCAATTCAAAATCACTTTAAACTTGTTCCAAACCACTCATGACACCTCCCTAAACTAAACCAAACATTTATTTGGCATTATCCTTCACAAAATTTCCATCCACCAATTTATTTTCAAACTTAAAGGCCCACTTTCTTAAACCATTCTAAAAGCCCACTTCCACCAAATCCAAAAGCCCAAAAATTCATCCAAAGTCCATATGACACTCTTCTTCATCATGCATTCAATTAAAATCATCCCTAAGTCCTAAACCTATGATCAAATAATTCTAAATGAAGCTTCATCCAAATTTCCACCAAAATATCCAAAATCCTTAAAATCCATTTTTATGAAATTGACCAAACTTTTTCCAAGCCAAATGTGAGCCATTGAGCCATGTACAAGCCACATGGAAGCCATGGAAGACACTATCCACCTCACCAAGCCATTAATGGCATGTTGACCTCATTTTTGATGAGGTATTCTCTTCTTCTTTTTAGTGCTTAGGATCTAGCCTTAGGCTTTTCCTTTGACTATCTTAGAGGATTAGAATTGAGACCCACCACCTAGAAATTCAAACCACTTCTTAACTCCCTGCAAACTCCACAAACTTGACTGTAGACCCCTAATCACCTAGGGGTTGAAATCAAATGTGGAAGTTTAAAGGATGAGTTCTATAGGACTCTTTGTCCTTGGGACTACTCACGGTGGCACAGTGCAGTGAAGGGTGTCGGCATTATTTTTAGGGTGTGTTGTATTTAGAAAAGGGGTCGCCTAACAGAAATTGTTGGCGAATTTTAAGATTTTAAATTTAGTTTAAATATATATAATTTGAAAAGTAGTATTTGATTTTGAAAATAATTTTAAATTTGAAAATTTTAAGACATGAAATCAAGCCGATCTCGCATCCCAAATAGTTTATATAAACGAGCACCGCACTTCTGAGCCGTGTATCTATCCCTAAGGATAGACACACCGCATGATGGTGGGGCTCGATTAAATAAACTAAAAGGTTTGTGACATCCGTTTGGTCCGCAAACCAATTTTATGCGCTGACAAATTCCCTCGCTTAATATGAAAAACATTAAACGGGGTTTATATTACACGGGTTCTTTAAAATTCCCTATAAGGGCAAGCCCCTATAGTTAATTACATCTTAAGTGACGGGAATCACCTAAGAAAACTCTCGATAATAATCGGTAGTTACGCTCTCAAGAATTTCAAAGTTTAAGTTTTCGAAAGGATTGGATTTTGGAATTTCAACGGGGAATGGATCAAGTTTGGAACATTTTGTTTTGGGAATTCAAAGGAAGAAAAGTAGGAGAAATTACGGATTCGAAGCGAACTTCGGTAATTTCCGACTATCCTATTGTTTGGCTTGGATTTAGGAAAGTCCTAATGTTTATTTAATGTTTTGATCTTGCAGTTTTAGTTAATTAGGACTTATATCCGTATGACATGATCATACAAATGGCTCGGAAGATGTGAGGGTTTATGTCGTATTGGACGACTACCTCGGAATCCTAAGACCGGTTAGGGCTAAATTTGCAATGCAAATGCCTAACAAAAGGTTGAGGATTTATGTTGCACTAGGCAAACTACCTCGAAGTCCTATGGCTTAGTTGTTTAATTCTAAGAAAGTTTTGCTGATGTAGATTTCAGTTTTGCTGACGACGATGGCAGTGCTGCTCATCATGCTCCAAGCTCCTTGTTGTTGCGAGAGGTTTAGTTTTAGAAGTCATAAATCGGGAGATGAGAGAAGTGTTTTGGTTTAGAGAAGTCTTAATTTCCAAGTGTTTTTGTGTTTTAATTAAAACAAATCTTAAAGTTGATTATAACGACACCGGTTAAGATCCCGCGGTTCCATCCTTAGGCATCGTTATTTTTATCGGATTCACTTAGTCCGGATGAATTTGCTAAACTCAGCTGAATGAGTTCCACACTTTCATTAGACCAGTGGGAAATCCCGTTAGCAACACGTAGGTTACATCATCCGAGGTATTCCCGATCATCCAACGGGACGTTTTAATTTAGTTGTAATTGTAGTTTTGTGTTACGTTTGTGATTAAATTTTGAGTTGTTTTATATTTTGAAATGTTGTGGCGGTGAATTTTATCTTGTAATGACTTTTAATTTAGTTTTGGTTTCAGTTTTAGGGACTATCCTAAAGGTGTGGGTTTTCATGCAACGATTGTTTATCATGCAAGAAAAAGTAAGTGCGATGCGATTAAAGAAATTGCGATAATGTAAATTGCGATAAAATAAAAGCGTACCGGAGGGTCTTCCCGTCATCCCAAGTCGCACTTAAAACACAATTAGAATATTTAAACAAGTTCCTAGGTAAAGCTAAGGGAAGGGTTATGGTTTTCTACCAAATTCCTAATCCTATAGTTAGTCATTTCCTATGACGTCTAGGTCTTTGTGTTTTGGTTAAGGACGATTTTCTTCATCAAAGAATAATTAAGTTCAATTGTTCTTATGAACATCCTATCATATCGAGGAAGTGCTTAAGACAAATCTTAAACATCTTTTTAATATTTCTAGGATTGTTTTAAGTCCAAATGAATTTAATTATATAAATGAATTAATCGTCCGAGAATTCAAGTGTTGTTGTTATCTTGCTCAGTGAACTAAGACATTTGAATATCCTATAGGTGAAGTAACATTTCATTTAATGTTTTGTTTAGGAGTTATAATAACCAAAGCTTTCGAGGGCAAATTAGTGTTCAAATGATTTAATTTAAGTTAATGGGTTTAAATTTGGAATAGTGTTCAAGTTGCTTTATATTTAATTTCTTTATGTCTTAGGTAATGTTATTTAATTCAATTTCATTTAACTTTAATTTAATTTAATCTAATTTTAATTTTAATTTAATTTAATTTAATTCAATTTAGTTTGATTTGATGTTAAATTAATTTAGTTTAATTTGATTTAATTTCCTTTAATTTAATTTAATTTGATTTAATTTTAATTTAATTTAATTTAATCTAATTTAATTTAATTTAATTTGTTTTAATTTAATTTATTTTAATTTAATTTGTTTTAATTTAATTTAGTTTAATTTAATTTAACTTAATTTATTTATTTAATTTGATTTAATTTAATTTAATTTAATTTAATTTAATTTAATTTAATTTAATTTGATTTAATTTGTTTGATTTAATTTAATATTTTTTAATTTAATTTAGTTTAATTTAATTTAATTTAATTTATTTATTTAATTTAATTTAATTTAATTTATTTAATTTAATTTAATTTAATTTAATTTATTTGATTTAATTTAATTTAATTTAATTTTATTTAATTTAATTTAATTTGATTTAATTTTAATTTAATTTAATTTAATTTAATTTAATTTAATTTAATTTAATATGTTTTAATTTAATTTAATTTAATTTAATTTAACATTTTTTTAATTTAAATTAGTTTAATTTAATTTAACTTAATTTATTTATTTAATTTGATTTAATTTAATTTAATTTAATTTAATTTAATTTAATTTAATTTAATTTGATTTAATTTGTTTTAATTTGTTTGATTTAATTTAATTTAATCTTTAATTTAATATTTTTTAATTTAATTTAGTTTAATTTAATTTAATTTAATTTATTAATTTAATTTAATTTAATTTAATTAATTTAATTTAATTTAATTTAATTTACTTTATTTGATTTAATTTAATTTAATCTTTAATTTAATTTTATTTTTAATTTTAATTTAATTGAAAATTTAAAAAGAGTTTAATAATTTAACTTTTTAATTTAATTTAATGATTAGTCCTTTAACATTTTAAAATTTAAATTTGAGTTATCATTTTTAATTAGGAATTAAATATTATTGAAATGATTAATTTAGGGATTTTTTAAATTAAAGAATAAATCTCTTCCTAATAATAATATCCCTATTTAATAATTCCAATTTTATTATTCTTCCAAATTTAATCAATTATTTAATTAAGGTTTATTTCAATTATTTTAAATTGTTTAATGGGTTTCTACCCTTTAATTATTTAAATTTCAATCATCCAAATCATATTAGGATCAAATATTTTACTTGTTAATTTTTATTAAACCTAAAGTTTTAATTAGGGGTTAAAGTTTTTAATTACCATTTTACCCTTCAAGCTTAATAATTTCATAACTCACTAAATTGAGCTCAAATGAACTTGAAATTTTTATGTGACTTCACTCATATGCCAATAAAGACATGAGAGGAGAAAATGTGATTTTTCTGTATTTAATTTATTTATATAATTATTTTTAGTGGAAAATAGGAATTTCCGAGGAAAATTTAATAATATGACCAAGGAAAGTTTATGTCCTTAAGAAAATTATGGGACATTCCTAATGACCGAGAGGACCACTTGGACCAATTTTGGTGATTTTTGAATTATATTATTTTTATTATAATTATTTTAAGTTTTGGAGTATTAATTAATTTAAAAAATAAAATAAAGGTTGAAAAATGAAATTTATATTTTTCAAAAATCTCTCTGATATCAAGGAAATCAGAGAATCAATTTTTGCAATTTTCTAATTTTTTTATGATTTATTATAATTATTTTAGTGAAAATGCCAAAAAAAATGTATTTTTTAATTTTTAAATTACCTTAGGGATTTAAAATTTAATATCTCATTAAATAGACCTAAGAAAAATATGGGGTTTGTTCCTAAATGATTAAAATTCAAAATGTGACATTTTGGTGAATTTTATTATTTTTATGATTATTATTATTATTTTTAATTATTAAAATATTAAAATAATACAAAAAATCAACTTTTTTAGAAAATTGAAATTTTAATTTTCTTAAATTCCCCTGATATCAGAGAGGCTCCAAAACAAATTTGGTTAATTTTTAAAAAGAATTTTTAAAGTTCAAATTGCCTAAATGGCTTTATCAACCCATTTAGTAGGGCTAACCAAGTCCAATTGACTTCAAATTTTTATGGTGGGTTCCTCTGATCCTAAAGGTCAGTGGAGAATTGATTTCAAGTCAATTTGATGTATGGTTAGCTCTAATTAATTAGGGATCTATTTTGGGTGTTTAAGCCGATTAGGGTTATTTTAAATGGGTTAACTCAAAACCTATTTTTCCTAGGGTCCTCCGGTCATAAGAGACATCACCAAATTTTCCTAGAATTTATTTTACAACATGCTAATTATTGGAATTAAAATACTCGAAAACAGTAACATGAATTTGAAAAATCAATAACTTCTCATAGGGATGGCCTCCGACTTTGGAAAATTCGGGAAATGTTCCCAAATTCGGAGGCTTCGAAGCCCTATGGTCACATGCCATGGTGAATTTCCTATATGCATGGAGAATTAAAATAATGCAGACAGTAAATAAATTATTAAAAATAAAATACTTGATGAAATTAAATGATTTCTTTTCCACATTATTCTCCTCCGTTTCACTGAGCGAAGAGGTATTTTTATTTTATTTTTTTGATTTTCCTACACAAAGTTATGGATTTTTGAAGTTTAGGGAATTAAATAAATCAGAAAATCCTTAATTTTCTATTTATCCGAGTCGGCGCCGCGTCAACCTTAGCCTCTCCGAAGTGCCGCGTGGCGCGCTCCCATTCGACGCCGCCGCTTGAGACAGCGACCCGGGTCCCGCCTTCCGCTTATCATCTGCCGATCCGACCTAATCTGAGCCATCCGTCCGCGCGTGTATTAAATGGACGGCATCCATTCATCGTCCCCAAGCGTCCTCACCCGAGAGCCGTCCACACTAAATCCCTAATATCTCACTCGATACTCAATGGATTTTCGTGTTCTTATGCTCTATGGATTCGTCTTGAAGAGACGAATACATCTATATGGTGATCATGCATTGAAATTAAAGCATTTGAAATGGAGAATCTCCAGAAGCTCGGGATGAAGAATTAGCTCATACCTTTGCTCAGAGAAGTGTGGCTTCAATCTGAGGGTTGTGTCACCTTCGATTACGTCCCAGCAAGCTCCAGATGAAGTCTCCGGTGCAGTGAATTGCCTGAGTAGGATTTCGACCACGGCCGATCACAAAGCTTGGAGGTTGGAGCAAGCCGGGTGGCCTGGAGATGGGGCTTTTGCTGGTGGACACCTTCTCTTGGTACGAGTGAAGGTGTAGGACCAATCGATTTGAGGATTGATCCACTTGTGGAGAAGTGTCCTGGTTTTGGGTGGAATTTCGGTTGAGAAATTGGATTTTGTCGGTGGGGATTAGGGAAAATTGACACCTGGGGACCAAGCTGCTCTAAGGGTGGAGAAGGGTTTGGAACATTTTTGGCGGAGTTTCGGCAAGGTTTGTGCAACTCTCTTCTCATGGCCGTGAGGGGGTGGTGTTTAAATAGGAGAGGGTGGAGGGCTACCGGGGAGAGTTAGGGCTTGGGATCGACTGCTCTGGGCATGGGAAGAACGGCCATGGTGGCCAGTGGGCATGGGGCGGCTCGACGAGGGAGAATTCCGAAGTTGGCTCACATGTGAGCTCTCGGCCATGGTGTTTTCCGGCGACCGGTGGCTGGCCGGCCGGGCATTGGTCACCATCTTGTTCGGGTGGGTCGGGACGGGGTTTAGTGTAGGCGATTGGCAAATGCCATGTGTAAAAGGCTTGGATTAGAATGGAATGGGACGGGGCTCATTTTGGCTCAAATTGGTCAACCCCTCCATTTGGGCTAGGTGCACCACCCGAGGCCTGGTTTAGGCTGAATAGAAAGTGATTTAGGTCGGCTTAATCGGGGGGAATGGTCACCATCCAAGTACGATTAAGCTTAAGCAAGATTTAGTGGAATCATGGGAGTGGTTAATCACCTTTAGGAATTAAGGAAAGAGTCTCCTCCTTTTGCCCAAAATGGCATGGTGACATGTAAAGAGGCTCTCATGGCTTCCATGTGGCTCATGCATGGCTTCATGGCTCACCTTTGGCTTGGGAAAAGTCGAGTCGATTTCATGGAAATGGATTTAAGAAAAATTTTGGTATTTAGGGGTGATTTGGCATGAGGCTTGATTTGGAATTATTTGATGACGGGATTATAACTTAGGGAATGGCTTTGATTAAATGGAGGGCAAATGGAAATGTCATGTGGGCTTTAGGGCCAATTTTGGGCTTTTGTATTTGGTGGAAATGGGCTTTTAGGAAGGTTTAGGGAAGTGGGCTTTTGGATTTTAAAATGGATTTTAGGATGGAATTTTAGTAAAGGCTTGGGCCAAATAATTGTTGGGTTTAGCTCATGGATGTGTCATGAGTGACTTGGAGCAAATTGGGAGTGATTTGGGTTTGAATTGGGTTGAATTTGGGCTTCTTTGGTGAATGAGCCAATATAGGTCAAATTGGGCTAACTTGGGCCAATGTTGGGCTAGGGTTGAAATTGATGTAAAATTAATTTTGGGAAATGTTTATGGGAGTGTTTCAAAATGGTTTTGACTTTGGTTGGGCTTTGATTTTGGGGTTTGGGCTTATTTGGGTTAGGTTTGGGTTTAGGTCAAAATTGAGCTTTTTGGTTTTGGGTTGAATTTAAGTGGGGTTTGGGCTTAAATGTTGGGCAAATCATGTTAGTGTTTTGTTTGTAGGGATGTTAAGGAAGGTTTAGAAAAGATTTTGTTAAATTTTGTGATTAAATTTTGAGTTGTTTTTATATTTTGAATGTTGTAGCGGTGAATTTTATCTTGTTGTGATTTTTAATTTAGTTTTGGGTTTTAGTTTGTGGCTACCCTAAAGGTTTAGTTTTCATCCGGTGTCAATCTTGTTTAATATGCAGAAAGTAAAGTGCGGTACGGAGTAAGTAAATTGCAATAAAATAAGCGTGGCCACAGGGTCTTCCGAGTCATTCTAAGATACACATAAAACACATGTTAAAGCATTTATATATTTGCAACAAGTACCTAGGTAAAGCTAAGGAAAAGTTCTGTTTGTCTACCAAATCTAATCGATTTGCTGAGTCGATCACCTTGACGTCTGGAGTTCTTTTGTTTTTGTGGATGATTTTCTTCACCAAGAAGCAATTAAGTTCAATTTGTTCATCTAAAACACCCCATCATATTGAGAAAATGCTTAGGAAGAGTCCTAAACATATTTTTCAAAACTTCGAGATTATTTACGATTCCAAATGAATTTTATTGTGCGGTGAATTAATCATCCAAATTTTAGTTGAGTTCGCTTGTCTCTTGCTCGATGAACATGGACATTTGATTGTTCGATGAGAAAAGTTACATTTCATTTAATGTTTCATTTAAGAGTTATGATAAAGGAAGCCTTTAGGAGGCAAATCAGTTTGTTAAAGAATTTAGCTTTAATTTAAAGTTGAATTGATGATTTGGGATAGTTTGAATTTAGTTTCAAAATTCAAGTTAATTTTCTCTTAAGTGTTTTAAATTGTTTGATTTGAATGATGTGTTTAGATTATTCAATTTAATTAAACTTTTAATGATTTAAATTTAATTTAACTTAATTGTAACACTTTAGGTCGATTTTAATTGGTTTTGATTTTTTTATGTTTTTAATTATGAACTGTCTTAAGGTTGAATTTCTTTAATGTTTCAAATTTGTTTTAGATTTGTTTTTTAAGTGATTTCAAATTAATTTTAATGTTTAAATTTATTTCAATTTGATTATCAAATCACTTAATGTTTAAGCTTTTAATTTAATTAAGTTTTATCTTCCTTTTAATTATTTAATTATTAATTTCAATTATCATTTTTGAGTTTGATTAAGAGTTGAATATTATTAAAGTGATTCATTTGAGGATTTTAAATTAAAGAATTGATATCTTCTGAAATCATACCCACTAATCTTAATAATCCAATTTTAACTTATTCTTCGAAAATTTTAATTATTTAATTAATTAAAGTTTACTTTAAATATTTTTAAGATAATTAATGGGTTTCTACTGTAATTCCCTAGGTTTCAATCATCTAATGAAAATTTTTAAAATCAGATATTTTACCCTCCTCTTGATTAAACCTAAATATTAATTAGGGTTAAAATTCTATAATTACATTTATGTCCTTTTAAGCATGTTCATTTCATAACTCATCAAATTAAGCTCAAATGAACTTAAAATTTTTATATCACTTCATTCACATGTCAATTAAGACATTAAAGGAGAAAATGTGATTTTTCTGAATCTAATTTTATTTATATATTTATTTTTATGAAAAATATGGGTTTTCAATAAAAATTCAACAACATGACCAAAAGTTAAGGTTTCTATCCTTAAGAAAATTATGGGATATTCCTATTAACCAGATGACCATTTAGACAAATTTTGGTGATTTTTGAATTATATTTTATTTATTATAATTATTTTGATTTTTGGAGTGTTAATTAATTATAAAATAAAATTAAAGTTGAAAAATGGATTTTATATTTTCATAAATCTCTCTGACCTTAAGGAGTTAGAAGAAGAAAATTTTATATTTTTTGATTTTTTTTCGTGATTTATTAGAATTAATTTAGTGAAAAGGTTGAAAATTCATTTTTAAATATAAAAAATTATCTTAAGCAATTTAAATTCAATATCATAACCTAGAGACTTAGGAAAATTATTTGATTTATTTCCTATGTGATTAAGAGTCAAAATGTGACATTTTTATGATTTTTAATATTTTTATGATTTTATTATTTTTAAATTATTAAAATATTAAAATATGAGAAAAATGAAAATTTTTAGAAAATTCCAATTTTAATTTTTCTTAGACTCCTCTGATATAAGAGAAGTCCCAAAATCAATTTGGTGAATTTTTGAGATGTACTTTGGGTTTTATGAATTTTAAAATTTAATAATGATCATGACACTTAAATAATTCATTTAGTAGGGCTAATCATTTTCTATTGATTTCAAATTTTTATGTGAGACTCCTCTGACCCTAAAGTTCAGTGGAGAATTGTTTCCAAGTGGTTTTGATGTGTGTGGTTAGTCCAAATTTACTAAAATTCACTTTTGGGTGTTTAGACCAATTAGGGTTATTCTTGAGGAATTAAACCAAACCAAAATTTTTCTACTGTCCTCTGGTCATAAGATACCTCTCTAAATTTTTCTAGATTTTCTAAGCAACAGGCTAATTATTGGAATTAAAATGGTAAAACAAACACATAAACTTAGAAAATTAATATCTTGCCACGAGAGATGGTCTTTGGCCTTAGAAAATTCAAGGAATGTTTCAAGAACGAGAGGCTACAAAAACTTTATTGTCTCAAGCCATGGAGAATTGTATAAATGCAAGGAGAATTAAAATACTGAAATAAGCAAATAATTAATTAAAAATAAAATACTCATCGAAATAACTTAATTCTTTTTTCATATTTTTCTCCTACGATTTCGAGTAAGAGAGTATTTGTATTTTATTTTTGTGATTTTTCTATACAAAAGATAAGCATTTTTAAAGTTAAAGGTATTTAAATAAATAAAAAATACCCTTAATTTCCTACTTATCCACGCGGCCCAGCCCAGGCTCGGCCTCGACGGCTGCGAAGGCCACGCGTCGCTTTGCCATTCGACACCGCCATCTGACTCGGCGGCCTCAAGGAAGGCCCGCCGGTTCTGTTTCGTACGGTCGTCAAACGCAATCTCGGCCGTCCATTTTGATTCACGTGTGATCCGGCGGGCATTGGTCACCGTCTCCGTACGGTGTGTCCCGAGAGTCGTCCATCTTCTAGGTTTAAGATCTCGCTCGATACTCAACCAAATTAAACGTTCTTATGTAATGGATTCATCTCGACAAGATGAATCCATCTATATAGATATGATGCATTAAGAAAAATTAAGCCAAAAAAAATGGAGAATCCATAGAAACTCAGGAAAGAAGAGGTCAGTACATTTGCTGCGAGAAGTGAAACGATCAAAGAGTTGTGGCACCTTTGATTAGTGAAGGAGCTCCGGATGAAGTCTACGCTCTCATGAATTGTCTAGGTATGAAAGTGACCAAGGCCGATTTCAAGCTTTGGACTCTAGAACAATTGGGTGGCCTGGTGAGGGGACTTTTCTTTGGAAAACTTCTCCTCTTGAGTACGAGTGAAGGTGTAGGGTCATTCTATTTAAGGATTGACTCATTATGGTGAAGTGTCCTGATTTTAGGATTGAAATTAAGCTCATGAGAAATTAGGGCTGGATTTCAATGGGGATCAAGTGTTCTATACTAGGAGGAGGGTCTTGGCTTGATTTTGGTAGAGTTTACGTATGTTTGTTCAACACTCTTTTTTGAGGCGAGAGGAGTGGCGTTTAAATAGAGCTGGCTGGACGGCCTCCCAGGGGGAGTTGGGGCTTGGGATCAGCTGCTCTATGCAAGGAAGAACAACCATGGAGTTCCAATTGAGTTAGGAAAACTCGACGGGGTGGAATTTGGAATTTGAAAAAAAAATGTGCTCGGGTGTGGTGTTTTCGAACGCCCAGGTAATTGGTCCGGCTAGGCATGGGTCACCATCTGACTCCAGTGAGGTCAGGGGTTGAGTTTGGTGCAAACAATGGGGGTTGGCCATGTGTAAATGGTTTGATTGAAGTGTAATGGGGGGGGAAGCTAATGTTGGATTCAATTTGGTCAAATGCATGGATTAGGCTAGATGCACCTCCCCAAGGCTGGTTTGGGCTGAGAAGAGAAAGTCATTTAGGTCAGCTTGATTAGTGGGGTCAAGTCGCGATCCAAGTACAATTAGGCTTAAGCAAGATTAGGGGGATACGTGGGAATGTTTAATCACTCCCAAGGAATCATTATAGGGCTTCCTTCTTTTTCCATTTAGGGAGTGGTGATAAGTCAAAGCTCTCATGGCTCTCATGTGGCTTATGCATGGCTCAAGGACTCCATTTGGCTTAGGGATGGCTTGGCTCAATTGCATGAGAAAGGGATTTTGGGATTTTGGCATTTTGGGGGAAATTTGGATGAAGCTTGATTTTTGAATGATTTGATTATTGATTTAGGACTTAGGGATGATTTCAATTAAAAGGATGAAGATGGGAAGAAATGTCATGTGGACTTTGGATAGATTTTGGGCTTTTGGATTTGGTGAGAGATGGGCTTTTAAAATGGTTTAAGGAAGTAGGCTTTTAAGTTTTAAAATGAATTAGTGGATAAAATTTTGTGAAGTGTTATTCTAAATGAATGTTGCATTTGGTTTAGGGTTGTGCCATGAAAGGTTTGAAACAAGTTTGGGGTGATTTTGAGTTGAATTGGATTTAATTTGGGGCTTTTAGTAATAGGGTCAAAGTGGACCAAATTGGGCTAACTTGGGCTAAGGTTGGGTTAAAGTTTTTTTATGTAAAATTAATGTTGAAAATTGTTTATGGGGGTGTGACAAAGAGTTTTCAATTTTGGTTGGGTTTTGATTTTGGGATTTGGGCTAGGTTTTTGTTCATGATGAGTTTAGGCCAAATTGGGGATTTTGGGTTTGGGTTAAGCTTGGGTGGAGTTTGGGACCAAATTTGGGGCAAATTAAGTCAGATTTTTGTTTGTGGGGACGTTTAGAAGATTTCAAAACAAATTTGGGGAAAGTTGGGTGACATTTGGCTTGAATTTAGGGTGGATTGGGTTAATTGGCCATTTTGGGCCTTACTTGGAACTTTTATGAAATTGGATTAAATTAACAAAATTGGGATTTGTAACGGTTGAACATAATGAAATTGGGAATATTTGGGATTTTCTTGAATTTTTTGAGATTTTTTATTTTTGGATTTTTGGGTCGAAAAGGGTATTTTGGGTATTTTGGTAATATTGAGGTATTTTTGGAAATTTTGTTATATTTAGACATGGATGATCAATTTGAGTGGTGGGAAATGTTTGATTGATTTTTAGGAATTTTGGATAATTTAGGAAATTTGGCAAATTTTGGGCAATTTCGAAGAGCATTTCGTAGGTTTGGTGGGTTTAGGGCCTTTGAGGGCAAAATTTAAATTTGGGAAAAATGAAGATTGATTGAATGTGAATAAAATGGGACCATTTTTGTTGAGCCATGAAGCCATATTAAGCTCACAAGAGCCATGAGAGGACTCATTTTAGACTCAACATGTTGTTCCCAACCCTCTTAGCCGGGGGCTTAGGGGATAAGGTCCATCCATGAGTTACCTACATGAGTGAGGGAGTTGAATTAGGTGAGAGTGTGGTTTTAGGGTTTAGAATGTGTGTGAGAGTGAGGTGTGTGCAAGCTTGCTCACACCAAGACCAGGCCATCCGGGGTGATCCTTGGCGAAAAGTCTTATAGAGGACTCCTCCTTTAAACCTCCACATATTGATTTCAACCCTCCAAGTGACACAGGGGTTTACAATCAAAATTGCGAATTTGAAGGGGAGTCAAGAAGTGTACGAATTTCTAAGTGGTGGGTCCCATTTCTAGTCCTATAGGATAGTCGAATGGAAAACCTATGGCTAGATCCTAAATCTTGAGTAGAGAGATCGGACCTCACCAAAAATGAGGTCAATAAATGGACCCCCAATGGATGTGTGGTGTATAACCAAGCACACCGCGCGTATTGGCGTTAGTGAAGAAATAAACTAAGCCAACACTAATATTCGGTAAAGTAAACTCGGAAGCAGAGAATTAGCCAGAAATTTCCAGGGAGTATCGGTTAAATCTTGAGGCTTGAAGATTTGAGAACTCTCGGCGGGATTAAGAGGTGAATTTTCGATTTAAGAGTTGCAAATGCAAAGTTCAAATTTCAAATTTCAAATTTGGATTTGATTTACTTACTTTTCTTTCGACTTCGAATTTCAATTTGATTTTGATTTCAATTTTAATTTCAATTTCAATTTCAATTTTGATTTTATGCGAGAGAAAAGAGTAGGGCCAAGGCCCACCCGAATACATTTGTATGCGCGAGAAGGAACGGGGGTGAACCTATTCCATATGTGTATGCCCGAGAAGGATTAGGGTGAGCCTATCCCAAATGTGTATGCGAGAAAGATTAGAGCGAGCCTATCCCAAATGTTGAGTATGAGTAGGACAAAGCCTATCCAAAATGCGAGTGCTTTAATTCAATTTCTTGCGAGAGTATCAAAGTTTGAGATTGTTGGGAAAAGACGAGGACTATACAATGCGAGTGCGAGAATTGCTGAGAAGGGAGTAGGATGAAGCCTATCACGAGTGCTAAGAATTTCTTAGAGGAGTAGGGTGAAAGCCTCTCCCAGAAGTGTGAAATTTCTTAGAAGGGAGTAGAGGCAGCATATCTGAAGTCTTGAAGCTTCTTGACATTAAATGAATTCGAGAGATATTGAAGAGTTTTCTTTGACTTATCTCTTGAAATTTGAAGAATTTTGTTAAAATTTATTTATGGAGAGATTGAGAGAAATTTTCTTTGAGGGCCATAGGGAATTTTATTTGAGATTCAGTTTATGCGAGTGATTGTGAAAAATTTTGTTGATGTTTGATTTATCTTGTATTTATGAAGAATTTTGCTTGAGATTTGGCTTATCTTTGAGATTTGAGAAAGATTTTGCTAATATTTGGGAATGCAAAGATTTACGGGAATTTATGAAGGCGAGAGGCTAGGAGAATTTTCTTTGAGATTCATGGATGCGAGAGATTGCAAAAATATTTTGTAAAGTGCGAGAGAATGTTTATAGAAGTTCATGCGATCTTGTTTATGGAGATGCTTATGAAGAGAGATTTTTTTGAGAATTTATATGAGGTGCAGAGTTTTTTTTTCTTCTTCAAATGTTGACTTTCATTTTTTTTGATGCTGAGTTTTGTTTAGTTGCATTTATTTTAAGATCTGTGGACCTAGTTTTAGATAAGTGCGGCATCGGTGCTTCGTGGGAAAAGAATTTAACATCTTTGATACGCAGTACTTCGGGGTATCATCCCTTTGATTGAAAGCAGCGTAGATAATAACTCACTCTTTAAGTTGCTATCAAAATTTATATTCTTTCAAGCACCTATAAAGATGTGTTATCTCTGGGATTTATCCACGAGTTGAGAGAAATTTGCAACTCCATAGCTTTGTTCGTAGCGGTTGTCATTTGATTTTGTCACCAATTTTGTAAAGGGTGTTCACCTTGTCTTCGAGAAATTACTATGACGTTCTTGAACTGACATTGAAGTTGTATTTGTTGGGCAGACACCGAAGGATATGACGTCGAGGTTAAATTTCCATTAGCGCTAATATCATTGTCATTTATTTAAATCTTCCTAGCAGGCATAAGAAAATCCCAAAATTTGGTTCATGTGGTGAAATATTTTTCTTTGTCCAGATATTTACGAGCCGATTATTGACCGTCGAAAAGACATAAATTCACTTGACTTTTTCAAAGCATAATATCGGAGGAAACTTCTTGAGGTAGCTTTTCATATTTTATTAGTCGGGGAAGGATTAAGACACCAATTTTTTATTATATGCTTGCCTCGAAGCTTCTTCTCGGGAAGCCTTTTTCTTTTATTTCCTATTTTCTTATTTTCTTTTCTTTTTAACCCTTTTTATTAAGGATTACTATATCTAGTGGAGCACATGTTAAAGATTTTGAATGCCGGAATTAGGGTACCAATTTTTGATTTTGTGCTCAACTCGAAGCTTCCTCGGGAACACACCATTTTTCTCCTTTTATTTTTGAGAATTTTGTATCTGGTAAGACATATTTCTATTAAAGATTTTGAATATCGAAACTCCCTTAATTAATAATTACGAAATGTTCCTCGATACGAATCTCGAGATATTATAACTTATTTGAAAGTCGGACCCGGCCACATGGCGAAGAATTAAAAAGGCTCGTGATATCTCGAGTCGATTACTAAATATTTATAACACTACTTCATTTTAGAATGTATAGGACCATTCAAATTCCTTAAAGTAAATGACTCGATTATTAGAGAATTAATTTCATTCTTCCCAAAGACATGAGTACGAGCAAAATATCCAAATTTATGCTTTTCCAAATATAGAGCAATTCTGGACAAAAACAAACTGTTTTCTTTCATTCATTGCGATTGGGAGGGATGGGACGGTACTTTATCGATTACGCTAATGTCCCTTTTACATTGATTGTAGTAATATTAAAAAGATAAACCCTACATTCTCCCGATGGAGAGGTCTTGAAATTTTCCTTCTAGCTTGTGCGGCTATCACAAGGATGCAGTTCGTTCTTTTCCTTTGTTCCTTTGAAGCTTTCACTTGCACTTAGTGTCATTCGACATTAGGCATGTAGGAATCAATTGGAACGGCTGGATCAACAGAAATCATATTAATAAAACCTTTTTCGGGGATCTCCCAAATATTCTTTACCGGATCGTTATGTTTATCGTCTTAAAGTTCTTCTCGAGCCATTCTTTGGTGATGTAATTCTCTTTTGTGCAGCCGATCTTGTGATATGGGCAATATCTAGGGTGATCCTTTTTTATCGGCCTCATACGCTTCTTTGGCTCGGGCGATCTAAACTCGGGCTTCTTAATCAAGTTCTAAAACATCTTTGCCATTGCCTCATCTTTGAAAGAGTATACTGCATAGTTTCTTGGCCGTAGATGGACTGTTTGTCTTCCATCCATCCGAAGAAACCACTTGTTGAGATAGCTGTGACGGTACTATTGTTGAGGTTGTTGATGTTTGGATACGTGGTTTTTTACCTTTGCCCACCTTTGCCATTGTCTCGAATTTGCTCAAATGTCTTGACCGGCTCTATTTCGAGACTTTTAAGCCAATGGAAATTTGGCTTCCTGTTGCAAACTTCCGGCTTTGTAAAGTAGTTTCTCGAACGTTTTAATTGAATCCTTTGAGGAGAAATGCATTGGTCCATTGATGCCCTTTAAGAGAATTTCATTTGCATGTTGCTCCTGGAGTTGTGGCTCACACTTCGGGCTCAAATTTCTTCATCGCAAAATGTGGTACGCAATGTTTCGGTTGGGCTTCTCTCGCTCCACCACAGTCACCAGACGGTGATATGGTGTCGAGCTCCAGGAAACCGCTTAACGAAGAGGTTTTCCAATTCTACAAACGTTTTGACGAACCATTTAGCGGCTACGCGTACAGGTCGAATGCGACCCCGAAGAAATTTCACAATTGACGACACAATAATGCATCGCTACTCCTAGCGTTGCGACAACTTTCTCGGAAGTGTGCAACATGTTGTGAGGTACCCGGTACCATCAAAAATCTTGAACTGAGGTGATACGAAACCTCGGGATATTGGACAACATCAGACTCTTCATGGTATGGTCTACTCTTCGGAATCGTGTTCGTTCTTTGGGCGGGGCAGGGGCTTCTCTCTTTCTTTATTCCACCATTTGCTTAATGTCTTTTCTGACACTGGAGCCTGAACTGAATTCCTCTTGTTGTACATTGACGGTGAACTCCCTTCTTTCGTAACATTAATAGTCTGAATTTGGTTTGTTTAAAGGTGTCATTCGCGGTGATTGTGACTTTCCTTGAATTGTGGCCATAACAGCCATCACTTCTTCTAGTTGCTTCTTTAAATGGTTGATATGTTCATCTCGTTGTTGAATGGCCCTTTGCTAATCCTGCAACGACGTTCTCTTCACCCGAAAGGAGGAGTTTATTTCATGAGATAATGTGGCTCAGATCGACGATGTCGATTTACGTGAATTCACCTTTCATGGAATCTACTAGTTCATAATCTTCCTCATCAATAACTTTGTTCTGATCTTTAGACGGTTGTGCAATGTCGGCTCAAAGCATTTCCACGGCCTCCTCAATTGACTTTCCTTTGATGACTTTAGGTCAATGGAGATTTGAGAAACATCACTTCGCTCCCCCGAGCACCGGTGTCATCGCGTAGAAGTCAATTGAATCATCTAAAATCATATTTACGGAACCTTTTTCAGGTTCTTTTAAATGTTAATCCGGGGATACCTTTCCCACTTGGTCTCCTCGAAACCCCGATCTTTGAAGGAATTTGAAGCGAGTTTTCGTCGTATGGCCGAGCAACTTGATGGTATGGCGGTACATCGGGTGATCTTCCTTGCCCGGCCTCCTACGGATTTTTTGGCTACGACGATCGATTTCTAAACTTAGAAGTAAGTCATGGAATATCTTCGACACGGCTTCTTCCTTGAACGGGTATACCTTGTTTAATCGTTGACTCATTGTTTCTCTATCCGCAAGAGACGAGTCTTCTTTTACATTGCCTTTGTCAGTTGCATGGGCTTTGAATTGGACCCAATATTGAATCTGGAAAATGGTAGGTCATAAATCTTTGGCGACTTTCCTCGTAGATCTTTTCTCGTTTAGTTTGTGGAGCGGCCAGTACGGCGGTGAGTGAGATCAACGGTAAGAGCGGACACAACTCCGGGGAGCAATCCTAATATTTTTCGGCGACAAACCTTACGGCAAAGAAGAATTCATTCGAAACGACATTCTTTCTAGAGGAGAATTTCGTAACGGTCTTGAGTTGAACTCCACAACGAGCTTAAAAAACTTTCTAATTTCGAGACTTCATCATTGTGGCAAGCCACATCTCCGAACATTGCTACAACATTGTCGAATCCTTGTCCAAACCTAATGGCATTTGCCGGATCGAACTGGCACAATCCCCCATTGATAGTGAATTCTTCTCCGGGTGGCGAAAGAGAAGATCAACTTTAGTGAAGACATTGGCCACTGTCGCTTAAGGAATTTCCTGAAGTCGGTGACATCCGAGTGTCTTGGAGTTTCGGTGAAAGTCTTTGAAGTTAACGCACTTGTCTTACAATTTGGACATCTTTCTAAATTTATTTATGTAAAATTTTATTTAATTTTATTGTATTGTTTATTAGTGCACTTCTTGTATGTTTTGAGAAGTTTTATTTTGCTTTTAAAATTTTAAAGAAATTTTGTTTTAGTTGAAATTCAGTGGAATGTTGTGAGAGCGAGCTTTATGTTTAACTTGTTTACAAAAAATAAGTCGAACTCAAAGAGGAATGAAGAGTAGGACCTGGATTGAAATTTGTGGAGAGTTGATTTTGCATTGAATTTACTTCGATAGACCGATCATAACCCACCACATCTATTGGGGGTCTGCCTCTTCGGGGAGGTGGGAGGATTCCGGAAAGCTCTGTTTGTTTGGGGATGTCTAAATAGTGGCTCCGGAAGTCAGAGAAGGAGTTAACTATACTCGCTCAACACGAGAAATGAGTGAGATATGTATACGAACGGAAAGAATGGTAGTTTGGTCCACTAGGGGCATGGACTCGCTACGAGCTTATGAAAGAAAAACCATACGAGCAAGATGGAGAGGAACTAATCCCAGTAGATGCTTGAGAAATTATTGACATATTTTTAGGTTTGTGTATTGTATTTTGATAAGGGGTCGCCTACGAGAATTGTCTGCCAATTTTAAATTTTAAATTTAAATTTAAATATATATATATATAGTTTTAGAAAGAAGCATTTGATTTTGAAAATAACTTTAAGTTTTGAAAATTTTAAGATATGAAATCAAGCAGATCTCACATCCCAAAGATAGTTTATATAAATGAGCACGCTTCGCGAAGCGGGTAATATCATCTGAAAAATAGGCACTTGCTGATGATGGGGCTCGATTAAATAAACTAGAAGATTTGTGACATCTGTTTGGTCGCGAACCAATTTTATAATGACGAGTTCCACAATTTTACTATAAAGGAATTAAATAGGGTTTATATTACGCAGGTTCTTAAAGTTCCTATAAGGCAGAGCCCTACGGTAATTCATCTTAAACGGCGGAATTACTGAAAACTCTTGATAATGATCGGTTGGTACCTTTATAAAATTTGAGGATTTAAGGCTTTAAAAGGATTGAATTTTGGAGATTTCAATAGGGGGTGGATCAAATTTGGAACAAGTAATTTTAGGAGTCCAAAGGAAGAGAAGTAAGGGAAGTTGAGGATCAAGAAGAATCTTGGCAACTTCCCAGGCTTATCAATTGTTTACAGCTTCAATTTAAGAGTTTATTTAATGTTAATCCTACCATTTAGTTAATTAGGACTTATATTTATATGACATCATCATACAAATAGCACGGAAGATGTGAGGGTTTGTGTCGTACAGAAACGGCCCCACCTGGGGTCCCTAAGACCGATTAGGGCTTAATTTGCATAACATGATTATTTAAATACTGAAAAGTTGAGGATTTATGTTGCACTAGGCAAACTACCTCAAAATCTTATGGCTTAGTTATTTAATGCTAAAGAAGGGTTTAAGTGATAGACTTATGTTTTGTTGATGAAGATGGTAGTGTTGCCCACTGTGCTTTCTAGCTCCTTGTCGTTGCGAGAGGTTTAGTTTTGAAAGTGAAAATCAGAGAGATGAGAGAAGTGTTTTGTTTAGAAAATTCTTAAAGTTCGGGTGATTTAATATTTTGTTAGGGAATCTTAAAGTTGATTATAACAATAGCCGGTTAAGATCCCGCGGTTCCATCATTCCCGGCAATATTTATTTTATCGATTCGCTTGAGTACGGATGAATTTACTAAACTCGACTTAATCGGTTCAACACTTTCATTTGAAGTAGCACGGGAAATCCCGTTAGCAACACGTAGGTTACATCATACGAGTATTCTAGATCATGCGACAAGACGTTTTAACTTAATTATACTTGTGGTTTTGTTGATACATTTTGTGATTAAATTTTGAGTTGTTTTATATTTTGAATGTGTTGTGGCGTTGAATTTTTATCTTGTTGTGATTTTTAATTTCGTTTTGGGTTTTGGTTTTACGCTCACCTAAAGGTTTCGGTTTTCATGCGGGGTGTCAATCTTGTTTAACATGCAAGAAAAGTAAAGTGTATGAAGTGTCTGGTAAGTAAATTGCAATAAAATAAAAGCGTACTGGAGGGTCTTCCCGTCATTCCGAAGCTACACTTAAAACACATGTTAAGGCATTTATATATTTTCAACAAGTACCTAGCTAAAGCTAAGGAAAGGTTACAGTTTGTCTACTAAAATCCTAATCGTATTGCTAGTCGATCCCTATGACGTCTAGGTTCTTTTGTATTTTATGGATGATTTTCTTCACCAAAGATTAATTAAGTTCGATTGTTCTTCTAAAACACTCCATCATATTGAGAAAGTTCTTGGGCAGTCACAGACCTATTTTCAATACTTAAAGGATTATTTTGAGTCCCGAATAGTTTTATTATCTTGGTGAATTAATCATCCGAAGTTTAGTTGAGTTAAGTTTGTCTCTTGCTTTGTGAACTTGGACATTTGATTGTCCAGGTGAGTAAAGTTACATTTCATTTAATGCTTCATTTAAGAGTTATGATAATGGAAGCCTTTAGGGGAAAATTAGTTTGTTAAGGAATTTAGCAGCTTTGATTTAAAGTTGAATTGATGATTTGGAATGATTAAATTTAATTTCAAAATTAAAGTTGATTTTTCTCTTAAGTGTTTTTAAATTGTTTGATTTGAATGAGGTGTTTAGATTATTCAATTTAATTAAACTTTTAATGATTTAAATTTAATTTGACTTAATTGTAGCAATTTAGGTCGATTTTAATTGGTTTGAGTTTTATGTTTTTAATTATGAGTTGACTTAAGGTTGAATTTCTTTAATGTTCCAAATTTGTTTTAGATTTCTTTTTTTAAGTGATTTAAATTACTTTTAATGTTTTAAATTTATTTCAATTTGAATATCAAATCACTTAATGTATTAAGCTTTTAATTTATTTAAGGAGTTTTATCTTCCTTTTAATTATTTAATTATTAATTTCAATTATTTTGAGTTTGATTAAGAGTTAAATATCGTTAAAGTGATTAATTTAGGGATTTTAAATTAAAGAATTGATATCTTCTTAAATTATACCCCTAATCTTAATAATCCAAATTTTAACTTATTCTTCCAAAATTTTAATTATTTAATTAATTAAGGTTTACTTTAAATATTTTAAGATAATGGATTTTTACCCCTTAATTCCTAGGTTTCAATCATCTAATGAAAAAATTTAAAATCAGATATTTTACCCTCCTCTTGATTAGACCTAAATATTAATTCGTAAAATTCTTTAATTACATTTATGTCCTTTTAAGCATGTTCATTTCATAACTCATCAATTAAGCTCAAATAAACTTCAAATTTTTAAATCACTTTAGTCACATGTCAATTAAGACATTAGAGGAGAAAATGTGATTTTTCTGAATTTAATTTAATTTATATATTTATTTTTATTAAAAATGTGGGTTTTCAATAAAAATTCAACAACATGACCAAGGTAAGGTTTCTTTCCTTAAGAAAAATATGGGATGTTCCTATTGACCAGAGGACCATTTAGACCAAATTTGGTGATTTTTTTAATATATTATATTTATTATAATTATTTTGATTTTGGAGTGTTAATTAATTATAAAAATAAAATTAAAGTTGAAAAATGAATTTTATATTTTTCATAAATCTCTCTGACCTTAAGGAGTTAGAAGAAGCAAATTTTATATTTTCTAATTTTTCCTTGATTTATTAGAATTAATTTAGTGAAAGAGTTTGAAAATTCATTTTTTAAATATCAAAAATTGTCTTAGCATTGAAATTTAATATCATAACCTTGAGACTTAGGAAAAAATATTTGGATTGATTTCCTAAGTGATTAAGTCAAAATGTGACATTTTTATGATTTTGAATATTTTTATTTTATTATTTTTTAAATTATTAAAATATTAAAATATAGTGAAAAATGAAAATTTTTAGAAAATTCCAATTTTAATTTTCTTAGACTCCTCTAATATCGAGGAAAGTGTTTGAAAAATTAATTTGGTGAATTTTTGAGATGTACTTTGGGTTTTATGAATTTTAAAATTTAATAATGATCATGACATTTAAATAATTCATTTAGTAGAAAGGGTTAATCATTTTCAATTAAATTTTTATGTGAGACTACTGCGACCTAAAGATCAGTGGAGAATTGTTTCCCAGTGGTTTTGATGTGTGGTTAGTCTAATTAATTAAAATTCATTTTTGGGTGTATAGACCAATTAGGGTTATTCTTAAGGAATTAAACCAAACCAAAATATTCATAAGGTGCTCTGGTCAAAAGATACCTTCCTAATTTTTTCTAGAATTTTATAAGCAACATACCAATGCTTTGGAATTAAGTGGTAAAACAAACACATAAATTTGGAAAATGAATATCTTGCAACAGAGATGGCCTCTGGCCTTGGAAAATTCATGGAATGTTTCTAAGAATAGAGGCTACTAAAGCCCTATGGTCACATGTCATAGTGAATTGTATAAATGCATGGAAATTAAAATACTAAAATCGGCAAATAATTAATTAAAAATAAAATACTCTTTAAAACAACTTAATTCTTTTTTTACATTGTTCTACTCTGTTCACTGAGCAAGAGGGTATTTTTATTTTATTTTTTTGATTTTTCGACATAAAGATATGCATTTTTAAAGTTACGGGTATTTAAATAAATCAAATACCCCCAATTTCTTACTTGTCCACGGCTAGCGACTCGGCTTCGGCGGCTCCGAAGGCCACACGTCGCTTCGCCATTCGACGCCTGCATCCTTCGGTGCTCGGGGTCCCGTGATTTCGTTTTGTACGATCTGTCTAACGCAATCTGGACCGTCCATTCGATTCACGCGCGATGCGGCCAGGCTGGTCATCGTCTCCGTCTGGTGTGTCCGGCAAATCCATCTTCTAGGTATATGATCTCGCTCGATATGACAAATTAAACGTTCTTATGCTCTATGGTTCGTCTCGACAAGACGAACACATCTATACGGCTATGATGCTTTAAAATTAAACCAAACAAAATGGAGAATGCGGCAAAACTTGGGGGGGAAAAGAGGTCGATACCTTTGCTGCGAGAAGTGAAGCTAAATCGGAGAGTTGTGGCACCTTCGATTGAACCCAAGGAAGCTCAGATGAGGTCTATAGCTCTGATGAATTGTCTAATTATGAAAGTGATGAAGGCCGTTCAAGCTTTGGACTCTAGAACAATTGGGTGGCACCAGGTGAAGGGACTTTTCTTGGAGAAAACCTCCTGTTGGTGAAGGTGTAGGGTTGGTGAATTTAAGGATTGACTTACTGTGGTGAAGTGTCCTGGTTTTGGGCTTGAAATTCAGCTCTGAAATTGAGCTCTTGGAAGGGAAATTAGGGCTGGATTTCTGTGGGGATCAAGTGTTCTATACTAGGAGGAGGGTACGGAGCAATTTTGGTAGAGTTTACAAATGGTTTGTTAAACTCTCTTTTGGCGAAGTGAGTGGCGTTTAAATAGAGCTAGCTGGAGGGACTCCCAGGGGCAGTTAGGGCTTGGGATCAACTGCACTATGCAAGGGAAGAACAACCATGGAGTTTAATTGAGTTAGGATAACTCGAGCGAGGTAATTTGGAATTTGAATCGAAAAGGTGCTCGTAGGTGTGGTGTTTTACGATGGCCGGTGGTGGTCCGGCAGGCATGGGTCACCATCTGACTCAGTGAGGTCAGGGGTTGAGTTAGGTGTAAACAGTAAGGGTTGGCCATGTGATGGTTTGATTGAAGTGGAATGGGGGGAAGCTTATTTTGGATTGATTTGGTCGAATGCATGGATTAGGCTTGATGCACCGCCCGAGGCTGGTTTTGAAGTTGAAGAGAAAGTCACTTGCGTTAGCTTGATTGATGAGGTCAAGTCAATCCAAGTACAATTGTCTTAAGCAACATTGGGGATACATGGGAGTGTTTAATCACTCCTAAGGGAATCATTAAAGGGTTCTTTTCCATTTAGGGAGTGGTGATAGTGACTCTCATGGCTCTCTGTGGCTATGCATGGCTCCAAGGACTCCATTTGGCTTAGGGATGGCTTGGCTCATTTGCATGAAAAGGGATTTTGGGATTTTGGTATTTTGGTGGAAATTTGGATGATGCTTGATTTGGAATGATTTGATTATTGATTTAGGACTTAGGGATGATTTCAATTAAGAGGATGATGATGGGAATAAATGCCATGCGGAGACTTTTGGATGGATTTTGGGCTTTGGATTTGGCGAGAGATGGGCTTTTAAAATGGTTTAAGGAAGTGGGCTTTTAAGTTTTAAAATGAATTAGTGGATGGAAATTTTATGAAGGGATATGCGAATGAATGTTGCATTTGGTTTAGGTGTGTGCCATGAAAGGTTTGAAACACGTTTGAGGTGATTTTGAGTTGAATTGGATTTAATAATTTGGGCCTTTTAGTATGGGGTCAAAGTGGACCAAATTGGGCTAACTTGGGCTAAGGTTGGGTTAATGTTGATTTTGATGTAAAATAATGTTGAAAAATATTTATGGGGGTGTGACAAAGAGTTTTGATTTTTCTTGGGTTTTGATTTTGGAATTTGGGCTTGGTTTGGGTTCATGATGGGTTTAGGCCAAATTGGGGATTTTTAAGTTTTGGGTTAGCTTGGGTAAAGTTTGGGTCCAAATTTGGGGCAAATTATGTCAAATTTTTGTTTGTGGGGATGTTAGGAAAATTTCAAAAAAATTTGGGGAAATTTGGGTGACATTTGGGTTGAATTTGGGGTGGATTGGGTTAATTGGTCATTTTGGGCCTTAAGGACCCATTTGGAACTTTTGATCAAATTTGATTAAATTGACAAAATTGAGATTTGTAACAGTTATACAAAATGAAATTGGGATTATTTGTGATTTTCTAGAATTTTTTTGAGAATTTTTTTGGATTTTTGGATTTTTGGGTCAAAAAGGGTATTTTGGGTATTTGGAGGGTATTGGGGGGTATTTTGGAAATTTTTGGTATATTTAGCCATGGATGATCAATTTGGTGGTGGGAAATGTTCCAGGGTTGATTTTTGAGGAATTTTGGTGCAATTTGGCCGATTTCTGGTACGCGGAGCCAAATTTAATTTGGTAGGTTTGGTGGGTTTAGGGCCACTGGGAGTCAAAAATTGAAATTTGGGAAAAATGAAGATTGATTGAATGTGAATAAAATGGGACCATTTTTGTTGAGCCATGAACCCATATTAAGCTCACAAGAGCCATGAGAGGACTCATTTTAGACACTCGACATGTTGTTCTTTAACCTTCTTAGCCGGGGGCTTAGGGGTTAAGGTCCATCCATATGAGTTATACATGGGTCACGGAGTTGTATTGGGTGAGAGTGTGGTTTTAGGGTTTAGAATGTGCTGTGTGAGAGTGTGGTGTGTGCAAGCTTGCCCTCACCCAAGACCAAGCCACCCAGGGTGATCCTAAGGCCAAAGAATCCTATAGGAGACTCCTCCTTTAAACCTCCACATATTGATTTCGACCCTCCAAGTGACACAGGGGTTTACAGTCCAAAATTGTGGGGTTTGAAGGGAGTCAAGAAGTGTCTGAATTTCTAAGTGGTGGGTCCCATTTCTAGTCCTCTAGGATATTCGAAGGGAAAACCTATGGCTAGATCCAAAGTAGTAAGGAGAGATCGGACCTCACCAAAAATGAGGTCGACAAAATGCTAAGATTTATAAAGAGAAAATAAACTTGTGGCATGATAGGAAGATTCTTACTAAAGATCTTGAGCCTGGATGAAAAGTTTTATTGTATAATGCAAGGTTAAAAATTTTTGCTAGAAAACATGTCGAATGGATGGTCAATTCTTGTATTGATAAAAGTTCGGTCTTGTGGATACGTATTGGATATTCAAGATCCTAAGGCCCGAAGAAATATTCAAAGTTAATGGTCATAGAATTAAACCTTATTTTTCATTCGATCAACTTAAAATCTGTGAATGCGGTGTTGGGTCAATTAGAATAAGTTCAGGTATGTCGAGTGAAGACATTAAACCAGAGAGCTTTGTGGGGGTAACTCATATTTATCGGTGTGCTTTGCTTTATATTTATCGGTGTGCTTTGTTTTATATTTATCGAGTGTGCTTTGCTTTTTTTTGCTTTGTGTGGTTTTTTTTATGATTATATGGTAGTATTTTAAAGAGAATAGTTATAATGGTGTTTGGACTTTAATGGATGACTAGAAGAAGTCGAATGAAAATTTTGGACATTTGGCGATTTTGTGCAAAAATGTGCTGGCGGCTAAGCGCCGCCTGGTTGGCGCTTAAGCGCCGCCGATTAAGAAAACATGATAAATGAATTTCTAGAAGCCGAAATCGAGGGGAAGTGGTTTAAGAGTAATTTTAGAGTTTATAAAAAGTCTAGGAATTAGGTTTTGCACTTCCATGTCTATAAAAAGGCTGGATTAAGAGAAACACTTTCCCTAGTCTCTATTTTTAAAGGTCTTAAGAAGAGTATTTTGAGTGCAAAAATGTCTTCTTGGGAGAGTGAAATTAAGAAGAAGAGGAAGCCAACAAGAAGAAATTTATCGAGTGAAAGTGTGAGAGTTATACAACGATTACTATAGCAGTTAATATTCAAGGTATTGCAGAAAGGATTGCAAAGATTGAAGCCAACATGAAGTCAATTGAAGCAAAGATAAATGAAACTAATGCTCGTTTAGTGCATATGGGATGACGACTTAAAATCCAATTCGGTCGGAAAGTCATGTGAAAGAAGCAGAAGCGATGTTCTTAAAAACAAATGGTTAGAAGAAGATGTAAGGGTTTTCAAGCATGCCCATTTTATCATATCTATATTCCAAATGGTTTAGATGGAACTAATGGTGGCTCTTGGATACATTAAACCTTATGGATATTGAAATTAATTTGAGTATAGTCCGATATTGTGGTTTATGTGATAAGTGTTTAGTGTCTAGTGTTAAATGTTAGTGTTTTATTGAACTTAAATGTGTGTTTATTATATCTTAATGATGTAAAATTATCTTTGTTTTGATATATTTGAATTATTGTGTATTGGGAAATTTCATCGAAATGTTTGGATAGAAATTTTTAGTATGTATTAAGTGTAATTGTTTATAAAGAATGTTTGTGTTTGTGTGAAATTGGTTTGGAATTGATGGAAAATTAACTTTTCTTAGGAGAATTAGAAAAGTTTAGAAGGGAGAAATTATTATTTTAAAGTGATTAAAGGGGATTAACCAAGGGTTTAGTGAATTTTTAAATTAATTGTGAAAATAAGGATGTTGTCGGCTAAGCGCCGAATTCGTACCTAAGCACCGAAGCCTCGAGCTTAAGCGCCGGTTCGCAAAAACTGATTTTGAGTTAAAAAAGCTTGAAAATGGACATTTTTAACACCCTCGTCACCCTCGGCCTCTCGAAGTCAAGAAATAGGATTTAGGGCATCCTCGGGATTGGATCAATTAGGCTGATTTCAATGACATTTGTCGATTTGAATTCCTTAACGTATGTGCACTACTCCTAAGTAAACATTTTTTTTATTTTTCACCATATATTTTGAGTACATTCTTGAAAAATCTTAAGATCATTATTTAAGGTGAAATTTAAGGAAAAACATTAAAAATTACTTGGATTTAGGTAAATTACCTTTGGAAGTTAAATTAGCAAGTTTTGTTGTTGGAATTTATGGTGAATTTTGCGATTTTGTTTAGAGATGGCTCCAAAGTCAAAGAGATCAAAAGATAAAGTGAAATTTGATTCCAACAAATTTATTAGTGCAAGAAGTGAGGATCAATATGTTGACGTGATGTTGTCACATAAATTGATTCTGGAACGAGTGTTTAGTAAGCCACGAGAAGTTATTTAAGAAATGATTACTAGAAGGAATTGGGAAAATTATTGTTACTTCTGCGATGTATTTGTTGTTTACGTAGTCGAGAGAGTTTTATGCAAACTTGCACAACGACAAAGAAAATTTGGTGATGGTTAGAGGTGAATAAGTACATTTTCACCTGTGGTAATCAATATCTTTTACCACTTGTCTCCCGGTGTCTTTTATGCTAATTATCATCTGCGAAGGAGAATTAGATGAGATCATATCATTTACAGTGATGGAAGAGGTTTATGGAAGATAATAAATGAAAGAAGAATAAATTTTTAGGCCTCTGAAGTTAAATGTCATTTCAAGGCATGGCATTACTTTATTTCATCTGGCTACAACCTTCATGTAATACTGGTGAAGTTACTGAGAGTAGTTACGAATCATTGTATTTGTTGGGAAAGCTTATTGATCTAGGTCTTGTTATTTTTACTATGTGATATTTGTGTCGGATACGCTACTACTTCAGGTATGGGATTTCCATCCATAATTCATTCGATTTGTGAGAGATGTTGGTGTTAATTTTTGAAACATGGGAGGAGGATTCTTCAGCCATTGAGACCCATTACCGGTGTAAACATTGGTGCTTACAACGTACATTCGGAAGTTTGGCTAGAGAGGAGGATTTAGAACTTCCACTACTTATATCTTTCTACTGCTTCTACTTCGTGCCACTACTTCTAGAGCAACATTATCTAGTTATTCACAAACTGGACTATTGAAGATGATTTTGAAGAGAGTGAGTCTTTAGAAAAGATGTTAGAGACATGGATGGTAAGATTGAAAATATTGAAAGGTACATTGGTAAGCATGATGAATATGAGGAGAATTATCAGCAGTACTTGGATAAAGTGATTGAGGTGATCATAGTGCTGAGATGCCCCTTCATCCATTTTATCAGCCTTTTATGCCATCCAGTGGTGAGCAGATGATGATCGGGATGATGATTAGAGTTGTTGTTTTTAGTTTGTTTTGATTTGTAATTTCTTATGTGTAGTTATGTTTTTATTTTGTTATTATTATATGTGATGTTATGTTTGATTGTTGTGTGATGTATTTATGATATGAGCTCTGATTTTGAATAGAGCATAGTTGGACTATTTCTTTTTATATTTCTAATTTGTGATATGTGTGTAGTAGTATAAGTTTAAATGTATATTTAGTGTTTAAATTTTTAATAGATTATAAATTAATTCCAATTTTGTTAGAAAACTTAGAACACTATTAAAACCACTATTTGAAAATTGCATGTTTAAACTTTTCCAAAATCTACTACCAATTTTTATCTACTATTGTTGTGATTTTAGTTATGTTAAGTTGGTGTGTATTTTCTTTGAAAACCTCACTCTTGTAGAATTATTTTGAAAATTTTCTTTTACTTAAAAAATTTAATTTACATTCTTTTTTTACTCGTATTTATCTTTAAAAATGTTATAATTAAATATTTGGGATATCGAAATTTCTACATGTTTGTTATTTTAGTTTTTTAATTCTCACTCGTGTATCATTTCTTATACTTAAATGTTTTATCTGACTAAAAATTAAAGTTTGGGTGGGATTTTAAAAACTCAATTTTTCAAAAAACTAAAATTTTATTTGTTCTCAAAAATGCTTAAAATAAATTTGGTTTTTGTTTGAAAATAGTTATGTATATGAAGTATTATTAGGAAACAAAATTTTGAATATAGAAATGAATAAAGATTTAGTTGCAAATTTATAGTAATAATGAAAAATTTTAAGTTAGAACGTTCTTAATAAGTAAATGTTCAATATAGTTAAACTATCTTTAGTAAAACATGTTGTATATTTAGATAAATAGAAGATTTGACTTTTATTTTTTAAAGCTTAAATTTCTTTTTATGATGAGTAATTTTTGACACTATTATTATGATTTTTAAGTGAAGGATAAATATTAGACCTTTATTTTAAATGAAAGGGTGGAATTAAAATCATTAAACACTGATGAGATACGGTAATCTTTGGCCTTATAAAAAAAATAAAATAAAAAAAAATAAATAAAAAATAAAAAAAAGAGAGAAGAGTAAAAAGAAAAGAAAAGAAAATAAAATAAAATAAAATAAAAATAAAAAAGAAAAAAGTGAAAAATAATATGTGAAAAGGATAGAGAAGCTTGAGGATTTAAGGGTCTAATCAAAAAATTGGTTCCATTCCTAAAGTTTAAAATATAAGTTTTGAAGAAAATGTATAATTTAAGGTTATAATATAGTAAGTAAAATTAATCTCGATTAAAATTTTTAAGTAAAGAAAAATAAAATGTTTGAGTCTTTATATTTTGAAAAGTCTATAAGTATTTATGAATTAGATAGAAACCTATATTTTTATTATCTTTACTTAAGAATTGTCTAAACATTAAAAAACTGGTCTTATTTACTAAATTTTTTTCTAAATTGGATTATTTCACATTTCTAGAACAAAATTTTGAAATCTTACTTAAAGAAACTTCCAGGTTGCATAATTTGCATGTTAAAATTTTTATAGTTAAAGAAATTAGAGCGAACAAGTAACATTTTAAGTTTGGGTGATTTTGATACACCTAAATTATATAGTGTTTTTATGCAAATTTTTATGCATTTTTGATGATATTGAACTTTAATGGATGATATTTTATGTTGTTCTTACGGATATGATGAAAATAATTAATTTATGATGAAAGGAGTGAAAAATGACCAATTTTGGAGTAAAATTGTAAGAGTTTGAGAAATTTGGCCTCTAGCGCCTAAGTGCCAAAGTTCCGGCGCTCAACACCATAGTTAAAAATCGAATTTAAATGAATTTCGGTACCTTTTTCATGGGGTGTTTGAAAAAACTTTTGGTGGTGACTTTCTTAACTCATTTTGGTAACTGAAATTTGAATGAGGACCATCTTTTGGTGGATACATTGAATGCGAACATGATTTGAAGAGAGACACCAAGGCACCTTTTAGAAAATTATAAAAATGAAGCCTCATAATTTGCGAATGTGTTTTGAGAGGGTATTTATTCGGTGTGTGTTATTAGAATGGTTATTAGAGTGTTTTAAGTTTTAGAGTTCTTATTTTCTATAGTTGAGAGTAGAGAGTAAGAAGGAAAAGAGGTTTGTGTGAAGACATCTTCTCACTAATTTTCTTTTATCCTTATGTCTAGTTTTTATTGAAGTTTAAAGTCTTTATTAGAGTCTGCGGGAGTGGCGTAACCTCGTAGATTTGTATTGTGGAAAGCAAAATTCTAAAGGAACTGAGACTTCTGGTGGAGAGGATTTTCATATAAGTATTTATCTTTGTTTTACATTTGATTTTTAAGTAGGCTTGTTGTGTTTTCATTATGGTTTATGCTTTCATATCAAGTTTTGTTTGTGTTTACTTCATAAAATGCGAGTTGTTTAGTTTATGTTTTTATTTCTTAGATGATGAAGTAATTATATTGTAGAGAAAGTAATGTTATGGAAAGTATAAGTATTAAATGTTGGAATAAATTGTGATGATTCAATTCTTCCAACTTAATTTACTTTTTGATTTGGCCAATTAAGATGTTAAAATTTGTTGTGAAATTATGTAAAAGATCCGTGTGGTATTGTCTGAAACAACGATTAGAAAGAATCACATGCAATTATATGGGTGAAAATTGTACTCCATATGATTGAATGCAAATATATAGGGAGATATGCTTTATTGGGGAGTAAAATAAGAGGAATTTAGAGTGACGGAGCTATAGCCCTCTGGTGGTTTGTTATTTTAAATTTTTTTATGAGATGTTTGCCCCCCGAATTGGAGGGAATAAAAGGGAACTCTAGAGTGAGAGCTGGTATCTTCCTTGCCTAACCCGTCTACAAAATTTAAAAATTTGAAATTAACAAATTTTCTTTAAAGAACCTAGTAAGGCTAAAGAATATAATTTCTCTGTTGTACAAATAAATTTAAGTACTTCACGCAACATAAAATTCCATAATTATTACTAATTCATTGAAGAAAGTAAAAGATATTTGATACTTACAACTTTTATATCGTGTTTAGAATATTGATAATTTCATTTCTTGCTTAAACTTGTAATTAAAAAATATAAAAATAACTTTTTGAAATTAAAACCTTAAAACATACTTACAAAAATAAATTTAAAAAGTAAAAATTTATTTTTCTTATTTTTTTAAATTGTTACAAATTTCTCTGTGGGTTCGATATCTCGGGAGGCTTAATCAGAAAGTTCTATATTTCTTGATAAACTAAACGTATATTTGCATAGAATGCCATATTATAAATCATAAATTTCATATATAAATCGTAAGCATAAAATTTTCGGGCATTAGAGCTACGTATTACTTGAGCGATACGTATACTTGCGTTTAATTGTGTGACTCAATATAAAAATAAATTAATATATATTCAAATCTGAGTTCATAAATTTTAGTAATTTAAAAGAAAAATTCGCACCATTATCCTTTAAAGATGCGAAGAGAAGTTGGGAGCTCTAGAGTTTCCCGAACCTTTCAATCACTAGTCATTCTTCACAATTTGGCATACCAATATCATATAGGATCCTTTGAGTGAATACGCAATACTTTGATGTTAAAAGATATGAAACCATGTGTACTTCAAAAAATTTTCAATCTTGGCTAAGATCCCCACACCGGTTTTTAAAGAAAAGGCTCACCTTAATAACAATTATCATCACTCGATAAGGGAACTAAGAAATGTGAACGTTGAAAGACTTTATAATATATTTCAACTCAGACACTAGTGGAAAAAATATTCTACACATAAATTTACTTCGGAAATGAAATGTATGTAGAAGGAGGCAAACATGCCTAATCGGTTGGAGTTGGCAACATCACCACCATGTCGTCCGGTAATTGAAACTTTTACTTGAAAAAATATCGAAGCATCTTATAAGTGTAGATTTAACCTTCACATGATTACGATAATTATATTTTTTGGCGGCAAGGATTCTGAGACTCTTGGATCTTGATGAGCAATCAGTACACAAAAAAATGTTTTAAAAAATGCGACGGTATCCCGGGAAGTAAGCGAAATGACATAAAAGGAACTCCGATGTTAGCAAACAACAACCTGGAAAGTAAGCAGAAACTGAAGCCTAAATGGAATGCAGAGATGTTAGGCAACAATGGATTAAAGAGACTCCAATGTTAGGTAACAACGGATAAAAAAGCAAAGAAAATAATAGCACGAAAGGGACTTCAATGTTGAGCAATAACAATCCATAAACTAAAGAAACAACCAGTAAAAGGGGCTGCGATGTTAGAGTGACATCCACCAAAAAACTAATGTAATATCAACTTAAAAGGTACTTTGATGTTGGGTCATAACAGCGAGAAGGAATGACAATACTAGCTTGGAGGAAACATGATAGCCTAAGAAAAATTTGCCAAAGAATGAGCAAATTCCAATGTCTTTATTGAATGAAGACCGAATATAATTTTCGACTTTCATAGTCGCCAACTAGAGTTGACCACCACACGATATTTGTTGTCGATCACGGAGTCAAGTAATCCACTTGCTCACCGTTGTAAGTAAACTCAATTTTATAATGACATATCTCAAATACGGTATAATGAAGTATCACGAATATGGTTTAAAAGTAAATTGAATTTGAGATATGAAGTAGGTGAATATGGTGTAATGAAGTATCCAGGTGTACGGGATAAAGATTTATGCCATGTATGGGACAATAGTATCCCGATATTGTAAGACATTCCAAACATGTATTGAAGATATTACATCACTCCGGATGACAATCGCTTCCGACTGAGATATTCGGGGAAATTTTGATTTTTCTCCTCACTCTGAATTTTTGTTTATTGTTTACGGACAAGTGTTGTATTTGGTGTGACATTATAATCTTTGATTCTCACTTATGAAAAAATAATTTATTCTTATACTTACAAACTAAGAGTAGATTACATTTACTAGGCCAGGTGTCATAGTTTTTCCCATTTCTGAGTTTTATTATATAAAGTCCTACAGCCTTCTTCTATTATTTCAGATTATCTGCAAGTGCGTTAGACTTTTAACAAATTGCTTGAGAAATAATATTTTCGAAGACTACAAAAGAAGACTTACGCGGTAATCTAATTTTTGTGATTAGAAAACAGACGTGTAAAATAATGAAATGCAAATGGTTCAATAGTGTAAAATAATGAAATGCAAATGGTTCAATAGTCAAACAACATGATATCATTCCCAGTTTTATTTAATCGTTTGGCTTTTTTTCTTTTTTTGTCCAAAATGACATTTGAACAAAAGAATGACCTGAATAAATTTGTTTGCATGCACGAGGTCGTATTCAGCATCAGATACATTTACCCGTCCAGCCCTGTCCTGTCAGCTCCATCGCCACTCATTTAAAAATTTGTAATAAATTCTTGCATGCAAACGAAAATTTAACTAGTATTCACGGAAAAATTTTGCTCCAGGGCCTCTACGATCGACCCACGCGTCGCAGCGAAGGATGTATGGGGATACGGCCGCAGTTCAATATCTTTTTTTAAATTCTTGACCGCGATGTGCGGGCTGGATCGAGACACCGCACGTAGCTCTATGTTCGTTCTTGATGTAAAAATTTTTCGTATTCACGAACTCATCGGCTTGCTGACTATGATTTAAAATGGCAAATAACTACAAAGATATTTGCCGCAATCAAACTTTCTTTGGCTCCAGTGGCTGCAATATATTATTAACCTGTTTCATTAGAATGGAACTGATGAATTGATATGACATGAAAGTGTTATCCACATCAACCTTTGACGTGTTAGCACCACAACTGTTCCATAATAAGTGGAATACTCACTCACTTCTGATCACATCCACTTGGTCTCGTTGAATTGTTAGAAACCATCAAAGTTGCTGGGAATTATAAAAAAGTTATTAATGGTCAATAATTCCTGCTAAGTCTGTATCTTGTTTCCACCAAATATATAGTGCTCGACTCTGCAGTATATAAGTAATAAAATGAAAATTTTTAAGATGTCAGTTTCAGCAGCTTGTTCAATAAATATATATATATATATATATATATATATATATATATATATATATATATATATATATATATACACACGGAGAGAGAAAAGAGTTAGAGAGAATTCCCTTGTGAGGGTCCAAAGTAAAGAGGACTTTTATTAATATCATGATCTCCTATTTACAAAGATCCCAAAATACAACTATATAAAATGAAAGAACAATTACTATAACTGTCTAGGCATTGAATCAACATATTTGTTGAGTAGCAATATACATTGTACTCAAAGTAAAAAGTTGATATTGGTCAACCATCTAATGTGTGTGCCGACCACCATAACCGACCGCATGATGTTGGAGTCAGTGGCTCGTCGGCCAGGCCACAGACCTCTCGGAGAGATTTGGTATTTAGCTCGGAAGTGAATGTTCACCTGTTTGGGGTTCTCACGTTTGGTGGACCTGTCGCTCAGAAACATCTGTTGGACAAAGCTCCATGTTGGTCAATTTTGCCATAAAGTTGTTCAGTTGTTTGTTGAAAAGGTTTTAATCCTTTACTCTGGAACTTCTTCTACATGCCTTTATTCTCAGCCATTCAATCCCCTCGACATTTTTGCTGACATTTTTGAAGTATAAGTATTAATTCTGTGATTTTCTCCTCCTTGATGGCGATATCTAAAATAAGGACGAAAATTATTAAGCAGTAAATGACACAGAAATCGAGAAAATTTATTTAATAATAAATCATCTCTTGTTTTTAGATTGCGTGGTGGATTCTATAAATAGGTCTTGAGACTATATCTTTCATTCCTTTATCAGCTCTTTAGATTTCTCAATCGACACCGCAGCCGAAGACTCGAGCAGGAAATTTTTTTGACTTCATCCATCATCCACAGCGGAGAAGAAAAAATTTCATAAAGAAACAAATACAAAGGCCTCTAGTTTAGTCGATCGACCATGTCGCTTCTTTGGAAAACTCTAATATTCGGTTGTTGAAGAAATCATTAGATGGAGACCCACGTATGACTTCTAGCTTGAATTTTGGTGTGATTGCAACAAATGCTAGCGAGCGCACTTCCCGCCAAGGTTTGTGAGGAGGGATTGAATGAAAATTTAGTTATCCCCCACTCCCAACCTTTCCCTTTCCAAATAAAGGTGGAGGACATCTAGCTCAAGGAGTGGAAGAATTTTCCATGACTCTTTCTGATATAGATAGAATATTAGTTATGTGGTAAAAATACTTCAATTTATTTTTTAATTAGTTAATATCATTTTCGGTATAGATGAGCTGATTGCCTTACTAATTTTGTTTAAGCTATAGCGCTACTACCCTAGAATTGATCGTACTTACCCTCATATGACAAAATAACTTTGTGGACATCCATAGAACCATTTGTAGCTTTGAGCATGCATTTAAGGGATGTTAGTTGTCTTCCAATTCAATTGTGCACTAGATGTCGAGAGATGGCTGGCCCTTCCAACAAAGCGACGAGAGATCACATTCCAGTTGTTCTATGAAGAGTAGGGTAGTTTGCTGTGAGCGGCTAAAAGGCAGTGGTCGCCATCCTTTGATACATCTAAAAATTACCTGTTTTTAACAAGCATTTAATGCTCATTTTATGCATTTTTTGATAATATTGCAATTTGATGAAATCTATTTTGCAATTTTTTTGTTGAGTACTAAGTGAATCTTTAGAGAAAATGGTAGCAAAATGGAGAAAAAATGAAGAATTTTTTTGGGCACCGTAGGGCCAACTGTTGAGCTAGATGGGCGTTGAAGCACCCCGAGCCGAGCTATAGCGCTAGTAACCAATTTTCTAGAAGGTGCATTGAACATGGCCGAATTTTGAAGGGGTGCTTGAAGCCACCATTAGTTATTTTCATAGATCATTCGTGGTCAATGGATGAGAGATAAAGGGAAGTTTTGGAGAAGTTTTAAAGAGTTTTGAGGGAGTGTGTGGAGAGAGTTTTAGAGAAGAATTATTTGTTTGTGAGTGAAAGTTCTTTTTTTCTTTGTTTGTATAAGGAGAATTTAGGAGTTGTTTGGTGGAAACTCCAAGTATTGATTGGGGAGAAACATACGAATGGTTTCTTTGTATTTTTGTTTGATTATTTGTTAAGACTAAACTTTCAATAGAAATCACGTATTGTTGTTTTACTCCATGAATTCTTAGTAATTTTTCTTCTCCTTACATATCAGAATTAATCTGTGGGATGAGAATGATTTAAAGATTACTTTTTATTTCAATAATTGCGATGACATTTTCACCAGTTCTTCATTGACTTTATAAAATTAGCCACTTGTGAGGTTAAAACCGGTTGAGAAACATTATGACCTAGGAGAGCTATGATTTCACCAGCTTGTGAATGCCGCGCACTTACCCCTTTAGGAGGGTGACCCGACACGAATTACGTTAATATTTATCTTTCAAGGTATTGAAAAACTTATCTTAAATTTTATTTAGCGGCTAGTGTTAATAAATGAAATGATTTAAGAAATATATAATAAATTTTCAAATTAGGGTACTATTCAAGTATACATATCATTTCATGCAATATCGAATATTTCACTTAAAAACACAATATATATCCCATAGAGAAAAGTTGCAACTCTTAATATTAACTTGCAAAGTTTCTATATAAATTGCAGATAAATATGATAAGAGAACAATGTTCATAGGTTTTCAATATTTAAAACTAAACTCAAGCAAAATAGTAACAACTTTAAATGTTTAATAAAGTTCGGAAATGACTAATAAAATTTAAAAGTGAGATTGGATTTTATGAAAATATCTTTCCCCTTGCAAAGAAATGTTAATCAGTGTAGGATTTAAATTATTAAAATTATAAAAGAATGTATTGTGAGAAATAGGAGCATTCCTATTTTTTACCCCCTCTCAGTGCTAACAAAGAACATTGGCTAACCTAAAGTTTGTCTCCGAGTTTATGCGGTAGTCTTAGTGGTGTGGCCTCTCACCTCCAGTTACCTTGTTCCTTCTACATAAGATGTACTAGGGACTCTTACAATCAAAACTTTAAACCAAATTGATTAAATAATCTATTCTTTCACACTAAAAACATCAATTCTACATCGATCAAACTTATCTCCTTATCTATTTGCCCTCTAATCAAATGATCACGGTGAGCTCTTTCAAAGTTAATTGGCATTCAAAAATTAGGTGAAATCATAGTTCTCCTAAATCATTATGTGTTTTAATATATTTTAACCTCACAAGTGGTCAATTTTCAAAGTTAATGAAGAATCGATGGTAATACCATAATAATTCTTAGAATCAAAATAAATCATTAATTCTTTCTCATCCCATATAATTAATTTTCATATGCGAAAGAGAAAGAAAAGGAATTACTCAAAATTCATGAAGATAAAATAAAAACACATGATTTGTATTGAAAGCCAAGTCTTAACAACAAAAAACTAAACACAAATACAAAATACCTCATGTCTTCTCCCCACACAAATCTTGGGAGTCTCCTTGAGCAATCTCTAACCTAAGTGAAACCAATACAACCCACTGAGTAAACACACACACACTAATATCCTATCTAAATCTTCTCCAATTCTCTAAACTCTCTAGAAGGCCTCTTTTTTAATGCACAAATTTTTTTCAATTAATAGATCTTATGTTTGTATTTTCCATGAGTTACCGAGTAGTTTGCTTTATATTTTTCCTTTCAAATGATGAAAATATTAAATTATGGAAGGAGATTGTGTGAAGTATAGATGTTCAATATTGGAAGAAGTTGGGATGATTCCACTACCTTTTACTTCATTTTACCTCTTGATTTGGCCAATTAAGATGTTAAAATTTATTGTGAGAACATGTAATAACCAATGAGGTATTATCTTGACAAAAGCTAAGAAGAGAATCACATGAAATTTTATGGGTGAAATTGTAGTCCATATAGTTAAGTGCAAATAAATAAGGAGATATGATTTTGATTGGGTGTAAAATTAAAAGAATTTATATTAATAGACTAATGCCTCCAGTTGGTTTGATGTTTTAAGCTTTGTTATGAGATGTTAGCCCCCAGTGGAGGGAAAATAGGGAACTCTAGAGTGAGAACTAGTATCTTTCCTGCCTAACCCATCTACATGATTTCAAAACTTCAAATTAATATACGTTCTTTGTAGAACAGTAAGGGTAAAGAATATATGTCAGGTTGTACAAACTATAATTTAGATACTTCGACGAAATTCATATTTATTACTTATTCATTCAAAGAGGAAAAAGATGTTTTTTTCTCATTTGCTTTCATATCATTTAATAGTCTCGTTAATTTTAGTTGCTTACTTTAATTTTTCTAAAAAAATTAGCTAAAATAATTTAAACCTTTTAATTACAAAACATAACTTGTAAAATCGGTTGAAAAGTAAAAAGTTGTTGTTCTTGCTTTCTTTAAATTTCTAGACATTTCCTTGTAGGTTTGATATCTCGGGGCTTAAATAAAAAGTCATATATTACTTGATAAATGATACATATACTTCCATAGAATGCGATATTGAAAATAATTAAAGTTGATTTCATATTTTACTTCAGAATCTGGTTTTTGGTGTCGTTGTAAAGAAAGAGGTTTTATAATTGAGGATAAATATAAGGTGTAAAACATAGGCATAAATATTCAGGGATCAAACACCTACAACTAATAATAACATAAAATTAAAAATAGATAAAGTTTTGTGAACTAACATTAGAGTTACTTCCCGAACTATTACCTAATAAATATTAAAAATTCAAAACAATCTAGTTCTCTTTTTGTGCTTTTCGCATCATTCTTGGTATTAGATATAAGACCTTCTAACACAGATTCATAGCCTTCCTTTAGCTTTTCCTTTTAGGATAAATTATAAGTATCTTTTCATTCCTTCTTTGATATACCTAAAATATATAGTGTATTTAAATACATTCCTATACATATTTTTTAATGATATTGCACTTTAATGGAAGGTATTTTTGTGTTGTTCTTGCACGTATGATTAAAATGAGTGACTATGATGAAAGGAGCAATAAGGAGTAATTTGGAGCAAAGAATTGAAAGATGTGCAAATTTGGCCTGCGGCGCCTTTGCGTTGGTTGGTGGCGCATAGGCACCACAATTAAAGTGACGAATTTTATTTGATTTTGGCATAAATTTGAAGGGGTTTTTGAAGCTTCACGACCGAACGATTCTGAGACTTTTATTTACAAGAATTTATGAGCTCGAATTTATATATGTTCATAATGATTTTTGTAAAGTCTAAGCATTCAATGCAAGTATATGTATCGTATCATGTAATATAAGATTCTAATAAAGTCCTGGTTATCGATCCCACGGGAAGCTACGAAGTAGAATAAAGCTACATTCTGATAGGTAATGTAACCTTGTCAGATGCATAATTAACGTAAAGTTTAATGTTACTTGCTACCACTATACGGAAAACAATAAGAAATAATCAAAACTACATTTACTTCTAATAACTTTGAAAACAGAATTAACTAACAGAGACACACACTAAGCTATATATTTGAATGGTTTTTGAAATATAAGAAAAGTACCTTTCCTGCGTACAACAAGAATATGATGTGTGGATGATATAGAGCAGTTATACGATTATTGTGCCAAATAGGAGCATAAATGTTTCTTTACCCTTAATAGAAATTACCCCACTTCCAAGCATGAAAAGAACATTAATATATCTTAAGTTTAGTCGCTAAATCTATGGCTAGGCCAGAGGATACGAACTCTCACTAGGGAGCTCCCGAGTAACCCTTCACACGAAGGCTAACCTTCGAGTTTAGTTACTAATCTTATGACCAAATTGGGGATATCAGCCTGTCACCCTGAAACCACCAATTTGAAGTCCATCAAAACACATTTCCTTATTTATTTGCACTCAATTCCCATGAACTACGCAATGCATCCATGGAAATTTAATGGATTCTTCATTATTGTTGTACGACGCTAAATCCTTTTATAATTAATGTTCAACAACATATTTAACAATTAAATTGTCAGATCGAAAAGTAAATTAAGTTTGAAATGAAAAACCATCACAATTTCTTGATACATTAAAAGCACTTCGAATCCACATCAATCCATCATCACATCTCTATGAAAGAAGAAAGACAAAGGAGACTACTTGAATTCTTATTGAAGATACAATAAAACATGGATTTTATATATAAAACAAAAGTCATACAAATCACCAATACAACTTATCTCTTTCTCTTCCACGATGGTTCTAGAAGTTCCTTTGAATCCTTTTCTCTCTTCTTTACAACACTTAATTCCTCTTTAGAATAGAAAGTAAGAAGCAATCTCCTCACTTTACTTCTTCTCCTTCTCTCCTTTGAGAAGAATTCCTCTCGAATTCACTTCTACACACTTTTCTCCTAAGCCCTAACTCTACGACCCCACACTCTTCCTCTCTAGAACTTAGAAAGCTTTACTAAAACCACATCATTTTCATCCAAAATCAGTTACTTATAAGTTATAAATGAAATACCAAGAGTTTCCATAGGCATCCCTTCAAAAGTCACGAAAACTCTTCAAATTTGAATTCCAACGACATTGGTACCGTGTGCTTAGATAAGGCGCTGGTGGCGCTACATCGTCGAATTAGTTGCTAAGTTCTATGGAAAATGGCACCGGCGGTGCTACAAAATGTTTTCCTCATTTTACGCTCCATTTTGCTCCAAGTCGTTCCTTTTCGCTTCTTTTTGCTCGATCTTTAAAATCATCATTGATACGATGCCACACTTTTTAGAATATTTAATTCTTGGTAAATGGCTTCAAAAAACTTGATGTGCTAGGTTTACTTTTATTAAATTATATTTAGATTTTATAATAATTGTTGTAAAGTCACAATTTTAAAACGCAAGTATACATATCGTTCAAGTAATACGGGGCTACAGTGAGTCTGGTTATCGATCCGCGGGGATAGTAAATTTATAAAAAGTAAGAAATGTAACAAATATTTTGGAATTTTTTTAAATTAAATGCAATTTATATATACTTTATATATATATATATATATATATTTAATTTACTAACAATTTGCATATAGGCAAGTAAACGGTAAACGTGTAAAGTAATGTGAGCAATAATTAAAAATTGATACGAGTATAAAAATGACTTTCTCCTTTTCCTGATAAGATTTATAGAATAATTATCTTTTGTAGGGAATTTGAATTTATGGTATTGTGCCAAATAGAAGCATTCCTATTCTTTACCCTATGGTCCAAGTGCAAAGAACATTGACTAATCATAGATTGATTCGGGTTGTTTTATTAGTAGAATGAGTTAATCTAGACTCACACTACTAGATGTCAAGGGTGGCTATGGTCGGCCTACAGGTGACACATTCCCTTTCTATAAACCAAATTATTAGAATTTAGTGTCCTCTAAAAACTAATTAATTTTACGCCCGATAAATATTATCTTCCTATTTATTTGCACTTTATCGTAAATAATTAGCGTATAGCTTGCAATTACCTAAGGATTCATGTGAATTCTACAAGTTAAAAATTTATCTCCGGATAGGGTAAAATTCTTCAATAGGTTTTAACAACATAGATGACCAATTTAAAATGTAAACTAAGATCGGGAATTAATATCATCGATGTTGATAGCGAGCGGATCGGGTCGCTTGGATGTCGTCACGGGATCGATTCTCATGTTAATGTCATGGTGTCGCCACTCTGTTTTGATATTGCCCTAATCTTATTTCTATGAATCCTATAAAGGAATCAAGAAATTTAGGGCTAATATCAAATAGAGAAAAGAAGATGTTTTGTGATAATCCTTATAAAAAAGAAGAACCTAGAATACCATATCCTAGAGTTTCTATATAAAGAAGAATATGAAGTGTCAACCGAGAGAGATTCTATCATGGGTTCTTTAATTCTCCTATAGAAGCAAGCTTCTATAGTTAATTACATCTTAGACAATTTATAATTGTTTAAGAAAACTTCTGATTAATGTTGATCACTAGTTTTTAAAAATATTTTTGTTTAGGGAAAGATGTACCCACTATCAATCACAAATGTCATTATGTTATGTCGTTTTCATGTCTTGTTGTTTTGTTTGTTGAAAGTTTTAGGTTCTGTGGCTAACCTAAAAGTTTTGGTTTCATTGTTGTTGATGTCGTTGTTTTGTTGAAAGTTTTGGTTTTGTCTCTAACATAAAAGTTTTGGTTTGTCATTGTTGTCGATGTCATTGTTTTGTTGAAAGTTTTAGGTATTGTGACTAACCTAAAAGTTTTGGTTTTTGTCATTGTCGTCGATGTCGTTGTTTTCTAGAAAGTTTTAGGTTTTGTGGCTAAAGCAAAAGTTTGGTTTTGTCGTTGTTATTGATGTTGTTGTTTTGTTAAGTTTTAGGTTATGTAGCTAACCTAAAAGTTTTGGTTTTGTCATTGTCGAGTCAGAATGTCATCACAGCAAAACAGAGTTAGGACATCCTATAATATGCAAAGGAAATTTAAACGAAATTTGTCTTCATCTTAAAAAGAAAACATTGTCGGAAATAGTGTCACATTCATTGTCTCATATCACAGATATTTAGTTAATGTAATTTGAAATATTTGGATTGATATGATGTTTGTCAAATTTGCAATTGAAATGCCAATTTTATGTTAAATTTTGTTTGAAATGTAAAATTTATGTCAATTATGTCGATTTAGGTTTGCGATATCAAATTTATGTCGATTATGTCGAATCTTGTCGATTACGTTTGAAATGTCAGTTATGTATCGGTTATGTTTAGTATTGATTTGTCGATTTTGTCGATGGAATGTTTGGAATGTCAAATTTACGTCGATTTTAGTTTGAAATGTCGAATTTGATTTTTTTGAAATGTGAAATTTATGTCGGTTATGTCGTTTTTTTGTTTGAAATGTCGAATTTATGTGTCGGTTATGTTGATTTTAGTTTGAAATGTCAAATTTATGTCGGTTATGTCGATTTTGGTTTGAAATGTCGAATTTATGTCTTGACATAAGTTTAAACTTAAATTTTCGGTTCATTTAATGCACTTAAGTTGAATTAACTTGAGTTCATATGCATTTAAGTTAATTGTTGGATTAGATTAACTTGAGTTCATGTACGTTTGAACTTAAGTTAAAAGTTTAAAGTTAGATTCAATATTGATTGAATTAACTTGGGTTCATGTCTGGTCGAACACAAAAGTTAATTTCAATGTTGATTGAATCTATTTAACTTGAGTTCATGTATGTTCATACTTAAGTTAAAAGGTTTAAAGTTAGATTGATATGGATGAGTGCTTGAGTTCATGTGCGGTTGAACCTATGTTAAATTCAATGTTGATTGAATCTAATTGACTTGAGTTCAAGTCTGCACAGACAGTTAAAAGGTTGAAAGTTAGATTCAATATTGATTGAATTAACTTGGAGTTCATGTACGGTTGAATTTAAGTTGATTTCAATGTTAATTGAATCTAATTAACTGGGTTAGATGCAATTTGAACTTAAGTTAAAAGGTTGAAAGTTAGATTCAAGATTGATTGAATTAACTTGGGTTCATGTTTGGTTAAACATAAGTTAAATTCAATGTTGATTGGATCTAATTAACTTCAGTTCATGTCGAACTTAAGTTAAAAGGTTCGATTAGATTGATATGGATTGAATTAGCTTAGGTTCGTAATACAGTTGAACCTAAGTTGAATTCAATGTTGATTGAATCTAATTAGCCAAGTTCATACATTTAGACTTAAGTTAGGATTTGAAAAGTTAGATTCAATCTTGATTCAATTAATTTGGGTTCATGTCACGGTTAAACATAAGCTAAATTCAATGTTGATTAGATCTAATTAACCCGGTTATACATGCGAGGAACTTAAGTTAAAGGTTGGAAGTTAGATTCAATATGGATTGAATTAACATTGGTTCATATCTGGTTGAACCTAAGTTGAATTCAATGTTGATTGAATCTAATTAACTTGAGTTCATGTCTGTTTGAACTTAAGTTAAAAGGTTGAAAGTTAGATTCAATATTGATTGAATTAACTTGGGTTCATGTCTGTGAACTTAAGTTAAATTCGATGTTGATTGAATCTAATTAACTTGAGTTCATGTTTATGCGAACTTAAGTTAAAAAGTTGAAAAGTTAGATTAAATATTGATTGAATTAACTTGGGTTCGTAATACGGTTGAACCTGATTGATTTGATATTTAGCGAATATAATAAACTTGGAGTTTAGGTACGTTTGAACTTAAGTTAAAAAGGTTAAAAGTTAGATTCAATATTGATTGAATTAACTTGGGTTCATGTCGGTTAAACATAAGTTAAATTTAATGTTGATTGAATCTAATTAACTGATTCATGGCATAAATACAATCTTAAGTTAAAAGGTTAGAAGTTAGTTGTATAGTTGAATTAACTTGGGTTCATGTCTGGTTGAACCTAAGTTGAATTCAATGTTGATTAAATCTAATTAACTTGAGTTCATGTCTTTTTGAACTTAAGTTAAAAGATTGAAAGTTAGTGAAAAAGAGAAAAAAGTTGAAGAGATTGAAAAACCTAAAGATACCCTTTCTCCAAGTAAAGATCAGACTGTTGTACCTATTGTAGTGGGAGTTGAAAGACCTCCACCACCTTTTCCTCAAAAACTTAAATAGCAAAAGCTTGACCATCAATTTTCTAAGTTATTTAAAATTTTTAAGAAACTTACCATCAACATTCCTTTTGCTAAAGCTTTGGAGCAAATGCCAAGCTATGCAAAATTTATGAAGGATATTTTATGCAAGAAGAGAAAATTTGAAGCTTATGAAACTATTGCATTAAGTGAAGAATTTAGTGCAATAATTCAGAAGAAATTACCTCAGAAACTTAAAGATCCTAGAAGTTTCATTAAATCATGTGCTATTGGAGAAATATTCTGTGGAAAAGTCCTATTTGAAGTAGGAGCTAGTATTAATCTCATGTTATTTTCAATCTTTTGAAGGTTAGATTTAGGAGAGATTTCTCCTACCACTGTAGCTCTTCAGTTAGCTGATCAATCGATCACTTATCCTAAAGGAGTTATAGAGGATATTCTTATTAAGGTAGATAAATTTATCTTCCCTATAGATTTCATTGTTCTAGATATGGAAGAAGATAAAGAAATACCTATCATTTTAGGTAGACCTTTTCTAGCTACCGGTCGAGCTATGATTGATGTGCAAAAAGGAGAATTAATGATGAGAGTTAATGATCAAGAGATAAAATTCAATTTTCTGAAATCAATGAGGTATCCTGAAAAAGAAAAATGTCATCGGATGGATATTTTTTATTATATGATAGAAAAGCATTACCAAGAAAGATGTATGGTCATTTTTAATGATAAAGATAAAGAATCTATGTTACATGATGAGTCATTAAATGAAAAAAAATCATCTGAAGAAACTCATTATATTCATGAAAATTGGGAAATTTTAGACACAACTAAAAATGATATACTATTACCCTCAATTGAAAAAGCCCCTGAACTGGAATTAAAGATGTTACTTGCACATTTAAAGTATCTATTTCTTGGAGATTCATTAACTTTACCTGTAATTATATCTTCAAAATTAAGAAAAGTTCAAGAAGAAGAATTAATAGTGTTCTGAAGAACTATAAGAAAGCTTTTTGTTGGACTATTGCAGATATAAAAGGAATAAGCCCTTCAATCTGTATGCATAGGATTTTAATGGAAGAAAATTGTAAACCTACTATTGAACCTCAAAGAAGATTAAATCCAATTATGAAAGAGGTTGTCAAGAAAGAGATTTTGAAATGGTTAGATGCTGGAATTATTTATCCTATTTTGGATAGCTAATGGGTATGTCCTATTCATTGTGTTCCAAAGAAAGGAGGAGTAACTGTCATTGTTAATGATAAAAATGAATTAATCCCAACAAGACAAGTTACTGGATGACAAATTTGCATTGACTATCAAAAATTAAACAACGCCACTAGAAAGGATCATTTTGCTTTACCTTTCTTGGATCAATTACTGGATAAACTAGCTGGACACTCATATTTCTATTTTCTGGAAGGATATTCTGTTTATCATCAATTACCTGTTGCTCCTGAGGATCAAGGAAAGACAATATTTACTAGTCCTTATGGAACATTTGCATTTAGAAGAATGCATTTCTGTTTATGCAATGCACCTGTAACTTTTTAAAGATGTATGATGTCAATATTTTGTGATTTGATTGATAAAGGAATAGAAGTATTTATGGACAATTTTTCAGTTTTTGGAACTTCTTTTGAATCTTTCTTGGAAAATATAACGAAAGTTTTGAAGAGATGTGAAGAAACAAATTTAGTTCTAAACTGGGAAAAATGTCAATTTGTGGTCGCAGAAGGCATTGTACTTGGACATAAAGTTTCACAAATAGGCATGGAAGTTGACCAAGCAAAAGTGAAAATTATTGTTGAACTGCAACTAACTACTATTATTACTAATTTAAGAAGTTTTTTGGGTCATCCTAGATTTTATAGGATATATGTAAAGGATTTTTCTAAAATTGCTAAACATCTTTGCCATTTATTGGAAAAAGAGCTAAATTTGAATTTAATGAATATTGTCTGAATGCGTTCAATATTCTGAAAGAAAAGTTAATCACTGTACTTGTCATTATTACACCTGATTGGAATAAACCTTTTGAATTAATGTGTGATACAAGTGATACGCAATTGGAGCTCTATTAGGACAAAAATGTGAGAAGATTTTTAAAGTTATATATTATGCTAGCAAAACTCTTAATGAAACTCAAGTAAACTACACAACTACTAAAAAAGAGCTGTTAGAAATAGTATATGCCTTTGATAAATTTAGACCATATCCTTTTGGAACAAAATGTATTGTACATACAGATCATTCTGCTATTAAGTATTTGATATCTAAAAAGGATACTAAACCTAGATTGATCAGATGGGTTTTACTTTTGCAAGAATTTAATTTTGAAATTCTAAACAGAAGAGGGACTCACAACCAAATTGCTGATCATTTATCAAGAATCAAAAACAATATTAAGAAGATTTAAGAAGAAAATATAAATAAAAAATTCTCGGATGAGCAATTATATGTCATTCAAGGATTAAAAATGTCGTGGTATGTAGATATAGTTAACTATTTGGTTAGCAAAATTTTACCATATGAGATGAATAGTAAATATATTAAGAAATTTAAGGTTGATTGTAAATCATATATTTGGGAAGATCCTCATTTATTTAAATTAGGATAAGATTCTATGATTCGAAGATGTGTACCTTATGAATAAACTTTACAATTATTCAAAAATATCACGATTCTGAATTTGGAGGACACTTTGGAGTGGATTATGTTTCAAAGTGGATCGAAGCTGTAGCTTTACCAAACTGTGTTTCCAAAAGTGTTTTGAAATTTTTAAAGAAAATGATTTTTACAAGATTTAGAATGATTAGGATAATTATCACAGATGGGAGAAGTCATTTCAGAAATTTAATAATTCAATCATTGCTGGAAAAATTTAGAATTAAGCATAGGATTTCAACTACTTATCATCCTCAAACACGTGGAATGGCTGAAGTATCAAACAGATAAATTAAAAGAATATTGGAAAAGACTATTAATCCTAATAGAACTGACTGGTTTGATAGATTTTATTCTGCATTATGGGCTTATAGAACAGCTTATAAGACACCTATCGAAATGTCACCTTTTTGGTTAATTTATGGTAAACAATGTCAATTACTTATTGAACTGGAGCATAAAGCTTATTAGGAGATAAAGGAGTTCAATTATAATTTGAATACTACAGGAGAAAAATGATTATTACAACTGAATGAGATGGAAGAGATTAGAAATGAGTCTTATGAAAATACAAGAATTTGCAAGGAAAGAATGAAGAAATTTCATGACAAAATGATTTCTAGAAAAATATTCGAGCCTGGACAAAAAGTATTATTATTTAATGCTCATTTAAAACTTTTTCATGGAAAATTAAAATCTAAATGGATGGGACTATTTACAATTGAGAAAGTAAACCCTTATGGAGCTGTGGATATTAAAGATCCCAAAAATGGAAAAGTATTTAAAGTTAACAGATTAAGATTGAAGCCTTATATGGGAGAAATAAAATTAAATTACAAAGAGGCTTAAGAGCTGAGTTAACTCGATTAATTTAATTAATTAGGTAGGGCTGAAGATGTTAAACCAAGTGCTTTGTGGGAAGCAACCCATATTTATTAATTTGAGTTTAATTGTCTCTATAAGATTTTGCCTTGGTCTTGACTGAATTTGTATATAACTTCTAGAAATAGAAAGCTAACAAGTCTGTATTGGCTTAAGCTAAACATTTTCATGAAGTATATATAATTTGAACTTGGACCACTCCATGTCAAATGTGAGTAAAAAGGAGATCAAGTTAACTTTCCTTTGTGATTGTTTGTGATTTAAATTTTTTGTAATTGTGTTTGTGTGTTTATCATACTCGGTTGTTATACCTTTTTTTACGATCGGAACATTGCAAAATTTGACGATAGGCGAATCGGAGTCGATCAAGGTTCCAGCGCCTAAGCGCCAAAAGTTGGCACATAAGCACTAGAATAACATGTGTATCGATGATCCAGTGCCTAGCCGCCATATTCTAGCGCTTAAGCGCTGCGGTTACATATCATGGAAAAACCGAATTTCTTCAGTTTTTCACAAAAATTCTCTTTTTTTAATAGCCTATTTTTCATCCCCAATCCCATAGAAACACTAATTTCGACCAGAGCAATTCGTTTTGGAGGAGTTAGGAAGGATTTGGAGGCCATGGATAGAGGAAATCATGGAAATGAGGTAAGAGAAAAATCTCCTAAAGATCCTCAACCTTATTTTAATGGTTTTATTGTTATTAGTTTGGAGAAGTTGTTTAGTCGAATGGATAAGATTGAAGTGGAACTTCAAAGTATTGGTAATCGTCTCCATGAGATGTACCACCAATACGAACACTTGGAATGGCAAACCAAACTTCAATCTGATCACGTGACTGCATATCATGACGCTCATATAGAAATGTACGCGAAGAACAAGTGGATTATTGAAAAGATGGCTTTGGAATTTCCAAGAGCGTTAGTGTTCTATCCCTTCGGTCCTAGCGAACTTCATTACGAAAGAGATAGAAATTGAATATCGGTGTTAAATAGATTCTATATCTGTTTTAGGTGTGATCGAGACTTATGTTAGTGTGTTGAATATCTATTGTATGTATTTTCTTAATTTGTTCAATGTGTGTTGTTGGATTTGAATGTTTACTTTGTTGTTGTTTGTGTTATTTATAAAACGATGAACCTTGATACAGTCTTGCACTGAAAGTTGTTGAATTTGGAATGGATATTAGGATTTTGAATTGAAGAATTTGGATACATTTATGTGGATTTATGCTATCATTTTAAATTGATTGTGAAAATATTTGGAGGTTATAAAATGGATAAATACTCTTATAAGAATAATTAGGAGTCAAATTTGATAAGATTTGGTGGAATACATTTAATTTAAATCGAATTTTTGGAAAGGCGAATCTGGCGCCTAGGCGCTGGTTCGGCCTGAACCCAAAAACTCATCTTCTTAAACCCCCCTTCCCCAACGACATTTTTGACATCTAAGCTTCCTTCTCCACAGTATTTCGCGAAAATACCACCTAGAGATCTAATTTAGAGCCAGATTTTTAAGTTTTTGAGATTGAAATCACCAGATTTCTTCATCTTGAGGTCAGATCTACATTTTAAACTCATTATTTTTTATTTTTACCATGGATTTTACTCTTATCTAGAAAAACCAAAATTTTAAGAAATTTTTTTATTTTTTATGGTTAAATCCATGGGTGTTTAAGCTATTTCAAGTTTGAAAAGCTTAAATTTGTTTTTTTAAGATCCGTTGAATTTATTTCACATTTTTCTTCCACGTTTAGATGGCACCCAAATCTAAGCGAGGAAAAAAACGAGAAAATTTTGATCGTAGCAAGTTCGTTACTCCTGCTGCACACTTTCGATACAATGATTTTTCTACGACTCGGAAGTTTATCTCGGAGCAAAGTTTTTATAATCCTGGAGGAAGAATTAAGGAGGCAATCGTTACACACAACTGGCAATGATTCTGCTATTTCACTATTGTTGTTGTTATCCCAATGGTTAGAGAATTTTATATTAATTTCATGGATGCGGAGGAATACGAGATTTTCGTTCGAGGAGTTGGAGTAGGATTCATCCCTGAATGCATTAACATTTTCTATGGCCTGCCGGCAAACATAGAGGGTTATTACTCAGGTTTATCCCATCTGAAGAAGATTTGGACATGATCATTCCCTACCTGACTAATAGTACTGGAGCCTATAAGATTCAGAACGGAAAAAGGGTAAATTTTTCATCTTCTAAGCTTAATGGTGTTTCCTAGGCATCACACTACTTTATTTCTGCTCGTGTCCCCATCCAATCATCTGAGTGAAGTTACCAAAGATAGAGCTATTCTAAACTACTGCATTCAAGAGAAGAAGCTTATTGATGTAGGGAGCATTATTTTGATTCTGTGGAGGCTACTGCTCGTTCTAGCACTTCTATTGGACTTGGTTTTCCATTAGTGATCTATTCTCCAAGTCAATGTGTTGGAGTAGTTATTGAGTTTTCTGAGGAAAAGCCCAAGTCGACGAAACTTATAGGAAGAGAAAGCATCAGCATTTATGATCGACTACGAGGTAAGAGTTCTACTGCACCTGTTGGTTCATTACCTACTTCAGGTAGAGCTTCTACTTCGAGACCATCTACTTCTGCTGAGCCATCATCTACATTTTGGGAAAACATGCATGATCAGTTCATAGTGCAGCAGCATGAGCTAATCTTAACTCACTGCAGAGTAGATACGATAGACAAGAATATTGATCACCTTACTGAGTATACACAAAGAAAAAGTGATTATCATGCTGAGTATTCAGAGTCCTTAGTGAGATTTCTGAAGGGAGAGCATGATGTTCAGTTCCCCACTTGTCCCAGATTTTCACCCTATGTTGATCCTAAGGATATGGAGTTCTCTTTTGGTGATGATGATGATGAAGCTACAGACAGTGATTAGTAGCTTGACTTATCTCTAGAGATTATTGATTCTGTTTTTAGAGTGTTTTCTTATTTCTTGTACTGTTTATTGTGATGTTATTTGTTAGAGTTGTGAACTTTTTATGTTAAAACTATTTTTTTAGCTTGTCTGATGTGTGTTTAAGAATAAAATGTGAATGAATTTCTATAAAAGTTTATTTTTGTTTCAACTTATTATTTAGTATTCATGAATAGTTAGTAAAGTCGCACGTTCAAAAAGAGAAAAATTTTAAAAAAATATAATAATAATAATCAAAATTAAAAAAAAAAAAGAAGAATGATTTATTTTTAGAAATTAACTCCTGCTCTGCAAAAACTTTTCTATATATTCTTAATCATTTCTGTTATATTCATATTGAAGCATGTGTAGAATTAGAAGTTAGTTTTTCTTTACTACATCATTATTGTACTTAGATTAATTCTTGTTTATTTCCTTCTTTCATGCTTTATAATATTTCATAATTCATATTTATATTAAAGCTGATGTTTGGGGGAAGGAAAAATATTTATCAAATTTAAATATTATTTATCCTTAAATAGCTAATATTTTCTTTAAAAATATATTAACATAACATAAGGAATGAAAATTTTGTTTAAGATTATCTAAATTTTTGAATTTATAAATAATTTAAAAAACTTAACTAAAATTTTAAAAATTTTGGTTAATTTTAAGAATAGAATTATTTAGCTTAAAGAATAATAAGATCAAAATTGTTCTATTTATACTAAAGAGAATTGTATTTTTTAAATACTAAGGAATCAAGATTATTGCATGAAAAAGAAAAGATTGAAATAATTTTTGAAAAATAAAGTATTAATGTCATATTTATTAAGAATGTATAAGTTTTTGAAAATAAGTTAAGGATAGTGAAGTTCAAAATCATTAACAGGCTATCCAAAAATAGTAATTCCCACTTAAAAGAAAGAGAAGGAAAAGAAAAGAAAATGAAAGAAAGTGAGGAGAAACTTGAGGAAATGCCTAATCAAAAATTGGCTTCACTTGAATTATCTTATAGTACTTGAATTATCTTATAGTAAGAAAACTGATTACATTTTTAACTTAATTTCTATGTACATGTATTTTTACTAAAAAAATATTTCATGAAAATCTTCTTCTTCTAAATATTTTATGTGACCTTGATATGATAAACTACAATTATTCTTGAAATAAATGAAAAATTGGAAGTCTTATGATTTGGTAGCTAAATATTCTTAAATTCTTAAAATTAAACTTAATTTGTAAAATTTGGTTAATGATTTGCTAAAGCATTTATAAAACCAAAAATTATAAGGAATCTTAAATAATTTAGCTTCATTCCAAATGTTATCTATTTTATGTAATTAAAAGGGTTACTTGAGGACAAGTAATGTTTAAGTTTGGGGGAATTTGATCTACCTAAAAAATATCCATTTTTATGCCTTATTTATGATTCAATTTTTAAGGATATTAAGCATTAATGAAAGTTATTTTCATATTTTTGGATGTAGATGATTAAAAAAGAATCCAAGAAAGAATAAGAAGGAAAAAGGAGCAAAAAGGAGCAAAAATGGAGCTTATGGAGTAAATTTTGGAATTATTGGCCTAGTGCCGAGGCGCCAAAGTCCGGCGCCTAAGCACCAGTTCGATACAGATGCTGTTAAGTTTTTTTGATGACTTTGGACAGTTATTTTGACAGTTTTAAGAGGTTATTGGAGCTTCTAGAAGACTGTAAGTTACTCCTAATATATAGGACATGTGATACAATGTATTTGGACACAAGGAAATGATCTAGATCGCGAAGAGGTGTGACCCAAAGTGAAGAGGTGTGAAAGACCTGGTCATGGAGTCCGGCGCCTAGGCGTCAAATCCCGGCGCCTAGGCGCGACGGTTACCATATAGAAGATACATTGAATTTGGACGAATATTGAAGAGGTGCCTTAAGCAACCCCTGGTCAAATTCAGAGCTCTATAAATAGAAGCCCGTTCTACAGAGAAAATCGCACCAAAACTCCCCCTCTTAGTACACATACCCATTTTAGCATATTCTCTCTCATCTCTAGTTTAATTTTAGTCTCTTCCATACTTAGGTTGCCACTTTATTTTGTATCTAGTGAGTTTATTTTGAGTGTTTATTGTGTGTTATTGATGTTAATGTCTTTCATCATTGCTTTGGAGTCAGTAGAAGTCAGCGGATCTCTTGAAGGAACACTTCAGATAAGTATTTGTACTTTGGTTCAAAGTTTTATAAAAATGTTTTGTTGTGTTATTTTAATGAGTTCTGAGTAGTTATTTATCTTTCTCCTTTCAACTATGAAAAGATTATAAATTAATTAAATTTCATACGAGAAATAAATATAAAATATTTTAAAATATTGTGATGATATTAATACCTGATCTTAGTTTACTTTTTAAATTGGTCATTTAATTTTTTAAAACATATTGAAGAATTTTCAGACCTATCCGGAGAAAAATTCTTAACTAGTAGATATCACATGAATCCTTAGGTAATCGCAGGCTATACGCACATTGTTTAAGGTGAAGTGCAAATAAATAGAAAGATATTATTTATTGGGCGTAAAATTAATTAGTTTTTAGTGCGACAGACTAAATTCTAATAATTTGCTTTATAGAAAGGTAACGGGACACTGGTAGGACAGACCATAGCCACCCTTGGACATCTAGTAGTGTGAGCCTAGACTAGATTAACCTATTATACTAATAAAACATCTTGAGAGTAACTATAGATTAGTCAATGTTCTTTGCACCCGGACGAATGGGTAAAGAATAGGAATGCTTCTATTCGGCACAATACCATAATCTTAATTCCCAACAAAAGATAATTAATCTGTAATTCTTGGATTAGTTGAAAAAGGAAAAAGTCGTTTTTATACTTGCATAGAATTTTAATTACCGATTATTTTAATTTATCACTATCGCTTCTTTTTATTTTAGTAAAATTGTTATTTGAATATATATATTTAAAAAAAGAGTATATATAATTTGCATAAGAAAATTTCAAAATATTACTTAAATCTCTTAACTTTTATTTCACTATCCTCGTGGGATCGATAACCGAGACTCACTGAAGCACTTCGTATTACTTGAACAATACGTATACTTGCGTTTAAAATTGTGGCTTTTACAATAATTAAATCTAAATATAAAATTATAAACGTAAACCTCACGCATCATGTTTTTGAAGCCATTTGCCAGGAATTAAATATTCTAAAAAGTGGTATCAAATTCATGTATTTTAAAGCATATATAAAGTTGCATCGCATCAAACATTATTGGCACGAGTAAATGACGAGGGAAAAGAAAATTTGTTATACTATTTAAGCCGTTGTCTGGTTCCAATAGAAATAAAATACCCAATAATTGAGAAACATTGTTTAGCCTTAATTTTTGTAGTTCAAAATCTGAGGTACTATATGCTTTCTCATAAAGTAACTCTTATTTCAAGAGTTAATCCACTACAATATTTAATGACACGGCCGACACTTTCTGGAAGATTAGCAAGATGGGCAACAAATTACTCCTATTCGACAAAACATTTGTACCATTACATGCAGTTAAAGGACAAATTTTGGAAGATTTCTTAGCAACACACTCAATTCCAACAGGATCACCTCTCAATGATGATTTATTTGTTGAACAAATATCAGAAATAAAACGGTCCAATGTGTAACGATGGGAATTGTACTTTAATGGAGCATCATTTGCACGGAAGGATAAAGATAAACAGACAATTATACCAAGCAAAGTTGGAGTAGGATTTATTTTCATCACTCCAGACAAAATGATGATGCCTATTATTATCATCTGACCAAACCAAACACAAATAATTAAGTCGAGTATGAAGCACTCATAACCGGTCTAGAATTGACAATACTAATGAAAGTTAAAAATATTGACATCTATGGAGATTCTCAGTTGATTTTCAATCAAATTGCTGGAAAATATAAGACTCTAAAACCTCTACTTGAACCGTATTCTCGTTACACTCTGAAGCTGCTTCAGCAAATTCCTGATGTGACATTTTTCTTAATCCCGAGACGAGATAATTCTTTAGCAGATGCTTTGGAAAAACTTGCAAAAGAGTTTGCTTGTTCAGAAGTAGACGACATATCGATTTCTATAAAAAGACGACAAATTCTTTCTCAAAGTGACATGGATAATCTACATAAAATAAGTGAAAACATGACAGTGACAACAAGTGAGGAAAAGGATGATTGGCGACAACCAATTGTTCAATATTTACAAACTGGAAGGTTGCCTGAAAACACTTCCATTGCCACTCAAATTAAACAAAGTGCATTATCATAAGCTCTAAAAAATGATGTCCTTTATAAACAATCTTTTGACCAAATGTGGTTAAGGTGCTTAAACCAAGTTGAAGATCAAGAGATTGTTAAGGAGGTCCATTCAGATTTATGTGGCGCACATCAATCTGGACCTAAAATGAAAATGAAAATAAAAAAAATGGGATATTATTGGCCGACAATGATGACTGACTGTCTTAAAGTTGCAAAGAAATGTCATCAATGTCAAATACATGGAGTAATTTTACACCAGTCCCCAAATGTCTTTTGCCCAACTATTGCATCTTGGCTGTTTGAATGTTGGTGCACCATATAGTGGGCCCTATAGATCCTCCATCATCTAAGGGTCATCGATTTATTCTAGCAACCACTGATTATTTCTCCAAAATGGGCAGAAGGAATACCTCTTAGGGAAGTCAAGGCAGAACAAGTCCTTTATTTCTTTAAGACACATATTGTTTATAGATTTGGAGTTCCTCGAAGGGTCATATAAGATAATAGATTCCCTTTAAAAATACGAAAATGAACAACTTTATCCAAAGACATGGGATAGACTGGTGGTATTCCACAATCTATTATCCTAAAGCCAATGGTTTAGCTGAAGCCTTCAATAAAACATTGGTTCAAATTTTGAAAAAGACATTAGTCAATAGCCCAAGAGAGTGGCATGAACGATTAATAAAATCTTTATGGGCCTATATAACTACAAATCGAATGCCAACACAGTCAACACTGTTTGCTTTGGTATATGGTTCTGAGGCTACATTATCACTCGAAATCAAATCTCTTCTCTTAGAGTTGTGATAGCAAATAAAATAACTGAAGAAGAAAATGCCAGATTACGACTTGAAGAACTTGAGAGTTTAGAAGGAAAACGTCTACAAGCTCAGCAAAATCTCGAACTATATCAAGCAAAGATGATACGGGCCCATGACAAATTAGTTCTCCTTAGAACCTTTAGAATCGGTGAATTAGTTTTAGTTCTTCGAAGACCTATACTAGCTCATTGAAAGATAGGTGGCAAATTTGAACCACTTTGGGAGGGCCTATATTTAATTGAAAAGACATATTCTAGAGGATCTTACCAACTTGTGGATTGTCAAGTAGAAAGAATCTTGCCTCCAATCAATGGTCGTTTCCTAAAGAAATATTACGCGACACAAAAAAAAATGAATAATGACTTATTTATAAACTGGGATAAAAAAAATCTTTTCTTCAAACCGTCTTTGTGATACGAATCTTTTCTTTATGTTTTGTGATATCTACTTCGCTATTAAACAAATGTTTATAAGTTCCATCCCTTAACATAAAAAGTGTAAAATGATACATTATCCTGTTGTTTTCAGGAAAAATGTCTAACAACAGACTTTTTTTCACATTCCGAAGTGGTGTTTGTCTAGCCTTGGACCGACGATATATCGAAAAAGGATCTAGAATCCATTTCAATTTTGAGCTCTCTCAAGTTAAATTACTCTACGATGGACCTTTACTGTCCATTGCCAATTAATGAGAAGTAGAAGGAAACCCATCTATATTGGAGTTCAAACTTCGTCAACAAGATATTGAAATAGAAAATGTTATTGACAATGGAAAATTGAAGTCAGTAATGGCAATTCCGCTCTGTGAAGATGGAATAGCATCTACTTGTGGGGTAAAGAAATTAGCTTCTGGAATGACAAGAGCCCAAAGGAGAAATCGTAATAAACGGCTCAAGAAACCGGCAAGAAAAGAAAGACAAAACATAAAACTAATGGAAGAAGATGATGGATTCGAATTTCCAATGCTTGAAAACATCTATAAAGAGACATATTATGCATTTGGAGAAGAAATGATCGAAGAAGAGGAGAGAATTGAAAAGACAGTATTCACTCTCGTTCCCTACGAGCCAGCATTGGATCTCACGACAACAGAAGCAATAAATGAAAAATGAATTGCTTCTCAAGAGGAAGTGAGACGTTTTAGAACTGTCAAGAAACAATCATTCGAACAATGTCAATATTTTAATGGTCGAACCATTTATATATTGGAAGGGATTCAATTGTTCACTCGAGTTTTTGACGAAGTGGAGCAAGGTGCCATTATTGAGCATGTGATAGAAGCGCGTGATCAGGGGCAAGCTGGACATCTAAAAAGAAGGACGTACCCTGAACCGAACATATGGATTCATGGAAAAGGTCGTAGGACAATTCAATATGGACGTTGTTATATCTATGTTGTAGATAAGGACGACAATCCCCATGGATACTACAACATGAACAAATAGATCCACTGCCTAAGGTCATTATTCAGATTATCAGAAGACTCATAATGTGGAATATAATGCTTGCTGATTGTATTCCAGACAGTTGCATTATAAATATATAGGAGGAGGGCGACTGTATACCACCTATTATTGACGTTCTGGATTTTGAAAGACCTTTTTGCACTCTCTCCCTCATGAACAGATGTTTTATTCTTTTTGGAAGAGAAATACAGATTGTGGGACCAGGAGAATTTCGTGGATCTTATCAGATTCTCTTACCATAGGGATCAGTTTTAGTCTTGCAAGGCAATGGAACTAATGTTTCAAAGCACTGTATAGCGAGTGTGAGTCGATAGCGCATATCGATAACATTGAGAAGAATGCGCCCGAAAAGCGTCCTGAGGGATATCAACCAATACCATAACTTGAAGAGCTACAACCCTTAGAGCTCCCATGACCCCATGAATGTTTAAACACCTAATACATATGCAATAAATAATGTCTCGGAGTGTTAGACATTTGTGGTAGGTCAACAGTATCTGAGAACTTTTGGCATAGTAATTTACAGTGTGTATGGGTGTATTGTATGATACATAATGTACCGTGAACTTTTGCTATCTATGTACATTATTGGATGTGGAATGAAATCTTGTGAGATATTTTCTAGCCGACTATAATACATCGTCAGATCCAAGAATGCCAAAATAAACTAAAATAACATGATGAATAACTTGTGATAACTAACATGAGAATTATCATTCGACCTATATAGGTCAAATCCCCAGAAGATATCCCGAGCAAATATCTTAATGAGTTCGCCACTCTCTTAAGTTATTGGATGTAAATCCTTTTTCCTGACACAGAAATTATGGCATTCCTCTAACTAGACTTTTACATTTGACATTTCGAAAAATGGAATATGACATCCATTTACTCTCTCTAGTTATTTGATGTATGTCCTTTTTCCTGACACGGAAATTATGGCATTCCTCTAACTAAATATCGACATTTGATATTTTGAGAAATGGAATATGGCATCCATTTTCTCTCTCCAATTATTGGATATAAGTCCTTTTGCTGACACAGAAATTATGACATTCCTCTAACTAAACATCTACATTGACATTTCGAGAAATGGAATATGACATCCATTTTCTCTCTCCGGTTATTGGATATAAGTCCTTTTCCTGACATGAAAATTATGACATTCCTCTAACTAAACATCGACATTGACATTTCAAGAAATGGAATATGACATCCATTTTCTCTCTCCAGTTATTGGATATAAGTCTTTTTCCTGACACAGAAATTATGACATTCCTCTAACTAAACATTATCATTGACATTTCAAGAAATGGAATATGACATCCATTTTGTCTCTCCAGTTATTGGATGTAAGTCATTTTCCTGACACGAAAATTATGTCATTCCTCTAACTAAACCTCGACATTGACATTTCGAGAAATGGAATGTGACATCCATTTTCTCTCTCTGTTATTCGATGTAAGTCCTTTTCCAGACACGGAAATTATTGCATTCCTCTAACTAGACATCGACATTTGACATTTGGATAAATGGAATATGACATCCATTTTCTCTTTTCAGTTATTAGATATAAGTCCTTTTCCAGACACAGAAAGGCATTCCAATCATATTCCTCTTAGAAAGGACATAAATTGCATGATGTTCCTTCTCAGAACTGACATTTAAGACATCTGACATTCCTTTGGGACGATATAACACCCACACATTTCCTGATTATTATGAGACATTTCTTGACAATAAATATTCAGACCATTTTGGTCAACGCCGATATGTGCAGCATACTTATGCAGTATTCCACGCATATTGGGGGACCTATTGTTGACCTCATTTTTTTATGATAGGTCAACCCATGATCTAAAAAGTCAACTTTGGTTAAAATGGTCAATCCTGGCCCAATGATCAACTCTATTGACTCAACAGGTTAACCCATGACCTAAAAAGTCAACTTTGGTCAAAATGGTCAATCCTGACCCAATGACCAACACTATTGACCCAATAGGTCGACCCATGACCTGAAAAGTCAATTTTGGTCAAAATGGTCAATCCTGACCCAATGACCAACCCTATTGACCCAATATGTCAACCCATGGCCTAAAGAGTCAACTTAGGTCAAAATGGTCAATTTTTACCAAATAACCAATTATTGACCCAATGACTTATTTAAGGTCTCAAGATGACAAATTAATCAAATAAATAATTTCAAAATTATTTTAATTAATTAAATTGACTAAAAATTTAATTTTCAATATTTTAATTAATTAATTACAAAATTAATTAAAATGAAAATTAAATTAAAAGTCATAAAATGACAAAATGCACAAAAATGAAATAAAAATGACAAAGTTAATCAAATAATTAATTTTAAAATTATTCTGATTAATTAATTGACTAATGATTTAATTTTTAAAATTTTAATTAATGACATAATTAATTAAAATGAAAAATTAAATTAAAAGTCATAAAATGATAGAATGCACAATTTAATTAAAACTAATGGAATTAATCAAATAATTAATTCCAAAAATTATTTTTAATTAATTAATTGACAAATAATTTAATTTTCATATTTTAATTAATGACATAATTAATTAAAATAAAAATTAGATTAAAAAGTCATGAAATGAGACAAAATACAATTTTAAATAAAAATGACATGAAAATTAATCAAATAATTAATTTGGAATTATTTCTAAATAATAATTGATTATTAAAATAATTTCCAATATTTTAATTAATGACATAATTAATTAAATTGGAGATTAAATTAAGAAAGGGGTATTAAATTTGAATTTTAATCTATGACATTATGGTTTTCCAAAAATTCCAATCTCCTTTATGACATCACACATGACTTCATATAAAGTCATCCATGATGACCTATGATCCATGAGACTCATTCGATGTGGGTTAACACATTAAATAACCCATACTTCACCTCTTTAACCATGGTTAAAAAAGTTCATCATGAAGGAAAGTGAGGTGTCATCCTCTTCTAAATTTAAAGTATGACTCATCTCCTCCATCAAGATGAGGTGGCTCATCACTTTAGGTGCCTCATGAAATCACCAATGAGAGTAAAAGACTAAGTAAACTATCTTGGATACCATGCTTAACTCAGGTTATTTTTATAATGACAAAATTATAAATTTTTTTAAAAGAGAGCATTATGTGTCATCCCCTCATTAAAAATTAAATTACATATTGGAAGGAGGAGAGCTTGCCTTCTTGACTCTCAATCCACCTCCTAGACTACCCAATGGACGGGAAATAAGAATCTAACTCATGTCACACCATGGATAGAAGCCATTATGGCTAAGGCATGCCTGGGATGACTAAGTAGCTAATGTGTCACCATTCCCCCAAATGGAACAAATAAATTTGGAAATCACCTAGGGGAGGTGAATTAAACAAAGTTCATCAAGCCCAAGCCACCTCACAAGGGATCCAATGAGGGAAAGACAAGAACCAAATTTAAATCCTTCACCATGGTTAAACCTATGATGCCTAGACTTGGAGATTGACAATTCATCATTGCCATAGCCTAAATCTTCCCCCAAAACATTAATGAGTCGGCTAACAACTTTCCCAAGTGAGCCTAACCAGCCCAAGACTTATTCATAGCCATTCCCATGGCTATAAAATTCTCTTACCCGAAACCATGAAGAGAAGAGAAAAAATTTATAAAGACCTATAGGCTGCCCAAATCCCATAGCTCCCAACACAAAAAATCTTGCTAAGGATCTTAGCAACCTATTCTAGCCAAAATCAAGCGATAAGATCAGCCCGATCAAGCCAATTTAACTAAAATCCAAACTCAACCCAAATCAAGACACTTTGCCAAAATTACCCACCAAGGTTAGCTATAAATTCATATTGAAGTGACAAAGAACTTCTTTGGGATCACTAGAGGCTAACCAACAAATCTGATCAAGCTCAAGACTATTGTGGCCAAGGTATGGATTTTTTTATCCAAAATAATTTATATAATAGAATAATCACGGACTAAACTAGCTCAGAAAATTATGATCACCATATAGATGTGATCTATATTTCCAGATGATTCCATATGTTAAAAAATCAATCAATTCCGTTGAGAAATGAGTGAGATATTGACCCTAGAAGTTGGATGGTTCATGAATTTTCGGAATTATCTGGATTAATCCATGACCGCCCGATCCCGTGTTTTGGAACGGGCGGCCCAGATCAAATCGTGCAGTGTTCAGTGTTCGGTGTTCTGATCTGCGTAGCAAATCATCCCGCGTCTTCGATCATATGAGCACACACTACGCTCCCTCATTTTTCTGGGCTAAGTTTAATTCAAATTAACCTTAAACAAATCGAAAAATCATATCTTTTTGCACATACCTCCTAAAAATAAAATAAAAATACCTCTGGAAAGCTCTTGAAGAGAAGAAAATTATGAAATTAAAATCATAATTTTATTCTCTGTATTTAATTTTTAAATAATTAAATACTCTCTGGAGTATTTTAATTATTAAAAATTATTTACAAATCAGAAAAATATGAAAATTTTAGGGAAGAACCTTGAAGTCCTTAGACACATCACCTGGTTTTTCTAAGGCTAGGATAGCTCTCTAGGATATCATTTTCTAATTTTCATCACACTTTATAATCATTTCCAAAAATACTTATAAAATTTAAAAAATTGGAAAATTAAAATTCAAAAATGGTTAAGAATTTTAGGATGACAGATAATGATCCTAAAAAAATAATTCTTAAGCCATTAAATCAATTTTAAAAGACATTATAAAATAGGGTTAAGATTTATTAATTATAAATTAATATTTCCAAACCCTTTTCTTCATTTACTTAATCCTTTTCATAATGGACAAAGCTAATGATGAGTCTAAACCCAAACAAACTTAAATCAAACTTTAATTAGGTTTAAAGACAACTTAAACCTAATTAACTCATTAAACCTTAATCACATTAGGTTTAATAAAAAAATTAAACTTTAATTAGGTTTAAAGACACATTAAACCTAATTAACACATTAAACCTTAATTACAATAGGTTTAATACAGAAAATAAACATTAATTAGGTTTAAAGACATATTAAACCTAATTAACTCATTAAACCTTAATTACATTAGCTTTAATACACAAATCAAACATTAATTAGGTTTAAAGACAAACTTAAACCTAATTAACTCATTAATCCTTAATTACATTAGGTTTAGTACAAAAATTAAACATTAATTAAATTTAAAGACAAGTTAAACTTAGTTAACTTATTAAACCTTAATTACATTAGGTTTAATACAAAAATTAAACTTTAATTAGGTTTGAAGACAAGTTAAACTTAATTAATTCATTAAACCTTAATCATATTAGGTTTAATACAAAAATCAAATATTAATTAAGTTTAAGGACACTTAAATTTAATTAACTCATTAAACCTTAATCACATTAGGTTTAATACAAAATCAAACTTTAATTAAGCTTAAGACATTATTAGGCTTAATTAAACCTTTTAAACATTAATTAAATCAGGATTAAAACAAAATTAAAATTTAATTAGGTCTAATCCTTTAAACCTAATTAAACTATTAAGTCTTAACTAAATTAGGCTTAATCAAATATCAATTAAACCTTACCTAAATTAGGTTTAATTAATCCTAAACCAATTAGACTTAACCAATATTAAGTCTAATTAATTAATTAAACCTTATTCAAAATAGGTTTAATTAACCTTAAACAAATAGACTTAACCCATATTAAGTCTAATTAATGAATTAAACCTTATCTAAATTAGGTTTAATTAACCTTACATAATTAGACTTAACACATTTTAAGTCTAATTAATCAATTAAACCTTACCCAAATTAGGTTTATTTAACCTAAACCAATTAAACTTATCCCATATTAAGTCTAATTAATCAATTAAACCTTATCCAAATTAGGTTTAATTAACCTAAAACAATTAGACTTAACCCATATTAAGTCTAATTAATCAATTAATCCTAACCTAAATAAGGTTTAATTAATCCTAAACTAGTTAGACTTAACCCATATTAAGTCTAATAAATCAATTAAACCTTGTCCAAATTAGGTTTAATTAACATTAAACAATTAGCCTTAACTCATATTAAGTCTAATTAATCAATTAAACCTTATCCAAATTAGATTTAATTAACCTTAAACAATTAGACTTAACTCATATTAAGTCTAATTAATCAATTAAACCTTATCCAAATTAAATTTAATTAACCTTAAACAATTAGACTTTACCCATATTAAGTCTAATTAATCAATTAAATCTTATTCAAATTAGGTTTAATTAACCTTAAACAACTAGACTTAAACCATATTAGATCTAATTAAATTAAACCTTACCCAAATTAGGTCTAATTCTCCTTATAAAGTTAGATTTAACCCATATTAAGTCTAATTAATCAATTAAACCTTACCTAAAATAAGTTTAATTAACCTTCAACAATTAGACTTAAACCATATTATGTTTAATTAATCAGTTAAACCTTACCCAAATTAGGTTTAATTAACCTTAATAAATTAGACGTAACCCATATTAAGTATAATTAATCAATTAAACCTTAACCAAATTAGGTTTAATTAGTCCTAAACTGACCCTAATTAAGAACAATCAGTCTTAAAATAACTCAAACTTAAATTAAACACAAATTAAACTTGAGTTCAACCCACATTGAACTTAAGTTAACATTAAGTTTAGGTTCAATCTAACTTGAATCTAACTCAAACCAAAATTAAACTTGAGTTCAACCCACATTGTACTTAAGTTAACATTAAGTTTAGGTTCAATCTAACTTGAACCTAACTCAAACCTAAATCAAACTTAAGCCCAACCCACATTGAACTTAAATTAATCTTAAGTCTAGGTTCAATCCAACTTGAAGCTAACTTAAAACTAAATTAGACTTGAGTTCAACCCATATTGAACTTAAGTTAGCCTTAAGTCTAGGTTTAACCTAACTTGAACCTAACTTAAATCAAACATAAACCATAATTAAGTCTACCAAATTAGACTTAATTAAACCATTAACCCTTAATCAACTAAGGTTTAATCAAACTTAAACCATAGTTAAGTCTACCACATTAGACTTAATTAAACCATTAAACCTAAATTAACTAAGGTTTAATCAAACTTAAACAGTAATTAATTATAGCACATTAGACTTAATTAAACCATTAAAAATTAATCAACTAAGGCTTAATCAAACCTAAACCATAATTAAGTCTACCACATAAGGCTTAATTAAACTATTAAACCTTAACCAACTAAGGTTTAATCAAACTTAAACCATAATTAAGTCTACCACATTAGACTTAATTAAACCATTAAATTTTAATCAACTAAGGTTTAATCAAACTTAAATCATGATTAAGTCTACCACTTTAGACTTAATTAAACAATTAAACCTTAATCAACAAATGTTTAATTGAACTTAAACTCTAATTAAGTCTAGCACATTAGACTTAATTAAACCATTATGTCTTAATTAACTAAGGTTTAATCAAACCTAAACTATAATTAAGTCTATCACATTAGACTTAATTAAACTATTAAACCTTAACCAACTAAGGTTTAATCAAACTTTAATTATAAATAACTCTACTATATTAGGCTTAATTAACTAAGGTTTAATTAAGTTAAGTCTAACTTACTGGACTAATGTTTAAACCTTATTCAAATAAAATCCAAATAACCTCATATCTAGGTTTAATTAAATTAGACTTAATTAAACCTTAAGCCTTACCTAAAAAGGACTTAGATGACCTATAATTTTAATTAAATCTAATCTATTTAGACTTAATTAACCTTTAAGTACTATTTAAACAAGGTTTAAAACTTCATTAGGTCTATTTTAATTAAACCTAAATTTTAACTTAAGTTCAAACAGACATGAACTCAATTTAATTAGATTCAATCTATATTGAATCTTACTTTAAATTTTAACTTAAGTTCAAAAAGATATAAACTCAAGTTAATTAGATTCATTCCACATTGAATCCAAGTTTCCAAATGGACTTGAACTCAAAATTTTGGTTTACTTAATTTGAATTCAAGTCAAAACTTAAGCTTAACCCATACCAAACTTAACTCGACATCAAACATAAATTAACATAAAAACCCAAAATCAAATCTAAATCAACATAAATTGACATAAACTGACATTCAAGACATACTAAATCAACATTTCGAATCAAACTTGGATATCCTACAAATTCCGCGACAATGAACATTTTTATAACATTATTTCTGATATTGTTTTCTTTGCAGGATGAAGACAACTTTCGTTTAGATTTTCTTTGTAAGTTATAGGGTGTGCTAACTCTATTTTACAGGATGACATTCTGGAAATGAGACAAACAAAAATTACATCAAAACAACGACATTGACAAAACAAAACAAAACAACGACAAAAACAAAACAAAACCGAAACTTATAGGATAGCCACAAAATGATAGGCATTAAAACAAGAATGAAAAACAACAAAACAAAATGATATAAAATTAAAAGTGACAAAATGACATCTAGGATTAATAGTCGGTACATCTTTTCTTAAAAAAAATTTCCAGAAAACAAGTGATCAACAATAATCAGAGGTTATCTTAAACAATTATAAATTGCCTAAGATGTAGTTAACTATAGGAGCTTGCTTCTATAAGAGAATTAAAAGAACCAATGATAGATATCACATCTAGAAATCTCTGGTTAAAACTTCGTGATTTTCCTTATATAGAAATTTTAGGATATGGCATTCTAAAATCTTCTTTTATAAGGATTATCATAAATATCCTTTTTCTATTGTTTTCTATTACCCCTAAATTTCTTAATTCCTTTATAGGATTTATAGAAATAAGATTAGGGTAATATTAAACAGAGTGACAACTCCTTGACATTGACATGACATCAAAATTTGACGACGAACCCACATTCACGACATTAATGATCACGACTCCCCGTAGCCATCAACACCTAGGCGCCAGATTTAGCGCCTAGGTGCCACAATCAGCCTCTTTGCTTTTTTAGCTCATTTTTTGCTCCTTTTTAACTCTTTTTCTTCATAAACTCATTTTATTGTACCTGCAACCAAAACATAAGAAGTACCTTTCATTAAAGCGTAATATCCTCAAAAATATTATTAAAAATTTGATATAAAATTCTAAGTAATTTTAAGGCGAATCAATTCCCCCAAACTTAAATGTTACTTTTCCTCAAATAACCTTTTACTACTAAAATTTATAATCTATGGAGAAAAAATTTTTTAAGACTTCTATAACTTTTTGTTTTATAAAATATATAATGAAACTTAAAAAGCCTTTTAAATAACTTAAGCTAAAACCAAAATATGTAAAACATTTAATTTGCAAGTGTTAAGAACTTTATTCTTCTATCTATTTCAAAAAATAATTGCAATTTGTCATATTAAGAACATGTAGATAATTTACATGAAAAAGATTTTCATGATAACTCTACTAGTAAGGATGCTCATACATAAGACTTTAAATAAAAATTTTAATTCCGTCTCTTCCTATAAGATAATTCAAGTGAAGTCATTTTTTTATTTAGGCTTTTCCTTAAGCTTCTCCTCACTTATCTTTCCCTATTTCTTTTGATATTTTGGATTGCTTTCCAATCCTATATATTTTTCTTTTCTTTTTCTGAAACTGTTTTCAATCTTTTTTTCTTTTTTTTTCTTTTTTCAAATGAGGATTACTATATCTAGATAGCTTGTTAACGATTTTGATATTCACTATTCTTAACTTATATTTAAAGACTTAACACATTTTTCACTTAATGAATATGTGTTTAGCAAAAATATTTTTCTTAGAGTTTTAATTCCATCTTTTCAAGTAAACATCTAGATTTCTTAATACTTTCAAAAATACAACATTTTAAATTTAGATATTTGAATCAAAATTGTAACACCTTTTTTATTAAATAATTACAATTTTAGAATTATCCGTTGTTATTCAAAAGTACTTTTATAAGTTTATTATAATATTCATGAAGAATGTAGTATATCTATCTTAAATTAACTTTTCTTCCATAGATTATGTTATTATGTTTGAAATTATTGTTTACTAAGGATAAGTAAAATTAAAATTTAACTTCATTTCCCTCTCCCAAACTTAGTTCTTTTAATAAGGTTTAAATATTTTTACTATGAAATTTTAAACAAAACAGGAAGAAATGGTATAGCATTTAAAGGTATTTAAAACAGTACTAGGATAAGCAGGAATAGATATTTAAAAGAGTAACACATGAAAAATTTAATATTTAAAAACAAATGTGCTAAAAACAACAGGAGCATGAAAAGGACTAAATCTTAGTAATCCAACAACAGAGAACATAAAATAGAGTTACTACAAGTTCTCAATCATGACAATAAAACATGAAAAGTAATAAACACATAACGAGCACATCAGCAAATCTAAGCAAATATAAAGTCTAATCATCCTCGGACTCTTCTTCATCGTCAGAAGAATCATCAGGAATAGGACTTCTTGGGTTGATCCAAGGGGTGAATTTAGGACATGTTGGAAATTCAATATTCCTATCACCCTTCAAAAATTTTACCAGTGCTTCATTATACTCCTCATCATAGTCACTTTTCCTCTGTATATAATCTGATACATGATCTAATTTGCTATCCATCTCATCTACTCTACATTGCATCAAAAATAGATCACTTTGATGCTTCAAATATCTCTGACAAACAGTGTTCCACACATCAGGTGGAGGCTCAGATGTAGAAGTAGATGGCATAGAAGCGAAAGTAGAAGGCAAAGAAAAAGGATATGCACCAGTACTCTGACTCTTAGTATTCCCATAAATATCAACATGAGATTTTCTTATCGGCTTTAACAACTTAAGCTGCTCTTTAGAAATATAATAAGAAACACCAACATTCTTGCAAATCTAGAAAATGAGAGCTGGAAAGCCTAAATTAGAAATAACACTTCCTCTAGCAGTTGTGCTAATCGCATCATAAATAAAGGCTCCAACATCTATTGGTTTCATTTCTTGAACGCAACAGTTCAAAATAGCTCTCTCTTTCGTCACCTCACTCAAGTGGTTTGACGGAAGGAGATAAGCAGAAATAAAATAATGTCAGGCTTTAGAAGTAGCATTAAGAATTGTACAGGAGAAATTTACCCGTTTATTGTTTCTTATTTTCCAGGCTCCTTTTCCATCAGTCAAATAAGCCAAAATCTCATCGAGTTCTCTCTCAAAAGGAGTGAAAGTATCATAGAAACAGTCTATTACTGGAGGCAGGCCATAAAACATGTTGATCACTTCCGGAGTGAATTCAACTGTTGTCCCCCTCACATATAAACTTCAAAATCAGTTGTTTCGGAAAAATTTGCATAGAACTCCCGAGCTAAAGAAATAATCGCTACTGCAGAAAAATATCAGAACTGCTCCCACTGTCTAGTAGCAATAATATGCTTGATCGATCCACCAGGATGATAAAAACTTCTTTAAACTATGAACTTGCGAATAGTAGCCAATTCGTTGTAACGAACTTGTGCACTCACGCTAGTAAACCTTGTTCGATCAAATTCAATGTGTTCCTTACCCCCGCTTTGATTTAGTTGCCATTCCTAAAATTTGTAAATAATTCTAAATAAATCTCAAAAAAAATAAAATCAACTAAATAAAAGCTCACCTCACTAAATCAAATATAAATCCTTGGATTTTCCTTCTAAAAATCAATTTTTTTTTCTTCCAAAATTTCGACACTTTGCAAAAGTAGAAAAATCCATGGTGAAAATTAAGTTAAAACATAGATCTAACCTCGAGAAGTAGAAATCCAAAGTTAATACGCATCGAAATCCTTCAAATCTTGCTCAAAATGGAACCCTATATCTGGTTTTTGCGAAAATGGGTGATGAAGATGAAGCTTAGGTGTGAAAATAGAGTTGGGTCGGTTTTAAAGGCCAAAATTTGGTCCAGGTGAACCGGCGCTTAGACGCCAGAACTGGTGCCTAGGCGCCAAATCACCAAACATTTTGAAATTTTTTTAAATTTTTATGTTTTTTAATTTAGGCAATTTTAACATCTATAAGCCTAAAACTAACTGTTAATCTTCATCATACATCTTCCAGAAAATAATAATAATAAATAATCCAAAAGGTTCTAAATCATAACATTCCAAATATGAAACAAAAAATAATCCAAATTTTACTTCATTTCTTTCATTCCAGATCTTCAAGATAAATCTCAAAAAATACAGAAAATAAACATCAACAAAAAACACTCATATCTCACAAACACATAAACACTCATAAACATCTCCTCATAAAATAATTTCAGATCACAACACAATTAACAATCACATTCAATCTCCTTACCTATTTCTCCTTAATTTCATGTATTCACATCAGAACCTTCATAACTTTCACTAGGTAATTCACTACGAACAAAGGAATGGAAGAAAGGGACTGGAGGAAATTCTGAAGCCGTCTTTTCATCAATCCATTTATTCTTAGCACACATTGTTACCCGACAATCTGCAAAGCATGCCAAATGATCTAATTGAACTTCCATTTGCCATTTAATGTGCTCAATTTGGTGGAACATCTCATGCAATCTCCCTCAAACTAGAATTAATTTTTCTTCAGTCTTCTCAAGGTGATTGCATAACTTCTTTAGAGTCATGGCTAAATAGCCATTTAAAATAAGTTTGTGAATCCTTGTTCACAAACTTCTCCTTCTCATTGATTTCAATGTCTAATCTCTCCATGGAAGCAATCAAAACTCTTCCTTCTCTCTAAAGGAATGTTTCAGTTGAAAATTTTGATGGCTTGAAGGTTTGGGATGAAGGTATGGTGGTTTAAATGGATTTGAATTTGCAAAAACAGCTTTGAGGCGGTTTTTCCATGATCCATAAACTGTGGTGCCAATACGCCAATTTGGGAGCTTAAGCGCCAGGATCACAGGTATCTGGCGCTTAGGTGCCAGTTCTAGTGCCTAGGCGCCAGAATCCTGAAAATCACAAGTTCTCCATTTATCGAATTCTCCTAAGTTTCATACTCAATTAGCGCTTGGTTTAACGTCTTCAGTACGACATAAACACCATTTTACACTGATTGGGTTAAAAATAGCACATCTTTAAAAGATGGCACACTTTCTTAATAATAGGGCTCCAATCTATGTCTGTTTACCTTAATTACTGAATCAGTTTTTAAATCTTTAATGTCCACAGCTCCATAAGGTTAAACTTTCTCAACGACATACGGCCCTATCCATTTGGATTTTAATTTTCCTGTAAACAATTTTAATCTTGAATTGTAAAATAAAACTTGTTCTACATGCTCAAAATTCTTTCTTAATATTCTTTTATCATGCATAATCTTCATTTTCTCTTTATAAATTTGAGCACTTTCATAAGAATCAATTATCATTTCATCCAGTTCATTTAATTGTAATAATCTTTTATCTCTAGCATCTCTTAAATTATAATTAAACTCTTTAATTGCCTAATAAGCTTTATGTTCTAGTTCAACAAGAGTTTTCCATAAATGAGCCTATGTGGTGACATTCCAATAGGAGTTTTATAAGCGGTCTTATAAGTCCATAATGCATTAACATGTCTTTTAGCCTAATTAGTTTACTTTGGATTAACCATTTTTTCTAATTTTTTTTTTTATCTCCCTATTTGAGATTTCCTCTAATCCACTAGTTTTGGGATGACAGGTTGTTGAAATTTTATGTTTAATTCCAAATTTGCTCACTAATCTCTGAATTAGAAAATTCTTAAAGTGACTTCCCCCATCCGTGATGATTATCTGTGGCATTCCAAATCTAGTGAAAATATTTTTAGTTAAAAATTTTTGCACACTTTTAGCATCACATTGCGGTAAAGTAATTGTTTCCATCCATTTCGAAACATAATCAACAGCGAAAAAAATATACAATTTTTCTGAAGAAGGCACAAACGGTCCCATGAAATCTAAACCCCAGACATCAAAAATTTCCACTTACAGAGTGAAATTTAGTAGCATTTCATTTCTTCTAGAAATATTGCCTATGCGTTAACATCGATCACAAGATTTAACAAAATTATTAACATCCCTGAATAATGTAGGCCAATAAAATCCATATTGTAAAATTTTGAAAGCAGTTTTATCAATTCCAAAATGTCCACCAAATTCAGAGTTGTGGCATTTTTGAATAATCTCATAAGTTTCTTCATAAGGAACACATCTTCATATAATAGAATTCTTACATTGTTTAAAAAGGTAAGGATTATCCCAAAAATAAAATTTAACATCATGTAAGAAGTTCTTTTTATGATATTGATCTAATCCATATGGCATAATGCTACTAGCTATATAATTAACTATATCAACATAACATGGGATTAATCCGACAGAAATAGTATAAAGTTATTCATCAAGAAAATATTCATTTATTTCTTCCTTATCATTCATTTCATTATTTTCAATTCAAGATAAATGATCGGCAATTTGAATATCAAACCATTTTCTATCGACAATTTGAAAGACAAATTCTTGCAGCAGAAGAATCCATCTAATCAATCTTGGTTTAGCTTCTTTTTTAGTTATTAAATATTTAATAGCAGAGTGATCTGTATGTACTATACATTTATTCCCTAGTAAATATGATCAAAATTTGTCAAAAGCATATACTATGGCCAATAACTCTTTCTCAGTAGTAGTGTAATTAATTTGAGCATCATTAAGTGTTTTACTTGCATAATATATAACTTTAAACATATTATCATATCGTTGTCCTAAAGCAGCCCCAATAGCATAATCACTTGCATCACACATTAATTCAAATAGTTTTTCCCAATTAGGTGCAATAATGATAAGTGCAGTAATTAATTTCTCTTTTAACAAATTAAAGGCTTTTAGGAAAATTTCATCAAATTTGAATTTAGTTTCTTTTTCTAAAAGATGGCATAGAGGTTTTGTAATATTAGAAAAGTCTTTAATATATCTTTTTAAAAATCCAGCATGTCCAAGAAAACTTCTTATACAAGTAATAGAAGTTGGGGGTTGTAATCCAGTAATAACTTGAATTTTTGCTTGATCAACTACCAAACATTTTTTAGAAACCTTATGACTTAGTACAATTCCTTCTGTGACCATAAATTGACACTTTTCCCAGTTCAGAACTAAATTTGTTTCTTGATAGCGTTTCAAAACTTTTGACAAACTATATAAGCAAGAACCAAAAGAAGTTCTAGATACCGAGAAATCTTCCATAAAATTTTAAAATCCTTTTTAAATTAAGTCACAAAAAATAGCCATCATACATCTTTGTAAAGTAACAGGTGCATTGCAAAATCTAAAAGGTATTCTTTGGAAAGCAAAAATTCCATACGGACTTGTAAATGTAGTACTTTCTTGATCTTCAAGATCAAAAAGTATTTGATGATACCCAGAATATCCATCCAGAAAACAAAAATAAGAATGCCCAACTATTCTATCCGGCATTTGATCTAAGAATGGAAGAGTAAAATGATATTTTATGGTGGCATCATCTAGTTTTCTATAATCAATACAAATCCTCCAACCAATAACTTGTCTAGTGGGTATTAATTCATTATTCTCATTTTTAATAATAGTTACTCCTACTTTCTTTGGAACACAGTGAATAGGACTTACCCAAGGACAATCTGATATTGGATATATATAATACCAGCATCCAGCCATTTAAACATTTCCTTCTTAACAACTTCTTTCATAACTGGATTTAATCTTCTTTGAGGATCAACTCTGAGTTTACTGTCAGCTTCTTGTAATATTCTGTGCATAAAAATTGAAGGACTGATTCCTTTAATGCCTACTATAGTCCATTCAAAAGCTCTTTTATATTCTCTTAATACTCCAAGCAGTTTTACTTCTTGATTAACAGTCAATTCAGAAGATATAATAACAGGTAAAGTTAATGAATTCCCTAAAAAGGTTTATTTTAAATGAGAGGGTAATTCTTTTAATTCTAATTCAGTAGCCATTTAAATAGATGGGTTGAATTCATTACTTTAAGAAATATCTAATATCTCCCAATTATCATTAATGTAATGAATTTCACTTACTTCTGTTTCTTCAAAATCGCTTTCATCACTTAAATTTTCAGGGTCTATGAATTCTTCTTCTTTAAAATGAATAAGACATTTTCTTGAAAATGTTGTTCAATAATATAATATAAAATGTCCATTCTATAGTACTTTTCCTTGTTAGGATACCTCATTAATTTAAGAACAATAATTGTTACTTCTTGATCATTAACTCTAATGGTTAACTCCCATTTTTGCACATCAATCATAACACGTCAGGTAGCAAGAAAAGGTCTTCCTAGGATAATGACCCAACCCGCAATAACATAGTAATTTTTTTTTCCAAAAGATTGCCAAAAACTTGACCCAATTTATAATTAGCGGCTAGCTTATAAAATTAAAATGTTGTAAAATTTTAGAAAATATTTTACACACTAGGGGTACTACGCAAGTATACGTATCGTTTCAAGTAATATAGGGTTTTCTTTTATGACCCCAGTATCGATCCCACAGAGAAGCAAGGTAAGAAATTCTTTAGGCTAATTCCAGTCTATTTCTATAAGGCCTAAGTTTGGAATGTCGATTAAAATGAGTTTTCTAATAACTAATCCTAAGTAAAATTCTTAAATAGAAAGATAACTTATGGATAAATTGGTTTGGAGAATTTCGAGATATTAAAAACTACCTTTCTCTTGCAATTACATAGATAATGTGTAGGAGAGAGATACTTAGAATTATATGTAGTAGTGTCAAATAGAAGTAATCATATTCTTTGCCCTTTGGTCCAGGCATAAAGAACATTGGCTAATCTATAGATCGGTTCAGGATGTTTTATTAGTAGAATTGGTTAATCTAGGCTCACACTTCTAGATGTCCAAGGGTGGCTATGGTCGGCCCTACCGGTGACCCGTTCCCTTTCTATAAACCAAATTATTGGAATTTAGTCTGTCACTCTAAAAACTAATTAATTCTACACCCAATAAATAATATCTACTTATTTATTTGCACTTCACCTTGAATAACCCGCATAAGGCCTTTGACTACCCAAGGATTCATGTGATATCTACTAGTTAAGAATTCATCTCCTTCTAGGTCTCAGAATTCTTCAACAAATTTTAACAATACAAGTGATCAATTTGTAAAGTAAATGAAGATCTGGTATGAATATCATCACCATAATTTAATAATAGAATATCTAAGGAAATCTTAATTCCTAAACAAGCATCTATTTCATTACAAAACAAAAGTAAATGAAAATAATGGCATAATAAGTAAAAGAATTGATAGAATTGTGTAATAAATTAAGTACCAACAAGGAACTTATTTCATTAGTATTCTATTATATTTATGCAACTATCTGTCACCTAGAAGCTTCTAATAGATAATTCTATCATAAAAATACTTTTCCTACACATGCCACAACTTCATATTAAAAGAAAGAGTAAACAAAATCACTTACGAAGCGTGAATAAATCACGACAGAAAACTCGATTTAAAACAAATAAAATCTACTAGAAAGTGTTTACAACAATTACAAGAGAATGAAGAACACAATACTTAGTTTTTTCCCTCTAAAGGAAAGAAGAAGATCTCTCCACCAAAGTCTCCCATCGATCCATGCACCGCTCGTACATTCCTTACATAAATATCTCAAAATCCCTCACCAATCTCTCCATAAATTGTAAAAATCTACATCTTCATGACTCTAAAATGACTAAAATAACTAAGGGAGAAGAAAGAGAGAGAGAGAGAGAGAGAGAGAGAGGAGAGAGGCACCAAGAAGAGACATGAGAGAGAGAGAGGCAAGAGAATCCCACTTTCCTATAGAAATATCTCCTATTTATAGAGTTCTGAAAATGGCCAAGGGTTGCTTAAGGCAACCTCTTCAAAAGTAGTCCACATTCATTGAATTTTCTAAAAATCGACTCTGGCGCCTAGGCGCCTGGATCTGGCGCCTAGGCGCCATACTCCTGTGACCAAGTCTTGGCACCCCTTCACTTTGGGTTGCACCCCTTCACTTTGGGTTGCACCTCTTCGCGATTAAAACAGTTCCAAAGTGTCCAGATACATTATATCACATGTCCTTTATATTAGGAATAACTTCCACGCTTCTAAAAGTTCTAGAAACTACTTAACACCATCAAAATAACTCCCAAAGTCATCAAAAATCCATCCAATAACTGTTTCTGGATGATTTTGGAGCCTAGGCGCTGGGTTTTGATGCCTAGGCGCCACCCTGTGCGCAGCTCCATTATTTTGCTCCGTTTGTCTCCGTTTCAACTCTGTTTCACCCCATTTGAGTTGCATTGCGTTCCTAACATCTTCACCTACAAAATAGACATAAAAAAACCTTTCTCAAAAGTATAATTTCATTCAAAAACATGTGAGAAATATAAAAGATATTAAGCATAGAAAGACACATCAATATGTGCTAAGTTAGAATTTGTTTTTCTTGCTCATTTTGGCTCAAATTTGCATAATGTTTGCTTCATTTTCTCTAAAATCATATTTTTATACTTGAAAATAAAAATATGCAAAATTATGCAAAATACCATCCTTTATAGTGTAATATCATTAAAAATATGCATAAAGTGGGCATGAAATGAACACTAAAAATAGGTACTTTTTTCATGGATCAAAATCCCCCAAACTTAAACGTTACTTGTCCTCAAGTAACACTATAATTATGTAAAACCACATAAGCAAATCATGTGTATGAGTTTCTAAAATTCTGTTCTAGAAATATAGTAGTCAAATTTAGAAAAAAAATTTAGTAAATGAGACAAATTTGAAGTTTAGAAATCACTTAGATGAAAGAGTATGAAAATATGTGTTGCTATCTAATTCAGAAAAACTTGTAAATTTTTCATAATATAGAGGTTAGACATTATATTTTCTTTACTTAAAAACCTTTATTAAAAGTAATTATACTAACTATATTATTTTTTTAAGCTTAAGATTTTCTTAAATCTTATACTTTAAAAAGCTTAGGCGTGGAACCAATTTTTGATTAAGCCCTTTAATCCTTAAGCTTCTCCTTCTTTTTTCACATACTATACTTTTCTTTTCTTTTTCTTTTTCTTTTTCTTTTTCTTTTCTTTCTTCTTCTCTTTTTTTTTCTTTATTTTTTTTTAGGCAAGGATTACTATATCTGGATATGCCTTTAATAATTTTAAGTTCCACCCTTCCTTTCCTAAAGCATAAGGTAGATATATATCTTTTACTTAGAAATATAATAACAGTTTTGAAAATTATTTTTCAATAAGAGAAATTTAAATATTGAAAACAAAAGTCTAATACTTCTACTTTTCTAAAAATATAACTTCTCTTACTAAAGATTGTTACACAATATTTATCATTTCTTCACTAAGAAAAGCTTAACTTTAAATTTTTCATCACTACTATAAATTTTAACTAAATTCTCTTACTCATTTCTATATTCCAAATTTTATTTCCCTAATATAACTTCATACACATAATTATTTTTCAGTCAAAAATCAAATTTATTTATAGCATTTTTGAGGATGAATAAAATTTATGTTTTTGAAAATTACTTTTCATTCCCCCCCAAACTTGAATTTTAAAATATTTTGCAATTAATTTCATAAAATGTAGGAGGAAGAAAAATAAAAGATAAATCTACTAACTACTACAACATCCTATCAAATTTGTATACATGCATAATCAGGATAGGATGATTGCAAAAGAAAGTTAATCTAGCCTAAAACATGCTTATTATAATATTAAACTTAAAGGAAGTATATTAACTTTAAAATATATTTTTCTACCTACCTTGAAACTTGAATTTGAACATGTATCGTTTTCAGTACACAAAATAAAAGTAGGAAGAAAAATAGTTCAGAAATTCTATCTACGATAAATGTTTGTCAAAATATCTACAAATATTCATGAGGACATAACAATTTACAATAGAAAGTAAATCTAAACTAAACATGCTAAGATAAAATTAAACTAAAGAAAGGTTAAATAAACAAGAGATGTATCGGCATAGGAATATATATTTAAGTGTTATTCAAATCACTTAATTGTTGTAACACAAACACAAACACAAACATACAAACTAAAATACCTAGACTCGCAGATTCATAAATAAATATCAATTGAGGTTAATTTGATCTCCTTTCTACTCACATTTTCCCTCCTTACTTTCAATTTCTAACGAAATAAACTACACTACTAATGATAATTTAATAAATAAAAAATAGTGTAGTTCATTCATATGTTGTTCATTAAGCAATTTCATGACCTCACTTAGTGAAAACAAAGTCAGATAAAGGAAGTAATAGAGTTGACATGGAGTGGTCCAAGTCTAAACTCTACATGCTTCAAGGTAATGCTCAGCTTCGACAGATAACTGAGTTATAACAGACTCGTCAGCCTGCTTCTACCAGAAGTCATATACAAATTTAGTCAAGACCAAGGCATAACCTCACAACATTAGTCTAATACGGACTAAAGAAAACACAAAACAATACATAAACAATCATGACTCGTAAGCACACTAAAGCAAAGCACACTGATAACTATGGGTTGCCTCCCATAAAGCGCTTGGTTTTAACGTCGCAGGCCCGACAAATGATTCCTCCTGGATCAAAATTCCAATTAAGTAATCCTCGATCAGTCGCCTAATCATTTCCAGATCCAGGGATTCCTATAAAATCCTCAAATTTTAATTTTTCACTGAGCTCTTCATTTTCAGTTTGATTTATATCATTGTTCCTTATATTTCTTTCTAGATCCAATATTCTTCTATTGATTTTATGAATTTACATATTAATATCATCCTTTATAATAAATGCATCTTTATAAGATACTTCAATGTCTCCCAAAGTTTGGATCAGATTCTCGTTAGATAATTCAAATTCTGGATCAGCATCTTCTACGTTACTCTTCTTTTTCAAATTATCTTCCAATTCTTCCCCTTTATAATTACTAAATGATGGAGGATCTATCATAGTTGAGGAAATAGATTTTTCTAATTCCTTAGGAATTTCTTCCAATGGTCTTCAAATATCCTTATCCTCTTTTCTCAATTCAAAGTTCTTTTGAAATTTATCCTCAAATTCTCTTCCAAGTCCTAATTCAATAATTTTATCATGTTCATCATTCAATTCAGGTTTTCCTTGTGATTGAGTCACATCTAAAGATATAAAGACTGGTTGTGTAGATGAATTCCCTAAATAGGTAGGCTTTAAAATTGTATGGAGTACATCCATCTTATGTTCATGAAATTTTTCAACAAATGGAATTAAAAGTTTACTATTTTTGGTAGCATCCATAATTTCACACCTCTCCTGAACATACATACAGTCTTCTTTAAATAATCTTTTCGAATCATTATGAAAATCAATTTCAATGTCATCTGCTAACTTACTCTCAAAACTTTCTTGGAAATGATCTTTACTTAGATAATCAATTTCATCTATCCAAAAACAATCATCATCTTTTCTCTTAGCTGGATATTTTATAGACTTTAATACATCAAAAGTGACTTTCTGGTCATTAATATTCATAATCATCTCTCCTTTTTGCACATATATCATAGCTTTTCCAGTAACAAGGAAAGGTCTCCCTAAAATAATTGGAATTTCTTTATCTTCCTCCATATCTAATACAATAAAGTCCACAGGAAAGATAAATTTATCCACTTTAACAAGCACGTCTTCTATAACTCCTTTTGGATAAATGATAGATCGATCCGCTAACATAAGGGTTACAGTAGTGGGAGAAATATTGATTGTACCTAACCTTCTAAATATAGATAGAGGCATCACATTAATGCTTACTCCTAAATCACATAAAGTTTTTCGACATAATATTTTTCCAATTGCACAAGGAATTGTAAAGCTACAAGGATCTTTAAATTTCTGAGAAAAATTTTTCTGAAGTATAGCGCTGCACTCCTCACTTAGTGGAACTGTCTCGTTATCCCCAAATTTCCTTTTCTTGTTTAATATCTTCTTCATAAACTTTGCATAACTTGGCATCTATTCCAAAGCTTCAGTGAAAGGAATATTTATCGTTAACTTCTTAAGTATTTTCATGAACTTTGAAAATTTCTTATCCAACTCATGTTGTCTAAGTCTTTGAGGAAATTGAGGTGATGGTCTTTCCAAACAGATTTTAGTTGGAGAAATTAATTTTTCCAGATCCTTAGAAACATGTTTTTCAGGACATTTAGTTTCCTTTGTTTCTCTCACAACATCTTTTTATTTTCTAAGCACATCCTCTATCTCTCTTCCACTTTTTAATTGGACAGCTTCTACTTGTTCATTAGTGTTCTCCTTAGGGTTGATCTCAATGTTGCTAGGAAGTGTTCCTTGGGGTCTATTACTAAGTGAATTAGCAATTTGTTCTAGTTGATTCTCTATATTTTTAATCGCAGCATTTTGACTTTGTAACTGGTTTCCCATTTGCAATATCACTTCTTCCATAGACATCTTCTTATCCTCAAATTGTTAATCATTGTTATAGACTTGTGGATATGAAGTTCTATAGTTTGTGTCCCCACGATTATTCCAACTTCCATTAGGATTCGCATGATTATTTTCTCAATTTTGGTTTCCACCATTAGTAGTATGTTTCCAGTAAAATTTAGGATGGTTATCCTTACACGGGTTGTAAAAGTTAGAATATGGGTTGTTTGTGGTAATAAAAGCGTCATATGATAAGTTAGAATCAATTATATGCCCTAATGAAATTTCCTCACTTACAGAAGTAAATTGAGGCTGGTTCATTCCAAATCGGTCCAACTTCCCTAATATTGCGGCAACCTGAGATGCAAGAATTGTAATCACATCTGCATTATGAACACTAGCTACATTTTTATAATTTACCCTTGCAGAGGGACATTGAAATTCATTTGTAGCCATTTTTTCAATTAATGCATACACTTCATCAAATGATTTTGACATTAATGAACCACCAGCAGTAGCATCAATTATAGACCTAAGGGATCCTACTAACCCATTATAAAAAGTTTGAATGATTAACCAATCGAGTAGAGCATGATGTTGACACTTTCTTATGAGTTCCTTAAATCTTTGTCAAGCTTCGTATATTGATTCTCCTTCATATTGAAAAAATGAGATAATATCATTTCTAAGTTTAGTAGTCCTTGAAGGTGGAAAATACTTAGCTAGAAATTTCTGAGTTAACCCCTCCCAATTTTTAATAGAGCCATGTGCTAATGAGTATAACCATATTTTAGCCTTATCCCTTACTGAGAAAGGAAAAATCCTTAGCCTAACAGCATCGTCTAACATACTGTTATAACGAAATATAGCACAAATTTCTAGAAAACTAGATAAGTGTAAATAGGGATCCTCCAAAGGAGTTCCCCCAAACTGATTGTTTTGCACCAGTTGGATAATCTCAGGATTTATTTCAAACGAGTTAGCTTCTATGACAGGGTTTTGTATACTTGAGTGAATTTCATCTGTCGTAGGATTTACGTAATCCCTCAATGAAGTATGATAATTTTCCAAGTTATTATCTTGAAAGATTTCCATTTCCATTTCTAGTTTTTCAAGTCTTTTTTGTATTTTTACTTTTTATTTTTTTCACACTTGTGATCATAAGGCATAAGTCTTGCAGATCCTTTTTTTTGCATACATAACACAACAAACAATACATTAATAATTAAACAAATAATAGATGAAATATATTCAACACAACAAAATATTTTCACGAACACCTTATATTTCACACAAAAAATATATTTTTTTTTTCACAACACTTTTTGATATAACAAAATACTTTTCACACAAAAATAGTTTTTACAACACTATAGTTTTTCAAGTCTAAACCTAATTATTTCAACTAAAATTCTCCTAAAGTTCTTACCGAAGCTTCCCCGGCAACTGCTCCAAAAACTTGATCCAACCCGCAATAACGTAGTAATTTTTTTTCCAAAAGATGGCCAAAAACTTGACCCAATTTATAATTAGTGGCTAGTGTATAAAATTAAAATATTGTAAAATTTTAGAAAATATTTTACACACTAGGGGTACTACGCAAGTATACGTATCGTTTTAAGTAATATAGGGTTTTCTTTTATGACCCCAGTATCGATCCCACAGAGAAGCGAGGTAAGAAATTCTTTAGGCTAATTCCAGTCTATTTCTATAAGGCCTAAATTTGGAATGTCAATTAAAATGGGTTTTCTAATAACTAATCATAAATAAAATTCTTAAATAAAAAGATAACTTATGGATAAATTGGTTTAGAGAATTTTGAGATATTAAAAACTTCCTTTCTCTTGCAATTACATAGATAATGTGTAGGAAAGAAATGCTTAGAATTTTATTTAGTAGTGCCAAATAGAAGAAATCCTATTGTTTACTCTTTGCTCCAGGCATAAACAAAATTGGCTAATCTATAGATCGGTTCAGGATGTTTTATTAGTAGAATGGGTTAATCTAGGCTCACACTTCTAGATGTCCAAGGGTGGCTATGGTCGGCCCTACTAGTGACCCGTTCCCTTTCTATAAACAAAATTATTAGAATTTAGTCTGTCTTTCTAAAAACTAATTAATTATACGCCCAATAAACAACATATCCTTATTTATTTGCACTTCACCTTGAATAACCCGAACAAGGCCTTCGACTACACAAGGATTCATGTGATATCTACTAGTTAAGAATTCATCTCCTTCTAGGTCTCAGAATTCTTTAATAGATTTTAACAATACAAGTGATCAATTTGTAAAGTAAAAGAAGATCTGGTATGAATATCATCACCATAATTTAATAATAGAATATCTAAGCAAATCTTAATTCCTAAACATGCATCTATTTCATTACAAAACAAAAGTAAATGAAAATAATGGCATAATAAGTAAAAGAATTGATAGAATTGTGTAATAAATTAAGTACCAACAAGGAACATATTTCATTAGTATTCTATTATATTTATGCAACTATCTGTCACCTAGAAGCATCTAATAGATAATTCTATCATAAAAATAATTTTCATACACATGCCACTACTTCATATTAAAGAAAGAGTAAAGAAAATCACTTACGCAGCATGAATAAATCACGACAGAAAACTCGATTTAAAACAAAGAAAATCTACTAGAAAGCGTTTACAACAATTACAAGAGAATGAAGAGCACAATACTTAGCTTTTTCCCTCTGAAGGAAAGAAGAAGATCTCCCGACTAAAGTCTCCCATCGATCCATGCACCGCTCGGACATTCCTTAAATAAATATCTCAAAATCCCTCAACAATCTCTCCATAAGATGTAAAAAATCTACATCTACATGACTCTAAAATGACTAAAATAACTAAGGGAGAAGAGAGAGAGAGAGAGAGAGAGAGAGAGAGAGAGAGAGAGAAGGGAGAGAAGGGAGAGGCACCAAGAAGAGACAAGAGAGAGAGAGAGAGAGGCAAGAGAGGCCCTCTTTCCTGTAGAAATTTCTCCAATTTATAGAGTTCTGAAAATGGCCAAGGGTTGCTTAAGGCACCTCTTCAAAAGTAGTCCACATTCATTGAATCTTCTAGAAACCGACTCTGGCGCCTAGGTGCCGGGATCTGGTGCCTAGGCGCCAGACTCCTGTGACCAAGTCTTCACACCCATTCACATTGGGTCGCTCCTCTTCACGATTAAAACCGTTCCAAAGTGTCTAGATACATTGTATCACATGTCCTATATATTAAGAATAACTTCCACGCTTCTAGAAGGTCTAGAAACTACTTAACACCATCAAAATAACTCCCAAAGTCATCAAAAATCTGTCCAATAACCGTTTCTGGATGATTCTGGCGCCTAGGCACTGGGTTTTGATGCTTAAGCGCCGCCCTGTGCGCAGCTACACTGTCTTGCTCCGTTTCGCTCCGTTTTAACTTCGTTTCGCCCCATTTCAGTTGCATTGCGTTCCTAACATCTTCACCTACAAGATATAAATAAAAAAAACCTTTCTCAAAAGTATAATTTCATTCAAAAACATGTGAAAAATATAAAGTATATTAAGCATAGAAAGACATATCAATATGTGCTAAGTTAGAATTTGTTTTCCTTGCTTATTTTGGCTCAAAATTGCATAGTTTTTGCTTTATTTTCTATAAAATCATATTATTATACTTGAAAACAAAAATATGCAAAATTATGCAAAATACCTTCCTTTATAGTGTAATATCATTAAAAATATGCATAAAGTGGGCATGAAATGAACGCTAAAAATAGGTAATTTTTTCATGTATCAGATAATAGGAATCTCTTTATCTTCTTCCATATCCAGAATTATAAAGTAAACAAGGAAAAATAAATTTATCCACCTTTACAAAAACATCTTCTATTACTCCTCTAGGGTGAGTAATAGATCGGTCTGCTAATTGCAAGGTTACAGTTGTAGGAGAAATTTCTCCTAGATCCAATCTCTTATAGATGGATAAAGGCATGAGATTTCTTTTCTTGTTAAAAATTTCTTTCTTAAACTTTGCATACTTAGGCATTTGTTTCGAAGCTTCAGCTAATGGGATATTAATAGTAAGCTTTTTGAATACCTGAAAAAATTTAGAAAATTATTGATACAATTTTTGCTGCTTAAGTCGTTGTGGAAATGGAGGTGGAAATTTTTCATATTCATCTTGAGATGGCAATTGTTTCTCTATCTCAGGTAGTTTGTTCTTTAGGTTTCTCAACTTCTACCACTTTAGTTTCTTTCTGAATCTTACTCTCTTTTCCATCCCTTAGTTCTTTTCCACTTCTAAGTAACACAACTTTAATTTGCTTAGGATTCTTTTTATTTTCTTTTGGATTTACTTCAATGGTACTAGGTAATGTTCCTTGTGGTCTATTATTTATAGCATTTGCAATTTACCCCATTTTATTTTCAATATTTCTTATTGAAGCATTCTGACTTTGCAATTGACTCCTCATTTGTAAAATTAATTCTTCTATCGACAATTTCTTTTCTTTAAATTGTTGATTATTTAAGCCAGGAGGATAAGAAGGTCGATAATTAGAATTATTTTGATTATTCTAATTTCCAGTTGTGATAGGTTAGTCGTTACCCCATTGAGGATTTACATTATTCCAATTAAAATTAGGGTGATTCTTCCAACCTGGATTATAATAATTAGAATATGGGTTATTAGTTTTTCTAGCAATAGCTTGCAATGTTTCTAATATTTGATATTCATCAGCATCTCCTGAATTATCATTTAAGTGTGATAAATGAGACAAATTATCTATTTTTTTTTATATAGCAGCCACTTGAGAAACTAAAATTGAAGAGGCTTCATTTTCTTGTATACTAGCCACTCTTTTAGGATTAATCCTATCAGAAGGCCATTGGAAATTATTAGTTGTCATTTCTTCAATTAAAGAATAAGCTTCATCAAATGATTTAGACATTAAAGAACCACCAACAGCAGCATCAATAATAGATTTAAGAGAACCTATGAATCCATTATAGATTGTATGTATAATTAACCAGTCTGATAAAGAGTGATGTGGGCATTTTCTAAGAAGTTCTTTGAATAATTCCCAAGCTTTATAAATAGTTTCCCCATCAATTTGAGTAAATGAAGTTATATCACTTCTAAGTTTTGCAGTTTTCGATAGTGGAAAATATTTATCTAAAAAATTTTGAGCCATTTCTCCTCAAGTTTTAATATATCATGTTTCTAGCGAATTTAACTAAATCATAGCCTTATCCCTTAAAGAAAAAGGAAAAATCCCAAGTCTAATAGCAGCATCAAAAACATGATCACATTTAAAGGTGGCACAAAGCTCTAGATAACTGGCCAGGTGTAAATTAGGATCTTCAGTAGGAGGCCCTCCAAATTGATTATTTTGAACCATTTGTATAATTATAGGTTTTAAATATAAAAGAATTTGCAGCTATAGTAGGTAATTTAATGATTAGATGACTTTCATTAGTTGTAAGGTTAGCATATTCTTTTAAAGGTCTCTGCTAATTTTGATTTTCATTTTCAACATTTTGATCAACATTTTGAGGTATATTAGACATTTCTTGCAAATTATGAAATCAATTCTCATTTCTAATTTTTCTTATAGCACAGTCTAATTCAGAATTATAAGGTATTAATCCTTGAGTTCTTGTACTTCGCAAAAAAAAGTAAGAAAGATTTTTAATTTAAAAATATATGTTTTTTTTTTTATATATATTATATATATATATATATTAATTTACTTTCTTTCAATTAGTTGTAATCCCCGGCAATGACGCCATAAACTTGACCCAACCACAACTATGTAAGTAAATTAGCTTATTAAATTATGGCCAAACTTAACCCCAAATTTGATTGAGCAGCTAATGTACGATAATTAAAGATTAAAGTTTTGATAATCAAATATAAATCGCACACTAGGGGTACTACGCCAGTATACGTATCGTTTCAAGTAATATAGAGTTTTCTTTTTAAAACCCCAAATATTGATCCCACGAGGATTAATTTAGTTAAAAGAAAGAAAACTAATAATAAAAATCTTTTATTTTAAAACTAATTAAAATATGCAAAATATGAAATTTAGCTAGTGATAAAATAATATACCAAGTTTCTTTCCCCATACAAAATATTCCAAGATTAATAAGCAGTTAAAATTTGTTGAGAACTTAAAAAATGTGGTTTTGTGACAAATAGGATCATATATATCCTTTACCCTTTGGTTCAAGTCATAATGAACATTAGCTAGCTTTTAAATATTGGATTAGGATGTATTATTAGTAGAAAGAGATGAATTTCTAGACTCTTACTTCTAGGTCCCCCCTGAAGGGTTGCCTATGGTTTGGCCTACTAGTGACCCGTCACCTCTTTTGTAAAACTAAATTGATTGAATTTAGCCTGTCACACTATAGCCAAGACTCAATTGTACACCCATTAAAGATTATCTCCCTATTTATTTGCACCTCCCCTTTAAGAGAATTATGATACATATAAGTTAAGAATTCTTAGCCCACGGTCAGATCTTAAGAATTCTCTACGGTTTTTAATAATACAAGAGGCCAATATGTAAAGTAAATTAAGAATAGGTACAATATCATCACAAATTTTTAGAAAATAGAAAATTATGTTCTTAAATTTAATTTAAATCTGTTATTAATTCCTGTCATATTCGTAGGGAGAAAGAAAAAGAAGACTACTTAGAAAGCATAGAAATTACACCACAAATCATTTTCATAAAACTCAAATTCAAAGCACTAAACTTAAAAAACAAGATATAAATACTTATTTGGATTGTAATGCAAGCAATCCTTTGAAGTTTCTCTGACTCCACAGACTCTAACAGGACTTTGACTCTTCAATTCACACTAAACACTCACTAAAATAAAGAAGAAGACACTTAACATTCTTAATTAATTCTCCCTCACACACTACACACACTACTCGCTCACTCTAGATCACCTTGCACACTCCTTGTTGTAGAAATAGTCCTCTATTTGTAAATCTCCAGAAATGACCAAGAGTTGCTTAAGACACCTCTTCAAAATTCGTCCACATTCATTGAATGTTCTAGAATTTAATGGTGGCGCCTAGGCGCCAGGATCACTACGTGAATGGACGCACCCATTCACATTTAGGTTGCACCTCTTCATTTAATAACTACTCTCCCGTGTCTATATTCATTGCATTTGATTTATAACATGTAGGAAAATGTTCAGAGGCTTCTAGATTAGTTTGAAAGCGTCAAAAACCATCTAATAACCGTCAAGAAATCCCTAGAATCAATTTGTTGTGTCAGGTGCCTATACACCAGATTTGGTGCCTAGGCGCCATAATCAACCTCTTTGCTCTTTTTGGCTCATTTTTGCTCCTTTTTAACTCTTTTTCTTCATAAACATATTTTCTTGTACCTGCAACAAAACCATAAGAAATACCTTTCATTAATATGTAATATCATTAAAATATTAAAAAAATTGATATAAAATTCTAAGTAATTTTAAGGAGGATCAATGGCCGTCATCATAATCTGACCCTCCACCTTTTTACACCCCCACGGTGTGAGTGATTCTTATCGCTTTGTTGGGAAGAGGTATGTTGTGTTGGCTACAACACTCAGCTTACCTAGCCGATCTGTGCCTAGGTAGAGTACCTCTACACCCGCATTAAAATCCCCAAATTGGGTCACCTCGTTAGGTGTTTTAACAAGAGCCTCGTTTAAAAGTTGTGCTACATTTGTTTCCCTGATATAAGAGCTACTCTGTAAGACTTTGAGGAATCCCTGTTAGGGGATGCTTTTCTGAGATGAGTCATTATGTTCATCTATTTACTGGGTCTGATTACTTTATGATAACCTTCTGACAAAAATTAATCTATCAATTTTGAGGAATCTCTAGTGAGATTATCACTTAGTAAACTACTGACCAGGACATCTCATGTGGGTTGGACCACTCAGTCCACCTAATTTAAATAATCTGCTGCTTTACCAATAGGCATGTCGTATCACTCAGAGCATTCAGTCACATAAATGATATGTGCCTAATCGGGATCTTCAATGCCCGATTGAATTGTAAATATTTCCTCGATAAGACTACTTTGCTTATTAATGAGGAAATTACTAGCAGAGCCTACGCTCAGCTGTGGCTTCCCTAAGGTTGGACATCTATGCATCCAACCCTCCTCGATACCTCTAAGACATTTTGACCGATTTGGCCTACTTTGCTCGCAATCTCAAAATGCATGTCGCACTAATTCGAGCACTACATAGTTTCAATTAGACCATGTATAAGACGATTATATTTATGCCCACAAAGAATCCCTAATAAGGGTCATATAGATACCCTAAAGAGGGATCACCTAAAATCCCGACTGCAAGTCACTTTGTCAAAATCACTCAAAAGTGTTATGAGGCTGGACTACTCTACGCATCTGACATCTTTTTGATGCCTCTTCTGGTGGTCTGAGTTTGTTCACCACGTCAGAATGAAATGTTCAAATCCCCAGGAAACATTGGTAGAAACTTTAAGGTATCCCCAATGCGAGTCTTTCTGTTTGTATGTTTCGAGATCACCTCTTTAGCAATCCCTTCGACTTGGTTGATCCTAATCACCATGTTTAGTTTCATGTTGAATTGATCTGAGTTCCATTCTAGCTCGATTAGTCCATGGTTAAGCCGGGTATTCTCACCTACAAAACTCCCATGCGAGAGTTATATCTCTAGTACTCCTAATACCCCCTTGAGGTTAGACCATTCTAGGTCAAATAACCCTGTTTTCTTTCTTGACTATCTCAGTCAATTCTGTCCACTACTTTGAGTGCCATGTTGTATCAGTTTAATGATCAATCCATGTATTCCTAGTGAAAGTTACTTCGCTAGTGCTCGTAAAAGCACTCTTATGGTTAGACCACCCAGGTCATGTAACCACGTCTTTGTCTCGATCACTTTATTTGGTTCTGACCGTCACATCAAGCAACAAGTTGTATTGACTTTACCACCAATCCATATTTTGTCGGAACACTTTGATGTCTGACTATACTCCGAGCATGTTACTTCAGGCTATTCAACCTTGTGCTTGCTCTCTTGCTGCAGGGTCAAGATACATATCTTCAGTACCATTTTACATGCATAGGCAGGATACCTACCACTTATCCTATTTGATATTCGACTTGGTTGATTCTACTCACCATGTTAGGTTGCATGTTGTACTAATTTGAGCTCCATCCTAGTCTGACTAGTCCATGATTAATCCAGGTATTCTCACACCCTCAAACTCTCCAACAAAAGTTACCTAGCTCAGTCCCGTAAGGTACTATAAGGTTGGATTGCTTTGTTCATCCAACCCCCTTTGAAACACTGTTTGACTTGGTCGATTTTCAGCACCTTGTTCATGGACATGTTTAATTAGTTAGACTACCTTAGCGAGTCACCGAACTATGTGCGGTCGTGATAATTTAATATCCGATGGAACCATGACGTCGTGTATGGTGAAGACTGCTTTGCTCGACCCATATAACCTGTCTTACGCTGGTAGACTACGTTACTTAGCTAGTGTTTTGCACCTCTCAAACCATATTATGTTCTAGTCGGTTCTTTCATGAGGGTGTCTCATCTCATGATGATCCTTTTGGCTCCATAGTGTTATATTACGATTTTGCTGAAACCATCCAATGTTTTAGTCGGCAATAATACGAGAACATTTTGCCTTCAGACATCTTTAGCTTTATCGCCACCTACCGTAACTTTGTGCACGGTGAGGATCATTTTCCTTGGCCTTACCAACCCGTCGTTGTGTTACTAAACTGCTTTGTTCAGCAAGTGTTTGGCATGTCTGAAACCATGCGACACTCTTGTGGGTTCTCTCATGAGGGTGTATTGTCTCACGGTGATCCGTTGGCTCCATAGCCATATACTTTGGTGTGCCTCGAGCCTTATGACCTTAGAGTCTGCTCAGTTATGAGGAAATCTTGTCTTTTGACATTTCTGGCTCTATTGCCACATATTCGGATGTTTCTCGGACCACACGACGTTCTATTTTGTCCTTTTACAAGAACATTGCATTATTCAATTTTTTTAACAATGCTGGTAGGCATCTTAGCCAACTTACCGTCCACGTAACGAGTGATGTAAGATGCGATGGTAGCTAGAGTAGGTGTTTAAGGTTCTAAAACCTTTGTTGCTTTAGGGTCGTACCTCTAGGGCCTCTAAACCCGCTGTCAAGGGAGGATGTAATTCTCAAGTGCATTCCTCATGGAGGACATCTCACTTTTTGGCTTCTTAGACATTCTACTTTTGTGCTTCTATGACAACATGGAGTTATAGTCGGTCCTTTCATGAGAGCATTTCATTGCTTGACTTATCTCCCTAGCTAGCCTTCACTACCTCTTTGATGATGATGAAAAACTCTTAGGGTTCATCACAGACATAGTGCGGTTGTTAAGATACGCACATAGATCAGTACACAGCAGAGATCGGAGTCTTTTGGCTCTCCTTCCTAACTGGACAATGAGGACTAATGCTCATATGTGAAAATAAGTCCATCGACATTCCTTCTCAATCTAGTCAACCTACTACCACTTAGTGTGTGATGTGAGGCCCCATGGCTATCCTCATTAAAGTTATAGGAGGCTTCTTAGCCAACCTGCCTTTCTCTCATGTATGACGTAAGGCCCTACAACAGTCCTTATTGATGATGTGGAGGCATTTAAGGATTTAACCCCTCGACCGATTTGGTCATGCTTCTATTTCCCCTGAACCATCAGGATGGGTCATGCCTCTATGGCCGCTGTACCATCAAGATGGGTCATGCCTCTACCGCCACTGAGCCCGATAGCTTTATTGCTCGGCTCCCTAGCTAGCCTTCGCTTCCTCTCGGATGATGATATAATACTTTTAGCTTTCATCACTAACATAGTGCGGGTGCTGAGTTGAGCACCTCAATCAGTTCGCAGGAGGGATTGAAGTCTATTATCTCTCCTTCCTAACTGATCAATGTAGATTAGTGCTCTAATGCAATGAGAGTTTTGTTCTAACATTCCTTCTCGATCTAGATAATGTGCTACCACTTAATGTTAGATGTGATACCACACATTCCTCATTAAAGTAGCAGGCAGCTCCATACCTAACCCGACTTTCGCTCATATGTGACATGAAGTCGGACTGTCTTCAATGATGATGTGTAGCCATTTGAGGCTTCAACCCATCAGTGTTGTGTGGTCATGCCACGGTGGCCCATGAAGCACTGAGTTGAGTTACGTCTCTATGTCTTTTGAACTCAGCCTTAGGTCTTGCCTCTATGGCCTTTGAACATGTTTTTGTGGTCATGCCTCTACGGCCCTGAACCACAGTGTTGGGTCATGCCTCTACGACTCCTGAACCCATCCATAGGTCGTTCCTCTATGGCTGTCGGCATATTTTTAGGTTGTGTTTTATTTAAAAAAGAGGGGGTCGCCTAACAGAAGCTGTCGGCGAATTTTTAATTTAATTAAAATAAATAATTTGAAAAGTAGTATTTGATTTTGAAAATAATTTTAAATTTGAAGGTTTTAAGATATGAGATTAAACCGATCTCACATCCCAAATAGTTTATATAAATGAGCACCGCACCACAAACCGTGTATCTATCCCTAAAGATAGACACACTGCTTGATGGTGGGGCTCGATTAAATAAACTAGAAGATTTGTGACATCCGTTTGGTCTGCGAATAAATTTTATAAGCCGACAAAATTCCCCTGCTTAATATCAAGGCATTAAACAGGGTTTATATTACTCAGGTTCTTTAAAATTCCCTATAAGGGCAAGCCCCTATAGTTAATTACATCTTAAGTGATGGGAATCACCTAAGAAAACTCTCGATAATAATCAATAATTCTGCTCTCAAGAATTTCAAAGTTTAAGATTTTCGAGGATTGAAATTTGGAATTTCAATAGGGAATGGATCAAATTTGGAACATTTTGTTTTGGGAATCCAAAGGAAGAAAGGTAGGAGAAATCACAGACTCGAAGCGAACTTCGGTAATTTCCCGACTATCCTATTGTTTGGCTTGGATTTAGGGAAGTCCTAATATTTATTTAAATGTTTTGATTTTGCCAATTTTAGTTAATTAGGACTTATATTTATATGATAGAATCATACAAATAGCCTCGAAGATGTGAGGGTTTATGTCGTATCGGCGGAATCCTAAAACTGGTTAGGGCTTAATTTGCAGTGCAAATGCCTAACAAAAGGTTGAGGATTTATGTTACACTAGGCAAACTACCTCGAAGTCCTATGGTTTTGTTATTTAATTCTAGGAAAGTTTTGTCGATGTCGATTCGAGTTTTGCTGATGACGATGGTCGTGCTGCCCACCATGCTCCAAGCTCCTTGTTGTTGCGGAGGTTTAGTTTTAGAAATCATAAATCGGGGGATGAGAAAAGTGTTTTGGTTTAGAGAAGATCTTAATTTCCAAGTGTTTTTTACGTTTTAATTAAAACAAATCTTAAAGTTGATTATAACGACACCGGTTAAGATCACACGGTTCCATCCTTCCGGCATCATTATTTTTATCGGATTCACTTAGTCCAGATGAATTTGCTAAACTCAACTGAATGAGTTCCACACTTTCATTTAGACCGTGAGAAATCCCGTTAGCAACACGTAGGTTACATCATCCGAGGTATTCCCGATCATCCAACAGGACGTTTTAATCTAGTTGTAATTGTAGTTTTGTGTTATGTTTGTGATTAAATTTTGAGTTGTTTTATATTTTGAAATGTTGTGGCGGTGAATTTTATCTTGCAATGACTTTTAACTTAGTTTTGGTTTCGGTTTAGGGTCTATCCTAAAGGTGTGAGTTTTCATGCAACGATTGTTTATCATGCAAGAAAAGTAAGTGCGATGCGATTAATGAAATTGCAAGAAAGTAAATTGCAATAAAGTAGATCGCAATAAAATAAAAGCGTACTCGGAGGGTCTTCCCGTCATCCAAAGCCGCACTTAAAACACAATTAGAATATTTAAGCATGTTCCTAGGTAAAGCTAAGGTAAGGGTTATGGTTTTCTACCAAATTCCTAATCCTATAGCTAGTCATCTCCTATGACGTCTAGGTTCTTTGTGTTTTGGTTTAAGGACGATTTTCTTCATCAAAGAACAATTAAGTCCAATTGTTCTTATAAATGTCCTATCATATTGAGGAAGTGCTTAAGAATAATCTTAAACATCTTTTCAATATTTCTAAGATTGTTTTAAGTCCAAATGGGTTTAATTATACAAATGAATTAATCGTCCAAGAATTCAAGTTTCGTTGTTATCTTACTCAGTGAACTAGGACATTTGAATATCCTATAAGTGCAGTAACATTTCATTTAATGTTCTCGTTTAGGAGTTATAATAACCAAAGCTTTCGAGGGTAAATTGGTATTCAAATGATTTGATTTAAGTTAAAGGGTTTAAATTTGGAATAGCGTTCAAGTTGCTTTATATTTAATTTCTTTCTGTTTTAAGTGTTGTTATTTAATTCAATTTAATTTAATTTAATTTAATTTAATTGAGTTTTAATTTTAATTTAATTTAATTCAATTTAGTTTGATTTAATGTTAAATTAATTTAATTTGATTTGATTTAATTTTAATTTAATTTGATTTAATTTAATTTAATTTAATTTAATTTAATTTAATTTAATTTAATTTAATTTTAATTCATTTGATTTGATTTAATTTAGTTTAATTTAATTTGATTTAATTTATTTCATTTAATTTAATTTAATTTGATTTAATTTAATTTAATTTGATTTAATTTAATTTAATTTAATTTAATTTTTTTTAATTTAATTTTATTTTTTAATTTTAATTGAAATTTTTAAAAGAGTTTAATAATTTAATTTTAGTTTAATGATTAAGTCTTTTAATGTTTTGAATTTGAGTTATCATTTTAATTAAGAATTGAATATTAATGAGATAATTAATTTAGGGATTTTTAAATTAAAGAATAAATCTCTTCCTAATAATATCCCTATTTTAATAATTCCAATTTTATTATTCTTCCAAATTTAATCAATCATTTAATTAAAGTTTAATCATTTTAAATTGCTTAATGGGTTTCTACCCTTTAATTATTTAAATTTCAATCATCCAAATCAGATTAGGATCAAATATTTTACTTATTAATTTTTTATTAAACATAAAGTTTTAATTAAGGATTAAAAATTTTAATTACCACTTTACCCTTTAAGCTTAATAATTTCATAACTCACTAAAGTGAACTCAAATGAACTTGAAATTTTTATGTGACTTTACTCATATGTCAATAAAGACATGAGAGGAGAAAATGTGATTTTTCTGTATTTAATTTATTTATGTAATTATTTTTGGTAAAAAATAGAGATTTCCAAGGAAAATTTAATAACATGACCAAGGGAAAGTTTCTGTCCTTAAGAAAATTTGGGGACATTCCTAATGACCAGAGGACCACTTGGACCAAATTTGGTGATTTTTTGAATTATATTATTTTTATTATAATTATTTTAAGTTTTGGAGTGTTAATTAATTTAAAAATAAAATAAATGTTGAAAAATGAATTTTATATTTTTCAAAAATCTCTCTGATATCAAGAAAATCAGAGAATCAAATTTTATAATTTTCTGATTTTTCTATGATTTATTATAATTATTTTAGTGAAAATGCTGGAAAATACATTTTTTTAATTTTAAAATTACCCTAGAGTTTTAAAATTTAATATCTTACTAAATAGACCTAAGAAAAATATGGGGTTTGTTCCTAAGTGATTAAAATTCAAAATGTGACATTTTGGTGAATTTTATTATTTTTTTGATTTTTATTATTTTTTAATTATTAAAAATATTAAAATATTATTAAAAATTAACTTTTTTAGAAAATTGAAATTTTAATTTTCTTAGGTTCCCCTGATATCGGAGAGGCTCCAAAACCAATTTGGTGAATTTTTGAAAGGTATTTTAAAAGTTATGAATTTTTAAAGTTTAAAATGACTAAGTGACTTAATCAACCCAATTAGTGGGGCTAACCAAGTCCAATTGACCTCAAACTTTTATGGTTGACTCCTCTGATCCTAAAGGTCAGTGGAGAGTTAATTTCAAGTTAATTTGATGCATGGTTAACTCTAATTAATTAGAGGCCTATTTTCGGTGTTTAAGCCAATTAGGGTTGTTTTAAATGAACTAACTCAAAACCTATTTTTCCTAGGGTTCTCTGGTCATAAAAAACATCCTCAAATTTTCCTAGAATTTATTTCACAACATGCTATTTATTGGAATTAAAATACTCAAAACAGCAACATGAATTTGAAAAATCAATAACTCTTCATAGGATGGCCTCGACTTTGGAAAATTCAGGGAATGTTCCAAAATTCGGAGGCTTCAAAAGCCCTATGGTCTCATGCCATGGTGAATTGTATACATGCATGGAGAATTAAAAGTATGCAGAGAGTAAATAAATTATAAAAAATAAAATACTTGATGAAATTAAATGATTTCTTTTCCACATTATTCTCCTCTCGTTCACTGAGCAAGAGGGTATTTTTATTTTATTTTTCCGATTTTTCTACACAGAGTTATGAATTTTTGAAGTTTAGGGAATTAAATAAATAAGAAAATACCCTAATTTTCTATTTATCCACGCGGCGCCAACTCATCCTCGGCATCTCCGAAACGCTGCGTGTCGCGCTCCCATTCGACGCCGCCATCTGAGTCAGCAGCCCGGGCCCCGCGGTTCTTGTACCATCACCTGATCCGACGCCATCTGAGCCGTCCGTCCGCTCGTGTATTGAATGTACGGCATCCGTTCATCGTCCCCGAGCGTCCTCACCCGAGAGCCGTCCACACTAAATCCCTAAGATCTCACTCGATACTCAATGGATTTTCATGTTCTTATGCTTCTATGGATTCGTCTTGAAGAGACGAACACATCTATACGGTTATCATGCATCGAAATTAAGGCATTTGAAATGGAGAATCTCCGTAAGCTCGGGATGAAGAATCAGTTCATACCTTTGCTCGGAGAAGTGTGGCTTCGATCCGAGAGTTGTTGCACCTTCGATTGGATCCTAGCAAGCTCCGCATGAAGTCTCCCGGTCCGGTGAATTGTCTCAGGTTGGATTTCGACCAAGCCCGATCACAAAGCTTGGAGGCCGGAGCAACCGGGTGGCCTCGGAGATGGGGCTTTTATCGGTGGACACCTTCCCTGGTCCGGTGAAGGTGTAGAACCAATCAATTTGGGGATTGGCTCACTCGTGGAGAAGTGTCCCGGTTTTGGGTGGAATTTCAACTCGAAATCGAGCTCGCAGAGAAGAAATGACAGGGGGATCTCACCGGGGATCAAGTGCTCCGTGTATGAGGAGGAGTCCGGAACAATTTTGGCGAGTTTCCTTAAGGTTTTTTTTCAAAGCACTTCTCATGGCCGAGAGGGGTGGAGTTTAAATAGAGAGGGTGGAGGGCCTCCCTGTGGAGAGTTAGGGCTTGGGATCAGCTGCTCTTGGCAAGAGAAGAATAGCTCCAATGGCCACTGGGGATGGGGCAGCTTAGCAGGTGAGAATTCTAAGTTGGGCTCACATGTGAGCACTCGGCCATGGTGTTTTCCGGCGGTCTGGTGGCCGGCCGGCTGTGCATGGGTCACCCTCAAGGTCAGTGGGTCGGGCTGGGACTTGGTGCAAGCAATCGGCAATTGTCATGTGTAAAGAGCTTGGATTGAAATGGAATGGGAGAAGACCATTTTGGGTTCAAATGAGTCAACCCATGGTTTTGGGCTAGGTTCACCACCCAAGGCCTCGGTCTTGGGCCGAAAAAGATCACTTGGGTCGCCCAAGAGAGAATGGTGTGGTCTCCATCCATGATGAGGTGGCTAAGCATGGTTTAGTGTGTGACATGCTTAAGGTAAAAAAGAGGTTAAGGAGGATTAGGAAAGGGGCCCCTCCTTTTGCCATTAATGGCTTGATCACATGTCAAGCCTTCCATGGCTTCATGTGGCTTGTCCATGGCTTGCATGGCTCACCTTTGGCTTGGGAAAAGGTTTGGTCAATTTCATGAAAATGGGTTTTAAGAATTTTTGGTAATTTGATGGAAATTTGTATGAAACTTGATTTGGAATAATTTGATGGTGAACTTAGGACTTAGGTAATGGATTTAATTAAGTGGATGACAAAATGGAGATGTCATGTGGGCTTTAGGGTAGATTTTGGGCTTTTGGATGTGGTGAAGTGGGCTTTTAGGAAAGTTTAAGGGGAATGGGCTTTTTGATTTTAGGATGGGCATTTGGGTGAAGATTTTGTGAAGGACTTTTTCAAATAAATGTCATAATTGGTTTAGGGATGTTCTATGAAGGGCTTGGAGTCAATTTATTGTGATTTGGGGTGGAATTGGTTTGAATTTGGATTTATTTGGTAAGTGGGTCTATGTAGGTCCAAGTGGGCCAAGTTGGGCCAATGTTGGGCTAGGGTTGAAATTGATGTAAAATCAATGTTGAGAAATGTTTATGGGAGTGTTTCAAAGAGGTTTTGACTTTGGTTGGGCTTTGATTTTGGGGTTCGGGCTCATTTGGGTTAGGTTTGGGTTTAGGTCAAAAATGGGCCTTTTAGCTTTGGGTTGAATTTGAGTGGGGTTTGGGTCTAAATTTTTGGCAAATCTTGTTAGTGTTTTGTTTGTGGGAATGTTAAGGAAGATTTAGAAAAGGTTTGGGGTTAATTGGAGTTGAATTGGGTGAGTTTGGGTTAGGTTTGGGTCATGGGTCAAAATTAGGCTTTAAGGCCAAAAGTGAAATTGGATCCAAATGTCAATCCAAATTGGACTTGGATTTGGTCTAGCTTGGTGTTGGGAATGTTGAATTGAAGTTTAGAATTGAATTGGACCAAAATTGGGGTCAATTGGGTAGGTTTGGTTTAACATTGGGTTCACTTTGGGTTAAAATGGGTCAAATTGGGGGTTTTGACAAAAGTAGGGTAAATTGACAAAATTGGCCCATGGTGTAGTTGAACAAAATGAAATTGGGAATATTTGGGATTTTCTGGAATTTTCTGGGAATTTTCTGAATTTTTGGATTTTTGGGTCAAGAGGGGTATTTTGGGTATTTGGAGGGTATTGGGAGGTTTTCTTGGAATTTTTGGCATTTTTGGGTATGGATGATCAATTTAAGTGATGTAGAAATGTTTGGGAATGATTTTGGAGAATTTTGGGTAATTTGGAAATTTTTGAGAAATTTGGGTAATTTCAAGGGTTTTGGGTAGGGTCCCGGGGGTCAAAAATTGAAAATTTGGGAAATTGAAGATTGGGTGGATGTAAGTGGAAAGAAGCCATTTTGGTTGAGCCATGAAGCCACATCAAGCTCACATGAGCCATGAAGGGACCCATTTGAGGCATTCACTATGTTGTTCCTAACCTCTTACCAAGGGCTTAGGGGTTAAGGACCATCCATGTGAATCACCCACATGAGTCAGGAGGTCAAGTTAGGTATGGGTGTGTGAAAGTGTAGTGTATAGGTGTAGTGTATAAGTGTAGTGTGTGTGTAAGTCAGCCCTTTCACCAGACCAGGCCACCCAGGGCAGTCCTAAGGCCAAAGAGTCCTATAGGAACTCACCATTTAAACTTCCACATTTGATTTCAACCCTCTAGGTGATTAGGGGTCTATAGTCAAGTTTGTAGAGTTTGTAGGGAGTTAAGAAGTGGTTTGAATTTCTAAAAGGTGGGTTCCAATTCTAGTCCTCTAAGACAGTCAAAGGAAAAGCCTAAGGCTAGATCCTAAGTACTAAAGAGAAGAAGAGAAGACCTCATCAAAAATGAGGTCAACAATGGCCCCTGAACCCACCGGGCATGGTCATGCGTCTACAGCCTCTGATCTACCTTAGTCATGCCTTTATGACCCCTGAACTCATTCGTAGGTTACACCTCTACGACCCCTGAACCTACCGGGCGTGGTCATGCCTCTACAGCCTCTGAACCACTTTTCTGGGGTCATGTCTCTATGGCCTTTGAACTCATTTTTGAGGTATATATAAGTCTTGTGTGCATTCCTCCCCATCCCCCTAAGAGTTGATATGGCTTCGTGACTTTGCCTCCTATGGTACTTCACTTTTTTTGGTTGCTTAGGCTGCGTAGCTTCATTACTAACTTGGGCTTGATAAAAAATTTGAACAGCTTCCAACAAGTGTAGTGTGCCTTGACTACGTAGCACACTTGTTGGGAGTTTCTTGTTGGCATCAATTTTTGATTTCAAAAGTATAGGATATTCACTCGTGCACTATGGAATCTTGCTTGATGCATGTGTTGACTCTCATAGAGCCAGGCATCAATATGAGACCTTGTGGCTGTGTTGAGGGGCATGTAGCCAGGGTCATGCTGCTAGGCTTTGACTTTTACTTAGGTAAAGGCTAGTCAATATTTTTGCACGTTAGAAAACTTCGATCGGGTCAACAAAAATTATGTGTTGCATCACACACGAAATTGGCTCAAATTGGCTTGATCATTAGAAAAGTTGTAGAAATGACCCCGAATGCTGAAACAAACCATGTGACTGTGTTCGAGACATCAATATTATTTAGGGATGACGTCCATTTCACCACGGCTTCATGTGCGAGATAAAAATACGTGAATTATCGTTTTTGGCTTGAGTTCTAAAAAAGTGGTCTAAACAACCCCGAATGATGAATCAGACTCAGCTAGTGCATCTGGAACATCAATTTTACCTAAGAGCGATGTTCATTTCACGATGATATCATATAGGGGCTAAAAATACGGAGTGGTGGCCATTATTAAATTAATAATATAATAATTATTTTTATAATATTATTATTATTATATTATATTCTCCCTATATAATATCGCATTGCCCCCTCTCTTCTGTATCACCCGTAAACTCAGCTGCCACCTCCCTCATTCGCGAAACCTAGTGCAAAACTGTCTCCCTCGTCGACAGCGAAGTCGAACGCCGCCGACCCTGCTCGCCGACACTGCCGCCGCTCCAGACTTCCTCACCGGTTGAGCAGCTTCCCTTCGCCAGATTTTATGAAGAGATAGCCCAAGCTCCCTCTCCCTTGGCTATTCTTCCTCCTCGCCAGATGTCCGTGCCTCCCATCGGTCGTCCGAGTCTCCAGCCGACCATCCCGCCGCATCCTTTTTCTCTGGTTGAAACACCAACCCGGGAGCTTCATATTCGGGCGATTCATCGCCTCCTCCTCTTTGTCGCTACCTCACCGGTGGCCACATTTCTGTCAGCATCCCGTTACCATCGCAGCTCTTGCTGGTAACTGATGACTTATCTAGTGGTTTTCTTTTGTGTTCTCTAGCCGAAATTGTACGAGACCCCCTCAACCAGGATCTCCCTCACTGATGTTCCTTGGCTAGCACACGCCCCCCAGTAGGCCTGCTCGCCAGAGTTCCCTCATACTGGAAAGCCTAGCAGCTACAGCTTCCTCTCCCTCATGTGGATCAACCGAAGCTTGCACAACCCCTCCTTCTCTCATTGTTGTCATTGGAACTTAGGTTGTTGCCTCTTCCTTCCCTCGGCTTAATCCCACGATGACAAGCCTGGCGGTGATGTCATATTGGCCTTCCTCTTACTAACCAACTTTCTTGTGGGATGTCACGGTGCGGCACATACTCCCGTCGTGTGACTCCATGCTTAAAGGTGCATTTTTGTTTATATTTTCATATGCCAAAATCAGTTATTTATTTTGGTACTTTGTAACTCCTATGCTTCTTTATCCTAGTTCGAACATATTGGCAAGTACATCACCGTTTGTATAGAAGCATCGTCGGAGTTCACCAAAGATTGTGGGTTCTTCTTCAGCACGAAGACAAGCACCCAAAACCGTCATGGTGGTGAGATTCCCCGAAACTCCTATCTAGCCCTAAGATTAGTTTTGTCTTGGCATGTAGGTTCAATTCACCCACACGGGGTGTGTGCACCGGCATGACACAGCACAACGATGTTCCTATGTGATGGATCATTCATTTCTCTATAGGAAGTCATAGGGTAGGAATCTTGTACATAGAAAAACACCCTCCGTAGAGCCAAGTCTCTCCCATTATTTTGAGCCTTAGCACCAGTCCTAATGGGTCGGAGTTCCTCGCTCCCCTTGCTTTTGATTCCTCATTTTACTTAAAAAAATTGGGAGGTCGGACTTGGCAAAGTAAGACAATCTTTTTAGATGGCTCGCTTTGTAATGTATGGAGGAGTTTATGAAATGGGAAAAGATTTGTAGCTAGCCCATTTTGCGATGCCAGGGAGAGTTTCCCCTTGGACATCTAGGGAGAAATTCCCCACATTCGCTCACTAAAGCAAGAGGCGACGATGTCAGGCATCCAAGGGCCTAAACTATAGGTTTCTTGGGTGAGGTCGTTATAACGAGCTTGTTTGGTTATCTACATTGTTTTGTTTCATAATGCATTCATTTTGCTCTAGGTATGCTTGCATTTCATTTTGCTCTGACTAGCCTCTCCGACTGGGTGAGCTTTTCACTTCGCTCAAACTAACAGCCTGGCCTAGCAAGCATCCCACGTCGCTCTGACTAGCCTCCCAGCCTGGCAAGCATCTCACTTCGCTTTAACCGGCCTCCCAAACCCAGTCAACCGTTTACCTTGGTTCAACAGGGCGCCACAACCTGGTCAGTCGATCACTTGCATAGTTCTTTTTTCGTATGTGAATGTTTGTATTTTCATGCTTGCATGTTGCACTATATGTTTTTGTATTTTTACTTGGCACCTTTCACTTCAATCTTACATTTGCACCAGCACTGCTTGTCTCTCGATCGGTCATCTCAAGCTGGTCGGTACTACTTGTGCTTCAACCGGCTACCCAAACTTGGTTCGCTGAACACTTTGGTTTGACCAGCCACCACAATCCGTTAACCGGCCACTTGCTCCACTACATGATGTGTGTGTATGTATGCATTTTTGTTTGCATGTTCACCTACCAATATTGTATATCCATGGGTCAATGCCGCCTTGGCACGCCTCTTCGAGCCGCTGCCACCATGGTATGCCATTTCGGTCACTCCTGCCTCTGCACACCACTTCAGGTCGTTGTTGCCACGGTAGGTCCATTAATTTCAATCACTGTCGCTTCGACACACATCTTCGAGCCACTGCCACGATGTTATGCCATTCATTTTGATCACTGCTGCCTAAACACACCTACTTTGGGCTGCTACCACCACGACACGCCCATCCCTTTTGGTCACTACCACCTAGGCACACCTTCCTCGGGTCACAGCCGCCACGGCATGCCCATCCCTTTCGGTCACTACTACCTCAACACACCTTTCTCGGGTCGTTGTCACTATGACACACCCATTACTTTTGGTCTCTGCTACCTTGGCACACCTTTTGTGGGTCACTACTGCCACGGCACACCCATACAACTCTCCTCAGACTGCTGCCTCTATGGCGCACCCATCTTTGGGTCAATGCCGCTACGGAACACACACTTGTCTGGGTTGTTGCCTCCACGGTATTCCCATCTTTCCTGAGTCATTGCCTCACAGTACACTCATCACTTCTATCACATGATTGTCTCCACTTGCATTTGCATGTTTGAATGGGTAGTGAGTGAGACTCGTTAAGATAGTGGCCTTATGTTGGTCGTGATGCCTTAATAAGCAATGCTTGCTGGTTTGATCCCGACGAGCAATGCGAGTTAAGTCATTGAGATTGGCATGAGAATGATTGTTCTAAAGATTCAATGGATCTAACATGTGTCACCCCTCTTTGTGATTCCCTTTAGATCCTTCAGATTTTTAGGTCGGGGCCGGCATGGCAACCCCGTCAAAGTCATACTATACCCAGACTTACCCCGCTCTTAAGCACTAGGTTTGTGTACATTTCGTTAGATGGTGTGCTATGCTAGGTCTTAGGTTGCTAGGTAGTCTTTTTGATGCTTGGCTATTTTTCATTGGTCTATTGGTTGCCCTAGCTAGGTATCATTCTTCTGCACTTTGAGATATGACTGCATGCTGCATATGTATGGTAGTGTGTTAGAATGCTTTTCTACATGGAGCCATGCCTCTATGTGCACACAAGTACCGCTATGGGGGGAGCAAGTAATGATTTCTAAAAATTTACTTGCAGGTGCAATTTAGCTTCACCACTTATATGGCATGGCTCATTATACGTTATATGCATGTGAGTTTTCTCGCTAACACTTGATTTCATGTAGGATTGAGTCTTTTCTTTTCCTATGTACTTTTTAGAGTCTAGTAAAGTCCTGTAGCAGAAATAAGATATGGGAACGGGTTCCGAGACGTTTGATACGATAACCATGTGGAGTGAACCAAGAGCTGATGCTCGTGCCCCGTATCTTAATTTTGCATTTTAACAATGATGTATAGAATTAGGGTCGGGCATGTATATGCAGAGTCCAACCACTTTTAATGCTTTTTTATCCACTGATAATTATGCTTACGATATATATATATATATATATATATATATATATACTCCTTTTAATGATTTTATATTTTGGATACTACACAAGTATACATATCATTTATCAATTAATATAGAACTTTCTGATTGAGCCCTAAGATATCGAACCCACAGGGAAAGTGATGAATAAAGAAAATATCTTCTGATTTAGAAATAGAATATTAACTTTTTATGTTTAGAAAAGATTTTACTCAAACTAAAGATAATATTTTAGGAAATATAATTTGATTATATTGTTAATTTTATATTTTTAAATGAAAGTAAGCAACTACTTTAAGTAAACTTTTGTAAGATGAAAAGTTATGCAAATGAAATATTTTTTTCCTTTTTATGAATCAGTAACAAGTTATGGAGAATATTTGTTGTGGAAGTATCTAAAATGTGTTATGCCAAATTGGAGCTATTATATTCTTTACCCTTACTAGAGATGTTATAAAGAACGTAGGCTAATTCACTATTTTAAAAATCTTGAAGATAGGTTAGGTAGAAAAGATACTAGATCTCACTCTAGAGTTTTCTCGATTCCGTCCACGTGAGGGCTAACATCTCGTATCAACATTTAAAATAATAAATTAAATTGGGGTCTTCAGCCTATCACTCTAAAGTCCTTTAATTCAACACCCATCAAAGTATATCTCCCTATTTATTTGAACTCAACCATATGGATTACATTCTCAACCATACAATCTCATGTGATTCTTTCGAATTGTTGACTGAGACAATACAACACTGGATCTTACATGTTCTCACAAAAAATTTTAACATCTTTATTGGCCAAATCAAGAAGTAAATAAAGTGCAAGGTTTTGAATCATCACAAGTTCTTCCAACATTTAATCCTATACTTCACACAACATACTTTCATAACTTAATTACTTCATCACTTAAGGAGAAAGATAAAGAAAAATACTCAGAATTCATGGAGAAAATGCAATCACAACTTGGTTTAAAAGTATAAATCGTAGTGAAACCACAAGAACTCTTAATTAAAAAACCAAATGTAATGCAGAGATAAGGACTTATCTGTAATTCTTCTCCACAAAACTCTTGAATTCTTTTATTGAAAACTTTACTTTCCTTTATAATACTCTTTAGAGGTTGGCACCCAACTCCGTGTACTCCAAATCTCAATTCTACTCTTAATACAAATTATACAAAATGAAGTAAAGACGATGAAGTGGAGAGGTGTGTTCTAAAATAACTCTATAACATAAACCTCACTCTTAAAAACAAATCACACCCTTCAACAACAACCATTTTTCTGATCTTTAAGTCCTCTTTTTATACTTCTCCAAAAGGTGTCTTTTTATACCCTCCAACAACAATCATTTTTCTGAACTTCGTAAGCTCCAAATCTGGGCGCATAGCCGCACGGCCTTGACACGTAAGCATGTGTTCTCACGCTTAGCCGACACACATAACTTTTTGAATTTTCTTTATTTTTGCTCCAAATTTGATCATTCTTCGCTCTTGTCATCACAATCATCCATTTAATCATACCCGTAAGAAAAATACACAAAATACTTTCCATTAAAGTGCAATATCATCAAAAATAGGTATAAAAATGTGTATAAAAATGCTATATATTTTAGATGTATCAAAATCCCTCAAACCTGAAATGTTACTTGTCCTCAAGTGATACTTTAATCATATAAAAATCATACAACTAAATTATGTGATGAGTTTCTTTCTGAGTTTTAAAAATCTTGTTCTAGAAATGTAGTAGTCCAATTTAGAAAAAAAATTTGTAAATGAGACCAATTTAAAGTTTAAAAATCTCTTAAGTAAAGGGTAATAAAAAATATTAGTTCCTATCTTATTTAGAAGTATTTATCGATTCTTCAAAATACAGGGCATAGGCATTTTATTTTTTTTCTTAAAAATCTTTACTAAAAATAATTATACTCACTACATTTTATTTATAAGATTCAAGAATTTCATCAAATCTTATACTCTAAAAATATCAGGTTTGGAACCAATTTTTTATTAGTCCCTTAAATCCTCAAGTTTTTCCTTCCTTTTCCCATAATCTTTTTTTTTTACTTTTCTTTTCTTTTTCTTTTCTTTTTCTTTTTTCTTCTTTTTTCCTTTTTTTTATAAGACAAGGATTACTATGTCTTGATGGGCCTTTAATGATTTTGAATTCCACCCTTCATTTCCTAACGCATATGGTAGATTAATATATATCTTTAATTTAGAAATATATTAAAAGTTTTGAAAATTATTTTTGATAAAAGAAACTTCAGTATTAAATATAAAAGTCTAATCCTTCTATTTTTCCAAAATTATAACTTTTCCTACTAAATATAGTTATAAAATATTCATCTTTTCTTTACTAAGAAATTTTTAACTTTAAAATTTTCATCCTTACTATAAACTTTAACTAAATTCTCTTACTCATTTTTATATTCAAAATTAAATTTTTAGTACAGTTGAGAACAATTTTTTTTTTAAATTGTTTCTCATTCCCCCAAAACTTTAAATTTTCATTATAATGAAACATTTAAGTATAGTAACAAAATTCTTGGGTAGGCACAAAAAACTATAAATATTAAACTTCCAGAAATTGTTATTATCCTAAATATACAGGTACTATAAACATGAAAGAAAATGACTAGATTTAAAATTAATTTTTTTTTTTCAATTTATATAAAAAAATTCAAAAGACTTATAAAGTAGTGGAGGACATAAAAGTAAATTCACAAACTTAAACATAAATTCCTAACTAGGACATATACATAGCAGTAAATTGTAAAGTTAAGCATGAAATTTTAATTAGTGGATTTTAATAGCATTTTAAAACCTTCCTAAATAGTTTCTGGAAAAAGTTCTAAACTAACAAACAAAATACACTAACAAATCACTAACACATTTACTACCACAAACATTCATATCACATATCACAAACACACAATATCCATAATTGAAATAAACACACAACAATAATAAAAATAGAAATGTTCCACCACATATCACATCACAAAACATAACACAAAATAAAATATCAATCCTAATCATCTTCTTCCTATTCATCATCATCCCCTTCATTCCAGGTATGTGTAGGCACAGATGAGCTATAATGTATATGAGTAGGTATCACAACACTAAAATCACCTCTAATCAATCTATCCATATAATTGTGATAATTCCCCTCATACTCATTATGTTTTGAAGATATTCTTCCATATGGTCTACTTTCCCTCTAAATCATGCACTCGATCCTAGTATAGTTAACATTATCTCTTATCTTACTTAAAAGCTCAGTTTACGAATCCGAAAACTGACCCGAAGATGCCTACGATGTGATCCTAGATATTTATGCTTACATTTATTATACTTTATATTTCTTTTCAATTTTATCTCTTTCTTTACAATGACGCCAATAACTTGATGCCGATGCAAATGAGAGTTTAATTGATATCTTTAAAGGGATTCTATGCAAGTATATGTATCGTTATCAAGTAATATAGAGCTTTATGATTAAGCCCCGAATATCGATCCCACGAAGATCACAGTTAATCACAACGGCTTTCAAAAGAAGTTCTAGTCTACGATAACACACCCTAGATTGGAACGTCGATAAAGGTTTGGTTTTCAGTAAATACTATACTTATCAATAAAATACTACTTCTAAACTAAAACACTTAGTGAAAATAAAAAAAGTGAAGTTTAATATATTAAAAGTACTCTTCCTCATGCAATGAAATTGGTGACATGTGTAAAAGTAAAATAAGTAGCGAGAGAGATTGTGACAAATAGAAGCAATTATATTCTTTACCCTTTGTTATATAAAGATCATAGGTTAATTTGATGATTTGAAATATTGTAGATGGGTTAGGTAGGGAAGATACTGGCTCTCACTCAAGAGTTCACTCTTCTCCCTCCGCTTGGGGCCTAACATCTCAAAACAAAACTTTTCACATCAAACCAAACTAGGCGCTTTAGTCTGTCACCCTAAAGTCCTCTAATTCTACACCTCTTAAACATGGATATCTCCATATTTATTTACACTCAATTATATGGAATACATTCCCACGCATATAATCTCATGTAATTCTTACCAATGGTTGACTAAGACAATATCGCATTGGTTCTTACAAATTCTTACAATAGATTTTATGATGCAAGTTGATCAAGTTTACATGTAAATGAAGTACAAAGTAAAATTATCACAACATATTCTCACTCTACTCAATTTTATATTCTACACATGCATACAAATTCATTATAAGAGGAATGAGAAAAGAAAACTACTCACTACATAAGAAGAAACAATAAGAACTTTTCATTGCACAAGTCTTTAAAACTGCACAAACAAACTACTAAATCCAAATCAAAATATAATGAAAATACTTATCTCTGATGAAAATCAAACTCTCCTTATATAGCAAAAGCAATCTCCTTGCAATCCTCTCAAAGAAAAAAGTGAAAAGAAAAGAAGAAATTCTCACACTCTCTCTTTCTCTCTAACCTTATCGCCCCACTTGGGGCTCACGCCCAAGTGATCTTCCTTTCCTCCAAGTCTTCATCTCTTCTAATCCTTCTAGATCTTCTTCCTCTCAAGATTCAAGAGATTTTAAGAGAGTTCTTAAAATATCTCAAATCCATATTTATAATATCCCAAGAGATGCTTATATGCCTCTTCAAAATAGTCCAGGTTCAATGAATCTTCCAAAGGACGCCTCAAGTATCTCTTTAATCCAAAAGACACATCTCTTCATTAATAGTCCTCATGAACGCCCCGAACTATTCTAGAAAGTCTAATTTATCATTTCCAATGAATTCCCCTTGAAATAAGCTTCGTAACGCATCAAAAATCATTAAAATCTGAGTTATATTGAAGAAATTACGCCCAAAATCGTCACTGGCGCCTAAGTGCGTCGGGTTGGCGCTTAAGCGCCAGTGTCTGGAGGATAAGCACAAAATTTGGCGCTTAAGCACCATACATAGGTACATAAAGGTCCAATTCGACCCGTTTTAGCCCGGTATGCTCTAGTTTGACCCATTTTCCTCCTTTATGCTCCATTTTTGTCCCTTTTTGTTTCTTTTACTCAAATTACTCCAAATTATTCAATTTTATGCACCTGCAACCAAAAGCACAAGAAAACATACCTTTATAGTGCAATATTATTATAAAATATGGCATAAAAAGTAGTACTTCTTTAGGTGTATCAAAATCCCTCAAACTTAAATATTACTTGTCCTCAAGTAATACAACACTTTTAAAATAATTTTTGTAGGTTAGAGTTAATGGGTCACCCATTAGAATTGTTAAAATTTTATTCTAAAATTGTGATAGTTTAACTTAGAAGACCTTCTAGTGAATTAGACTAGCCCAGGGTCTAAAATATTTAACATCAAACTTGGGAATTTGTTTTCCCATCTAATTCAGAATAATATGCAGATTTTCAAACTTTGGATCCTATGAACTTTACTTTCTCGCCTTAAGAACTCTTTTAAAAATAATTTAACTAATATATGTATAAAAAGTAAGCTTAGGATTATTCTAAGTTCTTTATTATAGAAAGAGTCAAGTGAAAGCAATTTTTAATTAGGACCTCTCCTCTAGCTTCTCCTCACATTTTCTTTTCTTTTTCTTTTTTGAGGATCTTTTTGATCCATTTTTTCTGCTCTTTTCTTTATTTTTTTATTTATTTTTATGTGTGAATTACTATGTCTGGAGAATTCCTTAAATGATTTTGAATTCCACTATCCTCCTTTAAAGTTAAAACTTATTACTTTCCTTTACTTAAAAAGATATACATACATACATACATACATATATATATATATATATATATATATATATAAATACTTTCTAAAAGAGCCTTAAATGTTTAAAAATAAAAATCCTAAGAATCCTTAATTTTTCAAAAATACATTTCTTCCTACTAAAGATAGTTATTCATTTTACCATGTTCTCCACAAAATATCCTTAACTCTAGGTTCACCCTTTTCACTAAAAAAATCAACTAAGTTTTTCGGCTCCGTTTCTATACTTAAAATCCTAACATTCTTAAGATGACTCCACATAACAATAATCATTAGAAATAAAATTTAAATTTATTTATAGTACTTTTGAAAACAAGTAAGGTTTAAATTTTAAAAGATTTTTTATTCCCCCCAAACTTAAGCTCAAACATGTGTAACAATGAAGTGCAAAAATATGTGGCAGGGAAAGATCACTTTTACAATTTACTACACATCATATAAAAATATCAACAAATAGCACATGGTAGAATATTGCACCAGAAAGTAAATCTAGCCTAAACATGCTTGACATAATATTATAAAGGAATTTTAAATTGTAGAATAGATACAAACTGAAGATTAAATAGGAACACATTTAAAACTTTATAAAGGAATTGCTGGATGCTAACAAGTTTAAAATATTAAGATAAGTTTTGTTGTCTCGAATGACTCATTTAACTTGACTCACAACATAAACACACAAACTCCAATACATAAACTCACAGATTTCATAAACAAACAATAACTAAGGTTAATTTGATCTCCTTTCTACTCACATTTCCCCTCCTTACTTTAAATTTCTAAAAAAAGAAAATACACTAATAACATGGGTGTATAATAAAATTTTTTATATGGCTAACACCCTTGGACCAGAATTCCCCAAATATAAAAACTCATTTGTTTCCAATTTCAAGTTTACTCTAAGTCTAAGGTATACACAATAAAAGTAGTGTAGTTCATCCAGATGTTGTTCACTAAGTAAGTTCATGACCTTACTCAGTAAAGACAAAGTCAGATAAAGAAAGTAATAGAGTTGACATGGAGTGGTCCAAGTCTAAACTCTACATGCTTCAAGGTAATGCTCAGCTCTGAAAACTAAGTCGTAACAAACTCGTTATCCTACTACTACCAGAAGTCATAAACAATTTTAATCAAGACCAAGGCATAACCTCACAACATTAACTCAAACCATTAACAATCCAAACATCCATCAAACATCAATCAATCTGATCAATCCATACTAAAGCAAACACAATACAATACTAACAATCATAACTCTCAAGCACACTAAATCAAACCACACTGATAACTATGGGTTGCCTCCCATAAAACACTAGGTCTAACGTTGCCAGCAAGACAAATGATTCCTCTTTGATCAAAATTCCATTTAATTAATCCTTGATCAATCACCCAATCTTTTTCAGATCCAGGGATTCCTACAACATCCTCAAATTGTAATTTTTCTTTCAACTCTTCCTTTCCAGATTGATTCATATCATTGTTCCATATATTTCTTTCTATATCCAATATTCTTATAATTATTTTCTTAATTTTTATATTAATATCTTCCTTAAAACTTATAAGAAATGGATCTCTATAAAATACTTTAAGATCTCCCAAATTCCAGATTGGATTCTCTCTAGATAATTCAGATTCTGGAACAAATTCTTCTAGGATATTTTTTTGTCTCATGTTATCCCCTAATGGTCTTTCAAAATGCTTATCCTATTTTCTCAACTTAGAGTTCTTTAGAAATATATTCTCAAATTCTCTTCCAAGTCTTAATTTGTTAACTTTATCATGTTCATCATTTAATTTAAGTTCTTGTGATTGAGTCAAATCTGAAGATGAAAAGACTGATGGTGTAGATGAATTCCCTAAATTGGTAGTCTTTAAAATTGTATGGGGTACATTCATCTTAAGTTCACAAGATTTTTAAACAGATGGAATTAAAAGTTTACTATTTTTTATAAAGTCCATTATTTTACATCTCTCTTGAACATACATACAGTCTTCTTTAAATAACATTTTTAACTCATCATGAAAGTCCATTTCGATCGCATCTGTTAACTTATTCTCAAAACATACTTGGAAATGGATTTTGCTTAGATAATCAATTTCATCCATCCAAAAACAATCATCTTCTTTTCTCTCAGTTGGACATTTCATAGTCTTTAATACATCCAAAGTTACTTCCTGGTCATCAATATTCAAATTCAACTCTCCTTTTTGGACATCTATCATAGCTTGTCCAGTAACAAGGAAATGTCTCCCCAAAATAATTGGATTATCTTTATATTCCTCCATATGTAAACAATAAAGTCTAAAGGAAAGATAAAATTATCAATTTTAACAAGAACAACTTCTATAACCCCTTTTGGATAAATGATAGATTGATCAGCTAACTGAAGGGTTACATTAGTGGGAGAAATATCAACTAAACCTAACCTTTTAGCTATAGATAGAGGCATCACACTAATGCTCACTTGTAAATCACAAAATCATTTCACATAATTTTTCTCCAATTGCGCAAGGAATTGTAAAGTTACAAGGAAATTAAAGTTTCTGAGGAAACTTTTTTCTGAAGTATAGCGCTACACTCCTCACTTAGTGCAACTATCTCGTAATCCCCAAGTTTTCTTTTATTTCTTAATTTCTCCTTCATAAAATTTGCATAACTTGGCATATATTTCAAAGCTTCAGTGAAAAGAATATTTATCGTTAAATTCTTAAGTACTTTCAATAATTTTGAAAATTATTTATCCAACTCATGTTTTCTAAGTCTTTGAGGAAATGGAGGTCGTGTTCTTTCAAAGTTGATTTTAGTTGGAGATATCAATTTTTCATGATCCTTAGAAACATGTTCTTCAGATCTCTTAGGTTCATTTGTTTCTCTCACAACTTCTTTCTCTTTTCTAACCACATCCTCTATCTCTCTTCCACTTCTTAATAGGACAACTTCTTCTTGTTCATTATTGTTCTCTTTAGGTTTGATCTCAATGTTGCTAGGATGTGTACCTTGGGGTATATTGTAAGTGAATTAGCAATTTGTCCTAGTTGATTCTCTATTTTTATGATTGCAGCATTTTGACTTTGTATCTAGTTTCCCATTTGCTACACCACTTCTTCTATAGAAATCTTCTTACCCTAAATTTGTTGATCATTGTTAGAGTCCAGTGGATATGAAGGCCTATAATTTATGTCCCCTTGATTATTCCAACTTGCACTAGGATTTGCATGATCATTTTCCTATTATTGGTTTCCACCCCTAGTAGTACGATTCCAGTTTGAATTAAGATGGTTCTTACAACCTGGGTTATAAAAGTTAGAATACGAGTTGTTTATATTATTTAAAGTCTCATACAATAAGTTAGAACAAATCATACGCCCTAATAAACTTTCCTCACTTACTAGAGTAAATTGAGGCTGATTCGTTGATGCGATGCGACTTTATATATGCTTTAAAATACAAAAATTGGATGCCACTTATTAGAATATTTAATTTCCAGCAAATGGCTTCAAAAACTTGACGCGAGAGGTTTACTTTTATACTTTTATATTTAGATTTTATTATTGTAATAGTCACACTTTTAAATGCAAGTATACGTATCGTTCAAGTAATACAGGGGTCTAGTGGAGTCCTGGTTATCGATCCCACAGGGATAGAGAATTTTATAAAAAGTAAGAAATATAAGTAATATTTTGAAATTTTCAAATGTAATTAATATATACCTTTTTTCTATATATATATATATATATATATATATATATATATATATATATATATATATATATATATATATATCAAATTTAATGAACTAATAATTTTTACTAAAAGGAAGTAAGCAATTAGAAGTAAAGTAAAGTAAGCAGTAATTAAAATTCAATGCAAGTATAAAAATGACTTTCTTCTTTTTCAACTAATCCAAGAATTATAGAGTAATTATCTTTTTTAGGGAATTAGGATTATAGTATTGTGCCAAATAGAAGCATTCCTATTCTTTACCCTTTGGTCCAGGTGCAAAGAACATTAACTAATCTATAAATAGGCTCAGGATGTTTTATTAGTAGAATGGGTTAATCTAGGCTCACACTACTAGAGGTCCAAGTGTGGCTATGGTCGGCCCTACCGGTAACCCGTTACCTTTCTATAAACCAAATTATTAGAATTTAGTCTGTCACTCTAAAAATTAATTAATTTTACGCCCAATAAATATTATCTTCCTATTTATTTGCACTTCACCTTAAACAATCTGCGTATAGCCTGCGATTACCTAAGGATTGATGTGATATCTACTAGTTAAGAATTTATCTCCAGATAGGTCTAAAAATTCTTCAACAGGTTTTAACAAATTAAATGGCCAATTTAAAAGGTAAACTAAGATCGGTTATTAATATCATCACCATGTTTTAAAATATTTTATATTTAATTCTCCTACAAAATTTAATTAATTTATTATCTTTTAATAGTTGAAATGAGAAAGATAACTAACTACTCAGAACACATTAAAATAACACAACAAAACATTTTTATAAAACTTTGAACCAAAGTACAATACTTATCTGAACTGTTCCTTCAAGTGATCGGCTGACTTCGACTAACTCCAAGGCAATGATGAAAGACTCCAATAGTAATAACACACAATAAACACTCAAAATAAACTCTCTAGATACAAAATAAAGTGGCACCCTAAGTATGGAAGAGACTAAAAAAAACTAGAGATGAGAGACAAGATACTAAAATGGGTATGTGTACTAGGGGGGTCTTGATGCGATTTTCTCTGTAGAATGGGCTCCTATTTATAGAGCTCTAAATTTGACCAGGGGTTTCTTAAGGCACCTCTTCAAAATTCATCCAAATTCAATGTATCTTTTAGAAGGTAATCGTCGCGCCTAGGCGCCGGACTCCGTGACCAGGTCTTTCGCACCTCTTCACTTTAGGTTCACCTCTTCGCGATCCAAACAGTTTCCTTGTGTCCAAAGACATTTTATCAAATGTCCTATATATTAGGAGTAACTTCCAGTCTACTAGAAGCTCCAATAACCACTTAACACTGTCAAAATAACTGCCCAAGATAATCAAAAACTTGACAGCGTCTGTATCGAACTGGCGTTTTGGCGCCGGATTTTGGCGCCTAGGTGCCAGGCTAATAATTCCAAAATTTTGCTCCATAAGCTCCATTTTTGCGCATTTTTCCTTCTTTTTCTTTCTTGGACTCTTTTTAAATCATCTACATCCATAAATATGAAAATACCTTTCATTAAAGCATAATATCCTTAAGAATTGAATCATAAATAAGGCATAAAAATGGGTATTTTTTAGGTAGATCAAATTCCCCCAAACTTAAATGTTACTTGTCCTCAAGTAACCCTTTTATTTACATAAAATAGATAACATTTGGAATGAAGTTAAAATATTTAAGATTCCTTATAATTTTTATTTTTATAAATGCTTTAACAAATCATTAACTAAATTTCAATAATTATGTTTAATTTTAAGAATTTAAGAATATTTAACTACTAAATCATAAGACTTCCAATTTTTCATTTATTTCAAGAATAATTGTAGTTTATCATATTAAGGTCACATAGAATATTTACAAGAAAAAGATTTTCATGAAATACTTTTCTAGTAAAAATTTTTGTACATAGAAATTAAGTTAAAAATGTAATCAGTTTCCTGCCTATAAGATAATTCAAGTGAAGCCAATTTTTGATTAGGCATTTCCTCAAGCTTCTCCTCACTTTTTTTTTCTGGATTGTTTTTCAATCCCCCTTTTTTTTTAAGTGAGGATTACTATTTTTGGATAGCCTATTAATGATTTTGATCTTAACTATCCTTAACTTATTTTCAAACACTTATACATTATTACTTAATGAATATGACATTAATAATTTATTAATTTCTAATGTTATTTTAATTTTTTCTTTTCCAAGCAATAATCTTGATTCCTTAGTATATCAAAAATACAATTCTTTTTACTATAAATAAAAAAAATTTGATCTTATTATTCTTTAAGTTAAATAATTCTATTCTTAAAATTAATCAAAATTTTTGAAATTTTAGTTAAGTTTACTAAATTATTTATAAATTCAAAAATTTAGGTAATCTTAAACAGATTTTTCATTCCTTATGTTATGTTAATATATTTTTAAAGAAAATATTAGTTCTTAAAGGACAAATAATATTTAAATTTGATAAATGTTTTCCCTTCCCCCAAACTTCAGCTTTAGTATAAATATGAATTATGAAATTTTCTAAAGCATGAGAGAAAGAAGTAAAAAGGAAAAAATCTAAGTACAATAATGAAGTAGTAAGGAAAAACTAACTTTTAATTCTACACATGCTTCAATGTGAATATAACAGAAATGATTAAGCATATATAAAAAAAGTTTTGCAGAGCAGGAGTTAATTTCTAAAAATAAATCTTCTTTTATATATATATATATATTTTTGAACATCCAAATTTACAAACTATTAATAAACATTAAGCAGTAGGCTGAAACAGAAATAAACTTTTATAGAAATTCATTCACATTTCAGTCTAAAACACACATCAAATAATCTAAAAATAGGTTTAACTTAAAAAATTCACAATAACACTAACAAATAACATCACAATAAACAGTATAAGAAATAAGAAACAAACTGAAAACATAATCAACAATCTCTAGAGATAAGTCAAGCTACTAATCACTGTTTGTAGCTTCATCATCGTCATCACCAAAAGAATACTCCATATCCTTTGGATCAACATATGGTGAAAATCTGGGACAAGTAGAGAACTGAACATCGGCCTTCAAAAATCTCATTAAAGACTCTGAATACTAAGCATTGTAATCACTGTTTCTTTGTGTATACTCAGAAAGATGATCAATCTTCTTGTCTATCATATATACTCTGCATTGAGTTACGAATAATTCAAGTTGTTGCTCTATAAACTGATCATGCATGGTTTCCTAAAAGTAGATGAAGGCTCAGTAGAAGTAGATGGTCTAGAAGTAGATGCTCTACCTGAAGTAAGTAATGAACCAGCAGGTACAGTAGAACTCTTACCTCGCAGTCGATCATAAATGCTGATGCTTTCACTTCCTATAGGCTTTGCTTACTTAAGTTTTTCCTCAAAAAGCTCAGCAACTACTCCAGCACTTTGACATAGAGAATAGATCAGAGATGGAAAACCAAGTCCAACAGAAGTGCTAGAACTAGCAGTAGCCACCACAGAATTATAAATAATGCTCCTTGATACACCTAAAATATATGGTATTTTTATGCATATTTTTATACCTATTTTAATGATATTGCACATCAATGGATGGTATTTTGTGTTTTTCCTGCAGCTATGATGAATACAGATGGTCATGATGAAAGGAGCAAAATTAGATCAAATTTGGAACAAAAAAAATGAAAAATAAAAAATTTGGCACGGCGGCCAAGCGCCGCTAGGCCGGCGCTTAGCCGCCACAGTTATAAATCAATCTTTAATTAGATTTAGCACCAAATTCAAAAGAGAATGGATGCAACTCTTGATGGTAACGTCCATAACTTTCTTTGGGCGGCAAATTTGAATGAAGGGGTGTGTTCCTTGATAGATACATCGAATCTGGACACATTTTGAAGAGACACCAAGGCACCATTTGGTTCACTATTTAAAGAGAGTCTTAGAAGTGAAGAAGTGAAGAATTGAAGAGGATATTCACTGTATTTCGAAGAGAGGATTTTAGGAGATTCTTCCACTGCATTTTATGTTTTTATTTAGAGTAGGAGTGGAGAGTAGAATGGAGAAATGGGTTGGAGTTAAGAGTTCTTCTCCCATTTCTTTTCTTTCTTTTAGTTTAGTTTTTATTGAAGTATGAAGTTTGTATTCTGTGTCATCGAAGTTTGGAGACTTACTCTGAGGAGTAGTTTAGCGAAGAGTCAAAGTTTCAGAGGAACTTCCTTAGCCTTGTGGAAAGGATTTTCACATAAGTGTTTACTTTTATTTTGTTTATCAATACATGCTTTCGTTTATTATTTTTCTTATCGTTTTTAATTTCAAATCAATGTGGTTTTATATTTTCCCAATGCATTATGAGTAATTTACTTTATCTTTTTCTTTCTTAAAATGGACAAGTAATTAATTTAAAGAGAATTATTGTGGAAAGTATCAGTGTTTAAAAGTTGGAAGAAGTTGAGAAGATTGATTCTGAGAACTTTGTTTACTTCTTAATTTGTCTTGTTAAGTTGTAAAATTTCTTGAGATTATGTAAGATCCACTGCGGTATTATCTCATTAAAGTTAGTAGGAATCACATGCAATTATATGGGTAAGAACTGTAGATCATATAAGTGAATGTAATATTAGAAGATATTTTTATAGAAGGGAGTAAAATTAGAGGATTTTAGAGTGACAGGCTAAAACCCCCTAATTTGGTTTGAAGTTTTAGTTATTGAAAGGAAAGAAAAAGATATTTTAGTTAATAGTATTTTTACATCCAGTGTTATTAGTTATTGAAACCTTTACTTTCATTGCTTAGCATTTTATTAAGAAAATTTCAAAGGACAAATCAACTTTCTAAAACTTTTCAAAATCATGACATACTATTTAAAAAATAATTAAAGAAAGTAAAAAGATAATTTCTAAATTCCTTTAAAGATTTTCAACTTTTCCCTGTGGGTTTGATATCTCGGGGCTTAATCAGAAAGTCCTATATTACTTGATAAACGATATGTATACTTGCATAGTATCCCATATTATAAAATCATAATTTTCATATCCTAAATCATCAACGTACTTATATCTAGCAGAGTCAAGTTTTTGGCAACAGTTGCACTTATATCTATCAAGGATCAAGTTTTTGGCGCTGTTGCCGGGGAAAATTTGTTTAAATTGCATTTTAAAGAGAATTAAGAAATTTTAAATTTTTACTTTTCTTTGTTTTTGTTAGTGTGTTGTATTTTGTTGTTTTATTATTATATGTGTAGTTTAGGTTCTGAAGGACTTGTGCCTTACGATTTTCAATTAGAAAGAACTATCAGAAAAATCAAAAAAATAAAAAATGCGGAAAAAGAAAAAAATTTTCAAGAAATGCCGAATCATCAAGATAAAAATGTTAGCATCCATCAAGAATTAATACCTTTAAGAGATTATGTTAACCCTACAGTAGATCAACTTCATGCTAGTATTCAAAACCCTACTGTAGTTGCTAATTCTTTTGAGCTTAAACCTGCTATTATCCAAATGGTGTCTAATAATCAGTTTGGGGGAGCAACAACTGAAGATCTTAATTTGCATCTTGCTAATTTTCTAGAGTTGTGTGCTACTTTTAAATATGATAGTGTTTCGGATGATGCTATTAGACTTAGACTTTTTCCTTTCTCACTAAGGGATAAAGCTAAAATGTGGTTACATTCGTTAAGCACCGGATCAATTAGAACTTGGGGTGAATCGTCACAAAAATTCCTTGCTAAATATTTTCCACCATCTAAGACTCGCTAAGTTGAGAAATGATATAACATCTTTTTGTTAGTTTGAAGGGGAATCAATATATGAAGCATGGGAAAGATTTAAAGATCTCCTCGGAAATGTCCACATCATGCAATACCGTATCAGGTTAATAATTCAAACTTTTTATAATGGATTAGTTGGATCTCTTAGATCAATCATTGATGCTGCTGCTGGTAGATCATTAATGTCTAAACCATTTTCTGATACTTATGCTTTAATTGAAGAAATGGCTACTAATATTTTTCAATGGCCTTCTAAAAGGTTAAATCCTAAAAAGTTAGCCAGTGTTTATGAAAATGATGCTTTTACAATGTTAGCAAATCAAGTTGTTGCTGTATCAAGGAAGATAGACCAATTTGGGATGAATTTTTCCCAGCCAAATCTCATGATTGAAGAAAATTCATTAGGCCAAATGGTTGATTCTTATTCTTCACCGTAAACCGTGAATGTTATAATCAAACCTAACAACCCATATTCCAATTATTATAACCCAAGTCGGAAGAATCATCCAAATTTTAACTGGAATAACAATAATCAAGGTGGTGTTAATCAACAATGGGGGAACAACCAAGTAAACCCATTGGGGAATTGGAACAACCAAGGTAATAATAATAATAGATTAACTTATCCTTCAGGTTAGAACAATGCTTTACAATTTAAGGAGAAGAAGTTGTCTATTAAAGAAGTAGTATCACATATGGGAAATCAATTACAAATTCAAGGAGCAACCATCAGAAATATTGAAAATCAATTGGGACAAATTGCAAATGCCTTAAGTAATAGATCCCAAGGAATGCTTCCAAGTAATACTGAAGTGAATCCAAGAGAAAAGAATAAATAACAAGTGAAAGCAATTCAACTGAGAAGTGGAAAAGAATTGAAAGGTAGAGTTCAAAAAGAGACTGAAGTGGAGAAAGAAGAGATTGAAAGACCTAAAGAGGACGCTCCAAAAGGTTTTGAAAGACCTATTTCTCCACCTAAGGTTGATTCAGAAAAACCACCACCTCCATTTCCTCAGAAACTTCATCAACGAAAGTTGGATTAGCAATTTTCAAAATTCTTGGAGATATTAAAGAAGCTTACCATTAATATTCCATTTGCTGAAGCCCTGGAACAAATGCCAAGCTATGCAAAATTTATGAAGGATAGACTTAAAAAGAAGAGGAAGTTTGAAGAAAATGAGACTGTTGCACTTAGTGAGGAGTGCAGTGCGATAATTCAGAAAAAGCTTCCTGAAAAACTTAAAAATCTTGGTAGTTTCACAATTCCAAGTGCAATCGGAGAAAGTTTCTGTAGAAAAGCTTTATGTGATTTGGGTGCAAGCATTAACATTATGCCTCTATCAATATTTAAAAGACTTGAACTAGGAGAAATAACCCCAACTACTGTAACTCTGGAATTAGCAGATCGTTCGATCACATATCCTAAAGGAGTTATAGAAGATGTTTTGGTAAAAGTGGATCAATTTATTTTTCTTGTGGATTTCATTGTGTTAGATATGGATGAAGATAAAGAGATACCCATAATTTTGGGGAGACCTTTTCTAGCTACAGGTAGAGCCATGATAGATGTGCAAAAAGGGGAATTAACGATGAGGGTTAATGATCAAACTGTTACATTTAATATTTCAAAATCGATGAAATATCCTGCAAGAGGTAAAGAAGATGAGTGTTATAGGATGGATGTTATTGATTATTTAAGTGAATACCATTTCAAAACAACTTATGAAGAGAATGTTGAAAGAGAAGAATTTGAATACAAGCAAGAAGAGGAGTTATTCGATTCTGAAGATTTTCAAGAGGAAGATTTAAAGTATGTTCATGAAAATTTTGAATTGTTGGATATGACTGAGAAAGATAAATCTTATGGTCCATCAATTGAAAAATCTCCTGAACTTGAGCTAAAAAATCTTCCTGAAAATTTGAACTATGCTTTTCTAGGCGAATACTTAACCTTTCCTGTTATAATTTCCTCTTAATTAACTAAAAAAGAAGAAGAGAGTTTACTTGAAAATTTGAAGAAGTCCAAGAAAGCCTTTGGATGGACAATTACTGATATTAAAGGAATCAGTCCTTCAATTTGTATGCACAGAATTCTTATGGAAGATAATTGCAAACAGTGGATTGATCCCCAAAGGAGATTAAATCCTATTATGAAAGAAGTTGTTAAGAAAGAAATTTTAAAGTGGTTGGATGCTGGAATTATCTACACTATTTCAGATAGTGCATAGGTTAGTCCTATTCATTGTGTTCCTAAGAAAGGAGGAGTAACTATGACTGTTAATTAAAAGAATGAAATGATACCAACAAGACAAGTTACGGGGTGGTGAATATGCATTGATTATAGAAAATTAAACCTTGCCACAAGGAAAGATCATTTTCCACTCCTTTTCTAGATCAAATGTCGGATATGATCGACTCGGGCATAAATACTTTTGTTCTCCGGATGGATATGCTGGTTAACACCAAATTCAAATTGCTCCTGAGGATCAAGAGAAAACTATGTTTACCCGTCCTTATGGTATGTTTGCTTTTAGAAGAAAGCCATTTGGTTTATGTAATGCCCCTGCGACATTTCAGTTATATATGATGGCTATTTTTTGTGATTTAATTGAAAAGGGGATTGAAATTTTTATGGATGGCTTTTCAGTATTTGGAATTTCATTTGAATCATGTTTGGAACATCTATCTAAAGTTCTAAAACACTGTGAAGAAACTAATTTGGTCCTTAATTGGGAAAAATGCCAATTTATGGTAGCAGGAGGAATTGTTTTGGGACATCGGATTTCAGAAAAAGGTTTGGAGGTAGATCCTGCAAAAATTTAAGTTATATCTAATTTACCTTGCCCAACCAATGTAAGGGGAATTAGAAGTCTTTTAGGACATGCTGGATTCTACAGGCATTACTGTTGACCTCATTTTTGATGAGGTCTTCTCTTCCTTCTTTAGTGCTTAGGATCTAGCCTTAGGCTTTTCCTTCGACCATCTTAGAGGACTAGAAGTGGAACCCACCCTTTAGAAGTCCAAACACCTCTTGACTCCCTGCAAACCCTAAAATCTTGATTGTAGACCCCTAATCACCTAGAGGGTTGAAATCAAGTGTGAAGGTTTAAAGGATGAGTTCCCTATAGGACTCTCTGGCCTTAGGACCACCCTGGGTGGCTTGGTCTGGTGAGGGTTGACTTACACACTCACTACACTCACACTCTACACTCTCACACACACAATCCAAATCCTAAAACCACACCCATACCCAACTTGACTCCTTGACTCATGTAGGTAATTCATATGGATGGACCTTAACCCCTAAGCCCCTGGCTAAGAGGGTTAAGAACAACATAGTGAATGCCTCAAATGAGTCCTCTCACGGCTCATCTAGGCTTAACATGGCTTCATGGCTCAACCAAAGTGCTTCCATTTCACTCATATTTGATCAATCTTCCTTTTTTCAAAATTTCAATTTTTGACCCCGGGGCCCCGGCCCCACCAAACCTACCAAATGCCCTTGAAACTACCCAAAATTTGCAAAATCACCTAAATTATCCAAAATTCCCCAAAACCATTCCTGAACATTTCCCTCCACTCAAATTGATCATCCATAGCCAAAAATACCCAAAATTCCAAAAATACCCCCCAATACCCTCCAAATACCCAAAATGCCCCTCTTAGCCAAAAAATCCAAAAATTCAGAAAATTCCCAAAAAATTCCAACAAATCTCAAATATTCCCAATTTCATTTTGTCCAACTAAACTATGAGGCAATTTTGTCAATTTACCCCACTTTTACCAAAACCCCCAATTTAGCCCATTCTTAACCCAAGTGAACCCAATGTCAAACCAAATCTACCCAATTGACCCCAATTTTGGTCCAATTCAATTCTAAACTTAAATTTAACATCTACAATATCAATCTAGACTAAATCCAAGTCCAATTTGATTAACATTTGAATCCAATCTTACTTTTGACCTTAAGGCCCAATTTGGACCCATGACCCAAACTTAGCCTGGACCAAACCAATTCAACTCCAATTGACCCCAAACCTTTTCTAAACCTTCCCTAACATCCCCACAAATAAAACAATAACATAATTTGCCCAAAATTTAGACCCAAACCCCACTCAAATTCAACCCAAAACCAAAAAGCCCAATTTTGACCTAAACCCAAACCTAACCCAAATAAGCCCAAGTCCCAAAGCCAAAACCCAACCAAAGTTGAAACCTCTTTGAAACACTCCCATAAATATTTTCCAATATTAATTTTACATCAATTTCAACCTTAGCCCAACATTGGCCCAAATTAGCCCAATTTGACCTACATTGGCCCATTTACCAAATCAACCCAAATTCAACCCAATTCAAACCCAAACCACCTCAAATTCATTTCAAATCACTCATGACACATCCCTAAACCAAACCCAACAACTATTTGGCCCAAGCTTCTAAAAAATTCCCATCCATGAATTCATTCTTAAACCTAAAGGCTCATTCCCTTAAGCCTTCCTAAAAGCCCAAAGTCCATGACAAAGCCCACAAGACAATCCTCTATTATCATCCATTTGATAAAACCATCTCCTAAGTTATAAATCCATGATGAAATAATTCCAAATCAAGCCATATGCCAGATCCCATTAAATCACGTCTAAATTACCAAAATTTCTAAAACCTTTTTTCATGTAAATGACCAAGCTTTGTCCCAAGCCACATGGAGCCATGAGCAAGCCATTTACAAGCCATATGAAGCCATGGAAGGTTTGACATGTGACCAAGCCATTAATGGCAAAAGGAGGGCCCCCTTTCATAATCCTTCATTAAGCCTTTTTAACCATAACCATGTCAAACACTAAACAAAGTTTAGCCACCTTACCATGGATGGAGACTTCACCACTCCATGGTAGCTGACCCAACTGATCCCCCTGGCCCAAAATCAGACCATGGGAAGGTGAACCAAGCCCAAATACATGGGTTGACCAAATTGAACCCAAAATGAGCCTCTCCCCATTCCATTTCAGTTCAGCCCCTTTACACATGTCAAACTCCAATTGACTGCACCATTACCAACCCCTGACCCCACTGGTCAAGATGGTGACCAGTGCCTGGCCGGCCAGCCACCAGGCCACCGGAAAACGCCATGGCAGAAAGCTCCATGTGAGCCAAAAAATTCAATTCTCCCTTGATGACTTGTCTCAACCCAAATGGACAACATAGCTCTTCTTCTCCTCACTAGAGCAGCTGATCCCAGCCTTCAAACCCCCTGGGGAGCCCTCCAGCCATGCCTATTTAAACACCACCTCCTCTCGGCCATGAGAGGTGCTGAACAAAACCTTACTGAAACCCTACTAAAATCATCCCAGATCACTCTCTACACATAGAGAACTTGATTCCCACTGAAATTCCCCTGTCATTCCCTCTCTGTGAGCTCAATTTCAGAGTTGAAATTCAAGCCCAAAACCAGGACACTTCACCACAGTGAACTAATCTCCAAATTGATTGGTCTTACACCTTCACCAAACCAAGAGGAGAAGTTTCCCAGCAAAAGCCCCCTCACCAGGCCAGCCATTGCTTCCAGCCTCCAAGCTTTCTGATCGGGCTTGGTAGAAATCATACTTAGACAATTCACCAGGCCAAGGGACTTCATCTGGAGCTTGCTTGGACCCAATCGAACGTGACACAACTCTCAGATCGAAGCTTCACTTCTCTGAGCAAAGGTATGAACTCACTCTTCCTCCCGAGCTTCCAGAGATTCTCAATTTAGTTTGGGTCAATTTCAATACATGTTTACCGTATGGATGTGTTCGTCTCTTCAAGACGAATCCATAGAGCATAAGAACTAGAAAATCCGTTGAGAATCGAGTGAGAAATTAGGATTAGAAGGTTGACGGTCACGGGTTCACACCAGTCGTAGACGATGACTAGGAACCGTTGGATCGCGCGTGTATTGAGCAGACGGCCAGGATCACGCCGGACAGAGTAATGAGACATGAACCGTGGGCCCCTGGAGTGCTGAGTCGGATGGCGGCGCTGAATCAAGAGACGACGCGTGGAGCTTCGGAGCTGCCGAGGTTGACGCGGTGTCGCGTGGATAAGTACGAAAATAGGGATTTTTCTTATTTATTAAATACCCAAAACTTCAAAAATTCATAACTTTGTGTATACAAATCCTAAAAATAAAATAAAAATACTCTCTTGCTCAATGAACAGAGGAGAATAATGTGGAAAAGAAATCAAGTAATTTCATTAAGTATTTTATTTTTAATGATTTATCTACTCTCTGCACTATTTCAATTCTCCATGCATATAGGAAATTCACCATGGCATGAGACCATAGGGCTTTTGAAGCCTTTGAACTTGGGAACATTCCCTGAATTTTCCAAGGTAAGAGGCCATCCCTATGAGAAGTTATTGATTTTTCAAGTGCATGTTACTGTTTTGAGTGTTTTAATTCCAATAATTAGCATGTTGAGAAATAAATTCTAGAAAAATTTGGTGATGTTTCTTATGACCAGAGGGACCTAGAAAAAATAATTTTTGAGCTAATTCACTTTGAAAAACCCAAATTCGCCTAAACACCCAAAATTGAACTTTAATCAATTAGGGTTAACCATTCATCAAATTAACTTAAAAATGATTCTCCACTACCCTCTAGGGATAGGAGAACACCACATAAAAATTTGAGATCAATTGGACTTGGTTAGCCCCACCAAATGGGTTAATTAAGCCCCATGAATGAAATCAAACTTTAAAAATTCATAACTCACTAAATACTTTTCAAAAATTCACAAAAATGGTTTTGGAGCTTCTATGATATCAGAGGAACTTAGGAAAATTAAAATTATAATTTTCTAAAAAAGTTGATTTTTATCATTATTTTAATATTTTTAATAATTAAAAAATAATAAAAATCACAAAAATAGTAAAAATCACCAAAATGTCATATTTTGAATTCTGAACACTTAGGAACAAACCAAATATTTTTCTTAAGTCCCTAGGATAAGATATCGAATTTTAAAGGTTTAATGTATTTTTTTAATATTAAAAATGTATTTTTCAACCTTTTCACTAAAATAATTCTAATAAATCAAAGAAAAATCAAAAAATTCTAAAAATTGTTTTCTGGTTTCTCCGATATCGGAGAGATTTTTGAAAAATATAAAATTCATTTTTCAACCATTATTTTATTTTTAAATTAATTAATACTCCAAAACTCAAAATAATTACAATGAATAAAATAAAATTCAAAAAATCACTAACATTTGTCCAAATGGTCCTCTGGTCATTAGGAGTGCCCCATAATTTTCTTAAGGACAGAAAAATTCCCTTGGTCATCTTATTGAATTTTCCTTGAAAATCCCTATTTTCAACAAAAAATAATTATATAAATAAATTAAATACAGAAAAATCACATTTTCTCCTCTAATGCCTTAATTGACATGTGAGTGAAGTCACATAAAAATTTCAAATTCATTTAGCTCAATTTAGTGAGTTATGCAATTATTAAGCTTCGAAGGGCAAAATGGTAATTAAAATTTTCAACCTTTAATTAAAATTTTAGGCTTAATAAAATGAAAGAGTAAAATATTTGATCCTAATCTTATTTGGATGATTGTAATTTAAATAATTAAAGGGTAGAAACCCATCAATCATTTTTAAGAATAAACCTTATTCAATTAATTAATTAAATTTGGAAGATTAGTAAAAATTGAAATTATTAAAATAGGGATATTATTTAGAAGACATTTGTTCTTTAATCCCTAAATTAATCACCTCAATAATATTTAATTCCCAATTAAAATGATAATCGAAACTCAAGATTTAAAATACTAAAAGACTTAATCAATAAATTAAATTAAAATTTAAATATTCAAACTAAATTAAATCAAAATTTCAATTAAATTAATACTTTAATAATTAAATTAAATCATCTTTAAAACATAAAAAATAAAATATTGAATTAAAATTAAAAAATAAATTTAAATTAATTAAATTAAAATTAAAATTAAATTAAATTAAATTAAATTAAATTGAAACTTATTAAATTAAATTAAATTAAATTAAAAATAAAATCAAATTAAAATTAAATTAAAATTAAATTAAAAATTAAAATTAAATTAAAATTAAAACTAAACCAAATTAAATTAAATTAAATTAAATTAAATTAAATTAAATTGAATTAAATATAACATCACTTAAGACATAAAGAATTCGAAATAGATCTAAAACAACTTGAACACTATTCTAAACTTAAATCCATTAATCAAAAATTAAGTTAAATCACAAATCACTAAACATCAATTTGCCCTTAAAAGCTCTTGTTATTATAACTCCTAGATGGAGCATTAGGTGAAGTTTAACTTCATTCATAGGATATTCAAACATCCTAGTTCACTGAGCAAAAGAACAAAACTTAATAAAACTTCGGATGATTACTTCACCTGATTAATTAAATCCATTTGGACTTAGAACAATCCTAGCAATATTGAAAAGATGTTTAAGACTCGTCTTAAGCACTTCCTCAATATGATAGGATGTTTATAAGAACAATTAAACTTAGTTGTTCTTTGCTGAAGAAAATCGTCCTTAAACCAAAATACAAGAACCTAGACATCATGGGAGATGACTAGCTATAGGATTAGGACTTTGATAGACAACCAAAACCTTTCCCTAAGCTTTACCTAGGTACTTGTTGAAGTATTTAAATGCCTTAACATGTGTTATAAGTGCAGCTTGGGATGATGGGAAGACCCTCCAGGTACGCTTTTATTTTATTGCAATTTACCTTCTCGCAATTTAATTAATCGCAATGCACTTTACTTTTCTTGCATGATAAACAACTGTTGCATGAAAACCAAAACCTTTAGGGTAGTCCCTAAAATTGAAACCAAAACTAAATTAAAAAAAATCACTACAAGATAAAATTCACCGCCACAACATTTCAAAATATAAAACAACTCAAAATTTAATCATAAACAGAACAACAAAACTATAATTGCAACTAAATTAAAACGTCTCGTTGAATGATCGGGAATACCTCGGATGATGTAACCCATGTGTTGCTAACGGGATTTCCCACGGTCTAAATGAAAGTGTGGAACTCAGTTAGTTGAGTTTAGCAAATTCATCTGGACTAAGTGAATTTAATGAAAATAATGGTGTCGTGATGACGGAACCGTGGGATTTTAATCGGTTCTGTTATAATCAACTTTAAGATTTATTTTAATTAAAATATTAAAAGAACTTGGATTTAAAGATTTCTAAACCAAAACACTTCTCTCATCTCCTGATTTATGACTTCTAAAACTAAACCTCTGCAACAACAAGGAGCACGGAGCATGGTGGGCAGCACAGCCATCGTCATCAACAAAACTCGGGTCTACATCAACTAAACATTCCTAGAATTAAACAACAAAGCCATAGGATTTCGAGGTGGTTTTCCTAGTGCAACATAAATCCTCAACTCTTCGTTGGGCATTTGCATGATCATGTCATGTAAATTCAGCCCTAACCAGTCTTAGGACTCCGAGGTAGTCGTTCGGTACGACATAAACCCTCACATCTTCGAGGCTATTTATATGATTATATCATACGAATATAAGTCCTAATTAACTAAAATTGGCAAGAGTGAAATATCAGATAATATTAGGATTTTCTTAAATCTAAGCCAAACAATAGGATAGTTTGGGAAGTTGCCAAGATTCTTCTTGGATCCTCAGCTTCTCCTACTTCTCTTCCATTGGACTCCTAAAAATAATTGTTCCAAATTTTGAGTCATTCCCTATTAAAATTTCCAAAAATCCAATCCTTTGAAAACCTTAAACTTTGAAATTCTTGAGAGCAAAACTACTGATCATTATCGAGAGTTTTCTTAAATGATTCCTGTCATTTAAGATGTAATTAACTATAAGGGCTTGCCCTTATAGGGAACTTTAAGAACCCAGGTAATATAAACCCTGCATAATTCATTTATATTAAGTAGGGGAATTTGTCGGCTTATAAAATTGGTTCGCAGACCAAACGGATATCACAAATCTTTTAGTTTATTTAACCGAGCCCCATCATCAAGCAGTGTGTCTATTCTTCGGGATAGATACGCGGTTTGTGATGCGGTGCTCGTTTATATAAATTATCTGGGATGTGAGATCAGTTTGATTTCATATCTTAAAATTTTTAAATTTAAAATTATTTTCAAAATCAAATACTACCTTTCAAATTATTTATTTAAATTAAATTAAAAATTCGCCGACAATTTTTGTTAGGCGACCCCGTTTTTTCAGAATAAAATACTCAACCTAAAAATATGCCGACAACTTCTGGCGACTCCGCTGGGGAATTAGTTCCTCTCTCCATTTTGATCAGATGGCTTTGCTTTCATAAATCGATAGTGAGCCCATGCCCCTAGTGGACCAAACTACCATTCTTTCGTTGGAATACCCCGTTCATTTCTGTCTTGAACAAGTATAACCAACTCCTCTTGGATTTAGGAGCCACTGTTTTGACACCCCTAAACGGAGAGGTTCTGAGATCCTTTTACCTCTTTTTCTGAGGTGGGGTAGAACCCCAATAGGTGTTAATTTAGGAGCGGTCCTTCGAGTCGAGAAGTCTTGTATAAGACTTTCTCTTCCTTTCCAATTCTGAATCGGATTCCTTACCTTTTCTACACCTTTGAACAGTTCGTTCCTAATAAACAAACCCTCTAATGAACGTCTCTCTTAAAAAATAACTCCTTTTTATAAATACATGAACAAAAATGTGTTCGGACTCTTTTCGATTCCTTTCTTTTCGTCCTGATGAGAAGAAGCATAACTTGGGACTGACAATCAGAATCTACCTTGTAGAAAATGTCTGCCTCGAAGCTGATTTTCTCCTTCACCAATGGACTGGACTTCGTTGTGTACAAGGATGAGCTGCCCGACAATGGGATCATCTGTTTTGGGCAAGGATTCGAGAACACAAATGTCAAGATCACGGACGTTACCCATTTCACACTTACAGACAAAGTATCTGAAAGTGAAAGACCTTTGATCGAGTTTAACCTTAAGTCAACTCAAGAGTTCCCTTCCCTGCAAAGGGTTCCAGCTGAGAAGAATACTACTGTCCATAGGAGAAATGTTATCTCTACCCCCACCAGTCTAGTCATCTCTGAACCTACCCCAGCTTCCGCCAAACTAAAGGGGAAGGAAATTCAAATTTGTAACGAGCATGTTATCGTGGAGGGTACAGATCTCCATGCGAGACCTTTTGTTTTTGAAATTGGGTCCAGCTCAAGAGTTCCACCCCTAACAAGGACCCAGAGAAGAAATAGAGGTAGGAAGATTGCCAGGAAGGCCAGAGCTACTGAAGTCGCTTTCTTGGAAGAAATCCCTGAGTACACACCACTACCTGAGTACATACCATTGCCTGAGTATACGCCGCTTTTGGAATGAAGTAGATTCCATCCCCTCTCCGCCGCAGCTGACGAGGAAAATGTCCGCAAGATTGCTTCTACATTACCTCAACCCGCATACTATAGCGACAGCCGAAGGAAAAGGGCTAGGTCTACACCATTTGCCCGATTACAGATTGTGATAGAGAAGTTATCAAAGAAAGAGAAATGTCCTGTATCAAAAATTTTAAGAAGAATAGGGCGGGTGCCAGCCAAGTCCCGTCTTGGGCCACGAGTAGAACCCGTGAGCACCACAGAAAAGCCAAATAAGAAGATGAATGCTAGTCCACCTGTTGTTGTTTCAGGTTCACAGATCAGGGAGGATACCACCTTCCAGCATTCAGCCAACAGACCATCCGGTCCTAGGCCTTCTGCTGCTAGAAGGATGGTATGGTGTCCTACTACTGGCCAATTAAGACCGAAACAACGACTTGAGAAAATTGCATAAAAATAAATTGCAACATAATAAAAGCGTACCTGAAGGGTCTTCCTATCATTCCAAGCTGCACTTGAAATACATATTAAGGCATTTAAATATTTCAACAAGTACCTAGGTAATGCTAAGGGAAGGTTTTGGTTGTCTACCAAGATCCTAATCCTATAACTAGTCTTTCCTATGACGTCTAGGTTCTTGAATTGGTTTAAGGATGATTTTCTTCATCAAAGAACAATTATATTCAATTTTTCTTCTAAAACATCCCTTCATATTGAGGAAGTGTTTAGGACGAGTCCTAAACATCTTTCAAGACTTCTGGGATCATTTTGAGTCCAAGTAAATTTAGTTGCACAGGTGAATTAATCATCCAGGAGTTTAGTTAAACTTTATCTCTTGCTCAGTGAACTTGGGTATTTGATTACCTGATGAATGAAGTGACATTTCACTTAATACTCTATTTAGGAGTTATAATAATTAAAGCTTTTAAGGGCAAGTTGGTTTATTGAGAATTTTAATCATCCTTAATTAAAAGTTTGAGTTAATGATTTAAAGTGATTTAATTTAATTATGAGGTTTTAATTAATAAATTTTTTTTAAGTTTGGAATAGTGTTCAAATTATTTTAGATTTAATTTAAATCTTTACACTTTCAATTATCTTAGTATTTCAGATTGATGTTCATGTTTTAAATTTACTTAGATAGAAAGAGGTATTGAAATTATTGATATATAAAGATTTAACTCTTAAACATTTCATTTAGTTTTGTTGTTAAGTGATTTTGATTTAATTTAATTTAATTTGATTTGATTTGATTTAATTTAATTTAGTTTCAACTTAATTTTATTTAATTTTAATTTAAATTGTAATTTTAGTTTAATTTTAATTTTAATTTAATTTTAATTTCAATATTTTAATTTTAATTTAATTGTTAAGGTGTTAATTTAATTTAATTTAAACTTTGACTTAACTTAATTTAATTTAACTTAATTCCAAGATTTTAAATTTGATTTTTAATTATTGGACCATTTAACATTTTAAGCTTTAATTCATTTAAGGGTTATCTTCTTTTAATTTTTAATTTAATTAGTTTAGATTATTATTTTATTTTTTTTATTAAGAATTAAATATTACTGAAGTGACTTATTTAGGGATTTTTTAAATTAAAGAATAAATATCCTCTTAATAATATCCCTATTTTAATATTGCAAATTTTAAATATATTCTTTCTAAAATTTAAATTATTTAATTAATTAGAGTTTCATTTTGATATTTTCAAAGTGTTTAATGGGTTTCTACCCTTTTAATTTCCCTAAGTTTCAATCATCCAAGAGAAAGTTAAAATCAAATATTTTACTCCCCATTTTGATTAAACCTAAAGTTTTAATTAAGGGTTAAAATTTTTAATTACACTTATGCCCTTTTAGGCTTATTTATTTCATAACTCACTAAATTGAGCTCAAATGAATTTAAAGTTTTTATGTCACCTCACTCACATGTCAATTAAGACATTAGAGGAGAAAATATGATTTTTCTCGAATTTAATTTATTTATATAATTATTTTTAGTAGAAAATAAGGATTTTCAAAGAAAATTCAACAAACATGACCAAGAAAAGGTTTCTGCTCTTAAGAAAATTATGGGATGTTTCTAATGACTAGAGGACCACTTCGACCAATTTTTGTGATTTTTTAATTATATCTTTTTATTATATTTATTTTGAATTTTAGAGTATTAATTAATTTCGAAATAAAATAAAAGTTGAAAGATAGATTTTATATTTTTCTTAAATTTCTCTAACCTCAAGGAGTCTAGAGAAACAAATTTTATATTTTTTGATTTTTTTTTTATTTATTAGAATTTTTTTAGTGAAGAGGTTAAAAATTCATTTTTTTATTATTAAAAATTACATTAAGCCTTTAAAATTCAATATCTCATCCTAGGGACTTAGGAAAAATACTTGGTTTATTCCTAAGTGATTAGGAGTCAAAATGTGACTTTTTTATGATTTTTAATATTTTTGTGATTTTTATTATTTTTTAATTATTAAAATATTAAAATTTTGTGAAAAATCAATTTTTTTGGAAAATTCTAATTTTAATTTTCATGAACTCCCCTGATATCAGAGAAGCTCCAAAACCATTTTTGTGAATTTTTGAAAAGTATTTTTGGAGTTATGAATTTTTAAAGTTCCATTTTGCTTATGAGGCTTAATCAATTCATTTGGTGGGGTTAATCAAGTCCAATTGATTTCAAAATTTTATGTAAGGTTCCTCTGATCGTAAAGTGCAATGGAAAATTGTTTTCAAGTTAATTTGGTGTGTAGTTAACCCTAATTAATTTAAGTTCAATTTTGAGAGTTTAGGCTAATTAAGGTTATTGTTAATGAATTAACTCAAAATATATTTTTCATAGGGTCCCCTAGTCCCAAGAAACATCACCAAATTTTCCTAGAATTTATTTTACAACATGCTAATTATTGAAATTAAAATACCTAAAATAGTGACATGAACTTGAAAAATCAGTAACTTTTCACAGAGATGGCCTCTGACCTTAAAAAATTCAGGGAATGTTCCCAAGATCAGAGGCTTCGAAAGCCCTATGGTCTCATGTCATGGTGAATTGTCTATGCAAATGGAGAATCAAAATATTGGAAATAGTAAATAAATTATTAAAAATAAAATACTCATCCAATTAACTTGATTTCTTTTCCACATTATTCTCCTCTGTTCACTGAGCAAGAGTGTATTTTTATTTTATTTTTGTGATTTTTCTATGCAAAGATATGAATTTTTGAAGTTCTGGTATTTAAATAATTCAAAAATACCCTAATTTTCTAATTATCAGACTCGGCGCCGCGTCATCCTACAGCGGATCGAAAACCCACGCGTCGCTCTGTGATTCGGCACCACCATCTGACTCAGCTCTCTAGGGGCCCGCAATTCACATTACATTTCGCTGTCCGGCTTGATCTCAACCGTCCGCTCGATACACGCGTGATCCAACGGCTCCTGGTCATCGTCTACGATTGGTGTGCACCCGTGACTGTCCACACTTAAACCCTAATATCTCTCTCGATTCTCAAAGGATTTTTAAGTTCTTATACTCTATCGATTCATCTTGAAGAGATGAACACATCCATACAGTTTATAGGCTATGGAATTAACCCAAATAAAATGGAGATTTGCTGGAAGCTCGGGAGGAAGAATGAGTTCATACCTTTGCTCAGAGAAGTGAAGCTTCGATATGAGGGTTGTATCACCTTTGATTGAGTCCAAACAAGCTCCAGATGAAGTCCTTGGCTCTAGGGAATTGTATAAGTATTAAAGTGACTAAGGCCGATCACAAAGCTTGGAGGCTGGAAGCAATGGCTGGCCTGGTGAGGGGGCTTTTGTTGGGGAACTTCTCCTCTTAGTCTAGTGAAGGTGTAGGGTCAATAAATTTGAAGATTGGCTCACTGTGGTGAAGTGTCCTATTTTTTGGGTGGATTTTCAACTCAGAAATTGAGCTATGTTAATGGGGATTAGGTCAAAGGAACACCGGGGATCAACTACTCTGGGTTAGAAGAAGGTCCTGGTGCAATTTTCGCAGAGTTTCCTTAAGGTCTGGTTCATCACCTTGTTTGACCGAGAGGTGAGTGGGTTTAAATGGAGGTGGTTGGAGGGCCTCCCAGGAGGGTTTAATGGCTTAGATCAACTGCCTTGGCCAAGGGAAGAACAGCCACAGTGGCCATTGGGCATGGGACATCTCAGCAAGTTCAAATTGAATTTTTTATTCAAATTAAGCCTCTCGGCCTGGTGGTTTCCGGCGGCTGTGGTGGCGGGCTGGCTAGGCATGGGTCACCCTCAGGGTGAGGGAAGTCAGTGCTTGAGGTTTGTGAGTTTAATTGACAAATGCCAAGTGTAAAGGAGTTGAATCAAAGTGGAAGGGGGAAGGGCTCATTTTGGGCTTGGCTTGGTCAAATGCATGGATTTGGGTTTGGTGCACCCACCAAGGCCCGATTTGAGTCGAAGGGAATCATATGGCTCAACCGAATCGGAGTGGAGAAGTCTCCATCCATGGTGAGGTGGCTAAGCTTGGTTTAGAGTGTGACATGAGTATGGTTAAAAGGATTAATGAAGGATTAAGAAAGAGGCCCCCTCCACTTTCCATAAATGACATGGTGAGGTGTAAAGTGACTCCCATGGCTTGCATATGGCTTATGCATGGCTCCATGGCTTCATTTGGCTTGGGAAAAGATTTGGTCAATTTCATGAAAGGGGATTTTATGAATTTTGGCATTTTAGTTGAAATTTGGATGAAGCTTGATATGGAATGGTTTAATGATGATTTTGAAACTTAGGGGTGATTTAAATCATAGGGAATGATGAGGGAAAATTTCATGTGGGCTTTTGAATTTGTTGGAAGTGGGCTTTTAAAAAGGTTTAAGAAAGTGGGCTTTTAGATTTTTAAAATGGACTTTTGGATGAAAGTTTTGTAAAGGACCATGCCAAATAAATGTTGGTCTTTAGTTTCGGGATGTATCATGAGTGATTTGGATAAGGTTTGGTGTCATTTGGAGTTGCAATGGGTTCAATTTGGGCTTTTTGGTAAAGGGGCCAAAGTGGGTCAAATTGGGCTAACTTAGGCTAAGGTTGGGCTAAGGTTGAATTTGGTGTAAAATTAGTGTTGAAAATTGTTTATGGGAGTGTTACAAAGAGTTTTCACATTTGGTTGGGCTCTAATTTTGGGATTTGGGCCCATTTGGGTTAGGTTTGGGCTTAGGTCAATTTAAGGGATTTTGGTTTTGGGTTAGGTTTGGGTGGATTTTAGGTTTAAATTTTTGGCAAATCAAGTTAGTATTTTGTTTGTGAGGATGTTAGGAAGGTTTTAGAAAAGATTTGGGGCCAATTGGGGTTGGGTTGGGTTGGTTTGGGCTAGGTTTAGGTCATGGGCCAAAATTGGGCCATAGGCTTCAAACTGAAATTGGGCCCAAATGTCAATCAAATTGGAGTTGGATTTGATCTAAATTGATATTAGGGATATTGAATTGAAGTTTAGAATTGAATTGGACCAAAATTGAGGTCAATTGGGGTGGTTTGGTTTGACATTGGGTTCACTTGGGTTAAAAATGGGTCAAATTGGGGGTTTTGGTAAAAGTGGGGTAAATTTGCAAAATTGGCTCATGGTTTAGTTGAACAAAATGAAATTAGGAATATTTGGGATTTTCTGGAAATTTTTGGAATTTTTTGAATTTTTGGATTTTTGGGGTAAAAGGGTATTTTGGTAATTTTTGGGGGGAGTTTAGGGGTATTTTTGGAAATTTTGGTATTTTTGGCCAAAGATGGTCAATTTGAATGGTGGGAAGTGTTTAGGATTGATTTTGAGGGATCTTGCGTAATTTAGGAAATTTTGCAAATTTTGGGTCATTTTAAGGGTATTTGGTAGGTTTGGTGGGTCCGGGGCCCCGGGGTCAAAAATTGAAATTTTGAAAAAAGGAAGATTGATCAAATGTGAGTGAAATGTGATCACTTTGGTTGGGCCATGAAGCCATATTAAGCCCATATGAGCCATGAGAGGACTCATTTGGGGCATTCACTATGTTGTTCCTAACCCTCTTAGCCAGGGGCTTAGGGGTTAAGGACCATCTATATGAATTACCTACATGAGTCAGGAAGTCAAGTTGGGTGAGATTGTGGTTTTAGGACTTGGAATCTGTGTAAGAGTGTAGTGTATGTGCAAGTCAACCCTCACTGCACCAGGCCACCCAAGGTATTCCTAAGGCCAAAAAGTCCCATAGGGAACTCATCCTTTAAACCTCCACATTTGATTTCAACCCTCTAGGAGATTAAGGGTCTACAATCAAGCTTGTGGGGTTTGCAGGGAGTTAACAAGTAGTTTGAATTTCTAAAGGGTGGGTTCCATTTCTAGTCCTCTAAGATTAGTCAAAGGAAAAGTCTAAGGCTAGATCCTAAGTACTAAAGAGAGAAGCAAAAGACCTCATCAAAAATGAGGTCAACAATCATCCGCAGATAAGTGGTTTGGTTGAATTATCCAATCGTGAAATTTAAATAATTTTGGAAAAAACTGTTAATCTAAATCGAAAGGATTGGTTAATTAAACTGGATAATGCTTTGTGGGCCTATAGGACTGCTTACATAACATCTATAGGAATGTCCCCATATATGTTGATTTTTGGAAAAGCTTGTCATTTACCTTTTGAACTTGAGCATAAAGCTTATTGGGCTATTAAATAGTTCAATTATAAATTGAAAGATGCTGCTGAAAAGAGATTATTGCAATTGAATGAGCTTAAAGAAATAATGCATGAATCTTATGAAAATGCTAGGATTTATAAGGAAAAGATGAAATTATGGCATGATCGGAAGAATCTTACCAAAAATCTCGTACTAGGACAACAAGTTTTGCTGTATAATGCTAGATTGAGAATATTTTCTGGAAAACTTAAGTCCAGGTGGATGGGTCCATTTATTGTGATAAAAGTTTATTCTTATGGAGCTGTAGATAATCAAGATCCTAAAATTGGAAAAATATTTAAAGTTAACGGACATAGACTAAAACCATATTTTTCGGTCAATAAATCTAAATATAATGATAATTTGATGTTGGGTCACTCAGAATGAGTTCTGGGTATGTCAGGCAGAAGACGTTAAAACAAGCGCTTTGTGGGAGGCAACCTATATTTATCGGTTTGCTTTTCTTTATGTTTGTTTTGTGTGTTTTGTTTGCTTTTTTTGGTTTGTTTTTATGTTTTTAATGGTAGTAATTTGGAGTTTTTAAACTTAAGTAGAGTTTATTCGACCTTAATTGATGATTAAGAGATGTTAGAATGAAAATTTGGACACATAGCGGACCTGTACTAAAATGTGCACTGGCGGCTAAGCGCCGACAAGTTGGCGCTTAGGCGCCACAGTTATAAAAAAATGTGAAAAATGTGGATCTAGAAGCCTAGATCATGGGGGAGAAGTTATGGGAGTTATTTAGAAGATTCTAAACTTCTAAGGGAATATTCTAGCATCTCCCAAGCCTATAAAAAGGACTAAACTTGATAGAAACACTTACCCTAAGTCCAAATTTCATTTCTGAAGTCTAAGAAGAAAATTTTGAAGAGCACCATGTCTTCCTGGGAGAACGAGATGAAGAAGAAGCATGATTTCGATAAAAGTAAGTTCATTGGTGATAGTGCTAAGGAGTTATTTAATGGATATCTGGCTGTCAGTATTCAAGGTATAGAAGAGATGATTGCAAAAATTGAAGCCTGAGTGATTTCAATGGAAGCAAAAATCAATGCTATTACCTTACAAATGGATCACATGGGATGGCAACTAAAGATGCAATTCAATCATTCGAGGTATGTGGAAGAAATAAATAAAGCAATGTTTGTGAAAAATAAATGGATTGAAGAAGATGATATAAGAATGAACAATGATCGCCCGTTCTATCAAATCTACATTCCTGAAGGGTCAAATGAGAATAATAGTAGTCCTGGTTATATTCCGCCTAATGGAGAGTGGAATTAAATGTGTTTTGTTTATATTTGTTTAGTATCTTAAAGTGTTATGTTAGTGTTCTTGTGAGTTCATGTTTGATGTGTTTAGTGTTTTTATATATGCCTGATGATGTGATGGGTACATCTTAGAGATGTATACTTATCAGTTTAATATTATAGTGTCTTGTATTTTGAGAATTTTATCATTTATGTTTGGATAGAAATTCTAGTGTTTTATTAAATGTTACGTTTATTTGAATATAAGTTTGTGTTTTGTGAAATTGGTATGGAATCAATAGTTATTAAACTTTGATTTGGAGTATTAGAAGACTTATGTGAGAGAATTAATTATTGTGGACTAATTAAGGGTAGATAACAAAGTGATTTAGTGCTTATACCTTAAATATAAAAATTTGGGTACTGGCGGCTAAGCGCCAGATTGCCGGCGCTTAAGCGCCAGATTGCCGGCGCTTAAGCGCCAGATTGGCGGCGCTTACGCGCCAGATTTCGTGGCCAAGTGCTGATAGTTCGCACTTATGTGCCAGTTCACGAAAATTGATTCCCGAAAGTTAAAAACCAGAAAATTGCCATTTTCAACCGCCCCATCATCTTCAACATTTGCTTTGCAGCAAAAGAGGAGCCTAGGGTATCATATTGTGGATCATTTAAGAGCCGATCTCAACAAAAATTGTTAGATTTGGATTCCTTGAGGTAAGAGCACTACTCCTAAGTAAAAATTCTTTATTATCACCATGTATTTTGAGTACATTATGGAAAATCTTAAAATCAATATTCATGGTGAAAATTTGAGGAAAAGCTTGATAAATTACTTGGATTTAGTGAAAATATCTTTTGGAAGATAATTTAGCAAGTTTAGTTTGATTTTAGAATTTATGGTGAATTTTTCGTGAATTTCTAGTGATGCCTCCAAAGTCAAAGCGATCTCGAGAGAAGACAAAGTTTGATTCTGACAAATTTGTTAGTTTGAAGGCTGAGGAACGATACGTCGATGCATTGCAATCACATAAGTTGATTCCTGAGTGAGTGTTTAGTAAGCCAGTGGAGGTGATTGAAGATATGATTGCAAGAAAAAACTAGTAGAATTACTGTTGCTTCTCCGTTGTTGCTGTTGTTTCTGTGGTAAGAGAATTTTATGCAAATTTACCTGCTGCAGGGGAAAATCAGGTGATGTTTAGGAGGCATGAAGTAAACTCTTCTTCAGGTGCAATCAATACCTTTTATGGACTACCTCCTGATATGTTTTGTTTTTATTCTAACTATCATCCTTCGGAAGGAGAATTAGATGAGATTATGGAGTTTCTGACTGATCGAAGAGGATTATGGAAAATTTTGCTAAACTCAACTGAATGAGTTCCACTCTTTCATTTAGACCGTGGGAAATCTCGTCAGCAACATGTGGGTTACATCATCCGAGGTATTCCCGATCATTCAATGAGACGTTTTAATTTAGTTGTGATTGTAGTTTTGTTGTTATGTTTGTGATTAAATTTTGAGTTGTTTTATATTTTGGAATGTTGTGGCGGTGAATTTTATCTTGCAATGACTTTTAATTTAGTTTTGGTTTCAGTTCAGGGACTATCCTAAAGGTTTTGGTTTTCATGCAACAGTTTTATTTATCATGCAAGAAAAGTAAAGTATAGTGCATGTAAGTAAATTACAATAAAATAAAAGCGTACCTGGAGGGTCCTCCCGTCATCCTAAGATGCACTTAAAACACATGTTAAGGCATTTAAATATTTCAACAAATACCTTGGTAAAGCTAAGGGAAGGGTTTTGGTTGTCTACCAAATTCCTAATCCTATAACTAGTCATCTCCTATGATGTTTAGGTTCTTGGTTTGATTTTAGGGATGATTTTCTTCATCAAAGAACAATTTGATTCAATTGTTCTTCTAAAACACCCCGATATATTGAGGAAGTGCTTAGGACGAGTCCTAAACATCTTTTCAATATTTCTGGGATTGTTTTGAGTCCAAGTAAATTTAGTTGCACAGGTGAATTAGTCATCCAGGAGTTTAATTAAACTTTGTTTATTGCTCAGTGAACTTAGGTATTTGATTACCTGATGAATGAAGTGACATCTCATTTAATACTCTATTTAAGAGTTATAATAATTAAAGCCCTTAAGGGCAAGTTGGTTTATCGAGAATCTTAATCATAATTAATTTAAGGTTTGAGTTAATGGTTTAAAGTGTTTTAATTTAATTATGAGGTTTTAATTAATAATTTTAAGTTTGGAATTGTGTTCAAATTATTTTAGATTTAATTCTTAATGATTTCGTTTAGGTTTGTTGTTAAATGATTTTAATTTAATTTAATTTAATTTGATTTAAATTTAAATTTAATTTAATTTAATTTTTAATTTAATTTAATTTAATTTTAATTTAATTTAATTTTATTTAATTTTATTTTATTTAATTTTTAATTTAATTTAACTTTAATTTAATTTAATTTTAATTTAATTTAAGTTAATTTTAATTTAATTTTAATTTTAATTTTAATTTTTATTTAATTAAATTTTATTTAATTTTAATTTTAGTTTAATTTTAATTTTAATTTTAATTTTAATTGTTAATTTGGATTATTATTTTAATTTTTAATTAAGAATTAAATATTGTTAAAATGACTTATTTGGGGATTTTGAAATTAAAGAATAAATATCCTCTTAATAATATCCCTATTTTAATAATCCAAATTTTAAATACATTCTTTCCAAAATTTAAATTATTTAATTAATTAAAGTTTCATTTTGATATTTTTAAAGTGTTTAGTGGGTTTCTACCCCTTAATTTCCCTAAGTTTCAATCATCCAAGAGAAAATTAAAATCAAATATTTTACCCCCCCCCCATTTTGATTAAACCTAAAGTTTTAATTAAGGGTTAAAATTTTTAATTACATTTATGCCCTTTTAAGCTTATTTATTTCATAACTCACTAAATTGAGCTCAAATAAATTTGAAATTTTTATGTCACCTCACTCAAATGTCAATTAAGACATTAGAGGAGAAAATGTGCTTTTTCTGAATTTAATTTATTTATATAATTATTTTTAATAGAAAATAGCAGTTTTCAAAGAAAATTCAACAACATGACCAAGGATAGGTTTCTATCCTTGAGAAAATTATGGGATGTTCCTAATAACCAGATGACCACTTGGACCAATTTTGGTGATTTTTTTAATTATATTTTATTTATTATAAGTATTTTGAGTTTTAGAGTATTAATTAATTATAAAATAAAATTAAAGTTAAAAAATAGATTTTATATTTTTTTTAAATCTCTCTATCCTTAAGAAGTTCAGAGGAACAAATTTTATAATTTTTTGATTTTTTTTATTTATTAGAATTATTTTAGTGAAAATGGTTAAAAACTTATTTTTTAATATTAAAAAATACATTAATCTTTTAAAATTCAATATCTTACCCTAGGGACTTAGGGAAAATATTTGGTTTGTTCCTAAGTGATTAGGAGTTAAAATGTGACATTTTTGTGATTTTTAATATTTTTATGATTTTTATTATTTTTTAATTATTAAAATATTAAAATATTGTGGAAAATGAACTTTTTTAGAAAATTCCAATTTTAATTTTCTTGAACTCCCCTGATATGAGAGAATCTCTAAAATCTTTTTTGTGAATTTTTGAAAAGTATTTTTGGAGTTATGAATTTTTAAAGTTCCATTTTGCTTATGAGGCTTAATCAACCCATTTGGTGGGGATAATCAAGTCCAATTGATTTCAAAATTTTATGTAAGGTTCCTCTAACCCTAAAGAGTAATGGAGAATTGTTTTCAAGTCAATTTGATATGTGGTTAACCCTAATTAAATCAAATTCAATTTTAGGGATTTAGGCCAATTAAGGTTATTATGTATGAATTAACTCAAAATATATTTTTCATAGGGTCCTCTGGTCCTAAGAAACATCACCAGATTTTCCTAGAATTTATTTTACAGCATGCTAATTATTGGAATTAAAATACCTAAAATAGTGACATGAACTTGAAAATTCAATAACTTTTCACAGAGATGGCCTCTGACCTTGAAAAATTCAAGGAATGTTCCCAAGATCAGAGGCTTCAAAACTATGGTCTCATGCCATGGTGAATTGTCTATGCAAATGAAGAATCAAAAAACTGAAAACAGTAAATAAATTATTAAAAAACTAAAATACTCGTCCAATTAACTTGATTTCTTTTTAACATCATTCTCCTCTGTTCACTGAGCAAGATGGTATTTTTATTTTATTTTTGTGATTTTTCTATGCAAAGATATGAATTTTCTAAGTTCTAGGTATTTAATTAATTCAGAAAATAGCCTAATTTCCAACTTATCCGACTCGACTCCGCGTCAACCTATGGCAGATCGAAAGCCCACGCGTCGCGTTCCCATTCGACGTCGCCACTTGAGTCAGCAGCCACGTGTCCCACGGTTCATGTACCATTGTGCCGTCCGACTTGATCTCGACCGTCAGCTCGATACACGCACGATCTAATGGCTCCTGGTCATCGTCTACAACTGGTGTGCACCCATGACCGTCCACACTAAAACCCTAAGATCTCACTCGATTCTCAATAGATTTTCGTGTTCTTATGCTCTATGGATTCGTCTTGAAGAGACGAACACATCCATACAGTTTATATGCTATGAAATTAACCTAAAAAAAATGGAGAATCGCTGGAAGCTCGGGAGAAAGAGTGAGTTCATACCATTGCTCATAGAAGTGAAGCTTCGATCTGAGAGTTGTGTCACCTTCGATTGAGTCCAAGCAAGCTCCAGATGAAGTCTCTGGATCTGAGGAATTGTCAAAGTATGAAAGTGACCAAGGCCGATCACAAAGCTTGGAGGCTTGAAGCAATGGTTGGCCTGGTGAGGGGGCTTTTACTGGGGAACTTCTCCTCTTGGTCTGGTGAAGGTGTAGGACCAATCAATTTGGAGATTAGCTCACTGTGGATTTTTAGCTCAAAAATTGAGCTCACAGAGAGAGTTTGTGGCTGGATTTCAGTGGGGATCAAGTTCCCTATGTCTGGAGAGGGGTCTGGAATGATTTTGGCAGAGTTTTGGTAAGGTTTGGTTCAACTATTTTTTTGGCCGAGAGGTGGTGGTGTTTAAATAAAGGTGGCTGGAGGGCCTCCCAGGGGGGTTTAATGACTTGGATCCACTGCTCAGGGCAAGGGAAGAACAGCTGCAATGGCCATTGGGCATGGGACAGCTCAGCAAGTTCAAATTAAATTTTTGATTCAAATTAAGCCTCTTGACCATGGGATTTTTCGGCAGCTGTGGTGGCTGGCCGATCAGGGTCAGGTCACCATCTTGACCAGTGGAGTCAGGGCTGGGATTTAGTGAACTCAATTGGCTTTGGACATGTGTAAAGTGGTTTGATTTAAATGGTATGGGGAAAGGGCTATTTTAGGCTTGGTTTGGTCAACTCATGCAAATGGGTTGGGTGCACCCTCCCTGACCTGGTTTTGGGCTTAGGGTACCATTTGGGTCAGCTGAATTGGAGTGGTGAAGTCTCCATCCATGGTGAGGGGGCTAAGCATGGTGTAGAGTGTGACATGAATATGGTTAAAAGGGCTTAATGAAGGACTAGGAAAGAATCCCCTCTTCTTGCCATTTATGGCTTGGTGAGGTGGAAAGTGGCTTCCATGGCTTCCATGTGGCTTGTACATGGCTCAATGGCTCATATTTGGCTTGGAAAAAGTTTGGCAATTTCATAAAAATGGATTTTAACGATTTTAGATATTTTGGTGGAAATTTGGATGAAGCTTCATTTAGAATTATTTGATCATTGGTTTAGGACTTAAGGATGATTTTAATTGAATGCATGATGAAGAAGAGTGTCATATGGACTTTGGATGAATTTTTGGGCTTTTGGATTTGGTGGAAGTGGGCTTTTAGAATGGTTTAAGAAAGTGGGCCTTTAGGTTTGAAAATAAATTGGTGGATGGAAATTTTGTGAAGGATCATGCCAAATAAATGTTGGGTTTACTTTTGGGAGGTGTCATGAGTGGTTTGGAACAAGTTTAAAGTGATTTTGAATTGAATTGGGTTTGATGTGGGTCTTTTGCTAAAGGGGCCAAAGTGGTTCAAATTGGGCTAACTTGGTTTAAGGTTGGGCTAAAGTTAGATTTGATGTAACATTAATGTTGAGAAATGTTCATGGGAGTGTCATAAAGAGTTTCCAACTTTGGTTGGGCTCTAATTTTGGGATTTAGGCCCATTTGGCTTAGGTTTGGGCTTAGGTCAATTTAAGGGATTTTGGTTTTGGGTTAGGTTTGGGTGGAGTTTAGGTTCAAATTTTGGGCAAATAAAGTTATTGTTTTGTTTATGGGGGTGTTAGGAAGGCTTTGAAATAGATTTGGGGCCAATTGGAGTTGAATTGGATTGGTATGAGCTAGGTTTAGGTCATGGGCCAAAATTGGGCCTTAGGCTTCAAATTGAAATTGGGCCCAAATTTCAATCAAATTGGAATTGGCTTTGGTCTAAATTGATATTGGGGATATTTATTTGAAGTTTAGAATTGAATTGGACCAAAATTGAGGTCAATTGGGGTGGTTTGGTTTGACATTGGGTTCACTTGGGTTTAAAATGGGCCAAATTGGGGGTTTTGGTAAAAGTGGTGCAAATTAGGAAAATTAGCCCATGGTGTAGTTGAACAAAATGAAATTGGTAATATTTGGGATTTTCTGAATTTTTTGGATTTTTGGGCTAAGAAGGGCATTTTGGGTATTTAGTGGGTATTGGGGGTACTTTTGGAATTTTTGGTATTTTTTGGCTATGGATGATCAATTTGAATGGGGGGAAATTTTTAGGATTAATTTTGAGGAATTTTGGGTAATTTAAGTGATTTTGTAAATTTTGGGTAATTTAGGTGATTTTGTAAATTTTGGGTAATTCCAAGGGCTTTTGGTAGGTTTAGTGGTGTAGGGCCCTGGGGTCAAAAATTGAAATTTAGGAAAAATGAAGATTCATCAAATTTGAGTAACATGGAATCACTTTGGTTGAGCCATTAAGCCATATTAAGCCTACATGAGCCATGAGAAGACTCATTTAAGGCATTCACTATGTTGTTCCTAACCCTCTTAGTCATGGGCTTAGGGGTTAAGGACCATCCATGTGAGTTATCTACATGGAACAGGAAGTCAAGTTGGGTGAGAGTGTAGTTTTAGGACTTGGAATGTGTCTGAGAGTGTAGTGTATGTGCAAGCCAGCCCTCACCAGACCAAGCCATCCAGGGTATTCCTAAGGCCAAGAAGTCCTATAGGGAACTCATCCTTTAAACCTCCACATTTGATTTCAACCCTCTAGGTGATTAGGGGTCTACAATCAAGCTTGTGGGGTTTGTAGGGAGTCAAGAGGTGTTTGAACTTCTAAAGGGTGGGTTCCACTTCTAGTCCTCTAAGATTAGTCAAAGGAAAAGCCCAAGGCTAGATCCTAAGTACTAAAGAGAGAAGCAAAAGACCTCATCAAAAATGAGGTCAACAAATGGACCCCCAATAGGTGTGGTGTGCTAACCAAGCACACCGCGCGTATTAACGTTGACCGAAGAGATCAACAAAACCAACACAGATGTCCAAGTGAAAAACTTAGGACGAAGTAGAAGAATTTTCGCTGGGGAGTATCAGGTATATTTCCAAGACCGGAGATTCCTAAACTCTCGCTAGGGAAAAGAAAAGGAGGTGAACTCCAAATCACAAGATCTGGGGAATTCAATTTAGATTTCATTTTACTTTTAAATTTCATGTTTCAATGTGTGATTTTGGATTTCGATTTGAAGTTTCATTTAAAAATTGATTTAAGGAAATTTTGAATTTGAAATTTGGATTTGAAATGAGAATTGAAACATGGGTTTCAACCTCGGCATTGCGAAGAGAACTAGAATTGAGGTACCAGCCTCGGAGTGAGAATCAGAGTTTAAGTATCGATTGAAAAGGATGAGAATCAGAATTTAGATACTGATCTCGAAATGAGAGTCGAAATTTAGGTACCGACCTCACAAAGGATGAGAATCTAAATTTAGGTACTGATCTCGAGAGTGTGATATTTGAAATTTAAGTATCAAACCTGAAAGAGAATCGAAATTTAGGTACCTACCTCGAAGGAAGAGAACTGGAATTTAGGTACCAGACTCGGAATTTAGAATTAAAATTTAGGTATCAATTCGAAAGAGAATCGAAATTTAGGTATCGATCTCGAATGAGAGTCAGAATTTAGGTACCAACCTCGAAAGAAGAGAACTGGAATTTAGGTACCAGTCTAGAAAATTTAGAATTGAAATTTAGGTATCAATTAGAAAGAGAATCAAAATTTAGGTATCGATCTCGAATGAGAGTCGTAATTTAGGTACCGACCTCGAAGGAAGAGAACTGGAATTTAGGAACAAGTCCAGAAATTTAGAATTGAAATTTAGGTATCAATTCGAAAGAGAATTGAAATTTAGGTATCGATCTCGAATGAGAGTCGGAATTTAGGTACTGACCTCGAAGGAAGAGAACTGGAATTTAGGTACCAGTCTCGGAAATTTAGAATTGAAATTTAGGTATCAATTCAAAAGAGGATCGAAATTTAGGTATCGATCTCGAATGAGAGTCGGAATTTAGGTACCGACCTCGAAGGGAGAGAACTAGAATTTAGGTACCAGTCTCAGAATTTAGAATTGAAATTTAGGTATCAATTCGAAAGAGAATCGAAATTTAGGTATCGATCTTGAATGAGAGTCGAAATTTAGGTACCGACCTCGAAGGAAGAGAACTGGAATTTAGGTACCAGTCTCAGAATTTAGAATTAAAATTTCGGTATCAATTCGAAAGAGAATCAAAATTTAGGTATTGATCTCGAATGAGAGTCGGAATTTAGGTACCGACTTCGAAGGAAGAGAACAGGAATTTAGGTACTAGTCTCAGAAATTTAGAATTGAAATTTAGGTATCAATTCAAAAGAGGATCGAAATTTTGGTATCGATCTCGAATGAAAGTCGGAATTTAGGTACCGACCTCGAAGGAAGAGAACTAGAATTTAGGTACCAGCCTCAGAAATTTAGAATTAAAATTTAGGTATCAATTCGAAAGAGAATCGAAATTTAGGTATCGATCTCGAATGAGAGTCGGAATTTAGGTACCGACTTCGAAGGAAGAGAACTGGAATTTAGGTACCAGCCTCGAAAATTTAGAATTGAAATTTAGGTATCAATTCGAAAGAGGATCGAAATTTAGGTATCGATCTCGAATGAGAGTCGGAATTTAGGTACCGACCTCGAAGGAAGAGAACTGGAATTTAGGTACCAGTCTCGGAATTTAGAATTGAAATTTAGTTATCAATTCGAAAGAGAATCAAAATTTAGGTATCGATCTCGGATGAGAGTCGGAATTTAGGTACCGACCTCGAAGGAAGAGAACTAGAATTTAGGTACCATTCTCAGAATTTAGAATTGAAATTTAGGTATCAATTCGAGAGAGAATCAAAATTTAGGTATCGATCTCGAATGAGAGTCGATATTTAGGTACCGACCTCGAAGGAAGAGAACTGGAATTTAGGTACCAGTCTCGAAAGTTTGAAAGATGACTAGAAGTTAGGCTCTAGCCTCGAAGAGAACTGGAAGTTAGGCTCCAGTCTCAAAGATTTATCTGTATGAAGAGGGACCCAGTCTCATGCCACCAGAACTAAGTTGAACAAAGTTCGTGGCTCCGTTTTAATAGAACTAGTCGATCCTCTAAGACACAGAAGAAAGAGAATTGAAAGGAGCTGGTAAGTGTACCAAGCTGAAAAGACTTGACTTAGCAATAAGTCGAGGAAAATATTCAAATTTCAAAAGAGTTTCAAACAGATTTCAATTGAGAGAAGAACTGAAAGGTTCAAATCAGAGGATTCAGATCGGAATTCAATTGAGTGTACCAAGCTGAAAAGACTTGACTTAGCAATAAGTCGAGGAAAATATTCAAATTTCAAAAAGAGTTTCAAACAGATTTCAATTGATAGAAGAACTGAAAGGTTCGAATTAGAGGATTCAGATCAGAATTCAATTTGAGTTTTAGATTCATTTTGTTTGTCCTTTAACGATCCCATTTCATTTTTTTTTGTTTATTTAATGTTCATGTGAATTTGAAGTTCATTTTAATATTCAGATTTTTAGGGAAAATTTTCATTTATTTTCTTTTCTTTTCTGTTCTTCGTTCAAAGTTCATTTAACTCTAATGGCTTTTCCCAGTCAATTTGCATAAAAAGAGGTGAAGGCAAAATATGACGTAGTCATTTTCATTCAAACTTGCTCGAAAGTACATCATAAAACTTGATCTAGTCATGATGACATTTTCCTCAGAAATTTTATGTCTCATACAATCCATGTAAATCCAAAACGGATTGTGTAAACTTTTTGCTGATCCATCCAAAAGCGTCTGTCAAAAATCCATGTCTGAATAGTAAGAAACATGGGTAATAACATCACCTTCCAAGCCACCCTTGGCAGGAATGCCGCATGGATGTGCATTGGAGGTGTACTATTCCCCACGTAACTCACAGCTCGTAGGGCCGGAGACTCTCCAATTCTGGATCTGGCTGAAAGTGGTAAGGCATTTTTCTCGTCGTCCATTCTTCTAAAAGTAACTGAGATCCGCTCCACGAGCACTCTTGGAATGCAATGCTTCGCAACGTCTGCTCCATTTCCTTTTAACACCAGGACGGAACCTACCGGTAGTGGTATCTCCACCGGCCCTTGGAACTCACCGGGGCCTGCAATCCGGAGGTCAGATCTGAACATGATGTTGAACTGGTTGACGAATGACACTGTGCAGAAGGATCTAACAAAGTCATGATGGTCTATATGCGGAGGTATGCAGTCGCCTTCCTTGTAGATGTTGATAATGCAGCTGTTGGATATGCAATCTGTAGGCAGGACCCTCCATGTTATCATCCTTTTCACCATTCTCTTGAAGATTCTTGGCATCGGATCCACCTCACTGCGATGGAGTATCCCTGGTGGATTTCCTTTTCTGTTTATGGCAAAATTGTAGCAACATCCGCATTGGATTGTAACTCTTCCCTTCCCTGGCATCCATCTTCGGGGTTATGAATATGTCTTTCCTCTCAGGGGGCCAGCTCGACCCATTTTCTGTAATTCAATGATGCAATCTACAATTTGTTGTTGCTCATAATCTGAGAAAACATCTGTATGTAGCTCGAGGCCTTCCAAGATGTTGACCCTCTTGTTTCCAATTCTTTCAAAGTATTCAAAGGTTTTCTTCTCAACTAATTGTATTTTCTCCAGCTCGTATTCCGGGATTATCTGAAGTCCTCGGTTTCTAGTAACATACTGCGGTATGTATGGCTCAACCCCAGCACGTTCTTCTGCATGTCTCGGATCCTCGGGGATAGTCTCCGTAGGGACATCCTTCGGGGTTGCTTTCGCAACAAGACTCTTCGGATCCGGTACATATGCTCGGCGTCGAGGTACCGACTCTATTTCTGCTTTTCTTGGTATTTCTTTTATCAGTTCCGACCTTCTTGGAATTGACTTTCTTCTTTCTGGTTCCTGATGAACCGGTCTCCTTGGAGCATTTGCACTAACAGTGTCCACTGTCTGTTTATATTGATCTTCCACTAACTTGGTCAACATTTTGCGAATGTGACGATTCTTATTTCTTCGCAGGGTAGCAGTAAGAGTAGCTCTCCTTACCCCTTGAATTTCAATGGGCGCGACACTGACAAGCCTACCCTCTGTTGTGGCAACCATGGACTTAACTTTCTTATCTTCTCTGGTTGCATGCGCTGCGTTTGCTTTTCTTTTCTTGTTGCTGGATTGGTGGCTCGGGCCACCCATGTTCATCACTGTATGGTCGTGAAGTTCTTCTCGATCAACTCGGGATCCAATCATTTTCTTTGTATTGTAAGTCGGCCGGTATGAAGTCCGAGTCAATCTCTATCACTCGCTCCATCCCTCACCCTCTTTTCATCAAGTGCTAGACTCAAGCCATTTCTAAAGTTTAGAACCAACCGCCCGTTCGACATTTCCCTGCAAAAAAATAAGGAAATGATCAGGGGTTGTACTAAGAACAAGAACAATAAGAAGAAACACTTAAAAATTCTTATTCACTTCTTTTAAATTTAAAGGAAGTAGGAAGAGATGAGGAAATATCAGGAATGAAGGAAATATTGGCATTTTATTATTACGATTTCCCATGTTTTCTTTTTAACATTTTCGTTGATGAGGTTTTTTTTATCATCCATTTTATTTTGTTTAGTTTAATATTATTGTAATCATGTCAATCTTTCCCGTAAAAAATTATTATAAAAATATAAAAATATAAAAATATAAAAAAAATTAAAAATATAAAATATAAAAAAATTGTATTTTATTCCTTGTTTTATGTGAAGATTTGGTTCTGAGGGATTAATACCTTTAGATTATGAATTAGAAAGAACAATTAGAAAAATTAAAAAGGGAAAACAAATTCAAAAATTTTAAGAAATGGCTAGTTTACAAAATCCAATTGAACTTAATGATCAAAATGTTTATAAACCATTAAGGGATTATGCTAACCCTACAGTTGATGGACTTCATAGTAGTATTCAAATACCAACTGTAGATGCTAATTCTTTTGAACTTAAATGGTTTATTATTCAAATGGTGCAAAATAATCAATTTGGTGGAACACCAAATGAGGATCCAAATTTACATCTTGTTAGTTTTTTAGAACTTTGTGCTACCTTTAAATATAATAATGTTTCTGATGATGTTATTAGACTTAGACTCTTTTTTTTTCTTTAAGAGATAAAGCAAAGATGTGGTTAAACTCATTAGCGAATGGTTCTATTAAAATATGGGCTGAAATGGCACAAAAATTCCTTGCTAAATATTTTCCTCCATTTAAAACTGCTAAATTAAGAAACGATATTACTTCATTTAGTCAATTTGACGGGGAGACAATATATGAAACTTGGGAAAGATTTAAAGTACTATTAAGAAGATGTCCTCATCATGCTTTACCTGATTGGTTAATTATTCAAACATTCTATAATGGATTAATTGGATCTTTAAAATCAATTATTGATGCTGCTACTGGAGGTTCTTTAATGTTTAAATCATTTGAAGAAGCTTACACTTTAATTGAAGAATGGCTAATAACAATTTTCAATGGCCTTCCGAAAGGATTAATCCTAAAAAGATGGCAAGTATTCCTGATAATGAAGCCTTTTCTATTTCAGCTTCGCAAGTAGCAGCAATGTCTAAGAAATTAGATAGTTTTACAATTAATATTTTGCAAAATAACTCTGCTAATATTGAAGATTCTCAAACTATTAAAACTTTACAAGCTATTGCAAGTAAAAATAATCCTTATTCAAATTATTATAATCCTAGGTGGAAAAATCATCCTAATTTTAACTGGAATAATTCACAACAACAATGGGGTAATAATCAATCTCATCCCACTAGAAATTGGAATAATCAAGTTAATCCAAATTTTAAACCACCTGGATTTAATAATCAACTGAAAAAGTTATCAATAGAGGAATTAATATTACAAATGAATAATCAATTACAAAATCAAAATACTGCTATTCGTAATATTGAAAATCAAATGGGGCAAATTGCTACTTTAATTAATAATAGACATCTAGGAACACTTCCTAGTAATGTTGAAATTAATTCAAAGAAAACTGGAAAAGAACATGAACAAGCTAATGCTGTGCAACTTAGAAGTAGAAAGGAATTAAAAGAAAGAATGTAGAATGAAATTGAAAAAGAGATTGAGGTTGAAGAGATTGAAAAACCTAAAGAAACTCTCTCTCCTAGTCAAGATCGGACAGTTATACCTGTAAATGTAGAAGTTGAAAAACCACCACCACCTTTTCCTCAAAGACTTAAACAGCAGAAACTTGATCATCAATTTTCTAAGTTCTTTGAAATTTTTAAGAAACTTACTATTAATATACCTTTTGCTGAAGCTTTGGAACAAATGCCAACTTACGCAAAATTTATGAAGGATATTTTAAGCAAAAAATGAAAATTTGAAGCTTTTGAAACTGTTGCACTAAGTGAAGAATGCAGTGCAATAATTTAAAAGAAGTTACCTGAAAAGCTTAAGGATCCTGGAAGTTTCACTATACACTGTACTATTGGAGAAAAATTTTGTGGAAAAGCTTTATGTGATTTAGGAGTAAGTATTAATCTCATGCCATTTTCTATCTTTTGAAGATTAGATTTAGGAGATATTACTCCCACCACCGTAACCCTTCGGTTAGCGCGATAGATCTATCACTTATCCTAAAGGAGTTATAGAGGATGTACTTGTTAAAGTGGATAAATTTATCTTCCCTGTAGATTTCGTAGTAATTGATATGGAAGAAGATAAAGAGATACCTATTATTTTAGGGAGACCTTTTCTAGCTACCGGACAAGCTATGATTGATGTGCAAAAAGGAGAAATAATCATGAGAGTTAATGATCAAGAAATTAAATTCAATGTTCTTAAATTAATGAAGTACCCTGATAAAGAGAAATGTTATCGAATGGATATATTTGATTATTTAATTGAAAAAAATTATCAAGAAAAATGTAATGTCATTTCTGAAGAAAATTTTGATTTTTAACTGATGAAGATGAAGTTGTGGAAGAAGAAGAGACTTATTTTATAAAAGATAATTGAAAAACTTTAGACATAACTCAAAATGATATACTTTACCATCAATAGAAAAAGTCCCTGAACTGGAATTAAAAATGTTACCATACCATTTAAAATATGAGTTTCTTGGAAATTCGTTAACTTTATCTGTTATTATTTCTTCTGAAATTAGTACAGATCAAGAAGAAAAACTTATAGGTGTGTTAAAGAATTATAAGAAAGCTTTTGGTTGTACTATTGCTGATATAAGAGGAATAAGCCCTTCCATTTGCATGCATAGAATCTTAATGGAAGAAAATTTTAAACCAACTATAGAATCACAAAGGCGATTAAATCCTATCATGAAAGAGGCTGTTAAAAATGAAATTATTAAATGGTTAGATGCTGGTATTATTTATCCTATTTCGGATAGTCAATGGGTAAGTCTTATTCATTGTGTTCCGAAGAAAGGAGGAGTAACTGTCATTGTTAATGATAAAAATGAACTTATTCCTACAAGACAAGTTACTGGATGGTGAATCTGTATTGACTATAAGAAATTAAATAAATCCACTAGAAAGGATCATTTTCCTTCACCTTTCTTGGATCAAATGCTTGAGAAACTAGTTGGACACTCATGTTTCTATTTCCTGGATGGATATTCTAATTATCATCAATTACTTATTGCTCCTGAGGACCAAGAAAAGACAACATTTACAAGTCCTTATGGAACATTTGCTTTTAGAAGAATGCCTTTTGGTTTATGTAATGCACCTGCAACTTTTCGAAGATGTATGATGTCAATATTTTGTGATTTGATTGACAAAGGAATTGAAATATTCATGGACGATTTTTCAGTCTTTGGAACTTCTTTTGAATCTTGTTTGGAAAATATTTCCAAAGTTCTGAAAAGATGTGAAGAAACAAATTTAGTTCTTAACTCGGAAAAAATGTCAATTCATGGTCACAGAAGGCATTGTACTTGGTCACAAAGTATCACAAAAGGGATGGAAGTTGATCAAGCAAAAGTGAAAATTATTGCTGAATTGCAACCACCTACTACTCATTATCGATGTGAGAAGTTTTCTAGGTCATGTCTGGATTTTATAGAAGATACATAAAGGATTTTTCTAAAATTGCTAAACCTCTTTGTCATTTATTAGAAAAAGATGCAAAATTTGAATTTAATAAAGAATGTATTAATGCTTTTAATATTCTTAAAGAAAAATTAATATCTGCACCTATCATTGTTACACCTAATTGGGAGAAATCTTTTAAATTAATGTGTGACGCAAGTGATTTTGCAATTGGAGCTGTATTAGGACAAAAATATGAGAAAATTTTCAAAGTTGTTTATTATGCTAGTAAAACTCTCACTAAAACACAAAGAAATCACACTACCACTGAGAAAGAGCTTCTAGCTATAGTATATGCCTTTGATAAATTTAGACCTTATCTTCTTGGTACTAAATGCATAGTTCATACTCGATCATTCTGCTATTTAATATCTATTATCTAAGAAGGATTCTAAACCTAGACTGATAAGATGGGTTTTACTTCTACAAGAATTTGAATTTCAAATAGTAGATAGAAAAGGAACTGAAAACCAAATTGCTGATCATTTGTCTAAAATTAAAAATGATATTATTTCGGAAGAAAATATAAATGAGAAATTTCCAGATGAATCTTTATATGCTATTCAAGAATATAAAACACCTTGGTATGCTGATATTGTTAATTATTTAGTTAGCAATATTTTGCCTTTTGACTTGGATAACAAATTTAATAAGAAATTTAAATATGATGCTAAATCTTATATCTGGGAAGAACCTCATTTATTTAAAATTGGAAAATATTCTATGATTCGAAGATGTGTACCTTATGAAGAAACTTTTGCTATTATTCAAAAATGTCATGATTCTGATTTTGGAGGACACTTTGGCATAGATAAAACTGCTATTAATTTATGGTAAACATTGTCACTTACCTGTAGAACTTGAGCATAAATCTTATTGGGCGATAAAGGAGTTTAATTTTAATTTGAATAAAGCAGGAGAAAAATGATTGTTGCAATTAAATGAGATGGAAGAAATAAGAAATGAAGCATATGAAAATACGAGGATTTATAAAAAGAAAATGAAGATGTTACATGACATGAAAATTTCAGGAAAAGTTTTTGAACCTGGACAAGAAGTATTATTGTTTAATTCTCGTTTAAAACTTTTTCCTGGAAAATTAAGATCTAAATGGATTGGACCCTATATAGTTGAGAAAGTATACCATTATGGAGCTGTGGATATTAAAGATCCCAAAACAGGAAAAATTTTTAAAGTAAATGGATTAAGATTGAAGCCTTATTTGGGAGACATTAAAAAGATTTATAAAGAGGCTTATAAATTGATGCTTATAAGTCTTTATTGACTTAGGCTAAAAATTATTCTAAAAATTATTTTAAAGAGGCTATAAATTGATGCTTATAAGTCTTTATAATGTAAGGTTATGCCTCGATCTTGATTAATTTTATATTACTTTAGAAAAATTTGATGCTTATAAGTCTTTATTGACTTAGGCTAAAAATTAGTTTAAAGTATGTAAGATTTAAATATTGGATCACTCTATTTTGAATATAAGTAAAAAGGCGATCAAGTTAAACTTCATTATGATTGCTTTCGATGTGAGTTGTTGAGTCTAAATTACTCTTACCAGTATAGTATACCTATCTTGGAGAACAAAATTTTGAAATTTGACGATTAGGCGAAACGGAGTTGAACATAGTTCCGGCACCTAGGCGCCAGAATTTGGTGCCTAGGCGCCAGAATTTGGTGCCTAAGCGCCAGAATCAGCTATGTATCAATAGGACCGGCGCCTAGGCGCCAGATTCGGCGCCTAAGCGCCACAGTTACTGGGATGTGAAAAAACCAAAATTTTTCAGTTTTTCACACTATTTTCCCTTATAAATTAACCTATTCTCTTCCCTAACCATCAATCAATCAGAATTACGTCCCTTGCACTTCATTCTTGAGAGATTTGAGAGAATTTTGAAGAAATGGAAGGAAGAAATCAGGGAGAAGAAGTTAGAGACAAGATTTCTAAGGATCCTCAACCCTACTTTAATGGTTTCATCGCTGTAATTTTAGAAAAAATCTCTAATCGTTTGGATAAGTTTGAAGTGGATTTTAAAAGAATTGGAGATCGCCTTCATGAGATGTTTCATCAGATTGAACATCTAGAATAGCAAATGAAACTTCAGTTTGATCATTTTGCGGCTTATCAAGATGCTCAAGTTGAAATGTATGCGAAGAACAAGTGGATTGACGAAAAGACGGCTACGGATTTCCCGAGAGCGTTAGTGTTCTTTCCAAGTAGAATTCACAATTTCCCTTGTGAAGATTGAATATTCTGGTACTGGGTTAGTTATTATATGGTTTGTTGAGTCATTGTATCGATTTAGAGAATCGATTGTGTTTGTTTGTGTATTCGCTTTCATGTTCATTGTGTGTTATTTTTGCTTAGAAATTATTGTGTTTGAGTGTGTATTAGGAACTTGAATCAAGTATAATACTTATCTGGAATGTATTGAGTCAACATTGAAGATTAAGAATGGAATTTAGTGAGTTTGATGTAAACTTAGTGTTTGATTGGTGGATTTAATATTTAATTTTTAAAATTTTTGGAAAATGTTATGGAATTTAGAAACTGAAGCCCTACTCTAATATGAGTAATTGGAATTTGAATTTATGAATTTTGGTGCAAAATTGAATTTAAAAATAATTTTTTGTGAAAGGCGAGTCTGGCGCCTAGGTGCCAGAATTCGGCGCCTAAGCGCCGGTTCGGCCTGCTACCCGAAAATTACCATTTAAACCTCCAAAAGCCATTTTTGACACCTAAGCTTCATCTTCTTCCCTATTTTCGAAAAAATACACCCTTTGGATCCATTTTGAGGTCAATACATTAAGAATTTGACCACGAAAAAACTTGATTTCATCATCTCAAGGTCAGATCTACACTTTAAACCATTTATTTTCGATTTTCACCATAGATTTTCCTAGTTTTTGCTAAGAAACGAAATTTTGAAAAAAAATTTGATTTTTAGTGATTTCTTTAGATTTTTAAACTTATTTTAAGTTTAATAAACTTAAAAAGAGTTTAAATCTTTGATTCCTAAATTTGTTCTTGATTTCTTTCACGTTTAGATGGCTCCAAAATTTAAGCGCGGAAGGGACGAGAAAATTTTGATAGCAGCAAATTTCTAACTGTGGCTGCGCATTTTCGTTTCCACAAACTGGCGTCGTCGAGAAAGTTCATCTCGGAACAAAGTTTTTATCATCCTGGGGAGATGATCGAAAACACTATCATTGCACACAACTGGCAACGATTTTGTTACTTCACTGCTATTGCTGTTATCTCGGTTGTTCGAGAATTTTATGCAATTTTTTTGGATGCTGATGATTCTGAAGTCTTTGTTAGAGGAATCGGAGTAGGATTTACTCCAGAAAGAATCAACATATTCTATGGCCTGCCACCGACGATTGAGTGCTATTATTCGGATTATCACCATCCGAGGGTGATTTGGATATGATTATTGCCTATTTGACTGACGGTACTGGATCTTGGAAGATCAGGAACGGCAAAAGGGTAAATTTCAAATCTTCCAAGCTAAATGGTATTTCAAAAGCATGACACTATTTCATTTCTGCGAGATTGTTACCTTCCAATCATCTGAGTGAAGTAACTAAAGATCGAGCGATCTTGAACTACTGTATTGAGGAGAGGAAGCCTATAGACGTTGGCAGTATGATTTATGAATCTTTGGATTCTATTGCGAGATCCAGCACTTCTGTTGGATTGGGATTTCCTTCTTTGATTTATTCGTAATGTGTTAATGATGGAGTCAGTGCTGATATTTCTGAGGAGAAGTTAAAGACTACCAAGCCATTAGGCAGGAGAGTGTTAGTATCCATGATTGTCTTCGAGGGAAGAGATCGACCGCTCCTTCTACTTCTGCATATACTCCAGGTAGACCTTCTACTTCTCACCCCTCTACTTCGAATTCGAGCCACCATCTAGTTTCGGGAGTCCATGCATGATCGCTTTTAGAGCAAGCAGCAGGAGTTGTTTCGACTCACTGCAGGATAGATACTATCGACAAGAAACCGGATCATCTTTCCGACTATACCCGGAGGAAGAGTAGTTACGATGCGAGTATGATGAAGCCCTAGTCGGATTTCCGAAGGGTAAACATGATGTGAGTTTCCCTACTTTTCCTAGCTTTACACCATTTATTGATCCTAAGGACGTTGAGTTTTCCTTTGGTGATGATGATGACGATGAGGCGACAGCTAGTGATTAGTAGTAGAGATCTTTATGTAGTGCTACTCTGTTGTTTGTTTGTTTTGTATGGATTGTTTGTTAGTTTTATGTTTGATGTATGTTGTTTAGTTTATGTACTTATGTGGATGGATTCTGTGGTTAAAACATTTTTAGTATATTGTGTTGAGACTGATGTAAGAGTTAATTTATATGTTTGTTTTAGTCTACTATTTAGAACTTAGTAATTTTGATGTGCTTTAATTTTGTTTCAAATTTAGTATAATCAAAAATTAGCCTGCTTACTTTTTTATACATGCTTCAATTTTATCTTAATTATTCATAAAAGCATGTTTAGAAAGTTAATTTTTCTTTTTAAGATTGTTTTTACATACTTATAAAAGTTCTTATGATTTTCTTTCTCTCATACTTTCAAAATTTTCATAGTGCACCAAAACTTAAGTTTGGGGGAAGGGAAATACATTCAAAATTAAATTTTATTTGTCCTTAAAGAGCTAATATTTTCTTAAAAATAAAAACTTTTTAGCATAACATAAGGAATAAATAATTTATTTGAGACTACTTTTATTTTTGAAATTATAAACAATTTAGTGAAATTAACTAAAGTTTTACTAACTTTGATTGATTTTAAGAATAGAATTATTTAACTTAAGGAAGAATAAAATTAAAGAATTTTTCTATTCATGATAGAAATGATAGAATTTAGAAATATTAAGTAATAAAAAATTATCACTTGAAAAAGAAAAGATTGAAAATTTTTTTGAATTCTTATTTATGTTATAATAATTAAGTGAAAATGTATAAGTTTTAAAAATATAAGTTAAGAATAGTGAAGTTCAAAACCATTAACGGGCTATCCGGATATAGTAATCCTCTATATATATATATATATATAAAAGACAAAAAAAAAGAAAAAAAAAAGGAAAAAAAAAGAAAAGAGAGGAGAAGCTTGAGGAAATGCCTAATCAAAAATTGGCTTCACTTGAATTATCTTATAAGAAGAAAACTAGTTACATATCTTACTTAATTTTTATACATGAATATTCATTTAAAAACGATTTTTCAAGAAAATCTTTTTCTTGTAAATAATCTATGAGATCTTAATATAATACGCTTCTATTATTTTCGAAATGAATGAAAAGTTTATAATCTTATGATTTAGTAGTTGAATATTCTTTAAATTCTTAAAATTAAACCTAGTTAGTGAAATTAGGTTAATAATTTACTAAAGACTTTATAAAATCAAAAATTATAAGGAATCTTAAATATTTATCTTTTATTCCAAAGGTTATATTTTATATAGTAAAAAGAGTTACTTGAGGATAAGTAACGTTTAAGTTTGGGGGATTTTGATCCATGAAGAAAAATTCATATTTTTATGCCTTGATTTTTATCAATTTCTAAGGATACTATGCTTTAATGAAAGGTATTTTTGCGTTTTTGGATGTAGGTGATGTAAAAGATCTAGAAAAGGAAAAGGAGCAAAAGGGAGAAAAAATGGAGCAAAATACAAAAAGAAAAAAAAATATGGCCTGGTGCCTAGGCGCCAGACTCGATACAGAAACTGTCAAGTTTTTGACGACTTTTGGACGGTTATTTTGACGGAGTGAGCAGTTATTGGACATTCTAGAAGATTGGCAGTTGTTCCTTTATAATAGGACATGTGATACATTGCATTTAGACGCTCCAAAACAGTTTTAAACGCGAAGAGGTGCGAAGAACTGGACGCGGTGTCCGGTGCCTAGGCGCCAGACCGACCTTCTAGAAGATTCATTGAATTTGGACATGTTTTGAAGAGGTGCCTCAAGGAAACCCTTGGAGTTTATATATAGGAGTCCACTCCTTCAGAGAAAATGGCCCCCCATTCACCCCACCCCCTCTAGCCTCCTTAGAGAGAGAGAGAGTTTAGAGAATTAGAGAGAGAAATTTAGGGCTACTTTTGTTTAGTTTAGTGAGTTTACTTTCAAGTTGTAGCATCTGGAGTTCATTACACTATGGAGTCAGGAGTCAGAAGATCTATAGAAGGAATATTTGAGATAAGTATTTTTATATTTGATTTAAAGTTTATTTATTATGTTTTGTTGTTTATTTTCAAAATGTTTTGAGTAGTTAGTTTACTTTCTTCTTTCAATCATGAAGGGATAGATAAGATAATATAAAGATTCGATGGAGAATTAAAATTCAAAATATTTTCAAAAACATTGTGATGACATTAATACCTGATCTTACTTTACTTTTTAAAATGGCCATTTAAATTTTTAAAACCTGTTGATGAGTTCTGAAACCTTGAAGGAGAAGAACTCTTAACTTGTAAATGTCACATGAATCCTTGGGTAGTCGAAGGCCATGTGCGGGCTATTCAAGGTGAAGTGCAAATAAATAGGAAGATAAGATTTAAAGGGCGTAGAATTGATAAGTTTTTAGAGTGACAGGCTAAATTCTTATAATTTGATTTATAGATCATGAATGGGTCACTAGTAGGGCCGACCATAGCCACTGTTGGACATCTAGTAGTGAGAGACTAGATTAACTCATTACTACTAACAATACAACCGGACCTGATCTGTAAGTTAACCAATGTTCTTTCCACCTGGATCAAAGGGTAAAGAATAGGAATGCTTCTATTTGGCACAATACCATAAATCAAATTCTCCAACGAATATTAAATTATCTTAAAAATCTTGGATTAATTGAAGGAAAGAAAGTTGTTATTTTATATAGTTTTCATAAATCATTCTCTTAGTATTATTTTCTTTAATTGCATCTAGTAAATTAATAGTGATTTATAGTTAATTTAAAGGATAAAAAAATATTTTTAAAATATAATATTTAGAAAATTTATTTCTATAATTTTTCCCCGTGGAATCAATACTTGGGTTATAATAGAAAACCCTATATTACTTGAAACGATACGTATACTTGCGTAGTACCCCTAGTGTGTAAAGTAATTTCTAAAATTTACAATATTTTGATTTATACACTAGCAGCATATTATAAATTGAGTCAAGCTTTGGCCATCTTTTGGAAGCATATATTATTGTGTTACTTACGGTCGGGTCAAGTTTTTGGCGCCGTTGCAGGGGAAGCTTCGGTAAGAACTTTAGACTTGGAAAATTGTAGTGTCGTAAAAACTGTTTGTGTGAAAAATAAGGTGTTCGTGAAAATGTTTTGTTGTGTTGAATATATTTTATCTATTATTTGTTTAATTGCTAATGTACTGTTTCTTGTGCTCTGTATGCGAAACAAAAAATCTAAAGGATTTGTGCCTTATGATCCCGAGTTAGAAAAATGGAAAAAATTAAAAAAAAATAGAAGGGACTCGAAAAACTATAAATGGAAATGGAAAACTTTCAAGATAATAACTTAGAAAATCATCATACTTCATTGAGGGATTATGAAAATTCTACGACAGATGAAATTCACTCAAGTATACAAAACCCTGTCATAGAAGCTGACTCATTTGAAATAAATCCTGAGATTATCCAACTGGTGCAGAACAATCAGTTTGGGGGAACTCCTTTGGAGGATCCCTATTTACACTTATCTAGTTTTTTAGAACTTTGTGCTACATTTCATTATAATGGCATGTCAGGCAATGCTGTTGTCGGCATTATTTTTTAGGTCGTGTTTTATTTTGAAGAGGGGTCGCCTAACAGAAATCTGTCGGCGAATTTTTAATTTAATTAAAATAAATAATTTGAAAAGTAGTATTTGATTTTGAAAATAATTTTAAATTTGAAGGTTTTAAGATATGAGATTAAACCGAGCTCACATCGCAAATAGTTTATATAAACGAGCACCGCACCACAAACCGTGTATCTATCCCTAAGGATAGACACACCGCTCGATGGTGGGGCTTCGATTAAATAAACTAGAAGATTAGTGACATCCGTTTGGTCCGCGAATCAATTTTATAAGCCGACAAGTTTCCCTCGCTTAATATGAAAACATTAAACGGGGTTTATATTACACTGGGTTCTTTAAAATTCCCTATAAGGGCAAGCCCCTATAGTTAATTACATCTTAAGTGACGGGAATCACCTAAGAAAACTCTCGATAATAATCAATGATTCTGCTCTCAAGAATTTCAAAGTTTAAGGTTTTCAAAGATTGAATTTTGGAATTTCAATAGGGAATGGATCAAATTTTGGAACATTTTGTTTTGTGAATCCAAAGGAAGAAAGGTAGGAGAAATCACTGATTCGAAGTGAACTTCGATAATTTCCCGACTATCCTATTGTTTGTCTTGAATTTAGGAAAGTCCTAATGTTTATTTGATATTTCAATCTTGCCAATTTCAATTAATTAGGGCTTATATTTGTATGATAAAATCAAACAAATAGCACTAGAAGATGTGAGGGTTTATTGTCGTATCGGACGACTACCTCGGAATCCTAAGACCGGTTAGGGCTTAATTTGCAATGCAAATGCCTAACGAAGAGTTGAGGATTTATGTCGCACTAAGCAAGCTACCTCGAAGTCCTATGGCTTGGTTGTTTTAATTCTAGGAAAGTTTTGCTGAAGTAGACTCGAGTTTCGCTGATGACGATGGTCGTGCTCGCCCACCATGCTCCGAGCTCCTTGTTGTTGCAGAGGTTTAGTTTTAGAAATCATAAATCGGGAGTTGAGAAAAGTGTTTTGGTTTAGAGAAGTCTTAATTTCCAAGTGTTCTTGTGTTTTAATTAAAACAAATCTTAAAGTTGATTATAACGACACCGGTTAAGATCCCACGGTTCCATCCTTCCAGGCATCATTATTTTTATCGGATTCACTTAGTCCGGATGAATTTGCTAAACTCAACTAAATGAGTTCCACACTTTCATTTAGACCGTAGGAAATCCCGTTAGCAACACGTAGGTTACATCATCCGAGGTATTCCCGATCATCCAACAGGACGTTTTAATTTAGTTGTAATTGTAGTTTTGTGTTCTATTTGTGATTAAATTTTGAGTTGTTTTATATTTTGAAATGTTGTGGCGGTGAATTTTATCTTGCAATGACTTTTAACTTAGTTTTGGTTTCAGTTTTAGGGTCTATCCTAAAGGTGTGGGTTTTCATGCAATAGTTGTTTTATCATGCAAGAAAAGTAAAGTGCATTTGCAATAAAGTAAATTGCAAGAAAGTAAATTGCAAGAAAGTAAATTGCAATAAAATAAAAGCGTACCTGGAGGGTCTTCCCGTCATCCCAAGCTGCACTTAAAACACAATTAGAATATTTAAGCAAGTTCCTAGGTAAAGCTAAGGGAAAGGTTATGGTTTTCTACCAAATTCCTAATCCTATAGCTAGTCATCTCCTATGACGTCTAGGTTCTTTGGGTTTTTGTTGTTTGAGGACGATTTTCATCATCAAAGGACAATTAAGTCCAATTGTTCTTATAAATATCCTATCATATTGAGGAAGTGCTTAAGAAGAATCTTAAACATCTTTTCAATATTTCCGGGATTGTTTTAAGTACAAATGAATTTAATTATATAAATGAATCAATCGTCCGAGGTTTTCAAGTTTTGTTAACTTGCTCGAGTGAACTAGGGCATTTGAATATCCTATGAGTGAAGTAACATTTCATTTGACGTTTAATTTAGGAGTTATAATAATCAAAGCTTTCAAGGGTAAATTAGTATTCAAATGATTTGGTTTAAATTAAAGAGTTTAAATTTGGAATAGTGTTCAAGTTGTTTTATATTTAATTTCTTTTATGTCTTAGGTGATGTTATATTTAATTCAATTTAATTTAATTGAGTTTTAATTTAGTTTAACATAGTTCAATTTAATTTGATTTGGTGTTTAATTAATTTGATTTAATTTAATTTAATTTAATTATTTAATTTAATTTAATTTAATTTAATTTTAATTATTTAATTTAATTTAATTTAATTGTTTAATTTAATTTAATTTAATTTTAATTTAATTTAATTTAATTTAATTTAATTGTTTAATTTAATTTAATTTAATTATTAAATTTAATTTAATCTTAATTTAATTTATCTTTAATTTACTTTATTTTTAATTTTAATTGAAATTTCAAAAGAGTTTAATAATTTAATTAAGTCTTTTAATATTTTAAATTTGAGTTATCATTTTAATTAAAAATTGAGTATTAGTTGATATAATTAATTTAGGGATTTTTAAATTAAAGAATAAATCTCTTCCTAATAAAGATCCCTTATTCTAATAATTCCAATTTTATTATTCTTCCAAATTTAATCTATTATTTAATTAAAGTTTAATCATTTTAAAATTATTTAATGGGTTTCTACCCTTTAATTATTTAAATTTCAATCATCCAAATCAGATTAAGATCAAATATTTTACTTGTTGATTTTTTATTAAACCTAAAGTTTTAATTAAGGGTTAAAAGTTTAATTACCATTTTACCCTTTAAGCTTAATAATTTCATAACTCACTAAATTGAACTTAAATGAACTTGAAATTTTTATGTGACTTCACTCATATGTCAATAAAGACATGAGAGGAGAAAAAGTGATTTTTATGTATTTAATTTATTTATATAATTATTTTTGGTGGAAAATAGAGATTTTCAAGGAAAATTTGATAACATGACCAAAAGAAAGTTTCTGTCCTTAAGAAAATTAGGGGACATTCCTAATGACCAGAGAAGCACTTGGACCAATTTTGGTGATTTTTTGAATTATATTATTTTTATTATAATTATTTTAAGTTTTGGAGTGTTAATTAATTTAAAAATAAAATAAATGTTGAAAAATGAATTTTATATTTTTCAAAAATCTCTCTGATATCAAGGAAACCAGAGAATCAAATTTTGCAATTTTCTGATTTTTCTATGATTTATAATAATTATTTTAGTGAAAATGCTAGAAAATACATTTTTTTTAATTTTAAAATTACCCTAGGGCTTTAAAATTCAATATCTCACTAAATAGACCTAGGAAAAATGTGGGATTTGTTCCTAAGTGATTAGAATTCAAAATGTGACATTTTGGTGAATTTTATTATTTTTGTGATTTTTATTATTTTTTAATTATTAAAAATATTAAAATATTATTAAAAATTAACTTTTTTAGAAAATTGAAATTTTAATTTTCTTAGATTCCCCTGATATCAGAGAGGCTCCAAAACCAATTTGGTGAATTTTTGAAAAGTATTTTAAAAGTTATGAATTTTTAAAGTTTAAAATGGCTAAGTGACTTAATCAACCCAATTAGTGGGGCTAACCAAGTCCAATTGACCTCAAATTTTTATGGTAGATTCCTCTGATCCTAAAGGTCAGTGGAGAATTGATTTTAAGTCAATTTGATACCTGGTTAACTCTAATTAATTAAAGACCTATTTTGGGTGTTTAAGCCAATTAGGGTTAATCTGAGTGAATTAACTCAAGTCCTATTTTTCCTAGAGTTCTCTGGTCATAAGGAACATCACCAAATATTTCTAGAATTTATTTCACAACATGCTAACTTTTGGGATTAAAATACTCAAAACAGCAACATGCATTTGAAAAATAAATAACTTTTCACGAGATGGCCTCGACCTTGGAAAATTCGGGGAATGTTCCCAAGTTCAGAGGCTTCAAAGCCCTATGGTCTCATGCCATGGTGAATTGTATACATGCATGGGGAATTAAATGTATGCAGAGAGTGAATAAATCATAAAAAATAAAATACTTAATGAAATTAAATGATTTCTTTTTCACATTATTCTCCTCCGTTCAATCGAGCAAGAGGGTATTTTTATTTTATTTTTGTGATTTTTCTACACAAAGATATGGATTTTTGAAGTTTAGGGAATTAAATAAATAAGAAAATACCCTAATTTTCTATTTATCCACGCGGCGCCGACGAAACCTCGGCGACTCCGAACGCACACGCGTCGCGCTCCCATTCGACGCCGCCACCCGAGTCGGCAGCCCGGGCCCCGCGGTTCTCGTACCGTCTCCTCGGTCCGACGCAATCCCGGCCGTCCGTGCGCGCGTGTATCGAATGGACGGCATCCGTTCATCGTCCCCAAGTGTTCTCACCCGAGAGCCGTCCACACTAAATCCCTAAGATCTCACTCGATTCTCAATGGATTTTCATGTTCTTATACTCTATGGATTCGTCTCGAAGAGACGAACACATCTATACGGTTAACATACATTGAAACTAAGGCATTTGAAATGGAGAATCTCCAGAAGCTCGGGATGGAGAGTTAGCTCATACCTTGGCTCGGAGAAGTGTGGCTTCAATCCGAGAGTTGTTGCACCTTCGATTGGGTCCTGCAAGCTCCGGATGAAGTCTCCCGGTCCAGTGAATTGTCCGGATATGATTTCGACCAAGCCCGATCACAAAGCTTGGAGGCCGGAGCAACCGGGTGGCCCTGGAGATGGGGCTTTTGGTGGTGGACACCTTCCTCGGTCCGGTGAAGGTGTAGAGCCAATCAATTTGGGAATTGGCTCACCGTGGAGAAGTGTCCTGGTTTTGGGCTAAAGTTCGAGCTCAAAATCGGGCTCGGCCTAGAAGGAATCGGGGCTGGAATTCAGTGGGGATCGGGTGCTCTATGTGTAGAGAGTGATCCGGAGTGATTTTGGCGGAGTTTCCTTAAGGTTTTTGTTTCGGCACCCCTCATGGCCGAGAGGGGTGGAGTTTAAATCAGGAGAGGGTGGAAGGCCTCTCGCAGGGAGTTAGGGCTTGGGATCGACCTGCTGCGGTGAGGAGAAGATCGGCCATGGTGACCACCGGGCATGGGGCAGCTCGGCAAGTGAGAATTTCAATGTTGGCTCACATGTGAGCTCTCGGCCATGGTGTTTTCCGGCGGCCTGGTGGCCGCCGGCTGTGCAATGGTCACCATCTTGGTCAGGTGGGTCGTGGCTGGGGTTTAGTGTAGCAATCGAGGTTTGACATGTGTAAAGGAGTTTGATTTAAATGGAATGGGAGAAGGCTCACTTTGGCTTGGTTTGGGTCAACCCACCATTTTGGGCTTGGTGCACCCTTCCAAGCTCGATTTTGAGTCGAGGGAATCATTTAGGTCGGCTTAGAAGGAGTGGTGAAGTCTCCATCCATGATGAGGTGGCTAAACATGGTTTAGTGTGCGACATGATTAAGGTAAAAAAAGGTTAAAGGAGGTTTAAGAAAGAACCCCTCTTCTTGCCATAAATGGACTAATGACAAGTCAAAGCCCTCATGGCTTCATGTGGCTTCGAGAATGGCTTGTTCATGGCTTCATTTGGCTTGGGAAAAGGTTGATTTGTTTCATGAAAAGGGTTTTAAGAAATTTTTTGGTAATTTGATGGGAATTTGGATGAAGCTTCATTTGGGATAATTCAATGATGATTTTAGGACTTAGGTAATGGATTTAATTAAATGGATGACAAATGGAGATGTCATGTGGGCTTTAGGGTAGATTTGGGCTTTTGAATTTTGAAGGAAATGGGCTTTTAGAAAGGTTTAAGGGAAGTGGGCTTTTAAGTTTAAGGATGTGTTCATGGATGGGAATTTTTTGTAGAAGTTTGGGCCAAATAGTTGTTGGTTTTGATTTAGGGATGTTTCATGAATAATTTGAAATAGATTTAAGGTGGTTTGGGTTTGAATTGGGTTGAATTTGGGTTTATTTGGTAAATGGGCCCATGTAGGTCAAATTGGGCTTACTTGGGCCAATGTTGGGCTAGGGTTGAAATTGATGTAAAATAAATATTAAGAAATGTTTATGGGAGTGTTTCAAAGAGGTTTTGGCTTTGGTTGGGTTTTAATTTTGAGGTTTGGGCCTATTTGGGTTAGATTTGGGTTTAGGTCAAAATTGGGCTTTTGATTTTGGGTTGAATTTGAGTGGGGTTTGGGTCAAAATCTTGGGCAAATCATGTTAGTGTTTTGTTTATGAGGATGTTAAGGAAGGTTTAGAAAAGATTTGGGGTTAATTGGAGTTGAATTGGGTTAGTTTGGGCTAAGTTTGGGTCATGGGTCCAAATTTGGGCTTTAAGGCCCAAAGTGAAATTGGATCCAAATGTCAATCAAATTGGACTTGGATTTGGTCTAAATTGGTATTGGGAATGTTGAATTGAAGTTTAGAATTGAATTGGACCAAAATTGGGGTCAATTGGGTAGGTTTGGTTTGACATTGGGTCCACTTTGGGTTAAAATGGGGCAATTTGGGGGTTTTGACAAAAGTAGGGTAAATTGACAAAATTGGCCCATGGTGTAGTTGGACAAAATGAAATTGGGAATATTTGGGATTTTCTGAAATTTTTTGGGAATTTTCTGAATTTTTTGGATTTTTAGGCCAAGAAGGGTATTTTGGGTATTTGGAGGGTATTGGGAGGTTTTCTTGGAATTTTTGGTATTTTTGGGTATGGATGATCAATTTGAGTGATGTGGAGGTGTTTGGGATTGATTTTGGAAAATTTTAGGTAATTTGGAAATTTTGCCAAAATTTGGGTAATTTCAAGGGTTTTGGGTAGGTTTAGTAGGTGTAGGGTCCCGGGGGTCAAAAATTGAAAATTTGGGAAATTGAAGATTGGGTGAAATTAGGTGGAAAGAAATCATTTTGGTTGAGCCATGAGGCCATTTCAAGCCCATATGAGCCATGAAAGGACTCATTTGAGGCATTCACTATGTTGTTCCTAACCTCTTGCCAAGGGCTTGTGGGTTAAGGACCATCCATGTGAATCACCTACATGAGTCAGGAGGTCAAGTTGGGTATGGGTGTGGTTTTAGGAAGTGTGTGGAAATGTAGTGTGTAAGTGTAATGTATGTCAGCCCCTTCACTGCACCGAGGCCACCTGTAGGGCATCTAAGGCCAAAGAGTCCTATAGGAACTCATCCTTTAAACTTCCATATTTGATTTCAACCCTCTAGGTGATTAGGGGTCTATAGTCAAGTTTGTGGAGTTTGCGGGGAGTTTAGAAGTGGTTTGAATTTCTAAAAGGCGGGTCCCAATTCTAGTCCTCTAAGATAGTCAAAGGAAAAGCCTAAGGCTAGATCCTAAGCACTAAAAAGAAGAAAGGAAGACCTCATCAAAAATGAGGTCAACAGCTGTTAGGCTAAGGCTTTTTCCTTTCTCACTAAGGGATAAGGCTAAAATATGGTTATACTCATTAGCACCTAGCTCTATTAAAAATAGGGAGGAGTTAACTCAGAAATTCCTAGCTAAGTATTTTCCACCTTCAAGGACTACTAAACTTAGAAACGATATTATCTCATTTTGTCAATATGAAGGAGAATCAATATACGAAGCTTGGGAAAGATTTAAGGAACTCCTAAGAAAGTGTCCACATCATGCTCTGCCTAATTGGTTAATTATTCAAACTTTTTATAATGGGTTAGTAGAATCCCTTAGGTTTATAATTGATGTTGTTGCTGGTGGATCATTAATTTCAAAACCATTTGATGAAGCATATGCATTAATTGAAGAAATGGCTACAAATGAATTTGAATGGCCCTCTGCAAGGGTAAATCCTAAAAAGGTAGTCGGTGTTCATGATATAGATGTGATTGCAATTCTTGCATCTCAGGTTGCTGAAATATCAACAAAGTTGGACCAATTTGGAATGAACCAGCCTCAATTTACTCCAGTAAGTGAGGAAAGTTCATTAAGGAATATTGTTGATTCTAACTTATCATATGAAACTTTAAATACCACAAACAACCTATATTCTAACTTTTACAACCCAGGTTGGGAGAACTTCCTAAATTTAACTGGAATCATACTACTGATGGTGGAAACCAAAAATGGGAAAATAATAATGCAAATCCTAATGGAAGTTGGAATAATCAGGGGAACACAATCTATAGACCTTCATATCCACCAGACTCTAACAATGATCAACAATTTGAGGTTAAGGAGATGTATATGGAAGAAGTGGTATTGAAAATGGGAAACCAGTTGCAAATTCAAAATGTTGCGATTAAAAATATAGAGAATCAACTGGGACAAATTGCTAATTCACTTAGCAATAGACCCTAAGGAACACTTCTTAGCAACATTGAGATCAACCCTAAAGAGAACACTAATGAACAAGTAGAAGCTATCCATTTAAAAAGTGGAAGAGAGATAGAGGATGTGGTTAGCAAAGAGAAAGAAGTTGTGAGAGACATAAAGGAAACCAAAAGACCTGAATAACATGTTTCTAAGGATCTAGAAAAATTAATATCTCCAACTAAAATCAATTTAGAAAGACCACCACCTCCATTTCCTCAAAGCCTTAAACAGTATGAGTTGGATAAGAAATTTTTAAAGTGCATTAAAGTACTTAAGAAGTTAACGATAAATATTCCTTTCACTAAAGCTTTGAAACAGATGCCAAGTTATGCAAAGTTTATGAAGGAGATATTAAACAATAAAAGGAAATTTTGGGATTATGATACAGTTGCACTAAATAAGGAGTGCAGCGCTATACTTCAGAAAAATTTTCCTCGGAAACTTAACGATCCTTGTAGCTTTACAATTCCTTGTGCAATTGGAAAAAGATTATGTGGAAAAGCTTTATGTGATTTCGGAGTGAGCATTAATGTGATGCCTCTATCTATATTTAGAAGGATAGGTTTAGTCGATATTTCTCCCACTACTGTAACCCTTATGTTAGCTGATCGATCTATCATTTATCCAAAAGGAGTTATAGAAGACGTGCTTGTTAAAGTGGATAAGTTTATCTTTCCCGTGGACTTTATTGTATTAGATATGGAGGAAGATAAAGAAATTCCAATTATTTTAGCGAGACCTTTCCTTGTTACTGGACAAGCTATGATAGATCTGTAAAAAGGAAAGTTGACTATGAATATGAATGACCAGGAAGTAACTTTTGATGTATTAAAGACTATGAAACATCCATCTGAGAAAATTGATGATTGTTTTTGGATGGATGAAATTGATTATCTAAATAAAAACCATTTCCAAGAAAGTTTTGAGAGTAAGATAACAGATAAGGTCGGAATGGATTTTCATGATGATTCAAAAATGTTATTTAAAGAAGACTGTATGTATGTTCAGGAGAGGTGTGAAAATATGGATGTCACCGAAAATAGTAAACTTTTAATTCCATCTGTTGAAAAATCTCATGAACTTAAGATGGATGTACCCCATACAATTTTAAAGCCTACCTATTTAGGAACTTCATCTACACAACCAGTCTTTATATCTTTGGATTCGACTCAATCACAAGAAAAACTTGAATTGAATGATGAACATGATAAAGGTATTGAACTAGGACTTGGAAGAGAATTTCAGGATATATTTCAAAAGAAATTTGAGTTGAGAAAAGAGGATAAGGATATTTGAAGACCATTGGAAGAAATTCCTAAGGAATTAGAAAAACCTATTTCCTCAACTATGATTGATCCTCCATCATTTAATAATTATAAAGGAGAAGAATTGGAAGATAATTTGAAACAGAAGAGTTATATAGAAGAATTTAATTCTGAATCTGAATTATCTAAAGAGAATCCGATCCAAAATTTGGGAGATATTGAAGTATCTTATAAAGATCCATTTCTTATAAATTTCAAGGATGATATTAATATGCAAAGTCATCAAATCAATAGAAGAAAATTGGATCTAGAAAAAAATATGAGGAACAATTATATAAATCAAACTGAATATGAAGAGCTAAATGAAAAATTAAAATTTGAGGATTTTATAGAAATCCCCGGATCTGGAAATGATTGGGCGGTTGACCAAGGATTACTTAATTAGAATTTTGATCCAGGTGGAATCATTTGTCGGGCCCGCGACGTTAAAATCGAGCGCTATATGGGAGGCAACCCATAGTTATCAATGTGCTTTGATTTAGTGTGCTTGTGAGTCATGATTGTTTATGTGTTGTTTTGTGTTTTCTTTAATGCAGAATAGTTTAATGTTGTGAGGTTATGCCTTGGTCTTGACTAAATTTGTATATGACTTCTGGTGGTAGTAGGCTGACGAGCCTGTTATAACTCATTTCTCAACTGGAGCTGAGCATTACCTTAAAGCAAGTAGAGTTTAGACTTGGACCACTCCATGTTAACTTTGTTACTTCCTTTAACTGACTTTGTTTTCACTGAGTAAGGTCGCGAACTTATTTAATAAACAAAATATAGATGAACTGCACTACTTTTATTAATACACCCACGTTATTAGTGTAGATTCTTCCGTTAGAAATTGAAAGTAAGGAGGGAAAATGTGAGTAGAAAAGGAGATCAAATTAACCTCAATTGATATTTGTTTATGAATCTGTGAGTCTAGATATTTTAGTTTGTGTGTTTGTATTTGTGTTTGTGTTACAACAATTTAGAGATTTGAAGAACACTTAAATATATTTTCCCATGCTGATGTTTGTCATGCTTATTTAACCTTTCTTTAATTTAATTTTATTCTAGCATGTTAGTTTAGATTTAGTTTATGTTGCAAATTATTATGTCCTGATGAATACATGTAGATGTTATTGATAGTAATTGTGGTAGATAGAATTTCTGAAGTATTTTTCTTCCTGCTTATATTTTCTGTGCTGAATGCTATACATATTCAAATTCAATTTTGGGGGTAGGAAGAAAAATATATTTTAAAGTTAGTATACTTTCTTTTTAATTTAATATTATTGTACACATGTTTTAGGCTAGATTTACCTTCTCCTGCAATCATTCTATCCTGATTATGCATGTGTTTAAATTTGATAAGATGTTATAGTAGTTAGTAGATTTAACTTTTATTTTTCTTCCTCCTACATTTTATAGAATTAATTGCAAAATATTTTAAAAAATTCAAGTTTGGGGGGGAATGAAAAACAATTTTCAAAAACTTAAATTTTATTTGTCCTCAAAACTACTATAAATAAATTTGATTTTGATTGAAAAATAATTATGTGTATGAAGTTATATTAGGGAAATAAAATTTTGAATATAGAAATAAGTAAGAGAATTTAGTTAAAATTTATAGTAGTGATGAAAAATTTAAAGTTAATTTTTCTTAGTGAAGAAATGATAAATATTGTGTAACCATCTTTAGTAAGAAAAGTTGTATTTTTAGAAAAATAGAAGGACTAGACTTTTGTTTTCAATATTTAAATTTCTTTTATTGAAAAATAATTCTCAAAACTGTTATTATATTTCTAAGTAAAAGATATATATCTACCTTATGCTTTAGGAAAGGAAGGGTGGAATTCAAATTTATTTAAGGCCTATCCAGATATAGTAATCCTTGCCTAAAAAAAAAGAAAGAAGGAAAAGAAAAAGAAAAATAAAAATAAAAGAAAAAAAAGAGTATATTATGTGAAAAAGGAAGGAGAAGCTTGAGGATTGAAAGGCCTAATCAAAAATTGGTTCCACACCCGAGCTTTTTAAAGTATAAGATTTGAGAAAATCTTAAGCTTTAAAATATAATATAGTTAGTATAATTATTTTTAATAAAGATTTTTAAGTAAAGAAAATAAAATGCCTAACCCCTATATTTTGAAAAATTTACAAGCATTTCGAATTAGATAGCAACACATATTTTCATACTCTTTCATCTAAGAGATTTCTAAACTTTAAATTGGTCTCATTTACTAAAATTTTTTCTAAATTAGACTACTATATTTCAAGAACAAAATTTTAAAAACTCCTAAAGAAACTCGTACACAAGATTTGCTTATGCGGTTTTTAATGATTATAGTGTTACTTGAGGACAAGTAACATTTAAGTTTGGGGGATTTTGATCCATGAAAAAAAAATACCTATTTTTATGCCTTGATTTTTATCAATTTCTAAGGATGTTATGCTTTAATGAAAGGTATTTTTATGTTTTTGGATGTAGGTGATGTAAAAAGCTCCAAAAAAGGAAAAAAGGTAAAAAAGGAGCAAAAATGAGCAAAATACAAGAATTATCAAAAATTATGGCCTGGCGCCTAGGTGCTAGAAGTTGGTGCCTAAGCGCCAGACTCGATACAGAAACTGTCAAGTTTTTGACTACTTTTGGACACTTATTTTGACGAAGTGAGCGGTTATTGGACATTCTAGAAGACTGACAGTTGTTCCTTGATAATAGGACATGTGATACATTGCATTTGGATGCTCTAAAATGGTTTTAATCGCAAAGAGGTGCGATCCAAAGTGAAGAGGTGCGAAGAACTTGACGCGGTGTCCGGCGCCTAGGCGCCAGGTAGACCTTCTAGAAGATTCATTGAATTTGGACATATTTTGAAGAAATGCCTCAAGGTAACCCTTGAAGCCTATAAATAGGAGGCCACTCCTTCAGAGAAAATCGCACCCTATTGTCTCTCTCTTTCCCCTTAGTCATTTTAGTCATTTAGAGTTATGAAGATGTAGATTTTTACATCTTATGGAGAGATTGGTGAGGGATTTTAAGATATTTATGTAAGGGATGTACGTGCATCGCATGGATCGGTGGGAAACTTTGGTGGAGAGAATTTCTTCTTTCCTTCAGAGGGAAAAAGCTAAGTATTGTGTTCTTCATTCTCTTGTAATTAATATAAACACTTTATAGTGGATTTTCTTTGTTTTAAACCAAGTTTTCTGTCGTGAATTATCCATGTTTCGTAAGTGATTTCCTTTACTCTTTCTTTTAATATGAAGTAGTGGCATGCGTGAGAAAATCATTTTTATGATAGAATTATCTATTAGATGCTTCTAGGTTACAGATAGTTGCATAAATATAATAGAATACTAATGAAATAAGTTCCTTATTGACACTTAATTTATTATATAGTTCTATCAATTCTTATACTTCTTATGTCATTATTTTCATTTACTTTTATTTTGTAATGAAATAGATGCATGTTTAGGAATTATGATTTGCTTAGATATTCTCTTATTAAATTATGGTGATGATATTCATACCGGATCTTCATTTACTTTACAAATTGATCACTTTTATTGTTAAAACCTGTTGAAGAATTATGAGACCTAGAAGGAGATGAATTCTTAACTAGTAGATATCACATGAAGCCTTGGGTAGTCGAAGGCCTTGTGCGGGTTATTTAAGGTGAAGTGCAAATAAATAGGGAGATATTGTTTATTGGGCGCAGAATTAATTAGTTTTTAGAGTGACAGACTAAATTCTAATAATTTGGTCTATATAAAGGGAACATGTCACTGGTAGGGCCGACCATAGCCACCCTTGGACATCTAGTAGTGTGAGCCTAGATTAACCCATTCTACTAATAACACATCCTGAACCGATCTATAGATTAGCCAATGTTCTTTATGCCTGGACCAAAAGGTAAAGAATAGGAATGCTTCTATTTGGCACTACTACATTAATTCTAAGCATATCTTTCTTACACATTATTTATGTAATTGCAAGAGAAAGGTAATTTTTAATATCTCGAAATTCTCCAAACCAATTTATCCATAAGTTATCTTTTTATTTAAGAACTTTATTTAGGATTAGTTATTAGAAAACTCATTTTAATCAACATTCCAAATTTAGGCCTTATAGAAATAGATCGGAATTAGCTTAAAGGATTTCTTACCTTGCTTCTCGTGGGATCGATACTGGGGTTATAAAAGAAAACCCTATATTACTTGAAACGATACGTATACTTGCGTAGTACCCCTAGTGTGTAAAATATTTTCTAAAATTTTACAACATTTTGATTTTATACACTAGCCGCTATTTATAAAATGGGTCAAGTTTTTGGCCATCTTTTAGAAGCGAATATTACTGCGTTATTGCGGGTCGAGTCAAGTTAGAATTTAGAATTTAGTCTGTCACTCTAAAAACTAATCAAGTTAGAATTCTAGATGTCCAAGGGTGGCTATGGTCAGCCCTACCCGTGACCCGTTCCCTTTATATAGATCAAATTATTAGAATTTAGTCTGTCACTCTAAAAACTAATCAATTCTGCGCCCAATAAACAATATCTCCCTATTTATTTGCACTTCACCTTGAATAACCCGCACAAGGCCTTCGACTACCCAAGGATTCATGTGATATCTACTAGTTAAGAATTCATCTCCTTCTAGGTCTTAGAATTCTTCAACAGGTTTTAACAATACAAGTGATCAATTTGTAAAGTAAATGAAGATCCGGTATGAATATCATCACCATAATTTAATAAGAGAATATCTAAGCAAATCTTAATTCCTAAACATGCATCTATTTCATTACAAAATAAAAGTAAATGAAAATAATGGCATAAGAAGTAAAAGAATTGATAGAATTATATAATAAATTAAGTGCCAACAAGGAACTTATTTCATTAGTATTATATTATATTTATGCAACTATCTGTCACCTAGAAGCATTTAATAGTTAATTTTATCATAAAAATGATTTTCTTACGCATGCCACTACTTCATATTAAAAGAAAGAGTAAAGGAAATCACTTATGTAACATCAAAAATTCACGACAGAAAACTTGGTTTAAAACAAATAAAATCCACTAGAAAATGTTTACAACAAATACAAAGAAATGAAGAACACAATACTTAGTTTTTCCCTCTGAAAGATAGAAGAAATTCTCTCCACCAAAGTTTCCCACCGATCCATGCGCCGCTCGTACATCCCTTACATAAATATATCAAAATCCCTCACCAATCTCTCCATAAGATATAGAAATCTACATCTTCATGACTCTAAAATGACTAAATGACTAAGGGGAAAGAGAGAGACTATAGGGTACGATTTTCTATGAAGGAGTGGCCTCTTATTTATAGGCTTCAAGGGTTGCCTTGAGGCACCCCTTCAAAACATGTCCAAATTCAATGAATCTTCTAGAAGGTCAGTCTGGCGCCTAAGCGCTAGGCGCCGGACACCGCGTCCAGTTCTTCGCACCTCTTCGCTTTGGCTCGCACCTCTTCGCATTTGAAACTGTTTTGGAGCGTCCAAATGCAATGTATCACATGTCCTATTATCAAGGAACAACTACCAGTCTTCTAGAATGTCCAATAACTACTCACTCCGTCAAAACAACCATCCAAAATTCGTCAAAAACTTGACAGTTTCTGTATCGAGTTTGGCGCCTAGGCGCCAGGCCATATTTTTTTCTTCTTTTTTGTATTTTTCTCCATTTTTGCTCCTTTTTTCTCCTTTTCCTTTTCTAGACCTTTTTACATCACCTACATCCAAAAACACAAAAATACCTTTCATAAAAGCATAATATCCTTAGAAATTGATAAAAATCAAGGCATAAAAATATGTATTTTTCTTCATGGATCAGGGTTCGGACCCGGTCACAAAGTGATCACTTCACCCATGTTTCTAGGGATAAGATTCTACTTTCGAGGCCACCCTTTGAAACATCAGGTTGCGTAATACTTCTTTAAATATTGTCCATTGATTAGAAGCATGGGTCGTTCTCCACAGCAATTCACAATCCGGTAGGAACCTTCTGAGTAGATTGTCTCGACCACGAACGGCCCTTCCCATGTTGGTTTAAATTTACCACCTATCTTGTGATGTGCAAGAATAGGTCTTCTGAGGACAAGAACTAAGTCATTGACTTTCAAAGTTCTTGGGCGGACCAGTTTATCGTGGGCCTGGATCATCTTGGCTTGATACAGTTCCAAATTCTGTTGTGCTGAAAGTCTTTTCCCTTCCAAGCTTTCCAATTCTTCCAGTCGTAGTCTGGCATTTTCTTCTGTAGTGATCTTTTCCGCAACTGCAATTCGCAGTGACGGAAGCTGAACTTCCAAGGGCAAGACGGCCTCGGACCCGTACACTAAAGCGTAAGGCGTAGACTGAGTAGGAGTCCTAAAAGTCATCCTGTAGGCCCATAAAGCTTCTAACAACTTCTCGTGCCAATTTCTCTTATTTTCGTCCAAAGTTTTCTTTAAAATTTGAACGAGAGTTTTATTAAAATCCTCGGCCAAGCCGTTTGCTCTTGGGTAGTAGATGGTTGAGTATCGCCAATCAATCCCGTGTCTACTGACAAAATTGTTGATCTTTGTACTTTTGAATACAGACCCATTATCTGAAATGATTCTGCGCGGTACCCCAAAACGTTAGACGGCTTGGTTCTTGAAAAACTGTAGCACGTGGTGTGCCTTCACTTCTCTGAGTGGTATAGCTTCTACCCATTTAGAAAAGTAGTCTGTAGCTGCAAGAATGAAGCGATGTCCTATTGAAGAAGGCGGTTCTATCGGACCCACTATATCTCTGCCCCAACACTCAAATGGCCACGACGCGATTGTCGGATGTAGCACATTTGGAGGTTGGTGTAGAACCACTCCGTGCACTTGGCACTGGTGACAAATTTTGGCAACTTTCATACAGTCGGTCATCATTGAGGGCCAGTAGTACCCTAGTCTTTTAATCTTCATTTTCATTTTCGGACCCGACTGATGAGCACCACAAAGTCTTGAATGTACTTCTTTAATGATTTCACGAGCCTCGGGCCCGCTCAGGCATTTTAGCCACATCTGATCAAAAGACCTTCTGTATAACGTGTTGTTTATTAATGCGTAAGACAGATTTATTTTCTTAATTTGATGGGCTATCGACTTATCTTCGGGCAGGTTTCCTGTCTGCAAGTAGTCTATTAATGGTTGCCGCTAATCTTCTATATTTTCGGTCACTGCTGTATTGTTTCTTCTGCTTTTCTTTCTGATTTATGTATTGTATCCATGTCGAGCTGTGATAGGACCTGTTGTCCTTGAACTGACACTTCAACTGACTCATCCTGTAAGCAAGCAAATTCCTTTGCAAGGCGAGCTAGCGTATCAGCGAGAGCATTTTCTTTTCTGGGAATCTTGTAAATTGTTACATTTGGGATTTGTTCCAACAATTTCATGGTGTACTGAAAGTACTGCTCGAGTCTTTGCTTTAAAATTCCGTACTGTCCGGCGACATGTTTAATGATCAACTGAGAATCTCCATAGATGTTGATGTCCATTATTCCCATCCGAATGGTTAATTCCAATCCAGTTATAAGGGCTTCGTATTCTGCCTCGTTGTTTGTACACGGTTCTGTTAAGTGGTAGGAGTATTTTAACATCCCGCGCTCCGTGTTATAAAGATTAGTCCGATTCTCGCCTTACCGGCACTATCGTTTGCAATTCTTTGTTCTTCTGTGTTGAGGACGCTCTGTCGAAGTACAGTTCCCAACGTTGATCATCAGGGTCTTCTAGGCTCATTATCTATTCGTCAGGAAAATCGTCGTGAAGAGGTGAATCCACCGGTAAAGGGTGTGCTGCGAGGAAGTCTGATAGGACTTGTCCCTTCACGGTGCGAAGAGGAACGAAAGTTATGTCGAATTGCAATAGTATCATCGACCACCTGGCAAGTCTGCCAGAAAGCGTCGGTCAGGTCATCAAGTATTGCAACATATTAGCTCTCGAAATAAGGTTGACTTTATGAGAAAGCATGTAATGCCTGAGCTTCTGTGCGGCGAAGATCGGTGGCCAAGCGTTGCTTCTCAATAGGAGGATACTTTACTTCCGTCGGAATTAGACGACAGCCTTAAGTAGTAGAGATCATTTTCTTTTCCCTCATCATCGACTCAGGCTAGCGGGGCTCCAAGGGAGTCGTCTCAGAGCCGCGGTATAAAGTATCAACTAGTCTACCCGAGACCGGGGCCGCTAAGACAGGAGGTGTCATTAAATATTGCTTAACGTCCTTGAAAGCCTGCTGGCATTTCTCATCCCAAATGAATTTGGCGTCTTTTTTAACTAATGCCGAGAAGGGTTGACACCTACCTGACAAGTTCAAGATAAAGCGTAGAAGATATGCCAACTTCCCATGAAAGGATCGTAGTTGTTTCAAAGTTTTGGGAGGAGGCATTTCTAAAATAGCTTTAATCTTTTCTGGATAGATTTCAATCCCGAGATGTCGAACAACAAATCCTAAGAATTTCCCATAGGTGACGCCGAAGGCGCATTTTAAGGGATTCATCTTAAGGTTGTATTGTCTTAGTCGCTCGGAAATAATTCTCAAATCATACAGGTAATCTTCCTTCAGTTCGCTTTTGATGACCACATCATCCATGTAGCACTCTACTTGGTTGTGAATGAGATCATCAAAAATCTTCGTCATCGCTCTTTGGTATGTTGCTTCTGCGTTCTTTAGTTCTAATGGCATTATTGTGTAGCAATACACTCCGATCGGTGTTCTGAATGCCGTGAGCTTTTCGTCTTCTGGTGCCATCTTTATCTGGTTATATCCTGATGATCCATCCATGAAAGAGAAGATTTCATGTGTTGAAGCAATGTCGATCATCAGTTCTGGGATTGGTAGTGGAAATTCATCCTTTGGACATGCTTTATTTAAATCTCTGAAATCTATGCAGATTCTGATCTGACCATTCTTTTTTCTGACTGGTACCACGTTTGCTAGCCAAGTAGGGTAATGTTCTTCATGGAAAAATTTAGCGTCTATTCGCTTCTTAACTTCGGCTATTACTTGTTGCTCAATTTCTAGACGCATTCTTCTGGGAGCTTGTCTGACTAGAACGGAAGTAGGATTTACTCCTAACTTGTGAACTGCGACTTCTGGAGCTAATCCTGGCATTTCGTCGTAACTCCAAACAAAACAGTCCTTGAATTCCATTAATAGCTTGGTTATGTTTTCGGAGTCTTCTTTATTGAGTAAGGAGCTAACAAAGGTAGGCCAAGGCTCTTCGCTAGTACCTAAGTTAACTTTCGTTAACTCGTCTATAGTAGATTTGATTTCTTCTTCGAATTCTGGTGGAGCGTCTCCGATTTACAGATCTTCAAGATCTTCTGAGGCTTCCAAGCAGTCTTCATTAGGTTCGCAGGTGACAACCAAGCAAAATCCCGTATCGTCAACTGATCCTACTGTGCCGAATCTGAGACCATGTTTTGAATTGGGAGGCCGACCGGCATTATTCCATAATTTTTCAAAGTGTTGTGATCGGCCTTTTGTCCATTGTCAAGGTAAGACATCACATTGAATTAAATTTTGAACACAGGGAGAGTACCACTCAAAAGGTAATTCCATTAATTCAGATGAAGTAACATCTTCAAATTGCACATCTTTTTCAGTATTGGAAGAAGAAGCACCACGGTAAAACTTGATTGGCTTAGTATCACCACCATGCACTTCCTTGACCACCATACCCTCGGTCTTATTAGAATGGATCGGGGTCAGGGTCATAGTATGTACATAATGGTTAATCTTCTCGTACATTGATTTGTATTCTTCATTTTTTTCATTTTCAAGAGAGATCTTGAACTTTGGTTTCTTCTGATTTATTGTTGATGCTTCTTTCTTGATTTCTTCTTCTTCGGAGCTATTCTCCCAAACAACATCGATGACCAGTTTCTTCTGTCCAACTGTTCCAACATTTCCTTCACGTCCTCGTCCCCGGCCTCAACCTCGAGTGCGAGTTCTGGAGAAATCTTCACCATCTTGCCGTAAGGGAGTGGTGAGTAACTGTTGGACTAGAACTTCAGGTTCTTCATCATCTCGAATCTCTTTTGCTTCATTTGGTATGGAATTTCTAGAAAAGATTGTTTTCTTCAGAGGCGCGTAGTAGGCCGCATCTTCATGAATTCCAATCTCGTGTACGGAGAATGGTTGCAAGTCACCTTTGATACACTGTTCCCCTCCTTCGTAATACTTTATGCACTGGTGCAGAGATGACGGTACCATCCTATTTTCATGGATCCATGGCCGACCCAGTAGAGCGTTTAACGATGTCTCAGAATCAATTATGTGGAATTTTGCAGTTGTCTTCACTAAATCACCGGTCTTCATTAGTAATGTTATCGATCCAAGAGCTCTTTCTCCTTTTTAATTGAAGCATCTTAATAGCATCTTGTCTGCTTCAAGCTTGCGAGCATCAATTTTCAAATATGCTAGCGTCCGAAGATTCATTATGTTGATTGATGCTCCCGGATCAACCAACACTCTGGAGAGCGTAAACTTCCCAATAGTGACTGAAATGTATAACGGTCGGTTGTGATCTATTGTTCCCAGTAATAAATCATTGTCCGTGAAGATAACATCTCGTTGTTCTCTTAACGAGCAAACCTCGTCGAAGGAATTATCAGCCAATTGGGCTAAATAAATCTCTGGATCAAGTAAAGCCTTGATCAGGGCCTCCCTCATCTCCTTTGACAGGATCAGAGCGTCGTATATGCTTAGTTTGGCTGGTAATTTCCTAAGATGGGCTAGCACATTGTAGTCTACTTTATTACCATGTTCCTCGGTTTCTTCCCGAATGGGATTTCCTCTGTTGGGGTTGGCTCTTCCTGAGTAACCACCTACTTCCCTTTATCCTTTGGACCCATTCTCGGGGGTAGAACTTTTCCGCTTCTTAAATTTACTTCAGTTATTTCTTCTGAATTTGGTGTTGAATCTGTCAGTGCATCCTCTTAAATTGGAACAACTGGCTCTTCTGAAGTTGCTTCGGAGTCTGATGGTTCTAATTCTATCATGATCGGAGCCCCTCGGAATTCACAAATAGACTCGTTGCTTGTCGAGCTTTCGTAGCCTCCTTTGTGAACATCTTCTTCGTCGTGGTCGTCGAGGTTGTGTATGATTTGAGAATCGTTATTTGTATTGGAATCGAGATCCGGATTAAGCTGGTTGTCTCTAGTTACGTAATCGTTAGAAATAGTCAAAACGTAGCCAACGCCATAACCCTTATAATTATAAGATCCCGCCGGAGCGAGCAGATAATCATACAGAGTCAAGAGTTTGAGGGATTTCTCCCCCGAATCAGAAATAACCATCCTAGGATAAGCAGCCCCTAGTCTACCCTTCGGAGCCTCGATCTTCTTTTCTTCCACGATCTTCTCCTCCTTCTGGGGTGGTTCTTCAATCGCAAGTGATAGTGTCGGCTCGACAGGTTTCAAACTTTGAGTTGAAGCGTGTACCGAAGCGGTTTGGATGTGATCCAAAATTTTCTTTGATGACTTTGTCCAGACGGTACTCCATCCATCATCGATCGTGTACGGGTTTATCGGAACAATGGGATCCGTTGAAATAATGTTGACGGAACCTCCTTTCTGGGGTTCCTTCATGTATTCCTTTGGGATCGTTATGTTCCCTTTCCGGAGATTGTCATCAAGCCAACTCTTGAAAGTGATGCAATCCTGTATCTTGTGTCTGAGCATCTGGTGATAAGGGCAATAGTTTGGATGATCTTTCTTATTAACTTACTCTGGCTTTTTGGGCTCTGGCAGCTGAAAATCCGGTGTCTTCATTAAGCTGCGGAACATCTTCATTACTGCTTCAGTTTTGAATGGATATTCTTTATTTAGAAGTTCTCTTGAGGTACGCGATGAACGAGGTGGTTGTTCATAATGTTGAGGCAACTGATAGCTCTAATAAGGTTGTTGATAGCCTTGCTGAGGTTGCTGATAGCCCTGCGGAGGTTGCTGATAAGTCCGTTGTGGTGGTTGATAGCTAGGTTGTGGCCGCTCTGACTGTATCTGAACCGGCTGCTTGCCCTTATCTGCTATCATGACGATTCAGGATTTCTTTTCGAATGTTTTTGCGGGCTTCTGCTTTTCGTTCTTGTCCACGAAACTTAGCTGTTTTGCCTCTTCTTGCAAGCTCCCGGCCTTGCTAAGCAACTTCTCAAAAGTCTTGACTGTAAATCCTTTAAGGAGAAGTGCTATCGGGCCATGGATACTTTTAAGTAGGATGCCGACAGCATGTTGTTCTTGAAGCTGTGGTTCACACTTCATGCTTAAGTTTTTTCATCGAAGTATGTAATCCACTAAAGTCTCGTTCAGATTTTGTTGCTCCACCACTAGATCACCGATAGTGATGTGGTGCTGAGCCCCGGCAAATCATTTAACGAAGAGATTCTCTAGTTCTAAAAAGGTCTTTACTGAAATGTTGGGCAATTCTGCGTACCAATTGAAGGCAATCCCAGATAAACTGCTGAAGAAGTGTAGGAAGAGTAAAGCGTCACTCCCATCGGTATTGCAGCAGCTAGCACGAAAATATGCAATATATTTTCGGGGGTTTCCTGTTCCATCAAAAGTCTTAAACAGAGGTGGTACGAAGCTTTTCGGGTATTGGACTGCATCGAACTCTTCGGGGTAAGGTCTACCCGTTTGAATAAATGCTCCACTCTTAGATTGTGCTAGGGCCTCTCACACCTGCTGTTCTACCATGCTCTTAATGTCATTTTCTGGAATCATGCTTTGTACAGGATCTTTCTTTGGTTGTTCGTCTCCATTGACGGATGTGATCTCTTTTCCTCCATCTGCAATATGGATAATTTTTGGGGGTGTCTCTTTCTGAGGTTGTACCTGACTCTGGAGAGTGGCTAAGGCAGCAGCCATCTCTTCCATCCTCTTTGCCATTTGGGAAATTGTGTCATCTCTCTCCCGAATCTGTGCTCTCATCACTTCTGGTTCATCTCTTTCCGCAGCTGTCGGAGCACCTTGCTAAGCTGACGATGCTCGCGTTTCAACCATATTGATCTCGGCATACTCCTCATCCATGAACTCTGATGAGTCAACTTCATCTCCTAGTTCTTCTTATCTTTCTTTTGCTAACCGTCGGATGTCGGTCCTTAACTTGTCCATGGCATCCTCTAATGGCCTTTTCTGCACGGTCTCCCAGTCGTCTCGTGACGGTTGTTGAACTTCCTTCCCGGGAGTCCCCGTTATTGTAGTAGCACTTTCTTCTGATTCAAGTCTCCTAACGAGACTTTTCTTCTCAGGACATTGTTTTGGTCTTAACTCGCCAGTAGTAGGTCGCCATACAATCATTCTTGCAGCCAGAAGCTTAGGACCGTATGATCTGTCGACTATATGCTGGAAGGTGGTATCCTCCCTAATTTGTAGACCCGATACAACAAGGGGTGAACTGACTTTTATTTTCTTCTTTGGTTTCTCTGTGGTAGCAACAGGCTCTATTCGCAGTCTGAGGCAGGATGTAGCTGGCACCCATCCTATCCATCTTAAGATTTCTGACACAGGGCATCTTTCTTTCTTTGCCAATCTTTCTATCACAGCTTGCAGCCTAGTCAATGGCGTAGTTTTATCCCTTTCCTCTTGTAATTACTGTAGTATGCAGGTCGAGGCAATGCAGCGGCGATCCTACAGACATTCTCTTCATCTAATGCGATAAAGAGAGGGTGAAACCTGCTCCCTTCCAACAGAGGTATATACTCAGGCAGTTCTTCTCTTTCCTTAGGAATTTCTTCTAGAAAAGCAACTTCAGCAGCTTTGGCTTTCTCAATCCTGGCAATCTTTCTGCTTTTATTTCTCCTTTGAGTCCGAGTTAGGGGTGCAACTCTTGAACTTGACTAAATCTAAAAAACAGATGGTATTGTAGCAAAATCTGTACCCTCCACGGTGATAGGCTCATCACAGACTTGGATTTCCTTCCCCTTCAGTTTGGCAAAAGTCGGGGTAGGTCCAGAGATGACTAGACCGGTGAGGGTAAAGACAACAGTCCTCCTATGAACAAGTAGTACTCCTTTCGACTCGGAATCCTTTGCAGGGAGGGAATTCTTGAGTCGATTTCAGATTGAACTCAATCACGGGCTTTTCAGTTTCTGATACTTTGTCCATTAGTGTGAAGAGAGTGACGTCAGCGAACTTGACATCTGTGTTGTCGAATCCTTGTCCGGAATGGATGATTCCATTGTCGAGCAGCTCATCCTTGTAAACGGCAAAGTCCATTCTATTGGTGAAGGAGAAGATTAGCTTTGGGGCAGTCATTTTCTGCAGGGCAGATTCCGAATGTCAGTCCCGAATTATGCTTCTTTCCGTCGTAAAGTTTAGGACGAAAAAGAAAGAGTTCGAACACATTTTCGTTTATCTTAGTGTATTTGTGATTTTTAAAAGAGATTGTTTATTAAGAGGTTCATTTGTTAGAAACAAAACGATTAAAGGAAAAAGGGTTGTAGAAAAGGTAAAGGGCCCGATTTAGAATTGGAAAGGAAGAGAAAGTCTTATGCAAGACTTCTCGATTGCAAGACTTCTCGACTCGAAGGATCGCTCCTAAACTAACACTATTGGGGGTCCACCCCACCTCAGAAAAGAGGTAAAAGGATCTCGGAACCTCTCCGGTTAGGGGTGTCTAAACGGTGGCTCCTAAATCCGAGAGGAGTTGGCTATACTTGTTCAAGACAGAAATGAACGGGGTATCCCAATGGAAGAATGGTAGTTTTGGTCCACTAGGGATATAAACTCACTGCCGATTTATGAAAGCAAAACCATCTAATCAAAAATGGAAGGAGGAACTAGTCCCCAGCGGAGTCGCCAGAATTTGTCGGCATATTTTAGGTTGAGTGTTGTATTTTTAAAAAGGGGTCGCCTATAGAAATTGTCTGCGAAATTTAAATTTTAAATTTAATTTAAATATATATATAATTTAGAAAGTAGTATTTGATTTTGAAAATAATTTTAAGTTTGAAAATTTTAAGATATGAAATCAAACCGATCTCACATCTCGAAATAGTTTATATAAACGAGCACCGCACCACAAACCGTGTATCTATCCCGAAGAATAGACACACTGCTTGATGATGGGGCTCGATTAAATAAACTAGAAGATTTGTGACATCCGTTTGGTCTGCGAACCAATCTTATAAGCCGACAAGTTCCCCTGCTTAATGTAAAGGAATTAAACAGGGTTTATATTACCTGTGTTCTTAAAGTTCCCTATAAGGGCAAGCCCCTATAGTTAATTACATCTTAAATGACGGGAATCATTTAAGAAAACTCTCGATAATGATCAGTGGTTTTGCTCTTAAGAATTTCAAAGATTAAGGTTTTCGAAGGATTGAATTTTGGAATTTCAATAGGGAATAGATCAAATTTGGAACAGTTAATTTCAGGAGTTCAAAGGAAGAAAAGTAAGAGAAGCTGAGGATCCAAGAAGAATCTTGGCAACTTCCCAAATTATCCTATTGTTTGGCTTCAATTTGGGAATTTATTTAATATTGCAGACCTGCCAATTTTAATTAATTAGGACTTATATTTGTATGACATTATCATACAAATAGCCTTGAAGATGTGAGGGGTTATGTCGTACCAAACAACTACCTCGGAGTCCTAAGACCGGTTAGGGCTTAATTTACATGACATGATCATGCAAATGCCTAACGAAGAGGTTGAGGATTTATGTTTTACTAAGCAAACTACCTCGAAGTCCTATGGCTTGGTTATTTAATTCTAAGGAAAGTTTTGCTGAAGTAGACTCAGGTTTTGCTTATGACGATGGCCGAACTGCCCACCATGCTCCGTGCTCCTTGTTGTTGCAGAGGTTTAGTTTTAGAAGTCATAAATCAGGAGATGAGAGAAGTGTTTTGGTTTAGATAAAATCTTAAAATCCAAGTGTTTTTTAATATTTTAATTAAAACAAATCTTAAAGTTATTTAAACAGAACCGATTAAGATCCCACGGTTCCGTCATCCCGGCACCATTATTTTCATCGAATTCACTTAGTCCAGATGAATTTGCTAAACTCAACTGAATGAGTTCCACACTTTCATTTAAACCGTGGAAAATCTCATTAGCAACACGTGGGTTACATCATCCGAGGTATTCCCGATCATTCAATGAGACGTTTTAATTTAGTTGTGATTGTAGTTTTGTTGTTCTGTTTGTGATTAAATTGTGAGTTATTTTATATTTTAGAATGATGTGGCGGTGAATTTTATCTTGCAATGACTTTTAATTTAGTTTTGGTTTCAGTTCAGGGACTATCCTAAAGGTTTTGTTTTTCATGCAACAGTTTTATTTATCATGCAAGAAAAGTAAAGTACAGTGCATGTAAGTAAATTGCAAAAAAGTAAATTGCAATAAAATAAAAGTGTACCTGGAGGGTCTTCCCGTCATCCCAAGCTACACTTAAAACACATGTTAAGGCATTTAAATATTTAAACAGATACCTAGGTAAAGCTAAGGGAAGGGTTTTTGTTGTCAACCAATTTCCTAATCCTATAACTAGTCATCTACTATGACGTCTAGGTTCTTGGTTTGATTTTAAGGATGATTTTCTTCATCAAAGAACAATTAGATTCAATTGAACTTCTAAAACACCCCGTCATATTGAGGAAGTGCTTAGGACAAGTCTTAAACATCTTTTCAATATTTTTGGGATTGTTTTAAGTCCAAGTAAATTTAGTTGCACAGGTGAATTAATCGTCCAGGATTTTAGTTAAACTTTGTTTCTTGCTCAGTGAACTTAGGTATTTGATTACCTGATGAATGAAGTGACATCTCACTCAATACTCTATTTAAGAGTTATAATAATTAAAGCCTTTAAGGGCAAGTTGGTTTATCGAGAATCTTAATCATAATTAATTTAAGGTTTGAGTTAATGGTTTAAAGTGTTTTAATTTAATTATGAGGTTTTAATTAATAATTTTAAGTTTGGAATAGTGTTCAAATTATTTTAGATTTAATTATTAATGATTTCATTTAGGTTTGTCGTTAAATGATTTTAATTTAATTTAATTCAATTTGATTTTAATTTAAAATTTAATTTTATTTAATTTTATTCAATTTTATTCAATTTTATTCAATTTTATTTAATTTTATTTAATTTTAATTTAATTTTAAATTTAATTTTATTTTATTTAATTTAATTTTCAATTTAATTTAACTTTAATTTAATTTAATTTTAATTTAATTTAATTTTAATTTAATTTTAATTTGAATTTAATTTAATTTTTAATTTTTATTTAATTTAAATTTAATTTTATTTTATTTAATTTTAATTTTAGTTTAATTTTAATTTTAATTTTAATTGTTAATTTGGATTATTGTTTTAATTTTTAATTAAGAATTAAATATTGTTAAAATGACTTATTTAGGGATTTTTAAATTAAAGAATAAATATCCTCTTAATAATATCCCTGTTTTAATAATCCAAATTTTAAATACATTCTTTCCAAAATTTAAATTATTTAATTAATTAAAGTTTCATTTTGATATTTTTAAAGTGTTTAATGGGTTTCTACCCCTTAATTTTCCTAAGTTTCAATCATCCAAGAGAAAATTAAAATCAAATATTTTACCCCCCATTTTGATTAAACCTAAAGTTTTAATTAAGGGTTAAAATTTTTAATTACATTTATGCCCTTTTAAGCTTATTTATTTCATAACTCACTAAATTGAGCTCAAATGAATTTGAAATTTTTATGTCACCTCACTCATATGTCAGTTAAGACATTAGAGGAGAAAATGTGATTTTTCTGAATTTAATTTATTTATATAATTATTTTTAGTAGAAAATAGAGGTTTTCAAAGAAAATTCAACAACATGACCAAGGAAAGGTTTCTATTCTTAAGAAAATTACGGGATGTTCCTAATGACCAGAGGACCACTTGGACCAATTTTAGTGATTTTTTTAATTATATTTTATTTATTATAATTATTTTGAGTTTTAGATTATTAATTAATTATAAAATAAAATTAAAGTTGAAAAATGGATTTTATATTTTTATTAAATCTCTTTGACCGCAAGGAGTTCAGAGGAACAAATTTTATAATTTTCTGATTTTTTTTAATTTATTAGAATTATTTTAGTGAAGAAGGTTAAAAACTTATTTTTTAATATTAAAAAATACATTAAGTTTTTAAAATTCAATATCTTACCCTAGGGACTTAGGAAAAATATTTGGTTTGTTCCTAAGTGATTAGGATTCAAAATGTGACATTTTTATGATTTTTAATATTTTTATGATTTTTATTATTTTTTAATTATTAAAATATTAAAATATTATGGAAAATTAACTTTTTTAGAAAATTCTAATTTTAATTTTTTTGAACTTCCCTGATATTAGAGAAGCTCCAAAATCATTTTTTGTGAATTTTTGAAAAGTATTTTTGGAGTTATGAGTTTTTAAAGTTCCATTTTGCTTATGAGGCTTAATCAACCCATTTGGTGGGGCTAATCAAGTCCAATTGATTTCAAAATTTTATGTAAGGTTCCTCTGACCCTAAAGAGTAATGGAGAATTGTTTTCAAGTCAATTTCATGTGTGGTTAACCCTAATTAAATCAAATTCAATTTTATGGGTTTAGGCCAATTAAGGTTATTATGTATGAATTAACTCAAAATATATTTTTCATAGGGTCCTCTGGTCCTAAGAAACATCATCAAATTTTTCTAGAATGTATTTTACAACATGCTAATTATTGGAATTAAAATACCTAAAACAGTGACACGAACTTAAAAATTTAATAACTTTTCACAGAGATGGCCTCTGACCTTGAAAAACATAGAGAATGTTCCCAAGATCAGAGGCTTCAAAAGCTCTATGGTCTCATGCTATGGTGAATTGTCTATGCAAATGAAGAATCAAAATACTGAAAATAATAAATAAATTATTAAAAATAAAATACTAATCCAATTAACTTGATTTCTTTTCCACATTATTCTCCACTATTCACTAAGCACGAGAGTATTTTTATTTTATTTTTGTGATTTTTCTATGCAAAGATATGAATTTTCTAAGTTTTGGGTATTTAATTAATTCAGAAAATAGCCTAATTTCCTACTTATCCGACTCGGCGCCGCATCAACCTACGGCGGATCGAAAGCCCACGCATCACACTCCCATTTGACGCCGCCACTTGAGTCAGTAGCCAGGCGTCCCGCGGTTCATGTACCATTGCGCCGTCCGACTTGATCTCGACAGTCCGCTCGATACACACGCGATCCAACGGCTCCTGGTCATCATCTACGACTAGTGTGCACCCGTGACCGTCCACACTAAAACCCTAAGATCTCACTCGATTCTCAATGGATTTTTGTGTTCTTATGCTCTATAGATTTGTCTTGAAGAGACGAACACATCCATACAGTTTATAGGCTATGAAATTATCCTAAACAAAATAGAGAATCACTGGAAGCTCGGGAGGAAGAGTGAGTTCATACCTTTGCTCAGAGAAGTGAAGCTTCGATCTAAGAGTCAGTGTCACCTTCGATTGAGTCCAGGCAAGCTCCAGATGAAGTCTCTGGCTCTGAGGAATTGTCTAAGTATGAAAGTGACCAAGGTCGATCACAAAGCTTGCAGGCTGGAAGCACTGGCTGGCCTGATGAGGGGGCTTTTGATGGGGAACTTCTCCTCTTAGTCTGGTGAAGGTGTAGGACCAATCAATTTGGAGATTGGCTCACTGTGGTAAAGTGTCCTGTTTTTTTGTTGGATTTTCAGCTCAGAAATTGAGCTCACAGAGAGGGTTTTAGGGCTGGATTTCAGTGGGGATCAAGTACTCTATGTCTGGAGAGGGGTCTGGAATGATTTTGGCAGAGTTTTGGTAAGGTTTGGTTCAACTCTTTTTTTTGGCCTAGAGGTGGTGGTGTTTAAATAGAGGTGGCTGGAGGGCCTCCTAGGGGGGTTTAATGACTTGGATCCACTGCTCAGGGCAAGGGAAGAACAGCTGCAATGGTCATTGGGCATGGGACGACTCAACGAAGTTCAAATTGAATTTTTGATTCAAATTAAGCCTCTCGGCCATGGGTATTTCCGGTGGCTGTAGTGGCTGGTCGGCCAGGTTCAGGTCACCATCTTGACCAGTGGGGTCAAGGCTGGGATTTGGTGAACTCAATTGGCTTTGGACATGTGTAAAGTGGTTTGATTTAAATGGTATGGGGAAAGGGCTATTTTAGGCTTGGTTTGGTCAACTCATGCAAATGGGTTGGGTGCACCCTCCCATGACTTGGTTTTGGGATTAGGGTACCATTTGGGTCAGCTGAATTGGAGTGGTGAAGTCTCCATCCATGGTGAGGTGGCTAAGCATGGTTTAGAGTGTGACATGAATATGGTTAAAAGGGCTTAATGAAGGATTAGGAAAGAATCCCCTCTTCTTTCCATGTACGGCTTATTTTTTAGGTTGTGTGTTTTATTTTTGAAAAGGGGTCGCCTAACAGAAATTGTCGGCGAATTTTTAATTTAATTTAAATAAATAATTTGAAAAGTAGTATTTGATTTTGAAAATAATTTTAAATTTGAAAATTTTAAGATATGAAATCAAACTGATCTCACATCCCGAATAGTTTATATAAACGAGCACCGCATCACAAACTCGTGTATCTATCTCGAAGAATAGACACACTGTTTGGTGATGGGGCTCGATTAAATAAACTAGAAGATTTGTGACATCCGTTTGGTCTGCGAACCAATTTTATAAGCTGACAAATTCCTCTGCTTAATATGAAAGCATTAAACAGGGTTTATATTACCTGGGTTCTTAAAATTCCCTATAAGAGCAAGCCCCTATAGTTAATTACATCTTAAGTGACGGGAATCACCTAAGAAAACTCTCGATAATAATCAGTAGTTCTGCTCTCAAGAATTTTGAAGTTTAAGTTTTCAAAGGATTGAATTTTGGAATTTCAATAGGGAATGGATCAAATTTGGAACATTTTATTTTGGGAATTCAAAGGAAGAAAGGTAGGAGAAATCATAGATTCGAAGCGAACTTCGGTAATTTCCCGACTATCCTATCGTTAGGCTTTGAATTTAGGAAAGTCCTAATGTTATCTAACATTTCAGTCTCGCCAATTTTAATTAATTAGGACTTATATTTGCATAACGCAACCATGCAAATAGCTTCGAAGATGTGAGGGTTTATGTCGTATCGGACGACTACCTCGTAGTCCTAAGACCGGTTAGTGGCTTAATTTACATGACAAGATCGTGCAAATGCCTAACAAAAGATCGAGGATTTGCACTAGTGCAAAATACCTCGAAGTCCTATGGCTTAGTTGTTTAATTCTAAGAAAGTTTCTGCTGAAGTAGACTCGAGGTTTCGTCGATGACGATGGTCGTGCCGCCCACCATGCTCCGAGCTCCTCGTTGTTGCAGAGGTTTAGTTTTTAGAAGTCATAAATCGAGAGATGAGAAAAGTGTTTTGGTCTAGAGAAAATCTTAATTTCCAAGTGCTTTTTTTTATGTTTTAATTAAAACAAATCTTAAAGTTGATTATAACAACACCGGTTAAGATCCCACGGTTCCATCCTTCCGCATCGTTATTTTTATCGGATTCACTTAGTCCAGTATGAATTTACTAAACTCAACTAAATGAGTTCCACACTTTCATTTAGACCGTGGGAAATCCCGTTAGCAACATGTAGGTTACATCATCCGAGGTATTCCCGATCATCCAACAAGACGTTTTAATTTAGTTGTAATTGTAGTTTTGTGTTCTCTTTGTGATTAAATTTTGAGTTATTTTATAGTTTGAAATGTCGTGACGGTGAATTTTATCTTGTAATGACTTTTAATTTAGTTTTGGTTTTAGTTTTAGGGACTATCCTAAAGGTGTGGGTTTTCATGCAACAGTTGTTTATCATGCAAGAAAAGTAAGTGCGATGCGATTAAATAAATTGCAATAAAGTAAATTGCAACAAAATAAAAGAGTACCTGGAGGGTCTTCCCATCATCCCAAGCTACACTAAAACACAATTTAGAATATTTTAGCAAGTTCCTAGGTAAAGCTAAGGGAAGGGTTATGGTTTTCTACCAAGTTCCTAATCCTGTAGCTAGCCATCTCCTATGACGTCTAGGTTCTTGTGTTTTAGTTTGAAGGACGATTTTTTCTTCATCAAAGAACAATTAAGTTCAGTTGTTCTTATAAACATCCTATCATATTGAGGAAGTGCTTAAGAAGAATCTTAAACATCTTTTCAATATTGCTAGAATTGTTTTAAGTCCAAATGAATTTAATTATACAAATGAATTAATTGTCCGAGAATTCAAGTTTTGTTGCTATCTTGCTCAGTCAACTAGGACATTTGAATATCCTATAAGTGAAGTAACACTTCATTTAACATTATGTTTAGGAGTTATGATAATAAAAGTTTTCGAGGGCAAATTGGTGTTCAAATGGTTTGTGATTTAATTTAATTTCAGTTAACGGGTTTAAATTTGGAATAGTGTTCAAGTTGCTTTATATTTATTTTTGAATTTCTTTATGTCTTAGGTGATGTTATTTTTAATTTAATTTAACTTTAATTTAATTTAATTTAATTTGGTTTAGTTTTAATTTTAATTTAATTTAACTTGATTCTATTATTTAATTTAATTTAATTCAATTTAGTTTGATTTGATATGCTTTAATTTAATTTAATTTAACTTGATTTAATTTAATTTGATTTAATTTCCTTTAATTTAATTTAATTTAATTTAATTTAATTTAATTTAATTTAATTTGATTTGATTTTAATTTAATTTAATTTAATTTAATTCAATTTAATTTAATTTGATTTAATTTATTTAATTTAATTTAATTTAATTTAATTTAATTTAATTTGTTTAATTTAATTTAATTTAAATTTAATTTAATTTAATTTAATTTGTTTAATTTAATTTAATTTAAATTTTAATTTTATTTTATTTTTAATTTTAATTTAATTGAAATTTTAAAAGAGTTTAATAATTTAACTTTTAATTTAATTTAATGATTAAGTCTTTTAACATTTTAAATCTTAAATTTGAATTAACATTTAATTAGGAATTAAATATTATTAAGATTATTAATTTAGGGATTCTTAAATTAAAAAACAAATCTCTTCCTAATAATATCCCTATTTTAATAATTCCAATTTTATTATTCTTCCAAATTTAATTAATTATTTGATTAAGGTTTATTTTAATTATTTTTAAATTGTTTAGTAGGTTTCTACCCTTTAATTATTTAAATTTCAATCATCCAAATCAGATTAATATCAAATATTTTACTCTTTAATTTTTATTAAGCCTAAAGTTTTGATTAAAGGTAAAAATTTTAATTACCATTTTGCCCCTTCAAGCTTAATAATTTCATAACTCACTAAATTGAGCTTAAATGAACTTGAAATTTTTATGTGACTTCACTCATATGTCAATAAAGACATGAGAGGAGAAAATGTGATTTTTCTGTATTTAATTTATTTATGTAATTATTTTTGGTGGAAAATAGGGATTTCCAAGGAAAATTTAATAATATGACCAAGGGAAAGTTTCGACCTTAAGAAAATTATGGAACATTTCTAATGACCAGAGGACCACTTGGACCAATTTTTGTGATTTTTTAAATTATATTATTTTTATTATAATTATTTTGAGTTTTGGAGTATTAATTAATTTAAAAATAAAATAAAGGTTGAAAAATGAATTTTATATTTTTCAAAAATTTCTCTGATATCAAGGAAATCAGAGAATCAATTTTTACAATTTTCTGATTTTTCTTTGATTTATTAGAATTATTTTAGTGGAAATGCTAAAAAAAGACATTTTTCTTAATTTTAAAATTACCTTAGGGCTTTAAAAGTTAATATCTCACCAAATAGACCTAAGAAAAATATGGGGTTTGTACCTAAGTGATTAAAATTCAAAATTTGACATTTTAATGAATTTTATTATTTTTGTTATTTTTATTATTTTTTTATTTATTAAAATATTAAAATAATACAAAAAATCAACTTTTTTAGAAAATTAAAATTTTAATTTTCCTAAATTCCCCTGATATCAGAGAGGCTCCAAAACCAATTTGGTGAATTTTTGAAAAGCATTTTGAAAGTTATGAATTTTTTAAGTTTAATTTTGGCTAAGTGGCTTAATCAACCCATTTAGTAGGGCTAACCAAGTCCAATTGACTTCAAATTTTTATGGTGGGTTCCTCTGATCCTAAAGGTCAATGGAGAATTGATTTCAAGTCAATTTGATGTATGATTAGCTCTAATTAATTAGGGACCTATTTTGGGTGTTTAAGCCAATTAGGATTATTTTAAATGAATTAATTCAAAACCTATTTTTCCTAGGGTCCTCTGGTCATAAGAGACATCACCAAATTTTTCTAGAATTTATTTCACAACATGCTAATTATTGGATTTAAAATACTTAAAACATCAACATGAATTTGAAAAATCAATAACTCTAATAAGGATGGCCTCTGACTTTGGAAAATTCAGGGAATGTTCCCAAATTCAGAGGCTTCAAAAGCCCTATGGTCTCATGCCATGGTGAATTCCCTATATGCATGGAGAATTAAAACAATGCAGAGGGTAAATAAATCATTAAAAATAAAATACATGATGAAATTAAATGATTTTTTTCCACATTATTCTCCTCTGTTCACTGAGCAAGAGGGTATTTTTATTTTATTTTTCTGATTTTTCTACACAAAGTTATGCATTTTTGAAGTTTTAGGGAATTAAATAAATAAGAAAATACCCTAATTTTCTATTTATCCACGCGGCGCCGCGTCAACCTCGGCAGCTCCGAAACGCCTCGTGTCGGGCTGCCATTCGATGCCGCCATCCAACTCAGCGTTCCCGGGGCCCGCTGTATCGTTCCATCTCCTCATCCGGCGCGATCCTGGCCGTCCGTCCGCGCGTGTATGGAATGAACGACATCCGTTCATCGTCCCCAAGCGTTCTTACCCGAGAGCCGTCCACACTAAAACCCTAAGAACTCACTCATTTCTCAACGGATTTTCGTGTTCTTATGTTCTATGGATTCGTCTTAAAGAGACAAATACATCTATACGGTGATCATGTATTGAAATTAAAGCATTTGAAATGGAGAATCTCCAGAAGCTCGGGATAAAGAATTAGCTCATACCTTCGCTCGGAGAAGTGTGGCTTCAATCCGAGGGTTGTGTCACCTTCGATTGCGTCCCGAACAAGCTCCGGATGAAGTCTCCGGTTCGGTGAATTGCCTAGCTATGAAAGTGACCATAGCCGATCACAAAGCTTGGAGGGCTGGAACAACTCGGGTGGCCTGGAGATGGGGCTTTCGGTGGGAAACTTCTCCTCTTGGTCTAGTGAAGGTGTAGGGCCGATCAATTCGAAGATTGGCTCACTGTGGCAAAGTGTCCTAGTTTTTGGGTGAAATTTCAGCTGAGAAATCGGGTTCGTTGGTGGGGATTAGGGCAAATTGACACCGAGGATCAACTCGCTCTAAGTATGGAGTAGGGTTTGGAACAATTTTGCGCAGTTTCTGACAAGGTTTGTGCAACTCTCCTCCATGGCCGCGAGGAGTCGAGTTTAAATAGAGGTGGCTGGAGAGCCTCACGGGGATGGCCAAGGGTTGGGATCGCCTACTCGGGCATGGGAAGAACGAGCCATGGTGGCCATTGGGCATGGGGCGGCTCAGCAAGGGAGAATTCCAATGTCGGGCTCACATGTGAGCTCTCGGGCATGGCGTTTTCGGCGGCTCAGTGGCCGGCCGAGCAGCATGGGTCACCCTCGGGTCCGGTGGGTCGTGGTCGGAGGTTTGTGCAATCAATCGGCCATGGACATGTGTAAAGGGTTTGAATCAAAGTGGAATGGGAAAGGGCTAGTTTTGGGTCTAAATGGGTCAACCCTTGGTTTTGGGTTAGGTCCACCCTCCAAGGCCAATTTGGGCTGAAGGGAAAGTCACTTGGATCAGCTTGATTTGTGGGGTCAAGTCACAATCCAAGTACAATTAAGCTTAAGCAAGAGTTAGGGGAGACATGGGAGTGGTTAATCACTCTTAAGAGAATCATTAAAGGGTCCCCTCTTCTTGCCATTTTGGGTATGGTGAAGTGTCCAAGGCTTTCATGGCTCACATGTGGCTCATGCATGGCTTCATGGCTCACCTTTGGCTTGAAAAAGCTAAGTTAACTTTCATGAAAGAGGTTTTTAGGAATTTTGGTAATTTAGGAGTGATTTGATGGGATTTGGCACATGGCTTGATTTGGAATCATTCGATGATTGATTTGAACTTAGGGATGATTTTAATTAAGGGTATGATGAGAAGAATTTGTCATATGGGCTTTAGCATGAAGTTCTGGGCTTTTAGGAATGTTTAAGAAAGTGGGCTTTTGGTTTGAAAATAAATTTATGGATGGGAATTTTGTGAAGGATTGGGCCCAAAAATGTTGGGTTTAGTTCATGGATGTGTCATGAGTGATTTGAAGCAAGTCGGGAGTGATTTGGGTTTGAATTGGGTCGAATTTGGGCTTCCTTGGTGAATGGGCCAATATAGGTCAAATTGGGCTAACTTGGGCCAATGTTGGGCTAGGGTTGAAATTGATGTAAAATAAATGTTGAGAAATGTTTATGGGAGTGTTTCAAAGAGGTTTGGGCTTTGGTTGGGTTTTGATTTTGAGGTTTGGGCTTATTTGGGTTAGGTTTGGGTTTAGGTCAAAATTGGGCCTTTTAACTTTGGGTTGAATTTGAGTGGGGTTTGGGTCTAAATTTTGGGCAAATCATGTTAATATTTTGTTTTTAGGGATGTTAAGGAAGGTTTAGAAAAGATTTGGGGTTAATTGGAGTTGAATCGGGTGAGTTTGGGTTAGGTTCGGGTCATGGGTCCAAATTGGGCTTTAAGGCCAAAAGTGAAATTGGATTCAAATGTCAATCAAATTGGATTTGGATTTGGTCTAGATTGGTGTTGGGAATGTTGAATTGAAGTTTAGAATTGAATTGGACCAGAATTTGGGTCAATTGGGTAGGTTTGGTTTGACATTGGGTTCACTTAGGGTTAAAATGGGTCAAATTGGGGGTTTTGACAAAAGTAGGGTAAATTGACAAAATTTACCCATGGTGTAGTCAAACAAAATGAAATTGGGAATATTTGGGATTTTCTAGAATTTTCTGGGAATTCTATGAATTTTTTGGATTTTTGGGTCAAGAGGGGTGTTTTGGGTATTTGGAGGTTATTGGGAGGTATTTTTGGAATTTTTGGTATTTTTGGGTATGGATGATTAATTTGAGTAATGTGGGAATGTTTGGGGTTGATTTTGGGGAATTTTGGGTGATTTGGAAATTTTGGAGGATTTCAAGGGTTTTGGGTAGGCTAGGCGGGTGTAAGGCCTCGGGGGTCAAAAATTGAAAATTTGGGAAATTGAAGATTGGGTGAATGTAAGTGGAATGAAATCATTTTGTTTGAGCCATGAAGCCATATCAAGCCTACATGAGCCATAAGGGGACTCATTTGAGGCATCCACTATGTTGTTCCTAACCCTCTTAGCCAAGGGCTTAAGGGTTAAGGACCATCCATGTGAATCACCTTCATGAGTCAGGAGGTCAAGTTAGGTATGGGTGTGTTTCTAGGATGTGTGTGAAAGTGTAGTGTATAGGTGTAGTGTGTGTGTAAGTCAGCCCTTTGTTGACCTCATTTTTGATGAGGTCTTCTCTTCTTCTTTTAGTACTTAGGATCTAGCCTTAGGCTTTTCCTTTGACTATCTTAGAGGACTAGAATTGGGATCCACCACCTTTTAGAAATTCAAACCACTTCTTAACTCCCTGCAAACTCCACAAACTTGACTGTAGACCCCTAATCACCTAGAGGGTTGAAATCAAATGTGGAAGTTTAAAGGATGGGTTCCTATAGGACTCTTCGGCCTTAGGATCGCTCCTGAGTGGCTCGATCCGGTGAAGGGGCTGACTTACACACACACTACACTCATACACTACACTTGCGCACACCTCCTAAAACCACACCCATACCTAACTTGACCTCCTGACTCATGTAGGTGATTCACATGGATGATCCTTAACCCCTAAGCCCTCAGGCTAAGAGGGTTGGGAACAACATAGATGAATGCCTCAAATGAGTCCCTTCATGGCTCATGTGGGCTTGATATGGCTTCATGGCTCAACCAAAATGATTTTATTCCACTTATATTCAGCCAATCTTCAATTTTCCAAATTTTCAATTTTCGACCCCGGGACCCTACACCCGCTGAACTTACCCAAAACCCTCGAAACTACCTAAATTTCTGAAAAATTTCCAAATCACCCAAAATTCTCTAAAATAATTCCTAAACATTTCTCTCCACTCAAATTGACCATCCATACCCAAAAATATCAAAAATTCAAAAAAAACCTCCCAATACCCTCCAAATACCCAAAATACCCCCTCGACCCAAAAATCCAGAAATTCAGAAAATTCCCAGAAAATTTCAAAAAATCCCAAATATTCTCAATTTCATTTTGTTCAACTACACCATGGGCCAATTTTGTCAATTTACCCCACTCTTATCAAAACCCCCAATTTGACCCATTTTAACCCAAAGTGAACCCAATGTCAAACCAAGCCTACCCAATTGACCCAAATTCTTGTACAATTCAATTCTAAACTTCAGTTCAACATTCCCAACACCAATCTAGACCAAATCCAAGTTCAATTTGATTGACATTTGGATCCAACTTTACTTTTGGCCTTAAAACCCAATTTGGACCCATGACCCAAACCTAACCCAAACTCACCTAATTCAACTCCAATTAACCCCAAATCTTTTCTAAACCTTCCTTAACATCCCTACAAACAAAACACTAACATGATTTTCCCAACATTTAAGCCCAAACCCCACTTAAATTCAACCCAAAACCAAAAAGCCCAATTTTAACCTAAACCCAAACCTAACCCAAATAAGCCCAAACCCCAAAATCAAAGCCCAACCAAAGTCAAAACCTCTTTGAAACACTCCCATAAACATTTCCCAACATTAATTTTACATCAATTTCAACCCTAGCCCAACATTGGCCCAAGTTAGCCCAATTTGACCTATATTGGCTCATTCACCAAAGAAGCCCAAATTCAACCCAATTCAAACCCAAATCACTCCCAATTTGCTCCAAGTCACTCATGACACATCCATGAGCTAAACCCAACAATTATTTGGCCCAAGCCTTTACTAAAATTCCATCCTAAAATCCATTTTAAAATCCAAAAGCCCACTTCCCTAAACCTTCCTAAAAGCTCATTTCCACCAAATACAAAAGCCCAAAATTGGCCCTAAAGCCCACATGACATTTCCATTTGCCATCCATTTAATCAAAGCCATTCCCTAAGTTATAATCCCATCATCAAATAATTCCAAATCAAGCCTCATGCCAAATCACCCCTAAATACCAAAATTTTTCTTAAATCCATTTCCATGAAATTGACTTGACTTTTCCCAAGCCAAAGGTGAGCCATGAAGCCATGCATGAGCCACATGGAAGCCATGAGAGCCTCTTTACATGTCACCATGCCATTTTGGGCAAAAGGAGGAGACTCTTTCCTTAATTCCTAAAGGTGATTAACCACTCCCATGATTCCACTAAATCTTGCTTAAGCTTAATTGTACTTGGATGGTGACCATTCCCCACCGATTAAGCTAACCTAAATCACTTTCTATTCAGCTCTAAACCAGGCCTCGGGTGGTGCACATAGCCCAAATGGAGGGGTTGACCAATTTGAGCCAAAATGAGCCCTCTCCCATTCCATTCTAATCCAAGCCTTTTACACATGGCATTTGCCAATTGCCAACACTAAACCCCAGCCACGACCCACCCGAACAAGATGGTGACCAATGCCCGGTCGGCCAGCCACTGTGTCGCCGGAAAACACCATGGCCGAGAGCTCACATGTGAGCCAACTTTGGAATTCTCCCTCGTCGAGCCGCCCCATGCCCAATGGCCACCATGGCTGTTCTTCCCATGCCCAGAGCAGCTGATCCCAAGCCCTAACTCTCCCTGGGAGGCCCTCCACCCTCTCCTATTTAAAAATCACCCCCTCACAGCCATGAGAAGAGAGTTGCACAAACCTTGCCGAAACTCTGCCAAAATTGTTCCAAACCCTTCTCCACCCTTAGAGTAGTTGGTCCCCAGTGTCAATTTGCCCTAATCCCCACTGACAAAATCCAATTTCTCAACCGAAATTCCACCCAAAACCAGGACACTTCTCCACAGTGGATCAATCCTCAAATTGATTGGTCCTACACCTTCACCAGACCAAGAGAAGGTATCCACCAGCAAAAGCCCCATCTCCAGGCCACCCAGTTGCTCTAGCCTCCAAGCTTTGTGATCGGCTGTGGTCAAAATCCTACCTAGGCAATTCACCAGACCAGGAGACTTCATTCGGAGCTTTCTGGGACGCAATCGAAGGTGACACAACCCTCAGATTGAAGCCACACTTCTCTGAGCAAAGGTATGAGCTAATTCTTCATCCCGAGCTTCTGGAGATTCTCCATTTCAAATGCTTTAATTTCAATGCATGATCATCGTATAGATGTATTCATCTCTTCAAGACGAATCCATAGAGCATAAGAACACGAAAATCCATTGAGTATCGAGTGAGATATTAGGGATTTAGTGTGGACGGCTCTCGGGTGAGGACGCTTGGGGACGATGAATGGATGCCGTCCATTTAATACATGCGCGGACGGACGGCTCAGATTAGGTCGGATCGGCAGATGATACGCGGAAGGCGGGACCCGGGCTGCTGACTCAAGCGGCGGCGTCGACTCGGATAAATAGAAAATTAGGGATTTTCTGATTTATTTAATTCCCTAAACTTCAAAAATCCATAACTTTGTGTAGGAAAATCAGAAAAATAAAATAAAAATACCCTCTCGCTCAGATGAACGGAGGAGAATAATGTGGAAAAGAAATCATTTAATTTCATCAAGTATTTTATTTTTAATAATTTATTTACTCGTCCGCATTATTTTAATTCTCCATGCATATAGGAAATTCACCATGGCATGCGACCATAGGGCTTTTGAAGCCTCCGAATTTGGGAACATTTTCTCGAATTTTCCAAAGTCGAAGGCCATCCCTATGAGAAGTTATTGATTTTTCAAATTCATGTTAGTGTTTTGAGTATTTTAATTCCAATAATTAGCATGTTGTGAAATAAATTCTAGGAAAATTTGGTGATGTCTCTTATGACCAGAGGACCCTAGGAAAAATAGGTTTTAAGTTAACTCATTTAAAATAACCCTAATTGGCTTAAAAACCCAAAATAGATCCCTAATTAATTAGAGCTAACCATACATCAAATTGACTTGAAATCAATTCTTCACTGACCTTTAGGATTAGAGGAACCCACCATAAAAATTTGAAGTCAATTGGACTTGGTTAGCCCTACTAAATGGGTTGATTAAGTCATTTAGGCAATTTGAACTTTAAATATTCATAACTTTCAAAATACTATTTAAAAATTCACCAAATTGATTTCAGAGCCTCTCTGATATCAGGGGAATTTAAGAAAATTAAAATTTCAATTTTCTAAAAAAGTTGATTTTTTGTATTATTTTAATATTTTAATAATTAAAAATAATAATAATAATCATAAAAATAATAAAATTCACTAAAATGTCACATTTTGAATTTTAATCACTTAGGAACAAACCCCATATTTTTCTTAGGTCTATTTAATGAGATATTAAATTTTAAAGCCCTAAGGTAATTTAAAAATTAAAAAATACATTTTTTTTGGCATTTTCACTAAAATAATTATAATAAATCATAGAAAAATCAGAAAATTGAAAAAATTGATTTTCTGATTTCCTTGATATCAGAGAGATTTTTGAAAAATATAAATTTTATTTTTCAACCTTTATTTTATTTTTTAAATTATTTAATACTCCAAAACTTAAAATAATTATAATAAAAATAATATAATTCAAAAAATCATCAAAATTGGTCCAAGTGGTCCTCTGGTCATTAGGAATGTCCCATAATTTTTTTAAGGACAGAAACTTTCCCTTGGTCATATTATTAAATTTTCCTTGGAAATTCCTATTTTCCACTAGAAATAATTATATAAATAAATTAAATATAGAAAAATCACATTTTCTCCTCTCATGTCTTTATTGGCATATGAGTGAAGTCACATAAAAATTTCAAGTTCATTTGAGCCCAATTTAGTGAGTTATGAAATTATTAAGCTTGAAGGGTAAAATGGTAATTAAAAACTTTAACCCCTAATTAAAACTTTAGGTTTAATAAAAATTAACATGTAAAATATTTGATCCTAATATGATTTGGATGATTGAAATTTAAATAATTAAAGGGTAGAAACCCATTAAATAATTTAAAATAATTGAAATAAACCTTAATTAAATAATTGATTAAATTTGGAAGAATAATAAAATTGGAATTATTAAATAGGGATATTATTATTAGGAAGAGATTTATTCTTTAATTTAAAAAATCCCTAAATTAATCATTTCAATAATATTTAATTCCTAATTAAAAATGATAACTCAAATTTAAATTTTAAAATGTTAAAGGACTAATCATTAAATTAAATTAAAAAGTTAAATTATTAAACTCTTTTTAAATTTTCAATTAAATTAAAATTAAAATTAAAATTAAATTAAATCAAATAAATTAAATTAAATTAAATTAAATTAAATAAATAAATTAAATTAAATTAAATTAAACTAAATTAAATTAAAAAATATTAAATTAAAGATTAAATTAAATTAAATCAAATAAATTAAATTAAATTAAATTAAATTAAATAAATTAAATTAAATTAAATTAAATAAATAAATTAAATTAAATTAAATTAAACTAAATTAAATTAAAAAATATTAAATTAAAGATTAAATTAAATTAAATCAAACAAATTAAATCAAATTAAATTAAATTAAATTAAATTAAATTAAATTAAATTAAATTAAATTAAATCAAATTAAATAAATAAATTAAGTTAAATTAAATTAAACTAAATTAAATTAAAACAAATTAAATTAAATTAAATTAAATTAAAACAAATTAAATTAAATTAAATTAGATTAAATTAAATTAAATTAAAATTAAATCAAATTAAATTAAATTAAAGGAAATAAAATCAAATTAAACTAAATTAATTTAACATCAAATCAAACTAAATTGAATTAAATTAAATTAAATTAAAATTAAAATTAGATTAAATTAAATTAAAGTTAAATGAAATTGAATTAAATAACATTACCTAAGACATAAAGAAATTAAATATAAAGCAACTTCAACACTATTCCAAATTTAAACCCATTAACTTAAATTAAATCATTCGAACACTAATTTGCCCTCGAAAGCTTTGGTTATTATAACTCCTAAACGTAACATTAAATGAAATGTTACTTCACCTATAGGATATTCAAATGTCCTAGTTCACCGAGCAAGATAACAACAAAACTTGAATTCCTGGACGATTAATTCATTTGTATATTTAAATTCATTCGGACTTAAAACAAATCCTAGAAATATTGAAAAGATGTTTAAGATTTGTCTTCGACACTTCCTCGATATGATAGGATGTTCATAAGAACAATTGAACTTAATTATTCTTCGATGAAGAAAATCGTCCTCAAACCAAAACACAAAGACCTAGACGTCATAGGAAATGACTAGCTATAGGATTAGGAATTTGGTAGAAAACCATAACCCTTCCCTTAGCTTTACCTAGGAACTTGTTTAAATATTCTAATTGTGTTTTAAGTGCAGCTTGGGATGACAGGAAGACCCTCCAGGTACGCTTTTATTTTGTTGCAATTTACATTATTGCAATTTCTTTAATTGCATCGCACTTACTTTTTCTTGCATGATAAACTGTTGCATGAAAACCCACACATTTAGGATAGTCCCTAAAACTAAAACCAAAACTAAATTAAAAGTCATTACAAGATAAAATTCACCTCCACATCATTTCAAAATATAAAACAACTCAAAATTTAATCACAAACAGAACACAAAACTACAATTACAACTAAATTAAAACATCCTGTTGGATGATCGGGAATACCTCGGATGATGTAACATACGTGTTGCTAACGGGATTTCCCACGGTCTAAATGAAAGTGTGGAACTCATTCAGTTGAGTTTAGCAAATTTATCTGGACTAAGTGAATCCGATAAAAATAACGATGCCGGAAGGATGGAACTGCAGGATCTTAACCGGTGTCGTTATAATCAACTTTAAGATTTGTTTTAATTAAAACACAAAAACACTTGGAAATTAAGACTTCTCTAAACCAAAACACTTCTCTCATCTCCTGATTTATGACTTCTAAAACTAAACCTCTGCAACAATAAGAAGCTTGGAGCATGGTGGGCAGCACTGCCATCGTCGTCAGCAAAACTTGAATCTATATCAGCAAAACTTTCCTAGAATTAAACAACAAAGCCATAGGACTTCGAGGTAGTTTGCCTAGTGCAACATAAATCCTCAACCTTTTGTTAGGCATTTGCATTGCAAATTAAGCCCTAACCGGTCTTAGGATTCCGAGGTAGTCGTCCGATACGACATAAACCCTCACATCTTCCAGGCCATTTGTATGATCATGTCATACGCATATAAGTCCTAATTAACTAAAGCTCGGCAAGATCAAAACATTAAATAAACATTAGGACTTTCCTAAATCCAAGCCAAACAATAGGATAGTCGGGAAATTACCGAAGTTCGCTTCGAATCTGTAATTTCTCCTACTTTTCTTCCTTCGAATTCCCAAAACAAAATGTTCCAAACTTGATCCATTCCCTGTTGAAATTCCAAAATCCAATCATTTGAAAACTTAAGCTTTGAAATTCTTAAGAGCAGAACTACTGATTATTATCAAGAGTTTTCTTAGGTGATTCCCGTCACTTAAGATGTAATTAACTATAGGGGCTTGCCCTTATAGGGAATTTTAAAGAACCCAGGTAATATAAACTCTGTTTAATGTTTTTCATATTAAGCAGGGAATTTGTCCGCACATAAAATTGGTTCGCGTACCAAACGGATGTCACAAACCTTTTAGTTTATTTAATCGAGCCCCACCATCAAGCAAAGTGTGTCTATCCTTAGGGATAGATACACGGTTAGTAGTGCGGTGCTCGTTTATATAAACTATTTGGGATGTGAGATCGGCTTGATTTCATATCTTAAAATTTTCAAATTTAAAATTATTTTCAAAATCAAATACTACTTTTCAAATTATATATATTTAAACTAAATTTAAAATCTTATAATTCGCCAACAATTTCGTTAGGCGACCCCTTTTCTAAATACAACACACCCTAAAAATAATGCCGACATATTTACGGCGACTCACTTGGGAAAATTCCTCTCTCCATTTTTAATCAGACAATTCTGCTTTCAAAAATCGGTAGTGTATCCATGTCCCTTGTGGATGAAGCTATCCTTCTTTCCGTTGGAATACTATGTTCATTTCTACCTTGAACAAGTATAGCCAACATTCTCTTGGATTTGGGAGCCACTGTTTAGACACCCCTAAACAGAGAGGTTCTGAGATCCTTCTACCTCATTTCTGAGGTGGGGTGGACCCCAATAGGTGTTAGTTTAGGAGTAATCCTTCGAGTCGAGAAGTCTTGCATAAGACTTTCTTTTCCTTTCCAACTCGAATCGGATTCCCTACCTTCTCTACACCTTTCGAACATTTCGTTCTAAACAAACAAACCCTTTAATGAATGACTCTTTTAACAAATAACTCCTTCTTATAAATACATGAACAAGAATGTGTTCGGACTCTTTTCAATTCCTTTCTTTTCGTCCCGATGAGAAGAAGCATAACTCGGGACTGACAATTAGGATCTGCCCTGCAGAAATGGAGGCCCCAAAGCTAATTTTCTCCTTCACCAATGGACTCGACTTCGCTGTTTACAAGGACGAGCTGCCCGATAATGGGATCGTCCGGTTTGGACAAGGATTCGAGAACACAAATGTCAAGATCACTGAAGTTTCCCTTTTCGCATTGACAAACAAGGTATCTGAAGCTAAGAAGCCGCTGATCGAGTTCAACCTTAGGTCAACCCAAGAGTTTCCTCCCCGCAAAAGATCCCGACCGAGAGGAGTACTCGTCGTCCGCAGAGGACCGTTCTTGCTACCCCCACTCGGCCTAGTTGTCTCTCGCACCTACCCCGGCTTCGCCGATTAAAGGGGAAGGAAATCCAGAACTATGGTGAACCTGCTACCGTGGAGGGTACAGACTTTCCTGTGAGACCTTCCGTTTTTGAAATCGGGTCCAGCTCAAGAATTCCATCACTAACACGGACCCAAAGAAGGAATAGAAGTAGGAAGATTGCCAGGAAGGCAAGAACTGCTGAAGTCGCTTTCCTGGAGGAAATCCCAGAAATCCCTGAGTACACACCACTACCTGAATACATTCCATTGCCTGAAGATACACCCTTTTTGGAAGGAAGTAGATTCCATCCCCTTTCCGCCGCAGCTGATGAGGAAAATGTCCGCAGGATTGTTTCTACATTACCTCGACCAGCATACTACGACGACAGCAGAAAGAAAAGGGCTAGGATCACGCCATTTACCCGACTACAGACTGTGATCAAGAAGCTAGCAAAGAAAGAGAAATGCCCTGTATCGAAGATTCTAAGAAGAATAGGGAGGGTGCCAGTCAAATCCCGTCTTGGGCCCCGAGTAGAACCCGCCATCGTTACGGAAAAGCCAAATAAAAGGATGAAGGCTAGTCCGCCTATCGTCGATTCAGGATTATAGATTAGGGAGGATACCACCTTCCAAAGATTTGGCCGACGGACCATCGGGTACTAGACCTTCCGTCGCTAGAAGGATGGTATGGCGTCCCACTACTGGACAACTAAGATTGAAACAACAGTCCGAGAAGGAAAGTCTCGTCAGGAGACTTGAATCCGAAGAAAGTGCTACTGCAGTAAAGGGGACTCGTGAGAAGGGAACCCGGTAGCTATCGCACGACAACTGCGAAGTTGCACAGAAAAGACCGCTAGAGGACGCTATGGAAAAGTCGAGGACCGATATTCGACGACTAGCAAAAGAAAGGGAAGAGAAATTTGGAGATGAGATCGATTCATCGGAATTCATGGACGATGAGTATGCGTAAATCAACATGATCGAAACACGAGCTTCGTCGGCTTCACAAGGTGCTCTTGCGACCGCAGAAAGAGAGGAGCCAGAAGTGATGAGAAGACAGCTTCAAGAGAAAGACGATACGATCGCCCAAATGGCGAAGAGGATGGAAGAGATGGTTGTAGCCCTAGCCACTCTCCAAAGTCAAGTGCAACCCCAAAGAGAAACACCCCTGCGAGGTCATTCACATTGTGGACGGAGGAAAGGAGATTACATCCGTCAACGCGGATGATCAGCTAAAGAAAGATACAACACAAAGTATGATTCCAGAAAAGGATATCAAAAGCTTGGTGGAATAGCAGGTGCGAGAAGCCTTAGCACAATCAAAGAGCGGGACATCCATTCGGACGGGTAGACCTTACCCGGAAGAATTTGACGCTGTCCAATACCCAAAAGGCTTCGTACCACCTCTGTTCAAGACCTTTGATGGAACCGGGAACCCCGACAAGCATGTTGCACACTTTCGTGCCGCTTGTTGCAATGCCGGCGGGAGCGATGCATTACTCTTCCGACAGCTTCATCGCCGACTCGTCGGTGGATCGCCTTCGATTGGTACGCGAATTACCGAATGGTTCAGCTGAAGACGTTCTCGGAACTAGAAAACCTTTTCATCAAGCAATTCGTCGGAGCTCGGCACCACATCACTATAGGTGATTTAGTGGTAGAGAAGCGTAGCCGAACGAAACTTTGGTGGATTACATACTTCGATGGAGGAACTTAAGCATGAAGTGTGAACCACAATTACAAGACCAACATGCAATCGGCATCTTACTTAAAAACATTCACGGCCCGATAGCACTTCTCCTCAAAGGATTCACTATTAAGACTTTCGAGAAGTTGTTAAGCAAGGTCGGGAGCTTGCAAGAGGAGGCGAAGCAATTAAATTTCGCCGACAAGACGGACAAGCAAAAGCTCGTGAAGACTTTTGAAAAGAAATCGTGGATCGTTGCAGCTAGCCGACAAAGGCAAGCAACCGATACAAATATCGTCCGAACGGCCACGACAACCTCAACGAGACTACCAACGAACCCCGACCCGACTATCGATCATCTCCACAAGTATGAACAACCGCCTCGTCCGCAACGTACATTAAGGGAGCTTCGAGCAGGGAATATCCATTCAAGAATGAAGCAAGATGCCGAAAATGTTCCGTAGTCCGATGAAGACTCCGGATTTCCAACTGCCGAGCCTAAGAGACCGAAGAAGTCAACAAGAAAGGTGATCCCAACTTTTGCCCTTATCACCGGATGCTTGGACACAAGATAGAAGATTGCATTACCTTCAAAAGTTGGCTCAACGACAACCTTCGGAAAGGGAATATAACAATCCCGAAGGAGTACATGAAGGAACCCCAGAAAGGAGGTTCCGTCAATGTTGTCTCGACTGATCCCATCATTCCGATAGATCCCTATACAATTGACGATGGATGGACTACCGCTTGGACGAGATCTTCAAAAACGATTTTAGACAGCATTCAAACCGCTTCGGTGCGAGCTTCAATTCAAAGTTCAAAACCTGCTAAGCTGACACTGTCACTTGCGATAGAAGAACCACCTCAACAGGAGACGATCGAAGAGAAGAAGAAAATCAACGAAGAAGAAAGGACCGAGGCTCCTAAGGCTAGACTAGGGGCCGCTTATCCTAGGATAGTTGTTTCGGATTCGGGGAGAAATCCCTCGAACCCCCGACTCGTATGATTATCCGCTCACTTCGGTGGGATCTTATAATGATAAGGGTGATGGCGTTGGCTACGTTTTGATCTGTTTCTAACGATTACGTAACTAGCGACAATCCGGACATCGATTTCGATACAAATGACAATTCTCAAATCATACACAATCTCGACGATCACGATGACGAAGAAGACATCCACCAAGGAGGCTACGAGAGTTCAATAAGCAATGAATCCATTTGCGAGTTTCGAGGAGCTCCAGTCACAATAGAGTTAGAGCCTTCAGACTCCGAAGCTAATCCGGAAGAACCTGTCATTCCGATTCAGGAAGAAACACCAGCAAGCTCAACACTAGATTCAGAGGAAATTACAGAAGTTAACTTAAGAAGTGGAAGAGTCCTACCTCCGAGAATGGGTCCAAAGGACAAAGGAAAGCAGGTGGTTGTTCAAGAAGAGCCAACCCCGGCAGAAGAAATACCCATTCAAGAAGAAGCCGAGATACATGGAAATAAAGTGGACTACAACGTGCTAGCCCATCTTAGGAAACTACCGACCAACCGAGCATCTACGACGCTCTCATCTTATCAAAGGAGATGAGAGAAGCTCGATCAAGGCCTTACTTGATCCGGAAATTTGCTTGGCTCAAATGGCCGGAGATTCCTTAGATGAGGTTTGCTCGTTAAAGGAACAACGAGGTGTTACCTTCACGGACAATGACCTACTACTTGGGACGACAGACCACAACCGACCGTTGTAAATTTCGCTACAATCGGGAAGTTTACGCTCTACGAGTATTGGTGGATCCAGGAGCATCAATCAATATAATGAGTCTTCGAACACTAAGCATATTTGGAAATTGATACCCGCGAGCTCGAAGTCGACAAAATGTTATTAAGAGGATTCAACCGTAAAGGAGAAAGAGCCCTCGGATCGATAACACTACTAATGAAGACCGGTGACTTAGCAAAGACAACCGCAAAATTTCACATAATCGATTCGTAAACATCGTTCAACGCTCTATCGGGCCGACCATGGATACATGAAAACAGGATGGTACCATCATCTCTACACCAGGTGCATCAAATACTACGATGGAGGGAACAAGTGCATCAAAGGTGACTTACAACCATTCTCCGTACATGAAATTGGAATCCATGAAGATGCGACTTTATTATGCACCACCGAAGAAAACAATTTTCTCCGTAGATACCATGACAAATGAAGCAAAGAAAGTTCAAGACAACGAAGAACCTGAAGTTCTAGTCCAACAGTCACTCACCACTCCCTTACGGTGAGATGGTGAAGGTTTCTCCACAACTCGCATCCGAGGTCGAGGCCGGGGACGAGGTCGTGGTAGAGACGTTAGGACAGTTGGACAGAGGAAACCAGCCATCAATGTTGATCGGGAAGACGAGCTTCTGAAGAAGAAAAAGAAATCAAACAAGAAGCAGCGACAATAAGTTGGAAAAAGCCGCAATTCAAGATCTCTCTCGAAGATGAGAAGAATGAAGAATATAAATCGATGTACGAGAAGATTAACCACTATGTACATACTATGACCCTGACCCCGATCCATTCTAATAAGATCGAGGGTATGGTGGTCAAAGAGGTACGTAGCGGCGGTGCAAAGCCAATCAAATTCTACCATGGTGCTACTTCCTCCAAAACTGAGAATAATGTACAATTTGAAGATGTCACTTCATCAGAATTAATGGAATTACCTTTTGAGTGGTATTCTCCCTATGTTCAAAATTTAATTCAGCGTGGTTTCTTACCTCGATAATGGACAAAAGGCCAATCACAACATTTTGAAAAGTTATGGAATAACTCCGATCGTCCACCCAATTCAAAGCATGGACTCGGATTCGGCACGAAGAGGATCGCTTAACGATACCGAATTTTGCTTGGTTGTCACTTGCGAATCTAATGAAAACTCGCATGGAAACCACAGAAGAATTTGAAAATTCACAAATTGGAGACGCTCCACCAGAATTCGAAGAAGAAATTAAATCTATAATAGATGAGTTAACTGAAGTTAACTTAGGTACTAGCGAAGAGCCTAGACCTACCTTTGTTAGCTCCTTACTCAATAAAGAAGACTCCGAAGAAATAATCAAGTTATTAATGGAATTTAAAGACTCGTTTTACTTGGAACTACGATGAGATGCCGGGATTAGCTCCGCAGGTCGCAATCCATAAGCTAGGAGTGGATCCTACTTCGTCCCGCCGTACAAGGTCCCGAAGAATGCGTCTAGAAATTGAACAACAAGTCATAGCTGAAGTTAAAAAGCTAATAGACGCTAAATTTGTCCGTGAAGAACAATACCCGACTTGGTTAGCCAATGTGGTGCCAGTCAAAAAGAAGAATGGTCAGATTAGAATTTGTGTGAACTTCAGAGATTTAAACAAGGCATGTCCAAAAGATGAATTCCCTCTACCGATCCCAGAATTAATGATCGACATTGCTTCAACACATGAAATATTCTCATTCATGGATGGTTCTTCAGGATACAACCACATAAAAATGGCTCCAGAAGATGAAAAGCTTACAAGCATTCGTAACGCCGATCGGAGTATATTGCTACACAATGGATGCCATTCGGATCGAAGAACGCAGGAGCAACATACCAGAGAGCGATGACAAGAATTTTTGATGATCGCATCCACAATCAAGTTGAATGCTACGTGGACGATTTGGTCATTAAAAGCAAAGTAAAGGACAACCACTTGTATGATTTGAGAATTGTTTTCGAACGATTAAGGCAATTTAACCTTAAGATGAATCCCTTAAAATGCGCCTTCGGCGTCACCTCCGGAAATTCTTAGGATTCGTTGTCCGACATCGTGGAATTGAAATCGACCCGGAAAAGATTAAAGCTATCTTAGAAATGCCGCCTCCTAAAACCTTAAAACAACTACGATCTTTTCAAGGGAAGTTAGCATATCTTCGACGCTTTATCTCGAACTTGTCAGGTAGGTGTCAGCCTTTCTCGACACTAGTTAAAAAGGACGCCAAGTTTATTTGGGAAGAGAAATGCCAGAGGGCCTTCGAAGACATTAAACAATATTTAATGACACCTCCCCGTCTTAGCAGCCCCGGCCTCGAGTAGACCGTCGATACTTTATACCACGGCTTTAGACGACTCTCTCGGAGCCCCGTTAGCCTGTGTCAATGATGAGGGTAAAGAAAATGCTCTTTACTACCTAAGTCGTCGTTTACTTCCGACGGAAATAAGGTATCCCGCAATTGAAAAGCATTGTTTGGCCCCGATCTTCGCCGCTCAAAAGCTCGAGCACTACATGCTTTCTCATAAGGTCAACCCGATCTCGAAGTTTAATCCATTGCAATACTCGATGACTCGTCCAAAGCACTTTCTAGCGGACTTGCCAGATGGTCAATGATATTATTGCAATTCGATATAACTTTCGTGCCTCTTCGTGTCGTAAAGGGACAAGTCATAGCAGACTTCCTCGCAGCACACCCTTTGCCGGCAGAATCTCCTCTCAATGATGATTTGCCAGATGAACAGATAATGAGCCTAGAAGACCCTGATGATCGACGTTGGGAATTATACTTCGACGGAGCATCTTCAGCACACAAAGACGAAGAATCGCAAGTGATAGTGCCCGGTAAGGCAGGAATCGGGCTAATCTTTATAACACCGGAGCGGGGGATGTTAAGATACTCCTACCACTTAACAGAACCGTGTACAAACAATGAAGTAGAATACGAAGCCCTCATAATAGGACTGGAATTAACTATTCAAATGGGGATAACAGACATCAACATCTACGGGGATTCGCAGTTAATCATTCAACAGATCGCCGGACAGTACAGAATTTTTAAACCAAGACTCGAGCAATACTTCCAGTATGCCATACAATTGTTGGAACAAATTCCGAATGTGACAATCTACAAAATTCCCATAAAAGAAAATGCCTTAGCAGATACGTTAGCTCGCCTCTCAAAAGAATTTGCCTGTTTGCAAGATGAGTCAGTAGAAGTGTCAGTTCTCGGACGTCAGGTCCTATCACAGCTTGACATAGACATAATACACAAATCGAAAAAGAAAAAGGATCAGCTGTAACAAGGATGAAAACACGTAAGATTGGTGACAACCATTAACGTACTACCCGCAAACAGAGAAAACTACCAAACGATAGGTCGCTAGCCCATCGTATCAAGAAAATAACGCCGTCTTACGCATTAATAAATAACACGTTATATAGAAGGTCTTCGATCAAATGTGGCTAAGGTGCCTAAGCGGGTCCGAGGCCCGTGAAATTGTTAAAGAGGTGCATTCAGGACTCCGTGGCGCTCACTCGACGGGTCCGAAGATGAAAATAAAAATTAAAAGACTGAGGTACTACCGGCCCTCGAGGAAGATTAATTTTGAAATTAACAAATTTTTAAATTAAAAGAAAATATAATTTTTATTTATTTTCGAAAATCGGATTTTAAGTTTTATGAAATTTCTACTAGATGTAAGTAAAGTAGAAATAAAGTAAAGGTTGATGCAAGTATAAATAAAACAACTTTCTCCTTTTCAACTAATCCAGATTTTTTTCAGAAAAACTATCATTCGTTAAGAACTTGAAATTGGTTTTGTACCCGAATATAAACATTCATTTATTTTTTACCTTCGGTCGATAGTATAAGGAACATTGGCTAATCTATAGATTGGTTGGAGAATGTATTTGTAGTAGAATGGGTTAATCTAGACTCACACTTTTTAGATCTCCGAGGGTGGATATGGTCGGCCCTACTAGTGACCCGTTCCCTTTCTATAAATCAAATTAATAGACTTTGATACATCCTCTAAAAGCTAATTAATTCTTCGCCAAATAAATAATATTTTCCTATTTATTTGCACTTCACCTTGAATAACCCGCACATGGCCTTTAGTGCAAAGGATTCATGCTGTGATATCTACTAGTTAAGAACTCATCTCCGAATAGGTCTCGAAATTGTTCAGCAGTTTTAACAATTTAAATAGCCGGTTAAAAAGTAAATTAAGATCAGTTATGAATATCATCACAATTATTTTTAAAATTAAGTTTAAGTTCTGCATGAAATCAAATTATCTTTATTATCATTTCATGGTTGAAAGGAGAAAGAAAAGTAACTACTCGAGAACACATTGAATTCACACAACAAAACATATTTATGAAACTTTGAACTAAGTCACAAATGCTTATCGACATGTTCCTTCAAGTGATCCTTTGACTCCTACGCTCTAATGGAAAGTACAAGACTTCAACGGCTTCCAACTCTTATAGAATCTCACTTACTACTCGATGAATTGAGTAATAACACTCAAAGCAACTAAAATAAACTAAAATAAACTCGGTAAATACTTAAGATGAATATTTGGTCGCTCTCGAGATCTATTTCCGAGGTGCGAGAGAGCTCTCTTTTCTATAGAAATGTCTCCTATTTATAGAGCTTCAAAAATGACCGGGGGTTAGCAGGCACCTCTTAAAAAAATTTGTCTAAATTCAATGAATCTTAGAAAGTAGCCCATGGCGCAAGGCACCAGGATCGGCACCTAGATGCGGACTCCGTGACCGGATATTCGCACCTCTTTTCTTTGGATCGCACCTCTTCGCGATTAAGCGACACTACGTGTCCGGATGCATTATCACATGTCATGTATCGGGAGTAACTCGATCTTAGAAGGTACGATAATCGCTTAACACCGTCAAAATAAGCTGCTAAAGTTGTCGAAATCTTAGCGCCGGTATCGGGCGGCGCTAGGCACGGATTACGGCCCTAGTCTGAGACCTATAACTTTTCAACATGGCTTTTTTGGCTCTGTTTTGCCCTTTTTGCTTCTTTTGCCCTTCTTGAACTTATTTTTCATCATATACCCAATATAAAAATACCTTTCATTAAAGCATAATATCCTTAAAAATTTAATCATAAATAAGGCATAAAAATAGGTACCTTTTAAGTGGATCGATGGCTTGTTTAGACATAAGTGATCCTGTTGCAACATCATCGATAATAGATCTAAGAGATCCAACTAATCCATTATAAAAGGTTTGAATTAACCAATTTGGTATCGAATGATGTGGACTTTTCATAAGGAGATCATTAAGTTGTTCCCATGCCTCATATATAGATTCACCTTCAAGCAAATAAGATGTTATATCATTTCTATGCTTTGCTTGTAGTTCTTGATGGTGGAAAATAGTGTAAAGGAATATTTGTGCTAAATCACCCAGTTTTGATAGATCCGGGTGCTAATGAATTTAATCATATCATAGCTTTATCCCTTAGTGAGAAAGGAAAAGTCTAATTCTAATAACATCATCCAAAACACTATCATATTTAAAAAATTAGCACACAAATCTAGAAATTTTGCAAAGATGTAAATTAGGATCTTCGGTTAATTATACACAGGCGATTATCGGACACCGTTTGGATAATAACGGAGTTTAAGCAAAGATTAGCATTCCTGACAAGGTTTTGAATACTACGATGAAGTTCATCCACTATAGGGTTAACATAGTCTCTTAAAAGTCTAAATTCTTGATGGATGTCAACTTTGATTTTGATGATTTGCCATTTCTTGGATGTTTTTATCTTTTAATTTTTAATTTTTTTGACTTTTACGATTGTTCTTTCTAATTCGGAATAATAGTACAAGTCCCTAAGATCCATTACTACGCATGCAACGTTTAATAAAATAAAATAAAACACACTAACAAAAACAAAAGAAAAGTAAAAAAATTAATTTCTATTAATTTTCATTTAAAGAAATTTTAATTAATTTCTGCAGCAGCGACACAAAAAACTTTGATGCACGAATATTTATGCTTATGATTTATATACGAAATTTATGATTTATAATATGACATTCTCGCAAGTATATGTATGCGTTTATCAAGTAATATATGACTTTCTGATTAAGCCCATAGACATTGGACCACATAGGGAAATGTGTAAAAATTTAAAGAAATAATAAAAATAAATTTTATCTTTTTTAATTGATTTTTGTAAGTATGTTCCTAAGTTTTTAATTTTAAAAAGTTGTTTTTTATATTTTTAATAACAAGTTAAAGTAGAAATAAAATTATCAATACTCGAAACACGATATAAAAGTTATAAAGAATCAAATATCTTTTCTTTCCTTGATGAATCGATAAAAATTATGGAATTTTATGTTGTGGAAGTGAATGTTTGTGTCGACGAGGAGAAATTATTCTTTACCTCACTTGGTTCTATAAAGAAAATGCTTAATTTGAAATTTTGAAATTTTGTAGATGGGTTAGGCAAGGAAGATACCAGCTCTCTGCCAAGTTCCTACATTCCTTCACTTTAGGCTACCACCTCGTAACAAAATTTAAAATAACAAACTAAGTGGGGGCATTAACCTGTCCTCTAAAGTCCTCTAATTTTACTTCACAATAAAGCATATCTCCTTTATGTTACATTCAATCATATAGTTCTAATTCTCACCCATATAATTGCATGTGATTCATTCAAATCGTTGTTTAGAGCAAATAATGGATTAGATCATACATAATATCACAACAAATTTTAACATCTTAATTGACAATGAGGTGGCTGGCCACCTTGAGGATATTATGCCATGCCTCATGGACTACCCAATGAGAAGAAAACACCATCTTCAATTCTCTTTTTACCATGGTTAACCAAAATGAAATTCATCATGATACCATGATGAGAAACTCAAAAGTGGCAATCAAACATAATGTCCATGGGAGGTAATTTGGGTGAGTCTCCATGCACCTCTACCATCACCCAATCAAGAAAAAGCTTAGCTACAACACCCTTTGAAACATGGTTAACTCATCACGACAATACATAAAAAATGAAAAAGATGAAGACTTATGTGGCATCTCCCAGCTTCACAGTATGACAAAACTCACTTGGTGAAGGTTCATTCAACAGGATATAGTGGCATAACCACCTCACAAGGAAACCAATAAGTAAAGCCAAAGCCATGAATTAAATCTACCATAAATGAACTTGATATGGATATGCCTAGGAAAGCTCAAGTGTGATAATTCTCGATTGATAGACTTGTATCCTCGTCGTTACTAGCATGATAAAACCTTCCCAAATGAACCTAAGATCCTCGCATAGCCATCCATGGTAAAATACGGATCTAACACAAAGATTAAAGAGAGGAGAGAAAAATTGGGAGATAGCCAAACTCAACTTAATTCCTAAAACTCCCGAAGCATATGAAATACTCTATACCTTGGCTTGATAAGGTTCTCATGGAATCAAAACTAAAACGCAATCCTCTCAATTTGATCAACCGTAAACACCCTAAAACAAAACATTTCGTGAGTGTTAAACCAAACCCTTCAAATCTATAAATTAACTGATCCAGAAAACCATCTAGGGACTAAACGGATGAGCGTCAAATTGGCCTTCCTGTGGCACATAACCACGGATTGACCACACCCATTGAAACCGAGCTCCTTTTGATCAAATCATGCAAGGACTAATTTGAACTCAAATTGAGTTAGGGAAAAGCCTTCTCAAGACCACACAAAACTTCCCGAACCAATCAGTGTTCAATTGGCGAAAGTATGGATTTTACACTTTAATGGCGTTCGGGTTTCACACACTTTGTCAGAACAAGCCACTTCCAAAACTCACACGTCACCGTATGGATGGGTTCGTCTTCTCAAAACGTTCCTATAGAAAAAAGAAAAATTTCACTCGATTCATTACGGAATCGAGATCTTAATTCATAATCATGGAAGGTACGGGATCGAAGGGATGAACGAGGATGAATGGATGTCTTGTTTTCGTGTTTTGATAACGGATGGTTATAGTTAAAACATGTTGTCTCCGCTGTTCGGATCCCCACACAAGAACTGCACTGCTGCATTTCGACCCATTCGAGGACGTGTCGCGGCTAAAGATTTTTACGGACTTAATTAAATCCGAGATAAACCTTAAATAATCGAAATTACATATTTTGACATAGAAAAATCCTAAAAATATGACAAATACTCCTGAACTCAGTAAGAAGAGAGAATTATGAGACCAAACATAATTATATTCTCTGTATTTATTTTTAAATAATTAAATGCTCTATGAAGTATTTTTGATTATTTAAAATTAATTATAAAATAGAAAAAGATGAAAATTTGGGAAAATTATCTCTAGGCCCTTAGAAATATCCCTTAAATTTTCCTAGGTAAGAAAATCCTCGAAAATATCATTTCCTAATTTTCAAAACACTTTGTAATTATTTTTAACAATAATTATAAAGAAAGACATTAAGGAAAATAAAATTAGAAAATGGTTAGGAAATTTCGGGTGATAGATAATAACCTTAAAATAACAATTCTTAAGCCATTAAACAATTTTAAATGACTTTTCAAGATTAGAGTTAAAATTTATTATAAGTTAATAACTTAAAATCATAACAATCCAACATTCACTTAACTTAGCCCATTCAACAATAAATTAAGTCAAAATTGAGTCTAACTTAATTTCAGAAACAAACCTGATAGGTCTAAGACATCGAAACTAGACACAATTAAAAACTTAGTTAACCTATTAAACCTTAATTATTTTAGGTTTTAATCCAATCATATTTTAATAAAGAGTAAGAACATATTAAACATAATTAAGTCAATATCAAACTTTAATTAAGTTTAAGGTCATATTAAACTTAATTAACTTAATTAAACCTTATATACAGTATCTTTCGATTTATAATTAAACTTTAACTAAGTTTAACAGCATATTAAACTTAATTAATTCAAAGTTAAACTTTAATTAAGTTTAGGACATATTAAACTTAATTAACTTAATTAAACCATAATTACATTAGGTTTAATTCAAAATTAAACTTTAATTATGTTTAAGGACATTTTAAACTTAATTAATTCAAAATTAAACTTTTAATTAATTTTAAAAAGACATAATTAACTTAATTAACTATTAGACCATAATTACATTAGGTTTAATATAAAAACAGACCTAATTAGTTTAGCCAACATTAAACCTATTTAATCAACTCAAACCTTATACATTAGGTTTAAGTAACTCTTAAGCCATAATTAAGTTTATCCCATATTAAGCCTAGTCTATCAACTTAAGCCTTACTTACATTAGGTTTAAGTAACACAATAAACCCTAATTGAGTCTAACCAATTAGACCTAATTAAATCATTAAACCTTAACCAGAAATTTAAGGTTTAATCAAAATTAAACCAAATTAGGTCTAACACATTAGAATTAATTAAACTATTAAACCATAACAACTTAAGGTTTAATCAAATTTAAGCAGTAATTGAGTCTAACACATTAGACTTAATTAAACTATTAAACCTTAACAAACTAAGGTTTAATCAGAGCTTGAAACCTAATTAGGTCTAACACATAGACTTAATAATATTAAACCTAAACTGACTAAGGCTTAATTAAACTTAAACCCTAATTAGATCTAACACATTAGACTTAATTAAACTATTAAACCTTATCCAACTAGGGTTTAATAAAATTAAACCTAATTAAGTCAAACACATTTGGGTATTAAACAATTAAACCTTAGCTTGACTAATGTTTAATAGAAATTAAATACCAGTGATGCAACACATTAGACTTCATTAAATTATTAAAACCTAACCAACTAAGGTTTAATAAAATTAAACCTAATTAAGTCTAACACATTAGACTTAAGTAAACTATTAAACTTAACCAACTAAGGTTTAATCAAAATTAAACCTAATTAGGTTTTAACGCATTTGACTTAATTAAACTTTTAAACCTTAACCAACTGGTTTAATAATTAAGTCTAACACATTAAACTTGATTAAAATATTAAATCTTAACCAAGTAAGGTTTAAACAAAATTAAAAAATAATTAGGTTTAATACATGGACTTAATTAAAATGTTAAACCTTAACTTGACCAAGGTTTAGCAAACTTTAACGAAATTAAAGTGACACATTGGAGCTTCATTAGAGTATTAAACCTTAAAAAACTAAAGGTTTAATCCAAACTAAACCATAATTAAGTCTAACACATTAGACTTAATTAGACATTAACCAACTAAGGTTTTAATCAAAATTAAACCTTAGTTAATTCTTTACATTAGACTTAATTAAATGATTAAACTAATATATGAGCGAGTTTAGCATCCAATTAAACCTAATTATGTCTAACAGATTAGACTTAATTAAACTATTAAACCTTAAACAACTAAAGTTTAATCAAAATTAAACCCTAATTGAGTCTAACACAGTGAACAATTCATATTAAACTTTTACTAACTAAGGTTTAATCGAAATTAAACTCTAATGATGTAACACATTAAGACTTAGTGAACAATTAAACCGTAACCAACTAAGGTGTAATTAAATTTAAACCCTTATTAGGTCTAATACATCATACTTAATTAAAGTATTAAACCTTAACCAACTAAGGTTTAATCGAACTTAAACAAATTAGTTCTAACACATTAAATTAATTAAAATATAGAAACGAACCAGCAAAAGAAAGTTTTACCTAGACCTAAACTTAACTTAAGTCAACCTATATTGGACTTAAGTCAAACCTTACTTAGGTTCAACATGACATGAATACATGTTAACCTAAACCCTAAAATAAGTCTAACCCATATTGTACTTAAGCCAAGTCTAACCTAGGTTCAACATGATGTGAATTTAAGTTAACCTAATCCTAGCTTAAGTCAACCCATATTGGGCTTAAGCCAAAGCTAACCCAGGTTCAACATGACATGAATCTAAGTTAACCCAAACCTAACTTATGTCCAACCCACGGTGGACATAAGTGTCCCAACTCGGGTTGATATGACAATAATCTACGTTAACCTAAACGTAACTTTAGTCAGCTTGATTTAAGCTTAGAAGTCAAATCTAACCTAGGTTCAATATGACATGAATCTAAGTTAACCCTAAGCCTAACTTAAGTCAACCCATATTGGACTTAACTTAAATCTAACATCGAACATGACATGAATCTAAGTTAACTTAAAACCTAACTTAAGTCCAACCCATATTAGACTTAATTCAAACCTACCTTAGATTCAACATGACATGAATCTAAGTCGACACTAACCTAATATAAGTTCAACACATTGGACTTAAGTCAGGAAAGCAAGCTTATGAATTAACTAACATAAATTTACGTTAAATCCAAATCAAGCAAAACCGAAACCCCCAACAGAAATTTAAAAAAAAATTGAACTTAAGTCAAACCTAAACCTTAAATGGAACCTAACTTAAATCTAAGTCAAGCTCAACATAAATTTTAGGTTTGACTCAAATTAGACCCAATTTGACATCAACATTAGGTTTGACCTATATTGAACTTAGCTTAGCAAATGAATTAAATCCATAAATATCAGATTGAATGACATTGAATCTATTTATCGGACTTCTAATCAATGTAAAACTTCTAGACTCTAATAACAACTTGGGTCACTTTTTGCTTAAGGTCTAGTCTCTCTTTAGAATAACCTAGGGTCTAGCCATAGGACTCTCCTGGTGACTTCCTTAAAGACTAGTCATGGAACCCTCTATAGAAATTGAACTTTCACTTCACTAGGAGTTTTCATATGCTTAAGGCCTAACCTCCGAGTTTTGAGAGGAAGAGACCAAGCATAAGGAAGCCTAGGGGAAGTGTCCTGCCTCAGTAGTCAGACTTCAGTTCCCTTCAGAGATGGAAACACCACTCTGATCCTAAAATAAAGAGCAAAACCATTTGTCCCCTAACTCTTTGGAACTCAGTGATGGTTTTCAGCCTCAAACTCGAGGAACTGGAACATATTAACCATGAGATAGAAAGTTCAACCACTGTTCATGGATCAATCTAACAGTGCACACTATACCTTCATCAATCTTAATTTGCTAGGCATTCAAATGTCTATCTGTATCAAAATGAATAAATACAAAATGCCCAGTACTTGATCATAATTTTCAAATCATAGATACTATAAGTTTAATCATTCAAAATACTTATCATAGATCAATAATTTAATTATTAATTTATAATTAAAATGCAATGCCTCAACCAAATTCAGTTCATGCATTCTAGACCTCTAAATAAATCCAATTCATTTCTAGAATATATGCATTAATTGGATATTAGTGGAAATTTAATAAATCTGAATTTGACATTTAATTAAGTGCTAAATAAACTAATGTCAATAAATTGATCTAAATCTTCAATTTAATTAAACACTGATGTATATGATACAAATCCTAAATAAAGTATTTGTTGACCTAGTTTGGGGTTCAATTTCATAAATCCAAAATCCCCAGATTTTACCTAAATGATCTAAAATCCCCAAATTGACCCAATGTCAACCAATTTCCCCTAAATTTCAATCCTAAACCCTCCATAACACTCCTATGAATCACATGCGACATTCAATTGTCCCAAATTTGAGCCCAGTCTCTGGAAGAATCCACTTGAAATCAAAAAATGCCAATTCTAACCCAAGTTCAACACATGCCAAATCTGCCAAATTGATTGCCCTACTCCCAATTTCCACCAACTATATTGGGAACCCTTCATGACATCCACAGACCATTTGGAACTTTCAATTGGACTTGTACCCAACCTGCTTAACTGGGCCAATTAAGCCAACATGCCCAAATTAACCAAAATCCCAAAATCCACCAAATTGAACCCCCAAATGAACTTAAAAAACCACTCCAAGCCTTCATGAAAAATCTTTATTACAATCATGTACACAATGTTTCTCAAGAAAACTTGGGCTCCATTGAGAAGCTACGAACCAAAGTTAGCCTAATTTGAACCCAAGGGAGCCCCGGAGAATGAACCCATGACCCAACTTAACCAAATTGAACAAATGTGACAAAACTAACCCCCTCCCACAACTACTAAGTTGACCTTAGGGGACTAGACTAGACCCACCTAGCCCACTTTAGTAAGAAGTAGTGAGACCAAAGGTAACCAAATTACGAGATCTCATCGCTTAAATTGTTAAATCCAAAGAGATGTTTGCCATAATGCCTTAATCGTTAAAACCCATTGCACTCATGGCCTACCTTTGGTGCACCACAACCTACGGCCACCTCCCACAGCACCGGCCAGAGCAGAGCCAAGTGGCCGGAAAATGCTTGTGAACTACCTCCTCTTGGCCAAGCCTAAATTCCACCTTATGGCCAACTCGGCCCAAAATTGCCACTGAAGCTCCTCTGTCTCCATTTGGCGGCTCTTTGCTGAATTGGAGCCACGACAGCCACTTTGACCATGGCTATTTAAGCTACCCGGCTGAAATTTCATATGAAAACTCTGCAAAATCTTGCAGGCTCCTCCGGACACTCCTTAAGACCATTCAAGCCATTTTACGCCTATGGTTACCTTTGCTAGCTCGATTTTAGAGCTTAAATTTGTTGAAGCTAGGACACTTTCCAATACACCACACAACACCAAATATCAATTAAACTGCACCCACACCTTCCGCAATGAAAGAAGAAAATCCCCATCAAAACCCCATCATAAAAGGCCTACGCACCATACTTCCATCAAAGCTCAAAATCGGTACGGTCACTTTCATAATTAGGCAACTCTACCCGAGGTAAGAGGCTTCATCCATGAGCTCTTGGGACTCCAACGAAGGTGTAGAACATCTGCGATTGAAGCTTAACTTCTCGGGCAAAGGTAATGCCTCCTTCTTCTTGAGCTTCTTGGATTCTCCATGTGATTAGGGTTAATTTAAATTGTGATTAGCCATATGGATATGCTTGTTATGCTTAGACGTGTCCATAGGATCAAACCCGAAGTGATTTGGTTGAGTCTAGGTGAAAATAGGATTTTAGTGTGGACGGCTCTTGGGATGAACCGGTCGGGGACGAAGCTCGGCGCCGTTGGATAATTTGTGTATTAAACGAAGGGCTAGGATGGGCGGATGGGAAGATAGACGGAGACCGCGGAGCACGCGACAGCGACTCACAAGTAGCTCCCGAGCTAGAAGGAGACGCGTGTGCTTTCGACTGCGGTAGGTCACGTGGCATCCACGTGGTTAAGTAGAAAAATCCTATTTTTACGAATTATTTAAATCACCAAAACTTTAAAAATCCATATCTTGGCATAGAAAAATTAGAAAAATAAAAAGAAAATGCCTGTTGCTTAGTGAGCGGGGAGAACAATGTGGAAATGGTTTAAATAATTTTGGATGTATATTTGATTTTTAATTATTTAAATACGATTTCGATCTTTTTAATTCTCCAACGGCCATACATTTCACAATGGCTTGAACTTTGGGTGTCTTATTCTATACTGTCATAAGGGATCTTCCACGATTTTTCCAAAGTCGGGGGATCTGCAGCTGAGGAGGTCTCTATTTTCAAGTTATTGTGTCTATTTTGGTATAAAAAATTGTAATAATTAATAAAGGAAAAGAAGATAAAGAAAACTACTCAGAACTCATGGAGAGAAAACACAAATACAATTTGATTTGAAAAGTAGAAATCATAGTGAAAACACAACGAGTCTTATTTTAAATTAAAAGTTAAAAACAAAGACAAAAACATATGCGAATATCACTCTCCACAAAAGATTAACTCTCCTAAATTCTAATACAAACTATGATAAAGTAAAATAGAAAAGTAAAGAATGTATCGCAAGAGAAGAAGACTCTTTCTTCCTCTTTCCCTTTAACCACTTCAAGCTTTTCTCAACTATCTGCCCGATAACGTAATCATGAAAACTCTTCTCTTTTTTTTTTATCTTCAAAGCCTTCATTTTTAATTCTTCAATAATTGCTTTGGTGTCTCTTCAAATCATGTCAGATTCAATGTATCTACAAATGTGATGCATCTTCATTCGAATTTGTTGCCCAAAGAAGTTATGGAAGTTTAAACCAAAAGTTGCTTCAAGCACCCCAGGGGAAATGGTGCTAAATTTGATTTATTTCATCACTTTTAGCGTCGCCGGATGCTAATTTTGTACATCTTTCATTTTTGCTCGAAATTTGAATCTTTTTGCTCCTTTCATTACAATCACTTATTTTAATCCATACTTACAATAAAAACATGAAAATACATTCAATTAAAGTACAATATCATCAAAAATAGGTAGCAAAAATATGCATAAAAACACTATATATTTTAGGTATATCAACGTGACATAAAAAATGACTAACTTCATGAAATATTTTTAATTTCTAAAGGTACCCAAGTGTGGCGCCAAAAATGTAGGATCGGTGTTGACGGCCCCCCCCAAAACAAAAATTCTAAGACTTATTAAAATCATGAATAATGCTCGGTTAAAGCCATTTTTACCCCTTTTAGCCATCTTCTTCCTCTTTATCTAAGCCAAAAACTACAACTAGGGCACGATTAAATTTAGGTTTAAGGCAATTTGAAGAGAAAAAAGACTTGCATCTCGTCTTCTCTTGGTAAGAGCTTTACTTTAAACTAGAAATTTTTAATTTTCACTAAGCATTGCTCCTGCATTTTTGGAAATCCAAAATTTTAAAGTTTTTGGAAAACTTTAAGGAAATCCATGATGGAAAGTTGACCAATTATATTGATTTTTTTGAAGTTTCCCACATTATCATCTTTGAATTTATTTGGATTTATTTTCACTTTTATGGATATTACTAGAGCTCCATGAATGAGTAAAGGAAAGAGGGAAATTGATTTGATAAGGAAAAGATTTGTAAGTATAAGTACGATGTCATTACAATACTCAACTTTTAACAAAGAAGATTTTTCAAGATCAAGCTTTTTAGTGTCTGGAAAAGTTGTTGAAAGGTTGATTGTTGCTCGTCATTAGGAAAATGTTTACTAGTTCACGATCGAGGCGATTGTTGGCATAGTGTGGGAGTTCTACGCAAATCTAAGGGAAAATTCGAGACAAACATGTTTTGTACAAGGTGAAATGGAGGAGTTTATCCCGGACAAAGTTAATGCTTTCTATCATTTGAGGGGTGGATTTTGTGAGTATTCTAAAATTTAGCGGAACGGAATCTTGCCTTGGATGAAGTCATTGTCTATCGACCAATAAGTAGTTTGGATGTTGGCTTACACAACCGAAAGGTAAAATTTTATGCTTCAATATTATATGTTCCATCAAGCACATCATTATTTCATTTGCTACATTATTGCCCTATCTACCACCAAGCGAAGTGACAAGAGACAAAGCTATTTTAAGTTTTTGTATTCTACAAATGAAAATGATTAGTATTAGCTGTTATAGAAATATACGTCTTCATTACTATAGGTTAGGCTACTTAAGGTTTGGGTCATCCTCGAATAGGAGTTGATTTCGATAAGGATGAAGAATTGGTTAAACCTCTGCAGCTTATAGGAAGAGCAAACATACAAAATTATGAGTCTCATGTTAGAAAGGGTCGAATTATAGGTTGTGACCTCATCTACTTCTAGTATAATTACTTTTGATCTTGTCATGGAGACCAACTTACGATCAACCAAAGGAGATATTTTGCAAGTACAAATTAAGATTGAAGGTTTAGTGGCTTGAAATGCTTTTAATGATGAATTTATATGAGAAATTTTGGTTATGATGAAGCTATGGTCAGATTATGAGGGGTGATCATTCGAGTTAAATTCACTTCTTACCCTAGCTCTACTCTTTATCGGTAGCAAGGACTTGATGTAAGAAAACGGAGATGATGAGGATGAAGAAGAAGGAAAACACGATGATAGTGATTAGTAATAGTGGTTTGTGGTTTTTATGATTTTTTTTGTTGTATTGTTATTTGGTATTATTCTTCGCGTCACTTTTGTGAGGACTATTGCAAAATCGACTTGGGAATAGAAATATTTCAATATTGACTTCTAAATCTCTCGATGAAAACTAGAATCATAATGTCTAGGGTAAGACCTATAAATCCTTTTAACCCAAATCTTAATGACATCCTAAAATGATAAATCAGTAATGAAAAACCCTTATCGATCAAAATTGAACAAATTGTCAACCTATGACCCAAATGGTCAACTTTGGTCAAACTAGTCAATCCTTGACCCAATGACCTACATTGACAAGGCGGTCAACCTTTGACCTAATTGATCAACTTTTGTCAAGCTGGTCAATCTTTGATCAATGACCACCACATTGACCAAACGGGTCAACATATGACTAAATGGTCAACCTTAGTCAAGCGGTCGATCACCCGGCCCAATGACTACCACATTGACCCAAGGCGCGACCTTTGACTTAAATGGGTGACTTTGGTTAAACTAGTCAATCCTTGTCCTAATGACCACATTGACAAAATTGGTCAACCTTTGACCTAAATGGTCAACATTGGTCGACGAATTCGATCCCCTTGTCCCGATAATACCATTGACTAAAGTAGTCGACAAGTGATAGTGTCAACTTTGGTCGAGCTAGGCAATTCTTGACCCACGATGATCACCACGTTGACGACAACAGTCAACCTTTGACACAAATCGTCAACATTATCAAAGCCCAGTGTCGCAGTCAATGACCACTACATTGAGCAAAGCTGAGGTGAACTTCGACCTTATGAGCACCATATTGGACTTATGATTATACATTCACCTAATCGAAGACGATGGTTAAGATGATCGATGTAGAACAAAAAAGTTACCATATTGACTTTTGGTTCAGCCTAAACTCTAAGAATTAGTAACATGACCAAACCAAGAATCCTATAATGTTGAAACATATGGAACTTATGGATAACCGACCATGATGAGTTGGATGAGTCTCATTGGACACCCATGAACTAGAATTGGATTGTCAAAATTGACGAGTCAATATTGGTCAACCTAGTCAACATTAATCATAACTGGTCAAAATGCCCAATTTTGAACCAAGTCAATCATTTAATTAAATAATGAATTCAAAAATTATTTTGATTAATTAATTGGCTAAAATATAATTTCTAATATTTTAGATTAATTGCATTTTAATTAAAAAATTCGAATTATGATAAACAACCATGAAATGGATTTAGTTTCATGACATCACGTGTGACATAAAATTCCATGATTTATTTTTAAAATAAAAAGTAAATTATGGGGGGTCATGAATGAGTCGCCCATGACTCATTAAACCCCATCATGACATGAATACATGACGAACCCATTAGGCATCATGGTTAACCATGGGTTAAAGCTAATCATGACATTTTTTTTTGAAGTGGCGATCCCTCATTTCAAGGCATGATTTACCTTCTCCTTAAGATGGGGTGAGTGCATACCTTAGGGGATTATCTTACATGCCTCATAAGCCATCAAATGAAAGAAACCTTGGCTTGGATCACCATTACATCATGGGATGAGCTCATAAATACTAAATTGTGAAAATAAGAAAAATGAAGGTTTATGTGTCATGCTCTCACAAAATCTTAAATGACATGTTTAATTAAGGATGGTTTGCTCTCTTTGAGTCCCCGCTTTGCTTACCTCTCCCCTCACCCGATCGAGGAGGAGCTTGTTTTAGCAAGCCCTTTCATCATAGGTTAAGGTCTACATGAGCAAGCCATAGAAGTGAGTGTGAAGGGAACCTATGTATCATCTTCATCAAAATTAATGATGGCATGCTAGCACAGTGTGGAAGGAGATTAACTAACCCACCTTGGTGTCACCACATTCACCTCACCTCCAACCCAATGAAAAGGCAGCTTGGCAATTGAGTGCATTAAATGAGCATCCACATGGACCAACCCTAGGAAATGCTTAACCATTACTGCCACCAAGCTGGAAAACTTATCTCCAAGCAATGATGGATGTTGCCACCTCCTCGAAGTGAAGCCGAGCTCGACCATAGCCTCCCATAGCTATAAATAAGGCCCAAGCAAGAGCACCCATGGAGAAGACCAAAAATAGGAGACACTTATACCTTGTCTAAATCCCTTAACTTTGAACATCAAAGTTACTCTCTATGACCCTAGCGAGTTTATCCCTCATTGATTCGGGCCTTCAAGCCATTGTGCTCTTTCAAGCTGGCAAATGCGAAGACCCCAAAATAGGATAAATTTAAAGTCTGAAATGAAACCCTCGAATCCCAAAATGAGCACTCCTACACCTTCCATGAGGTGTACAAAGAAGATCAATCAAATTTGGATCTTCCCCTAGCCTCTAACCATCTAACACTGGCCGCGAATCCCATTTTGATAAACTCATACTGAGACTCAATTTCACTTAAAATTGAGCATAGAGTAAACTGTGAGGGCCATGGTGATCCTCGAATAATCTTAGTGAAGCTTCACTTCATCGAGCCATGGTATGTTCACTTCCAACTTAAACATCCTTGGTTTGAGACATTGTGAAGGAAACCATTTCAAAATACCCATAAATCAATATGGATATGCTCTTTCGCCCACGATGAAGCTCATGGAACAATCCCCATGAAGTTTTGATTAAAGATCGACTAAGATCTTAAGCATTGATCATGGACGGTCTATGGGATACACCGAGACGGAGGGAGATGCACGAGAAGCGGTCCATTTTATATTTTTAAAAATGGATGTTTGTGATTTAATCCCCCTTTGGATCCTTTGTTCGAAGCCGTGGCCGGCTTAGCACGTTTCAAATGATCCAAGGACATATAGCACCGTTTGATTATTTTGGATTACTTAAGGAATTAACTAAATCGGTTAAACTAATAAAATTCATAACTTTTGCACACAAAGAAAATCACAAAAATTAAAAAAAAATACTTTGAACTCGGGGTAGTGAGAGGAACAATGTGTAATTAAAATAATGAATTAAGGACTTATATTTGATATTTAATTAATTAAATACTCTCTAGAGTATATTAATTATTAAAAAATATTTATAAACCAAAAAAATATGAAATTTTTGGGGAGTGATCTCGAGGGTCCTTAAGAACAATTTAATTTTTCAAGGAAAGGAAAATTCGCTAGGACAACATTTCTAATTATTATAAGATTTAGTAATTATTCTCAACAATAATTCTAAAAATCGAAGAAAATAAAAATTCGGTGGAAATTAGTTAGAAGTTTAGAGGACAAATTTAAACCCTAAATGGCAAACTCTAGCCTCTTAAAAAGTTTAGATGACATTTTTGTGGGGTTAAAATTTCAATATTTAGAACCCTAAGAACATCAAAAATAAAAAATTCACTTCAATTAATTCATGCCGCAATGAGTTAAGTGATTTGAGTCCAAACATCAAATGAACTAAAGCAAGAAACATAATCGAGTTTAATCCAACATTAGACCTAATTAACGCTATTAAACCTTAATCAAATTAGGTTTAATATAAATCAAACCTAATTGGGTTTAATACATCAATTAGACCTAATTGAACCAACATAGATCTTAATTACGTTAGCTTTAACTAAACTAACCTTTAATTAGGTCTAAGACACCATTAAGATCTATTTAAACCAAGTTAGACCTTAATCATATTAAGCTTAATTTAATAAACCTAATTAGGTCTAAGACACTATTAAGACCTAATTAAACCAATTTAGACCTTAATCACATTGGGTTTAACTTAATAAATCCTAATTAGGTTTAAGACACCATTAAGACCAGAACTAAAACCAAGTTAGACCCATATCCCATTTGTTTTAACACTAAACCCTAATTGGAGTCTTAATTATTAGATTTAATTTATCTTTAATTCTTACTTTACTTAAATTAGACTTAAACTTTCTAAACCTACATAGGTCCCCAACAATAGAAATTTAGTGTCCATTAATATACTTGACATTAGGCTTAAAATCTTAAACCCTAATTAGGTCTTGCTTATTATATCTAATTAACCTTTAAGTCCACTTAGAATTAGACTTAAACATATCCTAATTAGGTCTAACCCATTAGAACTAATTAATTAATTAACCTTTAAGCCTTAATTACATTAGGCTTTAACAATCTTAAACCATAATTAAGTATAACCATAATTAGACTTAATTAATTTTTAAGCCTTGCTTACATTAGGCTTAAACAGTCTTAAACCCTAATTAAGTATAACCCTAATTAGACTTAATTAACCTTTAAACCTTACTTACATTAGGCTTAAACAATCTTAAACCCTAATTAATTCTAATCCTAATTAGACTTAATTAACCTTTAAACCTTACTTACATTAGGCTTAAACAATCTTAAACCTAATTAAGTCTAATCCTAGTTAGACTTAATTAATCCTTAGTTTACTTACATTTGCCTGTGACCTTATACGATAATTAGAAATGCCTTACTAATTAGACTTAATTAACTAAGTCTTACTTATATTAGGCTTATACAATCACATAAACCCTATTTAAGCCTAACCTAATTAGACTTAATTAAAACTTAATCCTTACTTACATTAGGCTCAAACAATCTTAAAGCCTAAATAAGTCTAACCACTAATTAGAGTTAATTAATCTTTAAGCCTTACTTATATTAGGCTTAAATAAATTTAAACCCTAGTAAGACTAATACTAATTAAACTAAATTAACTTTTAAGTCTTACTTAAATTAGGCCTAAACGGTCTTTAATCCTAATTAAGTCTAACCTTTAAGTAGACTTAGAGTAACTTTTAAATCTTCCCTTAAATAAGGCTTAAACCACAATTAAGTTTATCATTAATTAGACTTAAATCCACATTTCTAACTTAGGTTCAACCTAAGTGAACCCAAGTGCTTAAAAAAATAAGGTTCAACGCATATTGAACCTAACTCCACATTCTAACCTGGGTTCAAGCTAAATTGAACCCGAGTTAACTCGAGCATTAGGTTTAACCCATGAACCTAACTCGGCAGTACTCACAACTTAGGCTCGACCTAATTTAACTCATGCATTGAGTTGACCCCATATTAAACTAACTCAACATTTCTAACTTAGGTTCAACCTAAATGGAACCTAAGTTAACTCAAACTTAAAGCTCGACCAATGTTGAACTTAAGTTAATGGTTACAACTCCAATTTAAGTTTAATCTACATTAGAATTAACGAGTTTTTAGATTCAGAAATGACAGCAAGCTAAAATTTTAAAAATCCAACATATGTTAGATTTTATACAATCTAAAATCCAATCTACATTAGACTTAACACCTTCTAAATTGAATGAAATCGAATCTAAATTAAAAGTCTAACTTATTTTGGATTTTATTTAAGACTAACTAAATTAGACTCAACATCTTTTTAGATTTAAATGACATCGAAGATCTAAAATTCTAAAGTCTAACTTATGTAAGATCTACATTAGACATAACATCTTGTCGGTCGAATGACATCGAGCACAAGCTTAAATGCGAAAGCATGTTAGATTTTATTTAAGTCTAACCTACATTAGACTTAACATCTTTTTAGATTCAAATGACATTGAATCAAAATTCTAAATCTAACTTATGTTAGATTTTAATTAAATCCCAACCTAAATTGGACTTAACATCTTTTTATATTCATATGACATATTTAAAAACTTTTAAAAAAATTTAATTTATGTTAGAATTTCTAGATTGAAGAACAACATTGAATGCGAAAATTCTTAATTTACTGAATCTTACGGACATTACATATAAAAAACTTGACCCATTTCCTTAAGTAAATTACGGTAGGCTTAAAATAATAAAATAGTAGATCGAAATGGCAATATGAAAAATTTAATTAACTAATAAATCATAAATAACATAAAAATTTTTCAACCTAAGTGAAATGACATTAAGACTTAAATGAAACCTTAATAAACAAAGATCCGAATATAGCTTGAACCTGAGTGTTCTTGATACGAAGATTTCTTGTACGGCCAGCCTTGATCACAGTTCTTGACAAAAGTATTCCGGTCGTTTAAACACCTTCCGAATCAGGTAGATTAAGGACCTGATAACCTGAGACAATAGAGCCGGTAACATCTTGTGGAGTTATCTAAAATCTGACTTGACTAAAGCTATGTCGTAATTTTCATATTTTAAATTTAATTTAAATATATATAGTTTAAAAGATAAAATTTGATTTTAAAAATATTAATTTTAAGTTTAAAAGTTTTAAAATGTAAAATCAAACCGATCTCACATCCCGAAATAGTTTATATAAATGAACGCGCACCACAATGTGTATGCATCTAGAAGAAAGGACACATTGCTTGATGATGGGGCTCGATTAAATAAACTAGAAGATTTGTGACACCCGTTTGTGGTACGAACCAATTTTATAAGCCGATAAGTTCCACACTTAATATGAAAACATTAAACGGGGGTTTATATTACACAGGTTCTTAAAATTCCTATAGAAAATGACCTATAGTTAATTACATCTTAAGTGGCCAGAATCACACCTAAGCAAACTCTCGATAATAATCAGTGGATTCTGCTCTCAAGAATTTCAAAGTTTAAGTTTTCAAGGGATTGAGTTTTGAAATTTCAATAGGGAATGGATCAAATTTGGAACATTTTATTTTGGGAATTCGGAAGGAAGAAGGTAGGAGAAATCACGGATTCGTAGCGAACTTCGGTAATTTCCCGACTATCCTATTGTTTGGCTTGGATTTAGGAAGAGACCCTAATGTTTATTTAATGTTTTGATCTTACCAATTTTAATTAATTAGGACTTATATTTGTATGATAAAATCATACGAAATAGCCTTGAATGTGAGGGTTTATGTCGTGACGAGCTACCTTGAAGTCTAAAGCTAGGTTAGGTCTTAATTTACATGACATGATCATGCAAATGCCTAACAAAGAGTTGAGGATTCATGTTGCACCGGGCAAACTACCTCGAAGTCATGGCTTGGTTATTTAATTCTAAGAAAGTTTTCTTTGAAGTAGACTCGGGATTTGCGCGTGACGATCGTAAGTCTTCCTTGTCATGCTCGAGCTCCTTGTTGTTGCGGGGTTTAGTTTTAAGTCTCGTACGGGAGATGAGAGAAGTGTTCTGGTTTAGAGAAGGTCTTAATTTCCAAGTGTTTTTTATGTTTTAATTAAAACAAATCTTAAAATTGATTATAACAACAGGTTAAGATCATGGGTTCCATCATGTAGGCATCGTTATTTTTATCGGATTCACTTAGTCCGGATAATTTGCTAAACTCAGTGAATGAGTTCCACACTTTCATTTAGATCGTGGGAAATCCCGTTAACAACCGTAGGTTACATCATCCGAGTATTCCACGATCATCCAACAAGAAGTTTTAATTTAGTTGTAGTTGTAGTTTTGTTGTTTTGTTTTGTGATTAAATTTTGAGTTGTTTTTATATTTTGAGAAAAATGTTATTGACGTGAATTTTATCTTGTAATGACTTTTAATTTAGTTTTGGTTTTTCTTTTAGGACTACCTAAAGGTTTTGGTTTTCATGCAACAGTTGTTTATCATGCGAAAGGTAAGTGCGATGCGATTAAATAAATTGCAATAAGGTAAATTAACGATAAAATAAAAGCGTACGGAGAGGTCTTCCGTCATCCCAAGCTGCACTTAAAACACAATTAGAATATTTAAGCATTTAGAGCAAGTTCTAGGTAAAGGCATGGAAGGGTTATGGTTTTACCAAGTTCTAATCCTATAGCTAGTCGCCTCTATGTGTCCAGAGTTCTTGTGTTTTTTTGTTTAAGGACGATTTTCTTCATCAAAGAATAATTAAGTTCGATTGTTCTTATAAACATCCTATCATATCGAGGAAGTGCTTAAGGCAGATCTTAAACATCTTTTCAATATTTCTATGATTATTTTCGTCCGAAAATTTAATTATACGAATGAATTAATCGTCGGGAGTTAGTTTTGTTATCTTGCTCGGTGGCCAGGACATTTGAATATCATGAATGAAGTAACACTTTCAGCCCAACGCTCGTTTAGAATTGTAATAAACAAAAAGCATTCGAGGGCAAATTGATGTTAGTGACTTGATTTAATTTAATTTAGATTAAGGGTTTAAGTTTGGAATAGTGTTCAAGTTGTTTTAGATTTATTTTTTGAATTCTTTATGTCTTAGGTGATGTTATTTTAATTCGATTTAATTTAATTTAATTTTTAGTTTTGGTTTATTTTAGTTTAATTTTAATTTTAATTTGATTTATTTAATTTAATTTAATTTTAATTTTAACTTGGTTTATTTTAATTTAATTTAATTTAATTTAATCTAATATGTTTAATTTAATTTAATTTAATTTAAGGTGATTTTAATTTAATTTAATTTTAGTTTAATTTAATTTAATTTAACTTAATTTAATTTAATTTAATTTAATTTAATTTGATTTAATTTGATTTAATTTAATATGTTTTAAGTTAATTTATTTAATTTTAATTTAATTTAATTTAATTTAAATTTTAATTTAATTTAATTTTTAATTTTAATTTAATATTTTATTTTTTATGTTTTAAAGATGATTTAATTTTAATTGTTAAAGTATTAATTTAATTGAAATTTTAAAAGTTTAATTTAAATAATTTAACTTTAATTTAATTTGTGATTAAGTCTTTTAGCATTTTAAATTTTAAATTTGGATTATCATTTTTAATTAGGAATTAAATATTGAGGTGATTAATTTAGAGATTCTTAAATTAAAGAACAAATCTCTTTCTAATAATATCCCTATTTTAATAATTCCAATTTTTCCATTATTCTTCCAAATTTAATTAATTATTTGATTAATGTTTTACTTTAATTATTTTTAAATTATTTAGAAGGTTTCTACCCTTTAATTATTTAAGTTTCAATCATCCAATCAGATTATGATCAAATATTTTACTATTTCATTTTATTAAGCCTAAAGTTTTAATTAAGGGTTAAATTTACAGTACCATTTTTTGCCTTCAAGCTTAATAATTTCATAACTCACTAAATTGAACTCAAATGAATTTGAAATTTTATATGACTTCACTCATATGTCAATAAAGACATTAGAGGAAAATGTATGATTTTATGTATTTAATTTATTTATGTAATTATTTTTTGTAGAAAATAGGGATTTTTCCAAGAAAATACAATAACATGACCAGGAAAAGTTTCTGTCCTTAAGAAAATTATGGGACATTCCTAACAACCAGAGAACCACTTGGACCAATTTTGGTGATTTTTTGAATTATATTCTTTTTATTATAATTATTTTGACTTTTATAGTATTAATTAATTTAAAAATAAAATAAAAGGTTGAAAAATGAATTTTATATTTTCCAAAAATCTCTCTAATATCAAAATCAGAGAACTAATTTTTATAATTTTTTGATTTTCTTTGATTTATTAAAATTATTTTAGTGGAAATCTTTAGAAAATACATTTTTTTATTTTTAAAATTACCTTAGGGCTTTAAAATTTAATATCTCATCATAGAGACTTAGGAGAAATATGGGGTTTGTTCCTAAGTGATTAAATTCAAAATGTGACATTTTCTTTGAATTTTATTATTTTTGTGAATTTTATTATTTTCTAATTATTAAAAATACTAAAATAATGCAAAAAATCAACTTTTAGAAAATTGCAATTTTAATTTTCTTAAATTCCCTAATAATAGAGAGCTCCAAAACCAATTTGGTGAATTTTTAAAAAGTATTTTGAAAGTTATGAATTTTTTTAAGTTTAATTTTGGCTAAATGGCTTAATGAAGCCCATTTGATAGGGCTAACCAAGTCTAATTGACTTCAAACTTTTATGGTGGGTTCCTCTGATCCTAAAGGTCAGTGGAGAATTGATTTCAAGTCAATTTGATGTATGATTAGCTCTAATTAATTAAGAAGCTACATTTTGGGTGTTTAAGCGAATTAGGGTTACTACATGTGAATTAACTCAAAACCTATTTTCCCTGAGTCCTCTAGTCATAATAAACATCACCAAATTTTCCTAAAATTTATTTCACAATATGCTAATTATTAGAATTAAAATACTCGAATAGTACCTAGAATTGAAAAATCAATAACTTTTCATAGGGATGGCCTGCGACTTTGGAAAATTCGGGGAATATTCCCAAATTCGGAAGGGCTTCAAAAGCCTTATGGTCTCATGCCATGGTGAATTGTATACATGCATGGAGAATTGAAAATGTGCGAGAGAGTAAATAAATTATTAAAAATCAAATACTTAATGAAATTAAATGATTTCTTTCTCATTATTCTCCTCGTTCAGCGAGGGTATTTTATTTTATTTTGATTTTCCTACACAAAGTTATGCATTTTTGGAGAGTTTAGGGAGATTAAATAAATAGGAAAATAAGCTAATTTCCTGCTTATCCACGCGGCGCCCGACTCGACGCTGGGGCATCTACGAAGCTCAGCGAATTCGTCTTCGATTCGGCGCCGCCATCTGCCTAGAGCGCTCCGGGGCCGCGGTTCATGTTCCGTTGCTTCGTCCGGCGCGATCCTGGCCGTCCTCTCGATACACGCGCAATCCGACGGCTCCGGTCATCGTCGCGGGCGGGTGTGAACTCGTGGCCAGTGGCCTTCTAGCCTAATTTCTCCTCAATTCTCAATGGATTTTCTGTTCTTATGCTCACCATGGATTCGTCTTGAAGAGACAAACACATCCATACGGTAAACATGTATTGAAATTGACTCAACTGAATAGAGAATCTCGTAAGCTCGGGAAGAAGAGTGAGTCCATACCTTTGCTCGAGAGAAGTGAAGCTTCGATCGAGTTGTGTCACCTTTGATTGGGTCAGAAACCAAGCTCCGGATGAAGTCCCTTGGTCGGTGAATTGTTTGGTAAGATTTCGACCAAGCCCGATCACAGCTTGGAGAGTGAGTAATGGCTGGCACAGTGAGGGCGTTTGCGTAAGCTTCTTCTCTTGGTACGGTGAAGGTGTAGGACCAATCAATTTGAGGATCAGTCCTTTGTGAAGAAATGTCTGGTTTTTATGCTGAAATTTGAACTCAAAATTGAGCTCGGTAGGAGGGAATTGGTGAGATCCGGTGGGATCAAATGCTCTATGTGTGGAGAGTGGTACGGAATGATTTTAGCGAGTTTCCTTAAGGTTGGTTGAAAGCACCTCTTCCATGGCGAGAGGGGTGGTGTTTAAATAAGGTGGAGGGCCTCCCATGGGGAGTTGGGGCGGGATCCCATTGCTCTTGGCAAGGAAGAACGGTACCCAGTGACGTGGGCATGGGGCAACTCAGCAAGGGAGAATTTCCAATGTTTGACTCGCATGCTGTGAGCTCTCGGGTGTGGTGTTTTCCGGCGATCCGGGGGCGGGCGCGCGGCGGGCATGGGTCACCCTCGAGGAGTGGGTCGTGGCGGGATTTAGTGCAGTCAATTGGGCCTTGCCATGTGTAAAGGGGATGGCTTGGAATGGAATAGGGAAGAGGCCATTTTGGCTTGGTTTGGGTCAACCCATCATTTTGGGCTTGGTTCACCCTTCAAGGTGGCTTTAGGTGTTGTGGGGAGTCAAAAGGATCAGCTAGCTTGGCATGGAGAAGTCCTTATCCAAATATATTTGGATTAAATTTGGGTTAAGGTGAAACATGCTTAAGGTTAATGACTTTTAGGAGGTGCTTAAAGGACCTCCTTCTTTTGCCATTTAAGGAGAGTTGACAACTTAGAGATCCTCATGGCTTGCCAATGGCTTGCATGTGGCTTCATGGCTCCATGTGGCTTGGGAAAAGATTTGGTCAATTTCATAAAAGGGATTTTGTGGATTTTGGCATTTTAATGGAAATTGTTATGGGGCTTGATTTGGAATTGTTCAATTGATGATTTTGAAACTTAGGGGTGATTTTGATTAAATGGATGATGAGGGGAAGTGTCATGTGGGCTTTGGATGCATTTGGGCTTTTGAATTTGAAGGAAGTGGGCTTTTAGGAAGGTTTAAGGGAAGTGGGCTTTTTGAATTTTAAAATGGATTTTAGGATGAAATTTTGGTAAAGGCTTGGGCCAAATAATTTTTGGGTTTAGCTCATAGATGTGTCATGAGTGACTTGGAGCAAATTGGGAGTGATTTGGGTTTGAATTGGGTTGAATTTGGGCTTCTTTGGTGAATGGGCCAATATAGGTCAAATTGGGCTAACTTGGGCCAATGTTGGGCTAGGGTTGAAATTGATGTAAAATTAATGTTGGGAAATATTTATGGGAGTGTTTCAAAGAGGTTTTGACTTTGGTTGGGCTTTGATTTTGGGGTTTGGGCTTATTTGGGTTAGGATTGGGTTTAGGTCAAAATTGGGCCTTTTAGCTTTGGGTTGAGTTTGAGTAGGGTTTGGGTCTAAATGTTGGGCAAATCATGCTAGTGTTTTGTTTGTGGGAATGTTAAGGAAGATTTAGAAAAGATTTGGGGTTAATTAGAGTTGAATTGGGTGAGTTTGGGTTAGGTTTGGGTTTAGGTCAAAATTGGGGGTTTTGACAAAAGTAGGGTAAATTGATAAAATTGGCCCATGGTGTAGTTAAACAAAATGAAATTAGGAATATTTGGGATTTTTTGGAATTTTCTGGGAATTTTCTGAATTTTTGGATTTTTGGGTCAAGAGGGGTATTTTGGGTATTTGGAGGGTATTGGGAGGTATTTTTGGAATTTTTGGTATTTTTGGGTATGGATGGTCAATTTGAGTGGAGAGAAATGTTTATGAATAATTTTGGAGAATTTTGGGTGATTTGGAAATTTTTGAGAAATTTGGGTAGTTTCAAGGGTTTTGGGTAAGCTAAGCGAGTGTAGGGTTTCGGGGGTCAAAAATTGAAAATTTGGAAAATTGAAGATTGGGTGAATAAAATCATTTTTGTTGAGCCATGAAGCCATATCAAGCACACATGAGCCATGAAGCCATATCAAGCCCACATGAGCCATGAAGGGACTCATTTGAGGCATCCATTATGTTGTTCCTTACCCTCTTAGCCAAGGGCTTAGGGGTTAAGGACCGTCCATGTGAATCACCTACATGAGTCAGGAGGTCAAGTTAGGTACGGGTGTGGTTTTAGGAGGAGTGTGAAAGTGTAGTGTATAAATGTAGTGTGTGTGTAAGTCAACCCCTTCACCAGACCAGGCCACCCAGGGTAGTCCTAAGGCCAAAGAGTCCTATAGGAACTCATCCTTTAAACTTCCACATTTGATTTCAACCCTCTAGGTGATTAGGGGTCTACAATCAAGTTTGTGGAGTTTGCGGGGAGTTAAGAAGTGGTTTGAATTTCTAAGTGGTGGGTCCCAATTCTAGTCCTCTAAGACAGTCAAAGGAAAAGCCTAAGGCTAGATCCTAAGTACTAAAAAGAAGAAGAGAAGACCTCATCAAAAATGAGGTCAACACCCATGTAAGAAAGCAGCTTCAGTATGTGCAACCTCTAATTCTGCCTTTTGAATATTCTCCTGGAGATTCCCAAAAGTTGTCCAGTTCCAGCTAGTGAGATGTTGAGCAGTTACTTTATGAAAGACCAAAGGTTTCCCCAAGGTGAGCTGCCCTGAGTAGGTTTCCAGAACTTTCCCACTTGAAATTCAGGGTGTAGAGTTCTGTCGGCTTATTTTTAGGTTGTGTTGTATTTTGAAAAGGGGTCGCCTACAGAAATTGTCGGCGAACTTTTAATTTAATTAAAATAAATAATTTGAAAAGTAGTATTTGATTTTAAAAATAATTTTTAAATTTGAAGATTTTAAGATATGAAATCAAACCGATCTCACATCCCAAATAGTTTATATAAACGAGCACCGTACCACAAATCGTGTATCTATCCCGAAGAATAGGCACACTGCTCGACGATGGGGCTCGATTAAATAAACTAGAAGATTTGTGACATCCGTTTGGTCTGCGAACCAATTTTATAAGCCGACAAGTTCCCCTGCTTAATATAAACGAATTAAGTAGGGTTTATATTACCTCGGTTCTTTAAAATTCCCTATAAGGGCAAGCCCCTATAGTTAATTACATCTTAAGTGGCGGGAATCACCTAAGAAAACTCTCGATAATAATCAATAATTCTTCTCTCAAGAATTTCAAAGTTTAAATTTTCAAGGGATTGAATTTTGGAATTTCAATTGGGAATGGATCAAATTTGGAAGATTTTATTTTGGGAGTCCAAAGGAAGAGAAGTAGGAGAAGCTGAGGATCCAAGGGGAATCTTGGCAACTTCCCGACTATCCTATTGTTTGGATTGAATTTAGGAAAGCCCTAATGTTCATTAAATGTTTTGATCTTGCCAATTTTAATTAATTTGGACTTATATTTGTATGATAAAATTATACAAATAGCCTTGAAGATGTGAAGGTTTATGTCGTACCGAACGACTTCCTCAGAGTCCTAAGACCGGTTAGGGCTTAATTTACATGACATGATCATGCAAATGCCTAACGAAGAGTTGAGGATTTATGTTGCACTAGGCAAACTACCTCGAAATCCTATGGCTTAGTTATTTAATTCTATGAAAGTTTTGCTGAAGTAGACTCGGGTTTTGCTGATGACAATGGCCGTGCTGCCCACCATGCTCCGAGCTCCTTGTTGTTGCAGAGGTTTAGTTATAGAAGTCATAAATCAGGAGATGAGGGAAGTGTTTTGGTTTAGAGAAATTCTTAATTTCTAAATGTTTTTTATGTTTTAATTAAAACAAATCTTAAAGTTGATTATAACAACACCGGTTAAGATCCCACGGTTCCATCCTTCCGGCATCGTTATTTTTATCGGATTCACTTAGTCCAGATGAATTTGCTAAACTCAACTAAATGAGTTCCACACTTTCATTTAGACCGTGGGAAATCCCGTTAGCAACACGTAGGTTATCATCCGAGATATTCCCGATCATCCAACAAGACGTTTTAATTTAGTTGTAAATGCGGTTTTGTGTTCTGTTTGTGATTAAATTTTTAGTTGTTTTATATTTTGAAATGTTGTGGCGGTGAATTTTATCTTGTAATGACTTTTAATTTAGTTTTGGTTTCAGTTTTAGGGACTATCCTAAAGGTGTGGGTTTTCATGCAACGATTGTTTATCATGCAAGAAAAGTAAAGTGCATTTGCAATAAAGTAAATTGCAAGAAAAGTAAATTGCAATAAAATAAAAGCGTACCTGGAGGGTCTTCCCATCATCCCAAGCTGCACTTAAACACAATTTAGAATATTTAAGCAAGTTCCTAGGTAAAGTTAAGGGAAGGGTGATGGTTTTCTACCAAATTCCTAATCCTATAGCTAGTCATTTCCTGTGACGTCTAGGTTCTTGTATTTTGGTTTGAGGACGATTTTCTTCATCAAAGAACAATTAAGTTCAATTGTTCTTATAAATATCCTATCATATTGAGGAAGTGCTTAAGAAGAATCTTAAACATCTTTTCAATATTGCTAGAATTGTTTTAAGTCCAAATGAATTTAATTATATGAATGAATTAATCGTCCAGGAATTCAATTTTGTTATCTTGCTCAGTGAACTTAGGTCATTTGAATATCCTATAAGTGAAGTAACATTTCATTTGTCGTTCCGTTTAGAAGTTATGACAAATAAAAGTTCTCGAGGGCAAATTGGTGTTCAAATGGTTTGTGATTTAGTTTAATTTCAGTTATCAGATTTAAATTTGGAATAGTGTTCAAGTTGCTTTATATTTATTTCTTCATATCTTAGGTGATGTTATTTTTAATTCAATTTAATTTTAACTTTAATTTAATTTAATTTGGTTTGGTTTTAATTTTAATTTAATTTAATTTGATTTAAATTAATTTTAATTTTATCTTTTTATTTTAATTTAATTTAATTTAATTTAATTATTTATTTTTTTAATTTAATTTTATTTAATTAATTTAATTTAATTTTAATTAAATTTAATTCAATTAAATTTAATTTAATTTATTTGATTTAATTTAATTTAATCTTTAATTTAATTTTATTTTTAATTTTAATTTAATTGAAAATTTAAAAAGTGTTTAATAATTTGACTTTAATTTGATTTTAATGATTAAGTCCTTTAACATTTTAAAACTTAAATTTGAATTATCATTTTAATTGGGGATTAAATATTGTTGAGATGATTAATTTAGGGATTTTTAAATTAAAGAACAAATCTCTTCCTAATAATATCCCTATTTTAATAATCCCAACTTTATTATTCTTTCAAATTTATTCAATTATTTAATTAAGGTTTATTTTAATTATTTTCAAATTGTTTAGTAGGTTTCTACCCTTTAATTATCCAAATTTCAATCATCCAAATCAGATTAAGATCAAATATTTTACTTTTTAATTTTATTAAACCTAAAGTTTTAATTAAGGGTTAAAATTTTAATTACCACTTTGGCCTTCAAGCTTAATAATTTCATAACTCACTAAATTGAGCTTAAATGAACTTGAAATTTTTATGTGACCTTACTCATATGTCAATAAAGACATGAGAGGAGAAAATGTGATTTTTCTATATTTAATTTATTTATGTAATTATTTTTGGTGGAAAATAGAGATTTCCAAGGAAAATTTAATAATATGACCAAAGGAAAGTTTCTGTCCTTAAGAAAATTATGGGAGATTCCTAATGACCAGAGGACCACTTGGACCAATTTTGGTGATTTTTTGAATTATATTCTTTTTATTATAATTATTTTGAGTTTTGGAGTATTAATTAATTTAAAAATAAAATAAAGGTTGAAAAATAAATTTTATATTTTTCAAAATTCTCTCTGATATCAAGGAAATCAGTGAATCAATTTTTACAATTTTCTGATTTTTCTTTGATTTATTAGAATTATTTTAGTGGAAATACTAGAAATATATATATTTTTAATTTTAAAATTACCTTAGGGCTTTAAAATTTAATATCTCGTTAAATAGACCTAAGAAAAATATGGGGTTTACTCCTAAGTGATTAGAATTCAAAATCTGACATTTTAGTGAATTTTATTATTTTTGTGATTTTTATTATTTTTTATTTATTAAAATATTAAAATAATGTAAAAAATTAACTTTTTTAGAAAATTGTAATTTTATTTTTTTTAAATTCCCCTGATATCAGAGAGGCTCCAAAACCAATTTGGTGAATTTTTGAAAAGTATTTTGAAAGTTATGAATTTTTAAAGTTTAAATTGGCTAAATGACTTAACCTACCCATTTAGTAGGGCTAACCAAGTCCAATTGACTTCAAACTTTTATTGTAGTTTCCTCTGATTCTAAAGGTCAGTGTAGAATTGATTTCAAGTCAATTTGATGTATGATTAGCTCTAATTAATTATGGAGCTATTTTGGGTGTTTAAGCCAATTAGGGTTATTTTAAATGAACTAATTCAAAACCTATTTTTCCTAGGGTCCTCTGGTCATAAGAAACACCACCAAATTTTCCTAGAATTTATTTCACAACATGCTAATTATTGGATTTAAAATACTCAAAACAGCGAGCATGAATTTGAAAAATCAATAACTTCTCATAGGGATGGCCTCCGACCTTGGAAAATTCAGGGAATATTCCCAAGTTCAGAGGCTTCAAAAGCCCTATGGTCTCATGCCATGGTGAATTTCCTATATGCATGGAGAATTAAAATAATGCAGAAGGGAAATAAATCATTAAAAATAAAATACTTGATGAAATTAAATGATTTCTTTTCCACGTTATTCTCCTCTGTTCATCGAGCAAGAGGGTATTTTTATTTTATTTTTCTGATTTTTCTACACAAAGTTATGGGTTTTTGAAATTTAGGAAATTAAATAAATAAGAAAATACCCTAATTTTCTATTTATCCACGAGGGCCGCATCAACCTCGGCAGATCAGAAACGCCGCGTGGCGCTCTCTGATTCGACGCCGCCATCCGACTCAGCGCTCCAGGGGCCCGCTGTATCGTTCCGTCTCCTCATCCGGCGCGATCCTGGCCGTCCGTCCGCGCGTGTATTAAATGAACAGCATCCGTTCATTGTCCCCAAGCCTCCTAGCCCGAGAACCGTCCACACTAAATCCCTAATATCTCACTCAATACTTAACAGATTTTGGTGTTCTTGTGCTCTATGGATTCGTCTTGAAGAGACGAACACATCTATACGGTCATCATGCATTGAAATTAAAGCATTTGAAATGGAGAATCTCCAGAAGCTCGGGATGAAGAATTAGCTCATACCTTTGCTCGGAGAAGTGTGGCTTCAATCTGAGGGTTGTGTCACCTTCGATTGGATCCCAGTAAGGTCCAAATGAAGTCTCCCGGTCCGGTGAATTGCTCGGCTATGAAAGTGACCACAACGAGATCACAAAGCTTGGAGGCTGGAACAACCGGGTGGCTCTGGATATGGGGCTTTCGGTGGGAAACTTCTCCTCTTGGTCCAGTGAAGGTGTAGGACCGATCAATTTAAGGATTGGCTCACTCGTGGCAAAGTGTCCTGGTTTTGGGTGAAATTTCGGTTGAGAAATTGGATTCGTTGGTGGGGATTAGGGCAAATTGACACTTGGGATCAAGCTCGCTCTAAGTATGGAGTAAGGTTTGGAACAATTTTGGCGAGTTTCGGCAAGGTTTGTGCAACTCTCTTCCATGGCCGTGAGGGGGTCGGGTTTAAATAGAGGTGGCTGGAGAGCCTCGCAGGGATGGCCGAGGGTTGGGATCAGCCGCTCTGGGCATGGGAAGAACGACCATGGTGGCCATTGGGCATGGGGCAGCTCAGCGAAGGTGGAATTCCAAAGTTTGGCTCCTCCCAAGGTCTCGACCATGGTGTTTTCCGGCGACTCGGTGGTCGGCCGACCGTGCATCGGTCACCATCTTGTTCAGGTGGGTCAGGGCTGGGGTTTAGTGTAGGCAATTGGCAAATGCCATGTGTAAAACTCTTGGATTAGAATGGTATGAGAGAAGGCTCATTTTAGCTCAAATTGGTCAACCCATCCCTTTGGGCTAGGTGCACCACCCAAGGCTTGGTTTAGGCTGAAGAGAAAGTGATTTGGCTCAGCATAATCGGTAGGGTCAAGTCACCATCCAAGCACGATTAGGCATAAGCATGGTTAAGGGGAATCATGGGAGTGGTTAATCACCTTTAGGAATTAAGGAAAGAGTCTCCTCCTTTTGCCCAAAATGGCATGGTGACATGTAAAGAGGCTCTCATGGCTTCCATGTGGCTCATGCATGGCTTCATGGCTCATCTTTGGCTTGGGAAAAGTTAAGTCAATTTCATGGAAATGGATTTAAGAAAATTTTGATATTTTGATTGTAATTTGTATGGGGCTTAATTTGGAATGGCTTCATGATGAGTTTTTGAAACTTAGGGATTGATTTTAATTAAGGGTATGATGTAGAGCAATTGTCATATGGGCTTTAGCATGAAATTTGGGCTTTTAGGAAGGTTTAAGAAAATGGGCTTTTGGTTTAAAAATAAATTTATGGATGGGAATTTTGTGAAGGATTGGGCCAAATAAATGTTGGGTTTAGTTCATGGATGTGTCATGAGTGTTTTGAAGCAAGTTGGGAGTGATTTGGGTTTGAATTGGGTTGAATTTGTGCTTCTTTGGTGAATGGGCCAATATAGGTCAAATTGGGCTAACTTGGGCCAATGTTGGGCTAGTGTTGAAATTGATGTAAAATAAATGTTGGGAAATGTTTATGGGAGTGTTTCAAAGAGGTTTTGGCTTTGGTTGGGTTTTGATTTTGAGGTTTGGGCTTATTTGGGTTAGGTTTGGGTTTAGGTCAAAATTGGGATTTTTGGCTTTGGGTTTAATTTGAGTGGTGTTTGGGTCTAAATTTTGGGCAAATCATGTTAGTGTTTTGTTTGTAGGGATTTTAAGGGAGTTTTGGAAAAGATTTGGGGTTAATTGGAGCTGAATTGGGTGAGTTTGGGTTAGGTTTGGTCATGGGTCCAAATTGGGCTTTAAGGCCAAAATTGAAATTAGATCCAAATGTCAATCAAATTGGACTTGGGTTTGGTCTAGATTGGTGTTGGGAATGTTGAATTTATGTTTAGAATTGAATTGGACCAGAATTTGGGTCAATTGGGTAGGTTTGGTTTGACATTGGGTTCACTTTGGTTTAAAATGGGTCAAATTGGGGGTTTTGACAAAAGTAGGGTAAATTAACAAAATTGGCCCATGGTGTAGATGAACAAAATGAAATTGGGAATATTGGGATTTTTTGGAATTTTCTGGGATATTTGTGAATTTTTGGATTTTTGGGTCAAGAGGGGTATTTTGGGTATTTGGAGGGTATTGGGAGGTATTTTTGGAATTTTTGGTATTTTTGGCTATGGATGATCAATGTTTAGGAATGATTTTGGGGAATTTTGGGTGATTTGGAAATTTTTGAAAAATTTGGGTAATTTCAAGGGTTTTGGGTAGGCTAGGCGGGTGTAGGGTCCCGGGGGTCAAAAATTGAAATTTTGAAAAATTAAAGATTAGGTGAATGTAAGTGGAATAAAATCATTTTGGTCGAGCCATGAAGCCATATCAAGCCCACATGAGCAATGAGGGGACTCATTTGGGGCATCCACTATGTTGTTCCTAACCCTCTTAGCCAAGGGCTTAGGGGTCAAGGACCATCCATGCGAATCACCTATATGAGTCAGGAGGTCAAGTTGGGTATAGGTGTGTGAAAGTGTAGTGTATAAATGTAGTGTATGTGTAAGTCAGCCCTCACAAGACCAGGCCACCCGGGGCAGTCCTAAGGCCAAAGAGTCCTTTAGGAACCCATCCTTTAAACTTCCACACTTTATTTCAACCCTCTAGGTGATTAGGGGTCTACAGTCAAGTTTGTGGAGTTTGCAGGGAGTTAAGAAGTGGTTTAAATTTCTAAAAGGTGGGTCCCAATTCTAATCCTCTAGGATAGTCAAAGGAAAAGCCTAAGGCTAGATCCTAAGTACTAAAAAGAAGAAGAGATGACCTCATCAAAAATGAGGTCAACAAATGGACCCTCGATAGGTGTGGTGAGTCGACGGAGCACACGCGCGTATTGGTGTTGACCGAAGCGATCAACAAAACCAACACAAACGTCCAAGTGACAAACTTAGGATAAAGTAGAAAAGTTTTCGCTGGGGAGTGTCAAGTATATCTCTGAGACTGGAGATTCCTGAACTCTCGCTGGGGAAAGGAAAAGGAGGTGAGTCCCAAATCACATGATCTGGGGGAATTTCGATTTAGATTTCATTTTATTTTAATTTAAGTTTTGATGTGTGAGCTTAGATTTTAGTTTGAGTTTTAATTTAAATTGATGTTTTGTCAAAATTAATTTGAAGGGATTCAAACTTGAAATGAAAATTGGAATTTTGCGGTTTTAGATGTAACATCTTCAACCTCAAAAGAACATTCAATTGATTGGATTGAATCATTACAATGAGGAGAAATCTCAGAGCAATGTCGTATTGAATGTAAAATCCTTAACCTCAAGAGTTCGATTTTGATGTATTTCATCGCAATAGGGAAAGAATCCTAAAGCAATGCAGTCTCAGATGTAAAATCCTCAACCCCAAGAATTTGATTTTGATGTATTTCATTGCGATAGGGAAATGATCCTAATGCAATGCAGTCTCGGATGTAAAATCCTCAACCCCAAGAATTTGATTTTGATGTATTTCATTGCGATAGGGAAAGAATCCTAAAGCAATGCAGTCTCAGATGTAAAGTCCTCAACCCCAAAAGTTTGATTTTGATGTATTTCATTGAGATAGGGAAAGAATCCTAAAGCAATGCAGTCTCGGATGTAAAATCCTCAACCTAAAGAGTTTGATTTTGATGTATTTCATTGCGATAGGGAAGGAATCCTAAAGCAATGCAGTCTCGAATGTAAAATCCTCAACCCCAAAAGTTTGATTTTGATGTATTTCATTGCGATGGGGAAAGAATCCTAAAGCAACGCAGTCTCGGATGTAAAATCCTCAACCCCAAAAGTTTGAATTTGATGTATTTCATTGCGATAGGGAAATGATCTTAAAGCAATGTAGTCTCAGATGTAAAATCCTTGACCCCAAAAGTTTGATTTTGATGTATTTCATTGCGATAGAGAAAGAATCCTAAAGCAATGCAGTCTCAGATGTAAAATCCTCAACCCCAAAAGTTTGATCTTAATGTATTTCATTGCGATAGAGAAAGAATCCTAAAGCAATGCAGTCTCGGATGTAAAATCCTCAACACCAAAAGTTTGATTTTGATGTATTTCATTGCGATAGGGAAAGAATCTTAAAGCAATGTAGTCTCGGATGTAAAATCCTCAACACCAAAAGTTTGATTTTGATGTATTTCATTGCGATAGGGAAAGAATCCTAAAGCTATGCAATCTTAGATGTAAAATCCTCAACCCCAAAAGTTCGAATTTGATGTATTTCATTGCGATAGGGAAATGATCCTAAAGCAATGCAGTCTCGGATGTAAAATCCTTGACCCCAAAAGTTTGATTTTGATGTATTTCATTGCGATAGGGAAAGAATCCTTAAGCAATGCAGTCTCGGATGTAAAATCCTCAACCCCAAAAGTTTGATTTTGAATAGTCATTGACTTTGCAAAGATTTGTAGTGTTGATTTGAAAAGTGTGGAATTTTGGTGTTTCGAGAATTTCATGAAAGTTGTAAAAGACTTTCATGGAAGGAAATAGATTAGGCGGGAATATGTAGATGTTACCTATCCCGTTCAAAAGAGTTGATCGGAAGTCACTGGTTTGGATTGGATATAATTCCTCGCCATCAGATTCGATCCGTGTCAATGGAATTAACCACTTCCATCCCAGACAAGGGAAAGAGTAGAACGGTTTGGATTCCGGATTTGGAAGATTGAATTTGAATTTGATTGAGATTGGATTTGAAATTTGGAAAGATTGAATTTGAATTTGATTGAGATTTGATTTGAAATTTGGAAAGATTGAATTTGAATTTGATTGAGATTTGTGCTCATTTTGTTTGTCCTTTAACGATTCAAATTGATTTTATCGTTTATTTAATGTTCATGTGAATTTGGTGTTCATCATTTTTTAGATGTTTAAGGAAAGTTTTCTTTTATTCTTCTTTTTTTTTCTTTTCTGTTCTTTTTTCGAAGTTCATTTAACTTTAATGGCGTTTCTCAGTCAACTTGCACAAAAGAGGTGAAGGCCAAAAATGTGACATGGTCACTTTCATTCCAATCATGTTGAAGATACATCATACAACTCGATCCGGAATACATCTCATACAATCCATGTAGATTCAAAACGGACTATGTATGATCTTTGTCGATCCATCCAAAAAAGGTATCCGTTAGAAATCCATGTCCGAATAGTGAGGTACATGGTCGATAACATCACCTTCCAAGCCATCCTTGGCAAGGATATCGTATGGATGTACGTTGGAGGTGTGATATTTTCCATGTAACTCACGACTCGTAAGGCCGAAGGCTCTCTAGCTCCGGGTCCGCTCGGAAGTGGTAAGGTGTCTTCCTGTCGTCCATCCTTCTGAAAGTAACTGAGATCCGCTTCACTCGTACTCCTGGTATAAAATGTTTAGCGACATCTGCTCCGTTGCCCTTCAGTATCATGACGAAACCTACCGGTAATGGTATCTTTACTGACCCTCGGAACTCACCTGGGCCCGGTATCCGGAGGTCAGATCCGAACATGATATTATACTCGTTCAGAAAAGAAACCGTGCAGAAAGGTCTGACAAAGTCGTGGTGATCTATGTGCGGGGGTATGCGGTCACCCTTCTTGTAAATGTTAATAATGCAATCGTTGGGTATGCAATCTGCCGGCAGTACCCTCCATGTTATCATTCTCTTTACCATCCTTTTGATGACTAATGGCATTCGATCCACTTGGCCATGACAGAGTATTCCCGGTGGGTTTCCCTTCCAGTCTTTTGCGAAGTTGTAGCAGCATCCACATTGTATTGTAATTCTACCTTTCCCTGCCATCCATCTCCGGGGTTCTGAGTAAGTGTTTTCTCTTAGGCGGCCTGCTCGGCCCATTCTTTTCAAATCCCGGATGCAATCCACAATTTGTTGTTGTTCGCATTCTGAGAACACGTCTGTATGTAGCTCGAGGCCTTCTAGTATATTGATCCTCCTGCCTCTGATTCTCTCGAAGTATTCAAAAGTTTTCTTTTCGACATTTTGCATTCTTTCCAGCTCGTATTCTAGAATAATCTGTAAATGGCGGGGCCTGGTGACGTATTGTGGGATATACGGCTCAATCCCTTCACGTTCTCCTGCATACCTTGGCTCCTCGGGGATGATGTCCGTTGGGACATCGTCCGGGGTTGCTTCTGCAACAAGGTTATGCATTACTGGTGGCTCTATCTGGTGGCGTGGTAGCCTTCTTTCTTCTGCTCTTCTTGGGATTTCTCTGGTCTCTTATGTTATCCTAGGAGCTGGCCTCCTTCCTTCAGGTACCTGGTGAACCGGTATCTTTGAAGTGTATGTACTGGCAGTAGCAATAGCCTCGTCGCGCTGGTCCGCTGCTAATTTAGTTAACATCTTGCGGATACGGCGATTTTTATTTCTTTGTTGAGTTGCTGTGAGAGTAGCTCTTCGTACTTCCTGAATCTCTGTGGGTGCGGCGCTGACAAGCCTGCCCTTTGCTGTAGCGACTACAGACTTGATTTTCTTGTCTTCTTCAGTGCTTGTTTTCCTTTTCTTGTTGCTGGATTGGTGGCTTGGGCCACCCACTTTAATTACTTGTCCGGTCGGGCGGTTCCTCTCGATCAGCCGGGACCCAGTCACTTTCCTCATATTGCGAGCCTCGCCGGTGCGAAGTCCGAGTCAATCTCGATTATCGCTCCATCTTTCACCCTCTTTTCGTCGAGTGCGAGGCTTATGCCATTTCTAAAGTTCACGACCAACCGCCCGTTCGACATTTCCCTGCGAAAAGACAAGGAAAAGGATCAGGGTCTGTACTAAGAACAAGAACATTAAGAAAATGTTTATTAAAGACGAGTTTTTTTATTACTCTTATATTTTTAAATTTAACGGGAATGGAGTGGGATAAGATCGGGAAAGAGATTTTGATATGGAAGAGAAAACAAGGAAAGCTGTATTATCATGATTTTATTTATTTTAGCACATTTTTTATTATTTTTGGGTTCGGACCCGATCATAAGTAATTACTTTGCCCGTGCTTCTAGGGATGAAGAATTCATTCCTTCGAAACATAAGGTAGCGTAATACTTCTTCAAGTATCGTCCGTTGATCGGAAGCATATGTCGTTCTCCGTGGCAGTTCACTAGCTGGTAGGAGCCTCCTGAGTAGACTGCCTCAACCACTCCCAAGTGGGTTCAAATTTTCCTCCTATCTTGCGGTGTGCAAGGATAGGTCTCTTGAGAACGAGAACTAAGTCACCAACTTTAAAGGTTCTTGGGCGGACCGATCTGTCATGGGCTTGAACCATCTTAGCTTGGTATAATTCTAAATTCTGCTGCGCTGCAAGTCTTTTCCTTCCGGGCTTTCCAATTCTTCTAGTCATAATTTGGCATTCTCTTCGTCGTGATTTTGTTTGCAACTGCAATTCCGAGTGAAGGAAGGCTGAACCTCTAAAGGTAACACTCGCCTCGGACCCATACACCGGAGCGTGAGGTGTAGCTTGAGTAGGAGTTTTGAAGGTTGTCTGGTAGGCCCATAAGGCTTCTAATAACTTCTCGTGCCAATTTCTCTTATTATCGTCCAAGGTTTTCTTTAAGTTTTGAACTAGGGTTTTATTAAAAGCCTCAGCCAGGCCGTTTGCTCTTGGGTAGTAAATTGTTGAATATCGCCAGTCGATTCCGTGTCTCCTGACAAAATTGTTGATTTGCGTGCTTTTGAATGCTGACCCATTATCTGAAATGATTCTGCGCGGCACTCCGAAACGGTAGACAACTTGGTTCTTGAAAAACTGTAGCACGTCGTGTGCTTTAACTTCTCCGAGTGGAACTCGCCTCGCCCACTTGGAAAAGTAATCTGTAGCCGCAAGAATGAAACGATGTCCTTTTGAAGATGGTGGTTCTATTGGACCCACTATATACTGTGCCCCAACATTCGAATGGCCACGACGCAATTGTCGGATGTATCACATTTGGAGGTTGGTGTAGAACCACTCTGTGCACTTGGCATTGGTGACAGCTCTTGGCGATTTTCATGCAGTTGGTCATCATCGAGGGCCAGTAGTACCCTAGTCTTTTAATTTTCATTTTCATCTTCGGACTCGACTGGTGAGCGCCACAGAGTCCTGAATGCACCTCTTTAACGATTTCACGGGCCTCGGACCCGCTTAGGCACCTTAGCCACATTTGATCGAAGACCTTACGTATAACGTGTTGTTTATTAATGCGTAAGACGAGTTCTTTTCTTGATTCGATGGGCTAACGACCTATCGTCACGGTAGTTTTCCTGTTTGCGGGTAGTCTATTAATGGTTGTCGCCAATCTTCCGTGTTTTACGTCACTTGTTACGCTGATTCTTCTTCTTTTTCGATTTATGTATTGTGTCTATGTCGAGTCGTGATAGGACTCGACGTCCGTGAACCGACACTTCCATCGATTCATCTTTCAAGCGGGCAAATTCTTTGGCGAGGCGAGCTAACACATCTGCAAAAGCATTTTCTTTTCTGGGAATTTTATAGATTGTCACATTCGAATCCGATTCCAACGGTATGTATGGCATACTTGGAAGTATTGCTTGAGTCTTGGCTTTAAAATTTTGTACTCGTCCAGACGATCCGTTGAATGATTAATCGCGAATCCCCGTAGATGTTGATGTCTGTTATCCCCATTTGAATAGTTAATTCCAGTCTCGTTATGAGGGCTTCGTATTCGCTTCGTTGTTTGTACACGGTTCGTCAAGTGGTAGGAGTATCTTAACATCCCCGCTCCGGTGTTATAAAGATTAATCCGATCCACCGCCTTATCGGGCACTATCACTTGCGATTCTTCATCTTTGTGTGTTGAAGATGCTCCGTCGAAATATAATTCCCAACACCGATCATCAGGGTCTTCTAGGCTCATTATTTGTTCATCTGGCAGATCGTCATTGAGAGGAGATTCTACCGGCAAAGGGTGTGCTGCGAGGAAGTCTGCTAGGATTTGTCCCTTTACGGCACGAAGAGGCACGAAAGTTATATCGAATTGCAATAATATCATTGACCATCTGGCAAGTCTGCCGGAAAGCGTTGGACGAGTCATCAAGTATTGCAATGGATTAAACTTCGAGATCAGGTTGACCTTATGAGAAAGCATGTAGTGCCTGAGCTTTTGAGCGGCGAAGATCAGGGCCAAACAATGCTTTTCAATTGCGGGATACCTTATTTCCGTCGGAAGTAAATGACGGCTTAGGTAATAAAGAGCATTTTCTTTACCCTCATCATTGACCTGAGCCAACAGGGCTCCGAGAGAGTCGTCTAAAGCCGTGGTATAAAGTATCAGCGGACTACCTGAGACTGGGGCTGCTAAGACAGGAGGTGTCATTAAATATTGTTTAATGTCTTCGAAGGCCCTCCGGCATTTCTCTTCCCAAATAAATTTGGCGTCCTTTTTAACTAGTGCTTGAGAAAAGCCGACACCTACACGACAAGTTTGAGATAAAGCGTCGAAGATATGCCGACTTCCCTTGAAAAGATCGTAGTTGCTTTAAGATTTTGGGAGGCGGCATTTCTAAGATAGCTTTAATATTTTCCGGGTCGATTTCAATTCCACGATGTCGGAAAACGAATCCTAAGAATTTCCCGGAGGTGACGCCGAAGGCGCATTTTAAGGGATTCATCTTAAGGTTAAATTGTCTTAATCGTTCGAAAACAATTCTCAAATCATACGAGTGGTTTTCTTTTACTTTGCTTTTGATGACCACATCGTCCACGTAGCATTCGACTTGATTGTGGATGAGATCATCAAAAATTCTTGTCATCGCTCTACGGTATGTTGCTCTGCGTTCTTCGGTCCGAATGGCATCACGGTGTAGCAATATACTCCGATCGGCGTTCGAATGCTTGTAAGTTTTTCATCTTCCGGAGCCATTTTTATCTGGTTGTATCCTGAAGATCCATCCATGAATGAGAATATTTCATGTGTTGAAACAATGTCGATCATTAGCTCTGGGATCGGTAGAGGAAATTCATCTTTTGGACATGCCTTGTTTAAATCTCTGAAGTCCACACAAATTCTGATCTGACCATTCTTCTTTCTGACTGGCACTACATTGGCTAACCAAGTCGGGTATTGCTCTTCACGGACAAATTTAGCGTCTATTAGCTTTTTAACTTCAGCTATGACTTGTTGTTCGATTTCTAGACGCATTCTTCTGGGACCTTGCCTGACTAGGACAGAAGTAGGATCCACTCCTAGCTTATGGATCGTGACCTCGGAGCTAATCCCGGCATCTCATCGTAGCTTCAAGCAAAACGAGTCTTTAAATTCCATTAATAACTTGATTATTTCTTCGGAGTCTTCTTTATTGAGTAAGGAGCTAACAAAGGTAGGTCCGGGCTCTTCGCTTGTACCTAAGTTAACTTCAGTTAACTCATCTATTGTAGATTTAATCTCTTCTTCGAATTCGGTGGAGCGTCTCCAATTTGTAAATCTCCGAATTCTTCCGTAGTTTCCATACGAGTTTTCATTAGACTCGCAAGTGACAACCAAGCAAAATTCGGTATCGTCAACCGATCCTCATCGTGCCGAATCCGAGACCATGCTTTGAATTGGGTGGATGACCGGAGTTATTCCATAATTTTTCAAAATGTTGTGATTGACCTTTTGTCCATTGTCGAGGCAAGAAACCACGTCGAATTAAATTTTGAACACAGGGAGAGTACCACTCAAAAGGTAATTCCATTAATTCTGATGAAGTGACTTCTTCAAATTGTACATTATTTTCAGTTTTGGAGGAAGGAGCACCACGGTAGAATTTGATTGGGTTTGCACCGCCGCTACGTACCTCTTTGACCACCATACCCTTGACCTTATTAGAATGTATCGGGGTTAGGGTCATAGTATGTACATAGTGGTTAATCTTCTCGTACATCGATTTGTATTCTTCGTTCTTCTCATCTTCGAGAGAGATCTTGAATTGCGGCTTCTTCCGACTTATTGTCGTTGCTTCTCGTTTGATCTCTTTTTCTTCTTCAGAATTGTCTTCCCAATCAACATTGATGGCTGGTTTCCTCTGTCCAACTGTCCTAACGTCTCTACCACGACCTCGTCCCCGGCCTCAACCTCGGATGCGAGCTGTGGAGAAACTTTCACCATCTCGCCGTAAGGGAGTCGTGAGTGACTGTTGGACTAGAACTTCAGGTTCTTCGTCATCCCAAATTTCTTTTGCTTCATTCGTTATGGTTTCTCTGAAGAAGATTGTTTTCTTCGGAGGTGCATAATAAGCTGCATCTTCATGGATTCCAATTTCATGTATGGAGAATGGTTGTAAGTCACCTTTGATGCACTGTTCCCCTCCATCATAGTATTTGATGCACTGGTGTAGGGATGATGGTACCATTCTGTTTTCATGTATCCATGGTCGGCCCAGTAGAGCGTTGAACGACGTCTCCGAATCAATTATGTGAAATTTTGTGGTTGTCTTTGCTAAGTCACCGGTCTTCATTAGTAGTGTTATTGATCCGAGGGCTCTTTCTCCTTTCTGGTTGAATCCTATTAATAACATTTTATTGGCTTCGAGCTTGCGAGCATCAATTTCCAAATATGCTAGCGTTCGAAGACTCATTATATTAATTGATGCTCCTGGATCCACCAATACTGCGGAAAGTGTAAACTTCCCGATTGTAAGTCGAAATGTACAACGGTCGGTTGTGATCTGCTGTCCCAAGTAGTAGGTCATTGTCCAGTGAAGGTAACACCTTGTTGTTCCTTTAACGAGCAAACCTCATCTAAGGAATCTCCGGCCATTTGAGTTAAGCAAATTTACGGATCAAGTAAGGCCTTGATCGAGCTTCCCTCATCTCCTTTGATAAGATGAGAGCGTCGTAGATACTCAGTTTGGCCGGTAGTTTCCTAAGATGGGCTAGCACGTTGTAGTTCACTTTATTTCCATGTGTCTCGATTCCTTCTCGAATGGGTATTCCTTTTGCCGGGGTTGGTTCTTCTTGAACAACCACCTGCTTTCCTTTGTCCTTTGGACCCATTCTCGAAGGTAGAACTCTTCCACTTCTTAAGTTAACCTCTGTAATCTCTTCTGAATCTAGTGTTGAGTTTGCTAGTATCTCCTCTTGAATCGGAATGACAGGTTCTTCTGGATTAGCCTCGGAGTCTGAATGCTCTAACTCTATTGTGACTGGAGCTCCTCGAAACTCGCAAATAGATTCATTGCTTGTTGAACTCTCGTAGCCTCCTTGATGGATGTCTTCTTCGTCATTGTGATCGTCGAGATTGTGTATGATTTGAGAATTGTCATTGGTGTCGAAATCGATGTCCGGATTGTCGCTAGTTACGTAATCGTTAGAAACGATCAAAACGTAGCCAACGCCATAACCCTTATCATTATAAGATCCCACCGAGTGAGCGGATAATCATACGGAGTCGGAGGTTCGAGGATTTCCCCCGAATCGGAAACAACTATCCTAGGATAGGCAGCGCCTAGTCTAGCCTTAAAAGCCTCGGTCTTCTCTTCTTCGTCAATTTTCTTCTTCTCTTCAATCGTCTCCTATTGAGGTGGTTCTTCTATCGCAAGTGATAGTACTAACTTGACAGGTTTCGATCTCTGAATTGAGGTCCGCACCGAAGCGGTTTGGATGTGATCCAAAATCTTCTTCGAAGACTTTGTCCAAGCGGTAGTCCATCCATCATCAGTCACATAGGGATCTATCGGAACAATGATATCCGTCGAGATAACATTGACGGAACCTCCTTTCTGGGGTTCCTTCATGTACTCCTTCGGGATCGTTATATTCCCTTTCTGAAGATTGTCGTTGAGCCAACTTTTGAAGGTAATACAATCTTCTATCTTGTGTCCAAGCATTCGGTGGTAAGGGCAAAAGTTGGGATCACCCTTCTTGTTGACTTCTTCTGGTCTCTTAGGCTCTGACAGTTGGAAATCTGGAGTCTTCATCAGAATGCGGAACATTTTTGGTACTGCCTATTCTTAAACGGGTACTCCCTGCTCAGAAGTTCCCTCAATGTACGTTGCGGACGAGGCGGTTATTCATACTATTGAGATGACTGATAGCTGGGTCGAGGTTGTTGATAATTCTGTTGAGGTTGCTGTGGTCGTTCTGACGATATTTGTATCGGTTGCTTGCCTTTGTCGACTGCTGCAACGATCCCGGACTTCTTTTCAAAAGTTTCCACGGGCTTCTGTTTGTCTGTCTTGTCGGCGAAACTTAATTGCTTCGCTTCCTCTTGCAAGCTTCCGGCCTTGCTTAACAACTTCTCAAAAGTCTTAATAGTAAATTCCTTGAGGAGAAGTGCTATCGGGCCGTGAATGCTCTTAAGTAAAATGCCGACCGCATGCTGTTCTTGTAGTTGTGGCTCACACTTCATACTTAGGTTCCTCCATCAAAGTATGTAATCCACCAAAGTTTCGTTCGACTTCTGCTTCTCTACCACTAAATCACCTATAGTGATGTGGTGCTTGAGCTTCCGACAAATCGCTTGATGAAGAGGTTCTCTAGTTCCGAGAATGTCTTCACCGAACCATTCGGTAATTACGCATACCAATCAAAGGCGATCCACGACGAGTCGCTAACAAATTGTACGAAGAGTAATGCATCACTTCGCCAGGCATTGCAACAATTGGCACAAAAATGTGCAACAAGCTGCCGAGGGTTCCCGGTTCCATCAAAGGTCTTGAACAGAGGTGGTACGAAGCCTTTCAGGTATTGGACAGCATCGAATTCTTCAGGGTAAGGTCTACTCGTCCGAATGGATGTCCCGCTCTTTGATTGTGCTAAGGCTTCTCGCACCTGCTGTTCCACCAAGCTCTTGATATCCTTTTCTGGAATCATGCTTTGTGTTGTATCCTTCTTTAATTGATCATCCCCGTTGACTGACATAATCTCCTTTCCTCCGTCTACAATGTGAATGACGTCTGTGGGTGTCTCTCTTTGGGGTTGCACTTGACTCTGGAGAGTGGCTAGGGCTACAGCCATCTCTTCCATCCTCTTTGCCATTTGGGCGATCGTATCATCTTTCTCTTGAAGCTGCCTCCTCATTACTTCGGCTCCTCACTTTCGCGGCTGCGGGAGCACCTTGTGAAGTCGACGAAGCTCGTGTTTTGACCATGTTAATTTACGCATACTCATCATCCATGAATTCCGACGAATCGATCTCATCTCCGAATTTCTCTTCTCTTTCCTTTGCTAATCGTCGAATATCGGTCCTCAGCTTTTCCATAGCATCCTCTAGCGGTCCTTTCGCGTATCCTTGCGGTTGTCGTGGGATAGGCCGTCGGGTTCCCTTCTCATGAGTCCCCTTTCTTGCAGTAGCACTTTCTTCGGATTGAGTCTCCGACGAGACTTTCCTTCTCGGGTTGTTGTTTCGATCTTAATTGTCCGAGTAGTGGGACGCCATACCATCCTTCTAGCGGCGGAAGGTCTAGGACCGGATGGTCTATCGGCTAAATGCTTGGAAGGTGGTATCCTCCCCTAATCTGTAACCCTGAAACAACGACAGGAGGACTAGCCTTCATCCTTTTATTTGGCTTTTCTGTAACGATGACAGGTTCTACTCGCGGCCCGAGATGAGATTTGACTGGCACCTGCCCTATCCTTCTTAAAATCTCCGATACAGGGTATTTCTCTTTCTTTGTTAACTTCTCAATCACAGTCTGTAGTGGGGCAAATGATGTAATCCTAGCCCTTTTCTTTCTGCTGTCGCTGTAGTATGCGGGTTGAGGTAATGTAGAAACAATCCTGCGGACATTTTTCTCGTCAGCTGCGGCAGAAAGGGGATGGAATCTACTTCCTTCCAAAAGGGGTGTATCTTCAGGCAATGGTATGTATTCAGATAGTGGTGTGTACTCAGGGATTTCTTCTAAGAAAGCAACTTCGGCGGCTACGGCCTTCACGGCGATCTTCCTACCTTGTTCCTTCTTTGGGTCCGTGTTAGTGATGGAATTCTCTAGCTGGAACCGATTTCAAAACGAAGGTCTCACGAGAAGGTCTTTACCCTCCACGGTAACGGGTTCACCATAGTTACGGATTTCCTTCCCCTTTAATTTGGCGAAGCCGGGGTAGGTGCCGAGACAACTAGACCAGGTGGGGGTAGCAACAACGGTCCTTCGTGGACGGCGGTACTCCTCTCGGTTGGAATCTTTTGCGGGGGAGGAAACTCTTGAGTTGACTTAAGGTTGAACTCGATCTAAGGTCTCTCAGTTTCAGATACTTTGTTTGTCAGCGCGAAAAGGGTAACGTCAGTGATCTTGACATTTGTGTTCTCGAATCCTTGTCCAAACCGGATGATCCCATTGTCGGGCGGCTCATCCTTGTAAACGGCGAAGTCCGGTCCATTGGTGAAGGAGAAAATCGGCTTTGGGACTTCCATTTTCGCGGGGTAGATTCGATTGTCGGTCCTAAGTTATGCTTCTTCTCATCAGGACGAAAAGAAAGGAATCGAAAAGAGTCTGAACACATTCTTGTTCATGTATTTATAAGAAGGAATTATTTGTTAAAAGAGTCATTTATTAGAGGGTTTGTTTATTTAGAACGGAATGTTCAAAGGTGTAGAGAAGGTAATGAATCCGATTCAGAGTTGGAAAGGAAAAGAAAGTCTTATGCAAGATTTCTCGACTCGAAGGATCACTCCTAAACTAACACCTATTGGGGGTCCACCCCACCTCAGAAATGACGTAAAATGATCTCGGAACCTCTCTATTTAGGGGTGTCTAAACAGTGGCTCCTAAATCCAAGAGAATGTTGGCTATACTCGTTCAAGGTAGAAATGAACATAGTATTCCAACGGAAAGAAGGGTAGCTTGATCCATTAGGGACATGGATACACTACCAATTTTTGAAAGCAGAACTATCTGATTAAAAATGGAGAGAGGAATTTTCCCCAGCGGAGTCGCCAGAAATTGTCGGCATATTTTTAGGTTGTGTTGTATTTTGAAAAGGGGTTGCCTACAGAAATTATCGGTGAACTTTTAATTTAATTTAAATAAATAATTTGAAAAGTAGTATTTGATTTTAAAAATAATTTTTAAATTTGAAGATTTTAAGATATGAAATCAAACCGATCTCACATCCCAAATAGTTTATATAAACGAGCACCGTACCACAAACCGTGTATCTATCCCGAAGAATAGGCACACTTGCTCGACGATGGGGCTCGATTAAATAAACTAGAAGATTTGTGACATCCGTTTGGTCCGCAAACCAATTTTATAAGCCGACAAGTTCCCTCGCTTAATATAAACGAATTATGTAGGGTTTATATTACACAGGTTCTTTAAAATTCCTATAAGGGCAAGCCCATATAGTTAATTACATCTTAAGTTACGGGAAACACCTAAGAAAACTCTCGATAATAATCAATAATTCTGCTCTCAAGAATTTCAAAGTTTAAGTTTTCAAGGGATTGAATTTTGGAATTTCAATGGGGAATGGATCAAATTTGGAAGATTTTATTTTTGGAGTCCAAAGGAAGAGAAGTAGGAGAAGCTGAGGATCCAAGAGGAATCTTGGCAACTTCCCGACTATCCTATTGTTTGGATTGAATTTAGGAAAGCCCTAATGTTCATTTAATGTTTTGATCTTGCCAATTTTAATTAATTTGGACTTATATTTCTATGATAAAATTATACAAATATCCTTGAAGATGTGAGGGTTTATGTCGTACCGAACGACTACCTCAGAGTCCTAAGACCGGTTAGGGCCTAATTTACATGACATTATCATGCAAATGCCTAACGAAGAGTTGAGGATTTATGTTGCACTAGGCAAACTACCTCGAAATCCTATGTCTTAGTTATTTAATTCTATGAAAGTTTTGCTGAAGTAGACTCGTGTTTTGCTGATGACGATGGTCGTGCTGCCCACCATGCTCCGAGCTCCTTGTTGTTGCAGAGGTTTAGTTATAGAAGTCATAAATCAGGAGATGAGAGAAGTGTTTTGGTTTAAAGAAATTCTTAATTTCCAATTTTTTTTTTATGTTTTAATTAAAACAAATCTTAAAGTTGATTATAACAACAACGGTTAAGATCCTACGGTTCCATCCTTCCGGCATCGTTATTTTTATCGGATTCACTTAGTCCAGATGAATTTGCTAAACTCAACTAAATGAGTTCCACACTTTCATTTAGACCGTGGGAAATCCCGTTAGCAACACGTAGGTTATATCATCCGAGGTATTCTCGATCATCCAACAAGACGTTTTAATTTAGTTGTAATTGCTGTTTTGTGTTCTGTTTGTGATTAAATTTTGAGTTGTTTTATATTTTGAAATGTTGTGGCGGTGAATTTTATCTTGTAATGACTTTTAATTTAGTTTTGGTTTCAGTTTAGGGACTATCCTAAAGGTGTGGGTTTTCATGCAACAGTTGTTTATCATGCAAGAAAAGTAAAGTGCATTTGCAATAAAGTAAATTGCAAGAAAAGTAAATTGCAATAAAATAAAAGCGTACCTGAAGGGTCTTCCCATCATCCCAAGCTGCACTTAAACGCAATTTAGAATATTTAAGCAAGTTCCTAGGTAAAGCTAAGGGAAGGGTTATGGTTTTCTACCAAATTCCTAATCCTATAGCTAGTCATTTCCTATGACGTTTAGGTTCTTGTATTTTGGTTTGAGGATGTTTTTCTTCATCAAAGAACAATTAAGTTCAATTGTTCTTATAAATATCCTATCATATTGAGGAAGTGCTTAAGAAGAATCTTAAACATCTTTTCAATATTGCTAGAATTGTTTTAAGTCAAAATGAATTTAATTATACGAATGAATTAATCGTCCACGAATTCAATTTTGTTATCTTGCTCAGTGAACTTAGGACATTTGAATATCCTATAAGTGAAGTAACATTTCATTTGCCGTTCCGTTTAGGAGTTATGACAAATAAAAGTTCTCGAGGGCAAATTGGTGTTCAAATGGTTTGTGATTTAGTTTAATTTCAGTTATCGGATTTAAATTTGGAATAGTGTTCAAGTTGCTTTATATTTATTTCTTCATATCTTAGGTGATGTTATTTTTAATTCAATTTAATTTTAACTTTAATTTAATTTAATTTGGTTTGGTTTTAATTTTAATTTAATTTAATTTGATTTAAATTAATTTTAATTTTATCTTAATTTTATCTTTTTAATTTAATTTAATTATTTATTTTTTAATTTAATTTAATTTAATTAATTTAATTTAATTTTAATTAAATTTAATTCAATTTAATTTAATTTGTTCAATTTAATTTAATTTAATTTATTTGATTTAATTTAATTTAATCTTTAATTTAATTTTATTTTTAATTTTAATTTAATTGAAAATTTAAAAAAAGTTTAATAATTTAACTTTAATTTTATTTTAATGATTAAGTCCTTTAACATTTTAAAACTTAAATTTGAATTATCATTTTAATTAGGGATTAAATGTTGTTGAGATGATTAATTTAGGGATTTTTAAATTAAAGAACAAATCTCTTCCTAATAATATCCCTATTTTAAAAATCCCAACTTTATTATTCTTTCAAATTTAATCAATTATTTAATTAAGGTTTATTTTAATTATTTTAAATTGTTTATTAGGTTTCTACCCTTTAATTATCCAAATTTCAATAATCCAAATCAGATTAAGATCAAATATTTTACTTTTTAATTTTATTAAACCTAAAGTTTTAATTAAGGGTTAAAATTTTAATTACCACTTTGCCCTTCAAGCTTAATAATTTCATAACTCACTAAATTGAGCTTAAATGAACTTGAAATTTTTATGTGACTTCACTCATATGTCAATAAAGACATGAGAGGAGAAAATGTGATTTTTCTGTATTTAATTTATTTATGTAATTATTTTTGGTGGAAAATAGAGATTTCCAAGGAAAATTTAATAATATGACCAAGGGAAAGTTTCTGTCCTTAAAAAAATTATGGGACATTCCTAATAACCAGAGGACCACTTGGACCAATTTTGGTGATTTTTTGAATTATATTCTTTTTATTATAATTATTTTGAGTTTTGGAGTATTAATTAATTTAAAAATAAAATAAAGGTTAAAAAATGAATTTTATATTTTTCAAAAATCTCTCTGATATCAAGGAAATCAAAGAATCAATTTTTACAATTTTCTGATTTTTCTTTGATTTATTAGAATTATTTTAGTGGAAATACTAGAAATATATATATTTTTAATTTTAAAATTACCTTAGGGCTTTAAAATTTAATATCTCATTAAATAGACCTAAGAAAAATATGGGGTTTGCTCCTAAGTGATTAGAATTCAAAAATGTGACATTTTAGTGAATTTTATTTTTTTTGTGATTTTTATTATTTTTTATTTATTAAAATATTACAATAATGTAAAAAATTAACTTTTTTAGAAAATTGCAATTTTATTTTTTTTAAATTACCCTGATATCAGAGAGGCTCCAAAACCAATTTGGTGAATTTTTGAAAAGTATTTTGAAAGTTATGAATTTTTAAAGTTTAAATTGGCTAAATGGCTTAACCTACCCATTTAGTAGGGCTAACCAAGTCTAATTGACTTCAAACTTTTATTGTAGGTTCCTCTGATCCTAAAAATCAGTGGAGAATTGATTTCAAGTCAATTTGATGTATGATTAGCTCTAATTAATTAAGGAGCTATTTTGGGTGTTTAATCCAATTAGGGTTATTTTAAATGAACTAATTCAAAACCTATTTTTCCTAGGGTCCTCTGGTCATAAGAAACACCACAAAATTTTCCTAGAATTTATTTCACAACATGCTAATTATTGGATTTAAAATACTCAAAACAGCAACATGAATTTGAAAAATCAATAACTTCTCATAGGGATGGCCTCTGACCTTGGAAAATTCAGGGAATATTCCCAAGTTCGAGGCTTCAACAGCACTATGGTCTCATGCCATGGTGAATTTCCTATATGCATGGAGAATTAAAATAATGCGAAGGGAAATAAATCATTAAAAATAAAATACTTGATGAAATTAAATGATTTCTTTTCCACATTATTCTCCTCTATCCACTGAGCAAGAGGGTATTTTTATTTTATTTTTCTGATTTTTCTACACAAAGTTATGGGTTTTTGAAGTTTAGGGAATTAAATAAATAAGAAAATACCCTAATTTTCTATTTATCCACGCGGCACCGCGTCAACCTCGGCAGCTCCGAAACGCCGCGTGGCGCTCTCTGATTCGACGCCGCCATCCGACTCAGCGCTGCAGGGGCCCGCTGTATAGTTTCGTCTCCTCATCCGGTGCGATCCTGGCCGTCCGTCCGCGCGTGTATTAAATGAACGTCATCCATTCATCGTCCCCAAGCCTCCTAGCCCGAGAACCGTCCACACTAAATCCCTAATATCTCACTCAATACTTAACGGATTTTGGTTTTCTTGTGCTCTATGGATTTGTCTTGAAGAGACGAACACATCTATATGGTGATCATGCATTGAAATTAAAGCATTTGAAATGGAGAATCTCCAGAAGCTCGGGATGAAGAATTAGCTCATACCTTTGCTCAGAGAAGTGTGGCTTCAATCTGAGGGTTGTGTCACCTTCGATTGGATCCCAGCAAGCTCTAGATGAAGTCTCCTGGTCTGGTGAATTTCCTAGCTATGAAAGTGACCACAACCGATCACAAAGCTTGGAGGCTGGAACAACTGGGTGGCCTGGAGATGGGGCTTTCAATGGGAAACTTCTCCTCTTGGTCCAGTGAAGGTGTAGGACCAGTCAATTTAAGGATTGGCTCACTGTGGCAAAGTGTCCTGGTTTTGGGTGAAATTTCAGTTGAGAAATTGGATTCTGTTGTTGGGGATTAGGGCAAATTGACACTAGGGATCAACTGCTCTAAGTATGGAGTAAGGTTTGGAACAATTTTGGCACAGTTTCGGCAAGGTTTGTGCAACTCTCTTCCATGGCCGTGAGGGGGTCGGGTTTAAATAGAGGTGGCTAGAGAGCCTCACAGGGATGGCCAAGGGTTGGGATCAACTGCTCTGGGCATGGGAAGAACAGCCATGGTGGCCATTGGGCATGGGGCAGCTCAGCAAGGTGGAATTCCAAAGTTTGGCTCCTCCCAAGGTCTCGACCATGGTGTTTTCTGGCTAAGGGTTTAGTGTAGGCAATTGGCAAATGCCATGTGTAAAAGGCTTGGATTAGAATTGTATGAGAGAAGGCTCATTTTGGCTCAAATTGGTCAACCCATCCCTTTGGGCTAGGTGCACCACCCAAGGCTTGGTTTAGGCTGAAGAGAAAGTGATTTGGCTCGAGCATAATCAGTAGGGTCAAGTCACCATCCAAGCACAATTAGGCATAAGCATGGTTAAGGGGAATCATTGGAGTGGTTAATCACCTTTAGGAATTAAGGAAAGAGTCTCCTCCTTTTGCCCAAAATGGCATGGTGACATGTAAAGAGGCTCTCATGGCTTCCATGTGGCTCATGCATGGCTTCATGGCTCATCTTTGGCTTGGGAAAAGTTAAGTCAATTTCATGGAAATGGATTTAAGAAAATTTTGATATTTTGATGGGAATTTTTATGGGGCTTAATTTGGAATGGCTTCATGATGATTTTTTGAAACTTAGGGATTGATTTTAATTAAGGGTATGATGTAGAGCAATTGTCATATGGGCTTTAGCATGAAATTTGGGCTTTTAGGAAGGTTTAAGAAAATGGGCTTTTGGTTTAAAAACAAATTTATGGATGGGAATTTTGTGAAGGATTGGGCCAAATAAATGTTGGGTTTAGTTCATGGATGTGTCATGAGTGTTTTGAAGCAAGTTGGGAGTGATTTGGGTTTGAATTGGGTTGAATTTGGGCTTCTTTGGTGAATGGGCCAATATAGGTCAAATTGGGCTAACTTGGGCCAATGTTAGGCTAGGGTTGAAATTGATGTAAAATAAATGTTGGGAAATGTTTATGGGAGTGTTTCAAAGAGGTTTTGGCTTTGGTTGGGTTTTGATTTTGAGGTTTTGGCTTATTTGGGTTAGGTTTGGGTTTAGGTCAAAATTGGGCTTTTTGGCTTTGGGTTGAATTTGAGTGGGGTTTGGGTCTAAATTTTGGGCAAATCATGTTAGTGTTTTGTTTGTAGGGATGTTAAGGGAGGTTTGGAAAAGATTTGGGGTTAATTGGAGTTGAATTGGGTGAGTTTGGGTTAGGTTTGGGTCATGGGTCCAAATTGGGCTTTAAGGCCAAAAGTGAAATTAGATCCAAATGTCAATCAAATTGGACTTGGGTTTGGTCTAGATTGGTGTTGGGAATGTTGGATTGAAGTTTAGATTTGAATTGGACCAGAATTTGGGTCAATTGGGTAGGTTTGGTTTGACATTGGGTTCACTTTGGGTTAAAATGGGTCAAATTGGGGGTTTTGACAAAAGTAGGGTAAATTGACGAAATTGGCCCATAGTGTAGTTGAACAAAATGAAATTGGGAATATTTGGGATTTTCTAGAATTTTCTGAGAATTTTCTGAATTTTTGGATTTTTGGGTCAAGAGGGTTATTTTGGGTATTTGGAGGGTATTGGGAGATATTTTTGGAATTTTTGGTATTTTTGGTTATGGATTATCAATTTGAGTGGAGAGAAATGTTTAGGAATGATTTTGGGGAATTTTGGGTGATTTGGAAATTTTTGAAAAATTTGGGTAATTTCAAGGGTTTTGGGTAGGCTAGGCGGGTGTAGGGTCCCGGGGGTCAAAAATTGAAATTTTGAAAAATTGAAGATTAGGTGAATGTAAGTGGAATAAAATCATTTTGGTCGAGCCATGAAGCCATATCAAGCCCACATGAGCCATGAGGGGACTCATTTGAGGCATCCACTATGTTGTTCCTAACCCTCTTAGCCAAGGGCTTAGGGGTTAAGGACCATCCATGTGAATCACCTATATGAGTCAGGAGGTCAAGTTAGGTATAGGTGTGTGAAAGTGTAGTGTATAAATGTAGTGTATGTGTAAGTCAGCCCTCACCAGACCAGGCCACCCGGGGCAGTCCTAAGGCCAAAGAGTCCTATAGGAACCCATCCTTTAAACTTCCACACTTGATTTCAACTCTCTAGGTGATTAGGGGTCTACAATAAAGTTTGTGGAGTTTGCAGGGAGTTAAGAAGTGGTTTGAATTTCTAAAAGGTGGGTCCCAAGTCTAATCCTCTAGGATAGTCAAAGGAAAAGCCTAAGGCTAGATCCTAAGTACTAAAAAGAAGAAGCGATGACCTCATCAAAAATGAGGTCAACAAGTCCACATATTTTGGAATCTGAAGTTTCTGCCAGCCTTCCCACCAGAATTTTGTATGGAGATGAGTAAAGGTCTGTGATCAGAGCAAACCATAGACAAATGAGTGACAAAAGTGAAGGGGAAAATCTGGAGCCAAGAGGAATTTACTAAGACTCTGTCCAATCTTTCCCAAGTATTCCCTCTTCTCCATGTGAAAGGGAGGCCATTAAAGCCCAAGTCAAAGAGCTTAGCATTATTTATGAAAAGATTAAATCTGTTCATAGAAAAGGTAAGTGGGGGAGTACCACCTTTCTTCTCAGTTGAGGAAGACAGGAAATTAAAGTGTCCCCCAACCATCCAGAAAGAGCTCATGCTATTAGCAATGGAGAGCAAATCAGACCACAGCAACTGTTGTTGGGCAGGAGAGCAACTGGCATAAAGAAAGGTAGCAAAACCCAGCTATTCCCCAATGGCAAATTGAAGGTGTATAAATTGGGAGTTATCTATAATGATAGACCATTGTAATTCCTTCCTTCCAAAGACCCAGATCTTGTTGCTGAGATTAGAAAAATAGGTAAAATTTGGAAAGGACTTAACAATTTTACTTTTGTTTTTATGAACCATAGGTTCCAGAAGTACAAAACACCATAGTTTGTGTAATTTAACAAACTGTTTTATTTTGTTTAGAGAGGAAGGGTGAGCAGGCCCCCTAATATTCCAACACATGAAGTTGATCATTGAGAGATATTTTTTCCTTTCCCCTTAGTTCTTGGGTGAGGGGATTGAGGGCTATCTGTGGGGTCTCCTAGAGACTGAAGTTCAAGTAATCCCTGCAGTTCAGTTTTGCTTTTTCTTCTCCTGCTATTTTTCTGTATCTGCCAAGCACTATGCAAATCATTAGTTACCTCCTTGATTTGGTTTGTAGCAATTTCCACTGTGTTCTCAGGAGCTGGAATTGATGTTATGAGACCCAGAGGGCTGGAAACACCAATTGGTTCAGCTTCTTGTTCAATCATGATTTCTGTCAGATCTTTTTCCATACCATTCCCCTCTAGCCTGTTAACCTCATGGCCTTCCAGTGGGTTGGCATCCCTGGGGGTTTACTCCAGATTGGTCTCTTCCATAGGAACTTAATGAGGGGAAGTAGAGATGGCAGGTAGAGCATCTGCCCTCTTACCAGGCCCAGCTTTCTTCCTAAAAGAGAGGTGTAGTCTGTAACACTGATCCAGCAAATGGCCAAGCATTCTACAGTGTTTGCAATAGTGTGGTTTGAACTCCACTTCAACTTCCTGCCAAAATCCCTCTTCTGGAACATCTTCATCTATTCTAATCCAAATCTTCTGAATATCAGGTAATGTTTTGTCTCTTTCTACCAGTACTCTAGCTGCAGCTGGTCTTGCCATATCAAAAGTGTGAGTGTCAATTTTTAGTGGAGTGCCCAATGCTTGGCTTATATTAAACATGGGATTTTGATTATATAGTTGAATAGGTAGATCTGGAAATTTGAACCACATTGGGATGATTGGTGGCTCTTTAGAAGGATCAAAATCTGGTGTCCATTTCAAAACTTTCATATAAGTGCCAACAATCAGTATAGATTGTTTCCCAAAAAATTCTAGCATAGTCCTCCTCATTGGAAAGTCTTATCAGCAGATGTCTCCCATCTAAAAGGCCCAGCTTCCAGCTGCCAGCAAGATTTAGTTCATCAAAGTATTTCCTCACATATTCCATTTTGGGGTGCCCCATTTGGAATTTACCAATCAGACAAAATTTAACAGCCTCATTTAGGCAGTTCATATCCTGTTTAGAGAACAAAACAACAGGCAGGCCATCCTTGGAACCCAAAGGCCTGATGTAAGGACTGATATATATATATATATATATATATATATATATATATATATATATATATATATATATATATATATATATATATATATATATATATATATATATATATATATATATATATATTAGCAAAGGAAAGTTCATTAAAATTGAAAAATTAAGTACATCTCGGAAAAGGGAGAGTAAGAGAGTCCCCCAAATGTAAAAGCCTTAAAGGCTCGAAGGTGTAGCGAGAAAACGATACAGTACAATTTAAAGTAGCAGCTTTGGCCAACCAATTAGCAGGTTGGTTACCTTCTCGATAAATATGAGACCATTTGAGTTGAATAAAACCAAAAACAGTTAGAATGGCTCTATGTAAATAAACCAAGTTCGAAGGAGGAGGAGAAGTGCCTTCAATAATATGGATAGCCTGTTGAGAATCACCCTCAACCCAAACATATTTCATATGAAATGCTTTGGCAGTAATTAAGGCCCAATAAACTGCAAGAAGCTCTGATTCCAAAGCTGAGGAAGCAATAACAGGTGCATGGAAGTACCATACGAGCTGTCCTAAATGATTCCTACAAACAGCACCAATTCCAGCAGATGAAGAAGTAAAACTCCCATCAATGTTAATTTTAAGCCATGGCTGGGAAGGGTGTACCCAACGCAACAACACAACTTTTCTTTTAGGTAATATAATCAACTCAGAATGCTTGTTGAGAAAACTGCAACAATTCACTACCACAGCTTTGACCAAAAAAATTTTGCTTTCATATTTAGCCTGATTTCTAGCCATCCATATAAACCAGCTGATGATTAAAGGAATTATGGAATTCTGCTCCTTCCAATCTCTCCAGCAAGCATCAAAAGTTTGCCAATTATGCCTATGTTGAGAAAGCTTTAGATAATGTAGAACATCAGTCCACACTTGCTGAGTGATAGAACAATGTAGGAAAAGGTGATTATAAGTTTCCTCATCAGAATGACAAAGCCAACATTTAGAAGTAGTACATAAGCCTTTTAACTTCAGAATATCATCCAGAGGAAGAAATTTGTGAAATATTCTCCAACTGAAAAAGTACATTGAGGGAGATAAGTTTTTGTGACAAATCTTATCACCCCAATGGGTATTCTGCCAATGAGTAAAGGATTAATGAATAAAACTCTTCGGAAAGTGGTTAGAGGAGTGCTTGAGCAGAGTTTTATCAGGTCTAGTTGTATCAATGGGGATTGAAATGATATTTGGCACATTATCCTCATCAAGTACCCTGTTCAGATAATCCACATTCCACTTATCATGAATCCAGAAACTTGAGACTGTTAGCTGGTGATTATAATTAATGGAAGAAGAAATAGGGCCATCTGGTAGCCAGTTATCCAAATAGAAGTTAATGTTTCCAGTACCCACCTCCCAACAAAAAAGAGTATTGGCAAAATCTCTAACCTTCAGTAAGCTTTTCCAATGTTTGGAATCACCCAATTTAGGAGTAACAACATTAGGATGTAGTTTTTTACAGTACTTCTCCTGCAAATACCTAGCCCACAATGTATCTTGTTGCCTGAACATGATCCATTGTTTACAATAATAAAGGTGACTCATTTGTTGAAAAATTTTAAAGCCCAGTCCACCAGCTTTAGTAGGTTTACACAGTTTATTCCAAACTTTCCAATGTGGTTGTTTGTACTGTCCATCCCAGAGGAATTTGTTGAAAAGAGTTTCAAGCATTCTTTGAGTGCTTCTTTTCATCTTCACCATCTGCATAGTATAAAGGGAAAGTAGATAGGATGCTTTTGAGAAGTATCACTCTTCCTACATTAGAAAGGAAACTATTAGTCCAACAGTTAATAGTTTAGGAAATCTTATTAACAACTTCATCATATTGTGATTGTTTTTTCCTCCCTTTAATCAACATCACCCTCAAGTACTTTAAAGGCATATCAGCAGTAGCAAAACTAGTTAAGTCTTTCAGCCAATGCGTAAGTTTATATTGTTTCCTAGCCATGAACTGACATTTCCTCTTATTGAGCTCAAGTCCAACCACTTGGGAAAGATGATCTAGAATTTGTAGTTTTTTTTGTTGCCTGTTTGTTGCCTTTAGTAAAAAGGATTACATCATCTTCATAAACAATGTGACTAATCATCTGAGAAGAGCTATGTTTATAATTAAGATAATGATATTTGTTTTGAGCAGCATAGAAAATTCTAGAAAAATAATCAAATGCTAAAATAAAAATGGTAGGAGACAAGGGGTCTCCCTGTTTAAGGTCCCTTCCAGCAGTGAAGAAACCATTACTACTACCATTGACCAATATACTATAGTAGGCACTTGAAAGCATCTCTAAATTAAGTTACAGAAGGAAGGGTTAAAACCTCTGGCCTTAAGAACTTGCACAATAAAAGTTCAGCAGAGTGAGTCATAGGCCTTCTTAAGATCCAGCTTAAAGATAAGATTACGCCTCTACAAGACTTGTCAATGTCAAGTAACAACTCTCGAGCAAGCAAACGGTTGTCCGTAATATTTCTCCCCGCACAAAAGCTGATTGATTAGAACTAATAAGTCAGTGGGAGATGTGGTTGAAGTCTACTAACAATGGAATATATATATATATATATATATATATATATATATATATATATATATATATATATATATATATATGTTGACCTCATTTTTGGTGAGGTCTTTTCTTTCCTCTTAGTGCTTAGGATCTAGCCATAGGATTTCTCCTTGACTATCCTAGAAGACTAGAGATGGAACCCACCACTTAGAAATTCAAACACCTCTTAACTCTTCTTGAACCCCACAGATGATCATAAACCTCCAAGTCTCCTTGGAAGGTTAAAAGTCAAATGTGGAGGTTCAAGAGTGAATTCCTATAGGATGATCAAGCCTTAGGATAACCCTGGGTGGCCTGGTCTTGGTAAGGTCTGCCATGCACACACCACACTCCTACACACATTCCAAACCCTAAGGCCACTCTTACCCAACTTGGCTTCTGACTAATGAAGGAAAGTCATATGGATGGACCTTAACCCCTAAGCCTCTGGCTAAGAGGGTTAAGAACAATATATTGAGCGCATAAAATGATTCCTCTCATGGCTATTGTGAGCTTGACATGGATTCATGGCTCAACCAAAATGGTTTCATTTTACTCACACCTAATCAATCTTCATTTTTCCCAAATTTCAATTTTTTGACCCCGGGGCCTTAAACCCACCAAACCTACCAAATACCCTTGAAATTTCTAAAATTACCTAAACTACCAAAAATTCATAAAAATCAATCTTAAAAATTCCCCACCACTCAAATTGATCATCCATGACCAAATATACCAAATTTTCAAAAATTGCCCCTAATACCCTTCATGTACCCTCCTTGTACCCTAAATAGCCTAAAATTTAAAAACTTCAAAAAATTCTCAAAAAATCCCAAAAATTCTAAAATATTATCCACAACATCTTTTTCAACTACCATGTACTCCAATTGTATCAATTTAACACAATTCAATTAAAAAATTCCAAGTGGCCCTTAAGGCCCAAAAGTGACCAACTAACCTAATCCATCCCAAATTAAACCCAAATGTTACCCAATTTTCCTCAAATTTGTTTTGAAACCTTATTAACATCCTCATAAACAAAATTCTACATTAATTTACCCAATATTTGGACTCAAATTTCTTCCAAGCCTAACTTAAACCAAAATCCCCCAAATTGGCCTAAACCAACCATGAACCCAAACAAGCCCAAAGCCCAAATTAAAGACTCAACTAAAAATGAAAACTCTTTTTCACACCACTTTAAATATTTTTTTGGCACAACGTTTTACCAAATTTTTATCCAAAAGTTTATTTTAAAACCTAAAAGCCCATCTCCTTAAAATATTTTAAAAGCCCATCTCCACCAAATTTAAAAAGCCCAAAATCTATTCTAAAGCCCATGTGGCATTTTTCTTATCATCCATTTAATTGATATCATCCTTAGGTTCTAAATAAATCTTCAAATAAATCCAAATCATGCCTTATGCCAAAATTACCCCTAAATGTCAAAAAATCTTAAAACCTATTTTCACAAAATTAAGCCAAGCCATTCCCAAGCCAAATGTGAGCCAAGAAGCCATGCACAAGCCACATGAGAGCCATGGAAGCCACTTTACACCTCACCATGCCCAAAGTTGCAAAGGGAGGAAGACTTTTAATGATTCTCTTAAGGGTGATTAAGCCTTTTCATGACTCTTCTAAATCTTGCTTAAACTTAAATATGCTTAGATGGTGACTTCTCCCCACTAAATCAGCTGACTCACCTGACCCCCCACAGCACCCAAAGTCCCTTTTGTGGGTGCACCAAACCTAAATTCATGCATTTGACCCATTTTGACCCAAAATGCACTCTCCCCCCATTCCACTTAAATCAAGCTCTTTACACATGGCCAACCTTCATTGCTTGCACCAAACCCCATCCCTGAACTAACTAAGTCAGATGGTGACCCATACCCGGCTGGACCACCACCTGGGTCACCGGAAAACCCCATGGTCGAGAGCTTCATGTGAGCCAAAAATTCAAATTTCACCTTGTTGAGCTATCCCATGGCCAATGGTCACTTGAGCTCTTCTTCTCCTCCCCTAAGCAGCTGATCCCAGCCCTCAATTTATCCTGGGAAGCCCTCTAACCATGGCTATTTATACAACACCACCTCCACAACCAAAAGGGTTGATGCACTGAACCTTAACCAAACTCTGCCAATTTGGTCCCAAATTCTTCACACAACCTAGAGTAGTTGATCCCCGTTGTTCTCCTGCCCTAATCCCCATTGATTGAGCTTAGTTTCAGAGCTCAATTCTCAGGACAAAATAGGACACTTCACAACATTGAGCAAAACCCCAAATTGATTGACCCTACACCATCACCAGACCAAGAGAAGAAGTTCCCCAGTGGAAGCCCCCTCACCAGGACACCCATTTGTGCTAGAGACCAAAGCTTGAAATCGGGTTTGGTAGAAATCATACCTAGGCATTTCACCAGAGCTCTAGGCTTCATCCCTCGCTTCCCTAGACTCCAATGAATGTACCAAGCCCCTCTGATTGAAGCTTTACTTCTCAGAGCAAAGGTATTGAACTCCTCCATCTCGAGAGCTTGTTTTGATTATCTATTTTGTTTGAGTTAATTTTAAAGCATCATAGCCCTATAGATGTGTTCATCTTGTCGAGGGGAGTTCATAGAGCCCAAGATCATGTAATTTAGTTGAGTATCGAGTGAGATGTTAAGGTTTGAGTGTGGACAGTTCTCGGGTTAAAACGACTGAGGATGATGAACGAATGTCGTCCATTCGCGCGTGTATTAGACGGACGGTGGAGATCAAGCCAGATGAGGAGACGGAGCGGAGCAGCGTGCCGTGTGGCATCCCAGTCAGATGGCGGTGTCAAATGGCGGACCGACGCGCGTAGCTTCGGAGCTGCCTAGGATGACTCGGCGCTGCGCTGGATAAGAAGAAAAATAGGCGATTTTCCTATTTAATTAATTCAACAAACTTTAAAAATGCATAACTTTGTATAGAAAAATCATAAAAATAAAAGAAAAATACCCTCTTGCTCAGTGATCAGAGGAGATTAATGTGGAAAAAGAATTAAGTTATTTTGTTAAGTATTTTATTTTTAACTAATTTAATATTGTTTTGAATATTTTAATTCTCCATTCATGCATACAATTCATCATGGCGTGAGACCATAGGGCTTTTGTAGCCTCTGATCTTGGGAACATTCCTTGAATTTTCCAAGGCCAGAGGCTATCTCTGTAGCAAGTTATCTATTTTCAAGTTTATGTGTCTGTTTTGATATTTTAATTCCAATAATTAGCATGTTGCTTAGAAAAATCTAGAAAAACTAGGGGAAGTATCTCTAGACAAGAGGACCATATTAAAATTATGGTTTGATTTAATTCTTTAAAGATAACCTTAATTAGTCTAAACACTTAAAAAAAGAACTTTAATTAATTAGGAGTCACCACACATTAAAATCACTTGAAATCAATTCTTCACTGTCACTTAAGATACAGAGAATCTCACATAAAAATTTCAAGTCAATTGGAATCAGTTTACCCTATTAAATGAATTAATTTAGTGACATAGCTATTTTGAAAATTAAAAAATTCATAAAACCCAAAATATAATTCAAAATTTCACCAAATTAATTTTGAGAGTTCTCTATGATCAGAGGAGTCCAACAAAAATATAATTGCATTTTTCAAAAAAATTTGATTTTTAATCATTTCTAAATATTTAATAATTAAAAATTATAAAAATTCACAAAAATATAAAAATTCACTAAAACATCACATTTGGTCTTTTAATCACTTGGGAACCATCAAAATATTTTTCCTAAGTCTCTAAGTTATATGAATTTTTTAAAGGCTTAGGATAATTTTTAATATTTAAAAAATAGATTTTCTTCAGTTTTCACTAAAATAATTCCAATAAATCAACCAAAAATCAGAAAAATATAAAATTTATTTCTCTGAACTCCTTGAGGTTAGAAAGATTTATGAAAAATATAAAACTCAATTTTCAAATTTAATTTTTTTATAATTAATTAATACTCTAAATATTAAGATAATTATAATAAATTAAATCTAATTCAAAAAATCACCAAAATTAGTCCATTTGATCCTCTAGTCAGTAGAAACATACCATAATTTTCTTACAGATAGAAACCTTACTTTATTCATGTTGTTGAATTTTCTTTGAAAACCCTTATTTTTCATTAAGATAATTATATAAATTAAATTAAAAATGGAAAAATCACATTTTGTCCTCTAATGTCTTAATTGACATGTGAGTGAGGTGACATAAAAATTTCAAGTTCATTTGAGCTCAATTTAATGAGTTATGAAGTGAATATGCTTAAGAGGGCATAAAGGTAATTAAGGGATTTTAACCCTAATTAATACTTTAAGCCTAATCAAAGGGAGGGTAAAATATCAGATCATAATTTTCTATTGGATGATTGAAACTTATGAAATTAAGAGGTAGGAACCCATTTAATCACCTAGAACATAAAAAAAATGAAACGTTGATTAATTAAATCATTTAAATTTTGGAAGAATAATTAAAATTTTGGATTATAAAAATTAGGGATATGAGTTAGGAAGATGTCAATTCTTTAATTTAAAGTCCCTAAGTGTATTAATAATATTTAAATTCTTAATTAAATCTAAAGCATAATGATAATTGAAATTAATAATCCTTAATTAAATTAAGAGTTTAAAACATTGAATGATTTAATGATTAAATTAAAATAAACCTAAAACATTAAAGCAAATTTGAAATCACTTAAAACTTAACTTAAAACAAATTTGAAACATTAAATAATCTCAAAACAATTCATAATTAAAAAATGTAAAAATCAAACCTATCAAAATTAGCTTAAAGTAATATGATTAATTAAAATCAAATTTAAATTATCAAAATTTAATGAAATTAAATGATTTAAACACCTCTTTCAACCTAAATGATTTTAAAACATTTAAGAATCAATCTAAAATCTTACTATTAAATTAAATTGTCATAAATCATCAATTCAACCTTAATCAAAACGGTTAAATTCTTTTACAAACTAATTTGTCCCTAAAGACTTTCATTATTATAACTCTTAAATAAAGTATCAAGTGAAATGTCACTTTACTTACCGAGCGATCAAATGTCCAAGTTCACTGAGCAAGAAACAAACTTAATTAAATTCTTGGATGATTAACTCACCTATACAAAAAAAATTCATTTGGATTTGAAATAATCCTAGAAGCATTGAAAAGATGTTTAGGACTCGTCCTAAGCACTTTCTCGATATGATGGGATGTTTTAGAAGAACAATTGAACTTAATTGTTCTTTGGTGAAGAAAATCATCCTTAACAAAACACAAGAAACTAGACGTCATAAGAATTGACTAGCAATATGATTAGGATCTTGGCAGACAACCAGAGCCTTCCCTTAGCTTTACCTAGGTACTTGTTGCAAATATTAAATGCTCTGATGTGTGTTTTAAGTGCAGCTTGGGATGACGAGAAGAGCCTCCAGGTACGCTTTTATTTTATTGCAATTTATTTACCTGCGCTGTACTCTCTTTCTTGCAAAACTTGCATGTTAAACAAGAATGTCACCCTGCTTGAAAACTGAAACCTTTTAGGATAGCCACAAAACTGAAACCCAAAACTAAATTAAAAATCAATACAAGATAAAATTCACCGCCACAACATTCAAAAGATAAAACAACTTAAAATTTAATCACAAACAGAACAACAAAACTACAGCTATAATTAAATTAAAACGTCTCATTGGATGATAGAGAATCCATCATATGATGTAACCCACATGCTGCTAACGAGATTTTCAATGGTCTAAATGAAAGTGTGGAATTCATTCAGTTGAGTTTAGCAAATTGATTTGGACTAAGTGAATCCAATGAAAATAGCGGTGCCGGGATGACAGAACCGTGGGATCTTAATCGGTCTTGCTTAATCAACTTTAAGATTTGTTTTAATTAAAATATTAAGACATTTGAACCTTAAGAATCTTCTAAACCAAAACACTTCTCTCATCTTCAGATTTTCACCTTCTAAAACTAAACTTCTGCAACAACAAGGAGCTTCGAGCATAGTGGGCAGCACGACAATCTTCATCAGCCAAAAATTCTGACTACATCTACCAAACCATTCTTTAGTTTAAATAACAAGCCATGGGACTTTGAGGTAGTCTGCCCAGTGAGACATAAATTCTCACCTGTTCTTTTAGGCCTTTACACGGCCTTGTTGTGCAACATAAGCTTTAACTCTCTTAGGATTCTGAGGTAGTCGTCCGATACGACGTAAATCCTCCTATCTTTCAGGTTATTTGCATAATCAGGTGATTATGTAAATGTAATTCCTATAATTAATTGGCAGGATTGAAACTTAAATAAATTCATTTTCAAAATTCAAAGCCCAACATTAGGATAGTCTGGGAAGTCATCGAGGTTCTCCTCGAGGTCTGTGACATCCCTTACTTCTCTTCCTTTGGACTCCTAAGATAAACTGTTCCAAATTTGAACTATTCCTATTGAAATTTCGAAAATCCAATCCATTTGAAACCTCAAACTTTAAAATTTTTGAGAGCAAAACCACTGATCATTATCGAGAGTTTTCTTAAATGATTCCCGTCATTGAAGATGTAATTAACTATAGGGGCTTGCCCTTATAGGTAACTTTAAGAACCCAGGTAATATAAACCCTACTTAATTCCTTTATATTAAGTAGGAGAACTTGTCGGCTTATAAAATTGGTTCACAGACGAAATGGATGTCACAAATCTTCTAGTTTATTTAATTGAGCTCCATCATCAAACAGTGTGTCTATTCTTCTGGATAGATACACGGTTTGTGGTGTGGTGCTCATTTATATAAACTATTTGGGATGTGAGATCGGTTTGATTTCATATCTTAAAATTTTCAAACTTAAAATTATTTTTGAAAATCAAATGCTACTATTCAAACTATATATATATATTTAAATTAAATTCAAAACCTAAAAATTCGCCGACAACTTCTATAGGCGACCCCTTTTTCTAAAATACAACACATAACCTAAAAATATGTCGACAATTTCTGGCGACTCCGCTGGGGACTAGTTTCTCCCTCCATTTTGATCAGTTGGTTTTGCTTTCATAAATTGGTAGTGAGTCCATATCCCTAAGTGATCAAACTATCATTCTTTCCGTTGAAATACCACGTTCATTTCTATCTTGAACGGGTATAGTCAACTCTCGTAGAATTTGGACCACTATTTAGACACCCCTAAACAGAGAGGTGGGGTGGACCCCCAATAAGGGTTTGCTTAGGAGCAGTTCCTTAGGTTGAGAAATCTTGTGAGACTCTCTCTTCCTTTCCGGTTTCTAGATTGGGTCCCTAATACACCTAAAATATATAGTATTTTTATGCATATTTTTATACCTATTTTTAATGATATTGCACTTTAATGGAAGGTATTTTATGTTTTTCATGTAGGTATGATGAAAATGGATGGTCATGATGAAAGGAGAAAAATTGGATCAAATTTGGAGCAAAAAAATGCAAAATGAAAAATGTGGCACTGGCGGCAAAGCGCCGCTGGGCCGGCGCTTAGCCTTCACAGTTAAACATCAAGATTCAAATGAATTTGGCGCCAATTTCAAAGGGGATCAGAAGTAAATCTTGGTGGTAACATCCATACTTCCTTTGGTCATCAAGTTTGAATGAAGGGGTGCGTTCCTTGGTAGATACATCAAATCTGGACACATTTTAAAGAGACTCCAAGGCACCTTTTGGTCTGCTATTTAAAGAGAGTCTTAGGAAAGATTTAGGGGAGGCAATTTGAGGAGACTCTTTCACTGCATTTTGAAGAGTACTTCCATTGTTCTTCCACTGCATTTTAAAAGTTTTTATTTAGAGTAGGAGTAGAGTGTATAAAGGAGAAAAGGGTCGGAGTGAAGTATTCTTCTTCCCACTTCTTTTCTTTCTTTTAGTTTAGTTTTTATTGAAGTCTGAAATCTGTATTCTGAGTCAACGGAGTTGGGAGACTTGCTCTGAGAAGTAGTTTAGCGAAGAGTCAAAGTTCCAGAGGAACTTCCTTAATCTTGTGGAGAGGATTTTCAGATAAGTGTTTACTTTTATTTAGTTTATTAATACTTATTTTCATTTATTATTTTTCTTATCGTTATTTTTAATTTCAAATCAACGTGTTTTTATATTTTCTCAATGCATTATGAGTAGTTTACTTTATCTTTTTCTTTCTTAAATGGAGAAGAAATTAATTTAAAGAGAATTGTTGTGGAAAGTATAAGTGTTTAAAAGTTGGAAGAAGTTGTGAAGATTGATTCTAAAAACTTTGTTTACTTCTTAATTTGGCTCGTTAAGTTGTAAAATTTCTTGAGATTATGTAAGATCCAATGCGGTATTGTCTCATAAAAGTTAGTAAGAATCACATGCAATTATATGGGTGAGAACTGTAGTCCATATAATTAAATGTAATATTAGAAGATATTTTTATAAAAGGGAGTAAAATTAGAGGATTTTAAAGTGGCAGGCAAAAACCCCCTAATATGGTTTGAAGTTTTCAGTTTTATTATGAGAAATTAGCCTCCAGGTGGTGGGAATCGAGGGAACTCTTGAGTGAGGGACTGGTATCTTCCCTGCCTAACCATGTTCAAAATAATATAAATTTCAAATTAATCTATGTTCTTTATAGAACCAAGTAAGGGTAAAGAACACATTTGCTTATATCTGTCAAAACAAATATTTGAATACTTCCACAACAATACTTTAAGAATTATTACTACTTCATGAAAGGAAAGAAAAAGATATTCTAGTTAATAGTATTTTACATCCAGTGTTATTAGTTATTGTAATTTTAATTTCTCGCTATGCATTTTTATTAAGAAAAATTCAAAAGACATATCAACCTTCAAAACTTTTCAAAATCAAGACATACTTTTTTGAAAATAATTAAAGAAAATAAAAGATAATTTCTCTGATTCCTTTAAAGATTTCACATTTTCCCTGTGGATTCGATATCTCGGAGCTTTATCAGAAAGTCCTAAATTAGTTGATAAACGATACTTATACTTGCATAGTATCCCACATTATAAAATCATAATTTTGTTATCTAAAATCATCAGTGCACATAGATGTGACGGTACCAAGTTTTTGGCACCGTTGCACTTATATCTATCGAGGATCAAGTTTTTGGGGTCGTTCCTGGGGAAAATTAGTTTAAATTACATTTTAAAGAGAATTAAGAAATTATAAATTTTTACTATTCTTTATTTTTTTTAGTGTGTTGTATTTTGTTTTGTTTTATTATTGTATGCGTAGTTCAGGTTCTGAAGGACTTATTCCTTATGATTCTGAATTAGTATCAGAAAAATCAAAAAAATAAAAATACAGAAAAAGAAAAAAATATTCAAGAAATGGTAAATCATTAAAATCAAAATTTTGGCATCCATCAAGAATTAATACCTTTAAGAGATTATGTTAACCCTACAGTAGATGAACTTCGTGCTAGTATTTAAAACCCTACTGTAGCTGCTAATTCTTTCGAGCTTAAACCTGCTATTATCGTAATGGTGTTTAATAATCAGTTGTAGGGAGCAACAACTGAAGATCCTAATTTGAATCTTGCTAATTTTCTAGAGTTGTGTGCTACTTTTAAATATGATGGTGTTTCAGATGATTGCTATGATCCATAAAAAAATGCCTATTTTTATGCCTTGATTTTATCAATTTCTAAGGATATTATGCTTTAATAAAGGTATTTTTATATTTTTGGGTGTAGGTGATGTAAAAAGGTCCAAAAAAGGAAAAAGGGTCAAAAAGGAGCAAAAAGGAGCAAAAATAGAGCAAAATACAAGAATTATAAAAAATTATGGCCTGGCGCCTAGGCGCCAGAATTTGGCCCCTACGCGCCAGACTCGATACAGAAACTGTCAAATTTTTGACGACATTTGGATGGTTATTTTGACGAAGTGAGCGGTTATTGAACATTCTAGAAGACTGGCAGTTGTTCCTTAATAATAGAACATGTGATACATTGCATTTGGACGCTCCAAAATGGATTTAATCGCGAAGAGGTGCGAGCCAAAGCGAAGAGGTGCGAAGAACTGGATGCGGTGTCCGGCGCCTAGGCGTCAGACAGACCTTCTAGAAGATTCATTAAATGTGGACATATTTTGAAGAGGTGCCTCAAGGCAACCCTTGAAGCCTATAAATAGGAGTCCACTCCTTCAGAAAAATGTGCCCCCATTGTATCCCCTATCTCTTATCCACTTTAGGATCTCTCATCCTTAGAGAGAGAAATAGAGAGAGAAATTGAGGGCCACGTTTATTTAGTTTAGTGAGTTTATTTTCAAGTTGTTGCATCTAGAGTTCATTACACCGTGGAGTAAGTAGGAATCGGAATATCCGTAGAAGGAATATTTGAGATAAGTATTTTATTTTTTATTCAAAGTTTATTTATTATGTTTTGTCGTTTATATTCAATGTGTTCCGAGTAGTTAGTATACTTTCTTCCTTCAATTATGAAAAGATAAATAAGATAATATAAAGTTCGATGGAGAATTGAAAATCAAAATATTTTCAAAACATTGTGATGATATTAATACTCGATCTTACTTTACTTTTTAAATTGGTCATTTAAATTGTTAAAACCTGTTGAAGAGTTTTAAGACCTAGAAGGAGAAGAACTCTTAACTTGTAGATGTCACAGGAATCCTTGGGTAGTCGAAGGCCATGCGCGGGATTAATAACTTTAGATTCTTAACTAGAAAGAACAATTAGAAAAATTAAAAAGGGAAAACAAATTCAAAAATTTCAAGAAATGACTAGTTTACAAAATTCAATTGAACTTACTGATTAAAATGTTTATAAACCATTAAGGGATTATGCTAACCCTATAGTTGATGAACTCCATAATAATATTCAAATACCCACTGTAGATGCTAATTCTTTTGAACTTAAACCGTCTATTATTCAAATGGTGCAAAACAATCAATTTGGTGGAACACCAAATGAGGATCCAAATTTACACCTTGTTAGTTTTTTAGAACTTTGTGCTACCTTTAAATATAACAATGTTTCTGATGATGCTATTAGACATAGACTCTTTCCTTTTTCCTTAAGAGATAAAGCACAGATATGGTTAAACTCGTTAGCAACGGGTTTTATTAAAACATGGGCTGAAATGGAACAAAAATTCCTTGCTAAATTTTCCTCCTTCTAAAACTGCTAAATTAAGAAATGATATTACTTCGTTTAGTCAATTTGACGGGGAGACAATATATGAAACTTGGGAAAGATTTAAAGAACTATTAAGAAAATGTCCTCATCATGCTTTACTTGATTGATTAATTATTCAAACATTTTACAATGGATTAATTGGATCTTTAAAATCAATTATGGATGCTGTTGCTGAAGGTTCTTTAATGTCTAAATCATTTGAAGAAGCTTACATTTTAATTGAAGAAATGGCTAATAACAATTTTCAATGGCCTTTCAATAGGATTAATCCTAAAAAGATGGCAAGTATTCACGATAATGAAGCCTTTTCTATCCTAGCTTCACAAGTAGCAGCAATGTCTAAAAAATTAGATAATTTTGCAATTAATATTTCACATAATAACTCTGCTAATATTGACGATTCTCAAACTATTGAAACTTTACAAGCTATTACAAGTAAAAATAATCCTTATTCAAATTATTATAATCCTAGGAGGAAAAATCATCCTGATTTTAACTGGAATAATTCACAATAACAATGGGGTAATAATTAATCTCATCCCACTGGAAATTGGAATAATCAAGTTAATTCAAATTATAAGCCTCATGGATTTAATAATCAATAGAAAAAGTTATCAATAGAAGAATTATTTTTACAAATGAATAATCAATTACAAAATCAAAATATTGTTATTCGTAATATCGAAAATCAAATGGGGCAAATTGCTACTTTAATTGATAACAGACCTGTAGGAACACTTCCTAGTAATGTTGAAATTAATCAAAGGAAACTGGAAAAGAACATGAACATGTTAAGGCTTTGCAACTTAGAAGTGGAAAGGAATTAAAAGAAAGAATGCATAATTAAATTGAAAAAGAGATTGAGGTTAAAGAGATCGAAAAACCTAAAGAAACTGTCTCTCCTAGTCAAGATCAGACTGTTATACTTATTAATGTGTAAGTTGAAAAGCCACAACCACCTTTTTCTCAAAGACTTAAACAGCAGAAACTTGATCATCAATTTTCTAAGTTCTTTGAAATTTTTAAGAAACTTACTATTAACATTCCTTTTGCAGAAGCTTTGGAACAAGAAACTTACTATTAACATACCTTATGCAAAATTTATGAAGGATATTTTAAGCAAGAAATGAAAATTTGAAGCTTTTGAAACTGTTGCATTAAGTGAAGAATGCAGTGCAATAATTCAACAGAAATTACCTAAAAGCCTTAAAGATCCTAGAAGTTTCACTATACCCTGTGCTATTGGAGAAAAATTTTGTGGAAAAGCTTTATGTGATTTAGGAGCAAGTATTAATCTCATGCCATTTTTTATTTTTCTAAGATTGAATTTAGGAGAGATTACTACCACCACCGTAACCCTTTAGTTAGCTGATAGATCAATCACTTATCCTAAAGGAGTTATATAGGATGTCCTTGTTAAAGTGAATAAATTTATCTTCCTTGTAGATTTCATCGTACTTGATATGGAAGAAGATAAAGAGATACCTATTATTTTAGGGAGACCTTTTCTAGCTACCGGACGAGCTATGATTGATGTGCAAAAGGGAGAATTAACCATGAGAGTTAATGATCAAGAAATTAAATTCAATGTTCTTAAATCAATGAAGTACCCTGATAAAGAGAAATGTTATCGAAAGAATATAATTGATTATTTAATTGAGAAAAATTATCAAGAAAAATGTAAAGTCATTTCTGAAGAAAAATTTAAATTTTTAACTAATGAAAATGAAGAATTAAAAGAAGAAGAGACTCATTTTATTAAAGATAACTGGGAAACTTTAGACATTACTCAAAATGATATATTTTTACCATCAATTAAAAAAGCCCTTGAACTGGAATTAAAAATGGTACCTTCACATTTAAATATGCATTTCTTGGAAATTCGTTAACTTTACCTGTTATTATTTTATCTGAACTGAGTAAAGATCAAGAAGAAAAATTAATATGTATGTTAAAGAATTATAAGAAAGCTTTGTGTTGGACTATTACTGATATAAGAGGAATAAGTCCTTCCATTTTTATGCATAGAATTTTAATGGAAGAAAATTTTAAATCTACTATTGAACCACAAAGAAGATTAAATCCTATCATGAAAGAGGTTGTTAAAAAATAAATTGTTAAGTGGTTAGATGCTGGTATTGTTTATCCTATTTCGGATAGTCAATGGGTAAGTCCTATTCATTGTGTTCAGAAGAAAGGAGGTGTAACTGTCATTGTCAATGATAAGAATGAACTATATCCTACAAGACAAGTTACTGGATGGCAAATTTGTATTGATTATAGGAAATTAATGACGCCACTAGAAAGGATCATTTTCCTTTACCTTTCTTGGATCAAATGCTCGATAAACTAGTTGGACACCCATATTTCTATTTTTTGGATTGATATTTTGGTTATCATCAATTACTTATTGCTCCTGAGGACCAAGAGAAAACAACATTTACAATTCCTTATGGAACCTTTGCTTTTAGAAGAATGCCTTTTGGTTTATGTAATGCACCTGCAACTTTTCAAAGTTGTATGATGTCAATATATTATGATTTTATTGACAAAGGAATTGAAATATTCATGGACGATTTTTCAGTTTTTGGAACTTCTTTTGAATCTTGTTTGGAAAACATTTCCAAAGTTTTGAAAAAATGTGAAGAAACAAACATAGTTCTTAACTGGGAAAAATGTCAATTCATGGTCACAGAAGGCATTGTACTTGGTCACAAAGATTCACAAAAAGGGATGGAAGTAGATCAAGCGAAAGTGAAAATTATTGCTGAATTGCAACCACCTACTACTGTTACTGATGTGAGAAGTTTTCTAGGTCATGCTTGATTTTATAGAAGATATATAAAGGATTTTTCTAAAATTGCTAAATCTCTTTGTCATTTATTGGAAAAAGCTGCGAAATTTGAATTTAACAAAGAATGTATTAATGATTTTAGTATTCTAAAAGAAAAACTAATAACTACACCTATCATTGTTGCACCTAATTGGAATAAATCTTTTGAATTAATGTGTGATGCAAGTGATTTTGCAATTGGAGCTGTATTAGGACAAAAATATGAGAAGGTTTTCAAAGTTGTATATTATGCTAGTAAAACTCTCACTGAAGCACAAAGAAATTACACTACCACCGAGAAGGAGCTTCTAGCTATAGTATATGCCTTTGATAAATTTAGACCTTATCTTCTTGGTACTAAATGCATAGTTCATACCGATCATTCTCGCTATTAAATATCTAATATCTAAGAAGGATTCTAAACCTAGACTGATAAGATGGGTTTTACTTCTACAAGAATTTGATTTTCAAATAGTAGATAGAAAAGGAACTGAAAACCAAATTGTTGAACATTTGTCTAGAATTAAAAATGATATTATTTCGGAAGAAAATATAAATGAGAAATTTCCTGATGAATCTTTATATGTTATTCAAGGATGCAAAACACATTGCTATGCTGATATTTTTAACTATTTTGTTAGCAATATTTTACCTTATGAATTGGATAACAAATTTATTAAGAAATTTAAATATGATGTTGAATCTTATATTTGGGAAGATCCTCATTTATTTAAAATTGGAAGAGATTCTATAATTCGAAGATGTGTACCTTATGAGGAATCTTTTGCTATTATTCAAAAATGTCATGATTCCGATTTTGGAGGACACTTTGGCATAGATAAAGCTACATTTAAAATTTAAAATTTTGGATTTTATTAACCTACCTTATTTAAAGATGTGAGACATTATGTGAAAACATGTGATCGATGTCAAAGGATGGGAAATATATCTAGGAAGGATGAAATGCCTTTAAATTATATATTGGAAGTTGAAAGTTTTGATATATGTGGTTTAGACTTTATGAGACCATTTATTCCATCATCTGGAAAAATTTATATTTTATTAGCAGTTGATTATGTTTCAAAGTGGATTGAAGCTATTGTTTTACCAAAATGTGATTCCAAAAGTGTTTCTAAATTCTTAAAGAAAATGATATTTTCAAGATTTGGAATGCCTAAGGTAATTATCACAAATGGTGTAAGTCATTTCAGGAATGTAAGAATTCAATCATTACTACAAAAATTTGGAATCAAACATAGAATTGCAACTGCTTATCACCCACAAACAAGTGGAATGGCTGAAATATCAAACAGAGAAATTAAAAGAATTTTAGAGAAGACTGTTAATCCTAAAAGAACTGATTGGGTTGATAGACTTGATTCTGCATTATGGGCTTATAGAACAGCTTATAAGACACCAATAGGAATGTCACCTTACCGGTTAATTTATGGTAAACATTGTCACTTACCTGTTGAACTTGAACATAAAGCTTATTGGGCGATAAAGGAGTCTAATTTTTATTTGAATGAAGCAGGAGAAAAGTGATTATTGCAATTGAATGAGATGGAAGAGATAAGAAATGAATCATATGAAAATGCAAGGATTTATAAAGATAAAATGAAGATGTTACATGATAAGAAAATTTAAAGAAAAATTTTTGAGCCTGGACAAGAAGTATTAATGTTTAATTCTCGTTTAAAACTTTTTCCTGGAAAATTAAGATCTAAATGTATTGGACCCTATTTAATTGAGAAAATATACCATTATGGAGCTATGGATATTAAAGACCCCAAAACAAAAAAAAAATCTAAAGTAAATGGATTCAAATTAAAGCCTTATTTGGGAGATGTTAAAATGATTTATAAAGAGGCTTATGAATTGAGTCAACCTGAATAAAGATTTACTTAAGTCAGGCTGACGACGTTAAACCAAGCGCTTTTTGGGAGGCAACCCATAATTATCTTTTGTTTTGAGTGTTTTTATGTTTTTAATGTAAGGTTATGCCTCGATCTTGACTAATTTTATATTACTTTAGAAAAATTTGATGCTTATAAGTCTTTGTTGACTTAAGCTGAAGATTATTTTGATGTATCTAAGATTTAGAAATTGGATCACTCTATTCTAAATATGAGTAAAAAGGAGATCAAGTTAACCTTCATTATGATTGCTTACAATTTTTGTTATTGATTCTAGATTACTCTTACCAGTATAATTTACCTATCTTGGAGAATGAAAATTTGAAATTTGACGATTAGACGAAACAGAGTTGAACATAGTTGTGGTGCCTAGGCGCCAAGATTCAGCACCTAGGCGCCAAGATTCAGTGCCTAAGTGTCCGAGATAAACTATGTATCAATAGGTCCGTTGCCTAGGAGCCAGAATTGGCGCCTAAGCACCACGGTTACTGGGTCGTGCAAAAACTGAAAATTTTCAGTTTTTCACATGATTTTCACCTTTAAATCAACCTATCTTCATCCCTAACCATCAAGCAATCAAAGTTACGTCCATTACACTTCATTCTTGAGAGATTTGAGAAATTTTTGAAGAAATGGAAGGAAGAAATCATGGAGAAAAGGCTAGGTACAAGGTCTCAAAGGATCCTCAACCCTACTTCAATGGTTTCATCGCGGTACGCTTAGAGAAAATTTCTAGTCGCTTGGATAAGTTTGAAGCGGAGTTTAAAAGCATTGGAGATCGCCTCCATGAGATGTTTCATTAGATTAAACATCTAGAATGGCAGATGAAACTTCAATTTGATCATTTTGCAGCTTATCAAGATGCTCAAGTTGAAATGTATGCGGAGAACAAGTGGATTGACGAAAAGACGGCTACTGATTTCCCGAGAGCGTTAGTGTTCTTTCCAAGCAAAATACACAATTTCCCTTGTGACAATTAGAGTATTCTAGTAATGAGAACGTTATTATCTGGTTTGTTGAGTCGTTGTATCGATGTAGTGAATCGATTGTATTTGTGTATTTGCTCTCATGTTCAATGTGTGTTGTTTTTGCTTAGAAATTGTTGTGTTTGATTATGTATTAGGAACTTGAATCAAGTATGACACTTATCTGGAATATATTGAGCCAATATTGAAGATTATAAATGGAATTTAGTGAAGTTTGATTTAAACTATATGTTTGATAGGTGGATTTAATATTTAATTTTTAAAAATTTTTGGAAAATGTTTTGGAAGTTAGAAACTGAAGCCCTACTTTAATGTGAGTAATTGGAAGTTGAATTTATGAATTTTGGTGGAAAATTAAATTTAAAAATATTTTTTTGTGAAAAGCGAGTCTGGCGCCAAGGTGCCAGAATTCGGAGCCTAAGCGCCAGTTCGGCCTGTACGAGAAAAATTCCTTAAATACCCCCAAAAGCCATTATCGACGCTTAAGCCTTCATCTTCCTCCATTTTTCGCGAAAATCAGCTTTTAGAATCGATTTTGAGGTCAAAACATCAGGGATTTGGGCGCAAAACCACTCGATTTCTTCGTCCCAAGGTCATATCCACACTTTAAACCATTTATTTTTTTTTCACCACAGATTTCCGTAGGTTTTACTAAGAATCAAAATTTTGAAAAAAAATTTGATTTTTAGTAATTTCTTTAGATTTTTAAACTTATTTTAAGTTTTCTAAACTTAAATAGAGTTTAAAATTTTTTATTCCAAAATTTGTTCTTATTTTCTTTCACGTTTAGATGGCTCTGAAATCTAAAAGCGGGAAGGCACGAGACAACTTCTATAGCAACAAATTTTCAACTGCGGCTGCGCATTTTTCATTCCACGAATTTGCAATGTCGAGGAAGTTCATTTCAGAACAAAGTTTCTATCATCTGGGGAAGATGATTGAAAACACTATCGTTGCACACAACTGACAATGATTCTGTTATTTCACTGTTGTTGCTGTTATCCCTATAGTTTGAGAGTTTTATGCGAATTGTCTGGATACCGAAGATTATAAAGTTTTTGTCAGAGGTGTCGAGTAGGATTTACTCCTGAAAGAATCAATGTATTTTACGACCTGCCACCGACTATAGAGTGCCACTATTCTGGATTATCTCCATCTGAGGGAGATTTGGATATGATCATTGCTTATTTGACTGATGGTACTAGATCTTGGAAGATCAGAAACAGAAAAAGGGTAAACTTCACATCCTCCAAGTTAAATGGTATTTCTAAAGCGTGGCACTATTTTATTTCTGCAAGATTATTACCTTCCAATCACCTGAGTGAAGTGACTAGAGATCGAGCGATCTTAAACTACTGCATTCAGGAAAGGAAGCCTATTAATGTCGGCAATATTATTTATGATTTTGTGGATTCTACTGCGAGATCCAGCACTTCTGTTGGACTGGGATTCCCATCTCTGATTTATTCATTATGTATTAGCAATGGAATCACTGCAGATATTTCAGAGGAAAGGTTGAAGACTACTAAGCCGATTGGTCAGGAGAGCATTAGCATATATGATCGTCTTCGAGGGAAGAGATCAACTGCTCCTTCTTCTTCTGCACCCACTCTAGGTAGACCTTTTACTTCCCGACCTTCTACTTCTACTGAGCCACCATCGAGTTTCTGGGAGTCAATGCATGATCAGTTTATAGAGCAGCAGCCGGAGTTATTTCAAACTCACTGCAGGGTTGAAACTATTGATAGGAAACTTGATCATTTATCTGATTATACCCAGAGGAAGAGTAGCTATGATGCTGAATATGATGAAGCCCTCATCAGATTTCTGAAGGGAGAGCATGATGTTAGTTTCCTTACTTTTCCTAATTTCAAACCATTAATTGATCCTAGGGATGTTGAGTTTTCCTTTGGTGATGATGATGATGATGAGGCTACAACCAGTGACTAGTAGTTGATAGATCTCTATGTTGTGCTACTTTGTTATTAGTTTGTTTTGTTTGGTTTGTTTGTTTAGTTTGATGTTTGATGTATGTTGATTTGTTTATGTACCTATGTGGACTGATTAGTGTTAAGATTCTGTTGTTAGAATATTCATAGTATATTGTGTTTGAGACTGAGATTAGAGTTAATTTATGATATGTTTTTTTCAGTCTAATGTTTAGTAATTAGTAATTTTGCTCTGCTTTTATTTTATTTTAAATTTAGTATAATCATAAAAATTAGCCTGCTTACTTTTTATACTTGCTTCAATTTGATCTTTATTATTCATAAAATAATGAGTAGAAGTAAATTTTTCTTTTTAAGATTGTTTTTACATACTTATAAAAATTTCCTTTTTAAAAATTATGATTTTCTTTCTCTAATACTTTCAAATTTTCATAGTATACCAAAACATAAGTTTGGGGGAAGGGAAAATACATTCAAATTGAAATTTTATTTGTCCTTAAAGAGCGAATATTTTCTTAAAATAAAAACATTTTAACATAACTTAAGGAATGAAGAATCTATTTAAGATCACTTTTATTTTTGAAATTATAAACAATTTAGTGACCTTAACCAAAATTTTAATAACTTTGATTGATTTTAAGAATTGAATTATTTAACTTAAAGAAGAATAAGATTAAGGAAATTTTCTATTCATTGTAGAAATAATGGAATTTTAAAAGTATTAAGTAATAAAAAATTATCACTTGAAAAAGAAAAGATTGAAAATCTTTATGAATTTTTATTCATGTTAAAATAATTAAGTGGAAATGTATAAGTTTTGAAAATATAAGTTAAGGATAGTGAAGTTCAAAATCATTAACAAGCTATCCAGATATAGCAATCCTTTCTATATAAAAAAAAGGGAAAAGAGAAGAGAGGAGAAGCTTGACGAAATGCCTAATCAAAAATTGGCTTAACTTGAATTATCTTATAGAAGGAAAACTAGTTACAAATTTTACTTAATTTTTATGCATGGATCTTTATTTAGGAAAGGTTTTTCATGAAGATCTTTTTCTTGTAAATAATCTATGAGATCTTAATATAATAAACTTCTATTATTTTCAAAATGGATGAAAATTTTGAAATCTTATGATTTGGTAGTTGAATATTCTTTAAATTCTTAAAATTAAACCTAGTTAGTAAAATTGTGTTAATAATTTACTAAAGACTTTATAAAATCAAAAAGTATAAGGAATCTTAAATATTTATCTTTTATTCCAAAGGTTATACATTTTATATAGTAAAAAGGGTTACTTGAGGAAAAGTAACATTTAAGTTTTGGGGATTTTGATCCATAAAAAAATACCCATTTTTATGTCTTAATTTTTATCAATTTCTAAGGATATTATGCTTTAATGAAATGTATTTTTGTGTTTTTGGATGTAGGTGATGTAAAAAGGTCCAAAAAAGGAAAAAGGGTGAAAAAGGAGCAAAATGGAGCAAAAATGGAGCAAAATACAAGAATTATCAAAAATTATGGCTTGGCGCCTAGGCGCCAGAATTTGGTGCCTACAAGCCAGACTCGATACAGAAACTATCAAGTTTTTTACGACGTTTGGACGGTTATTTTGATGGAGTGAGCAGTTATTGGACTTTCTAAAAGACTGGCAGTTATTCCTTGATAATAGGACATGTGATACATTGCATTTGGACGCTCCAAAATGGTTTTAATCGCGAAGAGGTGCGAGCCAAAGCGAAGAGGTGCGAAGAACTAGACACGGTGTCCAGTGCCTAGGCGCCAGACAGACCTTCTAGAAGATTCATTGAATGTGGACATGTTTTGAAGAGGTGCCTCAAGACAACCCTTGAAGCCTATAAATAGGAGTCCACCCCTTGAGGAAAATGTGCCCCCATTGTATCCCCTATCTCTTATCCACTTTAGGATTTCTCATCCTTAGAGAGAGAAATAGAGAGAGAAATTTAGGGCCACTTTTATTTAGTTTAGTGAGTTTATTTTCAAGTTGTTGCATCTGGAGTTCATTACACTGTGGAGTCAGTAGGAATCAGAAAATCTGTAGAAGGAATATTTGAGATAAGTATTTTATTTTTGATTCAAAGTTTATTTATTATGTTTTGCTGTTTATATTCAATGTGTTCTGAGTAGTTAGTTTACTTTCTTCCTTCGATTATTAAAAGATAAATAAGATAATATAAAATTCGATGGAGAATTAAAAATCAAAATATTTTCAAAATATTGTGATGATATTAATATCTGATCTTACTTTACTTTTTAAATTTGCCATTTAAATTGTTAAAACCTGTTGAAGAGTTTTGAGACCTAGAAGGAGAAGAACTCTTAACTTGTAGATGTCACAGGAATCCTTCGGTAGTCGAAGGCCATGCGCGGGATATTCAAGGTGAAGTGCAAATAAATAGGAAGATAAGATTTAAATGGCGTAGAATTGATAAGTTTTTAGAGTGACAGACTAAATTCTTATAATTTGATTTATAGATAAGGAAAGGGTTACTAGAAGGGCCGACCATAGCCACCCTTGGACATCTAGTAGTGTGAGCCTAAATTAACCCGTTCTACTAACAATACATCCAGACCTGATCTGTAGATTAGCCAATGTTCATTGCGCCTGGATCAAAGGGTAAAGAATAGGAGTGCTTCTATTTGGTACAATACCATAAAATAGATTCTCCAATGAATATTAAATTATCTTAAAAATCTTGGATTAATTGAAAGGAAGAATGTTTTTTGTTTTATATTGTTTTCACAAAATCATTTTCTTATTATTGTTTTCTTTATTTGCATCTAGTAAATTAAAAGTAATTTATAGTTAGATTAAAATACAAAAAGAATTTGAAATACAATATTTAAAAATTTATTACCATTTTTCCCTGTGGGATCGATACTGGAGTCTTTGTTTCAAAGCCCTTTATTACTTGAAACGATATGTATACTTGCCTAGTACCCAAAAAGTATATAAAATATTTTCCTTTAAAATTATATTTTGCTATATAAACATATATTTAAAAAGTATTAATCACTAACGGCCTAACATTCAGTAGCAATCTAGTTTTATTTAATATTATTGCCGTAAATTAAAATTTCGTACACATCTATATAACAAGTTATTCTGGGTCAAGTGTTTCGCGCCTTTGCTAGAAATTAAATTTTCTAGCAGTGGTAACAAATTCTTGTATTTAGAAATACAAAAATAGGGTCATGCTACTAGAATTAGACTTTTTCCTTTCTCACTAATGAATAAATCTAAAATGTGGTTATATTCGTTAGCACCTGGATCAATTAGAACTTGGGGTGAATTGTCACAAAAATTCCTTGCTAAATATTTTCCACCATCTAAGACTGCTAAGTTGAGAAATGATATAACATTTTTTTGTCAGTTTGATGGAGAATCAATATATGAAGCATGGGAATGATTTAAAAATCTCCTCAAGAAATGTTCACATCATCCAATACCAGATTGGTTAATAATTTAAACTTTTTATAATAGATTATTTGGATCTCTTAGATCAATCATTGATGCTGCTGCTGGTGGATCATTAATGTCTAAACCATTTTCTGATGCTTATGTTTTAATTGAAGAAATGGCTACTAATAATTTTCAATGGCCTTCTGAAAGGTTAAATCCTAAAAAGGTAGCCAGTGTTTTTCAAAATGATGCTTCTATAATGTTAGCAAATCAAGTTGCTGCTGTATTAAGGAAGATAGACCAATTTGGGATGAATTTTTCTCAACCAAATCTCATGATTGAAGAAAATTCATTAGGCAAAATGGTTGATTCTTATTCTTCACCAGAAACTGTGAATGCTATAATCAAACCTAACAACCCATATTCCAATTATTATAACCCAGGTTGGAAGAATCATCCAAATTTTAATTGGAATAACAATAATCAGGGTGGTGTTAATCAACAATGAAGGAACACCCAAGTAAACCAATTGGGGAATTGGAACAACCAAGGTAATAATAATAGATTAACTTATCCTTCAGGTTATAACAATGCTTTACAAAATAAGGAGAAGAAGTTGTCTATGGAAGAAGTAGTATCACATATCGGAAATCAGTTACAAATTCAAGGAGCAACCATCAGAAATATTGAAAATCAATTGGGATAAATAGCAAATGCCTTAAGTAATAGATCCCAAGGAATGCTTCCAAGTAATACTGAAGTGAATCCAAGAGAAAAGAATAAAGAACAAGTGAAAGCAATTCAACTGATAAGTGGAAAAGAATTGGAAGGTAGAGTTAAAAAAGAAACTGAAGTAGAGAAAGAAGAGATTGAAAGACCAAAAGAGGACGCTCCAAAAGGTTTTGAAAGACCTATTTCTCCACCTAAGATTGATTTAGAAAAACCACCACCTCCATTTCATCAGAGACTTCGTCAACAAAAGTTGGATAAGCAATTTTCAAAATTCTTGGAGATATTAAAGAAGCTTACCATCAATATTCCATTTGCTGAAGCCATAGAACAAATGCCAAGCTATGCGAAATTTATGAAGGATATTCTTTATAAAAAGGAAAAGTTTGAAGAAAATGAGAATGTTGCACTTAGTGACGAGTGCAGTGCGATAATTCAGAAAAAGCTTCCTAAAAAACTTAAAGATCCTGGTAGTTTCACAATTCCATGTGCAATCAGAGAAAGATTCTGCGGAAAAGCTTTATGTGATTTGGGTGAAAGCATTAACCTTATGCCTCTATCAATATTCAAAAGACTGGGACTAGGATAAATAACCCCGACTACTGTAACTTTGCAATTAGCAGATCATTCGATTACATATGCTAAAGGAGTTATAGAAGATGTTTTGGTAAAAGTGGATCAATTTATTTTTCCTGTCGATTTCATTGTGTTATATATGGAGGAAGATAAAGAGATATCATAAATTTTGGGGAGACCTTTTCTAGCTACAGGCAGAGCCATGATAGATGTAAAAAAAGGGGAATTAATGATAAGGGTTAATGATCAGACTGTTCCATTTAATATTTCAAAAAATGAAATATCCTGCAAGAGTTAAAGAAGATGAGTGCTTTAGGATGGATGTTATCAAATATTTAAGTGGATGTCATTTCAAATCAACTTATGAAGAGAAAGCTGAAAGAGAAGAATTTGAATATAAGCAAGAAGAGGAGTTATTTGATTCTGAAGATTTTCAAGAAGAAGATTTAAAGGATGTTCGTGAAAGTTTTGAATTGTTGGATATGACTGAGAAAGATAAATCTTATGGTCCATCAATTGAAAAACCACCTCAACTTGAGTTAAAAATGCTTCCTGGTCATTTGAAGTTTATTTTTCTAGGTGAATCCTCAACCTTACCTATTATAATTTCCTCTCAATTAACTGAAAAAGAAGAAGAGAGTTTGCTTGAAATTCTGAAGAAGCACAACAAAGCCTTTGGATGGACAGTAGCTGATATTAAAGGAATCAGTCCTTTAATTTGTATGCATAGAATTCTTATAGAAGATAATAGAAAACCGCGGGCTGATCCCCAAAGGAGATTAAATCCTATCTTGAAAGAAATTGTTAATAAAGAAATTTTAAAGTGGGTGGATGCTGGAATTATCTACCCTATTTCAGATAATGCATGGGTTAGTCCTCTTCACTGTGTTCCTAAGAAGGAGTAACTGTGACTGTTAATGAAAAGAATGAAATGATACCAACAAGACAAGTTACATGGTGGTGAATATGCATTGATTATAAAAATTAAACTTTCCCACAAGGAAAGATCATTTTCCACTCCTTTTCTAGATCAAATGTTGGATAGACTTGCTGGGCAAAATACTTTTGTTTTTTGGATGGATATACTGGTTACCACCAAATTCAAATTGCTCCTGAGGATCAAGAGAAAACTACGTTTACCAATCCTTATGGTACGTTTGCTTTAAGAAGAATTCCCTTTGGTTTATGTAGCTACAATTCAGATATGTATGATGGTTATTTTTTGTGATTTAATTGAAAAAGGGATTGAAGTTTTTATAGATGACTTTTCAGTGTTTGGAATTTCATTTGAATCATGTTTAAAACAACTATCTAAAGTTCTAAAATGCTGTGAACAAAATAATTTGGTCCTTAATTGGGAAAAATGCCAATTTATGATAGCAAGAGGAATTGTTTTGGGACATCGGATTTCATAAAAAGGTTTGGAGGTAGATCCTGCAAAAATTCAAGTTATATCTAATTTACCTTGCCCAACCAATGTAAGGGGAATTAGAAGTTTTTTAGGAAATGCTAGATTCTACAGGCGTTACATCAAAGATTTTTCAAAGAGTACAAAACCTTTATGCCATTTACTGGAAAAGGATGGAATTTTTAATTTTGATGATGATTGCCATAAAGCCTTTGAAACATTAAAAGAAAAATTAATCACTGCACCTGTAAAAATTTCACCAAATTGGGAAAAACCTTTTGAATTAATGTGTGATGCTAATGATTATGCTATCGGTGCTATTTTGGGTCAGAAATATGCTAAAATTTTTAAAGTAATTTATTATGCTAGTAAAACTCTTAATGAAGCTCAAATTAATTATACCACTACTGACAAAGAGTTATTAGCTATAGTATTTCCCTTTGATAAATTTCGATCATATTTAATTGGAACTAAATGTGTTGTGCATACTGATCATTCTGCTATCAAATACTTAATGAAGAAAAATGATGCAAAATCGAGACTTATAAGTTGGATTCTTTTTTTGCAAGAATTTTATTTTGAGATAGTAGATAGGAAGAGTTCTGATAATCAAATTGCTGATCATTTGTCCAGGCTTGAAATTGGAAAATCTCTTTGTGATATTGAAAAAATTAATGAACATTTTCCTGATGAAAAACTGTTTACTGTTAAAGAATGGAGTGTTCCGGTATGCAGACATAATAAACTTTATTGTTAGTAATATTATACCCTATGGTTTGACATATCATGAAAAGAAGAAATTTATGTCTGATGCTAAGACTTATTTATGGGATGACCCATTTTTATATAAATAAGGAAATGATCTTATAATTCGAAGATGTGTACCTTTGGAAGAGACTTATGAAATTATTCAAAAATGTCATGATTCTGATTATCGGGGACATTTTGGAAGTGATAAAACTGCATTAAAATATTACAATCAGGATTTTATCAGCTTACAATTTTTAAGGATGTGAACGTTTATATTAAAAATTGTGATAGATGTCAACGTGTAGGCAATATTTCTAGAAGAAATGAGATGCTCCTCAATTATATGTTGAAAGTTGAAATATTTGATGTTTGGGGATATAATTTATGAGACCATTTACACCATCTTTCGGAAATGTTTATAATTTGATAGCAGTAGACTATGTTTCCAAATGGATTGAAGCTATTTCTTTACCTCGATGTGATGCTCAAAGTGTTGCAAACTTTTTAGAAAAGAATAAGTTTTGCAGATTTGGAATACCAAGAGTAATCATAACTGATGGAGGAATTCATTTTAGAAATGTGAGTATTGGGAAGTTAGCAAAGAAATATCATATTAATCTTCGCATTGCTACTGCTTATCATCCACAGACAAGTGGTTTGGTTGAATTATCCAATCATGAAATTAAAAGAATATTGGAAAAAACTGTTAATCCAAATAGAAATGATTGGTCAATTAAACTGGATTATGCTTTGTGGGCCTATAGGACTGCTTATAGAACATTTATAGGAATGTCTCTATATAGGCTAATTTTTGGAAAATCTTGTCATTTACCTTTTGAACTTAAGCATAAGGCTTATTGGGCTATTAAAGAGTTCAATTATAATTTGAAAGATGCTACTGAAAAGAGATTATTGCAATTGAATGAGCTTGAAGAAATAAGGAATGAATCTTATGAAAATGCTAAGATTTATAAGGAAAAGATGAAGTTATGGCATGATCGGAAGATTCTTACCAAAAATCTTATACTAGGACAACAAGTTTTGCTATATAATGCTAGATTGAGAATATTTTCTGGAAAACTTAAGTCCAGGTGGATGGGTCCATTCATTGTGATAAAATTATGTTCTTATGGAGCTGTAGATATTCAAGATCCTAAGACTGGAAAAATATTTAAAGTTAACAGTCATAGACTTAAACCATATTTTTCAGTCAATATATCTAAATCTGATGAGAATTTAATGTTGGGTCACTCAGAATGAGTTATGGGTATGTCAGGCTGAAGACGTTAAAACAAGCGCTTTGTGGGTGGCAACCCATATTTATCGGTGTGTTTGCTTTATGTTTGTTTTATGTGTTTTGTTTGCTTTGTTTGGATTGTTTTTATGTTTTTAGTGGTAGTAATTTGGAGGTTTTAAACTTAAGTGGAGTTTATTTGACCTTAATTGATGATTTGTAAAAAGTAAAAAGGGAATTTGGACACTTAGCAGACCTGTACTAAATTGTGCACTGGCGGCTAAGCACCGACTAGATGGCGCTTAGACGCCACAGTTATAAAAAATGTGAAAAAATGTGAATTTAGAGCCTAGATCGTGGGCGAGAAGTTGTGGGAGTTATTTAGGAGATTCTAAACGTGTTGGAGAATATTCTAGCATCTCTCAAGTCTATAAAAAGGTCCTGACTTAAGGAAAACACTTACCTCAAGTCCTATTTTCATTTCTGAACTCTAAGAAGAGAATTTTGAGCACCATGTCTTCCTGGGAGAATGAGATTAAGAAGAAGTAAGATTCTGATAAAAGTAAGTTCATTAGTGATAGAGCTAAAGAGTTATTTAATGGATATCTGGCTGTTAGCATTGAAGGTATTGCAGAGATGATTGCAAAAATTGAAGCCCGAGTGACTTCAATGGAAGCAAAGATCAATGACCTTACTTTACATCTGGATCACATGAGATGGCAACTCAAGATGCAATTCAATCATTCAAGGTATGTGGAAGAAATAGATAAGGTGATGTTTGTTAAGAACAAATGGATTGATGAAGATGATATAAGAATGAACAATGATTGTCCGTTCTATCAAATTTATATTCCTAAAGGGTCAAATGAGAATAATAGTGGTCCTGGTTATATTCTACCTAATGGAGAGTGGAATTAAAAGTGTTTTGTTTCTATTTGTTTAGTGTCTTATGTGTTATGTTAGTGTTCTTGTGAGTTTATATTTCAGGTGTTTCATGTTTTTATATATGCCTGATGATGTGATGGGTACATCTTAGAGATGTACACTTATCTGTTTAAGATTATAGTGTCTTGTATTTTGAGAATTTTATCCTTTATGTTTGGATAAAGATTCTAGTATTGTATTGAGTGTTAAATTTTTTAATATAAGTTTGTGTTTTTATGAAATTTGTGTGGAATCAATGGTTATTAAACTTTAATATGGAGTATTAGAAGATTTGTGGGGAGAATTAATGATTGTGGACTAATTAAGGGTAATTAACAAAGTGATTTAGTGCATATACCTTAATTATAAAAATTTGGGTATTGGCGGCTAAGCGCCAAAGTGTCGGCGCTTAAGCGCCAGATTTCACGGCTAAGCGCCAATAATTCGCGCTTAGGCGCCAGTTCACGAAAATTTATTTCTGAAAGTTAAAAGCCCAAAAATTGCCATTTTCAACCGCCCCATCGTCTTCAACCTTTGCTTTGCCCCGAAGGAGGATCCTAGGGTATCATATTGTGCATAATTTAGGTGCCGATCTCAACAAAAATTGTTGGATTTGTATTCCTTGAGGTAAGAGCACTACTCCTAAGTAAAAATTTTTGATTTTCACCATGTATTTTGAGTACATTTTAGAAGATCTTAAAATTTCTATTCACGGTGAAAATTTGAGGAAAAGCTTGATAAATTGCTTGGATTTAGTGAAAATATCTTTTGGAAGATAATTCAGCAAGTTTAGTTTGATTTTGGAATTTATGGTGAATTTTTCATGAATTTTTAGAGATGGCTCCAAAGTCAAAGCGTGCACAAGAAAAGCCGAAGTTTGATTTTGACAAATTTGTTAGTTTGAGGGCTGAGGAAGGATGTGTCGATGCATTGCAATTACGTAAGTTGATTCCTGAGTGAGTGTTTAGTAAGCCAGGAGAGGTGACTGAAGATAAGATTGCAAGAAGAAACTGGCAGAATTAGTGTTGCTTCTCCGTTGTTGGTGTTGTTTCTGTGGTAAGAGAATTTTATGAAAATTTACTTGTTGTAGAGGAAAATCAGGCGATGATTAGGAGGCAAGAAGTAAATTTTTCTTCGGGTGCAATCAATACATTTTATGGACTACCTCCTTACATGTTATGTTTTTATTCTAACTATCATCCTTCGGAAGGAGAATTAGATGAGATTATGGAGTTTCTGACTGATGAAGAGGGTTATGGAAAATTACAAATGATACAAGAGTGAACATTCCTGCTTCAAAATTCAATGCCATTTCTAAGGCATGGCACTATTTTATCTCATCTAAGTTGTTACCTTCGAGCCACATCAGTGAAGTAACGAGAGAAAGAGCGGCGTTGAACCATTGTATTCAGCATGGGAAGCCTATTGATATTGGAAGCATAATTTTTTATTATGTTTTGAACAATGCTAGATCAACCACGACTGCAAGTATGGGATTTCCTTCCTTGATTCATTCACTATGTGAAAGATCTGGAGTGAAATTTGAAACACCTGAAGTGGTACTTCAGCCATTTAAACCAATTACCAGTGTAAACATTGGTGCATACACTGTACATTCAAAGTTTGCTTAGAGAGGAGGACTTGGTAGGGCTTCTACTGCTTCTGCTTCTGCTGCTTCTGCTTCTGATTCTACTACTACACGTGCTTGGTCATCTACTGATTCACCGACTGGTTATTTAAGAATTATTTTGAAAAAAGTGAGTCTTACTCGAGAGCATGTGAGAGATATGGATTGTAAGTTGGATAATATTGAGAGATATATTGTAAAACATGATGAATATGAGGAGAATTATCAGCAATATTTGGATAGACTGATTAGAGGAGATCAGAGTGCTGAGATGTCACCTCATCCATTCTATATACCTTATGTGCCATCCAGAAATTGGAACGAGCAAGATGATGATGATGATGAGGATGAAGAGTAGATGTATGTTGTTTGTTTTAGTTGTTGTATTGATGTGTTGTGTCACTGTGTACTTTATCTAGTATTTTTTTTATGATTGTGTTGTGATGTGAACCTTGATAGTATGCATATTGTAGTTGTACTGTTTATCTGTTATGCATATTCAGGTATTGTTGTTGTTTTATTGTTGATTTATGTGTTGCTGTGTGATAGTGTGTAATAGTAAATGTTTTTATGTGTATGTTATGTCAGAGTTTTTATTAGTATGTATTTTTAATTTCAAAAACTGTTAGGAAATTATAAACCACTATTAGAAACTTCTACTTAGGAAAACTACATGTTTAAAATTCTTCAAATTCCACTATCATTTGTTATCTGTATCAGTGTGTTATTTTAGTTGGTATGTATTTACTTTGAAAACCTCCACCACCATAGAAGTCTTCTGAAATTTTTACTTTTCTTATTATTATAAAAAACAAGAGAAAAATGTTTTGCTAAACTAAATTTGATTTCATTTTACTCTTGTATTTAAATTGTTATACTTGCATATTAGGATATTAAAAGTTCCTGCAAGCATGATATGTCAGTTTTTATTTCTCACCCATGTATCATTTCTTATGCTTAAATGTTTTATCTTAATTAAAAATTTAAAGTTTGGGAGGATTTTAAAAACAAAGATTTTCAAAAACCTAAAACTTTATTTGATTCTCAAGAATACTTAAAAATAAATCTTATTTTTGATTGAGAACAATTATGTACATGATGTTATAATAGGGGAACAATATTTTGAATATATAAATGAATAAAAGAATTTAGTTAAAATTTATAGTAATCATGAAAAACTTAAAGTTTAAATTTTCTTAATGAAGAAGTGTTAAATAAAGTTAAACTATCTTTAGTAAGAAGTTTTGTATTTTTGGATAAATAGAAGATTTGACATTTATTCTTCAAAGCTTAAATTTCTATTATTGAAGAGTAATTTTCAGATACTATTATTATGATTTTTAAGTGAAAGATTTATATCTGATCTTTATTTTAAATGGAAGGACAGAATTCAAAATCATTAAAGGTCTATTCAGATATAGTAATCATTGCCTTATAAAAAAATAAAAAAAAAGAAGTGAAAAATATAATGTATGAAAAGGGAGGAGAAGCTTGAGGATTTAAGGGTCTAATCAAAAATTGGATTCATACCTAAAGTTTAAGATATAAGTTCAAAGAAAATCTAAATCTTAAAGTTGTAATATATTAAGTAAAATTATTTTTCAAATAAAGATTTTTAAGTGAGAAAAATAAATATTTGAATCCTATATTTTGAAAAATCTACAAATATTTCTGAAATAGATAGAAACTTATATTTATCATTTTCTTTTACTTAAGAACTTTCTAAGCTTTAAGTTGGTTTTAATTACTGAAATTTTTTCTAAATTGGACTATTCAATTTCTAGAACAAAATTTTGTTATCTTCATAAAAAACTCATTACATAATTTGAATGCTAAAATGTGCTATGAGATTAACTGTCACTTGAGGACAAGTAACATTTTATGTTTGGGGGATTTTAATACACCTAAAATATATAGTATTTTTATGCACATTTTATACCTATTTTTAATGATATTGCACTTTAATGGAAGGTATTTTGTGTTTTTCTTGCAGGTATGATGAAAATGGATGGTCATGATGAAAGGAGCAAAATTGGATCAAATTTAGAGCAAAAAATGAAAATTAAAAAATTTGGCACTGGCGGCTAAGCGCCGCTGGTCCGGCGCTTAGCCGCCACAGTTAAATATCAAGAATCAAATGGATTTGGTGCCAATTTCAAAAGGGATGGGATGGGATGCAACTCTTGGTGGTAACATCCATAAATTCCTTTGGGCGGCAAGTTTGAATGAAGCGGTGATTTCCTTGGTAGATACATCGAATCTGGACACATTTTGAAAAGACACCAAGGCACCTTTTGGTTTACTATTTAAAGAGAGTCCTAGGAAAGATTTAAGGGAGGGTATTTGAGGAGACCCTTCCACTGCATTTTGAAGAGTACTTCCATTGTGCTTCCACTGCATTTTAAAAGTTTTTATTTAGAGTAGGAGTAGAGAGTAGAAAGGAGAAAAGGGTCGGAGTGAAGTATTCTTCTTCCCACTTCTTTTCATTCTTTTAGTTTAGTTTTTATTGAAGTCTAAAGTCTGTATTCTGAGTCAACGGAGTTGGGAGACTTGCTCTGAGAAGTAGTTTAGTGAAGAGTCAAAGTTTTAGAGGAACTTCCTTAATCTTGTGGAGAAGATTTTCAGATAATTGTTTACTTTTATTTAGTTTACTAATACTTGTTTTCGTTTATTATTTTTCTTATCGTTGTTTTTAATTTCAAATCAATGTGTTCTTATATTTTCTCAATGCATTCTGAGTAGTTTACTTTATCTTTTTATTTCTTAAATGGAGATATATAATTTAAAGAGAATTGTTGTGGAAAGTATAAGTGTTTAAAACTTGGAAGAAGTTGTGAAGATTGATTCTAAAAATTTTGTTTACTTCTTAATTTGGCATGTTAAGTAGTAAAATTTCTTGAGATTATGTAAGATTCAATGCAGTATTGTCTCATAAAAGTTAGTAAGAATCACATGCAATTATAAGGGTGAGAACTGTAGTCCATATAATTGAATGTAATATTAGAAGATATTTTTATAAAAGAGAGTAAAATTAGAGGATTTTAGAGTGACAGGCTAAAACCCCCTAATTTGGTTTGAAGTTTTGAGTTTTGTTATGAGAAGTTAGCCCCCAAGTGGCGGGAATCGAGGGAACTCTAGAGTGAGAGACTGGTATCTTCCCTGCCTAACCATGCTCAAAATAATATTAATTTCAAATTAACCTATGTTCTTTATAAAACCAAGTAAGGGTAAAGAAAACATTTGCTTATATCTGTCATAACAAAAATTTGAATACTTCCACAACAATACTTTAAGAATTATTACTACTTCATGAAAGGAAAGAAAAAGGTATTCTAGTTAATAGTATTTTACATCCAATGTTATTAGTTATTGTAATTTTAATTTCTTGCTGTGCATTTTTATTAAGAAAATTTCAAAACACATATCAACCTTCAAAACTTTTCAAAATCAAGACATACTTTTTAGAAAATAATTAAAGAAAATAAAAAGATAATTTCTCTAATTCCTTTAAAGATTTAACATTTTCCTTATGGGTTCAATATCTCAGGGCTTAATCAGAAAGTTCCATATTACTTGATAAACGATACGTATACTTGCGTAGTATCACATATTATAAAATCATAATTTTCATATCTAAAATCATCAGTGCACTTATATCTAATGGTACCAAGTTTTTGGCGGTGTTGTACTTATATCTATCGGGATCAGTCCCTTACCTTTCTTTTAACCTTTCCCCTTTTAATTTGTTTCGTTCTCAATGAACAAACCTTCTAATAAACAAACCCTATTATAAATGGACTTTCTGTTAAACCTGAAATACACAAATAAAAATGAGAATATGAAATACTTTATAAGAAAACTGAGAAAAGGATAGATGGGAATGTGTTCGGACTCTTTTAGAGAAATTCCTCTCCTTTTCGTCACGATGAAAAGAAGCAGAATTTGGAACTGACGCTTGGAATCTACCCTAGAGAGAATGTCTGCACTAAAACTGATTTTCTCCTTCACCAATGGGATAGACTTAGTTGTCTACAAGGATGAGCTGCCTAACAATGCGGTCAGTCACTTTGTACAAGGATTCGACAATATGGACATTAAGTTTGCCCATGTTACTCTTTTCAAGCTAATGAACAAGGTTCCGGAATTTGAGAAACCCATAATTGAGTTCAACCTGAAGTTGACTCAAGAGTTCCCACCACTGCAAAGGTTCCCAACTGAAAGAAACACTGTTGTTCATTGGAGGTTAGCTGCTACCCTCAGAACTGTCATCTCTACCCCCACCGGTCTGGTCATCACTTCACCTACCCCGGCTCCCGCAAAATGATGAGCCTGTTACTGTGGAGGGTTCAGATTTTGCTGCAATACCATCAGTCTTCTAGATAGGGTCCAGTTCAAGAGTTACACCCTTAAACCGGACTCAAAGAAGGAATAAGAACAGAAAGATTGCTAGGATCAAGAAGACCAAGGCTGCTGAAGTTGCTTTTCTGGAAGAGATTCCTGAGGAAGAAGAAGAACTGCCTGAGATCTCACCACTGTTAGGAGGGAGTAGGTTTCACCCTCTCTTTGCTGCATCTGATGAAGAAGATGCTCGAAGGATCGCCACTGTGTTACCCCGACCTACATACTACAACGATTGTAAGAAGAAAGAGATTAAGACAACGCCGCTTACCCGTATACGAACGGTAGTAGAGAAATTAGCTAAGAAGGAAGGTTGCCCCATGTCAGAAATTCTGAGAAGAATGAGATGAGTACCAGCTATATCCCACCTCAGACCACGACTAAACCATGTCACTACCTAAAGAGGCCAAAGAAGAAAGTGCAAGCTAGTGAGAGAAGTTCGCCTGTTGTTGTATCAGGTCACCATTTTAGGAAGGACACCAGCTACAGACATATAGCCAACAGACCATCTGGTCCTAGGCCTCCAACTGCAAGGATGGTGTGGCAACCTATTATTGTCGAACCGATACCAACAGAGCGCTCTGGAAAGAGAAGTCTCATCAGAGAACCTGAATCTAAAGAAAGTGCTACTGCATTAAAGGAAACTCCTGAAAAAGAAGTTCAACAGTCGTCGCCTGACAACCGCGAGACCCTTTGGAAAATACCACTTGAGGATGCTATAGGAAAGCTAAGAACAGACATCCGACGGTTGGCAAGCAAACGAAGAGAAGGATTGGGAAATGAAGTGGATTCATCAGAGTTTATGGATGAAGAATTTGTTGAGATCAACTTGGTTGAGACTCGAGCATCGTCAGCTCTGCAGGAAGCTCCATCAACTTTAGAAAGAGATGAACCAGAAGCGATGAGAGCACGTCTTCAAGAAAAAGATAACACGATCTCTTAGATGGCAAATAAGATGAAGGAGATGGCGGCCGCCTTAGCCACTCTCTAGAGTCAGCTTCAACCTCAGAAGGAAACACCCCCAGAGATCATTCACGTTACAGATGGAGGAAAAGAAGTTATGTTTATCAATGGAGATGAACAGCCAAAGAAAGATTTTGCGCAATGTATGATTCCCTAAAAAGATATTAAGAACATGGTGGAACAGTAGGTGCGAGAAGCTTTAGCCGAGTCTAAGTGTGGAGTATCTATTCAGATGGGTAGACCTTATCCTGAAGAATTTGATGCAGTCCAATACCTGAACGGCTTCGTACCACCTCTGTTTAAGAATTTCAACGATACAGGAAACCCTCGGCAGCATGTCACACATTTTCGTGCTAGTTGTTGCAATGCCGGTGGGAGTGACGCCTACTCTTTCGTCAGTTCGTCAGCAGTTTATCAGGGATTGCCTTCGATTGGTATATAGAATTGTCGAATGGTTCAGTCAAGACCATTGCAGAATTGGAGAACCTCTTCGTTAAGCGGCTTTCGAGGCTCAGTACCACATCACTATCGGTGATCTAGTGGTGGAGCAACATAAACCGAATGAAACTTTAGTAGATTACATACTACGATGGAGGAACTTAAGTATGAAGTGTGAACCACAGCTTCAGGAACAGCATGCAGTCGGTATCCTACTGAAGAGTATCCATGGCCCGATAATACTTCTCCTTAAAGGATTCACAATTAAGACTTTCAAGAAGTTGCTTAGCAAGGCCGAGAGCTTGCAGGAGGAAGCAAAAAAACTGAGTTTCATTGATAAGACTGATAAGCAGAAGCCTGTAAAGGCATTTGAAAAGAAATCTGGGATCATCCCTGCAGTGGATAAAGGTAAACAACCAGAGCAGATAAGACCAGATTGGCCACAACTAAGTTATCAACCACCACAACAGATTTATCAACAACCTCAACATAACTATCAACAGCCTCGATTGAGCTATAAATCACGGAAGCATGACCAACCGCCGCCTCATCCACCACGCGCCCTGAAGGAACTTCTGAATAAGGAATACCCCTTCAAGAATCAAGTAGTGGCTAAGATGTTTCGCAGTTTGATGAAGACGCCTGACTTTCAACTACCAGAGCCCAGAAAGATAGAGGAAGTTGACAAGAAAGATCATCTGAATTACTGTCCCTACCATAAGATGCTTGGACGTAAGATAGAAGACTGCTTCACCTTCAAGAATTAGGTTGAAGATAACCTCCAGAAAGAGAACATAACGATCATGAAGCAATACATGAAGGAGACCCAAAAAGGAGGTTCCATCAATATTATTTCAATGGATCATATTGTTCCGATAGAATCTTACACGACCGATAATGGATGGAGTATTGTCTAAATGAAATCTTCAAAGAGAATTTTGGATCACATCCAGGCCGCTTCGGCGCAAGATTTAATTCAGAGTTTGAAACCTGCCGAGCCGGCACTATCGCTTGCGATTGAAGAACCGCCCCAGAAGGAGGAGAAGATAGTTGAAGAAGAGAAGACCGAGGCTCCGAAGGGTAGAGTAGGGGTTGCTTTCCTAGGATGGTTTTTTCTGATTCGGGGGAGAAATCCCTCGGACCTGTGACTTTGTATGATTATTTGCTCGACCCGACGGGATCTTATAATGATAAGAGTTATGGTGTTGGCTACGTTTTGACTGTTTCTAACGATTACGTAACTAACGACAACCAACCTAATCTCGATTTCGATACGAATAACGATTCTCAAATCATACAAAACCTCGATGATCACGATGAAGGGGAAGACGTTCACAAAAATGGCTATGAAAGTTCAAAGAGCGACGAGTCCATTTGTGAATTCCGAGGAGCTCCATTTGCGAGAGAATTGGAGTTATCTGATTCTGAAGCAACTTCAGAAGAGCCAGTCATTCCAATTAAAGAGGAGACATCGGTAGCTTCAACACCAGATTCAGAATAGAGAACAGAAGTTAATCTAAAAAGTGGAAAAGTTTTACCTCCGAGAATGGGTCCAAAATATAAAGGAAAGCAAGTGGTTACTCTAGAAGAGCCAACCCCAGCAGAACAATTGCCCATTCAGGAAGAAATTGAATAACCTGGTAATAAAGTGGATTATAACGTGCTAGCCCATCTTAGGAAGCTACCAACCAAACTAAGCTTCTACGACGCTCTAATCCTATCAAAGGAGATGAGAGAAACTCTGTTCAAGGCCTTACTTGATCCAGAAATTTGCTTAGCTCAAATGGCTGGTAATTTTTAGACGAGGTTTGCTCGTTAAGAGAACAGCGCGCTGTTACCTTCACGGACAATGATCTACTACTCGAAACAGCTGATCACAACCGTTCGTTGTACATTTCAGTCTCTATCAGAAAGTTTACGCTTTCCAGAGTGTTAGTTGATCCAGGAGTGTCAATCAACATAATGAACTTTCAGACATTAGCATACTTGGAAATTGATGCTCGTGATCTCGAAGCAGACAGGATGTTACTAAGAGAATTCAATTAAAAAGGAGAAAGAGCCTTTGGATCGATAACACTATTAATGAAGATCGGTGATTTGGCAAAGACAACCGCAAAATTCCATATAATTGATTCTGAGACATCATTCAATGCTCTACAGGGTCGGCCATGGATCCATGAGAACCAGATGGTACTGTCGTATTTGCACCAGTGCATAAAGTATTATGAAGGAGGAGAACTGTTCATCAAAGGTGATTTGAAACCGTTCTTCATACACGAAATTGGAATTCACGAAGATACAGCCTACTACGCGCCTCCAAAGATAACCATCTTTTCCAGAAATACCATACCAAATGAAGCAAAAGAAGTTCGAGACAACGAAGAATCTAAAATTCTAGTTCAACAGTTACTCACCACTCCCTTACGGCGAGATGGTGAAGGTTTCTCCAGAACTCGCACTCGAGGTCGAAGCCGGGGACGAGGTCAAGGAAGAAATGGTGGAACAGTTGAACAGAAGAAACTGGTCATCGATGTTGATTGGGAGAATAGTTCTGAAGAAGAAGTCATGAAAGAAGCAATGAAGATAAATCAAATGGAACCTCAGTTCAAGATCTCTCTCGAAGATGAAAAGAACGAAGAATACAGGTCAATGTACGATAAGATTAATCATTATGTACATACTATGACCCTAACCCCGATCCACCCTAGTAAGGTCGAGGTTATGGTGGTCAAGGAAGTGCATAATGGCGGTGTTAAGCCGATTAAGTTCTACCGTGGTGTTTATTCTTCCAAAATTGAAAAAAGTCACTTCATTTGGATTAATGGAATTGCCTTTTGAGTGGTATTCTCCCTGTGTTCAAAATTTAATTCAGCGTGGTGTCTTACCTAAACAATGGTCAAAAGGTCAATCACAGTGCTTTGAAAAATTATGGAATAATGTCAGTCGGCCTCCCAATTCAAAGCATGGTCTTGGATTCGACACAATAGCGCCAGTTGATGATACAGAATTTTGCTTGGTTATCACTTGTGAGCCTAATGAAAACTGCTTAGAAGCTTCAGATGGTCTCGAGGATCTACCAATCGGAGATGCTCCGCCAGAATTTGAAGAAGAGATTAAATCCACAATATATGAGTTAATGGAAGTTAACTTAGGTACTAGCGAAGAGCCTAGGCCGACCTTTGTTAGCTCCTTACTCAACAAAGAAGACACTGAAAATATGATCAAGTTATTGATGGAATTTAAGGACAGTTTTGCTTGGAGTTATAATGAAATGTCGTGATTTGCTAGAAGTTGCAGTTCACAGACTAGGAGTAGATCACGCTGTCATTCCAGTCAGACAAGCTTCGAGAAGAATGCGTCTAAAGATTGAACAACAGGTAATAGCTGAAGTTAAGTAGCTAATCGACGCTAAATTTATCTGTGAAGAACAATACCCAACTTAGTTAGCCAATTCTGTACTAGTCAGAAAGAAGAACGGTCAGATCAAAATCTGTGTGGATTTCAGAGATTTGAATAAAGCATGCCAAAAAGACGAATTTCTGCTACCAATTCCAGAATTAATGATCAACATCGCTTTGACACACTAGGTCTTCTCTTTTACGGATGGATCGTCAGGATACAACCAGATAAAGATGGCACCATAAGACAAAAAGTTTACAGCCTTCAAAACTCTAATCGGAGTGTACTACTACACGGTAATGCCTTTCGGATTGAAGAATACAGGAGCAACCTACCAAAGGGCAATGACTTCGATGATCTCATTACAACCAAGTCGAGTGCTACGTGGATGATGTGGTCATCAAAAGCAAACTGAAGGGAGATCAATTGTACGATTTGAGAATTGATTTTGAGCGATTAAGACAACATAACCTTAAGATGAATCCCTTGAAATGCACCTTCGGCGTTACATTCGGGAATTTCTTAGGATTTGTTGTCGGAAATCGTGGGATTGAAATCGATCTGGAGAAGATTAAAGCTATCTTAGAAATGCTGCCTCCAAAAACTTTGAAACAACTATGATCCTTTCAAGGGAAGTTGGCATATGTTTGATGCTTTATCTCAAACTTGTCAAGTAGGTGTCAGCTCATCTCGGCATTAACTGAAAAGGATGCAAAATTCATTTTGGAAGAGAAATGCCAGCGGGCCTTCGAGGACATTAAGCAGTATTTAATGACACCTCCTGTCTTAGCAGCTGTTGACCTCATTTTTGATGAGGTCTTTTCTCTTCTCTCTCCTTAGTACTTAGAATCTAGCCTTAGGCTTTCCCTTAGACTATCTTAGAGGACAAGAAATGTAACACACCACATAGAAATTTAAACACCCCTTAACTCCCTACAAACCCCATAAGTTTAATTGTAAACCCCTAAGTCACGTGGAGGGTTAAGATCAAATGTGGAGGTTTAAAAGATGAGTTCCCTATAGGACTCTTTGGCCTTAGGACTACCCTGGGTGGCCTGGTCTGATGAGGGTTGACCTGCACACATTACACTTTCACACACATTCCAAATCCTAAACCATTCATACCTAGCTTGACTTCCTGACTCATGTAGGTAATCCATATGGATGGACCTTAATCCTTAGGCCCTTGGCTAAGAGGGTTAGGAACAACATAGTGAATGCCTTAAATGAGTCCTCTCATGGCTCTTATGGGCTTGATATAGCTTCATGGCTCAACCAAAGTGATTCCATTCTACTCAAACTTGATCAATCTTCATTTCTCCAAAATTTCAATTTTTGACCCCCGGGGCCCTACACCCACCAAGCCTATCAAATGTCCTTGAAGCTACCCAAAATTTACAAAATTGCCTAAATTACCTAAAATTCATAAAAACCAATCCTAAACATTTCCCACCATTCAAATTGATCATCCTTGGCCAAATATACCAAAAATTCTAAAAAATACCCCTCAATACCCTCCAAATACCCAAAATGCCCTTTTAACCAAAAATCCATAAATTCCAAAAATTCCTAAAAAATTTTAGAAAATCCCAAATATTCCCAATTTCATTTTGTTTAACTACACCATAAGCCAATTTTGTCAATTTAACCTACTTTTACAAAAACCCCTAATTTGACCCATTCTTAACCCAAGTAGACCCAATGTCAAACCAAAACAACCCAATTGACCTCAATTTTGATCCAATTCAATTCTAAACTTCAATTAAATATCCCCAATATCAATTTAGTCCAAATCCAAGCCCAATGTGAATGACATTTGGATCCAATTCCAATTTGAAGCCTAAGGCCCAATTTTGGCCCATGACCTTAACCTAGCCCAAACCAACCCAATTCAACTCCAATTAACCCCAAATCTTATCCTAAACCTTCCTAATTTCCCCACAAACAAAACACTAACAAGATTTGCCCCAAATTTGAACTTAAACTCCAACCAAACCTAACACAAAACCAAAATCCCCACTTTTGGCCTAAACCTAAACCTAACCCAAATGGGCCCAAATCCCAAAATCAAAGCCCAACCAAAGTTGAAAACTCTTTGTGACACTCCCATAAACATTTCTCAACATTAATTTTACATCAAATCCAACCTTAGCCAAACCTTAGCCCAAATTAGCCCACTTTAACCCACTTTGGCCCCTTTACCAAGAAAACCCAAATTAAATCCAATTCCACTCTAAATGATACCAAATCTTTAGGAAAATGTTGATGATACATCCCTAAACTAAACCCAACATTTGTTTGGCCCAATCCTTCACAAAATTTCCGTCCACCAATTTTTTTTCAAACCTAAGGACCCACTTTCCTAAACCATTCTAAAAGCACATTTCCACCAAATCCAAAAGCCCAAAATTGGCCCTAAAGCCCACATAGAAATTTCTTTTCATCATACCTTGAATTGATATCACCCCTAAGTTTCAAAATCATCATTAAACCATTCCAAATCAAGCTTCATCCAAATTTCCACCAAAATGCCAAAATTTCTAAAATCTACTTCCATGAAATTGACTAAGTTTTGCCCCAAGCCAAATGGAGCCATGGAGCCATGCACAAGCCATATGCAAGCCTTGAAGTGCCCTTTCCACCTAACCAACCCATTAATGGCAAAGGAGGGGATTACTTTCTTAAACCTTCACTAAACTTTTTTAACCCCATTCATGTTACACTTTAATCAAAATTAGCCACATCACCTTGAATGGGGACTTCACCACCCCTTCCTAGATGACCCAACTAATCCCCTTAGCCCAAATCAGGTCATGGGGAAACCAAGCCCAAAAGCATGAGTTGAACCAAACCAAGTCAAAATGAGCCTTCTCCTATTCCATTTAAATCAAGCTCTTTACACATGTTCACAGCCAATTGCTTGCACCAAATTCAAGCCCTGACCTCCCTGACCCTAAGGGTGACCCATGCCTGACCGGCTAGCCACTACAGTCACCGGAAAACACCAGGCCTAGAACACCCATTTGATTCAAAAATTCATTTCCTCCTTGCTGAGTTGTCCCAACTCAATTGGACTTCATGGCTCTTCTTCTTCTCCCCTAGGCAGCTGATCCCAGCCCTTAATTGCCCCTGGGAAGCCCTCCAGTCCTACCTATTTAAACACCACACCTCTCGGCCATGGAAGGTGTTGAACCTAACCTTAAGGAAACTCTACAAAAATCACTCCAGAACTCCTCCTAGCCAAGAGAAGCTCATCCCCACTGTTCTCCTGCCCTGAATCCCCCCAGCTGAGCCCAATTTCTCAGCTAAAAATCAGGTCAGAAATAGGACACTCCCCAATTCTTCACCAAATCCAAATTAACTCCTCTCACGCCTTCACCAGAGGTCGAGAAGGAGTTCCCCATTGAAAGCAACCTCTCCAGGCATCCCAGTTGTTCTAGCCTCTAAGCTTTGTGATCGGGCTTGGTGGAAATCAAGTATAGGCCTTTCACCACAGCTCCATGCTTCATCACTAGCCTCCTTAGACTCCAACGAACGTGTCGAGCATCTCTGATTGAGGTTTCACGTCTCAGAGCCAAGGTATGGATCATTCCTTCCTCCTGAGCTTCCAGCAATTCTCCATTTAGTTTGGCTTAATTTCATGGCATGTTAACTGTATGGATGTGTTGGTCTTCTCAAGAAAAATCCATAGAGCATAAGAACTCAAAAATCCATTGAGAATCGAGGGAGATACTAGGGTTAGAAGGTTGACGGTCACGGGTGCATACCAGTCAGAGACAATGATCGGCTGCCGTCAGATTGTGTGTGTATCGAACGAATGGCTCAGATGGCATCGGACGAGGAGATGGAACTTGAACCGCGGACCGCGTGGCAGCTGAGTAGGATGGCGGCTTCGAACCAGAAGACGACGCATGGAGTTCGATCCATCGTAGGTTGATGCGGCACCGACGTGAATAAGTAGCAAAAATAGGATTTTTTTATTTAATTAAATAGCCAGAACTTAAAAAATTCATATCTTTGCATAGAAAAATCACAAAAATAAAAGAAAAATACCCTCTTACTCAGTGAACAGAGGAGAATAATGTGAAAAATGAATTGTGTTGATTTGATGAGTATTTTATTTTTAATTAATTATTTACTCATTTTGGTATTTCAATTCTCCATTTGCATAGACATTTCACCATGGCATGAGACCATAGAGCTTTTGAAGCCTCTGCCTTGGGGAACATTCGCTGAATTTTTCAAGGTCAGAGGCCATCCCTAGGACAAGTTATGTATTTTTCAAGTTCATGACACTATTTTTGATATTTTAATTCCAAAATTTAGCATGTTGCTTAGAAAATTCTAGGAAAATTTGTGAAGTTCCTTAGGACCAGAGGACCCTAGGATAGTTATGGTTTAAGTTAATTCATTAAGGATAATCATAATTGGCCTAATCACTCTAAATTGAACTTTAATTAATTAGTGTTAATCACACATTAAAATAAATTGAAAATAATTCTCCACTAATCCTTAGGATTAGGGGAACCTCACATAAAAATTTGAAGTCAATTGGAAATGTTTAACCCTATTAAATGGATTAATTAAGCCACATAATCAAAATTAAACTTTAAAAATTCATAACTCCAAAAATACATTTCAAAAATTTACCAAATTGATTTTGGGACTTCTCTGATATTAGAGGAGTCTAAGAAAAATAAAATTGGAATTTTCTAAAAAATTTCATTTTTAAGTATATTTTAATATTTTTAATAATTAAAAAATAATAAAAATAACAAACATAATAAAAACATAAAAATGTCATATTTGGTCCCCTAATCACTTAGGTACCAATTAAATATTTTTCCCAAGTCTCTAGGTTAAGATATTTAATTTCAAAGCCTTAAAACAATTTTGAATTAAAAAAAATGTAATTTCTAGCTTTCTCACTAAATTAAGTCTAATAAATCAAAGAAAAATCACAAAAATATAAAATTTATTCCTTTGACATTCTTGAGGTTAGAGAGATTTTTGAAAAATATAAAATCCATTTTTCAACTTTTTTTCTATTTTATAATTAATTAACACTCCAGAAATTAAAATAATTATAATAAATAAAATATAATTAAAAAAATCACTAAAATTTGTCAAAGTGGTCCTCTAGTCATTAGGAACATCCCATAATTTTCTTAAGGACATAAACTTTACCTTGGTCATGTTGGTGAATTTTCTTTGAAAAACCCCTATTTTCCATTAAAAATAATTATATGAATAAATTAAATTCAGAAAAATCACATTTTCTCCTCTAATATCTTAATTGACATGTGTGTGAAGTGGCATAAAAATTTTAAGTTCATTTAAGCTTTATTTAATAAGTTATAAAATAAATAGTCTTAAAGGGGCATAAAGATATCTAAAAAATTTTAACCCCTAATTAAAACTTTAGGTTTAATCAAAATGGGGGTAAAATATCTGATTGAATTTTCTCTTAGATGATTGAAACTTTGGGAAATCAAAGGGTAGGAACCCATTAATCACTTTAATAAACCAAAAATGAAACTTTAATAAATTAAACAATTTAAATTTTGGGAGATTAATTAAAATTGGATTATTAAAATAGGGATATAATTTAAGAGAACACTGATTCCTTAATCCCTAAATAAACCACTTAATAATATTTAAATCTTAAACTTAAGAGGATAAGTGAAATTAATAATTAAAAGATTAAAAATAAATAATTCTTAATTTAATTAAAACCTACATCATTAAATATTTTAATGATTTATTAAAGCCTAAAATGTTAAATAATTAAAAAGTAAATTAAAATATTTGAAACTTATTTAAAATCATTTCAAAACAAACTTAAATCAAAATTTCAAATTTTAAATAATTTTAAGAAAACATACCTTAAAACATGATGTAAAAATTAAATTAATTAATATAATTAATCCAAATTAAATCGTCAAAATTTAATAAATAATTTGAACACCTCTTTTGGACCTAAGTTAATCTAAAAAATTAAATTAACATAAAATAATGATATCATTTATAAAAGGTTTAACTTAAATGAATCAAACACCATTCCAAACTTAAAAAATCATTGATTAAAATTTCATAATTAAATCACATTAAAGTAAATTATCAACTTAACTTCAAATCATTAAAATTTTTAACAAATTGACTTGCCCCTGAAAGCTTTAGATTATTATAACTACTAAAAGAAGCATTATGTGAAATGTCACTTCACTCATAGGATAATCAAACATCCTAGTTCACTGAGCAAGGGAACAAAACTTAACTAAACCCTTGGATGATTAATTCACCTGTGTAATTAAATTCACTTAGACTCAAAACTGTCCCAGAGGTATTGAAAAGATGTTTAGGATTTGTTCTAAGCACTTCCTCAATACAATGGGTAGTTTTAAAGAACAATTGAACTTAATTTTTCTTTGGTGAAGAAAATAATCCTTAACCAAAATCAAAAACCTAGATGTCATAGGAAATGACTAGTTATAGGATTAGGATTCTGGTAGACAACCAAAACCTTTCCTTTAGTCTTTACCTAGGTACTTGTTGAAATATTTAAATGCTTTAATATGTGTTTTAAAGTGTAGCTTGGAATGACGGGAAGACCCTCCAGGTACGCTTTTATGTTATTGCAATTTACTTTATTGCAATTTATTTACTTGTACTCACTTTATTTTTCTTGCATGTTAAACAAGACTGTATCATGAAAACCAAAACCTTTAGGATAGTCCCTGAACTGAAACTAAAACTAAATTAAAAGTCACAGCAAGATAAAATTCACCACCACAACATTTCAAAATATAAAACAACTCAAAATTTAATCACAAACAAAACAACAAAACTACAACTTTAACTAAATTAAAACATCTTGTTGGATGATCGGGAATACCTCGGATGATATAACCTACGTGTTGCTAATGGGATTTCCCACGGTCTAAATGAAAGTGTTGAACTCATTCAGTTGAGTTTAGAAAATTCATCTGGACTAAGTGAATCCGATAAGAATAACAATGCCGGAAGAATGGAACAGTGGGATCTTAACCGGTGTTGTTACAATCAACTTTAAGATTTCCCTAATAAAACATTAAAGACATTTGGATTTTAAGATTTCTTTAAACAAAAAAACTTCTCTCATCCTTTGATTTATGACTTCTAAAACTAAACCTCTGCAATAATAGGGAGCTTGGAGCATAGTAGGAAGCACGGTCATCGTCATCAGAAAAACTCGAGTCTACATCAGCAAAACCTTTCTGAGAAATAAATAACCAATACATAGGATTTCGAGGTAGTTTGCCTAGTGCAACATAAATTCTCAACTTTTCGTTAGGCATTCGCATCATGTTATGCAAATTAAGCCCTAACCGGTCTTAGGACTTTGAGGTAGTTGTTCGGTACGACATAAACCCTCACATCTTCGAGGCTATTTGTGTGATTATATCATACAAGCATAAGTCCTAATTAATTAAAATTGACAAGATTGAAACATTAAATAAACTCCCAAATTGAAACTAAATAATAGGATAGTTTGGGAAGTTGCCAGGATTCTTCTTGGATCTCTAGCTTCTCCTACCTCTCTTCCATTGGTCTCCAAAATAAACTGTTCCAAATTTGAGCTAACCCCTTTTGAAATTCCAAAATTCAATCCTTTGAAAACCCTGAACTTTGAAATTCTTGAGAGCAAAACCACTGATAATCATCAAGAGTTTTCTTAAATGATTCTCGTCATTTAAGATATAATTAACTATAGGGGCTTGCCCTAATAGGAAACTTTAAGAACCCAAGTAATATAAATCCTGCTTAATTCCTTTATATTAAGCAGGGGAACTTGTCGGCTTATAAAATTGGTTCGCAGACCACACGGATGTCACAAATCTTCTAGTTTATTTAATCGAGCTCCATCATCAAGCAGTGTGTCTATTCTTCGGGATAGATACATGGTTCGTGATGTGGTGCTCATTTATATAAACTATTTGAGATGTGAGAAGGTTTGATTTCATTTCTTAAAATTCTTCAAACTTAAAATTATTTTTCAAAATCAAATACTACTTTTCAAATTATATATATTTAAATTAAATTTAAAATTCGTCGACAATTTCTGTAGGCGACCACTTTTTAAAAATCCAACACATAACCTAAAAATATGAAGTTGTCGGCATATTTTTAGGTTATGTGTTGGATTTTTAAAAGGGGTCGCCTATAGAAATTGTCGGCGAATGTTAAATTTAATTTAAATTTATATATAATTTGGAAAGTAAGCATTTGATTTTGAAAATAATTTTAAGTTTAAAAATTTTAAGATATGAAATCAAACCGATATCACATCCCGAATAGTTTATATAAACGAGCACCACACCACAAACCATGTATCTATCCCGAAGAATAGACACACTGCTTGATGATGGGGCTCGATTAAATAAACTATAAGATTTTTGACATCCGTTTGGTTTGCGAACCAATTTAATAAGCCGACAAGTTCCCCTGCTTATTATAAAGAAATTAAGCAGGGTTTATATTACCTGGGTTCTTAAAGTTCCCTATAAGGGCAAGCCCCTATAATTATTTACATCTTAAATGATGGGAATCATTTAAGAAAACTCTCGATGATGATCAGTGGTTTTGCTCTCAAGAATTTCAAAGTTTAGGGTTTTCAAAGGATTGAATTTTGGAATTTCAGAAGGGGTTTGCTCAAATTTGGAACAGTTTATTTTGGAGTACAATGGAAGAGAGGTAGGAGAAGCTGAGGATCCAAAAAGAATCTTTGTAACTTCCCAAACTATACTATTGTTTGACTTCAATTTGAGATTTTATTTAATGTTTCAATCTTGTCAATTTTAATTAATTAGGACTTATGCTTGTATGATATAATCACATAAGTAGCCTCGAAGATGTGAGGGTTTATGTCATACCGAACAACTACCTCGGAGTCTTAAGACTGGTTAGGGCTTAATTTGCATAAGATGATCATGCAAATGCCTAACGAAAAATTGAGGATTTATGTTGCACTAGGCAAACTACCACGAAATCCTATGGCTTGGTTATTTAATTCTAAGAAAGGTTTTGCTGATGTAGACCAGAGTTTTGCTGATGACGATGGCCGTGCTGCCCACTATTCTTCAAGCTCCCTGTTGTTGTAGAGGTTGACAAAAGACACTGTGCAGAAAGGTCTAACGAAATCATGATGGTCTATGTGCGGAGGTATGCAGTCGCCCTCCTTGTAGATGTTAATGATGCAGCTGTTGGGTATGCAATCTGCAGGCAATACCCTCCATGTTATCATCTTCTCTACCATTATTTTATTAATATTCGGCATCGGATCCACCTCACTGCGACGGAGTATCCCTGACGGATTTCCTTTCTTGTCATCAGCGAAGTTGTAACATCATCCAAATTGAATAGTAATCCTCCCCTTACCTCTCTTCCATTTCTTTGGCTTGGAGTAGGTACAACTATGTAATCGTCCTGTACGACCTTGTTTCTTCAGCTCATTGACGTACTCTACAATCTCACTCTGCTCATAGTGAGTGAAAACATCTGTATGTAACTCTAGTCCTTCCAGGATGTTGACATTTCTTCCTCTGATTCTCTGAAAGTATTCAAAATTCTGCTTCCTCACCCTTTGGATCATCTCCAATTCGTGCTCTGAAATTATCTGCAGCTGTCGGGGTCTAGTGACGTACTGTGGGATATATGGCTCCACACCGTCACGCTCTCTTGGATTATCTTAAATCATCAATTCAACCTTAATCAAAAAGGTTAAATTCTTTAACAAACTAATTCACCTTTAAAGACTTTCATTATTATAACTCTTAAATAAAGTATCAAATGAAATGTCACTTTACTTATCGGGTGATCAAATGTCCAAGTTCACTGAGCAAGAAACAAACTTAATTAAATTCTTGGATGATTAACTCACCTGTACAAAAAAATTCATTTGGATTCCAAATAATCCCAGAAGCATTGAAAAGATGTTTAGGACTCATCCTAAGCACTTTCTCAATATGATGGTATGTTTTAGAAGAACAATTGAAAGTAATTTTTCTTTGGTGAAGAAAATCATCCTTAACAAAACACAAGAACCTAGACGTCATAGGAATTGACTAGCAATAGGATTAGGATCATGGCAGATAACCAGAGCCTTCCCTTAGCTTTACCTAGGTACTTTTTGCAAATATTAAATGCTCTGACGTGAGTTTTAAGTGCAGCTTGGGATGACGAGAAGACCCGCCAGGTACGTTTTTATTTTATTGCAATTTATTTACCTGCGATGTACTTTCTTTCTTGCAAAACTTGAATGTTAAACAAGAATGTCACTCTGCATGAAAACTGAAACCTTTTAGGATAACCACAAAACTGAAACCCAAAACTAAATTAAAAATCTATACAAGATAAAATTTACCACCACAACATTTAAAAGATAAAACAACTAAAAATTTAATCAAAAACCGAACAACAAAACTACAACTACAATTAAATTAAAACGTCTCGTTGGATGATCGGGAATCCCTCGGATGATGTAACCCACGTGTTGCTAACGAGATTCCCACGGTCTAAATGAAATTGTGGAACTCATTCAGTTGAGTTTAGCAAATTCATTTGGACTAAGTGAACACGATGAAAATAGCGATGTCGGGATGACAGAACTGTGGGATCTTAATCGGTCCTGCTTAATCAACTTTAAGATTTTTTTTAATTAAAAAATTAAGACATTCGAACCTTAAGACTCTTCTAAACCAAAACACTTCTCTCATCTCCTGATTTTCACCTTCTAAAACTAACTTCTGCAACAACAAGGAGCTTGGAGCATAGTGGGCAGCACAACCATCTTCATCAGTAAAACTTGTAACTACATCAGCAAAACCATTCTTTAGTTTAAATAACAAGTCATAGGACTTTGAGGTAGTCCGCCTAGTCCACCTTGTTGTGCAATATAAGCCCTAACTCGCTTAGGATTCCGAGGTCGTCGTCCGATACGATGTAAATCCTCCTATCGTTCAAGTTATTTGTATAATCACGTGATTAGGTAAATATAATTCCTATAATTAATTGGCAGGATTGAAACTTAAATAAATTCATTTTCAAAATTCAAAGCCCAACATTAGGATATTCTGGGAAGTCATCGAGGTTCTCCTCGAGGTCTGTGACATCCCCTACTTCTCTTCCTTTCGACTCCTAAGATAAACTGTTCAAAATTTGAGCTATTCCCTATTGAAATTTCTAAAATCCAATTCATTTGAAACCTCAAACTTTAAAATTCTTGAGAGTAAAACCACTGATTATTTCGAGAGTTTTCTTAAATGATTCCCATCATTTAAGATGTAATTAACTATAGGGGCTTGCCCTTATAGGGAACTTTAAGAACTCAGGTAATATAAACCCTGCTTAATTCCTTTATATTGTCGGCTTATAAAATTGGTTCGCAGACCAAATGGATGTCACAAATCTTCTAGTATAATCGAGCCCCATCATCAAGCAGGGTGTCTATTCTTTAGGATAAATATACGGTTTGTGGAGTGGTGCTCGTTTATATAAACTATTTGGGATGTGAGATAGGTTTGATTTCATATCTTAAAATTTTCAAACTTAAAATTATTTTCAAAAATCAAATGCAAAACCAAAAAATTCACCGACAACTTCTGTAGGCGACCACTTTTTCTAAAATACAACACATAACCTAAAAATATGCACTGCAATATATATATATATATATATATATATATATATATATATATATATATATAATACTTTATTTTTAAAAAATCTTTTTATTTTTGTATGCATAGTTCAAGACCTGAAGGTATAATACCTTAGGATATTGAATTATAATGACCTATGAGACAAATAAGAAAAGAGAAAAAACTTTAAAATATTCAAGAAATGCTGAATATACCACAAAATAATTTTAAAATTACAATGTTGACCTCATTTTTTATGAGGTCTTTTCTTCTCTCTTTAGTACTTAGGATCTAGCCTTAGGCTTTTCCTTTGACTATCTTAGAGGACTAGAAGTGGAACCCACCCTTTAGAATTCCAAACACCTCTTGACTCCCTGAAAACCCCACAAGCTTGATTGTAGACCCCTAATCACCTAGAGGGTTGAAATCAAATGTGAAGGTTTAAAGGATGAGTTCCCTATAGGACTCTTTGGCCTTAGGACCACCCTAGGTGGCTTGGTCTGGTAAGGGTTGACTTACACACTCACTACACTCATACTCTACACTCTCACACACACAATCCAAATCCTAAAACCACACCCATACCCAACTTGACTCCCTGATTCATGTAGGTAATTCATATGGATGGACCTTAACCCCTAAGCCCCTGGTTAAGAGGGTTAGGAACAACATAGTGAATGCCTCAAATGAGTCCTCTCATGGCTCATATAGGCTTAATATGACTTCATGGATCAACCAAAGTGTTTCCATTTAACTTATATTTGATCAATCTTCATTTTTCCAAAATTTCAATTTTTGACCCCGGGGACCCTACACCTATCAAACCTACCAAAAGCCCTTAAAATTGCCCAAATCCTCCAAAATTTCCAAATCACCCAAAATTCCCTAAAATTAACCTTGAACATTTCCTCACCAATCAAATTGATCATCCATAGCCAAAAATACAAAAAATTCCAAAATTATCCCCCAATACCCTCCAAATTACGAAAATGCCCCTCTTGACCCAAAAATACAAAAATTCAAAGAATTCCCAGAAAAATCCAGAAAATCTTAAATATTCCCAATTTTATTTTGTCCAACTACACTATGGGCTAATTTTGTCAATTTACCCCAATTTTAACAAAACCCCCAATTTAGCCCATTCTTAACCTAAGTGAACCCAATGTCAAACCAAACCTACCCAATTGACCCCAATTTTTGTCCAATTCAATTCTAAACTTCAATTAAATATCTAGAATATCAATCTAGACCAAATACAAGTCTAATTTGATTGACATTTGAATCCAATTTCACTTTTGACCTTAAAGCCCAATTTGGACCCATGACCCAAACTTAGCCCAAACCAAACCAATTCAACTCCAATTAACCCCAAACCTTTACTAAACTTTCCCAAACATCCCCACAAACAAAAAACTAACATGATTTGCCCAAAATTTGGACTCAAACCTCACCCAAATCAACCCAAAACCAAAAAGACTATTTTTGACATAAACCCAAACCTAACCCAAATAAGCCCAAGTACCAAAACCAAAACCCAACCAAAGTTAAAACCTTTTTGAAACACCCCCACAAAAATTTTTAAACATTAATTTTACATCGATTTCAACTTTAGCCCAACATTGGCCCAAGTTAGCCCAATTTGACCTACATTGGCACATTTACCAAATGAACCCAAATTCAACCCAATTCAATTCCAAACTACCTCAAATTTGCTTCAAATCATTCAAGACACATCCTTAAACTAAACTCAACATTTATTTGGCATGGCCCTTTGCAAAATTTTTCATCTAAAAGCCCATTGTTAAACATAAAGGCCCACTCCCTTAAACCTTCCTAAAAGCTTACTTCCACCAAATTCAAAGGCCCAAAACCCATCCAAAAGCCCACATTACAATCACATCTCATCCTCACTTAATTGATATCATTCCCTAAATGCTAAACCCATCATGAAAATAAAACCAAAATGGTATTATGCCAAATCCCATCAAATAACCCCAAAATTTCCAAAAAATTCCTAAAGCCCTTTTCCATGAAAGTTGACCAAACTTTTGCCAAGCCATATGTGAGCCAAAGATAAGTCATGTACAAGCCATATGAAGCCCTGAGATGTTTGACATGTGACCAACCCATTAATGGCAGAAGGGGGCCCCTCTTTCTTAAACCTTCATTAAGCTTTTTAACCCCATCCATGCTACACACTAAACAAAGATTAGCCACATCACTTAGGATGGGGACTTCACCACCCCTTTCTAGCTGATGCAAATGATCCTCCCTTAGCCCAAATCAGCCATGGGGAGGTGAACCAAGCCCATTTCCATGGGTTGACCAAACCAAGTGCAAAATAGTCATGCCCCCATTCCATTTTGATCTAACCCCTTTACACATGGCAAAGCTCAATTGCCTAGACAAAACCCCTGCCCTGACCCACCTGAACCTCAGGGTGACCCTTGCCTGCCGGCCAGCCACCTGGGCCGCCAGAAAACACCATGGCCGAGACCTTGGGAAGAGCCAAATTTTGAAATTCCACCTTGCTGAGCTGCCCCACTCCAAATTTCCATCGCAATTGTTCTTCTCCTCACCAGAGCAGCTGATCCCAACCCTTAAACCCCCCTGGGAGGCCCTCCAGCCTCTCCTATTTAAACACCACCTCTCTCGGCCATGGAAGAGGTGTTGAAACAAACCTTAAGGAAACTCTGCCAAAATCATTCCAGACTCTTCCCCACACCTGGAGAACTTGATCCCCACTGAAATCCCCCTGCCATTTCCCCTCTATGAGCTCAATTTCAGAGTTAAAATCCAAGCCCAAAACCAGGACACTTCACCACAGTGAGTCAATCCTCAAATTGATTGACTCTACACCTTCACCAGACCAAGTGGAGAAGTTTCCCAGCAAAAGCCCCCTCACCAGAGCCGGCCATTGCTTCCGGCCTCCAAGCTTTGTGATCGGCCGTGGTCACTTTTGTACCTGAGCAATTCACCAGGCCAAGGGACTTCATCTGGAGCTTGCTTGGACCCAATCGAAGGTGACATAGCCCTCAGATTGAAGCTTCACTTCTCTAAGCAAAGGTATGAGCTCTCTCCTTCTCCCGAGCTTCTGGAGATTCTCCATTTAGATTGAGTCAATTTCAATGCATGTTTACCGTATGGATGTGTTCGTCTCTTCAAGACGAATCCATAGAGCATAAGAACACAAAAATCCGTTGAGAATGGAGTGAGAAATTAAGGTTAGAAGGTCGACGGTCAAGGGTTCACACCAATCGTAGACGATGACTGAGAGCCGTTGGATCGCGCGTGTATCGGATGGATGGCCAGGATTGTGCCGGACGGAGTAATGGGACATGAACCGCGGGCCGCATGGCATCCCAGTCAGATGGCGGCGCCGAATCAAGAGGCGACGCGTGGAGCTTCAGAGGCGCCGAGGTTGAGTCAGCGCCGCCTGGATAAGTAGGAAAATAGGGTATTTTTCATTTATTTAATTACCAGAACTTCAAAAATTCATTACTTTGTGTAGAAAAATCCTAAAAATAAAATAAAAATACACTTTTGCTCAGTGAATAGACGAGAATAATGTGGAAAAAAATCAAGTAATTTCATTAAGTATTTTATTTTTAATGATTTATTTACTCTCTGCATTATTTTAATTCTCCATTTGCATAGGCAATTCATCATGGCATGAGACCATAGGGCTTTTGAAGCCTCTGAACATGAGAACATTCCCCGAATTTTCCAAGGTCGAGGCCATCTCTATGAGAAGTTATTAATTTTCCAAGTTCATGTTACTGTTTTGAGTATTTTAATTCCAATAATTAGCATGTTGAGAAATAAATTCTAGGAAAATTTGGTGATGTTTCTTATGACCAGGGGAACCTAGGAAAAATAAGTTTTGAGTTAATTCACTTGGAACAACCCTAATTGGCCTAAATACCCAAAATTGAACTTTAATTAATTAGGGTTAACCACACAACAAATTAACTTAAAAACAATTCTCCACTGTCCTCTAGGGATATGAGAACACCACATAAAAATTTGAAACTAATTGCACTTGATTAACCCCACCAAATGGGTTGATTAAGCCTCTTAAGCAAAAATGGGTAAAATTAAACTTTAAAAATTTATAACTCACAAAATAATTTTCAAAAATTCACAAAAATAGTTTTGGAGCTTCTCTGATATCGGAGGAACTTAAGAAAATTAAAATTAAAATTTTCTTAAAAAGTTGATTTTTTTCAATATTTTAATATTTTTAATAATTAAAAAAATAATAATAAAAATCATAAAATTATTAAAAATCACCAAAATATCACATTTTGAATTCTAATCATTTAGGAACAAACCAAATATTTTTCTTAAGTCCATAGGGTAAGATATTGAATTTTAAAGGCTTAATGTAATTTTTAATATTAAAAAATGTATTTTCCAACCTTTTCACTAAAATAATTCTAATAAATCAAAGAAAAATCAGAAAAAATACAAAACTTGTTTCTCTGAACTCCTTGAGGTCAGAGAGATCTAAGAAAAATATAAAATCCATTTTTCAACTTTAATTTTATTTTAAAATTAAGTAATGCTCCAAAACTTAAAATAATTATAACAAATAAAATATAATTCAAAAAATCACCAAATTGGTCCAAATGGTCCTCTGGTCATTAGAAATATCTCATAATTTTCTTAAGGACAGAGACATTTCCTTGGTCATGTTATTGAATTTTCCTTGAAAACCCCTATTTTCCATTAAAAATAATTTCATAAATAAATTAAATACAGAAAAATCACATTTTCTCCTCTAATGTCTTAATTGACATGTGAGTAAGGTTGCATAAAAATTTCAAGTTCATTTGAGCTTAATTTAGTGAGTTATAGAATTATTAAGCTTGGAGGGCAAAATGGTAATTAAAAATTTCAACATTTAATTAAAATTTTAGGATCAATCAAAGGGGAGGGTAAAATATTTGATTTTAAACTGATTTTGGATGATTGAAACATAAATGATTAAGGGTAGAAATCTACTAATCATTTCAAAAATAATTAAAATAAAACTTTAATTAATTAATTAATTGAAATTTTGGAAGAATATTAGAAATTGGAATTATTAAAGTAGGGATATTATTTAAGAGGATATTTATTCTATAATTTGAAAATCCCTAAATAGATCACTTCAATAATACTTAAGTCTTAATAAAAAAAATTAAAAGAATAATCTCAATTAAATTAAAATTGAAATTAAATTAAAATCAAATTAAATTAAATTAAAAGAAAAATAAATTGAGATCAAATTAAGTTAAATTATATCAAATTAAATTAAATTAAATTAAATTAAATTAAAATTGAAATTAAATTAAATCAAATTAATTTAAATTAAATTAAACCAAATTAAAAATTAAATTAAATTAAATTAAACTAAAATTAAATTAAATTAAATCAAAATTAAGTTAAATTAATTTAAATTAAATTAAATCAAATTAAATTAAATCAAATCAAATTAAATTAAAATTAAATTAAATTGAATTAAATTAAATTAAAATCATTTAATAACAAACCTAGATGAAATCATTAAGAATTGAATCTAAAATGACTCGAACACTATTCCAAACTTAAACTAACTTTTTGTAATTTAGTCAAAATTCAAATTAAATCATTAAGTTTAAATCATTAAAGAACTTAATAATTTGATTTGCCCTTTTAAAGCTCTTATTGTTAAAACTCTTAAATGAGGTATCAAGTGAAGCGTTACTTCACTTATAGGATATTCAAATGTCCTAGTTCACTGAGCAAGAGAACAAAACTTAAACACTTGGATGATTAATTCACTTGTACAATTGAATGCTCTTGGACATAAAACGATCCTAGAAATATTGAAAAGATGTTTAAGACTCGTCTTAAGCACTTCCTCAATATGATAGGATGTTTATAAGAACAATTGAATTTAATTGTTTCTTTGATGAAGAAAAATCGTCCTTAAACCAAAACACAAGAACCTAGACGTCATAAAAGATGACTAGCTATAGGATTAGGACTTTGGTAGACAACCAAAACCTTTCCCTTAGCTTTACCTAGGTACTTGTTGGAATATTTAAATGCCTTAACATGTGTTTTAAGTGCAACTTGGGATGACGGGAAGACCCTCCAGGTACGCTTTTATTTTTTTGCAATTTACTTTATTGCAATTTACTTACATGCACTGTACTTTACTTTTCTTACATGATAAACAACTGTTGCATGAAAACCAAAACCTTTATGATAGTCCCTGAACTGAAACAAAAAATTAAATTAAAAATCATTACAAGATAAAATTCACCGCCACAACATTTCAAAATATTAAAACAACTCAAAACTTATTCACATACAGAACAACAAAACTACAATTGCAACTAAATTAAAACATCTCGTTGAATGATCGGGAATACCTCGGATGATGTAACCCACGTGTTGCTAACGGGATTTCCCAAGGTCTAAATGAAAGTGTGGAACTCATTTAGTTGGGTTTAGCAAATTCATCTGGACTAAGTGAATTCAATGAAAATAACGGTGCCGGGATGACGGAACCGTGGGATCTTAATCGGTTCTGTTTAATCAAATTTAAGATTTGTTCTAATTAAAACATTAAAAACACTTGGATTTTAAGATTTTCTATAAACCATAACACTTCTCTCATCTCCTGATTTATGACTTCTAAAACTAAACCTCTGCAACAACAAGGAGCTCGGAGCATGGTGGGTAGCACGGCCATCGTCATCAGCAAAACTCGAGTCTACTTCAGCAAAACTTTCTTAGAATTAAATAACCAAGCCATAGGATTTTGAGGTAGTTTGCCTAGTGCAACATAAATTCTCAACTTTTCGTTAGGCGTTTGCATAATCATGTTATGCAAATTAAGCCCTAACCGGTCTTAGGACTCCGAGGTAGTCGTTTGGTACGACACAAACCCTCACATCTTCGAGGCTATTTGTATGATTATGTCATACTAATATAAGTCCTAATTAATTAAAATTGGAAGGATGGAAACATTAAGTAAATTTCCAAATTGAAGCCAAACAATAGAATAGTTTGGGAAGTTGCCAAGATTCTTCTTGGATCTTCAGCTTCTCCTACTTTTCTTCCTTTGAACTCCTGAAATTAATCGTTCCAAATTTGATCTATTCGCTATTGAAACTCCAAAATTCAATCCTTTGAAAACCTTAAGCTTTGGAATTCTTGAGAGCAAAACCCCTGATCATTATCGAGAGTTTTCTTAAATGATTCACTTCATTTAAGATGTAATTAACTATTGGGGCTTGCCCTTATAGGGAACTTTAAGAACCCAGGTAATATAAACCCTGCTTAATTCCTTTATATTAAGCAGGGAAACTTGTCGGCTTATAAAATTTGTTCGCAGACCAAACAGATGTCACAAATCTTCTAGTTTATTTAATCGAGCCCCAACGTCAAGCAGTGTGCTTGTCCTTCGAGATAGATACACGGTTTGTGATGTGGTGCTCGTTTGTATAAACTATTTGGGATGTGAGATCGGTTTGATTTCATATCTTAAAAATTTCAAATTTAAAAAAATTATTTTCAAAATCAAATACTAATTTTTAAATTATTTATTTAAATTATATTAAAAATTCGCCGACAACTTCTGTAGGCGACCTCCTTTTCAAAATACAACTCAACCTAAAAATATGCCGACAATTTCTGGCGACTCCGCTGGGGACTAGTTCCTCTCTCCATTTTGATCAGAGGGTTTTGCTTTCATAAATCGGTAGTGAGTCCATGCCCCTAGTGGACCAAACTATTATACTTTCCATTGGAATACCCCGTTCATTTATGTCTTGAACGAGTATAGCCAACTCCTCTCGGATTTAGGAGCCACTATTTAGACACCCCTAAACGGAGAGGTTCCGAGATCATTTTAGCTCTTTTCTGAGGTAGGGTGGACCCCCAATAGGTGTTAGTTTAGGAGCGGTGCTTCGAGTCGAGAAGTCTTGCATAAGACTTTCTCTTCCTTTCCAATTCTGAATCGGATTCCTTACCTTCTCTACACCTTTGAATATTTCGTTCCTAATAAACAAATCCTCTAATGAACGACACTTTTATCAAATAACTCCTTTTTATAAATACATGAACAAAAATGTGTTTGGACTCTTTTCGATTCCTTTCTTTTTGTCTTGTTAAGAATAGGCATAACTTGGGACTGACAATCAGAATCTACCTTGCAGAAAATGTCTGCCCCAAAGCTGATTTTCTCCTTTACCAATGGACTTGACCTAGCTGTCTACAAGGAGGAGCTTCCTGACAATGGAATCATCAATTTCGGGCAAGGATTCGAGAATACAGATGTCAAGATCACTGACGTCACCCTTTTCACGCTTACAGACAAAGTGCCTAAAACTAAAAAACCTTTGATCGAGTTCAACCTCAAGTCAACTCAAGAATTCCCTCCCCTGCAAAGGGTTCCAGTTGAGAAGAGTACTGTTGTTGGCAGGAGGACTGTTGTTTCTACCCCCGCTGGTCAAGTCGTCTCTGCACCTACCCCGGCTTCCGCCAAACTATAGGGGAAGGAAATTCAAATTTGTGATGAGCATGTTACCATGGAGGGTATAGATCTCCATGCGAGATCTTCTATTTTTGAAATTGGGTCCAGCTCAAGGGTTCCACCCCTAACACAAACTCAGAGGAGAAACAGGAGTAGAAAGATTGCAAGGAAAGCCAGAGCTGCTGAAGTTGCTTTCTTGGAAGAGCTTCCTGAGTACACACCACTACCTGAGTACATACCATTGCCTGAGTATACACCGCTTTTGGAAGGAAGTAGATTCCATCCCCTCTCTGTCTCAACTAATGAGGAAAATGTCCGCAATATTGCTTCTACATTACCTCAACCCGCATACTATAGCAACAGCCGAAAGAAAAGGGCTAGGATTACACCATTTGCCTGACTGCAGACTGTGATAGAGAAGTTAGCAAAGAAAGAGAAATGTCCAGTATCAGAGATTTTAAGAAGGATAGGGCGGGTACCAGCCAGATCCCGTCTTGGGCCATGAGTAAAACCCGTGAGCGCGATAGAAAAGCCGAATAAGAAGATGAAAGTTAGTCCACCTATTGTTGTTTCAGTTTTACGGATCAGGAAGGATACCACTTTCCAGTATTCAGCCGACAGACCATCCAGTCCTAGGCCTTCTGCTGCTAGAAGGATGGTATGGCGTCCTACTACTGGCCAATTAAGACCGAAATAATGACCTGAAAAGGAAAGTCTCGTCAGGAGACTCGAGTCCGAAGAGAGCGCCACTGCGATGAAGGGGACTCCCAAGAAGGAAATCCAATAGCCATCGCATGATAACTACGAAACCATACGAAAAAGGCCATTGGAGGACGCTATGGAAAAGCTAAGAACCGACATTCAACGATTAGCAAGAGAAAGAGAAGAAAAGTTTGGAGATGAAGTCGACTCGTCGGAATTAATGGATGACGAATATGTGGAGATCAACATGGTTGAGACACGAGCATCGTCAGCTTCGCAAGGTGCTCCGACAGCTGCGGAAAGAGATGAGCCAGAAATGTTAAGAGCACAACTTCGAGAAAAAGATGATACAATCTCTCGAATAAAGAAAAGGATGGAAGAGATGGCTGCAGCCCTAGCCACTCTTCAGAGTCAGGTTCAACCTCCAAGAGAAACGCCTCCAGAAGTTATTCATATTACAGACGGAGGAAAAGAGATTACATCCGTTAACGGAGACGATCAACCGAAGATGGATTCTACTCAGAATATGATTCCAGAGAAGGACATCAAGAACATGGCGAGTACGAGCGAGTGCGAGAAGCCTTAGCACGATCTAAGAGCGGAGCATCTATTCGGACGGGTAGACCTTACCTCGAAGAATTTGATGCGGTACAATACCCAAAAGGCTTCGTACCACCTCTGTTCAAGACTTTTGATGGTACCGGAAACCCTCGACAGCATGTTGCACATTTTCGTGCTAGTTGTTGCAACGCAGGAGGAAGCGACGCCTTACTCTTCCGACAATTCGTCAGCAGCCTATCAGGGATCACCTTCGATTGGTACGCAGAGTTACCGAACGGTTCGGTAAAGACATTTTAAGAATTAGAGAACCTCTTGGTGAAACGGTTTGCCGGAGCTCAGCACCATATCACCATCGGTGATCTAGTGGTGGAGAAACAGAAACCGAATGAAGCTTTAGTGGACTACATAATTCGATGGAGAAATCTAAGCATGAAGTCTGAGCCACAACTACAAGAGCAGCATGCAGTCGGTATCTTGCTTAAAAGCATTCACGGCCCGATAGCACTTCTCCTTAAGGGATTTACGATTAAGACTTTCGATAAGTTGTTAAGTAAGGCCGGAAGCTTGCAAGAGGAAGCGAAACAGCTAAGTTTTGTCGATAAGACAGACAAACAGAAGCCTGTGAAGGCATTTGAAAAGAAATCCGGGATTGTCGTGGCAGTCGATAAGGGCAAGCAGCCAATGCAAATACAGCCGGAGCAGCCGCAGCCCAGCTATCAGCAACCTCAGCAGAACTACCAACAACCTCGACCGGGTTATCAGCCAACTCAACAACATGAGCAACCGCCTCGCCCGCAACGCACGTTAAAGGAGCTCATAAATAGAGAATATCCGTTCAAGAATGAAGCAGTGCCAAAGATTTTCCGCATTTTGATGAAGACTTCAGATTTTCAACTGCCAGAACCCAAGAAGCCGGAGGAAGTTAATAAGAAAGACCATCCCAACTACTGCCCTTACCACCGGATGCTTGGACATAAGATAGAGGATTTCATCACCTTCAAGAGTTGGCTTGACAACAATCTCCGAAAGGGGAACATAATGATTCCAAAGGAATACATGAAAGAACCGCAGAAAGGAAGTTCTGTCAATGTTATTTCAACGGATCCCATTATTCCGATAGACCCTTACACGACTGATGATGGATGGAGTACTGTCTGGACAAAATCATCGAAGAAAATTTTAGACCACATCCAGGCCGCTTCGGAGCATGCTTCAACTCAGAGTTTGAAACCTGTCAAGCCAGCGCTATCGCTTGCGATTGAAGAACCACCCCAGGAAGAAAAGATCATAGAAAAGAAGGAGATCGTAAAAGAAGAAAAGTCTGAGGCTCTTAAGGCTAAACTAGGGGCTGCTTATCCTAGGATGGTTGTTTCCGATTAGGGGGAAAAATTCCTTGAACCACTGACTCTGTATGATTATTTGCTCGCTCCGGCAGGATCTTATATTGATAAGAGTTATGGCGTTGGCTACGTTTTGACTGTTTCTAACGATTACGCAACTAACGACAACCAATCTAATCCGGATCTCGATTCCGATACAAATAACAATTCTCAAATCATACACAACCTCGACAATCACGATGACAAAGAAGACATTCACCAAGAAGGCTACAAAAGTTCAACAAGCAATGAATCTATTTGTGAATTTCAACGAGCTCCAATCACAATAGAGTTAGAGCTTTCAGATTCCGAAGCGACTCCAGAAGAACCTGTCATCACAGAAGTCAACTTAATGAGCGGAAGGGTTCTACCTCCGAGAATGGGTCCAAAAGACAAAGGAAAGCAGGTGGTTGTTCAGGAAGAATCAACCCCAGCAGAAGAATTGCCCATTCGGGAAGAAGCCGAGACATATGGTAACAAAGTGGACTATAACGTGTTAGCCCATCTTAGGAAACTACCGACCAAGCCGAGCATCTACGACGCTCTCATCTTATCAAAAGAGATGAGGGAAGCTCTGATCAAGGCCTTACTTGATCCAGAGATTTGTTTAGCTCAGACGGCCGGAGATTCCTTAGACGAGGTTTGCTCGTTAAAGGAATAGCGAGGTGTTACCTTCACGGATAGTGATCTACTACTTTGGACAGCCGATCACAACTGATCGTTGTACATTTCAGTCACAATCGAAAAGTTTATGCTCTCCAGAGTATTGGTGGATCCAAGAGCGTCAATCAACATAATGAATCTTCGGATGCTAGCATACTTGGAAATTGATGCTCGCGAGCTTGTAGCGGACAAGATGTTACTAAGAGGATTCAACCAGAAAGGAGAAAGAGCCCTTGGATCAATAACACTGTTGATGAAGACTAGTGACTTAGCAAAGACAACCACAAAATTCCACATAATTGATTCTGAGACATCGTTCAACGCTCTACTGGGCTGGCCGTGGATATATGAAAATCGGATGGTACCATCGTCTCTGCATCAGTGCATAAAATACTATGAAGGAGGAGAATAGTGCATTAAAGGTGATTTGCAACCTTTCTCCGTACATGAGATTGGAATCCATGAAGATGCAGCTTATTACATACCTCCGAAGAAAACAATCTTCTCCAAAAACACCGTGCCAAATGAAGCAAAAGAAATTCGAGACGATGAAGAACCTGAAGTTCTAGTCCAACAGTCACTCACCACTCCCTAATGGTGAGATGGTGAAGGTTTCTCCAGAACTCGCATCCGAGGTCGAGGCCGGGGATGAGGTCATGGAAGAGACACTGGGACAGTTGCACAGAAAAAATAGGTGATCAACGTTGATTGGGAGAACAGATCTGAGGAAGAAGAGAAAGTCAAGAAAGAAGCAGCTACAATAAACCGGAATAAACCACAATTCAAGATTTCTCTCGAAGATGAAAAGAACGAAGAATAAAAATCGATGTGCGAGAAGATTAACCACTATGTACACACTGTGACCCTGACCCCGATCCAGTCTAATAAGATCGAGAGTATGGTGGTCAAAGAAGTACATAGCAGCGATGCAAAGTCAATCAAATTTTACCGTGGCACTTCTTCTTCCAATACTGAAAACGATGTACAATTTGAAGATGTCACTTCTTCTGAATTAATGGAATTATCTTTTGAGTGGTACTCTCCCTGTGTTCAAAATTTAATTCAGCGTGGTGTCTTACCTCGACAATGGACAAAAGGTCAATCACAACACTTCGAAAAATTATGGAATAACGCCGGTCGGCCTCCCAATGCAAAGCATGGTCTCGGATTCGGTACAGTAGGATCAGTTGACGATACGAAATTTTGTTTGGTTGTCACTTATGAACCTAATGAAGACTGCTTGGAAACTACAGAAGATCTTGAAGATCTATAAATTGGAGACGCTCCACCAGAGTTCGAAGAAGAAATCAAATCTACAATAGACGAGTTAATGGAAGTTAACTTAGGTACTAGCGAAGAGCCTAGGCCAACCTTTGTTAGCTCCTTACTAAATAAAGAAGATTCCGAGGAAATAATCAAGCTAATAATGGAATTCAAGGACTGTTTTGCTTGGAGTTATGATAAAATGCTAGGATTAGCTCTAGAAGTCGCAGTTCACAGGCTAGGAGTGGATCCTACTTTTGTTCTAGTCAGACAAGCTTCCAGAAGAATGATTTTGAAAATTGAACAACAAGTCATAACTGAAGTTAAGAAGCTAATAGACGCTAAATTTGTCCGTGAATAACAATACCCGACTTTGCTAGCCAATGTGGTACCAGTCAGAAAGAAGAATGGTCAGATCAGAATCTGCGTGGATTTTAGAGATTTGAACAAAGCATGTCCGAATGATGAATTTCCACTACCAATTCCAGAGTTAATGATCGACATCGCTTCGACACATGAAATATTCTCTTTCATGGATGAATCTTCAGGATACAACCAGATAAAGATGGCACCAGAAGACGAAAAGCTCACGGTATTCAGAACACCAATCGAAGTGTATTGCTACACAGTAATGTCATTCGGACTAAAGAACGCAGGAGCAACATACCAAAGAGCAATGACAAAGATTTTTGATGATCTCATTCACAACCAAGTTGAGTGCTACGTGGATGATGTGGTCATCAAAAGCAAACTGAAGGAAGATCACCTGTATGATTTGAGAATTGTTTTCGAGCGACTAAGGCAATACAACCTTAAGATGAATCCCTTAAAATGCGCCTTCGGCGTCACCTCCGGGAAATTCTTAGGATTTGTTGTCTGACATCACGGAATCGAAATTGATCCGAAAAAGATTAAAGCTATCTTAGAAATGCCTCCTCCTAAAACCTTAAAACAGCTACGATCCTTTCAAGGGAAGTTGGCATATCTTCGACGCTTTATTTCGAACTTGTCAGGTAGGTGTCAGCCCTTCTCGACATTAGTTAAAAAGGACGCCAAATTCGTTTGGGAAGAGAAATGCCAACGGGCCTTCTAGGACATTAAGTAATACTTAATGACACCTCCTATCTTAGCAGCTCCAGTCTCGGGTAGACCGTTGATACTTTATACCGCGGCTGTAGACGACTCCCTTGGAGCCCTGCTATCCCAGGTCAATGATGTGGGAAAAGAAAATGCTCTCTACTACTTAAGCCGTCGTTGTATTCCGATGGAAGTAAAGTATCCTCCAATTGAGAAGCATTGTTTGGCCCTGATCTTTACCGCTCAAAAGCTCATGCATTACATGCTCTCTCATAAGGTCAACCTTATCTCGAAAGTTAATCCGTTTCAATATTTGATGACCTGTCCAACACTTTCTGGCAGGCTTGCCAGGTGGTCGATGATACTGTTGCAATTCGACATAACTTTTGTGCCTCTTCGTGCCATAAAGGGACAAGTCCTAGTAGACTTCCTTGCAGCACACCCTTTACCGGCAGAATCGCCTCTCAACGACGATTTTCCTGACGAGCAGATAATGAGCCTAGAAGACACTGATGATTGATGTTGGGAACTATACTTTGACGGAGCAGCCTCAACCCAAAAAGGCAAAGAATTGCAAGCGATAGTGCCCGGTAAGGCAGGAATCGGACTAATCTTTATAACACCGGAGCGGGGGATGTTAAGATTCTCCTACCACTTAACACATCCATGCACAAACAACGAGGCAGAATACGAAGCCCTCATAACAGGACTAGAACTGACCATTCAAATGGGAATAAAGGACATCAACATCTACAAAGATTCTCAGTTGATCATCCAACAGGTCGTCGGACAATATAGAATTTTAAAGCCAAGACTCGAGCAATACTTTAAGTATGCCATGAAACTGTTGGAACAAATTCCGAATATAACAATCTACAAGATCCCCAGAAGAGAAAATGCTCTCGCGGATGCGTTAGCTCGCCTTGCAAAAGAATTTGCCTGCTTACAAGATGAGTCAGTTGAAGTGTCAGTTCAAGGACGACAGGTCCTATCACAGCTCGATATGGATATGATACAGGAATCAGAAAAAGCAGAGGAATCAATTGCAGCAGTGACAGAAAACACAGAAGATTGGCGTCAACCGCTAATAGACTACCTACAAATAGGGAAATTACCAGATGATAAGTCATTAGCACCTCAAATCAAGAAAAGAACTCTGTCTTACGCATTAATAAACAATACATTATACAAAAGGTCTTTTGATCAGATGTGGTTAAGATGCCTGAGCGGGTCCGAGGCTCATGAAATTGTCAAAGAAGTGCATTCAGGACTTTGTGGTGCTCATCAGTCGGGTCTGAAAATGAAAATGAAAGTTAAAAGACTAGGGTACTACTGGCCCTCAATGATGACCGACTGTATGAAAGTCGCCAAGAGCTGTCACCAGTGCCAAGTGCATGGAGTGGTTCTACACCAACCTCTAAATGTGCTACATCCGAAAATTGTGTTGTGGCCATTTGAGTGTTGGGGCACAAATATAGTGGGTCCGATAGAACCTCCTTCTTCAAGAGGATATCGCTTCATCCTTGCAGCTACAGACTACTTTTCTAAATGGGTAGAAGCAGTTCCACTCAGAGAAGTAAAGGCACACCACGTGCTACAGTTTTTCAAAAATCAAGTTGTTTACCATTTCGGAGTACTGCGCAGAATCATTTCAGATAATGGGTCCGCATTCAGAAGCACAAAAATCAACAATTTTGTTAGAAGACATGGAATCGATTGGTGATACTCAACAATCTACAACCCAAGAGCAAATGGCTTGGCCGAGGCTTTTAATAAAACTCTCGTTCAAATTCTAAAGAAAACTTTGGACGACAACATGAGAAATTGGCACGAGAAGTTGTTAGAAGCCTTATAGGCCTACAGGATGACTTTTAGGACTCCTACTCAGTCTACGCCTTACACTTTAGTGTACGGGTCCGAGGCAGTTTTACCTTTGGAGGTTCAACTTCCATCACTCAGGATTGCAGTTGCAAATAAAATTAATACAGAAGAAAATGTCAAATTACGACTGGAAGAACTGGAAAACTTGGAAGGGAAAAGACTTGCAGCGCAACAAAATTTGGAACTGTACCAAGCTAAGATGATCCAGGCCCATGATAAACTGGTCCGCCCAAAAAATTTCAATGTTGGTGACTTAGTTCTTGTTCTTAGAAGACCTATTCTTGCACATCGCAAGATAGGAGGCAAATTTGAACTGACTTGGGAAGGGCTGTTTGTGGTCGAGGCAATCTACTCAGGAGGCTCCTACCAACTTGTAAATTGCCAAGGTGAACGACAAATGCTTCCAATCAATGGACGATATTTGAAGAAGTATTACGCAACCTGATGTTTCAAAGGAATGAATTCTCATCCCTAGAAACACGGGTGAAGTAACCACTTGTGACTGGGTCCGAACCCAAAAACATGAGAAAATGAAAAAAAAAATCATTAACAAAAAAATGTGTGCTAAAAATGAAATATGTGAAATCATAATAAGTTTTACCCTTCCTTTCAAATCAAATCTTATTCCTGGTCTTTCCTCATCTTTTCCTACTTTCATTAAAAGAAATTAAAATTAAAATAAGTGAATAAGAATCTTCAGTGATAAATACTTTCTTAATGTTCTTGTTCTTCGTACAGCCCCTGATCCTTTCCTTGTCTTCTTCGCAGGGAAATGTCGAACATTCGGTTGGTCCTAAACTTTAAAAATGGCATGAGTCTCGCACTCGATGAAAAGAGGGTGAAGGATGGAGCAGTGATAGAAATTGATTCTGACTTCATACCAGCCAGCCTACAGTATGAAGAAAATGATTGGGTCCCAGTGGACCGGGAAGAGCTTCATAGCCAGACAGTGATGAAGATGGGTGGCCCAAGCCACCAATCCAGCAAAAAGAAAAGAAAGACAAACACCTAGAAAAGCAAGAAAATAGAGTCAGTAGTTGCCACGGCAGAGGGCAGGCTCGTCAGCGCCGCACCCGCAGAAATTCAAGAAGTGAGAAGAGCTACGCTCACCGCTACTCAAAGAAGGAATAAGAATCACCGTATCCGCAAGATGTTGACTAAACTAGCAGCAGATCAACACGAGGAAACAACCACCTTCGCCGACACACACATTTCAAAGATACCGGTTCATCAGGAACCTGAAAAGAGAGAACAAGCTCCGAGAACAACAGAAAGGATAAGGGAAACTCTGAGAAGATCAGAGGCAAAGAGATCACCTCGATGCCAGATAAAGATACCATATCTGAAGAACCTTATTGCTGAAGCAACCCCGGAGGATGTCTTGATAGAGACAATCCCCGAGGAGCCAAGGTATGCGGGAGAACGTGACGGGATTGAGCCATACATCCTGCAATACGTTACTAGGCCTCGTCACTTGCAGATCATCCCAGAATATGAACTAGAAAGAATGCGGAATTTTAAGAAGAAGACTTTCGAATACTTTGAAAGGATTAGAGGCAAAAGAATCAATATTTTGGAAGGCCTCGAGTTACACACAGGTGTATTCTCAGAGTACGAGCAATAGCAGATTGTGGATTGCATCTTCGAACTTCAGAAAATGTGTCGAGCAGGTCGTCTGAGAGAAAAGACTTATTCGAAACCCCAGAAATGGATGCCAGGGAAAAGAAGAGTTACAATACAATGCGGATGTTGCTATAATTTCGTAGAGGACAGAAAAGGAAATCCATCAGGGATACTCCGTCACGGTGAGGTGGATCCAATGCCGAGGATAATTAAAAAATTGTGAAAAGAATGATAACGTGGAGGGTACTGTCAGCAAATTGCATACCCAACAGTTGCATCATCAACATTTATCAGAAGGGCGACCGCATACCTCCACATATAGACCACCATGACTTTGTCGGACCTTTCGCACGAGCTTCGTTCGTCAACAAATGACATATCATGTTCGGATCCGACCTCCGGATAACGAGCCCGGTAAGTTCCGAGGGCCGGTGGGGATACCACTTCCGGTAGGTTCCGTCATGATATTACAAGGAAATGGAGCAGACATCGCAAAACATTGTGTACCGGGAGTAACAGTGGAGCGGATCTCCTTCACTTTTAGAAGGATAGACGATAGAAAGGCACCTTACCACTTCCAGCCAGATCCAGAATTGGAGAGTCTCCGGCCCTACGAGCTGTGAGTTACACGGGGAATAACACACCTCCAATGCATATCCATGCGGCATTCCTGCCAAGGATGGCTTGGAAGGTGATGTTATTGACCGTGTATCTCATTATTCAGGCATGGATTTTTAACAGATACTTTTTAGATGGATCAACAAGAATCATACATAGTCCGTTTTGAGTCATGGATTGTATGAGAAATAATTCAGATCGAGTTGTATGATGTATCTTCAACAAGATTGGAATGAAAGTGATCATGTCACATTTTGCCTTCACCTCTTATTGTGCAAATTGAACTGGGAAACACCATTAAAGTTAAATGAACTTCGAACAAAGAACAGAAAAGAAAAGGAAAATAAATAAGAACTCTCTTCCATAAAAATCCAAACATTAAAAGGAACTTCAAATCCACATGAACACCCAATAAACAACAATAAAAAAATGGGATCGTTAAAGGACAAACAAAATAAATCTAAAGCTCAAATTGAATTCCAGTTTAAATCCATCTTTTCAAATCCTCCAATCCTTCATCAAATCAAGATCTATTCCAGACCTCCTTCGAAACCCTCTCTCGGGATGATTTCAGAATCACGAAGAATTTTCAATTTGATTCGGATGGCATGGGTTCGTACCCTTCGCCGAGTAATCAGACTTTGATTGATTCCCATGGGATATGGAACACTTTCATATCTCATCTCGATCTCCCGCTAAATCCAAATCTCCACAATACATTTCAATTCAAAATTTCCGAGACTGGTACCTAAATTCCAGTTCTCATTCCGAGATTGATACCTAAATTTCGATTCTCATCTGAATTGATACCTAAATTTCAATTCAAAATTTCCGAGACTGGTACCTAAATTCCAGTTCTCATTCCGAGATCAATTTCGATTCTCATCCGAATTGATACCTAAATTTCAATTCAAAATTTTCGAGACTCGGTACCTAAATTCCAGCTTCTCATTCCGAGATCGATACCTAAATTTCGATTCTCATCCGAATTGATACCTAAATTTCAATTCAAAATTTCCGAGACTGGTACCTAAATTCCAGTTCTCATTTCGAGATCGATACCTAAATTTTGATTCTCATCCAAATTGATACCTAAATTTCAATTCAAAATTTTCGAGACTGGTACCTAAATTCCAGTTCTCATTCCGAGATCGATACCTAAATTTCGATTCTCATCCGAATTGATACCTAAATTTCAATTCAAAATTTCTGAGACTGGTACCTAAATTCCAGTTCCCATTCTAAGATCGATACCTAAATTTTGATACTCATCCGAATTGATACCTAAATTTCAATTCAAAATTTCTGAGACTGGTACCTAAATTCTAGCTCTCACTTCGAGGTCGGTACCTAAATTCCGACTCTCTTTCTGAGATCGATACCTAAATTTCGATTCTCTTTCGAATTGATACCTAAATTTCAATTCTAAACTTCCTAGACTGGTACCTAAATTCCAGCTCTCATTTCAAGACTAGTACCTAAATTCTAGTTCTCATTCCGAGATCAGTACCTAAATTCTGATTCTCATCCTTTTCGAGGTCGATACCTAAATTTCAACTTCTTTCGAGAATGATACTTAAATTTCAATTCTCATCCCTTTCGAGATCATTACCTAAATTCTGATTCTCATCCTTTTCAATCGACACTTAAACTCCGATTCTCATTCCGAGGCTGGTACCTAAACTCCAGTTTTCTTTGCAATCCCGAGATTGGAACCTAGGTTTCAATTCTCATTTCAAATTCAAAATTTTCTCAAACTGATTTTAAATCAAACTTCAATATAAATTAAAACTCAAAATCTAAACTTACACATCAAAACTTGAACATGAAATGAAACGGAATCTAAATCGAATTCCCGGATCTTGTGATTTGGAGTTCACCTCCTTTTCCATTCCCGCCGAGAGTTCGGGAATCTCCGATCTTGGAAATATACCTGATACCCCCCAGCGGAAATTCTTCTACTTCGTCCTAAGTTTGTCAGTTGGACATCTGTGTTGGTTTTGTTGATCTTTTCGGTCAACGCTAATACGCGCGGTGTGCTTGGTTAGCATACCACGCCTATTGGGGGTACATTTGTTGACCTCATTTTTGATGAGGTCTTTTCTTCTCTCTTTAGTACTTAGGATCTAGCCTTAGGCTTTTCCTTTGACTATCTTAGAGGACTAGAAGTAGAACCCACCCTTTAGAAGTCCAAACACCTCTTGACTCCCTGCAAACCCAACAAGCTTGATTGTAGACCCCTAATCACCTAGAGGGTTGAAATCAAATGTGAAGGTTTAAAGGATGAGTTCCCTTATAGGACTCTTTGGCCTTAGGACCACCCTGGGTGGCTTGGTCTGGTAAGGGTTGACTTACACACTCACTACACTCATACTCTACACTCTCACACACAATCCAAATCCTAAAACCACACCCATACCCAACTTGACTCCCTGACTCATGTAGGTAATTCATATAGATGGACCTTAACCCCTAAGCCCTTGGTTAAGAGGGTTAGGAACAACATAGTGAATGCGTCAAATGAGTCCTCTCATGGCTCATATAGGCTTAATATGACTTCATGGCTCAACCAAAGTGCTTCCATTTCACTTATATTTGATCAATCTTCATTTTTCCAAAATTTCAATTTTTGACCCCGGGGACCCTACACCTATCAAACCTACCAAAAGCCCATAAAATTGCCCAAATCCTCCAAAATTTCCAAATCACCCAAAATTCCCTAAAATTAACCTTGAACATTTCCTCACCAATCAAATTGATCATCAGTAGCCAAAAATACCAAAAATTTCATAAGTATCCCCCAATACCCTCCAAATTACCAAAATGCCCCTCTTGATCCAAAAATACAAAAATTCAGAAAATTACCAAAAAATTCCAGAAAATCCCAAATAGTCCCAATTTCATATTGTCCAACTACACCATGGGCCAATTTTGTCAATTTACCCCACTTTTAACCAAACCCCCAATTTGGCCCATTCTTAACCTAAGTGAACCCAATGTCAAACCAAGCCTACCCAATTGACCCCAATTTTGGTCAAATTCAATTATAAACTTCAATTCAATATCCACAATATCAATCTAGACCAAATCCAAGTCCAATTTGATTGACATTTGAATCCAATTTCACTTTTGACCTTAAAGCCCAATTTGGACCTATGACCCGAACTTAGCCCAAACCAAACCAATTCAACTCCAATTAACCCCAAACCTTTTCTAAACTTTCCCTAACATCCCCACAAACAAAACACTAACATGATTTGCCCAAAATTTGGACTCAAACCTCACCCAAATCAACCCAAAACCAAAAAGCCCAATTTTGACCTAAACCCAAACCTAACCCAAATAAGCCCAAGTCCCAAACCAAAACCCAACCAAAGTTGAAACGTCTTTAAAACACCCCCACAAACATTTTTCAACATTAATTTTACATCAATATCAACCTTAGCCCAACATTGGCCCAAGTTAGCCCAATTTGACCTACATTGGCCCATTTACCAAATGAACTCAAATTCAACCTAATTCAATTCCAAACTACCTCAAATTTGATTCAAATCATTCAAGACACATCCTTAAACTAAACTCAACATTTATTTGACATGGCCCTTTGCAAAATTTTTCATCTAAAAGCCCATTGTTAAACATAAAGGCCCACTCCCTTAAACCTTCCTAAAAGCCTACTTCCACAAAATTCAAAGGCCCAAAACCCATCCTAAAGCCCACATTACAATCACATCTCATCCTCACTTAATTGATATCATTACCTATGTGCTAAACCTGTCATGAAAATCAAACCAAAATGGTATTATGCCAAATCCAATCAAATAACCCCAAAATTTCCAAAAAAATTCCTAAAGCCCTTTTCCATGAAAGTTGACCAAACTCTTGCCAAGCCATATGTGAGCCAAAGATAAGCCATGTACAAGTCTTATGAAGCCATGGGATGTTTGACATGTGACCAACCCATTAATGGCAAAAGGGGGGTCCTCTTTCTTAAACCTTCATTAAGCCTTTTAACCCCTTCCATGCTACACACTAAACCAAGATTAGCCACATCACTTTGGATGGGGACTTCACCACCCCTTTCTAGCTGATGCAAATGATCCTCCCTCAGCCCAAATCAGTCATGGGGAGGTGAACCAAGCCCATTTCCATGGGTTGACCAAACCAAGTGCAAAATAGCCATGCCCCCATTCCATTTTGATCTAACCCCTTTACACATGGCAAAGCTCAATTTCTTTCACAAAACCCCAGCCCTGACCCACCTGAACCTGAGGGTGACCCTTGCATGCCGGCCAGCCACCTAGGCTACCGGAAAACACAATGGTCAAGACCTTGGGAAGAGCCAAAATTTTAAATTCCACCTTGCTGAGCTGCCCCACTCCAAATGGCCATTGCAGCTGTTCTTCTCCTCACCAGAGCAACTGATCCCAACCCTTAAACCCCCCTGGGAGGCCCTCCAGCCTCTCCTATTTAAACATCTCCTCTCTCGGCCATGGAAGAGGTGTTGAAACAAACCTTAAGGAAACTCTGCCAAAATCATTCCAGACTCTTCCCCACACCTGGAGAACTTGAACCCCACTGAAATCCCCCCGCCATTTCCCTCTCGCGAGCTCAATTTCGTAGTCGAAATCTAAGCCCAAAACCAGGACACTTCACCACGATGAGTCAATCCTCAAATTGATTGACTCTACACCTTCACCGTACCAAGAGGAGAAGTTTCCCAGCAAAAGTCCCCTCACCGAGCCAGCCATTGCTTCCAGCCTCCAAGCTTTGTGATCGGTTGTGGTCACTTTTGTACCTGAGCAATTCACTGAGCCAAGGGACTTCATCTGGAGCTTGCTTGGACCCCATCGAAGGTGACATAGCCCTCAGATTGAAGCTTCACTTCTTTGAGCAAAGGTATGAGCTCTCTCCTTCTCCCGAGCTTTTGGAGATTCTCCATTTAATTTGAGTCAATTTCAATGCATGTTTACCATATGGTTGTGTTCGTCTCTTCAAGACGAATCCATAAAGCATAAGAACACAAAAATCCGTTGAGAATCGAGTGAGAAATTAGGGTTAGAAGGTCGACGGTCAGGGGTTCACACCAGTTGTAGACGATGACTGGGAGCCGTTGGATCGCACGTGTATCGGATGGATGGCCAGGATTTCACCGGACGGAGCAACGGGACATGAACCGCGGGCTGCGTTGCATCCCAGTCAGATGGCTGCGCCGAATCAAAAGGCGACGCGTGGAGCTTCGGAGGCGCTGAGGTTCAGTCAGCGCCGCGTGGATAAGTAGGAAAATAGGGTATTTTTTATTTATTTAATTACCAGAACCTCAAAAATTAATAACTTTGTGTAGAAAAATCCTAAAAATAAAATAAAAATACCCACTTGCTCAGTGAACAGAGGAGAATAATGTGGAAAAGAAATCAAGTAATTTCATTAAGTATTTTATTTTTAATGATTTATTTACTCTCTGCATTGTTTTAATTCTCCATTTGCATAGGCAATTCATCATGGCATGAGACCATAGGGCTTTTGAAGCCTCTGAACTTAGGAACATTCCCTGAATTTTCCAAGGTTAGAGCCCATCCCTATGAGAAGTTATTGATTTCCAAAGTTCATATTACTGTTTTGAGTATTTTAATTCCAATAATTAGCATGTTGAGAAATAAATTCTAGGAAAATTTGGTGATGTTTCTTATGACCAGAGGAACCTAGGAAAAATAAGTTTTGAGTTAATTCACTTGGAACAACCCTAATCGGCCTAAATACGCAAAATTGAACTTTAATTAATTAGGGTTAACCACACATCAAATTAACTTAAAAACAATTCTCCACTGTCCTCTAGGGATAAGAGAACACCATATAAAAATTTGAAACTAATTGGACTTGATTAACCCCACCAAATGGGTTGATTAAGCCTCTTAAGCAAAAATTGGTAAAATTAATCTTTAAAAATTCATAACTCACAAAATACTTTTCAAAAATTCACAAAAATAGTTTTGGAGCTTCTCTGATATCAGAGCAACTTAGGAAAATTAAAATTATAATTTTCTAAAAAAGTTAATTTTTATCAAAATTTTAATATTTTTAATAATTAAAAAAAATAATAAAAATCATAAAAATATTAAAAATCACCAAAATATCACATTTTGAATTCTTATCATTTAGGAACAAACCAAATATGTTTATTAAGTCCCTAGGGTAAGATATTGAATTTTAAAGGCTTAATGTAATTTTTAATATTAAAAAATGTATTTTCCAACCTTTTCACTAAAATAATTGTAATAAATAAAAAAAATCAGAAAAATACAAAACTTGTTTCTCTGAACTCCTTGAGGTCAGAGAGATCTAAGAAAACTATAAAATCTACTTTTCAACATTAATTTTATTTTAAAATTAATTAATGCTCCAAAATTCAAAATAATTATAATAAATAAAATATAATTCAAAAAATCACTAAAATTGGTCCAAATGGTCCTCTAGTCATTAGGAATATCTCATAATTTTTTTAAGGACAGAAACATTTCCTTGGCCATGTTATTGAATTTTCCTTGAAAACCCCTATTTTCCATTAAAAATAATTACATAAATAAATTAAATACAGAAAAATCATATTTTCTCCTCTAATGTCTTAATTCGCATGTGAGTAAGGTTGCATAAAAATTTCAAGTTCATTTGAGCTTAATTTTGTGAGTTATAGAATTATTAAGCTTGAAGGGCAAAATGGTAATTAAAAATTTCAACATTTAATTAAAATTTTAGGATTAATCAAAGGGGAGGGTAAAATATTTGATTTTAAACTGATTTTGGATGATTAAAACTTAAATGATTAAGGGTAGAAATCTACTAATCATTTCAAAAATAATTAAAATAAAACTTTAATTAATTAATTAATTGAAATTTTTGAAGAATAATAGAAATTGGAATTATTAAAGTAGGGATATTATTTAAGAAGATACTTATTCTTTAATTTGAAAATCCCTAAATAGATCACTTCAATAATACTTAAGTCTTAATAAAAAAAATTTAAAAGAATAATCTCAATTAAATTAAAATTGAAATTAAATTAAAATCAAATTAAATTAAAATTGAAATTAAATTAAAATCAAATTAAATTAAATTAAAAGAAAAATAAATAGAGATCAAATTAAGTTAAATTAAATCAAATTAAATTAAATTAAATTAAATTAAATTAAATTAAAATTGAAATTAAATTTAATCAAATTAATTTAAATTAAATTAAACCAAATTAAAAATTAAATTAAATTAAATTAAATTAAATTAAAATTAAATTAAATTAAGATTAAATTAAATTAAATTAAATTAAACTAAATCAAAATAAAGTTAAATTAAATTAAATTAAATTAAATCAAATCAAATTAAAATAAAATAAAATAAAATTGAATTAAATTAAATTAAAATCATTTAATAATAAACCTAAATGAAATCATTAAGAATTGAATCTAAAATGACTCGAACACTATTCCAAACTTAAACTAACTTTTTGTAATTAAGTCAAAATTCAAATTAAATCATTAAGTTTAAATCATTAAAATACTTAATAATTTGATTTACCCTTTTAAAGCTCTTATTGTTATAACTCTTAAATGAGGTATCAAGTGAAGCGTTACTTCACTTATAGGATATTCAAATGTCCTAGTTCACTGAGCAAGAGAACAAAACTTAAACTCTTGGATGATTAATTCACTTGTACAATTGAATTCTCTTGGACTTAAAATGATCCTAGAAATATTGAAAAGATGTTTAAGACTCGTCTTAAGCACTTCCTCAATATGATAGGATGTTTATAAGAACAATTGAATTTAATTGTTTCTTTGATGAAGAAAATCGTCCTTAAACATAAACACAAGAACCTAGACGTCATAGGAGATGACTAGCCATAGGATTTGGACTTTGGTAGACAACCAAAACCTTTCCCTTAGCTTTACCTAGGTACTTGTTCGAATATTTAAATGCCTTAACATGTGTTTTAAGTGCAGCTTGGGATGACGGGAAGACCCTCCAGGTACTTATTTTGTTGCAATTTACTTTATTGCAATTTACTTACATGCACTGTACTTTACTTTTCTTGCATGATAAACAACTGTTGCATGAAAACCAAAACCTTTAGGATAGTCCCTGAACTAAAACCAAAATTAAATTAAAAATCATTACAAGATAAAATTCACCGCCACAACATTTCAAAATATTAAAACAACTCAAAACTTAATCACAAACAGAACAACAAAACTACAATTGCAACTAAATTAAAACGTCTCGTTGAATGATCGGGAATACCTCGGATGATGTAACCCACGTGTTGCTAACGAGATTTCCCAAGGTCTAAATGAAAGTGTGGAACTCATTTAGTTAGGTTTAGCAAATTCATCTGGACTAAGTGAATTCAATGAAAATAACGATGCCGGGATGACGGAACCGTGAGATCTTAATCGGTTCTGTTTAATCAACTTTAAGATTTGTTTTAATTAAAACATTAAAAACACTTGGATTTTAAGATTTTCTCTAAACCAAAACACTTCTCTCATCTCCTGATTTATGAATTCTAAAACTAAACCTCTCGCAACAACCGGGAGCTCTGAGCATGGTGGGCAGCGACGACCATCGTCATCGAGCAAAATCCGAGTCTACTTCAAGCAAAACTTTCTTAGAATTAAATAACCAAGCCATAGGATTTTGAGGTAGTTTGCCTAGTGCAACATAAATTCTCAACTTTTTGTTAGGCATTTGCATAATCATGTTATGCAAATTAAGCCCTAACCGGTCTTAGGACTCCGAGGTAGTCCTTTGGTACGACATAAACCCTCACATCTTCGAGGTTATTTGTATGATTATGTCATACTAATATAAGTCCTAATTAATTAAAATTGGCAGGATGGAAACATTAAGTAAATTTCCAAATTGAAGCCAAACAATTGAATAGTTTGGGAAGTTGCCAAGATTCTTCTTAGATCTTCAGCTTCTCCTACTTTTCTTCCTTTGAACTCCTGAAATTAACTGTTCCAAATTTTATCTATTCCCAATTGAAACTCCAAAATTCAACCCTTGGAAAACCTTAAGCTTTGAAATTCTTGAGAGCAAAACCACTGATCATTATCGAGAGTTTTCTTAAATGATTCACTTCATTTAAGGTGTAATTAACTATAGGGGCTTGCCCTTATAGGGAATTTTAAGAACCCAGGTAATATAAACCCTGCTTAATTCCTTTATATTAAGCAGGAGAACTTGTCGGCTTATAAAATTGGTTCGCAGACCGAACAGATGTCATAAATATTCTAGTTTATTTAATCGAGCCCCATCGTCAAGCAGTGTGTTTGTCCTTCGAGATAAATACACGGTTTGTGATGTGGTGCTCGTTTATATAAACTATTTGGGATGTGAGATCGGTTTGATTTTGATATCTTAAAATTTTCAAATTTAAAAAAATTATTTTCAAAATCAAATACTACTTTTCAAATTATTTATTTAAATTAAATTAAAAATTCGCCGACAACTTCTGTAGGTGACCTCCTTTTCAAAATACAACTCAACCTAAAAATATGCCGACATGCAATTGAATATAATGAGCAAAAAAATTTACAAAAACCTTTAAGAGAGTATTCTAACCCTACAAGTTATGAAATTCATTTAAGTATACAAGTCCCTACTGTAGCTGCAAACTCATTTAAACTTAAACCTGCTATTATACACTTAAACCTGCTATTATACAAATGGTGCAAAATAATCAATTTGGGGGTTCACCAAATGATAATCCAATTTTACATCTTGTAGGTTTTTAGAACTCTGTGCTACTTCCAAATGTGACGGCGTATTAGATGATGCTATAAGACATAGACTATCTTCCTTTTTCTTTAAAGGATAAAGCTAAGAAGTGATTAAATTCATTAGCTACATGATCTATTAAAACTTGGGGAGAAATGACACAAAAATTTCTGGCCAAATATTTTCCTCCTTCTACAACTGCTAAATTTAGAAACGATATAACTTCGCTTTCCCACTATGAGGGAGAAACATTTTATGAAGCTTGGGAATGATTTAAAGAACTCCTTAGGAAGTGTCCTCACCCTGCATTACCAGATTGGTTAATTTTTCAAACTTTTTGTATTGGATTAGTAGGTTCCCTTAGATTTATAATTGATGTTGTTGTTAGAGGATCTTTAATGGCAAAATCATTTGATGAAGCTTATGCTTTAATTGAATAAATGACAACTAATAACTTTCAATGACCTGAAAGATTAAATCCTAAAAGAGTGGCTAATATTCATGATAATGATGCCTTTTCTATTTTAGCTTCTCAAGTAGCAGCAAAATCTAAGGAATTGGATAACTATGCAATGAATCTGTCCCAAATACCTCAAGTGAATAGTGAAAATTTAGGAAATATGAATGATTCTCCATCTTTAGAAGCATTACAAGCCATAGCTAGCAAAACTAATAACCTAGTTTTTAATTACCATAATCCATGTTGGAAGAATCACCCAAATTTTAACTCGAATACTAAAAATGCTCAATGGGGAAGTAATCAGATAAACCCAACTGGAAGTTGGAATAATCAAGGAAAGTCCAACTATTGACCTCCTTATCCTCCTAATTTTAATTAGCAATTTAAGAAAAAAGAAATTGTCCATAGAAGAATTAATTTTAGAAATGGGTAATTTTTTAAAAGTCAAAATGCGGCAATAAGAAATATTGAGAATCAAATGGGACAAATTGCTAATGTATTTAGTAATAGACCTCAAGGAACACTCCCTAGTAATGTGAAATTAAATCCTAATGTTAATGTGCAAGAATAAATTAAAGCTATTCAACTAAGAAGTGAAAAGGGATTAAAGGAAAGAACTCAAAATAAAGTTGAAAATGAGAAAGAGATGGAAGAAATAGAAAAACCTAGAGAAATTGATTCTAGAAAAGAAGAGAAATTTATTTCTCCAAAAATAAATGAAGTAGAAAGAATACTACCTAATTTTCCTCAAAGACTTAGATAAAAGAAGCTTGATCAACAATTTTCAAAATTTTTTGAAATATTAAAAAAGCATACAATCAACATGTCATTTTCTGAAGCTTTGGAACAAATGCCTAGTTATGCTAAATTCATGAAAGATATATTTAAGAAAAAGAAATTAGAAGCTTATGAAACTGTTGCATTGAGTGAAAAATGCAGTGTAATAATTCAGAAAAAGCTTCCGTATAAGCTTAAAGATCATGGATGTTTCACTATACCATGTACTAATGGAGAAAAATTTTATGGTAAGACCTTATGTGATTTAGGAGCTAGCATTAATCTCATGCTTTTATCCATCTTTCGAATGTTAGATTTGGGAGAGATTTCTCCTACTACTATAGCCCTGCAATTGGCTGATCGATTGATTACTTATCCTGAAGGAGTTATAGAAGATGTATTAGTTAAAATGGATAAATTTATCTTCCCTGTAGAATATATTGTACTTAATATGGGAGAAAATAAAGAGATTCCTATTATTTTAGGAAGACCTTTTTTTACTACTCATCGATCTATGATTGATGTGCAAAAATGGGAGTTAACCATGAGAGTTAATGATCAGAAAATAACATTTAATGTTCCTAAATCTATGAGGTATCCTGTTAACGAAAAGTGTTATAGGAAGGCTATTTTTTAATACATAATAGCTAAGCATTATCAAGAAAAGTGTGAAGTTATTTCGGAGGAAAAAGATGAAGAGTGAAACGATCACGAAGAAATACAAGATATAAATAAAAGTGATTCTGAAAATTGTAATTATATTCATGAAAATTGGGAAGTTTTAAATACTACTGAAAATAGTGAATCTATAATACTTTCAATTGAAAAGGCTCCTAAACCTGAATTAAAAGTTTTATCTACTCTTTTAAAGTATGCTTTCATAGGGAATTCATCTACATTACTTGTAATGCTATCTTTTAAATTAACTAAAGATCAGGAAAATAAATTAATATAAACTTTAAAAAATTATAAAAAAGCATTTGGTTGGACAGTAGTAGATATAAAAAGAATAAGCCCTCCAATCTGTATGCATCAAATTCTAATGTAAGAAGATTATAAACCAAGTGTTGAACCTCAAAGAAGATTAAATCCAATAATGAAAGAGGTAGTAAAGAAAGAAATTTTAAAATGGATAGATTCAGGAATTATTTATCCTATATGTGATAGTTCTTGGGTTAGTCCAATTCATTGTATTCCAAAAAATGGGGGAGTTACTGTTGTTATAAATGAAAATAATGAATTAATTCAAACAAGACAAGACACTGGGTGGCAGATTTGTATCGATCATAGAAAATTAAGTATTGTTACTAGAAAGGATCATTTTCATTTATGTTTCTTAGATCAAATGTCAGATAGATTAGCTGGACACTCATATTTTTTCTTTATGGATGGATATTCTGGCTAGCATCAAATTCTGATAACTCCTGAAGATCAAAAAATACTACATTTAGTAGTCCTTATGTAACTTTTGCTTTTAGAAGTATGCCTTTTAGGTTATGTAATGCACCTGCAACTTTCTAGAGATATATGATGTCTACTTTCTGTGATTTAATTAAGTAAGAAACTGAAATTTTTATAGATGATTTTTCCATGTTTGGAAACACTTTTAATTATTGATCGGATCATTTAATTAAAGTATTAAAATGTTGTGAACAAAATACTTTGGTTCTTGATCACTGAAAATTTTATTAAGAAATTCATACCTATTTTTGATGAAATTGCACTTTAAAGAAAGTTATTCTCTTTATTTTGTTGCAGGAATGGAGAATTTAGGTGATAAAAGCAAAAATCATAAAAATGAGCGGATTTGGAGCAAAAAGGAAGAAAATAATGCAATTTGTGCTAAGTCGCCGACGGCGAGATCTAACCCGCCGACGGCGAGGTTACGAGAAGAAAATTCTGAAGAATTTATAATTGTCTCGTTGACAGCGAGCCTGATCCCGCCGACAGCGAGATAGCACGGTTTGAAGATCTTCTAGAAGACTCGCCGACAGCGAGGTAGTTCGTCGCCGACGGTGAGCTAGTTCAAATGGCGCAGATACATTGAACCTGGACACTTTTTGAAGGGATGCTTACACACCTCTTGGTCATTTGCTCACCTCTATATATAGAAGCCGAAATTCAGCTTCTATGCGTTAATTTTTTCTAAGTGTATTAGTTGTGTGCAGTTTTTGTGTGTTATAAGTAAGTCTTTACTGAGTCTTTAGTGAGTTAGTGAGTTTTTAGTGAGTCTTGCATGCATCGGAAGGAAGAGTCAAAGGAACTGCTAGGAGTCCGCTTGGGATAAATTGAGATAAGTATTTGTATTTATTGTTTTTAACTTTGAATGAAATCCATGCTTAGTTTAGTCAACATGCATTCCGAGTAGTTTATTAGTCTTTCTCCTCGTTATGAAATTAAGTGACTTGATGAACTAAAAATAGAAGTATTTTTATATATATTAATAAATTGTGATAATTTTTACTTAAAACTTAATTTACTTTCAACCGGCCATTCGATTTGTTAAAATATGTCGATTATCAACTATAGTAAAAATTACATCCGATATTCGTGGAATTCAAAAGCCTTGGAAGGAGGGTGCAAATAAATAGGGAAATAATATCATCGGGCGTAGAATTGAGCATTTTAGTGTGACGGACTAAAATATTCAATTCGGTCCTATTGTTCGAGAGCCGAAGTGTAGATGTTAGCCCTCGGGCGAGGGGAACGTGGGAGCTCGAAGTGGCAATCGGTATCCTCCCGACTCTAGCCGCGGATTCGTAATCAAACATAGGATTAGTCAATATTCTTTACATCTGGACCAAAGGATAAAGAATAGGAATGCTCCTATTTGTCACAATACCTTAAAATTATCTATTTAAATTCATCAATCACTTAAATTTCTAAACAAGGGGAAAGATACTTTTTCTGAATAGTTAAGACTTATTTAGCAATTAGTTTAATTTCCTGCACTTTCAATTCGTATTAATTTTCTACTTAGTTAATTTACCTAATTGAAATACTTAGTTTACTTTATTGCGCTTAAATTCGAATTCCAAATTTTCGTATATTATTATTATTATTATTATTATTATTATTATTATTATTATTTTAAAATTAGTCGTTATTTAATTTTATCTTTCCCTGTGGGATCGATAACTAGGACTCCACTAGAGCCCTGTATTACTTGATATGATACGTATACTTGCGGAGCATCCACAACATAAACAATTACAATTCTATACATATAATATAGCAGGGTCAAGTTTTTGGCGTCGTTACAATTAAATTAAAAAAATCATAATATAAAATTGTGGGTCAAGTTTTTGGCACCGTTGCCGGGGAAAGTAAGAAAAATTTACTAGAGTAACGAACTATTTTAAAATAATCATAATAAATAAATTTAATATCTATTCTAAAATTGTATGCGCAAATTTGGAAACGAAAATTTAATACCTTATGATTCTGAATTAGAGCGTACAATTAAAAGAATTAGAAAACAAAAGAAACAAATTATAAATTTAACACAAATGACGAATATTCCTGAAATTCAAAATATGAACCAACAAAGACCATTAAGAGATTATGCCAACCCTACATGAGATGAAATTCATTTAACTATTTAAAACCCTGATGTAGCTGCTAATTCATTCGAACTTAAACCCGCAATTATCCAAATGGTACAAAACAATCAATTTAGTGGTTCACCTATCGAAGATCCTAACTTACAACTTGCTAGTTTTCTAGAACTTTGTGCTACTTTTAAATATCAAGGAGTATCCGACAATGCTATAAGACTTAGACTTTTTCCTTTTTCATTAAGGGATAAGGCTAAAATGTGGTTGAATTCGTTAAGCACTCGGATCTATTAAAACTTGGGGAGAATTATCACAAAAATTTCTATCCAAATATTTTCCACCATCTAAAACTGCTAAGTTTAGAAATGATATAACTTCTTTTTGTCGATAGATGGAGAATCAATATATGAATCTTGGGAAAGATTTAAGGAACTTCTTAGGAAATGCCCACATCATGTGCTACCAGATTGGCTGATTATTCAAACCTTTTGTAATGGATTAGTAGGATCTTTAAGATCAATCATCAATGCTGTTGCTGGAGGTTCATTAATGTCTAAACCATTTGATGAAGCTTATGCACTAATCGAAGAAATGGCAAAAAATAATTTCCAATGGCCTGCTGATAGAGTAAATCCGAAAAAAATAGCCAGCATTTATGAAAACGATGCAATATCTATGTTAGCTTCTCAAATTGCTGCAATATCTAAGAAATTAGATCATTTCGGAATGAACTACTCTCCTACTTTAGAAGAAAACTCATCTGGACAAATCATAGAATCTCAATCTAATTATGAAATTTTAAATGATATTAACAATAGAACTAATAACCCTTATTCAAACTATTATAATCCTGGTTGGAAAACTCATCCAAATTTTAATTGGAATAGTACATCTAATCAACAATGGATGAATCAACCTAATCAAGCAAATCTAAACTATAAACCTAATTACCCACCTGGATTTAATAACAATAACCCTCAATTCAAAGATAAGAAATTATCTATGGATGAATTAATTCTGAATATGGGTCATCAACTACAAAATCAAGAAAATCAACTATAAATTCAAGGAAATCAATTACAAATTCAAGGAACGTCTATTAAAAATATCGAAACTCAACTTGGACATATTGCTAATGCACTAAATAATAGAATACCTGGAACTTTTCCTAGTAATGTGGAAATAAATCCTAAAGATTAAGGAAAAGAACAAATTAAAGCAATACAACTAAGGAGTGGAAAAGAATTAGAACCTCAAATTCAAAAAGAACTTAAAAGCCAAAAAGAGGAAGTGGAAATTGAAAAGGAAACAATTCAACAAGATTCAAACTTAGAACATCCTTTAATACCTATGAAAATTTCTGTTGAAACACCTCCACCACCATTTCCTCAACGACTAGCTCAACATAAAAAAGATAAATAATTTGCTAAATTCCTTGAAATACTAAAGAAATTAACAATCAATATACCTTTTGTCGAAGCTTTAGATCAGATGCCAAATTATGTAAAATTTATGAAAGATATTCTAAATAAGAAAAGAAAATTCACTGATAATGAAATAGTAGCACTTAGTGAAGAGTGTAGTGCTATTATTCAGAAGAAGCTTCCTGAAAAATTGAAAGATCCTGGTAGTTTCACTATACCTCGCGCTATAGGAGAAAAATTTTATGGAAAAGCTTTATGTGACTTAGGATCAAGCATCAATCTAATGCCTCTATTGATTTTTAAGAGATTAGGATTAGGAAAAATTACACCTACTTCAGTAACCCTTCAATTAGCTGATCGTTCGATTACCTATCCTAAGGGAGTTATTGAAGATGTGTTAGTAAAAGTGGATAAATTTATCTTCCCGAGTAGATTTTATTGTTTTAGATATGGAGGAAGATAAAGAAATTCCTATCATTTTAGGAAGACCATTTTTAGCTACCGGAAAAGCTATGATCGATGTTCGAAAGGAAAATTAACTATGAGAGTAAATGACCAAAAAGTTACCTTTAATATTGCAAAATCAATGAAATATCCCGCGCTAGAAAAAGATGATGAATGTTTTCGGATGGAAATACTTGAACATTTACAACAAGAACATTTTAAGGAATATTACGAAGATAAATTAGAAAAAGAAAATACTGAATTAATTGAAGATAATAATGAAGAACTAGATTATATTTAGGAAAGATTTGAATTTTTGGATAATACTGAAAACACTGACAAGAATATAGTTCCATCAATTATTAAACCTCCTGAACTTCGAGCTAAAAATATTACCCGATCATTTGAAATATGCTTATTTAGGTAATTCTTCAACTTTACCAGCTTATTATTTCATCCGCATTAAATGAATCTCAAGAACAAAAACTTTTAGAAATTTTAAAAAAATATAAGAAAACTTTGGTTGGACTTTAGCAGATATTAAAGGAATTAGTCCTTCAATCTGTATGCTTAGAATTATTTTAGATGATGAACATAAACCTAAAGCAGATCCCCAAAGGAGATTAAACCCGATAATGAAAGAAGTAGTTAAGAAAGAAATTTTAAAATGGTTAGATAATGATATTATATATCCTATTTCTGATAGTTCTTGGGTAAGCCCAATTCACTGTGTTCCTAAGAAGGGAGGAGTGACCGTCACTGCCAATGAAAATAACGATCTTATTCCTATAAGACAAGTTACTTGTTGGCGTATATGTATTGATTATAGGAAATTAAATACCGCCACCAGGAAAGATCACTTCCCTTTACCATTTCTAGACTAGATGTTAGATAGATTAGCTGGACATAAGTACTTTTGTTTTCTAGATGGATACACCGGTTATCATCAAATACAAATTGCTCCTGAAGATCAAGAGAAAACTACATTTACTAGTCCTTATGGAACTTTCGCTTTTCGAAGAATGCCTTTTGGATTATGTAATGCACCAACAACATTCCCGAGATGTATGATGTCTATATTTAGTAAGTTAATTGACAATGGAATAGAAGTATTTATGGATGATTTCTCTGTATTTGGAACATCATTTGACACATGCTTAACTCATCTTGAAAAAGTATTAGAAGTATGTGAGAAAACAAATTTTGTTCTAAATTGGGAGAAATGTCAATTTATGGTTGCGGGCGGCATTGTATTAGGGCATAAAATTTCGGAAAAAGGCATGGAAGTGGACCCTGCAAAAATTCAAGTTATAGCTAAATTACCACCTCCAACTACTGTAAAAGGGGTAAGAAGTTTTCTTGGAAATGCTGGATTCTACAGACGCTATATAAAAGATTTTTCAAAAATTACTAAACCTCTATGCCAACTTCTCGAAAAGGACAAGAAATTTGAATTTACAATCGAATGTCTGAATGCTTTTGAACTCTTAAAAGAAAAATTAATTAGAGCACCTATAATAGTTTCACCTAACTGGGAGAAACCATTTGAACTTATGTGTGATGCTAGTGATTATGCTGTAGGAGCAGTTCTTGGCAAAGATATGAAAAGATTTTTAAAGTTATATACTATGTTAGTAAAACTCTAAATGATGTTGAAATAAATTATACAAGCTATGTAAAGAGAATTATTAGCGGTAGTATATGGTTTTAATAAATTTAGACCTTATCCGATCGGAACAAAATGTATCGTGCATACCGATCATTCTGCTATCAAATATTTAATGCAAAAGAAATATTCCAAACCAAGATTAATTAGATGGATGCTATTAATGCAAGAACTCGATTTCGAGATCGTTAATAAGAAAGGAACCGATAATCAAATTGCGGATCATTTATCAAGATTAGAAAATCATGAATTATCCGATATTGAAAATGAAATTATGTATGCTTTTCCGATGAACAACTATATAATATCAATGAGTGGAAAATACCATGGTATGCTGATATAGTAAACTATATAGTTAGTAATATTTTACCACCTATGCTAACTTTGCAACAATAGAAAAAATTCATCCATGATACGAAAACCTATTTTTGGGATGAACCATATTTATATTTGCAATGTAAGGATTTAATTATTAAAAGATGTGTACCTTATGAAGAAACTGAACCAAATATTCAAAAATGTCATGATTCTGATTTTAGAGGACATTTTGGGACTGATAAAACTGCTTATAAGATTCTACAATCTGGATTTTACTAGCCTACTCTATTTAGAGATGTATACAGATATATTAAAACTTGCGATAAATGCCAAAGAGTAGGAAATATATCTAGAAGAAACGAAATGCCTCTAAATTTTATATTAGAAGTTGAAATTTTTGATGTTTGGGGATTAGATTTTATGGGACCTTTTATTCCTTTGTTTGGAAACTCATATATATTAGTAGCTGTTGATTATGTTTCCAAATGGATTGAGGCACAAGCTTTACCTAGGTGTGATGCTAAGAGTGTTTCAAAATTTCTGATGAAAAATATTTTTACTAGATTTGCAATGCCGAGAGTAATTATCACTTACGGAGGAACTCATTTTAGAAATAAATACATTCACAAACTAGTAGAAAAATACAATATTACTCATAAGATATCCACTGCTTATCATCCACGTACTAGCGGATTAGTCGAAGTATCTAATCGTGAGATGAAACGTATTTTAGAAAAATCCGTAAACCCAAATAAGTTAGATTGGTCTATTAGATTAGACAATTGCATTATGGGCTTATAGGACTGCTTATAAAACTCCAATTGGAATGACTCCTTACAGGCTTATATATGGAAAAACATGCCACTTACCAGTTGAATTAGAACATAAAGCATATTGGGCGATTAAAGAATTTAATTATAATATGAAGGAAGCTCGGTGAGAAAAGATTGCTGCAATTAAATGAATTGGAAGAATTAAGAAATGAATCATATGATAATGATCGGATTTATAAAGAAAAGATGAAATTATGGCATGATCGGAAGATTAATCAGAGAAATTTTGAACCAGGATAGGAAGTTTTGCTATATAATACTAGATTGAAGTTATTTCCTGGAAAATTTAAGTCTCGATGGTTAGGACATTTCACCATAACTCAAATATTTTCATACGGAACTATAGAAATCGAAGATCCAAAAACTGGACATAAATTTAAAGTTAATGGACATAGATTAAAACCATATTTAGAAGGTATAAGACCTAACTATAAAGAGGTTTTAATGCTTAGTCAACCAGATTAATAATTGAAATTAGGTCGGCCGACGACGTTAAACTAAGCGCTTTATGGGAGGCAACCCATATTAGTTATCTGTTTTTATTATATCTTAATAGTTAGTCTATATTATTGAAACTTTACTACTTAATTATTATTAAGAATCATCACATATTCGAACCATTATGATGAGAAATGAAATTATTTGATTTAGAGCGAAATTGGACATTATTTTGGAATCTCGCCGACGGCGAGGTCGATACTCGCCGACAGCGAGGTTCGCGCCTAAATTAATATCAGTTTATTTATCGAGCTCGCTGATGTTGACCTCATTTTTGATGAGGTCTTCTCTTCTTCTTTTTAATACTTAGGATCTAGCCTTAGGCTTTTCCTCTGACTATCTTAGAGGAATAGAATTGGGACCCACCACTTAGAAATTCAAAACCACTTCTTAACTCCCTGCAAACTCCACAAACTTGACTGTAGACCCCTAATCACCTAGAGGGTTGAAATCAAATGTGGAAGTTTAAAGGATGAGTTCCTATAGGACTCTTTGGCCTTAGGACTGCCCTAGGTGGCCTGGTCTGGTGAGGGCTGACTTACACACACACAACACCTATACATTACACTTTCACACACCTCCTAAAAACACACCCATACCCAACTTGACCTCCTGACTCATGAAGGTGATTCACATGGATGGTCTTTAACCCCTAAGCCCTTGGCTAAGAGGGTTAGGAACAACATAGTGGATGCCTCAAATGAGTCCCTTCATGGCTCATGTGGGCTTGATATGGCTTCATGACTCAAACAAAATGATTTTATTCCACTTACATTCACCTAATCTTCAATTTTCCAAATTTTCAATTTTTGACCCCCGGGACCCTACACCCGCCAGCCTACCCGAAGCCCTTGAAATCACCCAAATTCTTCAAAATTTCTAAATCACCCAAATTTTTCAAAATTTACAAATCACCCACAAATCCCCCAAAATTAACCTTGAACATTTCCTCACCAATCAAGTTGATCATCCATACCCAAAAATATCAAAAATTCCAAAAATACCTCCCAAAACCCTCCAAATACCCAAAATACCCCTCTTGACCCAAAAATCCAAAAATTCAGAAAATTCCCAAAAAATTCCAAAAAATCCCAAATAGTCCCAATTTCATTTTGTTCAACTACACCATGGGCCAATTTTGTCAATTTACCCCACTTTTGTCAAAACCCCCAATTTGACCCATTTTAACCCAAAGTGAACCCAATGTCAAGCCAAACCTACCCAATTGACCCAAATTCTAGTCCAATTCAATTCTAAACTTCAATTTAACATTCCCAACACCAATATAGACCAAATTAAAGTCCAATTTGATTGACATTTGAATCCAATTTCACTTTTTGCCTTGAAGCCCAATTTGGACCCATGACCCAAACCTAACTCAAACTCACCCAATTCAACTCCAATTAACCCCAAATCTTTTCTAAACCTTCCCTAACATCCCCACAAACAAAACACTAACATGATTTGCCCAAAATTTGGACCCAAACCCCACTCAAATTCAACCCAAAGCTAAAAGGCCCAATCTTGACCTAAACCCAAACCTAACCTAAATAAGCCCAAACCCCAAAATCAAAACCCAACAAAAGCCAAAACCTCTTTGAAACACTCCCATAAATATTTCCCAACATTTATTTTACAAAAATTTCAACCCTAGCCCAATATTGGCCCAAGTTAGCCCAATTTGACCTACATTGGCCCATTTACCAAAGAGGTCCAAATCTAACCCAAACCTAGCTCAAACACTTCAAATTTATTCCAAATCATTCATGAAACATTCCTTAATTAAATTCAACACTTATTGGATCCAATCCTTTGCAAAATTCTCATCTTAAAATTTGTTTTGAAATCCAAAAGCCCACTTCTCAAAACTCTTTTAAAAGCCCATCTTCACTAAATTTCAAGAGCCCAAAATCTACCCTAAAGCCCATATAACATTTTCATTTACAATCCATTTAATCAAAGTCATTCCCTAAGTTTCAATCCCATCATCAAATGATTTTAAATCAAGCCTCATGCCAAATCAGCCCTAAATGCCAAAATTCACAAAATCCTTCTCCATGAAAGTTGACTCAACTTTTCCCAAGCCAAATGGAGCCATGAAGCCATGCATGAGCCCCATGGGAGCCATGAGAGCCATGGAATCTACTTTCCACCTCACCAAACCATAAATGTCAAGAGAGGGGATCTCTTTCTTAAACCCTCTTAAACCCTTTTTTACCTTAAGCATGTCACACACTAAACCATGCTTAGCCACCTCACCAAGGATGGAGACCACACCATTTTCTCTTGGCCGACCCAAGTGACTCTTTTCAGCCCAAAACCAGGCCTCGGGTGGTGAACCTAGCCCAAAACCATGGGTTAACTCATTTGAACCCAAAATAGCCTTCCCCCATTCCATTTCAATTAAACTCCTTTACACATGTCCATGGGCAATTGATCGCACTAAGCCCCGCCACTGACCTCCCCGACCTCGAGGGTGACCTGACCCTGGCCGGCCAGCCACCACAGCCGCCGGAAACCACCAGGCCGAGAGCACCCATGTGAGCAAAGTTTGGAATTCCCACTTGCTGAGCTGCCCCATGTCCAATGGCCATCATGGCTGTTCTTCCCTTGACTTAAGCAGCTGATCCCAAGCCTTAAACCCCCCGGGAGGCCCTCCACCCTCTCCTATTTAAACCTCACCTCCTCTCGGCCATGAGAGGTGCTCGAACCAAACCTCATCGAAACCCCGCCAAAATTGCTCCAGACCACTCTCCATACTTAGAGCAGTTGATCCCCAATGACAATTTGCCCTAATCCCCACCAACGCAGCCTAATTTCTCAGCCAAAATTCCACCCAAAACCAGGACATCTCCCAATTCTCCACCAAATTCAAATTAAACTCTCCTACACCTTCACTAGACCAAGGGAAGAAGTCCACCAGTAAAAGCCCCTTCTCCAGGCCACCCATCTGTTCCAAACTCCAAGCTTTTTGATGGGGCTTGGTCGAAATCATACCTAGACAATTCACCAGACCATGAGACTTCATCTGGATCTTGCTGGGACGCAATCGAAGGTGACACAACCCTCAGATTGAAGCCACACTTCTCTGAGCTAAGGTACGAGCTAACTCTTTATCTCGAGCTTCTGGAGATTCTCCATTTCAAATGCCTTAATTTCAATGCATGATCACCGTATAGATGTATTCGTCTCTTCAAGACGAATCCATAGAGCATAAGAACACGAAAATCCGTTAAGTACTGAGTGAGATATTAAGGATTTAGGGTGGACGGTTCTCGGGTTAGGAGGCTTGGGGACGATGAACGGATGCCGTTCATTTAGTACAAGCGCGGACGGACGGCCAGGATCGCGCCGGATGAGGAGACGGAACGATACAGCGGGCCCCCGGAGCGCTGAGTTGGATGGCGGCGCCGAATCAGAAGATGACACGCGGCGCTTCGGAGATGCCTAGGTTGAGTTGGCGCCGCGTGGATAAATAGAAAATTAGGTTATTTTCCTATTTATTTAATTCCATAAACTTCAAAAATGCATAACTTTGTGTAGAAAAATCAGAAAAATAAAATAAAAATACCCTCTTGCTCAGTGAACAAAGGAGAATAATGTGGAAAAGAAATCATTCAATTTCATCAAGTAATTTATTTTTAATAATTTATTTACTCTCTGCACATTTTTAATTCTCCATGCATATAGGAAATTCACCATGGCATGAGACCATAGGGCTTTTGAAGCCTCTGAATTTGGGAACATTCCCTGAATTTTTGAAAGTCAGAGGTCATCTCTATGAGAAGTTATTGATTTTTCAAATTCATGTTGCTGTTTTGAGTATTTTAATTCCAATAATTAGCGTGTTGTGAAATAAATTCTAGGAAAATTTGGTGATGTTTATTATGACCAGAGGGACCTAGGAAAAATAGGTTTTGAATTAATCCACTTAGAATAACCCTAATTGGCTTAAACACCCAAAATAGGTCCCTAATTAATTAGAGCTAATCATAGATCAAATTGACTTTAAATCAATTCTCCACTGACCTTTAGGATCAGAGGAACCCACCATAAAAATTTGAAGTCAATTGGACTTGGTTAGCCCCACCAAATGGGTTGATTAAACCATTTAGCCAATTTAATTTTTAAAAATTCATAACTTTCAAAATAATTTTCAAAAATTCACCAAATTGGTTTTGGAACCTCTCTAATATCAGGGAAATTTAAGAAAAATAAAATTATAATTTTCTAAAAAAGTTGATTTTTTGCATTATTTTAATATTTTAATAATTAAAAAATAATAAAAATCACAAAAATAATAAAATTCACCAAAATGTCACATTTTGAATTTTAATCACTTAGGAACAAACCCCATATTTTTCTTAAGTCTATATGATGAGATATTAAATTTTAAAGCTCTAAGGTAATTTTAAAATTAAAAAATGTATTTTTTAGCATTTCCACTAAAATAATTCTAATAAATCAAAGAAAAATCAGAAAATTGTAAAAATTGATTCTCTGATTTCCTTGATATCAGAGAGATTTTTGAAAAATATAAAATTCATTTTTCAACCTTTATTTTATTTTTAAATTAATTAATACTCCAAAACTGAAAATAATTATAATAAAAAGAATATAATTCAAAAAATCACCAAAATTGGTCCAAGTGGTCCCCTTGTTATTAGGAATGTCCCATAATGTTTTTAAGTACAGAAACTTTCCCTAGGTCATATTATTAAATTTTCCTTGGAAATCCCTATTTTCCATCAAAATTAATTACATAAATAAATTAAATATAGAAAAATCACATTTTCTCCTCTCATGCCTTTATTGACATATGAGTGAAGTCACATAAAAATTTCAAGTTCATTCATGCTCAATTTAGTGAGTTATGAAATTATTAAACTTGAAGGGCAAAATGGTAATTAAAATTTTAACCTTTAATCAAAACTTTAGGCTTAATAAAATGAAAAAGTAAAATATTTGATCTTAATCTGATTTGGATGATTGAAATTTAAATAATTAAAGGGTAGAAACCTACTAAACAATTTTAAAATAATTAAAGTAAACCTTAATTAAATAATTGATTAAATTTGGAAGAATAATAAAATTGGAATTATTAAAATAGGGATATTATTAGGAAGAGATTTGCTCTTTAATTTAAGAATCCCTAAATTAATCATCTCAATAATATTTAATTCCTAATTAAAATGATAATCCATATTTAAGATTTAAAATGCTAAAAGACTTAATCATTAAATTAAATTAAAGTTAAATTATTTAAATTAAACCCTTTTAAAATTTCAATTAAATTAATACTTTAAATCATCTTTAAAACATAAAAGATAAAATATTAAATTAAAGTTAAAAAAATAAAATCAAATTAAAATTTAAATTAAATTAAATTAAATTAAATTAAATTAAAATATATCAAATTAAATTAAATTAAATTAAATCAAATTAAATTAAATTAAATCAAATTAAATCAAATTAAATTAAATTAAATTAAATTAAATTAAATTAAATTAAATTAAATTAAATTAAATTAAATTAAAATAAATTAAATTAAATAATAGGATCAAGTTAAAATTAAGATCAAATTAAATTAAATTAAAATTAAAACTAAACCAAATTAAATTAAATTAAAGTTAAATTAAATTGAATTAAAAATAACATCACCTAAGACATAAAGAAATTCAAAAACAAACTTGAACACTATTCCAAATTTAAACCCACTAACTGAAATTAAATCACAAACCATTTGAACATTAATTTGCCCTTGAAAGCTTTTATTGTCATAACCCCTAAATAAAATGTTAAATGAAGTGTTACTTCATTTATAGGATATTCAAATGTCCTAGTTCACTGAGCAAGATAACAACAAAACTTGAATTCTCGGACGATTAATTCATTTGTATAATTAAATTCATTTGGACTTAAAACAAGTCTAGCAATATTGAAAAGATGTTTAAGATTCTTTTTAAGCACTTCCTCAATATGATAGGATGTTTATAAGAACAACAGAACTTAATTGTTCTTTGATGAAGAAAATCATCCTCAAACCAAAACACAAGAACCTAGAAGTCATAGGAAATGACTAGTTATAGGATTAGGAACTTGGTAGAAAACCATAACCCTTCCCTTAGTTTTACCTAGGAACTTATTCTAAATGCTTAAATATTCTAAATTATGTTTAAGTGCAGCTTGGGATGACGGGAAGACCCTCCAGGTACGTTTTTATTTTATTGCAATTTACCTCATTGCAATTTACTTAATCGCATCACACTTACTTTTCTTGCATGATAAACAACTGTTGCATGAAAACCCACACTTTTAGGATAGTCCCTAAAACTGAAACCAAAACTAAATTAAAAGTCATTACAAGAAAAAATTCACCGTCACAACATTTCAAAATATAAAACAACTCAAAATTTAATCACAAAACGAACACAAAACCGCAATTACAACTAAATTAAAACGTCTTGTTGGATGATCGGGAATACCTCGGATGATGTAACCTACGTGTTGCTAACTGGATTTCCCACGGTCTAAATGAAAGTGTGGAACTCATTTAGTTGAGTTTAGCAAATTCATCTGGACTAAGTGAATCTGATAAAAATAACAATGCCAGAAGGATGGAACCGTGGGATCTTAACCGGTGTTGTTATAATCGACTTTAAGATTTGTTTTAATTAAAAGATAAAAACACTTGAGAATTAAGAATTTCTCTAAACTAAAACACTTTTCTCATCTCCTGATTTATGACTTCTAAAACTAAACCTCTGCAACAACAAGGAGCTCGGAGCATGGTGGGCAGCACGGTCATCGTCATCGACAAAACCTGAGTCTACTTCAGCAAAACTTTCTTAGAATTAAATAACTAAGCCATAGGACTTCGAGGTAGTTTGCCTAGTGCAACATAAATCCTCAACCTTTTGTTAGGCATTTGCATTGCAAATTAAGCCCTAACCGGTCTTAGGATTTCCGAGGTAGTCGTCTGATACGATATAAACCCTCACATCTTCGAGGCTATTTGTATGATCATGTCATACAAACATAAGTCCTAATTAATTAAAATTAGCAAAATCAAAACATTAAATAAACATTAGGACTTTCCTAAATCCAAGCCAAATAATAGGATAGTCGGGAAATTACCGAAGTTCGCTTCAAATCTGTACTTTCTCCTACTTTTCTTCCTTTGAATTTCCAAAACAAAATGTTCCAAACTTGATCCATTCCCTATTTAAATTCCAAAATTCAATCCTTTGAAAACTTAAACTTTGAAATTCTTGAGAGCAGAACTACTGATTATTATTGAGAGTTTTCTTAGGTGATTCCCGTCACTTAAGATGTAATTAACTATAGGGGCTTGCCCTTATAGGGAATTTTAAGAACCTGGGTAATATAAACCCTGTTTAATGCTTTCATATTAAGCAGGGGAATTTGTCGGCTTATAAAATTGGTTCGCAGACCAAACGGATGTCACAAATCTTCTAGTTTATTTAATCGAGCCCCATCACCAAACCGTGTGTCTATTCTTCGAGATAGATACACAGTTCATGATGCGGTGCTCGTTTATATAAACTATTCGAGATGTGACATCAGTTTGATTTCATATCTTAAAATTTTCAAATTTAAAATTATTTTCAAAATCAAATACTACTTTTCAAATTATTTATTTAAATTAAATTAAAAATTTGCCGATAATTTCTGTTAGGTGACCCTCTTTTCAAAAATAAAACACACAACCTAAAAATAAGCCGTACAATTTCTGGCGACTCCACTGGGGAAAATTCCTCTCTCCATTTTAATCAGATAATTCTGCTTTCAAAAATCGGTAGTGTATCCATGTCCCTTGTGGATCAAACTACCCTTCTTTCCGTTGGAATACTATGTTCATTTCTACCTCGAACAAGTATAGCCAACATTCTCTCGGATTTAGGAGCCACTCGTTTAGACACCCCTAAACGGAGAGGTTCCGAGATCCTTTTACCTCATTTCGAGGTGGGGTGGACCTCCAGTAGGTATTAGTTTAGGAGCGGTCTTGCGGGTTGAGAAGTTTCTGCAAGACTTTCTCTTCCTGTTCCAGTTCCTAATCAATTCCTTTTACCCTTCCTACAACTCTCCTTCTTCTAATAAATTCTCCTTCCTAACGAACAAATCTTTTCGAAAAACAATTATCTAAATAACTTTTCTTTTAATACCACAAATACACTAAGGAAAACAGAAATGTGTTCGGACTCTTTCTTTTTCGTCATAAGTCTTACGACAAGAAGAAGCACGATTCGGAGACTAACACTTGGAATCTGCCCTGCAGAAATGGAAGCCCCAAAACTGATCTTCTCCTTCATCAACGGACTCGACCTGGCCGTATTCAAGGACGAACTGCCTGACAATGGAATTATTTGATTCGGACAAGGATTTAGGGACACCGACATCAAAATCCCCGACGTCACTCTCTTTTCACTCACAAGCAAAGTACCAGAAACTGAGAAACTGTTGATTGAGTTTAACCTCAAGTCAACTCATGAATTCCCTTCTCTGCAAAAGATTCCAACTGAGAGGAGTACCGCCGTTCGCAGAAGGACTGTTGTTGCTACCCCCACTGGTCTAGTTGTCTCTGCAGCTACCCCGGCTTCTGCCAGACTAAAGGGAAAGGAAATTCAGAACTGCGATGAGCCTGTTACCATGGAGGGTACGGATCTTCCCGTGAAGCCTTCCGTTTTGAAATCGGGTCCAGCTCGAGAATTCCATCGCCGACACGGACTCGGAGAAGGAACGAAGTAGAAGGATTGCTAGAGAAGTCGGAGCCGCCGAAGTTGCTTTCCTAGAAGAAATCCCGTAACTACCCGAGTATACACCGTCGCTCGAGTACATACCACTTTTGGGAGGAAGTAGGTTCCATCCCCTCTCCGCCGGAGAGGATGAGGAAAATGTCCGCAAGATTGCTTCTGCATTGCCTCAGCCCGTATATTACAACGATAGCCGTAAGAAAAGGGCTAGAGTTGCACCATTTGCTCAACTGCAAACCCTGATAGAAAAGTTAGCTAAGAAAGAAAAATGCCCCGTGTCAGAAATTTTAAGAAGGATAGGATGGGTGCCAGCCAAATCCCGTCTTGGGCCGCGAGTAGAACCTGCTATCGCTGCGGAAAAGCCGAATAAGAGAATGAAAGCTAGTCCGCCTGTCGTTGTTTCAGGACTACAAATTAGGGAGGATACCACCTTCCAACATTTGGTCGACGGACCATCCGGTCCCGGCACCTTCCGCCGCTAGAAGGATGGTATGGCGTCCCACTACTTGGACAATTAAGATTAAAACAACAACCCGAGAAAGAGAGTCTCGTCGAGAGACTTCGAGTCCGAAGAAAGTGCTACTGCAATAAAGGGGACTCATGAGAAGGAAACCCGATAGTTATCACATGACAACTGCAAGGATGTACAGAAAAGACCACTAGAAGATGCTATGGAAAAGCTAAGAACTGATATTCGGTGATTAGCAAGAGAAAGAGAAGAGAAATTCGGAGATGAAGTTGACTCGTCAGAGTTCATGGATGATGAATATGCAGAAATTAACATGGTTGAAACACGAGCTTCATCAGCTTCACAAGGTGCCCCTGCAGCCGCAGAAAGAGAGTAGCCAGAAGTAATGAGGAGGCAGCTTCAGGAGAAAGATGACAAGATCGCCCAAATGGCAAAAAGGATGGAAGAGATGGCTGTAGCCCTAGCCACTCGGTTCAACCCCAAAGAGTAACACCCCCAGAGGTCATTCACATTGTAGAAGGAGGAAAGGAGATTACGTCCGTCAACGGGGATGATCAATTAAAGAAGGATGCAACACAAAGCATGATTCCAGAAAAGGATATCAAGAGCTTGGTGGAATAGCAGGTGCGAGAAGCCTTGGCACAATCAAAGAGCGGGACATCCATTCGGACGGGTAGACCTTACCCTGAAGAATTCGACGCTGTCCAATATCCGAAAGGCTTTGTACCACCTCTGTTCAAGACCTTTGATGGAACTGGAAACCCTCGACAGCATGTTACACATTTTAGCCAGTTGTTGCAATGCCGGCGGAAGTGATGCCTTACTCTTTAGACAATTTGTCGGCGACTCGTCGTGGATCGCCTTTGATTGGTATGCGAATTACCGAACGGTTCGGTGAAGACATTTTCAGAATTATAGAACCTCTTCATCAAGTGATTTGCCGTAGCTCGGCACCACATCACTATAGGTGATTTAGTGGTAGAGAAGCAGAAGCCGAACGAAACCTTGGTGGACTACATACTTCGATGGCGGAATCTAAGTATGAAGTGTGAGCCACAGCTACAAGAACAACATGCAGTCGGCATTTTACTAAAGAGCGTCCATGGCCCGATAGCACTTCTCCTCAAGGGATTTACTATTAATACTTTCGAGAAGTTGTTAAGCAAGGTCGGAAGCTTGCAAGAGGAGGCGAAGCAATTAAGTTTCACCGATAAAACAGACAAACAGAAGCCTGTGAAAACTTTTGAAAAGAAGTCCGAGATCGTCGCAGCTGTTGATAAAGGCAAGCAACCGATACAAATATCGTCAGAAAGGCCACAGCAACACCGACCCAGCTATCAGTCATCTCAACAGTATGAACAACCGCCTAGTCCGCAACGTACGTTAAGGGAGCTTCTGAGCAGGGAGTATCCGTTCAAGAATGAGGCAGTGTCGAAAATGTTCCGCAGTCTGATGAAGACCCCAGATTTCCAACTACTAGAACCTATGAGACCAGAAGAAGTAAACAAGAAAAGTGATCCCAACTTTTTCCCTTACCACCGGATGCTTGGACATAAGATTGAAGATTGTATTACCTTCAAAAGTTGGCTCAACGACAATCTTCAGAAAGGGAATATAACGATCCCGAAGGAGTACATGAAGGAACCCCAGAAAGGAGGTTCCGTCAATGTTATCTCGACGGATCTCATTGTTCAAATAGATCCCTATGCGACTAATGATGGATGGACTACCGCTTGGACAAAGTCTTCGAAGAAGATTTTGAATCACATCCAAACCTCTTCGGTGCGAGCCTCAATTCAGAGTTCAAAACCTGTCAAATCGGCACTATCACTTGCGATAGAAGAACCACCTCAACAAGAGACAATTGAAGAGAAGAAGAAAATCGATGAAGAAGAGAAGACCGAGGCTCTTAAGGCTAGACTAGGGGCTGCTTATCCTAGGATAGTTGTTTCCGATTCGGGGAGAAATTCCTCGAACCTCCGACTCGTATGATTATCTCGCTCACTCGGTGGGGTCTTATAATGATAAGGGTTATGGCGTTGGCTACGTTTGATCGTTTCTAACGATTACGTAACTAGCGATAACCAACCTAATCCGGACATCGATTCCGATACAAGTAACAATTCTCAAATCATACACAATCTCGACGATCACAATGATAAAGAAGACATCCACCAAGAAGGCTACGAGAGTTCAACAAGCAACGAATCTATTTGTGAGTTTCGAGGAGCTCCAGTCACAATAGAGCTAGAGCCTTCAGATTCTGAAGCTAATCGAGAAGAACCTGTCATTCCGATTCAGGAGGAAACACTAGCAAACTCAATACTAGATTCAGAAGAAATTACAGAAGTTAACTTAAGAAGTGGAAGAGTTCTACCTCCGAGAATAGGTCCAAAGGACAAAGAAAAGCAGGTGGTTGTTCAGGAAGAACCAACCCCGGCAGAAGAAATACCCATTCGAGAAGAAATCGAGACACATGGAAATAAAGTGGATTACAACGTGCTAGCCCATCTTAGGAAACTACCGGCCAAACTGAGCATCTACGACGCTCTCATCTTATCAAAGGAGATGAGAGAAGCTCTAATCAAGGCCTTACTTGATCCGGAAATTTGCTTAGCTCAAATGGCCGGAGATTCCTTAGATGAGGTTTGCTCGTTAAAAGAACAGCGAGGTGTCACCTTCACGGACAATGACCTACTACTTGGGACGGTAGACCACAACCGACCATTGTACATTTCAGTTACAATCGGGAAGTTTACACTCTCCAGAGTATTGGTGGATCCAGGAGCATCAATCAATATAATGAATCTTCAAACGCTAGCATATTTGGAAATTGATGCTAGCGAGCTCGAAGCGGACAAAATGTTATTAAGAGGATTCAACCAGAAAGGAGAAAGAGCCCTTGGATCGATAACACTGCTAATGAAGACCGGTGAATTGGCAAAGACAACCGCAAAATTTCACATAATTGATTCAGAAATGTCATTCAACGCTCTATTGGGCCGACCATGGATACATGAGAACCGGATGGTACCATCATCCCTACACCAGTGCATCAAATACTACGATGGAGGGGAACAGTGCATCAAAGGTGACTTACAATCATTTTCCGTACATGAAATTGGAATCCATGAAGATGCAGCTTATTACGCACCCCCGAAGAAAACAATCTTCTCCAGAGATACCATAACGAATGAAGCAAAGGAAGTTCGGGACAACGAAGAACCTGAAGTTCTTGTCCAACAATCACTCACCACTCCCTTACGGCGAGATGGTGAAGGTTTCTCCACAACTCGCATCCGAGGTCGAGGCCGGGGACGAGGTCGTGGCAGAGATGTTAGGACAGTTGGACAGAGGAAACCAGCCATCAATGTTGATTGGGAAGATAGTTCTGAAGAAGAAAAAGAGATCAAACAAGAAGCAGCGACAATAAGCCGGAAGAAACCGCAATTCCGGATCTCTCTAGAAGATGAAAAGAACGAGGAATATAAATCGATGTACGAGAAGATTAACCACTATGTACATACTATTACCCTGACCCCGATTCATTCTAAAAAGATCGAGGGTATGGTGGTCAAAGAGGTACATAGCGGGGGTGCAAAGCCCATCAAATTCTACCATGGTGCCCCCTCCACCAAAGCTGAAAATAATGCACAATTTCAAGATGTCACTTCATCAGAATTAATGGAATTACCTTTTGAGTGGTACTCTCCTGGTGTTCAAAATTTAATTTAGCGTGGTTTCTTACCTCGACAATGGACAAAGGGCCAATCACAACATTTTGAAAAATTATGGAATAACTCCGGTCGTCCACCCGATTCAAAGCATGGTCTCGGATTCGGCACGATAGGATCGGCTGACGATACTGAATTTTGCTTGGTTGTCACTTGCGAGTCTAATGAAAACTGCATGGAAACTACAGAAGAATTCGAAGATTTACAAATTGGGGACGCTCCACCAGAATTCGAAGAAGAGATTAAATCTACAATAGATGAGTTAAAGGAAGTTAACTTAGTTACTAGCGAAGAGCCTAGACCTACCTTTGTTATCTCCTTGCTCAATAAAGAAGACTCCGAAGAAATAATCAAGTTATTAATGAAATTTAAAGACTGTTTTGCTTGGAGCTACGATGAGATGCTGGGTTTAGCTCCGGAGGTCGCGATCCATAATCTAGGAGTGGATCCTACTTCGTCCTGGTCAGACAAGGTCCCAGAAGAATGCGTCTGGAAATCGAACAACAAGTTATAGCTGAAGTTAAAAAGCTAATAGATGCTAAATTTGTCCGTGAAGAACAATACCCGACTTGGTAGCCAATGTGGTACCAGTCAGGAAGAAGAATGGTCAAATCAGAATTTGTGTGGATTTCAGAGATTTAAACAAAGCATGTCCAAAGGATGAATTCCTTCTACCGATCCTAGAATTAATGATCGACATTGTATCGACACATGAAATATTCTCATTCATGGATGGATCTTCAGGATACAACCGGATAAAAATGGCTCCGGAAGATGAAAAACTTACGGCATTCGAAAAGCCGATCGGAGTATATTGCTACACGGTGATGCCATTCGGACCGAAGAACGCAGGAGCAACCTACCGGAGAGCGATGACAATAATTTTTGATGATCTCATCCACAATCAAGTCGAATGCTACGTGGACGATGTGGTCATCAAAAGCAAAGTAAAGGAAAACTACTCGTATGATTTGAGAATTGTTTTCGAACGATTAAGACAATTTAACCTTAAGATGAATCCCTTAAAATGCGCCTTCGGCGTCACCTCTGGGAAATTCTTACGATTCGTTGTCCGACATCGTGGAATTGAAAACGATCCGAAAAAGATAAAAGCTATCTTAGAAATGCTGCCTCCCAAAACCTTAAAACAACTACGATCTTTTCAAGGGAAGCTGGCATATCTTCGACGCTTTATCTCAAACTTGTCAGGTAGGTGTCAGCCTTTCTCGACATTAGTTAAAAAGGACGTCAAATTTATTTGGGAGGAGAAATGCCAGAAGGACTTTGAGGACATTAAACAATATTTAATGACACCTCCTGTCTTAGCAGCCCCAGTCTCAGGTAGACCGTTGATACTTTATACCGCAGCTTTAGACGACTCACTCGGAGCCTTGTTAGCCCAGGTCAATGATGAGGGTAAAGAAAATGCTCTTTACTACCTAAGCCGTCGTTTACTTCCGACGGAAATAAGGTATTCCACAATTGAAAAGCATTGTTTGGCCCTGATCTTCGCCTCTCAAAAGCTCAGGCACTACATGCTTTCTCATAAGGTCAACCTGATCTCGAAATTTAATCCATTGCAATACTTGATGACTCGTCCAACGCTTTTCGGCAGACTTGCCAGATGGTCAATGATATTATTGCGATTCGATATAACTTTCGTGCCTCTTCGTGCCGTAAAGAGACAAGTCCTAGCAGACTTCCTCGCAAAGACACCCTTTCGTCGGCGAATCTCCTCTCAATGACAATTTGTCGGATGAACAAATAATGAGCTTAGAAGACCCCGATGATCGACGTTGGGAATTATATTTCGACGGAGCATCTTCGGGACACAAAGATGAAGAATCGCAAGTGATAGTGCCCGTAAGGCGGGGATCGGATTATTCTTTATAACACGGAGCGGGGGATGTTAAGATACTCCTACCACTTGACGGAGCCGTGTACGAACAACGAAGCGTAATACTAAGCCCTCATAACAGGACTGGAATTAACTATTCAAATGGGGATAACAGACATCAACATCTATGGGGATTCACTGTTAATCATTCAGCAAATCGCCGGACAGTACAGAATTTTAAAGCCAAAACTCGAGCAATACTTCCAGTATGCCATACAGTTGTTAGAACAGATTCCGAATGTGACGATCTACAAAATTCCCAGAAAAGAAAATGCTTTAGCGAGACGCGTTAGCTCGCCTGCGCCGCTCGCAAGATGAATCGATGGAAGTGTCGGTTCACGGACGTCGGGTCCTATCACGGCTCGACATGGACACAATACACAAATTAGAAAAGAAGAAGAATCGGTTGCAACAGTGACGTGAAAACACAGAAGATTGGCGACGGCCATGAATAGACTACCCGCAAACAGGAAAACTACCGGACGATAGGTCGTTAACCCATCGGATCAAGAAAAGAACTCGTCCTACGCATTAATAAAAAACACGTTATACGAGAAGGTCTTTCGATCAAATGTGGCTAAGGTGCCTAAGCGGGTCCGAGGCCCGTGAAATTGTTAAAGAGGTGCATTCGGGACTCGTGGCGCTCACGAGTCGAGTCCGAAGATGAAAATGAAAATTAAAGGACTAGGGTACTACTGGCCCTCGATGATGACCGACTGCTTGAAAATCGCTAAGAGCTGTCACCAATGCCAAGTGCACGGAGTGGTTCTATACCAACCTCCAAATGTGCTACATCCGACAATTGCATCGTGGCCGTTTGAATGTTGGGGCACAGATATAGTGGGTCCAATAGAACCACCATCTTCAAAAGGACATCGCTTCATTCTTGCGGCTACGGATTACTTTTCCATGTGGGCAGAGCGGTTCCACTCGTAGTAGTGAAAGCACACTACGTGCTACTGCTTTTCAAGAACCAAGTTGTCTATCGTTTCGGAGTGCCGCGCGAGATCATCTCGGATAATGGGTCGGCATTCGAAGCACACAAATCAACAATTTTGTCGGGAGACACGGAATCGACTGGCGATATTCAACAATTTATTACCCAAGAGCAAACGGCCTGGCTGAGGCTTTTAATAAAACTCTCGTTCAAATCTTAAAGAAAACATTGGACGATAATAAGAGAAATTAACATGAGAAGTTATTAGAAGCCTTATGGGCCTACCGGACAACCTTCAGAACTCCTACTCAAGCTACACCTTACGCTCTGGTGTATGGGTCCGAGGCAGTGTTACCCTTAGAAGTCCAGCTTCCTTCACTCAGAATTGCAGTTGCAAACAAAATCACGACAGAAGAGAATGCCAAATTACGACTAGAGGAATTAGAAAGCCTGGAAGGGAAAAGACTTGCAGCACAACAGAATTTAGAATTATACCAAGCTAAGATGGTTCAAGCCCATGACAGATTGGTCCGCCCAAGAACCTTCAAAGTTGGTGACTTAGTTCTCGTTCTCAAAAGACCTATTCTTGCACACTGCAAGATAGGAGGAAAATTTGAACCCACTTGGGAAGGGCCGTTTGTGGTTGAGGCAGTCTACTCAGGAGGCTCTTACCAACTAGTGAATTGCCAAGGAGAACGACATATGCTTCCGATCAATGGACGATACTTGAAAAAGTATTACGCTACCTGATGTTTCGAAAGAATGAATTTTTCATCCCTAGAAGCACTTGTGAAGTAGTTACTTATGACTGGGTCCGAACCCAAAAATAATAAAAAATGTGCTAAAATAAATAAAATCATGATAATAAAGTTTTCCTTGTTTTCTCTTCCATATCAAAATCTCTTTCCTGATATTTTCCCACTTCATTCCTGTTAAATTTGAAAATATAAAAGTAATAAAAAAACTGTCTTTAATAAACACTTTCTTAATGTTCTTGTTCTTAGTACAGCCCCTGATCCTTTTCCTTGTCTTTTCGCAGGGAAATGTCGAACGGGCGGTTGGTCCTGAACTTTAGAAATGGCGTAAGCCTTGCACTCGAGGAAAAGAGGGTGAAAGATGGAGCAATAATCGAGATTGACTCGGACTTCGCACCGACAGCCTCGCAATATGAGGAAAGTGACCGAGTCCCAGTTGACCGAGAGGAACTGCCCAATCAGACAGTAATGAAAGTGGGTGGCCCAAGCCACCAACCCGGTAGCAAGAAAAGGAAAACAAACACTGAGGAGGACAAGAGAATCAAGTCTGTGGTCGCTACAGCAGAGGGCAGGCTTGTCAGCGCCGCGCCCACAGAGATTCAGGAAGTACGAAGAGCTACTCTCACAGCAACTCAGCGAAGAAATAAAAATTGCCGTATCCGCAAGATGTTAACTAAACTAGCGACGGACCAGAGACGACGAGGCAGCTGCTACGCCGGTGCATATACTTCAAGGATACCGGTTCGCCAGGAACCCGAAGAAAGGAAGCCAGCTCCGGGATGACGAAGAAACCGGGGAAATCTCGAGGAGATTAGAAGAAGGAAGGCTACCACGCCACCGGATAAAGCCACCGGCAATGCATAACCTTGTTGCAGAAGCAACCCCGGAGGATGTCCCGACGGAGACCATCCCCGAGGAGCCGAGGTATGCGGGAGAACGTGAAGGGATTGAACCGCATATCCCACGATGACGTCACTGTGGCCTCGCCATTTGCGGATTATTCCGGAATACGAGCCGGAAAGAATGCGGAATGTCGAGAAGAAAACTTTTGAATACTTCGAGAGAATCGGAGGCGGGAGGATCAATATATTAGAAGGCCTCGAGCTACATACGGACGTGTTCTCAAAATACGAACAACAACAAATCGTGGATCGCATCCGGATTTGAAAAGAATGGGCGAGCGGGCCCCCCAAGAGAAAACACTTACTCGGAACCCCGGAGATGGATGCCGGGGAAAGGGAGAATTACAATACAATGTGGATGCTCGCTACAACTTCGCGAGAAGACGGGAAGGGAAACCCACCGGGGATACTCTGTCATAGCCAGGTGGATCCAATGTCATTAGTCATCAAAAGGATGGTAAAGAGAATGATAACATGGAGGGTACTGCCGACAGATTGCATACCCAACAGTTGCATCATTAACATTTACAAGAAGGGTGACTGCACACCCCCGCACATAGATCACCACGACTTTGTCGGACCTTTCGCACGGTTTCTTTTCCGAACGAATGTAATATCATGTTCGGATTCGACCTCCGGATAGCGGGCCCGGGTGAGTTCCGAGGGTCGAGTAAAGATACCATTACCGATAGGTTACGTCATGATGCGAAGGGCAACGGAGCGGACGTCGCTAAACATTGCATACCGGGAGTACCAATGAAGCGGATCTCGGTTACTTTCGGAAGGATGGATGACGGGAAAACACCTTACCACTTCCAGACCGGACCCGGAGCTAGAGAGCCTCCGACCTTACGAGTCGTGAGTTACATGGAAAATATCACACCTCCAACGTACATCCATACGACATCCTTGCCAAGGATGGCTTCGAAGGTGATGTTATTGACCATGTACCTCACTATTTAGACATAGATTTTTGACAGATACCTTTTTGGATGGATTGACAAAGATCAAACATAGTTCGTTTTGAGTCTATATGGATTGTATGAGATATATTCCAGATCGAGTTCTATGATGTATCTTCAACATGATTGGAATGAAAGTGACCATGTTACATTTTTGGCCTTCACCTCTTTTGTGCAAGTTGACTGAGAAACGCCATTAAAGTTAAATAAACTTCGAACGAAGAACAAAAAAGAAACAAAAAGAATAAAAGAAAAACTTTCCTTAAAATCTAAAAAAAATGATGAACTCCAAGTTCGCATGAACATTAAATGAACGATAAATCGTTAAAGGACAAACAAAATGAGCACAAATTTTAAATCAAATTTTAAATTCAATCTTCCAGATCTCAAATCAAATCTCAATCGAATTCAAATTCAACCTTCCAGATCTCAAATCAAATCTCAATCGAATTCAAATTCGACCTTCCAAATCTCAAATCAAATCTCAATCGAATTCAAATTCAACTTTCCAAATCTCAAATCTAATCCGTTCTACTCTCTCCTTTGTCCGGGATGGAAGCGGTTGATTCCATTGACATGGAGCCACGAGGTTTTCGATTCGAATCTAGTGGCGAGGAATTATATCCAATCCAAAGCAGCAACTCTCAATCAACTCTTTTGAATGGGATATGTAGTATCTATATATTCCCTCCTAATTTGTTTCTTTCCAAAAAAAATTCTTTTACAACTTTCATGAAATTCTCGAAACACCATAATTCCACACTGCAAATCTTTGCAAAATCAATTACCATTCAAAAAATTAAACCTTTGGGGTTGAGATTTTACATCCGAGACTGCATTGCTTTAGGATTCTTTCCCTATCGCAATGAAATACATCAAATTCAAACCTTTGGGGTCGAGGATTTTACATCCGAGACTGCATTGCTTTAGGATTATTTCCCTATCGCAATGAAATACATCAAAATCAAACTTTTGGGGTTGAGGATTTTATATCCGAGACAGCATTGCTTTAGGATTCTTTCCCTATCGCAATGAAATACATCAAAATAAAAATCTTGGGGTTGAGGATTTTACATCCGAGACTGCATTGCTTTAGGATTCTTTCCCTATCGCAATGAAATACATCAAAATTCAAATTCTTGGGGTTGAGGATTTTACATCCGAGACTGCATTTCTTTAGGATTCTTTCCCTATCGCAATGAAATACATCAAAATTCAAACTTTTGGGGTTGAGGATTTTACGTCCGAGACTGCATTACTTTAGGATTCTTTCCCTATCGCAATGAAATACATCAAAATTCAAACTTTTGGGGTTGAGGATTTTACATCCGAGACTGCATTGCTTTAGGATTCTTTCCCTATCGCAATGAAATACATCAAAATCAAACTCTTGGAGTTGAGGATTTTACATCCGAGACTGCATTGCTTTAGTTTTCTTTCCCTATCGCAATGAAATACATCAAAATTCAAACTTTATCCGAGACTGCATTGCTTTAGGATTCTTTCCCTATCGCAATGAAATACATCAAAATTCAAACTTTTGGGGTTGAGGATTTTACATCCGAGACTGCATTGCTTTAGGATTCTTTCCCTATCGCAATGAAATACATCAAAATTCAAACTTTTGGGGTTGAGGATTTTACATCCGAGACTACATTGCTTTAGGATCCTTTCCCTAACGCAATGAAATACATCAAAATCAAATTCTTGGGGTTGAGGATTTTACATCCGAGACCGTATCGTTTTAGGATTCTTTCCCTATCGCAATGAAATACATCAAAATCAAACTTTTGGGGTTGAGGATTTTACATCCGAGACTGCATTGCTTTAGGATTCTTTCCCTATCGCAATGAAATGCATCAAAATCAAACTTTTTGGATTGAGGATTTTACATCCGAGACAACATTGCTTTAAGATTCTTTCCCTATCGTGATGAAATACATCAAAATCAAATTCTTGAGGTTAAGGATTTTACATCCAATATCACATTACTCTGAGATCTCTCCTCATTGTAATAATTCAATCTAATCAATTCAATTTTCTTTTGAAGTTGAATATGTTACATCTAAAACCACAAAATTCCAATTTTCATTTCAAGTTCAAATCCCTTCAAATTAATTTTGACAAAACTTCAATCTAAATTAAAACTCCAAATTGAAATCTGAGCTCACACATCAAAACTTAAATTGTAACAAAATAAAATCTAAGTTGAAATTCCCCCAGATCATGTGATTTGGGATTCACCTCCTTTTCCTTTCCTCAGCGAGAGTTCAGGGTTCTCCAGTCTCAGAGATATACTTGACACTCCCCAGCGGAAACTCTTCTACTTTGTCCTAAGTTTGTCACATGGACGTTTGTGTTGGTTTTTTTGATCGCTTTGGTCAACACCAATACGCGCGGTGTGCTCCGTCAGCTCACCACACCTATTGGGGGTCCATTTGTTGACCTCATTTTCGATGAGGTCTTCTCTTCTTCTTTTTAGTACTTAGGATCTAGCCTTAGGCTTTTCCTTTGACTATCTTAGAGGATTAGAATTGGGACCCACCACTTAAAAATTCAAACCACTTCTTAACTCCCCGCAAACTCCACAAACTCGATCGTAGACCCCTAATCACCTGGAGGGTTGAAATCAAATGTGGAAGTTTAAAGGATGAGTTCCTATAGGACTCTTTGGCCTTAGGACTTCCCTGGGTGGCCTGGTCTGGTGAGGGCTGACCTACACACACACTACACCTATACACTACACTTTCACACACCTCCTAAAAACACACCCATACCCAACTTGACCTCCTGACTCATGAAGGTGATTCACATGGATGGTCTTTAACCCCTAAGCCCTCGGCAAGAGGTTAGGAACAACATAGTGGATGCCTCAAATGAGTTCCTTCATGGCTCATGTGGGCTTGATATGGCTTCATGGCTAAACCAAAATGATTTTATTCCACTTACATTCACCTAATCTTCAATTTTCCAAATTTTCAATTTTCGACCCCCGGACCCTACACCCGCCAAACTCTACCCGAAGCCCTTGAAATCACCCAAATTTTTCAAAATTTGCAAATCACCCAAAAATTCCCCAAAATTAACCTTGAACATTTCCTCACCAATCAAGTTGATCATCCATAGCCAAAAATATCAAAAATTCCAAAAATACCTCCCAATACCCTCGAAATACCCAAAATACCCCTCTTGACCCAAAATCCAAAAATTTAGAAAATTCCCAGAAAATTCCCAAAAATCCCAAATATTCCCAATTTCATTTTTTTCAACTACACCATGGGCCAATTTTGTCAATTTACCCCACTTTTGTCATAACCCCCAATTTGACCCATTTTAACCCAAAGTGAACCCAATGTCAAGCCAAACCTACCCAATTGACCCAAATTCTGGTCCAATTCAATTCTAAACTTCCATTTAACATTCCCAACACCAATCTAGAATGAATCCAAGTCCAATTTTATTGAAATTTGAATCCAATTTCACTTTTTGCCTTAAAGCCCAATTTGGACCCATGACCCAAACCTAACTCAAACTCACCCAATTCAACTCCAATTAACCCCAAATCTTTTCTAATCCTTCCCTAACATCCCCACAAACAAAAAACTAACATGATTTGCCCAAAATTTAGACCCAAACCCCACTCAAATTCAACCCAAAGCTAAAAGGCCCAATCTTGACCTAAACCCAAACCTAACCCAAATAAGCCCAAACCCTGAAATCAAAACCCAACCAAAGCCAAAACCTCTTTGAAACACTCCCATAAACATTTCACAATATTTATTTTACATCAATTTTAACCCTAGCCCAACATTGGCCCAAGTTAGCCCAATTTGACCTACATTGGCCCATTTACCAAAGAGGTCCAAATCCAACCCAAACCTAGCTCAAACACTTCAAATTTATTCCAAATCATTCATGAAACATTCCTAAATTAAATTCAACACTTATTGGATCCAATCCTTTGCAAAATTCTCATCCTAAAATTTGTTTTGAAATCCAAAAGCCCACTTCTCAAAACCATTTTAAAAGCCCATCTTCACTAAATTTCAAGAGCCCAAAATCTACCCTAAAGCCCATATGACATTTTCATTTACAATCCATTTAATCAAAGTCATTCCCTAAGTTCCAATCCCATCATCAAATGATTCCAAATCAAGCCTCATGACAAATCACCCCTAAATGCCAAAATTCACAATATCCTTCTCCATTAAAGTTGACTCAACTTTTCCCAAGCCAAATGGAGCCATGAAGCCATGCATGAGCCCCATGGGAGCCATGAGAGCCATGAAATCTAATTTCCACCTCACCAAACCATTAATGGCAAGAGAGGAGATCTCTTTATTAAACCCTCTTAAACCCTTTTTTACCTTAAGCATGTCACACACTAAACCATGATTAGCCACCTCACCATGGATGGAGACCACACCATTTTCTCTTGGTCGACCCAAGTGACTCTTTTCGGCCCAAAACCAGTGCCTCGGGTGGTGGCCCTAGCCCAAAACCATGGGTTGACTCATTTGAACCCAAAATAGCCTTCCCCCATTCCATTTCAATTCAACTCCTTTACACATGTCCATGGCCAATCGATCGCACTAAGCCCCAGCCCTAACCTCCCGACCTTGAGGGTGACTCGACTCCGGCCGGCCGACCACCACGCCCGCCGGAAACCACCGGGCCGAGAGCACCCATGTGAGCCAAAGTTTGGAATTCCCACTTGTCGAGCCGCCCCATGCCCAATGGCCATCATGGCTGTTCTTCCCTTGACCTAAGCAGCTGATCCCAAACCTTAAACTTCCCTGGGAGGCCCTCCACCCTCTCCTATTTAAACCTCACCTCCTCTCGGCCATGAGAGGTGCTGAACCAAACCTTACTGAAACCCTGCCAAAATTGCTCCAGAACACTCTCCATACTTAGAGCAGTTGATCCCCAGTGACAATTTGCCCTAATCCCCACCAACAGAGTCCAATTTCTCAGCCAAAATTCCACCCAAAACCAGGACATCTCCCAATTCTCCACCAAATTCAAATTAAACTCTCCTACACCTTCACTAGACCAAGGGAAGAAGTCCACCAGTAAAAGCCCCTTCTCCAGGCCACCCATCTGTTCTAGACTCCAAGCTTTGTGATCGGGCTTGGTCGAAATCATACCTAGACAATTCACCGACCAGGAGACTTCATCTGGAGCTTGCTGGGACGCAATCGAAGGTGACACAACCCTCAGATTGAAGCCACACTTCTCTGAGCTAAGGTACGAGTTAACTCTTTATCCCGAGCTTCAGGAGATTCTCCATTTCAAATGCTTTAATTTCAATGCATGATCACCATATAGATGTATTCGTCTCTTCAAGACGAATCCATAGAGCACAAGAACACGAAAATCCATTAAGTATTGAGTGAGATATTAAGGATTTAGGGTGGACGGTTCTCAGGTTAGGAGGCTTGGGGACGATGAACGGATGCCGTTCATTTAGTACACACGCGGACGGACGGCCAGGATCTCGCCTGATGAGGAGACGGAACGATACAGCGGGCCCCCGGAGCGCTGAGTTGGATGGCGGCGCCGAATCAGATGACGACACGCGGTGCTTCGGAGATGCCTAGGTTGAGTTGGCGCCGCGTGGATAAATAGAAAAATAGGTTATTTTTCCTATTTATTTAATTCCATAAACTTCAAAAATGCATAACTTTTTGTAGAAAAATCAGAAAAATAAAATAAAAATACCCTCTTGCTCAGTGAACAGAGGAGAATAATGTGGAAAAGAAATCATTCAATTTCATCAAGTATTTTATTTTTAATAATTTATTTACTCTCTGCACATTTTTAATTCTCCATGCATATAGGAAATTCACCATGGCATGAGACCATAGGGCTTTTGAAGCCTCTGAATTTGGGAACATTCCCTGAATTTTTGAAAGATAAAGGTCATCCCTATGAGAAGTTATTGATTTTTCAAATTCATGTAGCTATTTTGAGTATTTTAATCCAATAATTAGCATGTTGTGAAATAAATTCTAGGAAAATTTGGTGATGTTTATTATGACCAGAGGGACCTAGGAGAAATAGGTTTTGAATTAATCCACTTGGAATAACCCTAATTGGCTTAAACACCCAAAATAGGTCCCTAATTAATTAGAGCTAATCATACATCAAATTGACTTGAAATCAATTCTCCACTGACCTTTAGGATCAGAGGAACCCACCATAAAAATTTGAAGTCAATTGGACTTGGTTAGCCCCACCAAATGGGTTGATTAAACCATTTAGCCAATTTAAACTTTAAAAATTCATAACTTTCAAAATACATTTCAAAAAATCACCAAATTGGTCTTGGAGCCTCTCTGATATTTGGGGAATTTAAGAAAAATAAAATTGTAATTTTCTAAAAAAGTTGATTTTTTGCATTATTTTAATATTTTAATAATTAAAAAATAATAAAAATCACAAAAATAATAAAATTCACCAAAATGTCACATTTTGAATTTTAATCACTTAGGAACAAACCCCATATTTTTCTTAAGTCTATATGATGAGATATTAAATTTTAAAGCTCTAAGATAATTTTAAAATTAAAAAAATGTATTTTTTAGCATTTCCACTAAAATAATTCTAATAAATCAAAGAAAAATCAGAAAATTATAAAAATTAATTCTCTGATTTCCTTGATATCAGAGAGATTTTTGAAAAATATAAAATTCATTTTTCAACCTTTATTTTATTTTTAAATTAATTAATACTCCAAAACTCAAAATAATTATAATAAAAAGAATATAATTCAAAAAATCACCAAAATTGGTCCAAGTGGTCCCCTAGTCATTAGGAATGTCCCATAATTTTTTTAAGGATAGAAACTTTCCCTTGGTCATATTATTAAATTTTCCTTGGAAATCCCTATTTTCCATCAAAATTAATTACATAAATAAATTAAATACAGAAAAATCACATTTTCTCCTCTCATGCCTTTATTGACATATGAGTGAAGTCACATAAAAATTTCAAGTTCATTTAAGCTCAATTTAGTGAGTTATGAAATTATTAAGCTTGAAGGACAAAATGGTAATTTAAATTTTAACCTTTAATCAAAACTTTAGGCTTAATAAAATGAAAAAGTAAAATATTTGATCTTAATCTGATTTGGATGATTGAAATTTAAATAATTAAAGGGTAGAAACCTACTAAACATTTTTAAAATAATTAAAGTAAACCTTAATTAAATAATTGATTAAATTGGGAAGAATAATAAAATTGGAATTATTAAAATAGGGATATTATTAGGAAGAGATTTGCTCTTTAATTTAAGAATCCCTAAATTAATCATCTCAATAATATTTAATTCCTAATTAAAATGATAATCCAAATTTAAGATTTAAAATGCTAAAAGAATTAATCATTAAATTAAATTAAAGTTAAATTATTTAAATTAAACCCTTTTAAAATTTCAATTAAATTAATACTTTAAATCATCTTTAAAACATAAAAGATAAAATATTAAATTAAAGTTAAAAAAATAAAATCAAATTAAAATTTAAATTAAATTAAATTAAATTAAAATATATCAAATTAAATTAAATCAAATTAAATTTAAATTAAATCAAATTAAATTAAATTAAATTAAATTAAATTAAATTAAATTAAATTAAATTAAATAATAGGATCAAGTTAAAATTAAGATCAAATTAAATTAAATAAAAATTAAAACTAAACCAAATTAAATTAAATTAAAGTTAAATTAAATTGAATTAAAATAACATCACCTACGACAAAGAAATTCAAAAACAAACTTGAACACTATTCCAAATTTAAACCCACTAACTGAAATTAAATCACAAACCATTTGAACATCAATTTGCCCTTGAAAGCTTTTGTTGTCATAACCCCTAAACAGAACGTTAAATGAAGTGTTACTTCACTTATAGGATATTCAAATGTCCTAGTTCACTGAGCAAGATAACAACAAAACTTAAATTCTCGGATAATTAATTCATTTGTAAAATTAAATTCATTTGGACTTAAAACAATTCTAGCAATATTGAAAAGATGTTTAAGATTCTTCTTAAGCACTTCCTCAATATGATAGGATGTTTATAAGAACAACTGAACTTAATTGTTCTTTGATGAAGAAAATCGTCCTCGAACCAAAACACAAGAACCTAGACGTCATAGGAAATGACTAGCTATAGGATTAGGAACTTGGTAGAAAACCATAACCCTTCCCTTAGTTTTACCTAGGTACTTGTTCTAAATGCTTGGGATGACCGGAAGACCCTCCAGGTACGTTTTTATTTTATTGCAATTTACCTCATTGCAATTTACTTAATCGCATCGCACTTACTTTTCTTGCATGATAAACAACTGTTGCATGAAAACCCACACTTTTAGGATAGTCCCTAAAACTGAAACCAAAACTAAATTAAAAGTCATTACAAGATAAAATTCACCGCCACAACATTTCAAAATATAAAACAACTCAAAATTTAATCACAAACAAAACACAAAACCGCAATTACAACTAAATTAAAACGTCTTGTTGGATGATCGGGAATACCTCGGATGATGTAACCTACGTGTTGCTAACGGGATTTCCCACAGCCTAAATGAAAGTGTGGAACTCATTTAGTTGAGTTTAGCAAATTCATCTGGACTAAGTGAATCCGATAAAAATAACGATGCCGGAAGGATGGAACCGTGGAATCTTAACCGGTGTTGTTATAATCAACTTTAAGATTTGTTTTAATTAAAACATAAAAACACTTGGAAATTAAGAATTTCTCTAAACTAAAACACTTTTCTCATCTCCTGATTTATGACTTCTAAAACTAAATCTCTGCAACAACAAGGAGCTCGGAGCATGGTGGGCAGCACGGCCATCGTCATCAGCAAAACTTGAGTCTACTTCAGCAAAACTTTCTTAGAATTAAATAACTAAGCCATAGGACTTCGAGGTAGTTTGCCTAGTGCAACATAAATCCTCAACCTTTTGTTAGGCATTTGCATTGCAAATTAAGCCCTAATCGGTCTTAGGATTTCTGAGGTAGTCGTCCGATACGATATAAACCCTCACATCTTCGAGGCTATTTGTATGATCATGTCATACAAACATAAGTCCTAATTAATTAAAATTGGCAAAATCAAAACATTAAATAAACATTAGGACTTTCCTAAATCCAAGCCAAATAATAGGATAGTCGGGAAATTACCTAAGTTCGCTTCGAATCTGTAATTTCTCCTACTTTTCTTCCTTTGAATTCCCAAAACAAAATGTTCCAAACTTGATCCATTCCCTATTGAAATTCCAAAATTCAATCCTTTGAAAACTTAAACTTCGAAATTCTTGAGAGCAGAACGACTGATTATTATCGAGAGTTTTCTTAGGTGATTCCCGTCACTTAAGATGTAATTAACTATATGGGCTTGCCCTTATAGGGAATTTTAAGAACCCGAGTAATATAAACCCCGTTTAATGCTTTCATATTAAGCGGGGAATTTGTTGGCTTATAAAATTGGTTCGCGGACCAAACGAATGTCACAAATCTTCTAGTTTATTTAATCGAGCCCCATCACCAAACAGTGTGTCTATTCTTCGAGATAGATACACAGTTTGTGATACGGTGCTCGTTTATATAAACTATTCGGGATGGGACATCAGTTTGATTTCATATCTTAAAATTTTCAAATTTAAAATTATTTTCAAAATCAAATACTACTTTTCAAATTATTTATTTAAATTAAATTAAAAATTTGCCGACAATTTCTGTTAGGTGACCCTCTTTTCAAAAATAAAACACACAACCTAAAAATAAGCCGTACAGCTGAGAGTGAGAAACATCCCGCCGACAGCGAGAACCTCAGAGGCAGTTTTTATAACTGAGTCGCCGACGGCGAGAAACTTCTCGCCGACAGCGAGGAAGTTATAAAGATGAGTTATTTATACTTTGAATGCCGATTTGGACGGTTTCAACACCAATTCCTTTGTGACAACCCATTCTTAAATCATTCTAAATCTTCATTCTTCACTAGAATTCATTCCATTCACCATAATGGCCTCCAAATGCTTAGATTCCTCTAATTCTGGAGTGTTTAACTGGAGGAAATTTGTGAGTGCGGAAGTGCAGCGGATATTCAACAAGGTTTTGGTAAAGAAAAGAGTTATCAAGGAACGGGGATTTGTCAATCGAGGATTAGAGAATTCCACTACGAAGATAGAAGAAATGATCGCACGACGAAGACTGGGAGGTATTTTGTTACACTACATCCGTCGTTGTTCTTCCAGTTGTGAAAGAGTTCTACTCTAACTTACATGCGATCAACAATGGGAATGTCTACGTCAGAGGAAGATGGGTGACGTTTACTCCATCAAGAGTAAATGAATTATTCTCTATAAAAAACACCTCGGTATGTCACTATTCAAATTTTGTGCCTTCTCGATATAATATGAATGAGATATTTTGATATCTGACTGATGAACCGGAAGATTGGGAAATGCGTGAAGACGGGTATGTTAGTTTCTCTGCATCACTTTTGAATCCTGTCTCAAAGCACTGGCACTTTTTCATCTCATCTAAATTGTTACCTACTTTGAGGGTAAACAAGGTTTCAAAGGAATGCGCTATATTGAATTATTGAATTCAAATTGGATTGCCTATTGATGTTGGATCAATAATTGTTAAGTCTGCATTGGGTTTAATTGTGCATGGGTCAGTTCACGGACTAGGACACCCATCTACTATTTTTGCATTATGCGATCGGTACCGAGTTTCTTATGAAGCTTGGGAAAAGGTTCCGTTACCTTGAAGGCTGCTTGATCCTACGGATATGTTCCCTACTTTGGACAATAATGAAGACATTACATTTATCTCCGATAGAGCTTCACGGAATAATCCTATAGCAAGGCCCATTTCAGATAAAACGGAGTTACTTATGAAGAAAATTAAAGGAATGGAGAAAGAACTGCAGAATGTGAGAGATTTAATCGACAATATGTCTGATTTATTTGATCACATTGACTGGAGGATGAAGGAACACTTTGATCATTCTGGACATCTGGAAGCTAGCTTTCTTCATTTACTGAGACAGAAGGGTTGGATCACTGAAGAATCTGCTTCGGAGTTTCCCTTCAGGTCTTTCTATAACTTATTTGTGCATAATCATCATATCGGAAATATCAGAGAAGATGAAGATTCTGACCTTGAAGAGTAGTAGTAAAGATTTCCATAGTATGTTTGTATTTATGTTATTTGATTTTATTTAGATTTTATTATGTGTGGAGTGTTGATTTGAATATCTCAAACTTAATTGAGATATGCGTCATAGTTTTGTATCAGCATTTATTGTGTCGTGGATTGGTTTGCGATGCTGATTAGTAGTAAGGATTGAAGTTTGAAGTTTGATTATAGAGTTTAAAATTATGTTAGTGTACATCTCATGGATTTCAATATTAAAGTTAATTTGTTGTGTTGTGTGAATTTGTTTGTGTATAAGTAGCTAATCTTCATATTAAATTAATAAATGATGTGATCGGAAATATAATATAAGGCAAATCAAGGACGAAAATGAGTGACGAATTTCAGAAATTTAAATTTTTGGAATCTCGACGACGGCGAGAAAAATCCTACCGACAGCGAGATCGATCTCGCTGACAACGAAGAATTTCTCGCCGAGAACGGATTTCTCCCGAGATTTTTTGGTTCCGAAAAATATTAGCTCGCTGACAGCGAGGTAAAAAAAATATATATTTTGACCGGTAAAAAACTCTATTCATCATCCCCAACCTCTCATTTTCGCAAAAAACCGACCTAGGGCTTGAGAGATCTTGGATTTGAAGCGATTTCAATACTTTTTGACACCGAATTTCATCTTCCCTTGGTAAGAGCTTCACTCCTATGCAAAAATTTTTGATTTTCACCATATATTTTCACCACATTGCAAATTTTGGGAAAAATCAAAATGTGAAAGAAATATTCGATGGAAATCCATGGAATTTGATTTAAATTACTTATGAATGTTGTAGGAAGCCTTCTTAGTATTATTTTTAAGTTTAGTGAAAATTTTCACGATTTTCACAGATCGATCGTATGGCTCCACGACAAAAACGTCGAGTAGAATTCGACGAAAACCGATTCATTAATGCACGAGCACGGGCTAAATATTTTGAAAACATACAAGGAAGAAAGTGCATTGCGGATCGGGTTTTCAAAAATCCGGGAGAAGTAGAGCGGATTATTAAGGAACGAGGTTGGGAGAATTTCTGTTACGTTCAATATAGAGCAGTTGTAGAAGTGGTTAAAGAATTTTATGCCAATTTGACTGCCGCTGAAGATGCACCAGTAAAGGTACGATGGTTTTTTGTAGATTTCAATGCTGCAAGAATTAACGCGTTTTATGAAGTTCATGACTCGCACTTTAGCGAGTATGAAAGTTTTGGAACGTTGGAAGGACCACTGGAGGAAGTCATTAGCTTTCTCACTGATGGAACCGGAGTTTGGAAAATTAAGCGACAGGAAAGAGTGAATTTTCCTCTTTCTAAATTAAATGCGATCTCCAAAGCCCGGCATTACTTTATTTGTTCTACTCTGTTACCCACATATCACCACAAGTGAGGTAACACGAGATAGAACAGTCCGAATTTCGTATTCGGAAAAATGAAGCATCAACATTGGGAGAATTATTTATCAAAACATCTCGGCCACTCCTCTAAATGAGAGTGGAGCTGGATTGGGACACCCTGGATTAATTTTTGCACTCTCGCCAACTCTCCGGAGTTGAGGCTAGAGATGATGAAGAATGGGTGGAACCTATGAAACCACTCACAACTCGCCAATATCAAGAAGTATGAATCTCATGAAGGGTGGAGATCGAGAGTGAAAAGTTATTTCACTCGGCCAAGTAGAGATATACCCTCTACTAGCTATGAACCTCCTGAGCCTACCACCCCTACCCTACAAGATCTGATGAATGAATTAACCCTGCATAGGAGGAGTTTTGAGCCGTTTGGAGAGACCATGGGGAGAAGATTTGATCATTTTAATCAAAGGATTGATAATCTGGAGAGGAGACATGATTATGATAGTGAGTACCTCCAGCGACATTCGAAATACGAAATTGCATACTATGAAGCTAAACATCGTTATAGGAGTGGAGATTTAGATGTTGTCTTTCCGGATTGCCCTAGTATACTCGGTATCATCCTCGCTCGATCTTCTCGGCGACTTACAGATCAAGGAGGGGATGATAATATAGTTTGGGACTTTGATGTTGAAGATTAGGACTTTATTTGTTTTATTTGTTTGATGTTAAGTTATTTTGAGGACTTTATATGTTTGTAATATTCAGTACTTTATTTTTTTTGAGACATTGGATGTTAGTTAGATTAATTTGCTTGAATTATGATAATAGTTTAGTTTTTATTTTTGTGTTAGTTAATTGCATTTATTTTTATGTTAATTAGGATGTTAGTTTTCTTTAATATGTTTTTTATTTTATTTTATTTTGTATTGTTTTAAGTTTTTAAAATTGTTAATATGTTAGTTAAATTGTTTTAATATGTTAGTAATTCATATGTGTAGTGTAGAGTTATTTTAATTGTTGTGTTTAATACTTATCTTAGATTTTATCCCTACATTTTCTTTAAATTGTTATATATATATGGAGAATACTAACAGTACATGTTCAATGAAAAATGAAAAAGCTTGCAAAAATTTCAAAGAAAAAAAAGAAATACCTAAACTTCAAAGGTATGATTTATTTACTTTCCTTCTTTTTCATTATTTAGAATAGATATAAAAATTTAAGTTTGGGGGGAGAGTAAAATACAAATTTAGTTATTAACTTGTTCTAAATTTTTATTTTCAAATTATTATAAAATGATTTTTATAGCAAATTTTTCAATTTAATTTAATATGAATTATTTTATTTAATTATTATAAAAGGTTAAATGAAATATTTCTAGTGCTTTAATTAATTAAAATAGAATAAAATATTTGGTTAAAAGGAATAAGAATATAGTAAACTATTTTTAGTAAGGAAAACTATATTCTAAAATTAAAATTCTTAAGTATTCAAGTGAAAAAGAAAAGATTGAAATTCAATGAAGTAAAAACTATGAAGTATATATAAGCTAAGAAATATTCCTAAGTTTCAAATTTAGGAAGATGAAAATGAAGTTCAAAATTATTAACAGGCTCTCCAGATACAGTAATTCTCATTAGAAAAAAAAACAAAAAAAAGAGAGAGAGAGAAAAGAAAAAGAAAAAGAAAAAGAAAAAGAAAAAAGAGGAGAAACTTGAGGAGATGCCTTATCAAAAAATTGGCTTCATTTGAATTAACCTAAAGGAAAAAACTTAGATATTTCCAAACTTATGTTTATGGATTAGAATTTTACCTAATAGTATTTTCTTGAATTTCTTATCATATGAATATCTTAAGTAGTTATTCTTTTAAATATAGTCATTCCTGAAATGAATAGTAAACTAGAAATCTTAGACCTGATAATTAAATAATTTATTTCTATAAGATTAATTAAATTACATGAATTATTTTTATTTAACTTTATTATGATATTAATTAATCTAATTCACAGTTAATTTAAATTGGAAAATCTTATTATAGAGCTCATTATTTTTATGTAGTACTAAAATTACTTGAGGACAAATAATAAGTAAGTTTGAGGGATTTTGATCACTGAAAATTTTATTAAGAAATTCATACCTATTTTTGATGAAATTGCACTTTAAAGAAATGTATTCTCTTTATTTTGTTGCAGGAATGGAGAATTTAGGTGATAAAAGCAAAAATCATAAAAAGGAGCGGATTTGGAGCAAAAAGGAAGAAAATAATGCAATTTGTGCTAAGTCGCCGACGGCGAGATCGAACCCGCCGACGGCGAGGTTACGAGAAGAAAATTCTGAAGGATTTATAACTGTCTCGCTGACAGTGAGCCCGATCCCGCCGACAGCGAGATATCGCGGTTTGAAGATCTTCTAGAAGCCTCGCCGACAGCGAGATAGTTCGTCGCCGATGGCGAGCTAGTTCAAATGGCGCAGATACATTGAACCTGGACACTTTTTGAAGGGATGCTTACACACCTCTTGGTCCTTTGCTCACCTCTATATATAGAAGCCGAAATTCAACTTCTAAGTGTTAATTTTTTCTAAGTGTATTAGTTGTGTGCAGTTTTTGTGTGTTATAAGTAAGTCTTTAGTGAGTCTTTAGTGAGTTAGTGAGTTTTTTGTGAGTCTTGTTGTACTGGAAGGAAGAGTCAAAGGAACTGCTAGGAGTCTGCTTGAGGAAAAATTGAGATAAGTATTTGTATTTATTGTTTTTAACTTTGAATGAAATCCATGCTTAGTTTAGTCAACATGCATTCTGAGTAGTTTATTAGTCTTTCTCCCTGTTATGAAATTAAGTGACTCGATGAACTAAAAATAGAAGTATTTTTATATATATTAATAAATTGTGATAATTTTTACTTAAAACTTAATTTACTTTCAAACTGGCCATTTGATTTGTTAAAATATGTTGATTATCAACTATAGTAAAAATTACATCTGATATTCGTGGAATTCAAAAGCCTTGGAAGGAGGGTGCAAATAAATAGGGAAATAATATCATCGGGCGTAGAATCGAGCATTTTAGTGTGAAAGACTAAAATATTCAATTCGGTCATATTGTTTGAGAGTCGAAGTGTAGATGTTAGCTCTCGGGCGAGGGGAATGTGGGAGCTCGAAGTGGCAATCGGTATCCTCCCAACTTAGCCGCTGATTCGGTAATCAAACATAGGATTAGTCAATATTCTTTACACTGGACCAAAGGGTAAAGAATACATATTTGTCACAATACCTTAAAATTATCTATTTAAATTCATCAATCACTTAAATTTCTAAACAAGGGAAAGATACTTTTTCCGAATAGTTAAGACTTATTTAGCAATTAGTTTAATTTCCCGCACTTTCAATTCGTATTAATTTTCTACTTAGTTAATTTACATAATTGAAATACTTAGTTTACTTTATTGCGCTTAAATTCGAATTCCAAATTTTCGTATACTATTATTATTATTATTATTATTATTATTATTATTATTATTTTAAAATTAGGTATTATTTAATTTTCTCTTTCCCTGTGGGATCGATAACCAGGACTCCACTAGAGCCCTGTATTACTTGATACGATACGTATACTTGTGTAGCATCCACAACATAAACAAATTCAATTCTATACATATAATATAGCGGGGTCAAGTTTTTGGCGTCGTTACAATTAAATTAAAAATATCATAATATAAAATTGTGGGTCAGTTCTAAACTGGGAAAAATGTCAATTTATGGTTACAAAAGGAATTGTTTTCGGACATAAAATTTCTAAATATGGTATGGAAGTAGACCAAGCAAAAATTCAAATTATTACTGGATTACAACCTCCTACTTCAGTTACAGTTGTAAGAAGACATGCTGCATTTTATAGGAGATATATTAAGGATTTTTCAAAAGTTCTTAAACCACTATGCCATCTTTTGGAAAAGAACACTAAATTTTATTTTATTGAAAATTGCTTAAAAACTTTTAATTCATTAGAAGAAAAATTAATTACAACACCTATTATTATTTCACCTAATTGGGAAAAATCATTTTAATTGATGTGTAATGCTAATGATTATGATATTAGAGGTGTTTTAGGTCAAAAATATGATACAACTTTTAAGGTTATATACTATGACAGTAGAACCCTTAATGAAGCTCAAATTAATTATTCTACTACTAGAAAAGAGCTATTGGTAATAGTAAATGCTTTTCATAAATTTAGACTGTATTTACTTGGAGAAAAATGTATAGTCCATACTGATCATTTTACTATTAAGTATTTAATGACAAAAAAAGATGTTAAACCAAGGTTAATTAGATGGGTTCTCCTCTTACAAGAATTTGATGTTCAAGACATGGATAAAAAAGGTAATCATAACCAAATTCCTGACTATTTTTCTAGAATTGAAAATGATAAAAAGTTTGAAGAAGACATTAATTATTATTTTCTTGACGAACAACTTTATGCAATTTCTGGGTGACAAGTTCCATGGTATGTTAATATGGTTAATTACATAGCTAGTTATATTTTACCATATGGATTAACTAGCCATCAGAAAAAGAAATTCATACATGATTCAAATTTTTATTTTTGGGATGATCCCTATTTATTTAAACAATGTAAAGATTCTATTATTTGAAGATGTGTGCCTAATAATGAAACTAATGAAATTATTCACAAATGCCACAACTCAGAATTTGGAGGACATTTTGGTTCTAATAAAACTGCATTTAAAATTTTACAACCTGGATTCTATTGTCCTACATTATTTAAAGATGTTAACAAATATGTAAAATCTTGTGATCGATGTTAAAGAATATGAAATATTTCTAGAAGAGATGAAATGCCTCTGAATTTTACCTTAGAAGTTGAAATTTTTGATGTATAGTGGGTTTGGATTTTATGGGACCATTTGTATCATCTTGAAGAAAAAATTATATTTTATTAGCTGTTGATTATGTTTCGAAATGGATTGAAGCTATAGTTTTACCTCATTGTTATGCTAAATGTGTTTCAAAATTTTTAATCAAAAAGATTTTTGCTAAATTTTTAATACCAAGAATTATTATTACTAATGGAGAAAGTCACTTTAAGAATTTTAAGATTCAAAAATTTATTAGGCATAAAATTGCTACAGTTCACCCTCAAACTAGTGGAATGGCAGAAGTCTCAAATCGAGAAATCAAAATGGTTTTGGAGAAAAATGTAAATCCTAAAACAACTGATTTGGTTGACAGACTTGATTTTGCATTAAGGCCTTATAGAACTGTTTATAAAACTCCTATAAGTATGTCACCATATAGGCTCATATATGGAAAATTCTACCATTTACCTGTTGAATTAGAATATAAAGCTTATTAGGTGAATTAGAACATAAAGCTTATTGGGAGATAAAAGAATTCAATTATAATCTAAAGGATGCTGGAGAAAAGAGATTGTTACAATTAAATGAGCTTGATGAAACAATGAGTCTTATGAGAATGCTAGAATTTATAAAGAGAAGATGAAGAATTTACATGATAAAATGATTTTAAAGAAGAATTTTGAGTCTGGACAAGAGGTATTGCTATATTATACCTTACTGAAATTATTTCCCAGAAAATTAAAGTCCAAATGAATGGGGCCAAATATTGTGGAAAACGTTTATCCTAATGGAGCAGTGAATATAAGAGATCCAATGACTGATAATTTATTTAAAGTATATGGGAAAAGATTGAAACCTTATATTGGGGAAAACAAGTCGTATTATAAAGAATCAATAGAACTGAATCGGTCTGAGTAAAACTTATAGATAAGTTGGGCTGACCATGTCAAACCAAGCGCTTTATGGGAGGCAACTAATATTTTGATTTTTTAAAGACGTGATCATCCTTTTGATTTATACCAATTGTTTAACACCTTATTAAGATCTAAATATGCTTAGAACCTTTAAAAATTTGAAGCAACGTAAAATGATATTTGTTTTATATACTGGAGCCTAGGCGCCAAAATTAGCACCTAGGCGCTTAAATTAGCACCTAGGCGCCTAAATTAGCGCCTAGGCGCCAAACACATGTTATACTGGTGCCTAGGTGCTAAAATTAGCGCGTAAACACCACGGTTACAGGACATGGTAAAAACTACCAAATTGCACTTTTGACCCATTCTTTTTCTATAAAACATCCTATCTTCATCCCCAAAGAGCATCCCCTCCATTAATTAACCCGTAAAGCTGAGTTTTAGAGAGATATAAGGATTTGTTAGATTCCATAGAGAAAAGATATATGAATTTGGAGAAAAACAATAAGTTTGTTTATAAGGATTCACAAACTTATTTCAATGGATATTTAGCAATGAGTTTGGAGAGGATGATCATCTATTTTGAGAAGATTAAAGAGGAGTTGTTACTTCTAAGCCATAGGATGTATGATATGTATCATCAATGTAAGCATATGGAATGGCAAATGAAGTGTCAATCTGATCATATGTCTGCTTTTGAAGATTATCAAGTAACTGTGTATACCAAGAACAATAGGATTGATGAGAAAACAATTTTAGAATTTACTCGTTCCCCTTTCTTTCACTCCTTTGTTCTAGCAATCTACCATGCGACGAAAAAAATGAAGGTTCTGATTACATTGAGTGAAGTCTTGAAAAGATGAAGGGTGATATGTAATTGTGTTATTGTTTGTGTTTATTAATTGAAGTTTGATCTATATGATGATTGTCTACTTGTGAATCTTGATTGTATGTTAAATCTTGTGTTAAAGTATGTGCTTGTATTTTCTATATTTTTTGAACTCAATATTGAATATTTGGAATTAAATTGAAGTGAATTGTGTAAATCTTATGTTAAAATGTTGAAATTTGACCTAGATTTGGAATTCCTTTTCGTTGTTAGAATTAGAGGAATTGATTGAGTTTTCTAAAAAATATTGGGCTTACAGGTGTTAGACTTGCTTAGGATATTTAAAAAAATGAAGATTTGGAAAAACAGAAAAATTTTCATGTCTGGCGCCTAGGCACTGGTTCGCCTGAACTGGCCAATTTCACGATTTATACCAGCCCATGTCATTTTTTATGCCTAAACTCCTTCTTCCTCCTCTATTTTGCGAAAAACAGTTATATGGTTCCTTCTAGAACTCCATTTGTGAAGACCGAGGCTTGAAAACACAGGATCTAGTCATCTTAAGGTTAGATCTTCACTTTGGCTTAATTATTTGCAAATCAACCATGGATTTCTCAAAGTTTGGAAGAGAGCCAAAATTTTTATATATTTTTTATTTCTTAGTGAGAAATCCATGGATTTAAGATGCATTAGCTTGAATAGGTTTGGAAGAGATCTATTATGTTAATTTTATAATTTAATTGGAATCTCTCTTAATTTTTAGGATGGCCCTTAAATCTAAGAGAGGAAAGGAGAGAGAAGATTTTGATCGATCTAAATTCATTAGTATTAATGAACAGATTCGTTATAATGAGTTCGCTGCCACCAGAAGTTTATTGCAGAGAGAAGTTTTTATCACCATAGTGGAGCAATAGAGAATGCTATCGTAGCGCGCAACTGGGAAAAGTTTTGTTATTTCACTGTTGTCGCTATCATTCCTGTTGTTCATGAGTTCTATGCGAATGGTACTGCAACAATTGAAAATGAAGTATTTGTTCGAGCTAAGGATGTTGAGTTCACTCCATAGAGGATTAACATGTTATACAGTCTGCCTCCTGTTCTATTCAGAAAATACGCCATATGAGGCCGAGCTTGATAGTATTACCCATTATTTGACTGATGGATCTATAGCATGTAAGATCATAAATGATAAGAAGGTAATTTTTTTTTATTTAACTCAATGCTACTTCTAAAGCTTGGTATTATTTTATTTCTACTCGTCTCCATCCCTCTAATCATTTAAGTGATGTTATAAAGAACAAGCTATTATGAACTACTTTATTCAAGAGATGAAGCCAATCAATGTTCGGTCAATCATTTGTGATGCTATTAGTTCTTCTGCAAGAGGTAGTAGTATTTATGGGCTAGGCTTTCCCTCTCTTATTTTCTCCTTATGCAAGCAATCTTGTGTAAAATATGATCACTCTGAAAAATAGTTGAAGCCTTTAAAACCTATTACGAAGGCTAATGTTGATGTTTATAGAAGACCTAGAGGTAGAGGACCTAGTGCACCTTCTACTTCAATGCCTTCTACTTCAATGCCATCTACATCCACTACTACTGAGCCTCCACCCGGATTCTAGGATGTTCTGAGTGAAAGATATCTGGTGCATCAGAGTGACATGTTTTTGATGCAATGTTGTATGAAAGATATGGATAAGAAATTTGATCATATGACAGACTATGTTCAGAGGAAAAGCGATTATGATGAAACTTTGGTAATGTTTCTTAAGGGAGATCAAACTGTTAATTTTTGTACATGCCCTAAATTTTCACCCTATACAGGCCCAAGTACTATGGATGCTGATATCCAATATGATGATGATGACGATGATGAGATTGAGGCTGATGATTAGACTTCTTACTATGATGTAGTACTTATCCTTTATGTGGTTGTTTTTATTTCTTGTATCTTTTCTTTTCTATGTTTAAATTCTAATGGTTGTGTAGGGATGTTTGAGGACTTATGTTATTTATTATTGTGACTGTTTGATGTTGTGTTTATTTAGTATTGAACCAGTGCTAGAAAAATGTGTTAGCTTTAAAATACTTTCATAATGTTACTTTTTTGTATTACTTTATACACCTGCAATTATTCTCCTGCTTAAAAATAAACTTTAATATTTTCCTTCTTTTTAGATTACAAAATTATTTAAAAATTAAGTCTGGGGGGTTGGGGTGGGGGAAAAGAAAATTTTTTAAATTTAAACCTTGTTTTCAAAAGTGCTACAAATAGTTTTGTACTTTATTTCTAATGAATTTTGTTATGTGGATTCATGTTAAGAATGTTATAATTTTATGTATAAAAATGGATTAGGGTAACTTAATTGACATTTTTAGTGAAATGGGTGAACTTAAAGTTAAGGATATTTAGAAGGAAGCTTGGGAAATTGAATAACTATCTTTAGTAGAAAGTATTGTATTTTTGGAAAATGAAGGATTTTTAAAAAAAATTTTTCAAACATTTAACGCTCTTTTAGAAAATATTTATATTTATATACATCTTTTCAAGTGAAGGAAAGTAATTAGTTTTAACTTCAAAAGAGGATAGTGGATTTCAAAATCATTTAAGGACTTCTCCAGATATAGTAATCCTCAATATATATATATATATATATATATATATATATATATATATATATATATATATATATATATATATATATGGATCAAAAAGATTCTGGAAAAGAAAAAAAAGTAAAAGTAAAAATAAAAGAAAAATAAGATGAGGAGAAGCTTGAGGAGAAGTCCTAATCAAAAATTGGTTTCACTTGAGTCTTTCTAAAGTAAAGAACTTAGAACAATCATAAGCTTGATTTTTATACATATATTAATATAAATTATTTTTAAAAGAGTTCTTAAGTCTAGAAGTAAAGTTTATAGAATCCAAAATTTGAAAAATCATCATATATTTCTGAATTATATAAGATTACATATTCCTAAGTTTGATGATAAATATTTAAGACTGTGGGCTAGTCTGATTCACTAGAAATTCTTCTAAGTTGAACTGTCACATTTTTATAACAAAATTTTAGCAATTCTAAAAGATGACACATTAACTCTAATCTACATAAATTATTTTAAGTTTTAGTGTCACCTGAGGACAAGTAACGTTTCAGTTTGGGGGAATTGATCTACCATAAAACTTACTATTTTTATGGATAAATTATTCTTATATTTTTAAGGATATTATGTTTTAATGAAAGTTATTTTTATATGTTTGGTTGCATTTATAAGAATATGAGTTTAAGTACAAAAAGAAGCAATATGGAGCAAAATTGGGGCTTTATGAAGAAGAGTAAAAAAAATTAGTCTAGTGCCTAGGCTCCATAGGCGGTTAGAGTAGTTAAAATTTGAATTTTGGCGGGTCCAAATTATTCTAGAAGACCCCAAATGTAGACCACATTTTAAATGAAGAATACAATGAATCTAGAAACATTTTGATAAAGAGGTGTGTCACTTAGAGCAAAAAGGTGGGTAATTGAAAATTTGAACTGGCGCCTAGGTGCCACAGTTATTTTCAAAAAGATTCATTGAATGTGGTCGAATTTGGAAGAGGTGCCTTAAGCTACCCTTAGTCATTTTCTAAGCTCTATAAATATAGATTATTTTGGCTACCAGGAGGAGTCATTTTAGAGTCATTCTTACTTAACACTTAGTTTCTTTCACTTTAAAGTCAAGTATGTAAGAGTTTAATTAGTGTTTGTGATTCTCTGAAGTTTAAAGTTTAGTAAAGAGTCAGAGAAGTCATAGAATTTTGAAGGATTGCTTTTATGTACATTCTAGATAAGCTTTTGTAACTTAACTCTTAAGTTGTGTGCTTTGGTTTTAATGTTTATGAATATGTTTTGTAGGGCTAATCCAATGCTTTCTGAGTAGTTTTCTTCTCTTTCTCGTTAAAAATATGATGTAGTTAAGTCAAGAGGTTTGAATTTTGTTTAATAACTTTTTTTTTCTTATTAAAATTTGTGACAATATTTTACTCAAACTTCTTTTATTTTACAACTTGGCCAATTGTATTGTTAAAACCCGTGAAGAAATCTTATAGACATGACCGTGGGCTAAGATTTCTTTAATTGTAAGAATCACAATTCACTTTAGAAGATCATAAGTTATCAACTGAAGAGAAGTGCAAATAGATAGGGAGATATGATTTGAATTTTTTTTGAGTGACAGACTAAATTCTATTAAATTGATTAAATGTGAGGAAAATGGGTCACTAGTAGGTCCTATAGAGAGGGAACAATATGTAATCTAAAAGTGAGAGCTTAGAATCTACTTAGCACTACTAATAACACATCCTGCATCAACCTTTAGACTAGCCATTGTTCTTTAATCATAGATCAAAGGGTAAAGAATATTTATGCTCCTATTTAACACAATACAACATTTTTACATTCTAAACAATTTGAATTCCTCTAATTGTTACATAAATATTTGTATGAATAAAGTATTTTAAATTAAGTATTTTATTCATGTTCCTAGACATTTACTTGCATAATTGTGAAGGTTAAGTAAGTTTAACTTTACTTTTGTTTAGTGATTTAAAATTAGCACTTTATTTTATTTAGTTTTCTTTTAATTTCACAAATTTTCTCGTGGGATCGATATCTGGAGTTTTAAAAAAGAAAATTCTATATTACTTAAAACGATACGTATGCTTGTGTAGTACCCCTAATGTGTTTATTATAATTATCTATAAAATATTTAAATATTGCACACTAGTCGCTTATTTTAGGGTTTTTACCTATTTTTGTAAGTTTAATTATCTGCGTAATTGCGGTCGGGTCAATAGGTTCAGCAGACCCTTATGTAGAAATAGCTCCTCTATTTATAGATCATTGGGAAAGCCTCATAATTTACAATTTTGTCTCTTATTTAATAAAAATGTAACATTGAATTTATGATCTATTACATATTTATATATTTGTAACCGAATTTGAAATCTTTTGACCTTGATAGCCACTGATGACATCGGTCTGTATTTGTAACTGTTACTAGCATATTTCATGTTCGTAACTAATCGACTTGATCATTTTATTGTCTCTCAGTCAGCTAAAAGTCATTTGGTTGGCCAACAGATTGTTGGTCGACTTCTCTATGGTAGCCCTTCGGGAAGACCCATACTCCTCAGGAAGGGTTATTCCATGAGACAAATGGTGCAACACTGTAATCTGATGGTCAGTCTTCATTTGGTCGTGAGATCTTCATGGAAGGTCGAGTGAGAATTATGTTATGCAATTGCTGATCTTGTGAGTGCCATGCATTGGTTGAGTTGCCTTCGATCGAGGTGTGTGTTCTTAAATTCGGATGAACTATCATTCAGCCGAACCATGATATGACGCACCGAAATTATGTTCGATTGCTCGATCCTTTGCTATTTTCTTGACGCTATCTCTTGAATTTCATTGAAATTCGTGCTGCTGGATATTTTATGTACCAATATATTTATATATACAACACTTAAATTTTATATTTTATATTTATAACTTTTTTATGCATGAATATGCCTATTTTATATAATAACAATAATGATATTTTTTATGTGATATTAAAAATTTTAATACTATAAATGTAAAAATTAAATTTGATATTTGATATGTAAATACAAAATAATTTAGATAAATGAATGAAAATGCCGTCCGCAATTTTTTCAATCGACATTCCCTTATATAACATAACTTTAAAGGTGTGCAGGAGTCCTTTCTTTTATCATGAAGAAAAAAATCTATTACAATTCTTTTCCCACTTTTAATACCATATGCTAAAAAAGCTTCGTTACGGGCTGTTATCGCCATTTCCGTGCTACATATATTCTCTGCATTCCATCTTTTGCCCGAAGGCCGAACACTTACTGCTGCCTTTCAATCATTCCACTGCAAAGAAGCCAAATTCATGAAAAGAATCGCTCAGCGCCTTAGCGGCGATCAAGCCTGCGCCAACGTATTACATCCTCACGAGCCATCTGAGCCTCGGTTCTGCTCAGTTTCGAGTTAGCCTGAAAGCTTAGCGCTCTCTCTCTCTCTCCTGTTCCCCCGACTAATCTGTGACAGCTTAATTATTGGTGAGAGAAAATGGAGACAGAGTCACATGAATCCCATTTGACGTTGCAGAGTCCGAGCGTGGCAGCGCTGAATAAAGAGTGGGGTAATTGATCCTTCTCTCTCCCGTGTCAATCTACAAGTTTATTGTAAAGCTTGGGCGATCTACAGGGGCGGCCAAACTTCATAGATTTATCATGATTCACTCTTGTTACTACGTGGTTCAGAAGAGTAAATTTTTAAATATTTGAACAAAGCGTTATGTAGGGATATCAAACTGGATTAGAGTCGGATTAAATATAATCAGAATTTAACTGAGCACAAAAACACATGGCATAACGGCTCTCCGACTGTGATTTGAACCAGACTCGTGTTTAAGCAGACTGATCGGCCGTAAGATGATATGAATAATTCGTTTAATATAAAGCATGTATTGATGACATTCGATTCAAATTCGAGCTAACTTTTAGTTTCGGGCCATGTTTGTGTTTTTGTTTTGAAAATCAATCCATACCCTGCTTGAGAATTTAAATGGGGTTACTTTCTTGACGTGAACTTCAATAAATATTAATTAGGTTAAATGAAAAATGAATTTTTTGAATTATTTCAAATCTATAGCTCTTTGTTCAGGATTTTTAATAATTTTTTTTTTACAATTTATTCTCTTTTTACATTTTTTACAGTAGTTCACTATTACTCTGAGGTCATATATCTCACTCTTTTATCAAAAATAAATATGATATTTTGAGAAATTTAAATAAATATCAAGAATTTATTTTATAATTACATATATCAAATATCTAAACCCTATAGTCACTTCTATAATACACAATTTCTTAACTCAAATAAAAATATCGCTGGCATTATCTTTTGTAAAGTATATTATGCATTCTTGTATATCTTTATATTTGGATGTATGGTAAACATTGTGTTAGAATGATGAACAAGAAAAAAAGGGGAATGTTACATCTGGACTCAGGACTTAAATTTATGTCCATAGACCAATGGAAACTTGCCACGTGTCAAGTGGGGTCCCACAGTAATACACTGATTGGTATATTTTTTAGAGGGTGGGTCCACTTGCCACATGACACTTTCTCACTGGAGTTCAGATGCAAATTTCACATCCAGAGTCAACAAGAAAAAATGGGAAAATTATACATCTGGACTCAGGACTTAAATTTATGTCCATAGACCAGTGGAAACTTGCCACGTGGAAAGTGGGTCCCGACCCGATTTTTGTATTTCCAAATACAAGGATTTGTTACCACTGCTAGAAAATTTAGTTTCTAGCAAAGACGCGAAACACTTGACCTGGAATAACTTGCTATATAGATGTGTACCAAATTTTAATTACGGCAATAACATTAAATAAAACTTGATTTCTACTGAATGCTAGGCCGTTAATGTTTAATACTTTTTTAAATATATGTTTATATAGCAAAATATAATTTAAAAAGAAATTATTTTATATACTTTTTGGGTACTACGCAAGTATACGTATCGTTTCAAGTAATATATGGCTTTGAAACAAAGACCCCACTATCGATCCCACGGGAAAAAATATGGTAATAAATTTTTAAATATTGTATTTCAAAAATCTTTTTGTATTTTAATCTAACTATAAATTACTTTTATCTTACTAGATGAAGTTAAAGAAAACAATAATAAGACAATGATTTTGTGAGAACTATATAAAACAAACAACTCTCTTCCCTTCAATTAATCTAAGATTTTTAAGATAATTTAATATTCGTTGGAGAATTTGATTTATGGTATTGTGCCAAACAGAAGTATTCCTATTTTTTACCCTTTGATCCAGGCGCAAAGAACATTGGCTAATTTGCAGATCAGGTCCGGATGTATTGATAATAGATTGGGTTAATCTAGGCTCACATTACTAGATGTCCAAGGGTTGCTATGGTCGGCCCTACTAGTGACTCTTTCTTTATCTATAAATAAAATTATAAGAATTTAGTCTGTCACTAAAAACTTATCAATTCTACTCCCTTTAAATCTTATCTTCCTATTTATTTTCACTTCACCTTGAATAGCCCGCACATAGCGTTCGACTACCCAAGGATTCATGTGACATTTACAAGTTAAGAGTTATTCTCCTTCTAGGTCTCAAAACTCTTCAACAAGTTTTAACAATTTAAATGGCCAATTTAAAAAGTAAAGTAAGATCATGTATTAATATCATCACAATGTTTTGAAAATATTTTGAATTTCAATTCTCTAACGAATCTTATATTATCTTATTTATCTTTTCATAATTGAAGGAAGAAAGTAAACTAAGTACTTAGAACACATTGAATATAAACAGCAAAACATAATAAATAAACATTGAATCAAAAATAAAATACTTATCTCAAATATTCCTTATACAGATCTTCTGATTCCTACTGACTCCACAGTGTGTAATGAACTCCAGATGCAACAACTTGAAAATAAACTCACTAAACTAAATAAAAGTGGCCCTAAATTTCTCTCTCTATTTCTCTCTCTAAGGATGAGATATCCTAAAGTGGCTAAGAGAAAGGGGTTATAATGGGGGCGCGTTTTTTTGAAGGAGTGGGCTCCTATTTTTAGGCTTCAAGGGTTTCCTTGAGGCACCGCTTCAAAACATGTCCACATTCAATGATTCTTCTAGAAGGTCTGTCTGGCACCTAGGCACCGGACACCGCGTCCAGTTCTTCGCACCTCTTCACTTTGGCTTGCATGTCTTCGCGATTAAAACCATTTTGGAGCATCCAAATGCAATGTATCACATGTCCTATTATCAAGGAACAACTATCAGTCTTCTAGAATGTCCAATAACCGCTCACCCCGTCAAAATAATGGTCCAAACATTGTAAAAACTTGACAGTTCTGTATCTAGTCTGGCGCTTAGGCTCCAGCTTCTGGCGCCTAAGCGCCCGTCCATATTTTTTTATAATTTTTGTATTTTGCTCCATTTTTGCTCCATTTTGCTCCTTTTTCCTTTTTTAGACCTTTTTACATCACCTACATCCAAAAACACAAAAATACCTTTCATTAAAGCATAATATCCTTAGAAATTGATAAGAATTAAGGCATAAAAATAGGTATTTTTTTATGGATCAAAATCCCCCAAACATAAATGTTACCTGTCCTCAAGTAACTCTTTTTACTATATAAAATGTATAACCTTTGGAATAAAAGATAAATATTTAAGATTCTTTATAATTTTTGATTTTATAAAGTCTTTTGTAAATTATTAACCCAATTTCACTAACTAGGTTTAATTTTAATAATTTAAAGAATATTCAACTACCAAATCATAAGATTTCAAAATTTTCATCCATTTTGAAAATAATAGAAGTTTATTGTATTAAGATCTCATAGATTATTTACAAGAAAAAGATCTTCTTGAAAAATCTTTCCTAAGTAAATATTCATGCATAGAAATTAAATAAATAAGTAACTAGTTTTCTTTCTATAAGATAATTCAAGTGAAGCCAATTTTTGATTAGGCATTTCCTCAAGCTTCTCCTCTCTTCTCTTTTATATATATATATATAGGATTACTATATCTGGATAGCCTGTTAATAGTTTTGAACTTCACTATCCTTAACTTATATTTTCAAAACTTATACATTTCCACTTAATTATTATAATATGAATAACAGTTCAAAAAGATTTTCAATCTTTTCTTTTTCAAGTGATAATTTTTATTTCTTAATATTTCCAAAATTCTATTATTTCTACTATGAATAGAAAAATTTCTTAATCTTATTCTTCTTTAAGTTAAATAACTCTATTCTTAAAATCAATCAAAGTTATTAAAATTTTGCTTAATTTCACTAAATTGTTTATATTTTCAAAAATAAAAGTGATCTCAAATAAATTCTTCATTCCTTAAGTTATGTTAAAAAGTTTTTTTTATATAAGAAAACATTAGTTCTTTAAGGACAAATAAAATTTAAATTTGGATGTATTTTCCCTTCCCCCAAACATAAGTTTTGGTATACTATAAAAATTTGAAAGTATAAGAGAAAGAAAATCATAATTTTAAAAAGGAAATTTTTATAAGTATGTAAAAACCGAAAAAGAAAAATTTACTTCTACTCATGCTTTTATGAATAATTAAGATAAAATTGAAGAAGGTATAAAAAGTAAGCAGGCTAAATTTTATGATTATACTAAATTTAAAACAAAATAAAAGCAGAGCAAAATTACTAATTACTAAACAATAGACTCAGACAAACATATCTTAAATTAACTCTAATCTCAGTCTCAAACACAATATACTAAGAATATTCTAACAACAGAATCTTAACACTAATTAATCCACACAGATACTTAAACAAATCAACATACATCAAACATAAAACTAAACAAACAAACCAAACAAATAAATAAAGTAGCACAACATAGAGATTTATAAACTACTAGTCACTGGCTGTAGCCTCATCATCATCATCGTCACCAAAGGAAAATTCTACATCCTTAGGATCAATAAATGGTGTGAAACTAGGAAAAGTAGGGAAACTAACATCATGCTCACCCTTCAGAAATCTGGCTAGGGCTTCATTATACTCAGCATCATAGCTACTCTTCCTCTGGGTATAATCAAATAAATGATCAAGTATCCTATCAATAGTATCAACCTTGCAGTGAGTTTGAAATAACTCCTGCTGTTGCTCTATAAACTAATCATACATTGACTCCCAGAAACTCGATGATGGCTCAGCAGAAGTGGAGGGTCGAGAAGTAGAAGGTCTACCTGGAGTAGGTACAGAAGAAGAAGGAGCAGTCGATTTCTTCCCTCGAAGACGATCATAAATGCTAATGCTCTCCTGACCAATCGGCTTAGTAGTCTTCAACCTTTCCTCTGAAATATCTGCAGTGACTCCATAGTTAATACATAATGAATAAATCAGAGATGGGAATCCCTGTCAAACAGAAGTGCTGGATCTTGCAGTAGAATCCACAGAATCATAAATAATACTGCCGACATCAATAGGCTTCCTTTCCTGAATGCAGTAGTTTAAGATTGCTCGGTCTCTAGTCACTTCACTCAGGTGGTTGGAAGGTAACAATCTTGCAGAAATACAATAGTTCCATGCTTTAGAAATACCATTTAACTTAGAAGATTTGAAGTTTACCCTTTTTTCGTTCCTGATCTTCCAAGATCTAGTACCGTCAGTCAAATAAGCAATAATCATATCCAAATCTCCCTCAGATGGTGATAATCCAGAATAGTGGCACTCTATAGTCGGTGGCAAGCCGTAAAATACATTGATTCTTTCAGGATTAAATCCTACTCCGACACCTCTGACAAAAACTTCATAATCTTCGGCATCCAGAAAATTTGCATAAAACTCTCGAACTATAGGGATAACAACAACAACAGTGAAATAAAAGAATCGTTGCCAATTGTGTGCAACGATAGTGTTTTCAATCATTTCTCCTGGATGATAAAAAATTCGTTCTGAAATGAACTTTCTAGACGTCGCAAATTCATGGAATCGAAAATGCGCAGCCGCAGTAGAAAATTTACTGCTATCAAAGTTATCTCGTTCATTCCCGCGTTTAGATTTCATATCCATCTAAACGTGAAAGAAAACAAGAACAAATTTAGGAATAAAAAATTTAAACTCTTTTTAAGTTTATAAAACTTAAAATAAGTTTAAAAACCCAAAGAAATCACTAAAAATCAAAAAAATTTTTAAAATTTCGGTTCTTAGCAAAACCTAGGGAAATCTATGGTGAAAATTGAAAATAAATGGTTTAAAGTGTAGATCTGACATTGAGACGAAGAAATCAAGTGGGTTCGCGCTCATATCCTTGATGTTTTGACCTCAAAATGGATCTAAAATGTGTATTTTCATGAAAATGGGGAAGAAGATGAAGCTTAGGCGTCGATAATGGCTTTTGGGGGTATTTAAGGAAATTTTCGGGTATAGGCCGAACCGGCACTTAGGCGTCGAATTCTGGCACCTAGGCGCCAGACTCGCCTTTCACAAAAAAATTATTTTTTAATTTAATTTTTCACCAAAATTCATAAATTCAACTTTCAATTACTCACATTAAAGTAGGGCTTCAGTTTCTAACTTCCGAAACATTTTCCAAAATTTTTAAAAATTAAATATTAAATCCACCAATCGAACATAAACTTTAAATCAAACTTCACTAAATTCCATTTATAATCGTCAATATTGGCTCAATATATTCTAGATAAGTATTATACTTGATTCAAGTTCCTAATACACACTCAAACACAATAATTTCTAAGCAAAAACAACACACATTGAATATAAAAGCAAATACACAAACAAACACAATCAATTCACTAAATTGATACAACGACTCAACAAACCAGATAATAACTATCTCATTACCAGAATATTCTAATCTTCACAAGGGAAATTTTGTATTCCACTTGGAAAGAACACTAACGCTCTCGGGAAATTCGTAGCCGTCATTTCGTCAATCCACTTGTTCTTCGCATACATTTCAACTTGAGCATCTTGATAAGACGCAAAATGATCAAATTGATGTTTCATTTGCCATTCTAGATGTTCAATTTGATGAAACATCTCATGAAAGCGATCTTCAATGCTTTTAAACTCCGCTTCAAACTTATCCAAATGACTAGAAATTTTCTCTAAACTTACCGTGATGAAACCATTGAAGTAGGGTTGAGAATCCTTTGAGACCTTGTCCCTAGCTTCTTCTCCATGATTTCTTTCTTCCATTTCTTCAAAAATTTCTCAAATCTCTCAAGAATGAAGTGTAATGGACGTAACTTTGATTGCTTGATGGTTAGAGAAGAAGATGGGTTGATTTAAAGGTGAAAATCATGTGAAAAACTGAAAATTTTCGGTTTTTGCACGACCCAGTAACCGTGGCGCTTAAGCGCAGAATCTGGCGCCTAGGCGCCAGACCTATTGATACATAGTTTAACTTTGGCGCTTAGGCGCCAAATCTGGGAACCTAGGCGCCAGAACTATGTTCAATTCCTTTTCACCTAATCGTTAAATTTCAAAGTTTAGTTCTCCAAAATAGGTAAATTAAACTGGTAAGAGTAATCTAGACTCAATAACACACATTGTAAACAATCATAATGAAGGTTAACTTAATCTCCTTTTACTCATATTTAGAATAGAGTGATCTAATTTCTAAATCTTACATACTTCAAAATAATCTTCAGCCTAAGTCAACAAAGACTTATAAGCATAAAAAAAATTTAAAGTAATATAAAATTAGTCAAGATCGATGCATAACCTTACACTAAAACATAAAAACACTCTTAACAAAAGATAATTATGGGTTGCCTCCCACAAAGTTCTTGGTTTAACGTCATCAACCCGACTTAAGTAAATCTTTAATCAGGTTGACTCAATTCATAAGCCTCTTTATAAATCATTTTAATATCTCCTAAATAAGGCTTCAATCTTAATCCATTTACTTTAAAATTTTTTCCTGTTTTGGGGTCTTTAATATCCACAGATTCATAATGGTATACTTTCTCAACTATATAGGGTCTAATCCATTTAGATCTTAATTTTCCAGAAAAAAGTTTTAAACGAGAGTTAAACAGTAATACTTCTTGTCCAGGTTCAAAAAATTTTCCTGAAATTTTCTTTTCATGCAACATCTTCATTTTCCCTTTATAAAACCTTGCATTTTCATATGATTCATTTCTTATTTCTTCCATCTCATTCAATTACAATAATCGCTTTTCTCCTGCTTTATTCAAATTAAAATTAAACTTTTTTATCGCCCAATAAGCTTTATGTTCAAGTTCTACAGGTAAGTGACAATGTTTACCATAAATTAACCGGTAAGGTGACATTCTGATTGGTGTCTTATAAGCTATTCTATAAGCCCATAATGCAGAATCAAGTCTATCAACCCAATCAGTTCTTTTAGGATTAACAGTCTTCTCTAAAATTCTTTTAATTTCTCTGTTTGATACTTCAGCCATTCCACTTGTTTGTGGGTGATAAGCAGTTGCAATTATATGTTTGATTCCAAATTTTTGTAGTAATGATTGAATTCTTACATTCTTGAAATGGTTTCCACCATCACTGATAATTACCTTAGGCATTCCAAATCTTGAAAATATCATTTTCTTTAAGAATTTAGAAACACTTTTGGAATCACAGTTTGGTAAAGCAACAGCTTCAATCCACATTGAAACATAATCAACTGCTAATAAAATATAAATTTTTCCAGATTATGGAACAAATGGTCCCATAAAGTGTAAATCCCATATATCAAAAATTTCAACTTTCAATATATAGTTTAAAGGCATTTCATTCTTCCTAAATATAGTTCACATCCTTTGACATCGATCACATGTTTTCACATAATGTCTCACATCTTTAAATAAGGTAGGCCAATAAAATCCAGAATTTAAAATTTTAAATGCAGTTTTATCTATGCCAAAGTGTCTTCCAAAATCGGAATCATGACATTTTTGAATAATAGCAAAAGTTTCCTCATAAGGTACACATCTTCGAATCATAGAATTTCTTCCAATTTTAAATAAATGAGGATCTTCCCAAATATAAGATTTTGCATCATATTTAAATTTCTTAATAAATTTGTTATCTAATTCATAAGGTAAAATATTGCTAACTATATAATTAACGATATCAGCCTACCAAGATGTTTTCCATCCTTGAATAACATATAAAGATTCATCAGGAAATTTCTCATTTATATTTTCTTCCGAAATAATATCATTTTTAATTCTAGACAAATGATCAACAATTTGGTTTTCATTTCGTTTTCTATCTACTATTTGAAAATCAAATTCTTGTATAAGTAAAACCCATCTTATAAGTCTAGGTTTAGAATCCTTCTTAGATAATAGATATTTAGTAGCAGAACGATCAGTATGAACTATGCATTTAGTACCAAGAAGATGAGATCTAAATTTATCAAAGGCATATACTATGGCTAGAAGCTCCTTCTCAGTGGTAGTGTAATTTCTTTGTGTTTCAGTGATAGTTTTACTAGCATAGTATACAACTTTGAAAATCTTCTCATATTTTTGTCCTAATACATCTCTAATTGTAAAATCACTTGCATCACACATTAATTCAAAAGGTTTATTCCAATTATGTGTGACAATGATAGGTGCAGTTATTAATTTTTCTTTTAGAATTTTAAAAGCATTAATACATTCTTTGTTAAATTTAAATTTCACATCTTTTTCTAATAAATGACAAAGAGGTTTAGCAATTTTAGAAAAATCCTTTATGTTTCTTCTATAAAATCCAGCATGACCTAGAAAACTTCTCACATCAGTAACAGTTGTAGGTGGTTGCAATTCAACAATAATTTTCACTTTTGCTTGATCTACTTCCATCCCTTTTTGTAAAACTTTGTGACCAAGTACAATGCATTCTGTGACCATGAATTGACATTTTTCCCTTTTAAGAACTAAGTTTGTTTCTTCAAATCTTTTCAGAACTTTGGCTATGTCTTCCAAACAAGATTCAAAAGAAGTTCCAAAAACAGAAAAATCGTCCATGAATATTTCAATTCCTTTGTCAATCAAATCACAAAATATTGACATCATACATCTTTGAAAAGTTGTAGGTGCATTACATAAACCAAAAGACATTCTTCTAAAAGCAAAGGTTCCATAAGGACTTGTAAATGTTGTTTTTTCTTGGTCCTCAGGAGCAATAAGTAACTGATGATAACCAGAATATCCATCCAGAAAACAAAAATATGGGTGTCCAGCTAATTTATCGAGCATTTGATCTAAGAAAGGTAAAGGAAAATGATCCTTTATAGTGGCTTTATTTAATTTCCTATAGTCAATACAAATTCTCCATCCAGTAACTTGTCTTGTAGGAATTAGTTCATTTTTATCATTAACAATGACAGTTACACCTCCTTTCTTCGGAACACAATGATTAGGACTTACCCATTGACTATCCGAAATAGGATAAATAATACCAACATCTAACCACTTAACAATTTCTTTTTAAAACCTCTTTCATGATAGGATTTAATCTTCTTTGCGATTTAATAGTAGGTTTAAAATTTTCTTCAGTTAAATTCTATGCATACAAATGGAAGGGCTTATTCCTCTTATATCAGCAATAGTCCAACCAAAAGCTTTCTTATAATTCTTTAACACACCTAGTAGTTTTTCTTCTTGATCTTTACTCATTTCAGAAAAAATAACAACAGGTAAAGTTAACGAATTTCCAAGAAATGCATATTTTAAATGTGAAGGTAACATTTTTAATTCCAGTTTAGGGGCATTTTTAATTGATGGTAAAAGTATATAATTTTGAGTTATGTCTAAAGTTTCCCAGTTATCTTTAATAAAACGAGTCTCCTCTTCTTCTACTTCATCATTTTCATCAGTTAAAAATTCAAATATTTCTTCAGAAATGAATTTACATTTTTCTTGATAATGTTTCTCAATTAAATAATCAATTATATCCATTTGATAACATTTCTCTTTATCAGGATTCTTCATTGATTTAATAACATTGAATTTAATTTCTTGCTCATTAACTCTCATGGTTAGTTCTCCCTTTTGCACATCAATCATAGCTCGTCCGGTAGCTAGAAAAGGTCTCCCTAAAATAATAGGTATCTCTTTATCTTCTTCCATATCAAGTACGATTAAATCTACAGGGAAAATAAATTTATCCACTTTAACAAGGACATCCTCTATAACTCCTTTAGGATAAGTGATAGATCTATCAGCTAACTGAAGGGTTACAGTGCTGGGAGTAATATCTCCTAAATCCAATCTTCGAAAGATAGAAAATGGCATGAGATTAATACTTGCTCCTAGATCACATAATGCTTTTCCACAAAATTTTTCTCCAATAGCACAGGGTATAGTGAAACTTCCAGGATTCTTAAGCTTTTCAGGTATTTCTTTTGAATTATTGCACTTCACTTAATGCAACAGTTTCAAAAGCTTCAAATTTTCGTTTCTTGCTTAAAATATCCTTCATAAATTTTGCATAAGTTGGCATTTGCTCCAAAGTTTTAGCAAAAGGTATGTTAATAGTAAGTTTCTTAAAAATTTTAAAGAACTTAGAAAATTGATGATCAAGTTTCTGCTGTTTAAGTCTTTGAGGAAAAGGTGGTGGTGGTTTTTCAACTTCCACATTAATAGGTATAATGATCGATCTTGACTAGGAGAGAGAGTTTCATTAGGTTTTTCAATCTCTTCAACCTCAATCTCTTTTTCAATTTCATTCTGCATTCTTTCTTTTAATTCCTTTCCACTTCTAAGTCTGCACGAACCTTTAACATGTTCATGTTCTTTTCCAGCTTCCTTTGGATTAAATTCAACATTACGTGGAAGTGTTCCTACAGGTCTGTTATTAATTAAAGTAGCAATTTGCCCCATTTGATTTTCAATATTAAGAATAGCAGTATTTTGATTTTGTAATTAATTATTCATTTGTAAAATTAATTCTTCTATTGATAACTTTTTCTGTTGATTATTAAATCCAGGAGGTTTATAATTTGTATTAACTTGATTATTCCAATTTCTAGTGGGATGAGATTAATTATTACCCCATTGTTGTTGTGAATTATTCCAGTTAAAATTAGGATGATTTTTCCACCCAGGATTATAATAATTTGAATAAGGATTATTTTTACTTGCAATAGCTTGTAAAGTTTCAATAGTCTGAGAATCTTCAATATTAGCAGAGTTATTATGTGAAATATTAATTGCAAAATTATCTAATTTCTTAGACATTGCTGCTACTTGTGAAGCTAAGATAGAAAAGGCTTCATTATCGTGAATACTTGCCAACTTTTTATGATTAATACTTTCGGAAGGCCATTGAAAATTGTTATTAGACATTTCTTCAATTAAAGTGTAAGCTTCTTCAAATGATTTAGACATTAAAGAACCTTCAGCAGCAGCATCAATAATTGATTTTAAAGATCCAATTAATCCATTATAAAATGTTTGAATAATTAACCAATCGTGTAAAGCATGATGAGGACATTTTCTTAATAGTTCTTTAAATCTTGCCCAAGTTTCATATATTGTCTCCCCATTAAATTGACTAAACGAAGTAATATCATTTCTCAATTTAGCAGTTTTAGAAGGAGAAAAATATTTAGCAAGGAATTTTTGTGTCATTTCAGCCCATGTTTTAATAGAACCAGTTGCTAATGAGTTTAACCACATCTTTGTTTTATCTCTTAAAGAAAAAGAAAAGAGTCTAAGTCTAATAACATCATCAGAAACATTGTTATATTTAAAGGTAGCACAAAGTTCTAAAAAACTAATAAGGTGTAAATTTGGATCCTCGTTTGGTGTTCCACCAAATTTATTGTTTTACATAATTTGAATAATAGATGGTTTAAGTTCAAAAGAATTAGCATCTACAGTGGGTATTTGAATACTACTATGAAGTTCATCAACTGTAGGGTTACCATAATCCCTTAATGGTTTATAAACATTTTGATCATTAAGTTCAATTGGATTTTGTAATTTAGACATTTCTTGAAATTTTTGAATTTGTTTTCCCTTTTTAATTTTTCTAATTGTTCTTTCTAGTTCAGAATCTAAAGGTATCAGTCCTTCAGAACCAAAGCATCGCATAAAAAAATAAAACAAGGAATAAAATATTTATATTTATTTTTTTATATTTGTATTATTGTATTTTTTTTATGTTTTTGGAAATATAATATTTAAAAATCTATAACTATTTTTATTCCCTCCCCGACAACGGCGCAAAAAACTTGACCTGATTTTTGTATTCCAAATACAAGAATTTGTTACCACTGCTAGAAAATTTAATTTCGAGCAAAGGCGCGAAACACTTGACCTGGAATAACTTGCTATATAGATGTGCACCAAATTTTAATTACGGCAATAACATTAAATAAAACTTGATTGCTACTAAATGCTAGGCCGTTAATGTTTAATACTTTTTAAATATATGTTTATATAGCAAAATATAATTTAAAAAGAAAATATTTTATATACTTTTTGGGTACTATGCAAGTATACGTATCATTTCAAGTAATATAGGGCTTTGAAACAAAGACCCCAGTATCAATCCCACGGGGAAAAAATATGGTAATAAATTTTTAAATATTGTATTTCAAAAAATTTTTTGTATTTTAATCTAACTATAAATTACTTTTATCTTACTAGATGTAGTTAAAGAAAACAATAATTAGAAAATGATTTTGTGAAAACTATATAAAACAAACAACTTTCTTCCCTTCAATTAATCTAAGATTTTAAAGATAATTTAATATTCGTTGGAGAATTTGATTTATGGTATTGTGCCAAATAGAAGCATTCCTATTCTTTACCCTTTGATCCAGGCGCAAAGAACATTGGCTAATTTATAGATCAGGTCCGGATGTATTGTTAGTAGAATGGGTTAATCTAGGCTCACACTACTAGATGTACAAGGGTGGCTATGGTCAGCCCTACTAGTGAGCCTTTCCTTATCTATAAATCAAATTATAAGAATTTAGTCTGTCACTCTAAAAACTTATCAATTCTACGCCCTTTAAATCTTATCTTCCTATTTATTTGCACTTCACCTTGAATAGCCCGCACATGGCCTTCAACTACCCAAGGAATCATGTGACATTTATAAGTTAAGAGTTCTTCTCCTTCTAGGTCTCAAAACTCTTCAACATGTTTTAACAATTTAAATGGCCAATTTAAAAAGTAAAGTAAGATCAGGTATTAATATCATCACAATGTTTTGAAAATATTTTGAATTTATATTCTCCATCGAATCTTATATTATCTTATTTATCTTTTTATAATTGAAGGAAGAAAGTAAACTAACTATTCAGAACACATTGAATATAAACAGCAAAACATAATAAATAAACTTTGAATAAAAAATGAAATACTTATCTCAAATATTCCTTCTACAGATCTTCTGATTCCTAATGACTCCACAGTGTAATGAACTCCAGATGCAACAACTTGAAAATAAACTCACTATACTAAATAAAAGTGGCCCTGAATTTCTCTCTCTATTTCTCTATCTAAGGATGAGAGATCCTAAAGTGGCTAAGAGAAAGGGGTTACAATGGGGGCGCATTTTTCTGAAGGAGTGGACTACTATTTATAGGCTTCAAGGGTTACCTTGAGGCACCTCTACAAAACATGTCCACATTCAATGAATCTTCTAGAAGTTCTATCTGGCGCCTAGGCGCCAGAATCTGGCGCCTAGCTGCTGGACACCACGTCCAGTTCTTCGCACCTCTACACTTTGGCTCACACCTCTTCGTGATAAAAACTGTTTTGGGGCGTCCAAATGCAATGTATCACATGTCCTATTATCAAGGAAAATTTACCAATCTTCTAGAATGTCCAATAATTGCTCACTCCGTCAAAATAACGGTCCAAACGTTGTAAAAAACTTGACAGTTTTGTATCGAGTCTGGTGCTTAGGCGCCAACTTCTGGCGCCTATGCGCCAGGCCATATATTTTTATAATTTTTGTATTTTGCTGCATTTTTGCTCCTTTTTCCTTTTTTGGACCTTTTTACATCACCTACATCCAAAAACTCAAAAATACCTTTCATTAAAGCATAATATCCTTAGAAATTGATAAGAATTAAGGCATAAAAATAGATATTTTTTTATGGATCAGGTCCTACAGTAAAACACTGATTGGTTAGGTTTTTTAAAGGGTGGGCCCACTTGCCACGTGGCACACTCTCTTTGGAGTTCAGATGCAAATTTCGCATCCGGAGTCGGATGTCATACTTTTTCCTGCGGTGCGGGTTTAACTACATAACATTCAAAACATATGTATTTACCTATCTAACACCAAAGTTTTACTATTTACTAAACTACCAACCACAAACGGAGTCCCCTTCTATTCTACCATTTCGTCTATTATCCCGTCTTCTACAATGATTTGTCGTCTCCCCTTCGTCTATGCGAGCATACCCTACAAAAATCCCAACTTTCAGCCTACGAATTCTCCCGCTGTCTCCCACCGATTCATTTTGTTGTTGGGCTTCTCATCCTAAGAGGACCTTCAACTGAAGCCTTCCATCAGCAAAGGATAGCGGACAAAGAAATACTTCTTTTCTTTCCTTCCTCCATCGGCGAAACAGTTACATTGAGATTTACTTCCTGAAATTTAATTTCTACTTTGTTCTAGGTTTTGTTGTGTTCATGTACTTTGAAAATTTTTGATTTTGGTCTTTCAAGTTTATTTTTATACTAATAAGGTGCTTAGTGTCTATTACCACAAAATTTAGTAGTATTGATTCGGTGTTTTGTATTTAATATGATTTTTTGTAAACACTAGAACACAAACACAAGTATACATATCACACAAGTAATACATGGTTTTAATGGAGTGCTGGTTATCGATCCCACAAGGAAGCTGTAAATTTATGATAATAGGACTAAAACACAAAGTTCAAACTAAATAAAACTTAAAAGTGAAAAGCACAAATTGACAATGTTTAATTATGTTAATAGAATTAAGTTTACCAAACTACTTTCTATTCTTTACAGTAAATTTAATAATTCTAAATAAAGCTTAACAATTTTATAACGAAAGGTTCAAATTTGAGAAAGCATCCTTCCCCTTGCAATGAGTTTATGATTAGTGAAAGATTTAGATTATTTGAAATTGTATTGTGCTAAATAGGAGTATTTCTAATCTTTACCCTCTTCCGAGTGCATAAAAAATATTGGCTAATCCTATGTTTGGTCCCTAATTCCGTGTTTAGGCTGAGAGGACACTGGACCCCATTCTAGAGCTCCAACTTCCCCCTCGCCTAAGGGCTAACTCTCGCTTTAGTTTCCAAACAGAAGTACTGAATTGGGGATTTCAGTCTGTCACCCTTAAAATCTCCAATTCTACGCCCAACAAAATATATTTACTAATTTATTTGCACTACACCCTATTGATTACATTCTCATCAATGTAATTGAATGTGATTTTCACTTAGTTGTAGAATTCATAGTCCTTTTGGATCTTATGTTTTACAACAAATTTTAACATTTCAATCGGTCAGATCAAAAAGTAAATGAAGAACTGAGTGTAACACCATCACAAGTTTTTAAAATTTAAATTACATATCCAATCTGTCTCTTCATTTCACCATTTCTCATTGCAAGGAGAAAGACAAAAAAATCTACTCAAAATTCATAAGGAAGATACGAGATAACAAGGCTTTTATATATAAAAGAAATTTCATGCGAACAACGATAAACAAACACAACTTATTTGACACTCTTCCCTAGAGAAAATCCCTTAAAGTTCTTTTGAATCTCATTCTCGTTTTACAATAACACTCAATTCTCTCTTAGAAAAGTAAGGAAGATGAAATCTCTCACTTTCCTCTCTCTCCTACAACTCTAGAGAAAACCCTTTTTTAACACTTACACTTATTTTTCCCTCTTCTCTCCCCAAATACTCTCTTTTCTAGCAATTAAAACACTCTAATATAGTGTAGGGATGAATTTCCAAACAGATGCCTCAAGTAACCCTCCAAAAGTCATCCAAATACATCAAATCTACGAAGAATTCATGAGTAATCGTCTGGAGCATCGTCGGTGCTGGACTTGGGTGTCGTCGACGCCCAGCCTCTGTCAAATGACACTGTTGGCACCCATCCTGGCGCCATCGGCATCGAAGCTTGTTTTCTTGTTTGCACTCTCTAGATGAGAGAAATGTCGATGCCCAGCCATGCTCCATCGGCGCTCAGAGCAAACTTTCCAAAAATCGCCTCATTTGACTTCAAATTCCGTCCTTTTTGCTTTCTTGTGCTCCAAATTCCAAAAATCAACATACCTACAATGAAAAATGAAAAATACCCTTCTTTAAAGTGCAATATCATAAAAAGTGTGTATAAAATATAGATGAAAATTACAATATATTTTTGGTGCATCAAAATCTCCCAAACATAATTGTTACTTGTCCTCAAGTAACTCTTTTACTACATAAAATTTATGACTCATGGTAGTGAATTTAACTTTATAATTGTTACAATTTTTTATTCATAAATATTATAGCAAGACATTTAAATCAATTTTAATAACTTTGGTCAAACTATATGTAAGATTATTTAGTTATTAAGTTTAAGAGTTCTAGTCTTCTATTCATTTAAAAAATAAGTGCAATTTGTCACATTAAGAACACTTAGACAAATCATATGAAAAAGAACTCTCATGAAGACTCTAATAATAAAGACACTAACACATCAATATAAATCCAGAAATGTTGTTAAGTTCATTCTTTTAGGTTAATTCAAGTGAAGCCAACTATTGATTATGCATCTTCTCAAGTTTCTCATCACATATAATTTAATTTTCTTTCACTTTTCTCTTTTTCTTTTCCTTTTCATATATATGGATTGTTTTTCAATCCTTCTTTTCTTTTCTTTTTTTTTTCTTTTAATGTGAGGATTATTATATATGTATAGCTTTTAATGATATTGAACTTCACCATCCTCTTCCTAAACTTATAACTCATTACATTTCTTTCTTTATACATCAATATTAGTTTAAAATTTACTTCATAAAGTTTCAAACCTTTGTTTTTTACATGTAATCCTAAGACACTTAATATTTCTGAAATACACTTTCCTTTACTTTAAATAGCAAATTATAGTCTTATAATCTTATACTAGTTATCTTAGCACTAAAGTTAACTTTCATTATTAAAACTTAATTTTCAAATTTACTATAATATTTGAATAAAATTAAAGATATAACTTTCTAAAGTCAAATTCATACCAAAAATCATGTTAAAAATAGTTTAAATAATAGTTCATTGGAGGAAAAATAAAGTTTACTCTTTCTTCTCCCCAACATAAATTATTCAACATATACCACTTTAGAAATATAAAAGTACGAAGAAAGAACATAAAGTAGTAACCTTTGTGTACTGGGTCTTCCATTTATTTTCCTTTCAAGCTATGCAAGTATTTATTAAGCATTTAAAATAACATGTATATAACAATATACAAAGTGTGCTAAACAAGATATATCAAATATTTGAAGGATAAAGAGACATTAAAACTTAAATTTAAACATTTAACAGTAAAATGAAACATAAAACAGTTTAAATCAAAATTTAAACAAACAATATGAAAGTAAACAAATCCATACACACCACAGAGTCTAACCATGCAATACAACATAAAAGACATTACAAGTTTCAAAACAGACAATACATTAAAACAAATCGAAACAACAGTAAACAACTATTAGGAATTATTACCATCATGATCCTCTTCTTCTTCTTATTCTTCTTCATCTTCCACATCCAGATCTTGCTACTGATATAGAGTGAACCGGGGGCAAGTAGAGAACTCCACATTAGGATCACCCCTCATGACTCTAACCATAGCTTCATTATAAGCAACATTATATTCAAATTTCCTCACCATAAAATTATCATTATATTCATTTCTAGTCTCTAAACTTTCAATCTTATTCTAAACTTTTAAATATCTCCTATTGGATCATAAGTTGTTCCATAATACTATTAAGAGTAGAAGCACTAGTAGTAGAGAGAATATCACTACTACTTTCGGATCTCCATCCAACATGAGATTCATTGGTCTTAAAATTAGCCCTTCCAATGGGGTTAAGAGGCAAAAAATTCTCTTCATCCATATAAAAACTAACTCTTGATTGTTCACATAAAGTGAAAATCTTGGATGACCTAGTTCACCTGTGGTATCACCCATAGAAATAACACTAATATTTATATAGATATCAGAGCCAATATTAATCATTTTCATTTGTTGAATATATAAATTTAGAATGGCTCTATATCTAGTCACTTTGCTATGGTGATCAATAGGTAATAATCTTGAATGAATGAACTAGTGTCAGGCTTTAGATGGAACATTAAACATTAAAGAAGAAAAGTAACTTTTGATTGTGCTTCAACTTCCAAACTCCTTTGCCATTAGTCAGATAAGCAACTATTTTAACTAAAGCAACATCAGTAGCAGTAAATCTAGTGTACTCACAGAATAATCCCCTCAACAAATAAAATGCATTAATTAGATCCAAGGTAAACTCCACCATTTTTCCACGTACAAAAACATGCTCATCAAAATTTTTCCTCAAATTAGCATAGAACTTCTGCACTATGCCAACAATAGCCTCGACAGTGAAGTAGCAAAAATTTTCCCAATGTCGATCAACAATCACCCTTTCAACGACTCTACCCACACTTTGGAAAGCCCAATCCTAAATAATTTTCTTAGTTGAAAGTTGAGTATTGTAGTGGTATTGAGCCTTTATCCTCACAAATTTCTTCACATTAAAATCTAATTCCTACTTCTCCTTACTCATTCTTGGAGCCTTGGTAAAATCTATAAAAGTGAAAATAAATCTAAATAAATTCAAAGATAATAATGTAGAAGACTACAAATATCATTCTAATATGTAAGGACTTCTCACCATGGATTCTCTCAAAGATTTCTCCATAAACTTCAAAAATTTAGATTTTCAAAATGTAGGAGCAATCTATGGTGAACATAAAAAATTTCTAGTGTAAAGTAAAGCTCCTACCAAAAAATCAAGTCATAGAGGGAGTTTTCGACCTAAGCTAGAGGTAGAAGACGACTAAAAGGGGTAAAAATGCTTTTACCGAGTAGATTTTGTGGTTTTTAAGATAATATGAAGTTTTAGCCTTCGGAGGTCATCGGCACCCATCTCGGCATCGTTGGTGTCCAAAGCAGATTTCTAGATTTCATATTTTTTCATGAATTCAGTCCTTTCTTTGTCAAGCCATAATCTAATTATTCTTAATAAACAATAATATTCATAAATAAGTGGTCTATTAACAATAATTTTCACAAACAATAGAAAACTTCACATTTATACATAAATTCCAACACTTACAAGCAAATACTTCAATCCACACTAACACAAGTGATATAAACCACACAAAAAAAAATTTCAGCATCGAAATCAAACCACGACACCTTAACACTAAAAACTAAACAACAAACACTCAATCAAAGCAAAAAGTGTCTTAAATTTTAAAGCAAATACATCACAAGCACTTCTTCATCCTCCAATCAAGATGATTAAAAAATTCAGAAATATTACTAATTGCATTCAAAATATTTTGAACCTCTTTCTCAAGTTTCTTGATATTTTTCAGAAAAATTTGATAACTATCAGGAATTCAAGGCCGTAAAGGTGATGAATTCTAAGATGGTTGATCCATAATAACATTCATATCATTTTCCTCTCCATATTCTATGTAGTTGTAATAATCAATTGGGTCTATGAGCTTCCAAGGCAAAAGTACTTTTTCCCAATGTTCATATCGCACTTCTGACTGACTATAAAGCAGGCATAAGGTAGAAGGATGTTCCAACCCATAAATAGATCTATGCACAATTAAGCCCAAAACATATTTCATAATTATAGAACCCACATTAATAGGTTTTACCATTTGAATGCAATAATTCAGAATAGCACACTCCTTTGTCACTTTACTAATTTTTATGGCAGGGAGTAATTTTATTGAACTAAGAAATTTCATTGCTTCGATATAGGATTCAAGAGTGTAGAAGAAAACTTACATGTCTGTCATCTCTTGTCTCCCAATTTTCACTTTCATTATTCAAGTATCGATATACTTCATTAATGATTTCTCTTGTAGGGACAAAATTTGTGTAATAGTAAATTGGTACACTTTCAATCATGAATAAATAAGTTATCCTAGAAGGAGTAAATGGTACCCACTGATCCTTGAATATTTATGCTTACATTTTACACTTTATATTTCTTTTCAATGATAATATCTCTTCCTTCGCAATGACGCCAAAAACTTGATCCTAAAGCAAATAAGAAATATATTTTAATTATTTTATAATATGAGATACTACACAAGTATACGTATCGTTTATCAAGTAATATATGACTTTCTGATTAAGCCACGAGATATCAAACCCACAGGGAAATGTCTAAAGTTTTAAAGAATTTTTTTTTACTTTTTAAAATGATTTTGTAAAGTATGTTTTAAGATAAAAAGTTTTAAATTTTTTATTGATATTTTCTTTTAACAAAATGTAAAGTAAATAACTAAAATTAACAAGACTATAAAATGATATATGAAAGCAAATGAGAATGAAATAATTTTTTCCTCCTTCAATGAATCAATAATAATTATGAAATTTCGTTGTGGAAGTATCTAATTGTGTTGTGCCAAATAGGAGCAAATATATTCTTTACCCTTACTCGGTTCTATAAAGAACATTGGTTAATTTGAAGTTTTGAAATCTTATAGATGGGTTAGATAGGAAAGATACTAGATCACTCTCTAGAGTTCCCTCTTCTCCCTTCATTAGGGGGCTAACATCTCATAACAAAATTTAAAACATCAAACCATGTTAAGGGCTTTATCTTATCACTCTAAAGTCCTCTAATTTTACTCCCCATTAAAAAGCATATATCCCTATTTATTTGTGCTCAATCATATGGATTACAGTTCTCACACATACAATTTCATGTGATTCTTTCCAATTGTTTTTAGAGACAATACCGCATTGTTCTTACATGTTCTCTTAATAAATTATAAAATCTTAATTGGCAAAATCAAGCACTAAATGAAGTGCAAGATAGTGAATCATCACAACTTCTTCCAACATTAAACAACTATACTTCACATAACTTCCTTCCATAGTTTAATTACTTCTTCATTTAAAAATAAAAAGATAAAGAAAAATACTCAGACCTCATGGAGAAAACACAAACATAATTAGATTTGAAAGTAGAAGTTATAGTGAAAACACAACAAGTGGTACTTAAAAACCAAATGTAAAAAAAAAGATAAAGACTTATTTGAAAATCCTCTACACAAAACTCTGGAAGTTCCTCTAAAACTTTTGCTTTCCACTAGAAAACTCCTTAGAGGTTGGTGCCCAACTCTAAAGATTGACTCTCCTAAATTCTACTACAAACTATTATAAAATAATGTGGAAAAGTAAAGTAAAGAAAGTATGACAAGAAGAAGTCTCTTTTTCTTCCTCTTTCCCTTCAACCACTTCAAGCTTTTCTCCAAATTCTCCTTCTAATACTTCTCTTCAAAACTCTTCTCTTTTTCTGATTTTAAGTATTCATTTTAATAATTCTTCAAAAGGTATTGTAGTGTCTCTACAAATTATGTCCAGATTCAATGTATATACCAAAGGATGCACCTCTTCATTTGAATTTACCGCCCATAAGAAGTTAAAAAAGTTTAAACCAAAATTTGCTTCAATCACCCCTTGAAAATGGCGCCAAATTTGAGTGAATTCGTATTTTTTAACTGTGGCGGCTATGCGCCAGCCTTTGGCGCTTAGCTACTAGAGGCCAATTTTGCACACTTCATATTTTTGCTCTAAATTTGATACTTTTTTGCTCCTTTCATCATAATCAGTCATTTTATCCATACCTGTAAGAAAAACACAGAAATACCTACCATTAAAGTGCAATATCATCAAAATAGGTATAAAATGTGCATAAAAATACTATATATTTTAGGTGTATCAAAACCCCCTAAACTTAAAATGTTACTTGTCGTCAAGTGACACTTAATCACATAAAAAATTTTAAGATGCAAATTATGTAAATGAGTTTCTTTAAGAAGGTTTCAAAATTTTGTTATAGAAATGAAATAATCTAATTTAGAAAAAATTTTAGTAAATAAGACCAATAAGTTTAGAATGTTCTCAAGATAAGGATAATGAAAATTTTGAGTTCCAATCTTATTCAGAAATACTTGTAGATTTTCAAAAAGATAGGATTTAAACATTTTATTTTTCTCACTTAAAAAAAAATTATTTGAAAATAATTTTTCTTATTATATTATAATCTTAAGCTTTAAATTTTCTCAAAACTTATATTTTAAACTTTAGCTATGGAACCAATTTTTAATTAGACTCTTAAATCCTCAAGCTTCTCCTTCCTTTTTACAAATTATTTTTCAACTTTTATTTTTATTTTTTATTTTTATTTTTATTTTTATTTTTCTTTTTCTTTTTCTTTTTTTATTCTTTTTTTCTTTTTTGTTTCTTTTTTTATAAGGCAAGGATTACTATTTCTGGATTACCATTTAAAATAAAGGTTTGATATATATATATTTCACTTAAAATCGTAATAACAGTGTTGAAAATTATTCTTTAATAAAAGAAATTTAAACTTTGAAAAAGAAAAGTGAAATCTTTTATTTTACAAAAATACAGCATTTCCTACTAAAGATAGTTTAACTATATTTAATATTTCTTTACTAAGAAAATTTTAACTTTAATTTTTTTATTATTACTATAAATTTTTACTATATTCTCCTACACATTTCGATATTCAAATTTTGCATCTCTAATATAACTTCATATACATAATTATTTTCAATCAAAAATGAAATTTTATTTTAAGTATTCTTGAGAAAAAAAAAATTTTAGTTTTTGAAAATCTGTTTTTAAATTCCCCCCAAACTTTATATTTTAGTAGGATAAAACATTTAAGCATAAGAAATGATACATGGGTAAGATTTAAAAACTAAAATAACATGCTTGCAGGAATTTTTATATCCTAAATATGCAAGTATAATTGTTTAAAGACAGAAGTAAAAATAAATCAAATTCAGTTTTTCCAAATTTTTTTATAAAATAAAAATTTCAAATGACTTTGATAGTAGTGAAAGTTTTTAAAGCAAATACACACCTACTCAACATAACTAGAATCACATCAATACTAGAAAAGATATGGTAGCAAATTTTGGAAAGTTTAAACATGCAGTTTAAATAGAGGTTTCTAATAGTGTTCTAATCTCTCTTAACAGTTTTGGATTTAAATCATACACTGTTAAAAAAATAAACATAAAATTACAACATTTACTACCACAAACATATCACAACAATACAACATAAAACATAAATCCAACATAGATATATCTGAATGTGCATAACAGAAATGATCCTACTATAGCTTTCACATATCAGTGTTCAAATCATAACAAAACAAATAAAAAAATTCCAAACATTACAACACAAATAAAAACATCACAAGTACAAACATCACAGACTCAATAAAAAAAATAAAATCCCACTCATCATCCTTATCATCATTATCTCTCTCATTCCAATCTTTGGATGGCACATAAGGTACAAAATAAGGATGAGGAGGTATCTCAGCCCTGTGATCTCCTCTAATCAGTTTGTTCATGTACTAGTGATAATATTCCTCATACTTATCATGTTTATGTATATATCTCTCAATATTTTCTTCCTTTCCATCCATATCACTAACATGCTCTCTGGTCAGACTCACCTTTTTAAAAATCTTCCTTAATAATCTAGTATGTGAATCTCTAGATACAAATGCTTGTGAAGTCGAGGCACGAGAAGTAGATGCAGCAGAAGCAGAAGCACCAGAAGCTTTAACAAATTCTCCTTTCTAGCCAAACACTGAATGCACAGTGTAAGTGTTCGCATTTACACTAGTGATAGGTCTAAGTGGCTGAAGAACCTCTTTCCAAGTTTCAAACTTTACACCAGACTGCTCATAAAGTGAATTAACGAGTGTATGAAATCCCATATCTGCAGTAGTGACAGCTCTAGCATAGTTTAAAATATAATAAAAAATGATAGCTTCTATGTCAATCGGCTTTCTATGCTGAATACAATAGTTCAAAACAACTCTCTCCCTTGTAACTTCACTAACATGACCTGAAGTCAACAGTTTAGATGAGATGAAGTAATGCCATGCCTTGGAAATGGCATTCATCTTTGAGGCTGGAAAATTTACTCTTCTCTTATTTGTAATTTTCCATAGACCTCCTCCATCAGTAAGAAAAGACATAATCTCATATAACTCTTCTTCTGAAGGATGATAATTAGTATAGTAACAAAACAATTCAGGAAGTAATCGGTAAAAAGGTATTGATTACCGCTGGAGAAAAATTCACTTGCTATCTTCGAACCATCACTATATTTTCCTCTGCTATTGGCAAGTTAGCATAAACTCTCTTACCACAGAAACAACACCAACAGCGGAGAAGCAATAATACCGTTCCCAATTTCTTCGAACAATCATCTCTTCAATATTTCCTCCTGGTTTAGTAAAAAGTCATTCTAGAATCAACTTACGTGATAATAGTGCATCGACATAACAATCCTCCTCTCTAAAACTGATAAATTTGTCTAAATATAATCTAGCCTTCTCTTTCGAGCGCTTCCACTTTGGAACCATTTTTAAAATTCACAAAAAAATCACCATAAATTCTAAAATCAAACTAAACTTGCTAATTTAACATCTAAAGACAAAATCCACTAAATCCAAGCAATTCTTCATACTTTTACTCAAATTTTCACCATGAATAGTGATTTTCAGATTTCTCAATAATGTACTTAAAATAGATGGTGAAAATCAAAAGTTTTTTCTGAGGAGAAATACTCATACCTTAAAGAATTCAATCCAACAAATTTCATCAAGAACGGCTCTAAATTGATCCAATTTAGTAATGCCCTAGGCTCCTTTTTCACGAATTCGAGAGGTTAAAGGTGATAATGGGGTTAAAAATTACAAATTTTGGGATTTTTAAGTCTGAAAACTGATTTTCGCTAACTGACGCTTATGCGCGAAGCGATAGCGCATAGTTGCGAAATTTAGCGCTTAAGCGCCGAATGCTTGGCGCTTAGCCGCCAGTGCTCAGATTTTGACAATTTATGTTAATCTCACTTAAAAACCTAGTTAATCACCCTTAATTGCTTCAAATAATTAGTTTTACCCCCACAACAATTCTAATACTCCAAAATTATACTATAATTTCCATCGATTCAACACAAATTTCACATAAACACAAACCTACATTTTATTAATAATAAAACACTTAATACAAACTACAAATTTCTATCCAAACATCTTGGATGAAATTTTCCAATACATAGGTTCACAACACACATCTGAAACATAATTCTACATCATTAAGATGTAACAAACGCAAATTAATTTAACAAAACATAAAAATTATAATAATCACAAACACAAACTACTAAACACAAATAACTAAAACAGTTGACCACACTTAATTTAATTCCAATTTCCTGTAGGAGGAATATATCCAGAATCACCATTATTTCCATTTGAACCATCTGGAATGTAAATCTGATAAAACGGGCGATGGTTAAAAATTCTCACATATTTTTTTCTATCCATTTATTCTTTAGAAACATCGCTTTATCCGCTTCCTCTACATGACTTGCATTATTGAATTGCATTTTGAGTTGTCATCCAATGTGGGCTAAATGTGTGTTAGTTTCGTCTACCTTTGCTTCAATTGATGCCACATCAGCCTCGATCTGCACCAACTTTTATGCAATTCCTTAAATACTAATGGCCAGATATCCATTGAATAATTCTTACACATTTCACTAATGAACTTCTTCTTGTTGGCTTCCTCTTTCTTCTTAATTTCACTCTCCCAAGAAGACATTATTGCACTCAAAATACTTTTCTTAAGACTCGGGAATGAAAATAAGAACTGGGGCAAGTATCCTTTTAATTCTGGGCCTTTTTATAGACTTGGGAAGTCTTAGAACTGACCCTATACGTGTTAAAACTCCTCATTAACTCCAAAAACCCCTTACACATGATTTAGGCTTATAGAACCCCATTTTTCACATTTTTGTAACTCCGGCGCCTAAGCGCCAACTTGCTGCGCATAGCCACCAGTGCTAATTTTAGCATAGGTTTGCTAAACATCCAAACCATCATTCTTACTCCTCTAACTCATCAAAAAAGGTCAAATAAACACCACCATAACATAAAAAACTCTGAAATGCTACCACATAACCTCATATCAAATCAAACAAAACACACAAAGCAAACATAAAGCAAAACACACCGATAATTATTTGTTGCCTCCTACAAAGCGCTTGGTTTAACGTCTTCAGCCTGACATATCTCAAGCATATTTTGGGTGACCCAACATTGGATTCTCATCAGGTTTAAATTGATCAACAGAAAAATAAGGTTTAAGTCTATGACCATTAACTTTAAATATTTTTTTCTATCTTAGGATTTTTAACCACAGTTCCATAGGAATAAACTTTCATTACAATAAATGAACCCATCCACCTGGACTTAAATTTTCTAGTAAATATTTTCAAACTGACATCATATAACAAAACTTATTGTCTTGGCTCAAGATTTTAAGTAAGAATCTTCCGATCATGCCATAACTTCATCTTTTCCTTATAAATCTTAGCATTTTAATAAGATTCATTCCTTATATCTTCAAGCTCATTTAATTGCGGTAATCTCTTTTCACCAGCATCATTAAATTTATAATTGAACTCTTTATTAGCTCAATAAGCTTTATGCTCAAGTTCAACTGGTAAATGATAAGTTTTTCCAAATCTTAGCCTATGTGGGGACATTCCTATAGGAGTTCTGTGGGCAATCCTATAAGCCCACAAAGCATAATACAATTTGATTGACCAATCCTTTCTGTTTGGATTAATAGTTTTTTCCAAAATTCTTTTAATTTCACGATTAGATAATTCAACTAAACTACCTGTCTACAGATGATAAGCAGTAGCAATGTGATGGTTAATATGATACTTCTTTGCTAGCTTTCAATAATCGCATTTCTAAAACGACTTCCCCCATCAGTTATGATCACCCTTGGTATTCCAAATCTGTAAAATATATTAATTCTTAAAAACATTGCAACACTTTGAGCATCACATCGAGGTAAATCAACATATTTTATCCATTTAGATACATAGTCTACTACTATCAAAATGTATCTCAAAGATGGTATAAATGGTCCCATGAAATCTAGTCTCCAAATGTCAAATATTTCAGCTTCTAACATATAATTGAGGGGCATCTCATTTCTTCTAGAAATATTGCCTACACGTTGATAGTAATCACAATTTTTAATATAAGCATTAATATCCATAAAAATTGTAAGAAAAAAAAATTCAAATTGTAAGATTTTATATGCAGTTTTATTAACACCAAAATGTCCCCCATAATCAAATTTATGAAATTTTTGAATAATTTCATCAGTTTCTTCTAAAGGCATACATCTTCGAATGATCAGTTCCTTTCCTTGTTTATATAAAATCTTGTCATCCCAAAAATAAGTTCTAGCTTCAGATAAAAATTTCTTCCTCTCTTGTTATGTCAAAACATAGGGTAAAATATCACTGACAATAAAGTTTACAATGTCAGCATACCACAGAACACGCCTCTCATTAATAGTGAATAAATTTTTATCAGGAAAATGTTCTTTAATTTCTTTAAATTCACGGAGTGAGTTTTCAGTTTCAAGCCTGGACAGATGACCGGCATTTTGATTGTCAGCACCCTTCCTATCTACTATTTAAATATCAAATTCTTGCAAAAGAATAATCCATCTTATAAGTCTCAGTTTTGCATCCTTCTTCTTCATTAAATATTTAATAGTAGAATGATCGTTATGCACCACATTTTTTGTTTCGATAAAATATGATCTGAATATATCAAAGGAAAATACTATAATTAATAACTCTTTTTCAGTTGTGGTACAATTAATTTAAGCTTCATTAAGAGTTTTACTGGCATAGTAAATCACTTTGAAAATTTTATCATATCTCTGACCTAAAACAGCTCCAATAGCATAATCACCTGCATCACAAATTAAGTCAAAATACTTTTCTTAGTTTGGTGAAACTATAACAAGTTAAGTGATTAATTTTTCTTTTAATGTCTCAAAAGTTCTTAGGCACTCTTCATCAAAATTAAAAAACACATCATTTTCCAGTAAACAACATAAAGGCTTTGAAATCTTTAAAAAGTCTTTTATAACGCCTGTAGAATACAACATGTCCCAGAAAACTTCTAATTCCCCTTACATTTTTTCGACTGCGTAAGCTAGAGATAACTTGAATTTTTGCAGGATATACCTCTATACAGTTTTCTAATATATGATATCCTAAAACAATTCCTCTTGCCACCAAAAATTGGCATTTGTCCCAGTTAAGGACTAAATTAGTTTCTTCATAGCATTTCAAAACTCTTAATAAATGTTTTAAACATGATTCAAATAAAATTCCAAACAATGAAAAGTCATCCATTAAAACTTCAATCACTTTTTCAATTAAATCATAAAAAATTGCCATCATACATCTCTGAAATGTAACAAGAACATTACATAAACCAAAGGGCATTCTTCTAAAAGCAATTGTACCATAAAACCTGGTAAACGTTGTTTACTCTTGATCCTTAGGAGCATTTTGTATTTGGTGGTACCCAGTATTGCCATTAAAAAAATAGAAGAATTTATGCCCAGCCAGTCTATCTAACATTTGATCTAGAAAGGGTTGTGGACAATGGTCTTTCCTTGCGGCAAGTTTTAATTTCTTATAATCAATGCATATTCATCACCCTATATTTTGTCCTGTTGGTATAGTTTCATTATTTTAATTAACAGTCAGAGTAACTCCTTTCTTAGGAACACAGTGAATATGACTAACCCATGCACTATCTGAAATAGGGTAAAAAATTCCAGCATCCAACCACTTTATGATTTCTTTCTTAACAACTTTTTTCATGATAGGATTTAGTCTACTTTGAGGATCAGCTCGCGGTTTGCAATTATCTTTCATGAAGATTCTATGCATACAAATTGAAGGATTGATTCTTTTAATATCAGCTATTTTCCATAGAAGGATTTCCTATATTTCATTTAAATTTCAAGAAAACTCTCTTTTTCTTTTTCAATCAACTAAGAGGAAATTATTACTGGCAAAGTTGAGGAATCACCTAAAAAGGCATACTTTGAATTAGTAGGAAACAACTTTAAATAACTTCAAGAGGTTTTTCAATTGATGGACTAAAAGATTCATCTTTTTCAGTAATGTCCAATAATTCAAAATTTTCATGCAACATAATATAAATCTTCCTCATTAAAATCTTCAGAATATTGTAATTCCTCTTCTTACTCGTGTTCCAATTCTTCACTTTCAGGTTTATCTTCATAAGTTGACTTGAAATGACATTCACTCAAATATCTGTTAGCATCCATCCTACAACATTCACTATCTTTACCTCTTTCAGGTTTTTTCATTGATTTTGAAATATTGAATGTACAATTTGATCATTGACTCTCATCATTAAACACCCTTTTTGCAAATCTATCATCGCTTTACCTGTGGTTAGGAAAGATCTCCCTTAAATTATGGGCTATTGACCTCACTTTTAGTTGAGGTCTAGTCTCTCTTTAGAATAGCCTAAAGTCTAGCGATAGGTCTCTCTTGGTGACTTGCTTAGAAGACTAGTCTTGGAACCTTCCCCAATAGAAATTCAAATCTTTCTTACTTCACCTGGAGTTTTCATATGCTTAAGGCCTAACCTCCAGCTTTTGGGAGGAAGAGTCTAAGCATAAACAAGCCCATGAGAAGTCTCCTATAGGTGGTCAGACCTTAGGGCTTACCCTAGAAGGTCTAGAGCTTACACAATACACACACTTTACACTTACAACCCTAAGCAAAGCACATACCACCTTGAGCCTCTAACTCTTTGTAAACTCATGTGCGTGGTTTCTCTAAGCTCTTAGCCGCATGCTAAGGTCTGGTCAGTACCAACACATAGAGGACCAAATGAGGGTTACCTTTGTCCATGGCTCAACCTAAAATATTCCATACTACTAATCTCTAACCAACCTCAATTTTCCCAAAATTTCAATTTTTGACCGCCTTGCGGTCAAACCTACCCAAAATACCCCTACACCCTAGAATCCCCCAAAATTCTCAAAATTACAGAAATTGCCCTTTTTTCTCCAAATTTTATTTCAAAGTATTCCCCACCACTCACATTAACTAAAATTATTTAAATTTACCAAAATTTGCAAAATTGCCTCAAAATTTGCAAAATTGCTAAAATACCCTTCCTAGCCCAAAAAACTAAAAATTTCAAAAATTCACAAAAATTTCCAAAACCTCCTAAATATTTCCAATTTCATTTCTCTCAACTACCACATGACCCAATTTGACCAAATTAGCCTAATTTAACTAAAAACCTCAATTTGACCAATTTAAAGCCCAAAATGCCCAAATTAAACCCAATGTCCACAAAATTGACCACAACATTTCCCAATTTAATTTCCAAACTTTAATTCAACATCTCTAGCCTCAATCTAAACCAAATACAAACCCAATTTGACCCACATTTGAGTTCAATATCACTTAAAATCTAAAATCTCCAATTTTGACCAAGTGACCCATTTCACCCAAATTAAACCTAATGTTAATCAATTTCTCCTCAATTTGAATTCTAAAACTCTCATGACACTCCCTTAAACCAAATCCAACATTCAATTCCCTCAACTTTGAGCCCAAGTCTCACCCAAACCCAGTTTAAACAAAAACCCCCAATTTTGACCCAAATTGAACACATGTCCAAATTTCATCAAATTGAGTGCCTAACCCTACAATTTCCATCCAATTAATGTTCATAACTCTTCATGACATTGATCCATGAAAAATAATACCTATTTTTATGCCTTGATTTTATCAATTTCTAAGGATATTATGCTTTAATGAAAGGTATGGATGTAGATGATGTAAAAAGGTCCAAAAAAGAAAAAAAGGGTGAAAAAGGAGCAAAAAGGAGCAAAAATGGAGCAAAATACAAGAATTATTAGTAATTATGGCCTGGCGCCTAGGCGTCAAAGTTGGCGCCTATGCGCCAGACTTGATACAGAAACTGTCAAGTTTTTGACGACTTTTGGATGGTTATTTTGACAGAGTGAGCGGTTATTAGACATTCTAGAAGACTGGTAGTTGTTCCTTGATAATAGGAAATGTGATACATTGCATTTGGATGCTCCAAAACGGTTTTAATTACGAAGAGGTGCGAGCCAAAGTGAAGAGGTGCGAAAACTGGACGCGGTGTCCGCGTGGCATCTCGGCGCCAGGCGCCGAACGGACCTTCTAGAATATTCATTGAATTTGGACATGTTTTCAAGAGGTTCCTCAAGGAAACCCTTGAAGCCTATAAATAGGAGTCCACTCTTTTAGAAGAAACTGTGCCCCCATTGTATCCCCTATCTCTTAGCCACTTTAGGATCTCTCATCCTTAGAGAGAGAAATAGAGAGAGAAATTTAGGGCCATTTTTCTTTAGTTTAGTGAGTTTATTTTCAAATTGTTGCATCTGGAGTTCATTACATTGTGGAGTCAGTAAGAATCAGAAGATCTGTAGAAGGAATATTTGAGATAAGTATTTTATTTTTGATTCAAAGTTTATTTATTATGTTTTTCTGTTTATATTCAATGTGTTCTGAATAATTAGTTTACTTTCTTCCTTCAATTATGAAAAGATAAATAAGATAATATTAAATTCGATGGAGAATTGAAAATCAAAATATTTTCAAAACATTGTGATGATATTAATACCTGATCTTACTTTACTTTTTAAATTAGCTATTTAAATTGTTAAAACCTGTTGAAGAGTTTTGAGACTTAGAAGGAGAAGAACTCTTAACTTGTAGATGTCACATGAATCCTTGGGTAGTCGAAGGCCATGAGCGGGCTATTCAAGGTGAAGTGCAAATAAATAGGAAGATAAGATTTAAAGGGCATAGAATTGATAAGTATTTAGAGTGACAGACTAAATTCTTATAATTTGATTTATAGATAAGGAAAGGGTCACTAGTAGGGCCGACCATAGCCACCCTTGGACATCTAGTAGTGTGAGCCTAGATTAACCCATTCTACTAACAATACATCTGGTCCTAATCTGTAGATTAGCTAATATTTTTTGCGCCTGAATCAAAGGGTAAAGAATAGGAATGCTTCTATTTGGCACAATACCATAAAATAGATTCTTCAACGAATATTAAATTATCTTTAAAATCTTGGATTAATTGAAAGGAAGAAAGTTGTTTGTTTTATATTGTTTTCACAAAATCATTTTTTTATTATTGTTTTCTTTATCTGCATCTAGTAAATTAAAAGTAATTTATAGTTTGATTAAAATACAAAAAGATTTTGAAATACAATATTTAAAAATTTATTACCCTTTTTCCTCGTGGGATCGATACTGGAGTCTTTGTTTCAAAGCCTTTTATTACTTCAAACGATACGTATACTTGCGTAGTACCCAAAAAGTATATAACATATTTTCCTTTAAAATTATATTTTGTTATATAAACATATATTTAAAAAGTATTAATCACTAACGACCTAGCATTCAGTAGCAATCAAGTTTTATTTAATGCTATTGCCGTAAATTAAAATTTGGTACACATCTATATAGCAAGTTATTCCGGGTCAAGTGTTTCGTGCCTCTGCCAGAAATTAAATTTTCTAGTAGTGGTAACAAAATCTTGTATTTAGAAATACAATAAATCGGGTCAGACATCCCCATAGACCATTTGGAACTCTCAATTGTCCTTGGAATGAACCCTAACCTAACCTAAACCCAAGCTAACCCAACTTGCCCAAAATTGGCAAAAACCCCTAATTAAGCCTAATTGAACCCCCCAAACCTATTCAAAACCACCCCATCCTCTTTGAGACACTTTGGGACAATCAAATACATCACTTTGAACAATCAATTGGGTCTAAACCAAGCTCAAACGAAACCTAGCCTAACCTAAACCCAATGTGACCTAAATTGAACCCATGACCCAATGCTACCAAATTGAACCAAATTGACTATATCAACTTCAAGGCAACCAACCTTAGGAATCCTAGGACTGGATTGACCTAACCCAACCCAAACTCATTGAGCCATGGACCAAAGCTCCCTCATAAAGGACCAATGGGTCCTCCCCTTTCGGCTAGCCCAAGTTTCCTCCTTAATCCTTGAATAAGCAACCATCATGCTTAATTAAATGCACTATGACCTTCCTTACATCGTCATGTTTCTATCAGCCACCTTCCCTGTGCTTGTCAGCCACCCTAACCATAGGAACGGCTAAGACCGAATGGCTCCATACCCCTTTTAACTAAAAATTAAGCTATGTTAGTGAGGCATCCCCTCAGCAATCAATGGCACTGCACATCAGTCACCCTAAGAGACCTAAAGCACCCAAATTGAAGCAGTGAGCTCCACCCATTAGCCATGGATATAAAATCCATCCTTCATGACCAAGAGAGGGTGCTGAAAAATCTTTAAGAAAACTCTACCAAAACCTCACCAGAGCTTCACCAAACCTCCCTAAGCTCATTTCAACCATTTTCCCTCTCTCATTTCCCCTGCCTGAGAGCAATTACTCCATTGAAATCTCAGTTGGAATTAGGACAAACTCCACCACGGATCCATAGTGCACCAAATTCAAATTAATTACACCCACAGGTTCACAGCATTGAGAGAATAAGTTCACTCATCAAAGCCCCATCACAAAGAGCCTCAGCACTAGACTTTAGTTAACACATGATATTGGGTCTGGTCGAACTTGGGTCTAGACATTTCACCACAACATAGGACTTCATCTGGAGGTTCATTAGGACTAATCGAAGCTGCCACAACTCTCTGATTGAGGCCTCTCCGCTCGAACAAAGGTATTGAACTTCACCTTCTTCCTGAGCCATTTTGGATCTTCCATGCACGTTGGGTTGATTTTAAGCTATGTTAACCGTATGGATAGGTTCGTCTCGGTCACATGAAGCTCTAGAAAAAAAACCTTGCAATTTAGTTAAGTCAAGCTCGAGTTTTTAAGTCTAGAAGATGAAGGATTAACGAGTTTGACCAGGTGAAGACAATGATTAGGAGCCATCAGATTGTGTGTGTATTGAATGGAGGGTTGGGATTGCGCTAGACAAAGGATCTTAACATAAAGTGCGACCGCTTGGATGTCCAGTCAGATGGTGGCATCGAATAATAGCGCGCCGCATGGACTTTCGGAGCTGTCGAGGATGAGGTGGCGCCAAGTGGTTTAAATAGGAAATTAAATGTTTTTTGAATTATTTAAATCAGTCCAACTTCAAAAATCCATAACTTGGTGTAGAAAAATCATAAAAATAAAAGAAAAATACCCTAGTGCTCAATGAACATATGAACAAAATGTGGAAATGTTTTGATATTTATTTGATGTATATTTTATTTTTAATTAATTAAATACTGTGTGGAGTCTTTTTATTCTCCATTGGCTTAGACATTTCACCATAGCTTGATATTTTGGTATGTTGTTGCCTCTATCATAGAGGATCTTCCCTGATTTTTGTAAAGTTAGAGGATACCTCTAGACAGAGATCTTTACTTTCAAGTTATTGTGCTTGTTTTTGTAAAATAATTATAATAAATAAAATATTAATCAGAAAAATACAACAAAACTTTTGGTAGGTTACTTGTGACCAGAGGACCCTAGGAAAATTTTGAATTGAGCTAAATCATTGAGAATGCACTTAATTTTCATTTTAACCTTAATTTGAAGTGGAAAACTTGAAAAAAATAAAAATTTAAATGCCTAAAAATCATTCTCCAGTGTAATTTAAGGATAGGAGGATCCTCTATAAAAATTTAAAATCAATTGAAGTTATATAAACACCAACATGAATTTTTCAAGTTAAATAACATTTTTAGCAATTAAATAATTATAATAATTAAAATACACCTTAAAAAGTACCAAATTAATTTGTAGAATTTTCTATGATCAGAGGAGTCTCTAAAAATTAAAATTGTAATCAAATTAAAATTTTCATTTTAAAGTATTATTTTTATATTTAAATAATTAAAATTTTAATAAAATCATAGAATTAATAAAATGATTAGAAATGTTCTAAATTGTCTCCTAAGCATTTAGGAACAACTGTATATTTTTTCTAATTTTCTAAAAAAAGATTTTATTCTTTAAATGGTTAAAATCAATTTTCAAAAGCTAAAAATTGAAATTCTCTAATTTTCACTACAATAATTTTAATAATTAAAAGAAAAATCTTAAAAATATGAAATTTGATTCTCTGGGTTTCATGACCTTAGAGAGATTTAATAAAAATATAAAACTTAATTTTCAACTTAAATAATATTTTATATTTAATTAATACTATAAAAATTAATCTAATTCTAAAAACTAAATTAAAGCTCAACAAATAATCAAATTTGGTCCAAGTAGTCTACTGGTCTAGGTCTACCCCCAAAAAAAATTTCAAAGCCAAACATTTTATTTTGGACAACTTATTAATTTTTAATTGAAAATCTCTATTTTTGTGTTAAAATAAATATATATATTAAATTAAATTTTGAAAGATCACATTTTCTCCTCTGATATTTTAACTAACTTATAAGTGAATTCACTTAAAAATTTCAAAGTAATTTGAGTTAAACTTAATGAATCATGAAGTGATAAAGGCCTTTAAGGGCACAAGTGTAATTTTGAAGAATTTTTTCTTAACTAATATTAGGCTTAATTAAAGTGGGTAAAGAGCAATAAATGATCTTGATTATTATGTTTGGATTATTGAAATATAAAGGGATAAATGGTAGGAACCATCTCATTTTTGTCACATTAAACGGATATGTTTGTAATTTAATTAATCATTATAATTTGGAAGAGAATTAAATTAAGTGATCCTTAAGGTTAGGGGTATGGCCTTGGAAATTAATAATTCACTAATCTAATAACCCTAATTAGTGCTTAAATAATATTGAAATATTTTATTAAAAGCACTGCCACTTAAATCAATTTCTTTAAAAGTCATAAGTTTACCCACTAAAATCTCAAGAGCTTAGTAGTGAGCTAGACTTAATTGAAAATTTGACTAATGAGGAATAGAAAAGGAAACACTACTAATCTTAAACCACGTGTGAAATACTACAAGTCCGTTAAAATTGATTAAATTCTTCCCTAAATTAAGTTTGGATCTAAAGGCCCCACTTATGTAATTAGTAAATAAAATATCAAATGATAATTACCCGACCTTTCGGGATGATTAAAACATTGGCTCACTGAGCATAAGGATATAAAACATATGAGTCATTTAACAGTTATGATAAGTTTAAATTAACTCAAGGAAGCTCAGAAGGATTGTAAAATGTCTAAGTACCTTCTAGGCCTGTTTCACAAATTTTCTGGACACCTTGTAGAACAACTGGGCCTATCATATTTATTAAATGAAGAAATCTCTTAAATAAACAAATAGAAGCCACCAATTTATGACATAGAGTTTGGTAGGGCTGTGTTGAACCTATCCATAGGTTTTAATTTATTACAAATTATAAATTTTTATTAAAATAATAATAAATTTTTAGGTGGAGGAACGAGAAGACTCGCCAGGAAAACTTTTATAGTTTACAACGCTTTCCTTTCCTGCGCTTACTTTTCTTGTTTATAAGCTTGCATGTTAAACAACAATGTCACTCTGCATAAAAACAAAAACTTTTAGGATAGCCACGCAATCAAAACCAAGAATCAAAAATTAAAAATTAAAACAAGATAAAATTCACCACTACAACATTCAAAATATAATACAACTCAAAATTTAACCACGAACAGAACAAAAATCACAATTGCAATTAATTTAAAATGTCTTTATCGGATAATTAAGAATACCTCAGAGGATACAACCTACAGTTTTTAATGAGATTTTCCACGGTCTGAATGAAAGTATGAAACTCATTAAGTTGAGTTTAGTAAATTCAAACGGACTAAGTGAATCCAAAGAAAATAGTGGTATCAGGATGATGGAGCCGTGGGATCTTAATTTATTCCACTTAATCAAGTTAAATATTGTCCCATAATAAAATATTAAGAAACCTCAATTTAATTTTTTCCCAAACATGACACTTCTCTTCTCTCTTCAATTGAAATTTTTTTAAGCTATACTTGCTACGACGAGGAGCTTGGAGCATGCATAGTAGGCAGTACGGCCATCTTTAACAGTAAAACTCCAGAGAAATTAAAACAGCAAGCCATAGGACTTCGAGGTAGCTTGCCCAGTGCATCATAAGCCCTCACTTTATCCCTTTAGACCTTTGCATGACAATGTTGTGTAGTATAAGCCCTAACTAGTCTTAGAATTCTGAGGTTGTCATCGGGTATGATGTAAACCCTCCTATCTTCTAGGATATTCACATTATCAGTATGAAGTGAATGTAAGCTCTAAATAATAAAATTGATAGGATAAAATATCAAATTAATATCCCAAATTGAAGCCAAACTATAAGATAGTTTGGGAATACAACAAGATCTTTCTTGGATCTATGTCTTTCCCCTAGTCTTTCATTCCTTTGGAATCCTATAAAACATTTTTCTGAAATTTGATCCACTCACCTATTGGATCTCCTATTACAACATTTTCTTAAGGAACCTTACCCTTTTGAAAGTCATGAATACAAATGTTTCCTGATATATATCAAGAGTTTTCTTAGGTGACTTCAGTTATCTTAGATGTAATTAACTATAGGAGCTTGCCCTTATAGGAAACATAAAGACGCCATATTAATATAAACCATATCTAATTCCTCCATATTAGATAGGAGAAATTGTCAGTTTATATAAATGGTTCGCAGACCAAACGAATATCATAGATTCTTTAGTTTATTTGATCAATCCTCACTACCAAGTAATGTGTCTATTCTTCGAGATAGACACATAGTTTATAGTGAAGTGCTTCATTATTTTAAACAATCGATTATATGAGAACAGTTTGATTTCGTATTTTAAAATTAAAAAAAATGTTATTTTTCTGAAATTATTTTTATTACATTAAAACTCCACTGGGGACTAGTTTCTCTCTTCATTAAGATCAGAAAAATGTTATATTCATACATTAGTAATGAGTTCATGTTCCTTATGAACCAGATTATCATTCTTATGTCTATATACTTTACCCATTTCTTTCTTGGGAAAGTATGATCAACCTTCCTCGATTTCAGGACCATCTGTTTAACCGTCCATAAAAGAGAGAGTTTAGGGATCTTTAGGTTCCATCTTGATTTTGTGGGGTTGGACTCCCAATATGTGTGTCGGCGAACAAATTTCGTCAAGGCAATGTGAGTCTTGAAGGGGATCCCGGACGAGGTCCCATACTTCACTTCCTCTTTGTGCCTCCCGAGTTCAATCCTGCTATCAGCAGATTTACTCTTTTTCTTTCTTGAAACCATAATACTCATTTTTACAAATTTTATGAAATTCTGAAGATAAAATAAATGAATAATAACAACAAAATGTCGAGATGAAATGAAATTGTGCCTAGTTCACAGAACAACTTTCCTTTTTGTAGTGTCTGCACTATGATTAAAAGGTTTAGGCCTTCGCTAACTTTCTGAATTCTTTTTCTTCGACAATTAGAAGATGTCAACCCCTACGTTGACTTTCTCCTGCAACTTGCCCTCCTCCCACGAGGCCCATCTTGCAGGACCAATGACTTAGTTCAGGACTGGCTTTAGTGAGTTTGTAGTCGTACTCGGAAAAGCCCCATTCATGGTCATGGAAGTTGCCACCCATAAGTTGAAGAGCCGTCTGCTGAGTTTGACTTAAACTCCCACCAAGATTTCCCTTATGGTAAGAAGGTCAAAGTCTCTACTGCTCAAGTCAAGTCAGTCGTCTCTGTGCCTAGGAGAGTTGTCACCCTTACCGCTAGCAATTTTGCCGTCATTGCACATACTTTCTCGTCTACCAACAGGAAAGAGATTCTGCATGAAGATGATTCTAACAACACCTTTCTTGCCCTACCGTCAGTTTTTTAGATTGGTTCTAGTTCCAGAGTTCCCTCTCCAACGAGATCGCAAAGGAGAAACCACAATTGAAGAAGTATCAAAGCTGCCAAGGCACAAGTTGTAAGTCTGCCAGTTATTGATAAGATTCCTCAACAGGAGGAACTCGGTCTACCGGATACCTCTCCTCTCCTTTGAGGGAGTAGGTTCCACCCATTAGTAGACACTACCGGAGATGAAAGCCTCCATAGGATTGCTACCGCGCTACCGTTACCACATGGACGTGATAAGGTGAGGGAGAGGCCCACACAAACCCTTTTCCAGAGGTTAGCTAAAAATGAAGGATGTTCAGTTGCTAAGAATCTCACGAGGATGGGATGTGCAATATCCCCTGAAGGAAAGGATGAAATTCTAAATATGGAGAATCCCATTCGCGTATCCATCAAACACCGTTTGGGAAGACATTTTGATGCCACTATTACAGATGTTAATACTGTCGTTCCAACACCCGTAGTGCGCAGATCAGTTAAGTCTTAGCTGGGTATGAGAGTACCATCTGCCGATGGTGAGGAGATCCCGAAAGGGAAAGAATAAGAAAAATTTATTTACCTCTGTGCATGGTCTACACCCTAGGGAGCACACTTCCCCTCACTCCAATGTCCCTGCCAAGACTCCCTGTCCTAAGGTGCCGACTCTTGAAGGGAAAGTGTGTTTACTGAATGTCGTCGCACTAGTAAATTCCAAAAGGTCTTTGATCACAAGACAGATCATGAGTTCGATGTTCTTGTTTCAACTACCGCCGTTCCTTCTAAGTCAGTTACAGAGAAAGTGACAATCAAGAAAAGCCCACAGATTTGAAGTTGACAAAAGATAAAACAATTGATGAGAAAGTTCTAAGGCTCCAAGCAGAAATTTCAGAATTGGCAAAACAACAAGGATTAGATGTCGACGATGAAGACTACATCCTTTCAGATTACATGGATGAAGAGTTCATGGAAATTAATATGGTTGAAACCAGATCCAATACATCTGTGCGCGAGGCTCCCAGTGAGGAGAATGACGTAGATGAGCTTCAGAGGTTCATACTTAAAAGATATGAGCAGATTATTCATCTGGAAAAGAGAATGGAGAAGATGAGTGTTGCCATGACTGTCATGGCTACACTCCACGGACAGTCATAGTCACAACAGACATCATCTCTAGAGATTAACCTGCCTGAGATTATACACATTGTAGATGAAAGATAAACCTCCAAGGAAAGATACAACTCTGAGCCTACCGGAAAAGGATATCAAGCAAATGGTCTAACAACAAGTTCAAGAGGCCTTGGCTCAGTCCAAAGGCTAAGCATGAGTTTCAAAGGGAAAACCCTACTCAGAGGAATTGGATGACGTGCCTTACCTCAAAGGCTTCGTGCCCGCAACTTTTAAGACGTTCAGCGGGATAGGAAATCCTCATCAACCTATAGCACACTTCAGAGCCAGTTGTTGCAACACAAAAGTGGGTGAAGCATTGTCGTTCTGACAGTTTGTCAGCAGCTTGTCAGGGATAGCATTTGATTGGCATGTCGAGCTTCCTAATGTATCAACAAAAACATTTGCAGAAATGCACAACATGTTCGTGATAAGATTTGTTGGTGCCCAACACCATGTTACTATAGGAGATCTCATAGTAGAGCGGCAAAAGCCTGACGAGACTCTAGTCAATTACATCTTGAGATGGAGAAACCTTAGCATGAAGTGTGAGCCTTAGCTACAAGAACAGCAAGTGATCGAGATACTACTCAAGAGTATCCACGGTCCCGTGACTTTCATGTTTAAGGGTCTCACTATCAAGTCCTTCAGGAAGCTACTTAGAAAGGAGAGCAGTTTTTAAGAAGAAGTCAAGCATATGGAGCCTACAAAGAAAGCATAGATACAAGACCCACTAAAGCACATGAAAAGAGATCTGGTGTAGTGGCAACAATCTATAAAGGGAAGCAACTTATGAGGATTCAGGCTGAGCAGTCATAATAATAGCACAGTCAGTCTCCTCAGTATAGTCACCCTCCACGGTACAGTCAGTCTCAACAAAATGGTCAGCCTCGTGTGCAACAGAGCAGTCAGTCTTTTCAGCAGCAGAGGTCATACAGGACAAATGGATGATAGGGTCGACAATGTCAGAACAGCTACGCAGGAATTACTCCCTCATGGATAATGTTGTAGCAATCATGTTCAAGAATTTAATGAAGAAGCCCGAGTTCAGATTGCCTGAGTAGTAGAGGCCGGAAGAGATGAACAAGAATAATCAATCCAACTGTTGCCCCGATAACAGGAAGCTCGGCCACACCAAAGAAAACTTATTCAGTTTTAAGGATTAGCTGGAAGGAAATTACAAAGAAGGGAATATAACAATACCGAAAGAATATTTGAAAAAACCAGAGAGAGGTTCTATCAATGTGATTTCAGCTGAGCCAATCTCTCTGATTGATCTGTATTCTGGCAAGGGTGGACGTAGTACGATTTGGAACGAACTCAATAAAGTCCTGGATCAAATCCAATACAATTAAAATAAAGCCGCTGTCCGGAATCTACAACCAGCCCAGCACAAGATGAACACAGAACCAAGGAGACTACCACTGCGAGAAAGAAAGAAGAAGGTGATTGTGAATGAAATTAAGGATGATAGAGCGAAGGGTGAGATAGGAGCTGCCCTTTTAGATTGGTTGTCTCAGATTTGTGGAAGAAACCCATCAAACCCATGACTTTGTACGATTATCTTTATGCCCCTTTAGGGTCTCATAGTGACAATAGAAATGTTATTGGCTACGTTCTTATTGTCTCTAGTGATGATGTGACTAATCACACCCTATCTAACCCAAATTTCAATTCCCAAAATGATCCTCAAATCATCTTAGCTCCCGACAAAGATGTTGGTAAAGACGAGGAAGATATCGACAATATAGATTACGAAAGCACGAGAAGCGAGGAGCCATTCCTCGAGTGTAAAGGAATTTCACTTGCCATCAACCTGGATCTTTCAGATATTGAGAAAATACTAGAAGAGACAACTATAACATTAGGAGAACCTTTGGGTGCTACCACTAAAAATAGCTCCAGTACATAAAGGAAAACAAATAATTACTTAAGCAGAAATATCTCCAGCATCGAAAGAAGTACAAATCTGAAGCAAGATTGAGAAATCTAATAAAGTGGATTACAATGTACTAGCTCATCTCAGGAAGTTGCCAGCCAAACTAAGCATTTACGATGTGCTGACCTCATTTTTGATGAGGTCTTCTCTTCTTCTTTTTAGTGCTCGTGATCTAGCCTTAGGCTTTTCCTTTGACTATCTTAGAGGACTAGAATTGGGATCCACCTTCTAGAATTTCAAACCACTTCTAAATTCCCTTCAAACTCCACAAACTTGACTGTAGACCCCTAATCACCTAGAAGGTTGAAATGAAATGTGGAAGTTTAAAGGATGAGTTCCTATAGGACTTTTTGGCCTTAGGACTGCCCTGGGTGGCCTGGTCTGGTGAAGGGCTGACTTACACATACACTTACACATACACTACACTTTCAAACACCTCCTAAAACCACACCCATACCCAACTCGACCTCCCGACTCATGTAGGTGATTCACATGGATGGTCCTTAACCCCTAAGCCCTTGGCTAAGAGGGTTAGGAACAACATAGTGAATGCCTCAAATGAGTCCCTTCATGGCTCATGTGGGCTTGATGTGGCTTCATGGCTCAACCAAAATGATTTCATTCCACTCAAGTTTACCCAATCTTCAATTTTCCACATCACTCAAATTGACCATCCATACCCAAAAATATCAAAAATTCCAAGAAAACCTCCCAATACCCTCCAAATACCCAAAATACCCCTCTTGACCCAAAAAATCCAAAAATTCAGAAAATTCCCAGAAAATTCCAGAAAATCCCAAATATTCCCAATTTTATTTTGTACAACTACACCATGGGCCAATTTTGTCAATTTACCCCACTTTTATCAAAACCCCCAATTTGACCCATTTTAACCCAAAGTGAACCCAATGTCAAACCAAACCTATCCAATTGACCCAAATTCTGGTCCAATTCAATTCTAAACTTCAATTCAACATTCTCAACACCAATCTAGACCAAATATAAGTTCAATTTGATTGACATTTGGATTCAATTTCACTTTTGGCCATAAAGCCCAAGTTGGACCCATGACCCAAACCTAACCCAAACTCACCCAATTCAACTCCAATTAACCCTAAATCTTTTCTAAATCTTCCTTAGCATCCCCACAAGCAAAACACTAACATGATTTGCCCAAAATTTAGACCCAAACCCCACTCAAATTCGACCCAAAGCTAAAAGGCCCAATTTTGACCTAAACCCAAACCTAACCCAAATGAGCCCAAACCCCAAAATCAAAGCCCAATCAAAGTCAAAACCTCTTTGAAACACTCCCATAAACATTTCTCAACATTATTTTTACATCAATTTCAACCCTAGCCCAACATTGGCCCAACTTGGCCCACTTGGACCTATATTGGCCCATTCACCAAAAGGACCCAAATTCAACCCAATTCAAACCCAAATCACCCCCAATTAGCTTCAAGTCACTCATGACACATCCATGAGCTAAACCCAACAATTATTTAACCCAAGCATTTACCAAAATTTCATCCCAAAATTCATTTTAAAATTCAAAAGCCCACTTTCCTTAAACCATTTAAAAAGCCCATCTAAAACCATTTCAAAAAGCCCAAAATCTACCCTAAAGCCCACATGACATCTCCACTTGCCATCCACTTAATAAAAGCCATTCCCTAAGTCCTAAATTCATCATCAAATCATTCCAAATCAAGTTTCATACAAATTTCCATCAAATTACCAAAAATTCCTAAAATCTATTTCCATGAAATTGACTCCACTTTTCCCAAGCCAAAGGTGAGCCATGTAAGCCATGGACAAGCCACATGAAGCCATGGAAAGCTTGACATGTGATCAAGCCAATAATGGCAAATGGAGGGGCCCCTTTCCTAATCCTTCTTAAACCCTTTTTTTACCTTAAGCATGTCACACACTAAACCATGCTTAGCCACCTCATCATGGATGGAGACCACACCATTCTCTCTTGGCTGACCCAAGTGACCCTTTTCAGCCCAAGACCAGGCCTTGGGTGGTGAACCTAGCCCAAAACCATGGGTTGACTCATTTGAACCCAAAATGGTCTTCCCCCCATTCCATTTCAATCCAAGCTCTTTACACATGGCATTTGCCAATTGCTTGCACCAAGTCCCAGCCCTGACCCACCTGACCTTGAGGGTGACCCATGCCTGGCCGGCCAGCCACCAGGCCGCCGGAAAACACCATGGCCGAGAGCTCACATGTGAGCCAACTTTGGAATTCTCCTCGTCGAGCCGCCCCATCCCCAGTGGCCATTGTAGTTGTTCTTCTCTTGCCAAGAGCAAGCTGATCCCAAGCCCTAACTCTCCCCTGGAGGCCCTCCACCCTCTCCTATTTAAACACCACCCCCTCTCGGCCATGAGAGGTGCTGAAACAAACCTTAAGGAAACTCGCCAAAATTGTTCCGTACTACTCCCCATACACGAGCACTTGATCCCCACTCGAAATACACTCGCCATTTCTTCTCTCGCGAGCACAATTTCGTAGTTGAAATCCAAGCCCAAAACCGAACATTTCTCCACAAGTAAGCCAATCCCCAAATTGATTTGTTCTACACCTTCACCGCACCGAGGGAAGGTGTCCACCAAGCAAAAGCCCCATCTCCAAGCCACCCGGTTGCTCCAGCCTCCAAGCTTTGTGATCGGTCGTGGTCGAAATCCTACCTGAGCAATTCACCGGACCGGGAGACTTCATCCGGAGCTTGCCGGGATCCAATCGAAGGTGCAACAACCCTCGCATCGAAGCCACACTTCTCCGAGCAAAGGTATGGCCTCACTCTTCTTCCCGAGCTTCTGAACATTCTCCATTTCTATTGCGTAAATTTCATCCCACATAAACCGTATGGATGTGTTCGTCTTCTCAAGACGAATCCATAGAGCATAAGAACAAGAAAATCCATTGAGTATCGAGTGAGATCTTAGAGATTTAGTGTGGACGGCTCTCGGGTGAGGACGCTCGGGGACGATGAACGGATGCCGTCCATTCAATACACGCGCGGACGGACGGCTCAGATGGCGTCGGACCAGGAGACGGTACGAGAACCGCGGGGCCCGGACTGCTGACTCAACCGACAGCGTCGAATGGGAGCGCGACGCGTGTGCGTTCGGAGATGCCGAGGATGACGCGGCGCCGCATGGATAAATAGAAAATTAGGGGTATTTTCTATTTATTTAATTCCCTAAACTTCAAAAATTCATAACTTTGTGTAGGAAAATCATAAAAATAAAATAAAAATACCCTCTTGCTCAGTGAACAGAGGAGAATAATGTGGAAAAGAAATTATTTAATTTCATGAAGTATTTTATTTTTAATAATTTATTTATCTCTGCATATTTTTAATTCTCCATGCATCTATACAATTCACCATGGCATGAGACCATAGGGCTTTTGAAGCCTCTGAATTTGGGAACATTCCCCGAATTTTCCAAAGTCAGAGGCCATCCCTATGAAAAGTTATTGATTTTTCAAATTCATGTTACTGTTTTGAGTATTTTAATTCCAATAAATAGCATGTTGTGAAATAAATTCTAGGAAAATTTGGTGATGTTCCTTATGACAAGAGGACCCTAGGAAAAATAGGTTTTGAGTTAGTTCATTTAAAACAACCCTAATTGGGTTAAACACCCAAAATGGATCTCTAATTAATTAGAGCTAACCATACATCAAATTGACCTGAAATCAATTCTCCACTGACCTTTAGGATCAGAGGAACCCACCATAAAAATTTGAGGTCAATTGGACTTGGTTAGCCCTACTAATCGGTCGAGTAAGCCATTTAGCCATTTTAAACTTTAAAAATTCATAACTTTCAAAATATCTTTCAAAAATTCACCAAATTTGTTTTGGAGCCTCTCTGATATTAGGAGAATTTAATAAAATTAAAATTTCAATTTTCTAAAAAAGTTGATTTTTAATATTATTTTAATATTTTTAATAATTAAAAAATAATAAAAATCACAAAATAATAAAATTCACCAAAATGTCACATTTTAAATTTTAATCACTTAGGAACAAACCCCATATTTTTCTTAGGTCTATTTAGTGAGATATTAAATTTTAAAGCTCTAGAGTAATTTTAAAATTAAAAAAAAATGTATTTTCTAGCATTTTCACTAAAATAATTATAATAAATTATAGAAAAATCAGAAAATTGTAAAAATTGATTCTCTGATTTCCTTGATATCAGAGAGATTTTTGAAAAATATAAAATTCATTTTTCAACATTTATTTTATTTTTAAATTAATTAATACTCCAAAACTTAAAATAATTATAATAAAAATAATATAATTCAAAAAATCACCAAAATTGGTCCAAGTGGTCCTCTGGTCATTAGCAATGTGCCCTAATTTTCTTAAAGACAGAAACTTCTCCTTGGTCATGTTATTAAATTTTCCTTGGAAATCTCTATTTTCCACCAAAAATAATTATATAAATAAATTAAATACAGAAAAATCACATTTTCTCCTCTCATGTCTTTATTGACATATGAGTGAAGTCACATAAAAATTTCAAGTTCATTTGAGTTCAATTTAGTGAGTTATGAAATTATTAAGCTTAAAGGGTAAAGTGGTAATTAAAATTTTAATCCTTAATTAAAACTTTAGGTTTAATAAAAAAATTAATAAGTAAAATATTTGGTCCTAATCTGATTTGGATGATTGAAATTTAAATAATTAAAGGGTAGAAATCCATTAAGTAATTTAAAATAATTAAACCTTAATTAAATAATTGATTAAATTTGGAAGAATAATAAAATTGGAATTATTAAAATAGGGATATTATTAGGAAGAGATTTATTCTTTAATTTAAAAATCCCTAAATTAATTATCTCATTAATATTTAATTCTTAATTAAAATGATAACTCAAATTTAAAATATTAAAAGACTTAATCATTAAACTAAAGTGAAATTATTAAACTCTTTTAAAATTTCAATTAAAATTAAAAATAAAATAAAATTAAATTAAATTAAATTGAATTAAATTAAATTAAATTAAATTAAAATTAAAAGTTGAATTAAATTAAAGTAAATTAAATTAAATTAAATTAAATTAAAATTAAATTAAATTAAGTAAATTGAATTAAATTAAATTAAATTAAATTAAATAAATAAAATCAAATTAAATTAAGTTAAATTAAATAAAATAAAATAAAATTAAATTAAATTAAATTAAATTAAATTAAATTAAATTAAATTAAATTAAATTAAATTAAATTAAATTAAATTAAATTAAATTAAATCAAATTAAATTAAAATTAAATCAAATCAAATTAATTTAATTTAACATCAAATCAAACTAAATTGAATTAAATTGAATTAAATTAAATTAAAACTCAATTAAATTAAATTAAATTAAATTAAGTTGAATTAAATATAACATCACCTAAGACATAAAGAAATTAAATATAAAGCAACTTGAACACTATTCCAAATTTAAACCCTTTAATTGAAATTAAACTAAATCATAAACCATTTGAACATCAATTTACCCTCGAAAGCTTTAGTTATCATAACTCCTAAACGGGATATTAAATGAAATGTTACTTCACTTATAGGACATTCAAACATCCTAGATTCACCGAGTAAGATAATAACAAAACTTAACTAAACCTCGGACGATTAATTCATTTGTGTAATTGAATTCATTTGGACTTAAAACAATCCTAGAAATATTGAAAAGATGTTTAAGATCTTCTTAAGCACTTCCTCAATATGATAGGATATTTATAAGAACAATTGAACTCAATTGTTCTTTGATGAAGAAAATCGTCCTCAAACCAAAACACAAAGACCTAGACGTCATAGGAAATGACTAGCTATAGGATTAGGAACTTGGTAGAAAACCATAACCCTTCCCTTAGCTTTACCTAGGAACTTGCTTAAATATTCTAATTGTGTTTTAAGTGCAGCTTGGAATAACGGGAAGACCCTCCGAGTACGCTTTTATTTTATTGCAATTTACTTTCTTGCAATTTACATTATTGCAATTTATTTAACCGCATTGCACTTACTTTTCTTGCATGATAAACAATTGTTGCATGAAAACCCACACCTTTAGGATAGTCCCTAAAACTGAAACCAAAACTAAGTTAAAAGCCATTGCAAGATAAAATTCACCGCCACAACATTTCAAAATATAAAACAACTCAAAATTTAATCACAAACAGAACACAAAACTACAATTACAATTAAATTAAAACGTCCGTTGGATGATCGGGAATACCTCGGATGATGTAACCTACGTGTTGCTAACGGGATTTCCCACGGTCTAAATGAAAGTGTGGAACTCATTCAATTGAGTTTAGCAAATTCATCCGGACTAAGTGAATCCGATAAAAATAATGATGCCGAAGGATGGAACCGTAGGATCTTAACCAGGTGTCGTTATAATCAACTCTAAGATTTGTCTTAATTAAAATATTGAAAACACTTGGAAATTAAGATTTTCTCTAAACCAAAACACTTTTCTCATCCCCTGATTTATGACTTCTAAAACTAAACCTCTGCAACAACAAGGAGCTCGGAGCATGGTGGGCAGCACGGCCATCGTCATCAGCAAAACCTGAGTCTACTTCAGCAAAACTTTCCTAGAATTAAATAACAAATCCATAGGACTTCGAGGTAGTTTGCCTAGTGCAACATAAATCCTCAACACTTCGTTAGGCATTTACCTTGTAAATTAAGCCCTAACTGGTCTTAGGATTCCGAGGTAGTCGTCTGATACGACATAAACCCTCACATCTTCGAGGCTATTTATATGATTTTACCATATAAATATAAGCCCTAATTAATTAAAATTGGCAAGATTGAAATACTAAATAAACATTAGGTCTTTCCTAAATCCAAGCCAAAAAATAGGATAGTCGGGAAATTACCGAAGTTCACTTCGAATCCGTAATTTCTCCTACCTTTCTTCCTTTGAATTCCCAAAACAAAATGTTTCAAACTTGATCCATTCCCTGTTGAGATTCCAAAATTCAATCCCTTGAAAACTTAAAATTTGAAACCCTTGAGAGTAGAATTATTGATTATTATCGAGAGTTTTCTTAAGTGATTCCCGTCACCTAAGATGTAATTAATTATAGGGGCTTGCCCTTATAGGGAATTTTAAAGAACCCAGGTAATATAAACCCTGTTTAATGCTTTCATATTAAGCAGGGGAATTTGTCGGCTTATAAAATTGGTTCGCGGACCAAACAGATGTCACAAATCTTTTAGTTTGTTTAATCGAGCCCCACCGTCAAGCAGAGTGTGTCTATCCTTAGAGATAGATACACAAGCTTGTGGTGCAAGGTGCTCGTTTATGTAAACTATTTGGGATGTGAGATCGGTTTAATCTCATATCTTAAAACCTTTAAATTTAAAATTATTTTCAAAATCAAATACTACTTTTCAAATTATTTATTTAAACTAAATTAAAAGTTCGCCGACAACTTCTGTTAGGCGACACCCTTTTCAAAATAAAACACAACCTAAAAATATGCCGACAACTTCTGGCGACTCCGCTGGGGATAAATTCCTCTCTCCATTATAATCAGATAATTCTGCTTTCAAAAATCGGTAGTGCATCCATGTCCTTAATGGATCAAGCTACCCTTCTTTCCGTTGGAATACTATGTTCATTTCTACCGTGAACAAGTATAGCCAACATTCTCTCGGATTTAGGAGCCACTGTTTAGACACCCCTAAACAGAGAGGTTCCGAGATCCTTTTACCTCATTTCTGAGGCGGGGTGGGCCCCCAATAAGTATTAGTTTAGGTGTGATCCTTCGAGACGAGAAGTCTTACATAAGACCTTCTTTTCCTTTCCAACTCCGAATCAGATTCCTTACCTTCTCTACACCTTTGAACATTCCGTTCTAAATAAACAAATCCTTTAATAAATGATTTTTTTAATAAATGATTCCTTCTTATAAATACATGAACAAGAATGAGTTCGGACTCTTTTCAATTCCTTTCTTTTCGTCCTAAAGAAAAGAAGCATAACTTGGGACTGACAACCAGAATCTACCCCGCGAAATGGAAGCCCCAAAGCCGATTTTCTCCTTCACCAATGGACCGGACATCGCCGTCTATAAGGATGAGTCGCCCGAAAATGGGATCATCCGATTTGGACAAGGATTTGAAAACACAAATGTCAAGATCACCGATGTTTCCCTCTTTGCACTAACGAACAAGGTATCTGAAGCTAAGAAGCCGCTGCTCGAGTTCAACCTTAGGTCGACTCAAGAGTTTCCTCCCCTGCAAAAGATCCCGACTGAGAGGAGTACTGCTGTCCGCAGGAGGACTGTCCTTACTACCCCCACCGGTCTAGTTGTTTCCGCACCTACCCCGACTTTTGCCAAATTAAAGGGGAAAGAAATCCGCAATTATGGTAAACTCGTTACCGTGGAGGGTACGGATCTTCCTATGAGACCTTCTCGTTTTCGAAATCGGGTCCAACTCAAGAATTCCATCACCGACAAGGACCCAAAGAAGAAACGAAGTAGAAAGATCGCCGAGAAGCCGTAGCCGCCGAAATTGCTTTCATGGAGGAAATCCCGTAACCGCTCGAATATACACCGCCGCCCGAATATACACCGCCGCTCGAATACATACCACTTTTGGGAGGAAGCAGGTTCCATCCCCTCTCCGCCGCAGAGGACGAAGAAAATGTTTGCAAGATTGCTGCCGCATTGCCTCAGCCCGCATATTACAATGATAGCCGCAAGAAACGGACTAGAACTACGCCGTTTGCTCGACTGCAAACTTTGATAGAGAAGTTAGCAAAGAAGGAAAAGTGCCCCGTATCGGAGATTCTACGAAGGATGGGGCGGGTACCAGTCAAAACCCGTCTTGGACCCCGAGTAGAACCCGCCATCATGACAAAAAAGCCAAATAAAAGAATGAAGGCTAGTCCGCCTGTCGTCGTCTCGGATTACAGATTAGGGAGGATACCACCTTCCAAAGCATTTGGTCGACGCACCATCCGGTCCTGGACCTTCCGTCGCTAGAAGGATGGTATGGCGTCCCACTACTTGGCGCTTAAGATCAAAACAACAGCCCGAGAAAGAAAGTCTCGCCAGAGACTTGAATCGAAGAAAGTGCTACCGCGATAAAGGGGACTCGTGAGAAGGGGACCCGGCAGCCTATCGCACGACAACCGCGAGGACACACAGTAAAAGCCCGCTAGAAGATGCCATGGAAAAGTCGAGAACTGATATCCGACGATTAGCAAAAGAAAGAGAAGAGAAATTCGGAGACGAGATTGATTCATCGGAGTTCATGGACAACGAATATGCAGAAATCAACATGGTCGAAATACGAGCTTCATCAGCTTCACAAGGTGCTCCTGCAGCCGCAGAAAGAGAGGAGCCAGAACTGATGAGAAGGCAGCTTCAAGAGAAAGATGACATGATCGCCCAAATGGCGAAAAGGATGGAAGAGATGGTTGTAGCTCTAGCCACTCTCCAGAGTCAAGTGCAACCACAAAGAGAGACACCCCCAGAGGTCATTCACATTGTAGACGGAGGAAAGGAGATTACATCCATCAACGGGGATGATCACCGAAAAGGATACAACAAAAAGTATGATCCCCGAAAAGGATATCAAGAGCTTGGTGGAACAGCAAAGTGCGAGAAGCCTTAGCACAATCAAAGAGCGGGACATCCATTCGGACGGGTAGATCTTACCCGGAAGAATTCGACGCTGTCCAAGCACTCAAAAGGCTTCGTACCACCTCTCGTTCAAGACCTTCGATGGAGCCGAGAACCCCCGACAAGATGTTGCACACTTTCGTGCCAGCTTGTTGCAAATGCCGGCGGGAGCGATGAATTACTCTTCCGACAGCTCGTCGACAGCTCGTCGTGGATCGCCTTCGACCGGTATGCGAATTACCAAATGGTTCGGTGAAGACGTTCTCAGAACTAGAAAACCTCTTCATCAAGCGATTAGTCGGAGCTCAGCACCACATCACTATAGGTAATTTAGTGGTAGAGAAACAAAAGCCGAACGAAACTTTGGTGGATTACATACTTCGATGGAGAAATCTAAGTATGAAGTGTGAACCACAATTACAAGAACAACATGTAGTCGGCATCTTACTTAAAAGCATTCACGGCCCGATAGCACTTCTCCTCAAAGGATTCACTATTAAGACCTTCGAGAAGTTGTTAAGCAAGGCCGGGAGCTTGCAAGAGGAGGCGAAGCAATTAAGTTTTGCCGACAAGACAGACAAGCAAAAGCCTGTGAAGACTTTTGAAAAGAAATCTGGGATCGTTGCAGCAGTTGACAAAGGCAAGCAACCGATACAAATATCATCCGAACGGCCACAAGAACCTCAACCGAACTACAAGAACCCCGACCCAGCCTATCGACCATCTCCACAAGTATGAACAACCGCCTCGTCCACAACGTACATTAAGGGAGCTTCGAGCGGGGAATATCCATTCAAGAATGAAGCAAGGCCGAAAATGTTCCGTAGTCCGATGAAGACTCTAGATTTCCAGTCGCCGCAGCCTAAAAGACCGGAGGAAGTCAACAAGAAAGGTGATCCCAACTTTTGCCCCTACCACCGGATGCTTCGGGCACAAGATAGAAGATTGCATTACCTTCAAAAGTTGGCTCAATGACAACCTTCGGAAAGGAAATATAACAATCCCGAAGGAGTACATGAAGGAACCCCGTAAAGGAGGTTCCGTCAATGTTATCTCAACCGATCCCATCATTCCGATAGATCCCTATACGACCGACGATGGATGGACTCATCGCTTGGACAAGGTCTTCGAAAAGATTTTAGACAGCATCCAAACCGCTTCGGTGCGAGCTTCAATTCAGAGTTCGAAACCTACCAAGTCGGCACTATCACTTGCGATAGAAGAACCATCTCAACAGGAGACGATTGAAGAGAAGAAGAAGATCGATGAAGAAGAGAGGACCGAGACTCCTAAGGCTAGACTAGGGGCTGCTTATCCTAGGATAGTTGTTTCGATTCTGGGGAGAAATCCCTCGAACCTCTCGACTCGTATGATTATCTCGCTCACTTCGGTGGGATCATATAATGATAAGGGTGATGGCGTTGGCTACGTTTTGACTGTTTCTAACGATTACGTAACTAGCGACAATCCGGACATCGATTTCGATACAAATGACAATTCTCAAATCATACACAATCTCGACGATCAAAATAACGAAGAAGACTTCCATCAAGGAGGCTACGAGAGTTCAACAAGCAACGAATCTATCTGCGAGTTTCGAGGAGCTCCAGTCACAATAGAGTTAGAGCCTTCGTACTCGAAGCTAATCCGAAGGGCCCGTCGTTCCGATTCAAGAAGACACACCAAGCAAGCTCAACACTAGATTCGAAGAAATTACGTAAGTCAACTTAAGAAGTGGAAGAGTTCTACCTCCGAGAATGGGTCCAAAGGATAAAGGAAAGCAGGTGGTTGTTCAAGAAGAACCAACCCCAGCAGAAGAAATACCCATTCGAGAAGAAGCTGAGACACATGGAAATAAAGTGGACAACAACGTGCTAGCCCATCTTATGAAACTACCAGCCAAACTGAGCATCTACGATGCTCTCATCTTATCAAAGGAGATGAGAGAAGCTCTGATCAAGGCCTTACTTGATCCGTAAATTCGCTTAGCTCAAATGGCCGGAGATTCCTTAGATGAGGTTTGCTCGCTAAAGGAACAGCGAGGTGTTACCTTCACGGACAATGACTTACTACTTGGGACGACGAGATCACAACCGACCGTTGTACATTTCAGTTACAATTGGGAAGTTTACACTCTCCAGAGTATTGGTGGATCCAGGAGCATCAATTAATATAATGAGCCTCCGAACACTAGCATATTTGGAAATTGATGCTCGTGAGCTTGAAGCCGACAAAATGTTATTAAGAGGATTCAACCAGAAAGGAGAAAGAGCCCTCGGAACAATAACGCTACTAATGAAGACCGGTGACTTAGCAAAGACAACCGCAAAATTTCACATAATTGATTCAGAAACATCGTTCAACGCTCTACTGGACCGACCATGGATACATGAAAACAGGATGGTACCATCATCTCTACATCAGTGCATCAAATACTATGATGGAGGGGAGCAGTGCATCAAAGGTGACTTACAACCATTCTCCGTACATGAGATTAGAATCCATGAAGACGCAGCTTATTATGCACTGCCGAAGAAAACAATCTTCTCCAGAGATACCGTAACAAATGAAGTAAAGAAAGTTCAGGACAACGAAGAACCCGAAGTTCTAGTCCAACAGTCACTCACCACTCCCTTCCGGCGAGATGGTGAAGGTTTCTCCACAACTCGCATCCGAGGTCGAGGCCGGGGACGAGGCCGTGGTAGACACGCTAGGACAGTTTGACAGAGGAAACTAGCCATCAATGTTGATTGGGGAGACAGTTCTGAAGAAGAAAAAGAAATCAAACAAGAAGTAGCGACGATAAGTCAGAAAAAGTTGCAATTCAAGATCTCTCTCGAAGATGAGAGGAATGAAGAATATAAATAAATGTACGAGAAGATTAACCACTACGTACATACTATGACCCTAACCCCGATCCATTCCAACAAGATCGAGGGTATGGTGGTCAAAGAGGTACGTAGTAGCGGTGCAAAGCCAATCAAATTCTACCGTGGTTCTTCTTCCTCCAAAACCGAAAATAATGTACAACTTAAGATGTCACTTCATCGAATTAATGGAATTACCTTTTGAGTGGTACTCTCCCCGTGTTCAAAATTTAATTCAACGTGGTTTCTTACCTCGACAATGGACAAAAGGCCAATCACAACATTTTGAAAAATTATGGAATAATTCCGGTCATCCACCCAATTCAAAGCATGGTCTCGGATTCGGCACAGTAGGATCAGTTGACGATACTGAATTTTGTTTGGTTGTCACTTACGAATCTAATGAAAACTGCATGGAAACTACAGACGAATTTGAAGATTTACAAATTGGAGACGCTCCACCAGGATTCGAAGAAGAGATTAAATCTACAATAGATGAGTTAACGAAAGTTAACTTAGGTACTAGCGAAGAACCTAGACCTACCTTTGTTAGCTCCTTACTCAATAAAGCAGACTCCGAAGAAATAATCAAGTTATTAATGGAATTTAAAGACCGTTTTGCTTGGAGCTACGATGAGATGCCGGGATTAGCTCCGAGAGGTCGTAGTTCATAAGCTAGGAGTGGATCCTACTTCGTTCCGATCAGACAAGGTCCCGAAGAATGCGTCTAGAAATTGAACAACAAGTCATAGCTGAAGTTAAAAAGCTAATAGACGCCAAATTTGTCCGTGAATAACAATACCCGACTTGGTTAGCCAATGTGGTGCCAGCCGAAAGAAGAATGGTCGATCGGAATTTGTGTGGACTTCGGAGATTTAAACAAGGCATGTCCAAAGGATGAATTTCCTCTACCGATCCCGGAATTAATGATCGACATTGCCTCGACACATGAAATATTCTCATTCATGGATGGATCTTCGTGATACAACCGGATAAAAATGGCTCCGGAAGATGAAAAGCGTACAACATTCGAACGCCGATCGAGTATTTTGCTACACGGTGATGCCATTCGGATCGAAGAACGCAGGAGCAACCTACCAGAGAGCAATGACAAGAATTTTTGATGATCTCATCCATAATCAAGTCGAATGCTACGTGGATGATGTGGTCATCAAAAGCAAAGTAAAGGAAAACCACCTGTATGATTTGAGAATTGTTTTCGAACGATTAAGGCAATTTAACCTTAACATGAACCCCTTAAAATGCGCCTTCGGCGTCACCTCCGGGAAAATCATAGGATTTGTTGTTCGACATCGTGGAATTGAAATCGACCCGGAAAAAGATTAAAGCTATCTTAGAAATGCCGCCTCCCATAACCTTAAAACAACTACGATCTTTTCAAGGGAAGCTCGCATATCTTCGACGCTTTATCTCAAACTTATCAGGTAGGTGTCAGCCTTTCTCGGCACTAGTTAAAAAGGACGCCAAATTTATTTGGGAAGAGAAATGCCGAAGGCCTTCGAGGACATTAAACAATATTTAATGACACCTCCCGTCTTAGCAACCTCGGCCTCGGGTAGACCGTTGATACTTTACACCGCGGCTTTAGACGACTCTCTCGGAGCCTTGTTAGCCCAGATCAATGATGAGGGTAAAGAAAATGCTCTTTACTACTTAAGCCGTCGTTTACTTCCGACGGAAGTAAAGTATCCCGCAATTGAAAAGCATTGTTTGGCCCTGATCTTCGCCGCTCAAAAGCTCGGTGCACTACATGCTTTCTCATAAGGTCAACCTAATCTCGAAATTTAATCCATTGCAATACTTGATGACTCGTCCAACACTTTCCGGCAGACTTGCCGGATGGTCAATGATATTATCGCAATTCGATATAACTTTCGTGCCTCTTCGTGCCGTAAAGGGACAAGTCTTAGCGGACTTCCTCGCAAAGACACCCCTTGCCGGCGAGATCTCCTCTCAATGACGATTTGCCGGATGAACAAATAATGAGCCTAGAAGACCCCGATGATCGACGTTGGGAATTATACTTCGACGGAGCATCTTCAAGCACACAAAGACGAAGAATCGCAAGTGATAGTGCCCGAGAAGGCGGAGAATCGGGCTAATCTTTATAACACCGGAGCGGGGGATGTTAAGATACTCCTACCACTCGACGGAACCTCGTACAAACAACGAAGCAGTAATATGAAGCCCTCATAACAGGACTAGAATTAACTATTCAAATGGGGATAACAGTACATCAACATCTACGGGGATTCACAGTTAATCATTCAACAGATCGCCGGACAGTACAGAATTTTAAAGCCAAGACTCGAGCAATACTTCCAGTATGCCATACAGCTGTTGGAAAAGATTCTGAATGTGACGATCTACAAAATTCCCAGAAAAGAAAATGCTTTAGCAGATGCTTTAGCCCGTCTCGCAAAAGAATTTGCCTGTTTGCAAGATGAATCAGTAGAAGTGTCAGATCACGGACGTCAGGTCCTATCACAGCTCGACATAGACACAATACACAAATCAGAAAAAGAAAAAGAATCGGTTGCAACATTAACATAAAACACAAAAGATTGGCGACAGCCATTGATAGACTACCTACAAATAGGAAAGCTACGAGATGATAGGTCGCTAGCCCATCAGATCAAGAAAAGAACTCTGTCCTATTCATTAATAAACAACACATTGTACAGAAGGTCTTTTGATCAAATGTGGCTAAGGTGCCTAAACGGGTCCGAGGCCCGTGAAATTGTTAAAGAGGTGCATTCAGGACTCTGTGGCGCTCACCGATCGGGTCCGAAGATGAAAATGAAAATTAAAAGACTAGGGTACTACTCGGCCCTCGATGATGACAGATCGCATGAAAATCGCCAAGAGCCGTCACCAATGCCAAGTGCACGGAGTGGTTCTACACCAACCTCCAAATGTGCTACATCCGACAATTACGTCGTGGCCATTTGAATGTTGGGGCACGGATATAGTGGGCCCGATAGAACCACCATCTTCGAAAGGACATCGCTTCATTCTTGCGGCTACAGATTACTTTTCCAAGTGGGCGAGGCGGTTCCACTTAGAGAAGTGAAAGCACACCACGTGCTACGCTTTTCAAGAACCAAGTTGTCTACCATTTCGGAGTGCCGCGCAGATCATCTCGGATAATGGGTCGGCATTCGAAGCACGTAAATCAACAATTTTGTCGGGAGACACGGAATCGACCGGCGATACTCAACAATTTACTACCCAAGAGCAAACGACCTCGCTGAGGCTTTTAATAAAACTCTCGTTCAAATCTTAAAGAAAACTTTGGACGATAATAAGAGAAATTGGCATGAGAAGTTATTAGAAGCCTTATGGGTCTACCGGACGACCTTCAGAACTCCTACTCAAGCTACACCTTACGCTCTGGTGTATGGGTCCGAGGCAGTGTTACCTTTAGAGGTTCAGCTTCCTTCACTCGAATTGCAGCTGCAAACAAGATCACGACGAAGAGAACGCCAAATTACGACTAGAAGAATTAGAAAGCCCGGAAGGGAAAGAGCTTGCAGCCGCAACAGAATTTAGAACTATACCAAGCTAAGATGGTTCAAGCCCATGACAAGCTAGTCCGCCCAAGAACCTTCAAAGTTGGTGACTTAGTTCTCGTTCTCAAGAGACCTATTCTCGCACACCGCAAGATAGGAGGAAAATTTGAACCCACTCGGGAAGGGCCATTTGTGGTCGAAGCAAGTATACTCGGGAGGTTCCTACCGGCTAGTGAATTGCCGTGGAGAACGACATATGCTTCCGATCAACGGACGATACTTGAAAAAGTATTATGCTACCCGATGTTTCGAAGGAATGAATTCTTCATCCCTAAGAAACACGGGCGAAGTAATTACTTATGACTGGGTCTGAACCCAAAAATAATAAAATGTGCTAAAATAAATAAAATCATGATAATAAAGTTTTCCTTGTTTTCTTTTCCAAATCAAAATCTCTCCCCTGATCTTATCCTACTTCATTCCTGTTAAATTTGAAAATAAAAAAATATATATATAAAAAATGTGTGTCTTTAATAAACATTTTCTTAATGTTCTTGTTCTTAGTACAGCCCCTGATCCTTTTCCTTGTCTTTTCGCAGGGAAATGTCGAACGGGCGGTTGGTCTTGAACTTTAAGAATGGTGTAAGCCTTGCACTCGATGAAAAGAGGGTGAAAGATGGAGCGATAATCGAGATTGACTCAGATTTCGCACCAACAGAGCCTACGATGACGAGGAAAGTGACCGGGTCCCGCTGACCGAGAAGAACTGCCCGGGCAGACAGTGATGAAAGTGGGTGGCCCAAGCCACCAATCCAGCAGCAAAAAAAGAAAAACAAACATTGAAGAAGATAAGAAAATGAAGTCTGTAGTCGCTATAGCAGAGGGCAGGCTTGTCAGCATCGCGCCCACAGAAACTCAGGAAGTTCAAAGAGCTACTCTCACAGCAACGCAATGAAGAAATAAGAATCGCCGTATCCGCAAGATGTTAACCAAACTAACAGCGGACCAGCGCGACGAAACAGTTGCTAATGCCAGTACATACACTTCAAGGACACCGGTTCACCAGGAACCTGAAGAAAGGAGGCCAGCTCCTAGGATAACGAAAAGAACCGGGGAAATCTCAGGAAGATTAGAAGAAAGAAGGCTACCACACCACCGGATAGAACCACCAGTAATGCATGACCTTGTTGCAGAAGCAACCCCGGGGGATGTCCCGACAGGCATCATCCCTGAGGAGCCAAGGTATGCAGGAGAACGTGAAGGGATTGAGCCATATATCCCACAGTACGTCACCAGGCCTCGCCATCTGCAGATCATTCCGGAATACGAGCTGGAGAGAATGCAGAATGTTGAAAAGAAAACCTTTGAATACTTCGAGAGAATTAGAGGCAGAAGAATCAATATACTAGAGGGCCTCGAGCTACATACATACGTATTCTCAGAGTATGAACAACAAGAAATCGTGGATTGCATCCGAGATTTGAAAAGAATGGGCCGAGCAGGCCGCCTAAGGGAAAACACATACTCAGAACCCCGGAGATGGATGCCAGGGAAGGGAAGAATAACAATACAATGTGGATGTTGTTACAGCTTTGCAGAGGACAGGAAGGGAAACCCACCAGGAATACTCCGTCATGGGCAAGTGGATCCGATGCCATTAGTCATCAAGAGAATGGTAAAGAGATTGATAACATGGAGGGTATCGCCAGCAGATTGCATACCCAATAGCCGCATTATCAACATCTACAAGCGGGGTGACCGCATACCCCCACACATAGATCACCACGACTTTGTCGACCATTCCGCACGGCCTCTTTCCCGAACGAGTGTAACATCATGTTCGGATCCGACCTCCGGATAGCAGGTCCGGGTGAGTTCCGAGGGCCGGTGAAGATACCTTTACCGGTAGGTTCCATCATGATATCGAAGGGCAACTGTAACGGATATCGCTAAGCATTGCATACCGGGAGTACCAGTGAAGCGGATCTCGGTTACTTTCGAAGGATGGACGACAGGAAGACACCTTACCATTTCCGACCGGACCCGGAGCTAGAGAGCCTCCGGCCTTACGAGCCGTGAGTTACATGGGAGATATCACGCCTCCAACGTACACCCGCTCGGCATCCTTGCCAAGGATGGCTTGGAAGGTGATGTTATTAACCATGTACCCCACTATTCAGACATGGATTTTGGACAGATGCTTCTTTTGATGGATCGACGAAGATCATACATAGTCTGTTTTGAGTCTACATTGATTGTATGAAATATATGCCAGATCAAGTTGTATGATGTATCTTCGACATGATTAGAATGAAAGTGACCATGTCACATTTTTGGCCTTCACCTCTTTTGTGCAAATTGACTGAGAAACGCCATTAAAGTTAAATGAACTTTGAACAAAGAACAGAAAAGAAACAAAAAGAATAAAAGAAAACTTTCCTTAAAAATCTAAAAATGACGAACACCAAATTCACATGGACAAACGATAAAATAAATTTGAATCGTTAAAGGACAAACAAAATGAACATAGATTTCAAATTCCAAATCCACTCTCGATCAAATTTCAAATTTGATCTTTCCAAATTTCAAATCGAATTTCAATCAAATTTCAAATTCAATCTCGATCAAATTTCAAATTTGATCTTCCAAATTTCAAATCAAATCTAAATCAAATCTCAAATTCAATCTTTCCAGATTTCAAATCTCAATCAAATTTCGAATTCGATCTTCCAGATCTCAAATCAAATCTCAATCAAATTCAAGCTCATCCTTCCAAATTTCAAATTCAATCAACTCAAATCTCAAATCAAATTCTCAATCAAATTTCAAGTCCAATCTCGATCAAATTTCAAATTTGATCTTCCAAATTTCAAATCAAATCTAAATCAAATTTCGAATTCAAACTTTTTGGAGTTGAGGATTTTACATCCGAGGCTGCATTGCTTTAGGGTCTTTTCCCTATCGCAATGAAATACATCAAATTCAAAATTCTTGGGGTTGAGGATTTTACATCCGAGACTGCCTTGCTTTAGGATTCTTTCCCTATTGCAATGAAATACATCAAAATCAAATTCTTGGGGTTGAGGATTTTATATCCGAGACTGCATTGCTTTAGGATTCTTTCCCTATTGTGATGAAATACATCCAATTCAAATTTTTGGGGTTGAGGATTTTACATCCGAGACTGCATTGCTTTAGGATTCTTTCCTTATTGCAATGAAATACATCAAATTCAAACTTTTTGGAGTTGAGGATATTACATCCGAGACTGCATTGCTTTAGGATCTTTTCCCTATTGCGATGAAATACATTCAAATTCAAACTTTTTGGAGTTGAGGATTTTACATCCGAGACTGCATTGCTTTAGGATCTTTTCCCTATCGCAATGAAATACATCAAATTCAAACTTTTTGGAGTTGAGGATTTTACATCCGAGACTGCATTGCTTTAGGATTCTTTCCCTATCGCAATGAAATACATCAAATTCAAACTTTTTGGAGTTGAGGATTTTACATCCGAGACAGCATTGCTTTAGGATTCTTTCCCTATCGCAATGAAATACATCAAATTCAAACTTTTTTGGAGTTGAGGATTTTACATCCGAGACTGCATTGCTTTAGGATTCTTTCCCTATTGCAATGAAATACATCAAAATCAAATTCTTCAGGTTGAGGATTTTATATCCGAGACTGCATTGCTTTAGGATTCTTTCCCTATTGCGATGAAATACATCCAATTCAAATTCTTGGGGTTGAGGATTTTACATCCTAGACTGCATTTCTTTAGGATTCTTTCCCTATTGCGATGAAATACATCCAAATCAAATTTTTGGGGTTGAGGATTTTACATCCGAGACTGCATTGCTTTAGGATTCTTTCCCTATTGCGATGAAATACATCCAAATCAAATTCTTGGGGTTGAGGATTTTACATCCGAGACCGCATTGCTTTAGGATTCTTTCCCTATCGCAATGAAATACATCAAAATCAAATTCTTGAGGTTAAGGATTTTACATCCGAGACTGCATTGCTTTAGGATTCTTTCCCCATCGCAATGAAATACACCAAAATCAAACTCTTGAGGTTAAGGATTTTACATCCAATACCGCATTGCTCTGAGATCTCTCCTCATTGTAATGATTCAATCCAATCAATTCAATTCTCTTTTGAGGTTGAAGAGGTTACATCTAAAACCACAAAATTCCAATTTTCATTTCAAATCAAATCCCTTCAATTTAATTTTAACAAAACTTCAATCTAAATTGAAACTCCAAATTGAAATCTAAACTCACACATCGAAACTTAAATTGAAACAAAATAAATTCTAAATTGAATTTTCCCAGATCATGTGATTTGGAATTCACCTCCTTTTCCTTTCCCCAGCGAGAGTTCAGGAATCTCCGGTTTCAGAGATATGCTTGACACTCCTCAACGGAAACTTTTCCACTTCGTCCTAAGTTTGTCACTTGGACATCTGTGTTGGTTTTGCTGATCGCTTCGGTCAACACCAATACTCGCGGTGTGCTCCGTCAGCTCACCACACCTATTGGGGGTCCATTTGTTGACCTCATTTTTGATGAGGTCTTCTCTTCTTTTTTAGTGCTCGGGATCTAGCCTTAGGCTTTTCCTTTGACTATCTTAGAGGACTAGAATTGGGATCCACCTTCTAGAATTTCAAACCACTTCTAAACTCCCTTCAAACTCCACAAACTTGACTGTACAACCCTAATCACCTAGAGGGTTGAAATCAAATGTGGAAGTTTAAAGGATGAGTTCCTATAGGAGTTTTTGGCCTTAGGACTGCCCTGGGTGGCCTGGTCTGGTGAAGGGCTGACTTACACATACACTTACACATACACAACACTTTCACACACCTCCTAAAACCACACCAATACCCAAATTGACCTCCTGACTCATGTAGGGGATTCACATGGATGGTCTTTAACCCCTAAGCCCTTGGCTAAGAGGGTTAGGAACAACATAGTGAATGCCTCAAATGAGTCCCTTCATGGCTCATGCGTGCTCGATGCGGCTTCATGGCTCAACCAAAATGATTTCATTCCACTCAAGTTTACCCAATCTTCAATTTTCCACATCACTCAAATTGACCATCCATACCCAAAAATATCAAAAATTCCAAGAAAACCTCCCAATACCCTCCAAATACCCAAAATACCCCTCTTGACCCAAAAAATCCAAAAATTCAGAAAATTCCCAGAAAATTCCAAAAAATCCCAAATATTCCTAATTTTATTTTGTTCAACTACACCATGGGCCAATTTTGTCAATTTACCCCACTTTTATCAAAACCCTCAATTTGACCCATTTTAACCCAAAGTGAACCCAATGTCAAACCAAACCTATCCAATTGACCCAAATTCTGGTCCAATTCAATTCTAAACTTCAATTCAACATTCCCAACACCAATCTAGACCAAATCCAAGTTCAATTTGATTGACATTTGGATCCAATTTCACTTTTGGCCTTAAAGCCCAAGTTGGACCCATGACCCAAACCTAACCCAAACTCACCCAATGCAACTCCAATTAACCCCAAATCTTTTCTAAATCTTCCTTAGCATCCCCACAAGCAAAACACTAACATGATTTGCCCAAAATTTAGACCCAAACCCCACTCAAATTCAACCCAAAGCTAAAAGGCCCAATTTTGACCCAAACCCAAACCTAACCCAAATGAGCCCAAACACCAAAATCAAAGCCCAATCAAAGTCAAAACCTCTTTGAAACACTCCCATAAACATTTCTCAACATTAATTTTACATCAATTTCAACCCTAGCCCAACATTGGCCCAACTTAGCCCACTTGGACCTATATTGGCCCATTCACCAAAAGGACACAAATTCAACCCAATTCAAACCCAAATCACCCCCAATTTGCTTCAAGTCACTCATGACACATCCATGAGCTAAACCCAACAATTATTTAGCCCAAGCCTTTACCAAAATTTCATCCCAAAATCCATTTTAAAATTAAAAAGCCCACTTTCCTTAAACCATTTTAAAAGCCCATCTAAAACCATTTCAAAAAGCCCAAAATCTACCCTAAAGCCCACATGACATCTCCACTTGCCATCCACTTAATAAAAGCCATTCCCTAAGTCCTAAATTCATCATCAAATCATTCCAAATCAAGTTTCATACAAATTTCCATCAAATTACCAAAAATTCCTAAAATCTATTTCCATGAAATTGACTCCACTTTTCCCAAGCCAAAGGTGAGCCATGCAAGCCATGGACAAGCCACATGAAGCCATGGAAAGCTTGACATGTGATCAAGCCATTAATGGCAAAAGGAGGGGCCCCTTTCCTAATCCTTCTTAAACCCTTTTTTACCTTAAGCATGTCACACACTAAACCATGCTTAGCCACCTCATCATGGATGAGAGACCACACCATTCTCTCTGGTCGACCCAAGTGACCCTTTTCAGCCCAAGACCGAGCCTCGGGTGGTGAACCTAGCCCAAAACCATGGGTTGACTCATTTGAACCCAAAATGGTCTTCCCCCATTCCATTTCAATCCAACCTCTTTACACATGGCATTTGCCAATTGCTCGCACCAAGTCCCGCCCTCGACCCACCCGACCTCGAGGGTGACCCATGCTCGGCCGGCCGGCCACCAGCCGCCGAAAACATCACGGCCGAGAGCTCACATGTGAGCCAACTTTGGAATTCTCCCTTGTCGAGCCGCCCCATCCCCAGCTGGCCATTAGTAGCTGTTCTTCTCTTGCCAAGAGCAGCTCGATCCCAAGCCCTAACTCTCCCCGGGAGGCCCTCCACCCTCTCCTATTTAAACACTACCCCTCTCGGCCATGAGAGGTGCCGAAACAAACCTTAAGGAAACTCGCCAAAATTGTTACGTACTACTCCCCATACACAGAGCACTTGATCCCCACCGAAATCCCCCGCCATTTCTTCTTTGCGAGCTCAATTTCGGAGTCGAAATCCAAGCCCAAAACCAGGACACTTCTCCACAAGCGAGCCAATCCCCAAATTGATTGGTTTTACACCTTCACCGTACCAAGGGAAGGTGTCCACCAGACAAAAGCCCCATCTCCGAGCCACCCAGCTTGCTCCGACCTCCAAGCTTTGTGATCTACCGTGGTCAAAATCCTACCTAGGCAATTCACCGTACCGAGAGACTTCATCCGGTGCTTGCCGGGATCCAATCGAAGGTGCAACAACCCTCAGATCGAAGCCACACTTCTCTGAGCAAAGGTATGGCCTCACTCTTCTTCCCGAGCTTCTAAACATTCTTCATTTCTCTTGCGTAAATTTCATCCCACATAAACCGTATGGATGTGTTTGTCTTCTCAAGACGAATACATAGAGCATAAGAACATGAAAATCCATTGAGTATCGAGTGAGATCTTAGGGATTTAGTGTGGACGGCTCTCGGGTGAGGACGCTCGGGGACGATGAACGGATGCCGTCCATTCAATACACGTGTGGACGGACGGCTCAGATGGCGTCGGACCAGGAGACGGTACGAGAACCGCGGGGCCCGGACTGCTGACTCAAGCGACGGCGTCGAATGGGAGCGCGACGCGTGTGCGTTCGTAGATGTCGAGGATGACGCGGCGCCGCGTGGATAAATAGAAAATTAGGGGTATTCTCTATTTATTTAATTCCCTAAACTTCAAAAATTCATAACTTTGTGTAGGAAAATCATAAAAATAAAATAAAAATACCCTCTTGCTCAGTGAACAGAGGAGAATAATGTGGCAAAGAAATTATTTAATTTCATCAAGTATTTTATTTTTAATAATTTATTTACTCTCTGCATATTTTTAATTCTCCATGCATGTATACAATTCACCATGGCATGAGACCATAGGGCTTTTGAAGCTTCTGAATTTGGGAACATTCCCTGAATTTTCCAAAGGCAGAGTCCATCCCTATGAAAAGTTATTGATTTTTCAAATTCATGTTACTGTTTGAGTATTTTAATTCCAATAAATAGCATGTTGTGAAATAAATTCTAGGAAAATTTGGTGATGTTCCTTATGACCAGAGGACCCTAAGAAAAATAGGTTTTGAGTTAGTTCATTTAAAACAACCCTAATTGGCTTAAACACCCAAAATGATTCTCTAATTAATTAGAGCTAACCATACATCAAATTGACCTGAAATCAATTCTCCACTGACCTTTAGGATCAGAGGAACCCACCATAAAAATTTGAGGTCAATTGGACTTGGTTAGCCCTACTAATTGGGTCGATTAAGCCATTTAGCCATTTTAAACTTTAAAAATTCATAACTTTCAAAATATCTTTAAAAAATTCACCAAATTGGGTTTGGAGCCTCTCTGATATTAGGGAATTTAAGAAAATTAAAATTTCAATTTTCTAAAAAAGTTGATTTTTAATATTATTTTAATATTTTAATAATTAAAAAATAATAAAAATCACAAAAATAATAAAATTCACCAAAATGTCACATTTTGAATTTTAATCACTTAGGAACAAACCCCATATTTTTCTTAGGTCTATTTAGTGAGATATTAAATTTTAAAGCTCTAGGGTAATTTTAAAATTAAAAAAAATGTATTTTCTAGCATTTTCACTAAAATAATTATAATAATCATAGAAAAATCAGAAAATTGTAAAAATTGATTCTTTGATTTCCTTGATATCAGCGAGATTTTTGAAAAATATAAAATTCATTTTTCAACATTTATTTTATTTTTAAATTAATTAATAATCCAAAACTTAAAATAATTATAATAAAAATAATATAATTTAAAAAATCACCAAAATTGGTCCAACTGTTCCTCTGGTCATTAGGAATGTCCCCTAATTTTCTTAAGGACAGAAACTTTCCCTTGGTCATGTTATTAAATTTTCCTTGGAAATCTCTATTTTCCACCAAAAATATTTATATAAATAAATTAAATACAGAAAAATCACATTTTCTCTCTCATGTCTTTATTGACATATGAGGGAAGTCACATAAAAATTTCAAGTTCATTCGAGTTCAATTTAGTGAGTTATGAAATTATTAAGCTTAAAGGGTAAAGTGGTAATTAAAATTTTAATCCTTAATTAAAACTTTAGGTTTAATAAAAAAATTAATAAGTAAAATATTTGATCCTAATCTGATTTGGATGATTGAAATTTAAATAATTAAAGGGTAGAAATCCATTAAGCAATTTAAAATAATTAAACCTTAATTAAATAATTGATTAAATTTGGAAGAATAATAAAATCGGAATTATTAAAATAGGGATATTATTAGGAAGAGATTTATTCTTCAAATTAAAAATCCCTAAATTAATTATCTCATTAATATTTAATTCTTAATTAAAATGATAACTCAAACTTAAAATATTAAAAGACTTAATCATTAAACTAAAGTTAAATTATTAAACTCTTTTAAAATTTCAATTAAAATTAAAAATAAAATTAAATTAAAATTTTAATTAAATTAAGTTAAATTAAATTGAATTAAATTAAATTAAATTAAATTAAAATTAAAAGTTGAATTAAATTAAAGTAAATTAAATTAAATTAAATTAAATTAAAATTAAATTAAATTAAGTAAATTGAATTAAATTAAATTAAATTAAATTAAATAAATAAAATCAAATTAAATTAAGTTAAATTAAATTAAATAAAATAAAATTAAATTAAATTAAATTAAATTAAATTAAATTAAATCAAATTAAATTAAAATCAAATCAAATCAAATTAATTTAATTTAACATCAAATCAAACTAAATCGAATTAAATTGAATTAAATTAAATTAAAACTCAATTAAATTAAATTAAATTAAATTAAGTTGAATTAAATATAACATCACCTAAGACATAAAGAAATTAAATATAAAGCAACTTGAACACTATTCCAAATTTAAACCCTTTAATTGAAATTAAACTAGATCATAAACCATTTGAACATCAATTTACCCTCGAAAGCTTTAGTTATCATAACTCCTAAACGTAATATTAAATGAAATGTTACTTCACTTATAGTGACATTCAAACATCCTAAGCTCATCGAGTAAGATAATAACAAAACTTAACTAAACCTCTGACGATTAATTCATTTGTGTAATCGAATTCATTTGGACTTAAAACAATCCTAGAAATATTGAAAAGATGTTTAAGATTCTTCTTAAGCACTTCCTCAATATGATAAGATATTTATAAGAACAATCGAACTCAATTGTTCTTCGATGAAGAAAATCATCCTCAAACCAAAACACAAAGACCTAGACGTCATAGGAAATGACTAGCTATAGGATTAGGAACTTGGTAGAAAACCATAACCCTTCCCTTAGCTTTACCTAGGAACTTGCTTAAATATTCTAATTGTGTTTTAAGTACAGCTTGGAATGACGGGAAGACCCTCCAGGTACGCTTTTATTTTATTGCAATTTACTTTCTTGCAATTTACATTATTGCAATTTATTTAACCGCATTACACTTACTTTTCTTGCATGATAAACAATTGTTGCATGAAAACACATACCTTTAGGATAGTCCCTAAAACTGAAACCAAAACTAAGTTAAAAGCCATTGCAAGATAAAATTCACCGCCACAACATTTCAAAATATAAAACAACTCAAAATTTAATCACAAACAGAACACAAAACTACAATTACAATTAAATTAAAACGTCCCGTTGGATGATCGGGAATACCTCGGATGATGTAACCTACGTGTTGCTAACGGGATTTCCCACGGTCTAAATGAAAGTGTGGAACTCATTCGAGTTGAGTTTAGCAAATTCATCCGGACTAAGTGAATCCGATAAAAATAATTATGCCGAAGGATGGAACCGTGGGATCTTAACCGGTGTCGTTATAATCAACTTTAAGATTTGTCTTAATTAAAATATTGAAAACACTTGGAAATTAAGATTTTCTCTAAACCAAAACACTTTTCTCATCCCCTGATTTATGACTTCTAAAACTAAAACTCTGCAACAACAAGGAGCTCGGAGCATGGTGGGCGACACGGCCATCGTCATCAAGAAACCCGAGTCTACTTCAAGAAACTTTCCTAGAATTAAATAACAAAGCCATAGGACTTCGAGGTAGTTTGCCTAGTGCAACATAAATCCTCAACTCTTCGTTAGGCATTTACCTTGTAAATTAAGCGCTAACCGGTCTTAGGAATCCGAGGTAGTCGTCTGATACGACATAAACCCTCAAATCTTCGAGGCTATTTGTATGATTTTACCATATAAATATAAGCCCTAATTAATTAAAATTGGCAAGATTGAAATACTAAATAAACATTAGGACTTTCCTAAATCCAAGCTAAACAATAGGATAGTCGGGAAATTACCGAAGTTCACTTCGAATCCGTAATTTCTCCTACCTTTCTTCCTTTGAATTCCTAAAACAAAATGTTTCAAACTTGATCCATTCCCTGTTGAGATTCCAAAATTCAATCCCTTGAAAACTTAAACTTTGAAACCCTTGAGAGCAGAATTATTGATTATTATCGAGAGTTTTCTTAAGTGATTCCCGTCACCTAAGATGTAATTAACTATAGGGGCTTGCCCTTATAGGGAATTTTAAAGAACCCGAGTAATATAAACCCTGTTTAATGCTTTCATATTAAGTAGGGGAATTTTTCGGCTTATAAAATTGGTTCGCAAACAAAACAGATGTCACAAATCTTTTAGTTTGTTTAATTGAGCCCCACCGTCAAGCAGTGTGTCTATCCTTAGAGATAGATACACGGTTTGTGGTGCGGTGCTCGTTTATGTAAACTATTTGGGATGTGAGATCGGTTTAATCTCATATCTTAAAACCTTCAAATTTAAAATTATTTTCAAAATCAAATACTACTTTTCAAATTATTTATTTAAACTAAATTAAAAGTTTGCCGACAACTTCTGTTAGGCGACACCCTTTTCAAAATAAAACACACAACCTAAAAATATGCCGACACGATGCTCTGATCCTGTCAAAGGAGATGAGAGAAGATCTGATTAAGGCTTACTTGACCTAGATATTTACTTGGCACAGTTGGCTGACACAATCTCAGATGTAGTTTGTACTTTGAAAGGACAACCCGGTGTAACCTTCACCGATGAAGATTTGTTACTCGGTGTAACCGTTCACAACCGTCTGCTCTACATTTATATCATCATCGACATGTTTATACTTTCCAAAGTGTTAGTAGATCCCAGAGCGTCACTCAACATAATGAGTCTATGGACGTTAAATTACTTAGACATCGACACATGAGGGCTCCCAACAGATTAGATGATGTTAAGAGGATTCAACCAGAAAGGCGAAAGTGCTCTCGGATCTTTAACACTGTAAATGAAAGTTGGAAATCTAGTAACAACCGCAAAATTGCATGTCATTGAAAGTTGGAAATCTCAGATAGTTCATTCAATACCCTGCTTGGTCGACCGTGGCTTCATGAGTACAATATGGTCCCATCATCACTCTGCCAATGCATCAAATGCTATAAAGATGGACAAGAGAATTGCATTAACAGAGACTTCCAACCTTTCTAAATACATGAAGTAGGAATCTACAAAGATGCCGCCGACTATACTCCCCCGATTAAAACAGTCTTTTCAAGAGAAGTTTAACAAACAAAATTGAAGATTCAGAAGAACTACAGAAACGAGACCATATACCTCCATCTCAACAATCTCTCACCACTCCTTCGCAACGAGTTGGTGGAGGTTCATTTGGACCACACATCCGAGGTCGAGACCAGGGACGTGGGCGAGGAAGAACTCACCAAATTGTTGAATGGGTGAAGCCGACGATCACCATCGACGTAGAAGGAAGCTCCGACAATGATGAATTCAACAAAGAAATAAAGATGATAAGTCAGAAGAAGCCTCGGCTAAAAATTTCTACGGTTGACACAAAAAAAATGAATATGAATCAATATATGATAAGATTAACCATTATAATCATGTTATGACCCTAACTCCGTACCAACCTCAAATGATCGAGAGTATGGAGGTCAAGGAAGTTCATAATGATGGTTTTAAATCGATCAAGTTTTACTGAGCTTCTCTATCTACTTCTGAACCTTGTATAATTCTCAAAGAATGGTTCTAATGAATTAATGGAAATACCTTTTGGTTACTTTTATCCATGTGAAAAAAACATAATTCAACAAGGACATGTGTCGAAGCAAATGCTAAAAGATAAGCTACAATCGATTGAAAAATTATGGAATACAAAAGGACAAAAACTCAACTCGAATGAAGGTCTTAGGTTTGGTACGATTGGACCTGTAGATGACTCAGGATTTTTTCTGGTTGTTACTAGTCAATTAGCAGAAGATTTCCTTGACATTCAAGATGAATTCAATGATCAACCAATATAAGATGCTCTGCCAGAGTTCGAAGAAGAAATCAAGTCAACTGTGGACGAATTAAAAGAAATCAATATCGGGAACTGAAGAGTAGCCCCGACTCACTTTCATAAGTTCGTTACTCAACAAAAAAGGGGTTACAAACTTGGTCAAGTTACTGTCAGAATTCAAGGACTGCTTCGCTTAGAGTTATGACGAAATGCCTAGACCATCTCTTGAGGTTGCAGTTCATCGACTAGGAATGGATCAAAGTACAACGCCAGTAAATAAAACTCACAGAAGAATGTGCCTTAAAATAGAACAACAAGTTACAGAAGAAATAAAGAAGTTAATAGATGCTAACTCTGTTCGAGAAGAATAGTATCCAACATGGTTAGCTTACATCGTGCCGGTAAAGAAGAATAATGGATAGATACGAGTGCGTGTTGACTTCAAGGGCTTAAATAAAACATGTTCGAAAAATGAATTCCCTTTACCAATACCAGAATTAATGGAGGACATTACTTCTTCACATGAAATTTTCTCCTTCATGGATGAATCATCAGATTACAATCAAATCAAGATGGCTCCAGAAGATGCAACGCTTACAGCTTTCAGAACTCTGATTGGGATCTACCGCTACACCGTGATGCCATTCGGATTAAAGAATGTTGGACCTACTTTCTAAAGTGAAATGACAAAGATATTCGATGACCTCAGTTACAACCAAGTAATGATACATGGATGATTTGGTCATTAAGAGCAAACTAAAAGAAAACCACCGATATGATTTGAGGATCGTTTTTGAACGATAACGGAAACACAATCTCAAGATGAATCCCTTAAGATATTCCTTCGGTGTTACCTCCAGGAAATTTCTAATTGTTGTCTGTCATTGGGGAATCAAAATCAACCCAGAGAAGACTAAAGCTATCTATGAAATGCCTCCTCCTAGAACCTTGAAACAACTACATTCTTTTCAAGGAAAATTAGCATACATAAGACGCTTCATAACTAATCTAATAAGAAGGTGTCTACCCTTTCAAAGTTACTTTGAAAGGATGTCACATTCATTTAGGGAGAGCTGTGTCAACAAGCTTTTGAGGATATTAAATGATACCTAACTACACTACCTGTTTTAGCAACCCCTATCCTTGGTAGACTATTGATACTTTATACCGCAGCTTTAGACGAGTCCTTCGGAGCCTTACTTGGCCAAGTCATTGATGAGGGTAAAGAGAACGCACTCTATTACCTGAGTCGACGTCTAATATTTACGGAAGTAATGTATCCTCCTATTGAGAAGCATTGTCTAGCTTTGATTTTCACCGATAAAAAACTTAGACATTACATCTTGTCTTATAAGGTCAACCTGCTTTCGAAGGTTAATCCATTGCAATATTTGATGACCCAACCAACACTTTCAAGATACTTAGGAAAGTGGTTGATGTTACTATTGCCATTTGACATAACTTTTATGCCCCTTCACGCTATCAAAGGGAAGACTCTCGTAGATTTCTTGCATCGCACCCACTACCAGCTGGGTCCCCTCTGAACGATGATCTACTAGATTAACAGATAATGTAAGTGGAATATTCTAATGCTCAACATTGGGAAATGTACTTTGATGGAGCATCGACCTGAACACAATTACGTAAGTAAATTAGCTTATAAATTATGGTCAAAATTGAACCCAAATCTGATTAAATGGCTAATGTATGATAATTAAAGATTAAAGTTTTAATAATAAATTATAAATCACACATCAGCAGTACTACACAAGTATACGTATCGTTTCAAGTAATATAGAGTTATCTTTTCAAAACCCCAGATATCGATCCCATGAGGATTAATTTAATTAAAAGAAAGAAAACTAATATTTAAAATCTTTTAAATTAAAACTAATTATAATATGCAAAATACTTAAATTTAGCAGAATACTAAAATTGGCAAGTGATAAAACAATACACAAAGATTCTTTCCCCATACGAAATATTCCATGATTAATAAACAAATAAAATTAGTTGAGAACTTATAAATGTGGTATTGTGACAAAAAGGAGCATATATATCCTTCACCCTTTGGCCCAGGTAATAAAGAACGTTAGCTTGTTTTTAATGATTGGATTAGGATGTATTATTAGTAGAAAGGGACAACTTTCTAAACTCTTACTACTAGGTTCCCCCCTGAATGGTTGCCTATGGTCTGGCCTACTAGTGACCTGTCACCTCTTTTCTAACACCAAATTGATTGAATTTAGCCTATCACACAAAAAACATAATCAATTCTACGCCCATTAAAGATTATTTCCTTATTTAGTTGCACCTCCCCTTTATGAGAAATGTGATATATACAAGTTAAGAATTGCTTAACCCACGGTCAGGTCTTAAGAATTCTCCACAGTTTTTAACAATACAAGAGGCCAATTTTTAATGTAAATTAAGATTAGGTATAGTATCATTGTAGAAAAGAATTTAAGTTATCAAATCTGATTTAAATCTGTTATTAATTCATTTCATATTCATAGTGAGAAAGAAAAGAAAACTACTCAGAAAGCATAGAAATTACACCATAAATCATGTTCATAAAACTTAAATCCAAAGCACTAAACGTAAGAAACAAGATATAAATACTTGTCTGGAATTTAATTCAAGCAATCCTTTGAAGTTTCACTGACTCCACAAAATCTATAAGACTTTGACTCTTCAATTCACACTAAACACTCACTAAATTAAGAAGAAGATACTTAACACTATTAATTAATTATACTACTCACTCACTCTAACACACTTTGTACACTCCACACACACTTAGAACACCTTTTGCTGTAGAAATGGTCCTCTATTTATACATCTCCAGAAATAAACAAGGGATGATAAAGGCACCTCTTCAATATTTTTCCACATTCATTGAATGTTCTAGAATTTAATGGTGGTGCCTAGGCACCAGTTCTGGCGCCTAGGAACTAGTTCTGGCATCTAGGCGCTAGGATCATTGTGTGAATGGACGCACCCCCTTCACATTTAGGTCACACCTCTTCGTTTAATAACTGCTATCTTGTGTCTAATTTCATTGCATTTAGTTTATAACATGTGGGAAAATATTCTGAGGCCTCTGGATTGGTTTGAAAGAGTTAATAACCATGAAATAACTGTCAAGGAATCTCTAGAAATAATCTGTAGTGTCTAGCGCGTAGGCGCCAGATTTGGCTCCTAGGCGCCATAATCAGCTTCTTTACTCTTTTCGGCTCTTTTTTGCTCCTTCTTAACTCTTTTTCTTCATAAACAAATTTTGTTGTAACTGCAACCAAAACATAAGAAATACCTTTCATTAAAGCGTAATATCCTTAAAATATTAATAAAATTTTGATATAAAATTCTATGTAATTTTAAGGCAGATCAATTCCCTTAAACTTAAACGTTACTTGTCCTCAAGTAACGTTTTACTACTAAAAATATAATCTATGGAGAAAACTTTCCTTAAGTCTTCTATACTTTTTGTTTTATAAATAATATAATGAAACTTAATAAGCTTTTCAAATAACTTAGGCTAAAACCAAAATATGTAAAATATTTAATATGCAAGGGTTAAGAACTTTTACTCTCATATCTATTTCAAAAAAAATAATTGCAATTTGTCAAATTAAGAACATGTAGATAATTTATAAGAAAAAAATTTTCATGATAAATCTACTAGTAAGGATGCTTATACATAAGACTTTAACTAAAAATTTGCTTTAGGTCTCTTCTTATAAGATAATTCAAGTGAAGCCAATTTTTGATTTAGGCTTTTCCTCAAGCTTCGCCTCACTTTTCTTTTTTAGGGTTTGTTTTCAATCATTTTTCTTATATTATATATATATTTATATATATATATATATATATATATATATATATTTAAAGATGGAGGCGGCTACTCCCGGCTCGCTAGGGTCTGGCCGTAATGGCCTCGCCTGTGCGGCGGCCGGTGTCTTCGAAGGCTTCCCGTGGTGGTGTGGTACCTTGGTGGGCCGGTGAGTGGTGACTTTCCTCTGAGGTGTCGGTTTTGGTGAAGAAGTTTTGATTAGAAGCTTCCCAGGCTACTTCTTATTTGAATTGTGTTACTGTTCCATTGGTTTGGTGGCTGGTGACTCTTGATGTCCCTTTCTCTTGGAACTGGTTATGGCTAGTTCCAGTGCCTCCAAAGACCCCCCAACTTATGCTTCTGCTCTCAGTAAAGGTATTTTATCAAAATCTGTGGAACACCTGACATTCCCTCAAATCCTACATGATGCTGCTGCTGGAAGAGCAGAATGCCCTTTAGTTAGACCCCTGGGTTCTAAAGATGGTCGACCAGTAGTTTTGTTCACCTCACAGGAAATGAATACTATGGCAGATGCTATTAAATTTACCAATGTTGGACAATTCCAGTTTGGACATCCCAAAATGGAATTGGTCAGGAAGTATTTTGAGAACTTTCAGTTGGTGGGTCAGTGGAAGCTAGGGGTGATGGATGGTAGGCATCTGCTCATTAGGCTTTCTAAGGAGGAAGATTATGCAAGAGTGTTGGGTTTACAAGAGCTACAAATTGCAAACTCCTCCATGAAGCAAATTAAATGATACCCAGGATTTGATCCAGCTAAAGAGCCTCCTTTGAAACCTCTATGGTTTACTCTCCCAAATCTACCAATCCAGTTATACCATACAAATGCTATATTTCAGATTAGTAGGGCATTGGGAACACCTCCGAGAGTTGATTCCCCAACACATGACATGGGCAACCCAAAGAAGAAGCAAAAGTTCTGTTGAAAGAGATGTTTCTCTACCGCAGATGTACAAAATATGGATTACCACTTCGGATGATGGAGAGGGGTTCTGGCAAGAGGTTGTCTTAGAAAATAAGCCTGTCTATTGCCAGCACTGCAGGATGTTTGGCCATCTAAAGGAGAAATGCTATAGGCTCAAGCCACCTTCTAAGAAACCAACTAAAGAGAAAGTGGTGGCACTTCAGGCATCAGAGCTGAATCAGGTTGAAACTTCAGCACCTCAGGTGATTTCAAGTGACATGGTGTCACTGCCAGATGCTTCTAATGATGTGATTCATATCCAAGGTGAAGAGCTGGGCTCATCTGGAACCATCGGGGGAGAATGAAATTCATCCAAGAGTCGTTAATCTACCTCGACTCACATCTAGATAAGGAGCAAAGGATAATGGAAGCAGTATGGCAAATACAAAAGTCAAAGAAAAAGAAAAAATTGTTCAACGATCTTCAGAATTTGGCAGTTCAAGAACTGGAGATACCTGATAATAAAAATCCCAGAGGCTCCCCTAGGGACTCCTCAAGGGACTACTCAAGGGGAAGAGTCAGGACACGTTCCAGATCCTTTTCTAACCACTCATCACCAAATCCCAAACCCCCTGATGATCAATTGTCTGTGTTGGAATATTAGGGGGGTGGCTCACCCCCATTCTATCAAAAGATTAATTCACCTCTATAAGAAACACCAACTCTGGTGTATGATCATTTTGGAACCTATGGTATACAAAAAAACAAGACAAAATACTCTCCAAATTCCCTGGATGCACTTTTTTTGCTAACTCCACCAATAAAATATGGTTAACTGCGCAGAAAGAGCTTTTCCGGTCCGTTCGAGTCGATCATCCACAGTTTGTTCACTTCCATTTCGGATTAGATGGTATGAAGTTTGCTGCCACTTTTGTTTATGTTGGTCGCACCAAGACCGATAGAACAAACCTTTGGAATTAGATTATCGAAATAAGTAAGGTGGAGACACTCAGCTGGATTGTGGGAGGTGACTTCAATTGTATTGCTTCAACATCTGAAAAGCTGGGAGGAAGAGTTCCAAACCAGAATATGATTACTGAATTTAATGACAGGATCAACAAGGCAGGTTTATGTGATCTGGGATTTACGGCGGCCCAATTTACTTGGAGGAGAGGTGCAATTTGGGAGAGATTGAATCGTTTTCTGGCTAATGACTCATGGCATCAAAATTTCCTAAACACTAACATCACCCATCTTAACTTTGCTGGTTCAGATCATAAACCACTTCTTATCACCATCTCCACACCTAAAACCCATAACACTCCCCCACCATTTAGATATATGAGCTTCTGGTCCAGTCATCCTAAATTTAGTACTTTTATTCAGGATAACTGGAGAGGTAGCTGTCGGCATTATTTTTAGGGTGAGTTGTATTTAGAAAAGGGGTCGCCTAACAGAAATTGTTGGCGAATTTTAAGATTTTAAATTTAGTTTAAATATATATAATTTGAAAAGTAGTATTTGATTTTGAAAATAATTTTAAATTTGAAAATTTTAAGATATGAAATCAAACTGATATCACATCCCAAATAGTTTATATAAACGAGCACCACACTACAAACCGTGTATCTATCCCTAAGGATAAACACACGACTTAATGATAGGGCTCGATTAAATAAACTAGAAGATTTGTGACATCCGTTTGGTTTGCGAACCAATTTTATAAGCCGACAAATTCCCCTGCTTAATATGAAAGCATTAAACAGGGTTTATATTACCTGGGTTCTTTAAAATTCCCTATAAGGGCAAGCCCCTATATTTAATTACATCTTAAGTGATGGGAATCACCTAAGAAAACTCTCGATAATAATCGATAGCTTCGCTCTCAAGAATTTCAAAGTTTAAGTTTTCAAAGGATTGAATTTTGAAATTTCAACATGGAATGGATCAAGTTTGGAACATTTTGTTTTGGGAATTCAAAGGAAGAAAAGGTAGGAGAAATCACAGATTCGAAGCGAACTTCGGTAATTTCCCAACTATCCTATTGTTTGGATTGGATTTAGGAAAGTCCTAATGTTTGTTTAATGTTTTGATCTTGCCAATTTTAGTTAATTAGGACTTATATTTATATGATAGAATCATACGAATAGCCTTGAAGATGTGAGGGTTTATGTCGTACCAAACGACTAACTCGGAATCCTAAGTCCAGTTAGGGCTTAATTTGCAATGCAAATGCCTAATGAACAGGTTGAGGATTTATGTTGCACTAGGCAAACTACCTCGAAATCCTATGGCTTTGTTGTTTAATTCTAGGAAAGTTTTGCTGATGTAGATTCAAGTTTTGCTGACGACGATGGCCGTGCTGCCCACCATGCTCCAAGCTCCTTGTTGTTGCAAAGGTTTAGTTTTAGAAGTCATAAATTAGGAGATGAGAGAAGTGTTTTGGTTTAGAGAAGTCTTAATTTCCAAGTGTTTTTGTGTTTTAGTTAAAACAAATCTTAAAGTTGATTATAACGACACCGGTTAAGATCCCACGGTTCCATCCTTCTGGCATCGTTATCGGATTCACTTAGTCCAGATGAATTTGCTAAACTTAACAGAATGAGTTCCACACTTTCATTTAGACCGTGGGAAATCCTGTTAGCAACACGTAGGTTACATCATCCGAGGTATTCCCGATCATCCAACGAGACGTTTTAATTTAGTTGTAATTGTAGTTTTGTGTTCGTTTGTGATTAAATTTCGAGTTGTTTTATATTTTGAAATGTTGTGGCGGTGAATTTTATCTTGTAATGAATTTTAATTTAGTTTTGGTTTCAGTTCTAGGGACTATCCTAAAGGTGTGGGTTTTCATGCAACAGTTGTTTATCATGCAAGAAAAAGTAAGTGCGATGCAATTAAAGAAATTGCAATAATGTAAATTGCAATAAAATAAAAGCGTACCTGGAGGGTCTTCCTGTCATCCCAAGCTGCACTTAAAACACAATTAGATTATTTAAACTAGTTCCTAGGTAAAGCTAAGGGAAGGGTTACGGTTTTCTACCAAGTTCCTAATCCTATAACTAGTCATTTCCTATGACGTCTAGGTTCTTGTATTTTGGTTTGAGGACGATTTTCTTCATCAAAGAATAATTAAGTTCAATTGTTCTTATGAACATCCTATCATATCGAGGAAGTGCTTAAGACAAATCTTAAACATCTTTTCAATATTTCTAGGATTGTTTTAAGTCCAAATGAATTTAATTATATAAATGAATTAATCGTCCGGGATTCAAGTTTTGTTGTTATCTTGCTCAGTGAACTAGGACATTTGAATATCCTATAGGTGAAGTAACATTTCATTTAATGTTCTGTTTAGGAGTTATAATAACCAAAGCTTTCGAGGGCAAATTGGTGTTCAAATGATTTAATTTAAGTTAATGGGTTTAAATTTGGAATAGTGTTCAAGTTGTTTTATATTTAATTTCTTTATTTCTTAGGTAATGTTATTTAATTCAATTTCATTTTAATTTAATTTAATTTAATTTAATATAATTTAATTTAATTTAATTCAATTTAGTTTTATTTGATATAAATTAATTTAATTTGATTTAATTTAACTTAATTTAAATTAATTTAATTTAATTTAATTTAATTTAATTTAATTTAATTTAATTTAATTTAATTTAATTTAATTTAATTTAATATGTTTTAATTTTATTTAATTTAATTTAATTTAACATTTTTTTAATTTAATTTAGTTTAATTTAATTTAACTTAATTTATTTATTTAATTTGATTTAATTTAATTTAATTTAATTTAATTTAATTTAATTTAATTTAATTTAATTTAATTTGATTTAATTTGTTTTAATTTGTTTGATTTAATTTAATTTAATATTTAATTTAATATTTTATAATTTAATTTAGTTTAATTTAATTTAATTTAATTTATTAATTTAATTTAATTTAATTTAATTTATTTAATTTAATTTAATTTAATTTATTTGATTTAATTTAATTTAATCTTTAATTTAATTTTATTTTTAATTTTAATTTAATTGAAAATTTAAAAAGAGTTTAATAATTTAACTTTTTAATTTAATTTAATGATTAGTCCTTTAACATTTTTAAATTTAAATTTGAGTTATCATTTTTAATTAGGAATTAAATATTATTGAAATGATTAATTTAGGGATTTTTTAAATTAAAGAATAAATCTCTTCCTAATAATAATATTCCTATTTAATAATTCCAATTTTATTATTCTTCCAAATTTAATAAATTATTTAATTAAGGTTTATTTGAATTATTTTAAATTGTTTAATGGGTTTCTACCATTTAATTATTTAAATTTCAATCATCCAAATCATATTAGGATCAAATATTTTACTTGTTAATTTTTATTAAACCTAAAGTTTTAATTAGGGGTTAAAGTTTTTAATTACCATTTTACCCTTCAAGCTTAATAATTTCATAACTCACTAAATTGGGCTCAAATGAACTTGAAATTTTTATGTGACTTCACTCATATGCCAATAAAGACATGAGAGGAGAAAATGTGATTTTTCTGTATTTAATTTATTTATGTAACTATTTTTAATGGAAAATAGGAATTTCCAAGGAAAATTTAATAATATGACCAAGGGAAAGTTTCTGTCCTTAAGAAAATTATGGGACATTCCTAATGACCAGAGGACCACTTGGACCAATTTTGGTGATTTTTTGAATTATATTATTTTTATTATAATTATTTTAAGTTTTGGAGTATTAATTAATCTAAAAAATAAAATAAAGGTTGAAAAATGAAATTTATATTTTTCAAAAATCTCTCTGATATCAAGGAAATCAGAAAATCAATTTTTGCAATTTTCTGATTTTTCTATGATTTATTATAATTATTTTAGTGAAAATGCCAAAAAATGTATTTTTTAATTTTTAAATTACCTTAGGGCTTTAAAATTTAATATCTCATTAAATAGACCTAAGAAAAATATGGGGTTTGTTCCTAAGTGATTAAAATTTAAAATGTGACATTTTGGTAAATTTTATTATTTTTGTGATTTTTATTATTTTTGTGATTTTTATTATTTTTTTAATTATTAAAATATTAAAATAATGCAAAAAAATCAACTTTTTTAGAAAATTGAAATTTTAATTTTCTTAAATTCCCCTGATATCAGAGAGGCTCTAAAACCAATTTGGTGAACTTTTAAAAAGTATTTTGAAAGTTATGAGTTTTTAAAGTTTAAATTGCCTAAATGGCTTAATCAACCCATTTAGTAGGGCTAATCAAGTCCAATTGACATCAAATTTTTATGGTGGGTTCCTCTGATCTTAAAGGTCAGTGGAGAATTGATTTTAAGTCAATTTGATGTATGGTTAGCTCTAATTAATTAGGGATCTATTTTGGGTGTTTAAGCCAATTAGGGTTATTTTAAATGAGTTAACTCAAAACCTATTTTTCCTAGGGTCCTGCTGGTCATAAGAGACATCACCAAATTTTCCTAGAATTTATTTCACATCATGCTAATTATTGGAATTAAAATAATCAAAACGAGTAACATGAATTTGAAAAATCAATAACTTCTCATAGGGATGGCCTCCGACTTTGGAAAATTCGGGAAATGTTCCCAAATTCAGAGGCTTCAAAAGCCTTATGGTCACATGCCATGGTGAATTTCCTATATGCATGGAGAATTAAAATAATGCAGACAGTAAATAAATTATTAAAAATAAAATACTTGATGAAATAAAATGATTTCTTTTCCACATTATTCTCCTCTGTTCACCGAGCGAGAGGGTATTTTTATTTTATTTTTCTGATTTTCCTACACAAAGTTATGGATTTTTGAAGTTTAGGGAATTAAATAAATCAGAAAATCCCTAATTTTCTATTTATCCAAGTCGTCGCCGCGTCAACCTTAGCATCTCCGAAGTGCCGCGTGGCGCGCTCCCATTCGACGCCGCCGCTTGAGTCAGCAGCCCGGGTCCCGCCTTCCGCGTATCATCTGCCGATCCGACCTAATCTGAGCCGTCCGTCCGCGCGTGTATTAAATGGACGGCATCCATTCATCGTCCCCAAGCGTCCTCACCCGAGAGCCGTCCACACTAAATCCCTAATATCTCACTCGATACTCAATGGATTTTCGTGTTCTTATGCTCTATGGATTCGTCTTCGAAGAGACGAATACATCTATATGGTGATCATGCATTGAAATTAAAGCATTTGAAATGGAGAATCTCCGAAGCTCGGGATGAAGAATTAGCTCATACCTTTGCTCGCAGAAGTGTGGCTTCAATCCGAGGGTCGTGTCACCTTCGATTGCGTCCCAGCAAGCTCCGGATGAAGTCTCCCGGTCCGGTGAATTGCCTAGGTAGGATTTCGACCACGGCCGATCACAAAGCTCGGAGGCCGGAGCAACCGGGTGGCCTCGGAGATGGGGCTTTTGCTGGTGGACAACTTCTCTTGGTCCGGTGAAGGTGTAGGACCAATCAATTCGAGGATTGATCCACCGTGGAGAAGTGTCCTGATTTTGGGTGGAATTTCGGCCGAGAAATTCGATTTTGTCGCTGGGGATTAGGGCAAATCGACACTCGGGGACCAACTCGCTCTAAGGGTGGAGAAGGGTTTGGAACAATTTTGGCGGAGTTTCGGCAAGGTTTGTGCAACTCTCCTCTCATGGCCGTGAGGGGGTGGTGTTTAAATAGGAGAGGGTGGAAGGCCTCCCGTGGAGAGTTAGGGCTTGGGATCGCCTACTCGGGCATGGGAAGAACAGCCATGGTGGCCATTGGGCATGGGGCAGCTCAGCAAGGGAGAATTCCAAAGTTGGCTCACATGCGAGCTCTCGGCCATGGCGTTTTCCGGCGACTCGGTGGCCGGCCGGCCGAGCATTGGTCACCATCTTGTTCAGGTGGGTCGTGGCCGAGGTTTAGTGTAGGCAATCGGCAAATGCCATGTGTAAAAGGCTTGGATTAGAATGGAATGGGAGAGGGCTCATTTTGGCTCAAATTGATCAACCCCTCCATTTGGGCTAGGTGCACCACCCAAGGCCTGTTTTAGGCTGAATAGAAAGTGATTTAGGTCAGCTTAATCAGTGGGGAATGGTCACCATCCAAGTACAATTAAGCTTAAGCAAGATTTAGTGGAATCATGGGAGTGGTTAATCACCTTTAGGAATTAAGGAAAGAGTCTCCTCCTTTTGCCCAAAATGGCATGGTGACATGTAAAGAGGCTCTCATGGCTTCCATGTGGCTCATGCATGGCTTCATGGCTCACCTTTGGCTTGGGAAAAGTCAAGTCAATTTCATTGAAATGGATTTAAGAAAAATTTTGGTATTTAGGGGTGATTTGGCATGAGGCTTGATTTGGAATTATTTGATGATGGGATTATAACTTAGGGAATGGCTTTGATTAAATGGATGGCAAATGGAAATGTCATGTGGGCTTTAGGGCCAATTTTGGGCTTTTGTATTTGGTGGAAATGGGCTTTTAGGAAGGTTTAGGGAAGTGGGCTTTTGGATTTTAAAATGGATTTTAGGATGGAATTTTAGTAAAGGCTTGGGCCAAATAATTGTTGGGTTTAGCTCATGGATGTGTCATGAGTGACTTGGAGTAAATTGGGAGTGATTTGGGTTTGAATTGGGTTGAATTTGGGCTTCTTTGGTGAATGGGCCAATATAGGTCAAATTGGGTTAATTTGGGCCAATGTTGGGCTAGGGTTGAAATTGATGTAAAATTAATGATGGGAAATGTTTATGGGAGTGTTTAAAAGGGGTTTTGACTTTGGTTGGGCTTTGATTTTGGGGTTTGGGCTTATTTGGGTTAGGTTTGGGTTTAGGTCAAAATTGGGCTTTTTGGTTTTGGGTTGAATTTAAGTGGGGTTTGGGCTTAAATGTTGGGTAAATCATGTTAGTGTTTTGTTTGTAGGGATGTTAAGGAAGGTTTAGAAAAGATTTGGGGTTAATTGGAGTTGAATTGGGTGAGTTTGGGTTAGGTTTGGGTCATGGGTCCAAATTGGGCTTTAAGGCCAAAAGTAAAATTGGATACAAATGTCAATCAAATTGAACTTGAATTTGGTCTAGATTGGTGTTACGAATGTTGAACTGAAGTTTAGAATTGAATTGGACCAGAATTTGGGTCAATTGGGTAGGCTTGGTTTGACATTGGGTTCACTTTGGGTTAAAATGGGTCAAATTGGGGGTTTTGATAAAAGTGGGGTAAATTGACAAAATTAGCCCATGGAGTAGTTGGACAAAATGAAATTGGGAATATTTGAGATTTTCTGGAATTTTTTGGGAATTTTCTGAATTTTTGGATTTTTGGGTCAAGAGGGGTATTTTGGGTATTTGGAGGTTATTGGGAGGTTTTTTTTTAATTTTTGATATTTTTGGGTATGGATGGTCAATTTGAGTGGAGATAAATGTTTAGGAATGATTTTGGAGAATTTTGGGTGATTTGGAAATTTTTGAGAAATTTGGGTAGTTTCAAGGGTTTTGGGTAGGCTAAGCGGGTGTAGGGTCCCGGAGGTCAAAAATTGAAAATTTGGAAAATTGAAGATTGGGTGAATATAAGTGAAATAAAATCATTTTGGTTGAGCCATGAAGCCATATCAAGCCCACATGAGCCATGAAGGGACTCATTTGAGGCATTCACTATGTTGTTCCCAACCCTCTTGCCCAAGGGCTTAGGGGTTAAGGACCATCCATGTGAATCACCTACATGAGTCGGGAGGTCAAGTTAGGTATGGGTGTGGTTTTAGGAGGTGTGTGCAAGTGTAGTGTATGAGTGTAGTGTGTGTGTAAGTCAGCCCCTTCACCGCACCGAGCCACCTGTAGGCAGATCCTAAGGCCAAAGAGTCCTATAGGAACCCATCCTTTAAACTTTCACATTTGATTTCAACCCTCTAGGTGATCAGGGGTCTACAGTCAAGTTTGTGGAGTTTGCAGGGAGTTAAGAAGTGGTTTGAATTTCTAAGTGGTGGGTCCCAATTCTAGTCCTCTAAGATAGTCAAAGGAAAAGCCTAAGGCTAGATCCTAAGTACTAAAAGAAGAAGAGAAGACCTCATAAAAAATGAGGTCAACAAATGGACCCCAATAGGTGTGGTGAGTCGACGGAGCACACTGCACGTATTGGTGTTGACCGAAGCGATCAACAAAACCAACACAGATGTCCAAGTGACAAACTTAGGACAAAGTAGAAGAGTTTCCACTGGGGAGTGTCAAGTATATCTTTGAAACTAGAGATTCCTGAACTCTCGCTGGGCAAAGGGAAAAGGAGGTGAATCCCAAATCACATGATCTGGGGGAATTTCAACTTAGATTTTATTTTGTTTTAGTTTAATTTTTTGATGTGTGAGCTTAGATTTTAGTTTGGAGTTTCAATTTAGATAGAAGTTTTGTCAAAAGGGATTTGAAGTTGAAATGAAAATTGGAATTTTGTGGTCTTAGATGTAACCTCTTCAAAAAAAGAATTGAATTGATTGGATTGAATCATTACAATGAGGAGAGATATCAGAGCAATGCGGTATTGGATGTAAAATCCTTGACCTTAAGAGTTTGATTTTGATGTATTTCATTGCTTGTAGGGAAAGAATCCTAAAGCGATGCGATCTCGGAGGTAAAATCTTTAACCCCAGGAATTTGATTTGATGTATTTCATTGCGATAGGGAAAGAATCCTAAAGCAATGCAGTCTCGAATGTAAAATCCTCAACTCCAAAAGTTTGATTTTTTTTTTGATGTATTTTATTGCGACAGGGACAGAATCCTAAAGCAATGCATTCTCGGATGTAAAATCCTCGACTCAAAAAGTTTGAATTTGATGTATTTCATTGCGATAGGGACATAATCCTAAAGCAATGCAGTCTCGGATGTAAAATCCTCGACTCCAAAAGTTTGATTTTTGATGTATTTCATTGCGATAGGGAAAGAATCCTAAAGCAATGCAGTTTCGGATGTAAAATCCTCAACTCCAAAAGTTTGAATTTTGATGTATTTCATTGCGATAGGGAAAGGATCCTAAAGCAATGCGATCTCGGATGTAAAATCCTCGACTCCAAAAGTTTGAATTTTGATGTATTTCATTGCGATAGGGAAAGGATCCTAAAGCGATGCGATCTCGGATGTAAAATCCTCGACTCCAAAAGTTTGAATTTTGATGTATTTCATTGCGATAGGGAAAGGATCCTAAAGCAATGCAGTTTCGGATGTAAAATCCTCGACTCCAAAAGTTTGAATTTGATGTATTTCATTGCGATAGGGAAAGGATCCTAAAGCAATGCCCTCTTGGATGTAAAATCCTCGACTCCAAAAGTTTGAATTTTGATGTATTTCATTGCGATAGGGCAAGAATCCTAAAGCAATGCATTCTTGGATGTAAAATCTTGAATTTGATGTATTTCATTGCGATAGGGAAAGGATCCTAAAACAATGCAGTCTTGGATGTAAAATCCTCGACTCCAAAAGTTTAAATTTTGATGTATTTCATTGCGATAGGGCAAGAATCCTAAAGCAATGCAGTCTTGGATGTAAAATCCTCAACCCAAAAGTTTGATTTTGATGTATTTCATTGCTGTAGGGAAAGAATCCTAAAGCAGTGCAGTCTCGGATGTAAAATCCTTAACCCCAGGAATTTGATTTGATGTATTTAATTGCGATAGGGAAAGAATCCTAAAGCAATGCAGTCTCGAATGTAAAATCCTCAACTCCAAAAGTTTGATTTTTTTTTTGATGTATTTCATTGAGACAGGGACAGAATCCTAAAGCAATGCAGTCTCGAATGTAAAATCCTCGACTCCAAAAGTTTGAATTTGATGTATTTCATTGCGATAGGGACATAATCCTAAAGCAATGCAGTCTCGGATGTAAAATCCTCGACTCCAAAAGTTTGAATTTGATGTATTTCATTACGATAGGGACAGAATCCTAAAGCAATGCAGTCTCGGATGTAAAATCCTCGACTCCAAAAGTTTGATTTTTGATGTATTTCATTGCGATATGGAAAGAATCCTAAAGCAATGTAGTTTCGGATGTAAAATCCTCAACTCCAAAAGTTTGAATTTTGATGTATTTCATTGCGATAGGGAAAGGATCCTAAAGCAATGCAGTCTCGGATGTAAAATCCTCGACTCCAAAAGTTTGAATTTTGATGTATTTCATTGCGATAGGGAAAAGATCCTAAAGCAATGCAGTCCCGAATGTAAAATCCTAGACTCCAAAAGTTTGAATTTTGATGTATTTTTTTTCAATAGGGAAAGGATCCTAAAGCAAAGCAGTTTCGGATGTAAAATCCTCGACTCCAAAAGTTTGAATTTGATGTATTTCATTGCGATAGGGAAAGGATCCTAAAGCAATGCAATCTTGGATGTAAAATCCTCGACTCCAAAAGTTTGAATTTTGATGTATTTCATTGCGATAGGGCAAGAATCCTAAAGCAATGGAGTCTTGGATGTAAAATCCTCAACCCAAAATTTGAATTTGATGTATTTCATTGCGATAGGGAAAGGATCCTAAAGCAATGCAGTCTTGGATGTAAAATCCTCGACTCCAAAAGTTTAAATTTTTATGTATTTCATTGCGATAGGGCAAGAATCCTAAAGCAATGCAGTCTTGGAAGTAAAATCCTCAACCCAAAAGTTTGATTTAATGTATTTCATTGCGATAGGGAAAGGATCCTAAAGCAATGCAGTTTCGGATGTAAAATCCTCAACCCAAAAGTTTGATTTTTGATAGTCATTGACTTTGCAAAGAGTTGTAGTGTTGATTTGAAAAGTGTGGAATTTTGGTGTTTCGAGAATTTCATGAAAGTTGTAAAAGACTTTCATGAAGGAAATAGATTAGGAGGGAATATGTAGATGTTACATACCCCGTTCAAAAGAGTTGATCGGAAGTCACCTGGTTTGGATTGGATATAATCCTCGCCATCGGATTCGATCCGCGTCGATGGAATCAACGGCTTCCATCCCGTACAAGGGAGAGAATAGAACGGATTGGATTTCGGATTTGGAAGGTTGAGTTTGAATTTGATTGAGATTTGATTTGAAATTTGGAAAGATTGAATTTGAATTTGATTGAGATCTCGGATTTGGAATTTGATTGAAATTTGATTTGGGATCCGGAAAGATTGAATTTGAAATTTGATCGAGATTTGATTTGGAATCTGGAAAGATTGAATTTGAAATTTGATTGAGATTTGTGTTCATTTTGTTTGTCCTTTAACGATTCAAATTTATTTTATCGTTAATTTGGAGTTCATCATTTTTTAGATTTTTAAGGAAAGTTTTCTTTTATTCCTTTTTTTTATTTCTTTTATGTTCTTTGTTCGAAGTTCATTTAACTTTAATGGCGTTTCCCAGTCAATTTGCACAAAAGAGGTGAAGGCCAAAAATGTGACATTGTCACTTTCATTCCAATCATGTCGAAGATACATCATATAACTCGATCTGGAATACATCTCATAGAATCCATGTAGACTCAAAACGGACTATGTATGATCTTTGTCGATCCATCCAAAGAAGCATCTGTCAAAATCCATGTCTGAATAGTGGGGTACATGGTCAATAACATCACCTTCCAAGCCATCCTTGGCAAGGATGCCGTATGGATGTACATTGGAGGTGTGATATTTTCCATGTAGCTCACAGACTCGTTAGGCCGGAGGCTCTCTAGCTCCGGTGTCCGGCAGGAAATGGTAAGGTGTCTTCCCGTCGTCCATCCTCCCGAAAGTAACCGAGATCCGCTTCACTCGGTACTCCCGGTATGCAATGCTTAGCGATATCCGCACCGTTGCCCTTCGAGCATCATGACGGAACCTACCGGTAAAGGTATCTTCACCGGCCCTCGGAACTCACTCCGGGCCCGCTATCCGGAGGTCGCATCCGAACATGATGTTACACTCATTCAAGAAAGAGACGCGTGCGAAAGGTCCGACAAAATCGTGGTGATCTATGTGCGGGGGTATGCAGTCACCCTGCTTGTAGATGTTAATAATGCAGCTATTGGGTATGCAATCTGCTGGCAGTACCCTCCATGTTATCAATCTCTTTACCATTCTCATGATGACTAATGGCATTGGATCCACTTGCCCATGATGGAGAATCCCTGGTGGGTTTCCTTCCTGTCTTCTGCAAAGTTGTAACTGAGACCCACATTGTATTGTAATTCTTCCCTTCCCAGGCATCCATCTCCGGGGTTCTGAGTAGGTGTTTTCCCTTAGGCGACCCGCTCGGCCCATTCTTTTCAAATCCCGGATGCAATCCACGATTTGTTGTTGTTCATATTCCGAGAATACATCTGTATGTAGCTCGAGGCCTTCTAGTATATTGATCCTTCTGCCTCTGATTCTCTCGAAGTATTCAAAGGTTTTCTTTTCGACATTTTGCTTTCTTTCCAGCTCGTACTCTGGAATAATCTGCAAATGGCGAGGCCTGGTGACGTATTGTGGGATATACGGCTCAATCCCTTCACGTTCTCCTGCATACCTCGGCTCCTCGGGGATGATGTCCGTCGGGTCGGGACATCCCCCGGGGTTGGTTTTGCAACAAGGTCATGCATTACTGGTGGTTCTATCTGGTAGCGTGGTAGCCTTCTTTCTTCTGATCATCATGAGATTTCCCTGGTCCTTTCGTTATCCTAGAGCCGGCCTCCTATCTTCGAGTTCCCTGGTGAACCGGTGTCCTTGAAGTGTATGTACTGGCAGTAGCAACTGCCTCGTCGCGCTGTTCCGCAGCTAGTTTGGTTAACATCTTGCGGATACAGCGATTTTTATTTCTTCATTGCGTTGCTGTGAGAGTAGTTCTTCGAACTTCTTGAATCTCTGTGGGCGCGGCGCTGACAAGCCTGCCCTCTGCTGTAGCGACTACAGACTTCATTTTCTTATCTTCTTCAGTGTTTGCCTTTCTTTTCTTCGTCATTGGATTGGTGGCTTGGGCCACCTACTTTCATCATCGTCCGCTCGGGCGGTTCTTCTCGGTCGGTCGGGACCCGAGTCACTTTCCTCGTATCGTAGGCCCGCCGGTGCGAAGTCCGAGTCAATCTCGATTATCGCTCCATTTTTCACCCTCTTTTCATCGAGTGCAAGGCTTACGCCATTTCTAAAGTTCAGGACCAACCGCCCGTTCGACATTTCCTTGCGAAAAGACAAGGAAAAGGATCAGGGGCTGTACTAAGAACAAGAACATTAAGAAAATGTTTATTAAAGACATTTTTTATTATATTATTATTATTATTTTTTAACAGGAATGAAATGGGATAAGATCAGGAAAGAGATCTTGATTTGGAAAAGAAAATAAGGAAAACTTTATTATCATGATTTTATTTATCTTAGCACATTTTTTTATTATTTTTGGGTTCGGACCCAGTCATAAGTAATTACTTCACCCGTGCTTCTAAGGATGTAGAATTCATTCCTTCGAAACATCAGGTAGCGTAATACTTTTTCAAGTATAGTCCGTTGATCGGAAGCATATGTCGTTCTCCCTGGCAATTCACTAGCTGGTAGGAACCTCCTGAGTAGACTGCCTCAACCACAAACGGCCCTTCCCAAGTAGGTTCAAATTTTCCTCCTATCTTGCGGTGTGCAAGAATAGGTCTTTTGAGAACGAGAACTAAGTCACCAACTTTGAAGGTTCTTGGGCGGACCAGTCTGTCATGGGCTTGAACCATCTTAGCTTGGTATAGTTCTAAATTCTGTTGGGCTGCAAGTCTTTTCCCTTCCAGGCTTTCTAATTCCTCTAGTCGTAACTTGGCAATCTCTTCGTCGTGATTTTGTTTGCAACTCGCAATTCGAGTGAAGGAAGCTCGAACCTCTAAGGGCAACACTGCCTCGGACCCATACACCGGAGCGTAAGGTGTAGCTTCGAGTAGGAGTTTTGAAGGTTGTCCGGTAGGCCCATAAGGCTTCTAATAACTTCTCGTGCCAATTTCTCTTATTATAGTCCAAAGTTTTCTTTAAGATTTGAACGAAAGTTTTATTAAAAGCCTCAGCCAGGCCATTTTCTCTTGGATAGTAAATTGTTGAGTATCGCCAATCGATTCCGTGTCTCCTGACAAAATTATTGATTTGTGTGCTTCGAATGCCGACCCATTATCCGAGATGATCTCGCGCGGCACTCCGAAACGGTAGACAACTTGGTTCTTGAAAAACGCAGTAGCACGTGGTGTGCTTTCACTTCTCTAAGTGGAACTGCCTCTGCCTACTTGGAAAAGTAATCTGTAGACGCAAGAATGAAGTGATGTCCTTTTGAAGATGGTGGTTCTATTGGACCCACTATATCCGTGCCCCAACATTCAAATGGCCATGACGCAATTGTCGGATGTAGCACATTTGGAGGTTGGTGTAGAACCACTCCGTGTACTTGGCATTGATGACAGCTCTTGGCGATTTTCATGCAGTCGGTCATCATCGAGGGCCAGTAGTACCCTAGTCTTTTAATTTTCATTTTCATCTTCGGACCCGACTAGTGAGCGCCACGAGTCCTGAATGCACCTCTTTAACAATTTCACGGGCCTCGGACCCGCTTAGGCACGTTAGCCACATTTGATCAAAAGACCTTCGTATAACGTGTTGTTTATTAATGCGTAGGACGGAGTTCTTTACTTGATCGATGAGCTAGCGACATATCGTCTTGTAGCTTCCTGTTTGCAGGTAGTCTATTAATGGTTGTCGCCAATCTTCTATGTTTTCTGTCACTGTTGTAACTGATTCTTTTTCTTTTTCTAATTTGTGCATTGTGTCTATGTCGAGTTGTGATAGGACTTGACGTCCGTGAACTGACACTTCTACTGACTCATCTTGCAAACAGGCAAATTCTTTTGCGAGGCGAGCTAACGCATCTGCTAACGCATTTTCTTTTCTGGGAATTTTGTAGATTGTCACATTCGGAATTTGTTCCAACAATTGTATGGCATACTGGAAGTATTTCTCGAGTCTTGGCTTTAATATTTTGTACTGTCCGGCGATCTGTTGAATGATTAACTGCGAATCCCCGTAGATGTTGATGTCTGTTATCCCCATTTGAATAGTTAATTCCAGTCCTGTTATGAGGGCTTTGTATTCTTCTTCGTTGTTTGTACATGGTTCTGTCAAGTGGTAGGAGTATCTTAACATCCCCCGCTCCGGTGTTATAAATATTAATCCGATCCCTGCCTTACCGGGCACTATCACTTGCGATTCTTCTTCTTTGTGTGCTAAAGATGCTCCGTCGAAATATAATTCCCAACGTCGATCATCAGGGTCTTCTAGGCTCATTATTTGTTCGTCTGGCAAGTCGTCATTCAGAGGAGATTCTGCCGGCAGAGGGTGTGCAACAAGGAAGTCTGCTAGGACTTGTCCCTTTACGGCACGAAGAGGCACGAAAGTTATATCGAATTGCAATAATATCATTGAACATCTGGCAAGTCTGCCGGAAAGCGTTGGACGAGTCATCAAGTATTGCAATGGATTAAATTTCGAGATCAAGTTGACCTTATGAGAAAGCATGTAATGCCCGAGCTTTTGAGCGGCGAAGATCGGGGCCAAACAATGCTTTTCAATTACGGGATACCTTATTTCCGTCGAAGTAAACGACGGCTTAGGTAGTAAAGAGCATTTTCTTTACCCTCATCATTGACCTGGCTAACGGGGCTCCGAGAGAGTCGTCTAAAGCCGCGGTATAAAGTATCAACGGTCTACCTGAGACTGGGGCTGCTAAGACAGGAGGTGTCATTAAATATTGTTTAATGTCTTCGAAGGCCCTCTGGCATTTCTCTTCCCAAATAAATTTGGCGTCCTTTTTAACTAGTGCCGAGAAAGGCTGACACCTACCTGACAAGTTTGAGATAAAGCATCGAAGATATGCCAGCTTCCCTTGAAAGGATCGTAGTTGTTTTAAGGTTTTGGGAGGCTGCAATTCTAAGATAGCTTTAATCTTTTCAGCATCGATTTCAATTCCACGATGTCGGACAACGAATCCTAAGAATTTCCCGGAGGTGACGCCGAAGGCGCATTTTAAGGGATTCATCTTAAGGTTAAATTGCCTTAATCGTTCGAAAATAATTCTCAAGTCATACAAGTGGTTGTCCTTTACTTTGCTTTTGATGAACACATCATCCACGTAGCATTCGACTTGATTGTGGATGAGATCATCAAAAATTCTTGTCATCGCTCTCTGGTATGTTGCTCCTGCGTTCTTCAGTCCAAATGACATCACTGTGTAGCAATATACTCCGATCGGCGTTCTGAATGCTGTAAGCTTTTCATCTTCTGGAGCCATTTTTATCTGGTTGTATCCTGAAGATCCATCCATGAATGAGAATATTTCATGCGTTGAAGCAATGTCGATGTTTAATTCTGGGATCGGTAGAGGGAATTCATCTTTTGGACATGCCTTGTTTAAATCTCTGAAGTCCACACAAATTCTGATCTGACCATTCTTCTTTCTGACTGGCACCACATTGGCTAACTAAGTCGGGTATTGTTCTTCACGGAAAAATTTAGCATCTATTAGCTTTTTAACTTCAGCTATGACTTGTTGTTCAATTTCTAGACGCATTCTTCCGGGACCTCGTCCGACGCGGACGAAGTAGGATCCACTCCTAGCTTATGGATCGCGACCTCCGGAGCTAATCTCGGCATCTCATCGTAGTTCCAAGCAAAACGGTCTTTAAATTCCATTAATAACTTGATTATTTCTTCGGAGTCTTCTTTATTGAGTAAGGAGGTAACAAAGGTAGGTCTGGGCTCTTCGCTAGTACCTAAGTTAACTTCCGTTAACTCATCTATTGTAGATTTAATCTCTTCTTCGAATTCTGGTGGAGCATCTCCAATTTGTAAATATTCAAATTCTTCTATAGTTTCCATGCAGTTTTCATTATACGCGCAAGTGACAACCAAGAAAAATTCAGTATCGTCGATCGATCCTACTGTGCCGAATCCGAGACCATGCTTTGAATTGGGTGGACGACCGGAGTTATTCCATAAATTTTCAAAATGTTGTGATTGGCCTTTTGTCCATCGTCGAGGTAAGAAACCACGCTGAATTAAATTTTGAACACAGGGAGAGTACCACTCAAAAGGTAATTCCATTAATTCTGATGAAGTGACATCTTCAAATTGTACATTATTTTTAGTTTTGGAGGAAGGAACACCACGGTAGAATTTGATTGGCTTTGCACCGCCGCTACGTACCTCTTTGACCACCATACCCTCGATCTTATTAGAATGGATCGGGGTCAGGGTCATAGTATGTACATAGTGGTTGATCTTCTCGTACATCGATTTGTATTCCTCGTTCTTCTCATCTTCGAGAGAGATCTTGAATTGCGGCTTTTTCCAACTTATTGTCGCTGCTTCTTGTTTGATTTCTTTTTCTTCTTCAGAACTATCTTCCCAATCAATATTGATGGCTGGTTTCCTCTGTCCAACTGTCCTAACGTCTCTACCACGACCTCGTCCCCGGCCTCGACCTCGGATGCGAGTTGTGGAGAAACCTTCACCATCTCGCCTTAAGGGAGTGGTGAGTGACTGTTGGACTAGAACTTCAGGTTCTTCATTGTCCCGAACTTCCTTTGCTTCATTCGTTATGGTATCTCCGGAGAAGATTGTTTTCTTCGGAGGTGCATAATAAGCCGCATCTTCATGAATTCCAATTTCATGTACGGAGAATGGTTGTAAGTCACCTTTGATGTACTCGTTCCCCTCCATCGTAGTATTTGATGCACCGATGTAGAGATGATGGTACCATCCCGTTTTCATGTATCCATGGTCGGCCCAATAGAGCGTTGAACGACGTTTCTGAATCAATTATGTGAAATTTTGCGGTTGTCTTTGCTAAGTCACCGGTCTTCATTAGTAGTGTTATCGATCCGAGGGCTCTTTCTCCTTTCTGGTTGAATCCTCTTAATAACATTTTGTCGGCTTCGAGCTCACGGGCATCAATTTCCAAATATGCTAGTGTTCAAAGACTCATTATATTGATTGATGCTCCTGGATCCACCAATACTCTGGAGAGCGTAAACTTCCCAATTGTAACTGAAATGTACAACGGTCGGTCGTGGTCTGCTGTCCCAAGTAGTAGGTCATTGTCTGTGAAGGTAACGCCTCGCTGTTCCTTTAACGAGCAAACCTCATCTAAGGAATCTCCGGCCATTTGAGCTAAACAAATTTCTAGATCAAGTAAGGCCTTGATCAGAGCTTCTCTCATCTCCTTTGATAAGATGATAGCGTCGTAGATGCTCAATTTGGCTGGTAGTTTCCTAAGATGGGCTAGCACGTTGTAGTCCACTTTATTTCTATGTATCTCGGCTTCTTCTTGAATGGGTATTTCTTCACGCGGGTTGGTTCTTCTTGAACAACCACACGCTTTCCTTTGTCCTTTGGACCCATTCTCGGAGGTAGGACTCTTCCACTTCTTAAGTTAACTTCGTAATTTCCTCCGAATCTAGTGTCGAGCTTGCCGGTGTTTCTTCTCGAATCGAAATGACGAGTTCTTTAGGATTAGCTTCGGAGTCCGAAGTCTCTAACTCTATTGTGACTGGAGCTCCTCGAAACTCGCAAATGGATTCATTGCTTATTGAACTCTCGTAGCCTCCTTGGTGGATGTCTTCTTCGTCATCGTGATCGTCGAGATTGTGTATGATTTGAGAATTGTCATCTGTATCGAAATCGATGTGTGGAATGTCGCTAGTTACGTAATCGTTAGAAACAGTCAAAACGTAGCCAACGCCATCACCCTTATCATTATAAGATCCCACCGAAGTGAGCAGATAAACATACAGAGTCAGGGGTTCGAGGGATTTCTCCCCCGAATCCGAAACAACTATCCTAGGATAAGCAGCCCCTAGTCTAGCCTTAGGAGCCTCAGTCCTTTCTTCTTCATTGATTTTCTTCTTCTCTTCAATCGTCTCCTGTTGAGGTGGTTCTTCAATCGCAAGTGATAGTGCCGACTTGACGGTGTTTCGAACTCGAATCGAAGCTCGTACCGAGCGGCTTGGATGCCGTCTAAAATCTTTTTGAAGACCTCGTCCAAGCGGTAGTCCACCCATCATCGGCTGTGTAGGGATTTATCGGAACGATGAGATCGGCCGAGACAACATTGACGAACCTCCTTTCGGGGTTCCTTCATGTACTCCTTCGGGATTGTTATATTCCCTTTCCGAAGGTTGTCATTGAGCCAACATTTGAAGGTAATGCAATCTTCTATCTTGTGCCCAAGCATCCGGTGGTAAGGGCAAAAGTTGGGATCACCTTTCTTGTTAACTTCTTCTGGTCTCTTAGGCTCGGCAACTTGGAAATCTGGAGTATTCATCGACTACGGAACATTTTTGGTACTCGCTTCATTCTTGAATGGATATTCCCCGCTCGAAGCTCCCTTAATGTACGTTGCGGACGAGGCAGTTGTTCATACTCGTGGAGATGACTGATAGCTGGGTCGGGGTTGCTGGTAATTCTGTTGAGGTTGCTGTGGCCGTTCGGAAGATATTTGTATCGGTTGCTTGCCTTTGTCGACTGCTGCAACAATCCTGGATTTCTTTTCAAAAGACTTCACAGGCTTTTGCTTGTCTATCTTGTCGGTGAAATTTAATTGCTTCGCCTCCTCTTGCAAGCTCCCGGCCTTGCTTAACAACTTCTCGAAAGTCTTAATAGTGAATCCATTGAGGAGAAGTGCTATCGGGCCGTGAATGCTTTTAAGTAAGATGCCGATTGCATGTTGTTCTTGTAATTGTGGTTCACACTTCATGCTTAAGTTCCTCCATCGAAGTATGTAATCCACCAATGTTTCATTCGACTTCTGCTTCTCTACCACTAAATCACCTATAGTGATGTGGTGCTGAGCTCCGACGAATCGCTTGATGAAAAGGTTTTCTAGTTCTGAGAACGTCTTCACTGAACCATTCGGTAATCTCGCGTACCAATCAAAGGCGATCCCCGACGAGCCGCCGACAACCGTCGGAAGAGTAATGCATCGCACCCGCCGGCATTGCAACAACTGGCACGAAAGAGTGCAACATGCTGTCGGGGGTTCCCGGTTCCATCGAAGGTCTTGAACAGAGGTGGTACGAAGCCTTTTGGGTACTGGACAGCGTCAAATTCTTCCGGGTAAGGTCTACCCGTCCGAATGGATGTCCCGCTCTTTGATTGTGCTAAGGCTTCTCGCACCTGCTGTTCCACCAAGTTTTTGATATCCTTTTCTGGAATCATACTTTATGTTGTATCTTTCTTTAGCTGATCATCCCCGTTGACGGATGTAATCTCCTTTCCTCCGTCCACAATGTGAATGACCTCTGGGGGTGTTTCTCTTTGGGGTTGCACTTGACTTTGGAGAGTGGCTAGGGCTACGCCCATCTCTTCCATTCTCTTCGCCATTCGGGCGATCGTATCGTCTTTCTCTTGAAGTCGTCTTCTAATCACTTCGGCTCCTCTCTTTCTACGAGCCGCAGGAGCACCTTGTGAAGCCGACGAAGCTCGTGTTTCGACCATGTTGATTTCTGCATACTCATCGTCCATGAATTCCGATGAATCAATCTCATCTCCAAATTTCTCTTCCCTTTCTTTTGCTAGTCGTCGAATATCAGTCCTGAACTTTTCCATAGCGTCCTCTAGCGATCTTTTCTGTGCATCTTCGCAGTTGTCGTGCGATAGCTGCCGGGTTCCCTTCTCACGAGTCCCCTTTACTGCAGTAGCACTTTCTTCGGATTCAAGTCTCCTGACGAGGCTTTCCTTCTCAGGCTGTTGTTTCAATCTTAACTGTCCAGTAGTGGGACGCCATACCATCCTTCTAGCAGCAGAAGGTCTAGGACCTGATGGTCTGTCAGCCAAATGCTGGAAGGTGGTATCCTCCCTAATCTGTAATCCTGAAACGACGACAGGCGGACTAGCCTTCATCCTTTTATTTGGCTTTTCCGTAACGATGGCGGGTTCTACTCGGGGCCCAAGACGGGATTTGACTGGCACCCGCCCTATCCTTCTTAGAATCTCCGATACGGGGCATTTCTCTTTCTTTGCTAGCTTCTCGATCACAGTCTGTAGTCGGCTAAATGGCGTGATCCTAGCCCTTTTCTTCTCGTTGTCGTCGTAGTATGCTCGGTCGAGGTAATGTAGAAACAATCCCGCGAACATTTTCCTCATCACCTGCGGCGGAAAGGGGATGGAATCTACTTCCTTCCAAAAAGGGTGTATCTTCGAGCAATGGTATGTATTCAGGTAGTGGTGTGTACTCAGGGATTTCTGGGATTTCCTCCAGGAAAGCAACTTAGGCAGCTCTGGCCTTCCTGGCAATCTTACTACTTCTGTTCCTTCTTTGGGTCCGTGTTAATGATGGAATTCTTGAGCTGGACCCGATTTCAAAACGAAGGTCTCACGGAAAGTCCGTACCCTCCATGGTAGCAGAGTTCGCTATAGCTTCGGATTTCCTTCCCCTTTAATCCGGCGAAGTCGGGGTAGGTGCAGAGACAACTAGACCAGGTGGGGTAGCAAGAACAGTCCTTCTGTGGACAACAGTACTCCTCTCAGTTGGAATCTTTTGCAGGGGAGGAAATTCTCGAGTTGACCTAAGGTTGAACTCGATCAGCGGCTTCCTAGCTTCAGATACTTTGTTTGTCAGTGCGAAAAGGAAAACGTCGGTGATCTTGACATTCGTGTTCTCAAATCCTTGTCCAAATTGGATGATCCCATTGTCGGGCAGCTCATCCTTGTAAACAGCGAAGTCGAGTCCATTGGTGAAGGAGAAAATCAGCTTTGGGGCTTCCATTTCTGCAGGGTAGATCCTGATTGTCAGTCCCAAGTTATGCTTCTTCTCATTAGGACGAAAAGAAAGGAATCAAAAAGAGTCTGAACACATTCTTGTTCATGTATTTATAAGAAGGAGTTATTTGTTAAAAGAGTATTCATTGGAGGGTTTGTTTATTTAGAACGGAATGTTCAAAGGTGTAGAGAAGGTAAGTAATCCGATTTAGAGTTGAAAAGGAAAAGAAAGTCTTATGCAAGACTTCTCGACTCGGAGGATCACTCCTAAACTAACACCTATTGGGGGTCCACCCCACCTCAAAAATGAGGCAAAAGGATCTCGGAACCTCTCTGTTTAGGGGTGTCTAAAGAGTGGCTCCTAAATCCGAGAGAATGTTGGCTATACTTGTTCAAGGTAGAAATGAACATAGTACCCAAACGGAAAGAAGGGTAGTTTGATCCATTAGGGACATCGATGCACTACCGATCTGATTATAATGGAGAGAGGAATCTTCCCCAGCGGAGTCGCCAGAAATATGTCGGCATTATTTTTAGGGTGTGTTGTATTTAGAAAAGGGGTCTCCTAACAGAAATTGTTGGCGAATTTTAAGATTTTAAATTTAGTTTAAATATATATAATTTGAAAAGTAGTATTTGATTTTGAAAATAATTTTAAATTTGAAAATTTTAAGATATGAAATCAAACTGATCTCACATCCCAAATAGTTTATATAAACGAGCACCGCACTATAAATGCTGTATCTATCCCTAAGGATAGACACACGACTTAATGATAGGGCTCGATTAAATAAACTAGAAGATTTGTGACATCCGTTTGGTCTACGAACCGATTTTATAAGCCGACAAATTCCCCTGCTTAATATGAAAGCATTAAACAGGGTTTATATTACCTGGGTTCTTTAAAATTCCCTATAAGGGCAAGCCCCTATAGTTAATTACATCTTAAGTGACGGGAATCACCTAAGAAAACTCTCGATAATAATCAGTAGTTCTGCTCTGAAGAATTTCAATGTCTAAGTTTTCAAAGGATTGAATTTTGGAATTTCAACAGGGAATGGATCAAGTTTGGAACATTTTGTTTTGGGAATTCAAAGGATGAAAAGGTAGGAGAAATCACAGATTCGAAGCGAACTTCGGTAATTTCCCAACTATCCTATTGTTTGGCTTGGATTTAGGAAAGTCCTAATGTTTGTTTAATGTTTTGATCTTGCCAATTTTAGTTAATTAGGACTTATATTTATATGATAGAATCATACGAATAGCCTTGAAGATGTGAGGGTTTATGTCGTACCAAACGACTACCTCGGAATCCTAAGTCCGGTTAGGGCTTAATTTGCAATGCAAATGCCTAACGAAGAGGTTGAGGATTTATGTTGCACTAGGCAAACTACCTCGAAATCCTATGGCTTTGTTGTTTAATTCTAGGAAAGTTTTGCTGATGTAGATTCAAGTTTCGCTGACGACGATGGCCGTGCTGCCCACCATTCTCCAAGCTCCTTGTTGTTGCAGAGGTTTAGTTTTAGAAGTCATAAATCAGGAGATGAGAGAAGTGTTTTGGTTTAGAGAAGTCTTAATTTCCAAGTGTTTTTGTGTTTTAGTTAAAACAAATCTTAAAGTTGATTATAACGACACCGGTTAAGATCCTACGGTTCCATCCTTCCGGCATCGTTATTTTTATCGGATTCACTTAGTCCAGATGAATTTGCTAAACTTAACTGAATGAGTTCCACACTTTCATTTAGACAGTGGGAAATCCCGTTAGCAACACGTAGGTTACATCATCCGAGGTATTCCCGATCATCCAACGGGACGTTTTAATTTAGTTGTAATTGTAGTTTTGTGTTCGTTTGTGATTAAATTTTGAAGTCGTTTTATATTTTAAAGTGTTGTGGCGGTGAATTTTATCTTGTAATGACTTTTAATTTAGTTTTGGTTTCAGTTTTAGGGACTATCCTAAAGGTGTTGGTTTTCATGCAACAGTTGTTTATCATGCAAGAAAAAGTAAGTGCGATGCAATTAAAGAAATTACAATAATGTAAATTGCAATAAAATAAAAGCGTACCTGGAGGGTCTTCCCGTCATCCCAAGCTGCACTTAAAACACAATTAGAATATTTAAACAAGTTCCTAGGTAAAGCTAAGGGAAGGGATATGGTTTTCTACCAAGTTCCTAATACTATAGCTAGTCATTTCCTATGACGTCTAGGTTCTTGTATTTTGGTTTGAGGACGATTTTCTTCATCAAAGAATAATTAAGTTCAATTGTTCTTATGAACATGCTATCATATCGAGGAAGTGCTTAAGACAAATCTTAAACATCTTTTCAATATTTCTAGGATTGTTTTAAGTCCAAATGAATTTAATTATATAAATGAATTAATCGTCCGGGGATTCAAGTTTTGTTGTTATCTTGCTCAGTGAACTAGGACATTTGAATATCCTATAGGTGAAGTAACATTTCATTTAATGTTCTGTTTAGGAGTTATAATAACCAAAGCTTTCGAGGGCAAATTGGTGTTCAAATTATTTAATTTAAGTTAATGGGTTTAAATTTAGAATAGTGTTCAAGTTGCTTTATATTTAATTTCTTTATGTCTTATGTAATGTTATTTAATTCAATTTCATTTTAATTTAATTTAATTTAATTTAATTCAATTCAATTTAGTTTGATTTGATATAAATTAATTTAATTTGATTTAATTTAATTTAATTTAATTTAATTTAATTTGATTTAATTTTAATTTAATTTAATTTAATTTAATTTAATTTAATTTCATATGTTTTAATTTAATTTAATTTAATTTAATTTAACATTTTTTTAATTTAATTTAGTTTAATTTAATTTAACTTAATTTATTTATTTAATTTGATTTAATTTAATTTAATTTAATTTAATTTAATTTAATTTAATTTAATTTAATTTAATTTGTTTTAATTTGTTTGATTTAATTTAATTTAATCTTTAATTTAATATTTTTTAATTTAATTTAGTTTAATTTAATTTAATTTAATTTATTTATTTAATTTAATTTAATTTAATTTAATTTAATTTATTTGATTTAATTTAATTTAATCTTTAATTTAATTTTATTTTTAATTTTAAATTAATTGAAAATTTAAAAAGAGTTTAATAATTTAACTTTTTATTTTAATTTAATGATTAGTCCTTTAACATTTTAAAATTTAAATTTGAGTTATCATTTTTAATTAGGAATTAAATATTATTGAAATGATTAATTTAGGGATTTTTTAAATTAAAGAATAAATCTCTTCCTAATAATAATATCCCTATTTAATAATTCCAATTTTATTATTCTTCCAAATTTAATCAATTATTTAATTAAGGTTTATTTCAATTATTTTAAATTGTTTAATGGGTTTCTACCCTTTAATTATTTAAATTTCAATCATCCAAATCATATTAGGATCAAATATTTACTTATTAATTTTTATTAAACCTAAAGTTTTTATTAGGGGTTAAAGTTTTTAATTACCATTTTACCCTTCAAGCTTAATAATTTCACAACTCACTAAATTGGGCTCAAATGAACTTGAAATTTTTATGTGACTTCACTCATATGCCAATAAAGACATGAGAGGAGAAAATTTGATTTTTCTGTATTTAATTTATTTATATAATTATTTTTAGTGGAAAATAGGAATTTCCAAGGAAAATTTAATAATATGACCAAGGGAAAGTTTCTGTCCTTAAGAAAATTATGGGACATTCCTAATGACCAGAGGACCACTTGGACCAATTTTGGTGATTTTTTGAATTATATTATTTTTATTATAATTATTTTAAGTTTTGGAGTATTAATTAATCTAAAAATAAAATAAAGGTTGAAAAATGAAATTTATATTTTTCAAAAATCTCTCTGATATCAAAGAAATCAGAGAATCAATTTTTGCAATTTTCTGATTTTTCTATGATTTATTATAATTATTTTAGTGAAAATGCCAAAAAAAATGTATTTTTTAATTTTTAAATTACCTTGGGGCTTTAAAATTTAATATCTCATTAAATAGATCTAAGAAAAGTATGGGGTTTGTTCCTAAGTGATTAAAATTCAAAATGTGACATTTTGCTGAATTTTATTGTTTTTTTTATTTTTATTATTTTTTTAATTATTAAAATATTAAAATAATGCAAAAAAATCAACTTTTTTAGAAAATTGAAATTTTAACTTTTTTAAATTCCCCTGATATTAGAGAGGATCTAAAACCAATTTGGTGAATTTTTGAAAAGTATTTTGAAAGTTATGAATTTTTAAAGTTCAAATTGCCTAAATGGCTTAATCAACCCATTTAGTAGGGCTAACCAAGTCCAATTGACTTCAAATTTTTATGGTGGGTTCCTCTAATCCTAAAGGTCAGTGGAGAATTGATTTCAAGTCAATTTGATGTATGGTTAGCTCTAATTAATTAGGGATCTATTTTGGGTGTTTAAGCCAATTAGGGTTATTTTAAATGAGCTAACTCAAAACATATTTTTCCTAGGGTCCTCTAGTCATAAGAGACATCACCAAATTTTCCTAGAATTTAATTCACAACATACAAATTATTGGAATTAAAATACTCAAAACAGTAACATGAATTTGAAAAATCAATAACTTCTCATAGGGATGGCCTCTGACTTTGGAAAATTCAGGAAATGTTCCCAAATTCAGAGGCTTCAAAAGCCCTATGGTCACATGCCATGGTGAATTTCCTATATGCATGGAGAATTAAAATAATGCAGACAGTAAATAAATTATTAAAAATAAAATACTTGATGAAATTAAATGATTTCTTTTCCACATTATTCTCCTCTGTTCACTGAGCAAGAGGGTATTTTTATTTTATTTTTCTAATTTTCCTACACAAAGTTATGGATTTTTGAAGTTTAGGGAATTAAATAAATCAGAAAATCCCTAATTTTCTATTTATCCAAGTCGTCGCCGCGTCACCTTAGCATCTCTGAAGTGCCACGTGGCGCGTACCCATTCGACGTCGCCGCTTGAGTCAGCAGCGCGGGTCCCGCCTTCCGCGTATCATCTGCCAATCGACCTAACCTGAGCCGTCCGTCCGCGCGTGTATTAAAAGGACGGCATCCATTCATCATCCCCAAGCGTCCTCCCCCGAGAGCCCTCCACACTAAATCCCTAATATCTCACTCGATACTCAATGGATTTTTGTGTTCTTATGCTCTATGGATTCGTCTTGAAGAGACGAATACATCTATACTGTGATCATGCATTGAAATTAAAGCATTTGAAATGGAGAATCTCCAGAAGCTCGGGATGAAGAATTAGCTCATACCTTTGCTCAGAGAAGTGTGGCTTCAATCTGAGGGTTGTGTCACCTTCGATTGCGTCCCAGCAAGCTCCGGATGAAGTCTCCTGGTCTGGTGAATTGCCTAGGTAGGATTTCGACCACAGCCCGATCACAAAGCTTGGAGGCCGGAGCAACTAGGTGGCTCGGAGATGGGGCTTTTGCTCGTGGACACCTTCTCTTGGTCCGGGTGAAGGTGTAGGACCAATCAATTCGAGGATTGATCCACCGTGGAGAAGTGTCCTGGTTTTGGGTGGAATTTCGGCTGAGAAATTCGATTTTGTCGATGGGGATTAGGGCAAATTGACACCTGGGACCAAATGCTCTAAGGGTGGAGAAGGGTTTGGAACAATTTTGCGCGAGTTTCGGCAGGTTTGTGCAACTCTCCTCTCATGGCCGTGAGGGGGTGGTGTTTAAATAGGAGAGGGTGGAGGGCCTCCCGTGGAGAGTTAGGGCTTGGGATCGGCTGCTCTAGGCATGGGAAGAACAGCCATGGTGGCCACTGGGCATGGGGCGGCCGACAAGGGAGAATTCCAAAGTCGGCACACATGTTAGCTCTCGGCCATGGCGTTTTCCCGCGACTCTGGTGGCTGGCCGGCCAGGCATTGGTCACCATCTTGTTCAGGTGGGTCAGGGTTGGGGTTTAGTGTAGGCAATTGGCAAATGCCATGTGTAAAAGGCTTGGATTAGAATGGAATGGGAGAGGGCTCATTTTGGCTCAAATTGGTCAACCCCTCCATTTGGGCTAGGTGCACCACCCAAGGCCTAGTTTAGGCTGAATAGAAAGTGATTTAGGTCAGCTTAATCAGTGGGGAATGGTCACAATCCAAGTACAATTAAGCTTAAACAATATTTAGTGGAATCATGGGAGTGGTTAATCACCTTTAGGAATTAAGGAAAGAGTCTCCTCCTTTTACCCAAAATGGCATGGTGACATGTAAAGAGGCTCTCATGGCTTCCATGTGGCTCATGCATGGCTTCATGGCTCACCTTTGGCTTGGGAAAAGTCAAGTCAATTTCATGGAAATGGATTTAAGAAAAATTTTGGTATTTAGGGGTGATTTGGCATGAGGCTTGATTTGGAATTATTTGATGATGGGATTATAACTTAGGGAATGGCTTTGATTAAATGGATGGCAAATGGAAATGTCATGTGGGCTTTAGGGCCAATTTTGGGCTTTTGTATTTGGTGGAAATGGGCTTTTAGGAAGGTTTACGGAAGTGGGCTTTTGGATTTTAAAATGGATTTTAGGATGGAATTTTAGTAAAGGCTTGGGCTAAATAATTGTTGGGTTTAGCTCATGGATGTGTCATGAGTGACTTGGAGCAAATTGGGAGTGATTTGGGTTTGAATTGGGTTGAATTTGGGCTTCTTTGGTGAATGGGCCAATATAGGTCAAATTGGGTTAATTTGGGCCAATGTTGGGCTAGGGTTGAAATTGATGTAAAATTAATGTTGGGAAATGTTTATGGGAGTGTTTCAAAGGGGTTTTGACTTTGGTCGGGCTTTGATTTTGGGGTTCGGGTTTATTTGGGTTAGGTTTGGGTTTAGGTCAAAATTGGGCTTTTTGGTTTTGGGTTGAATTTAAGTGGGGTTTGGGCTTAAATGTTGGGTAAATCATGTTAGTGTTTTGTTTTTAAGGATGTTAAGGAAGGTTTAGAAAAGATTTGGGGTTAATTGGAGTTGAATTGGGTGAGTTTGGGTTAGGTTTGGGTCATAGGTCCAAATTGGGCTTTAAGGCCAAAAGTAAAATTGGATCCAAATGTCAATCAAATTGAACTTGGATTTGGTCTAGATTGGTGTTGGGAATGTTGAACTAATGTTTAGAATTGAATTGGACCAGAATTTGGGTCAATTGGGTAGGCTTGGTTTGACATTGGGTTCACTTTGGGTTAAAATGGGTCAAATTGGGGGTTTTGATAAAAGTGGGGTAAATTGAAAAAATTGCCCCATGGTGTAGTTTAACAAAACGAAATTGGGAATATTTGGGATTTTCTGGAATTTTTTGGGAATTTTCTGATTTTTTGGATTTTTGGGTCAAGAGGGGTATTTTGGGTATTTGGAGGTTATTGGGAGGTTTTTTTTGCATTTTTGATATTTTTGGGTATGGATGGTCAATTTGAGTGGAGAGAAATGTTTAGGAATGATTTTGGAGAATTTTGGGTGATTTGGAAATTTTTGGGAAATTTGGGTAGTTTCGATGGTTTTGGGTAGGCTATGCGGGTGTAGGGTCCCGGGGTCAAAAATCGAAAATTTGGAAAATTGAAGATTGGGTGAATATAAGTGGAAATAAAATCATTTTGGTTGAGCCATGAAGCCATATCAAGCCCACATGAGCCATAAAGGGACTCATTTCGAGGCATTCACTATGTTGTTCTAACCCTCTTAGCCTAAGGGCTTAGGGGTTAAGGACCATCCTTGCGAATCACCTACACGAGTCGGGAGGTCAAGTTAGGTATGGGTGTGGTTTTAGGAGGTGTGTGCAAGTGTAGTGTATGAGTGTAGTGTGTGTGTAAGTCAGCCCCTTCACCGCACCGAGGCCACCTGTAAGGCGTCCTAAGGCCAAAGAGTCCTATAGGAGCCCATCCTTTAAACTTTCACATTTGATTTCAACCCTCTAGGTGATTAGGGGTCTACAATCATGTTTGTGGAGTTTGCAGGGAGTTAAGAAGTGGTTTGAATTTCTAAGTGGTGGGTCCCAATTCTAGTCCTCTAAGATAGTCAAAGGAAAAGCCTAAGGCTAGATCCTAAGTACTAAAAGAAGAAGAGAAGACCTCATCAAAAATGAGGTCAACAAATGGACCCCCAATAGGTGTGGTAAGCTGACGGAGCGCACCGCGTCTATTGGTGTTGACCGAAGCGATCAACAAAACCAACACAGATGTCCAAGTGACAAACTTAGGACAAAGTAGAAGAGTTTCCACCTGGGAGTGTCAAGTATATCTTCGAACCGGAGATTCCCGAACACTCGCCGTGGGAAAGGGAAAAGGAGGTGAATCCCAAATCACATGATCTGGGGGAATTTCAACTTAGATTTTATTTTGTTTTAGTTTAATTTTTTGATGTGTGAGCTTAGATTTTAGTTTGGAGTTTCAATTTAGATTGAAGTTTTGTCAAAGGGATTTGAAGTTGAAATGAAAATTGGAATTTTATGGTCTTAGATGTAACCTCTTCAACCTCAAAAAAGAATTGAATTGATTGGATTGAATCATTACAATGAGGAGAGATCTCAGAGCAATGCGGTATTGGATGTAAAATCCTTAACATTAAGAGTTTGATTTTGATGTATTTCATTGCTGTAGGGAAAGAATCCTAAAGTAGTGCAGTCTCGGATGTAAAATCTTTAACCCCAGGAATTTGATTTGATGTATTTCATTGCGATAGGGAAAGAATCCTAAAACAATGCAGTCTCGGGTGTAAAATCGTCAACTCCGAAAGATTGATTTTTTTTTTTGATGTATTTTATTGCGATAGGGACAGAATCCTAAAGCAATGCAGTCTCGGATGTAAAATCCTCGACTCCAAAAGTTTGAATTTGATGTATTTCATTGCGATAGGGACATAATCCTAAAGCAATGCAGTCTCGGATGTAAAATCCTCGACTCCAAAAGTTTCAATTTGATGTATTTCATTGCGATAGGGACAAAATCCTAAAGCAATGCAGTCTCGGATGTAAAATCCTCGACTCCAAAAGTTTCAATTTGATGTATTTCATTGCGATAGGGACAAAATCCTAAAGCAATGCAGTCTCGGATGTAAAATCCCCGACTCCAAAATTTTGATTTTTGATGTATTTCATTGCGATAGGGAAAGAATCCTAAAGCAATGCATTTTCGGATGTAAAATCCTCAACTCCAAAAGTTTGAATTTTGATGTATTTCATTGCGATAGGGAAAGGATCCTAAAGCAATGCAGTCTCGGATGTAAAATCCTCGACTCCAAAAGTTTGAATTTTGATGTATTTCATTGCAATAGGGAAAGGATCCTAAAGCAATGCAGTTTCGGATGTAAAATCCTCGACTCCAAAAGTTTGAATTTGATGTATTTCATTGCGATAGGGAAAGGATCCTAAAGCAATGCAGTCTTGGATGTAAAATCCTCGACTCCAAAAGTTTGAATTTTGATGTATTTCTTTGCGATAGGGCAAGAATCCTAAAGCAATGCAGTCTTGGATGTAAAATCCTCAACCCAAAAGTTTGAATTTGATGTATTTCGTTGCGATAGGGAAAGGATCCTAAAGCAATGCAGTCTTGGATGTAAAATCCTCGACTCCAAAAGTTTAAATTTTGATGTATTTCATTGCTATAGGGCAAGAATCCTAAAGCAATGCAGTCTTGGATGTAAAATCCTCAACCCAAAAGTTTGATTTGATGTATTTCATTGCGATAGGGAAAGGATCCTAAAGCAATGCAGTTTCGGATGTAAAATCCTCAACCCAAAAGTTTGATTTTTGATAGTCATTGACTTTGCAAAGAGTTGTAGTGTTGATTTGAAAAGTGTGGAATTTTGGTGTTTCGAGAATTTCATGAAAGTTGTAAAAGACTTTCATGAAGGAAATAGATTAGGAGGGAATATGTAGATGTTACATACCCCGTTCAAAAGAGTTGATCGGAAGTCACCGGTTTGGATTGGATATAATCCCTCCCCATCGGATTCGATCCGCGTCAATGTAATCAACCGCTTCCATCCCGCACAAGGGAGAGAATAGAACGGATTGGATTTCAGATTTGGAAGGTTGAGTTTGAATTTGATTGAGATTTGATTTGAAATTTGGAAATATTGAATTTGAATTTGATTGAGATCTGGATTTGGAATTTGATTGAAATTTGATTTGGGATCTGGAAAGATTGAATTTGAAATTTGATTGAGATTTGATTTGGAATCTGGAAAAATTGAATTTGAAATTTGATTGAGATTTGTGTTCATTTTGTTTGTCCTTTAACGATTCAAATTTATTTTATCGTTAATTTGGAGTTCATCATTTTTTAGATTTTTAAGGAAAGTTTTCTTTTATTCCTTTTTTTATTTCTTTTCTGTTCTTTGTTAGAAGTTCATTTAACTTTAATGGCGTTTCCCAGTCAATTTGCACAAAAGAGGTGAAGGCCAAAAATGTGACATGGTCACTTTCATTCCAATCATGTCGAAGATACATCATATTACTCGATCTGGAATACATCTCATAGAATCTATGTAGACTCAAAACGGACTATGTATGATCTCTGTCGATCCATCCAAAGAAGCATCTGTCAAAATCCATGTCTGAATAGTGGGGTACATGGTCAATAACATCACCTTCCAAGCCATCCTTGGCAAGGATGTCGTATGGATGTACATTGGAGGTGTGATATTTTCCATGTAGCTCACAGCTCGTAAGGCCGGAGGCTCTCTAGCTCCGGGTCTGGCTGGAAATGGTAAGGTGTCTTCCCGTCGTCCATCCTCCCGAAAGTAACCGAGATCCGCTTCACTGGTACTCCCGGTATGCAATGCTTAGCGATATCCGCTCCGTTGCCCTTCAGCATCATGACGAAACCTACCGGTAAAGGTATCTTCACCGGCCCTCGGAACTCACTTGGGCCTCGCTATCCGGAGGTCGGATCCGAACATGATGTTACACTCATTCAAGAAAGAGACCGTGCGTAAAGGTCCGACAAAATCGTGGTGATCTATGTGCGGGGGTATGCGGTCACCCCCGCTTGTAGATGTTAATAATGCAGCTATTGGGTATGCAATCCGTGGCGGTACCCTCCATGTTATCAATCTCTTTACCATTCTCTTGATGACTAATGGCATTGGATCCACTTGCCCATGATGGAGAATCCCTGGTGGGTTTCCCTTCCTGTCTTCCGCAAAGTTGTAACAGCACCCACATTGTATTGTAATTCTTCCCTTCCCTGGCATCCATCTCCGGGGTTCTGAGTAGGTGTTTTCCCTTAGGCGACCCGCTCGGCCCATTCTTTTCAAATCCCGGATGCAATCCACGATTTGTTGTTGTTCATATTCCGAGAATACGTCTGTATGTAGCTCGAGGCCTTCTAGTATATTGATCCCTCTGCCTCTCGATTCTCTCGAAGTATTCAAAGGTTTTCTTTTCGACATTCTCGCATTCTTTCCAGCTCGTACTCTGGAATAATCTGCAAATGGCGAGGCCTGGTGATGTATTGTGGGATAAACGGCTCAATCCCTTCACGTTCTCCTGCATACCTCGGCTCCTCGGGGATGATGTCCGTCGGGACATCCCCCGGGGTTGCTTTTGCAACAAGGTCATGCATTACTGGTGGTTCTATCTGGTAGCGTGGTAGCCTTCTTTCTTCTGATCTTCGTGAGATTTCCCTGGTCCTTTCTGTTATCCTAGGAGCTGGCCTCCTTTCTTCAGGTTCCTGGTGAACCGGTTTCCTTGAAGTGTATGTACTGGAAGTAGGAACTGCCTCATCGCGCTGGTCCGCAGCTAGTTTGGTTAACATCTTGCGGATACGGCGATTTTTATTTCTTCGTTACGTTGCTGTGAGAGTAGCTCTTCGAACTTCTTGAATCTCTGTGGGCGCGGCGCTGACAAGTCTGCCCTCTGCTGTAGCGACTACAGACTTCATTTTCTTATCTTCTTCAGTGTTTGCCTTTCTTTTCTTGCTGCTGGATTGGTGGCTTGGGCCACCCACTTTCATCACTGTCTGCTCGGGCAGTTCTTCTCGGTCAACCGGGACCCAGTCACTTTCCTCGTACTGTAGGCCTGCTGGTGCGAAGTCCGAGTCAATCTCGATTATCGATCCATTTTTCACCCTCTTTTCATCGAGTGTAAGGCTTACGCCATTTCTAAAGTTCAGGACCAACCACCCGTTCGACATTTCCCTGCGAAAAGACAAGGAAAAGGATCAGGGGCTGTACTAAGAACAAGAACATTAAGAAAATGTTTATTAAAGACATTTTTTTTATTATATTATTATTATTATTTTTTTTAACAGGAATGAAATGGGAAAAGATCAGGAAAAAGATCTTGATTTGGAAAAGAAAACAAGGAAAACTTTATTACCAAGATTTTATTTATCATAGCACATTTTTTTATTATTTTTAGGTTCGGACCCAGTCGTAAGTAATTACTTCGCCCGTGCTTCTAAGGATGAAGAATTCATTCCTTCGAAACATCAGGTAGCGTAATACTTTTTCAAGTATCGTCCGTTGATCGGAAGCATATGTCTTTCTCCCTTGCAATTCACTAGCTGGTAGGAACCTCCTGAGTATACTGCCTCAACCACAAACGGCCCTTCCCAAGTAGGTTCAAATTTTCCTCCTATCTTGCGGTGTACAAGAATAGGTATTTTGAGAACGAGAACTATGTCACCAACTTTGAAGGTTCTTGGGCGGACCAATCTGTCATGGGCTTGAACCATCTTAGCTTGGTATAGTTCTAAATTCTGTTGCGCTGCAAGTCTTTTCCCTTCCAGGCTTTCTAATTCCTCTAGTCGTAACTTGGCATTCTCTTCTGTCGTGATTTTGTTTGCAACTGCAATTCTGAGTGAAGGAAGCTGAACCTCTAAGGGTAACACTGCCTCGGACCCATACACCAGAGCGTAAGGTGTAGCTTGAGTAGGAGTTCTGAAGGTTGTCCGGTAGGCCCATAAGGCTTCTAATAACTTCTCGTGCCAATTTCTCTTTTTATCGTCCAAAGTTTTCTTTAAGATTTGAACGAGAGTTTTATTAAAAGCCTCAGCCAGGCCGTTTGCTCTTGGATAGTAAATTGTTGAGTATCGCCAGTCGATTCCGTGTCTCCTGACAAAATTATTGATTTGTGTGCTTCTGAATGCTGACCCATTATCTGAGATGATCCTGTGCGGCACTCCGAAACGGTAGACAACTTGGTTCTTGAAAAACTGTAGCACGTGGTGTGCTTTCACTTCTCTAAGTGGAACTGCTCTGCCCACTTGGAAAAGTAATCTGTAGCCGCAAGAATGAAGCGATGTCCTTTTGAAGATGGTGGTTCTATTGGACCCACTATATTCGTGCCCCAACATTCAAATGGCCATGACGCAATTGTCGGATGTAACACATTTGGAGGTTGGTGTAGAACCACTCCGTGTACTTGGCATTGGTGACGACTCTTCGCGATTTTCATGCAGTCGGTCATCATCGAGGGCCGGTAGTACCCTAGTCTTTTAATTTTCATTTTCATCTTCGGACCCGACCGGTGAGCACCACGAGTCCCGAATGCACCTCTTTAACAATTTCACGGGCCTCGGACCCGCTTAGGCACCTTAGCCACATTTGATCAAAAGACCTTCCGTATAACGTGTTGTTTATTAATGCGTAGGACGTAGTTCTTTTCTTGATCCGATGGGCTAGCGACCTATCGTCCGGTAGCTTTCCTGTTTGCAGGTAGTTCATCAATGGCCGTCGCCAATCTTTTGTGTTTTCTCGTCACCGTTGCAACCGATTCTTTTTCTTTTCTCGATTTGTGTATTGTGTCTATGCGTCGAGCCGGGATAGGCCCCGATGTCCGTGAACCGACACATCTACCGACTCATCTTGCAAACAGTGCAAATTCTTTTGCGAGGCGAGCTAACGCATCTGCTAAGGCATTTTCTTTTCTGGGAATTTTGTAGATTGTCACATTCGGAATTTGTTCCAACAATTGTATGGCATAGTGGAAGTATTTCTCGAGTCTTGGCTTTAAAATTATGTACTGTCCGGTGATCTGTTGAATGATTAACCGTGAATCCTCGTAGATGTTGATGTCCGTTATCCCCATTTGAATAGTTAATTCCAGTCCCGTTATGAGGGCTTCGTATTCTGCTTCGTTGTTTGTACACGGCTCTGTCAAGTGGTAGGAGTATCTTAACATCCCCCGCTCCGGTGTTATAAAGATTAATCCGATCCCTGCCTTACCGGGCACTATCACTTGCGATTCTTCTTCTTTGTGTGTCGAAGATGCTCCGTCGAAATATAATTCCCAACGTCGATCATCAGGGTCTTCTAGGCTCATTATTTGTTCGTCTGGCAAGTCGTCATTGAGAGGAGATTATGCCTGCAGAGGGTGTGCAGCGAGGAAGTCTGCTAGGACTTGTCCCTTTACGGCACGAAGAGGCACGAAAGTTATATCGAATTGCAAAAATATAATTGAACATCTGGCAAGTCTGCCAGAAAGCGTTGGACGAGTCATCAAGTATTGCAATGGATTAAATTTCGAGATTAGGTTGACCTTATGAGAAAGCATGTAATGCCTGAGCTTTTGAGCGGCGAAGATCAGGGCCAAACAATGCTTTTCAATTGCGGGATACCTTATTTCCGTCGGAAGTAAACAATGGCTTAGGTAGTAAAGAGCATTTTCTTTACCCTCATCATCGACACAGGCTAACGAGGCTCCGAGAGAGTCGTCTAAAGCCGCGGTATAAAGTATCGACGGTCTACCCGAGACCAGGGCTGCTAAGACAGGAGGTGTCATTAAATATTGTTTAATGTCTTCGAAGGCCCTCCGGCATTTCTCTTCCCAAATAAATTTGGCGTCCTTTTTAACTAGTGCCGAGAAAGGTCGACACCTACCTGACAAGTTTGAGATAAAGCGTCGAAGATATGCCAGCTTCCCTTGAAAGGATCGTAGTTGTTTTAAGGTTTTGGGAGGCGAAATTTCTAAGATAGCTTTAATCTTTTCCGGATCGATTTCAATTCCACGATGTCGGACAACGAATCCTAAGAATTTCCCGGAGGTGACGCCGAAGGCGCATTTTAAGGGATTCATCTTAAGGTTAAATTTCCTTAATCGTTCGAAAATAATTCTCAAATCATACAAGTGGTTGTCCTTTACTTTGCTTTTGATGACCACATCGTCCACGTAGAATTCGACTTGATTGTGGATGAGATCATCAAAAATTCTTGTCATCGCTCTCTCGTATGTTGCTCCTGCGTTCTTCAGTCCAAATGGCATCACTGTGTAGCAATATACTCCGATCGGCGTTCCGAATGCTCGTAAGCTTTTCATCTTCCGGAGCCATTTTTATCCGGTTGTATTCGAAGATCCATCCATGAATGAGAATATTTCATGCGTTGAAGCAATGTCGATGTTTAATTCGGGATCGGTAGAGGGAATTCATCTTTTGGACATGCCTTGTTTAAATCTCCGAAGTCCACACAAATTCCGATCCGACCATTCTTCTTTCGATCGGCACCACATTGGCTAACCAAGTCGAGTATTGTTCTTCACGGACAAATTTAGCGTCTATTAGCTTTTTAACTTCAGTTATGACTTGTTGTTCAATTTCTAGACGCATTCTTCTGGGACCTTGTCTGATTGGGACAGAAGTAGGATCCACTCCTAGCTTATGGACTGCGACCTCTGGAGCTAATCCTGGCATCTCATCGTAGTTCCAAGCAAAACAGTCTTTATATTCCATTAATAACTTGATTATTTCATCGGAGTATTCTTTATTGAGTAAGGAGCTAACAAAGGTAGGTCTGGGCTCTTCGCTAGTACCTAAGTTAACTACCGTTAACTCATCTATTGTAGATTTAATCTCTTCTTCGAATTCTGGTGGAGCGTCTCCAATTTGTAAATCTTCAAATTCTTCTGTAGTTTCCATGCAGTTTTCATTAGACGTGCAAGTGACAACCAAGCAAAATTCAGTATCGTCGACCGATCCTACTGTGCCGAATCCGAGACCATGCTTTGAATTGGGTGGACGACCGGAGTTATTCCATAAATTTTCAAAATGTTGTGATTGGCCTTTTGTCCATTGTCGAGGTAAGAAACCACGCCGAATTAAATTTTGAACACGGGGAGAGTACCACTCAAAAGGTAATTCCATTAATTCTGATGAAGTGACATCTTCAAATTGTACATTATTTTCAGTTTTGGAGGAAGGAACACCACGGTAGAATTTGATTGGCTTTGCACCGCCGCTACGTACCTCTTTGACCACCATACCCTCGATCTTATTAGAATGGATCGGGGTCAGGGTCATAGTATGTACATAGTGGTTGATCTTCTCGTACATCGATTTGTATTCCTCGTTCTTCTCATCTTCGATAGAGATCTTGAATTACAGCTTTTTCCAACTTATTGTCGCTGCTTCTTGTTTGATTTCTTTTTCTTTTTCAGAACTGTCTTCCCAATCAACATTGATGGCTAGTTTCCTCTGTCCAACTGTCCTAAAGTCTCTACCACGACCTCGTCCCCGGCCTCGACCTCGGATGCGAGTTGTGGAGAAACCTTCACCATCTCGCCGTAAGGGAGTGGTGAGTGACTGTTGGACTAGAACTTCAGGTTCTTCATTGTCCCGAACTTCCTTTGCTTCATTCGTTATGGTATCTCTGGAGAAGATTGTTTTCTTCGGAGGTGCATAATAAGCTGCATCTTCATGAATTCCAATTTCATGTACGGAGAATGGTTGTAAGTCACCTTTGATGCACTGTTCCCCTCCATCGTAGTATTTGATGCACTGATGTAGAGATGATGGTACCATCCTGTTTTCATGTATCCATGGTCGGTCCAGTAGAGCGTTGAACGACGTTTCTGAATCAATTATGTGAAATTTTGTGGTTGTCTTTGCTAAGTCACCGGTCTTCATTAGTAGTGTTATCAATCCGAGGGCTCTTTCTGGTTGAATCCTCTTAATAACATTTTGTTAGCTTCGAGCTCGTGGGCATCAATTTCCAAATATGCTAGTGATCGAAGACTCATTATATTGATTGATGCTCCTGGATCCACCAATACTACGGAGAGCGTAAACTTCCCGATTATGACTCGAAATGTACAACGGTCGGTTGTGGTCTGCTTGTCCCAAGTAGTAGGTCATTGTACGTGAAGGTAACGCCTCGTTGTTCCTTTAACGAGCAAACCTCATCTAAGGAATCTCCGGCCATTTGAGCTAAGCAAATTTCCGGATCAAGTAAGGCCTTGATCGGAAGCTTCTCTCATCTCCTTTGATAAGATGAGAGCGTCGTAGATGCTCGGTTGGTCGGTAGTTTCCTAAGATGGGCTAGCACGTTGTAGTCCACTTTATTTCCATGTATCTCGGCTTCTTCTTGAATGGGTATTTCTTCCGCCGGGGTTGGTTCTTCTTGAACAACCACACCTTTCCTTTGTCCTTTGGACCCATTCTCGGAGGTAGGACTCTTCCACTTCTTAAGTTAACTTCGTAATTTCCTGCGAATCTAGTGTTGAGCTTGCTTGGTGTTTCTTCTCGAATCGGAATGACGAGTTCTTTCGGATTAGCTTCGAGTCCGAAGGCTCTAACTCTATTGTGACTGGAGCTCCTCGAAACTCGCAAATGGATTCATTGCTTATTGAACTCTCGTATCCTCCTTGGTGGATGTCTTCTTCGTCATCGTGATCGTCGAGATTGTGTATGATTTGAGAATTGTCATCTGTATCGAAATCGACGTCCGGAATGTCGCTAGTTACGTAATTGTTAGAAACAGTCAAAACGTAGCCAACGCCATCACCCTTATCATTATAAGATCCCACCAAAGTGAGCAGATAATCATACAGAGTCAGGGGTTCGAGGGATTTCTCCCCCGAATCCAAAACAACTATCCTAGGATAAGCAGCCCCTAGTCTAGCCTTAGGAGCTTCGATCCTTTCTTCTTCGTTGATTTTCTTCTTCTCTTCAATCATCTCCTGTTGAGGTGGTTCTTCTATTGCAAGTGATAGTGCCGACTTGACAGGTTTCGAACTCTAAATTGAAGCTCGTACCGAAGCGGTTTGGATGCCGTCTAAAATCTTTTTTGAAGACCTCGTCCAAGTGGTAGTCCACCCATCATCAGTTGTGTATGGATTTATCGGAATGATGAGATCAGTCAAGACAACATTGACAGAACCTCCTTTCTGGGGTTCCTTCATTTACTCCTTCGGGATTGTTATATTCCCTTTCCGAAGGTTGTCATTGAGCCAACTTTTGAAGGTAATGCAATCTTCTATCTTATGCCCAAGCATCCGGTGGTAAGGGCAAAAGTTGGGATCACCTTTCTTGTTAACTTCTTCTGGTCTCTTAGGCTCTGGCAGCTGGAAATCTGGAGCATTCATCAGACTACGAAACATTTTTGGTACTGCTTCATTCTTGAATGGATATTCCCTGCTCAGAAGCTCCCTTAATGTACGTTGCGGATGAGGCGGTTGTTCATACTTGTGGAGATGACCGATAGGCTGGGTCGGGGTTGCTTGGTAATTCGTTGAGGTTGCTTGTGGCCGTTCGGACGATATTTGTACCGGTTGCTTGCCTTTGTCGGCTGCTGCAATGATCCCGGATTTCTTTTCAAAAGTCTTCACAAGCTTTTACTTGTCTATCTTGTCGGCGAAATTTAATTGCTTCGCCTCCTCTTGCAAGCTCCCGGCCTTGCTTAACAACTTCTCGAAAGTCTTAATAGTGAATCCTTTGAGGAGAAGTGCTATCGGGCCGTGAATGCTTTTAACTAAGATGCCGATTGCATGTTGTTCTTGTAATTGTGGTTCATACTTCATGCTTAAGTTCCTCCATCGAAGTATGTAATCCATTAATGTTTCGTTCAACTTCTGCTTCTCTACCACTAAATCACCTATAGTGATGTGGTGCTGAGCTCCGGCGAATCGCTTGATGAAAAGGTTTTCTAGTTCTGAGAACGTCTTCACTGAACCATTCGGTAATTCTGCGTACCAATCAAAGGCGAACCCTGACAGGCTGCTGACGAACTGTCGGAAGAGTAATGCATCGCTCCCGTTGGCATTGTAACAACTAGCACGAAAGTGTGCAACATGCTGTCGGGGGTTCCCGGTTCCATCAAAGGTCTTGAACAGAGGTGGTACGAAGCCTTTTGGGTACTGGACAGCGTCGAATTCTTCCGGGTAAGGTCTACCCGTCCGAATGGATGTCCCGCTCTTTGATTGTGCTAAGGCTTCTCGCACCTGCTGTTCCACCAAGCTTTTGATATCCTTTTCTGGAATCATACTTTGTGTTGTATCTTTCTTTAGCTGATCATCCCCGTTGACGGATGTAATCTCCTTTCCTCCGTCCACAATGTGAATGACCTGCGGGGTGTTTCTCTTTGGGGTTGCACTTGACTTTGGAGAGTGGCTAGGGCTACAGCCATCTCTTCCATTCTCTTCGCCATTTGTGCGATCGTATCGTCTTTCTCTTGAAGTTGTCTTCTCATCACTTCGGCTCCTCTCTTCTACGCGGCTGCAGGAGCACCTTGTGAAGCTGACGAAGCTCGTGTTTCGACCATGTTGATTTCTGCATACTCATCGTCCATGAATTCCGATGAATCAATCTCATCTCCAAATTTCTCTTCCCTTTCTTTTGCTAGTCGTCGAATATTAGTCCTCAACTTTTCCATAGCGTCCTCTAGCGGTCTTTTCTGTGTATCTTCGCAGTTGTCGTGTGATAGCTGCCGGGTTCCCTTCTCACGAGTCCCCTTTCTTTGCAGTAGCACTTTCTTCGGATTCGAGTCTCCCGACGAGACTTTCCTTCTCGAGTCGTTGTTTCAATCTTAGCTCGTTCGGTAGTGGGACGCCATACCATCCTTCTAGCGGCGGAAGGTCTAGGACCCGATGGTCCGTCGGCCAAATGCTCGGAAGGTGGTATCCTCCCTAATCCGTAATCCTGAAACGACAACGGGCGGACTAGCCTTCATCCTTTTATTTGGCTTTTCCGTAACGATGGCGGGTTCTACTCGGGGCCCAAGACCGGATTTGATCGGCACCCGCCCTATCCTTCTTAGAATCTTCGATACGGGGCATTTCTCTTTCTTTGCTAGCTTCTCGATCACAGTCTGTAGTCGGGAAAATGGCGTGATCCTAGCCCTTTTCTTTCTGCTGTCGTCGTAGTATGCTGGTCGAGGTAATGTAGAAACAATCCTGCGAACATTTTCCTCATCAGCTGCGGTGGAAAGGGGATGGAATCTACTTCCTTCCAAAAAGGGTGTATCTTCAGGCAATGGTATGTATTCAGGTAGTGGTGTGTACTCAAGGATTTCTGGGATCTCCTCCAGGAAAGCAACTTCGGCAGCTCTGGCCTTCCTGGCAATCTTCCTGCTTCTGTTCCTTCTTTGGGCCCGTTTTAGTGATGGAATTCTTGAGCTGGGCCCTATTTCAAAAACAGAAGGTCTCATAGGAAAGTCTGTACCCTCCATGGTAGCAGGTTCGCTATAGTTCGGGATTTCCTTCCCCTTTAATCTGGCAGAAGTCGGGGTAGGTGCAGAGACAACTAGACCAGTGGGGGTAGCAAGAACAGTCCTGCGGACAGCAGTACTCCTCTCAGTTGGAATCTTTTGCAGGGGAGGAAGTTCTCGAGTTGACCTAAGGTTGAACTCGATCAGCGGCTTCCTAGCTTCAGATACGTTGTTTGTTAGCGCGAAAAGGGAAACGTCGGTGATCTTGACATTCGTGTTCTCGAATCCTTGTCCAAGCTGGATGATCCCATTGTCGGGCGGCTCATCCTTGTAAACGACGAAGTCGAGTCCATTGGTGAAGGAGAAAATCAGCTTTGGGGCTTCCATTTCTGCAGGGTAGATCCTGATTGTCAGTCCCAAGTTATGCTTCTTCTTGTCGGCATATTTTTAGGTTTGTGTGTTGTGTTTTAAAAAAGGAGTCGCCTACAGAAATTGTCGGCGAATTTTATATTTTAAATTAAATTTAAATAAATATATATATAATTTATAAAAATAGTATTTGATTTTGAAAATAATTTTAAATTTGAAAATTTTAAGATATGAAAAATCGAACAGATCTCACATCCCAAATAGTTTATATAAATGAGCACCACATCACAAACTGTGTATCTATCCCGAAGAAAGACACACTGCTTGACGATGGAGCTCGGTTAAATAAACTAGAAGATTTGTGACATCCGTTTGGTCTGCGAACCAATTTTATAAGCCGACAAATTCCCCAGCTTAATATGAAAGTATTAAACGAGGTTTATATTACACGGGTTCTTTAGAATTCCCTATAAGGGCAAGCCCCTATAGTTAATTACATCTTAAGTGACGGGAATCACCTAAGAAAACTCTCGATAATAATCAATAATTCTGCTCTCAAGAATTTCAAAGTTTATGTTTTCAAGGGATTGAATTTTAGAATCTCAACAGGGAATGGATCAAGTTTGAAACATTTTGTTTTGGGAATTCAAAGGAAGAAAGGTAGGAGAAATTACGGATTCGAAGTGAACTTCGGTAATTCCCCGACTATCCTATTGTTTGGCTTGGATTTAGGAAAGTCCTAATGTTTATTTAGTATTTCAATCTTGCCAATTTTAATTAATTTGGACTTATATTTATATGGTAAAATCATACAAATAGCCTCGAAGATATGAGGGTTTATGTCGTATCAGACGACTACCTCGGAATCCTAAGACCGGTTAAGGCTTAATTTACAAGGTAAATGCCTAACGAAGAGTTGAGGATTTATGTTGCACTAGGAAAACTACCTCAAAGTCCTATGGCTTTGTTATTTAATTCTAGGAAAGTTTCTGTTGAAGTAGACTCGGAGTTTTCTTGATGACGATGGCCGTGCTTTGCCCTCCATGCTCAGAGCTCCTTGTTGTTGCGAGAGGTTTAGTTTTAGAAGTAATAAATCGGGGGATGAGAAAAGTGTTTTGGTTTAGAGAAAATCTTAATTTCCAAGTGTTTTTGTGTTTTAATTAAAACAAATCTTAAAGTTGATTATAACGACACCGGTTAAGATCCCACGGTTCCATCCTTTCGGCATCATTATTTTTATCGGATTCACTTAGTCCAGATGAATTTGCTAGTCTCAGTCGAATGAGTTCCACACTTTCATTTAGACAGTGGGAAATCCGAGTTAGCAACACGTAGGTTACATCATCCGAGGTATTCCCGATCATCCAACAGGACGTTTTAATTTAATTGTAATTGTAGTTTTGTGTTACGTTTGTGATTAAATTTTGAGTTGTTTTATATTTTGAAATGTTGTGGCGGTGAATTTTATCTTGCAATGGCTTTTAACTTAGTTTTGGTTTCAGTTTTAGGGACTATCCTAAAGGTGTGGGTTTTCATGCAACAATTGTTTATCATGCAAGAAAAGTAAGTGCAATGCGGTTAAATAAATTGCAATAATGTAAATTGCAAGAAAGTAAATTGCAATAAAATAAAAGCGTACCTGGAGGGTCTTGCCGTCATCCCAAGCTGCACTTAAAAAACAAATAGAATATTTAAGCAAGTTCCTAGGTAAAGCTAAGGTAAGGGTTATGGTTTTCTACCAAGTTCCTAATCCTATAGCTAGTCATTTCCTATGACGTCTAGCTTCCTTGTGTTTTGGTTTGAAGACGATTTTCTTCATCAAAGAACAATTAAGTTCAATTGTTCTTATAAACATCCTATCATATTGAGAAAGTGTTTAAGAAGAATCTTAAACAACTTTTCAATATTACTAGAATTGTTTTAAGTCCAAATGAATTCAATTACACAAATGAATTAATCGTCCGAGGTTTAGTTAAGTTTTATTATTATCTTACTCAGTGAACTAGGATGTTTGAATGTCCTATAAGTGAAGTAACATTTCATTTAATATTACTGTTTAGGAGTTATGATAACTAAAGCTTTCGAGGGTAAATTGGTGTTCGAATGGTTTATGATTTAGTTTAACTTCAATTAAAGGGTTTAAATTTGGAATAATGTTCAAGTTGCTTTATATTTAATTTCTTTATGTCTTAAGTGATGTTATTTAATTCAATTTAATTTAACTTTAATTTAATTTAATTTAGTTTTAATTTAATTTAATTCAATTTAATTCAATTTAGTTTGATTTGATGTTAAATTAAATTAATTTGATTTGATTTAATTTTAATTTAATTTGATTTAATTTAATTTAATTTAATTTTATTTTATTTTATTTTATTTTATTTTATTTAATTTAACTTAATTTAATTTGATTTTATTTATTTATTTTAATTTAATTTAATTTATTCATTTAATTTAATTTAATTTGTTTAATTTTTAATTTAATTTTATTTTTAATTTTAATTGAAATTTTAAAAGAGTTTAATAATTTAACTTTAGTTTAATGATTAAGTCTTTAATGTTTTGAATTTGAGTTATCATTTTAATTAAGAATTGAATATTAATGAGATAATTAATTTAGGGATTTTTTAAATTAAAGAATAAATCTCTTCCTAATAATATCCCTATTTTAATAATTCCAATTTTATTATTCTTCCAAATTTAATCAATTATTTAATTAAGGTTTAATTATTTTAAATTGCTTGATGGGTTTCTACCCTTTAATTATTTAAATTTCAATCATCCAAATCAGATTAGGATCAAATATTTTACTTGTTAATTTTTATTAAACCTAAAGTTTTAATTAAGGGTTAAAATTTTAATTACCACTTTACCCTTTAAGCTTAATAATTTCATAACTCATTAAATTTAGCTCAAATGAACTTGAAATTTTTATGTGACTTCACTCATATGTCAATAAAGACATGAGAGGAAAAAAATGTGATTTTCCTGTATTTAATTTATTTATATAATTATTTTTGGTAGAAAATAGAGATTTCCAAGGAAAATTTAACAACAAGACCAAGGGAAAGTTTCTGTCCTTAAGAAAATTAGGGGACATTCCTAATGACCAGAGGACCACTAGGACCAATTTTGGTGATTTTTTGAATTATATTATTTTTATTATAATTATTTTAATTTTTGGAGTATTAATTAATTTAAAAATAAAATAAATGTTGAAAAATGAATTTTATATTTCTCAAAATCTCTCTGATATCAAGGAAATCAGAGAATCAAATTTTGCAATTTTCTGATTTTTCTATGGTATATTATGATTATTTTAGTGAAAATGCTAGAAAATACATTTTTTTAATTTTAAAATTACCCTAGAGCTTTAAAATTTAATATCTCACTAAATAGACCTAAGAAAAATATGGGGTTTATTCCTAAGTGATTAAAATTCAAAATGTGACATTTTGGTGAATTTTATTATTTTTGTGATTTTTATTATTTTTTAATTATTAAAAATATTAAAATAATATTAAAAATCAACTTTTTTAGAAAATTGAAATTTTAATTTTCTTAAATTCCCCTGATATCAGAGAGGCTCCAAAACCAATTTGGTGAATTTTTGAAAGGTATTTTGAAAGTTATGAATTTTTAAAGTTTAAAATGGCTAAATGGCTTAATTAACCCAATTAGTAGGGCTAACCAAGTCCAATTGACCTCAAATTTTTATGGTAGGTTCCTCTGATCCTAAAGGTCAGTGGAGAATTGATTTCAAGTCAATTTGATGTATGGTTAGCCAATTAGGGCTGTTTTAAATGAACTAACTCAAAACCTATTTTTCCAGGGTCCTCTAGTCATAAGGAACTTCACCAAATTTTCCTAGAATTTATTTCACAACATGCTATTTATTGGAATTAAAATACTCAAAACAGTAACATGAATTTGAAAAATCAATAACTTTTCATAGGGATGGCCTCGACTTTGGAAAATTCGGGGAATGTTCCCAAATTCGGAGGCTTCAAAAGCCCTATGGTCTCATGCCATGGTGAATTGTATACATGCATGGAGAATTAAAAATATGCAGAGAGTAAATAAATTATTAAAAATAAAATACTTGATGAAATTAAATGATTTCTTTTCCACATTATTCTCCTTTGTTCACTTAGTAAGAGGGTATTTTTATTTCATTTTTATGATTTTTCTACACAAAGTTATGAATTTTTGATGTTTAGGGAATTAAATAAATAGAAAATACCCCTAATTTTCTATTTATCCACGCGGCGCCACGTCATCCTCGGCATCTCCGAACGCACACGCGTCGCGCTCCCATTCGACGCCCCCACTTGAGTCAGCAGCCCGGGCCCCGCGGTTCTCGTACCGTCTCCTGGTCCGACTCCATCTGAGCCGTCCGTCCGCGCGTGTATGGAATGGACGACATCCGTTCATCGTCCCCGAGCGTCCTCACCCGAGAGCCGTCCACACTAAATCCCTAAGATCTCACTCGATACTCAATGCATTTTCATGTTCTTATGCTCCATGGATTCGTCTTGAGAAGACGAACACATCCATACGGTTTATGTGGGATGAAATTTACGCAATAGAAATGGAGAATGTTCGAAGCTCGGGAAGAAGAGAGAGGCCATACCTTTGCTCGGAGAAGTGTGGCTTCGATCCGAGGGTTGTTGCACCTTCGATTGGATCCCGGCAAGCTCCGGATGAAGTCTCCTGGTGCGGTGAATTGTACAGGTGTGATTTCGACCAAGCCCGATCACAAAGCTTGGAGAGCTGGAGCAGCTCGGGTGGCTCGGAGATGGGGCTTTTGCTAGTGGACACCTTCCCTTGTTCGGTGAAGGTGTAGAACCAATCAATTTAGGGATTGACTCACTGTGGAGAAGTGTCCTGGTTTTGGGCTTGGATTTCAACTACGAAATTGAGCTCGCGAGAGAAGAAATGGCGGGGGATTTCGGTGGGGATCAAGTGCTCGTGTATGGGGAGTAGTACGGAACAATTTTGGCAGAGTTTCCTTAAGGTTTGTTTCAGCACCTCTCATCGCCGAGAGGGGTGGTGTTTAAATAGGAGAGGGTGGAGGGCCTCCCGGGAGAGTTAGGGCATGGGATCGAGCTGCTCTTGGCAAGAGAAGAACAGCTACAATGGCCACTGGGGATGGGGCAGCTCAGCAAGGGAGAATTCCAAGGTTGGCTCACATGTGAGCTCTCGGCCATGGTGTTTTCCGGCGGCATGGTGGCTGGCCGGCCAGGCATGGGTCACCCTTAAGGTCAGGTGGGTCAGGGGTTGAATTTGGTGAAGTCAATTGGAGTTTAACATGTGTAAAAAGCTTGATTAAAATGGAATGGGGGAGAGTGTATTTTGAGCTCATTTTGGTCAACTCATGCAAATGGGTTTGGTTCACCCTCCCATGACCTGGTGTGGGCTGAGGGAAAGTCATTTGGTTCAGCTTGATTGGAGTGGTGAAGTCTCCATCCATGGTGAGGTGGCTAAGCATGGTTTGGAGTGTGACATGAATATGGTTAAAAGGGCTTAATGAAGGATTAGGAAAGAATCCCCTCTTCTTTCCATTAATGGCTTGGTGAGGTGGAAAGTGGTCTCCATGGCTTCCATGTGGCTTGTACATGGCTCAATGGCTCACATTTGGCTTGGAAAAAGTTTGGTCAATTTCATAAAAATGGGTTTTAAGAATTTTGGATATTTTGGTGAAAATTTGGATGAAGCTTCATTTAGAATTATTTGTTCATTGGTTTATGACTTAGGGATGATTTTAATTGAATGGATGATGTAGATAAATATCATGTGGGCTTTGGGAGCAATTTTGGGCCTTTGGATGTGGTGAAGGATAGGCTTTTAAAATGGTTTAATGAATGGGCCTTTAAGTTTAAAAATGAATTTTTGGATGGGAATTTTGTAAAGAGGTTGGGCCAAATAATTGTTGTTTTTAGCTCATGGATGTGTCATGAGTGACTTGAAGCAAATTGGGGGTGATTTGGGTTTGAATTGGGTTGAATTTGGGTTCTTTTGGTGAATGGGCCAATATAGGTCAAATTGGGCTAGCTTGGGCCAATGTTGGGCTTGGGTTGAAATTGATGTAAAATTATTGTTGAGAAATGTTTATGGGAGTGTTTCAAAGAGGTTTTGACTTTGGTTGGGCTTTGATTTGTGGGTTTGGGCTCATTTGGGTTAGGTTTGGGTTTAGGTCAAATTGGGCCTTTTAGCTTTGGGTTGAATTTGAGTGGAGTTTGGGTCTAAATTTTGGGCAAATCATGTTAGTTTTTTGCTTGTGGGGATGCTAAGGAAGATTTAGAAAAGATTTGGGGTTAATTGGAGTTGAATTGGGTGAGTTTGGTTTGACATTGGATCCACTTTGGGTTAAAATGGGTCAAATTGGGGGTTTTGATAAAAGTAGGGTAAATTGACAAAATTGGCCCATGGTGTAGTTGAACAAAATAAAACTGGGAATATTTGAGATTTTCTGGAATTTTCTGGGAATTTTCTGAATTTCTGGATTTTTGGGTCAAGGGGGGTATTTTGGGTATTTGGAGGGTATTGGGAGGTTTTCTTGGAATTTTTGATATTTTTGGGTATGGATGGTCAATTTGAGTGATGTGGAAATGTTTGGGATTGATTTTGGGGAATTTTGTGTAATTTAGGTGATTTTGAAAAATTTGGGTAATTTCAAGGGCTTTGGGTAGGTTAGGCGGGTGTAGGGTCCCGGGGGTCAAAATTTGAAAATTTGAAAATTTGGAAAATTGAAGATTGGGTAAACTTGAGTGGAATGAAATCATTTTGGTTGAGCCATGAAGCCACATCAAGCCCACATGAGCCATGAAGGGACTCATTTGAGGCATCCACTATGTTGTTCCTAACCCTCTTAGCAAGGGCTTAGGGGTTAAGGACCATCCATGTGAATCACCTACATGAGTCGGGAGGTCGAGTTGAGTACAGGTGTGTGAAAGTGTAGTGTATAAATGTAGTGTGTGTGTAAGTTAGCCCCTTCACCAGACCAGGCCACCCAGGGCAGTCCTAAGGCCAAAGAGTCCTATAGGAATTCATCCTTTAAACTTCCACATTTGATTTCAACCCTCTAGGTGATTAGGGGTCTACAGTCAAGTTTGTGGAGTTTGAAGGGATTTAAGAAGTGGTTTGAAATTCTAGAAGGTGGGTCCCAATTCTAGTCCTCTAAGATAGTCAAAGGAAAATCCTAAGGCTAGATCCTAAGTATTAAAGAGAAGAAGAGAAGACCTCATCAAAAATGAGGTCGACAAATGGACCCCCAATAGGTGTGGTGAGCTGACGGAGCACACCGCACGTATTGGTGTTGACCGAAGCGATCAACAAAACCAACACGGATGTCCAAGTGACAAACTTAGGACAAAGTAGAAGAATTTCCGCTTGGGGAGTGTCAAGCATATCTCTCGAGGCTGGAGATTCCTGAACTCTCGCTGGGGAAAGGGAAAAGGAGGTGAATCCCAAATCACATGATCTGGGGGAATTTCAATTTAGATTTTATTTTGTTTCAATTTAAGTTTCGATGTGTGTGTTTAGACTTTAGTCTGGAGTTTCAATTTAGATTGAAGTTTGTCAAAATTAATTTGAAGGGATTTGATTTAAAATGAAAATTGGAATTTCGTGGTTTTAGATGTAACATCTTCAACCCCAAAAGAAAATTGAATCGATTGGATTGGATCATTAAAATGAGGAGAGATCTCAGAGTAATGCGGTATTGGATGTAAAATCCTCAACCTCAAGAGTTTAATTTTGGTGTATTTCATTGCAATAGGGAAAAAATCCTAAAGCAATGCAGTCTCGGATGTAAAATCCTTAGCCTCAAGAATTTAATTTTGATGTATTTCATCGCAGTAGGGAAAGAATCCTAAAGCAATGCAGTTTCGGATGTAAAATCCTCAACCCCAAAAGTTTGAATTGGATGTATTTCATTGCGAGAGGGAAAGAATCCTAAAGCAATGCAGTCTCGGATGTAAAATCCTAAACCTCAAGAATTTGATTTTGATGTATTTCATCGCAGTAGGGAAAGAATCCTAAAGCGATGCGGTCTCGGATGTAAAATCCTCGACTCCGAAAAGTTTGAATTTGATGTATTTCATTGCGATAGGGAAACGATCCTAAAGCAATACGGTCTCGGATGTAAAATCCTCGACTCCAAAAAGTTTGAATTTGATGTATTTCAGTGCGATAGGGAAAAGATCCTAAAGCGATGCGGTCTCGGATGTAAAATCCTCGACTCCAAAAAGTTTGAATTTGATGTATTTCATTGCGATAGGGAAAAGATCCTAAAGCAATGCAATCTCGAATGTAAAATCCTCAACTCCAAAAAGTTTGAATTTGATGTATTTCATTGCGATAGGGAAAAGATCCTAAAGCAATGCAGTCTCGGATGTAAAATCCTCAACTCCAAAAAGTTTGAATTTGATGTTTGATTTAGAATTTGATTTGAGATTTGAGTTGATTGAATTTGAAATTTGATTGAGATTTGATTTGAGATCTGGAAGATCGAATTCGAAATTTGATTGAGATTTGAAATCTGGAAAGATTGAATTTGAGATTTGATTTAGATTTGATTTGAAATTTGGAAGATCAAATTTGAAATTTGATCGAGATTGGATTTGAAATTTGAGTTGATTGAATTTGAAATTTGGAAGGATGACTTTGAACTCCATTGAAATTTGATTTGAAATTTAAGTTAAAATTTATGTTCATTTTGTTTGTCTTTTAATGATTCAAATTTTATTTTATCGTTTATTTAATGTTCATGTGAATTTGGTGTTTGTCATTTTTAGATTTTTAAGGAAAGTTTTCTTTTATTCCTTTTTTTATTTCTTTTACGTTTCTTTGTTCGAAGTTCATTTAACTTTAATGGCGTTTCCAAGTCAATTTGCACAAAAGAGGTGAAGGCCGAAAATGTGACATGGTCACTTTCATTTCAATCATGTCGAAGATACATCATACAACTTGATACGGAATATATTTCATACAATCCATGTAGACTCAAAACGGACTATGTATGATCTTCTTCGATCCATCAAAAGAAGCATCTGTCAAAAATCCATGTCTGAATAGTGGGGTACATGGTTAATAACATCACCTTCCAAGCCATCCTTGGCAAGGATGCCGGCTGGATGTACGTTGGAGGTGTGATATCTCCCACGTATCTCACAGCTCGTAAGGCCGAAGGCTCTCTAGCTCCGGGTCTGGCTGGAAATGGTAAGGTGTCTTCCTGTCGTCCATCCTTACGAAAGTAACCGAGATCCGCTTCATCGGTACTCTCGGTATGCAATGCTTAGCGATATCCGCTCCGTTGCCCTTCGGTATCATGACGGAACCTACCGGTAAAGGTATCTTCACCGGCCCTCGGAACTAACACAGGCCTGCTATCCGGAGGTCGGATCCGAACATGATGTTACACTCGTTCGGGAAAGAGGCTGTGCGAAAGGTCGACAAAGTCGTGGTGATCTATGTGTGAGGGTATGCGGTCACCACTGCTTGTAGATGTTGATAATGCGGCTATTGGGTATGCGATACTGCTGGCGGTACCCTCCATGTTATCAATCTCTTTACCATTCTCTTGATGACTAAAGGAATCGGATCCACTTGCCCATGACGGAGTATTCCGGTGGGTTTCCCTTCCTGTCCTCCATGCAAAGTTGTAACGAGCATCCACATTGTATTGTGATTCTTCCCTTCCACGGCATCCATCTCCGGGGTTCGAGTATGTGTTTTCCCTTAGGCGGCTCGCTCGTCCCATTCTTTTCAAATCCCGGATGCAATCCACGATTCTGTTGTTGTTCATACTGCGAGAATACGTACGTATGTAGCTCGAGGCCCTCTAGTATATTGATTCTTACGCCTCTAATTCTCTCGAAGTATTCAAAGGTTTTCTTTTCAACATTCGCATTCTCGCCGGCTCGTATTCCGAAATGATGCGCGGATGGCGAAGCTCGGTGACATATTGTGGGATATACGGTTCAATCCCTTCACGTTCTCCTGCACACCTCGGCTCCTCGGGGATGATGCACAGTCGGGACATCCCCCGGGGTTGCTCACGCAACAAGGTCATGCATTGCGGTGGTTCTATCCGGTGGCGTGGTAGCCTTCTTTCTTCGATCTTACGGAGATTTCCACGGTTCTTTACGTTATCTATGGAGCTGGCCTCCTTTCTTCGGGTTCTGGTGAACCGGTGTCCTTGAAGTGTATGTGCGGCATTAGCAAGTTGTTTCGTCGCGCTGGTCCGCGGCTAGTTTTGTTAACATCTTACGGATACGGCGATTCTTATTTCTTCGTTGCGTTGCTTGTGAGAGTAGCTCTTCGAACTTCTTGAATCTCTGTGGGCGCGGCGGCGACAAGCTGCCCTCCGTCTGTAGCGACTACGGACTTCATTTTCTTATCTTCTTCGGTGCTTGCCTTTCTTTTCTTCTTCTTGGATTGGTGGCTTGGGCCACCCACTTTCATCCTTTGTACGCCGGGCGAGTTCTTCTCGGTCAGTCGGGACCCGGTCACTTTCCTCGTACTTGTAGGCTGCTGGTGCGAAATCCGAGTCAATCTCGATTATCGCTCCTTCTTTCACCCTCTTTTCATCGAGTGCAAGGCTTACGCTATTCTTAAAGTTCAAGACCAACCGTCCGTTCGACATTTCCCTGCGAAAAGACAAGGAAAAGGATCAGGTGCTATACTAAGAACAAGAAAATTAAGAAAATGTTTATTAAAGACACAAATTTTTTTTATATATATTTTTTTATTTTCAAATTTAACAGGAATGAAGTAGGATAAGATCAGGGAAGAGATTTTGATTTGGAAAAGAAAACAAGGAAAACTTTATTATCATGATTTTATTTATTTTAGCACATTTTATTATTTTTGGGTTCGGACCCGATCATAAATAAATACTTCGCCGTGTTTCTTAGGGATGAAGAATTCATTCCTTCGAAACATCGAGTAGTGTAATAATTTTTCAAGTATCGTCCGTTGATCGGAAGCATATGTCATTCTCCTGGCAATTCACTAGGCTGGTAGGAACCTCACGAGTATCTTTGCTTCGACCACGAAACGGCCCTTCCCAGTGGGTTCGAATTTTCCCCTATCTTGCGGTGTGCGAGGATAGGTCTCTTGAGAACGAGAACTAAGTCACCAACTTTGAAGGTTATTGGGCGGACCAGTTTGTCATGGGCTTGAACCATCTTAGCTTGGTATAGTTCTAAATTTTGTTGCGCTAGTCTTTTCCCTTCCAGACTTTCTAATTCTTCTAGTCGTAACTTGGCGTTCTCTTCTGTCGTGATCTTGTTTGCTGTTGCAATTACGAGTGAAGGAAGCTGAACCTCTAAAAGTATCTTGCCTCGGACCCGTACACCGAAGCGTAAGGTGTAGCTTGAGTAGGAGTTACGAAGGTTGTCCAGGTAGGCCCATAAGGCTTCTAACAACTTCTCGTGCCAATTTCTCTTATTATCGTCCAAGGTTTTCTTTAAGATTTTAACGAGAGTTTTATTAAAAGCCTCGGCGAGGCCGTTTGCTCTGTTGGGTAGTAAATTGTTGAGTATCGCCGGTCGATCCCGTGTCTCACGACAAAATTGTTGATTTGTGTGCTTCGAATGCTGACCCATTATCCGAGATAATCTGCGCGGCACTCCGAAACGGTAGACAACTTGGTTCTTGAAAAGCGTAGCACGTGGTGTGCTTTCACTTCTACTGAGTGGAGCTGCCTCGCGCACTTGGAAAAGTAATGCGCAGCCGCAAGAATGAAGCGATGTCCTTTTGAAGATGGTGGTTCTATCGGACCCACTATATCCGTGCCCCGACATTCGAATGGCCACGACGCAATTGTCGGATGTAGCACATTTGGAGGTTGGTGTAGAACCACTCCGTGCACTTGGCATTGGTGACGGCTCTTGGCGATTTTCATGCGGTCGGTCATCATCGAGGGCCGGTAGTACCCTAATCTTTTAATTTTCATTTTCATCTTCGGACCCGGCTGGTGAGCGCCACGAGTCACGAATGCACCTCTTTAACAATTTCACGGGCCTCGGACTCGCTTAGGCACCTTAGCCGCATTTGATCGAAAAGACCTTACGTACTGATGTGTTGTTTATTAATGCGTAGGACGAGTTCTTTTCTTGATACGATGGGCTAGCGACCTATCGTCATGGTAGCTTTCTGTTTGCGGGTAGTCTACTAATGGTTGTCACCAATCTTCGTGTTTCTGATCACTTTGTTGCAGCTGATCCTTTTTCTTTTTCGATTTGTGTATCGTGTACATGTCAGGCGTGATAGGACACGACGTCCGTGAGCGACACTTCCATCGATTCATCTTGCAAACGGGCAAATTCTTTTGCGAGACGGGTTAAAGCATCTGTTAAAGCATTTTCTTTTACAGGAATTTTGTAGATCGTCACATTTGGAATTTGTTCCAACAAGCGTATGGCATCTTGGAAGTATTGCTCGAGTCTTGGCTTTAGAATTATGTAATGTCGACGTCATACGTTGAATGATTAGCTGTGAATCCCCATAGATGTTGATGTCTGTTATCCCCATTTGAATGGTTAATTCCAGTCCCGTTATGAGGGCTTCATATTCTGCTTCGTTGTTTGTACAAGGTTCTGTCAAGTGGTAGGAGTATCTTAACATCCCCCGTTCCGGTGTTATAAAGATTAGCCCGATTCCTGCCTTACCGGGCGCTATCACTTGCGATTCTTTGTCTTTGTGTGCTGAAGATGCTCCGTCAAAATATAATTCCCAATGTCGATCATCAGGGTCTTCTAGGCTCATTATTTGTTCATTTGGCAAATCATCATTGAGAGGAGATTCTGCCGACAAAGGGTGTGCTGCGAGGAAGTCTGCTAAGACTTGTCCTTTTACGGCACGAAGAGGCACGAAACTTATATCGAATTGCGATAATATCATTGACCATCCGGCAAGTACGCCGGAAAGTGTTGGACTAGTCATCAAGTATTGCAATGGATTAAACTTCGAGATCGAGGTTGACCTTATGAGAAAGCATGTAGTGCCTGAGCTTTTGAGCGGCGAAGATCAGGGCCAAACAATGCTTTTCAATTGCGGGATACCTTATTTCCGTCGGAAGTAAACGATGGCTTAAATAGTAAAGAGCATTTTCTTTACCCTCATCATTGACACTAGGCTAACGGGGCTCAGAGAGAGTCGTCTAAAGCCACGGTATAAAGTATCAGCGGTCTACCTGAGACTGTGGCTGCTAAGACAGGAGGTGTCATTAAATATTGCTTAATGTCCTCGAAGGCCTTCTAGCATTTCTCTTCCTAAATAAATTTGGCATCCTTTTTAACTAATGCCGAGAAAGGCTGACACCTACCTGACAAGTTTGAGATAAAGCGTCGAAGATATGCCAGCTTCCCTTGAAAGGATCGTAGTTGTTTTAAGGTTTTGGGAGGCGGCATTTCTAAGATAGCTTTATTCTTTCCGGGTCGATTTCAATTCCACGATGTCGAACAACGAATCCTAAGAATTTCCCGGAGGTGACGCCGAAGGCGCATTTTGAGGGATTCATCTTAAGGTTAAATTGTCTTAATCGTTCGAAAACAATTTTCAAATCATACAAGTGGTTTTCCTTTACTTTGCTTTTAATCACCACATTGTCCACGTAGCATTCGACTTGATTGTGGATGAGATCATCAAAAATTCTTGTCATTGCTCTCTGGTAGGTTGCTCCTGCGTTCTTCGATCCGAATGGCATCATCTGTGTAGCAAAATACTCCGATCGGCGTTCGAATCTCTGTAAGCTTTTCATCTTACGGAGCCATTTTTATGCGGTTGTATCTCGAAGATCCATCCATGAATGAGAATATTTCATGTGTCGAAGCAATGTCGATCATTAATTACGGGATCGGTGAGGGAATTCATCTTTTGGACATGCCTTGTTTAAATCTACGAAGTCCACACAACTTCGATCGACCATTCTTCTTTACGTCGGCACCACATTGGCTAACCAAGTCGGGTATTGTTCTTCACGGACAAATTTAGCATCTATTAGCTTTTTAACTTCGGCTATGACTTGTTGTTCAATTTCTAGACGCATTCTTCTAGGACCTTGTCTGACTGGAATAGAAGTAGGATCCACTCCTAGCTTATGGACTGCGACCTCTGGAGCTAATCCTGGCATCTCATCGTAGCTCCAAGCAAAACGAGTCTTTAAATTCCATTAATAACTTGATTATTTCTTCGGAGTCTTCTTTATTGAGTAAGGAGCTAACAAAGGTAGGTCTAGGCTCTTCGCTAGTACCTAAGTTAACTTCCGTTAACTCATCTATTGTAGATTTAATTTCTTCTTTGAATTCGGTGGAGCTTCTCCGATTTGTAAATCTTCGAATTCTTACGTAGTTTCCATGCGGTTTTCATTAGACTCGCAGTGACAACCAAGCAAAATTCGGTATCGTCGGCGATCCTACTGTGCTTAATCCGAGGCCATGCTTTGAATTGGGTAGACGACCGGAGTTATTCCATAATTTTTCAAAATGTTGGGATTGACCTTTTGTCCATTGTCGAGGTAAGAAACCACATTGAATTAAATCTTGAACACAGGGAGAGTACCACTCAAAAGGTAATTCCATTAATTCTGATGAAGTGACATCTTCGAATTGTACATTATTTTCAGTTTTGGAGGAAGAAGCACCACGGTAGAATTTGATTGGCTTTGCACCGCCGCTACGTACCTCTTTGACCACCATACCCTCGATCTTATTAGAATGGATCGGGGTTAGGGTCATAGTATGTACATAGTGGTTAATCTTCTCGTACATCGATTTATATTCTTCATTCTTCTCATCTTTGAGAGAGATCTTGAATTGCGGCTTCTTCCGACTTATTGTCGCTGCTTCTTGTTTGATTTCTTTTTCATCTTCAGAATTATCTTCCCAATCAACATTGATGGCTGGTTTCCTACGTCAATTGTCCTAACGTCTACGCACGACCTCGTCCCCGGCCTCGACCTCGGATGCGAGTTGTGGAGAAACCTTCACCATCTCGTCGTAAGGGAGTGGTGAGTGACTGTTGGACTAGAACTTCAGGTCCCTCGTCATCCCGAATTTCTTTTGCTTCATTTGTTATGGTATCTCTGGAGAAGATTGTTTTCTTCGGTGGTGCATAATAAGCTGCATCTTCGTGAATTCCAATTTCATGTACGGAGAATGGTTGCAAGTCACCTTTGATGCACTGTTCCCCTCCATCGTAGTATTTGATGCACTGGTGTAGAGATGATGGTACCATCCTGTTTTCATGTATCCATGGTCGGCCCGGTAGAGCGTTGAACGACGTTTCGAATCGATTATGTGAAATTTTGCGGTTGTCTTTGCTAAGTCACAGGTCTTCTTTAGTAGCGTTATTGATCCGAGGGCTCTTTCTCCTTTACGGTTGAATCCTCTTAATAACATTTTGTCGGCTTCGAGCTCACGAGCATCAATTCCCAAGTATGCTAGCGTTCGAAGACTCATTATATTGATTGATGCTCCTGGATCCACCAATACTCTGGAGCGTGTAAACTTCCCAATTGTAACTGAAATGTACAACGGTCGGTTGTGGTCTGCTGTCCCAAGTAGAAGGTCATTGTCCGTGAAGGTAACACCTCGTTGTTCCTTTAACAAACAAACCTCATCTAAGGAATCTCCGGCCATTTGAGCTAAGCAATTTCCGGTTCGAAGTAAGGCCTTGATCGAGCTTCTCTCATCTCCTTTGTTAAGATGAGAGCGTCGTAGATGCTCGGTTTGGTCGGTAGTTTCCTAAGATGGGCTAGCACGTTGTAGTCCACTTTATTTCCATGTGTCTCGGCTTCTTCTCGAATGGGTATTTCTTCGTCGGGGTTGGTTCTTCTTGAACAACCACACGCTTTCCTTTGTCCTTTGGACCCATTCTCGGAGGTAGAACTCTTCCACTTCATAAGTTTACTTCGTAATTTCTTCGAATCTAGTGTTGAGCTTCGTTGGTGTTTCTTCTTGAGTTGGAATGACGGATTCTTCGGATTAGCTTCGAGTACGAAGGCTCTAACTCTATCGTGACTGGAGCTCCTCGAAACTCGCAAATAGATTCGTTGCTTGTTGAACTCTCGTAGCCTCCTTGATGGATGCCTTCTTTCTTATTTTGATCGTCGAGATTGTGTATGATTTGAGAATTGTCGTTGGTATCGAAATTGATGTCCGGATTGTCGCTAGTTACGTAATCGTTAGAAACAGTCAAAACGTAGCCAACGCCATCACCCTTATCATTATATGATCCCACCGAAGTGAGCGAGATAATCATACGAGTCGGAGGGTCGAGGGATTTCTCCCCGAATCGAAACAACTATCCTAGGATAAGCGGCCCCTAGTCCAGCTTTAGGAGTCTCGGTCCTCTCTTCTTCGTCGATCTTCTTCTTCTCTTGATCGTCTCTGTTGAGGTGGTTCTTCATCGCAAGTGATAGTGCTGACTTAACAGGTTTCGAACTCTGAATTGAAGCTCGCACCGAAGCGGTTTGGATGCTGTCTTAAATCTTTTTCAAAGACCTTGTCCAAGCGGTAGTCCATCCATCGTCAGTTGTATAGGGATCTATTGGAATGATGGGATCAGTCGAGACAACATTGGCGGAACCTCCTTTCTGGGGTTCCTTCATGTACTCCTTCGAGATTGTTATATTCACTTTCCGAAGGTTGTCGTTGAGCCAACTTTTGAAGGTAATGCAATCTTCTATCTTGTGTCCAAGCATCCGGTGATAAGGGCAAAAGTTGGGATCACCTTTCTTGTTGGCTTCTTACGGTCTCTTAGGCTGCGGCATTGGAAATGCGGAGTCTTCATCGGACTACGAAACATTTTCAGCATTGCTTCATTCTTGAATGGATATTCCACTGCTCGAAGCTCCCTTAATGTACGTTGCGGACGAGGCGGTTGTTCATCTTGTGGAGATGGCTGATAGGCTGGGTCGAGGTAGTTGGTAGTGCTGTTGAGGTTCTTTGCGGCCGTTCGGACGATATTTGTATCGGTTGCTTGCCTTTGTCGGCTAGCTGCAACGATACCGGATTTCTTTTCAAAAGTCTTCACAGGCTTTTGCTTGTACGTCTTGTCGGCGAAACTTAATTGCTTCGCCTCCTCTTGCAAGCTCCGGCCTTGCTTAACAACTTCTCGAAGGTCTTAATAGTGAATCCTTTGAGGAGAAGTGCTTATCGGGCCGTGAATGCTTTTAAGTAAGATGCCGACTGCATGTTGTTCTTGTAGTTGTGGTTCACACTTCATGCTTAAGTTCCTCCATCGAAGTATGTAATCCACCAAAGTTTCATTCGGCTTTTGTTTCTCTACCACTAAATCACCTATAGTGATGTGGTGCTTGAGCTCCGGCGAATCGCTTGATGAAAAGGTTCTCTAGTTACGAGAACGTCTTCACTAGAACCATTTGGTAATTCGCATACTAGTTGAAGGCGATTCACGACGAGATGGCTGACGAACTATCGGAAGAGTAATGCATCGCTCCCGCCGGCATTGCAACAACTAGCACGAAAGTGTGCAACATGCTGTCGGGGGTTCCCGGTTCCATCGAAGGTTTTGAACAGAGGTGGTACGAAGCCTTTTGGAGTCTTGGACAGCGTCGAATTCTTCCGGGTAAGGTCTACCATTCCGAATGGATGTCCCGCTCTTTGATTGTGCTAAGGCTTCTCGCACCTACTGTTCAACCAAGCTCTTGATATCCTTTTCAGGGATCATACTTTGTGTCGTATCCTTTTTCAGCTGATCATCCCCGTTGACGGATGTAATCTCCTTTCCTTCGTCTACAATGTGAATGACCTCCGTGGGTGTCTCTCTTTGTGGTTGCACTTGACTGCGGAGAGTGGCTAGAGCTACTGACCATCTCTTCCATCCTTTTCGCCATTTGGGTGATCGTGTCGTCTTTCTCTTGAAGGTTGCCTTCTCATCGGTTACGGCTCCTCTCTTCTGCGAGTTGCGGGAGCACCTTGTGAAGGCGATGAAGCTCGTGTTTCGACCATGTTGATTTCTGCATATTCGTTGTCGATGAATTCCGATGAATCAATCTCGTCTCCGAATTTCTCTTCTCTTTCTTTTGCTAATCGTCGGATATCGGTTCTCGAATTTTCCATGGCATCTTCTAGCGGGCTTTTACGTGCGTCCTCGCGGTTGTCGTGCGATAGGCTGCCGGGTCCCCTTCTCACGAGTCCCCTTTATCGCAGTAGCACTTTCTTCAGATTCAAGTCTCCTGGCGAGACTTTCTTTCTCGGGCTGTTGTTTCAATCTTAACTGCCCAGTAGTGGGACGCCATACCATCCTTCTAGCACCAAATGCTGGAAGATGGTATCCTCCCTAATCTGTAATCCTGAGACGACGACAGGCAGACTAGCCTTCATTCTTTTACTTGGCTTTTCTGTCATGATGGCGGGTTCTACTCGGGGTCCAAGACGGGATTTGACTGGCACCCGCCCCATCCTACGTAGAATCTCCGATACGGGGCACTTTTCCTTTTTTGCCAACTTCTCTATCAAAGTTTGCAGTCGAGCAAACGACGTAGTTCTAGTCCTTTTCTTGCGGCTATCGTTGTAATATGCGGACTGAGGCAATGCGACAACAATCTTACGAACATTTTCTTCATCCTCTGCGGCGGAGAGGGGATGGAACCTGCTTCCTCCCAAAAGTGGTATGTATTCAGGCAGCGGTGTGTATTCAGGCAGCGGTGTATATTTAGGCAGTTCTGGGATTTCCTCCAGGAAAGCAATTTCAGCAGCTCTGGCTTCTCTAGCGATCCTTCTACTTCGTTTCTTCTTTGGGTCCTTGTCGGTGATGGAATTCTTGAGCTCGGACCCGATTTCGAAAACGAAGGTCTCACGGGAAGATGCGTACCCTCCACGGTAACGGGTTTACCATAATTACGGATTTCTTTCCCCTTTAATTTAGCGAAGTCGAGGTAGGTGCGGAAACAACTAGACCGGTGGGGGTAGCAACAACAGTCCTCCTGCGGACAGCAGTAGTCCTCTCAGTCGGGATCTTTTGCAGGGGAGGAAACTCTCGAGTTGACCTAAGGTTGAACTCGAGCAGCGGCTTCTTAGCTTCAAATACTTTGCTTGTCAGTGCAAAGAGGGAAAAGTCGGTGATCTTGACATTCGTGTTTTCAAATCCTTGTCCAAATTGGATGATCCCATTGTCGGGCAGCTCATCCTTATAGACAGTGAAGTCCAGTCCATTGGTGAAGGAGAAAATCAGCTTCGGGGCTTCCATTTCTGCAGGGTAGATCCTGATTGTCAGTCCCAAGTTATGCTTCTTTTCTTTAGGACGAAAGAAAGGAATCGAAAAGAGTCCGAACACATTCTTGTTCATGTATTTATAAGAAGGGGTTATTTGTTAAAAGAGTTATTCATTAAAAGGGTTTGTTTATTTAGAACGGAATGTTCAAAGGTGTAGAGAAGGTAAGGAATCCGATTCAGAGTTGGAAAGGAAAAGAAAGTCTTATGCAAAACTTCTCGACTCGAAGGATCACTCTCTAACTAACACCTATTGGGGGTCCACCCACCTCGGAAATGAGGTAAAAGGATCTCGGAACCTCTCTGTTTAGGGGTGTCTAAACGGTGGCTCCTAAATCCGAGAGAATGTTGGCTATACTTGTTGACGGTAGAAATGAACATAGTATTCCAACGGAAAGAAGGGTAGTTTGATCCATTAGGGACATGGATTCACTACCGATTTTTGAAAGCAGAATTATCTGATTATAATGGAGAGAGGAACTGTCCCCAGCGGAGTCGCCAGAAGTTGTCGGCATATTTTTAGGTTTGTGTGTTGTGTTTTAAAAAAGGAGTCGCCTACAGAAATTGTCGGCGAATTTTATATTTTAAATTAAATTTAAATATATATATATAATTTAGAAAAATAGTATTTGATTTTGAAAATAATTTTAAATTTGAAAATTTTAAGATATGAAAAATCGAACAGATCTCACATCCCAAATAGTTTATATAAACGAGCACCGCATCACAAACTGTGTATCTATCCCGAAGAAAGACCCACTGCTTGACGATGGGGCTCGGTTAAATAAACTAGAAGATTTGTGACATCCGTTTGGTCTGCAAACCAATTTTATAAGCCGACAAATTCCCCTGCTTAATATGAAAGTATTAAACAGGGTTTATATTACCTGGGTTCTTTAGAATTCCCTATAAGGGCAAGCCCCTATAGTTAATTACATTTTAAGTGACGGGAATCACCTAAGAAAACTCTCGATAATAATCAATAATTACTGCTCTCAAGAATTTCGAAGTTTAAGTTTTCGAAGGATTGAATTTTAGAATCTCGACAGGGAATGGATAAAGTTTGAAACATTTTGTTTTGAGAATTCAAAGGAAGAAAGGTAGGAGAAATTACGGATTCGAAGTGAACTTCGGTAATTCCCGACTATCCTATTGTTTGGCTTGGATTTAGGAAAGTTCTAATGTTTATTTAGTATTTCGATCTTGCCAATTTTAATTAATTTGGACTTATATTTATATGGTAAAATCATACAAATAGCCTCGAAGATATGAGGGTTTATGTCGTATCAGACGACTACCTCGGAATCCTAAGACCGGTTAGGGCTTAATTTACAAGGTAAATGCCTAACGAAGAGTTGAGGATTTATGTTGCACTAGGCAAACTACCTCGAAGTCCTATGGCTTTGTTATTTAATTCTAGGAAAGTTTTGCTTGAAGTAGACTCGGGTTTTCTGCGATGACGATGGCCGTCGTTGCCCACCATGCTCACGAGCTCCTTGTTGTTGCGAGAGGTTTAGTTTTAGAAGTAATAAATCAGGGGATGAGAAAAGTGTTTTGGTTTAGAGAAAATCTTAATTTCCAAGTGTTTTTGTGTTTTAATTAAAACAAATCTTAAAGTTGATTATAACGACACCGGTTAAGATCCTACGGTTCCATCCTCCCGGCATCATTATTTTTATCGGATTCACTTAGTCCAGATGAATTTTCTAATCTCAACTGAATGAGTTCCACACTTTCATTTAGGCCGTGGGAAATCCCGTTAGCAACACGTAGGTTACATCATCAGAGGTATTCTCGATCATCCAACGGGACGTTTTAATTTAATTGTAATTGTAGTTTTGTGTTCTGTTTGTGATTAAATTTTGAGTTGTTTTATATTTTGAAATGTTGTGGCGGTGAATTTTATCTTGCAATGGCTTTTAACTTAGTTTTGGTTTCGGTTTTAGGAACTATCCTAAAGGTGTGGGTTTTCATGCAACAATTGTTTATCATGCAAGAAAAGTAAGTGCAATGCGGTTAAATAAATTGCAATAATGTAAATTGCAAGAAAGTAAATTGCAATAAAATAAAAGCGTACTGGAGGGTCTTCCCGTCATCCCAAGCTGCACTTAAAACACAATTAGAATATTTAAGCAAGTTCCTAGGTAAAGCTAAGGTAAGGGTTATGGTTTTCTACCAAGTTCCTAATCACTATGGCTAGTCATTTCCTATGACGTCTAGGTTCCTTGTGTTTTGGTTTGAAGACGATTTTCTTCATCGAAGAACGATTAAGTTCGATTGTTCTTATAAACATCCTATCATATTGAGAAAGTGTTTAAGAAGAATCTTAAACATCTTTTCAATATTACTTAGAATTGTTTTAAGTCCAAATGAATTCAATTACACAAATGAATTAATCGTCCGAGGTTTAGTTAAGTTTTGTTATTATCTTACTCGGTGAACTAGGATGTTTGAATGTCCTATAAGTGAAGTAACATTTCATTTAATATTACGTTTAGGAGTTATGATAACTAAAGCTTTCGAGGGTAAATTGGTGTTGAAATGGTTTATGATTTAGTTTAACTTCGATTAAAGGGTTTAAATTTGGAATAGTGTTCAAGTTGCTTTATATTTAATTTCTTTATGTCTTAGGTGATGTTATTTAATTCAATTTAATTTAACTTTAATTTAATTTAATTTAGTTTTAATTTAATTTAATTCAATTTAATTCAATTTAGTTTGATTTGATGTTAAATTAAATTAATTTGATGTGATTTAATTTTAATTTAATTTGATTTGATTTAATTTAATTTAATTTAATTTAATTTAATTTAATTTAATTTAATTTAATTTAATTTAATTTAATTTAATTTAATTTAACTTAATTTAATTTGATTTTATTTATTTAATTTAATTTAATTTAATTTATTCATTTAATTTAATTTAATTTGTTTAATTTTTAATTTAATTTTATTTTTAATTTTAATTGAAATTTTAAAAGAGTTTAATAATTTAACTTTAGTTTAATGATTAAGTCTTTAATGTTTTGAATTTGAGTTATCATTTTAATTAAGAATTGAATATTAGTGAGATAATTAATTTATGAATTTTTTAAATTAAAAAATAAATCTCTTCCTAATAATATCCCTATTTTAATAATTCCAATTTTATTATTCTTCCAAATTTAATCAATTATTTAATTAAGGTTTAATTATTTTAAATTGCTCGATGGGTTTCTACCCTTTAATTATTTAAATTTCAATCATCCAAATCAGATTAGGATCAAATATTTTACTTGTTAATTTTTATTAAACCTAAAGTTTTAATTAAGGGTTAAAATTTTAATTACCACTTTACCCTTTAATCTTAATAATTTCATAACTCATTAAATTGAGCTCAAATGAACTTGAAATTTTTATGTGACTTCACTCATATGTCAATAAAGACATGAGAGGAAAAAATGTGATTTTCCTGTATTTAATTTATTTATATAATTATTTTTTGTAGAAAATAGAGATTTCCAAGGAAAATTTAACAACATGACCAAGGGAAAGTTTCTGTCCTTAAGAAAATTAGGGGACATTCCTAATGACTAGAGGACCACTAGGACCAATTTTGGTGATTTTTTGAATTATATTATTTTTATTATAATTATTTTAAGTTTTGGAGTGTTAATTAATTTAAAAATAAAATAAATGTTGAAAAATGAATTTTATATTTTTTAAAAATCTCTCTGATATCAAGGAAATCAGAGAATCAAATTTTGTAATTTTCTGATTTTTTTATGGTTTATTATGATTATTTTAGTGAAAATACTAGAAAATACATTTTTTTAATTTTAAAATTACCCTAGAGCTTTAAAATTTAATATCTCACTAAATAGAACTAAGAGAAATATGGGGTTTGTTCCTAAGTGATTAAAATTCAAAATGTGACATTTTGGTGAATTTTATTATTTTTGTGATTTTTATTATTTTTTAATTATTAAAAATATTAAAATAATATTAAAAATCAACTTTTTTAGAAAATTGAAATTTTAATTTTCTTAAATTCCCCTGATATCAGAGAGGCTCCAAAACCAATTTGGTGAATTTTTGAAAGGTATTATGAAAGTTATGAATTTTTAAAGTTTAAAATGGCTAAATGGCTTAATCAACCCAATTAATAGGGCTAACCAAGTCCAATTGACCTCAAATTTTTATGGTAGGTTTCTCTGATCCTAAAGGTCAGTGGAGAATTGATTTCAAGTCAATTTAATGTATGGTTAGCACTAATTAATTAGAGATCCATTTTGGGTGTTTAGGCCAATTAGGGTTGTTTTAAATGAACTAACTCAAAACCTATTTTTCCTAGGGTCCTCTGGTCATAAGTAACATCACCAAATTTTCCTAGAATTTATTTCACAACATGCTATTTATTGGAATTAAAATACTCAAAACAGTAACATGAATTTGAAAAATCAATAACTTTTCATAGGGATGGCCTCGACTTTGGAAAATTCGGGGAATGTTCCCAAATTCGGAGGCTTCAAAGCCCTATGGTCTCATGCCATGGTGAATTCTATACATGCATGGAGAATTAAAAATATGCAGAGAGTAAATAAATTATTAAAAATAAAATACTTGATGAAATTAAATAATTTCTTTTCCACATTATTCTCCTCTGTTCACTGAGCAAGAGGGTATTTTTATTTTATTTTTATGATTTTTCTACACAAAGTTATGAATTTTTGATGTTTAGGAATTAAATAAATAGAAAATACCCCTAATTTTCTATTTATCCACGCGGCGCCGCGTTATCCTCGGCATCTCCAAACGCACACGCGTCGCGCTTCCATTCGACGCCGCCGGTTGAGTCAGCAGCCCGGGCCCCGCGGTTCTCGTACCGTCTCCTGGTACGACGCCATCTGAGCAGTCCGTCCGCGCGTGTATTGAATGGACGGCATCCGTTCATCGTCCCCGAGCGTCCTCACTCGAGAGCCGTCCACACTAAATCCCTAAGATCTCACTCGATACTCGATGGATTTTCATGTTCTTATGCTCTATGGATTCGTCTTGAGAAGACGAACACATCCATACGGTTTATGTGGGATGAAATTTACGCAATAGAAATTGAGAATGTTCAGAAGCTCGGGAAGAAGAGTGAGGCCATACCTTTGCTCAGAGAAGTGTGGCTTCGATCTGAGAGTTGTTGCACCTTCGATTGGATCCCAGCAAACTCCAGATGAAGTCTCCTCGTTTGGTGAATTGTCCAGGTGTGATTTCGACCAAGCCCGATCACAAAGCTTGGAGGCTGGAGCAAGCTGGGTGGCTCGGAGATGGGGCTTTTGCTAGTGGACACCTTCCCTTGGTGCAGTGAAGGTGTAGAACCAATCAATTTGGGGATTGGCTCGACTGTGGAGAAGTGTCCTGGTTTTGGGCTTGGATTTCAACTCTGAAATTGAGCTCACAGAGAAGAAATGGTAGTGGGATTTCAGTGGGGATCAAGTGCTCTGTGTGTGGGGAGTAGTACGGAACAATTTTGGCGAGTTTCCTTAAGGTTTGTTTCAGCACCTCTCATGGCCAAGAGGGGTGGTGTTTAAATAGGAGAGGGTGGAGGGCCTCCCGGGGAGAGTTAGGGCTTGGGATCGAGCTTGCTCTTGGCAAGAGAGGAACAGCTACAATGGCCACTGGGGATGGGGCGGCTCGGCGAGGGAGAATTCCAAAGTTGGCTCACATGTGAGCTCTCGGCCATGGTGTTTTCCGGTGGCACGGTGGTCGGCCGACTAGGCATGGGTCACCCTCAAGGTCAGGTGGGTCAGGGGTTGAATTTGGTGAAGTCAATTGGAGTTTAACGTGTGTAAAAAGCTTGATTAAAACGGAATGGGGGAGAGTGTATTTTGAGCTCATTTTGGTCAACTCATGCAAATGGGTTTAGTTCACCCTCCCATGACCTGGTGTGGGCTGAGGGAAAGTCATTTGGTTCAGCTTGATTGGAGTGGTGAAGTCTCCATCCATGGTGAGGTGGCTAAGCATGGTTTAGAGTGTGACATGAATATGGTTAAAAGGGCTTAATGAAGGATTAGGAAAGAATCCCCTCTTCTTACCATTAATGGCTTGGTGAGGTGGAAAATGGTCTCCATGGCTTCCATGTGGCTTGTACATGGCTCAATGGCTCACATTTGGCTTGGAAAAAGTTTGGTCAATTTCATAAAAATGGGTTTTAAGAATTTTGGATATTTTGGTGAAAATTTGGATGAAGCTTCATTTAGAATTATTTGATCATTGGTTTATGACTTAGGGATGATTTTAATTGAATGGATGATGTAGAGAAATATCATGTGGGCTTTGGGACCAATTTTGGGCCTTTGGATGTGGTGAAGGATAGGCTTTTAAAATGGTTTAAGGAATGGGCCTTTAAGTTTAAAAATGAATTTATGGATGGGAATTTTGTAAAGAGATTGGGCCAAATAATTGTTGGTTTTAGCTCATGGATGTGTCATGAGTGACTTGAAGCAAATTGGGGGTGATTTGGGTTTGAATTGGGTTGAATTTGGGTTCTTTTGGTGAATGGGCCAATATAGGTCAAATTGGGCTAGCTTGGGCCAATGTTGGGATAGGATTGAAATTGATGTAAAATTATTGTTGAGAAATGTCTATGGGAGTGTTTCAAAGAGGTATTGACTTTGGTTGGGCTTTGATTTTGGGGTTTGGGCTCATTTGGGTTAGGTTTGGGTTTAGGTCAAAATTGGGCCTTTTAGCTTTGGGTTGAATTTGAGTGGGGTTTGGGTCTAAATTTTGGGCAAATCATGTTAGTTTTTTGCTTGTAGGGATGCTAAGGAAGATTTAGAAAAGATTTGGGGTTAATTGGAGTTGAATTGGGTGAGTTTGGTTTGACATTGGATCCACTTTGGGTTAAAATGGGTCAAATTGGGGGTTTTGATAAAAGTGGGGTAAATTGACAAAATTGGCCAATGGTGTAGTTGAACAAAATAAAATTGGGAATATTTGGGATTTTCTGGAATTTTCTGGGAATTTTCTAAATTTCTGGATTTTTGGGTCAAGGGGGGTATTTTGGGTATTTGGAGGGTATTGGGAGGTTTTCTTGGAATTTTTGATATTTTTGGGTATGGATGGTCAATTTGAGTGATGTGGAAATGTTTGGGATTGATTTTGGGGAATTTTGGGTAATTTAGGTGATCTTGAAAAATTTGGGTAATTTCAAGGGCTTTGGGTAGGTTAGGCGGGTGTAGGGTCCCGGGGGTCAAAAATTGAAAATTTGGAAAATTGAAAATTTGGAAAATTGAAGATTGGGTAAACTTGAGTGGAACGAAATCATTTTGGTTGAGCCATGAAGCCACATCAAGCCCACATGAGCCATGAAGGGACTCATTTGAGGCATCCACTATGTTGTTCCTAACCCTCTTGCGAGGGCTTAGGGGTTAAGGACCATCCATGTGAATCACCTACATGAGTCGGGAGGTCAAGTTGAGTATAGGTGTGTGAAAGTGTAGTGTATAAATGTAGTGTGTGTGTAAGTCGGCCCCTTCACCGGACCGGGCCACCTGGGGTAGTCTGAGGCCGAAGAGTCCTATAGGAACTCATCCTTTAAACTTCCACATTTGATTTCAACCCTCCAGGTGATTAGGGGTCTACGGTCGAGTTCGTGGAGTTTGAAGGGAGTTAAGAAGTGGTTTGAAATTCTAGAAGGTGGGTCCCAATTCTAGTCCTCTAAGATAGTCAAAGGAAAAGCCTAAGGCTAGATCCTAAGTACTAAAGAGAAGAAGAGAAGACCTCATCAAAAATGAGGTCAACACTTCTCATTAGGACGAAAAGAAAGGAATCGAAAAGAGTCCGAACACATTCTTGTTCATGTATTTATAAGAAGTAGTTATTTGTTAAAAGAGTCATTCATTGGAGGGTTTGTTTATTTAGAACGGAATGTTCAAAGGTGTAGAGAAGGTAAGGAATCTGATTCAGAGTTGAAAAGGAAAAGAAAGTCTTATGCAAGACATCTCGACTCGGAGGATCACTCCTAAACTAACACCTATTGGGGGTCCACCCCACCTCAGAAATGAGGCAAAAGGATCTCGGAACCTCTTTGTTTAGGGGTGTCTAAACAGTGGCTCCTAAATCCGAGAGAATGTTGGCTATACTTGTTCAAGGTAGAAATGAACATAGTACCCCAACGGAAAGAAGGGTAGTTTGATCCATTAGGGACATGGATGCACTACCGATTTTTGAAAGCAGAATTATCTGATTATAATGGAGAGAGGAATCTTCCCCAGCGGAGTCGCCAGAAATATGTCGGCATTATTTTTAGGGTGTGTTGTATTTAGAAAAGGGGTCGCCTAACAGAAATTGTTGGCAAATTTTAAGATTTTAAATTTAGTTTAAATATATATAATTTGAAAAATAGTTTTTGATTTTGAAAATAATTTTAAATTTGAAAATTTTAAGATATGAAATCAAACTGATCTCACATCCCAAATAGTTTATATAAACGAGCACCGCACTACAAACCGTGTATCTATCCCTAAGGATAGACACACGACTTAATGATAGGGCTCGATTAAATAAACTAGAAGATTTGTGACATCCGTTTGGTCTGCGAACCGATTTTATAAGCCGACAAATTCCCCTGCTTAATATGAAAGCATTAAACAGGGTTTATATTACTCGGGTTCTTTAAAATTCCCTATAAGGGCAAGCCCCTATAGTTAATTACATCTTAAGTGACGGGAATCACCTAAGAAAACTCTCGATAATAATCGGTAGTTACGCTCTCGAGAATTTCAAAGTTTAAGTTTTCAAAGGATTGAATTTTGGAATTTCAACAGGGAATGGATCAAGTTTGGAACATTTTGTTTTGGGAATTCAAAGGAAGAAAAGGTAGGAGAAGTCACAGATCCGAAGCGAACTTCGGTAATTTCCCAACTATCCTATTGTTTGGCTTGGATTTAGGAAAGTCCTAATGTTTGTTTAATGTTTTGATCTTGCCGATTTTAGTTAATTAGGACTTATATTTATATGATATGAATCATACAAATAGCACTTGAAGTTATGAGGGTTTATGTCGTACCGAACGACTACCTCGGAATCCTAAGTCCGGTTAGGGCTTAATTTGCAATGCAAATGCCTAACGAAGAGGTTGAGGATTTATGTTGCACTAGGAAAACTACCTCGAAATCCTATGGCTTTGTTGTTTAATTCTAGGAAAGTTTTGCTGATGTAGATTCGAGTTTTCGCGACGACGATGGTCGTGCTTGCCAACCATGCTCCAAGCTCCTTGTTGTTGCGGAGGTTTAGTTTTAGAAGTCATAAATCGGGAGATGAGAGAAGTGTTTTGGTTTAGAGAAGTCATAATTTCCAAGTGTTTTTGTGTTTTAGTTAAAACAAATCTTAAAGTTGATTATAACGACACTAGGTTAAGATCCCACGGTTCCATCCTTCCGGCATCGTTATTTTTATCGGATTCACTTAGTCCGGATGAATTTGCTAAACTCGACTGAATGAGTTCCACACTTTCATTTAGACCGTGGGAAATCCCGTTAGCAACACGTAGGTTACATCATCCGAGGTATTCCCGATCATCCAACGAGGACGTTTTAATTTAGTTGTAATTGTAGTTTTGTGTTACTATTTGTGATTAAATTTTGAGTTGTTTTATATTTTGAAATGTTGTGGCGGTGAATTTTATCTTGTAATGACTTTTAATTTAGTTTTGGTTTCAGTTTTAGGGACTATCCTAAAGGTGTGGGTTTTCATGCAACGGTTGTTTATCATGCGAAAAAGTAAGTGCGATGCAATTAAAGAAATTGCGATAATGTAAATTGCAATAAAATAAAAGCGTACCGGAGGGTCTTCCCGTCATCCCAAGCTACACTTAAAACACAATTAGAATATTTAAACAAGTTCCTAGGTAAAGCTAAGGGAATGGTTATGGTTTTCTACCAAGTTCCTAATCCTATAGCTAGTCATTTTCTATGACGTCTAGGTTCTTGTATTTTGGTTTGAGGACGATTTTCTTCATCAAAGAATAATTAAGTTCAATTGTTCTTATGAACATCCTATCATATCGAGCAAGTGCTTAAGACAAATCTTAAACATCTTTTCAATATTTCTAAGATTGTTTTAAGTCCAAATGAATTTAATTATATAAATGAATTAATCGTCCGGGGATTCAAGTTTTGTTGTAATCTTGCTCAGAGAACTAGGACATTTGAATATCCTATAGGTGAAGTAACATTTCATTTAATGTTCTGTTTAGGAGTTATAATAACCAAAGCTTTCGAGGGCAAATTGGTGTTCAAATGATTTAATTTAAGTTAATGGGTTTAAATTTGGAATAGTGTTCAAGTTGCTTTATATTTAATTTCTTAATGTCTTAGGTAATGTTATTTAATTCAATTTCATTTTAATTTAATTTAATTTAATTTAATTTAATTCAATTTAGTTTGATTTGATATAAATTAATTTAATTATATTTAATTTAACTTAATTTAATTTAATTTAATTTAATTTAATTTAATTTGATTTAATTTTAATTTAATTTAATTTAATTTAATTTAATTTAATTTAATTTGTTTTAATTTAATTTAATTTAATTTAATTTAACATTTTTTTTTAAATTTAATTTAGTTTAATTTAATTTAACTTAATTTATTTATTTAATTTGATTTAATTTAATTTAATTTAATTTAATTTAATTTAATTTGATTTAATTTGTTTTAATTTGTTTGATTTAATTTAATTTAATCTTTAATTTAATATTTTTTAATTTAATTTAGATTAATTTAATTTAATTTAATTTATTTATTTAATTTAATTTAATTTAATTTATTTAATTTAATTTAATTTAATTTAATTTATTTGATTTAATTTAATTTAATCTTTAATTTAATTTTATTTTTAATTTTAATTTAATTGAAAATTTAAAAAGAGTTTAATAATTTAACTTTTTAATTTAATTTAATGATTAGTCCTTTAACATTTTAAAATTTAATTTTGAGTTATCATTTTTAATTAGGAATTAAATATTATTGAAATGATTAATTTAGGGATTTTTTAAATTAAAGAATAAATCTCTTCCTAATAATAATATCCTTATTTAATAATTCCAATTTTATTATTCTTCCAAATTTAATCAATTATTTAATTAAGGTTTATTTCAATTATTTTAAATTGTTTAATGGGTTTCTACCCTTTAATTATTTAAATTTGAATAATCCAAATCATATTAGGATCAAATATTTTACTTGTTAATTTTTATTAAACCTAAAGTTTTAATTAGGGGTTAAAGTTTTTAATTACCATTTTACCCTTCAAGCTTAATAATTTCATACCTCACTAAATTGGGCTCAAATGAACTTGAAATTTTTATGTGACTTCACTCATATGCCAATAAAGACATGAGAGGAGAAAATGTGATTTTTCTGTATTTAATTTATTTATATAATTATTTTTAGTGGAAAATAGGAATTTCCAAGGAAAATTTAATAATATGACCAAGAGAAAGTTTCTGTCCTTAAGAAAATTATGGGACATTCCTAATGATCAGAGGACCACTTGGACCAATTTTGGTGATTTTTTGAATTATATTATTTTTATTATATTTATTTTAAGTTTTGGAGTATTAATTAATCTAAAAAATAAAATAAAGGTTGAAAAGTGAAATTTATATTTTTCAAAAATCTCTCTGATATCAAGGAAATCAGAGAATCAATTTTTACAATTTTCTGATTTTTCTATGATTTATTATAATTATTTTAGTGAAAATGCCAAAAAAAATGTATTTTTTAATTTTTAAATTACCTTAGGACTTTAAAATTTAATATCTCATTAAATAGACCTAAGAAAAATATGGGGTTTGTTCCTAAGTGATTAAAATTCAAAATGTGACATTTTGGTGAATTTTATTATTTTTGTGATTTTTATTATTTTTTTAATTATTAAAATATTAAAATAATACAAAAAAATCAACTTTTTTAGACAATTGAAATTTTAATTTTCTTAAATTCCCCTGATATCGAGAGAGGCTCCAAAACCAATTTGGTGAATTTTTAAAAAGTATTTTGAAAGTTATGAATTTTTAAAAGTTCAAATTGCCTAAATGGCTTAATCGACCCATTTAGTAGGGCTAACTGAGTCCAATTGACTTTAAATTTTTATGGTGGGTTCCTCCGATCCTAAAGGTCGGTGGAGAATTGATTTCAAGTCAATTTGATGTATGGTTAGCTCTAATTAATTAGGGATCTATTTTGGGTGTTTAAGCCGATTAGGGTTATTTTAAATGAGTTAACTCGAAACCTTATTTTTCCTAGGGTCCTCCGGTCGTCAAGAGACATCACCAAATTTTTCTAGAATTTATTTCACAACATGCTAATTATTGGAATTAAAATACTCGAAAACGAGTAACATGAATTTGAAAAATCAATAACTTCTCATAGGGATGGCCTACGACTTTGGAAAATTCGAGAAATGTTCCCAAATTCGGAGGCTTGAAAAGCCACTATGGTCACATGCCATGGTGAATTTCCTATATGCATGGAGAATTAAAATAATGCGAGACGAGTAAATAAATTATTAAAAATAAAATACTTGATGAAATTAAATGATTTCTTTTCCACATTAATCTCCTCATGTTCATCGAGCAAGAGGGTATTTTTATTTTATTTTTCGATTTTCCTACACAAAGTTATGGATTTTTGAAGTTTAGGGAATTAAATAAATCGAGAAAATCCCTAATTTTCTATTTATCCGAGTCGGCGCCGCGTCGACCTTAGCATCTCCGAAGTGCCGCGTGGCGCGCTCCCATTCGACGCCTGCCGCTTGAGTCGGCGGCCGGGTCCCGCCTTCAGCGTATCATCTGCCGATCCGGCCTAATCCGAGCCGTCCGTCCGCGCGTGTATTAAATGGACGGCATCCATTCATCGTCCCCGAGCGTCCTCGCCCGAGAGCCGTCCACACTAAATCCACTAATATCTCGCTCGATACTCGATGGATTTTCGTGTTCTTATGCTCTATGGATTCGTCTTGAAGAGCCGAATACATGCTATACGGTGATCATGCATTGAAATTAAAGCATTTGAAATGGAGAATCTCCGGAAGCTCGGGATGAAGAATTAGCTCATACCTTTGCTCGGAGAAGTGTGGCTTCGATACGAGGGTTGTGTCACCTTCGATTGCGTCCGGCAAGCTCCGGATGAAGTCTCCTGGTGCGGTGAATTGCACAGGTAGGATTTCGACCACAGTCAGATCACAAAGCTTGGAGGTTGGAGCAAGCGGGTGGCTTTGGAGATGGGGCTTTCTTTGGTGGACACCTTCTCTTGGTACGGTGAAGGTGTAGGACCAATCAATTTGAGGATTGATCCTTTGTGGAGAAGTGTCTGGTTTTGGGTGGAATTTCGGTTGAGAAATTGGATTTTGTCGAGTGGGGATTAGGGCAAATTGACACTTGGGGACCAAGCTGCTCGCAGGGTGGAGAAGGGTTTGGAACAATTTTGGCAGAGTTTCGGCGAGGTTTGTGCAACTCTCCTCTCATGGCCGTGAGGGGGTGGTGTTTAAATAGGAGAGGGTGGAGGGCCTCCCGGGGAGAGTTAGGGCTTGGGATCGGCTGCTCTGGGCATGGGAAGAACAGCCATGGTGGCCATCGGGCATGGGGCAGCTCAGCAAGGGAGAATTCCAAAGTTGGCTCACATGTGAGCTCTCGGCCATGGCGTTTTCCGGCGACCTGGTGGCTGGCCGGCCAGGCATTGGTCACCATCTTGTTCAGGTGGGTCAGGGCTGGGGTTTAGTGTAGGCAATTGGCAAATGCCATGTGTAAAAGGCTTGGATTAGAATGGAATGGGAGAGGGCTCATTTTGGCTCAAATTGGTCAACCCCTCCATTTGGGCTAGAGTGCACCACCCGAGTCTTGGTTTAGGCTGAATAGAAAGTGATTTAGGTCGGCTTAATCAGTGGGGAATGGTCACCATCCAAGTACGATTAAGCTTAAGCAAGATTTAGTGGAATCATGGGAGTGGTTAATCACCTTTAGGAATTAAGGAAAGAGTCTCCTCCTTTTGCCCAAAATGGCATGGTGACATGTAAAGAGGCTCTCATGGCTTCCATGTGGCTCATGCATGGCTTCATGGCTCACCTTTGGCTTGGGAAAAGTCGAAGTCGATTTCATGGAAATGGATTTAAGAAAAATTTTGGTATTTAGGGGTGATTTGGCATGAGGCTTGATTTGGAATTATTTGATGATGGGATTATAACTTAGGGAATGGCTTTGATTAAATGGATGGCAAATGGAAATGTCATGTGGGCTTTAGGGCCAATTTTGGGCTTTTGTATTTGGTGGAAATGGGCTTTTAGGAAGGTTTAGGGAAGTGGGCTTTTGGATTTTAAAATGGATTTTAGGATGGAATTTTAGTAAAGGCTTGGGCCAAATAATTGTTGGGTTTAGCTCATGGATGTGTCATGAGTGACTTGGAGCAAATTGGGAGTGATTTGGGTTTGAATTGGGTTGAATTTGGGCTTCTTTGGTGAATGAGCCAATATAGGTCAAATTGGGCTAACTTGGGCCAATGTTGGGCTAGGGTTGAAATTGATGTAAAATTAATGTTGGGAAATGTTTATGGGAGTGTTTCAAAGAGGTTTTGACTTTGGTTGGGCTTTGATTTTGGGGTTTGGGCTTATTTGGGTTAGGTTTGGGTTTAGGTCGAAATTGGGCTTTTTGGTTTTGGGTTGAATTTAAGTGGGGTTTGGGCTTAAATGTTGGGCAAATCATGTTAGTGTTTTGTTTGTAGGGATGTTAAGGAAGGTTTAGAAAAGATTTGGGGTTAATTGGAGTTGAATTGGGTGAGTTTGGGTTAGGTTTGGGTCATGGGTCCAAATTGGGCTTTAAGGCCAAAAGTGAAATTGGATCCGAATGTCAATCAAATTGAACTTGGATTTGGTCTAGATTGGTGTTGGGAATGTTGAACTGAAGTTTAGAATTGAATTGGACCAGAATTTGGGTCAATTGGGTAGGCTTGGTTTGACATTGGGTTCACTTTGGGTTAAAATGGGTCGAATTGGGGGTTTTAATAAAATTGGGGTAAATTGACAAAATTGGCCCATGGTGTAGTTGAACAAAATGAAATTGGGAATTGTTGGGATTTTCTGGAATTTTCTGGGAATTTTCTGAATTTTTGGATCTTTGGGTCAAGAGGGGTATTTTGGGTATTTGGAGGGTATTGGGAGGTTTTTTTGAATTTTTGATATTTTTGGGTATGGATGGTCAATTTGAGTGGAGAGAAATGTTTAGGAATAATTTTGGAGAATTTTGGGTGATTTGGAAATTTTTGAGAAATTTGGGTAGTTTCAAGGGTTTTGGGTAGGCTAAGCGGGTGTAGGGTCCCAGGGGTCAAAAATTGAAAATTTGGAAAATTGAAGATTGGGTGAATATAAGTGGAATAAAATCATTTTGGTTGAGCCATGAAGCCATATCAAGCCCACATGAGCCATGAAGGGACTCATTTGAGGCATTCACTATGTTGTTCCCAACCCGCTTACCCAAGGGCTTAGGGGTTAAGGACCATCCATGTGAATCACCTACATGAGTCAGGAGGTTGAGTTAGGTATGGGTGTGGTTTTAGGAGGTGTGTGCAAGTGTAGTGTATGAGTGTAGTGTGTGTGTAAGTCAGCCCCTTCACCAGACCAGGCCACCCAGGGCAGTCCTAAGGCCAAAGTGTCCTATAGGAACCCATCCTTTAAACTTTCACATTTGATTTCAACCCTCACAGGTGATTAGGGGTCTACGATCGAGTTTGTAGAGTTTGCAGGGAGTTAAGAAGTGGTTTGAATTTCTAAGGTGGTGGGTCCCGATTCTAGTCCTCTAAGATAGTCAAAGGAAAAGCCTAAGGCTAGATCCTAAGTACTAAAAGAAGAAGAGAAGACCTCATCAAAAATGAGGTCAACAGTAGCTCCAACTCTAATCCTTTTATTAAACTTCAAAACCTACAAATACAGCTGGCCAGAGCATTGAGAAATTGGAACTGGGAGACTATTGGTGATGTGTTTCAGGGGGTCATAAAGGTCGAAATGGAAGTTAATAATGCTTGAACTTGAAGCCCAAGGGGATGAGAATAAGTTTAAAGACTTTGTCACTTGCCTCGAGAGAAGTTGCTTACTTATCTAAGCTGGCAAGACCAAATACTAAGACAGAAAAGCCTCTATAAACAAATTTAAGGAGGGAGATAGGAACACTAAGTATTATCATGCATGTATCAAGTATAAAAGGAAGTGTAATGCCATACTTTCTATCATGACTGATCAGGGGACATTGCTCAGGGATGGCACTGATATTGCTAATAATGCTGTCAAATACTTTCAAAAGCTGCTGACTTTCCAACACTACTCAAGTAATCTTATTTACAGCAACTTGTTTAATGATGTCTACCATTATACCAACACCCTTAAGCTCACTGATATCCCTTCCCAAAATGAAATATCATTGGCTTTACGATCCATTGACGATTCTAGGAGGCTGGCTACGATGGGTATAATGCGATTTTTATAAGAAAACCTGGGTAATTTGTAAAAATGAGGTATCTGATGCTATCCAAGGATTTTTTAAAGGTATTGATCTCCCACAATACTTCCACTCATCTACCACTGTGCTTATCCCCAAAACCACTGCACCAAAATCGTGGAACCATTAGAGACCAATAAGTCTCACTACTGTCATCAGTAAATTGATTAGCAAAGTGATTGTTGGGAGATTACAGCCACATCTAAACAAGATTATTAGTCCCCACCAATCGGCTTTTGTTAAAGGAAGATCAATTGCTTGATAATGCCCTTCTTGCTCGAGAATTAATGCTTGATCTTGACAAAACCTGTAGGGGGGCAATCTAATTTATAAAGTTTGGACATTAAGAAAGCATATGATACATTGGATTGGAATTTCATTCTCCAGGTATTACACATAAGGGGTTTCACTCCTGAGTTATGTAGACTGATAAAGAGATGGCTGAAATTTAATAACCACTCTATTTTGATCAATGGCCAGAGTTGGGGTGGGTTCCAAGCTACCAGAGGACTGAAACAGGGAGATCCACTATCCCCTTCCATCTTCATCATTGTTATGGATTATCTTTCCGGAGCTAATTGAGGCTCGGGTTTCCCCTTTTCATTATTCCAGCTACCACCACGAGTACGATTTGATTATTTCTCACCTTTTATATGCTTGATGATCTAATGATTTTTTCTAGGGCCTCGAAGATTGCTGTCAAAAAAGTTATCAATTGCCTGAAACATTTCCAACTTGTTTCTGGTCTGCATTTCAACAATGCTAAGTGTGAGCTGGTTTTTCCCAAGCAGATTAATGCTGATTTGTCTCATTGGATTACTAATTACACTGGTTTCTCTAAAGCTACTCTTCCATTGAAATATTTGGGGGTGATGCTTATTAAGGGCAGATCCAACATGACTACACTTTGAGGAAATTATTGGTAAACTCAATACCCGGTTATCTAAGCTCGGGCAAATTCTTTCCTATCTTACATTGGTAGAGTTACATTGCTGCAAAGTACACTAACAACATTCCCAAATTATGTCCTTCAAATGACCTGTATGAAGAAGAGCACTAGAATCCAAATTGAAAGAATCTTTAACAAATTCTTATGGTCTGGTCAAAGAAAGCAGATGCACTGGGCTAGCTGGCATAAACATGCTAAACCTATTGAGGCTGGTGGGTTGGGATTCAAGGGATTACACCACCTGCAGAAAGTTAATTCTCGTAAACTTTGGATTCGATTCGAACAGACAAAATTCCTTGTGGGCTATCTTTATGAAAGGAAAATATTGTAAAGATAGCCACCCCAATTTGGTTCAAATCAAACCTGGTATCTCCAGGATATGGAAACATATGCTCCTGAATAGAGAGCTTGCTGAATCCCTTTATTATTGGGAACTTGGGAATGGGAAAGTGCTCTTTTGGCAAGATAACTGGTACCCTCCTGAGATGAAGATTGCCCTCCCTCATATTATTAAACAGTAGTTTCCAGTAGCCAGCTGCTGGGACAACCTGCATTGGTCACCCACTAAGCTTCAGGAGCTGCTCACTGAGTCTTCTGCTCTTCAAGTGGCCTCCATTCCTATTGATACTTCTAAACCCGATAGAATCATTTGGCGAAAGGGTAAACTCCACGGTCTCACCAAACACATCTACCTAAACATTTTCAATCGGCCATCTCTCGATCGGGGTAGGAAAATCTGGAACAAGTATTTGACACCCTCCATGTCCTTCTTTATTTGGAGGACTTTTCACAACCTCCTTCTAACCGATGATATTCTCGAACTCGAGGGGCTTAGAGGGCCATCTAAGTGTTACTTATGTGGGGTTAATGCTGAAACTATTCAGCACTTATTCTTTAGTCGCAGCCTTCTCGCAGGAGGTGTGGAAGGAGGTTCTTAAGTTTATGAAGATCAATACACTTACTCTTGAGTGGCAGGAGTTATCTACATGCTGGTTGTCATGGCATCAAGCTAAAGTGGGGGATATCCCTTTCATCCTTGCTTGGTTTATATGGATGCACAGAAATAGTGTAAAACATGAAGACAAAGGGTGTAATGTCCTAACTATGCTGGGAAATTGCCACTCATACTTAAGCAAGCTCATCCTTCTGAAGAAGTATCATAATATTTTCAATACTCCTCAGCCAGAATATCCAAAGCAGTCTAAAATCATGTTAATATACTGGAAAGCTCCAACCTGTCTAATTATTAAGGTTAATACTGATGGGGCATTCTCTGATCAGGGATCTGGTTGTGGGGGTCTTTTCAGGAACTGGGATGGTCAATGTATTAGTTTCTTCCACACTCCCATTATTGTTGCTGATGCCCCGGAATCCGAATTAAGCTGCAGCTTTTCGGGCTCTCGGCTCGGCCACTTCTTGCCATTGGAGAGATCTTGTTGTGGAATGTGACTCTGCTCTACTTATTCAGTACATGCTGAATAACCTTCACCCATTGTGGCACCATGCCAGCTGAATCACCAGAATCAAGACACTTGCCCAACAGATTAATATTAACTTCAATTTTATTTATAGAGAAGGCAACAGGCCAGCTAATTGGCTTGCTAAAAGGGCTCTTTACTCCCAGAAAGTTATTATCTCATCTGATACCCCTCCACAACTATCTTATCTTATTGAAGCTGATCGAATTAAGGCCCCTCATTTTAGAGTGGTGGATATCTAATTTATTGAAGTTCCACAACTATACCTTCTGATGATATCAGCTACACTGTTTGGGATTTTGGCTATGGCTGGTTTGATGGAGCAGTTTGATGTTTTGTTTTATCTTTTCTGTTTTTTGTAGATGAGTATAAGTGCTAGAGGTTTTTATGGGGATTTTGGGTTGCTTGTCTTATAGCGGCCATTTTTTGTTTAGTTTGGTTTAGTCTGAATTGTAAAGCTTGGATGTTAAGTCTTAACATGTAGTGGAGCCCGTGGTTGCTCGTTTTCTCCAAATATATATATATATATATATATATATATATATATATATATATATATATATGCCAGTTTGACCCCTTTGGGGCTCTTTTGTAACTTCACTTTTAGTTTAACATGTAGGGAGCCTCTTGGTACTCCTTTTTTTAAGAAAGAAAAAACAAAAGATATATATATATATATATATATATATATATATATATATATATATATATTAAGGATTACTATATCTCGGATAGCACTGTTAATGATTTTGAACTTCATTATCCTTAACTTATATTTAAAGACTTAACACATTTTTCAATTAATGAATATGTGTTTAGCAAAAGTATTTTTCATAGAGTTTCGATTCCACTCTTTTTAAGTAAACATCTTGATTTCTTAATACTTTTAAAATACAACATTATTAATTTAGATATTTGAATCAAAATTCTAACACCTTTTTATTAAATAATTACAATTTTAGAATTATCCTTTATTATTTAAAATTACTTTTATATGTTTATTATAACATTCATGAAAACAATAGTATATCTATCTTAAATCAATCTTTTATTCCATAGGTTATGTTATTAATTTTGAAAATATTGCTTACTAAGGACAAGTAAAATTTAAATTTAAGTTCATTGCCCTCCCCCAAACTTAGTTATTTTAATAAGGTTTTTTTATTTTGAAATTTTAAACTAAGCAGGAAGAAAAGGGATAACATTTAAAGGTATTTAAAATAATGCTAACATAAGCAATAATTAATATATAAAAGAGTAGCTAAATAAGTAACACCAGAAAAAAAGATATGCTAAATTAAAAACAATGGGAGCATGAAAAAGGACTAAGTCTAAGCCATCGGAATACAGAAATAAGCTGAGTTACTACAAGTTCTTAATCAGTACAATAAAACATGAAAAGTAATAAACGCACATAACAATCACATCAGCAAAGCAAAGCAAATATAAAGTCTAATCATCCTCAGTCGCCTTCTCATCATTAGAAGAATCATCAGGAATAGGACTTTTGGGGTTGATCCATGGGGTGAATTTAGGACATGTAGGAAAGTCAATATTTCTATCACCCATCAAAAATTTTACCAATGCTTCATTATACTCCCCATCATAGTAACTCTTCCTCCGTAAATAGTCTGATACATGATCAAATTTCCTATCCATCTCATCTATTCTGCAATTCATCAAGAATAGATCACTTTGATGCTCCAAATATCTCTGACAAACAATGTTCCACACATCAGGTGGAGGCTCAGATGTAGAAGTAGATGGCATAGAAGCAGAGGTTGAAGGCACAGAAGAAGAATATGCCCCAGTACTCTTACTCTTAGTTTTTCGATAAATATCAACATGATATTTTCTTATTGGCTTTAGTGGCTTAAGATGCTCTTCAGAAATGGAATAAGAAACACCAGCATGCAAATCGAGAAAATGAGAGCCGGAAAGCCTAAACCAGAAATAATACTTCCTCTCGCAAAAGTGCTAATTGCATAATAAATAATGGCTCCCACATCTATTGACTTCATTTCTTGAATGCAATAGTTCAGAATATCTCTCTCTTTCATTACCTCACTCAAGTGGTTTGAAGGATGGAGGCAAGCAGAAATAAAATAATGCCAGACTTTAGAAGTAGTATTAAGCATTGAAGAGGAGAGATTTACCCATTTATTGTTTCTTATTTTTCAGGCACTTCTTCCATCAGTCAAACAAGCCAGAATCTCATCGAGCTCTCACTCAAAAGGAGTAAAAGTATCATAGAAACAGTCTATCACTGAAGGCAGGCCATAGAACATATTGATCACTCAACTGTTGTCCCCCTCACATAAACTTCAAAATAAGTGGTTTCAGGAAAATTAACATTGAACTCCCGAACTAAAGAAATAATCGCCATAGCAGAAAAATAGCAGAATTGCTCCCACTGTATGGCAACAATAACATGCTCGATCGAACCACCAGGATGATAAAAACTTCTTTCAACTACGAATTTGTGAATAGTAGCAAATTCATTGTAATGAATTTGCACACTCGCACTCGTAAACCTTGTTTGATCAAATCACTTTGCTCCTTACCCCGCTTTGATTTAGGTGCCATTCCTAAAATTTGTAAATAATTCCAAATAAATCTAAAATATAAAATCACACTACATAAAAGCTGACATCACTAAATCAAACTTAAATCCATGGATTTTTCTTCTAAAAACCAAAATTGTTTCTCCAAAATTTCGGCACTTTGCAAAAGTAGAAAAATTCATGGTAAAAATTAACTTAAAACGTAGATCTAACCTTGAGAAGTTGAAATCTGAAGATAAAACGTGTCGCAATCCTTCAAATCTTGCTTAAAATGGAAGCCTAGATCTGGTTTTCAGGAAAATGGGTGATGAAAATGAAGCTTAGGCATGATAATGGCCTTGGGTAGGTTTTAAAGGCCGAAATCCGGTCCAGGTGAACCGACGCTTAGGCGCTAGATCTGACGCCTAGGTGCTAGAATCAACAAATATTCTGAATTTTTTTTTAGATTTTTATATTTTTTAAGTTAGGTGATTTTAACATCTGTAAGCCTAAAACAAACTATAATCTTCATCATATAAGCTACATAAAATAATATTCAAATAAAATTCAAAAGGTTCCAAATGATTACAATCTAAATATCAAACAAATAACAATCCAAACTTTTCTTCATTTCATTCATTCCAGATTTTCAACATATGACTAAAAAAATACATAAAATAAACATCAACACATAAACACTCATAAACATTTTCACATAAAACTCTTTCAAATCACAACAAACTTAACAATCACAATCAGTCTCTCAACTTAATTCTCCCTAATTTCATAGATTAATATCAGAACCTTCATTAGTATCACATGGTAATTCAATACGAACAAAAGAATGGAAGAAAGGGACTCTAGCAAATTCTGAAGCTGTCTTTTCATCAATCCATTTATTCTTAACGTACATGGATACATGGTAATCTTCAAAGCATGCCAAATGATTTGATTGAACTTTCATTTACCGTTCAATGTGCTCAATTTGGTGGAACATCTCATGTAATCTCCCTCCTACTAGAATTAATTCCTCTTCGATATTCTCAAGTTGATTGCATACCTTCTCCATAGCCATGGCTAGATAGCCATTAAAGTAAGTTTGTGAATCCTTGTGCACAAAAGTCTTCTTCCCATTGATTCCAATGTTTAATCTATCCGTGGAAGCAATCAAAACTCTTTCTATCTCTAAAGGAATGTTTTAGTCAAAAATTGTGATGGCTTGAAGGTTTGGGATGAAGGTATGAAGGTTTAAATAGATCAGAAAGTGCAAAAACTACTTTGGGGCAATTTTTTTCACATTCCAGAAACTGTGGCACCTAGGCGCCAATTTGGGCGCTTAGGTGCCAGGATCACAGGTATCTGGCGCGTAGGCACCAATTCTAGCGCCTAGGCACCAGAATCCTGAAAATCACAGGTTTGTCATTTGTCTAATTTCTTAAGTTCCAAACTCAATTGAGGTTTAAAAAGGTAGATCTAAGATATGTAACTAAGTATAGTCACATACAACACACAATCAAGCACGAAATAAAATCTTATTGTGGGTTGCCTCCCATAAATAGTTTGAATTAACATCGTCAACCCGACATAATTTCCATTATACTCTAATTGGGTTAAAATAAGCACATCTTTAAAAGATGGCATACTTTCTTCATAATAAGGCTTCAATCTAAGTCCATTTACCATAATTATTGAATCAGTTTTTAAATCTTTAATGTCCACAGCTCCATAAGGGTAAAATTTCTCAACCACATATGGCCCTATCCATTTGGATTTTAATTTCTCTGAAAACAATTTTAATATTGAATTGTATAGTAAAACTTGTTGTCCGGGCTCAAAATTCTTTCTTAATATTATTTTTTCATGCATAATCCTCATTTTCTCTTTATAAATTCGAGCACTTTCATAAGAATCGCTTCTTATCTCATCTAGTTCATTTAATTGTAATAATCTTTTATCTCCAACATCTCTTAGATTATAATTAAACTCTTTAATTGCCTAATAAGCTTTATGCTCCAGTTCAACAGGTAAATTACAAGGTTTTCCATAAATGAGCCTTTAAGGTGACATTCCAACAGGAGTTTTATAAGCAGTTCTATAAGACCATAACGCATCATCAAGTTTATCAACCCAATTAGTTTGTTTTGGATTAACCATTTTTTCTAAAATTCTTTTAATCTCTCGATTTGATATTTTTGCTAACCCAATAGTTTGGGGATGATAAGCTATTGAAATTTTATGTTTGATTCCAAAATTGCTCACTAATTTCTGAATTAGAAAATTCTTAAAGTGACTTCCCCCATCTGTGATGATTATCTGTGGCATTCCAAATCTAGTGAAAATATTTTTAGTTAAAAATTTTTCCACACTTTTAGCGTGACATTGAGGTAAAGCAACCGCTTCAATCCATTTCGAAACATAACCAACAGCTAATAAAATATACATTTTTCCTAAAGAAGGTACAAACTGTCCCATGAAATCTAAACCCCAGAAATAAAAAATTTACACTTCCAAAGTGAAATTTAGTGGCATTTCGTTTCTTCTAGAAATATTGCCTATGTGTTGACATCGATCACAGGATTTAACAAAATTGTTAACATCCCTGAATAATGTAGGCCAATAAAATCCATATTCTAAAATTTTGAAAGCAGTTTTATCAATTCCAAAATATCAACCAATTTCAGAGTTGTGGCATTTTTGAATAATCTCATAAGTTTCTTCATAAGGAACACATCTTTGTATAATATAATCCTTACATTGTTTAAACAGATAGGGATTATCCGAAAAATAAAATTTAACATCATGTAAGAATTTCTTTTTCTGATAATGATCTAATCCATACTGCATAATGTTACTAGCTAAATAATTAACTATATCAGCATACCATGGGATTAATCAAGCAGAAACAGTATACAGTTGTTCATTAGAAAAATATTCATTTTTTTAATCCCTATCATTCATTTCATTATTTTCAATTCTGGATAAATGATCGGTAATTTGATTATCAGACCCTTTTTTATCGACTATTTGGAATTCAAATTCCTGCAATAGAAGAATTCATCTAATCAATCTTGATTTAGTACCTTTTTTGGTCATTAGATATTTAATAACAGAATGATCTGTATGCACTATACATTTATTTTCAAGTAAATATGATCAAAATTTTTCAAAAGCATATACTATGGCCAATTACTCTTTTTCAATAGTGGTGTAAATAATTTTAGCTTCATTGTGAATTTTACTGGCATAATATATGACTTTAAACATCTTATCATACTGTTGTCCTAAAGCAGCTCCAATAGCATAATCACTTGCATCACACATTAATTCAAATCATTTTTCCCAATTAGGTGCAATAATGATAGGAGTAGTAATTAATTTTTCTTTTAACAAATTAAAATATTTTTGGAAAATTTCATCAAATTCAAATTTAGTATCTTTTTCTAAAAGATGGCATAGAGGTTTTGTAATCTTGGAAAATCTTTAATATATCTCTTATAAAATCCAGCATGTCCAAGAAAACTTTTTATACCTGTAACAGAAGTTGGAGCTTGTAATCCAGCAATAACTTAAATTTTTTCTTGATTAACTTCCATACCATTTCTAGAAACCTAATGACCAAGTACTGTTCCTTCCATGACCATAAATTGACACTTCTTCCAGTTCAAAACTAAATTTGTTTCTTGACAGTGTTTCAACACTTTTAACAAATTGTATAAGCAAGAATCAAAAGTAGTTCCAAATACTGAGAAATCATCCATAAAAAATTCAATTCCTTTTAAATTAAGTCACAAAAAATAGCCATCATACACCTTTGAAAAGTCGCAGGTGCATTGTATAATCCAAAAGACATTCTTCAGAAAGAAAAAAATTAATACGAACATATAAATGTAGTTTTTCTTGATATTCAGGAGCAATAGGTATTTGATGATATCCAGAATATCCATCCAGAAAACAAAAACAAGAATGTCCAGCTAATTTATCCAGCATTTGATCTAAGAATGGAAGAGGGAAATGATCTTTCTTAGTGGAATCATTTAATTTTCTATAATCAATACAAATCCGTGTCGGCATTATTTTTAAGTTGAGGGTTGTATTTTTGAAAAGAGGTCGCCTACAGAAATTGTCGGTGAATTTTTAATTTAATTTAAATAAGTAATTTGAAAAGTAGTATTTGATTTTGATAATAATTTTAAATTTGAAAAATTTTAAGATATGAAATCAAACCGATCTCACATCCCAAATAGTTTATATAAACGAGCACCGTACCACTAACCGTGTATCTATCTCGAAGAATAGGCACACTGCTTGACGATGGGGCTCGATTAAATAAACTAGAAGACTTGTGACATCCGTTTGGTCTGCGAACCAATTTTATAAGCCGACAAATTCCCCTGCTTAATATAAATGAATTAATCAGGGTTTATATTACCTGGGTTCTTAAAGTTCCCTATAAGGGCAAGACACTATAGTTATGATCAAAAGGATTCATGTCATGATTTTTTTTCGACAAGTTTTACGCTGGCTGTCGACTACCTAACGCAACCCTCCACTTTTCACATCCAGGCTTGGGACCGGCAACGGCAGTGTTAATTACATCTTAAATAAAGTGAATCATTTAAGAAAACTCTCGATAATGATCAGTTACTTTGCTCTCAAGAATTTCAAAGTTTAGGGTTTTCAAAGGATTGGATTTTGGAAATTTCAACAGGGAATAGATCAAATTTAGAACAGTTATTTTTAGGAGTCCAATAGAAGAGGAGTAGGAGAAGCTGAAGATCCAAGAAGAATCATGGCAACTTCCCAAACTATCCTATAGTTTGGCTCAGATTTAAGGAAATCCTAATATTATCTGATATTTCAATCTTGCCAATTTTAATTAATTCGGACTTATATTTGTATGATAAAATCATACAAACAACCTTGAAGATATGAGGGTTTATGATGTACCAAAAATACTACCTCAGAGTCCTAAGACCGGTTATGGCTTAATTTACATGACATGATCATGCGAATGCCTAACGAAGAGTTGAGGATTTATGTTGCACTAGGCAAACTACCTCGAGATCTTATGGCTTGGTTATTTAATTCTAAGAAAGTTTTGTTGAAGTAGAGTTTGTTTTGCTGACGAAGATGGCCGTGTTGCCCACCGTGCTCCAAGCTCCTTGTTGTTGCAGAGGTTTAGTTTTAAAAGATTGTAATCAAAAGAGAAGAGAGGAGTTTGGTTTTAGAGAATTCTTAAAATCCAAGTGTTTTTAGTGTTTTAGTTAAAACAAATCTTAAAGTTGATTATAACATAACCGATTAAGATCCCACGGTTCTGTCATCCCGGCACCGTTAGTTTCATTGAATTCACTTAGTCCAGATGAATTTGCTAAACTCAACTGAATGAGTTCCACACTTTCATTTAGACCGTGGAAAATCCCGTTAGCAACACGTGGGTTACATCATCCGAGGTATTCCCGATCATTCAACGAGACGTTCTAATTTAGTTGCAATTGTAGTTTTGTGTTCTGTTTGTGATTAAATTTTGAGTTGTTTTATATTTTGAAATGTTGTGGCGGTGAATTTTATCTTGCAGTGATTTTTAATTTAGTTTTGGTTTCAGTTCAGGGACTACCCTAAAGGTTTTGGTTTTCATGCAACAGTTGTTTATCATGCAAGAAAGGTAAAGTGCATTTGCAATAAAGTAAATTGCACTAAAATAAAAGCGTACCTGAAGGGTCTTCCCGTCATCCCAAGCTGCACTTAAAACACATGTTAAGGCATTTAAATATTTCAACAAGTACCTAGGTAAAGCTAAGGGTAAGGTTTTGGTTGTCTATCAAAGTCCTAATCCTATAGCTAGTCATCTCTTATGACGTCTAGGTTCTTGTCTTTTGGTTTAAGGATGATTTTCTTCATCAAAGAACAATTAAGTTCAATTGTTCTTATAAACGTCCTATCATATTGAGGAATTGCTTAAGACAAATCTTAAACATCTTTTAAATATTTAATTATACAAGTGAATTAATCAGCCGGGAGTTTAAGTGTTCTTCTTTTACTCGGTGAACTTAGGACATTTGAATATCCTATAAGTGAGGTAACACTTCACTTGATGTTTCATTTAAGAGTTATAATAATAAGAGCTTTTAAAAGGGCAAATCAAGTTATTAAGTATTTTTATGATTTAGACTTAATGATTTAATTCTAATTTTTGATTTAATTATAAAAAATTAGTTTAAGTTCTGGAATAGTCTTCAAGTTATTTTAGGTTTAATTCTTAATAATTTCATTTGGGTTTGTCATTAAATGATTTTAATTTAATTTAATTCAATTTAATTTAATTTAATTTACCTTAATTTAAATTTAATTTTAATTTAATTTAATTTCAATTTAATTTTATTTTAATTTAATTTAATTTAATTTAATTTTAATTTAATTTTAATTTTAATTTAATTTAATTTTAATTTAATTTATAATTTAGTTTAATTTAATTTAATTTAAATTGTTTTAAATTTAATTTAATTTAATTTTAATTTAATTTTAATTTGGATTATTATTTTAATCTTTTAATTAAGAATTAAGTATTATTGAAGTGATTCATTTAGGGATTTTTAAATTAAAGAATAAATATCCTCTTAAATAATATCCCTACATTATAATTTCAAAATTTTTTATTAATCTTCCAAATTTAATTAATTAATTAATTAAGGTTTACTTTAATTATTCTTAAAATGATTGGTGGGTTTCTACCCTTAACCATTTAAGTTTTAATCATCCAAAATCAGTTTAAAATCAAATATTTTTCCCTTCTCTTTTGATTAATCCTAAAACTTTAATTAAATGTTGAAAATTTTAATTACCATTTTGCCCTTCAAGCTTAATAATTCTATAACTCACTAAATTAAGCTCAAATGAACTTCAAATTTTTATGTGGCCTCACTTACATGTCAATTAAGACATTAGAGGAGAAAATGTGATTTTTCTGTATTTAATCTATTTATGTAATTATTTTTAATGAAAAATAGGAGGTTTTCAAGGAAAATTCAATAACATGACCAAGGGAATTCTTCTGCTCTTAAGAAAATTATGGGTCTTTTTGATGATGAGAGGACCATTTGGACAAATTTTGGTGATTGTTTGAATTTTATTTTATTTATTATAATTATTTTGAGTTTTGGAGTATTAATTAATTTAAAAATAAAATAAAGGTTGAAAAATAAATTTTATATTTTTCAAAAATCTTTATGATATCGAGAAATCAGAAACACATTTTTATAATTTTCTAATTTTTTTTATTTATTAGAATTATTTTAGTGAAAAGGTTGGAAAATACATTTTTTAATATTAAAATTTACATTAAGCCTTTAAAATTCAATATCTTACCCTAGGGACTTAGGGAAAATATTTGGTTTATTCCTAAGTGATTAGAATTCAAAATGTGACATTTTGGTGATTTTTAATTTTTTTGTGATTTTTATTATTTTTTAATTATTAAAATATTAAAATAAGCTTAAAAAATCAACTTTTTTAGAATATTGTAATTTTAATTTTCTTAAATTCCTCTGATATCAGAGAGGCTCCAAAACCAATTTTTTGAATTTTTGAAAAATCTTTTGTGAGTTATAAATTTTTAAATTTTAATTTTATCCATTTTTACTTAAGAGGCTTAATCAACCCATTTGGTGGGGTTAATCAACTCCAACTGTTTTCAAATTTTTATGTGATGTTCTCCTATTCCTAAAGGACAGTGGAGAATTGTTTTTAAGTTAATTTGATGAATAGTTAACCCTAATTAATTAAAGTTCACTTTTTGGTATTTAGGCCAATTAGGGTTGTTCAATGTGAATCAACTCAAAAATTATTTTCCCTAGGGTCCTCTGGTCATAAGAAACATCACCAAATTTTCCTAGAATTTATTTCTCAACATGCTAATTATTGGAATTAAAATAATCAAAACAGTGGCATGAATTTGAAAAATCAATAACTTCTCATAGGGATGGCCTCTGAACTTGAAAAATTCAGGGAATGTTCCCAAGTTCAGAGGCTTCAAAAGCCCTATGGTCTCATGCCATTGTGAATTTCCTATATGCATGGAGAATTAAAATAGTGCAGAGAGTAAATAAATAATTAAAAATAAAATACTTAATGAAATTACATGATTTCTTTTCCACATTTTTCTCCTCTGTTCACTGAGCAAGAGGGTATTTTTATTTTATTTTTAGGATTTTTTTACACAAAGTTATGAATTTTCAAAGTTCTGGTAATTAAATAAATAGAAAATAGCCCTAATTTCCTACTTATCCACGCGGCGCCACGCCATCCTTAGCAGCTCCGAAAGGCCACGCGTCGTCTCCTGATTCAGTGCCACCATCCGGCTAAGCGCTCCAGGGGCCCGCGGTTCATGTCCCATTACTCTGTCCAGCGCAATCCTGGCCGTCCGCTCGATACACACGCGATCCGATGGCTCCTGGTCATCGTCTACGACTGGTGTGAACCTCGTGACCGTCAACCTTCTAACCCTAATTTCTCACTCGATTCTCAATGAATTTTCGAGTTCTTATGCTCTATGGATTTGTCTTGAAGAGACGAACACATCCATACAGTAAACATGTATTGAAATTGACCCAAACTAAATTAAGAATCTCTGGAAGCTCAGGAAGAAGAGTGAGTCCATACCTTTGCTCAGAGAAGTGAAGCTTCGATCTGAGAGTTGTGTCACATTCGATTGGGTCCAAGCAAGCTCCAGATGAAGTCCCTTGGCCTGGTGAATTGTCTAGGTATGATTTCGACTAAGCCCGATCACAAAGCTTGGAGGCCGGAAGCAATGGCCGGCTCCGGAGAGGGGGTTTTTGCTGGTAAAGTTCTTCTCTTGGTCTGGTGAAGGTGTAGGACCAATCAATTTAGGGATTGGCTCACTGTGGAGAAGTGTCCTAGTTTTGGTCTTGGATTTCGACTCTGAAATTGAGCTCACAGAGAGGAAATGGCAGGGGGATTTCTGTGGGTATCAAGTTCTCTATCTGTGGGGAGTAATCTGGAACAATTTTGGCAGAGTTTCCTTAAGGTTTGTTTCAGCACCTTATTTGGCCGAGAGGTGGTGGTGTTTAAATAGGCATGGCTGGAGGCTCTCTCAGGGGGAGTTAGGGCTTGGGATCGACTGCTTAGGTCAAGGGAAGAACGACCATGGTGGCCATTGGGCATGGGGCAGCTCAGCAGGTGGGAATTCAAAACTTTGGCTCCTCCCAAGGTTTCGGCCATGGTGTTTTCAGGCGATCCAGTTGGCTGGCCTGCAGGCATGGGTCACCCTCAGTTTCAGGTGGGTCAGGGCTGGGGTTTAGTGCAGTCAATTGGCCAAGGATATGTGTAAAAGAGTTTGATTTAAATGGAATGGGAGAAGGCTCATTTTGGCTTGTTTTATTTCAACTCATGCATTTGGGCTAGGTTCACCATCCAAGGCTTGACCTTAGGCTGAGGGAGAATCATTTGGGTCAGCTGAATTGAGGTTGTGAAGTCCCCATCCATGGTGAGGTGGTTAAGCATGGTTTAGTGTGTGACATGCTTAAGGTAAAAAAGGTTTAAGGGAGGTTTAAGAAAGAACCCCTCTTCTTGCCATAAATGGACTAATGACAAGTCAAAGCCCTCATGGCTTCATGTGGCTTGAGAATGGCTTATTCATGGCTCATCTTTGGCTTGGGAAAAGTTAAGTCAACTTCATGAAAAAGGGTTTTGTGAATTTTGGCATTTTGATGGGAATTGTTATGAGGCTTGATTTGGAATTGTTTAATTGATAAATTAGGACTTTAGGAATGATTTTAAATTGACTGTGTGATGAGGGAAAGTGTCATGTGGGCTTTAAATTGATTTGGGCTTTTGAATTTGGTGGAATTGGGCGTTTAGGAGGGCTTAAGGGTATGACCCCTTTAGGTTTAAGAATGAATCCATGGATGGGAATTTTGTAGAAGTTTGGGTCAAATAATTGTTGGGTTTGGTTTAGGGGTATGTCATGAGTGATTTGAAATGAATTTGGAGTGATTTGGGTTTGAATTGGGTTGGATTTGGGCTTCTTTGGTAAATGGGCCAATGTCGGCCAAATTGGGCTAACTTGGCCAATGTTGGGCTAGGGTTGAAATTGATGTAAAATTAATGTTTGGAAATATTTATGGGAGTGTTTCAAAGAGGTTTTGACTTTGGTTGGGTTTTGATTTTGGGGTTTGGGCGTATTTGGGTTAGGTTTGGGTTTAGGTTAAATTTGGGCCTTTTGGTTTTGGGTTGAATTTCAGTGGGGTTTGGGTCCAAATTTTGGGCAAATCATGTTAGTGTTTTGTTTGTGGGGATTCTAGGAAGGTTTTAGAAAAGATTTGGGGTTAATTGGAGTTGAATTGGTTTGGTTTGGGCTAAGTTTGGGTCATGGGTCCAAATTGGGCCTTAAACTCAAAAGTGAAATTGGACCCAAATTTCAATCAAATTGGACTTGGATTTGGTCTAGATTGATATTGTGGATATTTAATTGAAGTTTAGAATTGAATTGGACCAAAATTGGGGTCAATTGGGTAGGTTTGGTTTTACATTGGGTTCACTTGGGTTAAGAATGGGCTAAATTGGGGGTTTTGGTAAAAGTGGGATAACTTGACAAAATTGGACCATGATGTATTTAGACAAAATAAAATTGGGAATATTTGGAATTTTTTGGAATTTTTTGGGAATTTTCTGATTTTTTCGATTTTTTAGCTAAGAGGGGTATTTTAGGTATTTGAAGGGTATTGGGGGGTATTTTTAGAATCTTTGGTATTTTTGGCTATGGATGATCAGTTTGATTGGTGAGGAAATGTTTAGGGCTAATTTTGGTGAATTTTGGGTGATTTGGAAATTTTGGAGGATTTGGGCAATTTTAAGGGCTTTTGGTAGGTTTGATAGGTATAGGGTCTCTAGGTCGAAAATTGAGATTTTGGAAAAGAGAAGATTGATCAAATATGAGTGAAATGGAATCACTTTGATTGAGCCATGAAGCCATATTAAGCCTATATTAGCCATGAGAGGACTCATTTGAGGCATTCATTGTGTTGTTCCTAACCCTCTTAGCTAGGGGCTTAGGGGTTAAGGTCCATCCATATGAATCACCTAAATGAGTCAAGGAGTCAAGTTGGGTATGGGTGTGGTTTTAGGATTTGGATTGTGTGTGTGAGAGTGTAGAGTATGAGTGTAGTGAGTGTGTAAGTCAAAGGAAATGCCTAAGGCTAGATCCTAAGTACTAAAGAGAGAAACAAAAGACCTCATAAAAAATGAGGTCAACAAATGGACCCCCAATAGGTGTGGTGTGCTAACCAAGCATACCGCGCGTATTGGCGTTGACCGAAGAGATCAACAGAACCAAAATAGATGTCTAAGTATCAAACTTAGGATGAAGTATAAGAAATTTCCGCTGGGGAGTATCAGGTAAATCTCCAAGACTCAAGATTCCAGAACTCTCGCTGGGGAAGAAGGAGGTGAATTTCAGATCACAAGATTTCAAGAGATTGGATCTTAGATTCGTTTCATTTTCTATTTCACATTTTTTCAATTTTGAGTTTGAATTTCAATTTGAGTTTCAATTTTGATTTTATGCGGAGAAAAGGGTAGGGTGGAGGCCTACCCGAATGCATTTGTATGCTGAGAAGGAAGCGGGAGCTGAACTATTCCATATGTGTATGTTGAGAAGGATTAGGGTGAGCACTATCAAATGCTTTGAGGAAGAATAGGACAAAGCTTATCCAGAAATGCAGAGTGCTTTAATTTCGATTTCTTGCTGAGAGGATCAAAATTTGAGATTGCTGAGAAAGGAGTAGGGCCGTGCCTATCCCGAGTGCGAGAATTCGTTGAGAAGGGAGTAGGGCGGAGCCTATCCGAATGCGAGAATGCGCGAGATGGGAGTAGGGCGGAAGCCTATCCCGATTCTCGAGATTGCTGAGATGGGAGGGCGGAAGCCTATCCCGATTCTTGAGATTTCTTGAGATGGGAGTGAGGGCGAGCCTATCCCGATGCTCTGAGATTTCGTTGAGATGGGAGTAGGGCGGAGCTCATCCCGATCGATGAGATTGCTTGAGATGGGAGTAGGGCGGGAGCCTTATCCCGAATGCGAGAATTGCCGAGATAGGAGTAGGGCGGAAGCCTATCCCGAATGCTGATATTCTCGAGATGGGAGTAGGGCGGAAGCCTATCCCGATCTTGAGATTTCTTCGAGATGGGAGTAGGGCGGAAGCCTATCCCGAATGCTGAGATTGTTGAGATGGGAGTAGGGCGGAAGCCTATCCCAATTGCTGAGATTTTTAAATGCAAAGATTATGAAAACATATTGCTGAGATTTGTGAATGCAGATATTATGAAAACATGTTGGTGAGATTGAACATATGCTGAGATTTACCAATGCAGAGATTGTGAAAACATGTTGTGAAATGCAGAGAATGATTGTAGAAGTTCATGTGGATTTGAAAAATTCTTTTTAATGTTTGGATTTTATGAAAGAGAGTTCTTATTTATTTTCCTTTTCTTTCCTGTTCTTTGTTCGAAGTTCATTTAACTTTAATGGCGTTTCCCAGTCAATTTGCACAAAAGAGGTGAAGGCAAAATGTGACATGGTCACTTTCATTCCTATCTTGTTGAAGATACATCATACAACTCGATCTGAAATATTCTTCATATAATCCATGACACAAAACGTACTATGTATGATTCTCGTTGATCCATCAAAAAGTATCTGTTAAATCCATGTCTTAATAGTAAGGTACATGGTCAATAACATCACCTTCCAAGCCACCCTTGGCAGGAATATCGCATGGATGTGCTTTGGAGGTGTGATATCTCCCATGTAACTCACAACTCGTATGGCCGGAGACTCTCCAATTCTGGATCTAGTTGGAAATGGTATGGTACCTTTTTGGCGTCCATTCTTCTAAAGGTGACAGAGATCCGCTCCACTGGTACTCCTGGTATGCAATGTTTTGCGATATCCGCTCCATTTCCTTGTTGTATCATGACGGAACCTACCGGAAGTGGTATCTCCACTGGCCCTCGGAACCTGCCCAGGCCTGCTATCCACAGGTTAGATCCGAACATGATATTGCATTGGTTGACGAACGAAACTGTACAGAAAGGTCTGACAAAGTCGTGGTGGTCTATGTGTGGAGGTATGCAATCGCCCTTCTGATAGATGTTGATGACGCAACTGTTGGGTATACTGATCTCGCTGCGTACCCTCCACGTTATCATTCTTTTCATCATTCTTTTAATTAATCTTGGCATGGGATCCACCTCACCGTGATGGAGTATTCCTGGTGGATTCCCTTTTCTGTCTTCTGTGAAGTTATAGCAACATCCGCATTGTATTGTGACTCTTCCTTTCCCTGGCATCCACTTCCGGGGCTCTGAATAAGCCTTTTCTCTCAGACGGCCTACTCGACCCATCTTCTGAAGTTCTAGAATATAATCCACAATCTGTTGTTGTTCATATTCTAAGAATACTTCTGTATGTTGCTCGAGGCCCTCCAGGATGTTGATTCTTCTGCCTCCAATCCTTTCAAAGTATTCAAAAGTCTTCTCTTCAACTAGCTGCATTTTCTCCAGCTCATATTCTGGAATTATTTGAAGTCCTCGGTGTCTGGTAACGTACTGTGGGATGTATGGTTCAACCCCAGCATGATCTCCTACATGTCTCGGCTCCTCGGGGATAGTCTCCGTAGGGACATCCTCCGGGGTTGCTTTCGCAACAAGACTCTCCGGGTCTAGTACATCTGCTCAGCATTGAGGCACCGACTCCATTTCTGTTCTTCCTGGTATTTCTTTCATCTATCCCAACCTTTTTGGAGTTGGCTTTCTACTTTCTGGTTCCTGTCGAACCGATCTCCTTGGAGCGTTTGCAGTAACAGTACCCACTGTCTGTCCATGTTGATCTTCTGCTAACTTGGTCAACATCTTGCGAATATGACGATTCTTATTTTGTCGCTGGGTAGCAGTGAGAGTAGCTCTTCTCACTCCTTGAATTTCTGTGGGCGCGGCGCTAACAAGCCCACCTTCTGCCGTAGCAACCATGGACATAATTTTCTTATCTTCTGCGGCATTTGTTTTTCTTTTCTTATTGTTGGATTGGTGGCTCGGGCCACCCACTTTCATCACTGTCTGGCTGTGAAGTTCTTCCCGATCAACTGGGATCCAATCATTTTCTTCGTATTGTAAGCCAGCTGGTGTGAAGTCCTAGTCAATCTCTATCACTGCTCCATCCTTCACCCTCTTTTCATCAAGTGTGAGACTCACGCCATTTCTAAAGTTTAGGACCAACCGCCCGTTCGACATTTCCCTGCACAAAAGATAAGGAAAGGATCAGGGGCTGTACTAAGAACAAGAACATTAAGAAAATGTTTATCACCGAAGATTTTTATTCACTTATTTTAATTTTTAAGGAAAGTAGGAAAATATGAAGAAAGATCAGGAACAAGATTTGATTTGAACAGAAAACTTTATTATTATGATTTCACACATTTTATTTTTAGTACATTTTATTTATTTATTTTTATGTTTTTTGGGTTCAGACCTAGTCACAAAGTGATTGTCTCAACCGTGTTTCTAGGGATAGGACTCTATTTTAGAGGCCACCCTTTGAAACATCAGGTTGCGTAATACTTTTTTAAATATCGTCCATTGATTGGAAGCATTTGTCTTTTTCCTTGGCAATTCACAAGTTGGTAGGAGCTTCCTGAGTAGACTGCCTCGACCACAAACGGTCCTTCCCAAGTTGGTTCAAATTTGCCTCCTATCGTGCGATGTGCAATAATAGGTCTTCTGAGAACAAGAACTAAGTCACCAACTTTGAAAGTTCTTCGGCGGACCAGTTTATCATGAGCCTGGATCATCTTAGCTTGGTACAGTTCCAAATTTTGTTGCGCTACAAGTCTTTTCCCTTCCGGGTTTTCCAGTTCTTCCGGTCGTAATCTGGCATTTTCTTCTGTAGTAATTTTATTTGCAAGCTACGATCTCGAGTAATGGAAGGCTGGACTTCCAATGGTAACACTACCTCGGACCCGTACACTAAAGTGTAAGGTGTAGACTGAGTAGGAGTCCTGAAGGTTGTCCTGTCGACCCATAAGGCTTCTAACAACTTCTCGTGCCAATTTCTTTTGTTGTCATTTAAAGTTTTATTTAAAATTTGAACGAGAGTTTTATTAAAAGCCTCGGCCAAGCCGTTTTCTCTTGGGTAATAGATTGTTGAGTTTCGCCAGTCGATTCCATGCCTCCTGAGAAAATTGTTGATTTTTGTACTTCTGAATGCAGACCCATTATCTGAAATAATTCTGCGCGATACTTCGAAACGGTAGACGACTTGATTTTTGAAAAATTGTAGCACGTGGTGTGCTTTTACTTCTACGAGTGGAGCCGCTACGCCCATTTAGAAAAGTAGTACGTAGTACGCAAGGATGAAGCGATGTCCTCTTGAAGAAGGCGGTTCTATCGGACCCACTATATCAGTGCCCCAACACTTAAATGGCCACGATGCAATTTTCGGATGCAGCACATTTGGAGGTTGGTGTAGAACCACTCCATGCACTTGGCACTGGTGACAACTTTTGGCAATCTTCATGCAATCGGTCATCATCGAGGGCCAGTAATACGCTAGTCTTTTAATTTTCATTTTCATTTTCGGACCCGACTGATGAGCGCCACAAAGTCCTGAATGCACTTCTTTGACAATTTCATGAGCCTAAGACCCGCTCAGGCATCTTAACCACATCTGATCAAAAGACCTTCTGTATAATGTATTGTTAATTAATGCATAAGACAGAGTTCTTTTCTTGATTTGATGTGCTAATGACTTATCGTCTGGTAATTTCCCTGTTTGTAGGTATTCTATTAGCGATTGAAGCCAATCTTCTGTGTTTTATCTCACTGCTGCAACTGATTTCTCTGCTTTTTCTGATTTATGTATCATATCCATGTCGGGCTGTGATAGGACTCGTCGTCCTTGAACTGACACTTCAACTGACTCATCTTGTAAGCAAGCAAATTCTTTTGCAAGGCGGGCTAACGCGTCCCGCGAGAGCATTTTCTCTTATGGGGATCTTGTAGATTGTTACATTCGGAATTTGTTCCAACAGTTTCATGGCATACTGAAAGTATTGCTTGAGTCTTGGCTTTAAGATTCCGTATTGTCCTGCGACTCGTTGAATGATCAGCTGAGAATCTCCATAGATGTTGATGTACGGTATTCCCATCTGAATGGTCAGTTCTAATCCTGTTATGAGGGCTTCGTATTCTGCCTCGTTGTTTATGCATGACTCTATTAAGTGGTAGGAGTATCTTAACATCCTCCGCTCCGGTGTTATAAAGATTAGTCTGATTCCTGCCTTACCGGGCACTATCGTTTGCAATTCTTTGTGTTTTTGTGCTAAGGATGCTCCGTCGAAGTATAGCTCCCAACGTCGATCATCAGTGTCTTCTAGGTTCATTATCTGTTCATCTGACAAGTCGTCATTGAAAGGCGATTATGCCAGCAAAGGGTGTGCTGCAAGGAAATCTGCTAGGATTTGTCCCTTTACGGCACGAAGAGGCACGAAAGTTATATCGAATTGCAATAGTATCATTGACCACCTGGCAAGCCTTCCAGAAAGTGTTGGACGGGTCATCAAATATTGCAATGGATTAACTTTCAAAATAAGGATGACCTTGTGAGGGAGCATGTAATGCCTGAGCTTTTGGGCGGCGAAGATCAGGGCCAAACAATTCTTCTCAATTGGAGGATACTTTACTTCCATCGGAATCAAACGACGGCTTAAATAGTAGAGAGCATTTTCTTTCCCCTCATCATTGACACTAGGCTAGCAGGGCTCCAAGGGAGTCGTCTAGAGCCGCGGTATAAAGTATCAAAGGTCTACCTGAGACTGGGGCTGCTAAGACAGGAGGTGTCATTAAGTATTGATTGATGTCCTCGAAGGCCCGTTGGCACTTTTCTTCCCAAACGAATTTGGTTTCCTTTTTAACTAATGCCGAGAAGGGCTGACACCTACCTGACAAGTTCGAGATAAAGCGTCGAAGATATGCCAGCTTCCCTTGAAAGGATCGTAGCTGTTTTAAGGTTTTGGGAGGCGGCATTTCTAAGATAGCATTAATCTTTTCCGGATCGATTTCAATCCCGCGATGTCGGACAACAAATCTTAAGAATTTCCCGGATGTGAAGCCGAAGGCATATTTTAAGGGATTCATCTTAAGGTTGTATTGCGTTAGTCGCTCGAAGACAATTCTCAAATCATACAGGTGATCTTCCTTTAGTTTGCTTTTGATGACCACATCATCCACGTAGCACTCAACTTGGTTGTGAATGAGATCATCAAAAATCTTTGTAATCGCTCTTTGGTATGTTGCTCCTGCGTTCTTTAGTCCGAATGGCATTACTGTGTAGCAATATACTCCGATCGACGTTCTGAATGCTGTGAGCTTTTCGTCTTCTGGTGCCATCTTTATCTGGTTATATCCTGAAGATCCATCCATGAAAGTGAATATTTCATGTGTTGAAGCGATGTCGATCATCAATTCTGGGATTGGTAGTGGAAATTCATCCTTCGGACATGCTTTGTTCAAGTCTCTGAAATCTTTAATTGTGGTTTCTTCTGGTTTACTGTAACTACTTCTTTCTTGATTTCCTCTTCTTCCTCAGAGCTATTTTCCCAATCAACGTTGATCATCGGCTTTTTCTGTACAACTGTCCCAGTGTCTCTTCCACGACCTCGTCCCCGGCCTCGACCTCGGATGCGAGCTCTGGAGAAACCTTCACCATCTAGCCGTAAGGGAGTGGTCAGTGACTGTTGGACTATAACTTCAGGTTCTTTGTTGTCTCAAATTTCTTTTGCTTCATTTGGCACGGTGTTTCTGGAGAAGATCGTCTTCTTCGGAGGTGCCTAATAAGCTGCATCTTCATGGATTCCAATCTCATGTACGGAGAAAGGTTGCAAATCACCTTTAATGCACTGTTCTCCTCCTTCGTAGTATTTTATGCATTGATGTAGAGACGACGGTACCATCCGGTTCTCATGTATTCATGGTCGGCCAAGTAGAGCGTTGAATGATGTCTCAGAGTCAATTATGTGGAATTTTGCGGTTGTCTTTGCTAAGTCACCGGTCTTCATCAACAGTGTTATTGATCCAAGGGCTTTTTCTCCTTCTACGGTTGAATCCTCTTAGTAACATCTTGTCCGCTTCAAGCTCGCGAGCATCAATTTCCAAGTATGCTAGCGTCCGAAGATTCATTATGTTGATCGATGCTCCTGGATCCACCAATACTCTGGAGAGTGTAAATTTTCCGATTGTAACTGAAATGTACAATGGTCGGTTGTGATCAGCTGTCCCAAGTAGTAGATCACTGTCCGTGAAGGTAAAACCTCGCTGTTCCTTTAACGAACAAACCTCGTCTAAGGAATCTCTGGCCATCTGAGCTAAACAAATCTCTGGATCAAGTAAGGCCTTGATCAGAGCTTCCCTCATCTCTTTTGATAAGATGAGAGCGTCCTAGATGCTCGGTTTGGTCGGTAGTTTCCTAAGATGGGCTAGCACGTTATAGTCCACTTTGTTATCATGTGTCTCAGTTTCTTCCCGAATAGGCAATTCTTCTGCTGGGGTTGATTCTTCCTGAACAACCACCTGCTTTCCATTGTCCTTTGGACCCATTCTCGGAGGTAGAACCCTTCCGCTCCTTAAATTAACTTCTGTGATTTCTTCTGAGTCTCGTACTGAATTTACAGGTGTCTCCTTTTGAATTGGCATGACAGGTTCTTCCAGAGTTGCTTCGGAATCTGAAGGCTCTAACTCTATTGTGATTGGAGTTCCTTGAAATTCACAAATAGACTCATTGCTCGATGAACTTTCGTAGCCTTCTTGGTGAATGTCTTCTTTATCATCGTGATTGACGAGGTTGTATATGATTTGAGAATTTTTATTGGTATCGAAATCGGGATCTGGATTAAATTGGTTGTCATTAGTTACGTAATTGTTAGAAACAGTCAAAACGTAGCCAACGCGATAACTCTTATCATTATAAGATCCCGCCGGAGCGAGCAAATAATCATACAGAGTCAGAGGTTTGAGGAATTTTTCCCCCGAATCGGAAATAACCATCCTAGGATAAGCAGCCCCTAGTCTAGCCTTAGGAGCCTCTGTCTTCTCTTCTTCTATGATCTCCTTCTTTTCTATGATCTTTTCTCTCTGGGACGGTTCTTCAATTGCAAGCGATAGCACCGGCTTAACAGGTTTCAAACTCTGAGTTGAAGCATGTGACGAAGAGGTTTGGATGTGACCCAAAATTTTCTTCGATTACTTCGTCCAAGCGGTACTCCATCCATCATCGGTCGTGTAAGGGTCTATCGGAACAATGGGATCCGTCTAAATAACATGGACAAAACCTCCTTTCTGGGGTTCTTTCATGTATTCCTTTGGGATCGTTATGTTCCCTTTCAGAGATTGTTGTCAAGGCAACTTTTAAAGGTGATGCAGTCCTCTATCTTATGTCCAAGCATCTGGTGGTAAGGGCCGTAGTTGGGATGGTCTTTCTTGTTGACTTCCACCAGCTTCTTGGGTTCGCAGTCGAAAATCCGAAGTCTTCATCAAACTACATGACATCTTTGGCACTGCCTCGTTCTTGAATGGATATTCTCTATTTATGAGCTCCTTTAACGTGAGCTGTGGGCGAGGCGGTTGCTCATATTGTTGGGTTGGCTGATAACCGGGTTGAGGTTGTTGGTAGTTCTATTGAGGTTGTTGATAGCTGGACTGCGGTTGTTCCGGCTGTATTTGCATTGGCTGTTTGCCCTTATCAACTGCCACAACGATCCCAGATTTCATTTCGAATGTCTTTGTAGGTTTATGCTTATCCATTTTATCGATGAAACTTAGTTGTTTTGCTTCCTGTTGCAAGCTCCCGGCCTTGGTTAACAACTTATCAAAAGTCTTAATTGTGAATCCCTTAAGGAGAAGTGCTATCGGGCCGTGAATGCTTTTAAGCAAGATACCGACTGCATGCTGCTCTTGTAGCTGTGGCTCACACTTCATGCTTAGATTTCTCCATCGAAGTATGTAGTCCACTAAAGTTTCATTCGGTTTCTGTTTCTCCACCACTAAGTCACCGATGGTGATATGGTGCTGAGCTCCGGCAAACCGTTTCACGAAGAGATTTTCTAATTCTGTAAATGTCTTTACCGAACCGTTTGGTAACTCTACATACCAATCGAAGGCGATCCCTGACAGGCTGATGATGAACTGTCGGAAGAGTAAAGCGTCACTTCCACCAGCGTTACAACAACTAGCACGAAAATGTGCAACATGCTGTTGCGGATTTCCGGTACCATCAAAAGTTTTGAACAGAGGTGGTACGAAGCCTTTTGGGTATTGTACTGCATCGAATTCTTCGGGGTAAGGTCTACCCGTCTGAATAGTTGATCTGCTCTTAGAGTGTGCTAAGGCTTCTCGCACCTGCTGTTCCACCATGTTTTTGATGTCCTTCTCTGGAATCATGTTCTGAGTAGAATCCTTCTTTGGCTGATCGTCTTCGTTAACGGATGTAATCTCTTTTCCTCCGTCTGTAATATGAATAACTTCTAGAGCTGTTTCTCTTTGGGGTTGAACCTGACTCTGAAGAGTGGCTAGAGCTGCAGCCATCTCTTCCATCCTTTTTGCCATTTGAGAGATTGTATCATCTTTTTCTCGAATTTGTGCTCTTAATGCTTCCGGTTCATCTCTTTCTGCAACTGCTGGGGCACCTTGCGAAGCTGACGATGCTCGTGTCTCAACCATGTTGAACTCCACATATTCATCATCCATGAACTCCGACGAGTCAACTTCATCTCCAAGCTTTTCTTCTCTTTCTCTTGCTAATAGTTGAATGTCGGTTCTTAGCTTTTCCATAGCGTCCTCCAATGGTCTTTTTCGTGCAGTTTCACAGTTGTCTCGTGACGGTTGTTGAACTTCCTTTCCGGGAGTCCCCTTTATTGCAGTAGCACTTTCTTCTGACTCGAGTCTTCTGATGAGACCTTCCTTTTCTGGTCGTAGTTTCGGTCTTAATTGACCGATAGTAGGACGCCATACCATCCTTCTAGCAGCAGAGGGTCTAGGACCATATGGTCTATCGGCTGAATGCTGGAAGGTGGTATCCTCCCTGATCTATAATCCTGAAACAATAACAGGTGGACTGGCTTTCATCTTTTTATTCGGTTTCTCTCGCGGCGCTAACATGTTCTACTCGCGGCCCAAGACGGGACTTGGCTGGCACCCGCCCTTTTCTTCTTAAAATCTCTGACACAGGACATTTCTCTTTCTTTACTAACTTCTCTATCACAGTCTGTAGTCGGGCAAATGGTGTTGTCCTAGCCCTTTTCTTTCGGCTGTCGCTATAGTATGCGGGTCGAGGTAATGCAGAAGCAATCTTGCGGACATTTTCCTCGTCAGCTGTGGCGGAGAGGGGATGGAATCTACTTCCTTCCAAAAGCGGTGTGTATTCAGGCAATGGTATGTACTCAGGTAGTGGTGTATATTCAAGGATTTCTTCCAAGAAAGCAACTTCAGCAGCTCTGGCCTTTCTGGCAATCTTCCTACCTCTGTTCCTTCTCTGAGTCCGTGTTAGGGGTGGAACCCTTGAGCTGGACCAAATTTTGAAAACAGAAGGTTATGCACGGAAGTTTGTACCCTCCACAGTAACATGTTCTTTACAAATTTGAACTTCCTTCCCCTTTAGTTTGGCGGAAGCCGGGATAGTGCAGAGATGACTAGACCAGTTGGGGTAGAGATGACAGTCCTCCTATGGATAGTAGTATTCTTCTCAGCTGGAACCCTTAGCAGGGGAGGGAACTCTTGGGCTGACTTCAGGTTGAATTCAATCAAAGGTCTCTCAGTTTCTGATACTTTATCTGTAAGTGTGAAAAGGGTAACGTCAGCGATCTTGACATTTGTGTTCTCGAATCCTTGTCCGAAACGGATGATCCCATTGTTGGGCAGCTCATCCTTGTAAACAACGAAGTCCAGTCCATTGGTGAAGGAGAAAATCAGCTTTGGGGCAGACATTTTCTGCAAGGTAGATTCTGATTGTCAGTCCCAAAGTATGCTTCTTCTCATCGGGACGAAAAGAAAGGAATCAAAAAGATTCTGAACACATGTTTGTTCATGTATTTATAAAAAGGAGTTATAGTTTAAAAGAGTCGTTCATTAGAGGATTTGTTCATTAGGAACAGAATATTCAAAGGTATAGAGAAGGTAAGGGGTTGGATTTAGAATTGGAAAGGAAGAAGAAATCTCATGCAAGACATCTCGACTCGAAGGACTGCTCCTAAAATAACACCTATTGGGGGCCCACCCCACCTCAAAAAAGAGGTAAAAGGATCTTGGAACCTCTCCGTTTAGGGGTGTCTAAACACTGGCTCCTAAATCCTAGAGGAGTTGGCTATACTCGTTCAAGACAGAAATGAACGGGGTATTCCAACGGAAGAATGGTAGTTTGGTCCACTAGGGGCATGGGCTCACTACCGATTTATGAAAGCAAAGTCATTTGATCAAAATGGAGAAAGGAACTACTCCCCAGCGGAGTCGCCAGAAGTTGTCGGCATTATTTTTAAGTTGAGGGTTGTATTTTTGAAAAGAGGTCGCCTACAGAAATTGTCGACGAATTTTTAATTTAATTTAAATAAGTAATTTAAAAAGTAGTATTTGATTTTGAAAATAATTTTAAATTTGAAAAATTTTAAGATATGAAATCAAACCGATCTCACATCCCAAATAGTTTATATAAACGAGCACCGTACCACAAACCGTGTATCTATCCCGAAGAATAGGCACACTGCTTGACGATGGGGCTCGATAAAATAAACTAGAAGACTTGTGACATCCGTTTGGTCCGCGAACCAATTTTATAAGCCGACAAGTTCCCCTGCTTAATATAAATGAATTAATCAGGGTTTATATTACCTGGGTTTTTAAAGTTCCCTATAAGGGCAAGCCCCTATAGTTAATTACATCTTAAATGAAGTGAATCTTTTAAGAAAACTCCTGATAATGATCAGTTACTTTGCTCTCAAGAATTTCAAAGTTTAGGGTTTTCAAAGGATTGGATTTTGGAAATTTCAACAGGGAATGAATAAAATTTAGAACAGTTATTTTTAGGAGTCCAATGGAAGAGGAGTAGGAGAAGCTGATGATCCAAGAAGAATCATAGCAACTTCCCAAACTATCCTATTATTTGGCTCAGATTTAAGGAAATCCTAATATTATCTGATATTTCAATCTTACCAATTTTAATTAATTCAGACTTATATTTGTATGATAAAATCATTCAAATAGCCTCGAAGATATGAGGTTTTATGTTGTACCAAACGACCACCTCGGAGTCCTAAGACCGGTTAGGGCTTAATTTACATGACATGATCATGCAAATTCCTAATGAAGAGTTGAGGATTTATTTTGCACTAGGCAAACTACCTCGAGATCTTATGGCTTGGTTATTTAATTCTAAGAAAGTTTTGCTGAAGTAGAGTTTATTTTGCTGACGAAGATGGCCGTGCTGCCCACCGTGCTCCAAGCTCCTTGTTGTTGCAAAGGTTTAGTTTTAAAAGATTGTAATCAAAAGAAAAGAGAGGAGTTTGGTTTTAGAGAAGTCTTAAAATCTAAGTGTTTTTAGTGTTTTAGTTAAAACAAATCTTAAAGTTGATTATAACAAAACCGATTAAGATCCCACGGTTCCGTCATCCCGGCACCGTTATTTTCATTGAATTCACTTAGTCCAGATGAATTTGCTAAACTCAACTGAATGAGTTCCGCACTTTCATTTAGACCGTGGGAAATCCCATTAGCAACATGTGGGTTACATCATCCGAGGTATTCCCGATCATTCAACGAAACGTTTTAATTTAGTTGCAAATGTAGTTTTGTATTCTTTTTGTGATTAAATTTTGAGTTGTTTTATATTTTGAAATATTGTGGCGGTGAATTTTATCTTACAGTGATTTTTAATTTAGTTTTGGTTTCAGTTCAGGGACTACCCTAAAGGTTTTGGTTTTCATGCAACAGTTATTTATCATGCAAGAAAGGTAAAGTGCATTTGCAATAAAGTAAATTGCACTAAAATAAAAGCATACCTGGAGGGTCTTCCCGTCATCCCAAGCTGCACTTAAAACACATGTTAAGGCATTTAAATATTTCAACAAGTACCTAGGTAAAGCTAAGGAAAAGGTTTTGGTTGTCTATCAATGTCCTAATCCTATAGCTAGTCATCTCCTATGACGTCTGAGTTCTTGTGTTTTGGTTTAAGGACGATTTTCTTCATCAAAGAACAATTAAGTTCAATTGTTCTTATTAACATCCTATCATATTGAGGAAGTGCTTAAGACAAATCTTAAACATCTTTTCAATATTTCTAGGATCGTTTTAAGTCCAAGAGAATTTAATTATGCAAGTGAATTAATCATCCAGGAATTTAAGTGTTATTCTTTTACTCAGTGAACTTAGGACATTTGAATATCCTATAAGTGAGGTAACACTTCACTTGATGTTTCTTTTAAGAGTTATAATAATAAGAGCTTTTAAAAGGGCAAATCAAGTTATTAAGTATTTTTATGATTTAGACTTAATGATTTAATTCTAATTTTTGATTTAATTATAAAAAATTAGTTTAAGTTTGTAATAGTGTTCAAGTTATTTTAGGTTTAATTCTTAATAATTTCATTTGGGTTTGTTATTAAATGATTTTAACTTAATTTAATTCAATTTAATTTAATTTAAGTTACCTTTATTTAAATTTAATTTCAATTTAATTTTAATTTAATTTAATTTAAATTAATTTAATTTTAATTTAATTTTAATTTTAATTTAATTTAATTTAAATTTAATTTTAATTTAATTTATAATTTTGTTTAATTTAATTTAATTTGATTTGATTTTAATTTAATTTAATTTAATTTTAATTTAATTTAATTTAATTTTAATTTAATTTTAATTTGGATTATTATTTTAATCTTTTAATTAAGAATTAAGTATTATTGAAGTGATTCATTTAGGGATTTTTAAATTAAAGAATAAATATCCTCTTAAATAATATCCCTACTTTATAATTTCAAAAAATTTTATTAATCTTCCAAATTTAATTAATTAATTAATTAAGGTTTACTTTAATTACTCTTAAAATGATTGGTGGGTTTCTACCTTAACCATTTAAGTTTCAATCATCCAAAATCTGTTTAAAATCAAATATTTTACCCTTCCCTTTTGATTAATCCTAAAACTTTAATTAAAGGTTGAAAATTTTAATTACCATTTTGCCCTTCAAGCTTAACAATTCTATAACTCACTAAATTAAGCTCAAATAAACTTAAAATTTTTATGTGACCTCACTTACATGTCAATTAAGACATTAGAGGAGAAAATGTGATTTTTTTGTATTTAATCTATTTATGTAATTTTATGAGGTCACATTTTGTGAATTTTTGAAAAATCTTTTGTGAGTTATAAATTTTTAAAGTTTAATTTTATCCTTTTTTACTTAAGAGGCTTAATCAAACCATTTGGTGGGGTTAATCAAGTCCAATTGATTTCAAATTTTTATGTGATGTTCTCCTATCCCTAAAGGACAGTGGAGAATTGTTTTTAAGTTAATTTGATGAATGGTTAACCCTAATTAATTAAAGTTCACTTTTGGGTAGGCCAATTAGGGTTGCTCAAAGTGAATTAACTCAAAAATTATTTTTTCTAGGGTCCTCTGGTCATAAGAAACTTCACCAAATTTCTCTAGAATTTATTTCTCAACATGCTAATTATTGGAATTAAAATAATCAAAACAGTGACATGAATTTGAAAAATCAATAACTTCTCATAGGGATGGCCTCTGACCTTGGAAAATTCAGAGAATGTTCCCAAGTTCAGAGGCTTCAAAAGCCCTATGGTCTCATGCCATGGTGAATTTCTTATATGCATGGAGAATTGAAATAGTGCAGAGAGTAAATAAATAATTAAAAATAAAATCCTTAATGAAATTACATGATTTCTTTTCCACATTATTCTCCTCTGTTCACTGAACAAGAGGGTATTTTTATTTTATTTTTAGGATTTTTCTACACAAAGTTATGAATTTTCAAAGTTCTGGTAATTATATAAATAGAAAATAGCCATAATTTCCTACTTATCCACGCGACGCCACGGCATCCTCGGCAGCTCCTAAAGGCCACGCGTCGTCTCCTGATTCGGTGCCGCCATCCGACTCAGCACTTCAGGGGCCCGCGGTTCATGTCCCATTACTCATTCCGGCGCAATCCTGGCCGTCCGCTCGATACACACGCGATCCAACAGCTCCTGGTCATCGTCTACGACTGGTGTGAACCCGTGACCGTCAACCTTCTAACCCTAATTTCTCACTCGATTCTTAATGGATTTTCGAGTTCTTATGCTCTATGGATTCGTCTTGAAGAGACGAACACATCCATACAGTAAACATGTATTGAAATTGACCCAAACTAAATTAAGAATCTCTGGAAGCTCGGGAAGAAGAGTGAGTCCATACCTTTGCTCAGAGAAGTGAAGCTTCGATCTGAGAGTTGTCTCACGTTCGATTGGGTCCAAGCAAGCTCCAGATGAAGTCCCTTGGCCTGGTGAATTGTCTAGGTATGATTTCGACCAAGCCCAATCACAAAGCTTGGAGGCTGGAAGCAATGGCTGGCCTGGAGAGGGGGCTTTTGCTGGTAAACTTCTTCTCTTGGTCTGGTGAAGGTGTAGGACCAATCAATTTGGGGATTGGCTCACTATAGAGAAGTGTCCTGGTTTTGGGCTTGGATTTTGACTCTGAAATTGAGCTCACAGAGAGGAAATGGCAGGGGGATTTCAGTGGGGATCAAGTTCTCTATGTGTGGGGAGTAATCTGGAACAATTTTGGCAGAGTTTCCTTAAGATTTGTTTCAGCACCTTATTTGGCCGAGAGGTGGTGGTGTTTAAATAGGCATGGCTGGAGGCTCTCCAAGGGGGAGTTAGGGCTTGGGATCAGCTGCTTAGGTCAAGGGAAGAACAGCCATGTTGGCCATTAGGCATGGGGCAGCTCTGCAGGTGGGAATTCCAAACTTTGGCTCTTCCGAAGGTTTCGACCATGGTGTTTTCCGGCGATCCAGGTGGCTGGCCGGCAGGCATGGGTCACCCTCAGTTTCAGGTGGGTCAGAGCTGGGGTTTAGTGCAGTCAATTGGCCATGGACATGTGTAAAGGAGTTTGATTTAAATGGAATGGGAGAAGGCTCATTTTGGCTTGGTTTGGTTCAATTCATGCATTTGGGCTAGGTTCACCATCCAAGGCTTAACCTTGGGCTGAGGGAGAATCATTTGGGTCAGCTGAATTGAGGTAGTGAAGTCCCCATCCAAGGTGAGGTGGCTAAGCATGGTTTAGTGTGTGACATGCTTAAGGTAAAAAAGGTTTAAGGGAGGTTTAATAAAGAACCCCCTCTTCTTGCCATAAATGGACTAATGACAAGTCAAAGCCCTCATGGCTTCATGTGGCTTGAGAATGGCTTGTTCATGGCTCATCTTTGGCTTGGGAAAAGTTAAGTCAACTTCATGAAAAAGGGTTTTGTGAATTTTGGCACTTTGATGGGAATTGTAATGAGGCTTGATTTGGAATTGTTTAATTGATAAATTAGGACTTTAGGAATGATTTTAAATTAAATGTGTGATGAGGGAAAGTGTCATGTGGGCTTTAGATTGATTTGGGCTTTTGAATTTGGTGCAAGTGGGCTTTCAAGAGGGCTTAAGGGGATGACCCCTTTTGGTTTAACAATGAATCCATGGATGGGAATTTTGTAGAATTTTGGGTCAAATAATTGTTGGGTTTGGTTTAGGGGTATGTCATGATTTATTTGAAATGAATTTGGAGTGATTTGGGTTTGAATTGGGTTGGATTTGGGCTTCTTTGGTAAATGGGCCAATGTAGGCCAAATTGGGCTAACTTGGGCCAATGTTGGGCTAGGGTTTAAATTGATGTAAAATTAATGTTGGGAAATGTTTATGGGAGTGTTTCAAAGAGGTTTTGATTTTGTTTGGGTTTTGATTTTAGGGTTTGGGCTTATTTGGGTTAGGTTTGGGTTTCGGTCAAAATTGGGCCTTTTGGTTTTGGGTTGAATTTGAGTGGGGTTTGGGTCCAAATTTTGGGCAAATCATGTTAGTGTTTTGTTTGTGGGGATGATAGGAAGGTTTTAGAAAAGATTTGGGGTTAATTGGAGTTGAATTGGTTTGGTTTGGGCTAAGTTTGGGTCATGGGTCCAAATTGGGCCTTAAACTCAAAAGTGAAATTGGATCCAAATGTCAATCAAATTGGACTTGGATTTGGTCTAGATTGATATTGTGGATATTGAATTGAAGGTTAGAATAGAATTGAACCAAAATTAGGGTCAATTAGGTAGGTTTGGTTTGACATTGGGTTCACTTGGGTTAAGAATGGGCTAAATTGGGGGTTTTGGTAAAAGTGTGGTAAATTGAAAAAATTGGACCATGATGTAGTTGGACAAAATGAAATTGGGAATATTTGGTATTTTTTGGAATTTTCTGGGAATTTTATGAATTTATGGATTTCTTGGCTAAGAGAGGTCTTTTGGGTATTTGAAGGGTATTGGGGGGTATTTTTGGAATCTTTGGTATTTTTGGCTATGGATGATCAATTTGATTGGTGAGGAAATGTTTAGGGCTAAATTTGGGGAATTTTGTGTGATTTGGAAATTTTGGAGGATTTGGACAATTTTATGGGCTTTTGGTAGGTTTGATAGGTATAGAGTCTCCGGGGTCGAAAATTGAAATTTTGGAAAAGAGAAGATTGATCAAATATGAGTGAAATGGAATCACTTTGATTGAGCCATGAAGCCATATTAAGCCTATATTAGCCATGAGAGGACTCATTTGAGGCATTCACTATGTTGTTCCTAACCCTGTTAGCTAGGGGCTTAGAGGTTAAGATCCATTCATATGAATCACCTAAATGAGTCAAGGAGTCAAGTTGGGTATGGGTGTGGTTTTAGGATTTGGATTGTGTGTGTGAGAGTGTAGAGTATGAGTGTAGTGAGTGTGTAAGTCAACGCTCACCAGACGAAACTACCCAGGGTGGTCCTAAGGCCAAAGAGTCCTATGGGGAACTCATCCTTTAAACCTTCACTTTTGATTTCAACCCTCTAGGTGATTAGGGGTCTGCAATCAAGCTTGTGGGGTTTGCAGGGAGTTAAGAGGTGTTTGAATTTCTAAGTGGTAGGTTCCATTTCTAGTCCTCTAAGATTAGTCAAAGGAAATACCTAAGGCTAGATCCTAAATACTAAAGAGAGAAACAAAAGACCTCATCAAAAATGAGGTCAATAAATGGACCCCCAATAAGTGTGGTGTGCCAACCAAGCATACCGCGCGTATTGGGGTTGACCGAAGAGATCAACAGAACCAAAACAGATGTCCAAGTAACAAACTTAGGACGAAGTATAAGAAATTTCCACTGGGGAGTATCAGGTAAATCTCCAAGACTGAAGATTCCAGAACTCTCGCTGGGAAGAAGGAGGTGAATTTCAGATCACAAGATTTCAAGAGATTGGATCTTAGATTCATTTCATTTTCTGTTTCAAGTTTTTTCAATATTGAGTTTGAATTTCAATTTGAGTTTTAATTTTGATTTTATGCGGAGAAAAGAGTAGGGCGGAGGCCTACCTGAATGCATTCGTATGCTGAGAAGGAAGCAGGACTGAACCTATTCCATATGTGTATGTTGAGAAGGATTAGGACTGAGTCTATCCCAAATGCTGAGGAAGAATAGGACAAAGCCTATCTGAAATGCGAGTGCTTTAATTTCGATTTCTTGTCGAGAGGATCAAATTTTGAGATTGCTCGAGAAAGGAGTAGGACCGTGCCTATCCCGAGTACCGAGAATTGTCGAGAAGGAGTAGGGCGGAAGCCTATCCCGAATGCCGAGAATTCGTCGAGATGGGAGTAGGGCGGAAGCCTATCTCGATTGCCGAGAATCGCCGAGATGGGAGTAGGGCGGAAGCCTATCCCGATCGCCGAGATTCTGCCGAGATGGGTGTAGGGCGGAAGCCTATCCCGATCGCTGAGATTCGTCGAGATGGGTGTAGGGCGGAAGCCTATCCCGATTGCTGAGATTTGCTGAGATGGGAGTAGGGCGGAAGCCTATCCCGAATGCTGAGAATTGCTGAGATGGCCCTACTCCCGAATGCTGAGAATTGCTGAGATGGGAGTAGGGCGGAAGCCTATCCTGAATGCTGAGATTGCTGAGATGGGAGTAGGGCGGAAGCCTATCCCGATTGCTGAGATTTGCTGAGATGGGAGTAGGGCGGAAGCCTATCCTGAATACTGAGATTGCTGAGATGGGAGTAGGGCGGAAGCCTATCTCGAATGTTGAGATTTGTGAATGCAGAGATTATGAAAACATATTGCTGAGATTTATGAATGCAGAGATTGAACATATGCTGAGATTTATGAATGCAGAGATTGTGAAAACATGTTGTGAAATGCAGAGAATGATTGTAGAAGTTCATGTGGATTTGAAAAATTCTTTTTAATGTTTGGCTTTTTATGGAAGAGAGTTCTTATTTATTTTCCTTTTCTTTTCTGTTCTTTGTTTGAAGTTCATTTAACTTTAATGGCATTTCCCAGTCAATTTGCACAAAAGAGGTGAAGGCAAAATGTGACATGGTCACTTTCATTCCAATCTTGTTGAAGATACATCATACAACTCGATCTGAAATATTCTTCATATAATTCATGACTCAAAACGGACTATGTATGATTCTCGTTGATCCGTTAAAAAGTATCTGTTTAATCCATGTCTGAATAGTAAGGTAAATGGTCAATAACATCACCTTCCAAGCCACCCTTGGCAGGAATACCGCATGGATGTGCTTTGGAGGTGTGATATCTCCCATGTAACTCACAGCTCGTATGGCGGGAGACTGTCCAATTTTGGATCTGGTTGGAAATGGTATGGTGCCTTTCTGACATCCATTCTTCTAAAGGTGACAGAGATCGGCTCCACTGGTACTCCTGGTATGCAATGTTTTGCAATATCCGCTCCATTTCCTTGTAGTATCATGACGAAACATACCGGAAGTGGTACCTCCACTGGCCCTCGAAACTTGCCCGAGCCTGCTATCCGGAGGTCAGATCCGAACATGATATTGCACTGGTTGATGAATGAAACTGTACAGAAAGGTCTGACAAAGTCGTGGTGGTCTATGTGTGGAGGTATGCAGTCGCCCTTCTAATAGATGTTGATGATGCAACTGTTGGGTATACAGTCTACTGGCAGTACCCTCCACGTTGTCATTCTTTTCACCATTCTTTTAATTATTCTTGGCACGGGATCCACCTCACCATGACGGAGTATTCCTTGTGGATTCCCTTTTCTATCTTCTGCGAAGTTATAGCAACATCCGCATTGTATTGTGATTCTTCCTTTCCCTGGCATCCACTTCCGGGGCTCTGAATAAGTCTTTTCTCTCAGACGGCCTGCTCGACCCATCTTCTGAAGTTCTAGAATGCAATCCACAATCTGTTGTTGTTCATATTCGAGAATACGTACGTATGTAGCTCGAGGCCTTCCGGGATGTTGATTCTTCCGCCTCCGATCCTTTCAAAGTATTCAAAGGTCTTCTTTTCAACTAGCTACATTTTCTCCAGCTCATATTCTGGAATTATCTGAAGTCCTCGGTGTCTGGTAACGTACTGTGGGATGTATGGTTCAACCCCAGCACGCTCTCCTGCATGTCTCGGCTCCTCGGGGATAGTCTCCGTAGGGACATCCTCCGGGGTTGCTTTCGCAACAAGACTCTCCGGGTCTGGTACATCTGCTCGGCGTTGAAGCACCGACTCCATTTCTATTCTTCCTGGTATTTCTTTCATCTGTCCCAACCTTTTTGGAGTTGTCTTTCTTCTTTTTGGTTCCTGTCGAACTGGTCTCCTTGGATTGTTTGCACTAACAATACCCACTGTCTATCCATGTTGATCTTCTGCTAACTTGGTCAACATCTTGCGAATACTACGATTCTTATTTCGTCGCTGGGTAGCAGTGAGAGTAGCTCTTCTCACTCCTTGAATTTCTGTGGGCGCGGCACTGACAAGCCCACCTTCTTCCGTAGCAACCATGGACATAATTTTCTTATCTTCTGCGGCGTTTGTTTTTCTTTTCTTATTGCTGGATTGGTGGCTTGGGCCACCCACTTTCATCACTATTTGGCTATGAAGTTCTTCTCGATCAACTGGGTTCCAATCATTTTCTTCGTATTGTAAGCCAGCTGGGGTGAAGTCCGAGTCAATCTCTATCACTGCTCCATCCTTCACCCCCTTTTCATCAAGTGCGAGACTCACGCCATTTCTAAAGTTTAGGACCAACTGCCCGTTCGACATTTCCCTGCACAAAAGACAAGGAAAGGATCAGGGGCTGTACTAAGAACAAGAACATTAAGAAAATGTTTATCACCGAAGATTTTTATTCACTTATTTTAATTTTTAAGGAAAGTAGGAAAAGATGAAGAAAGATCAGGAACAAGATTTGATTTGAACGGAAGGGTAAAACTTTATTATTATGATTTCACACATTTTATTTTTAGTACATTTTTTTTTATTTATTTTTATGTTTTTTTGGTTCGGACCCAGTCACGAAGTGACTGTCTCAACCATGTTTCTAGGGATAGGACTCTACTTTAGAGGCCACCCTTTGAAACATCAGGTTGCGTAATACTTTTTTAAATATCGTTCATTGATTGGAAGCATTTGTCTTTCTCCTTGGCAATTCACAAGTTGGTAGGAGCCTCCTGAGTAGACTGCCTCGACCACAAATGGTCCTTCCCAAGTTGGTTCAAATTTGCCTCCTATCTTACGATGTGCAAAAATAGGTCTTCTGAGAACAAGAACTAAGTCACCAACTTTGAAAGTTCTTGGGCGGACCAGTTTATCATGAGCCTGGATCATCTTAGCTTGGTACAGTTCCAAATTTTGTTGCGTTGCAAGTCTTTTCCCTTCCAGGTTTTCTAGTTCTTCCAGTAGTAATCTGGCATTTTCTTCTATAGTAATTTTATTTGCAACTGCAATCCTAAGTGATGGAAGCTGGACTTCCAATGGTAACACTGCCTCGGACCCGTACACTAAAGTGTAAGGTGTAGACTGAGTAGGAGTCCTGAAGGTTGTCCTGTAGGCCCATAAGGCTTCTAACAACTTCTCATGCCTATTTCTTTTGTTGTCATTCAAAGTTTTCTTTAAAATTTGAACGAGAGTTTAATTAAAAGCCTAGGCCTAGCCGTTTTCTCTTGGGTAATAGATTGTTGAGTATCGCCAGTCGATTCCATGTCTCCTAACAAAATTGTTGATTTTTATACTTCTAACTGCGGACCCATTATCTGAAATAATTCTGCGCAGTACTCCGAAATGGTAGACGACTTGATTTTTGAAAAATTGTAGCACATGGTGTGCTTTTACTTCTCTAAGTGGAACTGCATCTGCCCATTTAGAAAAGTAGTCTGTAGCTGCGAGGATGAAGCGATGTCCTCTTGAAGAAGGCGGTTCTATCGGACCCACTATATCTGTGCCCCAACACTCAAATGGCCACGATGCAATTGTCGGATGTAGCACATTTGGAGGTTGGTGTAGAACCACTCCATGCACTTGGTACTGGTGACAACTTTTGGCAATCTTCATGCAATCGGTCATCGAGGGCTAGTAATACCCTAGTCTCTTAATTTTCATTTTCATTTTCGGACCCGACTGATGAGCGCCACAAAGTCCTAAATGCACTTCTTTGATAATTTCACGAGCCTCAGACCCGCTCAAGCATCTTAACCACATCTGATCAAAAGACCTTCTGTATAATGTATTGTTGATTAATGCGTAAGACAGAGTTCTTTTATTGATTTGATGTGTTAATGACTTACCGTCTGGTAATTTCCCTGTTTGTAGGTATTCTATTAGTGGTTGATGCCAATCTTCTGTGTTTTCTGTCACTGCTGCAACGGATTCCTCTGCTTTTTCTAATTTTTGTATCATATCCATGTCGGGCTGTGATAAGGCTCGTTGTCCTTGAACAGACACTTCAACTGACTCATCTTGTAAGCAAGCAAATTCTTTTGCAAGGCGGGCTAACGCGTCCACGAGAGCATTTTCTCTTCTGGGGATCTTGTAGATTGTTACATTCGGAATTTGTTCCAACAGTTTCATGGCATACTGAAAGTAGTGCTCGAGTCTTAGCTTTAAGATTCTGTATTGTCCTACGACCTGTTGAATGATCAACTGAGAATCTCCATAGATATTGATGTCTGTTATTCCCATCTAAATGGTCAGTTCTAATCCTCTTATGAGGGCTCCATATTCTACCTCGTTGTTTGTGCACGGCTCTGTTAAGTGGTAGGAGTATCTTAACATCCCTCGCTCCGGTGTTATAAAGATTAGTCCGATTCCTGCCTTCACCGGGCACTATCGTTTGCAATTCTTTGTCTTTACGTGCTCGAGGATGCTCCGTCGAAGTATAGTTCCCAACGTCGATCATCAGTGTCTTCTAGGTTCATTATCTGTTCATCTGGCAAGTCGTCATTGAGAGGGGATTCTGCCGGGAAAGGGTGTGCTGCAAGGAAATCCGCTAGGATTTGTTCCTTTACGGCACGAAGAGGCATGAAAGTTATATCGAATTGCAATAGTATCATTGACCACCTGGCAAGACTTCCAGAAAGTGTTGGACGGGTCATCAAATATTGCAATGGATTAACTTTCGAAATAAGGTTGACCTTGTGAGAGAGCATGTAATGCTCGAGCTTTTGGGCGGCGAAGATCGGGGCCGAACAATGCTTCTCGATTGGAGGATACTTTACTTCCATCGGAATCAAAAGACGGCTTAAATAGTAGAGAGCATTTTCTTTCCCCTCATCATTGACACAGGCTAGCGGGGCTCCGAGGAGTCGTCTAGAGTCGCGGTATAAAGTATCAACGGTCTACCACGAGGCCGAGGCTGCTAAGACGGGAGGTGTCATTAAGTATTGCTTGATGTCCTCGAAGGCCCGTTGGCATTTCTCTTCCGAAACGAATTTGGCGTCCTTTTTAACTAATGTCGAGAAGGGTGACACCTACTCGACAAGTTCGAGATAAAGCGTCGAAGATATGCCGACTTCCCTTGAAAGGATAGTAGTCTGTTTTAAGGTTTTGGGAGGCGGCATTTCTAAGATAGCTTTAATCTTTTCCGGATCGATTTCAATCCCGCGATGTCGGACAACAAATCCTAAGAATTTCCGGAGGTGACGCCGAAGGCGCATTTTAAGGGATTCATCTTAAGGTTGTATTGCCTTAGTCGCTCGAAGACAATTCTCGAATCATACGGGTGATCTTCCTTCGGTTTGCTTTTGATGACCACATCATCCACGTAGCACTCGACTTGGTTGTGAATGAGCTCATCAAAAATCTTTGTCATCGCTCTTTGGTATGTTGCTCTGCGTTCTTTAGTCCGAATGGCATTCTTGTGTAGTAATATACTCGATCGGCGTTACGAATGATGTGAGCTTTTCGTCTTACAGTGCCATCTTTATCCGGTTGTATCATGAAGATCCATCCATGAAAGAGAATATTTCATGTGTCGAAGCGATGTCGATCATCAATTCAGGATTGGTAGTGGAAATTCATCCTTCGGACATGCTTTGTTCAAGTCTGCGAAATCTACATAGATTACGATCGACCATTCTTCTTCACGGTCGGTACCACATTGGCTAGCTAAGTAGGGTATTGTTCTTCACGGACAAATTTAGCGTCTATTAGCTTCTTAACTTCAGTTATTACTTGTTGTTCAATTTCTAAACGCATTCTTCGGAAGCTTGTCGATTGGAACGGAAGTAGGATCCACTCCTAGCACTGTGAACTGCAACTACGGAGCTAATCACGGCATTTCGTCGTAACTCCAAGCAAAACAGTCCTTGAATTCCATTAATAGCTTGATCATTTCCTCGGAATCTTCTTTATTGAGTAAGGAGCTAACAAAGGTTGGTCTAGGCTTTTCTCTAGTTCCTAAGTTAACTTCCATTAACTCATCTATTGTAGATTTGATTTCTTCTTCGAATTCTGGTGGAGCATCTCCAATTTGCAGATCTTCAAGCTCTTCTGTAGTTTCTAAATAGTCTTCATTAGGTTCGTAAGTGACAACCAAGCAAAATTATGTATTGTCAACTGAACTTACTGTGCCGAATCCGAGACCATGTTTTGAATTGGGAGGCCGACTGGCATTATTCCATAATTTTTCGAAGTGTTGTGCTCGGCCTTTTGTCCATTGGCGAGGTAAGACACCTTGTTGAATTAAATTTTGAACACAGGGAGAGTACCACTCAAAAGGTAATTCCATTAATTCGGAAGAAGTGACATCTTCAAATTGTACATTGTTTTCAGTATTGGAAGAAGAAGTGTCACGGTAAAATTTGATTGGCTTTGCACCGCTGCTATGTACTTCTTTGACCACCATACCCTCGATCTTATTAGACTGGATCGGGGTCAGGGTCATAGTGTGCACATAGTGGTTAATCTTCTCGTACATCGATTTGTATTCTTCGTTCTTTTCATCTTCGAGAGAAATCTTGAATTGTGGTTTCTTCTGGTTTACTGTAGCTGCTTCTTTCTTGATTTCCTCTTCTTCCTCAGAGCTGTTTTCCCAATCAACGTTGATCATCGGCTTTTTCTGTCCAACTGTCCCAGTGTCTCTTCCACGACCTCGTCCCCGGCCTCGACCTCGGATGCGAGCTACGGAGAAACCTTCACCATCTCGCCGTAAGGGAGTGGTGAGTGACTGTTGGACTAGAACTTCAGGTTCTTTATTGTCTCGAATTTCTTTTGCTTCATTTGGCACGGTGTTTCTGGAGAAGATCGTCTTCTTCGGAGGTGCGTAATAAGTTGCATCTTCATGGATTCCAATCTCATGTACGGAGAAAGGTTGCAAATCACCTTTAATGCACTGTTCTCCTCCTTCGTAGTATTTTATGCATTGATGCAGAGACGACGGTACCATCCGGTTCTCATGTATCCATGGTCGGCCCAGTAGCGCGTTGAACGATGTTTCAGAATCAATTATGTGGAATTTTGCGGTTGTCTTTGCTAAGTCACCGGTCTTCATCAACAGTGTTATTGATCCAAGGGCTCTTTCTCCTTTACGGTTGAATCCTCTTAGTAACATCTTGTCCGCTTCAAGCTCGCGAGCATCGATTTCCAAGTATGCTAGCGTCCGAAGATTCATTATGTTGATCGATGCTCCTGGATCCACCAATACTGCGGAGAGTGTAAATTTATCGATTGTAAGCTGAAATGTATAATGGTCGGTTGTGATCGAGTCGTCCCAAGTAGTAGATCACTTGTTAGTGAAGGTAACACCTCGCTGTTCCTTTAACGAGCAAACCTCATCTAAGGAATCTCCGGCCATACGAGCTAAACAAATCTCTGGATCAAGTAAGGCCTTGATCAGAGCTTCCCTCATCTCTTTTGATAAGATGAGAGCGTCGTAGATGCTCAGTTTGGCTGGTAGTTTCCTAAGATGGGCTAGCATGTTACAGTCCACTTTGTTATCATGTGTCTCAGTTTCTTCCTGAATAGGCAATTCTTCTGCTGGGGTTGATTCTTCCTGAACAACCATCTGCTTTCCTTTGTCTTTTAGACCCATTCACGGAGGTAGAACCCTTCCGCTCCTTAAATTAACTTCTGTGATTTCTTCTGAGTCTGATACTGAATTTACAGGTGTCTCCTTTTGAATTGGCATGACAGGTTCTTCTGGAGTTGCTTCGGAATCTGAAGGCTTTAACTCTATTGTGATTGGAGTTCCTTGAAATTCACAAGTAGACTCATTTCTTGTTGAACTTTCGTAGCCTTCTTGGTGAATGTCTTCTTTGTCACCGTGATTGTCGAGGTTGTGTATGATTTGAGAATTGTTATTGGTATCGAAATCGGGATCCAGATTAAATTGGTTATCGTTAGTTACGTAATCGTTAGAAACAGTCAAAACGTAGCCAACGCGATAACTCTTATCACTGTAAGATCCCGCCGGAGCGAGCAAATAATCATACAGAGTCAGAGGTACGAGGAATTTTTCCCCCGAATCGGAAACAACCATCATAGGATAAGCAGCCCCAAGTCTAGCCTTAGGAGCCTCTTTCTTCTCTTCTTCTATTATCTCCTTCTTTTCTATGATCTTTTCTTCCTGGGACGTTTCTTCAATTGCAAGCGATCGCGCCGGCTTGACAGGTTTCAAACTCTGAGTTGAAGCATGTGCCGAAGCGGTTTGGATGCGACCTAAAATTTTCTTTGATGACTTCGTCCAAGCGGTACTCCATCCATCATCGGTCGTGTAAGGGTCTATCGGAACAATGGTATCCGTCGAAATAACATTGACAGAACCTCTTTTCTGGGGTTCTTCCATGTATTCCTTTGGGATCATTATGTTCCCTTTTTGGAGATTGTTGTCAAGCCAACTTTTAAAGGTGATGCAGTCCTCTATCTTATGTCCAAGCATCTGGTGGTAAGGGCAGTACTTGGGATGGTCTTTCTTGTTGACTTCCTCCAGCTTCTTGGGTTACGGCGGTCGAAAATCCGAAGTCTTCATCAAGCTGCAGGACATCTTTGCGCCTTGCCTCGTTCTTGAATGGATATTCTCTATTTATGAGCTCCTTTAATGTGCGCTGTGGGCGAGGCGGTTGCTCATATTGTTGGGTTGGCTGATATCTGGGTTGAGGTTGTTGGTAGTTCTGTTGAGGTTGTTGATAACTAGACTGCGGTTGTTCTGACTGTATTTGCATTGGTTGTTTGCCTTTATCAACTGCCGCGACGATCCCGGATTTCTTTTCTGATGTCTTCGTAGGTTTCTGCTTATCCGTTTTATCGACAAAACTTAGTTGTTTTTCTTCCTCTTGCAAGCTCCCGGCCTTGCTTAACAACTTCTCGAAAGTCTTAATTGTGAATAACTTAAGGAAAGTGCTATCGGGCCGTGAATGCTTTTAAGTAAGATACCGACTGCATGCTGCTCTTGTAGCTGTGGCTCACACTTCATGCTTAGATTTCTCCATCGAAGTATATAGTCCACTAAAGTTTCATTCGGTTTCTGTTTATCCACCACTAAGTCACCGATGGTGATATGGTGCTGAGCTCCGGCAAACCGTTTCATGAAGAGATTTTCCAATTCAGTAAATGTCTTTACCGAACCGTTTGGTAACTCTACATACCAATCGAAGGTGATCCACGACGAGTCGCCGACGAATCGTCGGAAGAGTAAAGCGTCACTTCCACCGGTGTTACAACAACTAGCACGAAAATGTGCAACATGCTGTCGCGGATTTCCGGTACCATCAAAAGTCTTGAACAGAGGTGGTACGAAGCCTTTTGGGTATTGTATTGCATCGAATTCTTCGGGGCAAGGTCTACCGATCTGAATAGATGCTCCGGTCTTAGAGTGTGCTAAGGCTTCTCGCACCTGCTGTTCCACCACGTTTTTGATGTCCTTCTCTGGAATCATGTTCTGAGTAGAATCCTTCTTTGGTTGATCGTCTCTGTTAACGGATGTAATCTCTTTTCCTCTGTCTGTAATATGAATAACTTCTGGAGGTGTTTCTCTTTGGGGTTGAACCTGACTGCGAAGAGTGGCTAGAGCTGCGACCATCTCTTCCATCCTTTTTGCCATTTGAGAGATTGTATCATCTTTTTCTCGAATTTGTGCTCTTAATGCTTCTGGTTCATCTCTTTCTGCAACTGCTGGGGCACCTTGCGAAGCTGAAGATGCTTGTGTCTCAACCATGTTGATCTCCACATATTTGTCATCCATGAACTCCTACGAGTCAACTTCATCTCCAAGCTTTTCTTCTCTTTCTCTTGCTAATCGTTGAATGTCGGTTCTTAGCTTTTCCATAGCGTCCTCCAATGGTCTTTTTTGTACAGTTTCACAGTTGTCTCGTGACGGTTGTTGAACTTCCTCTCCGGGAGTCCCCTTTATTGCAGTAGCACTTTCTTCTGACTCGAGTCTTCTGATGAGACCTTCCTTTTCTGGTCATTGTTTAGGTCTTAATTGACCGGGAGTAGGATGCCATACCATCCTTCTAGCAGCAGAAGGCCTAGGACCGGATGGTCTATCAGCTGAATGCTGGAAGGTGGTATCCTCCCTGATCTGTAATCCTGAAAAATAACAGGTGGACTGGCTTTCATCTTTTTATTCGGTTTCTCTGCGGCGCTAACGGGTTCTACTCGCGGCCCAAGACGAGACTTGGCTGGCACCCGCCCTTTTCTTCTTAAAATCTCTGACACAGAACATTTCTCTTTCTTTGCTAACTTCTCCGTCACAGTCTGTAGTCGGGCAAATGGTGTAGTCCTAGCCCTTTTCTTTCTGCTGTCTTTATAGTATGCGGGTCGAGGTAATGCAGAAGCAATCTTGCGAACATTTTCCTCGTCAGCTGCGGCAGAGAGGGGATGGAATCTACTTCCTTCCAAAAGCGGTGTGTATTCAGGCAATGGTATGTACTAAGGTAGTGGTGTATATTGAGGGATTTCTTCCAAGAAAGCAACTTCAGCAGCTCTGGTCTTTCTGGCAATCTTCCTACCTCTGTTCCTTCTCTGAGTCCGTGTTAGGGGTGGAACCCTTGACCTGGACCCAATTTCAAAAACAGAAGGTCTTGCACGGAAGTCTGTACCCTCCACGGTAACTTGTTCGTTACAAATTTGAACTTCCTTCCCCATTAGTTTGGAGGAAGCCGGGGTAGGTGAAGAGACGACTAGACCAGTGGGGGTAGAGATGACAGTCCTCCTATGGACAGTAGTATTCTTCTCAGCTGGAACCCTTAGCAGGGGAGGGAACTCTTGGGCTGACTTCAGGTTGAATTCAATCAAAGGTCTCTCAGTTTCTGATACATTGTCTGTAAGTGTGAAAAGGGTAACGTCAAAAATCTTGACATTTGTGTTCTCGAATCCTTGTCCGAAACGGATGATCCCATTGTTGTGCAGCTAATCCTTGTAAACAGTGAAGTCCAGTCTATTGGTGAAGGAGAAAATCAGCTTTGGGGCAGACATTTTCTGCAAGGTAGATTCTGATTGTCAGTCCCAAATTATGCTTCTTCTCATCGGGAAGAAAAGAAAGGAATCGAAAGAGTCCGAACACATGTTTGTTCATGTATTTATAAAAAGGAGTTATAGTTTAAAAGAGTCGTTCATTAAAGGATTTGTTCATTAGGAACAGAATATTCAAAGGTATAGAGAAGGTAAGGGGTTCGATTTAGAATTGGAAAGGAAGAGGAAATCTCATGCAAGACTTCTCGACTTGAAGGACTGCTCCTAAACTAACACCTATTGAGGGCCCACCCCACTTCAGAAAAGAGGTAAAAGGATCTCGGAACCTCTCCGTTTAGAGGTGTCTAAACAGTGGCTCCTAAATCTGAGAGGAGTTGGCTATACTCGTTCAAGACAGAAATGAACGGGGTATTCCAACGGAAGAATGATAGTTTGGTCCACTAGGGGCATGGGCTCACTACCGATTTATGAAAGCAAAGTCACTTGATCAAAATGGAGAGAGAAACTACTCCCCAGCGGAGTCGCCAGAAGTTGTCGGCATTATTTTTAAGTTGAGGGTTGTATTTTTGAAAAGAGGTCGCCTACAGAAATTATCGACGAATTTTTAATTTAATTTAAATAAGTAATTTGAAAAGTAGTATTTGATTTTGAAAATAATTTTAAATTTGAAAAATTTTAAGATATGAAATCAAACCGATCTCACATCCCAAATAGTTTATATAAACGAGCACCGTACCACAAACAGTGTATCTATCCCGAAGAATAGGCACACTGCTTGACGATGGGGCTCTATTAAATAAACTAGAAGACTTGTGACATATGTTTGGTCTGCGAACCAATTTTATAAGCCGACAAATTCCCCTGCTTAATATAAATGAATTAATCAGGGTTTATATTACCTGGGTTCTTAAAGTTCCCTATAAGGGCAAGTCCCTATAGTTAATTACATCTTAAATGAAGTGAATCATTTAAGAAAACTCTCGATAATGATCAGTTACTTTTCTCTCAAGAATTTCAAAGTTTAGGGTTTTCAAAGGATTGGATTTTAGAAATTTCAACAGGGAATGGATCAAATTTAGAACAGTTATTTTTAGGAGTCCAATGGAAGAGGAGTAGGAGAAGCTGAAGATCCAAGAAGAATCATGGCAACTTCCCAAACTATCCTATTGTTTGGCTCAGATTTAAGGAAATCCCAATATTATCTGATATTTCAATCTTGCCAATTTTAATTAATTCGGACTTATATTTGTATGATAAAATCATATAAATAGCCTCGAAGATATGAGGGTTTATGTTGTACCAAAAGACTACCTCGGAGTCCTAAGACCGGTAAGGGCTTAATTTAAATGACATGATCATGTGAATGCCTAACGAAGAGTTGAGGATTTATTTTGCACTAGGCAAACTACCTCGAGATCTTATGGCTTGGTTATTTAATTCTAAGAAAGTTTTGCTGAAGTAGAGTTTGTTTTGCTGACGAAGATGGTCGTGCTGCCCACCATGCTCCAAGCTCCTTGTTGTTGCAGAGGTTTAGTTTTAAAAGATTGTAATTAAAAGAGAAGAGAGGAGTTTGGTTTTAGAGAAGTCTTAAAATCCAAGTGTTTTTAGTGTTTTAGTTAAAACAAATCTTAAAGTTGATTATAACAAAACCGATGAAGATCCCACGGTTCCGTCATCCCGGCACCGTTATTTTCATTGAATTCACTTAGTCCAGATGAATTTGCTAAACTCAACTGAATGAGTTCCACACTTTCATTTAGACCGTGGGAAATCCCGTTAGCAACACGTGGGTTACATCATCCGAGGTATTCCCGATCATTCAACGAGACATTTTAATTTAGTTGCAATTGTAGTTTTGTGTTCTGTTTGTTTTTAAATTATGAGTTGTTTTATATTTTGAAATGTTGTGGCAGTGAATTTTATCTTGCAGTGATTTTTAATTTAGTTTTGGTTTCAGTTCAGGGACTACCCTAAAGGTTTTGGTTTTCCTGCAACAGTTGTTTATCATGCAAGAAAGGTAAAGTGCATTTGCAATAAAGTAAATTGAACTAAAAAAAAAGTGTACCTGGAGGGTCTTCCCGTCATCCCAAGCTGCACTTAAAACACATGTTAAGGCATTTAAATATTTCAACAAGTACCTAGGTAAAGCTAAGGGAAAGGTTTTGGTTGTCTATCAAAGTCCTAATCCTATAGCTAGTCATCTCCTATGACGTCTAGGTTCTTGTGTTTTGGTTTAAGGACGATTTTCTTCATCAAAGAACAATTATGTTCAATTGTTCTTATAAACGTCCTATTATATTGAGGAAGTGCTTAAGACAAATCTTAAACATCTTTTCAATATTTCTAGGATCTTTTTAAGTCCAAGAGAATTTAATTATACAAGTGAATTAATCATCGGGGAATTTAAGTGTTATTCTTTTGCTCAGTGAACTTAGGACATTTGAATATCCTATAAGTGAGGTAACACTTCACTTGATATTTCATTTAAGAGTTATAATAATAAGAGCTTTTAAAAGGGAAAATCAAGTTATTAAGTATTTTTATTATTTAGACTTAATGATTTAATTCTAATTTTGATTTAATTATAAAAAAATAGTTTAAGTTTGGAATAGTGTTTAAGTTATTTTAGGTTTAATTCTTAATAATTTCATTTGGGTTTGTTGTTAAATGATTTTAATTTAATTTAATTCAATTTAATTTAATTCAATTTAATTTAATATAATTTACCTTAATTTAAATTTAATTTCAATTTAATTTAATTTCAATTTAATTTTAATTTGATTTAATTTAATTTAATTTAATTTAATTTTAATTTAATTTAATTTTAATTTAATTTATAATTTATTTTAATTTAATTTAATTTAATTTGATTTTAATTTAATTTAATTCTAATTTAATTTAATTTAATTTAATTTAATTTAATTTTAATTTAATTTTAATTTGGATTATTATTTTAATCTTTTAATTAAGAATTAAGTATTATTGAAGTGATTCATTTAGGGATTTTTAAATTAAAGAATAAATATCCTCTTAAATAATATCCCTACTTTATAATTTCAAAAATTTTTATTAATCTTCCAAATTTAATTAATTAATTAATTAAGGTTTACTTTAATTATTCTTAAAATGATTGGTGGGTTTCTACCCTTAACGATTTAAGTTTCAATCATCCAAAATCAGTTTAAAATCAAATATTTTACCATTCCATTTTGATTAATCCTAAAACTTTAATTAAAGGTTAAAAATTTTAATTACCATTTTGCCCTTCAAGCTTAATAATTCTATAACTCACTAAATTAAGCTCAAATGAACTTGAAATTTTTATGTGACCTCACTTACATATCAATTAAAACATTAGAGGAGAAAATGTGATTTTTCTGCATTTAATCTATTTATATAATTATTTTAAATGGAAAATAGGGGTTTTCAAGGGAAATTCAATAACATGACCAAGGGAATTCTTCTGCTCTTAAGAGAATTATGGGGCATTCCTAATGACCAGAGGACCATTTGGACAAATTTTGGTGATTTTTTGAATTTTATTTTATTTATTATAATTATTTTGAGTTTTGGAGTATTAATTAATTTAAAAAGAAAATAAAGGTTCAAAAATGAATTTTATATGTTTCAAAAATCTTTCTGATATCAGAGAAATCAAAAACCAATTTTTATAATTTTCTGATTTTTTTTCTTTATTAGAATTATTTTAGTGAAAAGGTTGAAAAATACATTTTTTAATATTAAAATTCACATTAAGCCTTTAAAATTCAATATCTTACCCTAGGGACTTAGGGAAAATATTTGGTTTGTTTCTAAGTGATTAGAATTCAAAATGTGACATTTTGGTGATTTTTAATATTTTTGTGATTTTTATTTTTTTTTAATTATTAAAATATTAAAATAAGCTTAAAAAATTAATTTTTTTAGAAAATTGCAATTTTAATTTTCTTAAATTCCTCTGATATCAGAGAGACTCCAAAACCAATTTTCTGAATTTTTGAAAAATCTTTTGTGAGTTATAAATTTTTAAAGTTTAATTTTATCCATTTTTTACTTAAGAGGCTTAATCAACCCATTTGGTGGGGTTAATCAAGTCCAATTGTTTTCACATTTTTATGTGATGTTCTCCTATCCCTAGAGGATAGTGGAGAATTATTTTTAAGTTAATTTGATGAATGGTTAACCCTAATTAATTAAATTTCACTTTTGGATATTTAGGCCAATAAGGGTTGTTCAAAGTGAATTAACTCAAAAATTATTTTTCCTAGGGTCCTCTAGTCATAAGAAACATCACCAAATTTTCCTAGAATTTATTTCTCAGCATGCTAATTATTGGAATTAAAATAATCAAAATAGTGACATGAATTTGAAAAATCAATAACTTCTCATTGGGATGGCCTCTGACCTTGGAAAATTCAGGGAATGTTCCCAAGTTCAGAGGCTTCAAAAGCCCTATGGTCTCATTCCATGGTGAATTTCCTATATGCATCGAGAATTGAAATAGTGCATAGAGTGAATAAATAATTAAAAATAAAATACTTGATGAAATTACATGATTTCTTTTCCACATTATTCTCCTCTGTTCACTGAGCAAGACGGTATTTTTATTTTATTTTTAGGATTTTTCTACACAAAGTTATGAATTTTCAATGTTCTGGTAATTAGATAAATAGAAAATAACCCTAATTTCCTACTTATCCACGCGGCGCCACGGCATCCTCGGCAGCTCCGAAAGGCCACGAGTCGTCTCCTGATTCGGCGCCGCCATCCGACTCAGCACTCCAGGGGCCCGCGATTCATGTCCCATTACTCTATACGGTGCAATCCTGGCCGTCCGATCGATACACACGCGATCCGACGGGTCCTGGTCATCGTCTACGACTGGTGTGAACCCGTGACCGTCAACCTTCTAACCCTAATTTCTCACTCGATTCTTAACGGATTTTCGAGTTCTTATGCTCTATGGATTCGTCTTGAAGAGACAAACACATCCATACGGTAAACATGTATTGAAATTGACCCAAACTAAATTGAGAATCTCTGGAGGCTCGGGAAGAAGAGTAAGTCCATACCTTTGCTCAGAGAAGTGAAGCTTCGATCTGAGAGTTGTGTCACGTTCGATTGGGTCCAAGCAAGCTCCGGATGAAGTCCCTCGGCCCGGTGAATTGTCCAGGTATGATTTCAACCAAGCCCGATCACAAAGCTTGGAGGCCGGAAGCAATGGCTGGCTCGGGGAGGGCGCTTTGCCGGTAAACTTCTTCTCTTGGTCCGGTGAAGGTGTAGGACCAATCAATTTGGGGATTGGCTCACCGTGGAGAAGTGTCCCGGTTTTGGGCTTGGATTTCGACTCCGAAATCGAGCTCACGCGAGAGGAAATGGCAGGGGGATTTCAGTGGGGATCAAGTTCTCTATGTGTGGGGAGTAATCCGGAATAATTTTGGCAGAGTTTCCTTAAGGTTTGTTTCAGCACCTTATTTGGCCGAGAGGTGGTGGTGTTTAAATAGGCATGGCTGGAGGCTCTCTTAGGGGGAGTTAGGGCTTGAGATCAGCTTCTTAGGTCAAGGGAAGAATAGCCATGGTGGCCACTGGGCATGGGGCAGCTCAGCAGGTGGGAATTCCAAACTTTGGCTCCTACCAAGGTTTCGGCCATGGTATTTTCCAGCGATCCAGTGGTCGGCCGGTAGGCATGGGTCACCCTCAGGTTCAGGTGGGTCAGGGCTGGGGTTTAGTGCAGTCAATTGGCCATGAACATGTGTAAAGGAGTTTGATTTAAATGGAATGAGAGAAGGCTCATTTTGGCTTGGTTTGGTTCAACTCATGCATTTGGGCTAGGTTCACCATCCAAGGCTTGACCTTGGGCTGAGGGAGAATCATTTGGGTCAGCTGAATTGAGATTGAGGTAGTGAAGTCCCCATCCATGGTGAGGTGGCTAATCATGGTTTAGTGTGTGACATGCTTAAGGTAAAAAAGGTTTAAGGGAGGTTTAAGAAAGAACCCCCTCTTCTTACCATAAATGTACTAATGACAAGTCAAAGCCCTCATGGCTTCATGTGGCTTTAGAATGGCTTGTTCATGGCTCATCTTTGGCTTGGGAAAAGTTAAGTCAACTTCATGAAAAAGGATTTTGTGAATTTTGGCATTTTGATGGGAATTGTTATGAAGCTTGATTTGGAATTGTTTAATTGATAAATTAGGACTTTAGGAATGATTTTAAATCGAATGTGTGATGAGGGAAAGTGTCATGTGGGCTTTAGATTGATTTGGGCTTTTGAATTTGGTGGAAGTGGGCTTTTAGGAGGGCTTGAGGGGATGACCCCTTTAGGTTTAAGAATGAATCCATGGATGGGAATTTTGTAGAAGTTTGGGTCAAATAATTGTTGGGCTTGGTTTAGGGGTATGTCATGAGTGATTTGAAATGAATTTGGAGTGATTTGGGTTTGAATTAGGTTGGATTTGGGCTTCTTTGGTAAATGGGCTAATGTAGGCCAAATTGGGCTAACTTGGGCCAATGTTGGGCTAGGGTTGAAATTGATGTAAAATTAATGTTGGGAAATGTTTATGGGAGTGTTTCAAAGAGTTTTTGACTTTGGTTGGGTTTTGATTTGGGGCTTATTTGGTTTAGGTTTGGGTTTAGGTCAAAATTGGGCCTTTTGGTTTTGGGTTGAATTTGAGTGGGGTTTGGGTCCAAATTTTGGGCAAATCATGTCAGTGTTTTGTTTGTGGGGATGCTAGGAAGGTTTTATAAAAGATTTGGGGTTAATTGGAGTTGAATTGGTTTGGTTTGGGCTACGTTTGGGTCATGGGTCCAAATTGAGCCTTAAACTCAAAAGTGAAATTAGACCCAAATGTCAATCAAATTGGACTTGGATTTGGTCTAGATTGATATTTTGGATATTGAATTGAAGTTTAGAATTGAATTGGACCAAAATTGGGGTCAATTGGGTAGGTTTGGTTTGACATTGGGTTCACTTGGGTTAAGAGTGGGCTAAATTGGGGGTTTTGGTAAAAGTGGGGTAAATTGACAAAATTGGACCATGATGTAGTTGGAAAAAATGAAATTGGGAATATTTGAGATTTTTTGAAATTTTCTGGGAATTTTCTAAATTTTTAGATTTTTTGGCTAAGAGGGGTATTTTGGGTATTTGAAGGGTATTGGGGGGTATTTATGGAATCTTTGGTATTTTTGGCTATGGATGATCAATTTTATTGGTGAGGAAATGTTTAGGGCTAATTTTGGAGAATTTTGGGTGATTTGGAAATTTTGGAGGATTTGGGCAATTTTAAAGGCTTTTGGTAGGTTTGATAGATATAGGGTCTCCGGGGTCAAAAATTGAAATTTTGGAAAAGAGAAGATTGATCAAATATGAGTGAAATAGAATCACTTTGATTGAGCCATGAAGCCATATTAATCCTATATTAGCCATGAGAGGACTCATTTGAGGCAATCACTATGTTGTTCCTAACCTCTGTAGACGAGGGCTTAGGGGTTAAGGTCCATCCATATGAATCACCTAAATGAGTCAAGGAGTCAAGTTGGGTATGGGTGTGGTTTTAGGATTTGGATTGTGTGTGTGAGAGTGTAGAGTATGAGTGTAGTGAGTGTGTAAGTCAACCCTCACCAGACCAAGCTACCTGGGGTGGTCCTAAGGCCAAAGAGTCCTATTGGGAACTCATCCTTTAAACCTCCACTTTTGATTTCAACCCTCTAGGTGATTAGGGGTCTACAATCAAGCTTGTGGGGTTTGCGAGGAGTTAAGAGGTGTTTGAATTTCTAAGTGGTAGGTTCCATTTCTAGTCCTCTAAGATTAGTCAAAGGAAATGCCTAAGGCTAGATCCTAAGTACTAAAGAGAGAAACAAAAGACCTCATAAAAAATGAGGTCAACAATCCTCCAACTAGTAACTTGTCTAGTACGTATTAATTCATTATTCTCATTTTTAACAACAGTGACTACACCTTTCTTTGGAACACAGTGAATAGGACTTACCCAAGGACTAACTGATATTTGATATATAATACCAGCATCCAGCCTTTTAAGCATTTCCTTCTTAACAACTTCTTTCATAACTGGATTTAATCTCCTTTGAAGATCAATTATGGGTTTACTGTCAGCTTCTAGTAATATTCTGTGCATACAAATTGATGAACTTATTCCTTTAATATCTGCTATAGTCCATCCAAAAGCTCTTTTATATTCTCTTAATACATCAAGTAGTTTTACTTCTTGATTAACAGTCAATTCAGAAGTAAAGTTAAAGCATTCCCTAAATAGGCATATTTCAAATGAGAGGGTAATTCTTTTAATACTAATTCAAGAGTTTCTTCAATAGATGGTTTGAATTCATTACTTTCTGAAGTATCTAATATTTCCTAATTTTCATTAATGTAATGAACTTCTCTTACTTCTGTTTCTTCATAATCGCTTTCATCTTTTAAATTTTCAGGGTCTATAAATTCTTCTTCTTCAAAATGAATTTGACATTTTTCTTGAAAATGTTGTTCAATAACATAATCCAAAATGTCCATTCTATAATACTTTTCCTTGTTAGGATACCTCATTGATTTAAGAACATTAATTGTTACTTCTTGATCATTAACTCTCATGATTAACTCCCCTTTTTTCACATTAATCATAGCTCGTCCAGTAGCAAGAAAAGGTTTTCCTAGGATAATAGGAATCTCTTTATCTTCTTCCATATCCAGAATTTTAAAGTCATTAGGGAAAATAAATTTATCTACCTTTACCAAAACATCTTATATTAGTCCTCTAGGATGTGTAATAGATAGGTCTGCTAATTGCAAGATTAAAGTTGTAGGAGAAATTTCTCCTATATCCAATCTCTTATAGATGGATAAAGGCATGAGATTAATACTCGCTCCTAAATCACATAAGGCTTTTCCTTGAAATTTATCTCCTATAACATAAGGTATTGTAAAACTTCCCGGATCCTTTAGTTTTTGTGGAAGTTTTCTCTGAATAATTGCACTGCATTCTTCACTTAGTGCAACGGTTTTAAAAGCTTCAATTTTTTTATTATTATTAAGAACATCTTTCATAAACAATGCATACTTAGGCATTTGTTCCAAAGCTTCAACAAATGGGATATTAATAGTAAGCTTTTTGAATACCTAAAAAAATTTAGAAAATTGTTGATCCAATTTTAGTTGCGTAAATCATTGTAGAAATGTAGGTGAAAATTTTTCATATTCATCCTGAGATGGTAGTTGTTGCTTTGTTTCAGGTAGTCATTCTTTAGGTTTATCAACTTCTACCAGTTTAGTTTCTTTCTGAATCTTACTCTCTTTTCCATCCTTTAGTTTTTTTCCACTTCTAAGTAGCACAGCTTTAATTTTCTCAGGATCTTTTCCATTTTCTCTTAGATTTACTTCAACTGTGCTTAGTAATGTTCCTTGTGGTCTATTATTTATAGCATTTGTAATTTTCCACATTTGGTTTTCAATATTTCTTATTCCAGCATTTTGAATTTGCAATTGACTCCCCATTTGTAAAATTAATTCTTCTATCAACAATTTTTTTTCTTTAAATTGCTGATTATTAAAGCCATTAAGATAAGAAGGTCGATAAATAGAATTATTTTGATTATTCCAATTTCCATTTGTGATAGGTTGGTTGTTACTCCATTGAGGATTTGCATTATTCCAATTAAAATTAGGGTGATTTTCCCAACCAGGATTATAATAATTAGAATATGGGTTATTAGTTTTGCTAGCAATAGCTTGCAATGTTTCTAAAGTTTGATATTCTTCAGTATTTCCTGAATTATCATTTAAGTACGACAAATGAGACAAATTATCCTATTTCTTTGATATAGCAGCAACTTGAGAAACTAAAATTGAAAAGGCTTCATTTTCTTGTATACTAGTGAAACACCTAAAAAATATAGTATTGCATGCACATTTTTATACCTATTTTTAATGATATTGCACTTTAATGGAAGGTATTTTGTGTTTTTCTTGCAGGTATGATGAAAGTGGATGGGCGTGATGAAAGGGGCAAAATTGGATCAAATTTGGAGCAAAAAAAGATGAAAAATGAAAATTTGCATTGGCAGCTAAGCGCCGCTGGGCCGACGCTTAGCCGCCACAGTTAAAAATTGAAATTCAAATGAATTTGGCGCCAATTTCAAAGGGGATGGGATGCAACTCTTGGTGGTAACTTCCATAACTTCCTTTAGGTGACAAGTTTGAATGAAGGGGTGCATTCTTTGGTAGATACATTGAATCTAGAAGCATTTTGAAGAGAAACCAAGGCACCTTTTGGTTTTCTATTTAAAGAGAATCTTAGGAAAGATTAAGGACCCTTTCCTTTACATTTTGAAGGGTTCTTCCATTGCATTTTTATAGAGTTTTTATTTTAGTTTTAATTAGGAGTAGGAGTATAGAGTAGAAAGGAGAAAAGGGTCGGAGTGAAGTCTTCTTCTTCCCACTTCCTTCTTTCTTTTTAGTTTAGTTTTTATTGAAGTCTAAAGTTATTCAGAGTCATTGGAGTTGGGAGATCCGCTCTGAGGAGTAGTTTAGTTAAGAGTTAAAGTTTTAGAGGAACTTCCAGAGACTTATGGAGAGAATTTTCAGATAAGTGTTTACTTTTGTTCTTACATTTAGTTTTTTTTTATTAATACTTGCTTCTGTTTGTTGTTTTTCGTATGGTTTTTAATTTCAAATCAATGTGTTTTTGTATTTTCTCAATGCATTCTGAGTAGTTTAATTTACTTTTTCTTTCTTAAATGGAGAAGTAATTAATTTATAAAGAATTGTTGTGGAAAGTATAAGTGTTTAAAAGTTAGAAGAAGTTGTGAAGATTGATTTTAAAAACTTTGTTTACTTCTTAATTTGGTCTGTTAAGTTGTAAACTTTCTTGAGAATATGTAAGATCCAATGAGGTATTGTCTCATAAAAGTTAATAAGAATCACATGCAATTATATGGCTGAGAATTGTAGTCCATATAATTGAATGTAATATTAGAAGATATGTTAATGGAAGGGAGTAAAATTAGAGGATTTTAGAGTGACGGCTAAAACCCCCTAATTTGGTTTGAAGTTTTGAGTTTTGTTATGAGAAGTTAGCCCCTAGGTGGTGGGAATCGAGGGAACTCTAGAGTGAGAGACTGATATCTTCCCTGCCTAACCATATTTAAAATGATAAAAATTTCAACTTAACTTATGTTCTTTATAGAACCTAGTAAGGGTGAAGAGCACATTTGATTCTATCTGTCACAACAAAATTTAATAACTTCCACAACAATACTTTAATAATTATTACTACTTCATAAAAGGAAAGAAAAGATATTCTAGTTAATAGTATTTTACATACAGTGTTATCAGTTATTATAATTTTAATTTCTTGCTTAACATTTTATTAAGGAAATTTCAAAAGACATATCAACTTTCAAAACTTTTCAAAATCAAGACATACTTTCAAAAGCCATAAAAAAAGTAAAATAATAATTTTTTGATTTCTTTAAAGATTTTACATTTTCCCTGTGGGTTCGATATCTCGGGGATTAAACAAAAAGTCCTATATTACTTGATAAACGATACGTATACTTGAGTAGTATCTCATACTATAAAAATCTTAATTTTCATATCTAAATCATTAACAAATATATATGTTGTGGAGTCAAGTTTTTAGCGCACATATATATATATATATATATATATATATATATATATATATATATATATATATATATATATATATATATATATATATATATATATATGGCGAGCCTGGTTTGGAGGGAGGTGCTCGCTAGGGTTTCCATGGAGGAAACCGGTAAGGTGAGCTGGCCGTGCTGGTGCAAGGTGGAGAAAGGTGGCCGTTAAGAAGCCGGAAGCCTTCTCGGTTCTCTTCTTCCTTTGGTTTTTGGTGGGGGTGATTCTTTCTCACTTCCCGAGCTCCTTATTTTTTTAATTTTGCTTGTGGTATCGTTACATTGGCAATGGCACATGATCTCACTCGGGCCGATCCACACTTTGTTGGGAGGGGTACTTTTGCTTGAAGTTATAGTGAGGAAAGATGGTGGAACCAGTCTAGGAGATAAACCGGTGTTCCCTCAATTATTTCATGATGCAATGGATGGGAAAGCCGAGTGTGAGTTTATTAGGAAATGTACTAGGAAGGTCGGGAAGCCGGCTCGATTTTTACCGAGGAGGAGATTCGAAACTCGTCGGAGCCCTATGAATTTACCTTGGTAGGGAAATTTCAGTTTGGCCATCCTAAAATGGATATCTTGAGAAAAGCTGTTGATGATTTCAAGTCTGGTGGGCGATTGGAAATTAGGGGTTTTTGACGATAGACACATTATGTTGCGGCTTGCTAAGGAGGAGGATTATGCACAGTGTTTTTCTAAAAAAGTGATAATGATAGATGGGAAACCCATAAAGCTCCTCAAGTGGACAATGGACTTTGATCCAACTAAAGAACCACCTATTGTTCCAGTGTGGTTCAGTCTCCCTAACTTAAAACTTCCTTTTAACAATCATAGAATCATCTATGATATAGCTGATGCTATGGGAAGGCCACTCAAACTTGATATCCCCTCTGCTAATGTTACCAGGATTTCCAATGCAAGATTTCTAGTAGAAAGGGACACTACTCAACCTTATTTGGATGGGGTCTGGCTAGGCACTGCTAATAATGGATACTGGCAACCCATTGTTATGGAATATCAACCTTTGTATTGCAAGCACTGTCACCTATTTGGACACACCATGGAACAATGCTTTAAACTCCACCCTGAATTAAGACCTTATAATGTAAATAATAAGGTCACTAAGAAAACTGACAATCCACCTATCTCTCCAGTGATTCCAGTTGGCACTATCCCAATTACTACCCAGGATTTGAATAATGAACTTGCAATTCTAAATCAAGGTCTGAATGGACTTGTTGATAAAGAGGGGGATTTTAAAAACTATGCTGATCAAATTGGACGTGCAATATTGGGAAATATGCGAATCTACCAATAGAGATTAGAGACAATGGTATGAATAATGCTACACTGGTTACTGAAGCTGATGATGTGAGTTCAGATAATTCTGATGCAGAAGGGGCCAGGTCTCAACAAGGAAGTAGGAGGAGGAACAAGAATCTACATCATATTGATTTATCTAACACTGTCCTTAAGGAGCCTACAGTTGCCACCACATCTAGGATCACAAGTGCTGCACGGGGTGTTGATACTACTAAGGAAGTGATCCGCATTATTCCGATGCGAGTGCCACTTTTATAACCCCTTCAAGTCCCATAATCGGGGAATTCGCCCAAATGATTCTTGAGAATTTAGCAACTACCGCTCGATGGTGCTTGGTCTCAACGGAAAAGTAGAAGGAGGAGAAAAGATATTATGGAGCTGCAAAATTTATCTAAGTCTAATATTATTGGTATGGATCATTCGATGCAACACCCCCTAGAATTACTAGGGCTGGTAAGGCATTACACCATGATTAATCTGATTTGTTGGAATGTTAGGGGTGTGGCAAGTCCTGGCACCCTTAATAGATTACTACATCTTAACAGGACTTTTAAACCTTGGATTATAGCATTACCGGAACCTATGGTGCATACCAACATCTCTAAATTCACTAAAAGATTTCCCAGTTTCCATTTTCACTCCAACTGCAACAATAAGATCTGGATTTTTACAAGAAAGGAGCTAAACTGCAATGTTAAACTTGATAATTATCAATTTCTCCATTTACAGTTTGGGATGGATTCTTTCCAGGGTAGTGCTGTTATCATCTATGCTGGGTGTACTCCTATGGATATAGTTTCTCTTTGGAATGAGCTGTGGCAGATCAGTACAAGTAACTCTACAAATTGGCTTGTCTGTGGGGATTTTAACTGCATTAGAGATCCCAGTGAGAAAAAGGGGGGAAGAACTCCTAATCTTAATACAATGCTACAATTCTCTCAGAATATCACTAATGCAGGATTATTTGATCTAGGCTACATTGGTACCCCTTTCACATGGAAGAGAGGTAATTTGCTTGAGAGAATTGATAGAGCTTTAGCTAATGACCTTTGGCTCAACACCTTTCCCATAACTCAAGTGCGGCATTTACACGAGGCAACATCTGACCACTCCCCACTACTAATTCAGATTTCTTTCAGCTCTTACAAAGGGTACTCCCAGTTTAGATTTCTCAATGCTTGGTGCACTCATGATAGCTTTCTAGCAGAAGTACACAGAGCCTGGAAAGTCCCTGATCACATTAGTTGTAGCCCCCTTGTGAGACTATGGAGATTGCAAAAGAATGTAGCTTTTAAACTTAGACTGTGGAACAAGACTCAGTTTGGAAATGTTTTTCAACAAGTTATGGATGCAGAAGCTAAAGTCCATTTGTTGGAAGTCGCAAATGATTTGGGGGAGAATCAGGCACATGAACTTGAAATTGCCCAGTCAGTTTTATTCCAAGCACTGGAAAGGGAAGAGGATTTTCTACAACAAAAAGCTGTTGTAAACAAGTACCTTTATGGGGACAGGAATTCTAAGTATTTTCATGCAGTCATTAAGCACAGAAGAAAAATAAATGCTATACTTAAAATCAAGGATGAGGCTGGCAATTAGGTTACTGACCAATCTTCCCTCTCACAAAGTGCTGTTTTACATTTTCAAAATTTGTTTGCTGAACATCCTATATCCTCTACTTCATTTGCTGCTGAGATGTTTTCTGATCATCAAGATTATGTGAATCAGCTTAATTTAACTTTCTTACTCGATAAACGGGAGATATTACAAGCTTTAAAGAGCATTGATGGTAATAAAACAAGCAGGTCCCGATGGGTTTACTTCAACATTTTATATTAAAGCTCAGGATATTGTGGGTGCTGATCTTATTCGAGCGAGTTCATTCTTTCTTTCTTGGATCCGATCTTCCTAAATATTTTGCTGCGACCGACATTGCTCTTATTCCCAAAGGATCTCAAAAAAATCGGTGGATCGATTTCGGACCTATCAGTCTTACTACTACCTTTTCTAAAATAATTAGTAAAATTCTTGTGGGAAGACTACAACCCTATCTTAACCAATTGATCGGCTACTAACCAATCTGCTTTTGTGCGAGGCGTAACTATTATTGATAATTGTCTTTTGGCTCGAGAACCGTTACTTGATATTGATAAGAAATGTAGGGGACACAATTTACTTCTCAAATTGGATCTTAAAAAGGCTTATGATTCTATCGGTTGGAAATTTATTGATTTAGTACTTAAAGCTAGAGGTTTCCATCCCGATTTTTGTAATTTAATTCAAAGATGGTACGTCTAATGTTTATTACGGTGTCTCGGTCAATGGCTACGACTATGGTTTCTTCAAAGCTGGTAGGGGTCTGAAACAAGGAGACCCATTGTCTCCAACCATCTTCATATTGGCTTTTGATTACTTCTCCGGAACTGCGAATGCTTGCTCAAACAATTTATCCTTATCTCCATTTTAAGCATGGTTCTTCACGGATGATAAGTCATTTGGCTTATGCCGATGATGTTATCATTTTCACCAACGGAAGTAAGCTTCGTCGTTAAGAAAACCTTGCAATCGATCGATCACCTAGCCTTGGTTGCGAGGCCTTGAATTAAACCAAAGGAAGTGTCAATTTTTGGCTGGCAAAGGGTTCAAACATCAACAAGTGGGTGAAAGAGTACACTCGGGTTCTCTCGCTCGCTGATCTCCCCTTGAAATATTTAGGTGTACGGCTAATTAAAGGAAGGAGAAACCAATCTCGGTATGATGAAGTTGTCAAGAAGATTACATCAACTTTAAACCGCTGGACTAATACCTTTCTATCTAATGGTGGAAGATTAACTTTACTTAAGAGTATACTCTCAACCTTTCCCCTTTATCGATTACTAAATAGTTAGAATGAAAAAAAGCACCCGGAAAATGTTAGAAACAATGTTTAATAAATTTCTCTCGGGAAGGCCAAACCAAGCAATATCATTGGGCTATATCGGAACAAGGTTTATAAACCAACCAAGGCCTGGGGACTAGAGTGAGAAATTTCCAACAGATGAGCCATTTGTTCTATTGTAAGCGATGGATTAAATTCGAAGGAAAGATACCATGTGGGCAAAATTCCTTTTTGACAAGTATTGCTTGGAAAGATCACCCAAATTCAAATTTGTGCCAAGATAAGGGGATTCCAAGCATTACGAAGTTCTGTTGAAAGTTAGGGACATGGCCAATCAGTATTTCTGCTGGGAAGTGGGCAAGGGGGAGGTGAATTTTTATTATGACAACTCGGATAGGAGATGGAACTCTAAATTTTACTCGCTGATTTCAATCACCAACTAAGCTGTTGCGGATTTTTGGGTGGAGGATCACCTGGAATGTCAACGAAGTCGAATGAAGTTTTGGATGGGGAGAGCATACAGCAGATTATTCAAATCCCTATTAATCCAGCTAAACCTGATAGAATCTTGCTGAAGTAGTCTAATAAATAAATCTTTCAATCAGATGATTCACAACTCACTTCAACTTTGGCCTGATACTTCTTGGGGGGAGAAAATCTGGACCAGGCTTTTATCCCCCTCTATTTCTTACTTCTGCTGGAGAATATTCCATCATTATCTTCCATTAGATGATATTTTAAAACTCAAAGGCCTAAGACTTGCTTCTAGATGTTGGCTCTGTCAAACTCAGGAAGAATCTTTTTCCCACCTCTTTCTCCATTGATTCGTCACTAAACGAGTGTGGATTATTGTTTTAAAACATTTCCATCTTACTCATCTTAATCACAATTGGCTCAATTGGGAGGCTTGCTGGGAGGACTGGAAAAGTCAAAAATGGTTCCATCTACCTTTAGTTATCTGCTGGTTTGTTTGGATGCATAGAAATCATTTGAAGTTTGACAACAGAAATTGCAATATTAATCATATGGTGGCTAACTGCTGCAGATTTTCCGAGAAAGAAGCCACTCGTTGGAGCCTACTAATCAAAGAAAACCTACATTGTTGAAGTGGTCCCTTCCACCTCCACCATGGAGAAAAATAAATATAGATGGGAGCTTCACTAACTCTGCTGCTGGAATTGGGGCGTTTGTAGAAATTCCGGAGGTAAGTTACTCGTGGTATTTCCAAGTGCCAATCATCTCACTCGTCGCCTCTCCATTCCGAACTTCAAGCCGCTTATTGGGCCATGATTATCGCTAAAGCTTTGAACTACCAATTTGTCCGGATTGAATCGATTCTCGGCGACTTGTTAATATAATACAAGGATTATCCCCTCCTCCATGGAATTTGGTATAACCCTACGGAACATTGCTCTCTACATTTGGCTCTATCACCCTCAAGTGGTCCCATATCTTTAGAGAAGGTAACCAACACCGCTAACCGGTTGGCCAAACGTGCTACTTGCAGCTCAAAGGATTATTTTTTCGTTAAACTCTGATGATCCTTTAAAGCTTTTACTTTTTGGGGATTTGACTGATAATCCCTATATTAGATGTATGTAAACTTTGTTGACTTTTGCTTGAATGAATTTTTTCCTTTTCTTAATATATATATATATATATATATATATATATATATATATATATGTATATGTATATATGTACTCCTCGCGGCCCAAGTTTTTGGTGCCGTTGCCAATTTTCATATCATATTTGTAAGCACATATATTTATCGGGGATCAATATTTTGGCGCCGTTGCTAGCGAAAACAATTAAATTGCATTTTAAAGAGAATTAAGAAATTTTAAATTTTTACTTTTCTTTGTTTTTGTTAGTGTGTTGTGTTTTGTTTTGTTTTCTTCTTGTATGTGTAGTTCAGGTTCTGTAAGACTTGTGTCTTACGATTCTGAATTAGAAAGATCTACAAGAAAAATCAAAAAAATTAAAAAATACAGAAAAAATTAAAAATATTCAAGAAATGGCAAATCATCAAAATTAAAATGTAGGCATCCATAAAAAATTAAAACCTTTGAAAGATTATGTTAACCGTACAATAGATGAATTTCGTGGTAGTATTTAAAATCCTGTTGTAGTTGCTAATTCTTTTGAGCTTAAACCTATTATTATCCAAATGGTGTCTAATAATCAGTTTGGGGGAGCAACAACTGAAGATCCTAATTTGCATCTTGCTAATTTTCTAAATTTGTGTGCTACTTTTAAATATGATGGTGTTTCAGATGATGCTATTAGACTTAGACTTTTTCCTTTCTTACTAAGGGATCAAACTAAAATATGGTTACATTCATTAAAACCTGGATCAATAAGAACTTGGGGTGAACTGTCACAAAAGTTCCTTGCTAAATATTTTCCACCATCTAAGACTGCTAAGTTGAGAAATGATATAACATTTTTTTGTCTGTTTGAAGGGGAATACATATATGAAGCATGAGAAAGATTTAAAGATCTCCTCAGGAAATGTCAACATCATGCGATACCAAATTGGTTAATAATTCAAACATTTTCTAATAGATTAGTTGGATCTCTAAGATCAATCATCGAGGCTGCTGTTGGTGGATCATTAATGTCTAAACCATTTTCTGATGCTTATGCTTTAATTGAAGAAATCACCACTAAAAATTTTCAATGGCCTTCTGAAAGGTTAAATCCAAAAAAGGTAGCCAGTGTTTATGAGAATGATGCTTTTACAATGTTAGCAAATCGATTGCTGCCGTATCAAGGAAGACAGCACCAATTTGGGATGAATTTTTCTCAGCCAAATCTCATGATTGAAGAAAATTCATTAGGCCAAATGGTTGATTCTTATTCTTCACCAGAAAATGTGAATGCTATAAGTAAACCTAACAACCCATATTCCAATTATTTTAACCCAGGTTGAAAGAATCATCGAAATTTTAACTGGAATAACAATAATCAGGGTGGTGTTAATCAACAATGGGGAAACCACCAAGTAAACCCATTGGGGAATTGGAACAACCAAGGTAATAATAATAATAGATTAACTTATCCTTCAGGTTATAATAGTGCTTTACAAAATAAGGAGAAGAAGTTGTCTATAGATGAATTAGTATCACATATGGGAAATCAATTACAAATTCAAGGAGCAACTATCAGAAATATTGAAAATCAATTGTGACAAATTGAAAATACCTTAAGTAATAGATCCCAAGGAATGCTTCCAAGTAATACTGAAGTGAATCCAAGAGAAAAGAGTAAAGAACAAGTAAAAGGAATTCAACTGAGAAGTGGAATAGAAATGGAAGGAAGAGTTCAAAAATATACTGAAGTAGAGAAAGAAGAGATTGAAAGACCTAAAGAGGATGCTCCAAAAGGTTATGAAAGACCTATTTCTCCACCTATGGTTGATTTAGAAAAACTACCACCTCCATTTCCTCAGATACTTCATCAACAAAAGTTGGATAAGCAATTTTAAAAATTCTTGGAGATATTAAAGAAGCTTACCATAATATTCCATTTGCTGAAGCCCTAGAAAAAATGCCAAGCTATGCAAAATTTATGAAGGATATTCTTAATAAAAAGAGGAATTTTGAAGAAAATAAGACTGTTGCACTTAGTGAGGAGTGCAGGGTGACAATTCAGAAAAAGTTTCCTGAAAAACTTAAAGATCCTAGTAGTTTCACAATTCCATGTGCAATCGGAGAAAGATTCTGTGGAAAAGCATTATGTGATTTGGGTGCAAGCATTAACCTTATGCATCTATCAATATTCAAAAGACTTGGACTCGGAGAAATAACCTCAACTACTATAACTCTGCAATTAGCAGATCGTTCGATCACATATCCTAAAGGAGTTATAGAAGATGTTTTAGTAAAAGTGGATCAATTTATTTTTCCTATGCATTTGATTGTGTTAGATATGGAAGAAGATAAAGTGATACCCATAATTTTGGGGAGACCTTTTCTAGCTACAGGCAGAGCTATGATAGATGTGCAAAAAGGGGAATTAAAGATGAGGGTTAATGATCAGATTGTTTCATTTAATATTTCAAAATCGATGAAATATTTTGTTAGAGGTAAAGAAGATGAGTGTTATAGGATGGATGTTAATGAATATTTACGTGAATGTCATTCTAAATCAACTTATAAAGAGAAAGCTAAAAGAGAAGAATTGGAATTTAAGCAAGAAGAGGAGTTATTTGATTCTGAAGATTTTCAAGAGGAAGATTTAAAGTATGTTCATGATAGTTTTGAATTATTGGATATGACTCAAAAAGATGAATCTTATGGTCCATCAATTGAAAAACCTCCTGAACTTGGGCTAAAAAAGCTTCCTAATCATTTGAAGTATGTTTTTTTAGGTGAATCCTTAACCTTGCATGTTATTATTTCCTCTAAATTAACTGAAAAAGAAGAAGAGAGTTTGCTTGAAATTTTGAAGAAGCACAAGAAAGCCTTTGGATGGACAATTGCTGATATTAAAGGAATCAGTCCTTCAATTTGTATGCGCAAAATTGTTATGGAAGATAATTGCAAACCGCGGGCTGATCCCCAAAGGAGATTAAATCCTATCATGGAAGACTTTGTTAAGAATGAAATTTTAAAATGGTTGGATGCTGGAATTATTTACCCTATTTCAGATAGTGCATGGGTTAGTCCTATTCACTGTGTTCCTATGAAAGGAGGAGTCACTGTGACTGTTAATGAGAAAAATGAAATAATACCAACAAGAAAAGTTACACGGTGGCGAATATGCATTGATTATAGAAAATTAAACCTTGCCACAAGGAAAGATCATTTTCCACTCCCTTTTCTAGATGAAATGTAGGATAGACTAGCTGGGCATAAATACTTTTATTTTTTGGTTGGATATACTGGCTACCATTAAATTCAAATTGCTCCTGAGGATCAAGAAAAAACTACGTTTACCAGTCCTTATGGTACGTTTGCTTGTAGAAGATGCCCTTTGGTTTATGTAATGCCCCTACTATATTTCAGAGATGTATGATGGCTATTTTTTGTGATTTAATTTAAAAAGGGATTGAAGTTTTTTGGATGACTTTTCAGTGTTTGAAATTTCATTTGAATCATGTTTAGAACATCTATCTAAAGTTCTAAAACACTGTGAAGAAACTAATTTAGTCCTTAATTGGGAAAAATTCCAATATATGGTAGTAGGAGGAATTTTTTTGGGACATCAGATTTCAGAAAAAGGTTTGGAGGTAGATCCTGCAAAAATTTAAGTTATATCTAATTTACCTTGCCCAACCAATGTAAGGGGAATTAGAAGTTTTTTAAGACATTCTGGATTCTACAGGCATTACATCAAAGAAATTTCAAAGATTACAAAACCTTTATGCCGTTTACTGGAAAAGGATGTGATTTTTAATTTTGATGATGATTGCCTCAAAGCCTTTGAAGCCTTGAAAGAAAAATTAATCACCATACCAGTAATAATTTCACCAAATTGGGAAAAACCTTTTGAATTAATGTATGATGCTAGTGATTATGCTATTGGTGTTGTTTTAGGTCAGAAATATGATAAAATTTTCAAAGTAATTTATTATGCTAGTAAAACTCTTAATGAAGCTCAAATTAATTATACCACTTTTGGGAAAGAGTTATTAGCTATAGTATTTTCCTTTGATAAATTTCAATCATATTTAATTGGAACCAAATCTATGGTGCATACTGATCATTCTGCTATTAAATACTTAATGAAGAAAAATGATACAAAATTGAGACTGATAAGATGGATTCTTCTTTTGCTAGAATATTATTTTGAAATACTAGATTGGAAGGGTTATGATAATCAAATTGCTAATCATTTGTCCGGGCTTGAAATTAAAAAATCTCTGTGTGATATTGAAGAAATTAATGAAGATTTTCCTGATGAATAAATGTTCACTGTTAAAGAATTGCGTGTTCCGTGGTATGCAGACATAGTAAACTTTATTGTTAGTAATATTATACCTTATGGTTTAACATACCAAGAAAAGAAGAAATTTTTGTCTGATGCTAAGACTTATTTTTGTGAAGACCCATTTTTATATAAACAAGGAAAGGATCTTATAATTTGAAGATGTGTACCTTTAGAAGAGACTTATGAAATTATTCAAAAATGTCATGATTTTGATTTTGGGGGACATTTTAAAAGTGATAAAACTGCATATAAAATATTACAATTAGGATTTTATTGGCCTACAATTTTTAAGGATGTGAATGATTATATTAAAAATTGTGATAGATGTCATCGTGTAGGCAATATTTCTAGAAGAAACGAGATGCCTCTCAATTATATGTTGGAAGTTGAAATATTTGATGTTTGGGGACAAGATTTTATGGGACCATTTACACCATCTTTTAGAAATATTTATATTTTGATAGCAGTAGACTATGTTTCCAAATGGATTAAAGCTATTGCTTTACCTCGATGTGATGCTCTAAGTGTTGCAAAGTTTTTAGAAAAGAATATATTTTGCAGATTTGGAATACCTAGAGTAATCATAGCTAATGGGGGAAGTCATTTTAGAAATGCGATTATTGGGAAGTTAGCAAAGAAATATCATATTAATCATCGCATTGCTACTGCTTATCATCCGTTGACAAGTGGTTTGGTTGAATTATCCAATTGTGAAATTAAAAGAATATTGAAAAAAACTGTTAATCCAAATAGAAAGGATTGGTCATTCAAACTGGATTATGCTTTGTGGGCTTATAGGACTGCTTACCGAACACCTATAGGAATGTCCCCATATTAGCTGATTTTTGGAAAAGCTTGTCATTTACCTTTTGAACTTGAGCATAAAGCATATTGGGCTATTAAAGGGTTCAATTATAATTTGAAAGATGCTGCTGAAAAAAAGATTATTGCAATTAAATGAGCTTGAAGAAATAAGGAATGAATCTTATGAAAATGCTAAGATTTATAAGGAAAAGATGAAGTTATGACATCATCAAGAAGATTCTTACTCAAATTCTTGTACCAGGATAAAAAGTTTTACTGTTTAATGCTAGATTGAGAATATTTTCTGGAAAACTTAAGTCCAGGTGGATGTGTCCATTTATTGTGATAAAAGTTTATTCTTATGGAGCTGTAAATATTTAAGATCCTAAGACTGGAAAAATATTTAAAGTTAATGGACATAGACTTAAACCATTTTTTCAGTCAATAAATCTAAATCTGATAATAATTTGATGATAGGTCTCTCAGAATGAGTTCTGGGTATGTCAGGCTGAAGACGTTAAAACAAGCGCATTGTGGGAGGCAACCCATAATTATCAGTGTGCTTTGCTTAATGTTTGTTTTGTGTGCTTAGTTTACTTTTTTTGGTTTGTTTTTATGTTTTAGTGGTAGTAATTTGAAGTTTTTAAACTATAGTAAAGTTTATTTGACCTTAATTGATGACTTAGAGAATTCATAATGAAAATTTGGACACTTACCAGACTTGTGCTAAATTGAGCACTGGCGGCTAAGTGCCAACTGGTTGGTACATAGGCGCCGGAGTTACAAAAAACGTAAAAAATGAGGTTATAGAAGCTTAGATCGTGGGGGAGAAGTTTTGGAAGTTATTTTGGAGTTTTAAAACGTCTTGGGACAGATTTAACACTTCCCAAGTCAACAAAAAGGACCTGACTTAAGAGAAACACTTCCCCCAAGACCTATTTTCATTTCTGAGTCTTAAGAAGAGAGTTTTGAGTGCATCATATCTTCCTAGGAGAAGGAAATGAAGAAGAAGCAAGATTCTGACAAAAGTAAGTTCATTTGTGATAGTGCTAAAGAATTATTCAAATGTTATCTCGTTGTTAGTATTCAAGATATTGCATAAATGATTGCAAATATTGAAGCCCGAGTGACTTCAATGGAAGCAAAGATCAATGAAACTAATTTACAGTTGGAGCACATGGGATAGCAACTCAAGATACAATTCAGTCATTCAAGGTGTGTGGAAGAAGCAGATAAGGCAATGTTTGTAAAAAACAAATGGATTGAAGAAGAAGATGTAATAATGAACAATTATCGCCCATTCTATCAAATTTATATTCCAGAATGATAGTGGTCCTGGATATAATCCGCCTAACAAAGAATGGAATTAAGAATGCTTTGTTCTTATTTGTTTAGTGTTCTTATGTGTTATGTTTAGTGTTCTTGCGTGTTATGTTTGGTGTGTTTAGTGTTTACATTTAAGTATTAATTGTGATGGTTACATGCTAGAGATGTATACTTATCAGTTTGAGATTAAAGTCTCTTGTATTTAGAGAATTTCATCCTTTATGTGTGGATAGAAAATTCTAGAGTTATATCAAGTTTTATGTTTATTTTAATATAAGTTTTGTTTCTGTGAAATTTGTGTGGAATCAATGGATATTTAATTTTGATTTGGAATATTGAAGATATATGTGGGGAGAAATAATTATTTTGGAGTAATTATGGATGATTAACCAAGTGATTTAGTGCATATACCATTATTGTGAATATTTAGGTATTGGCGGCTAAGCGCCAAAGTGTCGGCGCTTAAACGCCACATTTCGTGGCTAAGCGCCGATAGTTCGCGCTTAGGCGCCAGTTCGTGAAAATTGGTTCCCAGCAGTTAAAAACCAAAAAAGTGTCATTTTTCGAGAGGCTAGGGCATCATACTGTCGATCATTTAAGAGCCGATCTCAACAAAAATTATTAGATTTGGATTGCTTGAGGTAAGAGCACTACTCCTAAGTAAAAATTTTTGATTTTCACCATGTATTTTGAGTACATTGTAGAAAATCTTAAAAACACTATTCATGGTGAAAATTTGAGAAAAAACTTGAGAAATTGCTTGGATTTAGTGAAAATATCTTTTGGAAGATATTTTAGCAAGTTTAGTTTTATTTTTGGAATTTATGGTGAATTTTTCTTGAATTTTTAGAGATGGCTCCAAAGTCAAAGTGTGCACGAGAAAAGACAAGATTTGATTCTGACAAATTTTTTAGTATGAGGGCTGAGGAACGATACGTCGATGCATTATAGTCACGTAAGTTGATTCTTGAGCGAGTATTTAGTAAACCAGGAGAGGTGATTAAAGAAATGATTGCTAGAAGGAACTGGGAGAATTACTGTTGCTTCTCCACTGTTGCTGTTATTTCTGTGGTTCGAGAATTTTATGCAAATTTGCTTGGTGCAGAAGAGAATCAAGTGATGGTTAGGAGGCATGAGGTCAACTTTTCTTCTGGGGCAATCAATACTTTTTATGGACTACCTCCTGGAAAAACAACTATCATCCCACGGAAGGAGAATTAGATGAGATCATGGAATTTCTCACTGATGGAAGGGGGTTACGAAAAATTACAAATGATAGAAAAGTGAACTTTCTTGCTTCCAAATTGAATGCCATTTCTAAGGCATGCCATTATTTTATCTCATCTAAGTTGTTATCTTCGAGCCACACTAGTGAAGTAACTAGAGAAAGAGCTGTGTTGAACCATTGTATTCAGCAAGGGAAGCCTATTGACATTGGAGGAATAATTTATGATTATGTTTTGAACAGTGCTAGATCAACCACTACTGCAGGTATGGGATTTCCTTCCTTAATTCATTCATTATGTGAGCGATCTGGAGTGAAACTTGAAACCTGGGAAGAGGTACTTCAACCATTGAGACCAATTCCAGTGTAAACAATGGTGCTTACACTGTACATTCAGAGTTTGGTAGGAGAGGAGGATTTGGTAGGGCTTCTACTGCTTCTGCTTCAACTACATCTACTTCTCATGCTACTACTTCGCGTGCATCATCATCTACTGATTCACAGACTGGTTTATTCAAAAAGATTTTGAAAAACGTGAGTGTTACTCGAGAGCATCTGAAAGATATGGATGGTAAGATGGATAATGTAGAAAGATATATTATGAAACATGATGAGTATGAGAAGAGTTATCAGCAATACTTGGATAGACTGATTAGAGGTAATCAGAGTGCTGAGATGCTCCCTCATCCATTCTACATACCTTATGTGTCATCCAGGGATTGAAATGAGCAGGATGATGATGATGATGATGAGGATGATGAGTAGATTTGTATTATTTATTTTCGTTGTGGTGTTGTTATTGTTGTTGCTGATGTTTGTTTTGTTTAGTGTTTAGTTTGATGATTGGGTTGTGATGTGAATTCTGATATTATGCAGATTGTAGTTGTACTATTTATATGTTATTCATATTCAAATGTATTGTTGTTTGTATTAATGTTTTATACGTTGCTTCGTGGTAGTGATGTGTATTAGTAAATGTTTTAATGTGTATGTTATGTCAGAGTTTGTAGTAGTGTGTATTTTAATTCAAAAACTGTTAGGAGATTATAAACCACAATTGGGAACTTCTACTTAGGAAACTACATGTTTAAAATTTTTCAAATTCCACTATCATCTGTTATCTGTATCATTGTGTTATTTTAGTTGGTGTGTATTTACTTTGAAAACCTGCACTACTGTAGAAGTCTTTTTGGAATTTTTTTCTTTTCTTTGTATAAAAAAATTGTTTTAAAAAAAACTAAATTTGATTTCATTTTACCCCTGTTATTTAAATTGTTATACTTGCATATTAGGATACTAAAAATTCCTGCAAACATGAATGTCAGTTTTTATTTCTTACTCATGTATCATTTATTATGCTTAAATGCTTTATCATAACTAAAAATTAAAGTTTTGGGGGGATTTTAAAAATAAAGATTTTCAAAAACCTAAAATTTTATTTGATTCTCAAGAACACTTAAAATAAATCTTATTTTTGATTAAGAACAACTATGTACATGAAGTTATATTAGGGGAACAAAAATTTTGAATATAGAAATGAATTAATGAATTTAGTTAAAATTTATAGTAATCATGAAAAACTTAAAGTTAAAATTTTCTTAATGAAGAGGTGTTAAAAAAATTTAAACTATCTTTAGTAAGAAGTTTTTTTATTTTTTTGAATAAATAGATGATTTGACTTTTATTCTTCAAAGCTTAAATTTCTTTTATTGAAGAGTAATTTTCAAATATTATTATTATGATTTTTAAGTGAAAGACATAAATCTGATCATTATTTTAAATGGAAGGGTGAAATTCAAAATCATTAAAGGGCTATTCGATATAGTAATCCTTGCCTTATAAAAAAAACAAAAAGAAAAAAAAATCAAAAAATAGTATATGAAAAGGGAGGAGAAGCTTGAGGATTTAAGGGCCTAATCAAAAATTGGTTTTATACTTAAAGTTTAAGATATAAGTTCAGAGAAAATCTAAAGCTTAAGGTTATAATATAGTAAGTAAAATTATTTTCAAATAAAGATTTTTAAGTGAGAAAAATAAGTGTTTGAATCTTTTATTTTGAAGAATATACAAATATTTCTGAATTTGATAGAAACTTATATTTGTCATTTTCCTTTACTTAAGAACTTTCTAAACTTTAAGTTGGTTTTAATTACTGAAACTTTTTTCTGAATTGGACTATTCCATTTCTAGAACAAAATTTTGTTATCATTCTAAGAAACTCATTACATAATTGCATGCTAAAATGTTTTATGAGATTAATTGTCACTTGAGGACAAGTAACATTTTATGTTTCGGAGATTTTAATACACCTAAAATATATAGTATTTTTATGCACATTTTTATACCTCTTTTTAATGATATTGCACTTTAATGGAAAGTATTTTGTGTTTTTCTTGCAGGTATGATGAAAATGGATGGTCTTGATGAAAGGAGAAAAATTGGATCAAATTTGGAGCAAACAAAGATGGAAAATGAAAATTTGGCATATGCGGCTAAGCGCCGCTGGGCCGGCGCTTAGCCGCCACAGCTAAAAATCGAAATTCAAATGAATTTGGAGCCAATTTCAAAGGGGATGGGATGCAACTCTTGGTGGTAACTTCCATAACTAACTTTGGGCGGCAAGTTTGAATGAAGGGGTGCATTCTTTTGTAGATACATTGAATCTGGACACATTTTAAAGAGACACCAAGGCACCTTTTGGTTTACTATTTAAAGATAGTCTTAGAAAAGATTAAGGAGCCTTTCCTTTGCATTTTGAAGGGTTATTCAATTGCATTTTTTAAAAATTTTTTATTTTAGTTTTAATTAGGAGTAGGAGTAGAGAGTAGAAAAGAGAAAAGGGTCGAAGTGAATTCTTCTTCTACCCACTTCTTTTCTTTCTTTTTAGTTTAGTTTTTTTTTCTTAAGTTTGAAGTTATTCTGATCATCAGAGTTGGGAGATCTGCTCTGAGGAGTTGTTTAGTGAAGAGTTAAAGTTTCAGAGGAACTTCCTGAGTCTTGTAGAGAGAATTTTCAGATAAGTGTTTACTTTTGTTCTTACATTTAGTGTTTTTTATTAATACTTATTTTTATTTGTTGTTTTTCTATGGTTTTTAATTTCAAATCAATGTGTTTTTGTATTTTTTCAATGCATTCTGAGTAGTTAGTTTATCTTTTTCTTTCTTAAATGGAGAAGTAATTAATTTATAGAGAATTCTTGTGGAAAGTATAAGTGTTTAAAAGTTTAAAGAAGTTGTGAAGATTGATTCTAAAAACTTTGTTTACTTCTTATATTAGCCTGTTAAGTTGTAGAATTTTCTGAGATTATGTAAGATCCAATGCGGTATTATCTCATAAAAGTTAGTAAGAATCACATGCAATTATATGGGTGAAAATTGTAGTCCATATAATTAAATGTAACATTAGAAGATATTTTTATGGAACAGAGTAAAATTAGAAGATTTTAGAGTGACAGGCTAAAACCCCCTAATTTGGTTTGAAGTTTTGAGTTTTGTTATGAGAAGTTAGCCCCCAGGTGGTGGGAATCGAGGGAACTCTAAAGTGAGAGACTAGTATCTTCCCTACCTAACCATGTTCAAAATGATAAAAATTTCAAATTTACAAATGTTCTTTATAGAACCAAGTAAGGGTAAAGAACACAATTGCTTCTATCTGTCATAACAAAATTTAAAAACTTCCACAACAATACTTTAATAATTATTACTACATCATAAAAGGAAAGAAAAATATATTCTAGTTATAGTATTTTACATACAGTGTTATCAGTCATTATAATTTTAATTTCTTCCTTAACATTTTATTAAGGAATTTTGAAAAGACATATAAACTTTCAAAACTTTTTAAAATCAATACATACTTTCAAAAGCCATAAAACAAAGTAAAAAGATATTTTTTTGATTTCTTTAAAGATTTTACTTTTTCCCTGTGGGTTCAGTATCTCGGGGCTTAATCAGAAAGTCTTGTATTACTTGATAAACGATATGTATACTTGCGTAGTATCCCATATTATAAAAATCATAATTTTATATCTAAATCATCAACAAATATATTTGGTGTGGAGTCAAGTATTTGACGCATATATATGTTCCTGGCGGCCCAAGTTTTTGGTGTCGTTACCAATTTTAATATAATATTTGTAAGCACATATATTTATCGGGGATCAAGTTTTTGGCGTCGTTTCCAGGGAAAACAATAAAATTGCATTTTAAAGAGAATTAAGAAATTTTAAATTTTTACTTTTCTTTGTTTTTGTTTGTGTGATGTGTTTTGTTTTGTTTTATTGTTTTATGCGTAGTTCAGGTTTTGATGGACTTGTGCCTTACGATTATGAATTAGAAAGAACTATAAGAAAAATCAAAAAAATTAAAAATACAGAAAAAATTAAAAATATTCAAGAAATAGCAAATCATCAAAATCAAAATGTAGGCATCCATCAAGAAATATGACCTTTAAGAGATTATGTTAACCCTACAGTTGATGAATTTCGTGGTAGTATTCAAAATCCTGCTGTAGCTGGTAATTCTTTTGAGCTTAAACCTGCTATTATTCAAATGGTGTCTAATAATCAGTTTGGGGGAGCAACAACTGAAGATCCTAATTTGCATCTTGCTAATTTTCTAGAGTTGTGTGCTACTTTTAAATATGATGGTGTTTCGGATAATGCTATTAGACTTAGAATTTTTCCTTTCTCACTAAGGGAGAAAGCTAAAATAAGGTTACATTCATTACCACCTGGATCAATAAAAACTTGGGGTGAACTGTCACAAAAGTTCCTTGCTAAATATTTTCCACCATCTAAGACTGCTAAGTTGAGAAATGATATAACAGTTTGAAGGGGAATCCATATATGAAGCATGAGAAAGATTTAAAGATCTCCTCAGGAAATGTCCACATCATGTGATACCAGACTGGTTAATAATTCAATCTTTTTATAATGGAATAGTTGGATCTCTTAGATCAATCATCGATGCTGTTACTGGTGGATCATTAATGTCTAAACCATTTCCTGATGCTTATGTTTTAATTGAAGAAATGGATACTAATAATTTTCAATAGCCTTTTGAAAGGCTAAATCCTAAAAAGTTAGCCAGTGTTTATGAGAATGATGCTTTTACAATGTTAGCAAATCAAGTTGCTGCTGTATCAAGGAAGATAGACCAATTTGGGATGAATTTTTCTCAGCCAAATCACATGATTGAAGAAAATTCATTAGGCCAAATGGTTGATTCTTATTCTTCACCAGAAACTGTGAATGCTATAAGCAAACCTAACAACCCATAATCCAATTATTATAACCCAGGTAGGAAGAATCATCCAAATTTTAACTGGAATAACAATAATCAAGGTGGTGTTAATCAACAATGGGGAAACCACCAAGTAAACCCATTGGGGAATTGGAACAACCAAGGTAATAATAATAATAGATTAACTTATCATTCAGGTTATAACAATGCTTTACAAAATAAGGAGAAGAAGTTGTCTATGGAAGAAGTAGTATCACATATGGGAAATCAATTACAAATTCAAGGAGCAACCATCAAAAATATTAAAAATCAATTGGGACAAATTGCAAATACCTTAAGTAATAGATCCCAAGGAATGCTTCCAAGTAATACTGAAGTGAGTCCAAGAGAAAAGAATAAAGAACAAGTAAAAGCAATTCAACTGAGAAGTGGAAAAGAATTGGAAGGAAGAGTTCAAAAAGAAACTAAAGTAGAGAAAGAAAAGATTGAAAGACCTAAAGAGGACGCCCCAAAAGGTTTTGAAAGACCTATTTCTCCACCTAAGGTTGATTTAGAAAAACCACCACCTCCATTTCCTCAGAGACTTCGTCAACTAATGTTGGATAAGCAATTTTCAAAATTCTTGGGGATATTAAAGAAGCTTACCATTAATATTTCATTTTCTGAAGCCCTAGAACAAATGCCAAGCTATGCAAAATTTATGAAGGATATTCTTAATAAAAAAAGGAAGTTTGAAGAAATTGACTCTGTTGCACTTAGTGAGGAGTGCAATACGATAATTCAATAAAAGCTTCCTGAAAAACTTGAAGATCCTGCTAGTTTCACAATTTCATGTGCAATAGGAGAAAGATTCTGTGGAAAAACTTTATGTGATTTGGGTGCAAGCATTAACCTTATGCATCTATCAATTTTCAAAAGACTTGGACTAGGAGAAATTACTCCAACTACTGTAACTCTGCATTTAGCAGATCGTTCGATCACATATCCTAAAGGAGTTATAGAAGATGTTTTAGTAAAAGTGGATCAATTTATTTTTCCTGTGGATTTCATTGTATTAGATATGGAGGAAGATAAAGAGATACTCATAATATTAGGGAGACCTTTTCTAGCTACATGCAGAGCTATGATAGATGTGTAAAAAGGGGAATTAATGATGAGGGTTAATAATCAGATGGTTAAATTTAATATTTCAAAATTGATGAAATATCCTGCTAGAGTTAAAGAAGATGAGTGTTATAGGACGTATGTTATTGAATATTTACGTGAATGTCATTTCAAATCAACTTATAATGAGAAAGCTGGAAGAGAAGAATTGGAATTTAAGCACGAAGAGGAGTTATTTGATTCTGAAGATTTTCAAGAGAAAGATTTAAAGTATGTTCATGAAAGTTTTAAATTGTTGGATATGACTGAAAAAGATGAATCTTATGGTCCATCAATAGAAAAACCTCCTGAACATGAGCTAAAAATGCTTCTGTCGGCATATTTTTAGGTTTGTGTTGTATTTTTTAAAAAAAGGGTCGCCTAAAGAAATTGTCGGCGAATTTTTATATTTTAAATTTAATTTAAATATATATAATTTGGAGAGTAGCATTTGATTTTAAAAATAATTTTAAGTTTGAAAATTTTAAGATATGAAATCAGACTGATCTCACATCCCGAATTGTTTATATAAACGTGCACCGCACCACTAACCGTATATCTATCCCGAGAATAGACACTAACTGCTTGATGATGGGGCTCGATTAAATAAACTAGAAGATTTGTGACAACCGTTTAGTCTGCGAACTGATTTTATAAGCCGATAAGTTCCCCTGCTTAATATAAAGGAATTAAGCAGGCTTTATATTACCTTGGTTCTTAAAGTTCCCTATAAGGGCAAGCCCCTATAGTTAATTACATCTTAAATGACGAGAATCATTTAAGAAAACTCTCGATAATGATTAGTAATTTTTCTCTCAAGAATTTCAAAGTTTAAGGTATTCAAAGGATTTGAGTTTTGGAGATTTCAATAGGGAATGGATTAAATTTGGAAAAATTTATTTCAGGAGTTCAAAGGAAGAAAAGTAGGAGAAGCTGAGGATCTAAGAAGAATCTTGACAACTTCCCAAACTATCCTATTGTTTGGCTTCGAGTTTGAAGAAATTATTTAATGTTGCAATCTTACTAATTTTATTTAATTAGGACTTATATTTGTATGTCATGATCATACAAGTAGCCTCAAAGATGTGAGGGTTTATGTCGTACCAAATGACTACCTCGGAGTCCTAAGACCGGATAGGGCTTAATTTACATGACATGATCATGCAAATGCCTAACGAAAAGGTTGAGGAGTTATGTTGCACTATGCAAACTACCTCAAAATCCTATGGCTTGGTTATTTAATTATAAAGAAATTTTTGCTGAAGTAGACTCAGGTTTTACTGATTACAATGGCCGAGCTGCCCACCATGCTTCGTTTTCCTTGTTATTGAAGAGGTTTAGTTGTAGAAGGTGAAAATCAAGAGATGAGAAAAGTGTTTTGGTTTAGAGAAAATCTTAAAATCTAAGTGTTTTTTTTTATATTTTAATTAGAACAAATCTTAAAGTTAATTAAACAGAACCGATTAAGATCCCACAGTTCCATCATCCCGGCACCGTTATTTTCATTGAATTCACTTAGTCCAGATGAATTTGCTAAACTCAACTGAATGAGTTCCACACTTTCATTTAGACCATGGGAAATCCCGTTAGCAACACGTGGGTTACATCATCAGAGGTATTCCCGATCATTCAACGAGACATTTTAATTTAGTTTTAGTTTTGTTGTTCCGTTTGTGATTTAATTTTGAGTTGATTTATATTTTGAAATATTGTGGCGGTGAATTTTATCTTGCAATGAATTTTAATTTAGTTTCGGTTTCAGTTCAGGGACTGCCCTAAAGGTTTTGGTTTTCATGCAACAGTCTTGTTTAAGATGCAAGAAAAGTAAAGTACAATGCGTGTAAGTAAATTGCAATAAAGTAAATTGAAATAAAATAAAAGCATACCTGGAGGGTCTTTCCGTCATCCCAAGCTGCACTTAAAACACATGTTAAAGCATTTAAATATTTCAACAAGTACCTAGGTAAAGCTAAGGGAAGGGTTTTGGTTGTCTACCAAATTCCTAATCCTATAACTAGTCATCTCCTATGACGTCTAGGTTCTTGTGTTTTCTTTAAGGATGATTTTCTTCATCAAAGAACAATTAAATTTAGTTGTTCTTCTAAAACATCCCATCATATTGAGCAAGTGCTTATGACAAGTCCTAAACATCTTTCCAATATTTCTGGGATTGTTTTGAGTCCAAGTAAATTTAGTTGTACAGGTGAATTAATCATCTAGGAGTTTAGTTAAACTTTGTCTCTTGCTCAGTGAACTTGGGTATTTGTTTACCTGATGAATGAAGTGACATCTCACTTAATACTCTATTTAAGAGTTATAATAATTAAAGCCTTTAAAGGCAAGTTGGTTTATCGAGAATTTTAATCATTCTTAATTAAAAGTTTGAATTAATGGTTTAAAGTGTTTTAATTTAATAATGAAGTTTTAATTAATAATTTTAAGTTTGGAATAGTGTTCAAATTATTTTAGATTTAATTCTTAATGATTTCATTTAGGTTTGTTTTTAAATGATTTTAATTCAATTTGATTTTAATTTAATTTTAATTTAATTCAATTTTAATTTAATTTTAATTTTAATTTGATTTAAATTTATTTTATTTTTAATTCAATTTAATTTAAATTTAATTTAATTTTACTTTAATTTAATTTAATTTAATTTAATTTAATTTAATTTTATTTAATTTAACTTTATTTTAGTTTTAATTTTAGTTTTAAATGTTAATTTTAATTATCAATTTATATTATTATTTTAATTTTTAATTAGGAATTAAGTATTGTTAAAGTGACATACTTAGGAATTTTTAAATTAAAGAATAAATATCCTCTTTATAATATCCCTATTTTAATGATCCAAATTTAAATATATTCTTTCCAAAATTTAAATTATTTAATTAATTAAAGTTTCATTTTTTTGATATTTTAAAAATGTTCAATGGGTTTGTACCCCTTAATTTTCCTAAGTTTCAATCATCCAAGAGAAAGTTAAAATCAAATATTTTACCCCCCCCCCACCATTTTGATTAAACCTAAAGTTTTAATTAAGGGTTAAAATTTTTAATTATCTTTATGCCCTTTTAAGCTTATTTATTTCATAACTCACTAAATTGAGCTCAAATGATCTTAAAATTTATATGTCACCTCACTCATATGTCAATCAAGACATTAGAGGAGAAAATGTGATTTTTCTGAATTTAATTTATTTATATAATTATTTTTTGTAGAAAATTTGGGTTTTCAAAGAAAATTCAACAACATGACCAAGGAAAGGTTTCTATCCTTAAGAAAATTATGGGATATTCCTAATGACTAGAGGACCACTTGGACTAATTTTGGTTATTTTTTAAATTATATTTTATTTATTAAAATTATTTTAAATTTTAGAGTATTAAATAATTATAAAATAAAATTATAGTTGAAAAATAGATTTTATATTTTTATTAAATCTATCTAACCTCAAGGAGTTTAGATAAATAAATTTTATAATTTTCTGATTTTTCGTTGATTTATTGGAATTATTTTAGTGAAAAGGGTTAAAAACTCATTTTTTAATATTAAAAAAATTACATTAAGCCTTTAAAATTTACTGTCTCACCCTAGGGACTTGGGAAAAATATTTGGTTTGTTCCTAAGTGATTAGGAATCAAAATGTGACATTTTTATGATTTTTAATATTTGTATGATTTTTATTATTTTTTAATTATTAAAATAATAAAATATTATGAAAAATCAACTTTTTTTAGAAAATTCCAATTTTAATTTTCCTAAACTCCCCGGATATCAGAAATGCCCCAAAACCATTTTTGTGAATTTTTTAAAGGTATTTTTCGAGTTATGAATTTTTAAAGTTCCATTTTGCTTATGAGGCTTAATTAATCCATTTGATAGGGTTAATCAAGTCCAATTGATTTCAAATTTTTATGTGAGGTCTTTCTGATCCTAAAAATCAGTGGAGAATTGTTTTTAAGTTAATTTGGTGTATGGTTATCCCTAATTAAATCAAATTCAATTTTAAGGGTTTAGGCCAATTAAGGTTATTATGTATGAATTAACTCAAAATATATTTTTCATAGGGTCCTCTGGTCCAAAGGAAGATCACCAAATTTTCCTAGACTTTATTTTACAACATGATAATTATTGGAATTAAAATACCTAAAACAATGATGTAAAATTAAAAATTCAATAACTTTTCACAGAGATGGCCTCTGATCTTGAAAAATTCAGGGAATGTTCCCAAGATCAGAGGCTTCAAAAGCCCTTTGGTCTCATGCCATGGTGAATTATCTATGCAAATGAAGAATCAAAATACTGAAAACAGTAAATAAATTATTAAAAATCAAATACTCATCCAAATAATTTGATTTCTTTTCCACATTATTCTCATCTGTTCACTGAGCAAGAGGGTATTTTTATTTTATTTTTGTGATTTTTCTATGCAAAGAAATGGATTTTTGAAGTTCTAGGCATTTAAATAATTCAAAAATACCCTATTTATCTACTTATCCACGCGGAGCCAGCGCAACATCGACAGCTCTGAAAGCCCACGCGGCACATTCCCATTCGACGCCGCCATTCGACTCAGGGATCCGGGGGCCCGCGGTTCATGCAACATTCCCTGGTCAGGTGCAATCTGAACCGTCCGCTCGATACACGCGCGATCCAACGGTTCCCGGTCATCTTCTACGACTGGTGTGCACCCGTGACCGTCCACACTAAAACCATAAGGTCTCACTCGATTCTTAATAGATTTTCGTGTTCTTATGCTCTATGGATTCGTATTGAAGAGATAAACACATCCATACTGTTTATAGGCAATGAAATTAACTTAAACAAAATGGAGAATCGCTGGAAGCTCGGGAGGAAGAGTGAGTTCATAACTTTGCTCAGAGAAGTGAAGCTTCGATCTAAGAGTTGTGTCACCTTTGATTGAGTCCAGGCAAGCTGCAGATGAAGTCCCTGGCTCTGGGAATTGTCTAGGTATGAAAGTGACCAAGGTCGATCACAAAGCTTGAAGGCTGGAAGCAATGGCTGGCCTGGTGAGGGGGCTTTTACTGGGGAACTTCTCTTCTTGGTCTGGTAAAGGTGTAGGACCAATCAATTTGGAGATTGGCTCACTGTGGTGGAGTGTCCTATTTTTTGGGTGGATTTTCAACTCGAAATTGAGCTCTGTTACTGGGGATTAGGGCAAAGGAACACTGGGGATCAACTGCTCTGTGTTAGGAGAAGGTCCTAGAGCAATTTTGGTAGTGTTTCCTTAAGGTCTGGTTGAACTCCTTATTTGGCCGAGAGGTGGTGGTGTTTAAATAGGCATGGCTGGAGGGCTTCTCAGGGGCAATTGGAGGCAGGGATCAGCTGCTCAGGGGAGGAGAAGAATAGCTATATTGTCCATTTGGTTTGAGACAAGTCAACAAGGGAGAATTAGAAAGTTTGGCTCACATGGAGCTTTCGGCCATGGCGTTTTCCGGTGACTGTCGTGGATGACTAGCCAGGCATTGGTCACCAACTTGACCAGTGAGGTCAACGCTGGGGTTTGGTGCAAGCAATTGGCTATTGCCATGTGTAAGGATGTTTGATTAAAATGGCATGGGGTAAGGGTCATTTTGGCTTGATTTTGGTCAACTCATGTATTTGGGTTTGGTGCACCCACCAAGGGACTGATTTGGGCTGAGGGAGGTCAGATGAGTCAGCTAGGAAAGGTTAGTGAAGTCACCATCCATGAATATTTGGATTAATCATGGATTAAGGTGAAGCATTAAAAGGGTTAAAACCTTTTTAAGGTGGTTTAAAAGAGGCTCCTCCTTTTGCAATTAATGGTATGATGGTGTGTAAAGTGATTCCCATGGCTTCATGTGCCTTGTGCATGGCTTCAAAGCTTGCTCATGGCTTGGGAATGGCTTGGCTTACTTGCATGAGAAAGGTATTTTGGGATTTTTGGTATTTAGGGGTGATTTTGCATGAGGCTTGATTTGGATTCATTTGATGATGGGATTGGAACTTAGGGAAAGACTTTGATTAAATGGATGGCAAATGAAAATGTCATATGGGCTTTAGGATAGATTTTGGGCTCTTTGAAATAGTTTTAGATGGGCTTTTCAAGTGATTTAGGGAAGTGGGCTTTTGGATTTTAGGATGGGCTTTTGGGTGAAAATATTGTGAAGGACCATGTCAAATAAATGTTACAATTGGTTTAGGGATGTCTCATGAATGGTTTGGAACCTATTTGGTGTGATTTGAAGTAGAATTAGGTTGAATTTGGGCTTTTTAGTTAAAGGGCCAAAGTGGGCCAAATTGGGCTAACTTGGGTTAAGTTTGGGCTAAAGTTGAATTTGATGTAAAATTAATGTTGATAAATGTTCATGGGAGTGTCACAAAGAGTTTTCAACTTTGGTTGGGCTCTAATTTTGGGATTTAGGCCCATTTGGGTTCGGTTTGGGCTTAGGTCAATTTAAGTGATTTTAGTTTTAGCTTAGGTTTGGGTGGAGTTTAGGTTCAAATTTTTGGCAAATAAATTTAGTGTTTTTGTTTATGGGTGTGTTAGGAAGGTTTTAGAAAAGATTTAGGGCCAATTGGAGTTGAATTGGATGGGTTTGAGCTAGGTTTAGGTCTTGGGCCAAAATTGGGCCTTAGGCTTCAAATTGAAATTGGGCTCAAATGTCGATCAAATTGGACTTGGATTTGATCTAAATTGATTTTGGGGATGTTGAATTGGAGTTTAGAATTGAATTGGACCAAAATTGAGGTCAATTGAAGTGGTTTGGTTTAACATTGGGTTCACTTGGGTTTAAAATGGGTCAAATTGAGGGTTTTGGTAAAATTGGGGTAGATTTGCAAAATTAGCCCATGGTGTAGTTGAACAAAATGAAACTGGGAATATTTGGGATTTTCTGGAGTTTTTTTAGGAATTTTCTGAATTTTTGGATTTTTTGGCTAAGAAGGGCATTTTGGGTATTTGGAGGGTATTGGGAGGTACTTTTGGAATTTTTCATATTTTTTAGCTATGGATGATCAATTTGAGTGGGGGGAAATGTTTAGGATTGATTTTGAGTAATTTTGGGTAATTTAGGTGATTTTGTAAATTTTGGGTAGTTCCAAGGGCTTTTGGTAGGTTTAGTAGGTGTACGGCCCCGAGGATCAAAAATTGAAATTTTGGAAAAATGAAGATTGATCAAATTTGAGTAAAATGGAATCACTTTGGTTGAGCCATGAAGCCATATTAATCCCATATGAGCAAGGAGAGGACTCATTTGAGGCATTCACTATGTTGTTCCTAACCCTTTTAGCTAGGGGCTTAGGGGTTAAGGACAATCCATGTGAATTACCTACAAGAGTCAGGAAGTCAAGTTGGGTGTGAATGGTTTTAGGATTGGAATGTGTGTGAGAGTGTAGTGTATGTGCAAGTCAACCCTCACCAGACCAGGCCACCCAGGGTAGTCCTAAGGCCAAAGAGTCCTATAGGGAACTCATCCTTTAAACCTCCACATTTGATTTCAACCCTCTAGGTGATTAGGGGTCTACAATCAAGCTTGTGGGGTTTGCAAGGACTTAAGAGGCATTTGAATTTGTAAGTGGTGGGTTCCATTTCTAGTCCTCTAAGATTAGTTAAAGGAAAAGCCTAAGGCTAGATCCTAAGTACTAAAGAGAGAAGCAAAAGACCTCATAAAAAATGAGGTCAACAAATGGACCCCCAATAGGTGTGGTGTGCTAACCAAGCACACCACGCATATTGTCATTGACCGAAGAGATCAACAAAACCAACACAGATGTCCAAGTGATAAACTTAGGACGAAGTATAAGAATTTCCACAGGGGAGTATCAGGTATATTTCCAAGACCGGAGATTCCTGAACTCTTGCTGGGGAATGGAAAAGGAGGTGAATTCTGAATCATAAGATCTGGGGGAATTTGATTTAGATTTCAGTTTACTTTTAAATTTCATGTTTCAATGTGTGAGTTTGGATTTCGATTTGAAGTTTAATTTAAAAACCGATTTAAAGAAATTTTGAACTTGAAATTTGGATTTGAAATGAGGATTGAAACCTAGGTTTCAACCTCGGGATTGCGAAGAGAACTGGAATTTAGGTACCAGCCTCAGAGTGAGAATTGGAGTTTAAGTATCAATTGAAAAGGATGAGAGTCAGAATTTAGGTATTGATCTCGAAATGAGAGTTAGAATTTAGGTACCGACCTCACAAAGGATGAGAATCAGAATTTAGGTACTGATATCGAGAGTGTGAGATTTGAAATTTAAGTATCAAACCTGAAAGAGAATTGAATTTTAAGTATCGATCTCGGAGGAGAGTCGGAATTTAGGTGCCGACCTCGAAGGAAGAGAACTGGAATTTAGGTACCAGTCTCAGAAATTTAGAATTAAAATTTAGGTATCAATTCGAAAGAGAATCAAAATTTTGGTATCGATCTCTAATGAGAGTCGGAATTTAGGTACCGACCTCGAAGGAAGAGAACTGGAATTTAGGTACCAGTCTCGGAATTTAGAATTGAAATTTAGGTATCAATTTGAAAGAGAATCAAAATTTAGGTATCGATCTCGAATGAGAGTCGGAATTTAGGTACCCACCTCGAAGGAAGAGAACTAGAATTTAGGTACCAGCCTCAGAATTTAGAATTGAAATTTAAGTATCAATTCGAAAGAAAATCAAAATTTAGGTATCGATCTCGAAAAGAGAGTCAAAATTTAGGTGCCGACCTCGAAGGAAGAGAACTGGAATTTAGGTACTGTCTCAAAAATTTAGAACTGAAATTTAGGTATCAATTCGCAAGAGAATCGAAATTTAGGTATTGATCAAGAATGAGAGTCGGAATTTAGGTACAAGGAAGAGAAATGGAATTTAGGTACCAGCCTCAAAATTTAGAATTGAAATTTAAGTATCAATTCGAAAGAGAATCGAAATCTAGGTATCGATCTCGAATGAGAGTCAGAATTTAGGCACCGACCTCGAAGGAAGAGAACTGGAATTTAGGTACCAGCCTCAGAATTTAGAGTTGAAATTTAGGTATCAATTCTAAAGAGAATCAAAATTTAGGTATCGATCTCGAATGAGAGTCGGAATTTAGGTACCGACCTCGAAGGAAGAGAACTGGAATTTAGGTACCAACCTCGGAATTTAGAATTGAATTTTAGGTATCAATTCGAAAGAGAATCGAAATTTAGGTATCTATCTCCAATGAGAGTCGGAATTTAGGTACCGACCTCTAAATGAGAACTGGAATTTAGGTACCAGTCTCGAAAGTTTGAAAGAGGACTAGAAGTTAGGCTCTATCCTCGAAGAGAACTGGAAGTTAGGCTCAAGTCTCGAAGATTTATCTGTATGAAGAGGGACCCAGTCTCATCCCATCAGAACCAAATTGAACAAAGTTCGTGGCTCTGCGTCAATAGAACTAGTCAATCCTCTAAGACACAGAAGAAAGAGAATTGAAAGGAGCTGGTAAATGTACCAAGCTGAAAAGTTGACTTAGCAATAAGTCGAGGAAAATATTCAAATTTCAAAAGAGTTTCAAACATTTTTCGATTGAGAGAGGAACTGAAAGATTCGAATCAGAGGATTCAGATTGGAATTCAATTTGGGATTTAGATTCATTTTGTTTGTCTTTTAACGATCCCATTTTTTTTATTTTTGTTATTTATTTAGTGTTCATGTGAATTTGAAATTCATTTTAATATTCAGATTTTTAGAAAAAATTCTCATTTATTTTCTTTACTTTTCTGTTCTTCGTTCAAAGTTCATTTAACTCTAATGGCGTTTCCCAGTCAATTTGCACAAAAAGAGATGAAGGTAAAATATGACGTAGTCATTTTCATTCCAATTTGCTGAAAGTACATCATACAACTTGATCTAGTCATGATGATGTTTTCCTCAGAAATTTTATGTCTCATACAATCCATGTAAATCCAAAACAGATTGTGTAAGATTCTTGTTGATCCATCCAAAAGCATCTGTCAAAAATCCATGTCTGAATAGTAAGAAACATGGGTAATAACATCACCTTCCAACCCACCCTTGGCAGGAGTGCCACATGGATGTGCTTTGGAGGTGTGTTATTTCCCATGTAACTCACAGCTCGTAGGGCCGGAGATTTTCCAATTCTGGATATGGCTGAAAGTGGTAAGGCTTTTTTCTGTCGTCCATTCTTCTAAAAGTAACTGAGATCCGCTCCACGAGCACTCCCGGAATGCAATGCTTCGCAATGTCTGCTCTGTTTCCTTTTAACACCAGGACGGAACCTACCAGTAGTGGTATCTCCTCCGGCCCTCGGAACTCACCGGGGCCTGCAATACGGAGGTCAGATCTGAACATGATGTTGCACTGGCTGAGGAATGACACTGTGTAGAAGGGTGTAACAAAGTCATGATGGTCTATATGCGGAGGTATGCAGTCGCCTTCCTTATAGATGATGATAATGCAGCTGTTGGGTATGCAATTTGCAGGTAGTACCCTCCATGCTATCATCCTTTTCACCATTCTCTTGATGACTCTTGGCATTGGATCCACCTCACTGCGACGGAGTATCCATGGTGGATTTCGTTTTCTGTCTATGGCAAAATTCTAGGAACATCCGCATTGGATTGTAACTATTCCCTTCCCTGGCATCCATCTTCGGGGTTCTGAATATGTCTTTTCTCTCAAGCGGCCAGCTCGATCCATTTTCTGCAATTCAAGGATGCAATCGACAATTTGTTGTTGCTCATAATCTGAGAAAACATCTGTATGTAGTTCGAGGCCTTCCAAGATGTTGACCCTCTTGTTTCCAATTCTTTCAAAGTACTCAAAGGTTTTCTTCTCAACTAATTGCATTTTCTCTAGCTCATATTCTGGGATTATCTGAAGTCCTTGGTGTCTAGTAACATACTGCAGGATGTATGGCTCAACCCCAACACGTTCTTCAACATATCTTGGCTCCTCAGGGATAGTCTCCGTAGGGACATCCTCCGGGGTTGCTTTCACAATAAGACTCTTCGAATCTGGTACATATGCTCGGCGTCGAGGTACTGACTCTATTTCTGCTTGCCTTGGAGTCTCTTTTATCTGTTCCGACCTTCTTGGAATTGACTTTCTTATTTCTGGTTCCTGACGAACCGTTCTCCTTGGAGCATTTGCACTAACAGTATCCACTGTCTGTTCATGTTGATCTTCTACTAACTTGGTCAATATTTTGCGAATGCGACGATTCTTATTTCTTCACTGGGTAGCAGTGAGAGTAGCTCTCCTTACTCCTTGAATTTCTGCGGGTGCGGCGCTAACAAGCCTAACCTCTGTTGTGGCAACCATGAACTTAACTTTCCTATCTTCTACGGTTGCACGCGTGGCGTTTGCTTTTCTTTTCTTGTTGCTGGATTGGTGGCTCGGGCCACCCATTTTCATCACTGTCTGGCTGTGAAGTTCTTCTCGATCAACTGGGATCCAATCATTTTCTTCGTATCGTAAGTCGGCTGGTGTGAAGTCTGAGTCAATCTCTATCACTGCTCCATCCCTCACCCTCTTTTCATCAAGTACTAGACTCACGCCATTTCTAAAGTTTAGAACCAACTTCCTGTTCGACATTTCACTGCGAAAAAACAAGGAAATGATCAGGGGCTGTACTAAGAACAAGAACAATAAGAAAAACACTTAAAAATTCTTATTCACTTTTTTTTTAAATTTAAAGGGAGTAGGAAGAGATGAGGAAATATCAGGAATGAATGGATTTAAGAGGAAAAATAGACATTTTATTATTATGATTTCCCATGTTTTCTTTTTTAATATTTTCATTGATGAGAGATTTTTTATCATCCATTTTATTTTGTTTTGGGTTCGGACCCAGTCACAAAGTGATTACTCCACCCATGTTTCTAGGGATAAGATTCTACTTTAGAGGACATCCTTCGAAACATCAGGTTGTGTAATACTTCTTTAAATACCGTCCATTGATTGGATGCATGTGTCGTTCTCCACGGCAATTAACAAGCTGGTAGGAACCTCCTGAGTAAACTGTCTCGACCTCGAACGGCCCTTCCCATGTTGGTTCAAATTTACCACCTATCTTGCGATGTGCAAGAATAGGTCTTATGAGAACAAGAACTAAGTCACCGACTTTGAATGTCCTTGGGCGGACCAGTTTATCATGGGCCCGGATCATCTTAGCTTGGTACAGTTCTAAATTTTGTTGTGCCGAAAGTCTTTTCCCGTCCAAGCTTTCCAATTCTTCAGTCGTAGTCTGGCATTTTCTTTTGTAGTGATCTTTTTTGCAACTGCATTTCGGAGTGACGGAAGCTGAACTTCCAGGGGCAAGACGACCTCGGACCCGTATACTAAAGCGTAAGGCTTAGACTGAGTAGGAGTCCTAAAAGTCGTCCTGTAGGCCCATAAGGCTTCTAACAACTTCTCGTGCCAATTTCTCTTGTTGTCGTCCAAAGTTTTCTTTTGAATTTGAACGAGAGTTTTATTAAAAGCCTCGGCGAAGCTGTTTGCTCTTGTGTAGTAGATTGTTGAGTATCGCCAATCGATCTCGTGTCTTCTGAAAAAATTGTTAATCTTTGTACTTTTGAATGCAAACCCATTATCTGAAATGATTCTGCGTTGTACCCCAAAATGGTAGATGACTTAGCTCTTGAAAAATTGTAACACGTGGTGTGCCTTCACTTCTCTGAGTGGTATAGCTTCTGCCCATTTAGAAAAGTAGTCTGTAGCTGCTAGAATGAAGCGATGTCCTCTTGAAGAAGGTGGTTCTATCAGACCCACAATATCTGTGCCCCAACACTCAAATGGCCACGATGCGATTGTCGAATGTAGCACATTTGAAGGTTGGTGTAGAACCACTCCGTGCACTTGGCACTGGTGACAACTTTTTGCAACTTTAATACAGTCGGTCATCAATGAGGGCCAGTGGTACCCTTGTCTTTTAATGTTCATTTTTATTTTCGGACCCGACTGATGAGCACCACAAAGTCCTGAATGTACTTCTTTAATGATTTCACGGGCCTCGGACCCGCGCAGGCATCTTAGCCACATCTGATCAAAAGACCTTATGTATAATATATTATTTATTAATGCGTAAGACAGAGTTGTTTTCTTGATTTGATGGGCTAATGCCTTATCGTCTGGTATGTTTCCTGTTTGCAAGTAGTCTATTTGTGGCTGCCGCCAATCTTCTGTATTTTTTGTCACTGCTGCAATTGTTTCTTCTGCTTTTTCTGTTGATTTATGTATTATATCCATGTCGAGCTGTGATAGGACCTGTCGTTCTTGAACTGACACTTCAACTGACTCATCCTACAAGTAAGCAAATTCCTTTGCAAGGCGGGCTAGCGCATCAGCGAGAGTATTTTCTTTTCTAGGAATCTTGTAGATTGTTACGTTTGGAATCTGTTCCAATAATTTCATGGTGTACTGAAAATACTGCTCGAGTCTTGGATTTAAAATTCTGTATTGTCCGGCGACCTGTTGAATGATCAACTGAGAATCTCCGTAGATGTTGATGTCTGTTATTCCCATCTGAATGGTTTATTCTAATCCAGTTATAAGGGCTTCATATTCTGCCTCATTGTTTGTACACGGTTTTGTTAAGTGGTAGGAGTATTTTAACATCCCCCGCTCCGGTGTTATAAAGATCAGTCTGATTCCTGCCTTACCGGGCACTATCGTTTGCAATTCTTTATTCTTCTGTGCTGAGGACGCACCGCCGAAGTATAGTTCCTAACGTTGGTCATCAGGGTCTTCTAGGCTCATTATCTGCTCATCAGGCAAATCGTCGTCGAGGGCAAATCTGCCTGTAAAGGGTGTGATGTAAGGAAGTCACCTAGGACTTGTCCCTTTACGGCGCAAAGAGGAATGAAAGTTATGTCGAATTGCAATAGTATCATTGACCACCTGGCAAGTCTGCCAGAAAGCGTCGGTGATTAACTCTCGAAATAAGGTTGACTTTATGAGAAAGCATGTAATGCCTGAGCTTTTGAGCAGCGAAGATCAGTGCCAAACAATGTTCCTCAATCGGAGGATACTTTACTTCCGTCGGAATTAGACGATGGCTTAGGTAGTAGAGAGCATTTTCTTTTCCCTCATCATTGACCTGGGCTAGCAGGGCTCCAAGGGAGTCGTCTCAGAGCCGCGGTATAAAGTATCAACGGTCTACCCCGAGGATCGGGGTCGCTAAGACAGGAGGTGTCATTAAATATTGTTTAACGTCCTTGAAAGCCCGCTGGCATTTCTCATCCCAAATGAATTTGGCGTCCTTTTTAACTAATGCCGAGAAGGGCTGACACCTACCTGACAAGTTCGAGATAAAGCGTCGAAGATATGCCAACTTCCCTTGAAAGGATCATAGTTGTTTCAAAGTTCTGGGACGAGGCATTTCTAAAATAACTTTAATCTTCTCTGGATCGATTTCAATCCCGCGATGTCGGACAACAAATCCTAAGAATTTCCCTGAGGTGACACCGAAAGCGCATTTCAAGGGATTCATCTTAAAGTTAAATTGTCTTAGTCGCTCGAAAACAATTCTCAAATCATACAGGTGATTTTCTTTCAGTTTTCTTTTGATAACCACATCATTCACATAACACTCAACTTGGTTGTGAATGAGATCATCAAAAATCTTCGTCATCGCTCTTTGGTATGTTGCTCCTACGTTCTTTAGTCCGAATGGCATTACTGTGTAGCAATACACTCTGATCGGCGTTCTGAATGCCGTAAGCTTTTTGTCTTCTGGTGCCATCTTTATCTGGTTGTATCCTGATGATCCATCCATGAAAGAGAAGATTTCATGTGTTGAAGCAATGTTGATCATTAGTTTTGGGATTGGTAGTGGAAATTCATCTGTTGGACATGCTTTATTCAAATCTCTGATGTCTACGCAGATTCTCGATCCGACCATTTTTCTTCTCGATCGGCACCACATTGGCTAACCAAGTTGGGTATTGTTCTTCACGGACAAATTTAGCGTCTATTAGCTTCTTAACTTTGGCTATTACTTGTTGCTCAATTTCTAGACACATTCTTCTGGGAGATTGTCTGACTGGAACGGAAGTAGGTTCTACACCTAGTTTGTGGATTGCGACTTCTGGAGCTAATCCCGGCATTTTGTCATAACTCCAAGCAAAACAGTCCTTGAATTCCATTAATAGCTTGATTATGTTTTCGGAGTCTTCTTTGTTGAGTAAGGAGCTAACAAAGGTAGGCCTAGGTTCTTCGCTAGTACCTAAAATAACTTCCATTAACTCGTCTATTGTAGATTTGATTTCTTCTTCAAATTCTGGCGGAGCGTTGCCAATTGGTAGATCTTCAAGATCTTATGAGGCTTCCAAGCAGTCTTTATTAAGTTTGTAAGTGACAACCAAGCAAAATCCCATATCATCAACTGATCCTACTGTGCTGAATCCGAGACCATGTTTTGAATTGGGAGGCCGACCGACATTATTCCATAATTTTTCAAAGTATTGTGATCAGCCTTTTGTCCATTGTCGAGGTAAGACACCACGTTGAATTAAATTTTGAACACAGGGAGAGTATCACTCAAAAGATAATTCCATTAACTCAGATGAAGTAACATCTTCAAATTGTACATCTTTTTTAGTATTGGAAGAAGAAGCACCACTGTAAAACTTAATTGGTTTAGCACCACCACCATGTACTTCCTTGACCACCATACCCTCGATCTTATTAGAATGGATTGGGGTCAGGGTCATAGTATGTACATAATGGTTAATCTTCTCGTACATTGATTCGTATTCTTCATTCCTTTCATCTTCGAGAGAGATCTTGAACTGTGGTTTCTTCTGATTTATTGTCGCTGCTTTTTTCTTAATTTCTTCTTCTTCTTTAGAACTGTTCTCTCAATCATCATTGTCGACATATTTTTAGGATGCTGTGTTGTATTTTTGAAAAGGAGGACGCCTACAGAAATTGTCGGCGAATTTTAAATTTTAAATTTAATTTAAATATATATATAATTTAGAAAGTAGTATTTGATTTTGAAAATAATTATAAATTTGAAAATTTTAAGATATGAAATCAAACCGATCTAACATCCCAAATAGTTTATATAAACGAGCACCACATCACAAACCGTGTATCTACCCCGAAGAATAAACACACTACTTGATGATAGGGCTCGATTAAATAAATTAAAAGATTTGTGACATCCATTTGGCCTGCGAACCAATTTTATAAGCCGACAAGTTCCCCTGCTTACTATAAAGGAATTAAGCAGGGTTTATATTACCTGGATTCTTAAAATTCCCTATAAGGGCAAGCCCTTATAGTTAATTACATCTTAAGTGATGGGAATCACCTAAGAAAACTCTCGATAATAATCGCAATTCGCTCTCAAGAATTTCAAAGTTTAAGTTTTCAAAGGATTGAATTTTGGAATTTCAATAGGGAATGGATCAAATTTGGAACATTTTGTTTTGGGAATTCAAGGGAAGAAAAGTAGGAGAATTTACAGATTCGAAGCAAACTTCAGTAATTTCCCGATTATCCTATTGTTTGGCTTGGATTTAGGAAAGTCCTAATGTTTATTTAATGTTTTGATCTTGCCAATTTTAATTAATTAGGACTTATATTCGTATGACATGATCATACAAATAGCACTTGAAGATGTGAGGGTTTATGTCGTATCGACGACTACCTCGGAAATCCTAAGACCGGTTAGGGCTTAATTTGCAATGCAAATGCCTAACAAAAGGTTGAGGATTTATGTTGCACTAGTGCAACCGCCTCGAAGTCCTATGGCTTAGTTATTTAATTCTAAGAAAGTTTTCGTCGAAGTAGACTCGGGTTTCATTGATGACGATGGCCGTGCCTGCCCACCATGCTCCGAGCTCCTTGTTGTTGCAGAGGTTTAGTTTTAGAAGTCATAAATCGGGAGATGAGAAAAGTGTTTTGGTTTAGAGAAATTCTTAATTCCCAAGTGTTTTTTATGTTTTAATTAAAACAAATCTTAAATTTGATTATAACAACACGGCTAAGATCCCACGGTTCCATCCTTCCGCATCGTTATTTTTATCGGATTCACTTAGTCCGGATGAATTTGCTAAACTCAACTAAATGAGTTCCACACTTTCATTTAGAACGTGGAAATCCCGTTAAGCAACACGTAGGTTACATCATCCGAGGTATTCCCGATCATCCAACAAGATGTTTTAATTTAGTTGTAATTGCAGTTTTGTGTTCTATTTGTGATTAAATTTTGAGTTGTTTTATATTTTGAGATGTTGTGGCGGTGAATTTTATCTTGTAATGACTTTTAAATTTAGTTTTGGTTTCTGTTTTAGGGACTATCCTAAAAGTGTGGGTTTTCATGCAACAGTTGTTTATCATGCAAGAAAAGTAAGTGCGATGCGATTAAGTAAATTGCAATAAAGTAAATTACAACAAAATAAAAGCGTACCTGGAAGGTCTTCCCGTCATCCCAAGCTGCACTTAAACACAATTTAGAATATTTAAGCATTTAGAACAAATTCCTAGGTAAAACTAAGGGAAGGGTTATGGTTTTCTACCAAGTTCCTAATCCTATGGCTAGTCATCTCCTATGACGTCTGTGTTCTTGTGTTTTGGTTTGAGGACGATTTTCTTCATCAAAGAACAATTAAGTTCAGTTGTTCTTATAAACATCCTATCATAATGAGAAAGTGTTTCAGAAGAATCTCAAACATCTTTTCAATATTGCTAGGATTGTTTTAAGTCCAAATGAATTTAATCATATAAATGAATCAATCGTCCGAGAATTCAAGTTTTGTTGTTATCTTACACAGTGAACTAGGACATTTGAATATCCTATGAGGGAAGTAACATTTAACTTAACGTTCTGTTTAGGAGTTATGACAACAAAAGCTTTCAAGGGCAAAATGATGTTCAAATGGTTTATGATTTAATTTCGGTTAGTGGGTTTAAATTTGGAATAGTGTTCAAGTTGTTTTATTTTTGAATTTCTTTATGTCTTAGGTGATGTTATTTTTAATTCAATTTAGTTTAACTTTAATTTAATTTAATTTTGTTTAGTTTTAATTTTAATTTAATTTAATTTAATTTTAATTTTTAACTTGATTCTATTATTTAACTTAATTTAATTTAATTTAATTTAATTTGATATGATTTGATTTAATTTAATTTAATTTAATTTAATTTAATTTAATTTAATTTAATTTAATTTACTTTAATTTATATTTTAATTTAATTTTATTTAATTTTAATTTAATTTAATTTAATTTAAACTTTAATTTAATTTTATTTTTAATTTTAATTTAATATTTTATTTATTTATTTTTTTAAAGATGATTTAATTTTTAATTAATTATTAAAGTATTAATTTAATTGAAATTTTAAAAGGATTTAATTTAAATAATTTAACTTTAATTTAATTTAATGATTTAGTCTTTTAGCATTTTAAATCTTGAATTTGGATTATCATTTTAATTAGGAATTAAATATTATTGAGATGATTAATTTAGGAATTTTTAAATTAAAGAACAAATCTCTTCCTAATAATATCCCTATTTTAATAATTCCAATTTTATTATTCTTCCAAATTTAATCAATTATTTAATTAAGGTTTATTTTAATTATTTTTAAATTGTTTAATAGGTTTCTACCCTTATTATTCAAATTTCAATCATCCAAATCAGGTTAAGATCAAATGTTTTACTTTTTCATTTTATTAAGCTTAAAGTTTTAATTAAGGGTTAAAATTTTAATTACCATTTTGCCCTTCAAGCTTAATAATTTCATAACTCACTAAATTGAGCTTAAATGAACTTGAAATTTTTTATGTGACTTCACTCATATGTACCTAAAGGCATGAGAGGAGAAAATGTGATTTTTTTGTATTTAATTTATTTATGTAATTATTTTTTGGTGGAAAATAGGGATTTCCAAGGAAAATTTAATAATATGACCAAGGGAAAGTTTCTGTCCTCAAGAAAATTATGGGACATTTCTAATGACCAGAGGATCACTTGGACCAATTTTGGTGATTTTTTGAATTATATTCTTTTTATTATAATTATTTTGAGTTTTGGAGTATTAATTAATTTAAAAATAAAATAGAGGTTGAAAAATGAATTTTATATTTTTCAAAAATCTCTCTGATATTAAGGAAATCAGAGAAACAATTTTTATAATTTTTTAATTTCTCTTTGATTTATTAGAATTATTTTAGTGGAAATACTAAAAATATAGATTTTTTTAATTTTAAAATTACCTTAGGGCTTTAAAATTTAATATCTCATTATAGAGACTTAAGAAAAATATGGGGTTTGTTCCTAAGTGATTAAAATTCAAAATCTGACATTTTGGTGAATTTTATTATTTTTGTGATTTTTATTATTTTTTAATTATTAAAATATTAAAATAATGTAAGAAAATCAACTTTTTTGAAAAATTGCAATTTTATTTTTCTTAAATTCCCCTAATATCAAAGAGGCTCCAAAACCAATTTGGTGAATTTTTGAAAAGTATTTTGAAAGTTATGAATTTTTAAAGTTTAAATTAGCTAAATGGTTTAATCAACCCATTTGGTGGGGCTAACCAAGCCCAATTGGCTTCAAATTTTTATGGTGGGTTCCACTGATCCTAAAGGTCAGTGTAGAATTGATTTCAAGCCAATTTGATGTACGATTAGCTCTAATTAATTAAGGACCTATTTTGGGTGTTTAAGTCATTTAGGGTTATTCCAAGTGGATTAATTCAAAACCTATTTTTCCTAGGTTCCTCTGATTATAATAAACATCACCAAATTTTTCTATAATTTATTTCATAATATGATAATTATTGGAATTAAAATACTCAAACTAGCAACCTAGAGTTGAAAAATCAATAACTCTTCATAGGGATGGCCTTTGACTTTGGAAAATTCAGGGAATGTTCCCAAATTCAGAGGCTTCAAAAGCCCTATGGTCTCATGCCATGGTGAATTGTATACATGCATGGAGAATTAAAAATGTGCAGAGAGTAAATAAATTAATAAAAATCAAATACTCAATGAAATTAAATGATTTCTTTTCCACATTATTCTCTTCTGTTCACTGTGCAAGAGGGTATTTTTGTTTTATTTTTCTGATTTTTCTACACAAAGTTATGCATTTTTCATGTTTTGGTAATTAAATAAATAGGAAAATAGCCTAATTTTCTACTTATCCACGCGGCGCCACGCCATCCTCGGCAGCTCCGAAAGGCCACGCGGCGCACTCCCATTCGACGCCACCTTCTGACTCAGCGTCACGCGGCCCGCAGTTCACGAATCATCTCCTGGTCCGACGTCATCTGAGCTGTCCGTCCACGTGTGTATTGAATGAACGACATCCGTTCATCATCCCCAAGCTTCCTAGCCTGAGAACCGTCCGTCTTCTAGGCCAAGATCTCACTCGATACTTGACCAAATTAAATGTTCTTATGCTCTATGGATTCGTCTCGAGAAGACGAACACATCCATATGGTTTATATGGCATGAAATTGACTTAATAAAAATGGAGAATGTTCAGAAGCTCGGGAAGAGGAGTGAGGCCATACCTTTGCTCAGAGAAGTGTGGCTTCGATCTGAGGGTTGTGTCACCTTCGATTGCGTCCCATCAAGCTCCAGATGAAGTCTCCTAGTCTGGTTAATTGTCTAGGTAGGATTTCGACCACAGCCGATTACAAAGCTTGGAGTCTGGAACAGATGGGTGGCCTCGGAGAGGGGCTTTTGCCGGTGGACTTCTTCCCTCGGCTCGGTGAAGGTATAGGATCAATCAATTTAGGGATTGGTCCACTGCGAAGAAGTGTCCTGGTTTTGTGCTGAAATTTGAACTCAAAATTGAGCTCAGCTAGAGAGAATTGGGGCTGGAATCCAGTGGGGATCAAGTGCTCTATGTGTAGAGAGTGTTTTGGAATGATTTTGGCAGAGTTTCCTTAAGGTTGGTTCAGCACCTCTTCCATGGCCGAGAGAAGTGGGGTTTAAATAGAGCTGGCTGGAGGCTCTCCCAGGGGGAGTTAGGGCTTGGGATCAACTGCTCTGGTGAGGAGAAGAACAGCCATGGTGGCCATTGGGCATGAGGTAACTCAGCAGGTGGGAATTCCAAACTTTGGCTCCTCCCAAGGTCTCGGCCATGGTGTTTTCCGACGACCCAGGCGGCTGGTCGGCAGGCATGGGTCACCCTCAGGTCCAGGTGGGTCAGGGTTGGAGGTTTGTGCAGTCAATTGGGCTTGGACATGTGTAAAGTGCTTGGATTAAAATGGTATGGGGGAGAGACCACTTTGGCTTGATTTGGGTCAACCCATCCTTTTGGGGTTGTGTGCACCACCCAAGGCCCGGTTTCTGGGCCGAAAAGAGTCACTTGGGCCGCCTACTATGGAGTGGTGAAGTCTCCATCCATGGTGAGGTGGCTAAGCATGGTTTAGTGTGTGACATGCTTATGTTTAAAAAGGCTTAATGAAGGATTAGGAAAGGGGCCCTCCTTTTGCCATTAATGGCTTGGTCACATGTCAAACCTTCCATGGCTTCATGTGGCTTGTCCATGGCTTCGCATGTGGCTTCATTTGGCTCATCCTTGACTTAGGAAAAGTGGATCCATTTATATGAAAAAGGAATTTGGAGATTTTAGCAATTTAGTGAAAAATTTAGATGGTGCTTGATTTAGGTTGATTTGATGATTGATTTGGGACTTAGGAATTGATTCTAATTAAAGGGATGATGAGAAGGAATTGTCAAGTGGGCTTTGGGCTTTTGGATTTCACTTTGGATGGGCTTTCAAGATGGCTTAGAGAGTGGGCTTTTAAATTTCAAAACAAATTTTAGGATGACAATTTTTCAAAGGATTGGATCCAATAAGTGTTGAATTTAATTTAGGAAGGTTTCGTGAATGATTTTGAATAAATTTGAAGTGGTTTGGGCTTGAATTGGGTTGGATTTGGACCTCTTTGGTAAATGGGCCAATGTAGGTCAAATTGGGCTAACTTGGGCCAATGTTGGGCTAGGGTTGAAATTGATGTAAAATAAATATTGGGAAATGATTATGAGAGTGTTTCAAAGAGGTTTTGGCTTTGGTTGGGTTTTGATTTTGGGGTTTGGGCTTATTTGGGTTAGGTTTGGGTTTAGGTCAAAATTGGGCCTTTTAGCTTTAGGTTGAATTTGAGTGGGGTTTGAGTCTAACTTTTTGGTAAATCATGTTAGTTTTTTTCTTGTGGGGATGTTAAGGAAGGTTTAGAAAAGATTTGGGGTTAATTGGAGTCGAATCGAGTGAGCTTGAGTTAGGTTCGGGTCATGAGTCCAAATCGGGCTTTAAGGCCAAAAGTGAAATTGGATTCAAATGTCAATCAAATTGGACTTGGATCTGGTCTAGATTGGAGTTGGGAATGTTAAATTGAAGTTTAGAATTGAATTGGACCAGAATTTGGGTCAATTGGGTAGGTTTGATTGGACATTATGTTCATTTTGGGTTAAAATGGGTCAAATTGGGGGTTTTGACAAACGTAGGGTAAATTGACAAGATTGGCCCATGGTGTAGTTGAAAAAAATGAAATTGGGAATATTTGGGATTTTCTGGAATTTTTTGGGAATTTTTTGAATTTTTGGATTTTTTGGTCAAGAGGGGTATTTTGGGTATTTGGAGGGTATTGGGAGGTATTTTTGGTATTTTTGGCTATGGATGATCAACTTGATTGGTGAGGAAATGTTTAAGGTTAATTTTGGGGAATTTTGGGTGATTTGGAAATTTTAAAAAATTTGGGTAAATTTCAAGGGCTTTGTAGCGAGGCGAAGTGTCGGGTTCCTGGGGTCAAAAATCGAAAATTTGGGAAATTGAAGATTGGGTGAATGTAAGTGGAATGAAATCATTTTGGTTGAGCCATGAAGCCATATCCAGCCCACATGAGCCATGAAGGGACTCGTTTGAGGCATCCACTATGTTGTTCCTAACCCTCTTAGCCAAGGGCTTAGGGGTTAAGGACCATCCTTGTGAATCTCCTTCATGAGTCAGGAGGTCAAGTTGGGTATGGGTGTATTTTTAGGAGGTGTGTGAAAGTGTAGTGTATAAGTGTAGTGTGTGTGTAGGTCAGCCCTCACCGTACCAGAGCCACCTGTGGCGGTCCTAAGGCCAAAGAGTCCTATAGGACTCATCCTTTAAACTTCTACATTTGATTTCAACCCTCTAGGTGATTAGGGGTCTACAGTCAAGTTTGTGGAGTTTGAAGGGAGTTAAGAAGTGGTTTGAATCTCTAAGTGGTGGGTCCCAATACTAATCCTCTAAGATAGTCAAAGGAAAAGCCTAAGGCTAGATCCTAAGCACTAAAAAAAGAAGAGAAGACCTCATCAAAAATGAGGTCAACAAATGGACCCCCAATAGGTGTGGTGAGCTGACGGAGCACACCGCACGTATTGGTGTTGACCGAAGTGATCAACAAAACCAACACAGATGTCCAAGTGACATACTTAGGACGAAGTTGAAGAATTTCCGCTGGGGAGTGTCAAGTATATCTTTGAGATTGGAGATTCCTGAACTCTCGCTGGGGAAAGGGAAAGGAGGTGAATCACAAATCACATGACCTAGGGGAATTTCGATTTAGATTTTATTTTGTTTCAATTTAAGTTTTGATGTGTGAGCTCAGATTTTAGTTTGGAGTTTTAATTTAGATTGAAGTTTTGTCAAAATTAATTTGAAGGGATTTGAACTTGAAATGAAAATTGGAATTTTGTGGTCTTAGATGTAACATCTTCAACCTCAAAAGAAAATTGAATTGATTAGATTGAATCATTACAATGAGGAGAGATTTCAGAGCAATGTGGTATTGGATGTAAAATCCTTAACCTCAAGAGTTTGATTTTGATGTATTTCATCGCAATAGTGAAAGAATCCTAAAGCAATGCAGTCTCGGATGTAAAATCTTCGATCCCAAGAATTTGATTTTGATGTATTTCATTGCAATAGGGAAAGGATCCTAAATCAATGCAGTCTCGGATGTAAAATCCTCAACCCCAAGAGTTTGATTTTGATGTATTTCATTGCGATAGGGATAGAATCCTAAAGCAATGCTGTCTCGGATGTAAAATTCTCAACCCCAAGAATTTGAATTTGATGTATTTCAATGCGATAGGGAGAGAATCCTAAAGCAATGCAGTCTCGGATGTAAAACCCTCAACCACAAGAATTTGATTTTGATGTATTTCATTGCGATAGGGAAAGAATCCTAAAGCAATGCAGTCTCGGATGTAAAATCCTCAACCCCAAAAGTTTGATTTTGATGTATTTCTTTGCGATAGGGAAGGAATCCTAAAGCAATGCAGTCTCAGATGTAAAATCCTCAACCCCAAGAATTTGATTTTGATGTATTTCATTGCGATAGGGAAGAATCCTAAAGCAATGCAGTCTCGGATGTAAAATCCTCAACCCCAAAAGTTTGATTTTGATGTGTTTCATTGCGATAGGGAAAGAATCCTAAAGCAATGCAGTCTCGAATGTAAAATCCTCAACCCCAAAAGTTGGATTTTGATGTATTTCATTGCGATAGGGAAAGAATCCTAAAGCAATTCAGTCTCAGATGTAAAATCCTCAACCCTAAGAGTTTGATTTTGATGTATTTCATTGCGATAGGGAAAGAATCATAAAGCAATGTAGTCTTGGATGTAAAATCCTCAACCCCTAGAGTTTGATTTTGATGTATTTCATTGCGATAGGGATAAAATCCTAAAGCAATGCAGTCTCGGATGTAAAATCCTCAACCCCAAGTGTTTGATTTTGATGTATTTCATTGCGATAGGGAAAGAATCCTAAAGCAATGCTGTCTCGGATTTAAAATCCTCAACCTCAAGAGTTTTATTTTGATGGTAATTGATTTTGCAAAGATTTGCGTTATGGAATTTTGGTGTTTCGAGAATTTCATGAAAGTTGTAAAAGATTTTTTTTTGTGGAAAGAAACAAATTAGGAGGGAATATGTAGATGCTACATATCCCATTCAAAAGAGTTGATTGAAAGTTGCTGGTTTGGATTGGATACAATTCCTCGCCACCAGATTCGAATCGAAAACCTCGTGGTTCCATGTCAATGGAATCGACCGCTTCCATCCCAGACAAAGGAGAGAGTAGAACGGATTGGATTTGAGATTTTGAAGGTTGAGTTTGAATTTGATTGAGATTTGATTTGGAATCTGGAAAGTTGAATTTGAATTTTATTGAGATTTGATTTGAGATCTGGAAGGTTGAATTTAAAATTTGATTTACAATTTGTGCTCATTTTGTTTGTCCTTTAACGATTCAAATTTATTTTATCGTTCATTTAACGTTCGTGCGAATTTGGAGTTCATCATTATTTTTTTTTAGATTTTTAAGGAAAGTTTTTCTTTTATTCTTTTTTTGTTTCTTTTCTGTTCTTTGTTCGAAGTTTATTTAACTTTAATGGCGTTTCCCAGTCAACTTGCACAAAAGAGGTGAAGGCCAAAAATGTGACATGGTCACTTTTGATTCCAATCATGTTGAAGATACATCATACAACTCGATCTGGAATATATCCCATACAATCCATATAGACTCAAAACGGACTATGTATGATCTTTGCTGATCCATCCAAAAAGGTATCTGTCAAAAATCCATGTCTGAATAGTGAGGTACACGGTCAATAACATCACCTTCCAAGCCATCCTTGGCAAGGATGCCATATGAATGTACGTTGGAGGCGTGATATTTTCCATGTAACTCACAGCTCGTAAGGCCGGAGGCTCTCTAGCTCCGGTCCGGTCGGAAGTGGTAAAGTGCTTTCCGTCATCCATCCTTCTGAAAGTAACTCGAGATCCGCTTCATCGGTACACCCGAGTATGCAATGTTTAGCAACATCCGCTCCGTTGCCCTTCGGCATCATGACGGAACCTACCGGTAATGGTATCTTTATCGGCCCTCGGAACTCACTTGGGCCTCGCTATTCGGAGGTCGGATCCGAACATGATATTACATTCGTTCGTAAAAGAAACCGTGCGTAAAGGTCCGACAAAGTCGTGGTGTTCTATGTGCGGGGGTATGCGATCACCCTTCTTGTAAATGTTAATGATGCAACTCGTTGGGTATGCAATCCGCCGGCGTACCCTCCATGCTATCATTCTTTTTACCATCCTTTTGATGACTAATGGCATTGGATCCACTCGGCCATGACGGAGTATCCCCGGTGGGTTTCCCTTCCTGTCTTCTGTAAAGTTGTAGCAGCATCCACATTGTATTGTAATTCTCCCTTTCCCTGGCATCCATCTCCGGGGTTCCGAGTAAGTGTTCTCTTAGGCGGCCCGCTCGGCCCATTCTTTTCAAATCCCGGATGCAGTCCACGATTTGTTGTTGTTCGTATTCTGAGAACACGTCTGTATGTAGTTCGAGGCCTTCTAGTATATTGATCCTCCTGCCTTTGATTCTCTCGAAGTATTCAAAAGTTTTCTTCTCGACATTCTGCATTCTTTCTAGCTCGTATTCTGGAATAATCTACAAATGGCGAGGCCTGGTGACGTACTGTGGGATATACGACTCAATCCCTTCACGTTCTTCTGCATACCTCGGCTCCTCAGGGATGGTCTCCGTCGGGACATCCTCCGGGGTCGCTTCTGCAACAAGGTTATGCATTACTGGTGGCTTTATCTGGTGGTGTGGTAGCCTTCCTTCTTCTAATCTCCTCGAGATTTCCCTGGTTTCTTCTGTCATCCTGGGAGCTGGCTTCCTTTCTTCAGGTTCCTAGCGAACCGGCATCCTCGAAGTATATGCACTCGGCGTAGCAACTGCCTCGTCGCGCCGGTCCACTGCTAGTTTAGTTAACATCTTGCGGATACGGCGATTTTTATTTCTTCGCCGAGTTCGTCGTGAGAGTAGCTCTTCGTACTTCCCGACTTCGCGGGCGCGGTGCGGACAAGCTCTGTCTTCCGCCGTAGCGACTGACGTACTTGATTCTCTTGTCTTCTTCACTCGTTTGTTTTCCTTTTCTTGTCTGTCGGATTGGTGGCTTGGGCCACCCACTTTCATTATCGTCCGATCGGGCAGCTTCCTCTCGGTCAACTGGGACCCAGTCACTTTCGTCGTATTGCAAGCCTGCTGGTGCGAAGTCTGAGTCAATCTCTATTATCACTCCATCTTTAACCCTCTTTTCGTCGAGTGCAAGGCTTACGCCATTTCTAAAGTTCAGGACCAACCGCCCGTTCGACATTTCCCTGCGAAAAGACAAGGAAAAGGATCAGGGGCTGTACTAAGAACAAGAACATTAAGAATTCATTCCTTCGAAACATCAGGTAGCGTAATACTTTTTCAAGTATCGTCCATTGATCGAAAGCATATGTTGTTCTCCTTGGCAATTCACTAGCTGGTAAGAGCCTCCTGAGTAGACTGCCTCAACCACAAACGGTCCTTCCCAAGTGGGTTCAAATTTTCCTCCTATCTTGCGGTGTGCAAGAATAGGTCTTTTGAGAATGAGAACTAAGTCACCAACTTTGAAGGTTCTTCGGTGGACCAATCCGTCATGGGCTTGAACCATCTTAGCTTGGTATAGTTCTAAATTCTGTCGTGTCGCAAGTCTTTTCCCTTCCGGGTTTTCTAATTCCTCTAGTCGTAATTTGGCATTCTCTTCTCGTCGTGATTTTGTTTGCAATCGCAATCTCGAGTGAAGGAAGCTGGACCTCTAAAGGTAACACTACCTCGGACCCATACACTAGAGCCTAAGGTGTAGCTTGAGTAGGAGTTCTGAAGGTCGTCCGGTAGGCCCATAAGGCTTCTAATAACTTCTCGTGCCAATTTCTCTTATTATCATCCAAGGGTTTTTTTATGATTTGCCGTTTGCTCTTGGGTAGTAAATTATTGAATATCGCCAGTCGATTCCGTGTCTCCTGACAAAATTGTTGATTTGTGTGCTTCTGAATGCCGACCCATTATCTGAGATGATCTCGCGCGGCACTCCGAAACGGTGAGACAACTTGGTTCTTGAAAACCGTAGCACGTGGTGTGCTTTCACTTCTCTAAGTGGAACCGCCTCGCCCACTTGGAAAAGTAATCCGTAGCCGCAAGAATGAAGTGATGTCCTTTTGAAGATGGTGGTTCTATTGGACCCACTATATCTATGCCCCAACATTGAAATGGTCACGACGCAATTGTCTGGATGTAGCACATTTGGAGGTTGGTGTAGAACCACTCCGTGCACTCGGCATTGGTGACAGCTCGTTGGCGATTTTCATGCAGTCGGTCATCATCGAGGGCCGTAGTACCCTAGTCTTTTAATTTTCATTTTCATCTTCGGACCCGATCGGTGAGCGCCACGCAGTCCCGAATGGACCTCTTTAACAATTTCACGGCCTCGGACTCGCTTAGGCACCTTAGCCACATTCGATCGAAAGACCTTCCGTATAACTCGTTGTTTATTAATGCGTAGGACGCAGTTCTTTTCTTGATCCGATGGGCTAACGACCCATCTTCCGGTAGTTTTCCCGTTTGCAGTGTAGTTCATTAATGGCCGTCGCCAATCTTCCGTGTTTTCTCGTCACCGCCGCAACCGATTCTTTTTCTTTTTCGATTTGTGTATTGTATCTATGTCGAGTCGTGATAGGACTCGGCATCCACGAACCGACACATCCATCGATTCATCTTGCAAGCGAGGCAAATTCTTTTGCGAGGCGGGCTAACGCATCTCGCTAAAGCGTTTTCTTTCGGGAATTTTGTAGATTGTCACATTCGGAATCCGTTCCAACAACTCGTATGGCATACCGGAAGTATTGCTCGAGTATCGGCTTTAAAATTCGTATCGTCCGGCGATCCGTTGAATGATTAACTCGCGAATCCTCGTAGATGTTGATGTCCGTTATCCCCATTTGAATAGTTAATTCCAGTCCTGTTATGAGGGCTTCGTATTGTGCTTCGTTGTTTGTACACGGCTCTATCAAATGGTAGGAGTATCTTAACATCCCCCGCTCTGGTGTTATAAAGATTAATCCAATCCCTGCCTTACCAGGCACTATCACTTGCGATTCTTCGTCTTTGTGTGCTGAAGATGCTCCGTCGAAATATAATTCCCAACGTCGATCATCGGGGTCTTCTAAACTCATTATTTGTTCATCTGGAAAATCGTCATTGAGAGGAGATTCTGCCGGCAAAGGGTGTGCTGCGAGCAAGTCTGCTAGGACTTGTCCCATTACGACACGAAGAGGCACGAAAGTTATATTGAATTGCAATAATATCATTGACCATCTAGCAAGTCTGCCGGAAAGCGTTAGACGAGTCATCAAGTATTGCAATGGATTAAATTTCGAGATTAGGTTGACCTTGTGAGAAAGCATGTAGTGTCTGAGCTTTTGAGAGGCGAAGATCAGGGCCAAACAATGCTTTTCAATTGCGGGATACCTTATTTCCGTCGGAAGTAAACGACGGCTTAGGTAGTAAAGAGCATTTTCTTTACCTTCATCATCGACTCAGGCTAACGAGGCTCCGAGAGAGTCGTCTAAAGCCGCGGTATAAAGTATCGCCAGCCTACTCCGAGACCTGGAGTCGCTAAGACAGGAGGTGTCATTAAATATTGCTTAATGTCCTCGAAGGCCCTCCGGCATTTCTCTTCCCAAATAAATTAAGCATCCTTTTTAACTAGTGCCGAGAAAGGCCGACACCTACTCGACAAGTTCGAGATAAAGCGTCGAAGATATGCCAACTTCCCTTGAAAAGATCGTAGTTGTTTTAAGGTTTTGGGAGGTGGCATTTCTAAGATAGCTTTAATCTTTTCCGGTCGATTTCAATTCCACGATGTCGGACAACGAATCCTAAGAATTTCCTGGAAGTGACGCTGAAGGCACATTTTAAGGGATTCATCTTAAGGTTAAATTGTCTTAATCGTTCGAAAACAATTCTCAAATCATATAGGTGGTTTTCCTTTACTTTGCTTTTGATGACCACATCATCCACGTAGCATTCGACTTGATTGTGGATGAGATCATCAAAAATTCTTGTCATCGCTCTTCGGTATGTTGCTCCCTGCGTTCTTCAGTCCGAATGGCATCACCGTGTAGCAATATACTCCGATCGGCGTTCCGAATGCCGCAAGTTTTTCATCTTCTCGGAGCCATTTTTATCCGGTTGTATCCTCGAAGATCCATCCATGAATGAGAATATTTCATGTGTTGAAGCAATGTCGATCATTAATTCTGAGATCGGTAGAGGGAATTCATCTTTTGGACATGCCTTGTTAAAATCTCTGAAATCCACACAAATTCTGATCTGACCATTCTTCTTCCTAACTGGTACCACATTGGGTAACCAAGTTGGGTATTGTTCTTTGCGGACAAATTTAGCGTCTATTAGCTTTTTAACTTCAGCTATGACTTGTTGTTCGATCTCTGGACGCATTCTTCCGGGACCTTGTCCGACGGGATAGAAGTAGGATCCACTCCTAGCTTATGGATCGCGATCTCTCGGAGCTAATCCCGGCATCTCATCGTAGCTCCAAGCAAAACAGGTCTTTAAATTCCATTAATAACTTGATTATTTCTTTGGAGTCTTCTTTATTGAGTAAGGAGGTAACAAAGGTAGGTCTAGGTTCTTCGCTAGTACCTAAGTTAACTTCCGTTAACTCATCTATTGCAGATTTGATCTCTTCTTCGAATTCCGGTGGAGCGTCTCCACTTTGTAAATCTTCGAGCTCTTCCGTAGCTTCCATGCGATCTTCATTGGACTTGCAAGTGACAACCAAGCAAAATTCAGCATCGTCAATCGATCCTACCGTGCCGAATCCGAGACCATGCTTTGAATCGGGTGGACGACCGGAGTTATTCCATAATTTTTCAAAATATTGTGATTGACCTTTTGTCCATTGTCGAGGTAAGAAACCACGCCGAATTAAATTTTGAACACAGGGAGAGTACCACTCAAAAGGTAATTCCATTAATTCTGATGAAGTGACATCTTCAAATTGTGCATTATTTTCAGTTTTGAAGGTAGGAGCACCATGGTAGAATTTGATGGGCTTTGCACCGCCGCTATGTACCTCTTTGACCACCATACCCTCGATCTTATTAGAATGGATCAGGGTCAGGGTCATAGTATGTACATAGTGGTTAATCTTCTCGTACATCGATTTATATTCCTCGTTCTTTTCATCTTCGAGAGAGATCTTGAATTGCGGCTTCTTCCGACTTATTGTCGTCGCTTCTTGTTTGATCTCTTTTTCTTTTTCAGAACTGTCTTCCCAATCAACATTGATGGCTGGTTTCCTCTGTTCAACTGTCTTAACGTCTCTGCCACAACCTCGTCCCCGGCCTCGACCCCGGATGCGAGTTGTGGAGAAACCTTCACCGTCTCGCTGTACGGGAGCGGTGAGTGACTGTTGGACTAGAACTTCAGGTTCTTCGTTGTCCCGAACTTCCTTTGCTTCATTCGATATGGTATCTCTGGAGAAGATTGTTTTCTTCGGGGTTGCGTAATAAGCTGCATCTTCATGGATTCCAATTTCATGTACGGAAAATGGTTGTAAGTCACCTTTGATGCACTGTTCCCCTCCATCGTAGTATTTGATGCACTGATGTAGAGATGATGGTACCATCCGGTTCTCATGTATCCATGGTCGGCCCAGTAGAGCGTTGAATGACGTTTCTGAATCAATTATGTGAAATTTCGCGGTTGTCTTTGCCAAGTCACCGGTCTTCATTAGCAGTGTTATCGATCCGAGGGCTCTTTCTCCTTTCTGGTTGAATCCTCTTAATAACATTTTGTCCGCTTCGAGCTCGCGAGCATCAATTTCCAAGTATGCTAGCGTTCGAAGATTCATTATATTGATTGATGCTCCTGGATCCACCAATACTCTGGAGAGTGTAAACTTCCCAATTGTATCTCTTCAATCGTCTCTTGTTGAGGTGGTTCTTCTATCGCAAGTGATTGTGCCGACTTGACAGGTTTCGAACTCTGAATTGAAGCTCGCACCGAAGCGGTTTGGATGTGATCCAAAATCTTCTTCGAAGACTTTGTCCAAGTGATAGTCCATCCATCATTAGTCGCATAGGGATCTATCGGAACAATGAGATCCGTCGAGATAACATTTACGGAAACTCCTTTCTGGGGTTCCTTCATGTTCTCCTTCGGGATCGTTATATTCCCATTTCGAAGATTGTCGTTGAGCCAACTTTTGAAGGTAATACAATCTTCTATCTTATGCCCAAGCATCCGGTGGTAAGGGCAAAAGTTGGGATCACCTTTCTTGTCGACTTCTTCTGGTCTCTTAGTTTCTGGTAGTTAGAAATCTGGAGTCTTCATCAGACTGCAGAACATTTTCGGCACTGCCTCATTCTTGAACGGATACTCCCTACTCAAAAGCTCCATTAGCGTACGTTGTGGACGAGGCGGTTGTTCATACAGTTGGGATGACTGATAGTTGGGTTTGGGTTGCTAGTAATTCTGTTGAGTTTGTTGTGACCGTTCTGGCGGTATTTGTATCAACTGCTTGCCTTTATCGACAGCTGCGACGATCCCGGACTTCTTTTCAAAAGTTTTCACGGGCTTCTGTTTGTCTATTTTGTCGGTGAAACTTAATTGCTTTGCCTCCTCTTGCAAGCTTCCGGCCTTGCTTAACAACTTCTCGAAAGTCTTAATAGTAAATCCCTTGAGGAGAAGTGCTATCGGACCGTGAATGCTCTTTAGTAAAATGCTTCTCTACCACTAAATCACCTATAGTGATGTGGTGCTGAGCTCCGGCAAATCTCTTGATGAAGAGGTTCTCTAATTCTGAAAATGTCTTCACCGAACCGTTCGGTAATTCCGCATACCAATCAAAGGCGATCCCTGACAGGCTGCTGACAAATTATCAGAAGAGTAAAGCATCACTTCCGCCGGCATTGCAACAACTGGCATGAAAATGAGCAACGTGCTATCGAGGGTTTCCGGTTCCATCAAAGGTCTTGAACAGAGGTGGTACAAAGGCTTTCGGATATTGGACAGCATCGAATTCTTCAGGGTAAGGTCTACCCGTTCGAATAGATATCCCGCTCTTTGATTGTGCCAAGGCTTCTCGCACCTGTTGTTCCACCATGCTCTTGATATCCTTTTCTGGAATCAAGCTTTGCGTTGCATCCTTCTTTAATTGATTATCCCCATTGACGGACGTAATCTCCTTTCCTCCGTCTACAATGTGAATGACTTCTGGGGGTGTTTCTCTTTGGGGTTGAACCTGACTCTGAAGAGTGGCTAGGGCTACAACCATCTTATCATCTTTCTCTTGAAGCTGCCTCCTCATTACTTCCGGCTCCTCTCTTTCTGCGGCTGCAGGGGCGCCTTGTGAAGCTGACGAAGCTCGTGTTTAAACCATGTTAATTTCTGCATATTCATCATCCATGAACTCTAACAAGTCAACTTCATCTCCGAATTTCTCTTCTCTTTCTCTTGCTAATTGCCGAATATCAGTTCTTAGCTTTTTCATAGCATCTTCTAGTGGTTTTTTCTGTACATCCTTGCAGTTATCATGTGATAACTGTCGGGTTTCCTTCTCATGAGTCCCCTTTACTGCGGTAGCACTTTCTTCGGACTCAAGTTTCCTGACGAGACTTTCCTTCTCAGGTTGTTGTTTTAATGTTAATTGCCCTGTTGTGGGACACCATACCATCCTCCTAGCGACGCAGGCTGTCCGGGACCGGATGGTCCGTCGACCCAAATGCTGGAAGGTGGTATCCTCCCTAATCTGTAGTCCTGAAACAACGACAGGTGGACTAGCTTTCATTCTCTTATTCGGCTTTTCTGTAGCGATAGCAGGTTCTACTCATGGCCCAAGATGGGACTTGGCTGGCACCCGTCCTATCCTTCTTAAAATTTCTGATACAGGGCATTTTTCCTTCTTTGCTAACTTTTCTATCAAGGTTTGCAGTCGAGCAAATGGCGTAATTCTAGCCCTTTTCTTACGGCCATCGTTGTAATATACGGGTCGAGGCAATGCGGCAAGAATCTTGCGAATATTTTCTTCATCCTCTGCAGCGGAGAGGGGATGGAACCTACTTCCTCCCAAAAGTGGTATGTATTCAGGCAGCGGTGTATACTCGGTCAGTTCTGGGATTTCTTCTAGGAAAGTAACTTCAGCAGCTCTGGCTTCTCTGGCAATCATTCTACTTTTGTTCCTTCTCTGAGTCCATGTCAATGATGGAATCCTCGAGCTGGACCCAATTTCAAAAACAGAAGGTTTCACCGGAAGATCTGCACCCTCCACGGTAGTAGGTTCATCATAGTTCTGAATTTCCTTCCCCTTTAGTTTGACAGAAGCCGGGGAAGGTGCAGAGAGAACTAGACCGGTGGGGGTAGAAACAACAGTCCTTCTGCGAACAACAGTATTCCTCTCAGTTGGAATCTTTTGCAGAGGAGGGAATTCATGAGTTGACTTGAGGTTAAACTCAATCAACGGTTTCTCGCTTCGGTACTTTGCTTGTGAGTGAAAAGAGATTGACGTCGGGGATTTTGATGTCGGTGTCCCCGAATCCTTGTCCGAATCGAATAATTCCATTGTCAGGCAGTTCGTCCTTAAACACGGCCAGGTCGAGTATGTTGACGAAGGAGAAGATCAGTTTTGTGGCTTCCATTTCTGCAGGGCAGATTCCAAGTGTTAGTCTCTGAATCGTGCTTCTCCTTGTGGTAAAACTTATGACGAAAAAGAAAGAGTCCGAACACATTTCTGTTTATCTTAGTGTATTTGTGGTATTAAAAGAAAATTATTTTTTCGAAAAGATTTGTTCGTTAGGAGGGAGAATTATTAAAAGAAGGAGAGTTGTAGGAAGGGTAAAAGGAATTGATTAGGAACTGTAAAAGGAAGAGAAAGTCTTGTAGAAACTTCTCGACCCGCAAGACCGCTCCTAAACTAATACCTATCGGGTCCACCCCACCTCGTAAATGAGGTAAAGGATCTCGGAACCTCTCTCGTTTAGGGGTGTCTAAACAAGGGCTCCTAAATCCGAGAGAATGTTTGCTATACTTGTTCTAGGTAGAAATGAACATAGTATTCCAACGGAAAGAAGGGTAGCTCGATCCACTAGTAACATGGATACACTACCGATTTTTGAAAGCGAACTGTCCGATTAAAATGGAGAGAGGAATTGTCCCCAGCGGAGTCGCCAGAAGTTGTCGGCATATTTTTAGGTTGTTGTGTTGTATTTTATAAAAGGAGGTCTCCTACAGAAATTGTCGGCAAAATTTAAATTTTAAATTTAATTTAAATATATATATAATTTAGAAAGTAGTATTTGATTTTGAAAATAATTTTAAATTTGAAAATTTTATGATATGAAATCAAACCGATCTCACATCCCAAATAGTTTATATAAGCGAGCACCACATCACAAACCGTGTATCTACCCCGAAGAATAAACACAATCGCTCGATGATAGGGCTCGATTAAATAAACTAAAAGATTTGTGACATCCGTTTGGCTCGCGAACCAATTTTATAAGCCGACAAGTTCCCCGCTTACTATAAAGGAATTAAGCGAGGTTTATATTACTCGGGTTCTTAAAATTCCTATAAGGGCAAGCCCCTATAGTTAATTACATCTTAAGTGACGGGAATCACCTAAGAAAACTCTCGATAATAATCAGTAGTTCTGCTCTCAAGAATTTCAAAGTTTAAGTTTTCAAAGGATTGAATTTTGGAATTTCAATAGGGAATGGATCAAATTTGGAACATTTTGTTTTGGGAATTTAAAGGAAGAAAAGTAGGAGAAATTACAGATTCGAAGCAAACTTCGGTAATTTCCCGACTATCCTATTGTTTGGCTTGGATTTAGGAAAGTCCTAATGTTTATTTAATGTTTTGATCTTGCCAATTTTAATTAATTAGGACTTATATTCATATGACATGATCATACAAATAGTCTTGAAGATGTGAGGGTTTATGTCGTATCAGACGACTACCTCAGAAATCCTAAAACCGGTTAGGACTTAATTTGCAATGCAAATGCCTAACAAAAGGTTGAGGATTTATGTTGCACTAGGCAAACTACCTCGAAGTCCTATGGCTTAGTTATTTAATTCTAAGAAAGTTTTGCTGAAGTAGACTCAGGTTTTGCTGATGACGATGGTCGTGCTGCCCACCATGCTCCGAGCTCCTTGTTGTTGCAGAGGTTTAGTTTTAAAAGTCAAAAATCAGGATATAAGAAAAGTGTTTTGGTTTAGAGAAATTCTTCATTCCCAAGTGTTTTTTATGTTTTAATTAAAACAAATCTTAAAGTTGATTATAACAACACCGGTTAAGATCCCACGGTTCCATCCTTCTGGCATCGTTATTTTTATCGGATTCACTTAGTCCGGATGAATTTGCTAAACTCAACTAAATGAGTTCCACACTTTCATTTAGACCGTAGGAAATCCCGTTAGCAACACGTAGGTTACATCATCCGAGGTATTCCCGATCATCCAACAAGACGTTTTAATTTAGTTGTAATTGCAGTTTTGTGTTCTGTTTGTGATTAAATTTTGAGTTGTTTTATATTTTGAGATGTTGTGGCGGTGAATTTTATCTTGTAATGACTTTTAAATTTAGTTTTGGTTTTAGTTTTAGGGACTATCCTAAAAGTGTGGGTTCTCATGCAACAGTTGTTTATCATGCAAGAAAAGTAAGTGCGATGCAATTAACTAAATTGCAATAAAGTAATTGCAACAAAATAAAAACGTACCTGGAGGGTCTTCCCGTCATCCCAAGCTGCACTTAAACACAATTTAGAATATTTAAGCATTTAGAACAAATTCCTAGGTAAAACTAAGGGAAGGGTTATGGTTTTCTACCAAGTTCCTAATCCTATAGCTAGTCATCTCCTATGAAGTCTAGGTTCTTGTGTTTTGGTTTGAGGACGATTTTCTTCATCAAAGAACAATTAAGTTCAGTTGTTCTTATAAACATCCTATCATATTGAGAAAGTGTTTAAGAAGAATCTCAAACATCTTTTCAATATTGTTAGGATTGTTTTAAGTCCAAATGAATTTAATATTACAAATGAATCAATCGTCCGAGAATTCAAGTTTTGTTGTTATCTTACTCAGTGAACTAGGACATTTGAATATCCTATGAGGGAAGTAACATTTCATTTAACGTTCTGTTTAGGAGTTATGACAACAAAAGCTTTCGAGGGCAAATTGATGTTCAAATGGTTTATGATTTAATTTCGGTTAGTGGGTTTAAATTTGGAATAGTGTTCAAGTTGTTTTATTTTTGAATTTCTTTATGTCTTAGGTGATGTTATTTTTAATTCAATTTAGTTTAACTTTAATTTAATTTAATTTGTTTTAGTTTTAATTTTAATTTAATTTAGTCTAATTTTAATTTTTAACTTGATTCTATTATTTAACTTAATTTAATTTAATTTAATTTAATTTGATATGATTTAATTTAATTTAATTTAATTTTATTTTATTTTATTTTATTTGATTTAATTTACTTTACTTTAATTTAATTTAATTTAATTTAATTTAAACTTTAATTTAATTTTATTTAATTTTAATTTAATTTAATTTAATTTAAACTTTAATTTAATTTTATTTTTAATTTTAATTTAATATTTTATTTATTTTTTTTTTAAAGATGATTTAATTTTTAATTAATTATTAAAGTATTAATTTAATTTAAATAATTTAACTTTAATTTAATTTAATGATTAAGTCTTTTAGCATTTTAAATCTTGAATTTGGATTATCATTTTAATTAGGAATTAAATATTATTGAGATGATTAATTTAGGGATTTTTAAATTAAAGAACAAATCTCTTCCTAATAATATCCCTATTTTAATAATTCCAATTTTATTATTCTTCTAAATTTAATCAATTATTTAATTAAGGTTTATTTTAATTATTTTTAAATTGTTTAGTAGGTTTCTACCCTTATTATTCAAATTTCAATCATCCAAATCGAGTTAAGATCAAATATTTTACTTTTTCATTTTATTAAGCCTAAAGTTTTAATTAAGGGTTAAAATTTTAATTACCATTTTGCTTTTCAAGCTTAATAATTTCATAACTCACTAAATTGAGCTTAAATGAACTTAAAATTTTTTATGTGACTTCACTCAAATGTCAATAAAGGCATGAGAGGAGAAAATGTGATTTTTCTGTATTTAATTTATTTATGTAATTATTTTTTGGTGGAAAATAGGGATTTCCAAGGAAAATTTAATAATATGACCAAGGGAAAGTTTCTGTCCTTAAGAAAATTATGGGACATTCTTAATGACCAGATGATCACTTGGACCAATTTTGGTGATTTTTTGAATTATATTCTTTTTATTATAATTATTTTGAGTTTTGGAGTATTAATTAATTTAAAAATAAAATAGAGGTTGAAAAATGAATTTTATATTTTTCAAAAATCTCTCTAATATCGTGGAAATCAGAGAATCAATTTTTATAATTTTCTAATTTCTCTTTGATTTATTAGAATTATTTTAGTGGAAATACTAAAAATATACATTTTTTAATTTTAAAATTACCTTAGGGCTTTAAAATTTAATATCTCATTACAGAGACTTAAGAAAAATATGGGGTTTGTTCCTACGTGATTAAAATTCAAAATCTGACATTTTGGTGAATTTTATTATTTTTGTGATTTTTATTATTTTTTAATTATTAAAATATTAAAATAATGTAAGAAAATCAACTTTTTTGAAAAATTGCAATTTTATTTTTCTTAAATTCCCCTGATATCTGAGAGGCTCCAAAACCAATTTGGTGAATTTTTGAAAAGTATTTTGAATGTTATGAATTTTTAAAGTTTAAATTAACTAAATTGTTTAATCAACCCATTTGGTGGGTCTAACCAAGTCCAATTGACTTCAAATTTTTATGGTGGGTTCCTCTGATCCTAAAGGTCAGTGGAGAATTGATTTCAAGTCAATTTGATGTATGATTAGCTCTAATTAATTAAGGACCTATTTTGGGTGTTTAAGCCATTTAGGGTTATTCCAAGTGGATTAATTCAAAACCTATTTTTCCTAGGTTCCTCTGGTCATAATAAATATCACCAAATTTTCCTAGAATTTATTTCACAATATGCTAATTATTGGAATTAAAATACTCAAACTAGCAACCTAGAGTTGAAAAATCAATAACTCTTCATAGGGATGGCCTCTGACTTCGGAAAATTCAGGGAATGTTCCCAAATTCAGAGGCTTCAAAAGCCCTATGGTCTCATGCCAAGGTGAATTGTATACATGCATGGAGAATTGAAAATGTTCAGAGAGTAAATAAATTATTAAAAATCAAATACTCAATGAAATTAAATGATTTCTTTTCCACATTATTCTTCTCTGTTCACTAAGTAAGAGGGTATTTTTGTTTTATTTTTCTGATTTTTCTACACAGAGTTATGCATTTTTCAAGTTTTGGTAATAAAATAAATAGGAAAATAGCCTAATTTTCTACTTATCCACGCGGCGCCACGCCATCCTCGGTAGCTCCGAAAGCCACGCGGCGATCTCCCATTCGACGCCGCCTTCTGACTCAGCGCCATGCAGCCCGCGGTTCACGTATCATCTCCTGGTCTGACGCCATCTAAGTCGTCCGTCCGCGCATGTATTGAATGAACGACATCCGTTCATCGTCCCCAAGCTTCCTAGCCCGAGAACCGTCCGTCTTCTAGGCCTAAGATCTCACTCGATACTTGACCAAATTGAATGTTCTTATGCTCTATGGATTCGTCTCGAGAAGACGAACACATCCATACGGTTTATGTGGCATGAAATTGACTCAATAATAATGGAGAATGTTCAGAAGCTCGGGAAGAAGAGTGAGGCCAAACCTTTACTCAGAGAAGTGTGGCTTCGATCTGAGGGTTGTGTCACCTTCGATTGCGTCCCATCAAGCTCCAGATGAAGTCTCCTAGTCTGGTTAATTGTCTAGGTAGAATTTCGACCACGGCCGATTACAAAGCTTGGAGTCCGGAACGGATGGGTGGCCCGGAGAGGGGCTTTTGCCGGTGGACTTCTTCTCTTGGTCCGGTGAAGGTATAGGATCAATCAATTTGGGGATTGGTCCACTGTGAAGAAGTGTCCTGGTTTTGTGCTGAAATTTGAACTCAAAATTGAGCTCAGCTAGAGAGAATTGGGGCAGGAATCGAGTGGGGATCAAGTGCTCTAAGTGTAGAGAGTGGTCTGGAATGATTTTGGCAGAGTTTCCTTAAGGTTGGTTCAGCACCTCTTCCATGGCCGAGAGAACTGGGGTTTAAATAGAGCTGGCTGGAGGCTCTCCCAGGGGGAGTTAGGGCTTAGGATCAGCTGCTCTAGTGAGGAGAAGAACAACCATGGTGGCCATTGGGCATGAGGCAACTCAGCAGGTGGGAATTCCAAACTATGGCTCCTCCCAAGGTCTCGGCCATGGTGTTTTCCGGCGACCCAGGCAGCTGGTCGGCAGGCATGGGTCACCCTCAGGTCCAGGTGGGTCAGGGCTGGAGGTTTGTGCAGTCAATTGGGCTTGGACATTGGTAAAGTGCTTGGATTAAAATGGTATGGGGGAGAGGCCACTTTGGCTTAATTTGGGTCAACCCATCCTTTTGGGCTAGGTGCACCACCCAAGGCCTGGTTTTGGGCTGAAAAGAGTCACTTGGGTCAGCTGCCATGGAGTGGTGAAGTCTCCATCCATGGTGAGGTGGCTAAGCATGGTTTAGTGTGTGACATGCTTATGGTTAAAAAGGCTTAATGAAGGATTAGGAAAGGGGGCCCTCCTTTTGTCATTAATGTTAAAAAGGCTTAATGAAGGATTAGGAAAGGGGGCCCTCCTTTTGTCATTAATGGCTTGGTCACATGTCAAACCTTCCATGGCTTCTTGTGGCTTGTCCATGGCTTGCATGTGGCTTCATTTGGCTCATCCTTGACTTAGGAAAAGTGGATCCATTTATATGAAAAAGGAATTTGGAGATTTTGGCAATTTAGTGAAAAATTTAGATGGTGCTTGATTTAGGTTGATTTGATGATTGATTTGGGACTTAGGAATTGATTCGAATTAAAGGGATGATGAGAAGGAATTGTCATGTGGGCTTTAGGCTTATGGATTTCACTTTGGATGGGCTTTCAAGATGGCTTAGAGAGTGGGCTTTTAAATTTCAAAACAAATTTTAGGATGAAAATTTTCCAAAGGATTGGATCCAATAAGTGTTCAATTTAATTTAGGAAGGTTTCATGAATGATTTGGAATAAATTTGAAGTGGTTTGGGCTTGAATTGGGTTGAATTTGGACCTCTTTGGTAAATGGGCCAATGTAGGTCAAATTGAGCTAACTTGGGCCAATGTTGGGCTAGGGTTGAAATTGATTTAAAATAAATGTTGGGAAATGTTTATGAGAGTGTTTCAAAGAGGTTTTGGCTTTGGTTGGGTTTTGATTTTCGGGTTTGGGCTTATTTGGGTTAGGTTTAGGTTTAGGTCAAAATTGGGCCTTTTAGCTTTGGGTTGAATTTGAGTGGGGTTTGAGTCTAAATTTTGTGTAAATCATGTTAGTGTTTTGCTTTTGGGGATGTTAAGGAAGGTTTAGAAAAGATTTGGGGTTAATTGGAGTTGAATTGGGTGAGTTTGAGTTAGGTTTGGGTCATGGGTCCAAATTGGGCTTTAAGGCCAAAAGTGAAATTGGATTCAAATGTCATTCAAATTGGACTTGGATCTGGTCTAGATTGGTGTTGGGAATGTTAAATTGAATTTTAGAATTGAATTGGACCAGAATTTGGGTCAATTGCGTAGGTTTGATTTGACATTAGGTTCATTTTGGGTTAAAGTGGGTCAAATTGGGGGTTTTTACAAAAGTAGGGTAAATTGACAAGAATAGCCCATGGTGTAGTTGAACAAAATAAAATTGGCAATATTTGGGATTTTCTCGAATTTTTTGGGAATTTTCTGAATTTTTGGATTTTTAGGTCAAGTGGGGTATTTTGGGTATTTGGAGGGTATTGGGAGGTATTTTTGGAATTTTTGGTATTTTTGGCTATGGATGATCAACTTGATTGGTGAGGAAATGTTTAAGGTTAATTTTGGGGAATTTTGGGTGATTTGGAAATTATGAAAAATTTGTGTAAATTTCAAGGGCTTTGGGTAGGCTAGGCGGGTCTGGGGTCCCGGGGGTCAAAAATTGAAAATTTGGGAAATTGAAGATTGTGTGAATGTAAGTGGAATGAAATCATTTTGGTTGAGCCATGAAGCCATATCAAGCCCACATGAGCCATGAAGGGACTCATTTGAGGCATCCACTATGTTGTTCCTAACCCTCTTGGCCAAGGGCTTAGGGGTTAAGGACCATCCATGTGAATCACCTTCATGAGTCAGGAGGTCAAGTTGGGTATGGGTGTGTTTTTAGGAGGTGTGTGAAAGTGTAGTGTATAAGTGTAGTGTGTGTGTAGGTCAGCCCTCACCAGACCAGGCCACCCAGGGCAGTCCTAAGGCCAAAGAGTCCTATAGGGACTCATCCTTTAAACTTCCACATTTGATTTCAACCCTCTAGGTGATTAGGGGTCTACAGTCAAGTTTGTGGAGTTTGTAGGGAGTTAAGAAGTGGTTTGAATCTCTAAGTGGAGGGTCCCAATTCTAATCCTCTAAGATAGTCAAAGGAAAAGCCTAAGGCTAGATCCTAAGCACTAAAAAAAGAAGAGAAGACCTCATAAAAAATGAGGTCAACAAACATCGATGACCGGTTTCTTCTGTCCAACTATTCCAACATTCCTTCCACGTCCTCGTCCCCGGCCTCGACCTCGAGTGCGAGTTCTGGAGAAATCATCATCATCTCGCCGTAAGGGAGTGGTGAGTAACTGTTGGACTAGAACTTCAGGTTCTTCATCGTCTTGAATCTCTTTTGCTTCATTTGGTATGTTATTTCTAGAAAAGATTGTTTTCTTCGGGGGCGCGTAGTAGGCCACATCTTCATGAATTCCAATTTTGTGCACGGAGAACGGTTGCAAATCACCTTTGATACACTGCTCCCCTCCTTCATAATACTTTATGCATTGGTGCAGAGACGACGGTACCATCCGGTTTTCACGGATCCGTGGTCGACCCAGTAGAGCGTTGAACAATGTTTCAGAATCAATTATGTGGAATTTTGCGGTTGTCTTTGCTAAATCACCGGTCTTCATTAGTAGTGTTATCGATCCAATAGCTCTTTCTCCTTTTTGATTTAAGCCTCTTAATAGCATCTTGTCTGCTTCAAGCTCGTGAGCATCAATTTCCAAATATGCTAGCGTCCGAAGATTCATTATGTTGATTGATGCTCCCGGATCAACCAACACTCTGGAGAGCGTATACTTTGCAATAGTGACTGAAATGTATAACGGTCGGTTGTGATCTACTGTTCCCAGTAATAGATCATTGTCCGCGAAGGTAACACCTCGCTGTTCTCTTAACGAGCAAACCTCGTCGAAGGAATTACCAGCCATTTGGGCTAAACAAATCTCTGGATCAAGTAAAGCCTTGATCAGAGCCTCTCTCATCTCCTTTGACAGCATCAGAGCGTCGTATATGCTTAGTTTGGTTGGTAGCTTCCCAAGATGGGCTAGCACATTGTAGTCTACTTTATTACCATGTTCTTTGGTTTCTTCCCGAATGGGCAGTTCCTCTGCTGGGGTTGGCTCTTCCTGAGCAACCACCTGCTTCCCTTTATCCTTTGGACCCATTCTAGGGGTACAACTTTTCCACTTCTTAAATTTACTTCAGTTACTTCTTCTGAATTTACCAGTGTCTCCTCTTGACTCGGAACAACTGGCTCTTCTGAAGTTGCTTCAGTGTTCTATGGTTCTGATTCTATCGTGATCAAAGCCCCTCGGAATTCATAAATGGACTCGTCGCTTGCCGAGCTTTCATATCCTCCTTTGTGAACATCTTCTTCGTTGTGGTCGTCAAGGTTGTGTATGATTTGAGAATCGTTATTTGTATTGGAATCGAGATCCGAATTAAGCTGGTTGTCGCTAGTTACGTAATCATTAGAAACAGTCAAAACGTAGCCAACGCCATAACCCTTATCATTATAAGAACCAGCCGGGGCGAGCAGATAATCATACAAAGTCAGGAGTTCGAGGAATTTCTCCTCCGAATCGGAATAAACCATCCTAGGATAAGTAGCCCCTAGTCTACCCTTCAGAGCCTCGGTCTTCTTTTCTTCCATGATCTTCTCCTCCTTCTGGGGCGGTTCTTCAATTGCAAGTGATAGTGCCGGCTCGACAGGTTTCAAACTCTGAGTTGAAGCGTGTACCGACACGATCTGGATGTGATCCAAAATTTTCTTTGATGATCTTGTCTAGACTGTACTCCATCCATCATTAGTCGTGTACGGGTTTATCAGAATAATGGGATCCGTTGAAATAACATTGACGAAACCTCCTTTCTGGGGTTCCTTCATGTATTCCTTTGGGATTGTTATGTTCCCTTTCCGGAGATTGTCATCAAGCCAACTCTTGAAATTGATGCAATCCTCTATCTTATGTCCGAGCATCTGGTGGTAAGGGCAACAGTTCGGATGAGCTTTCTTATTGACTTCTTCCAGCTTCTTGGGCTCTGGCAGCTGAAAATCCGGTGTCTTCATTAAGCTGTGGAACATCTTCGCAACTGCTTCAGTTTTGAATGGATATTCTTTATTTAGGAGTTCTCTTAAGGTACGTGATGAACGAGGTGGTTGTTCATAATGCTGAGGCGACTGGTAGCTCAGACGAGGTTGCTGATAGCCTTGCTGAGGTTGCTGATAGCCCTGCTGAGGTTGCTGATAAGTCCATTGTGGTGGTTGATAACTACGTTGTGGCCGCTCTTACTATATCTGAACCGACTACTTGCCCTTATCTACTGCCGCGAGGATTCCAGATTTCTTTTCGAATGTTTTCACAGGCTTCTGCTTATCAGTCTTGTCTACGAAATTTAACTGCTTTGCCTCTTCTTGCGAGCTCCCGGCCTTGCTAAGCAACTTCTCAAAAGTCTTGATTGTAAACCCTTTAAGGAGAAGTGCTATCGGGCCATGGATAATTTTAAGTAGGATGCCGACTGCATGTTGTTCTTGAAGCTGTGGTTCACACTTCATGCTTAAGTTTCTCCATCGAAGTATGTAATCCACTAAAGTCTCGTTCGGTTTTTTTGCTCAACCACTAGATCGCTGATAGTGATGTGGTGTTGAGCTCCAGGAAATCATTTAACGAAGAGATTTTCTAGTTCTGAAAAGGTCTTTACTGAACCGTTCGACAATTCTGCGTATCAGTCGAAGGCAACCCCTGATAAACTGCTGACGAACTGTCGGAAGAGTAAAGCGTCACTCCCACCGGCATTGCAGCAACTTGCGCGAAAATGTGCAACATGTTGTCGGGGGTTTCCTGTTCCATCAAAAGTCTTAAACAGAGGTGGTACGAAGCCTTTTGGGTATTGGACCGCATCGAACTCTTCTGGGTAAGGTCTACCCTTCTGAATAGCTGCTCCACTCTTGGATTATGTTAGGGCCTCTCGCACCTGCTGTTCTACCATGCTTTTAATGTCCTTTTCTGGAATCATGCTTTGTGCAAGATCTTTCTTTGGTTGTTCATCTCCGTTGACGGATGTGATTTCTTTTCCTGCATCTGCAATATGGATAATTTCTTGGGGTGTCTCTTTCTGAGGTTGTACCTGACTCTGGAGAGTGGCTAAGGCAGCAACCATCTCTTCCATCCTCTTTGCCATTTGGGAAATTGTGTCATCTCTCTCCCGAACCTGTGCTCTTAACACCTCTAGTTCATCTCTTTCAGCAGCTGCCGGAGCACCTTGTGAAGCTGACGACGGTCGTGTCTCAACCATGTTGATCTCGGCATACTCCTCATCCATGAACTTGGATGAGTCAACTTCATCTCCTAGTTCTTCTTATCTTTCTTTTGCTAACCGTCGGATGTCAGTCTTAACTTGTCCATGGCATCCTCTAGTGGGACTTTTTTGCACAGTCTCACAGTTGTCTCGTAACAGTTGTTGAACTTCCTTCCCGGGAATCCCCTTCATTGCAGTAGCACTTTCTTCTAATTCAAGTCTCCTGACAAGACTTTTTCTCTCAGGGCATTGTTTTGGTCTTAACTCGCCAGTAGTAGGTTGCCATACCATCATTCTTGTAGCTGGAAGCCTAGGACTGGATGGTCTGTCGGCTATATGCTGGAAGGTGGTATCATCACTAATTTGTAGACCTGATACAACAACGGGCGGATTGGCTTTTATCTTCTTCTTTGGTTTCTCTCTGGCAGCGACAGGCTCTATTCGCGGTCCGAGGCAGGATTTAGCTGGCACCCGTCCTATCCTTGTTAAGATTTCTGACACAGGGCATCTTTCTTTCTTTGCCAATCTTTCTATCACAGCTTGCAGCAGAGTCAATGGAGTAGTTTTATCCCTTTTCTTTTGTAATTGTTGTAGTACGCAGGTCGGGGTAATGCAGCGGCGATCCTAAGGACATTCTCTTCATCTAATGCAGCAGAGAGAGGGTGAAACTTGCTCCCTTTCAACAGAAGTATATACTCAGGCAGTTCTTCTCTTTCTTAGGGAATTTCTTCTAGAAAAGTAACTTCAGCAGCTCTGGCTTTCTTGGCGATCTTTCTACTTCTATTTCTCCTTTGAGTCCGAGTTAGGGGTGCAATTCTTGAACTGGACACAATCTAAAAAACAGATGGTATTGTAGCAAAATCTGTACCCTCCATGGTGACAGGCTCATCACAAACTTGGATTTCCTTCCCCTTCAGTTTGGCAAAAGTCGGGGTAGGTGGAAAGATAACTAGACCGGTAGGGGTAGAGACAACAGTTCTCCTATGAACAGTAGTACTCTTCTCAGTTGGAATCCTTTGCAGGGGAGGGAATTCTTGAGTCGATTTCAGATTGAACTCAATCACGAGCTCTTCAGTTTCTGACACTTTGTCCATTAATGTGAACAGAGTGACATCAGCAAACTTGATATCTGTGTTGCTGAATCCTTGTCCGAAACAGATGATCCCATTGTAGGGCAGCTGATCGTTGTAAACGGCGAAGTCCATTCCATTGGTGAAGGAGAAGATTAGCTTTGGGGCAGTCATTTTCTGCATGGCAGATTCCGAATGTCAGTACCGAATTAAGCTTCTTTCCATCATAAAGTTTAGGGTAAAAAAGAAAGAGTCCGAACACATTTTCGTTTATCCTAGTGTATTTGTGATTTTTTTAAAAGATATTGTTTATTAGGAGGTTCGTTTGTTAGAAACAAAACAATTGAAGGAAAAAGGGTTGTAGAAAAGGTAAAGGGCCCGATTTAGAGTTGGAAAGGAAGAGAATGTCTTATGCAAGATTTCTCAACTCGAAGGACTGCTCCTATACTAATACCTATTGGCGGTCCACTCCACCTCAGAAAAGAGGTAAAAGGATCTCAGAACCTCTCTGTTTAGGGGTGTCTAAACAGTGGCTCCTAAATCCGAGAGGAGTTGGCTATACTCGTTCAAGACAGAATTGAACGGGGTATTCCAATGGAACAATGGTAGTTTTGGTCCACTAGGGATATGGACTCACTACCTATTTATGAAAGAAAAACCATCTAATCAAAAATGGAGAGAGGAACTAGTCCCCAGCGGAGTCACCAGAAGTTGTCTGCATATTTTTAGGTTTCTGTTGTATTTTTTTAAAAAAGGGTCGCCTACAGTAATTGTCAGCAAATTTTATATTTTTAATTTAATTTAAATATATATATTTTGGAGAGTAGCATTTGATTTTTAAAATAATTTTAAGTTTGAAAATTTTAAGATATGGAATCAGACTGATCTCACATCCCGAATAGTTTATATAAACGAGCACCGCACCACAAATTGTATATTTATCCCGGAGAATAGACACATTGCTTGATGATGGGGCCTAATTAAATAAACTAGAAGATTTGTGACATCCGTTTGGTCTACGAACCAATTTTATAAGCCGACAAGTTCCGCTGCTTAATATAAAGGAATTAAGCAGGGTTTATATTACCTGGGTTCTTAAGGTTCCCTATAAGTGCAAGCCCCTATAGTTAATTACATCTTAAATTATTGGAATCATTTAAGAAAACTCTTGGTAATGATTAGTGATTTTGCTCTCAAGAATTTCAAAGTTTAAGGTTTTCAAAGGATTTGAGTTTTGGAGATTTCAATAGGGAATGGATCAAATTTGGAACAATTTATTTCAGGAGTTCAAAGGAAGAAAAGTAGGAGAAGCTGAGGATCCAAGAAGAATCTTGGAAATTTCCCAAACTATCCTATTGTTTAGCTTTGAGTTTGAGGAAATTATTTAATGTTGCAATCCTGCCAATTTTATTTAATTAGGACTTATATTTGTATGACATGATCATACAAATAGCCTCGAAGATGTGAGGGTTTATGTCGTACCAAACGACTACCTCGGAGTCCTAAGACCGGTTAGGGCTTAATTTACATGACATGATCATGCAAATGCCTAACGAAAAGGTTGAGGATTTATGTTGCACTAAGCAAACTACCTCGAAATCCTATGGCTTGGTTATTTAATTCTAAGGAAAGTTTTGCTGAAGTAGACTCAGGTTTTGCTGATGACAATGGCCGAGCTGCCCGCCATGCTCCGTGTTCCTTGTTATTGCAGAGGTTTAGTTGTAGAAGGTGAAATTCAAGAGATGAGAAAAGTGTTTTGGTCTAGAGAAAATCTTAAAATCCAAGTGTTTTTTTTTTAATATTTTAATAAAAACAAATCATAAAGTTAATTAAACAAAACCGATTAAGATCTCACGGTTCCGTCATCCCGGCACCGTTATTTTGATTGAATTCACTTAGTCCAGATGAATTTGCTAAACTCAAATAAATGAGTTCCACACTTTCATTTAGACCGTGGGAAATCCCGTTAGCAACACGTGGGTTACATCATCCGAAGTATTCCTGATCATTCAACGAGACGTTTTAATTTAGTTGTAGTTGTAGTTTTGTTGTTCTGTTTGTGAATAAATTTTGAGCTGTTTTATATTTTGAAATATTGTGGCGGTGAATTTTATCTTGCAATGACTTTTAATTTAGTTTTTGTTTCAGTTCAGGGACTACCCTAAAGGTTTTGGTTTTAATGCAACAGTCTTGTTTAACATGCAAGAAAAGTAAAGTACAATGCATGTAAGTAAATTGCAATAAAGTAAACTGTAATAAAATAAAAGCATAATTGGAGGGTCTTCCCGTCATCCCAAGCTGCACTTAAAACACATGTTAAAGCATTTAAATATTTCAACAAGTACCTAGGTAAAGCTAAGGAAAGGGTTTTGGTTGTCTACCAAATTCCTAATCCTAGAACTAAACATCTCCTATGACGTCTAGGTTCTTGTGTTTTGTTTAAGGATGATTTTCTTCATCAAAGAAGAATTAAATTTAGTTGTTCTTCTAAAACATCCCATCATATTGAGGAAGTGCTTAGGATAAGTCTTAAACATCTTTTCAATATTTCTGGGATTGTTTTGAGTCCAAGTAAATTTAGTTGTACAGGTGAATTAATCATCCAGGAGTTTAGTTAAACTTTGTCTCTTGCTTAGTGAACTTAGGTATTTGATTACTTGATGAATGAAGTGACATCTCACTTAATACTCTATTTAAGAGTTATAATAATTAAAGCCTTTAAGGGAAAGTTGGTTTATCGAGAATTTTAATCATTCTTAATTAAAAGTTTGAATTAATGGTTTAAAGTGTTTTAATTTAATAATGAAGTTTTAATAAATAATTTTAAGTTTGGAAAAGTGTTCAAATTATTTTAGATTTAATTCTTAATGATTTCATTTAGGTTTGTTATTAAATGATTTTAATTCAATTTGATTTTAATTTAATTTTAATTTAATTCAATTTTAATTTAATTTTAATTTTAATTAGATTTAAATTTATTTAATTTTTAATTCAATTTAATTTTAATTTAATTTAATTTTAATTTAATTTAATTTTAATTTAATTTAATTTAATTTAATCTAATCTAATTTAATTTAATTTAATTTAATTTAACTATATTTTAGTTTTAATTTTGATTTTAATTGTTAATTTTAATTATCAATTTAGATTATGATTTTAATTTTTAATTAGGAATTAAGTATTGTTAAAGTGACTTTTTTAGGGATTTTTAAATTAAAGAATAAATATCCTCTTAATAATATCCGTATTTTAATGATCCAAATTTAAATATATTCTTTCCAAAATTTAAATTTTTTAATTAATTAAAGTTTCATTTTTTTGATATTTTTAAAATTTTCAATGGGCTTCTACCCCTTAATTTTCATAAGTTTTAATCATCCAAGAGAAAGTTAAAATCAAATATTTTACCCCCTCCCCCCCATTTTGATTAAACCTAAAATTTTAATTAAAGGTTAAAATTTTTAATTATCTTTATGCCCTTTTAAGCTTATTTATTTCATAACTCACTAAACTGAGCTCAAATGAATTTGAAATTTTTATGTCACCGTAATCATATGTCAATCAAGACATTAGAGGAGAAAAATGTGATTTTTCTAAATTTAATTTATTTATATAATTATTTTTTGTAGAAAATAAGGGTTTTCAAAGAAAATTCAACAACATGACAAAGGAAAGGTTTCTATCCTTAAGAAAATTATGAGATGTTCCTAATGACTAGAGGACCACTTGGACCAATTTTGGTGATTTTTTGAATTTTTTTTTATTTATTATAATTATTTTGAGTTTTAGAGTATTAATTAATTATAAAATAAAATTTAAGTTGAAAAATAGATTTTATATTTTTCATAAATCTCTCTGACCTCAAGGAGTTCAGAGAAATAAATTTTATAATTTTTTGTTTTTTGTTTGATTTATTGGAATTATTTTAGTGAAAAAGGTTAAAAACTCATTTTTTAATATTAAAAAAATTACATTAAGGCTTTAAAATTTAATGTCTTACCCTAGGGACTTAGGAAAAATATTTGGTTTGTTCCTAAGTGATTAGGAATCAAAATGTGACATTTTTATGATTTTTAATATTTTTATGATTTTTATTATTTTTTAATTATTAAAATATTAAAATATTATGAAAAATCAACTTTTTTTAAGAAAATTCCAATTTTAATTTTCCTAAACTCCCCTGATATTAGAGAAGCCCCAAAACTATTTTTGTAAATTTTTGAAAAGTATTTTTGGAGTTATGAACTTTTAAAGTTCCATTTTGCTTATGAGGCTTAATTAATCCATTTGATAGGGTTAATCAAGTCCAATTGATTTCAAATTTGTATGTGAGGTCTCTCTGATCCTAAAAATCAGTGGAGAATTGTTTTCAAGTTAATTTGGTGTATGGTTATCCCTAATTAAATCAAATTTAATTTTAAGGGTTTAGGCCAATTAAGGTTATTATGTATGAATTAACTCAAAATATATTTTTCATAGGGTCCTCTGGTCCAAAGGAACATCACCAAATTTTCCTAGAATTTATTTTACAACATGCAAATTATTGAAATTAAAATACCTAAAATAGTGATATGAAATTGAAAATTCAATAACTTTTCACAGAGATGGCCGACCTTGAAAAATTCAGAGAATGTTCACAAGATCAGAGGCTTCAAAAGCCCTATGGTCTAATGCCAAGGTGAATTATCTATGCAAATGAAGAATCAAAATTCTGAAAATAGTAAATAAATTATTAAAAATAAAATACTCATCCAATTAATTTGATTTCTTTTCCACATTATTCTCCTATGTTCACTGAGCAAGAGGGTATTTTTATTTTATTTTTGTGATTTTTTTATGAAAAGATATGGATTTTTGAAGTTCTGGGCATTTAAATAATTCAAAAATACCCTATTTATCTACTTATCCACGCGGCGCCAGCGCAACATCGGCAGCTCCGAAAGCCCACGCGGCGCATTCCTATTCGACGCTGCCATTGAACTCAGTGCTCCGGGGGCCCGCGGTTCATGTAACATTCCCTGGTTCGGTGCAATCTGAATCGTCCGCTCGATACACGCGCGATCCAAGGCTCCCGGTCATCTTCTACGACTGGTGTGCACCCGTGACCGTCCACACTAAAACCCTAAGATCTCACTCGATTCTCAATGGATTTTTGTGTTCTTATGCTCTATGGATTCGTCTTGAAGAGAAGAACACATCCATATGGTTTATAGGCTATGAAATTAACTTAAACAAAATGGAGAATCGCCGGAAGCTCGGGAGGAAGAGTGAGTTCATACCTTTGCTCGGAGAAGTGAAGCTTCGATTCGAGAGTTGTGTCACCTTCGATTGAGTCCAGGCAAGCTCCAGATGAAGTCCTTGGCTCTGAGGAATTGTCTAGGTATGAAAGTGACCAAGGCCGATCACAAAGCTTTGAGGCTGGAAGCAATGGCTGGCCTGGTGAGGGGGCTTTTGCTAGGGAACTTCTCCTATTCGTCTGGTGAAGGTGTAGGACCAATCAATTTGGAGATTGACTCTCTGTGGTGGAGTATCCTATTTTTTGGGTGGATTTTCAACTCAGAAATTGAGCTCTATTACTAGGGATTAGGGCAAAGGAACACTGGCGATCAACTGCTCTGGGTTAGGAGAACGTCTTGGAGCAATTTTGGCAGAGTTTCCTTAAGGTCTGGTTCAACTCCTTATTTGGCCGAGAGGTGGTGGTGTTTAAATAGGTTTGGCTGGAGGGCTTCCCAGGGGCAATTGGTGGATGAGATCAGCTGCTCAGGGGAGGAGAAGAACAGCTATGCTGTCCATTTGGGTTGAGACAAGTTAGCTAGGGAGAATTGGAAAGTTTGTCTCACATGGAGCTTTCAGCCATGGCATTTTCCGGTGACTATGGTGGCCGTCCGGCCATGCATTGGTCACCATCTTGACCAGTGAGGTCAGGGCTGGGGTTTGGTGCAAGCAATTGGCTATTGCCATGTGTAAGGTTGTTTGATTAAAATGGCATGGGGTAAGGGTCATTTTGGCTTGATTTTGGTCAACTCATGTATTTGGGTTTGGTGCACCCACCAACGGGACTGATTTGGGCTGAGGGAGGTCAGATGAGTCAGCTAGGAAAGGGTAGTGAAGTCACCATCCATGAATATTTAGATTAATCATGGATTAAGGTGAAACATTAAAAGCGTTAAAACTTTTTATGGGGGTTTAAAAGAGGCTCCTCCTTTTGCAATTAATGATATGATGATGTGTAAAGTGATTCCCATGGCTTCATGTGGCTTGTGCATGGCTTCAAAGCTTGCACATGGCTTGGGAATGGCTTGGCTTACTTGCATGAGAAAGGGATTTTGGGAATTATGGCATTTAGGGGTGATTTGGCATGAGGCTTGATTTGGAATTATTTGATGATGGGATTAGAACTTATGGAATGACTTTGATTAAATGGATGGCAAATGAAAATGTCATATGGGCTTTAGGATAGATTTTGGGCTCTTTGAAATGGTTTTACATGGGCTTTTAAAGCGATTTAGGGAAGTGAGTTTTTGGATTTTAGGATGGGCTTTTAGGTGAAAATTTTGTGAAGGAACATGTCAAATAAATGTTGCAATTGGTTTAAGGATGTTTCATGAATGGTTTGGAATCAATTTGGTGTGATTTGGAGTAGAATTGGGTTGAATTTGGGCTTTTTAGTTAAAGGGGCCAAAGTGGACCAAATTGGGCTAACTTGGGTAAGGTTGGGCTAAAGTTGGATTTGATGTAAAATTAATGTTGAGAAATGTTCATGGGAGTGTCACAGTGAGTTTTCAACTTTGGTTGGGCTCTAATTTTGGGATTTGGGCCCATTTAGGTTAGGTTTGGACTTAGGTCAAATTAAGGGATTTTAGTTTTAGGTTAGGTTTGGGTGGAGTTTAGGTTCAAATTTTGGGCAAATCAAGTTAGTGTTTTTTTTTATGGGGGTGTTAGGAAGGTTTTATAAAAGATTTGGGGCCAATTGGTGTTGAATTGGATGGGTTTGAGCTAGATTTAGGTCATGGGCCAAAATTGGGCCTTAGGCTTCCAATTGAAATTGGGCTCAAATGTCAATCAAATTGGACTTGGATTTTGTTTAAATTGATATTGGGGATGTTGAATTGAAGTTTAGAATTGAATTGGACCAAAATTGAGGTCAATTGAAGTGGTTTGGTTTGACATTGGGTTCACTTGGGTTTAAAGTGGGTCAAATTGGGGGTTTTGGTAAAAGTGGGGTAAATTTTTTAAATTGGGAATATTTGGGATTTTCTAGAATTTTTTGGGAATTTTCTGAATTTTTGGATTTTTGGGCTAAGAAGGGCATTTTGGGTATTTGGTGGGTATTGGGGGGTACTTTTGGAATTTTTGGTATTTTTTGGCTATGGATGATCAATTTGAGTGGGGGAAATGTTTAGGATTGATTTTGAGAAATTTTGGGTAATTTTGGTGATTTTGTAAATTTTGGGTAGTTCCAAGGGCTTTTGGTAGGTTTAGTAGGTTAGGGCCCCGAGGGTCAAAAATTGAAATTTTGGAAAAATGAATATTGATCAAATTTAAGTAAAATGGAATCACTTTGGTTGAGCCATGAAGCCACATTAAGCCCATATGAGCCATGAGAGGACTCATTTGAGGCATTCACTATGTTGTTCCTAACCCTCTTAGCTAGGGGCTTAGGGGTTAAGGACCATCCATGTGAATTACCTTCAAGAGTCAGGAAGTCAAGTTGGGTGTGAATGGTTTTATGATTGGAATGAGTGTGAGAGTGTAGTGTATGTGCAAGTCAACCCTCACCAGACCAGGCCATCCAGGGTAGTCCTAAGGCCAAAGAGTCCTATAGGGAATTCATCCTTTAAACCTCCACATTTGATTTCAACCTTCTAGGTGATTAGGGGTCTACAATCAAGCTTGTGGGGTTTGTAGGGAGTTAAGAGGTGTTTGAATTTCTAAGTGGTGGGTTCCATTTCTAGTCCTGTAAGATTAGTCAAAGGAAAAGCCTAAGGCTAGATCCTAAGTACTAAAGAGAGAAGCAAAAGACCTCATAAAAAATGAGGTCAACAGCTTCCTAATCATTTGAAGTATGTTTTTTTAGGTGAATCCTCAACCTTGCCTGTGTTGACCTCATTTTTGATGAGGTCTTCCCTTCTTTAGTGCTTAGGATCTAGCCTTAGGCTTTTTCTTTGACTATCTTAGAGGACTAGAATTGGGACCCACCTTTTAGAAATTTAAACCACTTCTAAACTCCCTGCAAACTCCACAAACTTGACTATAGACCCCTAATCACCTAGAGGGTTGAAATCGAATGTGGAAGTTTAAAGGATGAGTTCCTATAGGACTCTTTGGCCTTAGGATCGCCACTGGGTGGCTCGGTGCAGTGAAGGGCTGACTTACACTACACTTACACACTACATTTCCACACACTTCCTAAAACCACACCCATACCCAACTTAACCTCCCGACTCATGTAGGTGATTCACATGGATGGTCCTTAACCCCTAAGCCCTTGGCAAGAGGGTTAGGAACAACATAGTGAATGCCTCAAATGAGTCCTTTCATGGCTCATATGGGCTTGAAATGGCTTCATGGCTCAACCAAAATGATTTCTTTCCACCTAGATTCACCCAATCTCCAATTTCCCAAATTTTCAATTTTTGAACCCCGGGACCTTACACCTACTAAACCTACCCAAAACCCTTTAAATTACCCAAATTTTTGCAAAATTTCCAAATTACCCAAAATTTTCCAAAATCAATTCCAAACATCTCCACATCACTCAAATTAATCATCCATACCCAAAAATACCAAAGATTCCAAAAATACCTCCCAATACCCTCCAAATACCCAAAATACCCTTCTTGGCCTAAAAATCCAAAAATTCAGAAAATTCCCAGAAAATTCCAGAAAATCCTAAATATTCCCAATTTCATTTTGTCCAACTACACCATGGGCCAATTTTGTCAATTACCCTACTTTTGTCAAAACCCCCAAATTGACCCATTTTAACCCAAAGTGAACCCAATGTTAAACCAAACCTATCCAATTGACCCAAATTCTGGTCCAATTCAATTCTAAACTTCAATTAAACATCCCCAATACCAATCTAGACCAAATCCAAGTCCAATTTGGTTGATATTTGGATCCAATTCCACTTTTGGCCTTAAAGCCCAATTTGGACCCATGACCCAAACTTAACCCAAACTCACCCAATTCAACTCCAATTAACCTCAAATCTTTTCTAAATCTTCCTTAACATTCCCACAAACAAAACCCAAGCATGACTTGCCCAAAATTTAGACCCAAGTCCCACTCAAACTCAACCCAAGGTCAAAAGGCCCATTTTTGACCTAAACCCAAACCTAACCCAAATTCAACCCAATTCAAATCCAAATCACCCCCAATTTGTTTCAAATCACTCATGACACATCCATGAGCTAAACCCAACAATTATTTGGCCCAACCTCTTTACAAAATTCCCATCCATAAATTCATTTTTAAACTTAAGTGCCCATTCCTTAAACCATTTTAAAAGCCCACTTCCACCAAATCCAAAACCCCAAAAAAATTCTTCCAAAGCCCATATGACATTTCCCCTCATCATACTTTCAATTAAAATCATCCCTAAGTCCTAAACCAATGATCAAATATTTCTAAATGAAGCTTCATCCAAATTTCCACCAAATTATCCAAAATCCTTAAAATCTTTTTTTATGAAATTGACCAAACTTTTTGCCAAGCCAAAGGTGAGCCATGAAGCCATGCATGAGCCACATGTGAGCCATGAGAGCTTTGGACACTCCACCATGCCATATTGGGTAAGAAGAGGGGGGCTTTCCTTAATCCCTAAAGCTCATTAGCCTTAATCATGTTTCACCTAAACTTAAATTTAATCCAAATATATTTGGATGGAGACTTCTCCATGCCAAACCAACTGATCCCTTTGATCCCCCACAGCATCCAAAGCCACCTTGAAGGGTGCACCAAGCCCAAATGGGTGGATTGACCCATTTAGACTCAAAACTAGCCATGCCCCATTCTACTTTGGATCAAAGCCTTTACACATGTCCATGGCCGATTGATTGCACAAACCTCCAGCCACGACCCACCCGACCAAGATGGTGACCATCGCACAGCCGGCCGGCCACCGAGCCGCCGGAAAACACCATGGCCGAGAGCTCACATGTGAGCCAACATTGAAATTCTCACTTCTTAGCTGCCCCTTGCCTAGTGGTCACCATGGTCGTTCTTCTCCTCACCAGAGCAAGTCGATCCCAAGCCCTGACTCCCCACAGGAGGCCCCCGACCAGCTCTATTTAAACTCCACCCCTCTCGGCCATGAAAAAGGGGAGAAGCACAAACCTTGCCAAAACTCGCCAAAATTGTTCCGGACCCTTCTCCATCCTTAGAGCACTTGATCCCCAGGTGAAATCCCTCTCGCCATTTCTCCTCTCGTAAGCTCGATTTCGGAGTTGAAATTCCACCAAAACCGGGACACTTCTCCACGGTGAGCCAATTCCCAAATTGATTGGCTCTACACCTTCACCGGACCAAGAGAAGGTGTCCACCATCAAAAGCCCCATCTCCGGGCCACCCGGTTGCTCCAGCCTCCAAGCTTTGTGATCGGGCTTGGTCGAAATCATATCCGGACAATTCACTGGACCGGGAGACTTCATCCGGAGCTTGCCGGGACCCGATCGAAGGTGCGACGGCTCTCGGATTGAAGCCACACTTCTACGAGCCAAGGTATGAGCTAACTCTTCATCCCGAGCTTCTGGAGATTCTCCATTTCAAATGCTTTAGTTTCAATGCATGTTAACCGTATAGATGTGTTCGTCTCTTCAAGACGAATCCATATAGTATAAGAACGTAAAAATCCATTGAGAATCGAGTGAGATCTTAGGGATTTAGTGTGGACGGCTCTCGGGTGAGAACACTTGGGGACGATGAACGGAAGCGCGTCCATTCGATACACGCGCGGACGGACGGCTCGGATGGCGTCGGACCGAGAGACGGTACGAGAACCGCGGGGCCCGGGCTGCCGACTCAAGTGGCGGCGTCGAATGGGAGCGCGCCGCGTGGCCTTTCGGAGCTGCCGAGGATGCGTGCGGCGCCGACTCGGATAAGTAGAAAATTAGGGATTTTCCGATTTATTTAATTCCCTAAACTTCAAAAATTCATATCTCCGTGTAGAAAAATCAGAAAAATAAAATAAAAATACCCTCTTGCTCGGTGAAGAGAGGAGAATAATGTGGAAAAGAAATCATTTAATTTCATCGAAATATTTTATTTTTTATAATTTATTTACTCTCTGCATTGTTTTAATTCTCCATGCATGCATACAATTCACCATGGCATGAGACCATAGGGCTTTTGAAGCCTCCGAATTTGGGAACATTCCCCGAATTTTCCAAAGTCGGAGGCCATCCCTATGAAGAGTTCTTGATTTTTCATGTTCGAGTCACTCGTTTTGAGTATTTTAATTCCGAGTAAATAGCATGTTGTGAAATAAATTCTAGGAAAATTTGGTGATGTTCCTTATGACCGAGAGAACCCTAGGAAAAATAGATTTTGGCTTAGTTCATTCAAAACAACCCTAATTGGCTTAAACACCCAAAATAGGTCTTTAATTAATTAGAGTTAACCAGGCATCAAATTGACTTGAAATCAATTCTCCACTGACCTTTAGGATCAGAGGAATCCACCATAAAAATTTGAGGTCAATTGGACTTGGTTAGCCCCACTAATTGGGTTGATTAAGTCACTTAGCCATTTTAAACTTTAAAAAATCATAACTTTTAAAATACTTTTCAAAAATTCACCAAATTGGTTTTGGAGCCTCTCTGATATCAGGGGAATCTAAGAAAATTAAAATTTCAATTTTCTGAAAAAGTTGACTTTTAATAATATTTTAATATTTTTAATAATTAAAAAATAATAAAAATCACAAAAATAATAAAATTCACCAAAATGTCACATTTTGAATTTTAATCACTTAGGAACAAATCCCACATTTTTCCTAGGTCTATTTAGTGAGATATTGAATTTTAAAGCCCTAGGGTAATTTTAAAATTAAAAAAAATGTATTTTCTAGCATTTTCACTAAAATAATTATAATAAATCATAGAAAAATCAGAAAATTGCAAAATTTGCTTTTCTGGTTTCCTTGATATCAGAGAGATTTTTGAAAAATATAAAATCCATTTTTCAACATTTATTTTATTTTTAAATTAATTAACACTCCAAAACTCAAAATAATTATAATAAAAATAATATAATTCAAAAAATCACCAAAATTGGTCCAAGTGCTTCTCTGGTCATTAGGAATGTCCCCTAATTTTCTTAAGGACAGAAACTTTCCTTTGGTCATGTTATCAAATTTTCCTTGAAAATCTCTATTTTCCACCAAAAATAATTAAATAAATAAATTAAATACAGAAAAATCAAATTTTCTCCTCTCATGTCTTTATTGACATATGAGTGAAGTCACATAAAAATTTCAAGTTCATTTGGGTTCAATTTAGTGAGTTATGAAATTATTAAGCTTAAGGGGTAATATGGTAATTAAACTTTTAACCCTTAATTAAAACTTTAGGTTTAATAAAAAATCAACAAGTAAAATATTTGATCTTAATCTGGTTTGTATGATTGAAATTTAAATAATTAAAGGGTAGAAACCCATTAAATAATTTTAAAATGATTAAACTTTAATTAAATAATAGATTAAATTTGGAAGAATAATAAAATTGGAATTATTAAAATAAGGGATATTTATTAGGAAGAGATTTATTCTTTAATTTAAAAAATCCCTAAACTAATTATATCATTAATACTCAATTCTTAATTAAAATGATAACTCAAATTTAAAATATTAAAAGACTTAATTAAATCATTAAACTCTTTTAAAATCTCAATTAAAATTATAAATTAAATTAAATTAAAATTAAATTAAATAAAATTAAATTAAATTAAACTAAATTGAAATTAAATTAAATAAAATTAAATTAAATTAAATAAAATTAAATTAAATTAAATAAAATTAAATTAAATTAAATTAAATAATTAAATTAAATTAAATTAAATTAAATTAAATTAAATTAAATAATTAAATTAAATTAAATTAAACAATTAAATTAAATTAAATTAAATTAAATTAAATAATCAAATTAAATTAAAATTAAATCAAATCAAATTAATTAAACATCAAATCAAATTAAATTAAACTATATTAAGTTAAATTAAAGCTCAATTAAATTAAGTTGAATTAAATATAACATGAGTTAAGACATAAAGAATTCAAAATAAATCTAAAATAACTTGAACGCTATTCCAAATTTAAACCCTTTAACTTAAATCAAATCGTTTGAATACTAATTTACCCTTGAAAGCTTTGATTATTATAACTCCTAAATGAAACATTAAATGAAGTGCTACTTCACTCATAAGATATTCAAATGTCTTAATTCAGCTGGGCGAGTTAACAAAACTTGAAAACCTCGGACGATTGATTCATTTATATAATTAAATTCATTTGGACTTAAAACAATCCTAGAAATATTGAAAAGATGTTTAAGATTCTTCTTAAGCACTTCCTCAATATGATAGGATATTTATAAGAACAATTGAATTTAATTGTTCTTTGATGAAGAAAATCGTTTTCAAACAAAAACACAAAGAACCTAGACGTCATAGGAGATGACTAGACTATAGGATTAGGAATTTGGTAGAAAACCATAACCTTTCCCTTAGCTTTACCTAGGAACTTGCTTAAATATTCTAATTGTGTTTTAAGTGCAGCTTGGGATGACGGGAAGACCCTCCGAGTACGCTTTTATTTTATTGCGATTCACTCTCTTGCAATTTACTTTCTCGCAATTTACCTTCTTGCAACTTACTTTATTGCAAATGCATTTATTTTTCTTGCATGATAAGACAAGCTGTTGCATAAAAACCCACACCTTTAGGATAGTCCCTAAAACCGAAACCAAAACTAAGTTAAAAGTCATTGCAAGATAAAATTCACCGCCACAACATTTCAAAATATAAAACAACTCAAAATTTAATCACAAACAGAACACAAAACTACAATTGCAACTAAATTAAAACGTCCTCGTTGGATGATCGGGAATACCTCGGATGATGTAACCTACGTGTTGCTAACGGGATTTCCCACGGTCTAAATGAAAGTGTGGAACTCATTCGAGTTGAGTTTAGCAAATTCATCCGGACTAAGTGAATCCGATAAAAATAATGATGCCGGAAGGATGGAACCGTGGGATCTTAACCGGTGTCGTTATAATCAACTTTAAGATTTGTTTTAATCAAAATACAAAACACTTGGAAATTAAGACTTCTCTAAACCAAAACACTTTTCTCATCCACGATTTATGATTTCTAAAACTAAACCTCTGCAACAACAAGGAGCTTGGAGCATGGTGGGCGAGCACGGCCATCGTCATCAACAAAACTTGAACCTACTTCGAGCAAAACCTTCTTGGAATTAAACAACAAAGCCATAGGACTTCGAGGTAGCTTGCACTAGTGCAACATAAATCCTCGACTCTTCGTTAGGCATTTGCATTGCAAATTAAGCCCTAACCGGTCTTAGGATTCCGAGGTAGTCGTCCGATACGACAATAAACCCTCACATCTTCTAGAGCTATTTGTTTGATTTTATCATACAAATATAAGCCCTAATTAATTAAAATTGAGCAAGATTGAAATACTAAATAAACATTAGGACTTTCCTAAATTCAAGCCAAACAATAGGATAGTCGGGAAATTACCGAAGTTCACTTCGAATCGGTGATTTCTCCTACCTTTCTTCCTTTGGATTCACAAAACAAAATGTTCCAAATTTGATCCATTCCCTATTGAAATTCCAAAATTCAATCTTTGAAAACCTTAAACTTTGAAATTCTTGAGAGCGAGATTATTGATTATTATCGAGAGTTTTCTTAGGTGATTCCCGTCACTTAAGATGTAATTAACTATAGGGGCTTGCCCTTATAGGGAATTTTAAAGAACCCGATGTAATATAAACCCCGTTTAATACTTTCATATTAAGCGGGGAATTTGTCGGCTTATAAAATTCGTTCGCGGACCAAACGGATGTCACAAAACTTCTAGTTTATTTGATCGAGCCCCACGCTCGAGCAGTGTGTCTATCCTTAGGGATAGATACACGGTTTATGGTGCGGTGCTCGTTTATATAAACTATTTGGGATGTGAGATCGGTTTAATCTCATTTTTAAATTTAAAATTATTTTCAAAATCAAATACTACTTTCTAAATTATATATATATTTAAATTAAATTTAAAATTTAAATTCGCCGACAACTTCTGTTAGGCGACCCCTTTTAAAAATACAATACAACCTAAAAATATGCCGACAACTTCTGGCGACTCCGCTGGGGACGATTCCTCTCTCCATTATAATCAAATAATTTTGCTTTCAAAAATCGGTAGTGTATCCATGTCCCTAATGGATCAAACTACCCTTCTTTCCGTTGGAATACTATGTTCATTTCTATCTTGAACAAGTATAGCCAACATTCTCTCGGATTTAGGAGCCACTTGTTTAGACACCCCTAAACGGAGAGGTTCCGAGATCCTTTTACCTCATTTCTAAGGTGGGGTGGACCCCCGATAGGTGTTAGTTTAGGAGTGATCCTTCGAGTCGGGAAGTCCTGCTTAAGACTTTCTTTTCCTTTCTGAATCGGATTCCTTACCTTCTCTACACCTTTGAACATTCCGTTCTAAATAAACAAACCCTCTAATAAGTGATTCTTTTAACAAATGATTCTTTTTTATAAATACGTGAACAAGAATGAGTTCGGACTCTTTTCAATTCCTTTCTTTTCGTCTCGAAGAAAAGAAGCATAACTTGGGACCGACAACCAGAATCTACCTTGCGGAAATGGAAGCCCCGAAGCCGATTTTCTCCTTCACCAACGAGATCGGACTTCGGCTGTCTATAAGGATGAGCTGCCCGACAATGGGGTCATCCGATTTGGACGAGGATTTGAAAACACGAACGTCGAGGTCACCAACGTCTCCCTCTTTGCACCGACAAACAAGGTATCCGAAGCCGAGGAACCACCGCGCGAGTTCAACCTTAGGTCGACCCAAGAGTTTCCTCCCCTCCAAAGGGTCCCGAGCTAGGAGGAGTACGCCGTCCGCAGGAGGACTGTTCTTACTACCCCCACTCGGTCTAGTTGTTTCGCACCTACCCCGACTACGCCAAATCGAAGGGGAAAGAAATCCGAACTATGGTAAACCCGTTACCGTGGAGGGTACGGATCTTCTCGTAAGACCTTCGTCTTCGAAATCGGGTCCGAGTTCGAAGATTCCGTCGCCGACAAAGACCCAAAGAAGAAATAGAAATAGAAGGATCGCCGGGGAAGCCGGAGCTGCCGAGATTGCCTTCCGGAGGAAATTCCGCAGTTGCCGAATATACACCGTTACCGAATATACACCATTCGCCCGACTACATACCACTTTTGGGAGGAAGTAGGTTCCATCCCCTCTCCGCCGCGAGAGGATGAGGAGAATGTTCGCAAGATTCGTTGCCACATTACCACGGCCCGCATACTACAACGATAGCCGCAAGAAAAGAACTAGAACTACGCCGTTTGCTCGACTGCAAACTTTGGTAGAAAAGCTAGCAAGGAAGGAAAAGCGCCCGTGTCGGAAATTCTACGAAGGATAGGGCGGGTGCCAGTCAAATCCCGTCTTGGGCCCCGAGTAGAACCCACCGTCATGATAGAAAAGCCAAGCAAGAGAATGAAGGCTAGCCCGCCTGTCGTAGTATCAGGATTACAGATTAGGGAGGATACCACCTTCCGACATTTGGCCGAGCGGACCATCCGGTCCTAGACCTTCTGCCGCTAGAAGGATGGTGTGGCGTCCCACTACGGGGCGATTGAGATTGAAACGACGGCCCGAGAAAGAAAGTCTCGCCAGGAGGCTGGAATGCGAAGAAAGTGCTACTCGCGATAAAGGGAACTCGTGAAAAGGGACCCGGCAACTATCGCATGACAACCGCAAAGATACACGAAAGCTCCGCTAGAAGATGCCATGGAAAAGTTGAGAACCGACATCCGACGGTTGGCAAAAGAAAGAGAAGAAAAGTTCGGAGATGAGATCGACTCATCGGAATTCATGGACAACGAATATGCGGAAATCAACATGGTTGAGACACGAGCTTCATCGGCTTCTCGAGGTGCTCCCGCAGTCGCAGAAGAGAGGAGCGGAGCCGATGAAGAGACGGCTTCGGGAAAAGACGACACGATCGCTCAAATGGCGAAAAGGATGGAAGAGATGGCCGTAGCTGCGGCCACTCTCCGCAGTCGAAGTACAACCACATGAGAGACACCCCCGAAGTCATTCACATCGTAGACGGAGGAAAGGAGATTACATCCGTCAATGGGGATGACCGGCTAAAAGGACACAAGCACGAAGTATGATCCCCGAAAAGGATATCAAGAACTTGGTAGAACACCGGGTGCGAGAAGCCTTAGCACAATCGAAGAGCGGGACATCCATTCGGACGGGTAGACCTTACCCGGAAGAATTCGACGCCGTCCAATACCCGAAAGGCTTCGTACCACCTCCGTTTAAGACCTTCGACGGACCAGGAACCCCCGACAACATGTTGCACACTTTCATGCTAGTTGTTGCAATGCGGCGGGAGCGATGCGCTACTCTTCCGACGGCTCGTTAGCGATCCGTCGGGAATCGCCTTCGGCCGGTATGCGGAATTACCCAACGGTTCGGTGAAGACATTCTCGCAGCTAGAGAGCCTCTTCATCGAGCGATTTGCGGGAGCTCGGCACCACATCACTATAGGTGATTTAGTGGTAGAGAAACAAAGGCCGAATGAAACTCTAGTGGATTACATACTTCGATGGAGAAATTTAAGTATGAAGTGTGAACCACAACTGCAAGAACAACATGCGATCGGCATCTTGCTTAAAAGCATTCACGGTCCGATAGCACTTCTCCTCGAGGGATTCACTATTAAGACTTTTGAGAAGTTGTTAAGCAAGGCCGGAAGCTTGCAAGAAGAGGCGAAGCAATTAAGTTTTGCCGACAAGACGGACAAGCAGAAGCCGGTGAAGACCTTCGAAAAGAAATCCGGGATCGTTGCAGCAGTTGACAAAGGCAAACAACCGATGCAAATACCACCAGAACGGCCGCAGCAACCACAACAGAATTACCAGCAACCCCGATCCAGCTATCAGTCGTCTCCGCAGTATGAGCAACCGTCCCGTCCGCAACTTACATTAAGGGAGCTTCTGAGCAGAGAATATCCGTTCAAAAATGAAGCAGTACCAAAGATGTTCCGCAGCTTAATGAAAACTCCGGATTTCCAGTGCCGCGAGCCTAAAAGACCGGAGGAAGTCAACAAGAAAGGTGATCCCAACTTTTGCCCCTACCATCGAATGCTTGGGCACAAGATAGAAGACCGCATTACCTTCAAAAGTTGGCTCAATGACAACCTTCGGAAAGGAAATATAACAATCCCGAAGGAGTACATGAAGGAACCCCAGAAAGGAGGTTCCGTCAATGTTATCTCAACCGATCCCGTCATCCCGATAGATCCCTATGCAGCCGACGATGGATGGACTACCGCCTGGACGAGGTCTTCGAAGAAGATTTTAGACAACATCCGAACCGCTTCGGTGCGAGCTTCAATTCAGAGTTCGAGACCCGTTAAGCCGGTACTATCACTTGCGATAGAAGAACCACCTCGACAGGAGACAATCGAAGAAAAGAAGAAAATTGACGAAGAAGAGGGGACCGAGACTCCTAAGGCTAGACTAGGGGCTGCTTATCCTAGGATAGTTGTTTCCGATTCGGGGGAGAAATCCCTCGAACCTCTGATTTTGTATGATTATCTGCTCACTTCGGTGGGATCATATAATGATAAGGGTGATGGCGTTGGCTACGTTTTGACTGTTTCTAATGATTACGTAACTAGCGACAATCCGGGCGTCGATTTCGATACCAACAACAATTCTCAAATCATACAAGATCTCGACGATCAAAATGACGAAGAAGGCATCCATCAAGGAGGCTACGAGAGTTCAACAAGCAACGAATCTATCTGCGAGTTTCGAGGAGCTCCAGTTACGATAGAGTTAGAGCCTTCAGATTTTGAAGATAATCCAGAAGAGCCAGTCATTCCGATTCAGGAGGAGACACCGACAAACTCAACATTAGATTCAGAAGAAATTACAGAAGTCAACTTGAGAAGTGGAAGAGTTCTACCTCCGAGAATGGGTCCAAAAGACAAAGGAAAGCAGGTGGTTGTTCTAGAAGAACCAACCCCAGCGGAAGAGATACCCGTTCGAGAAGAAGCCGAGACGCATGGAAACAAAGTGGACTACAACGTGCTAGCCCATCTTAGGAAACTACCGGCCAAACCGAGCATTTACGATGCTCTCATCTTATCGAAAGGAGATGAGGGAAGCTCGATCGAGGCCTTACTTGATCCGGAAATTTGCTTAGCTCGAATGGCCGGAAATTCCTTAGATGAGGTTTGCTCGTTAAAGGAACAACGAGGTGTTACCTTCACGGACAATGACCTACTACTTGGGACAGCGGATCACAACCGACCGTTGTACATTTCGGTTACAATTGGGAAGTTTACGCTCTCCGAGTATTGGTGGATCCAGGAGCATCAATCAATATAATGAGTCTTCGAACACTAGCATACTTGGAAATTGATGCTCGTGAGCTCGAGGCCGACAAAATGTTATTAAGAGGATTCAACCGGAAAGGAGAAAGAGCCCTCGGGTCAATAACGCTACCGATGAAGACCGGTGATTTAGCAAAGACAACCGCAAAATTTCATATAATCGATTCGAAACGTCGTTCAACGCTCTCTTGGGCCGACCATGGATACATGAAAACGGGATGGTACCATCATCTCTGCACCGAGTGCATCAAGTATTACGATGGAGGGGAACGAGTGCATCAAAGGCGACTTACAACCATTCTCCGTACATGAGATTGGAATCCATGAAGATGCGACTTATTATGCACCGCCAAAGAAAACAATCTTCTCCGGAGATACCATAACAAATGAAGCAAAGAAAGTTCGGGACAACGAAGAACCCGAAGTTCTAGTCCAACGAGTCACTCACCACTCCCTTCCGGCGAGATAGTGAAGGTTTCTCCACAACTCGCATCCGAGGTCGAGGCCGGGGACGAGGCCGTGGTAGAGACACTAGGACAATTGGACGGAGGAAACCAGCCATCAATGTTGATTGGGAAGATAGTTCCGAAGAAGAAAAGAAATCAAGCAAGAAGCGAGCAACAATAAGTCGAAAGAAGCCGCAATACAAGATCTCCCTCGAAGATGAAAAGAACGAAGAATATAAATCAATGTATGAGAAGATTAACCACTACGTACACACTATGACCCTAACTCCGATCCATTCTAATAAGATCGAGGGTATGGAGGTCAAAGAGGTACGTAGTGACGGTGCAAAGCCGATCAAATTCTACCGCGGTGCTTCTTCCTCCAAAGCCGAAAATAATGTACAATTCGAAGATGTCACTTCATCAGAATTAATGGAATTACCTTTTGAGTGGTACTCTCCCTGTGTTCAAAATTTAATTCAACGTGGTTTCTTACCTCGACAATGGACAAAAGGCCAATCTCAACATTTTGAAAAGTTATGGAATAATTTCGGTCGTCCACCCAATTCAAAGTATGGACTCGGATTCGGCACAGTAGGGTCAGTTGACGATACTGAATTTTGCTTGGTTATCACTTGCGAGTCCAATGAAAACTGCATGGAAACTACAGACGAACTCGAAGATTTACAAATTGAAGACGCTCCACCAGAATTCGAAGAAGAAATTAAATCCACAATAGATGAGTTAATGGAAGTTAACTTAGGTACTAGCGAAGAGCCTAGACCTACCTTTGTTAGCTCCTTGCTCAACAAAGAAGACTCCGAAGAAATAATCAAGTTATTAATGGAATTTAAGGACTGTTTTGCTTGGAACTATGATGAGATGCCGAGGATTAGCCCCGAGGTTGCGATCCATAAGCTAGGAGTGGATCCTACTGCGTCCGATCGGACAAGGTCCCAGAAGAATGCGTCTAGAAATTGAACAACAAGTCATAACCGAAGTTAAAAAGCTAATAGACGCTAAATTTGTCCGTGAAGAACAATACCCGACTTGGCTAGCCAATGTAGTGCCAGTCAGAAAGAAGAATGGTCAAATCAGAATTTGTGTGGACTTCAGAGATTTAAACAAGGCATGTCCAAAAGATGAATTCCCTCTACCGATTCCGGAGCCGATGATCGATATTGCTTCGACACATGAAATATTCTCGTTCATGGATGGATCTTCGAGGATACAACCGGATAAAAATGGCTCCAGAAGATGAAAAGCTTACGGCATTCGAACGCCGATCGGAGTATTTTGCTACACGAGTGATGCCATTCGGACCGAAGAACGCAGGAGCAACCTACCAAAGAGCAATGACAAGAATTTTTGATGATCTCATCCACAATCAAGTCGAATGCTACGTGGACGATGTCGTCATCAAAAGCAAAGCAAAGGAAAACCACTCGTATGATTTGAGAATTGTTTTCGAACGATTAAGACAATTTAACCTTAAGATGAATCCCTTAAAATGCGCCTTCGGCGTCACCTCCGGCAAATTCTTAGGATTCGTTGTCCGACATCATGGAATTGAAATCGACCCGGAGAAGATTAAAGCCATCTTAGAAATGCCGCCTCCCAAAACCTTAAAACAACTACGATCTTTTCAAGGGAAGTTGGCATATCTTCGACGCTTTATCTCAAACCCGTCGAGTAGGTGTCGACCTTTCTCGGCACTAGTTAAAAAGGACGCCAAATTTATTTGGGAAGAGAAATGCCGAAGGCCTTCGAAGACATTAAACAATATTTAATGACACCTCCTGTCTTAGCGGCCCCAGGTCTCGGGTAGGCCGCGATACTTTACACCGCGGCTTTAGACGACTCTCTCGGAGCCCTGTTAGCTGGGTCGATGATGAGGGTAAAGAAAATGCTCTTTACTACTTAAGCCGTCGTTTACTTCCGACGGAAGTAAGGTATCCCGCAATTGAAAAGCATTGTTTGGCCACGATCTTCGCCGCTCGAAAGCTCGGGCACTACATGCTTTCTCATAAGGTCAACTTGATCTCGAAGTTTAATCCATTGCAATACTTGATGACTCGTCCAACACTTTCCGGCGGACTTGCCGGATGGTCGATGATATTATTGCAATTCGATATAACTTTCGTGCCTCGCGTGCCGTAAAGGGATAAGTCTTAGCAGACTTCCTCGCGAAGACACCCTTCGCCGGCGAATCTCCTCTCAATGATGATTTACCGGATGAACAAATAATGAACCTAGAAGACCTTAATGATCGACGTTGGGAATTATATTTCGATGGAGCATCTTCGAGCACACAAAGAAGAAGAATCGCAAGTGATAGTGCCCGGTAAGGCGAGGAATCGGGCTAATCTTTATAACACCGGAGCGGGGGATGTTAAGATACTCCTACCACTTGACGGAACCGTGTACAAACAACGAAGCAGAATACGAAGCCCTCATAACGGGATTGGAATTAACTATTCAAATGGGGATAACAGACATCAACATCTACGGGGATTCACAGTTAATCATTCAACAGATCACCGGACAATACAGAATTTTTAAACCAAGACTCGAACAATACTTCCAGTATGCCATACAGCTGTTGGAACAGATTCCAAATGTAACGATCTACAAAATTCCCAGAAAAGAAAATGCTCTAGCAGATGCTTTAGCTCGTCTCGCAAAAGAATTTGCTCGTTTGCAAGATGAATCGATGGAAGTGTCGGTTCACGGACGTCGGGTCCTATCACGACTTGACATAGACATGATACACAAATCGAAAAAGAAAAAGAATCAGTTGCGAGCAGTGACAAAAAACACGAGAAGATTGGCGACGGCCATTGATGAACTACACCGCAAACGGGAAAACTACCGGATGATAGGTCGTCGGCCCATCGGATCAAGAAAAGAACTCTGTCCTACGCATTAATAAACAACACATTATACGAAGGTCTTTTGATCAAATGTGGCTAAGGTGCCTAAGCGGGTCCGAGGCCCGTGAAATTGTTAAAGAGGTGCATTCGGGACTCGTGGCGCTCACCGGTCGGGTCCAAAGATGAAAATGAAAATTAAGAGACTAGGGTACTACCGGCCCTCGATGATGACCGACCGCATGAAAATCGCCAAGAGCCGTCACCAATGCCAAGTGCACGGAGTGGTTCTACACCAACCTCCAAATGTGCTACACCCGACAATTGCGTCGTGGCCATTTGAATGTTGGGGCACGGATATAGTGGGTCCAATAGAACCACCATCTTCAAAAGGACATCTCTTCATTCTTGCGGCTACGGATTACTTTTCCAAGTGGGCGAGGCGTTCCACTTAGAGAAGTGAAAGCACACCACGTGCTACGCGTTTTCAAGAACCAAGTTGTCTACCGTTTCGGAGTGCCGCGCGAGATCATCTCGGATAATGGGTCGGCATTCGAAGCACACAAATCAACAATTTTGTCAGGAGACACGGAATCGACTGGCGATACTCGACAATTTACTACCCAAGAGCAAACGGCCTCGCTGAGGCTTTTAATAAAACTCTCGTTCAAATCTTAAAGAAAACCATGGACAATAATAAGAGAAATTGACACGAGAAATTGTTAGAAGCCTTATGGGCCTACCGGACAACCTTCAGAACTCCTACTCAAGCTACACCTTACGCTCTGGTGTATGGGTACGAGGCGATGTTACCTTTAGAGGTTCGGCTTCCTTCACTCGGAATTGCGAGTTGCAAACAAGATCAAGACGAAGAAAACGCCAAATTACGACTAGAAGAATTAGAAAGCTTGGAAGGGAAAAGACTTGCGGCGCAACGAATTTAGAACTATACCAAGCTAAGATGGTTCAAGCCCATGACAAGCCGGTCCGCCCGAGAACCTTCAAAGTTGGTGACTTAGTTCTCGTTCTCAAGAGACCTATTCTTGCACACCGCAAGATAGGAGGAAAATTTGAACCCACTTGGGAAGGACCGTTTCGTGGTTGAAGCGAGTATACTCGGGAGGTTCCTACCAGCTCAGTGAATTGCCGGGGAGAACGACATATGCTTCCGATCAACGGACGATACTTGAAAAAGTATTAAGCTACCTGATGTTTCGAAGGAATGAATTCTCCATCCCTAAGAAACACGGGCGAAGTAATTACTTATGATTGGGTCCGAACACAAAAAAATAATAAAATGTGCTAAAATAAATAAAATCACGATAATAAAGTTTTCCTAGTTTTCTATTCCAAATCAAATTCTCAATCAAATTTCAAATTCAATCTTTCCAAATTCTGAATCAAATTTCAATCCTTTCAAATCGCAAATCAAATTCTCAATCAAATTTCAAATCCACTCTCGATCAAATTTCAAATTTGATCTTTCCAAATTCCAAGTCAAATTCTCAATCAAATTTCAAACCCAATCTCGATCAAGTTTCAAACTTGATCTTCCAAATTTCAAATCAAATCTTAAATCAAATTTCAATCGAGTTCAAACTCATCCTTCCAAATTTCCAAATTTAATCTTTCCAGGCTTCAAGTCTCAATCAAATTCAAATTCAATTTCTTCCAGATCTCGAATCAAATATCAATACATCAAATTCAAATTTTTGGGTCGAGGATTTTACATCCAAGACTGCACTGCTTTAGGATTCTTCCCTATTGCACTGAAATACATCAAAATCAAACTTTTGGGTCGAGGATTTTACATCCAAGACTGCACTGCTTTAGGATTCTTTCCCTATTGCACTCGAAATACATCAAATTCAAACTTTTGGGTCGAGGATTTTACATCCAAGACCGCATCGCTTTAGGATTCTTTCCCTATTGCACTGAAGTACATCAAAATTCAAACTTTTGGGTCGAGGATTCTACATCCAAGACTGCACTGCTTTAGGATTCTTTCCCTATTGCACTGAAATACATCAAAATTCAAACTTTTGGGTCGAGGATTTTACATCCAAGACTGCACTGCTTTAGGATTCTTTCCCTATCAGCACCGAAATACATCAAATTCAAACTTTTGGGTCGAGGATTTTACATCCAAGACCGCACTCGCTTTAGGATTCTTTCCTATTGCACTGAAATACATCAAATCAAATTCCCGGGGTTAAGGATTTTACATCCGAGACTGCATTGCTTTAGGATCATTTCCCTATCGCAATGAAATACATCAAAATCAAACTCTTGAGGTTAAGGATTTTATATCCAACACCACTTTGCTCTGAGATCTCTTCTCATTGCAACGATTCAATCTAATCAATTCAATTTTCTTTCGAGGTTGGAGATGTTACATCTAAAACCTCGAATTCCAATTTTCATTTCAAATCAAATCCTTCAAATTAATTTCGACAAACTTCAATCTAAATTGAAACTCCAAACTAAAATTTAAACTCACACATCAAAACTTAAACTAAAACAAAATAAAATCTAAATCGAAATTCCCCGAATCATGTGATTTGGGATTCACCTCCTTTTCCTTTCCCCGGCGAGAGTTCGTGAATCTCCGGCTTCGGAGATATGCTTGACACTCCCCGACGGAAATTCTTTTGCTCGTCCCAAGTTTGTCACTTGGATATCTGTGTTGGTTTTGTTGATCGCTTTGGTCAACACCAATACGCGCGGTGTGCTCCGTCAGCTCACCACACCTATTGGGGGTCCATTTGTTGACCTCATTTTTGATGAGGTCTTCCCTTCTTCATTTTAGTGCTTAGGATCTAGCCTTAGGCTTTTTCTTTGACTATCTTAGAGGACTAGAATTGGGACCCACCTTTTATAAATTTAAACCACTTCTAAACTCCCTGCAAACTCCACAAACTTGACTATAGACCCCTAATCACCTAGAGGGTTGAAATCAAATGTGGAAGTTTAAAGGATGAGTTCCTATAGGACTCTTTGGCCTTAGGACTGCGCACGGGTGGCCCGGTGCAGTGAAGGGGCCGACTTACACTACACTTACACACTACATTTCCACACACATCCTAAAACCACACCCATACCCAACTTAACCTCCCGACTCATGTAGGTGATTCACATGGATGGTCCTTAACCCCTAAGCCCTCGGTAAGAGGGTTAGGAACAATATAGTGAATGCCTCAAATGAGTCCTTTCATGGCTCATATGGGCTTGAAATGGCTTCATGGCTCAACCAAAATGATTTCTTTCCACCTAGATTCACCCAATCTCCAATTTCCCAAATTTTCAATTTTTGACCCCGGGACCTTACACCTACTAAACCTACCCAAAACCCTTGAAATTACCCAAATTTTTGCAAAATTTCCAAATTACCCAAAATTTTCCAAAATCAATCCCAAAAATCTCCACATCACTCAAATTGATCATCCATACCCAAAAATACCAAAGATTCCAAAAATACCTCCCAATACCCTCCAAATACCCAAAATACCCTTCTTGGCCTAAAAATCCAAAAATTCAGAAAATTCCTAGAAAATTCCAGAAAATCCTAAATATTCCCAATTTCATTTTGTCCAACTACACCATGGGCCAATTTTGTCAATTTACCCTACTTTTGTCAAAACCCCCAAATTGACCCATTTTAACCCAAAGTGAACCCAATGTTAAACCAAACCTATCCAATTGACCCAAATTTTGGTCCAATTCAATTCTAAACTTCAATTCAACATCCCCAATACCAATCTAGACCAAATCCAAGTCCAATTTGGTTGACATTTGGATCCAATTCCACTTTTGGCCTTAAAGCCCAATTTGGACCCATGACCCAAACTTTACCCAAACTCATCCAATTCAACTCCAATTAACCTCAAATCTTTTCTAAATCTTCCTTAACATTCCCACAAACAAAACCCTAGCATGATTTGCCCAAAATTTAGACCCAAGTCCCACTCAAACTCAACCCAAGGTCAAAAGGCCCATTTTTGACCTAAACCCAAACCTAACCCAAATTCAACCCAATTCAAATCCAAATCACCCCCAATTTGTTTCAAATCACTCATGACACATCCATGAGCTAAACCCAACAATTATTTGGCCCAACCTCTTTACAAAATTCCCATCCATAAATTCATTTTTAAACTTAAGGGCCCATTCCTTAAACCATTTTAAAAGCCCACTTCCACCAAATCCAAAACCCCAAAAAAATTCTTCCAAAGCCCATATGACATTTCCCCTCATCATACTTTCAATTAAAATCATCCATAAGTCCTAAACCAATGATCAAATATTTCTAAATGAAGCTTCATCCAAATTTCCACCAAATTATCCAAAATCCTTAAAATCCTTTTTTATGAAATTGACCAAACTTTTTGCAAAGCCAAAGGTGAGCCATGAAGCCATGCATGAGCCACATGTGAGCCATGAGAGCTTTGGACACTCCACCATGCCATATTGGGTAAGAAGAGGGGGGCTTTCCTTAATCCCTAAAGCTCATTAGCCTTAATCATGTTTCACCTAAACTTAAATTTAATCCAAATATATTTGGATGGAGACTTCTCCATGCCAAACCAACTGATCCCTTTGATCCCCCACGGCATCCAAAGCCACCTTGAAGGGTGCACCAAGCCCAAATGGGTGGATTGACCCATTTAGACTCAAAACTAGCCATGCCCCATTCTACTTTGGATCAAAGCCTTTACACATGTCCATGGCCAATTGATTGCACAAACCTCCGACCACGACCCACCCGACCAAGATGGTGACCATTGCTCAGCCGGCCGGCCACCGGGCCGCCGGAAAACACCATGGCCGAGAGCTCGCATGTGAGCCAACATTGAAATTCTCACTTGCTGAGCTGCCCCTTGCCTAGTGGTCACCATGGTCGTTCTTCTCCTCACCGGAGCAGGTCGATCCCGAGCCCTAACTCCCCACAGGAGGCCCCAGACCAGCTCTATTTAAACTCCACCCCTCTCGGCCATGAAAAAGGGGGAGAAGCACAAACCTTGCCAAAACTCGCCAAAATTGTTCCGGACCCTTCTCCATCCTTAGAGCACTTGATCCCCAAGTGAAATCCCTCTCGCCATTTCTCCTCTCGTAAGCTCGATTTCGGAGTTGAAATTCCACCCAAAACCGGGACACTTCTCCACGGTGAGCCAATTCCCGAATTGATTGGCTCTACACCTTCACCGGACCAAGAGAAGGTGTCCACCATCAAAAGCCCCATCTCCGGGCCACCCGGTTGCTCCGGCCTCCAAGCTTTGTGATCGGGCTTGGTCGAAATCATATCCGGACAATTCACCGGACCGGGAGACTTCATCCGGAGCTTGTCGGGACCCAATCGAAGGTGCAACAGCTCTCAGATTGAAGCCACACTTCTCTGAGCCAAGGTATGAGCTAACTCTTCATCCCGAGTATCTGGAGATTCTCCATTTCAAATGCTTTAGTTTCAATGCATGTTAACCATATAGATGTGTTCGTCTCTTCAAGACGAATCCATAGAGTATAAGAACGTAAAAATCCATTGAGAATCGAGTGAGATCTTAGGGATTTAGTGTGGACGGCTCTCGGGTGAGAACACTTGGGGACGATGAACGGATGCCGTCCATTCAATACACGCGCGGACGGACGGCTCGGATGGCGTCGGACCGGGAGACGGTACGAGAACCGAGGGGCCCGGCTGCCGACTCGAGTGGCGGCGTCGAATGGGAGCGCGCCGCGTGGCCTTTCGGAGCTGCCGAGGATGCGGCGGCGCCGACTCGGATAAGTAGAAAATTAGGGATTTTCCGATTTATTTAATTCCCTAAACTTCAAAAATTCATATCTCTGTGTAGAAAAATCAGAAAAATAAAATAAAAATACCCTCTCGCTCGGTGAAGAGAGGAGAATAATGTGGAAAAGAAATCATTTAATTTCATCAAATATTTTATTTTTTATAATTTATTTACTCTCTGCATTGTTTTAATTCTCCATGCATGCATACAATTCACCATGGCATGAGACCATAGGGCTTTTGAAGCCTCTGAAGTTGGGAACATTCCCTGAATTTTCCAAAGTCAGAGGCCATCCCTATGAAGAGTTCTTGATTTTTCAAGTTCGAGTCATCGTTTTGAGTATTTTAATTCCAGTAAATAGCATGTTGTGAAATAAATTCTAGGAAAATCTGGTGATGTTCCTTATGACCAGAGAACCCTAGGAAAAATAGATTTTGGCTTAGTTCATTCAAAACAACCCTAATTGGCTTAAACACCCAAAATAGGTCTTTAATTAATTAGAGTTAACCAGGCATAAAATTGACTTGAAATCAACTCTCCACTGACCTTTAGGATCAGAGGAATCCACCATAAAAATTTGAGGTCAATTGGACTTGGTTAGCCCCACTAATTGGGTTGATTAAGTCACTTAGCCATTTTAAACTTTAAAAAATCATAACTTTTAAAATACTTTTCAAAAATTCACCAAATTGGTTTTGGAGCCTCTCTGATATCAAGGGAATCTAAGAAAATTAAAATTTCAATTTTCTGAAAAAGTTGACTTTTAATAATATTTTAATATTTTTAATAATTAAAAAATAATAAAAATCACAAAAATAATAAAATTCACCAAAATGTCACATTTTGAATTTTAATCACTTAGGAACAAATCCTACATTTTTCCTAGGTCTATTTAGTGAGATATTGAATTTTAAAGCCCTAGGGTAATTTTAAAATTAAAAAAAAATGTATTTTCTAGCATTTTCACTAAAATAATTATAATAAATCATAGAAAAATCAGAAAATTGCAAAATTTGCTTCTCTGGTTTCCTTAATATTAGAGAGATTTTTGAAAAATATAAAATCCATTTTTCAACATTTATTTTATTTTTAAATTAATTAACACTCCAAAACTGAAAATAATTATAATAAAAATAATATAATTCAAAAAATCACCAAAATTGGTCCAAGTGCTTGTCTGGTCATTAGGAATGTCCCCTAATTCTCTTAAGGACAGAAACTTTCCGTTGGTTATGTTATCAAATTTTCCTTGAAAATCTCTATTTTCCACCAAAAATAATTATATAAATAAATTAAATACAGAAAAATCACATTTTCTCCTCTCATGTCTTTATTGACATATGAGTGAAGTCACATAAAAATTTCAAGTTTATTTGGGTTCAATTTAGTGAGTTATGAAATTATTAAGCTTAAGGGGTAAAATGGTAATTAAACTTTTAACCCTTAATTAAAACTTTAGGTTTAATAAAAAATCAACAAGTAAAATATTTGATCTTAATCTGGTTTGGATGATTGAAATTTAAATAATTAAAGGGTAGAAACCCATTAAATAATTTTAAAATGATTAAACTTTAATTAAATAATAGATTAAATTTGGAAGAATAATAAAATTGGAATTATTAAAATAAGGGATATTTATTAGGAAGAGATTTATTCTTTAATTTAAAAAATCCCTAAACTAATTATATCATTAATACTCAATTCTTAATTAAAATGATAACTCAAATTTAAAATATTAAAAGACTTAATTAAATCATTAAACTCTTTTCAAATCTCAATTAAAATTATAAATTAAATTAAATTAAAATTAAATTAAATAAAATTTAATTAAATTAAACTAAATTGAAATTAAATTAAATAAAATTAAATTAAATTAAATTAAATAATTAAATTAAATTAAATTAAATTAAATTAAATTAAATTAAATAATTAAATTAAATTAAATTAAACAATTAAATTAAATTAAATTAAATTAGATTAAATAATCAAATTAAATTAAAATTAAATCAAATCAAATTAATTAAACATCAAATCAAATTAAATTAAACTATATTAAGTTAAATTAAAGCTCAATTAAATTCAGTTGAATTAAATATAACATCACTTAAGACATAAAGAATTCAAAATAAATCTAAAATAACTTGAACGCTATTCCAAATTTAAACCCTTTAACTTAAATCAAATCATTTGAATACTAATTTACCCTTGAAAGCTTTGATTATTATAACTCCTAAATGAAACATTAAATGAAGTGCTACTTCACTCATAAGATATTCAAATGTCTTAATTCACCGGGCAAGTTAACAAAACTTGAAAACCTCGGACGATTGATTCATTTATATAATTAAATTCATTTGGACTTAAAACAATCCTAGAAATATTGAAAAGATGTTTAAGATTCTTCTTAAGCACTTCCTCAATATGATAGGATATTTATAAGAACAATTGAATTTAATTGTTCTTTGATGAAGAAAATCGTTTTCAAACAAAAACACAAAGAACCTAGACGTCATAGGAGATGACTAGCTATAGGATTAGGAATTTGGTAGAAAACCATAACCTTTCCCTTAGCTTTACCTAGGAACTTGCTTAAATATTCTAATTGTGTTTTAAGTGCAGCTTGGGATGACGGGAAGACCCTCCAGGTACGCTTTTATTTTATTACAATTCACTCTCTTGCAATTTACTTTCTCGCAATTTACCTTCTTGCAACTTACTTTATTGCAAATGCATTTATTTTTTCTTGCATGATAAGACAACTGTTGCATAAAAACCCACACCTTTAGGATAGTCCCTAAAACTGAAACCAAAACTAAGTTAAAAGTCATTGCAAGATAAAATTCACCGCCACAACATTTCAAAATATAAAACAACTCAAAATTTAATCACAAACAGAACACAAAACTACAATTGCAACTAAATTAAAACGTCCCGTTGGATGATCGGGAATACCTCGGATGATGTAACCTACGTGTTGCTAACGGGATTTCCCACGGTCTAAATGAAAGTGTGGAACTCATTCAGTTGAGTTTAGCAAATTCATCCGGACTAAGTGAATCCGATAAAAATAATGATGCCGGAAGGATGGAACCGTGGGATCTTAACCGGTGTCGTTATAATCAACTTTAAGATTTGTTTTAATCAAAATACAAAACACTTGGAAATTAAGACTTCTCTAAACCAAAACACTTTTCTCATCCCCCGATTTATGATTTCTAAAACTAAACCTCTCGCAACAACAAGGAGCTTGGAGCATGGTGGGCAGCACGGCCATCGTCATCAACAAAACTTGAACCTACTTCAACAAAACCTTCTTGGAATTAAACAACAAAGCCATAGGACTTCGAGGTAGCTTGCACTAGTGCAACATAAATCCTCAACTCTTCGTTAGGCATTTGCATTGCAAATTAAGCCCTAACCGGTCTTAGGATTCCGAGGTAGTCGTCCGATACGACAATAAACCCTCACATCTTCTAGTGCTATTTGTTTGATTTTATCATACAAATATAAGCCCTAATTAATTAAAATTGGCAAGATTGAAATACTAAATAAACATTAGGACTTTCCTAAATTCAAGCCAAACAATAGGATAGTCGGGAAATTACCGAAGTTCACTTCGAATCGGTGATTTCTCCTACCTTTCTTCCTTTGGATTCACAAAACAAAATGTTCCAAATTTGATCCATTCCCTATCGAAATTCCAAAATTCAATCTTTGAAAACCTTAAACTTTGAAATTCTTGAGAGCAAAATTATTGATTATTATCGAGAGTTTTCTTAGGTGATTCCCGTCACTTAAGATGTAATTAACTATAGGGGCTTGCCCTTATAGGGAATTTTAAAGAACCCAGGTAATATAAACCCTGTTTAATACTTTCATATTAAGCAGGGGAATTTGTCGGCTTATAAAATTCGTTCGCAGACCAAACGGATGTCACAAAACTTCTAGTTTATTTGATCGAGCCCCACCCTCAAGCAGTGTGTCTATCCTTAGGGATAGATACACGGTTTGTGGTGCGGTGCTCGTTTATATAAACTATTTGGGATGTGAGATCGGTTTAATCTCATTTTTAAATTTAAAATTATTTTCAAAATCAAATACTACTTTCTAAATTATATATATATATTTAAATTAAATTTAAAATTTAAATTCGCCGACAACTTCTGTTAGGCGACCCCTTTTAAAAATACAATACAACCTAAAAATATGCCGACAGCCTGTTATAATTTCCTCTAAATTAACTGAAAAAGAAGAAGAGTGTTTGCTTGAAATTTTGAAGAAGCACAAGAAAGCCTTTGGATGGACAATTGCTGATATTAAAGGAATCAGTCCTTCAATTTGTATGCACAGAATTCTTATGGATGATAATGGCAAACCGCGGGCTGATCCCCAAAGGAGTTTAAATCCTATCATGAAAGACGATGTTAAGAAAGAAATTTTAAAATGGTTGGATGCTGGAATTATCTACCCTATTTCAGATAGTGCATGGGTTAGTCCTATTCACTGTGTTCCTAAGAAAGAAGGAGTCACTGTGACTGTTAATGAGAAAAATGAAATAATACCAACAAGAAAAGTTACAGGGTGACGAATATGCATTGATTATAGAAAGTTAAACCTTACAACAAGGAAAGATCATTTTCCACTCTCTCTTCTAGATCAAATGTTGGATAGACTGGCTGGGCATAAATACTTTTGTTTTTTGGTTGAATATACTGGCTACCACCAAATTCAAATTGCTCCTGAGGATCAAGAGAAAACTATGTTTTCAAGTCTTTATGGTACGTTTTCTTTTAGAAGAACGTCCTTTGGTTTATGTAATGCCCCTGCTACATTTCAGAGATGTATGATGGCTATTTTTTGTGATTTAATTGGAAAAGGCATTGAAGTTTTTATGTATGACTTTTGAGTGTATGAAATTTCGTTTGAGTCATGTTTAGAACATTTATCTCAAGTTATAAAACGCTGTGAAGAAACTAATTTAGTCCTTAATTGGGAAAAATGCCAATTTTTTGTAGCAGGAGGAATTGTTTTAGGACATCGGATTTCAGAATATGGTTTGGAGGTAGATCCTGCAAAAATTCAAGTTATATCTAATTTACCTTGCCCAACCAATGTAAGGGGAATTAGAAGTTTTTTAGGACATGCTGGATTCTTCCGGCATTACATCAAAGACTTTTTAAAGATTACAAAACCTTTATGTCGATTACTGGAAAAGGATGCAATTTTTAATTTTGATGATGATTGCCTCAAAGCCTTTGAAACCTTAAAAGAAAAATTAATCACTGCACCGGTAATAATTTCACAAAATTGGGAAAAACCTTTTGAATTAGTGTTATTTTAGGTTAGAAATATGATAAAATTTTCAAAGTAATTTATTATGCTAGAAAAACTCTTAATGAAGCTCAAATTAATTATACCACTGCTGGAAAAGAGTTATTAGCTATAGTATTTGCCTTTGCTAAATTTCAGTCATTTTTAATTGGAATTAAATGTGTGGTGCATACTGATCATTCTACTATTAAATACTTAATGAAGAAAAATGATGCAAAACTGAGACTGATAAGATGGATTCTTTTTTTGCAAGAATTTGATTTTGAGATAGTAGATAAGAAGGGTTATGATAATCAAATTGCTGATCATTTTTCCAGGCTTGAAATTTAAAATCCTCTGTGATATTGAAGAAATTTATGAACATTATCCTGATGAAAAACTGTTCACTGTTAAAGAATTGTGTGTTCCGTGGTATACATACATAGTAAACTTTATTGTTAGTAATATTATACCCTACGGTTTGACATACCAAGAAAAGAAGAAATTTATGTCTGATGCTAAGACTTATTTTTGGGATGACCCATTTTTATATAAACAAGGAAAGGATCTTATAATTTGAAGATGTGTACCTTTGGAAGAGACTTATGAAATTATTCAAAAATGTCATGATTATGATTATAGGAGACATTTTGGAAGTGTTAAAACTGCATATAAAATATTACAATAAGGATTTTATTAGCCTACAATTTTTAAAGATGTGAATGATTATATTAAAAATTGTGATAGATGTCAGCGTGTAGGCAATATTTCTAGAAGAAATGAGATGCCCCTCAATTATATATTGGAAGTTGAAATATTTGATGTTTGGGGACTAGATTTTATGGGACCATTTACACCATCTTTCAGAAATATATATATTTTGATAGCAGTAGACTATGTTTCCAAATGAATTGAAGCTATTGCTTTACCTCGGTGTGACGCTCAAAGTGTTGCAAAGTTTTTAGAAAAGAATTTATTTTGCAGATTTGGAATACCTAGAGTAATCATAATTGGTAGGGGAAGTCATTTTAGAAATACGATTATTTGGAAGTTAGCAAAGAAATATCATATTAATCATCGCATTGCTACTGCTTATCATCCGCAGACAAGTGGTTTGGTTGAATTATCCAATTGTGAAATTAAAAGAATATTGGAAAAAAACTGTTAATCCAAATAGAAAGGATTGGTCAATCAAGCTGGATTATGCTTTGTGGGCTTATAGAATTGCTTATAGAACACCTATAGGAATGTCCCCATATAGGTTGATTTTTGGAAAAGCATATCATTTACCATTTGAACTTGAGCATAAAGCATATTGGGCTATTAATGAATTCAATTATAAATTGAAAGATGTTGCTGAAAAAAGATTATGCAATTAAATGAGCTTGAAGAAATAAGGAATGAATCTTATGAAAATGCTAAGATTTTTAAGAAAAAGATGAAGTTATGGCATGATCGGAAGATTCTTACTAAAAATCTTGTACCAGGACAAAATGTTTTACTATATAATGCTAGATTGAGAATTTTTTCTTGAAAACATAAGTCCAGGTGGATGGTTGTGATAAAAGTTTATTCTTATGGAGCTGTAGATATTCAAGATCCTAAGACTGGAAAAATATTTAAAGTGAACGGACATAGACTTAAACCATATTTTTCAGTCAATAAATCTAAATCTAATAATAATTTGATGTTGGGTCACTCAGAATGAGTTCTGGGTATGTCAGGCTGAAGACGTTAAAACAAGCGCTTTATGGGAGGCAACCCATAATTATCAGTGTGCTTTGCTTAATGTTTGTTTTGTCTGCTTAATTTACTTTGTTTAGTTTGTTTTTATGTTTTAGTAGTAGTAATTTTGAGTTTTTAAACTATAGTAGAGTTTATTTGACCTTAATTGATGACTTAGAGAAGTCATAATGAAAATTTGGACACTTAACAGACTTGTGCTAAATTGAAAACTGGCAGCTAAGCGCCAACTGGTTGGCACTTAGTCGCCAGAGTCACAAAAAACATGAAAAATCAGGTTCTAGAAGCTTAAATCGTGGGGGAGACGTTTTGGAAGTTGTTTTAGAGTTTTAAAAGTCTTGGGACAGATTTAGCACTTCCCAAGTCTATAAAAAGGACCTAATTTAAGAGATACACTTGCCCCAAGTCCTATTTTCATTTTTGAGTCTTAAGAAGAGAGTTTTGAGTGCATCATGTCTTCTTGAGAGAAGGAAATGAAGAAGAAGCAAGATTCTGACAAAAGTATATTCATTAGTGATAATGTTAAAGAGTTATTCAATGGTTATCTCGCTGTTAGTATTCAAGATATTGCAGAAATGATTGCAAATATTGAAGCCCAAGTGACTTCAATGGAAGCAAAGATCAATGAAACTAATTAGCAGTTGGAGCACATGGGATGGCAACTCAAGATGCAATTCAGTCATTCAAGGTATGTGGAAGAAGCAGATAAGGCGATGTTTGTGAAAAACCAATGGATTGAAGAAGAAGATGTAAGAATGAAATAGCCCGTTTTATCAAATTTATATTCCAGAAGGGTTAAATGAGAATAATAGTGGTCCTGGATGTAATCTGCCTAATGGAGAATGGAATTAAGAATGCTTTGTTCTTATTTGTTTAGTGTTCTTATGTGTTATGTTTAGTGTTCTTGTGTGTTATGTTTGGTGTGTTTAGTGTTTATATTTAAGTATTAATTAAGCCTGATGATTTGATGGTTACATCCTAGAGATGTATACTTATCAGTTTGAGATTAAAGTCTCTTGTATTTAGAGAATTTCATCCTTTATGTGCGATAGAAAATTCTAGAGTTGTATCAAGTGTTATGTTTATTTTAATATAAGTTCGTGTTTGTGTAAAATTTGTGTGGAATGAATGGATATTTAATTTTGATTTGGAATATTTAAGATTTATGTGGGGAGAAATAATTATTTTGGAGTAATTAAGGGTGATTAACCAAGTGATTTAGTGAGCATACCATTATTGTGAATATTTGGGTAATATCGGCTAAGCGCCAAAGTGTCGGTGCTTAAGCGTCATATTTCGCAGCCAAGCGCCGATAGTTCGTGCTTAGGTGCCAATTCACGAAATTTGGTTCTCAGCATTTAAAAACTCGAAAAATGTCATTTTTCAACTGCCGAATCATCTTCAACCTTCGGTCTATCACAAAAGAGAGGCTAGGGCATCATATTTTGGATCATTTAAGAGCCGATCGCAACAAAATTTGTTAGATTTGGATTACTTAAGGTAAGAGCACTACTCCTAAGTAAAAATTTTATATTTTCACCATATATTTTAACTGCATTTTGGAAATTCTTAAAATCACTATTCTTGGTGAAATTTTGAGGAAAAACTTGAGAAATTGCTTGGATTTAGTGAAAATATATTTTGGAAGATATTTTAGCAAGTTTAGTTTGATTTTGGAATTTATGGTGAATTTATCATGAATTTTTAGAGATGGCTCCAAAGTCAAAGCATGTATGAGAAAAGACAAGATTTGATTATGACAAATTTGTTAGTATGAGGATTGAGGAACGATATGTCGATGCATTGCAGTCACGTAAAGTTGATTCCTGAGCGAGTATTTAGTAAACCAGGAGAGGTGATTAAAGAAATGATTGCTAGAAGGAATGTCGGCATATTTTTAGGTTGTGTGTTTTATTTTGAAAAGGGGTCGCCTACAGAAATTGTGCGGCGAATTTTTTAATTTAATTTAAATAAATAATTTGAAAAGTAGTATTTGATTTTGAAAATAATTTTAAATTTGAAGATTTTAAGATATAAGATTAAACCGATCGCACATCCTAAATAGTTCATATAAACGAACACCGCACCACAAACCGTGTATCTATCCCTAAGGATAGACACATTGCTTGATGGTGGGGCTCGATTAAATAAACTAGAAGATTTGTGACATCCGTTTGGTCTGCGAACCAATTTTATAAGCCGACAAATTCCCTCGCTTAATATGAAAGCATTAAACGGGGTTTATTTTACTCGGGTTCTTTAAAATTCCCTATAAGGGCAAGCCCCTATAGTTAATTACATCTTAAGTGATGGGAATCACCTAAGAAAACTCTCGATAATAATCAATAATTCTCGCTCTCAAGAATTTCAAAGTTTAAGTTTTCAAAGGATTGAATTTTGGAATTTCAATAGGGAATGGATCAAGTTTAGAACATTTTGTTTTGAGAATTCAAAGGAAGAAAGGTAGGAGAAATCACAGATTCGAAGTGAACTTCGGTAATTTCTCGACTATCCTATTGTTTGGCTTGTATTTAGGAAAGTCCTAATGTTTGTTTAATGTTTTCATCTTGCCAATTTTAATTAATTAGGGCTTATATTTATATGATAGAATCATATAAATAGCCTTGAAGATGTGAGGGTTTATGTCGTATCCGACGACTACCTCGGAATCCTAAGACCGGTTAGGGCTTAATTTACGTGACATGATCATGCAAATGCCTAACAAAGGTTGAGGGTTTATGTTGCACTAGGCAAGCTACCTCGAAGTCCTATGGGTTTGTTATTGTTTAATTCTAGGAATGTTTTGCTGAAGTAGACTCAGGTTTTGCTGATGACGATGGCCATGCTGCCCACCATGCTCCGAGCTCCTTGTTGTTGCAGAGTTTTAGTTTTAGAAGTCATAAATCAGGGGATGAGAAAAGTGTTTTGGTTTAGAGAAAATCTTAATTTCCAAGTGTTTTTTTTTGTGTTTTAATTAAAACAAATCTTAAAGTTGATTATAACGACACCGGTTAAGATCCCACGGTTCCATCCTTCCGGCATCATTATTTTTATCGGATTCACTTAGTCCAGATGAATTTGCTAAACTCAACTAAATGAGTTCCACACTTTCATTTAGACCGTGGAAAATCCCGTTAGCAACACGTAGGTTACATCATCTGAGGTATTCCCGATCATCCAACAGGATGTTTTAATTTAGTTGTAATTGTAGTTTTGTGTTCTGTTTGTGATTAAATTTTGAGTTGTTTTATATTTTGAAATGTTGTGGCGGTGAATTTTATCTTGCGATGACTTTTAGTTTAGTTTTGGTTTCAGTTTTAGGGACTATCCTAAAGGTGTGGGTTTTCATGCAACAGTTCTTTATCATGCAAGAAAAGTAAGTGCAATGCAGTTAAATAAATTTCAATAATGTAAATTGCAATAAAAGCGTACCTGGAGGGTCTTCCCGTCATCCCAAGCTGCACTTAAAACACAATTATAATATTTAAGCATTTAAAGCAAGTTCCTAGGTAAAGATAAGGGAAGGGTTATGGTTTTCTACCACGGTCCTACTCCTATAGCTATTCATCTCCTATGACGTCTAGGTTCTTGTGTTTTGGTTTGAGGACGATTTTCTTCATCAAAGAAAAATTAAGTTCAATTGTTCTTATAAACATCCCATCATATCGAGGAAGTGCTTAAGACGAGTCTTAAACATCTTTTCAATATTTCTAGGATTATTTTTATGTCCAAGAGAATTTAATTATACAAATGAATTAATCGTCCGGGAATTCAAGTTTTGTTGTTATCTTAGTCAGTGAACTAAGACATTTGAATATCCTATGAGTGAAGTAACACTTCACTCAACGTTTTGTTTAGGAGTTTTGACAACAAAAGCTTTCGAGGGCAAATTGATGTTCAAATGATTTAATTTAAGTTAATGGATTTAAATTTGGAATAGTGTTCAAGTTGCTTTAGATTTATTTTGAATTCTTTATGTCTTTGGTGATGTTATATTTAATTCAACTTAATTTAGTTTAATTTAATTTAATCTTTAATTTAATTTAATTCAATTTAATTCAATTTAGTTTGATTTGATGTTACATTAAATTAATTTGATTTGATTTAATTTTAATTTAATTTGATTTAATTTCATTTAATTTAATTTAATTTAATTTAATTTAATTTACTTAATTTAATTTAATTTTATTTATTTAATTTAATTTAATTTAATTTAAGTTATTTAATTTAATTTGATTTGTTTATTTAATTTAATTTAATTTAATCTTTAATTTAATCCAACTTTTAATTTTAATTTAATTTAATTTAATTCAATTTAATTTAATTTACTTAATTTAATTTAATTTTTAATTTAATTTTATTTTAAATTTTAATTGGAATTTTAAAAGAGTTTAATAATTTAATTTTAGTTTAACGATTAAGTCTTTTAATATTTTGAATTTGAGTTATCATTTTAATTAAGAATTAAATATTAATGAGATAATTAATTTAGGGATTTTTAAATTAAAAAATAAATCTCTTCCTAATAATATCCCTATTTTAATAATTCCAATTTTATTATTCTTCCAAATTTAATCAATTATTTAATTAAGGTTTAATTATTTTAAATTGTTTAATGGGTTTCTACCCTTTAATTATTTAAATTTCAATCATCCAAATCAGATTAGGATCAAATATTTTACTTATTAATTTTTTTATTAAACCTAAAGTTTTAATTAAGGGTTAAAATTTTAATTACCATTTTACCCTTTAAGCTTAATAATTTCATAACTCACTAAATTGAACTCGAATGAACTTGAAATTATTATGTGACTTCACTCATATGTCAATAAAGACATGAGAGGAGAAAATGTGATTTTTCTGTATTTAATTTATTTATGTAATTATTTTTGGTAGAAAATAGAGATTTCCAAGGAAAATTTAATAACATAACCAAGGGAAAGTTTCTATCCTTAAGAAAATTAGGGGACATTCCTAATGACCAGAGGACCACTTGGACCAATTTTGGTGATTTTTTGAATTATATTATTTTTATTATAATTATTTTAAGTTTTGAAGTGTCAATTAATTTAAAAATAAAATAAATGTTGAAAAATAAATTTTATATTTTTCAAAAATCTCTCTGATATCAAGGAAATCAGAGAATCAAATTTTGCAATTTTCTGATTTTTCTTTGATTTATTATAATTATTTTAGTGAAAATGCTAAAAAATACATTTTTTTAATTTTATAATTACCCTAGAGCTTTAAAATTTAATATCTCACTAAATAGACCTAAGAAAAATATGGGGTTTGTTCCTAAGTGATTAAAATTCAAAATGTGACATTTTGGTGAATTTTATTATTTTTGTGATTTTTATTATTTTTTAATTATTAAAAATATTAAAATAATATTATAAAACAACTTTTTTAGAAAATTGAAATTTTAATTTTCTTAAATTCCCCTGATATCAGAGAGGCTCCAAAACCAATTTGGTGAATTTTTGATAGATATTTTGAAAGTTATGAATTTTTAAAGTTTAAAATGACTAAGTGGCTTAATCAACCCAATTAAGTAGGGCTAACCAAGTCCAATCGACCTCAAATTGTTATGGTGGGTTCCTCCGAACCTAAAGGTCAGTGGAGAATTGATTTCAAGTCAATTTGATGTATGGTTAGCTCTAATTAATTAGAGATCCATTTTGGGTGTTTAAGCCAATTAGGGTTGTTTTAAATGAACTAACTCAAAACCTATTTTTCCTAGGGTCCTCCGGTCGTAAGGAACATCACCAAATTTTCCTAGAATTTATTTCACAACATGCTATTTATTGGAATTAAAATACTCAAAACAGTAACATGAATTTGAAAAATCAATAACTTTTCATAGGGATGGTCTCTGACTTTGGAAAATTCAGGGAATGTTCCCAAATTCAGAGGCTTCAAAAGCCCTATGGTCTCATGCTATGGTGAATTGTATACATGCATGGAGAATTAAAAATATGCAGAGAGTAAATAAATTATTAAAAATAAAATACTTGATGAAATTAAATAATTTCTTTTCCACATTATTCTCCTCTGTTCACTGAGCAAGAGGGTATTTTTATTTTATTTTTATGATTTTCCTACACAAAGTTATGAATTTTTGAAGTTTAGGGAATTAAATAAATAGAAAATACCCCTAATTTTCTATTTATCCACGCGGCGCCGCGTCAACCTCGGCAGCTCCGAACGCACACGCGTCGCGCTCCCCTTCGACGCCGCCATCTGACTCAGCGCTCCGGGCCCCGCGGTTCTCGTACCGTCTCCTGGTCCGACACCATCTGAGCCGTCCGTCCGCGCTTGTATCGAATGGACGCGCATCCGTTCATCGTCCCCGAGCGTCCTCACCCGAGAGCCGTCCACACTAAATCCCTAAGATCTCACTCGATACTCAATGGATTTTCATGTTCTTATGCTCGCATGGATTCGTCTCGAGAAGACGAACACATCCATATGGTTTATGTGGGATGAAATTTATGCGATAGAAATGGAGAATGTTCGAAGCTCGGGAAGAAGAGTGAGGCCACACCTTTTCTCGCAGAAGTGTGGCTTCGATCCGAGGGTTGTTGCACCTTAGATTGGATCCCGACAAGCTCCGGATGAAGTCTCCCGGTCCGGTGAATTGTCTGAGTGTGATTTCGACCAAGCCCGATCACAAAGCTTGGAGGTCGGAGCAATCGGGTGGCCTCGGAGATGGGGCTTTTGCTGGTGGACACCTTCCTCGGTCCGGTGAAGGTGTAGAACCAATCAATTTGGGGATTGGCTCACCGTGGAGAAGTGTCCCGGTTTTGGGCTTGGATTTCAACTCCGAAATCGAGCTCGCAGAGAAGAAATGGTAGGGGATTTCAGTGGGGATCAAGTGCTCGTGTATGGGGAGTAGTACTGGAACAATTTTGGCAGAGTTTCCTTAAGGTTTGTTTCAAGCACCTCTCATGGCCGAGAGGGGTGGTGTTTAAATAGGAGAGGGTGGAGGGCCTCCCGTGGAGAGTTAGGGCTTGGGATCAGCCTGCTCTCGGCAAGAGAAGAACAGCTCCAATGGCCACTGGGGATGGGTCGGCTCAGCAGGTGAGAATTCCGACTTGGGCTCACATGTGAGCTCTCGGCCCGGTGGTTTCCGGCGGCCGTGGTGGCCGGCCGGCCGGCATTGGTCACCATCTTGGTCGGGGAGGTCGGGGTCGGGCTTAGTGCAATCAATTGGCATTGGCCGAGTGTAAAGGGTTTGATTTAGATGGAATGGGGAGGAGCTAATTTTGGGTCCAAATGGGTCCAAGTCACGGATTTAGGTTTGGTTCACCCTCCAAGGCTTGATTTTCGGGCCGAGGGAATCGGGTAAGTCAGCCTAGCTTAGTGGGGAGAAGTCACCATCTAAGTACATTTATGTTTAATCAAGGTTTAGAAGAGTCATGAAAAGGCTTAATCTCCCTTAAGGGAATCATTAAAGGACTCCCTCCCTTTGCCAAAAATGACATGGTGATGTGTAAAGTTGCTGCCATGGCTTGCATATGGCTTGTGCATGGCTTCATGGCTCCATTTGGCTTGGGAAAAGATTGAGTCAATTTCATGAAAATGGATTTTAGGAATTTTTGGTAATTTGATGGAAATTTGTATGAAACTTGATTTGGAATGATTTGATGATGAATTTAGGACTTAGGGAATGGCTTTAATTAAGTGGATGGCAAATGAAGATGTCATGTGGGCTTTAGGGTGGATTTTGGGCTTTTTGAAAGGGTTTTAGATGGACTTTTAAGATGGTTTAGGAAAGTGGGCTTTTGAATTTTAAAATGGATTTTGGGATGAAATTTTGGTAAAGGCTTGGGCCAAATAATTGTTGGGTTTAGCTCATAGATGTGTCATGAGTGACTTGAAGCAAATTGGGGGTGATTTGGGTTTGAATTGAGTTGAATTTGGGCTCTTTAGGTGAATGGGCCAATATAGGTCAAAGTGGGCTAACTTGGGCCAATGTTGGGCTAGGGTTGAAATTGATGTAAAATTAATGTTGAGAAATGTTTATGGGAGTGTTTCAAAGAGGTTTTGACTTTGGTTGGGCTTTGATTTTGGGGTTTGGGCTCATTTAGGTTAGGTTTGGGTTTAGGTCAAAATTGGGCCTTTTAGCTTTGGGTTGAATTTGAGTGGGGTTTGGGTCTAAATTTTGGGCAAATCATGTTAGTGTTTTGCTTGTGGGAATGCCAAGGAAGATTAAAAAAAGATTTGGGGTTAACTGGAGTTGAATTGGGTGAGTTTGGGTTAGGTTTGGGTCATGGGTCCAAATTGGGCTTTAAGGCCAAAAGTGAAATTGGATCCAAATGTCAATCAAATTGGACTTGGATTTGGTCTAGATTGGTATTGGGAATGTTGAATTGAAGTTTAGAATTGAATTGGACCAGATTTTGGGTCAATTGGGTAGGTTTGGCTTGACATTGGTTTCACTTTGGGTTAAAATGGGTCAAATTGGGGGTTTTGATAAAAGTAGGGTAAATCGACAAAATTGGTCCAGGGTGTATTTGGACAAAATGAAATTGGGAATATTTGGAATTTTCTGGAATTTTCTGGGAATTTTTTGAATTTTTGGATTTTTGGGTCAAGGGGGGTATTTTGGGTATTTGGAGGGTATTGGGAGGTATTTTTGGAATTCTTGATATTTTTGGGTATGGATGATCAATTTGAGTGATGTGGAAATTTTTGGGATTTATTTTGAGGAATTTTGGGTGATTTGGAATTTTGCAAAAATTTGGGTAATTTCAAGGGTTTTGGGTAGGCTAAGCGGGTGTAGGGTCCCGGGGGTCAAAAATTGAAAATTTGGAAAATTGAAAATTGGGTAAACTTGAGTGGAATGAAATCATTTTGGTTGAGCCATGAAGCCACATCAAACCCACATGAGCCATGAAGGGACTCATTTGAGACATTCACTATGTTGTTCCTAACCCTCTTAGCCAAGGGCTGAGGGGTTAAGGACCATCCATGTGAATCACCTACATGAGTCAGGAGGTCAAGTTAGGTATGGGTGGGGTTATAGGAGGTGTGTGAAAGTGTAGTGTATGTGTAAGTGTATGTGTAAGTCAGCCCCTTCACTGCACCAGAGCCACCTGTGGCGGTCCTAAGGCCAAAGAGTCCTATAGGAACTCATCCTTTAAACTTCCACATTTGATTTCAACCCTCTCAGGTGATTAGGGGTCTACAATCAAGTTTGTGTAGTTTGCAGGGAGTTAAGAAGTGGTTTGAAATTCTAGAAGGTGGGTCCCAATTCTAGTCCTCTAAAATAGTCAAAGGAAAAGCCTAAGGCTAGATCCTAAGTGCTAAAGAGAAGAAGAGAAGACCTCATCAAAAATGAGGTCAACAAATGGACTCCAATAGGTGTGGTGAGCTGACGGAGCACACCGCGCGTATTGGTGTTGACCGAAGCGATCAACAAAACCAACACAGACGTCCTAGTGACAAACTTAGGACGAAGTAGAAGAATTTCCGCTGGGGAGTGTCAAGCTTACCTCTGAGACTGGAGATTCCTGAACTCTCGATGGGGAAAGGGAAAAGGAGGTGAATTCCAAATCACATGATCTGGGGAAAATTCAATTTAGATTTTATTTTGTTTCAATTTAAGTTTTGATGTGTGAGTTTAGATTTCAATTTGGAGTTTCAATTTAGATTGAAGTTTGTCAAAATTAATTTGAAGGGATTTGATTTGAAATCAGAATTGGAATTTCGTGGTTTTAGATGTAACATCTTCAACCTCAAAAGAAAATTGAATCGATTGGATTGAATCATTACAATGAGGAGAGATCTCAGAGCAATGCGGTATTGGATGTAAAATCCTTAACCCCAAAAATTTGATTTTGATGTATTTCATTGCGATAGGGAAAGAATCCTAAAGCAATGCAGTTTCGGATGTAAAATCCTCGACCCCAAGAATTTGATTTGATGTATTTCATTGCGATAGGGAAAGAATCCTAAAGCAATGCAGTTTCGGATGTAAAATCCTCAACCCCAAGAATTTAAATTTTGATGTATTTCATTGCGATAGGGAAAAGAATCCTAAAGCAATGCAGTTTCGGATGTAAAATCCTCAACCCCAAGAATTTGAATTTTGATGTATTTCATTGCGATAGGGAAAAGAATCCTAAAGCAATGCAGTTTCTGATGTAAAATCCTCAACCCCAAGAATTTGAATTTTGATTTGATGTATTTCATTGCGATAGGGAAAAGATCCTAAAGCATTGCAGTCTCGGATGTAAAATCCTTGACTCCAAAAGTTTGAATTTGATGTATTTCATTGCGATAGGGAAAGAATCCTAAAGCAATGCAGTCTTGGATGTAAAATCCTCGACTCCAAAAGTTTGAATTTTGATGTATTTCATTGCGATAGGGAAAGGATCCTAAAGCAATGCAGTCTCGGATGTAAAATTCTCGACCCAAAAGTTTGAATTTGATGTACTTCATTGCGATAGGGAAAGGATCCTAAAGCAATGCAGTCTCGGATGTAAAATCCTCGACCCAAAAGTTTGATTTTGATGTATTTCATTGCGATAGGAAAGGATCCTAAAGCAATGCGATCTTGGATGTAAAATCCTCGACACAAAAGTTTGAATTTGATGTACTTCATTGTGATAGGGAAAGGATCCTAAAGCAATGCGAGCTTCGGATGTAAAATCCTCGACCCAAAAGTTTGATTTTGATGTATTTCATTGCGATAGGGAAATGATCCTAAAGCAATGCAGTCTTGGATGTAAAATCCTCGACCCAAAAGTTTGAATTTGATGTACTTCATTGCGATAGGGAAAGGATCCTAAAGCAATGCAGTCTCGGATGTAAAATCCTCGACCCAAAAGTTTGAATTTGATGTACTTCATTGAGATAGGGAAAGGATCCTAAAGCAATGCAGTCTTGGATGTAAAATCCTCGACCCAAAAGTTTGAATTTGATTGAGATTTGATTTGGAATCTGGAAAGATTGAATTTAAAATTTGATTGAGATTTGATTTGAAATCTGGAAAGATTGAATTTGAAATTTGATTGAGATTTGATTTGAAATCTGGAAAGATTGAATTTGAAATTTGGAAGGAAGAGTTTGAACTCGATTGAAATTTGATTTAAGATTTGATTTGAAATTTATGTTCATTTTGTTTGTCTTTTAATGATTCAAATTTTATTTTATCGTTTATTTAATGTTCATGTGAATTTGGTGTTCGTCATTTTTAGATTTTTAAGGAAAATTTTATTTTATTCTTTTTTTTTATTTCTTTTCTGTTCTTTGTTCGAAGTTCATTTAACTTTAATGGCGTTTCCTAGTCAATTTGCACAAAAGAGGTGAAGGCCAAAAATGTGACATGGTCACTTTCATTCCAATCATGTCGAAGATACATCATACAACTCGATCTGGAATATATCTCATACAATCCATGTAGACTCAAAACGGACTATGTATGATCTTTTGTCGATCTACCCGAAGAAGCATCTGTCAAAATCCATGTCTGAATAGTGGGGTACATGGTCAATAACATCACCTTCCAAGCCATCCTTGGCAAGGACGCCGTATGGATGTACATTGGAGGTGTGATATTTTCCATGTAGCTCACGGCTCGTAAGGCCGGAGGCTTTCTAGCTCCGGTCCGGCTGGAAATGGTAAGGTGTCTTCCTCGTCGTCCATCCTTCCGAAAGCAACCGAGATCCGCTTCACTCGGTACTCCCGGTATGCAATGCTTAGCGATATCCGCTCCGTTGCCCTTCGGCATCATGACGGAACCTACCGGTAAAGGTATCTTCACCGGCCCTCGGAACTCACCCGGGCCTCGCTATCCGGAGGTCGGATCCGAACATGATGTTACACTCGTTCGGGAAAGAGATTGTGCGAAAGGTCCGACAAAGTCGTGGTGATCTATGTGTGGGGGTATGCGAGTAACCCCGCTTGTAGATGTTGATAATACAACTATCGGGTATGCAATCTGCCGGCGGTACCCTCCATGTTATCAATCTCTTTACCATTCTCTTGATGACTAGTGGCATCGGATCCACTCGGCCATGACGGAGTATTCCCGGAGGGTTTCCCTTCCTGTCTTCCGCAAAGTTGTAACGACATCCACATTGTATTGTGATTCTTCCTTTCCCTGGCATCCATCTCCGGGGTTCTGAGTATGTGTTTTCCCTTAGGCGGCCCGCTCGGCCCATTCTTTTCAAATCCCGGATGCAATCCACGATTTGTTGTTGTTCATACTCTGAGAATACGTCTGTATGTAGCTCGAGGCCCTCTAGTATATTGATCCTTCTGCCTCGAATTCTCTCGAAGTATTCAAAGGTTTTCTTTTCGACATTCTGCATTCTCTCCAACTCGTATTCCGGAATAATCTGCAGATGGCGAGGCCTGGTGACATATTGTGGGATATACGGTTCAATCCCTTCACGTTCTCCTGCATACCTCGGCTCCTCGGGGATGATGTCCGTCGGGACATCCCCCGGGGTTGCTTCCGCAACATGGTCATGCATTACTGGTGGTTCTATCCGGTGGCGTGGTAGCCTTCTTTCTTCTGATCTTTGCGAGATTTCCCTGGTCCTTTCCGTTATCCTAGGAGCTGCCCTCCTTTCTTCAGGTTCCTGGTGAACCGGTGTCCTCGAAGTGTATGTGCTGGCAGTAGCAACTGTCTCGTCGCGTTGGTCCGCTGCTAGTTTGGTTAACATCTTACGGATACGGCGATTCTTATTTCTTCGTTGCGTTGCTGTGAGAGTAGCTCTTCGAACTTCTTGAATTTCTGTGGGCGCGGCGCCGACAAGCCCGCCTTCGCCGTAGCGACTACGTGACTTCGTTTTCTTATCTTCTTCGAGTGTTTGCTTTTCTTTTCTTGTTGCTCGGATCGGTGGCTTGGGCCACCCACTTTCATCACTCTGCCCGGGCAGTTCTTCTCGGTCAACCGGGACCCGGTCACTTTCCTCGTATCGTAGGCTCGTCGGTGCGAAATCCGAGTCAATCTCGATTATCGCTCCATCTTTCACCCTCTTTTCATCGAGTGCAAGGCTTACGCCATTCATAAAGTTCAGGACCAACCGCCCGTTCGACATTTCCCTGCGAAAAGATAAGGAAAAGGATCAGGGGCTGTACTAAGAACAAGAACATTAAGAAAATGTTTATTAAAGACATATTTTTTTTATTTCTTTTTATTTTTATATTCTTTTTTTTAAATTTAATAGGAATGAAGTAGGATAAGATCAGGGAAGAGATTTTGATTTGGAAAAGAAAACAAGGAAAACTTTATTATCATGATTTTATTTATTTTAGCACATTTTTTATTATTTTTGGGTTCGGACCCAATCATAAGTAATTACTTCGCTCGTGTTTCTTAGGGATGAAGAATTCATTCCTTCGAAACATCGAGTAGCGTAATACTTTTTCAAGTATCGTCCGTTGATCGGAAGCATATGTCATTCTCCCCGGCAATTCACTAGCTGGTAGGAACCTCCCGAGTATACTCGCTTCAACCACAAACGGTCCTTCCCAAGTGGGTTCAAATTTTCCCCTATCTTGCGGTGTGCGAGAATAGGTCTCTTGAGAACGAGAACTAAGTCACCAACTTTGAAGGTTCTTGGGCGGACCCGCTTGTCATCGGCTCGAACCATCTTAGCTTGGTATAGTTCTAAATTCCGTTGCGCTGCAAGCCTTTTCCCTTCCGGGCTTTCTAATTCTTCGAGTCGTAACTTGGCGTTCTCTTCGTCGTGATCTTGTTTGCAGCTGCAATTCGAGTGAAGGAAGCCGAACCTCTAAAGGTAATACTCGCCTCGGACCCATACACCGGAGCGTAAGGTGTAGCTTCGAGTATGAGTTCTAAAGGTTGTCCAGGTAGGCCCATAAGGCTTCTAACAACTTCTCGTGCCAATTTCTCTTATTATCGTCCAAAGTTTTCTTTAAGATTTGAATGAGAGTTTTATTAAAAGCCTCGGCGAGGCCGTTTGCTCTTGGGTAGTAAATTGTTGAATATCGCCGATCGATTCCATGTCTCCCGATAAAATTATTGATTTGTGTGCTTCGAATGCCGACCCATTATACGAGATAATCTGCGCGGCACTCCGAAACGGTAGACAACTTGGTTCTTGAAAAGCCGTTGCACGTGGTGTGTTTTTACTTCTCTAAGTGGAACTCGCTCTGCCCACTTGGAAAAGTAATCGTAGCCGCAAGAATGAAGCGATGTCCTTTTGAAGATGGTGGTTCTATTGGACCCACTATATCCGTGCCCCAACATTCAAATGGCCACGACGCAATTGTCGGATGTAGCACATTTGGAGGTTTGTGTAGAACCACTCCGTGCACTTGGCATTGATGACAGCTCTTGGCGATTTTCATGCGATCGGTCATCATCGAGGGCCAGTAGTACCCTAGTCTTTTAATTTTCATTTTCATTTTCGAACCCGACTGGTGAGCGCCACAGAGTCCTGAATGCACCTCTTTAACAATTTCACGGACCTCGGACCCGTTTAGGCACCTTAGCCACATTTGATCAAAAGACCTTCTGTACAATGTGTTGTTTATTAATGCGTAGGACAGAGTTCTTTTCTTGATCTGATGGGCTAGCGACCTATCATCTGGTAGCTTTCCTGTTTGCGGTGTAGTCATCAATGGTCGTCGCCAATCTTCCGTGTTTTCCGTCACTCGTTGCAACCGATTCTTTTTCTTTTTCGATTTGTGTATTGTGTCTATGTCGAGCCGTGATAGGACCCGACGTCCGTGAACCGACACTTCCACTGATTCATCTTGCAAACAGGCAAATTTTTTTGCGAGACGGGCTAAAGCATCTGCTAAAGCATTTTATTTTCTGGGAATTTTGTAGATCGTCACATTTGGAATTTGTTCCAACAACTGTATGGCATACTGGAAGTATTGCTCGAGTATGGGCTTTAAAATTCTATACTGTCCGGCGATCTGTTGAATGATTAACTGTGAATCTCCGTAGATGTTGATGTCTGTTATCTCCATTTGAATAGCTAACTCCAGTCCCGTTATGAGGGCTTCGTATTCTGCTTCGTTGTTTGTACATGGTTCTGTTAAGTGGTAGGAGTATCTTAACATCCCCCGTTCCGGTGTTATAAAGATTAGCCCGATTCCTGCCTTACCGGGCACTATCACTTGCGATTCTTTGTCTTTGTGTGCTGAAGATGCTCCGTCGAAATACAATTCCCAACGTCGATCATCAGGGTCTTCTAGGCTCATTATTTGTTCATCTGGCAGATCATCATTGAGAGGAGATTCTGCCGGCAAGGGATGTGCTGCGAGGAAGTCTGCTAAGACTTGTCCCTTTACTGGCACGAAGAGGCACGAAAGTTATATCGAATTGCAATAATATCATTGACCATCCGGCTAGTCCGCTGGAAAGTGTTGGATGAGTCATCAAGTATTGCAATGGATTAAATTTCGAGATCAGGTTGACCTTATGAGAAAGCATGTAGTGCCTGAGCTTTTGAGCGGCGAAGATCAGGGCCAAACAATGCTTTTCAATTGCGGGATACCTTATTTCCGTCGGAAGTAAACGACGACTTAAGTAGTAAAGAGCATTTTCTTTACCCTCATCATTGACCCAGGCTAACGAGGCTCCGAGAGAGTCGTCTAAAGCCGCGGTGTAAAGTATCGCCGGTCTACCCGAGATTGGGGCTGCTAAGACAGGAGGTGTCATTAAATATTGTTTAATGTCCTCGATGGCCTTCGGCATTTCTCTTCCCAAATAAATTTGGCGTCCTTTTTAACTAGCGCCGAGAAAGGCCGACACCTACTCGACATGTTCGAGATAAAGCGTCGAAGATATGCCAACTTCCTTGAAAAGATCGTAGTTGTTTTAAGGTTTTCGGGAGGCGGCATTTCTAAGATAGCTTTAATCTTTTCCGGGTCGATTTCAATTCCACGATGTCGGACAACGAATCCTAAGAATTTCCCGGAGGTGACGCCGAAGGCGCATTTTAAGGGATTCATCTTAAGGTTAAATTGCCTTAATCGTTCGAAAACAATTCTCAAATCATACAAGTGGTTGTCCTTTACTTTGCTTTTGATGACCACATCATCCACGTAGCATTCGACTTGGTTATGGATGAGATCATCAAAAATTCTTGTCATTGCTCTCCGGTAGGTTGCTCCTCGCGTTCTTCGATCCGAATGGCATCACCGTATATAGCAATATACTCCGATCGGCGTTCTGAATGCTGTAAGCTTTTCATCTTCTGGAGCCATTTTTATCTGGTTGTATCCTGAAGATCCATCCATAAATGAGAATATTTCATGCATCGAAGCAATGTCGATCATTAATTCTGGCATCGGTAGAGGGAATTCATCTTTTGGACATGCCTTGTTTAAATCTCTGAAGTTCACACAAATTCTGATCCGACCATTCTTCTTTCGACCGGCACTACATTGGCTAGCCAAGTCGGGTATTGTTCTTCACGGACAAATTTAGCGTCTATTAGCTTTTTAACTTCAGCTATGACTTGTTGTTCGATTTCTAGACGCATTCTTCCGGGACCTTGTCGACTCGGGACGAAGTAGAATCCACTCCTAGTTTATGGATCGCAACCTCGGAGCTAATCCCGGCATCTCGTCATAGTTCCAAGCAAAACGATCTTTAAATTCCATTAATAACTTGATTATTTCTTCGAGTCTTCTTCATTGAGTAAGGAGCTAACAAAGGTAGGTCCAGGCTCTTCGCTAGTACCTAAGTTAACTTCCGTTAACTCATCTATTGTAGATTTAATATCTTCTTCGAATTCCGGTGGAGCGTCTCCAATTTGTAAATCTTCAAATTCTTCGTAGTTTCCATGCAGTTTTCATTAGACTCGCAAGTGACAACCATGCAAAATTCAGTATCGTCAACTGATCCTACTGTGCCGAATCCGAGGCCATGCTTTGAATTGGGTAGACGACCGGAGTTATTCCATAATTTTTCAAAATGTTGTGATTGGCTTTTTGTCCATTATCGAGGTAAGAAACCACGCTGGATTAAATTTTGAACACAGGGAGAGTACCACTCAAAAGGTAATTTCATTAATTCTGATGAAGTGACATCTTCGAATTGTACATTATTTTCAGTTTTGGAGGAAGCAGCACCATAGTAGAATTTGATTGGCTTTGAACCGCCGCTACGTACCTCTTTGACCACCATACCCTCGATCTTGTTAGAATGGATCGGGGTTAGGGTCATAGTATGTACGTAGTGGTTAATCTTCTCGTACATCGATTTGTATTCTTCATTCTTTTCATCTTCGAGGAGATCTTGAATTGCGGTTTCTTCCGAGCTTATTGTCGCTGCTTCTTGTTTGATTTCCTTTTCTTCATCGGAAGCTGTCTTCCCGATCAACATTGATGGCTGGTTTCCTCCGTCCAACCGTCCTAACGTCTCGCCACGGCCTCGTCCCCGGCCTCGACCTCGGATGCGAGTTGTGGAGAAACCTTCACCATCTCGCCGGAAGGGAGTGGTGAGTGATCGTTGGACTAGAACTTCGGATTCTTCGTTGTCCCGAACTTTCTTTGCTTCATTTGTTACGAGTATCTCCGGAGAAGATTGTTTTCTTCGGCGGTGCATAATAAGTTGCGTCCTCGTGGATTCCAATCTCATGTACGAGAGAATGGTTGCAAGTCACCTTTGATGCATCGTTCCCCTCCATCGTAGTATTTGATGCACTCGGTGTAGAGATGATGGTACCATCCTATTTTCATGTATCCATGGTCGGCCCAGTAGAGCGTTGAACGATGTTTCTGAATCAATTATGTGAAATTTTGCGGTTGTCTTTGCCAAGTCACCGGTCTACATTAGTAGTGTTATTGATCCGAGGGCTCTTTCTCCTTTCTGGTTGAATCCTCTTAATAACATTTTGTCGGCTTTGAGCTCGTGAGCATCAATTTCCAAATATGCTTAGTGTTCGAAGACTCATTATATTGATTGATGCTCCTGGATCCACCAATACTCCGGAGAGCGTAAACTTCCCAATTATAGCCGAAATGTACAACGGTCGGTTGTGGTCTGCCGTCCCAAGTAGTAGGTCATTGTCCGTGAAGGTAACACCTCGTTGTTCCTTTAACGAGCAAACCTCATCTAAGGAATCTCCAGCCATTTGAGTCAAGCAAATTTCTGGATCAAGTAAGGCCTTGATCAGAGCTTCTCTCATCTCCTTTGATAAGATGAAAGCGTCGTAGATGCTCAGTTTGGCTAGTAGTTTCCTAAGATGGACTAGCACGTTGTAGTCCACTTTGTTTCCATGTGTCTCGATTTCTTCTCGAATGGGTATTTCTTCTGTCGGGGTTGGTTCTTCCTGAACAACCACCTGCTTTCCTTTGTCCTTTGGACCCATTCTCGGAGGTAGAACTTTTCCACTTCTTAAGTTGACTTCTGTAATTTCTTCGAATCTAGTGTTGAGCTTCGTTGGTGTTTCTTCTTGAATTGGAATGACAAGTTCTTCCGGATTAGCTTCAGAGTCTGAAGGTTCTAACTCTATTGTGACTGGAGCTCCTCGAAACTCGCAGATAGATTCGTTGCTTGTTGAACTCTCGTAGCCTCCTTGATGGATGCCTTCTTCGTTATTTTGATCGTCGAGATTGTGTATGATTTGAGAATTGTCGTTGGTATCAAAATCGATGTCGGGATTGTCGCTAGTTACGTAATCGTTAGAAACAGTCAAAATGTAGCCAACGCCATCACCCTTATCATTATATGATCCCACCGAAGTGAGCGAGATAATCATACAGAGTCGAAAGGTTCGAGGGATTTCTCCCCGAATCGAAACAACTATCCTAGGATAAGCGGCCCCTAGTCTAGCCTTAGGAGCCTCGATCCTCTCTTCTTCGTCGATTTTCTTCTTCTCTTCAATCGTCTCCTGTTGAGGTGGTTCTTCTATCGCAAGTGATAGTGCCGACTTAACAAGTTTCGAACTCTGAATTGAAGCTCGCACCGAAGCGGTTTGGATGCTGTCTAAAATCTTTTTCGAAGACCTTGTCCAAGCGATAGTCCATCCATCGTCAGTCGTATAGGGATCTATCGGAATGATGGGATCAGTTGAGATAACATTGATGGAACCTCCTTTGCGGGGTTCCTTCATGTACTCCTTCGGGATCGTTATATTCCCTTTCCGAAGGTTGTCGTTGAGCCAACTTTTGAAGGTAATGCAATCTTCTATCTTGTGCCCAAGCATCCGGTGATAAGGGAAAAAGTTCGGATCACCTTTCTTGTTGACTTCCTCTGGTCTTTTAGGCTCTCGCAGCTGGAAATCTGGAGTCTTCATCAGACTACGGAACATTTTCGGCACTGCTTCATTCTTGAATGGATATTCCCTCTTCAGAAGCTCCCTTAATGTACGTTGTGGACGAGGCGGTTGTTCATACTTGTGGAGATGACCGATAGCTTGGGTCGGGGTTCTTGGTAGTTCGTTGAGGTTGTTGTGGCCTTTCGGACGATATTTGTATTGGTTGCTTGCCTTTGTCAACTGCTGCAACGATCCCGGATTTCTTTTCGAAAGTCTTCACAGGCTTTTGCTCGTTCGTCTTGTCGGCGAAACTTAATTGCTTCGCCTCCTCTTGCAAGCTCCCGGCCTTGCTTAACAACTTCTCGAAAGTCTTAATAGTGAATCCTTTGAGGAGAAGTGCTTATCGGGCCGTGAATGCTTTTAAGTAAGATGCCGACTGCATGTTGTTCTTGTAGTTGTGGTTCACACTTCATGCTTAAATTCCTCCATCGAAGTATGTAATCCACCAAAGTTTCGTTCGGCTTTTGTTTCTCTACCACTAAATCACCTATAGTGATGTGGTGCTGAGCTCCGGTGAATCGCTTGATGAAGAGGTTTTCTAGTTCTGAGAACGTCTTCACTGAACCATTTGGTAATTCTGCATACCAATCAAAGGCGATTCCGACGAGTGCGCCGACGAACTGTCGGAAGAGTAATGCATCGCTCCCGCAGGCATTGCAACAACCGGCATGAAAGTGTGCGACATCGTTGTCCGGGGTTCCGGTTCCATCGAAGGTCTTGAACGGAGGTGGTACGAAGCCTTTTGGGTACTGGACATCGTCGAATTCTTCCGGGTAAGGTCTACCCGTCCGAATGGATGTCCCGCTCTTCGATTGTGCTAAGGCTTCTCGCACTCTCTGTTCCACCAAGCTCTTGATATCCTTTTCGGGGATCATACTTTGTGTTGTATCCTTTTTCAGTTGATCATCCCCGTTGACGGATGTAATCTCCTTTCCTCCGTCTACAATGTGAATGACCTCTCAGGGGTGTCTCTCTTTGTGGTTGCACTTGACTCTGGAGAGTGGCTAGAGCTACAGCCATCTCTTCCATCCTTTTCGCCATTTGGACGATCGTGTCATCTTTCTCTTGAAGCTGCCTTCTCATCACTTCTGGCTCCTCTCTTTCTGCGGCTACAGGAGCACCTTGTGAAGGCGATGAAGCTCGTGTTTCGACCATGTTGATTTCCGCATATTCGTCGTCCATGAATTCCGATGAATCGATCTCGTCTCCGAATTTCTCTTCTCTTTCTTTTGCTAATCGTTGGATATCGGTTCTCGACTTTTCCATGGCATCTTCTAGCGGGCTTTTCTGTGCGTCCTCGCGGTTGTCGTGCGATAGCTGCCGGGTCCCCTTCTCACGAGTCCCCTTTATCGCAGTAGCACTTTCTTCAGATTCAAGTCTCCTAGCTAGACTTTCCTTCTCGAGTCTGTTGTTTCAATCTTAGCGTCCAGGTAGTGGGACGCCATACCATCCTTCTAGCGAGTAGAAGGTCTAGGACCGGATGGTGCGTCGGCCAAATGTTGGAAGGTGGTATCCTCCCTAATCCGTAATCACGAGACGACGACGGGCGGACTAGCCTTCATTCTTTTACTTGGCTTTTACGTCACGATGGCGGGTTCTACTCGGGGTCCGAGACGGGATTTGAGCGGCACCCGCCCCATCCTTCGTAGAATCTCCGATACGGGGCACTTTTCCTTCTTTGCTAGCTTCTCTATCAAAGTTTGCAGTCGAGCAAACGGCGTAGTTCTAGTCCTTTTATTGTGGCTATCGTTGTAATATGTGGGCTGAGGCAATGCGGCAGCAATCTTGCGAACATTTTTTTCATCCTCTGCGACGGAGAGGGGATGGAACCTGCTTCCTCCCAAAAGTGGTATGTATTCGAGCGGCGGTGTATATTCGGGCGGTTCGGGATTTCCTCCAGGAAAGCAATTTCGAGCGGCTACGGCTTCTCTAGCGATCCTCCTACTCGTTTCTTCTTTGGGTCCTTGTCGGTGATGGAATTCTTGAGTCGGACCCGATTTCAAAACGGAAGGTCTCACAGGAAAGTCTGTACCCTCCACGGTAACAGGTTCACCATAATTCCGGATTTCTTTACCCTTTAATTTGGCAGAAGTCGGGGTAGGTGCAGAAACAACTAGACCAGTGGGGGTAGTAAGGACAGTCCTCCTGCAGACAGCAGTACTCCTCTCAGTCGGGATCTTTTGTAGGGGAGGAAACTCTTGAGTCGACCTAAGATTGAACTCGAGCAACGGCTTCTCAGTTTCAAATACTTTGTTCGTCAGTGCAAAGAGGGAAACGTCGGTGATCTTGACATTCGTGTTTTCGAACCCTTGTCCAAACCGGATGATCCCATTGTCGGGCAGCTCATCCTTATAAACAGCGAAGTCCAGTCCATTGGTGAAGGAGAAAATCAGCTTTGGGGCTTCCATTTCTACAGGGTAGATTTTGATTGTCAGTCCCAAGTTATGCTTCTTTTCTTTAGGACGAAAAGAAAGGAATTGAAAAGAGTCTGAACTCATTATTGTTCATGTATTTATAAGAAGGAGTTATTTGTTAAAAGAGTCATTTATAAAAGGGTTTGTTTATTTAGAACGGAATGTTCAAAGGTGTAGAGAAGGTAAGGAATCCGATTCAGAGTTGGAAAGGAAAAGAAAGTCTTATGCAAGACTTCTCGACTCGAAGGATCACTCCTAACTAACACCTATTGGGGGTCCACCCCACCTCAGAAATGAGGTAAAAGGATCTCGGAATCCTCTGCGTTTAGGGGTGTCTAAACAGTGGCCCCTAAATCCGAGAGAATGTTGGTTATACTTGTTCACGGTAGAAATGAACATAGTATTCCAACGGAAAGAAGGGTAGCTTGATCCATTAAGGACATGGATGCACTACCGATTTTTGAAAGCAGAATTATTTGATTATAATGGAGAGAGGAATTTTCCCCAGCGGAGTCGCCAGAAATTGTCGGCATATTTTTAGGTTGTGTGTTTTATTTTGAAAAGAAGTGGCCTACAGAAATTGTGCGGCGAATTTTTTAATTTAATTTAAATAAATAATTTGAAAAGTAGTATTTGATTTTGAAAATAATTTTAAATTTGAAGATTTTAAGATATAATATTAAACCGATCTCACATCCTAAATAGTTTATATAAACGAGCACCGCACCACAAACCGTGTATCTATCCCTAAGGATAGACACATCGCTCGATGGTGGGGCTCGATTAAATAAACTAGAAGATTTGTGACATCCATTTGGTCCGCGAACCAATTTTATAAGCCGACAAATTCCCACGCTTAATATGAAAGCATTAAACAGGGTTTATATTACACAGGTTCTTTAAAATTCCCTATAAGGGCAAGCCCCTATAGTTAATTACATCTTAAGTGACAGGAATCACCTAAGAAAACTCTCGATAATAATCAATAATTCTGCTCTCAAGAATTTCAAAGTTTAAGTTTTCAAAGGATTGAATTTTTGAATTTCAATAGGGAATGGATCAAGTTTAGAACATTTTTTTTGAGAATTCAAAGGAAGAAAGGTAGGAGAAATCACAGATTCGAAGTGAACTTCGGTAATTTCCCGACCATCCTATTGTTTGGCTTGTATTTAGGAAAGTCCTAATGTTTGTTTAATGTTTTGATCTTGCCAATTTTAATTAATTAGGGCTTATATTTATATGATAGAATCATATAAATAGCCTTGAAGATGTGAGGGTTTATGTCGTATCCGACGACTACCTCGGAATCCTAAGACCGGTTAGGGCTTAATTTACGTGACATGACCATGCAAATGCCTAACAAAGGTTGAGGGTTTATGTTGCACTAGGCAAGCTACCTCGAAGTCCTATGGGTTTGTTATTGTTTAATTCTAGGAATGTTTTCTTTGAAGTAGACTCGGGTTTCTGCGATGACGATGGCCGTGCTTGTCCACCATGCTCTGAGCTCCTTGTTGTTGCAGAGTTTTAGTTTTAGAAGTCATAAATCAGGGGATGAGAAAAGTGTTTTGGTTTAGAGAAAATCTTAATTTCTAAGTGTTTTTTTTTGTGTTTTAATTAAAGCAAATCTTAAAGTTGATTATAACGACACCGGTTAAGATCCCACGGTTCCATCCTTCCGGCATCATTATTTTTATCGGATTCACTTAGTCCAGATGAATTTGCTTAACTCAACTAAATGAGTTCCACACTTTCATTTAGACCGTGGGAAATCCCGTTAGCAACACGTAGGTTACATCATCCGAGGTATTCCCGATCATCCAACAGGACGTTTTAATTTAGTTGTAATTGTAGTTTTGTGTTACGTTTGTGATTAAATTTTGAGTTGTTTTATATTTTGAAATGTTGTGGCGGTGAATTTTATCTTGCGATGACTTTTAGTTTAGTTTTGGTTTCAGTTTTAGGGACTATCCTAAAGGTGTGGGTTTTCATGCAACAGTTGTTTATCATGCAAGAAAAGTAAGTGCAATGCAGTTAAATAAATTGCAATAATGTAAATTGCAATAAAAGCATACCTGGAGGGTCTTCCCGTCATCCCAAGCTGCACTTAAAACACAATTATAATATTTAAGCATTTAAAGCAAGTTCCTAAGTAAAGCTAAGGGAAGGGTTAAGGTTTTCTACCAAGGTCCTACTCCTATAGCTAGTCATCTCCTATGACGTCTAGGTTCTTGTGTTTTGGTTTGAGGACGATTTTCTTCATCAAAGAACAATTAAGTTCAATTGTTCTTATAAACATCCCATCATATCGGGGAAGTGCTTAAGACGAGTCTTAAACATTTTTTCAATATTTCTAGGATTATTTTTAAGTCCAAGAGAATTTAAATATACAAATGAATTAATCGTCCGGGAATTCAAGTTTTGTTGTTATCTTAGTCAGTGAACTAGGACATTTGAATATCCTATGAGTGAAGTAACACTTCACTCAACGTTCTGTTTAGGAGTTATGACAACAAAAGCTTTCGAGGGCAAATTGATGTTCAAATGATTTAATTTAAGTTAATGGGTTTAAATTTGGAATAGTGTTCAAGTTGCTTTAGATTTATTTTGAATTCTTTGTCTTTGGTGATGTTATATTTAATTCAACTTAATTTAGTTTAATTTAATTTAATTTAATCTTTAATTTAATTTAATTCAATTTAGTTTGATTTGATGTTAAATTAAATTAATTTGATTTGATTTAATTTTAATTTAATTTGATTTAATTTAATTTAATTTACTTTAATTTAATTTAATTTAATTTACTTAATTTAATTTTATTTATTTAATTTAATTTAATTTAATTTATTCATTTAATTTATTTTAATTTGTTTATTTAATTTAATTTAATTTAATCTTTAATTTAATCCAACTTTTAATTTTAATTTAATTTAATTTAATTTAATTTAATTTAATTTTCTTAATTTAATTTAATTTTTAATTTTATTTTATTTTTAATTTTAATTGGAATTTTAAAAGAGTTTAATAATTTAATTTTAGTTTAACGATTAAGTCTTTTAATATTTTGAATTTGAGTTATCATTTTAATTAAGAATTAAATATTAATGAGATAATTAATTTAGGGATTTTTAAATTAAAGAATAAATCTCTTCCTAATAATATCCCTATTTTAATAATTCCAATTTTATTATTCTTCCAAATTTAATCTATTATTTAATTAAGGTTTAATTATTTTAAATTGTTTAATGGGTTTCTACCCTTTAATTATTTAAATTTCAATCTTCCAAATCAGATTAGGATCAAATATTTTACTTATTAATTTTTTTATTAAACCTAAAGTTTTAATTAAGGGTTAAAATTTTAATTACCATTTTACCCTTTAAGCTTAATAATTTCATAACTCACTAAATTGAACTCGAATGAACTTGAAATTTTTATGTTACTTCACTCATATGTCAATAAAGACATGAGAGGAGAAAATGTGATTTTTCTGTATTTAATTTATTTATGTAATTATTTTTGGTAGAAAATAGAGATTTCCAAGGAAAATTTAATAACATGACCAAGGAAATGTTTCTGTCCTTAAGAAAATTAGGGGACATTCCTAATGACCAGAGGACCACTTGGACCAATTTTGGTGATTTTTTGAATTATATTATTTTTATTATAATTATTTTAAGTTTTGAAGTGTTAATTAATTTAAAAATAAAATAAATGTTGAAAAATGAATTTTATATTTTTCAAAAATCTCTCTGATATCAAGGAAATCAGAGAATCAAATTTTGTAATTTTCTGATTTTTCTTTGATTTATTATAATTATTTTAGTGAAAATGCTAGAAAATACATTTTTTTAATTTTATAATTACCCTAGAGCTTTAAAATTTAATATCTCACTAAATAGACCTAAGAAAAATATGGGGTTTGTTCCTAAGTGATTAAAATTCAAAATGTGACATTTTGGTGAATTTTATTATTTTTGTGATTTTTATTATTTTTTAATTATTAAAAATATTAAAATAATATTAAAAATCAACTTTTTTAGAAAATTGAAATTTTAATTTTTTTAAATTCCCCTGATATCAGAGAGGCTCCAAAACCAATTTGGTGAATTTTTGAAAGATATTTTGAAAGTTATGAATTTTTAAAGTTTTAAATGACTAAGTGGCTTAATCAACCCAATTAGAGGGGCTAACCAAGTCCAATTGACCTCAAATTTTTTTGGTGGGTTCCTCTGATCCTAAAGGTCAGTAGAGAATTGATTTCATGTCAATTTGATGTATGGTTAGCTCTAATTAATTAGAGATCCATTTTGGGTGTTTAAGCCAATTAGGGTTGTTTTAAATAAACTAACTCAAAACCTATTTTTCCTAGGGTCCTCTGGTCATAAGGAACATCACCAAATTTTCCTAGAATTTATTTCACAACATGCTATTTATTGGAATTAAAATACTCAAAACAGTAACATGAATTTGAAAAATCAATAACTTTTCATAGGGATGGTCTCTGACTTTGGAAAATTCGGGGAATGTTCCCAAATTCGGAGGCTTCAAAAGCCCTATGGTCTCATGCCATGGTGAATTGTATACATGCATGGAGAATTAAAAATATGCAGAGAGTAAATAAATTATTAAAAATAAAATACTTGATGAAATTAAATAATTTCTTTTCCACATTATTCTCCTCTATTCACTGAGCAAGAGGGTATTTTTATTTTATTTTTATGATTTTCCTACACAAAGTTATGAATTTTTGAAGTTTAGGGAATTAAATAAATAGAAAATACCCCCTAATTTTCTATTTATCCACGCGGCGCCGCGTCAACCTCGGCAGCTCCGAACGCACACGCGTCGCGCTCCCATTCGACGCCGCCATCCGACTCGGCGCTCCGGGCCCCGCGGTTCTCGTACGCGTCTCTCGGTCCGACGCCATCCGAGCCGTCCGTCGGCGCGTGTATTGAATGGACGAGCATCCGTTCATCGTCCCCGAACGTCCTCGCCCGAGAGCCGTCCACACTAAATCCCTAAGATCTCACTCGATACTCGATGGATTTTCATGTTCTTATGCTCTATGGATTCGTCTTGAGAAGACGAACACATCCATACGGTTTATGTGGGATGAAATTTACGCAATAGAAATGGAGAATGTTCGAAGCTCGGGAAGAAGAGTGAGGTCATACCTTTTCTCGGAGAAGTGTGGCTTCGATCCGAGGGTTGTTGCACCTTCGATTGGATCCCGCAAGCTCCGGATGAAGTCTCTCGGTGCAGTGAATTGTCTCAGGTGTGATTTCGACTAAGCCGATCACAAAGCTTGGAGAGCTGGAGCAAGCCGGGTGGCTCGGAGATGGGGGTTTTGCTTGGTGGACACCTTCCCTTGGTGCTGGTGAAGGTGTAGAACCAATCGATTTGGGGATTGGCTCACTTGTGGAGAAGTGTCCTGGTTTTGGGCTTGGATTTCGACTTTGAAATTGAGCTCGCGAGAGAAGAAATGGCGGGGGGATTTCGGTGGGGATCAAGTGCTCTGTGTATGGGGAGTAGTACGGAACAATTTTGGCGAGTTTCCTTAAGGTTTGTTTCGGCACCTCTCGTGGCCGAGAGGGGTGGTGTTTAAATAGGAGAGGGTGGAGGGCCTCCGGGGATAGTTAGGGCTTGGGATCGAGCTGCTCTTGGCAAGAGAAGAACGGCTCCAATGGCCACTGGGGATGGGTCAGCTCAGCAGGTGAGAATTCCAATTTGGGCTCACATGTGAGCTCTCGGCCTGGTGGTTTCCGGCGGCTGTGGTGGCCGGCCGGCCAGGCATTGGTCACCATCTTGGTCAGGGAGGTCAGGGCTGGGGCTTAGTGCAATCAATTGGCATTGGCCATGTGTAAAGGGTTTGATTTAGATGGAATGGGGGAGGAGCTAATTTTGGGTCCAAATGGGTCCAAGTCATGGATTTAGGTTTGGTTCACCCTCCAAGGATTGATTTTTGGGCTGAGGGAATCAGGTAAGTCAGCTAGCTTAGTGTGGAGAAGTCACCATATAAGTACATTTATGTTTTATCAAGGTTTAAAAGAGTCATGAAAAGGCTTAATCTCCCTTAAGGGAATCATTAAAGGACTCCCTCCCTTTGCCAAAAATGACATGGTGATGTGTAAAGTGGCTGCCATGGCTTGCATATGGCTTGTGCATGGCTTCATGGCTCCATTTGGCTTGGGAAAAGATTGGGTCAATTTCATGAAAATGGATTTTAGGAATTTTTGGTAATTTGATGGAAATTTGTATGAAACTTGATTTGGAATGATTTGATGATGAATTTAGGACTTAGGGAATGGCTTTAATTAAGTGGATGGCAAATGGAGATGTCATGTGGGCTTTAGGGTGGATTTTGGGCTTTTTGAAAGGGTTTTAGATGGACTTTTAAGATGGTTTAGGAAAGTGGGCTTTTGAATTTTAAAATGGATTTTGGGATGAAATTTTGGTAAAGGCTTGGGCCAAATAATTGTTGGGTTTAGCTCATAGATGTGTCATGAGTGACTTGAAGCAAATTGGGGGTGATTTGGGTTTGAATTGGGTTGAATTTGGGCTCTTTAGGTGAATGGGCCAATATAGGTCAAAGTGGGCTAACTTGGGCCAATGTTGGGCTAGGGTTGAAATTGATGTAAAATTAATGTTGAGAAATGTTTATGGGAGTGTTTCAAAGAGGTTTTGACTTTGGTTGGGCTTTGATTTTGGGGTTTGGGCTCATTTGGGTTAGGTTTGGGTTTAGGTCAAAATTGGGCCTTTTAGCTTTGGGTTGAATTTGAGTGGGGTTTGGGTCTAAATTTTGGGCAAATCATGTTAGTGTTTTGCTTGTGGGGATGCCAAGGAAGATTAAAAAAAGATTTGGGGTTAACTGGAGTTGAATTGGGTGAGTTTGGGTTAGGTTTGGGTCATGGGTCCAAATTGGGCTTTAAGGCCAAAAGTGAAATTGGATCCAAATGTCAATCAAATTGGACTTGGATTTGGTCTATATTGGTATTGGGAATGTTGATTTGAAGTTTAGAATTGAATTGGACCAGATTTTGGGTCAATTGGGTAGGTTTGGCTTGACATTGGGTTCACTTTAGGTTAAAATGGGTCAAATTGGGGGTTTTGATAAAAGTAGGGTAAATTGACAAAATTGGCCCAGGGTGTAGTTGGACAAAATGAAATTAGGAATATTTTGGATTTTCTGGAATTTTGCTGGGAATTTTTTGAATTTTTGGATTTTTGGGTCAAGGGGGGTATTTTGGGTATTTGGAGGGTATTGGGAGGTATTTTTGGAATTCTTGGTATTTTTGGGTATGGATGATCAATTTGAGTGATGTGGAAATGTTTGGGATTGATTTTGAGGAATTTTGGGTGATTTGGAATTTTGCAAAAATTTGGGTAATTTCGAGGGTTTTGGGTAGAGTTTAGCGGGTGTAGGGTCCGGGGGTCAAAAATTGAAAATTTGGAAAATTGAAAATTGGGTAAACTTGAGTGGAATGAAATCATTTTGGTTGAGCCATGAAGCCACATCAAGCCCACATGAGCCATGAAGGGACTCATTTGAGACATTCACTATGTTGTTCCTAACCCTCTTGCCAGAGGGTCGAGGGGTTAAGGACCATCCATGTGAATCACCTACATGAGTCGGGAGGTCGAGTTAGGTATGGGTGGGGTTATAGGAGGTGTGTGAAAGTGTAGTGTATGTGTAAGTGTATGTGTAAGTCAGCCCCTTCACCCGACCAGGGCCACCCAGGGCGATCCTAAGGCCAAAGAGTCCATAGGAACTCATCCTTTAAACTTCCACATTTGATTTCAACCCTCTAGGTGATTAGGGGTCTACAGTCAAGTTTGTGGTGTTTTCAGGAAGTTAAGAAGTGGTTTGAAATTCTAGAAGGTGGGTCCCAATTCTAGTCCTCTAAGATAGTCGAAGGAAAAGCCTAAGGCTAGATCCTAAGTACTAAAGAGAAGAAGAGAAGACCTCATCAAAAATGAGGTCAACAAGGAACTGGGAGAATTACTGTTGCTTCTCCGCTGTTGCTGTTATTTCTGTGGTTTAAGAATTTTATGTAAATTTGCTTGCTGCAGAAGAGAATCAAGTGATGGTTAGGAGGCATGAGGTCAACTTTTCTTCTAGGCAATCAACACTTTCTATGGACTACCTCCTGACATGTTTTGTTTTTATTCTAACTATCATCCCACGGAAGGAGAATTAGATGACATCATGGAATTTCTGACTGATGGAAGCGGGTTATGGAAAATTAGAAATGATTGAAGAGTAAACTTTCTTGCTTCCAAATTGAATGCCATTTCTAAGGCATGACATTATTTTATCTCATCTAAGTTGTTACCTTCGAGCCACACTAGGGAAGTAACGAGACAAACATCTATGTTGAACCATTGTATTCAGCAAGGGAAGCCTATTGACATTGGAGGAATAATTTATGTTTATGTTTTGAACAGTGCTAGATCAACCACTACTGTAGGTATGGGATTTCCTTCCTTAATTCATTCATTATGTGAACGATTTGGAGTGAATTTTGAAACCTGGGAAGAGGTACTTCAAACATTGAGACCAATTACCAGTGTCAACGTTGGTGCTTACACTGTGCATTCAGAGTTTGGTTGGAGAGGAGGATTTGGTAGGGCTTCTACTGCTTCTGCTTCAGCTGCATCTACTTCTCGTGCTACTACTTTGTGTGCATCATCATTTACTGATTCACAGACTGGTTTATTAAGAAAGATTTTGAAAAAAGTGAGTGTTACTCGAGAGCATCTGAAAGATATGGATGGTAAGATGGATAATATAGAAAGATATATTGTGAAACATGATGAGTATGAGGAGAGTTATCAGCAATATTCGGATAGAGTTAATCAGAGTGCTGATAACTCTCCTCATACTTTGAAAAATGTTGCTGATAGGAGTGCTGATAATGAGGGGGCATCTCAGCATCTGATTATCAGCACTCCTATCCACAATATTGATAACTCACTCACTCTTTATTAGCAGCACTCCTATCCACAATATTGATAACTCACTCACTCTGATTATCAGCACTCCTATCCACAATGCTGAGATAGGAGTGCTGAGATACCAAATATTGTGGATAGGAGTGCTGATTATCAGCACTCTGATTATCAGCAAGATTTTGATAACTCCTCATTCTTATGTTTTCGATAGGAGTGTTGATAATCAGAGTGCTGAGATGCCCCCTCATCCATTCTACATACCTTATGTGCCATCCAGGGATTAAAACGAGCAGGATGATGATGATGAGGATGATGAGTAGATTTGTATTATTTGTTTTCCTTGTGGTGTTATTATTATTGTTGTTGTTGTTTGTTTTGTTTAGTGTTTAGTTTGATGATTGTGTTGTGATGTGAATTCTGATAGGATGCAGATTTTAGTTATACTATTTATATGTTATGCATATTCAGATGTATTGTTGTTTGTATTAATGTTTTATATGTTGCTTTGTGGTAGTGATGAGTATTAGTAAATGTTTTAATGTGTATGTTATGTCAGAGTTTTTAGTAGTGTGTATTTTAATTCAAAAACTGTTAAGAGATTATAAACCACTTTTGGGAACTTCTACTTAGGAAACTACATGTTTAAAATTTTTCAAATTCCACTATCATTTGTTATCTGTATCAGTGTGTTGTTTTAGTTGGGGTGTATTTGCTTTGAAAACCTGCACTACTGTAGAAGTCTTTTTGAAATTTTTTACTTTTCTTTGTTTAAAAAAATTATTTAAAAAAAAACTAAAATTGATTTTATTTTACTCATGTTATTTAAATTGTTATACTTGCATATTAGGATATTAAAAATTCATGCAAACATGATATGTTAGTTTTTATTTCTCACCCATGTATCATTTCTTATGCTTAAATGTTTTATGTTAACTAAAAATTAATGTTTTGGGGGGATTTTAAAGACAAAGATTTTCAAAAACCTAAAACTTTTTTTGATTCTCAAGAATACTTAAAATAAATCTTATTTTTGATTGAGAACAATTATATACATGAAGTTATATAAGGGGAACAAAAATTTTGAATATAGAAATGAATAAAAGAATTTAGTTAAAATTTATAGTAATCATGAAAAACTTAAAGTTAAAATTTTCTTAATGAAGAGGTGTTAAATAAAGTTAAACTATCTTTAGTAAGAAGTTATGTATTTTTTTTAATAAATAGAATATTTGACTTTTATTCTTCAAAGCTTATATTTCTTTTATTGAAGAGTAATTTTCAAATATTATTATTATGATTTTTAAGTGAAAGACATAAATCTGATCTTTATTTTAAATGGAAGGGTGAAATTAAAAATCATTAAAGGGCTATCTAGATATAGTAATCCTTGCCTTATAAAAAAAAAAAGAAAAAGGAAAAGAAAAAAAAAAGTGAAAAATAATATATGAAAAGGGAGGAGAAGCTTGAGGATTTAAGGGCCTAATCAAAAATTGGTTTCATACCTAAATTTTAAGATATAAGTTCAGAGAAAAGCTAGAGCTTAAGGTTATAATATAGTAAATAAAATTATTTTCAAATAAAGATTTTTAAGTGAGAAAAATAAGTGTTTGAATCCTATATTTTGAAGAATATACAAAGATTTTTAAATTAGATAGAAACTTATATTTGTCATTTTCCATTATTTAAGAACTTTCTAAACTTTAAGTTGGTTTTAATTACTGAAATGTTTTTCTAAATTGGACTATTCCATTTCTAGAACAAAATTTTGTTATCTTCCTAAGAAACTCATTACATAATTTGCATGCTAAAATGTTCTATGAGATTAATTGTCACTTGAGGACAAGTAACATTTTAATTTTGGGAATTTTGATACACCTAAAATATATAGTATTTTTATGCACATTTTTATACCTATTTTTAATGATATCGCACTTTAATGGAAGGTATTTTGTGTTTTTCTTGCAGGTGTGATGAAAATGGATGGTTATGATGAAAGTAGCAAAATTGAATCAAATTTGGAGCAAAAAAAGATGGAAAATGAAAATTTGGCACTAGCGGCTAAGCGTCAATGGGCCGGCGCTTAGCTGCCATAGTTAAAAATTGAAATTCAAATGAATTTGGTGCCAATTTCAAAGGGGATGGGATGCAACTCTTGGTGGTAACTTCCATAACTTCCTTTGGGCGGCAAGTTTGAATGAAGGCGCACATTCTTTGGTAGATCTTGACACGTTTTAAAGAGTCACCAAGACTCGTATTGTTTACTATTTAAAGAGAGTCTTAGGAAAGATTAAGGAGCCTTTCCTTTGCATTTTGAAGGGTTCTTCCATTGCATTTTTACAGATTTTTTATTTTAGTTTTAAATAGGAGTAGGAGTAGAGAGTAGAAAAGAGAAAAGGGTTGGAGTGAAGTCTTCTTCTTCCTACTTCTTTTCTTTCTTTTTAGTTTAGTTTTTTTTAAGTTTGAAGTTATTCTGATCATCAGAGTTGGGAGATCCGCTCTGAGGAGTAGTTTAGTGAAGAGTTAAAGTTTCAAAGGAACTTTCTGAGTCTTGTGGAGAGAATTTTCAGATAAGTGTTTACTTTTGTTCTTATATTTAGATTTTTTTATTAGTACTTGTTTCTGTTTGTTGTTTTTCTTATGGTTTTTAATCTCAAATCAATTTGTTTTTGTATTTTCTCAATACATTCTGAGTAGTTTACTTTATATTTTTCTTTCTTAAATGGAGAAGTAATTAATTTATAGAGAATTATTGTGGAAAATATAAGTGTTTAAAAGTTGGAAGAAGTTGTGAAGATTGATTCTAAAAACTTTTTTACTTCTTAATTTAGCATGTTAAGTTGTAGAATTTCTTGAGATTATGAAAGATCCAATGCGGTATTGTCTCATAAAAGTTAGTAAGAATCACATGCAATTATATGGGTAAGACTTGTTGTCCATATAATTGAATGTAATATTAGAAGATATTTTTATGGAAGGGAGTAAAATTAGAGGATTTTAGAGTGACAGGCTAAAATCTCTAATTTGGTTTGAAGTTTTGTGTTTTGTTATGAGAAGTTAGCCCCCAGGTGGTGGGAATCGAGTGAACTCTAAAGTGTGAGATTGGTATCTTCCCTGCCTAACCATGTTCAAAATGATAAAAATTTCAAATTATCCTATGTTCTTTATAGAACCAAGTAAAAGTAAATAACACATTTGCTTCTATCTGTCACATCAAAATTAAAAACTTCCACAAAAATACTTTAATAATTATTACTACTTCATAAAAGGAAAGAAAAAGATATTCTAGTTAATAGTGTTTTACATAGAGTGTTATCAGTTATTATAATTTTAAATTCTTGCTTAACATTTTATTAAGAAAATTTCAAAAGACATATCAACTTTCAAAACATTTCAAAATCAATACATACTTTCAAAAGGCATAAAAAAAATTAAAAAGATAATTTTTTGATTTCTTTAAAGATTTTACATTTTCCTTGTGGGCTCGATATCTCGGGGCTTAATCAGAAAGTCCTATATTACTTGATAAGCGATACCTATACTTGCGTAGTATCCCATATTATAAAAATCATAATTTTTATATCTAAATCATCAACAAATATATTTGGTGTGGATTCAAGTTCTTAGCACACATATATATATTCCTGGCGGCCCAAGTTTTTGGTATTGTTGCCAATTTTCATATCATATTTGTAAGCACATATATTTATCGGGGATCAACTAGCCACTCTTTTAGGATTAATTCTATCAAAAGGCCATTAGAAATTATTAGTTTCCATTTCTTTAATTAAAGAATAAGCTTCATCAAATGATTTAGACCTTAAAGAACCACCAACAGTAGTATCAATAATTGATTTAAGAGAACCTATTAAACCATTATCAAATGTTTGTATAATTAACTAGTCTGGTAAAGAATGATGTGGGCATTTCCAAAGAAGTTCTTTGAATCGTTCCCAAGCTTCATAAATAGTTTCCACATCAAGTTGAGTAAATGAAGTTATATCATTTCTAACTTCTGCAGTTTTTATGGTGGAATATATTTAGCTAAAAATTTTTGAGCCATTTCTCCCCAAGTTTTAATAGATCCTGTTGTTGATGAATTTAACCAAATCTTAGCCTTATCCCTTAAAGAAAAAGGAAAAAGCCTAAGTCTAATAGCATCATCAGAAACACGATCACATTTAAAGGTTTCACAAAGTTCTAGAAAACTAGTTAGGTGTAAATTAGGATCATTAGTAGGAGACCCTCTAAACTGATTATTTTGAACCATTTGTATAATTGCAGGTTTTAATTTAAAAGAATTTGCAGCTCCAGTAGATTATTGAATGCTTAAATGATTTTCCTCAGTTGTAGGGTTAGCATATTCTCTTAAAGGTCTTTGTTGATTTTGATTTTCATTTTCAATATTTTGATTAATATTATTTTGAGGTATAATAGCCATTTCTTGCAAATTACAAATCTATTCTCTTTTCTAATTTTTCTTATAGTACGCTCTAATTCAGAATTGTAAGGTATTAATCCTTCGGTTCCTGAACTTTACATAAAAATATAAGAAAGATTTTTTAATTTGTTTAAATATATATTTTTGTTGTTTTAGTTTTTGTTTTTCTACATTAATATTATTATATATATTAATTTGCTTTCTTTTAATCAGTTGTAGTCCCTAGAAACGGTGCCAAAAACTTGACCCGACCGCAATTACGTATGTAAATTAGCTTATAGAATTATGGCCAAACTTGACCCTAAATCTGATTAAGAAGCTAATGTATGATAATTAAAGATTAAAGTTTTGATAATAAATTATAAATCGCACACTAGGGGTACTACGCAAGTATACGTATCATTTCAAGTAATATAGAGTTTTCTTTTTAAAACCCCAAATATCGATCCCACGAGGATTAATTTAATTAAAAGAAAGAAAACTAATATTTAAAATTTTTTAAATTTAAACTAATTAAAATATGCAAAATACTTGAATTTAGCAGAATACTAAAATTGGCATGTGATAAAACAATAAACAAAGATTCTTTCCCCATACAAAATATTCCATGATTAATAAGCAAATAAATAGAGATGAGAACTTATAAATGTGGTATTGTGACAAATAGGAGCATATATATCCTTCACCCTTTGGTCTAGGTCATAAAGAACATTAGCTAGTTTTTAAAGATTGGATTAGGATGTATTATTAGTAGAAAGGGATGAATTTCTAGACTCTCACTACTAGGTTCCCCCCTGAATAGTTACCTTTGGTCTGACCTACTAGTGACCCGTCACCTCTTTTCTAAAACCAAATTGATTGAATTGAGCATGTCACACGAAAAACATAATCAATTCTACGCCCATTACAGATTATCTCCCTCTTTATTTGCACCTCCACTTTAAGAGAAATGTGATACATAGAAGTTAAGAATTATTTAACCCAAGGTAAGGTCTAAAGAATTCTCCACAATTTTTAACAATACAAGAGGCCAATTTGTAAAGTAAATTAAGATTAGGTATAATATCATCACAATATTTTTGGAAAAGAAATTAATTTCTCAAATCAGATTTAAATATGTTATTAATTCATTTCATATTGGTAGGAAGAAAGAAAAGAAAACTACTGAGAAAGTATAGAAATTACATGATAAATCATATTCATAAAACTTAAATCCAAAGAACTAAAATTAAGAAATAAGATATAAATACTTATCTGAAATGTAATCCAAGCAATCCTTTGAAGTTTCTTTGATTCCACAGAATCTACAGGACTTTAAATCTTCAATTCACACTAAACACTCACTAAAATAAAGAAGAAGACACTTAACACTCGTAATTAATTCTATTACTCACTCACTCTAACACACTTTGTACACTTCACACACACTTAGCACACCTTTTACTGTAGAAATGGTCCTCAATTTATAGATCTACAGAAATGACCAAGGGTTGCTTAAGGCACCTCTTCAAAATTCATCCACATTTATTGAATGTTTTAGAATTTAATGGTGGCACCTAGACACCAGTTCTAGCACCTTGACACCAGGATCACTACGCGAAGGGATGCACCCCTTCACATTTAGGTCACACCTCTTCAAAATTCATCCACATTCATTGCATTTGGTTTATAAAATGTGGGAAAATATTAAGAGGCTTCTAGATTGGCTTGAAAGAGTCAATAACCATCCATTAACCGTCAATCTCTAGAAATATTCTGCTATGTCTGGCGCCTAGGCGCCATAATTAGCTTATTTACTCTTTTTGGCTCATTTTTGCTCCTTCTTAACCCTTATTCTATATAAACTCATTTTGTTGTGTCTTCAACCAAAAAATAAGAAATACCTTTCATTAAAGCATAATATACTTAAAATATTAATAAAAATTTGATATAAAATTATATGTAATTTTAAGGCGGATCAAGCATCATCAGCCATAAGAGATAAAGGACAACAAACAGTGATACCCGGCAAAGCAGGAATCGGTTTAATCTTTGTGACACCAAAAAATGCCATACTAAGATATTCCTACCACTTGACAGAGCTGTGTACCAACAATGAAGTAGAATATGAAGCTGTAATCACCGATTTGGAATTGGCAATATTAATGGAAATTACAGACATTGTCAGTTATTGTGACTCACAACTCGTCATACAACATGGGCAGGGCTGTATAAAATTTTGAAATTGAGAATAGAAAAATACCACTGGTACACGATGAAATTGGTAGAGAAGATTCCATGATATCATAGGATCCCTTGACCAGATAATGCCCATGTGGACGCTTTGGTAAAGCTTGCTAAACAATTAGCTTATCCGCCAGAAGATTCTATAGACATTACCGTACAATAGCGGTAAGTTTTGTCGTAGATCGAACTCGATAATTTGCACAAGATTGGAAAAGAAGAGATGGTAGCTATAATATAAGATGATATAGATGATTTGCGTTGACCAATAATAGTATATCTGTAAACAAGAAGATTGCCAGATGACAAGTCAGGGGCGCAACAAATTCAGAAGAGGGCTCTCTCATACGCCTTAATTGATATTGTTCTGTACAGGAGATCCTTCGAACAAATGTGGCTCAGATGCCTCTGCAGAGCAGAAGCACAAAACATTGTCGAAGAGGAACATGTCGGATTGTGTGGAGCTCATCAGTCAAGGCCGAAATGGAGATGAAAATCAAGAGGCTCGGATACTATTGGCTGGCAATGATGACCGACTGCTTGGACATAGCTAAGAAATGTCATTACTACCAAGTACACGGAGTGGTCTTGCACCAACCTCCGAATGTTTTACACCCCATGATTGCCTCGTGGCCATTCGAGAGTTAGGGCATGGATATAGTGGGTTCGATAGACCCTCCATCATTGAAAGGACACGGGTTTATACTTACTGCTACCGATTACTTCTCCAAATATGTAGAGGCAGTGTTGCTACAGGATGTCACAGCACAACAGGGTCTATAGTTCTTTAAGAATCAGGTTTTCTACCACTTCGGTGTGCCTTGAAGGATCATCTCTGATAATAGGTCCGCTTTCAAGAGAACAAAGATCAATAATTTCGTCGGAAGACATGGGATAGATTGGAGATACTTTACAATCTATTTCCCCAGAGCAAATTGCCTGGTAGAAGCCTTCAATAAAATACTTGTACAGATCCTAAAGAAGACACTCGATCAAAACAAAAATTGATGGCTGATCTGTGATTTTAAATATACTTATATATCTAAGAATTCGACACCACTATTAAAAGATAAAAATCCTCAGCAACAGTGCCAAAAACTTGATCAGGACCGTAATTTTAATTTTAGTAACAATTAAATATTATAATCTTTTGATCGCAGACTTACCTTTAAACACAAGTATACGTATCGCTCAAGTAATACAGGGCTCTAGTGGAGTCCTGGATATCGATCCCTCAAGGAATATGTTAAAGCCTACGGACTAGGATTATATAAACCAATTTAGCATCACAACTAAATCGAATTGCCTATCTATCACTAATACACAATCGACTACAATATGAAATTTTTATTTAAACTAGTTTTACTAATAAATTACTAATACTACTAAAGTTAAGTTCAAATATATAATATCAAGATTTATTCTTTTGTTAAGATATTTAAGTGAAGCAATAATTAGAATTAGTTTTTATATGTGTTGTGCCAGATAGGAGCATACCTATTCTTTACCCTTTGGTCCAGGTATAAAGAACATTGACTAATCCTATGTTTGGTTACTGAATCTGCGGCTAGGCTGGGAGGATACTGGCTCTCACTTCAGAGCTCCCACTTTCCCCTCGCCTGAGGACTAACAATCTACACTCATCACCCAAATGATAGGACCAAGTTGAGGATTTTAGCCTGTCACTCTAAAATCTCCAATTCTACGCCTGATTTATATTATTTCCTTATTTACTTGTACTTCTCTTTTTAAGGATTTAACTTTCTACCTTTTAAAGAGAAATGTGATACAAACTTGTTAAGAATTCCTAGCCCACGGTCAGATCTTAAAAATTCTTCACAGATTTTAACAATATAAATGGCCAATTCGTATAGGAAATTAAGTTTATGTATAGTATCATCACAACTTCTTTATAATTTTTTGATAGACTGATCCATATAATCATTTCACAAAAACATTAAAACAAGGAGAAAGACATAACAACTACTCAGAATTCACGGAAAGGATGCAATAAAACTTGGATTTCATATAATAAAGTAAAGTTCTCCACACTATAGTAAATAAACACAACTTATCTTAAATTCCTCCTCAAGGAAATTCCTTGAAGTTACTCTAAATCTTTTCCTTTCTTTACATCATGTGAAATTCTCCTTCAAAACAACAATGCAAAAGAGATCTCTCACTTCCTTTTAACTCTTACAATCCCTAGAAGAATTCCTCACAAATTCTCTATTTGAACTCACTACCCACGAAATAACAACACTAATTACTCACTAATAGACTCTTTAGAACACTTTGGACTCACTAGTAATTATGCGGGAGACCAATTTTTTGGCCTAATTTGGTTCTTTTTAAAGTTGTAGAAGAGTGTCTAAGGGTTTTGCAGGCACTCCTTTGAAAATCGTCCACATTCAATGTATTTCTGGAAAGAACTATCGATCCTGCCGTTGGCGGCCTCGAGCTCGTCGTTGGCTGTCTTCCAGAAATAGTACTTTTAAACAAGCCCTGCCATCGGAGGCCTCGATCTCCATCGTCGGTGGCCTTCCTTGGAATTAGTTCGGAACTCTCGGGAAAATTACGTCATTGGTTCCATCGACCTCCCCGTCGGCGCCCTAGGTCAATTTTTTATAATTTGGTCCTTTTGCTTCAAATTCACTCCTTTTTGCATATTTTCGTTCATTTGTCCTTAAATCTTCATACCTGCAGAAAAACACCAAAAATACCTTTCTTTAAAGTGCAATATCATCAAAATCAGAATAAAATAGGCATGAAAATCTTAACATTCTTTCTTTGGGTCAAAATCCCCCAAACTTAACTATTACTTTCCCTAAAGTAATCCTTAGTACAATATAAAAGTTATGATTCATTGTTGTAAAGTTTTAATTCAGAAATACTATAATTTTGATTTAAATAAATATTATAGTAAGAGTTCTCAGAAAGATTTTGAAATAATTAGATTACTTTTGCAAGTATAAGTCTATCTAGTCATCAAGTATAAGAGTTCTAGTTTTCTATTCATTTCAAGAATGACTATATGTTGCAATATTAGTTCACTTAGATTATTCAGAAGATAGGAAATTCATGAAGAAACTATAAATAAGAAACTTATCATAAATATAAGTTCAGAAATGCATTTAGGTTTTCTTTTAGGTTAATCCATGTGAAGCTAATTTTTGATAAGGCATATCCTCAAGCTTCTCTTCACTTATTTTCTTTTTTTTTTCTTTTCTTTTCTTTTCAGGGATTGTTTTTCAATCCTTTTTCTTTTTTTTTCTTTTTCTTTTTCAAGTGAGGATTACTATATCTGGATAGCCTGTTAATAATTTTGAACTTCACTCTTCTTTTCCTAAATTTGAAACTTTCAAACATTCTTTATCTTGAATATACTTCATAGTTTTTAGATTATTGAATCTCACTCTCTTCTTTCTCAACTAAATTCCTAAGATTCTTAATATCTCAAAATATAGTTTTCTTTATTTTAAATAGTTAACTATAGTCTTATCCCCTTATACAAAATTTCTTAATCTACAAAATTAATTTTCATTATCAAAAACATTTCTTTTAATTTTTTATAATATTTAGATAGAATTTAAATATAGTAATCTGAATTAAATTTTATCACAAAAATCATATTAATTTTTTTTGAAAATATGTTATTTGAGAACATATAACAGTAAAGATTTTTCTTCTCTCCCCTAAACTTAAAGTTTTCTATAAATAGAAATAGTACATCGTGGAAAGAAAAATTCGAAATATAAATTTCATACCTTTGCGCTTTGAGCATTTTTGTCTTTTTGAAATTGACAGGTTTTTCTCAAAATTTCTAACTTCAACTAACCTGTGATATTAAAATTCTTTCTACACACATAACAATTTAGAATTTGCTAGGTAATAAAATTTTAGAATAAGCATTTAAAACTAACATCAAACAAAAACAACTAACTACACTACACAGGACATATGCATTTCACAACACATAACAAACAGTTTACTAATTTAAACTAAGCAGTTCACAATTAAAAATATTCATCACAGATATCATAAACATCGAGAAATAAAAATACAAACTACCAAACTAACACATATTACAGAAAATAAAATTTAGTCCAAATTATACATTACATATCATAGTTCATCAAACAAAGCTAGAAACAAACAAATACATCAGATCACATCTAAAATCTCAATCATCAAATTCCCATACAAAGTCCTCATCACCCTTGTCAGCAGGCGGATTGGGTTGATACTAAGTATACCTTGGGCACTCTGGAAAAGTTACATCTGGCTCTCCTCGGTAGTATCTAGCCTGAGCATTGTAATAAGCCATCTCAAAATCTGAATGCCTCTGAAGATACTCACTATCATGATCTTATCTTCTCTCTAGCCCTTCAATCCTGTGATCAATTCTCTCTAGTTTTTCATCCAACTATTCAAAACTTTTCCTCTGCAGGGTCATGGAATTCATCAGATCATATAAGGTAGGGGGACTAGAGGCAGGAGGGTCATAGCTAGTAGAAGGAATATCTCTACTAGTTGAAGGTTCTTTGCTCCTACTCCCTGATCTCCATTCCTCATGGGATGCATAAGTCTTTATATTTCATTTAGTAATGAGTCTCATAGGATAAACACATTCCTCATCATCTCTTGCTTCAACTCCAGATAGTTGACAAAGTGCATAAATGAGGCCAGGATGCCCTAAATATCCACTTGTCTCACTCTTCTTAGTAGCCATAATATTCTTATAGATTATTCACCCCACATTAATGCTTCTGTTGTTCTGAATACAGAAGTTCAGAACAACTCTCTCTCTTGAGACTTCACTATGATGGTAAGTAGGTAGCAGAGTCGAACAGATGAAATAATGCCATGCCTTAGCAGTGGCATTCATCATGGATAATGGAAAGTTAATTCGTTCATGATTTTTAATTTTCTAAACACCTTTCCCATCAGTAATAAAGTCGATAACATCGTTCAACGGACCTTCCATTGTTCCAAATGTTTCAAACTCGCTAGAAAAATAGTCGTGAAGCTCGTAAAAAGTGTTAATGCGATTAGCATTAAATTCGACAGAAAATCCCTTTACTTGGACTGGTTCGTCCTCAAGTTGATGTCGGCATATTTTTAGGTTATGTGTTTTATTTTGAAAAGGGGTCCCCTAACAGAAATTGTTAGTGAATTTTAGATTTTAAATTTAATTTAAATATGTATATATGGTTTAGAAAGTAGTATTTGATTTTGAAAATAATTTTAAGATATGAAATCAAACCGATCTCACATTCCAAATAGTTTATATAAACGAGCACCGCATCACAAGCCGTGTATCTATCCCGAAGAATAGACACACTGCTTGATGATGGGGCTCGGTTAAATAAACTAGGAGATTTGTGACATCCGTTTGGTCTACGAACCAATTTTATAAGCCGACAAATTCTCCTGCTTAATCTAAATGAATTAAGCAAGGTTTATATTACATGGGTTCTTAAAGTTCTCTATAAGGGCAAGCCCCTATAGTTAATTACATGTTAAATAACGGGAATCATTTAAGAAAACTCTCGATAATGATCAGTGGTTTTGCTCTCAAGAATTTCAAAGTTTGAGGTTTTCAAAGGATTGGATTTTGGAAATTCGAAAGGGAATGACTCGAAATTTGGAACAATTTATTTTTGAGGATCCAAAGGAAGAGAAGTAGGAGAAGGCTGAGGATCCAAGAAGAATCTTGGCAACTTCCCGAACTATCCTATTGTTTGGCTCGGTTTTAAGAAAATCCTAATATTATTTGATATTTCGATTTTGCCAATTTTAATTAATTAGGACTTATATTCGTATGACATAATCATACGATCGGCCTAGAAAAGGTGAGGGTTTATGTCGTACCGAACGACTTACCTCGGAGTCTAAGACCAGGTTAGGGCTTAATTTAGATGACATGATCATGCGAATGCCTAACGAAGAGTTGAGGATTTATGTTGCACTTGGCAAACCACCTCGAAGTCCTATGGCTTGGTTGTCTAAATTCTAGGAAAGTTTAGTTGATGTAGATCCGAGTTTTGCTAATGACGATGGCCGTGCTGCCCACCATGCTCCGAGCTCCTTTTTGTTGCAGAGGTTTAGTTTTAGAAGTCATAAATTAGGAGATGAGAGAAGTGTTTTGATTTAGAGAAAATCTTAAAATTCGAGTGTTTTTTTTAGTATTTTAATTAAAACAAATCTTAAAGTTGTTTAAACGAGACCGATTAAGATCCCGCGGTTCCGTCGTCCAGCACCAGTTATTTTCATCGAATTCACTTAGTCCGGATGAATTTGCTAAACTCTGTTGAATGAGTTCCACACCTTCATTTAGACCGTGGGAAATCCCGTTAGCAACACGTGGGTTACATCATCCGAGGTATTCCCGATAATTCAACGAGACGTTTTAATTTAGTTGCAATTGTGGTTTTGGTTGTTCTGTTTGTCATTAAATTTTGAGTTGTTTTATATTTTAAAATGTTGTGGCAGTGATTTTTATCTTGTAATGACTTTTAATTTAGTTTTGGTTTCAGTTCAAGGACTATCGTAAAGGTTTTGGTTTTCATGCAACAGTTGTTTATCATGCAAGAAAAGTAAAGTGCATTTGTAATAAAGTAAATTGTAATAAAAAAAAAGCGTACCTGGAGGGTCTTCCCGTCATCCCAGTTGCACTTAAAACACATGTTAAGGCATTTAAATATTCCAACAAGTACCTAGGTAAAGCTAAGGGAAAGGTTTTGGTTGTCTATCAAAGTCCTAGATCCTATATGTTAGTCACCTCTATGACGTCTAGGTTCTTGTATTTTGGTTTAAGGACGATTTTCTTCATCGAAGAAGAATTAAGTTCGATTGTTCTTATAAACATCCTATCATATTGAGGAAGTGCTTAAGACGAGTCTTAAACATCTTTTCAATACCTCGCAGGATTGTTTTAAGTCAAGAGAATTTAATTATACAAGTGAATTAATCATCCAGGAGTTTAAGTTTTGTTCTTTTGCTCAGTGAACTAGGACATTTGAATATCCTATAAGTAAGATAACACTTCACTTAATACCTCATTTAAGAGTTATAATAATAAGAGCTTAAAAAGGGCAAATCAAATTATTAAATATTTTGATGATTTTAACTTATTGATTTAATTTCAATTTTGACTTAATTATAAAAAATTAGTTTAAGTTTGGAATAGTGTTTAAGTTATTTTAGATTTAATTTTTAATGATTTCATTTAGGTTTGTTATTAAATGATTTTAATTTAATTTAATTCAATTTTATTTTATTTTGATTTAATTTAATTTAATTTAATTTTAATTTAATTTTAATTTAATTCAATTTAATTCTAATTTTAATTTAATTTTAATTTAATTTAATTTAATTTAATTTTAATTTAATTTAATTTAATTTAATTTTAATTTAATTTTAATTTAATTTAGATTATCCTTTTAATTTTCTTTTTAAGTATTATTGAAGTTATTAATTATGGATTTTTAAATTAAAGAATAAATATCTTCCTAAATAATATCCCTACTTTAATAATTTTAATTTTCCATTAATCTTCCAAATTTAATTAATTAATTAATTAAGGTTTACTTTAATTATTCTTAAAATGATTGGTGGGTTTCTACCCTTAACCATTTAAGTTTCAATCATCCAAAATCAGTTTAAATCAAATATTTTACCCTCCCCTTTTTGATTAATTCTAAAATTTTAATTAAAGGTTGAAAATTTTAATTACCATTTTGCCCTTCAAGCTTAATAATTCTATAACTCACTAAACTAAGCTCAAATGAACTTGAAATTTTTATGTGACCTAACATACATGTCAATTAAGACATTAGAGGAGAAAATGTGATTTTTATATATTTAATTTATTTATGTAATTATTTTTAATGGAAAATAGGGATTTTCAAGGAAAATTCAATAACATGACCAAGGAAATGTTTCTATCCTTAAGAAAATTATGGGATATTCCTAATGATCAGAGGACCATTTGGACCAATTTTAGTGATTATTTGAATTATATTTTATTTATTAGAATTATTTTGAGTTTTGGAGCATTAATTAATTTTAAAATAAAATTAAAGTTAAAAAATGGATTTTATATTTTTCTTAAATCTCTCTAACCTCAAGGAGTTCAGAGAAATAAATTTTATATTTTTCTGATTTTTTCTTTGATTTATTAGAATTATTTTAGTGAAAAGGTTGGAAAATACATTTTTTAGTATTAAAAAATTACATTAAGCCTTTAAAATTCAATATCTTACCCTAGGGACTTAAGAAAAATATTTGGTTTGTTCCTAAATGATTAGAATTCAAAATGTGACATCTTGGTGATTTTTATGATTTTTATTATTTTTTAATTATTAAAAATATTAAAATAATGATAAAAATCAACTTTTTTAGAAAATTACAATTTTAATTTTCCTAAGTTCCTCCGATATCAGAGAAGCTCCAAAACCATTTTTGTGAATTTTTGAAAAGTATTTTGTGAGTTATGAATTTTTAAAATTTGATTTTACCCATTTTTGCTTAATAGGCTTAATCGACCCATTTGGTGGGGTTAATCGAGTCCGATTAGTTTCAAATTTTTATGTAGTGTTCTCCTATCCCTAGAGGACAGTGGAGAATTGTTTTTAAATTAATTTGATGTGTGATTAACCCTAATTAATTAAAGTTCAATTTTGGGTATTTAGGCCAAATAGGGTTATTCCAAGTGAAATAACTCAAAACATATTTTTCCTAGGGTCGTCTGGTCATAAGAAACATCACCAAATTTTCCTAGAATTTATTTCACAACATGCTAATTATTAGAATTAAAATATCAAAAATAGTAGCATGCAATTGAAAAATCAATAACTTCTCTTAGGGATGGCCTCTAACCTTGGAAAATTCAGGGAATGTTCCCAAGTTCAGAGGCTTCAAAAGCCCTATGATCTCATGCTATGGTGAATTGTTTACATGCATGGAGAATTAAAATAGTCCAGAGAGTAAATAAATCATTAAAAATAAAATACTTCATGAAATGATTTAATTTCTTTTCCAAATTATTCTCCTCTGTTTACTGAGCAATTGGGTATTTTTATTTTATTTTTAGGATTTTTCTACACAAAGTTATGAATTTTTGAAGTTTTGGTAATTAAATAAATAGAAAAATAGCCTATTTTCCTACTTATCCACGCGGCGCCACGCCATCCTCGGCAGCTCCGAAAGGCCACGCGGCGCGCTCTGATTCGGCGCCGCCATCCGACTCAGCGCTCCCGGGGCCCGCTGTATCGTTCTGTCTCCTTATACGACTCAATCTGGATCGTCCACCCGCGCGTGTATCACATGGACGACATCCGTTCATCGTCCCCAAGCCTCCTAGCCCGAGAACCGTCCACACTAAATCCTTAATATCTCACTCAATACTTAATGGATTTTTGTGTTCTTGTGCTCTATGGATTCGTCTTGAAGAGATGAATACATCTATACGGTGATCATGCATTGAAATTAAGGCATTTGAAATGGAGAATCTCCAGAAGCTCGGGATAAAGAGTTAGCTCATACCTTAGCTCAGAGAAGTTTGGCTTCAATCTGAGGGTTGTGTCACCTTCGATTGGGTCCAAGCAAGCTCCAGATGAAGTCCCTTGGCCTGGTGAATTGTCTAGGTATGATTTCAACCAAGCCCTATCACAACCTTTGGAGTCTGGAACAGCTGGGTGGTTTGGAGAGGGGGCTTCCACTAGGGAACTCCTTCTCTTGGTCTTGTGCAGGTGTGGCTGAGTTTAATTTGATTTTGGTGGAGAATTTGGAGATGTCCTGGTTTTGGGCGGAATTTTGGCTGAGAAATTGGGTTCTGTTGGTGGGGATTAGGGCAGATTGTCACTGGGGATCAATTGCTCTAAGTGTGGGGAGTAATCTGGAACAATTTTGGCAGAGTTTCCTTAAGGTTTGCTTCAGCACCACCCTTGGTCGAGAGGAGGGGGTGTTTAAATAGGAGAGGCTGGAGGGCCTCCCAGGGGGGTTTATGGGTTGGGATCAGCTGCTCTGGTGAGGAGAGAACAGCTGCAATGGCCATTTGGAGTGAGGCAGCTCAGCAAGGTGGAATTCCAAAATTTGGCTCCTCCCAAGGTCTCGGCCATGGTGTTTTCCGGCGATCCAGGCGGCTGGCCAGCAGGCATGGGTCACCCTCAGGTTCAGGTGAGTCATGGCTGGTGGTTTGTGCAAGCAATTGGCCAATGCCATGTGTAAAGAGCTTGGATTAAAATGGCATGGGGGAGAGGCCATTTTGGCTTGATTTGATCCAAGCCATGGTTTTGGGTTAGTCTCACCTCCCCATGGCTGATTTGGGCTGAGGGAGGATCATTTGCATCAGCTAGAAAGGGGTGGTGAAGTCCCCATCTAAAGTGATGTGGCTAATCTTGGTTTAGTGTGTAACATGGAAGGGGTTAAAAAGCTTAATGAAGGTTTAAGAAAGGGGGCCCTCCTTTTGCTACTTTGGGTATGGTCACATGTCAAACATCCCATGACTTCATATGGCTAGTACATGGCTTGTCTTTGGCTCACATATGGCTTGGCAAGAGCTTGGTCAATTTTCATGGAAAGGGCTACAGGAATTTTTGGAAATTTTGGGGTTATTTGCTGGGATTTGGCATAATACCATTTTTGGTTTAATTTTCATGATGGGTTTAGCACTTAGGGAATGATATAAATTAATTGAGGATGAGATGTGATTGTAATGTGGGCTTTAGGATGGGTTTGGGCTTATGAAATTGGTAGGAGTGGGCTTTTAGGAAGGTTTAATGGAATGGGCCTTTATGTTTAGCAATGAGCTTTTAGAAGAAAAATTTTGCAAAGGGCCATGCTAAATAAATATTAAGTTTAGTTTAAGGATGTGTCTTGAATGATTTGAAGCAAATTTGAGGTAGTTTGGAATTGAATTGGGTTGAATTTGGGTTCATTTGGTAAATGGGCCAATGTAGGTCAAATTGGGCTAATTTGGGCCAATGTTGGGCTAGAGTTTAAATTAATGTAAAATTAATGTTGGGAAATGTTTATGGGAGTTTTTCAAAGAGGTTTTAACTTTGGTTGGGTTTTGGGTTTTGGGACTTGGGCTTATTTGGGTTAGGTTTGGGTTTAGGTCAAAATTGGGCTTTTTGGTTTTGGGTTGAATTTGAGTGGGGTTTGGGTCCAAATTTTGGGCAAATCATGTTAGTGTTTTGTTTGTGGGGATGTTAGGGAAGGTTTAGAAAAGTTTTAGGGTCAATTGGAGTTGAATTGGTTTGGTTTGGGCTAAGTTTGAGTTATGGGTCCAAATTGGGCTTTAAGATCAAAAGTGAAATTGGATTCAAATGTCAATCAAATTGGACTTGGATTTGGTCTAGATTGATATTGCAAATATTGAATTGAAGTTTAGAATTGAATTAGACCAAAATTGGGGTCAATTGGGTAGGTTTGGTTTGACATTGGGTTCACTTGGGTTAAGAATGGGCTAAATTGGGGGTTTTGGTAAAAGTGGGGTAAATTGACAAAATTAGCCCATGGTGTAGTTGAATAAAATGAAATTGGGAATATTTGGGATATTCTGAAATTTTCTGGGAATTTTCTGAATTTTTTGGATTTTTTGGCTAAGAGGGGCATTTTGGGTATTTGGAGGGTATTGGGGGGTATTTTTTGAATTTTTGGTATTTTTGGTTATGGATGATCAATTTGATTGGTGAGGAAATGTTCAAGGTTAATTTTGAGGAATTTTGGGTGATTTGGAAATTTTGGAGGATTTGGGTAATTTTAAGGGCTTTTGGTAGGTTTGATAGGTATAGGGTTCCCGGGGTCAAAAATTGAAATTTTGTAGGAATGAAGATTGATCAAATATGAGTGAAATGGAATCACTTTTATTAAGCCATGAAGCCATGTTAAGTCTATAGGATCCATGAGAGGACTCATTTGAGGCATTCACTATGTTGTTCCTAACCCTCTTAGCCAGGGGCTTAGGGGTTAAGGTCCATCCATATGAATTACCTACATGAGTCAAGGAGTCAAGTTGGGTATGGGTGTGGTTTTAGGATTTGGATTGTGTGTGTGAGAGTGTAGAGTATGAGTGTAGTGAGTGTGTAAGTCGACCCTCACCAGTCCAAGCCACCCAGGGTGGTCTGAGGCCGAAGAGTCTATAAGGAACTCATCCTTTAAACCTTTACTTTTGATCTCGACCCTCTAGGTGATAAGGGGTCTACAATCAAGCTTGTGGGGTTTGCAGGGAGACAAGAAGTGGTTTAAATTTCTAAAGGATGGGTCCCAATTCTAGTCCTCTAAGATAGTCAAAGGAAAAGCCTAAGGCTAGATCCTAAGCACTAAAGAGGGAAGAGAAGACCACATCAAAAATGAGGTCAACAGTTGAGTCAGATTGGAGTATAACTTTCTAAAAACTTCAATAATAGCCTTGTTGGTTGTATAGAAGAAGTTCTCCCATCCTCTCTTTTTGATAACTCGTTCCACCTCCCCTCTGGGATTCTCGAAAACTCTATCTTTTATACACTTTTTACTTTGGTAGACTGAATTGTACCTCGATTGTGCCTTCGCATTAACAAATCGAGTTTTCTCAAATTCGAGTCTTCTCTTTTGTCTTGGAGCCATAGTTTGATCTATCAAATCACAAAAATTCTAAACTAATCTCCAAAATAACAATACAATGGCTTCTAAAGGGGGTTTAAAACAATCTAAATCAATTTCCATGAATTCCATCCAAGTATTTTCTCCACATTTTCAATTTTTCCAAAATTTCTTAATGTGGAAGAAATTCATGGTGAAAATAAAAAATTTTTACATAGGACTGAAGCTCTTACCAAGAGAAGATGAAATCTGGTATTATATTTTGTTGAAATCGCTCCAAATCCAAGATCTCTCAAGCTCTAAGTCAACTTTTCAGGTAAAAAGTGGAAGAAAATGATGAATAGTAGCATTTGACCTGTCAAAATCGCGGTAAATAGGTAATTTTCGCGATCGTACCGTCAGCAAGCTAGTTCGCGCCGTCGGCAGGCTCTTTTAAATTAATTCCTATTCTTCTCGAGAAAATCGCGCCGTCGGCAGTTTCGAGTGCGTCGTCGGCGAGATTCTAAAAAATTGATCATTTTTTAATATTTTGCGATTTCGATCAATTTTAAGCCGCATCGTCATCCATTCGATCCTTTTTATCTTATATTTAAATGATTAAGGGATGTATTAACACAAATAAACACAAATGAACATACACACAACGAACTTCACATTTATATATTGAATCCAAGTGTTTGCAACACACAATACATAACACACATAAGTAGGTATTCTTTCAACCTAAATCTATCTTATCAGCGTCGCAATCTAAACCACAACACTCAAAACACTGAAAACAAACAATTCAAACTTAATGTCATATATGCTAAGAATAAAAATCAAACGAAGGAAATCAAACACACAAACATTCTAACATTTTTCAAATCAAACATAACATAATCAAGTCTACTACTTTTCAGAACTAGTGTTAGTCTCTCCTCTGATATCTCCCATTGCTTGAACATGGACAAACAAATTATTAAAAGGTCAGTATGGGAATTCTTCATTTGAATCTCTATCGATCAATCCCATCCTTCTCATTAATCGCACAAACTCACTTCGAATTGTCCAGTATGATCAAAATGTTCTTTCATTCTCCAATCGATGTGATCGAAGAAATCAGACATGTTAATTGTACTCATTAAGTTCTATACTTGATTCTCCAGATTCTTGTTTCTATGTAAGAGCATCGTTGTCTTGTCTGCTACTAAAGGTTGTACTGGAACAGAATTCTGCGATGCTTGATCAATAATCAAGCCTACATCACTCTCTCCATCATTGGCTGGGAACATCTGAGTTGGGTCTAATGGTTTTCAGGGTAGCAGTATCTTCTCCCAAACTTCATACGAACTTGAAATAAACTGTAAATTGAGAAAATTGTGGAAGGATTTCCAAGCCTTTGAGATGATCCTTAAACAATTAGGCCAAAAACAAACTTCACAATAATCAATCCAATATCAGTGGGCTATCCCATTTGAATGCAGTAGTTTAAAATTGCACTGTCTTTCGTGACTTTGCCAATTTTCATCGTCGAAAATAATTTCGCAAAGATGAAAAAGTGCCAATGTTTCAAAACTAGATTTGAAAGTCTTGCAGAGAAACTGACATACCCGTTCTCTCTAACTTCCCATTCATCGGTTTCGTCCATTAAATATTGGTAGATTTCATTCAACTTATCTCTTGTTGGAACTAAATTCGAATAATAATAGAATGAAACGTTCTCAAGCATATATATAACTCATTAATTCTTGCAGAATTGAATGTAATCCACCTACCTCGCACATAGACACTTCCTTGGTTGATTCATTGTAAATTGACATAGAATTTTTTAACCACTGGAAGGACTACTGTGGCAGTAGTGTAGCAAAATACTTCCCATCTTCTCCGTACAATCATTTCTTCAATTAGTGACGAAGGATTTCTTTGTCCTCTTTTGACCAATCCTCTTTCTTTAATTAATATTTTCTTTGAGATTACCTTGTTGAAAAGTCTTTGCGCTTCCGCACTGACAAACATTCTCCAGTTGTACATTCAAAATCTTGGGTTATCAACAGAATTGAAAGCCATCTGAAGAAAATTAAGTGGGTATCCATTCAATTATAGGAGTTTGGAGTGTTTAGGAATCGTCCATAGGAGTTTATAGGGGATGAATTTGCTAAAAAACCGCCAAAAACTGTCGTTTTGAACATGAAAAACTACCCACTCGCCGATCCCGCTGTCGGCGACCTCAAAGGTGCCATCGGTGAGCCTTATGCAATTAAATACTAGAGCTCTCAGGAAAAACTCACCATCTCCGGCGTCGAGCACGCCGTCGGCGCCCTAGGAAAACGACGCATTATGCAAAAAAATTGCATAAAAACGCCGTGGTACAATACGTTCCAAATTTTCTCTATAGATTCAAATTATATGAATATCAAAGGGTAAATATAAGTAGTAGGACTTAATATTACTAAAAATTAATAATAATTTCAAACAAACATACAATTATTAAAGATACCTATGGGTTGCCTCTCATAAAGCGCTTGGTTTAATGTCGTCAGCCCGACCTATTCAGGTGTTATTCAGGTTGACTGATCATATAAACCTCTTTAAAATTTGGTCTTTTACATTTAAAATATAGTTTTAATCTATTTCCATTTACTTAAAATCTATTTTTAGCCTTAGGATCTTCAATTTCAACTACTCCATAAGTATAAACTTGAGTCACAAAAAATGGTCCTAACCAACGAGACTTCAATTTCCCAAGAAATAATTTCAGCCTTGTATTGTAGAGCAAAACTTCTTGCCCTCGTGCGAAGTTCTTTCAGTTAATCTTTCGATCATGTCATAACATCAATTTTTTTTTATAAATTCTGTTGTTATTGTAAGATTCATTTCTTAATTCTTCTAATTCATTCAATTGCAACATTCTCTTCTCACCAGCATTTTTCAAATTATAATTGAATTCTTTAAATGCCTAAAATGCTTTATCCTCCAATTCTACTGGTAAGTGACAAGTTTTTCCATATATAAGCCTGTAAGGAGTCATATCAATAGGAGTTTTATAAGCAGTCCTATATGCCCATAATGCAGTATCCAGTCTCGCAGACCAATCTACTCTATTAGGATTTATAGTCTTTTCTAAAATCTGTTTGATATCACGATTAGAAACTTAAGCTAAACCAATAGTTTGAGGATGATAGGAAGTAAAGAATTTATGAACAATACTAAACTTTTCTGCCAATCTTTGAATGTATTTATTCCTAAAATGGGATCCTTCGTTAGTGATAATAACTTTCGACATTCCGTATCTTATGAAAATGTATTTCATTAAAAATCTTGAAACACTTTTAGCATCACAATGAGGTAAATCTCGTGCTTCAATCCACTTTGATACATAATAAATCGCAATCAAAATATATAAGTTCCCATAAGAAGGAATAAATGGTCCCATGAAATCTAATCCCCAAACATCAAAAATCTCAACTTCTAATATGAAATTCAGAGGCATTTCGTTTCTTCTAGATATATTACCTACTCGTTGGCATCTATCACATGTTTTGATATATCTGTAAACATCTCTAAAAAGAGTAGGCCAATAAAATCCAACCTGTAAAATTTTATATGCAGTTTTATGAATCCCAAAATGTCCTCCAAAAACAGAATCATGAAATTTTTGAATGATCTATTCAGTTTCTTCATAAGGCACACATCTCCTAATAATAAGGACATTACATTGTTTATATAAATATGTTTCATCCCAAAAATATGATTTTTAATCATGAACAAATTTTCTTTGTTGCTGCAATGTTAGCATGGGTGGCAAAATATCGCTTACTAAATAATGTACTATATTAGGATACCAAGGTAATTTTCACTCATTAATATTATAAAGTTGTTCATCAAGGAAAATGTCTATTATTTCTTTGTCGGTGTCAGATAATTCATTATATTCTAGTCTCGACAAATGATCAACAATTTGATTTTCAGTTCCTTTTCTATCAATCACCACAAAATCGAATTCTTGCATTAAAAGTACCCATCTAATTAATCTTTGTTTAGTTTCCTTTTTTTGCATCAGATATTTAATAGAAGAATGATCGATATGCACTATATATTTAGTTCCAATTAAATATGATCTAAATTTAACAAAAGCATACATAATTGCCAGTTACTCTTTTTCAGAATCTGTATAGTTAATTTGAACATCATTAAGAGTTCTACTAGCGTAGTATATAACCTTAAAAATTTTTTCACATCTTTGACCAAGAACAACTCCAATAGCATAATCACTAGCATCACACATTAGTTCGAACGGTTTCTCTCAGTCAGGTGAAACTATTACAGATGTTGTGATTAGTTTTTTCTTTAATAATTTAAAGGAATTCAAGCAATCTTCAGTAAATTCAAATTTCTTATGTTTTTCTAAACGTTGGCATAGAGGTTTTGTAATTTTTGAAAAATCTTTAATATAGCACCTGTAGAAACCAGCATGTCCAAGATAACTTCTTAAACCTCTCACTATAGTAGGAGGTGGTAATTTAGCTATCACTTGAATTTTTACAGGGTCTACCTCCATGTCATTTTATGAAATTTTATGCCCTAATACAATTTCTCCTGTAACCATAAATTGACATTTCTCTCAATTTAGAACTAAGTTAATTTTTTCGCATAGATACAAAACTTTTTCAAGATAAATTAAAAATGCATCAAATGATGCTCCAAACACAGAGAAATCATCCATAAATACTTCTATTCCACTGTCTATTAATTTACTAAAAATAGACATCATACATCTTTGGAATGTTGCAGGTGCATTACATAGTCCGAAAGGCATTCTTCTAAAAGCAAAAGTTCCATAAGGACTAGTAAAATTTGTTTTCTCTTGATTCTCAGGAGCAATAGGTATTTAATGGTAACCAATATATCCATCCAGAAAATAGTAATACTTGTGTACGACAAGTCTATCCAACATTTGGTCTAGGAAAGGAAGAGGAAAGTGATATTTCCGGGTGGCGGCAATTAACTTTCGATAGTCAATACAAATACGCCATCCAAATACTTGTCTGGTAGGTATTAATTCATTATTTTCAATTTCTTCAATAGTTATTCCTCCTTTTTTGGGAACACAATGAATTGAACTTACCCAAGTACTATTCGAAATAGGATATATAATTCCAGCATCTAACCATTTTAAAATATATTTTTTAACTACTTCTTTCATTATACGGTTCAGTCTCCTTTGAGGGTCAATTATTGGTTTATGTTCTTCATTTAATAAAATTCTATGGATACAAATTGAAGGACTAATTACTTTAATATCAGCTAAAGTCCAACCAAAAGCTCTTTTATTTTTTTAATGTATCCATTAATTTTTGTTCTTGAATTTCATTTAAGTCTGAGGATACAATTACTGGTAATGTTGAAAACTCTCCTAAAAATACGTACTTCAAATTATTTGGAAGATTCTTTAATTCAAGTTCAGGGGGTTTTACAACTAATGGAATTAATATTTGATTTTCTAGTGCAGTTGAATTAAGCGTTTCATATTTTTCCTGAATATAATCAACTTCTTCACTTTCAATTTCCTAAAAATTATCTTTTTCTATATCTTCTTTTTCTTCATAATTTTCTTTGAAATATTATTTTCTTAAATAATCACATATATCCATTCTAAAACATTCATCATCTTTTTCTATTTAAGGATATTTCATTGACTTTGAGATGTTAAAGGTTTCTTCTTGATCATTTACTCTCATAGCTAATTCTCCTTTTTGAACGTCTATCATAGCTCTTGCTGTAGCTAGAAATTGTCTTCCTAAAATGATTGGAATTTCCTTATCTTCTTCCATATCTAGAATGATAAAGTCCACACGAAAAATAAACTTATCAACCTTGACCAAAACATCTTCTACAACTCCCTTAGGATGTGTAATAGATCGATCAGCTAATTGTAGAGTTACAGAAGTTGGTGAAATCTCTCTAATTTATAATCTTTTAAAATTTGATAGAGGCATCAAATTTTTGCTAGCTCCCAAATCACATAATGCTCGCCTATAAAATTTTTCACCAATTGTACACGGGATAGTGAAACTACCAGGATCTTTAAGTTTTTCAAAAAGTTTTCTCTAAATTATATCATTATACTCTTCACTAAGTGCAACAGTCTCATGATCAATTAACTTCCTCTTTTGGTTGGTTATATCCTTCATAAATTTAACATAATCAGGCATTTGTTCTAAATCTTCAACAAAAGGAATATTTATTGACAATTTTTCTTAAATGTTTAAGAATTTAACAAATCTTTTTCCTTTATCTTGTTGCTTTAGTTTTTGAGGAAATGGTGGAGGTGGTTTTTCAACAGTAATTTTCATAGGTTTCAGAGGAAAATCGGGATATAAACTTTCGTTGTCTCCTTCAATTTCTTCTTTTGCCTTTTCAACTATAGTTTCTTTTTAAACTCTTGTTTCCAGCTCTTTTCCACTTCTTAGTTGAATAGCTTTGATTTGTTCTTTTCATTGATCTTTAAGATTTATTTCAACATTGCTTGGTAAAGTTCTAATTGGTCTATTGTTTAATGCAGAAGAAATTTGCCCTAATTGGTTTTCTATGTTTTTTATAGCATTTCCTTGATTTTGTAATTGATTACCCATATTCAAAACTAATTCTTCCACAAACAACTTCTTTTCCTTAAATTGTGAATTATTATAAAAACCTGGTAGATTAGAAGGTCTATAATTGGAATTACCTTGATTGTTTATATTTCCTAATGAGTTTACAGGATTGCTCCCCCACGAAGGATTAACATTATTATTTTGATTATTCCAATTAAAGTTTGGATGATTCATCCAACCTGGATTATAAAAGTTTGAATAAGGATAATTTTGTCTATTATTTATAGCATTTATAGTTTCATATGAAGATTGAGCATCTACTATTTGTCCTAATGAATTTTCTTCAAACACTGGAGGTGTTTGAGAACGATTCATTCCATATTGATCTATTTTCTTTGAAAGAGCAGGAATTTGGAAAACTATCATAGTTAGAGCATCAGAGTAATGAATACTTGCTACTCTCTTAGGAATTACCCTTTCAGCAGGCCATTGAAAATTATTAGTAGACATTTCTTCTATTAACCCTTGGCTACTTCAAAAAGTTTAGACATTTGTGATCTACCAGCAACAGCATCAATTATAGATCTAAGAGATCCTACTAATCCATTATAAAATGTTTGAATAATTAACCGATCGGGTAAAGCAAGATGTGAACATTTCTTAAGAAGTTCTTTAAATCTTTCTCAAGATTCATATATCGATTCTCCCTCATACCGACTGAAAGATGTGATATCGTTTCTAAGCATAGCAGTCTTCGATGGTGGAAAATATTTTGATAAGAATTTTTGTGAAAGTTCTCTCTAAGTTCTAATAGATCCAGGTGCTAACAAATTTAACCAAGCCTTAGCCTTATCCTTTAACGAAAAAGGAAAGAGTCTAAGTCTCACAGCATCATCAGACACTCTATCATACTTAAAAGTAGCACAAAGTTCTAAGAAACTTACAAGATGTAAATTAGGAGCTTCATTTACAGTTCCACCAAATTGATTGTTTTGTACCATTTGGATAATTACAGGTTTAAGCTCAAATGAATTAGCGACTACATCAGGATTTTGGATAGTTAAGTGAATTTCATCTAATGTAGGGTTAGCGTGATCTCTTAAAGGTCTAGATTGATCTTCATTTTCTATTCTTTAGTTGTTTATGTCGTTTTTCATTGTTTCGAAATTTATAGGTTCTTTTCTCAGTTTTCTAATTCTCCTAACAGTGCGTTCTAATTCTGAATCGTAAGGTATAAGATTTTCATAACCAAATTTGCGCATACAATCGAAATCAGTACACAACAAAATAGTGAACCGAATAAGTTGCAATTCTTTAAAGGTTTTCTAACAGTCCTAAATTGCTATCCGTTACTCTAATTATGTTATATTCTTATGACAAATAAAATATTCCCCGACAACGATGCCAAAAACTTGATCCGTGATTTTAAATATACTTATATAAATAAGAATTCATCACCACAATTAAAAGAAATAAATCCTCAATAACAGTGCCAAAAACTTGATCAGGAGCGTAATTTTAAATATAGTAACAATTAAATATTATAATATTTTTATCGTAGAGTTACCTTTAAATGCACGTATACGTATCGCTCAAGTAATACAGGGCTCTTGTGGAGTCCTGGATATCGATCCCACAGGGAATATATTAAAGCCTACGGACTAGGACTATATAAACCAATTCAGAATCACAACTAAATTGAATGGCCTATCTGTCACTAATACACAATCGACAACAATATGAAATTTGTATTTAAACTAGTTTTCCAAACAATTTACTAATACTACTAAAGTTAAGTTCAATTATATAATAACAAGATTCTTTCTCCTTTATTAATATATTTAAGTGAAGCGATAATTCAAATTAGTTTTTATATGTGTTGTGCCAAATAGGAGCATACATATTCTTTATCCTTTGGTCCAAATATAAAGAAGATTGACTAATCGTATGTTTGGTTACTGAATCTACAGCTAGACTGGGAGGATACCGACTCTCACTTCAGAGCTCCCACTTTCCCCTCGCCTGAGGGCTAACAATCTGCACTTCAGCACTTAAATGATAGGAATGAATTGAGGATTTTAGCATGTCACTCTAAAATCTCCAATTCTACGCCCGATTTATACTTTTTCCCTATTTATTTGCACTTCTCCTTTCAAGGATTTACTCGTCTACCTTTCAAAGAGAAATGTGATACATACTAGTTAAGAACCCTTAGCCCACGGTCAGATCTTAAGAATTTTTCATAGATTTTAACAATACAAATGGCCAATTCGTATAGTAAATTAAGTTTAGGTATAGTATCATCACAACTTATTTATAATTTGTTTAATAGACTAATTCATATAATCATTTCACAAAAAACATCTAAACATGGAGAAAGACATAACAACTACTCATAATTCATGGAAGGGATGCAATAAAACTTGGATTTCATATAATAGAGTAAAGTTCAACACACTATAGTAAATAAACACAACTTATCTGAAATTCCACCCCAAGCAAACTCCTTGAAGTTACTCTGAATCTCTTCCTTTCTTTACAGCACGCGAAATTCTTCTTCGAAACGACAATGCAGAAGAGATCTCCCACTTCCCTTCAACTCTTACAATCCCTCAAAGAATTCCTCATAAAATTTCTATTTGAACTCACTACTCACTAAAAAACAACACTAATTACTCACTAATAGACTCTTTAGAACACTTTGGACTCACTAGTAGTTACGTAGGAGACCACTTATCAGCCTAATTTGGTTCTTTTTAAAGTTGTAGAAGAATCTCTAAGGGTTATGTAGGCACCCCTTCGAAAATGGTCCACATTCAATGTATTTTTGGAAAGAACTGTAGTTCCGTCGTCGGCGGCCTCGAGCTCGCAGTCGACGGCCTTATAGAAACAATACTTTAAACAATCCCCGCCGTCGGCGGCCTTGATCTCCGTCGCCGGCGGCCTTCCTTGGAATTAATTCTGAACTCTAGAGAAAATCATGTCGTGGGTGCCATCAACCTCATCGTCGGCTCCCCAGGTCAATTTTACATAATTTGGTCATTTTTGCTCCAAATTCACTCCTTTTTGTATATTTTTGTTCCTTTCTTCTTAAATCTTCATAACTGCAGAAAGACACCAAAATACCTTTCTTTAAAGTGTAATATCATCAATATTAGTATAAAATAGGAATAAAAATCTTAACCTTTTTTCCTTGGGTCAATGGCTTGAGAAGTTATTGGAAGCTTTGTGGGCCTATAGGATGATAATTAAAATGCCGACGCAGTCTATAGCTTTCGCACTTATGTACGGGTCTGAGGCAATTCTTCCTCTAGAAGTTCAACTATTGTCACTCCGGATCACTGTCGCCAACCAAATTACAACAGAAGAGAATACCAAACTTTTACTTACAAAATTAGAAAATCTCGAACAAAAAAGATTACTCGCACAATAAACTTTGGAACTCTACCAAGCAAAAATGATTCAAGCCCACGATAAATTGGTCCGCCCAAGGTCGTTCAAAATCGGTGATCTGGTGCTCATTCTCAAAAGGCCTATTCATTCACACCGCATGATAGGTGGAAAATTTTTAACCGACCTAGGAAGGAGCATTTGTGGTAGAACAAGTTTTCTCTGGCGGGTCATACCAGTTGGTAGATTTTCAATGGGATAGACCCATGTTTCCAATAAATGGACGATATCTAAAGAAATACTATGTGACATGATAAAGTTGAAGAAAGAATATAAATTCTGATGTAGCCATGTGGCCAGTGTCTGTGACTGAGTCCAAACTCTGTAATAAAATAAAGATTAATGGAATAAAATAAATCTTCTCACAAGTTAAAATACAATTGTTAAAATTCAAAATCTTACAAAAATGGTGTTAATTAAGATAATGGCATCAAGATAATTGCAAAAATTGTTAAATAAATAATAATAAAAATTTGTTATTGTTCTTGTTTGTGCAAAGTGTCAGCCACGGACGTTTCTTCTAACTTCATGTGTAGGAAGTGTCAGGCCGCATGACATTTGCTTTCAAAGATGGCTTGGACCTTACTTTCTGAAGATAGAGAAGGGATACATACAAGAAGGTTGTGTATATGAAATCAATGATGAAAAGTGGTTGCAAAGAGACCGAACAAACGTCAGGACATCGAGGCACTGGTGGTTTCTTTGAATCACACCTCCTTGCTAGAAGACACAGTTATGTTGTGTCCATGATCACTATTCCAGAGGGTGATCTTGTTGTGGCTTCAGCCGGGAGGGTCCCGATGCACCGTTAGTAGACACAAGAAGAATAAATGTAAACTGCCACAAGTGTCACCTCCTGGACAGGATGGAGAGGAGACGAGCTTGGGTGTCAGCCGCCGAGTTACCACCCATTCTAGAAGAAATTTATGACCCTAAAATGAAAGAAACTGATGACAGCATGCCGCGCACAGATATTGTGCCAGAGACCGTTGAGGTCCCCACACCAAAATGGGATCTAATGGAAGAAATCTTTATTGGGTGTCCGACTTGTAGCTCGGGTTTACCCAAACTGCCTTCAGTGACAGGACCTTTTTTAGAATGCCCGCAGTGCCAAGTTTTACAACTAGAGGAGTATGGCACATTCGAGACGTATGCTTGCTACTCAGGAACAAGAAACACCCTGATGTAGAGCCATACGTACTGCAGTTTGTTCTGCCACCACCGACACAAATATTTCCAGTTATGTCTCGGCAAAGATCAGAAGGGTCAAAAAGAAGGATTTTCAGCACCATGAAGAAATACAAGGGAAATTCGTCAACATCTTGAAAGGCCTCGAGTTATACAAAGATGTGTTTCCAAGAAATGATTAAGAAAAAATTTAGGATTGCGTCTTCGCTCTACAAGATGTGGATAGAGCAGGCCGACTGAAGCAGAGGACTGATGGTGATGAAATTATGTGGTGCATGTCGTCGCCGTCAATTCCTGTATCATGTTAATGTCAAGGAGTCGCCACTCTCTTTCTCTATCTATCACCCTAATTCTTATTCTACTTAGACTTTTGTCAGAAGTCTTTGGAGAAATTGAAGAAGGATTAATCATGATAGAGATTGAGAGAAAAAGAGATCGAATGATAATCTCATAGAATAAACCTTCAGATTGTGTGATTACTGAAGTTTTTCGTATAAGAAAATCACAAGAAGATCTTGGGTAACCAGAGAGATCTTATAGGTGAAATACCTATCCAGAGTTCTTTAATCTCCTATAGAAGCAAGCTCTTATAGTTAATTACATCCTACACAATTAATGCTACCTAGGAAAACTCCCGATTAAGGTTAACATTTATCCTCAAAAAAGTGTAAGTGTTTTTGTGGCAGTGCGTTTCTGAAGAATCGATACTACCAGAAGTTTTGTTTATGTTGGGTGCATGTCATTGCTTTGTTGTGTTTTTTTTTGTTGTTGTAATGTCATTCTGTCATTTTGTATGTCATGTCATATGTCATGTCGGAATGTCGTAGTTTGTATGTCATGTTGTTTTATGTCATGTCGTAAAGTCATAAGATGTCGTGATTAATATCTCGATTTTTTATGAGATAGTTTATCTTCTATAAGAAGATGTCGTTATTATATCATGAGATACCTTCTATGATGTCAAGAAGATATCATTATTTATTTATTTTTGTTATTTTGTTTATGATTACATTTTGTTTTAAATTTTGGTTTTGTCATGTCATTTTGTCATGTCATTATATCATGTCATTTTATGTCATGTCTTAATGTGAATCATAATGTCATGTCATTTTATGTGATATCATAATTTCATAAGATGTCGTGATTAATATCTCAATTTGTCATGAGTTATTTTATTTCCTATGTCGTTATTATATCATGAGATACCTTCAATGATGTCAAGAAGATATCAATACTTATTTATTTTTTGTTATTTTGTTTATGATTCCCTTTTGTTTCAAATTTTAGTTTTTTTTTAATGTCATTTTGTTATGTATTTATTTTGGTTTAGTGTCATGTCATCATTTTATTATGGTATAGAAATGTCATCGTATGTTTTTGTTAATGTTGATGTTATGTCGATGTCAATGTTAATAATTTTGTCGTTTTATTTCAGATTTTGTGACTAACCTAAAAGTCCTGTTGTCTTTGTTGTCATGTCATTTTTATTTTGTTGTTTGTAGAAAGTTTAGGTTTTGTGGCTATCCTAAAAGTTATGGTTTTGTTGTCAATGTTCCGTCGTCGATGTCCAACAAAACAGAGTTAGCACACCCTATAACATGTAAAGAAAATCTAAACGAAACTTCATGTCTTCATCGTGCAAGGAAAATAAAGTTAGAAACAATGTCATATCAAGATATTTAGATTATCTGGTCAAAGTGTCTGTTGATCCAGAGTTTTCGGATGTCCGAGTTTGGTTAAAATGTCGATTAATGTCAGTTTGAATTTGGGAATGTTGATTAATGTTGAATAATTTCAGTTGAAATGTCGAATTTATTGAGTTTCATTTGGAATGTTGGATTTATGTCGGTTATGTCAATTTATGTTTGAAATGTCAAATTTAAGTCGATTATGTCGATTAATTGTTTAGAATGTCAAATTTATGTTGATTTGAGTTCAATTTTGTATATCATAAGGCTTATGTTGATTTGGATTTAATTTTGTCGATTTAGATTCAATTTGGGTTGAACCTAAGTTTTATGTAGATTTAGGTTCAATTAGGTTAAACCTAAAATTTATGTCGATTTAGGTTCAATTTGGGTTGAACCTATAGCTTATATAAATTTAGGTTCAATTTGGGTTGAACCAAAAGTTTATGTCGATTTAGATTTAATTTGGGTTGAATCTAAGGTTTATGTCTACTTTTCTCTGTTTAAATTTAGTTTCAGGTTTTGATCTTAATTTGAGTTTAGTTATGGGTTTTATGTCGATTTGAGTTTGGTTAGGTTCATTGTCAATTGAACCAAAGATTTATGTCAAGTTGAATTGAGTTAGGTTCATTGTCAGTTGAACTTAAGGTTTAGATTTTGACTTAAGTTTAATATGAGTTGAACTTAAGCTGGGTTTTAGTTTAGATTCAAGTTAGGTTGAAACTAAGGTTTAGGTTAGACTTAGGTTCATGTCATGTTAAACCTAAGTATGGCTTAACTTAAGTCTAATATGGGTTAGACTTAAATTTGTTTTTTGGGTTAGGTTCATGTCAAGTTGAACCTAAGTGTGGTTTAACTTAAGTCTAATATGGGTTAGACTTAAGTTAGGTCTTTGGGTTAGGTTCACGTCAGGTTGAACCTAAGTTTGGTTTGACTTAAGTCTAATATGGGTTAGACTTAAGTTAAATTTTGAGTTTAGGTTAAGTTAGGTTCAAGTCAGGTTGAACCTAGACTTAAGGTCGACTTAAGTTCAATATGGATTGAACTTAAGTTAAGGTTTTGAGTTTAGGTTAAGTTAGGTTCAAGTCAGGTTGAACCTAGACTTAAGGTCGACTTAAGTTCAATATGGGTTGAAGTTAAGTTAATGTTTGACTTGGATTAAGTTAGGTTCTAGTTAGGTTGAACCTAGACATAAAGTTGATTTTAGTTCAATGTGGGTTAAGTTAAAATTTTATTTAAGTTTAAGTTAGGTTGAACTCATATTAAGTTCAGTTTAGGTTAGGTTCAATATGGGTCGAACCTAAGGTTTCAAGTTAAGTTAGGTTCAATGTGGGTTGAACCAAAAGTTTAGGTTAACTTGAGTTCAAGCTAGGTTGGACTCAAGTTAGGTTATGTTTAGGTTAGGTTCAATGTGGGTTGAACCTAAGGTTTAGGTTAACTTGAGTTCAAATTAGATTGGACTCGAGTTAGGTTAGGTTTAAGTTAGGTTCGATGTGGGTTGAACCTAAGGTTTAGGTTAACTTGAGTTCAAGTTAGACTGGACTCAAGTTAGGTTAGGTTTATGTTAGGTTCAATGTGGGTTGAACCTAAGGTTTTGGTTAACTTGAGTTCAAGTTAGATTGGACTCAAGTTAGGTTAGGTTTATGTTAGGTTCAAAGTGGGTTGAACCTAAGGTTTAGGTTAAATTGAGTTCAAGTTAGATTGGACTCAAGTTAGGTTAGGTTTAGGTTAGGTTCAATGTGGGTTGAACCTAAGGTTTAGGTTAAATTGAGTTCAAGTTAGATTGGACTCAAGTTAGGTTAGGTTTAGGTTAGGTTCAATGTGGGTTGAACCTAAGGTTTATGTTAACTTGTGTTCAACTTAGATTGGACTCAAGTTATGTTAGGTTTAGGTTAGGTTCAATGTGGGTTGAACCTAAGGTTTAGGTTAACTTTAGTTCAAGTTAGATTGGACTCAAGTTAGGTTAGGTTTAAGTTAGGTTCAATGTGGGTTGAACCTAAGGTTTAGGTTAACTTGACTTCAAGTTAGATTGGACTCAAGTTAGGTTAGGTTTAGGTTAGGTTCAATGTGGGTTGAACCTAAAGTTTAGGTTAACTTGGGTTCAAGTTAGATTGGATTCAAGTTAGGTTAGGTTTAGGTTAGGTTCAATGTGGGTTGAACCTAATGTTTAGGTCAAGTTAGATTGGACTCAAATTAGGTTAGGTTTAAGTTAGGTTCAATGTGGGTTGAAGCTAAGGTTTAGGTTAACTTGAGTTCAAGTTAGATTGGACTCATGTTAGGTTAGGTTTAGGTTAGGTTCAATGTGGGTTAAACCTAAGGTTTAGGTTAACTTAAGTTCAAGTTAGATTGGACTCAAGTTAGGTTAGGTTTCGGTTTGAATTTATGTTCATTGTGAGTTGAACTTAAGTTATATATTTTATGTCTTGTAAGTAAGGCTTAAGGATAAATTAAGTCTAATTGGGTTAGACCTAATTATGGTTTAAGAGTTATTTAAGCTTATTGTCAGTAAGGCTTAAGGATTAATTAAGTCTAGTTGGGTTAGACTTAATTACGGTTTAAGAGTTATTTAAGCTTAATGTGAGTAAGGCTTAAGAATTAATTAAGTCTAATTGGGTTAGACTTAATTATGGTTTAAGAGTTATTTAAGCCTAATGTAAGTAAGGCTTAAGGCTTAATGAAGTCTAATTGGGTTAGACCTAATTATGGTTTATGTTTGATTTAGTCTAATTTAGTTAAGACTTAATGCTTTAATTAGGTCTAATGGATTAGACCTAATTAAGGTTTAGGTTTGATTAAGTCTAATTTAGTTAAGACTTAATGGTTTAATTAGGTCTAATGGGTTAGACCTGATTATGGTTTAGAGGTTACTTAATCCTAATGTAAGTAAGGTTTAAGTTTATTAATTAGTTTTAATAGGGGTTAAACCTAATTTGGGCTTAAGGGTTACTTAAACATAATGTAAGTAAGGTTTAAATTGATTAACTAGGTTTAATGTGGGTTAAACCTAATTAAGGTTTAAGGGTTACTTAAACCTAATGTAAGTAAGGTTTAAGTTGATTAACTAGGTTTAATGTAGGTTAAACCTAATTAGGGTTTAAGGGTTACTTAAACCTAATGTAAGTAAGGTTTAAGTTAATTAACCAGGTTTAATGTGGGTGAAACCTAATTAGGGTTTAAGGGTTATTAAACCTAATGTCTTTAAGGTTTAATTACGATTAATTAAGTTTAAGAATGTTTTAAACCTAATTAATGTTTGTATATTAAACCTAATGTCTTTTAAGGTTTAATAAGAGTTAATTAAACTTAATTATTTCTTTTAAGTTTAATTAAAAATTGATTTGATATTAAACCTAATGTCTTTATGGTTTAAAATGAGTTAATCAAACTTAATTATGTCTTTTAAGTTTAATTAAACTTTGATTTTATATTAAACCTAATGTCTTTAAGGTTTAATAAGAATAAATTAAACTTAATTATGTCTTTTAAGTTTAATTAAAAAAAATTAATTTTATATTAAACCTAATGCCTTTAAGGTTTAATAAGAATTATTTAAACTTAATTATGTCTTTTAAGTTTAATTTAAAAAAATTGATTTTATATTAAACCTAATGTCTTTAAGGTTTAATAAGAATTAATTAAACTTAATTATGTCTTTTAAGCTTAATTAAACTTAATTATGTCTTTTAAGTTTAATTAAACTTTGATTTAAGTCTATTCTGATGTCATCAGACTTGCTTTAAGTCTATTTGGAGTTAGACTTAATTTTGACTCAACCCATTGTGGAATGGGCTAAGTAGGGTGAAAGAGTGATTTTTAGGATTTTAAATTTATTAATTAATACTGAAATTTTAAATCATAAATTTTGAAATGTCATTTAAAATTGCTTAATGGCTTAAAAAAACATTGTATTTAGAGTCTTCATGTGTCACCCTAAAATTTCTAGCCATTTTCAAATTTATTTTCCTTAATTTCTAATTTTTATTATTATTTTTATAAATAATTACAAAGTAGCTTAGAAATTAAAGAAAAATATCCTAAAGATCTTTTTCGTCCTTAGAAAAATTAGGAGATATGTGTCATAACAGAAGGATAATTCTGTAAAAATTTCATAATTTTTGGAATTATAATTAATTTTTAATAATTAAATTACTCCAGAGAGTAATTAATTAATTAAAAATAAAATATAATTCAAAAATTCAAAATTTTACTTTGACATTATTCTCCTCTTTCTAGAGGTATTTTTATTTTCTTTTTGTGATTTTTCTACACAAAGTTATGCAATTTTGATGTTTTTAAGGAAAATTTGGAATTAAATTCCAGAATTATCCAGAATTACCCTCTCTCTTTATATATGCCGTCGATTTTCAAAGATCAGTATCTCACTCGATTCTTAACGGAATTGAGTGATTTTTTTTTAAATGATCGTCGTGACGAGAGTCACCCATCCATACGGTGATGAATGGGTTTTGTGAGGTCAAATGGTACAAATTTTGGAATATGTATTAAACCCAATAATTTTGATAATTGCATCCATACCTTTGCCTTAATCCATTTGGAATCGATTTGATTATTTAAGGAGCTTCCCCTTAGATTCCTTGAGGTGGATTTCAACTCAGTTTGACTCAATTTGGTTTGAAATTGAGTGAAATTTTGGATTCCACTATGTAGGTGGCGTGAGTCACCTTAAGTGGTTTTGGAGCCAAATTGGCTACGTTGGGTGAGTCGATGTGGCTAGATTATGCTATGGCTCTAAAGTTGGGAAGCTTAGGCACAATATTGCTGTAGAAGGTCAAGAGATTTGAGCATCCTATCTAGGTTTTCCAAGTTAGTTTTTCTGCTCTTGGATATTTTAGCCAAGGGGGGTATTTATAGCCATGAATGGCTATGGATTAACCTTGGTTGGCTTGGATTTGGCCATGGTATAGTTAGGGCTGTAGAGTACAACCTCCCTCATGTAAACCAAGTTTCACCTCTTCTTCCTCCATGAGAATTTTGCCACTTAAGCAAGTGCAAATTTCATGACAATTTTGGCTTAAATCTTGTCATGATGGATTTTAGCCTCTTTGTTTCCATTCCATTGGCTAAGTGGGAGGTTCATGGTGACTAAAATAGTTGAGACCCTCTCCTTACAACACCTCATTTACCATTTCATGAGGTGGTGACACATTAGCCCCTTACACATCTCATGCAAGCCTTAGCCTTGATGGCTCTTAACTAAGGTGTGGGATGGGTTAGCTTCTTGTCTCCCTTCCATTGGGTGGCCTAAGAGGTGAAGGATGAGTCATGAGAGTGAGCCCTTCCCCTTCCAACATCTCATTTAAGGTTTGGATGAGAAGGTGACACATATTTTTCTCATTCAAAATTCTTAAAATTTAGTCATAACCATGGTTAAGTAAGTTGCTCATGTGAGTTTAATTGGTGTCAAATTTTCATTGGTGAGTTCATGGGGATGAGCCACCTCAAATTTTAATTTCATGAGAGGATGACACCTCATTTTCTTTAATGATTATTTTCTTTAACAATGGTTTATAGGTTATTTTAATGTATTAACCTACACTTAATAAGTCCCATGAGTCATGAATAATCCATGGATGAGGTCATTTATGATGTAATAAAGAGATTTGGAATTTTAAAAATCATGGTTTCATGGGTTAAAATTCCATTTTATGCCCTTCTCATTTTAATTTCCATATTTAATTAATTATGTCATTATTTAAATATTGGAAATAATTCCAAATTAATTATTTGATTAATATCCATTTCATTAAAATTGATTTATGTCTCTTTTCATGACTTTTCAATTTAATTTTCATTTTAATTAATTATGTCATTAATTAAAATATAAATATTAAATTATTGATCAATTAATTAATTAAAAATAATTTTGGCATTAATTATTTGATTAATTCCATTATTTTTAATCAATTTGTGGATTTTGTGATTTTGTGGGTTTTGAATTTAATTTTTCATTTTAATTAATTAGGTTATTAATTAAAATTTTAAAAAATTAATTCATTAGCCCATTAATTAATCAAAATAATTTTGAAATCAACTATTTGATTAATTTTTTCATTTTTTGACTTTAATTTAATTTTCATTTTAATTAATCATGTCATTTGATTAATTAAAATATTGAAAATCAAATTATTAGTGAATTTAATTAATCAAAATAATTTTTTGAAATTAATTTGATTAATTTCTTGTCATTATGGGGTTTTAAACAGGTCATTGGTTATTTGATAAAAAATTGATCATTTTAACCAAAATTGACTTTTTAGGTCATGTGTTGACCCATTGGGTCAATAAGGTTGGTGATTGGATTTGGATTGGTTATTTTCACCAAAATTGTCATTTTAGGTCAAAAGCTTGACCTGTGGGGTCAACAGGATTGGTCATAGGGTCTGGATTGATCATTTTGATCAAAGTTGTCATTTTGGGCCAAAAGGTTGACCTGTGGGGCCAACAGGGTTGGTCATTTTAGGTAAAAAGGTTGACCTATGGGGTCAACAGGGTTTTTCATAAGGTTTAGATTGACCATTTTGACCAAAATTATCATTTTAGGTAAAAAGGTTAACCTGTGGGGTCAACAGGGTTGGTCATTGGGTCTAGTTTGACCATTCTGACCAAAGTTGACTTTTTAGGTCAAAAAGGTGACCTATGGGGTCAACATGGTTGGTCATTGGGTCTGGTTTGACCATTTTGACCAAAGTTGACTTTTTATGTCAAAAGGGTGACCTATCGGGTCAACAGGAATTGTCATTGGGTCTGGTTTGATCATTTTGACCAAAGTTAACTTTTTAGGTTAAAAGGTTGACCTATGGGGTCAACAGGATTGGTCATTGGGTATGGTTTGACCATTTTGATCAAAGTTGACTTTTTAGATCAAAAGGTTGACCTATGGGGTCAACAGGGTTGGTCATTGGGTTTGGTTTGACCATTTTGACCAAAGTTGACTTTTTAGGTCAAAAGGTTGACCTATGGGGTCAATAGGGTTGGTCATTGGGTCTGGTTTGACCATTTTGACCAAAGTTGACTCTTTAGGTCAAAAGGTATTGACTAATTATAAAAATGAGGTCAACAAAAGGGCCCCCAATATGTGTACAATACTATATAAGTATTCTGCACATATTGGCGTTGACCGAAGTGATCCAAGAGATGTCCTAGAATAATCATGAAAAGAGTGGGTATCATACTGCTCCTAGAGGATGTCAGATGTCTTGTTTGTCGGTTCTTAGATGGAATATTCTTCTCATGTCTGAAAAGGAATTTACCGGGAGAGAAAATGGATGTCATATTCAAAAATGTCAATGTCGATATTTTGTTAAAGGAATGTCATGATTTCTGTGTCAGAAAATGACTTATGTCCTATAATTGAAGAGAGAAAATAGATGTCATTTTACATTTTCCTCAGAATGTCAATCTCAAGATTTGGTTAGAGAAAAGCCATGATTTCCGTGTCAGGAAAAGGATTTACTTGCAATAACCGGAGAGAGAAAATAGATGTCATTTTCTATTTTCCTCAAAATGTCAATCTCAAGATTTGGTTAGAGGAAAGCCATAATTTCCGTGTTAGGAAAGAACTTACATCCAATAACCATAGAGAGAAAATAGATGTCATTTTTTATTTTCCTCAAAATGTCAATGTCAAGATTTGGTTAGAGGAAAGCCATAATTTCCGTGTCAGGAAAGGACTTACATTCAATAACCAGAGAGAGAAAATAGATGTCATTTTCTATTTCCCTCAAAATGTCAATGTCAAGATTTGGTTAGAGGAAAGTCATAATATTCGTGTCAAGAAAGGACTTACATCCAATAACCAGAGAGAGAAAATAGATGTCATTTTTTATTTTCCTCAAAATGTCAATGTCAAGATTTGGTTAGAGGAAAGCCATAATTTCCGTGTCAGGAAAGGACTTACATCCAATAACCAGAGAGAGAGAATAGATGTCATTTTCTATTTTCTTCAAAATGTCAATGTCAAGATTTGGTTAGAGGAAAGCCATAATTTCCGTGTCAGGAAAGGACTTACATCCAATAATCAGAGAGAGAAAATAGATGTCACTTTCTATTTTCCTCAAAATGTCAACTCAAGATTTGGTTGGAGGAAAGCTATGATTTCCGTGTCAGGAAAGGACTTACATCCAAAAACTGGAGAGAGAAAATAGATGTCATATTCTATTTTCCTCAAAATGTCAATGTCAAGATTTGTTTAGAGGAAAGCCATAATTTTCGTGTCAGGAAAGGACTTACATCCAATAACCGGAGAGAGAAAATAGATGTCATTTTCTATTTTCCTCAAAATGTCAATGTCGAGATTTGGTTAGAGGAAAGCCATAATTTCCGTGTCATGAAAGAACTTACATCCAATAACCAAAGAGAGAAAATAGATGTCATTTTTTATTTTCCTCAAAATGTCAATGTCAAGATTTGGTCAGAAAAAAGTAATAATTTTTGTGTTAAGAAAGGACTTACATCCAATAACCAGAGAGAGAAAATAGATGTCACTTTCTATTTTCCTCAAAATGTCAATGTCAAGATTTGGGTAGAGGAAAGTCATAATTTTCGTGTCAGGAAAGGACTTACATCTAATAACCAGAGAGAGAAAATAGATGTCATATTCCATTTCTCAAGATGTCGAATGTTGATGTTGTGATAAAAGAATGTAATTTCCGTGTCAGGAAAGGACTTACTTCCGATAGCAAAGGAGAAAATGAGTGTCAAACGTTGATATGCCAAATGTCGCAATGTCGATATGTCAGACGTCGATAATAGTTATTAATATATCAAAGGTCAAAATGTCGATGGCTCAAATGTTGATAACGATTGTTGATATGTCGAAATTTCGATATCTCAAAAGTCGAATGATCGATATCTCAAATGTTGATAAAAATTGTCGATATGTCAAATGTTGAAAAGTCAATACATCAAATTTCAATAATTGTCAAAGGTCGAAATGTCGATGTGTAAAATGTTTATAACGATTGTTGATATGTTGATATGTTAAATGTTGAAAGATCGATATCTCAAATGTCGATAATAATTGTCGATATGTCAAATGTTGAAAGGTAGATATGTCGAAATGTTGATATGTCAAATGTCGAAAGATCGATATCTCAAATGTCGATAACAATTATCGATATTGTTGACCTCATTTTTGATGAGGTCTTCTCTTCTTCCCTTTAGTACTTAGGATCTAGCCTTAGGCTTTTCCTTTGACTATCTTAGGGGACTAGAATTGGGACCCACCTTTTAGAAATTCAAACCACTTCTTAACTCGCCGCAAACTCCACAAACTTGGCCGTAGACCCCTAATCACCTAGAGGGTTGAAATCAAATGTGGAAGTTTAAAGGATGAGTTCCTATAGGACTCTTTGGCCTTAGGATCATCTCGGTGGCACAGTCGCAGTGAAGGGGCTGACTTACACACACACAACACTTATACACTACACCTACACACTACACTTCCACACACCTCCTAAAACCACACCCATGCCCAACTTGACCTCCTGACTCATGTAGGTGATTCACATGGATGGTCCTTAACCCCTAAGCCCTTGGCTAAGAGGGTTAGGAACAACATAGTGGATACCTCAAATGAGTCCCTTCATGGCTCATGTGGGCTTGATGTGACTTCATGGCTCAACCAAAATGACTTCATTCCACTCAAATTCACCCAATCTTCAATTTTCCAAATTTTCAATTTTTGACCCCCGGGACCCTACACCCGTCTAGCCTACCCAAAACCCTTGAAATTACCCAACTTTTTCAAAATCACCTAAATTACTCAAAATTTCTCAAAATCAATCCCAAATATTTCCACACCACTCAAATTGATCGTCCATACCCAAAAATACCAAAAATGCCAAGAAAACCTCCCAATACCCTCCAAATACCCAAAATAGCCCTCTTGACCCAAAAATCCAAAAATTCAGAAAATTCCCAGAAAATTCCAGAAAATCCCAACTATTCCCAATTTCATTTTTTCCAACTACACCATGGGCCAATTTTGTCAATTTACCCTACTTTTTTCAAAACCCCCAATTTGACCCATTTTAATCCAAAGTGAACCCAATGTCAAACCAAACCCACCCAATTGACCCAAATTCTGGTCCAATTCAATTCTAACTTCAATTCAACATTCCCAATACCAATCTAGACCAAATACAAGTTCAATTTGATTGACATTTGGATCCAATTTCACTTTTGGCCTTAAAGCCCAATTTGGACCCATGACCCAAACTTGACCCAAACTCACTCAATTCAACTCCAATTAACCCCAAATCTTTTCCAAATCTTCCTTAACATTCCCACAAAAAAAAACTAACATGATTTGCCCAAAATTTAGACCCAAACCTCACTCAAATTCAAGCCAAAGCTAAAAGGCCCTATTTTGACCTAAAACCAAACCTAACCCAAATGAGCCCAAACCCCAAAATCAAAGCCCAACAAAAGTCAAAACCTCTTTGAAACACTCTCATAAACATTTCCCAACATTTATTTTACATCAATTTCAACCCTAGCCCAACATTGGCCCAACTTGGCCCACTTGGGCCTATGTTGGCCCATTCACCAAAAGAACCCAAATTCAACCCAATTCAAACCCAAATCACTCCCAATTTGCTTCAAGTCACTCATGACTCATCCATGAGCTAAAAACAACATTTGTTTAGCCCAATCCTTCACAAATGCCCCATCCATAAATTTATTTCCTAACCAAAAGCCCACTTTCTTAAACCTTCCTAAAGCCCATCTCCACCAAAATCCAAAGGGGCAAAATTAATCTAAGGCTCATATGACAAATTCTCTTCATCATGCATTCAATTAAAATCATCCCTAAGTCCTAATCAAATGATCAAATAATTCTAAATAAAGCTTCATCCAACTTTCCACCAAAATGTCCAAAATCCTTAAAATCCATTTTTATGAAGTTGACTAAACTTTTCCCAAGCCAAATGGAGCCATGAATGAGCCATTCACAAGCCATACGAAGCCATGAAAGTATGGCATGTGACCATGCCATTAATGGCAAGAGGAGGGGCTCCTTTCCTAATCATTCATTAAGCCTTTTTAACCTTATTCATGACACACACTAAACCATGTTTAGCCACCTCATCATAGATAGAGACCTTACCATTCTCTCTTGGGCGACCCAGTCGATCCTCTCAGCCCAAAATCAGGCCATGGGGAGGTGCACCCAACCCAAACAAATGGATTGACCAAATTGAAGCCAAAATGACCCCTTCCCCATTCTATTTTAATTCAAAGCCATTACACATGGCAATTGCCAATTGACTGCACAAACCTCCAACCCTGACCCACCTGGACCTGAGGGTGACCCATGTCTGCCGGACAGCCGCCTGGGTCACCAGAAAACACCATGGCCGAGACCTTGGGAGGAGCCAAACTTTGAAATTCCACCTTGCTGAGCTGCCCCATGCCCAATGGCCACCATGGCTGTTCTTCCCATGACCAGAGCAGCTGATCCCAACCCTTGGCCATCCCCGCGAGGCTCTCCAGCCACCTCTATTTAAACCTGACCCCCTCGCGGCCATGAGAGGAGAGTTGCACAAACCTTGCCGAAACTCGCCAAAATTGTTCCAAACCCTTCTCCACCCTTAGAGCAGTTGATCCCCGGTGTCAATTTGCCACTAATCCCCATCGACAAAATCCAATTTCTCGGTCGAAATTCCACCCAAAACCAGGACACTTCTCCACGGTGAGCCAATCCCCAAATTGATTGGTTCTACACCTTCACCGGACTAAGGGAAGGTGTCCACCAACAAAAGCTCCATCTCCGAGGCCACCCGGTTGCTCCGGCCTCCAAGCTTTGTGATCGGGCTGTGGTCGAAATCATACCTAGACAATTCACCGAGACCGGGAGACTTCATGCGGAGCTTGCGGGATCCAATCGAAGGTGCAACAACCCTCGGATCGAAGCCACACTTCTGCGAGCAAAGGTATGAGCTAATTCTTCATCCCGAGCTTTTGGAGATTCTCCATTTCAAATGCTTTAATTTCAATGCATGATAACCGTATAGATGTGTTCGTCTCTTCAAGACGAATCCATAGAGCATAAGAACATGAAAATCCATTGAGTATCGAGTGAGATATTAGGGATTTAGCGTGGACGGCTCTCGGGTGAGGACGCTCGGGGACGATGAACGGATGTCGTCCACTCAATACACGCGCGGACGGACCGCCAGGATCGCGTCGGATCAGAAGACGGAACGATACAGCGGGCCCCGGGAGCACTGAGTCAGATGGCGGCGTCGAATGGGAGCGCGACACGCGGCGTTTCGGAGCTGCCGAGGTTGACGCGGCGCCGCGTGGATAAATAGAAAATTAGGGATTTTTCTGATTTATTTAATTCCCTAAACTTCAAAAATTCATAACTTTGTGTAGAAAAATCGGAAAAATAAAATAAAAATACCCTCTTGCTCGGTGAACGAGAGGAGAATAATGTGGAAAAGAAATCATTTAATTTCATCAAGTATTTTATTTTTAATAATTTATTTACTCTCTGCATATTTTTAATTCTCCATGAATGTATACAATTCACCATGGCATGAGACCATAGGGCTTTTGAAGCCTACGAATTTGGGAACATTCCTTGAATTTTCCAAAGTCAGAGGCCATCCCTATGAAGAGTTATTGATTTTTCAAATTCATGTTACTGTTTTGAGTATTTTAATTCCAATAATTAGCATGTTGTGAAATAAATTCTACGAAAATTTGGTGATGTTCCTTATGACTAGAGGACCCTAGGAAAAATAGGTTTTGAGTTAGTTCATTTAAAACAACCCTAATTGGCTTAAACACCCAAAATGGATCTCTAATTAATTAGAGCTAACCATACATGAAATTGACTTGAAATCAATTCTCCACTGACCTTCAGGATCAGAGGAACCCACCATAAAAATTTGAGGTCAATTGGACTTGGTTAGCCTTACTAATTGGGTTGATTAAGCCATTTAGTCATTTTAAACTTCAAAAATTCATAAATTTCAAAATACTTTTTAAAAATTCACCAAATTGGTTTTGGAGCCTCTCTGATATCAGGGGAATTTAAGAAAATTAAAATTTCAATTTTCTAAAAAGTTGATTTTTTAATATTATTTTAATATTTTAATAATTAAAAAATAATAAAAATCACAAAAATAATAAAATTCACCAAAATGTCACATTTTGAATTTTAATCACTTAGGAACAAACCCCATATTTTTCTTAGGTCTATTTAGTGAGATATTAAATTTTAAAGCTCTAGGGCAATTTTAAAATTAAAAAAATATGTTTTCTAGCTTTTTCACTAAAATAATTATAATAAATCTTAGAAAAATTAGAAAATTGCAAAATTTGCTTCTCTGATTTCCTTGATATCAGAGGGATTTTTGAAAAATATAAAATTCATTTTTCAACATTTATTTTATTTTTAAATTAATTAACACTCCAAAACTTAAAATAATTATAATAAAAATAATATAATTCAAAAAATCACCAAAATTGGTCCAAGTGGTCCTCTGGTCATTAGGAATGTCCCCTAAGTTTCTTAAGGACAGAAACTTTCCCTTGGTCATGTTATTAAATTTTCCTTGGAAATCTCTATTTTCTACCAAAAATAATTATATAAATAAATTAAATACAGAAAAATCACATTTTCTCCTCTCATGTCTTTATTGACATATGAGTGAAGTCACATAAAAATTTCAAGTTCATTTGAGTTCAATTTAGTGAGTTATGAAATTATTAAGCTTAAAGGGTAAAGTGGTAATTAAAATTTTAACCCTTAATTAAAACTTTAGGTTTAATAAAAAATTAACAAGTAAAATATTTGATCTTAATCTGATTTGGATGATTGAAATTTAAATAATTAAAGACTAGAAACCCATTAAGCAATTTAAAATGATTAAACCTTAATTAAATAATTGATTAAATTTGGAAGAATAATGAAATTGGAATTATTAAAATAGGGATATTATTAGGAAGAGATTTATTCTTTAATTTAAAAATCCCTAAATTAATTATCTCATTAATATTCAATTCTTAATTAAAATCATAACTCAAATTCAAAATATTAAAAGACTTAATCATTAAACTAAAATTAAATTATTAAACTCTTTTAAAATTTCAATTAAAATAAAAAATAAAATTAAATTAAAAATTAAATTAAATTAAGTAAATTAAATTAAATTAAATTAAATTAAATTAAATTAAAATTAAAAGTTGAATTAAATTAAAGATTAAATTAAATTAAATTAAATAAACAAATTAAATTAAATTGAATGAATAAATTAAATTAAATTAAATTAAATTAAAAGAAAAAATTAAATTAAATTAAATTAAATTAAATTAAATTAAATTAAATTAAATTAAATTAAATCAAATCAAATTAAATTAAAATTAAATCAAAATCAAATTAATTTAATTTAACATCAAATCAAACTAAATTGAATTAAATTGAATTAAATTAAATTAAAGATTAAATTAAATTAAATTAAATTAAGTTGAATTAAATATAACATCACCAAAGACATAAAGAATCCGAAATAAATCTAAAAATAACTTGAACACTATTCCAAATTTAAACCCATTAACTTAAATTAAATCATTTGAATACCAATTTACCCTCGAAAGTTTTGGTTATCATAACTCCTAAACAGAACATTAAATGAAATGTTACTTCACTCATAGGATATTCAAATGTCCTAGTTCACTGAGCAAGTTAACAAAACTTGAATCCCCGGACGATTAATTCATTTATATAATCAAATTCATTTGAACTTAAAACAATCCTAGAAATATTGAAAAGATGTTTAAGATTTGTCTTAAGCACTTCCTCGATATGATAGGATGCTTATAAGAACAACTAAACTTAATTATTCTTTGATGAATAAAATTGTCCTCAAACCAAAACACAAGAACCTAGACGTCATAGGAAATGACTAGCTATAGGATTAGGAATTTGGTAGAAAACCATAACCCTTACCTTAGCTTTACCTAGGAACTTGTTTAAATATTCTAATTGTGTTTTAAGTGCAGCTTGGGATGACGGGAAGACCCTCCAGGTACGCTTTTATTTTATTGAAATTTACTTTCTTGCAATTTACATTATTGCAATTTTATTAATCGCATCGCAATTACTTTTCTTGCATGATAAACAACTGTTGCATGAAAACCCACACCTTTAGGATAGTCCCTAAAACTGAAACCAAAACTAAGTTAAAAGTCATTGCAAGATAAAATTCACCGCAACAACATTTCAAAATATAAAACAACTCAAAATTTAATCACAAACGAACACAAAACTACAATTACAACTAAATTAAAACGTCCTATTGGATGATCGGGAATACCTCGGATGATGTAACCTACGTGTTGCTTAACGGGATTTCCCACGGTCTAAATGAAAGTGTGGAACTCATTCAGTTGAGTTTAGCAAATTCATTTGGACTAAGTGAATCCGATAAAAATAATGATGCCAGAAGGATGGAACCGTGGGATCTTAACCGGTGTCGTTATAATCAACTTTAAGATTTGTTTTAATTTAAATATTGAAAACACTTGGAAATTAAGATTTTCTCTAAAACAAAACACTTTTCTCATCCCACGATTTATGACTTCTAAAACTAAAACCTCTGCGATAACAAGGAGCTTGGAGCATGGTGGGCGACACGACCATCGTCGTCGAGCAAAACTTGAATCTACATCGGCAAAACTTTCTTAGAATTAAACAACCAAGCCATAGGATTTCGAGGTAGTTTGCCTAGTGCAACATAAATCCTCAACCTTTTGTTAGGCATTTGCACTGCAAATTAAGCCCTAACCAGTTTTAGGATTCCGAGGTAGTCATCCGATACGACATAAACCCTCACATCTTCGAGGCTATTTGTATGATTGTGTCATACGCATATAAGTCCTAATTAATTAAAATTGGCAAGATCAAAACATCAAATAAATATTAAGACTTTCCTAAATTCGAAGCAAACAATAGGATAGTCGGGAAATTATCGAAGTTCACTTCGAATCTGTGATTTCTCCTACCTTTCTTCCTTTCAATTCCCAAAACAAAATGTTCCAAATTTGATCCATTCCCTATTGAAATTCCAAAATTCAATCCTTTGAAAACTTAAACTTTGAAATTCTTGAGAGCAGAATTATTGATTATTATCGAGAGTTTTCTTAGGTGATTCCTGTCACTTAAGATGTAATTAACTATAGGGGCTTGCCCTTATAGAGAATTTTAAAGAACTAGGTAATATAAACCTCGTTTAATGCTTTCATATTAAGCGATGGAATTTGTCGGCTTATAAAATTGGTTCGCGGACCAAACGGATGTCACAAATCTTCAGTTTATTTAATCGAACCCCATCATCGAGCGGTGTGTCTATCCTTAGGGATAGATACACGGTTTGTGGTGTGGTGCTCGTTTATATAAACTATTCGGGATGTGAGATCGGTTTGATTTCATATCTTAAAATTTTCAAATTTAAAATGATTTTCAAAATCAAATACTACTTTCTAAATTATATATATATTTAAATTAAATTTAAAATTTAAATTCGCCGACAACTTCTGTTAGGCGACCCCCTTTTAAAAAAATAAAACACACGACCTAAAAAAAATAAGCCGTACAATTTCTGGCGACTACTGGGGACAATTCCTCTCTCCATTATAATCGGATAATTCTGCTTTCAAAAATCGGTAGTGCATCCATGTCCTTAATGGATCAAACTACCATTCTTTCCGTTGGAATACTATGTTCATTTCTACCGTGAACAAGTATAGCCAACATTCTCTCGGATTTAGGAGCCACTGTTTAGACACCCCTAAATAGAGAGGTTTCGAGATCCTTTTACCTCATTTCTGAGGTGGGGTGGACCGCCAATAGGTGTTAGTTTAGGAATGATCCTTCGCGTCGAGAAGTCTTGCATAAAACTTTCTTTTCCTTTCCAATTCCGATTCGGATTCCTTACCTTTTCTACATCTTTGAACATTTCGTTCTAAATAAACGAACCCTCTAATAAATGATTCTTTTAACAAATGATTCCTTCTTATAAATACATGAACAAGAATGTGTTCGGACTCTTTTCAATTCCTTTCTTTTCGTCCTAAAGAAAAGAAGCATAACTTAGGATCGACAACCGAATCTACCCTGCGAAATGGAAGCCCCAAAGCTGATTTTCTCCTTCACCAACGGATCTGGACTTCGCTGTCTATAGGGATGAGTCTGCCCGACAATGGGATCATCCGATTTGGACAAGGATTTGGAAACACGAATGTCAAGATTACCGACGTCTCCCTCTTTGCACTGACGAACAAGGTATCTGAAGCTGAGAAGCCGTTGCTTGAGTTCAACCTTAGGTCGACCCAAGAGTTTCCTCCCCTGCAAAGGATCCCGACTGAGAGGAGTACTGCTTGTCCGCGGGAGGATTGTTCTTACTACCCCCACTTGGTTTAGTTGTTTCGCACCTACCCCGACTTCGCCAAATTAAAGGGGAAAGAAATCCGGAATTATGGTAAACCCGTTACCGTGGAGGGTACATATCTTCTGTAAGACCTTCGTTTTGAAATCGGGTCCGAGTTCAAAGATTCCCTCACCGACAAGGACCCAAAGAAGAAACGAAGTAGAAGGATCGCCGAGAGAAGCCGGAGCTGCTGAAATTGCTTTCTGGAGGAAATCCCGGAAGCCGCTCTGAATATACACCGTCTGCTCGACTACATACCACTTTTGGGAGGAAGCGGGTTCCATCCCCTCTCCGCCGCGAGAGGACGAGGAAAATGTTCGCAAGATTTTCGCCGCATTGCCTCGGCCCGCATATTACAACGATAGCCGCAAGAAAAGGACTAGAACTACGCCGTTTGTTCGACTGCAAACTTTGGTAGAAAAGTTAGCAAAGAAGGAAAACTACCCCGTATCGGAGATTCTACGATGGATAGGGCGGGTGCCAGTCAAATCCCGTCTAGGGCCCCAAGTAGAACACTCCATCATGACAGAAAAGCCAAGTAAAAGAATGAAGGCTAGTCCGCCTGTCGTCGTCTCAGGATTACAGATTAGGGAGGATACCACCTTCCGAGCATTTGGCCAGACGGACCGTGCGGTCCTGACACCTTCGCTGCTAGAAGGATGGTATGGCGTCCCACTACTGGGCAATTGAGATTGAGACAACAGCCCGAGAAAGAAAGTCTCGCCAGGAGACTTGAATCTGAAGAAAGCGCTACTGCGATAAAGGGGACTCGGCAGCTATCGCATGACAACCGCGAGGACACACAGAAAGCCCCGCTAGAAGATGCCATGGAAAAGTTGAGAACCGATATCCGACGATTGGCAAAAGAAAGAGAAGAAAAGTTCGGAGACAAGATTGATTCATCGGAGTTCATGGACGATGAATATGCAGAAATCAACATGGTCGAAACACGAGCTTCATCAGCTTCACAAGGTGCTCCTGCAGCCGCAGAAGAGAGGAGCCGAGGCGATGAGAAGGCGGCTTCGGGAGAAAGATGACACGATCGCTCAAATGGCGAAAAGGATGGAAGAGATGGCTGTAGCTCTGGCCACTCTCCAGAGTCAAATGCAACCACAAAGAGAGACACTCCCAGAGGTCATTCACATTGTAGACGGAGGAAAGGAAATTACATCCGTCAACGGGGATGATCAGCTGAAAAAGGATACAACACAAAGTATGATCCCTGAAAAGGATATCAAGAACTTGGTGGAACAGCAGGTGCGAGAAGCCTTAGCACAATCGAAGAGCGGGACATCCATTCGGACGGGTAGACCTTACCCGGAAGAATTCGACGCTGTCCAATACCGAAAGGCTTCGTACCACCTCGCGTTCAAAACCTTCGACGGAGCCGGGAACCCCCGACAACATGTTGCACACTTTCGTGCCGGTTGTTGCAATGCCGGCGGGAGCGATGCATTACTCTTCCGACGGTTCGTCGGCAGCTCGTCGAGAATCGCCTTCGACCGGTATGCGAGATTGCAAATGGTTCGGTGAAGACGTTCTCGGAACTAGAGAACCTCTTCATCAAGCGCTTCGCCGGAGCTCAGCACCACATCACTATAGGTGATTTAGTGGTAGAGAAGCAGAAGCCGAATGAAACTTTGGTGGATTACATACTCCGATGGAGGAACTTAAGCATGAAATGTGAACCACAACTACAAGAACAACATGCAGTCGGCATTTTACTTAAAAACATTCACGGCCCGATAGCACTTCTCCTCAAAGGATTCACTATTAAGACTTTCGAGAAGTTGTTAAGCAAGGCCGGAAGCTTGCAAGAAGAGGCGAAGCAATTAAGTTTCGCCGACAATACGGACAAGCAAAAGCCTGTGAAGACTTTCGAAAAGAAATCTGGGATCGTTGCAGCAGTTGACAAAGGCAAGCAACCGATGCAAATACCACCAGAACGGCCGCAGCAACCACAACGAGATTACCGGCAACCCCGGCCCAGCTATCGATCATCTCCACGGTATGAACAACCTCCTCGTCGGCAACGTACATTAAGGGAGCTTCCGAGCGAGGAGAATATCCGTTCAAAAATGAAGCGATGCTGAAAATGTTCCGTAGTCGATGAAGACTCCGGATTTCCAGTACGCAGAGCCTAAAAGACCGGAGGAAGTCAACAAGAAAGATGATCCCAACTTTTGCCCCTACCACCGGATGCTTGGGCACAAGATAGAAGATTGCATTACCTTCAAAAGTTGGCTCAATGACAACCTTCGGAAAGGGAATATAACGATCCCGAAGGAGTACACGAAGGAACCCCAGAAAGGAGGTTTCGTCGATGTTATCTCAGCCGATCCCATCATTCCGATAGATCCCTACACGACTTACGATGGATGGACTACCGCACGGACGAGGTCTTCGAAAAGATTTTAGACAGCATCCAAACCGCTTCGGTGCGAGCTTCAATTCAGAGTTCGAGACCTGTTAAGCCGGTACTATCACTTGCGATAGAAGAACCACCTCAAAAGGAGATGATTGAAGAGAAGAAGAAGATCGACGAAGAAGAGAGGACTGAGACCCCTAAGGCTAGACTAGGGGCTGCTTATCCTAGGATAGTTGTTTCCAATTCGGGGGAGAAATCCCTCGAACCTCTGATTTTGTATGATTATCTGCTCACTTCGGTGGGATCATATAATGATAAGGGTGATGGCGTTGGCTACGTTTTGACTGTTTCTAACGATTACGTAACTAACGACAATCCGGACATTGATTTCGACATCAACGACAATTCTCAAATCATACACGATCTCGACGAGCAAAATAACGAAGAAGACATCCATCAAGGAGGCTACGAGAGTTCAACAAGCAACGGATCTATCTGCGAGTTTCGACGAGCTCCAGTCAAGATAGAGTTAGAGCCTTCAGATTCTGAAGATAATCCGGAAGGGCCTGTCATTCCGATTCAGGAGGAGACACCGACAAGCTCAACACTAGATTCGGAAGAAATTACGAAGTCAACTTAAGAAGTGGAAGAGTTCTACCTCCGAGAACGGGTCCAAAGGACAAAGAAAAGCGGTGGTTGTTCAAGAAGAACCAACCCCGGCGGAAGAAATACCCATTCGGGAAGAAGCGAGACACATGGAAATAAAGTGGACTACAACGTGCTAGCCCATCTTAGGAAACTACCGACCAAGCCGAGCATCTACGACACCCTCATCTTATCGAAAGAGATGAGAGAAGCTACGATCGAGGCCTTACTTGATCCGAGAAATTTGCTTAGCTCGAATGGCCGGAGATTCCTTAGATGAGGTTTGCTCGTTAAAGGAACAACGAGGTGTTACCTTCACGGACAATGACCTACTACTTGGGACGAGCAGATCACAACCGACCATTGTACATTTCGGTTACTGATTGGGAAGTTTACACTCTCCGGAGTATTGGTGGATCCGGGAGCATCGATCGATATAATGAGTCTTCGAACACTAGCATACTTGGAAATTGATGCTCGTGAGCTCGAGGCCGACAAAATGTTATTAAGAGGATTCGACCGGAAAGGAGAGAGAGCCCTCGGGTCGATAACGCTACTGATGAAGACCGGTGACTTAGCAAAGACAACCGCGAAATTTCACATAATTGATTCAGAAACGTCGTTCAACGCTCTATTGGGCCGACCATGGAAACATGAAAACAGGATGGTACCATCATCTCTACATCAGTGCATTAAATACTACGATGGAGGTGAACAGTGCATCAAAGGTGACTTGCAACCGTTCTCCGTACATGAGATTGGAATCCATGAAGACGCAGCTTATTATGCACCGCCAAAGAAAACAATCTTCTCCAGGAGATACCGTAACAAATGAAGCAAAGAAAGTTCGGGACAACGAAGAACCCGAAGTTCTAGTCCAACGATCACTCACCACTCCCTTCCGGCGAGATGGTGAAGGTTTCTCCACAACTCGCATCCGAGGTCGAGGCGGGGACGAGGCCGTGGTAGAGACGTTAGGACAGGTTGGACAGAGGAAACCGGCCATCAATGTTGATTGGGAAGATAGTTACGAAGAAGAAAAAGAAATCAAACAAGAAACAGCGACAATAAGTCAGAAGAAGCCGCAATTCAAGATCTCTCTCGAAGATGAGAAGAACGAAGAATACAAATCAATGTACGAAAAGATTAACTACTACGTACATACTATGACCCTAACCCCGGTTCGTTCTAACAAGATCGAGGGTATGGTGGTCAAAGAGGTACGTAGCGACGGTGCAAAACCAATCAAATTCTACCGTGGTGCTTCTTCCTCCAAAACTGAAAATCATGTACAATTCGAAGATGTCACTTCATCAGAATTAATGGAATTACCTTTTGAGTGGTACTCTCCCTGTGTTCGAAATTTAATTCAACGTGGTTTCTTACCTCGACAATGGACAAAAGGCCAATCACAACATTTTGAAAAATTATGGAATAACTCCGGTCGTCCACCCAATTCAAAGTATGGACTCGGATTCGGCACAGTAGGATCAGTTGACGATACTGAATTTTGCTTGGTTGTCACTTGCGAATCCAATGAAAGCGCATGGAAACTACGGGCGAACTCGAAGATTTACAAATTAGAGATGCTCCACCAGAATTCGAAGAAGAAATCAAATCTACAATAGATGAGTTAACGGAAGTTAACTTAGGTACTAGCGAAGAGCCTAGACCTACCTTTGTTAGCTCCTTACTCAACAAAGAAGACTCCGAAGAAATAATCAAATTATTAATGGAATTTAAAGACTGTTTTGCTTGGAATTATGATGAGATGCCAGGATTAGCTCCAGAGGTTGCAGTCCATAAGCTAGGAGTGGATCCTACTTCTGTCCCAGTCAGACAAGGTCCCAGAAGAATGCGTCTAGAAATCGAACAACAAGTCATAGCCGAAGTTAAAAAGCTAATAGACGCTAAATTTGTCCAGTGAAGAACAATACCCGACTTGGTTAGCCAATGTAGTGCCGATCGAAAGAAGAATGGTCGGATCGGAATTTGTGTGGATTTCGGAGATTTAAACAAGGCATGTCCAAATGATGAATTCCCTCTACCGATCCCGGAGCCGATGATCGACATTGCTTCAACACATGAAATATTCTCATTCATGGATGGATCTTCGGGATACAACCGAGATAAAAATGGCTCCGGAAGATGAAAAGCTTACGGCATTCGGAATGCCGATCGGAGTATTTTGCTACACGGTGATGCCATTCGGACCGAAGAACGCGGGAGCAACCTACCGGAGAGCAATGACAAGAATTTTTGATGATCTCATCCACGATCAAGTCGAATGTTACGTGGACGATGTGGTCATCAAAAGCAAAGTAAAAGAAAACCACTGTATGATTTGAGAATTGTTTTCGAACGATTAAGACAATTTAACCTTAAGATGAATCCCTAAAAATGCGCCTTCGGCGTCACCTCCGGGAAATTCTTAGGATTCGTTGTCCGACATCGTGGAATTGAAATTGAACCAGAAAAGATTAAAGCTATCTTAGAAATGCCACCTCCCAAAACCTTAAAACAATTACGATCTTTTCAAGGGAAGCTGACATATCTTCGACGCTTTATCTCAGAACTTGTCGGGTAGGTGTCAACCTTTCTCGGCACTAGTTAAAAAGGACGCCAAATTTATTTGGGAAGAGAAATGCCGGAAGGCCTTCGAGGACATTAAACAATATTTAATGACACCTCCTGTCTTAGCGACCCCGGTCTCGGGTAGACCGCTAATACTTTACACCGCGGCTTTAGACGACTCTCTCGGAGCCTCGTTAGCCGGAGTCGATGATGAGGGTAAAGAAAATGCCCTTTACTACTTAAGCCGTCGTTTACTTCCGACGGAAGTAAGGTATCCCGCAATTGAAAAGCATTGTTTGGCCACGATCTTCGCCGCTCGAAAACTCAAGCACTACATGCTTTCTCATAAGGTCAACTCGATTTCGAAATTTAATCCATTGCAATACTTGATGACTCGTCCGACGCTTTCCGGCGGACTTGCCGGATGGTCGATGATATTATTGCAATTCGATATAACTTTCGTGCCTCTTCGTGCCGTAAAGGGACAAGCCTTAGCAGACTTCCTCGCAGCACACCCTTTGCCGGCCGAATCTCCTCTCAATGATGATCTGCCTGATGAACAAATAATGAATCTAGAAGACCTTGATGATCGACGTTGGGAATTATATTTCGACGGAGCATCTTCGGCACACAAAGACGAAGAATCGCAAGTGATAGTGCCGGTAAGGCGGGAATCGGGCTAATCTTTATAACACGGAGCGGGGGATGTTAAGATACTCCTACCACTTGACGGAACCATGTACAAACAATGAAGCAGAATACGAAGCCCTCATAACGGGACTGGAATTAACTATTCGAATGGGGATAACGGACATCAACATCTACGGGGATTCGCGAGTTAATCATTCAACGGATCGCCGGACGATACAGAATTTTAAAGCCAAGACTCGAGCAATACTTCCGGTATGCCATACGGTTGTTGGAACAGATTCCGAATGTGACGATCTACAAAATTCCCGAAAAGAAAATGCTTTAGCGAGATGCTTTAGCCCGTCTCGCAAAAGAATTTGCACTGTTTGCAAGATGAATCGGTAAAAGTGTCGGTTCACCGGACGTCGAGTCCTAGCACGGCTCAACATAGACACAATACATAAATCGGAAAAGGAAAAAGGATCGATTGCGGCGAGTGACGAGAAAACACGGAAGATTGGCGACGGCCATTAATGGACTACCCGCAAACGGGAAAGCTACCGGACGATAGGTCGCTAGCCCATCGGATCAAGAAAAGAACTGCGTCCTACGCATTAATAAACAACACATTGTACGAAGGTCTTTTGATCAAATGTGGCTAAGGTGCCTAGGCGGTCCGAGGCCCGTGAAATTATTAAAGAGGTGCATTCGGGACTGCGTGGCGCTCACCGATCGGGTCCAAAGATGAAAATAAAAATTAAAAGACTAGAGTACTATGGCCCTCGATGATGACCGACTGCATGAAAATCGCCAAGAGCTGTCATCAATGCCAAGTGCACGGAGTGGTTCTACACCAACCTCTAAATGTGCTACATCCGACAATTGCGTCGTGGCCATTTGAATGTTGGGGCACAGATATAGTGGGTCCAATAGAACCACCATCTTCAAAAGGACATCGTTTCATTCTTGTGGCTACGGATTACTTTTCCAAGTGGGCAGAGGCAGTTCCACTTAGAGAAGTGAAAGCACACCACGTGCTACGGTTTTCAAGAACCAAGTTGTCTACCGTTTCGGAGTGCCGCGCGGGATCATCTCAGATAATGGGTCAGCATTCAGAAGCACACAAATCAATAATTTTGTCATGAGACACGGAATCGACTGGCGATACTCAACAATTTACTATCCAAGAGAAAACGGCCTCGCTGAGGCTTTTAATAAAACTCTCGTTCAAATCTTAAAAAAAACCTTGGACGATAATAAGAGAAATTGGCACGAGAAGTTATTAGAAGCCTTAAGGGCCTACCGGACAACCTTCGAACTCCTACTCGAAGCTACACCTTACGCTCCGGTGTATGGGTCCGAGGCGAGTGTTACCTTTAGAGGTTCGGCTTCCTTCACTCGAATTGCGAGTTGCAAATAAGATCACGACGGAAGAGAATACCAAATTATGACTAGAAGAATTGGAAAGCTCGGAAGGGAAAAGACTTGCGGCGCAACGTAGATTTAGAAGCTATACCAAGCTAAGATAGTTCGAGCCCATGACAAGCCGAGTCCGCCGAGAACCTTCAAGCTGGGTGACTTAGTTCTCGTTCTCAAGAGACCTATTCTTGCACACCGCAAGATAGGAGGAAAATTTGAACCCACTTGGGAAGGGCCGTTTGTGGTTGAAGCATTATACTCAGGAGGTTCCTACCAGCTAGTGAATTACCAGGGAGAACGACATATGCTTCCGATCAATGGACGATACTTGAAAAAGTATTACGCTACCTGATGTTTCGAAGGAATGAATTCTTCATCCCTAAGAAACACGGGCAGGGTAGTTACTTATGACTGGGTCCGAACCCAAAAAATAATATAAAATGTGCTAAAATAAATAAAATCATGATAATAAAGTTTTCCTTGTTTTCTTTTCCAAATCAAGATCTTTTTCCTGATCTTATCCCACTTCATTCCTGTTAAGTTTAAAAATATAAGAGTAATAAAACAAACTGTCTTTAATAAACATCTTCTTAATGTTCTTGTTCTTAGTACAGCCCCTGGTCCTTTTCCTTGTCTTGTCGTAGGGAAATGTCGAGCGGGCGGTTGGTCCTGAACTTTAGAAATGGCGTAAGCCTTGCACTCGATGAAAAGAGGTTGAAAGATGGAGCGATAATCGAGATTGACTCGGACTTCGCACCGGCGAGCCTACGAGATGAGGAAAGTGACCGGGTCCCGATTGACCGAGAAGAACTGCCCGAGCGGACAGGTGATGAAAGTGGGTGGCCCAAGCCACCAATCCGAAGACGAAGAAAAGAAAGGCAAACACCGAAGAAGATAAGAAAATGAAGTACGTAGTCGCTACGGCGGAGGACGAGCTTGTCGGCCGCGCGCCACGAGAGATTCAAGAAGTTCGAAGAGCTACTCTCACAGCAACGCAACGAAGAAATAAGAATCGCCGTATCCGCAAGATGTTAACCAAATTAGCAGCGGACCAGCGCGACGAGACAGTTGCTACTGCCAGCACATACACTTCAAGGACACCGGTTCACCAGGTACCGGAAGAAAGGAGACCAGCTCCTAGGATAACAGAAAGGACCAGGGAAATCTCACAAAAACCAGAAGAAAGAAGGCTACCACGCCACCAGATGGAACCACCAGTGATGCATGACCTTGTTGCAGAAGCAACCCCGGGGGATGTCCCGACGGACATCATCCCCGAGGAGCCGAGGTATGCAGGAGAACGTGAAGGGATTGAGCCGTATATCCCGCAATACGTCACCAGGCCTTGCCATTTTCAAATTATTCCAGAGTACGAGCTGGAAAGAATGCAGAATGTTGAAAAGAAAACCTTTGAATACTTCGAGAGAATCAGAGGCAGAAGGATCAATATACTAGAAGGCCTCGAACTACATACAGACGTATTCTCAGAGTATGAACAACAGTAAATCGTGGATTGCATCATGGATTTGAAAAGAATGGGTCGAGCAGGCCGCCTAAGGGAAAATACCTACTCAGAACCCCGGAGATGGATGCCAGGGAAAGGTAGAATTACAATACAATGCGGATGCTGCTACAACTTTGTCGAAGACAGGAAGGAAACCCACCGGGAATACTCCGTCATGGGCAAGTGGATCCGATGCCATTAGTCATCAAGAGAATGGTAAAGAGATTGATAACATGGAGGGTACCGCCGGCAGATTGCATACCCAATAGCTGCATTATCAACATCTACAAACAGGTGACTCGCATACCCCCATATAGACCACCACGACTTTGTCGGACCTTTCGCACGCTCTCTTTCCCGAACGAGTGTAACATCATGTTCGGATCCGACCTCCGGATAGCGAGCCCGGGTGAGTTCCGAGGGCCGATGAAGATACCTTTACCGGTAGGTTCCGTCATGATACCGAAGGGCAACGGAGCGGATATCGCTAAGCATTGCATACCGGGAGTACCGGCGAAGCGGATCTCGGTTACTTTCGGAAGGATGGACGATAGGAAGACACCTTACCATTTCCAATCGGACCACGAGCTAGAGAGCCTCCGGCCTTACGAGTCGTGAGTTACATGGAAAATATCACACCTCCAATGTACATCCATACGGTATCCTTGCCGAGGATGGCTTGGAAGGTGATGTTATCGACCATGTACCCCACTATTCGGACATGGATTTTTGACGGATGCTTCTTTGGATGGATCAACAAAGATCATACATAGTCCGTTTTGAGTCTACATGGATTGTATGAGATGTATTCCAGATCGAGTTGTATGATGTATCTTCGACATGATTGGAATGAAAGTGACCATGTCACATTTTTGGCCTTCACCTCTTTTGTGCAAATTGACTGGGAAACGCCATTAAAGTTAAATGAACTTCGAACAAAGAATAGAAAAGAAATAAAAAAAGAGAGTAAAAGAAAACTTTCCTTAAAAATCTAAAAAATGACACACCAAATTCACATGAACATTAAATAGACGATAAAATAAAATTTGAATCATTAAAGGAAAAACAAAATCAACATAAATGTTAAATCAAATCTCAAATTAAATTCTCAATCAAATTTCAAATCCAATCTCGATCAAATTTCAAATTTGATCTTCCAAATTTCAAATCAAATCTTAAATCAAATCTCGTACCGAGTTCAAACTCATCCTTCCAAATTTCGAATTCAATCTTTCCGGATCTCAAATCTCAATCAAATTCAAACTTTTTGGGTTGAGGATTTTACATCCGATACTCTGCATCTGCTTTAGGATTCTTTCCCTATTGCCTCTGAAATACATCAATATCAAATTCTTGAGGTTGAGGATTTTACATCCGATACTCGCACTCGCTATAAGATTCTTTCCCTATTGCACTCTGAAATACATCAAAATCAAACTTTTTGGGTCGAGGATTTTACATCCAAGACTGCACCTGCTTATAGGATTCTTTCCCTATCGCACTCGAAATACATCAATATCAAATTCTTGAGGTTGAGGATTTTACATCCGATACTGCACTGCTTTAGGATTCTTTCCCTATTGCACTGAAATACATCAAAATCAAACTTTTTGGGTTGAGGATTTTTACATCCGATACTGCACTGCTTTAGGATTCTTTCCCTATTGCACTGAAATACATCAAAATCAAACTTTTTGGGTTGAGGATTTTACATCCGATACTGCACTGCTTTAGGATTCTTTCCCTATTGCACTTGAAATACATCAATATCAAATTCTTGAGGTTGAGGATTTTACATCCGATACTTGCACTCGCTTTAGGATTCTTTCCTATCGCCTACCGAAATACATCAAAATCAAACTTTTGGGTTGAGGATTTTACATCCAATACTGCACTCTGCTTTAGGATTCTTTCCTATTGCACTTGAAATACATCAAAATCAAACTTTTTGGGTTGAGGATTTTACATCCGATACTCGCATTCGCTTTAGGATTCTTTCCCTATTGCACTGAAATACATCAATATCAAATTCAAACCTTTGGGTCAAGGATTTTACATCCGAGGCTGCATTGCTTTAGGATCTTTTCCCTATCGCAATGAAGTACATCAAAATTCAAACTTTTGGGGTTGAGGATTTTACATCCGAGACTGCATTGCTTTAGGATTCTTTCCCTATCGCAATGAAATACATCTAAATTCAAACTTTTGGGTCAAAGATTTTGCATCCAAGACTGCATTGCTTTAGGGTCCTTTCCCTATCGCAATGAAATACATCAAATCAAATTCCTGGGGTTAAGGATTTTACATCCGAGACTGCACTGCTTTAGGATTCTTTCCCTACAGCAATGAAATACATCAAAATCAAACTCTTGAGGTTAAGGATTTTACATCTAACACCGCATTGCTCTGAGATCTCTTCTCATTGCAATGATTCAATCCAATCATTTCAATTTTCTTTTGAGGTTGAAGATGTTACAACTAAAACCACAAAATTCCTTTTTTTTCATTTCAAATCAAATCCCTTCAAATTAATTTTGATAAACTTCAATCTAAATCGAAACTCCAAATTGAAATCTAAACTCACACATCAAAACTTAAACTAAAACAAAATGAAATCTAAATTGAAATTCCCCCAGATCATGTGATTTGGAATTTACCTCCTTTTCCTTTCCCCAGCGAGAATTCAGGAATCTCCAGTTTCAGAGATATACTCCACACCTATTGGGGGTCCATTTGTTGACCTCATTTTTGATGAGGTCTTCTCTTCTTCCCTTTAGTACTTAGGATCTAGCCTTAGGCTTTTCCTTTGACTATCTTAGGGGACTAGAATTGGGAACCAACTTTTAGAAATTCAAACCACTTCTTAACTCCCTGCAAACTCCACAAACTTGACTGTAGACCCCTAATCACCTAGAGGGTTGAAATCAAATGTGGAAGTTTAAAGGATGAGTTCCTATAGGACTCTTTGGCCTTAGGACTGTCCTGGGTGGCCTGGTCTGGTGAAGGGGCTGACTTACACACACACTACACTTATACACTACACCTACACACTACACTTCCACACACCTCCTAAAACCACACCCATACCCAACTTGACCTCCTGACTCATGTAGATGATTCACATGGATGGTCCTTAACCCCTAAGCCCTTGGCTAAGAGGGTTAGGAACAACATAGTGGATACCTCAGATGAGTCCCTTCATGGCTCATGTGGGCTTGATGTGACTTCATGGCTCAACCAAAATGACTTCATTCCACTCAAATTCACCCAATCTTCAATTTTCCAAATTTTCAATTTTTGACCCCCGGGACCCTACACCCGTCTAGCTTACCCAAAGCCCTTGAAATTACCCAACTTTTTCAAAATCACCTAAATTACCCAAAATTTCTCAAAATCAATCCCAAATATTTTCACACCACTCAAATTGATCATCCATACCCAAAAATACCAAAAATTCCAAGAAAACCTCCCAATACCCTCCAAATACCCAAAATACCCCTCTTGACCCAAAAATCCAAAAATTCAGAAAATTCCCAGAAAATTCCAGAAAATCCCAAATATTCCTAATTTCTTTTTGTCCAACTACACCATGGGCCAATTTTGTCAATTTACCCTACTTTTGTCAAAACCCCCAATTTGACCCATTTTAACCCAAAGTGAACCCAATGTCAAACCAAACCTACCCAATTGACCCAAATTCTGGTCCAATTCAATTCTAAACTTCAATTCAACATTCCCAATACCAATCTAGACCAAATCCAAGTTCAATTTGATTGACATTTGGATCCAATTTCACTTTTGGCCTTAAAGCCCAATTTGGACCCATGACCCAAACTTGACCCAAACTCACTCAAGTCAACTCCAATTAACCCCAAATCTTTTCCAAATCTTCCTTAACATTCCCACAAACAAAACACTAACATGATTTTCCCAAAATTTAGACCCAAACCTCACTCAAATTCAACCCAATGCTAAAAGGCCCTATTTTGACCTAAAACCAAACCTAACCCAAATGAGCCTAAACCCCAAAATCAAAGCCCAACCAAAGTCAAAACTCTTTGAAACACTCTCATAAACATTTCCCAACATTTATTTTACATCAATTTCAACCCTAGCCCAACATTGGCCCAACTTGGCCCACTTGGGCCTATGTTGGCCCATTCACCAAAAGAACCCAAATTCAACCCAATTCAAACCCAAATCACTCCCAATTTGCTTCAAGTCACTCATGACTCATCCATGAGCTAAAAACAACATTTTTTTGGCCCAATCTTTCACAAATTCCCCATCCATAAATTTATTTCCAAACCAAAAGCCCACTTTCTTAAACCTTCCTAAAGCTCATCTCCACCAAAATCCAAAGAGGCAAAATCAATCTAAGGCCCATATGACAAATTCTCTTCATCATGCATTCAATTAAAATCATCCCTAAGTCCTAATCCAATGATCAAATAATTCTAAATAAAGCTTCATCCAACTTTCCACCAAAATGTCCAAAATCCTTAAAATCCATTTTTATGAAGTTGACTAAACTTTTCCCAAGCCAAATGGAGCCATGAATGAGCCATTCACAAGCTATATGAAGCCATGAAAGTTTGGCATGTGACCATGCCATTAATGGCAAGAGGAGGGGCTCCTTTCCTAATCTTTCATTAAGCCTTTTTAACCTTATTCATGACACACACTAAACCATGTTTAGCCACCTCATCATGGATAGACACCATACCATTCTCTCTTGGTCGACCCAACCGATCCTCTCAGCCCAAAATCGAGGCCATGGGGAGGTGCACCCAACCCAAACCAATGGATTGACCAAATTGAAGCCAAAATGACCCCTTCCCCATTCTATTTTAATTCAAAGCCTTTACACATGGCAATTGCCAATTGATCGCACAAATCTCCAGCCTCGACCCACTCGGACCCGAGGGTGACCCATGCTCGCCGGCCAGCCGCCTGGGTCGCCGGAAAACACTATGGCCGAGACCTCGGGAGGAGCCAAACTTTGGAATTCCACCTTGCCGAGCCGCCCCATGCCCAATGGCCACCATGGCCGTTCTTCCCATGACCAGAGCAGCTCGATCCCAACCCTTGGCCATCCCCGTGAGGCTCTCCAGCCACCTCTATTTAAACCCGACCCCCTCACGGCCATGAGAGGAGAGTTGCACAAACCTCGCCGAAACTACGCAAAATTATTCCAAACCCTTCTCCACCCTTAGAGCGAGTTGATCCCCGGTGTCAATTTGCCCTAATCCCCACCGACAAAATCCGATTTCTCAGCTGAAATTCCACCCAAAACCAGGACACTTCTCCACGGTGAGCCAATCCCCAAATTGATTGGTTCTACACCTTCACCGGACCAAGGGAAGGTGTCCACCAACAAAAGCCTCATCTCCGAGGCCACCCGGCTTGCTCCAGCCTCCAAGCTTTGTGATCGGCCGTGGTCGAAATCATACCTGGACAATTCACCGGACCGGGAGACTTCATCCGGAGCTTCGCCGGGATCCAATCGAAGATGCAACAACCCTCGGATCGAAGCCACACTTCTCCGAGCAAAGGTATGAGCTAATTCTTCATCCCGAGCTTCTGGAGATTCTCCATTTCAAATGCTTTAATTTCAATGCATGATAACCGTATAGATGTGTTCGTCTCTTCAAGACGAATCCATAGAGCATAAGAACATCAAAATCTATTGAGTATCGAGTGAGATATTAGGGATTTAGTGTGGACGGCTCTCGGGTGAGGACGCTCGGGGACGATGAACGGATGCCGTCCATTCAATACACGCGCGGACGGACGGCCAGGATCGCGTCGGATCAGAAGACAGAACGATACAGCGGGCCCCGGGAGTGCTGAGTCAGATGGCGGCGTCGAATGGGAGCGCGACACGCGGCGTTTCGGAGCTGCCGAGGTTGACGCGGCGCCACGTGGATAAATAGAAAATTAGGGATTTTTCTGATTTATTTAATTCCCTAAACTTCAAAAATTCATAACTTTGTGTAGAAAAATCAGAAAAATAAAATAAAAATACCCTCTTGCTCAGTGAACGAGAGGAGAATAATGTGGAAAAGAAATCATTTAATTTCATCAAGTATTTTATTTTTAATAATTTATTTACTCTCTGCATATTTTTAATTCTCCATGAATGTATACAATTGACCATGGCATGAGACCATAGGGCTTTTGAAGCCTCTAAATTTGGGAACATTCCTTGAATTTTCCAAAGTCAGAGGCCATCCCTATGAAGAGTTATTGATTTTTCAAATTCATGTTACTGTTTTGAGTATTTTAATTCCAATAATTAGCATGTTGTGAAATAAATTCTAGGAAAATTTGGTGATGTTCCTTATGACTAGAGGACCCTAGGAAAAATAGGTTTTGAGTTAGTTCATTTAAAACAACCCTAATTGGCTTAAACACCCAAAATGGATCTCTAATTAATTAGAGCTAACCATACATGAAATTGACTTGAAATCAATTCTCCACTGACCTTCAGGATCAGAGGAACCAACCATAAAAATTTGAGGTCAATTGGACTTGGTTAGCCTTACTAATTGGGTTGATTAAGCCATTTAGTCATTTTAAACTTTAAAAATTCATAACTTTCAAAATACTTTTTAAAAATTCACCAAATTGGTTTTGGAGCCTCTCTGATATCAGAGGAATTTAAGAAAATTAAAATTTCAATTTTCTAAAAAAGTTGATTTTTTAATATTATTTTAATATTTTAATAATTAAAAAATAAAAAAAATCATAAAAATAATAAAATTCACCAAAATGTCACATTTTGAATTTTAATCACTTAGGAACAAACCCCATATTTTTCTTAGGTCTATTTAGTGAGATATTAAATTTTAAAGCTCTAGGGCAATTTTAAAATTAAAAAAATATGTTTTCTAGCTTTTTCACTAAAATAATTATAATAAATCATACAAAAATTAGAAAATTTCAAAATTTGCTTCTCTGATTTCCTTGATATTAGAGAGATTTTTGAAAAATATAAAATTCATTTTTCAACATTTATTTTATTTTTAAATTAATTAACACTCCAAAACTTAAAATAATTATAATAAAAATAATATAATTCAAAAAATCACCTAAATTGGTCCAAGTGGTCCTCTGGTCATTAGGAATGTCCCCTAATTTTCTTAAGGACAGAAACTTTCCCTTGGTCATGTTATTAAATTTTCCTTGGAAATCTCTATTTTCTACCAAAAATAATTATATAAATAAATTAAGTACAGAAAAATCACATTTTCTCCTCTCATGTCTTTATTGACATATGAGTGAAGTCACATAAAAATTTCAAGTTCATTTGAGTTCAATTTAGTGAGTTATGAAATTATTAAGCTTAAAGGGTAAAGTGGTAATTAAAATTTTAACCCTTAATTAAAACTTTAGGTTTAATAAAAAATTAACAAGTAAAATATTTGATCTTAATCTGATTTGGACGATTGAAATTTAAATAATTAAAGGCTAGAAACCCATTAAGCAATTTAAAATGATTAAACCTTAATTAAATAATTGATTAAATTTGGAAGAATAATGAAATTGGAATTATTAAAATAGGGATATTATTAGGAAGAGATTTATTCTTTAATTTAAAAATCCCTAAATTAATTATCTCATTAATATTCAATTCTTAATTAAAATCATAACTCAAATTCAAAATATTAAAAGACTTAATCATTAAACTAAAATTAAATTATTAAACTCTTTTAAAATTTCAATTAAAATAAAAAATAAAATTAAATTAAAAATTAAATTAAATTAAGTAAATTAAATTAAATTAAATTAAATTAAATTAAATTAAAATTAAAAGTTGAATTAAATTAAAGATTAAATTAAATTAAATTAAATAAACAAATTAAATTAAATTGAATGAATAAATTAAATTAAATTAAATTAAATTAAAAGAAAAAATTAAATTAAATTAAATTAAATTAAATTAAATTAAATTAAATTAAATTAAATTAAATTAAATTAAATCAAATCAAATTAAATTAAAATTAAATCAAAATCAAATTAATTTAATTTAACATCAAATCAAACTAAATTGAATTAAATTGAATTAAATTAAATTAAAGATTAAATTAAATTAAATTAAATTAAGTTGAATTAAATATAACATCACCAAAGACATAAAGAATCCGAAATAAATCTAAAAATAACTTGAACACTATTCCAAATTTAAACCCATTAACTTAAATTAAATCATTTGAATATCAATTTACCCTCGAAAGTTTTGGTTATCATAACTCCTAAACAGAACATTAAATAAAATATTACTTCACTCATAGGATATTCAAATGTCCTAGTTCACTGAGCAAGTTAACAAAACTTGAATCCACGGACGATTAATTCATTTATATAATTAAATTCATTTGAACTTAAAACAATCCTAGAAATATTGAAAAGATGTTTAAGATTTGTCTTAAGCACTTCCTCGATATGATAGGATGTTTATAAGAACAACCAAACTTAATTATTCTTTGATGAATAAAATCGTCCTCAAACCAAAACACAAGAACCTAGACGTCATAGGAAATGACTAGCTATAGGATTAGGAATTTGGTAGAAAACCATAACCCTTACCTTAGCTTTACCTAGGAACTTGCTTAAATATTCTAATTGTGTTTTAAGTGCAGCTTGGGATGACGGGAAGACCCTCCAGGTACGCTTTTATTTTATTGCAATTTACTTTCTTGCAATTTACATTATTGCAATTTTATTAATCGCATCGCAATTACTTTTCTTGCATGATAAACAACTGTTGCTTGAAAACCCACACCTTTAGGATAGTCCCTAAAACTGAAACCAAAACTAAGTTAAAAGTCATTGCAAGATAAAATTCACCGCAACAACATTTCAAAATATAAAACAACTCAAAATTTAATCACAAACAGAACATAAAACTACAATTACAACTAAATTAAAACATCCTGTTGGATGATCGGGAATACCTCGGATGATGTAACCTAAGTGTTGCTAACGATATTTCCCTCGGTCTAAATGAAAGTGTGAAACTCATTCAGTTGAGTTCAGCAAATTCATTTGGACTAAGTGAATCCGATAAAAATAATGATGCCGAAAGGATGGAACCGTGGGATCTTAACCGGTGTCGTTATAATCAACTTTAAGATTTGTTTTAATTAAAATATTGAAAACACTTGGAAATTAAGATTTTCTCTAAACCAAAACACTTTTCTCATCCCCTGATTTATGACTTCTAAAACTAAAACCTCTGCAACAACAAGGAGCTTGGAGCATGGTGGGCAGCACGGCAATCGTCGTCAGCAAAACTTGAATCTACATCAGCAAAACTTTCTTAGAATTAAACAACCAAGCCATAGGATTTCGAGGTAGTTTGCCTAGTGCAACATAAATCCTCAACCTTTTGTTAGGCATTTGCACTGCAAATTAAGCCCTAACCGGTTTTAGGATTCCGAGGTAGTCGTCCGATACGACATAAACCCTCACATCTTTGAGGCTATTTGTATGATTGTGTCATACGAATATAAGTCCTAATTAATTAAAATTAGTAAGATCAAAACATCAAATAAATATTAAGACTTTCCTAAATTCAAGCCAAACAATAGGATAGTTGGGAAATTATCGAAGTTCACTTCGAATCTGTGATTTCTCCTACCTTTCTTCCTTTGAATTCCCAAAACAAAATGTTCCAAATTTGATCCATTCCCTATTGAAATTCCAAAATTCAATCCTTTGAAAACTTAAACTTTGAAATTCTTGAGAGCGAAATTATTGATTATTATCGAGAGTTTTCTTAGGTGATTCCCGTCACTTAAGATGTAATTAACTATAGGGGCTTGCCCTTATAGGGAATTTTAAAGAACCTGGGTAATATAAACCCCGTTTAATGCTTTCATATTAAGCGGGGAATTTGTCGGCTTATAAAATTGGTTCGCAGACCAAACGGATGTCACAAATCTTCTAGTTTATTTAATCGAACCCCACCATCAAGCAGTGTGTCTATCCTTAGGGATAGATACACGGTTTGTGGTGCGGTGCTCGTTTATATAAACTATTTGGGATGTGAGATCGGTTTGATTTCATATCTTAAAATTTTCATATTTAAAATGATTTTCAAAATCAAATACTACTTTCTAAATTATATATATATTTAAATTAAATTTAAAATTTAAATTCGCCGACAACTTCTGTTAGGCGACCCCCTTTTAAAAAAATAAAACACACGACCTAAAAAAATAAGCCGTACAGATATGTCAAATGTCAAATGTCGAGATGTTGATATGTCAAATGTCAAGATGTTGATATGTCAAATGTCGAAAGATCGATATCTCAAATGTTAATAACAATTGTCGATATGTTGAAGTGTCAATATGTCAAATGTCGAAATGTTGATATGTCAAATGTCGAGACGTTGATATGTCAAATTTCAAAATATCAATATGTCAAATGTCAGAATGTCTATCAAATGTGGTGATGTTAAATTATGAGAATGTCATAATTTCCATGGCAGGAAAGGACTTTCATCTGAAAGTAATATAGAGAAAATGGATGTCGTTTTACATTTCTCAGTAATGTCAAATGTCAATATCAAGTTATAGGAATGTCATAACTTCCGTGTCAGGAAAGGACTTACATCCGATAACTGGAGAGAGAAAATAGATGTCATTTTCTATTTCTCGAGTTGTCAATCTCGATGTCAAGTCAGAGGAATGCCATATTCCATGTCAGGAAAGGACTTACATCCGATAACTAGAAAAGAGTGGCAAACTCAAGATGAAGAGTGTATCCGCTGGGGATTTGACCTTTACAGGTCGAAAGATACTAATCATTACAAGTTGCCTATCATTTTTAATTTAAAATCCTTGTTTTGACATTTTTGGAACTGTCGATGTATTGTAGACAATTGAGGAAAGAGAACAAATGTCTTATTCAATTTTCTCTAAAAAAGTTTCAATGTCAAAACGTCGATTGTGGAATAGGAATGCGTTTGAGACTTATATCCTATCCAAAGAAAGGTTGTTAAAGGAAAGCCAATGTCTGATGGTCTTACATCCAATAGAGAGAAAGAGAGTAGATGTCATATTCCATTTAAGGAGGTCTTATCCTACTTCTTAGAAATGTCAATGTCAAAATGTCGATTTTGGAATAGGAATGCGTATGAGACTTATATACTATCCAATGAAATATTTCTAAAGGAAAGCCAATGTCATGATGGTCTTACATCCAATAGCTAGAAAGAGAGTAGATGTCGTCTTCCATTTAAGGAGGTCTTACACTACCTCTTAGAAATGTCAATGTCGATATGTCGGTTTTGTAATAGGAATGCATATAAGACTTATATCTTATCCAAAGAAAGGTTGTTAAAGGAAAGCCAATGTCTAATGGTCTTACATCCAATAGCGAGAAAGAGAGTAGATGTCGTCTTCCATTTAAGGGCGTCTTACACTACCTTCTAGAAATGACAATGTCAAATGTCGATTTTGGAATAGGAATGCGTATGAGACTTATACCCTAACCAATAAGAGATTGCTAAAGGAAATCCAATTTCATGATGGTCTTATATCCAATAGCGAGAAAATAGATGCCATCTTCCATTTAAGGAGGTCATACACTATCAATGTCAAAATGTCATTTTTGAAATAGGAATACGTATGAGACTTATATCCTATCCAAAGAAAGATTGCTAAAGGAAAGCCAATGTCATGATGGTCTTATATCCAATAGCGAGAAAGAGAGTAGATGCCATTTTCCATTTAAGGAGGTCTTATATTATCTCTTAGAAATTTCAATGTCATTTTCTTTTTGTTTTGGTTATTTGTTTCCCATTTTACAAAACAAGTCATTCATTTTTGTCTATGTCGCATCTTTTTCAAATACTGACTATTGATTGAATGTATTAGGTCTTCTTGACAGGATTTCCCCAAATATGTCTTATTAACAAGCATATGGGCCTTCCTATGAGGATAGGTGTTTGAAGTACTAAATCCAAATACCTGATCTGGCTGTCCTAGGGTGAACCAATTTATCATGGGCCCGTACAATGCTTGCTAGTCTTCCAAGCTTCCAAGTTCTTCGAGTTATAATTTTTTTTTTTGTGCTGATGTCATTTATAGGTAAGATCATTGCACTTCAAGTGGAAGCACAACTTAGGGCCCATTTATTTAGAGCAAATGATGTCGTTCATGTAGGTTCATAAAGCTTCCATTAATCACCAATTCTATAAAGATCATTCAGATTGTCCTTCAAAAATCACTTTAACATTTCCAAATTAGGATTGGGGTTAGATCTTTGGAAAATTATGACTTCAGAGTACAATTTCCATTAATCTCCAATAACAAGGCCATTTACCTTAATTCTTTCTTTCTGTGCCTTAAGATTTTTTTTTTAATTTTGATTATGTGATCAAAATATCTTTTATCTTCTAAAGATATGTCTGAACCAATTAATAGTCAACCAAAAGACAAGATCACTTAATTCTTTCCTGAATATAATATCAGAAGAATTTTCTTAAGACGTTTTTCAAGATTTATCAATTAGGGGAGAATTTGGACACCAATTTTTAATTTTATGCTCACCTCAAGCTTCTTCTTAGAGAATTACTATATCTGGTGGAGCATGTTGAAGATTTTGAATGTTTGAATTGAGACACCAGTTTTTGATTTTGTGCCCACCTCAAGCTTTTTTTTAAAAACCTTTTTTTTTTTGGTAGGGTAATCTTTAATGATTTTGAATGCCTGAACTCAAACACCAATTTTTGATTTGCTACTCACCTCAAGCTTCTTCTCAGAGAATTACTATATATGGTGGAGCATATTTTAATGATTTTGAATGTCCAAACTCACCTAATTCATAATTCTTAAATATTTCTTAAGATGAATTCTGGGATATTATAACTCATTCAGAAGTCAAGACCCAATCACATGGTAGAAGATTAAGAGGTTCATGACATCTTTAGTCAATTACTTGTATTTTGATCACAATATTTTATTTTTCATTTAGGACCCAGTCTGAAGATTTAAGATAAAGGGCCCAGTTATTAGGGCATTAATTTCATTTTCCCATTGAAATCATAATTTTCTTGTCAAAATGTCAGAATTTTTGTCTTGAATTCTTCCTTTCTGAATTGTCTTCTTGTCAATAGGTGAATGAGAAGAATATTTACAAAGATATTAAATCCAAAGATTTCAAATTTCATTCTACCTCACAGATCAATTTAGGTTTTATTTCCAAACATATTAGATCCAAAAATTTCAAATTTCATCTTTCGTCACAGATCAATTTGCATTTCTCCACAAAGGACATGCTAGTTGACTAGTCCTAGAACTAGAGTAAACATAGATAAGATCTTCAGTCGATCTCTTTCTTTCTGCAAAGCTGTCCTACAGGAAAACCTTGATGGAATTCATCCAAAAGCGATCGTCTTCCAAAAATTTGATTAATGATTTTGATTTTCAGAGTCTTTGGTAGATGACAAATCAGAACCTTGAGGGTAAGAAAAAGATCAACCAGAGGAGTGGTTCAGAGGTTATGAAAAGCATAACCATGAAGAATAGGTTCATAAGCCATAAAAAGCATAACCTAGGGGAGTGGTTCAGAGGCTGTAAAAAGCATAACCACGAAGAATAGGTTCAGAGGCCATAAAGGCATAACCTATGGATGTGGTTCAGAGGCTGTAAAAAGCACAACCATGAAGAATAGGTTCAGAGACCATAAAGGCATAACCTAGGGAAGTGGTTCAGAGGCTGTAAATAGGTTCAGAGGCCATAAGGGCATAACCTAAGGGAAGTGGTTCAGAGGCTGTAAAAAGCATAACCACGAAGAATATGTTCAGAGGCCATAAAGGCATAACCTAGGGAAGTGGTTCAGAGGTTGTAAAAAGCATAACCACGAGGAATAGGTTCAGAGGCCATAAGGGCATAACCTAAGGGAGTGGTTCAGAGGCTATAAAAAGCATAACCACCAAGCCAGATAAACTGAACATGTTTAGCTGAGAAAGTATTTGCCTGAACTTATTCAAAACGACAATATCGGTCTGTCTGACAACAAAATCGATGAACACTCCGTACCTGGGTGGGAAGGGAGGGAGCAAATGTAGTTTTTATATGTCATTTATGTCTTTTTGGTCCGTCGATTATGGAAATGTAAGATTCTAAGATTTGTTTATCGTGAACGAATCTTTGAATCGAAGAGGTATTAGTTCTATTTTACTCGAGATTGAGTAAGATATAGAACTAAAGAAAGGATTATTTAGTCTTTCAAAAGACAAATTGTCATAGTCATGAGGACAAATTGATTAACCAAAGATGGGGAGAGAGAATGTCCCCAGCGCAGTCGCCACTCTTTGATGGCGATCAAATCATATGGTGCATGTCGTCGCCGTCAATTCCTGTATCATGTTAATGTCAAGGAGTCGCCACTCACTTTCTCTATCTATCACCCTAATTCTTATTCTACTTAGACTTTTGTCAGAAGTCTTTGGAGAAATTGAATGAGGACTAATCATGATAGAGATTGAGAGAAAAAGAGATCGAATGATAATCTCATAGAATAAACCTTCAGATTGTGTGATTACTGAAGTTTTTCGTATAAGAAAATCACATGAAGATCTTGGGTAACCAGAGAGATCTTATAGGTGAAATACCTATCCAGAGTTCTTTAATCTCCTATAGAAGCAAGCTCCTATAGTTAATTACATCCTATACAATGAATGCTGCCTAGGAAAATTCCCGATTAAGGTTAACATTTATCCTCAAAAAACTGTAAGTGTTTTTGTGGCAGTGCGTTTCTGAAGAATCGATACTACCAAAAGTTTTGTTTATGTTGGGTGTATGTCGTTGCTTTGTTGTGTTTTGTTTTGTTGTTGTAATGTCAATCTGTCATTTTGTATGTCATGTCATATGCCATGTCGGAATGTTGTAGTTTGTATGTCATGTTGTTTTATGTCATGTCGTAATGTCATAAGATGTCGTGATTAATATCTCGATTTTTTATGAGATAGTTCATCATCTATAAGAAGATATCGTTATTATATCATGAGATACCTTCTATGATGTCAAGAAGATATCATTATTTATTTATTTTTGTTACTTTGTTTATGATTACATTTTGTTTTAAATTTTGGTTTTGTCATGTCATTTTGTCATGTCATTATATCATGTCATTTTATGTCATGTCTTAATGTGAATCATAATGTCATGTCATTTTATGTGATATCGTAATTTCATAAGATGTCGTGATTAATATCTCGATTTGTCATGAGATATTTTATTTCCTATGTCGTTATTATTTCATGAGATACCTTCAATGATGTCAAGAAGATATCAATACTTATTTATTTTTTGTAATTTTGTTTATGATTCCCTTTTGTTCTAAATTTTAGTTTTTTTTATGTCATTCTGTTATGTATTTATTTTGGTTTAGTGTTATGTCATCATTTTATTGTGGTATAGAAATGTCATCGTATGTTTTTATTAATGTTGATGTTATGTCGATGTCAATGTTAACAATTTTGTCGTTTTATTTTAGATTTTGTGACTAACCTAAAAGTCCAGTTGTCTTTGTTATCATGTCATTTTTATTTTGTTGTTTGTAGAAAGTTTAAGTTTTGTGGTTATCCTAAAAGTTATGGTTTTGTTGTCAATGTTCTGTCGTCGACGTCCTACAAAACAGAGCTAGAACACCCTATAACATGTAAAGAAAAACTAAACGAAACTTCATGTCTTCATCTTGCAAGGAAAATAATGTTAGAAACAATGTCATATCAAGATATTTAGATTACCTGGTCAAAGTGTCTGTTGATCCAGAGTTTTTGGATGTCCGAGTTTGGTTAAAATGTCGATTAATGTCAGTTTGTGTTTTGGAATGTTGATTAATGTCGAGTAATTTCATTTGAAATGTCGAATTTATTGAGTTTCATTTGGAATGCTGGATTTATGTCGGTTATGTCGATTTTTGTTTGAAATGTCAAATTTATGTCGATTAATTATTTGGAATGTCAAATTTATGTTGATTTGAGTTCAATTTTGTCTATCATAAGGATTATGTTGAATTAGATTTAATTTTATCGATTTAGATTCAATTTGGGTTGAACCTAAGTTTTATGTCGATTTAGGTTCAATTAGGTTAAACCTAAAATTTATGTCGATTTAGGTTCAATTTGGGTTGAACCTATAGCTTATATTAATTTAGGTTCAATTTGGGTTGAACCTAAAGTTTATGTCGATTTAGATTTAATTTGGGTTGAATCTAAGGTTTATGTCTACTTTTGTCTGTTTAAATTTGGTTTCAGGTTTTGATCTTGATTTGAGTTTAGTTATGGGTTTTATGTCTATTTGAGTTTGGTTAGGTTCATTGTCAATTGAACCTAAGATTTATGTCAAGTTGAATTGAGTTAGGTTCATTGTCAGTTGAATTTAAGGTTTAGATTTTGACTTAAGTTTTATATGAGTTGAACTTAAGCTGGGTTTTAATTTTGATTCAAGTTAGGTTGAACCTACGGTTTAGGTTAGACTTAGGTTCATGTCATGTTAAACCTAAGTATGGTTTGACTTAAGTCTAATATGGGTTAGACTTAAGTTAGGTTTTTGGGATAGGTTCACGTTAGGTTGAACCTAAGTATGGTTTGACTAAAGTCTAATATAGGTTAGACTTAAATTAGGTTTTTGGGTTAGGTTCATGTCAGGTTGAACCTAAGTATGGTTTGACTTAAGTCTAATATGAGTTAGACTTAAGTTAGGTTTTTGGGTTAGGTTCATTTCAGGTTGAACCTAAGTTTGGTTCGACTTAAGTCTAAGATGGGTTAAACTTAAGTTAAATTTTGAGTTTAGGTTAAGTTAGGTTCAAGTCAGGTTGAACCTAGACTTAAGGTCGACTTAAGTTCAATATGGACTGAACTTAAGTTAAGGTTTTGAGTTTAGGTTAAGTTAGGTGCAAGTCAGGTTGAACTTAGACTTAAGGTCGACTTAAGTTCAATATGGGTTGAAGTTAAGTTAAGGTTTGACTTGGATTAAGTTAAGTTCTAGTTAGGTTGAACCTAGACATAAAGTAGATTTTAGTTCAACGTGGGTTAAGTTAAAATTTGATTTGAGTTTAAGTTAGGTTGAACTCAAGTTTAGTTCTGTTTAGGTTAGGTTCAATATGGGTCGAACCTAAGGTTTTAAGTTAAGTTAGGTTCAATCTGGGTTGAACCTAAACTTTAGGTTAACTTGAGTTCAAGTTAGGTTGGACTCAAGTTAGGTTATGTTTAGGTTAGGTTCAATGTGGGTTAAACCCAAGGTATAGGTTAACTTGAGTTCAAACTAGATTGGACTCAAGTTAGGTTATGTTTAAGTTAGGTTCAATGTGGGTTGAACCTAAGGTTTAGGTTAACTTGACTTCAAGTTAGATTGGACTCAAGTTAGGTTAGGTTTAAGTTAGGTTCAATGTGGGTTGAACCTAAAGTTTAGGTTAACTTGAGTTCAAGTTAGATTGGACTCAAGTTAGGTTAGGTTCAATGTGGGTTGAACCTAAGGTTTAGGTTAACTTGAGTTCAAGTTAGATTGGTCTCAAGTTAGGTTAGGTTTAAGTTAGGTTCATTGTGGGTTGAACCTAAGGTTTAGGTTAACTTGAGTTCAAGTTAGATTGGACTCAAGTTAGGTTAGGTTTAGGTTAGGTTCAATGTGGGTTGAACCTAAGGTTTAGGTTAACTTGGGTCTGAGTTAGATCGGACTCGAGTTAGATTAGGTTTAGGTTAGGTTCAATGTGGGTTGAACCTAAGGTTTAGGTTAACTTGAGTTCAACTTAGATTGGACTCAAGTTAGGGTAGGTTTAAGTTAGGTTCAATGTGGGTTGAACCTATGGTTTAGGTTAACTTGAGTTCAAGTTAGATTTGACTCAATTTGGGTTAGGTTTAGGTTAGGTTCAACGTGGGTTGAACCTAAGGTTAAGGTTAACTTGAGTTCAAGTTAGATTGGACTCAAGTTAGGTTAGGTTTAAGTTAGGTTCAATGTGGGTTGAACCTAAGGTTTAGGTTAACTTGAGTTCGAGTTAGATCGGACTCAAGTTAGGTTAGGTTTAGGTTAGGTTCGATGTGGGTCGAACCTAAGGTTTAGGTTAACTTGAGTTCAAGTTAGATTGGACTCAAGTTAGGTTAGGTTTAGGTTAGGTTCAATATGGGTTGAACCTAAGATTTAGGTTAACTTGAGTTCAAGTTAGATTGGACTCAACTTAGGTTAGGTTTCGGTTTGAATTTATGTTCAATGTGAGTTAAACTTAAGTTATATATTTTATGTCTTATTAGAATTAGGCTTACTTGGGTATATAAACTACTTAAGTCAAATGTAAGTAAGACTTAAGAGATAATTTAGTCTAATAGGGTTAGACTTAATTTAAGGTTTAAGGATTACTTAAGCTCGATGTGAGTAAGGCTTAAGGATTAATTAAGTCTAGTTAGGTTAGACTTAATTAGGGTTTAAAGGTTACTTAAGCCTAATGTAAGTAAGGCTTAAGGATTAATTAAGTCTAATCGGGTTAGACTTAATTATGATTTAAATGTTATTTAAGCCAAATGTAAGTAATGCTTAAGGATTAATTAAGTCTAATTGGGTTAGACTTAATTATGGTTTAAGAGTTATTTAAGCCTAATGTAAGTAAGACTTAAGGATTAATTAAGTCTAATTGGGTTAGACTTAATTATGGTTTAAGAGTTATTTAAGCCTAAAGTAAGGCTTAAGGATTAGTTAAGTCTAATTGGGTTAGACCTTATTATGGTTTAAGAGTTATTTAAGCCTAATGTAAGTAAGGCTTAAGGATTAATTAAGTCTAATTGGGTTTGACTTAATTATGGTTTAAGAGTTATTTAAGCCTAATGTGAGTAAGGCTTAAGGATTAATTAAGTCTAATTGGGTTAGACTTAATTATGGTTTAAGAGTTATTTAAGCCTAATGTGAGTAAGGCTTAAGGCTTAATTAAGTCTAATTGGGTTAGACCTAATTATGGTTTATGTTTTATTAAGTCTAATTCAGTTAAGACTTAATGGTTTAATTAGGTCTAATGGATTAGACCTAATTAGGGTTTAGGTTTAATTAAGTCTAATTTAGTTAAGACTTAATGGTTTAATTAGGTCTAAAGGGTTAGACCTGGTTATGGTTTAGAGGTTACTTAATCCTAATGTAAGTAAGGTTTAAGTTTATTAATTAGTTTTAATAAAGGTTAAACCTAATTGGGGCTTAAGGGTTACTTAAACATAATGTAAGTAAGGTTTAAATTGATTAACTAGGTTTAATGTGGGTTAAACCTAATTAGGGTTTAAGGGTTACTTTAACCTAATGTAAGTAAGGTTTAAGTTGATTAACTAGGTTTAATGTAGGTTAAACCTAATTAGGGTTTAAGGGTTACTTAAACCTAATGTAAGTAAGGTTTAAGTTAATTAACTAGGTTTAATGTGGGTTAAACCTAATTAGGGTTTAAGGGTTATTAAACCTAATGTCTTTAAGGTTTAATTACGATTAATTAAGTTTAAGAATGTTTTAAACCTAATTAATGTTTGTTTATTAAACCTAAAGTCTTTTAAGGTTTAATAAGAGTTAATTAAACTTAATTATGTCTTTTAAGTTTAATTAAAAATTGGTTTGATATTAAACCTAATGTCTTTAAGGTTTAAAATGAGTTAATCAAACTTAATTATGTCTTTTAAGTTTAATTAAACTTTGATTTTATATTAAACCTAATGTCTTTAAGGTTTAATAAGAATAAATTAAACTTAATTATGTCTTTTAAGTTTATTTAAAAAAAATTGATTTTACATTAAACCTAATGTCTTTAAGGTTTAATAAGATTTAATTAAACTTAAATATGTCTTTTAAGTTTAATTAAAAAAAATTGATTTTATATTAAACCTAATGTCTTTAAGGTTTAATAAGAATTAATTAAACTTAATTATGTCTTTTAGGTTTAATTAAACTTTGAGTTAAGTCTATTCTGATGTCATTAGACTTGCTTTAAGTCTATTTGGAGTTAGACTTAATTTTGACTCAACCCATTGTGGAATGGGCTCAGTAGGGTGAAAGAGTGATTTTTAGGATTTTAAATTTATTAATTAATAATGAAAATTTAAATCCTAAATTTTGAAATGTCATTTAAAATTGCTTAATGGCTTAAAAAAACATTGTATTTACAGTCTTCATGTGTCACCCTAAAATTTCTAGCCATTTTCAAATTCATTTTCCTTAATTTCTAGTTTTTATAATTATTTTTATAAATAATTATAAAGTAGCTTAGAAATTAAAGAAAAATATCCTAAAGAACTTTTCTGCCCTTAGAAAAATTAGGAGATATGTGTCATAACAGAAGGATAATTCTGTAAAAATTTCATAATTTTTGGAATTATAATTAATTTTTAATAATTAAATTAATTCAGAGAGTAATTGTATAATTAAAAATAAAATATAATTCAAAAATTCAAAATTTTACTTCGACATTATTCTCCTCTTTCTCCTCTTTCTAGAGGTATTTTTATTTTATTTTTGTGATTTTTCTACACAAAGTTATGCAATTTTGAAGTTTTAAGGATAATCTGGAATTAAATTCCAGAATTATCCAGAATTACCCTCTCTCTTCAGATATGCTGTCGATTTTCAAAGATCAATATCTCACTCGATTCTTAACGGAATTGAGCGATTTTTTTTTAAATGATCGTCTCGACGAGAGTCACCCATCCATAAGGTGATGAATGGGTTTTGAGAGGTCAAATGGTACAGATTTTGGAATATGTATTAAACCCAATAATTTTGATAATTGCATCCATACCTTTGCCTTAATCCATTTAGAATCAATTTGATTATTTGAGGAGCTTCCCCTTAGCTTCCTTGAGGTGGATTTCAACTCAATTTGACTCAATTTGGTTTGAAATTGAGTGGAATTTGGGATTCCACTATGTTGGTGGCGTGAGTCACCTTAAGTGGTTTTGGAGCCAAATTGGCTAGGTTGGGTGAGTCGATGTGGCTAGATTTTGCTATGGCTCTAAATTTGGGAACCTTCGGCACAATATTGCTGTAGAAGGTCAAGAGATTTGAGCATCCTATCTAGGTTTTCCAAGTTGGTTTTTCTCCTCTTGGATATTTTATCCAAGGGGGGTATTTATAGCCATGAATGGCTATGGATTAACCTTGGTTGGCTTGGATTTGACCATGGTATAGTTAGGGTTGTAGAGTACAACCTCCCCCATGTAAACCAAGCTTCACCTCTTCTTCCTCCAAGATAATTTTGCCACTTAAGCAAGTGCACATTTCATGGCAATTTTGGCTTAAATCTTGTCATGATGGATTTTAGACTCTTTGTTTCCATTCCATTAAATAAGTGGGAGGTTCATGGTGACTCAAATAGTTGAGACCCTCTCCTTACAACACCGCATTTACCATTTCATGAGGTGGTGACACATTAGCCCCTTACTCATCTCATGCAAGCCTTAGCCATGATGGCTCTTAACCAAGGTGTGTGATGGGTTAGCTTCTTGTCACCCTTCCATTGAGTGGTCTAAGAGGTGAAGGATGAGTCATGAGAGTGAGCCATTACCCTTCCAACATCTCATTTAAGGTTTGGATGAGAAGGTGACACATATTTTTCTCTTGCAAAATTCTTAAAATTTGGTTATAACCATGGTTAAGTAAGTTGTTCATGTGAGTTTAATTGGTGTCTAAATTTCATTGGTGAGTTCGTGAGGATGAGCCACCTCAAATTTTAATTTCATGAGAGGATGACACCTCATTTTCTTTAATGATTATTTTCTTTAACCATGGTTTATAGGTTATTTTAATGTATTAACCTACACTTAATAAGTCCCATGAGTCATGAATAATCCATGGATGAGGTCATTTATGATGTAATAAAGATATTTGGAATTTTCAAAATCATGGTTTCATGGGTTAAAATTCCATTTTATGCCCTTTTCATTTTAATTTCCCTATTTAATTAATTATGTCATTATTTAAATATTGGAAATTATTTTATTAATAAATAATTAATTGGAAATAATTCCAAATTAGTTATTTGATTAATATCCATGTCATTAAAATTGATTTTTGTATCTTTTCATGACTTTTCAACTTAATTTTCATTTTAATTAATTATGTCATTAATTAAAATATGAAAATTAAATTATTGATCAATTAATTAATTAAAAATAATTTGGGATTAATTATTTGATTAATTCTGTTATTTATAATCAAATTGTGGATTTTGTGATTTTATGGCATTTGAATTTAATTTTTCATTTTAATTAATTAGGTTATTAATTAAAATTTTAAAAAATTAATTCATTAGCCCATTAATTAATCAAAATAATTTTGAAATCAATTATTTGATTAATTTTTTCATTTTATTAATTTTCATTTTAATTAATCATGTTATTTGATTAATTAAAATATTGAAAATCAAATTATTAGTTAATTTAATTAATCAAAATAATTTTTTGAAATTAATTTGATTAATTTTTTGTCATTATCGGGTTTTAAACAGGTCATTGGTTGTTTGATAAAAAATTGATCATTTTAACCAAAATTGACTTTTTAGGTCATGTGTTGACCCATTGGGTCAATAAGGTTGGTGATTGGATTTAAATTAGTTATTTTGACCAAAATTGTCATTTTAGGTCAAAAGGTTGACCTGTGGGGTCAACAGGATTGGTCATAGGATCTGGATTGACCATTTTGACCAAAATTATCATTTTGGGCTAAAAGGTTGACCTGTGGGGCCAACAGAGTTGGTCATTGGGTCAGGATTGACCATTTTGACCAAGATTGTCATTTTGGGTCAAAAGGTTGACCTATGGGGTCAACAGGGATGGTCATTGGGTCAGGATTGACCATTTTGACAAAAATTGTCATTTTAGGAAAAAAGGTTAACCTATGGGGTCAATAGGGTTTGTCATAAGGTCTAGATCGACCATTTTTACAAAAATTGTCATTTTAGGTAAAAAGGTTGACCTGTGGGGTTGACAGGGTTGGTCATTGGGTCTAGTTTGACCATTATGACCAAAGATGACTTTTTAGGTCAAAAGGGTGACCTATGGGGTCAACATGGTTGGTCATTGGGTCTGGTTTGACCATTTTGACCAAAGTTGACTTTTTAGGTCAAAATGGTGATCTATGGGGTCAACAGGATTTGTCATTGGGTCTGGTTTGACCATTTTGACCAAAGTTGACTTTTTGGGTCAAAAGGTTGACCTATGGGGTCAACAGGATTCGTCATTGTGTCTGGTTTGACCATTTTGACCAAAGTTGACTTTTTAGGTCAAAAGGTTGACCTATGGGGTCAACAGGGTTGGTCATTGGGTTTGGTTTGACCATTTTGACCAAAGTTGACTTTTTAGGTCAAAAGGTTGACTTATGGGGTGAACAGGGATGGTCATTGGGTCTGGTTTGACCATTTTGACCAAAGTTGACTTTTTAGGTGAAAAGGTATTGACTCATTATAAAAATGAGGTCAACAAGGACGTACACAGAACCGACAAAATGGAAAAGAGGAAAGGGCAGGATCACCATTTAGTGTGGGTGATGCTACAATTTTGCTAATGACAAACAGAACAATCCCCTAGGGATTTTAGAACACAACAAGTTGGATCCAATGCCACCGCAAATCAAGAAGATGATAAAAAGGATGGTCGAGTGGCATATCTTGCCTGCAGACTGTATTCCCAACAGCTGCATTATAAATATTTATGAGGATGGGGACTGCATTATGCCACATATCGACCAACATGACTTGTGAGAACCTTCTGCACATCCTTATTTTTAAGTGAAAGTAATATTTTGTTTGGATAAGAAATTCATATTGTCAAACTGGGAGAGTTTCGAGGTTTTTTTGAAATCCCTCTACCTGTGGGATCAGTGCTGGTGCTAAAAGGAAACAGGGCAGATCTTGCAAAGCACTGCATCTCATGAGTTTCAGGACAAAGTATATCAGTTACCTTTAGAGGAATGGAAGAGGGCAAAGCGCCATTTTACTACGAGCCGGATCCAGAATTGGAAAACCTTCGTCCCTTGCCGTTGTGACAGTAGTACCTCTAGGTGTTCACAAGGGGACTTTTGTTCCGGAGCGTAGCCTTGACAGGTTAGCTTGTTCACAGAACAGCCTCAGATGGCAGATATCCACTACTTTCTACACTGGGTCACAGCAGTTATCATTGCTTTTGTACCAGCCAGATATGATGTGATAATTTTTGTTCAGCTTTGTACGCTTTATCGACATCTAGATGCTTGTCAGCATAAGATTAGTTGTACTACTGCCTTCGGTAAATATCAATGAAGATTTCTGTTTTAGATTTCCAAATTTATCTGAACTATCTTTTTTTGACTTGATGGTTGATAGCCGTAGGACCAAACACCGGTTCTAAATAAAAATGAAATGATACAAATGAAAACGATAAAAATATAAAAAAATAATAACAAATTGAAAAGCTAAAACAAAATCTAACCAAATGAAATAAAATTAAAAGAAAATTGATTATGAAATCTATAAATCAAAACGAAACCGAACAAAATAAAAAAATGAAATTAAATGAAATTTAATAAAGCAAATTAAAAGAAAATGATAAATTGAAAATGAAAGATAAGCTAAATTTTTTGTTCTCGATACTGCGAGTACTTGCGCTCACCCTTAGGTTCTGAATTTTTGAAAGCACTCTGCGAAATTTTACACTTTCCACAGCGTCACTTCCTACAAGGTCAAAATGCTACAAAATTTTACAAATCTTGCAATGCCTATCAGTCCTGGGTGATTTGCACCAATTCTACTTTCTTCGAAAGTCCACGTCAAATTTTCTCCAAAATCTATTCATGAGAAGTTCTGGGATCAGTAACTAAATTTTAACTCTCTCTTGTTACCCCTTGGGCTGGATGTAAGTCTTGAGATTTCCCCCCATGTTTCCCTAAAATTCTCGATATTTCCATCTTCTATCCAAGAAATTTTCCGCCTTCCATGAAATTCTAGGATCAAAGCATTATCATTCGATTCCATAAAATTCCTAATATTTCTGCCCCCTATCCGAGAAATGTTCTGCCTTCCATGAAATTTTAGGATCGGAGCATTGTCCTTTGATTCCTCAAAATTCCCTATATTTCTGCCCCCTATCCGAGAAATTTTTCGCCTTTCATGAAATTCTAGATTCAAAGCACAGTCATCTGATTCCTTAAAATTCCCTATAATTTTGCTTCCTATCCGAGAAAATTTTCACCATCCATAAAATTCTAGGATCGGAGCATTTTCGTCCGATTCCTCAAAATTCCCTATACCCATGAAATTCTAGGATCGAAGCATTGTCGTTCGACTCCTCAAAATTCTCTATATTTCCGCCTCGTATCCGAGAAATTTTTTGCCTTCCATGAAATTCTAGGATCAGAGCATTTTCGTCTGAATCCTCAAAATTACCTATATTTCCATCTCCATTCTGAGAAATTTTCTAACTTCAATGAAATTCAAGGATCAGAGCATTGATGTCCGACTCCTCAAAACTCCCTATATTTCCATCTCCTATCCAAGAAATTTTCTGCCTTCGAAATTCTAAGATCGAAGAATTGTTATGTGATTTCTTCTCTATATTTCCATCTCCAATCCGAGAAATTTTTCCGCCTTCCATGAAATTCAAAAATCGGAGCACAGTCATCCGATTCCTCAAAATTCCCTATATTCCACCCCCTATTCGAGAAATTTTCTGCCTTCTATGAAATTCTAGGATCAGAGCATAGTCGTCCTATTCCTCAAAATTCCCTATATTTTTTACCCCTATCCAGGAAACTTTCAGCCTTCCATGAAATTCTAGGATCGGAGCATTGTCGTTTGACTCCTCATAATTCCCTATATTTTTGCCTCCAATCCAAGAAATTTTTTTTCTTCCATGAAATTCTAAGGTCAGAGCATTGTCGTCAGATTCCTCAAAATTCCTTATATTTCTACCCCCTATCCGAGAACATTTCTGCCTTCCATTAAATTCTAGGACCGGAGCACAGTAGTCTGATTCCTTAAAATTCCCTATATTCCATCTCTCTTCCGATAAACTTTCTACACTCACAAAATTCCAAGGTCGGTACCAAAATTCTGATTCTCATTTCTGAGTCTGATACCTAAATTCTAGTTCTCATCCTTCGGGATCAGTACTTAAATTCTTACTCCCATCTTCCGAGGTTAGTACTCAAATTTTGATTCTCATTTCTGAGACTAATACCTAAATTCCAGTTCTTATCCTTCGAGATCAATACTTAAATTTTGACTCTCATCTCCCATGGATGGTGTTGAAATTTTGATTCTCATTTCTGAGACTAGTACCTAAATTCCGGTTCTCATCCTGCGGGATCAGTACTTAAATGCTGACTCCCATCTGTCGAGATCAGTACACAACTTGACTCCCATAAATCTCTAATTGAGACCTCCCCTCTGAGACACAAGTATTGAACTTCACCTTCTTCCCGAACCATTTAAGATCTTCCAAGCATGTTAGATTGATTTTAGGTTAGGTTAACCATATGGATAGGTTTATCTAGGTCAAATGAAGCTCTAAGAACAAATCCCAAGTGATTTGGTTGAGTCTAGCTTGAGTTCTTATGTCTAGAAGATGAAGGGGTCACAGGATAGACCAGGTGAAGACGACGAACAGGAGCCGTCAGATCGCGCGTGTATCAAATAAAGGGTTGGGATTGCACCGGACAGAAGATCTTAACATAAAGTGCAGCTGCGTAGACATCTAGTAGATGACAGCATCGAATAGAAGCGTGTCGTTTGGTATTCCAGAGCTGTTGAGGATGAGGTGGTGCCACGTGGTTTAAAAAGGAAATTAGAAGTATTTTGAATTATTTAAATCAGTCTAAATAAGAAAATCCATAAGTTGGTGTTGAAAAATCATAGAAATAAAAGAAAAATACCTTACAGCTCAGTGAATAGAGGAGACTAATGTGGACATGGTTTAAAGTTTATTTGATGCATGTTTTATTTTTAATTAATTAAATATTGTCTGGAGCCTTTTGATTCTCCATTGGCTTAGACATTTCACCATAACTTGATATTTCTGTATGTTGTTGCCTCTGTCCTAGGGGATCTTCCTTAATTTCTATGAAGTTGAAGGAGACCTCTAGACAGAGATCTCTATTTTTCAAGTTATTGTACCTATTTTGGTAAGATAATTATAATAAATAAAATATTAATCTTAAAAATACAAGATAATAGGTTACTTGTGACCAGAGGACCCTAGGAAAAATTTAAATTGAGCTAAATCTTTTAGAATGCACTTAATTACCATTTTAACTTAGATTTGAAGTGAAATTAAATTGAACAAATTAAAAATGTAAATGATCTAAAAAATTACTCTCCACTGTAATATAAGGTAAGGAGGATCCTCCATAAAAATTTCAAATCAATTAGAGTTAATTTAAACACCTAAATGAATTTTTCAAGTTAAATCACATTTTTGGCAATTATATAATTAAAATAATTAAAATACACCTCAAAAGAATTACCAAACTAATTTTGAGAATTCTCTGTGATCAGAGGAGTCTATAAAAAATGAAATTGTAATAAAATTAAAAATTTCATTTTAAAGTATTATTTTAATATTTAAATAATTAAAAAATAAATAAAATCATAGAGTTAATAATATGTTTAGAAATGTTCTAAATTGCCTTTTAAGCATTTAGGAACAATTAGGATATTTTTCCTAATTTTCTAAGTTAAGATATTATTTTTTAAAGTGTTAAAATCAATTTTTGAAAGCTAAAAATGGAAATACACTAAATTTCACTAATATAATACTTCTAATTAAAAGAAAAATCAGAAAAATATGAAATTTTGTTCTTTAGTTTCCTGATCTTAGAGAAATTTAAGAAAAATACAAAACTTAAATTTTAACTTAAATAATATTTTATATTTAATTAATACTCTAAAAATTAAAGTAATTCTAATAATTAAATTAAAGCTCAACAAATCATGAAATTTAGTCCAAGTGATTTTCTGTTCTAGGTCTACCTCTAATAAAAATTTCAAAGCTAAATTTTCTTTTTGAACAAGTTATTGAATTTTCATTGAAAATCCCTATTTTTGTGTTAAAATAAATATATAAATAAAATTAAAATTTGAAAGATCACATTTTCTTCTCTGATGTTTTAATTGACCCATAAGTGGAATCACACAAAAATTGCAAAGTCATTTGAGTTAAACTTAATGAATCATGAAGTGATAAAGGCCTTTAGGTGCAAATGTGTAATTTTGAAGAATTTAGTCTTAATTAATATTTAGGCTTAATTTAAGTGTGAAGAGGCAATAAATGATCTTTATTATTATGTTTGGATGATTGAAATGTGAAGGGATAAATGGTAGGAACTCATCTCATTTTTGTCACATTAAAAGGATAATTTTATAATTTAATTAATCATTACAATTTGGAAGAAAATTAAATTAAGTGATCCTTAAGGTTAGGGGTATGACCTTGGAATTTAATAATTCACAATCTAATACCCCTATTTGGTTCTTAAATAATATTGAAATATTTTGATAAAATCACTACCACTTAAATCAATTTCTCTAAAAGTCATAAGTTTACCTACTAAAATCTTAATGGCTTAGTAGTGAGCTAGGCTTAATTGAAAATTTGACTAATGAGGGATAGAAAAAGAAACACTGCAAATCTTACACCACTTGCGAAACACTGTAAGTCCATCAAAATTGATTAATAGCTTCCATAAACTAAGTTTGCCTCTAACGGCCCCATTTATATAATTGGTAAGTAAAATATAAAATGATAACTACCCCACCTTTCGAAATGATTAAAACATTGGCTCACTGAGCATAAGAATATAAAACAGATGAGTCATTTAAGAATTATGATAAGTTCAATTGAACTCAAGGAAGCTCAAAAGGATTGTGCAATGTCTTGGCACCTTCTAGGCCCGTTTAACAAATCTTTTTGACACCTTTAAGGACAATTGTGCCTATCATATTTTTTAAATGAAGAAATCTCTTAAATAATCAAATAGGTTCCACCAAGTTATGACATAGAGTTTGCTAGTCATGTGACGAACTTACCCATAGGTTTTACTTTCTTGTATATGATAAATTTTTATTGAAAAAATACTAAATTTTCAGGTGGAGGAACGAGAAGACTCGATGGGTATGCTTTTATAGTTTATAGTGCTTTCCTTTCCTGCACTTACTTTACTTCTCTTATTTATAAGCTTGTATGTTAAATAACAATGTCACCCTGCATGAAAACCAAAATTTTTAGGATAGCCACAAAACCAAAATCAAGAATAAAAAATTAAAAATCAAAATAAGATAAAATTCACCGCCACAACATATAAAATATAAGACTGCTCAAAATTTAATCACGAACAGAACAAAAATAACAATTGCAATTAAGTTAAAACATCTTTAATAGATGATCTGGAATAACTTGGAGGATACAACCTACGGTTGCTAAAAGGATTTCCCACAGTCCGAATGAAAGTATGGAACTCATTAAGTTAAGTTTAGTAAATTCATCTAGATTAAATGAATTTGAAGAAAATAGTGGTTTCGGGATGATGGAACCGTGGGATCATAACCGGATTCACTTAATTAACTTAAATATTTTCCCATAAAAAAATATTATGACACCTCAATTTAATATTTTCTGAAACATGACAATTCTCTTCTCTCTTCAACTGACACTTCTTTAAACTAAACTGGCTACGACGAGGAGCTAAGAGCATGCATAGTGGGCAGCATGACCATCTTCAACAGCAAAACTCCCTATAAATTAAAACAATAATCCATAGGACTTCGAGGTAGCTTGGCCAGTGCAGCATAAGACCTCACTTTATCCCTTTAGGCCTTTGCATGACCATGTTGTATAATATAAGCCCTAACTCGTATTAAGATTCTGAGGTAATCATCGGGTATGACGTAAACCCTCCTATCTTTCAGGCTATTCACATGATCAGTATCAAATAAATGTAATCCCTAAATAATAAAATTGATAGGATGAATCATCAAACAAATATCCCAAATTGAAGCAACCATAGGATATTTTGGGAAAACACCAAGATCTTTCTTGGATCTATGTCTTTCCACTAGTATCTCTTTCCTTTGGATTCCTATTGATGCACCTAAAATATATAGTATTTTAAGCACTTGTTTATACATATTTTTTATGATATTACACTTTAATGGAATGTATTTTGAGTTTTTCTTGTAGGTTTGATGAAAATGATTAATTACAATGAAAGGAGCGAAAAAGGGATCAAATTTAAAGTAAAAATAAGAAGTTTGAGAAACTTGGCCTCTAACACCTAAGCGCCAAACTACCGGCACTTAAGCGCCACAGTTAAAAGTTGAATTTAAATCAAATTTGGCACCATTTTCAAGGGGTGTTTGAAGCAACTTTTGGTGGTGACTTCCTTAAATTCCTTTGGGCGGCAAAAATGATTTAAGGGATACATCTTTTGGTGGATACAATGAATCTAGACATGATTTGAAGAGACACCAAAGCACCTTTTAGAAAATTATAAAAATGAAGCCTCATAATTTGCAAGAGGGTTGGTGTTCAAGAGAGTGGTAGTTGTTAGTATTGAAAAGGTCTTTTGCAGTTCTTCTTTTCTATAGTAGAGAGTAGAGAGTAAGAAAGGAAAAAGGGTTGGTGTGAAGCCTTCTTCTCACCAATTTTCTTTTATGCTTATGTCGAGTTTTTATTAAAGTTTAAAGTCTTTATTAGAGTCATCAGAGTTGGATGCCAACCTATGTAGAGTTGTATTGTGGAAAGCAAAGTTCCAAAGGAACTTCTAGAGTCATGTGGAAAGTATTTTCAGATAAGTATTTATCTTTGTTTTTACACTGAGTTTTTAAGTAAGATTGTCATATTTTCATTTTGGTTTATGCTTTCATATCAAGTTTTGTTTGTGTTTTCTTCATGAAATGTGAGTAGTTTACTTTATCTTTTTCTTTCTTAGATGATGAAGTAATTAAATTGTGGAAATATGTTGTGGAAAGTATAAGTGTTTAATGCTGGAATAAATTGTGATGATTCAATTCCTTGAACTTAATTTACTTCTTGATTTAGCCAATTAAGATGTTAGAATTTGTTGTGAGATTATGTATGATCCAATGTGGTATTGTCTCAAACAATAATTAGGAAGAATCAAATGCAATTATATGGGTAAGAATTGTAGTCCATATGATTGAAAGTAAATATGTAGGGAGATATGCTTTATTGGCAAGTAAAATTAGAGGACTTTAAAGTGATAGTCGAAAGCCTCCTAATTTGGTTTATTTTTAAATTTTATTATGAGATGTTAGCCCCCAAGTGGAGGGAATAGAGGGAACTCTAGAGTGAGAGCTTGCATTTTCTCTGCCTAACTAATCTACAAAATTTCAAAAATTCAAATTAACCAATTTTCTTTATAGAACCAAGTAAGGGTAAAGAATATAATTGCTCCTATTTGGCAAAATATAATTAAACACTTCCACAACATAAAATTCCATAATTATTATTGATTCATTGAAGAGGGAAAAAGAAATTTGATTCATATAACTTTTATATCGTGTTTAGAGTATTGATAATTTTATTTCCTGCTTAACATTTTATTAAAAATATCAAAAACAACTTTTCAAAATTAAAACCTTTAAACATACTTACAAAAATCAATTTAAAAAGTAAAATGTTATTTTTCTTATTTCTTTAAAGTTTTACACATTTCCCTATAGGTTCGATATCTCGGGGCTTAATCAGAAAGTCTTATATCACTTGATAAATGATACGTATACTTGCGTAGTATCTCATATTATAAATACAAAATTTCTTATCTAAATCGTAAGCATAAATATTTTGGTCATCACCTATAAAAACTTGTTCCAAAATTTAAGCCACTCATCTATTGGATCTCCGTTTACCACATTTTCTTAAGGAACCTTACCCTTTTGGAAGTGATGAATACAAATGTTTCCTGATCTATATCAAGAGTTTTCTTAGGTGAGTTCGGTTACCTAAGATGTAATTAATTATAGGGGCTTGCCCTTATAGGAAACTTAAAGAGCTAAAATTACTATAAACCCTATTTAATTCCTCCATATTAGATAGGGGAAATTTTCAGTTGACATAAATGGTTCATACACCAAACAGATATCATAGATTCTTTAGTTTATTAGATCAAGCCTCATTACCAAATAATATGTCAATTCTTCGGGATAGACACCTAGCTAGTAGCGATGTGCTTGATTATTTTAAACTATCGATTATATGAGATCTATTTGATTTCATTTTTTAGAATTTAAAAAAATATATTTTCTAGTATTATATTTATTAAATTAAATCCGCACCATCCAAAGACACTAAGAGTTCACCTTAACAGCTGACATGGGTATCTCTTTTTTCTTCCTCCATATCTAACACAATGAAATCAACTAGAAAGGTAAATTGATCTACTTTCACCAACACATCTTCTATAACTCTTTTAGGATAGGTGATCAAACAATTCGTTAATTGCAGAGCTCTAGTCGTCGAGGTTATTTCTCCTAATCCATGTCTTTTGAATATAGATAATGGCATAAGTTTAGTGCTTGCACCTAAATCACAAAAAGCTTTTTCATGAAATTTTTCTCTGATTGCACATGGAATTGTGAAACTACCAGGATTTTTAAGCTTTTCAGGATGCTTTCATTGAATTATTGCACTGCACTCCTCATTAAGTGCAATAGTCTAATTTTCTTTAAACTTCCTTTTTCTATTGAGAATATCCTTCATAAATTTCACATAGCTTGGCATTTGTTCTAAGGATTCAGCAAATGAAATATTAATTGTAAGCTTCTTAATTATTTCTAACAACTTTGAAAATGTCTTATCCAACTTTTTTTGTCAAAGTATCTGAGGAAATAGAGGTGGTGGCTTTTCTAAATCAATCATAGGTGAATAAATAAGTCTTTCCAAATCTTTCGAAGCATCCTCTTTTGGTCCTTCAATCTCTTCTTTCTCTAATTCAATCTCTTTTTGAACTCTACCTTCTAACTCTCTTCTACTTCTAAACTGAATAGGTTTTACTTGCTCTTTATTCTTGTTGTCGGCACATTTTTAGGTTGTGTGTTTTATCTTGGAAAGGGGTCGCCTAACAGAAGTTGTCGGCGAATTTTTAATTTAATTTAAATAAATAATTTTGAGAAGTAGTATTTGATTTTGAAAATAATTTTAAATTTGAAGGTTTTAAGATATGAGATTAAACTGATCTCACATCCCAAATAGTTTATATAAACGAGCACCGCACTACAAACCGTGTATCTATCCCTAAGGATAGACACACCGCTCGACTGTGGGGCTCGATTAAATAAACTAGAAGATTTGTGACATCCGTTTGGTCCGTGAACCAATTTTATAAGCCGACAAATTCCCCGCTTAATATGAAAGCATTAAACAGGGTTTATATTACCCGGGTTCTTTAAAATTCCCTATAAGGGCAAGCCCCTATAGTTAATTACATCTTATGTGACGGGAATCACCTAAGAAAACTCTCGATAATAATCAATAATTCGCTCTCAAGAATTTCAAAGTTTAAGTTTTCAAAGGATTGAATTTTGGAATTTCAATAGGGAATGGATCAAGTTTGGAACATTTTGTTTTGGGAATCCAAAGGAAGAAAAGTAGAGGAAATTATGGATTCGAAGCGAACTTCGGTAATTTCCCGACTATCCTATTGTTTGGCTTGAGTTTAGGAAATTCCTAATATTTATTTAAATGTTTTGATCTTGTCAATTTTAATTAATTAGGACTTATATTTGTATGATAAAATCACACAAATAGCCTAGAAAATGTGAGGGTTTATGTCTTATCGGACGACTACCTCAGAATCCTAAAACCGGTTACGGCTTAATTTGCAATGCAAATGCCTAACGAAGAATTGAGGATTTATATTGCTCTAGGCAAACTACCTCGAAGTCCTATGGCTTTGTTGTTTAATTCTAAGAAAGTTTTTGCTGAAGTAGACTCAGGTTTTGCTGATGACGATGGCCGTGCTGCCCACCATGCTCCGAGCTCCTTGTTGTTGCAGAGGTTTTAGTTTTAGAAGTCATAAATCGTGGGATGAGAAAAGTGTTTTGGTTTAGAGAAAATCTTAATTTCCAAGTGTTTTCAATATTTTAATTAAAACAAATCTTAAAGTTGATTATAACGACACCAGTTAAGATCCCACGGTTCCATCCTTCCGGCATCATTATTTTTATCGGATTCACTTAGTCCAGATGAATTTGCTAAACTTAACTAAATGAGTTTCACACTTTCATTTAGACCGTGGGAAATCTCGTTAGCAACACGTAGGTTACATCATCCGAGGTATTCCCGATCATCCAACAGGACGTTTTAATTTAGTCGTAATTGTAGTTTTGTGTTCTGTTTGTGATTAAATTTTGAGTTGTTTTATATTTTGAAATGTTGTGGCGGTGAATTTTATCTTGCAATGACTTTTAACTTAGTTTTGGTTTCAGCTTTAGGGACTATCCTAAAGGTGTTGGTTTTCATGCAACAGATTGTTTATCATGCAAGAAAAAGTAAGTGCAATGCGATTAAATAAATTGCAAGAAAGTAAATTGCAGGAAAGTAAATTGCAATAAAATAAAAGCGTACCTGGAGGGTCTTCCCGTCATCCCAAGCTGCACTTAAAATACAATTAGAATATTTAAGCAAGTTCCTAGTTAAAGCTAAGGGAAGGGTTATGGTTTTCTACCAAATTCCTAATCCTATAGCTAGTCATTTCCTATGACGTCTAGGTTCCTTGTGTTTTGGTTTGAGGGCGATTTTCTTCATCAAAGAACAATTAAGTCCAATTGTTCTTATAAATGTCCTATCATATTGAGGAAGTGCTTAAGAATAATCTTAAACATCTTTTCAATATTTCTAGGATTGTTTTAAGTCCAAATGGGTTTAATTATATAAATGAATTAATCGTCCAGGGGTTCAAGTTTTGTTAACTTGCTCAGTGAACTAGGACATTTGAATATCCTATAAATGAAGTAACATTTCATTTAATATTCTGTTTAGGAGTCATGATAACCAAAGCTTTCGAGGGTGAATTGGTATTCAAATGATTTAATTTAAGTTAATGGGTTTAAATTTGGAATAGTGTTCAACTTATTTTTAGATTTATTTTGAATTCTTTATGTCTTTGGTGATGTTATATTTAATTCAACTTAATTTAATTTAATTTAATTTAATTGAGTTTTAATTTAATTTAATTCAATTTAATTCAATTTAGTTTGATTTGATGTTTCATTAAATTAATTTGATTTAATTTAATTTTAATTTAGTTTGATTTAATTTAATTTCATTTAATTTATTTAATTTAATTTAATTTAATTTTTTAATTTATTTTATTTTAATTTGATTTATTTAATTTAATTTAATTTTAATTTAATTTGTTTATTTAATTTAATTTAATTTAATCTTTAATTTAATTTAATTTAATTTTAATTTAATTTAATTTAATTTATTTTGATTTGATTTATTTAATTTAATTTAATTTTTTAATTTAATTTTTTAATTCATTTTAATTTTAATTAAAATTTTAAAAGAGTTCAATAATTTGATTTTAGTTTAATGATTAAGCCTTTTAATATTTTAAATTTGAGTTATCATTTTAATTAAGAATTGAATATTAATGAGATGATTAATTTAGGGATTTTTAAATTAAAGAATAAATCTCTTCCTAATAATATCCCTATTTTAATAATTCCAATTTTATTATTCTTCCAAATTTAATCAATTATTTAATTAAGGTTTAATCATTTTAAATTGCTTAATGGGTTTCTACCCTTTAATTATTTAAGTTTCAATCATCCAAATCAGATTAGGATCAAATATTTTACTTGTTAATTTTTTTATTAAACCTAAAGTTTTAATTAAGGGTTAAAATTTTAATTACCACTTTACCCTTTAAGCTTAATAATTTCATAACTCACTAAATTGAACTCAAATGAACTTGAAATTTTTATGTGACTTCACTCATATATCAATAAAGACATGAGAGGAGAAAATGTGATTTTTCTGTATTTAATTTATTTATATAATTATTTTTGGTAGAAAATAGAGATTTCCAAGGAAAATTTAATAACATGACCAAGGGAAAGTTTCTATCCTTAAGAAAATTAGGGGACATTCCTAATGACCAGAGGACCACTTAGACCAATTTTGGTGATTTTTTGAATTATATTATTTTTATTATAATTATTTTAAGTTTTGGAGTGTTAATTAATTTAAAAATAAAATAAATGTTGAAAAATGAATTTTATATTTTTTAAAAATCTCTCTGATATCAAGGAAATCAGAGAAGCAAATTTTGCAATTTTCTGATTTTTCTATGATTTATTATAATTATTTCAGTGAAAATGCTAGAAAATACATTTTTTTAATTTTAAAATTACCCTAGAGCTTTAAAATTTAATATCTCACTAAATAGACCTAAGAAAAATGTGGGGTTTGTTCCTAAGTAATTAAAATTCAAAATATGACATTTTGGTGAATTTTATTATTTTTTTGATTTTTATTATTTTTTAATTATTAAAATATTAAAATAATATTAAAAATCAACTTTTTTAGAAAATTAAAATTTTAATTTTCTTAAATTCCCCTGATATCAGAGAGGCTCCAAAACCAATTTGGTGAATTTTTGAAAGATATTTTGAATGTTATGAATTTTTAAAGTTTAAAATGACTAAGTAGCTTAATCAACCCAATTAATAGGGCTAACCAAGTCCAATTGACCTCAAATTTTTATGGTGGGTTCCTCCGATCCTAAAGGTCAGTGGAGAATTGATTTCAAGTCAATTTGATGTATGGTTAGCTCTAATTAATTAGAGACATATTTTGAGTGTTTAAGCCAATTAGGGTTGTTTTAAATGAACTAACTCAAAACCTATTTTTCCTAGGGTTCTCTGGTCATAAGGAACATCACCAAATTTTCCTAGAATTTATTTCACAACATGCTATTTATTGGAATTAAAATACTCAAAACAGACAACATGAATTTGAAAAATCAATAACTTTTCATAGGGATGGCCTCCGACTTTGGAAAATTCAGGGAATGTTCTCAAATTTAGAGGCTTCAAAAGCCCTATGGTCTCATGCCATGGTGAATTGTATACATGCATGGAGAATTAAATGTATGCAGAGAGTAAATAAATTATAAAAAATAAAATACTTGATGAAATTAAATGATTTCTTTTCCACATTATTCTCCTCTATTCACCGAGCAAGAGGGTATTTTTATTTTATTTTTTCGATTTTTCTACACAAAGTTATGAATTTTTGAAGTTTAGGGAATTAAATAAATAGAAAATACCCCTAATTTTCTATTTATCCACGCGACGCCAACTCATCCTCGGCATCTCCGAACGCACACGCGTCGCGCTCCCATTCGACGCCGCCATCTGACTCAGCGCACCGGGCCCCGCAGTTCTTGTACCGTCTCCTCGTCCGACACCATCTGAGCCGTCCGTCCGCGCGTGTATTGAATGGACGGCATCCGTTCATCGTCCCCGAGCGTCCTCACCCGAGAGTCGTCCACACTAAATCCCTAAGATCTCACTCGATACTCAATGGATTTTCATGTTCTTATGCTATATGGATTCGTCTTAAAGAGACGAACACATCTATACGGTTATCATGCATTGAAATTAAAGCATTTGAAATGGAGAATCTCCGAAGCTCGGGATGAAGAATTAGCTCATACCTTTGCTCGCAGAAGTGTGGCTTCGATCCGAGGTTTGTTGCACCTTCGATTGGATCCCGACAAGCTCCGGATGAAGTCTCCCGGTCCGGTGAATTGTCTAGATGTGATTTCGACCAAGCCCGATCACAAAGCTTGGAGGCCGGAGCAACCGGGTGGCCTCGGAGATGGGGCTTTTGTCGGTGGACACCTTCCCTTGGTCCGGTGAAGGTGTAGGACCAATCAATTTGAGGATTGGTCCACCGTGGAGAAGTGTCCTGGTTTTGGGTGGAATTTCAACTCCGAAATTGAGCTCGCGAGAAGAAATGGCAGGGGATCTCGGTGGGGATCAAGTGCTCGTGTATGGGGAGGAGTCCGGAACAATTTTGCGCGAGTTTCCTTAAGGTTTGTTTCGATACCTCTCATGGCCGAGAGGGGTGGTGTTTAAATAGGAGAGGGTGGAGGGCCTCCCGTGGAGAGTTAGGGCTTGGGATCAGCCGCTCTTGGCAAGAGAAGAACAGCTCCAATGGCTACCGGGGATGGGGCGACTCGGCAGGTGAGAATTCCAAGTTGGGCTCACATGTGAGCTCTCGGCCATGGTGTTTTCCGGCGGCTCGGTGGCCGGCCGGCCGGGCATGGGTCACCCTCAAGGTCGGGTGGGTCGGGGCCGGGACTTGGTGCAAGCAATTGGCAAATGCCATGTGTAAAGAGCTTGGATTGAAATGGAATGGGGGAAGACCATTTTGGGTTCAAATGAGTCAACCCATGGTTTTGGGCTAGGTTCACCACCCAAGGCCTGGTCTTGGGCCGAAAAGGGTCACTTGGGTCGGCCAAGAGAGAATGGTGTGGTCTCCATCCATGATGAGGTGGCTAAGCATGGTTTAGTGTGCGACATGCTTAAGGTAAAAAAGGGTTTAAGGAGGATTAGGAAAGGGGCCCCTCCTTTTGCCATTAATGGCTTGATCACATGTCAAGCCTTCCATGGCTTCATGTGGCTTGTCCATGGCTTGCATAGCTCATCTTTGGCTTGGGAAAAGTGAAGTCAATTTCATGGAAATGGATTTAAGGAAAATTTTGGTATTTAGGGGTGATTTGGCATGAGGCTTGATTTGGAATTATTTGATGATGAATTTAGGACTTAGGTATTGAGTTTTATTGAAAGTATGATGAGGAGAAATGTCATATGGGCCTTGGGACCAATTTTGGGCCTTTGGATGTGGTGAAGGATGGGCTTTTAAAATGGTTTAGGAAAGTGGGCTTTTGAATTTTAAAAGGGATTTTGGGATGAAACTTTGTAAAGAGGTTGGTCCAAATAATTTTTGGGTTTAGCTCATGGATGTATCATGAGTGACTTGAAGCAAATTGAGAGTGATTTGGGTTTGAATTGGGTTGAATTTGGGCTCTTTTGGTGAATGGGCCAATATAGGTCCAAATGGGCCAAGTTGGGCCAATGTTGGGCTAGGGTTGAAATTGATGTAAAATTAATGTTGAGAAATGTTTATGGGAGTGTTTCAAAGAAGTTTTGACTTTGGTTGGGCTTTGATTTTGGGGTTTGGGCTCATTTGGGTTAGGTTTAGGTTTAGGTCAAAAATGGGCCTTTTAGCTTTCGGTTGAATTTGAGTGGGGTTTGGGTCTAAATTTTGGGCAAATCATGTTAGTGTTTTGTTTGTGGGAATGTTAAGGAAGATTTAGAAAAGATTTGGGGTTAATTGGAGTTGAATTGGGTGAGTTTGGGTTAGGTTTGTGTCATGGGTCAAAATTGGGCTTTAAGACCAAAAGTGAAATTGGATCCAAATGTCAATCAAATTGGAATTGGATTTTGTCTAGATTGGTATTGGGGATGTTTAATTGAAGTTTAGAATTGAATTGGACCAAAATTGGGGTCAATTGGGTAGGTTTGGTTTAACATTGGGTTCACTTTGGGTTAAAATGGGCCAAATTGGGGTTTTGACAAAAGTAGGGTAAATTGACAAAATTGGCCCATGGTGTAGTTGGACAAAATGAAATTGGGAATATTTGGGATTTTCTGAAATTTTCTGGGAATTTTCTGAATTTTTGGATTTTTGAGTCAAGAGGGGTATTTTGGGTATTTGGTGGGTATTGGGAGGTTTTCTTGGAATTTTTGGTATTTTTGGGTATGGATGATCAATTTAAGTGATGTGGAAATGTTTGGGATTGATTTTGAGGAATTTTGGGTAATTTGGAAATTTTTTTAGAAATTTGGGTAATTTCAAGGGTTTTGGGTAGGCTAAGCGGGTGTAGGGTCCCGGGGGTCAAAAATTGAAAATTTGGGAAATTGAATATTGGGTGGATGTAAGTGGAAAGAAGTCATTTTGGTTGAGCCATGAAGCCATATCAAGCCCATATGAGCCATGAAGCCATATCAAGCCCATATGAGCCATGAAGGGACTCATTTGAGGCACTCACCATGTTGTTCCTAACCCTCTTAGCCAAGGGCTTAGGGGTTAAGGACCATCCATGTGAATCACCTACCTGAGTCAGGAGGTCAAGTTGGGTATAAGTGTGGTTTTAAGAGGTGTGTGAAAGTGTAGTGTATAAGTGTAGTGTGTGTGTAAGTCAGCCCTCACTGCACCAGTGCCACCTGTAGGCAGCTCCTAAGGCCGAAGAGTCCAATAGAACTCATCCTTTAAACTTCCACATTTGATTTCAACCCTCTAGGTGATTAGGGGTCTATAGTCAAGTTTGTGGAGTTTGAAGGGAGTTTAGAAGTGGTTTGAGTTTCTAAAAGGTGGGTCCCAATTCTAGTCCTCTAAGATAGTCAAAGGAAAAGCCTAAGGCTAGATCCTAAGCACTAAAAAAGAAGAAGAGAAGACCTCATCAAAAATGAGGTCAACACTTGTCTCTTGGATTTACTTCTGTATTACTAGGAAGTGTTCCTTTGGATCTATTACTTAATGAATTAAAAATTTTGTCCCAAATAATTCTCAATATTTCTGATTATATCTCATTTACTTTGCAATTGATTTCCCATTTGTAACACCACTTCTTCAATAGACAACTTCTTCACCTTAAATTGTGAAGTATTGTTAAAACCTGGATGTTAGTTTGGTCTATAATTATTATACCCTTGGTTATTCCAGTTCCCCAATGGATTTACTTAGTTGTTCACCCATTGTTGATTACTACCACCCTGATTATCGGTATTCTAGTTAAAGTTTGGATGGTTCTTCCAACCTGGGTTATAATAATTGGAATATGGGGAATTAGATTTACTTATGGCATTAAAATTTTCTAATGAAGTTTGAGAATCAACCATTTGGCCTAATGAATTTTGTTCAATCATAGAAAATGGCTGAGAAAAATTTGATCCAAATTGGTCTATCTTCCCTAAAATTGCAGCAACTTGACTTGCTAGCATCGCAAAAACGTTATTTTCATGAATATTGGCTATCATTTTAGGATTTAACCTTTCAGAAGGCCATTGAAAATTATTAGTAGCCATTTCTTCTGTTAAAGCATAAGCATCAGTAAATTGTTTGGACATCAATGAACCACCAGCAGCGGCGTCAATAATAGATCTAAGAGATCCAACTAATCCATTATAGAAAGATCGAATTATTAACTAATCTGGTATAGAATGGTGTGGACACTTTATCAGGAGGTATTTAAATATTTCCCATGCTTCATATATAGATTCACCTTCAAACTGACAAAAAGATGTAATATCATTTCTATGCTTCGCAGTTTTTGATGGTGGAAAATATTTAACAAGGAATGTTTGCGCTAAAGCACCCCAAGTTCTGATAGATCCAGGTGCTAACGAACTTAACCATATCTTAGCCTTATCCCTTAGTGAGAAAAGAAAAAGTCTAAGTCTGATAGCATCGGTTGAAACACCATCATATTTAAAAGTAGCACACAACTCTAGAAAATTGGGAAGATGTAAATTAGGATCTTCTGTTGTTGCTCCTCCAAACTGATTATTAGATACCATTTGGATAATATCAAGTTTAAGTTCAAATAAATTAGCAGCTACAGCAGGGTGTTGAATACCACCATGAAGTTCATCCACTCTAGGATTAGTATAATCTCTTAAAGGTCTAAATTCTTGATGTATTTCAACATTATGACTTTCTTGATTCGACATTTCTTGAATATAATTATCTTCTTGTGTATTTTTAATTTTTTGAGTTGTCTGATAGTTCTCTTTAATTCAGAATCGTAAAGCACAAGTCCTTTAGAACCTAAACTACGCATCAACAAAAATAAAAAAAAATAAAACACACTAACCAAAACAAGGAAAAGTAAAAAATTTTGTTTTTTATTAAAATTTTTTTAGATGATATTTTAATTTTCCCAGCAACTGTGCCAAAAAACTTGATCCTCGAATATTTATGGTTACGTTTTACACTTTATATTTCTTTTCAATGATAATATCTCTTCTTTTGTAATGGCGCCAAAAACTTGATCCCCGAAGCAAATAAGAAATATATTTTAGTTATTTTATAATATGGGATACTACGCAGGTATACGTATCGTTTATCAAGTAATATAAGACTTTCAAATTAATCCCAGAGATATCGAACCCACAGGAAAATGTCTAAAATTTTAAAGAAATAAGAAAAACATTTTTTTTACTATTTAAATTGATTTTGTAAAGTATGTTTTAACATAAAAGTTTTAAATTTGTTTTTGATATTTTCTTTTAATAAAATGTAAAGTAAACAACTAAAATTAACAAGACTATAAAATGATATATGAAAGCAAACGAGAATGAAATATTTTTTGTTCATTCAATGAATAAGTAATAATTATGAAATTTCCTCTTGGAAGTATCTAAATGTGTTGTGCCAAATAGGAGCAAATATATTCTATACCCGTACTTGGTTCTATGTAAAACATTGGTTAATTTGAAGTTTTGAAATCATGTAGAAGGGTTAGGCAGGAAAGAAACTAGCTCTCACTCTACAGTTCCCTCTTCTCCCTCCACCTAGGGGCTAACATCTCATAAAAAAATTTAAAACATCAAACAAAATTATGTGCTTTAGCCTGTCACTCTAAAGTCCTCTAATTTTACTCCCCATTAAAAAGCTTATCTCTGAATTTATTTGCACTCAATCATATGTACTAGAATTCTCATCCATACAATTTCATGTGATTCTCACTAATTATTGATTGAGACAATATCACATTGGTTCTTTCTTGTTCTCATAACAAATTTTAACTTCTTAATTGGCCAAATCAAGGTAAGGTAATGAATCACCACAATCTCTTCCAACATTAAACTCCTATACTTCACACAACTTCTTTCCATAATTTAATTACTTATTCATTTAAAAGAAAAAAAGGAAAACAACTCAAAACTCATGCATAAAACACAAACACAATTTGATTTGAAAGTTGAAATCATAGTGAAAACACAACAAGTCTTACTTAAAAACCAGATGAAAAAACAAAGACAAGGACTCATCTGAAAGTCCTCGCCACAAGGTTCTTAAAGTTCCTCTAAAACTTTTTCTTTTCACTAGATGACTCCTTAGAGGTTGGTGCCCAACTCCAAGGATTGAATCTCCTAAATTCTCATAAAAACTTTGATAAAATAAATTTTAAAAGTAAAGTAAAGAATGTATGGCAAGAAGAAGACTCTCTTTCTTCCACTTTCCCTTCAACCACTTCAAGCTTTTCTCCAACTTCTCTTGCCAATACTTCTCTTCAAAACTCCTCTCTTTTTCAAATTTTATGTCTTCATTTCAATAATTCTTCAAAAGGTGCTTTAGTGTCTCTTCAAATTATGTCCAGATTCAATCTATCTACCAAAGAATGCACCGCTTCTTTTGAATTTGCCACCCATAATAAGTTAAGGAAGTTTAAACGAAAAGTTGCTTCAAACACCCCTTTGCAAATTATGTGAAATCGTATTTTTTAACTGTTGCGGCTATGCACAAGCCCTTGGTGCTTAGTAGCTAGAGGCCAATTTTGCACACTTCATATTTTTACTCCAAATTTGATCCTTTTTTGCTAATTTCATCATAATAAGTCATTTTAATCATTCCTACAAGAAAAACACTGAAATACCTTCCATTAAAGTCAATATCATGAAAAATAGGTATAAAAATGTGCATAAAAATATTATATGTTTTAAATGTATCACCAACCTACCTGGAACATAAATGACTCATTCGTTGACTCCATGAAGATTTGTATAAAATTCTTTCACCACAGGAATGACTATTGCAGAAATAGCATAACACAGTACTTCCCAATGCCTTTGCACAATCATCTCTTCCACTGGAGTACTTTGATTACTAAATCCTCGATTCACGAAGCCTCTTTACTTGATTAATATCTTATTCATAAAAACTTTGTCTTAAAGTTTCTATGCCTTGAAACTTATGAACTTTATTCTATTAAAAATTCCATTTCTCAAAGTAATTTTAGAATTGAAAGCCATGTCATTTATCAAATGGTGAATCTCTTGACATTTTTCTATACAAAATGGCTTTAAAAATGAGTTTCGGGAGTTATTTATCCAAGAAATCCGCAACAAATCCCCAAAAACTACCTTTTGAATGAAACAACCTGACCTTATAACTGCGGTGCATCAGCTCCGCAATTAGGTTCCGTCAACACCCAGTCTCTCTAAGATGGCGCGGTCGGCACCCAGAGCAGGTTTGCTCATCGATTCGTTTTTGGTCCGAATAAATTCTAATTTTTCTATGAAATCTAATAATTAACATCATTTAGAATATATAAGAGTGTCTAGAACTCCAAAGAAATATTAAATCATAATATTGTTAACAATAACAATCAAAACAAAATAAAATAAAAACATAACTATGGGTTGCCTCCAACAAAGAGCTTGGTTTAACGTCGTCAGCCCGCTGTATCTAATTTTCACTCTTGATGACTCTAAATTAGAACATCTTTAAAAAGTGGTCATTGCCTCTCTATATAACATTTCAATCTGTGCCCGTTAACTTTAAATATATTTCAAATTTTAGGATCTTCAATGTCAACAGCTTCATAATGATAGACATTAATAACAGTGAATGGTCCTAACCACCTAGATTTCAGTTTCCCGAAATAATCTTAACCTTGTATTATATAACAAAACTTCTTGTCCATATTCCAATTTTTTTCTCACCATCTTCCGAGCATGTCTTATTTTCATCTTCTCTTTATAAATTTTAGTGTTATCATATGCCTGTTTTATGATAACTTCAAGTTCATCAGTTGCAACAATCTTTTCTCACCAGCATCTTTTAAATTAAAATTAAATTCTTTAATAGCCTAATATGATTTATGTTCCAATTCTACTGGCAAGTGAGATGTCTTCCTATAAATTAGTATATATGGGACATTCCTAAAGGAGCTTTATAAGCTGTCTTATATGCTTACGAAGCATTGTTTAATCTAGCAGACCAATGTAATTTGTTAGGATTTATAGTTTTTTCCAGAATTCTTTTAATTTCATGATTTAATACTTCTACTAGACCACTAGTATTAAGATGATAAGAAGTTGATAATCTTTACAAAATATTGTATTTTCCAATTAATTTCTCAATTCGCTTATTCCTTTAATGGGTTCCTCCATCAGTGATGATCACTCTCGGCATTCCATATCTTGTAAAAATATTTTTCATTAAAAATTTTTAAACACTTCGAGCATCACATTTAGTTAAACTATTTCTTCAATCCATTTTGAAACATAGTGAACACAATTAATATATATTAATTTCAAAAATCAAACTCTTGCAATAGAAGTATCCATCGAATTAATCATTGTTTTGCATCCTTCTTTTGCATTAGATACTTAATAGCAGAATGGTTAGTATGCATGATATATTTAGCCCAATTCAAATAAGACCTAAATTTATCGAAAGCGAAAATAATAGCTAATAACTCTTTTTCAGTAGTAGTATAATAATTTGAGCATCATTAATATTTTTACTAGCATGGTATATTACTTTAAATATTTTATCATATCTTTACCCTAAAACAACTCCAATCGCATAATCACTAGCTACACACATTAGCTCAAATGGTCTTTCCCAATCAGGTGAAACTCTTACAGGAGCAGTGATTAATTTTTCTTTTAGAAATTCAAAGGCCTTAATGCATTCTTCATTAAAATCAGATTTCATATCTTTTTCTATTGAACATAGGCTTAATTATTTTTCAAAATGCTTTTATATAACACCCATCTCCCGAGGACGATATTGAAATTTTGATTCTCATTTCTGGGACTAGTACCAAAATTTTAGTTCTCATCCTGCGGGATCAGTACTTAAATTGTGACTCCCATCCGCCGAGATCGGTACTAAAATTCAAATTTCCCCTCCATACTCACTTAAAACTCAAAATTCCAATAGTTCTGAAATTTCCCTAAACTCCATAAAATTCAAAATTCCACAAATCTGAAATTTCCATAAACTCCATAAAACTCAAAATTTAAATTAAAATTCTATAAGATCTAAATCAAAATCTTAAATCAAATCAAATCCTAACTCTAATTTCTAAATTCTAAATTTAAATCGATTCGGATCGGACTCCTTCAAAGTTTGGAGGTTTGAAACTCATAGCTCCTTAATGAAGGTATTCCACTTTCCTTCCCCAGCAGGAGTTCCTGGGACTCGAAGCTTTCAACCGAATAATCCCGTGCAGAATCTTCCTCACTAAATTCTATGTTTTATCTTGAGTTTTTACTTTGACAGTTGTGTTGGTTTTCTTGATCTTTTCGGTCAATACCAATATGTGCAGAGTACTTGCCCAGCACACCACACCTATTGGGGGTCCTTTTGTTGACCTCTCTTTTGGTTAAGGCTAATCTCACTTTAGAATAGCCTAGGATCTACCATAAGTCTCTCCTGGTGACTTTCTTAGAAAACTAGACTTGTAAACCTCCCCCATAAAAATTCAAACTTTTCTAACTTCACTGACAGTTTTCATATGCTTAAGGCCAAACCTTCAGCTTTTGAGAGGAAGAGACCAAGCATAAGAAAGCCCAGGGGAAGTCTCCTATAGGTGGTTAGACCTTAGGGTTTACCTAGAAGGTATGGAACTTACAAGATATACACACTTTACACTTACAACCCTAAGCAAAGCACATCCCACCTTGAGCCTCTAAGTCTTTGGAAACTCATGTGCGTGGTTTCTCCAAGCTATTAGCCCTAAGTTATGGTTTGGCCAGTGCCAACACATAGAGGACCAAATGAGTTACCTTTCTTCCATGGCTTAACCTGAACAATTTCATACAACTCATCTCTAACCAACCTCAATTTTTACAAAATTTCAATTTTTTGACCCCTTTGCCATCAAACCTACCAACCCTGAAATCCCCCAAAACTCATAAAAATATCCAAATTACCCATTTTCTAGACAATTTATTTCAAAGTATTCCCCACAACTCAAATTTACCAAAATTTCTGAAATTTAACCAAATTTCCAAAATAGCCCCAAAATTTTAAAAATTACCAAATTACTCTTACTAGCCCAAAAATCCAAAAATTCCAAAAATTCCTAAAAATTCCCAAAACCTCCTAAATATTCATAATATCATTTCCCTCAACTACCACATGACCTAATTTGAACAATTTAGCCCAATTTAACTAAAAGCCCTAATTTGACTCATTTAAGGCCCGAAATGCCCAAATTAAACCCAATGTCCACCTAATTGACCCCAATCTTGTTAAATTTCAATTCCAAACTTTAATTCAACATCTATAGCCTCAATCTAAATCAAATCCAATCCAAATTTGACACAAAAATGAGTTCAATTTCACTTAAAATCTAAAATCCCCAATTTTGACCAAGTGACCCATTTCATCCAAATTAAACCTAAAGACAATAAATTTCTCTTCAATTTAAAATCTAAACCACTCGTGACACTCCCTTAAACCAAATGCAACATTTAATTGCCTCCATTTTTAGCCCAAGTCTCACCCAAACCCACTTTAAAGGAAAACCCCTAATTTTGACCAAAATTGAACACATGTCCAAATGTCATAAAATTGAGTGCCCTAACCCTAAAATTTCCACCCAATTAATGTTAAGAACTCTTCAAGACATCTTCATAGACCATTTGAAATCCTCAATTGGCCTTGGACCCAACCCTAACCTAACCTAAACCCAAGCTAACCCAACTTGCCTCAAATTGGCCAAAAACCCCAAATTAAGCCAAGTAGAACCCCCAAACCTATTCAAAACCACCCTAATCCTCTTCTAGACACTTTATGACAATCAAATACATCACTTTGAACAATCAATTGGGTCTGATCCAAGCTCAAATCAAACCTATCCCAACCTAAACCCAATGTGACCTAATTTGAACCCATGACCCAATGTCACCAAATTGAACCAATTTGACCAAATCAATTTCATGGTAGCCAACCTTAGGACCCCTAGGACTGGCTTGACCTAACCCAACCAAAGCACATTGAGCAATGGACCAAAGGTCCCTCACTAAGGACCAATGGGTCCTCCCCTTTTCAGCTAGCCCAAGTTTCCCCCTTAAACTTTGAATAAGCAACCATCATGCTTAATAAAATGCACTTTGGCCTTCCTTACATCCCTATGTTTCTGCCAGCCACCTTCCCTGTCCGTGCCGGCTACCCTAGCTGCTGGAACAGCTAAGGCCAAACGCCCCCATACCCATTTAAACTTAAACTTGAGCTCTTTCAGTGAGGAATCCCCTCAGCAATCAATGCACTGTTCAACCCTCATCTTAAGCGGCTTTAAGCACCCAAATTGATGCATAGAGATCCACATATTGCCCATGGCTATAAAAGCCATCCTTCACGGCCTAAAGGGGTGCTGAGAAATATTTAAGAAAACTCTGCCAAAACCTCACCAGAGCTTCTCCAAACCTCCCTAAGCTCATTCCAACCATTTTCCCCCTCTGATTCCCCTGCCTGAGAGCAATTTCTCCACCGAAATCTCAGATGAACCAGGACAAACTCCACCAAAACTCCACAGTGCACAATCCCAAAATAATTGCACCCAGACCTTCACAACATTGAGAGAAGAAGTTCCCCCATCAAAGTCCCATCACAGAGAGCCTCTGCACCAGACTTTGGTCAACACTTGAAATCGTGTCTTGTTGAACTTTGGTCTACACATTTCAACATAGCAAAAGACATTATCTGGTGATTTGTTGGGACCAATTGAAGATGCCACAGCTCTCTAATTGAGGCCTCCCATCTCAGACACAAGTATTGAACTTCACCTTCTTCCCAAGACATTTTAGATCTTCCATGCACGTTAGATTGATTTTAGGCAAGGTTAACCATATGGATAGGTTTGTCTAGGTCAGATGAAGCTCTAAGAACAAATCCCATGCGATGTGGTTGAGTCTAGCTTGAGTTCTTAAGTCTAGAAGACGAAGGGATCACATGTTAGACTAGGTGAAGACGACGACCAGGAGTCGTCAGATTGCACCTGTATCAAATGAAGGGTTAGGATTGCACCGGACAGAAAACCTTAACATAAAGTGTGGTCGCGTGGATGTACAACAACGAATAGGAGCGTACCGTGTGGTATTTCAGAGCTGTCGAGGATGAGGTAGTGCCACATTGTTTAAATAGGAAATTAGGAGTATTTTAGATTATTTAAATCAGTCCAAATTAAAAAAAATCCATAAGTTTGTGTTGAAAAATCATAAAAATAAAAGAAAAATACTCTAGTGCACTGTGAACAGAGGAGACTAATGTGGACATGGTTTGAAGTTTATTTGAAGCATGTTTTATTTTTAATTAATTAAATAATGTCTGGAGCCTTTTGATTCTCCATTGGCTTAGACATTTAACTATAGCTTGATATTTTGGTATGTTGTTGCCTCTGTTCTAGGGGATCTTCCTTGATTTTTATGAATTTAGAGGAGACCTCTAGACAGAGATCTCTATTCTTCAAGTTATTGTACTTGTTTTGGTAAAATAAATATAATAAATAAAATATTAATCTGAAAAATAGAAGATAATAGGTTACTTGTGACCACAGAACCCTAGGAAAAATTTGAATTGAGTTAAATCTTTTAGAATGCACTTAATTACCATTTTAACCTATATTTAAAGTGAAATTAATTTCAACAAATTAAAAGAGTAATGTTCTAAAAATCACTCTCCACTGTAATATAAGGTCAGGAGGACCCTCCATAAAAATTTCAAATCAATTGGAGCTAATTTTAACACCTAAATAAATTTTTCAAGTTAAATCACATTTTTGGCAATTAAATAATTATAAAAATTATAATACACCTCAAAAGAATTACAAACTACTTTTAAGAATTCTCTGTGATCAGAGGAGTCTATAAAAATTAAAATTATAATAAAATCAAAATTTTCATTTTAAAGTATTATTTTAATATTTAAATATTTAAAAATTAAATAAAATTATTGAGTTAATAATATGTTTGAAAATGTTCTAAATTGCCTTTTAAGCGTTTAGGAACAATTGGGATATTTTTCCTAATTTTATAAGTTAAGATATTAATTTTTAAAGGGTTAAAATCAATTTTTAAAAGCTAAAAATGGAAATACTCTAATTTTCACTAAAATAATAGTTCTAATTAAAAGAAAAATCAGAAAAATATGAAATTTAGTTCTCTAGTTTTCTGATCTCAGAGAAATTTAAGAAAAAAATACAAAACTTAAGTTTCAACTTAAATAATATTTTATATGTAATTAATACTCTAAAAATTAAAGTAATTCTAATAATTAAATTAAAGCTCAACAAATCATGAAATTTGTTCCAAGTGATCTTCTGTTCTAGGTCTACCTCCAATAAAAATTTTAATGCCAAATGTTTTATTTTGAACAAGTTATTGAATTTTCTTTGAAAATTCATATTTTTGTGTTAAAATAAATATATAAATTAAATTAAAATTTGACAGATCACATTTTCTTCTCTGATGTTTTAACTGACCCAAAAGTGGAGTCACATAAAAATTGCAAAGTCATTTGAGTTAAACTTAGTGAATCATGAAGTGATAAAGGCATTTAGCGGCAAAAGTGTAATTTTGAAGAATTTAGTATTAATTAATATTTTTGCTTAATTAAAGTGGGAAAATGGCAATAAATGATCGTGATTATTATGTTTGGATGATTGAAATATAAAGGCATAAATGATAGGAACCCATCTCATTTTTGTCACATTAAAAGGATAAGTTTATAATTTAATCAATCATTATAATTTGAAAGAAAATTAAATTAAGTGAAACTTAAGGTTAGTGGTATGAGCTTGGAATTTAATAATTCACAATCTAATACCCCTAATTGGTGCTTAAGTAATATTGAAATATTTTGATAAAATCACTGCCACTCAAATCAATTTCTCTAAAAGTCATAAGTTTACCAACTAAAATCTTAATAGCTTAGTAGTGAGCTAGGCTTAATTGAAAATTTGACTAATGAGGGATAGAAAAAGAAAAATTGCTAATCTTACACCAGCTGTGAAACACTACAAGTCCATCAAAATTGATTAATAGCTTCCAAAACTAAGTTTGCATCTAAAGGCCCCATTAATATAATTCGTAGGTAAAATTTAAAATGATAACTACCCCACCTTTCGAAATGATTAAAACATTGGCTCACTAAGCATAAAGATATAAAACAGATGAGTCATTTTACAATTATGATAAGTTCAAATGAACTCAAGGAAGCTCAAAAGGATTGTGAAATGTCTTGGCACCTTCTAGGCCCGTTTCACAAATCTTCTGGACATCTTGAAGGACAACTGGGCCTATCATATTTATTAAATGAAGAAATCTCTTAAATAATCAAATAGGACCCACCAAGTTATGACATAGAGTTTGATAGGCATGTGACGAACCTATCCATAGGTTTTACTTTCCTGTAAATTATAAATGTTTATTGAAAATATACTAATTTTCAGGTGGAGGAACAAGAGTCTCGCCGGTTGCGATTTTATAGTTTACAGCGCTTTCCTTTCTTGCACATACTTTACTTCTCTTGTTTATAAGCTTTTATGTTAAATAACAATGTCACCCTACATGAAAACCAAAATTTTTAGGATAGCCACAAAACCAAAATCAAGAATCAAAAATTAAAAATCAAAATAAGATAAATTTCGCGGCCATAACATTCAAAATATAGGATAGCTCAAAATTTATTCACAAACAAAATAAAAATCACAATTGCAATTAAGTTAAAACATCTCTAACAGATGGTCGGGAATACCTCGGAGGATACAACCTACGGTTGTTAATGGGATTTCCCATGGTCAGAATGAAAGTATGGAACTCATTAAGTTGAGTTTAGTAAATTCATCTAGATTAAGTGAATTTGAAGAAAATAGTGGTGTCGGGATGATGGAACCGTGGCATCTTAACAGGTTCCGCTTAATCAACTTAAATATTTTCCCATAATAAAATATTATGACACCTTAGTTTAATCTTTTCTGAAACATGATGCTTCTCTTCTCTCTTCAATTGACACTTCTTTAAACTAAACTGGCTACGACGAGGAGCTTAGAGCATGCATAGTCGGAAGCATGGCCATCTTCAACAACAAAACTCCCTATAAATTAAAACAATAATACATAGGTCTTCGAGGTAGCTTGACCAGTGCAGCATAAGCCCTCACTTTATCCCTTTAGGCCTTTGCATGACCATGTTGTGTAATATAAGCCTTAACTCGTGTTAGAGTTATGAGGTTATCATCGGGTGTGACGTAAACCCTCCTATCTTTAAGGCTATTGACATGATCAGTATCAAATGAATGTAGGCCCTAAATAATAAAATTGACAGGTTGAAACATCAAAAAAAATCCAAAAGTGAAGTAAACCATAGGATAGTTTGGGAAAATACCAAAATCTTTCTTGGATCTATGTCTTTCCCCTAGTCTTTCTTTCCTTCAGATTCTTATTGATGCACCTAAAATATATTGTGTTTTAAGCACTTATTTATAACTATTTTTGATGATGTTGCACTTTAATAGAAGGTATTTTTTGTTTTTCTTGCAGGTATGATGAAAATGATTAATTATGATGAAATAAGCGAAAAGGGATCAAATTTGAAGCAAAATTAAGATATTTGAGAAATTTGGCCACTGGCACCTAAGCGCCAAAATGCGGGCACTTAAGCGCCACAGTTAAAAATTGAATTTAAATCAAATTTGGTGTTATTTTCAAGGGGTGTTTGTAGCAACTTTTGGTGGTGACTTCCTTAAATTCCTTTGGGTAGTAAATATGATTGAAGGGATGCATCTTTTGGTGGATACATTAAATCCGGACATGATTTGAAGAGACACCAAGGCACCTTTTAGGAAATTATAAAAATGAAACCTCAAAATTCTCAAGAGGGTTGGTGTTCAAGAGAGTGGTAGTTGTTAGTATTGAAAGTTTGTATTACAGTTCTTCTTTCTATAGTAGAGAGTAGAGAGTAAGGAAGGAAAAAGGGTTGGTGTGAAGCCTTCTTCTCACCAATTTTCTTTTATCCTTATATCTAGTTTTTATTGAAGTTTAAAGTCTTTATTAGAGTCATCAGAGTTGGGTGCCAACCTTTGTAGAGTTGTATTGTGGAAAGCAAAATTCCAAAGGAACTTCCAGAGTCTTGTGGAGAGGATTTTCAGATAAGTATTTATCTTTGTTTTTACACTTTGTTTTTAAGTAAGATTGTTATGTTTTCATTATTGTTTATGCTTTCATATCAAGTTTTGTTTGTGTTTTCTTAATGAAATGTGAGTATTTTACTTTATCTTTTTCTTTCTTAGATGATGAAGTAATTAAATTATGGAAATATGTTGTGGAAAGTATAAGTGTTTAATGTTGGAATAAATTGTGATGATTCAGTTCCTTGAACATAATTTACTTCTTGATTTACAGAATTAAGATGTTAGAATTTGTTGTAGATTATGTAAGATCCAATGCGGTATTGTCTCAAATAAAAATTGAAAAGAATAACATGCAAGTATATGGGTATGAATTGTAGTCCATATGATTGAACGTAAATATATAGGGAGATATACTTTATTGGCGAGTAAAATTAGAGGACTTTAGAGTGATAGGCTAAAACCCCCTAATTTGGTTTATTTTTAAATTTTATTATTAGATGTTAGCCCCCAGGTGGAGGGAATAGAGAGAACTCTAGAGTGAGAGCTGGTATTTTCCCTGCCTAACCCATCTAGAAAATTTTAAAAATTTAAATTAACCAATTTTATTTATAGAACCAAGAAAGGGTGAAGAATATAATTTCCCTTATTTGGCACAATACAATTCAAAACTTCCACAACATAAAATTCCATAATTATTATTGATTCATTGGAGAAGGAAAAAGATATTTGATTCTTATAACTTTTATATCGTGTTTAGAGTATTGATAATTTTATTTCCTGCTTAACATTTTATTAAAAATATTAAAAATAACTTTTCAAAATTAAAACCTTTAAACATACTTACAAAAATCAATTTAAAAAGTAAAAAGTTAATTTTCTTATTTCTTTAAAGTTTTACACAATTCCCTGTGGGTTCGATATCTCAGGGCTTAATCAGAAAGTCTTATATTACTTAATAAATGATACGTATACTTGCGTAGTATCCCATATTATAAATCATAAATTTCCTATCTAAATCGTAAGCATAAACATTTCGGGCATCACCTATAAAAAATTGTTTCGAAATTTAAGCCACTCACCTATTGAATCTCTGATTACCACATTTTCTTAAGGACACTTACCCTTTTGGAAGTGATGAATACAAATGTTTCCTGATCTATATCAAGAGTTTTCTTTGGTGACTTCGGTTATCTAAGATGTAATTAACTATAGGGGCTTGCCCTCATAGGAAACATAAAGACCCCATATTACTATAAACCCTACCTAATTCCTCCATCATAGATAGAGGAAATTGTCGATTAACATAAATGGTTCACAGACCAAACATATATCATAGATTCTTTAGTTTATTTGATCAAGCCTCACTACCAAATAATATGTCAATTCTTCGGGATAGACACATAGCTTGTAGCGATGTGCTTGATTATTTTAAACTATCGATTATATGAGACCTATTTGATTTCATTTTTTAAAATTAAAAAAATATATTTTTTCTAATATTATATTTATTAAATTAAATCTGAAACAATCAAAAACACTAAGAGTTCACCTTAACAGCCGACATGGATATCTCTTTTTTTTTCCTCCATATCCAACACAATGAAATCAACAAGAAAGGTAAATTGATCTACTTTCAGCAAAAACATCTTCTATAACTCCTCCAGGATATGTGATCGAATGATTCATTAATTGCAGAGCTCTAGTCATCGGGGTTATTTATCCTAATCCATGTCTTTTTAATATAGATAATGATATAAGTTTAAAGCTTGCACCTAAATCACATAAAGCTTTTCCATGAAATCTGTCTGTGATTGCACATGGAATTGTGAAACTACCAGGATCTTTAAGCTTTTCAGGATGCTTTTTTTTGAATTATTGCACTGCACTCCTCTTTAAGTGCAATAGTCTCATTTTCTTCAAACTTACTTTTTCTATTGAGAATATCCTTCAAAAATTTCACATAGCTTGGAATTTATTCTAAGGCTTCAACAAATGGAATATTAATTGTAAGCTTCTTAATTATTTCCAACAACTTTGAAAATTCTTATCCAACTTTTTTTGTCAAAGTCTTTGAGGAAATGGAGATGGTGTTTTTTCTAAATCAATCTTAGGTGAAGAAATAGGTCTTTCTAAACCTTTCGAAGCATCCTTATTTGGTTCTTTAATCTCTTTTTTCTCTACTTTAATCTCTTTTTGAACTCTACCTTCTAACTCTCTTGCACTTCTCAACTGAAGAGCTTTTACATGCTCTTTATTCTTGTCTCTTGGATTTACTTTTGTATTACTAGGAAGTGTTCCTTGGGATCTATTACTTAACGAATTGGCAATTTGTCCCAAATAATTCTTAACATTTCTGATTGTAGCTCATTTACTTTGCTATTGATTTCCCATTTGTAACACCAGTAACACCACTTCTTCAATAGAAATCTTCTTTACCTTAAATTGTGAAGTATTGTTAAAACCTGGATGTTAATTTGGTCTATAATTATTATCCACTTGGTTGTTCCAGTTCCCCAATGGGTCTACTTGGTTGTTCTCCCATTGTTGTTACTACCACCCTGATTATCGGTATTCCAGTTAAAGTTTGCATGGTTCTTCCAACCTGGGTTATAATAATTGGAATATGGGGTATTAGGTTTACTTATGACATTAAAACTTTCTAATGAAGTTTCAGAATCAACCATTTGGCCTAATGAATTTTCTTCAATCATAGAAATTGGCTGAGAAAAATTCATTCCAAATTGGTCTATCTTCCCTGAAATTGCAGCAACTTGACTTGCTAGCATCGCAAAAGCATCATTTCATGAACATTGAATATCATTTTAGAATTTAACCTTTCAGAAGGCCATTGAAAATTATTTGTAGCCATTTCTTCAGTTAAAACATAAGCATTTAGCAAACTGTTTGGACATCAATGAACCACCAGCAGCGACATCGATAATAGAACTAAGAGACCCAAGTAATCCATTATAGAAAGTCTAAATTATTAACAAATCTAGTATCGAATGATGTGGACACTTTCTCAGGAGGTCATTAAATCATTCCCATGCTTCATATATAGATTAACATTTAAACTGACAAAAAGATGTAATATCTTTTTTATGCTTCGCAGTTTTTAATGGTGGAAAATATTTAACAAGGAATGTTTGCACTAAAGCACCCCAAGTTCTAATAGATCCAGGTGATAACGAACTTAACCATATCATAACCTTATCCCTTAGTGAGAAAAGAAAAGTTCTAAGTCTGATAGCATCGTCTGAAACACCATCATATTTAAAAGTAGCACACAACTCTAGAAAATTGGCAAGATGTAAATTAGGATCTTCAGTTGTTGCTCCCCCAAACTGATTATTAGATACCATTTGGATAATATTAGGTTTAAGTTCAAATTAATTAGCAGCTACTGCAGGGTGTTGAATACTACCATGAAGTTCATCCACTATAGGATTAGCATAATCTCTTAAAGGTCTAAATTCTTGATGGATTTCAACATTATAATTTTCTTGATTCTCCATTTCTTGAATATTTTTATCTTCTTATGTATTTTTAATTTTTTTGATTTTTTTGATAGTTCTCTCTAATTCAGAATCGTAAGGCACAAGTCCTTTAGAACATAAACTACACATAAACAATATTAAAATAAAATAAAACACACTAACTAAAGCAAGGAGAAGTATAAAAATTTTGATTTTTCTTAAACTTTTTTTAAAATTTTCCCAGCAACTACGCCAAAAACATGATCCTCTAATATTTATGGTTATGTTTTACACTTTATATTTCTTTTCAATGATAATACCTCTTTCTTCGTAATGGCGCCAAAAACTTGATCCCCGAAGCAAATAAGAAATATATTTTAGTTATTTTATAATGTGGGATACTACGCAGGTATACATATCGTTTATCAAGTAATAAAAGACTTTCTAATTAATCCCAGAGATATCGAACCCACAAAAAGATGTCTAAAATTTTAAAGAAATAAGAAAAACAACTTTTTTACTTTTTAAATTGATTTTGTAAAGTATATTTTAAGATAAAAAGTTTTAAATTTGTTTTTGATATTTCTTTTAATAAAATGTAAAGTAAACAACTAAAATTAACAAGACTATAAAATGATATATGAAAGTAAAAGAGAATGAAATATTTTTTCCTCATTCAATGAATCAGTAATAATTATGAAATTTTCTTTTGGAAGTATCTAAATGTGTTGTGTCAAATAGGAGAAAATATATTCTATACCCTTACTTGGTTCTATAAAAAACATTGGTTAATTTAAAGTTTTGAAATCATGTAGATGGGTTAGGTAGGAAAGAAGCTAGCTCTAACTCTAGAGTTCCCTCTTCTCCCTCCACCTAGGGGCTAACACGTCATAACAAAATTTAAAACATCAAACCAAATTAAGGGCTTTAGCCTGTTGACATCGACTTTATATATGCTTAAAAGTGCAAGAATTTATGAATTCAAATTTTTATGTTTATAATGATTTAGTAAAGTCACAAATTCAATGCTAGTATACGTATCGTATCAAGTAATATAGAGCTCTAATGGAGTCATGGTTATCGATCCCACAGGGAAGGCAACGTTCTTTAAAAAAGAAAATATAACAGTAAAATCCAATACCAACTGTAACAATTGCTCAAGTGTATTACAACTAGTGAATGCAATGTATGGTAATAATAAAACTACAATAATTACATCTACTTACTAAACTAATTTAACTAACACACACTAACTTATGTGATTTATAAGATACTTCTATGTGAAAAGTGTCTTCCTTCCTACATAAAGATTATGATGTGTGAATGATGAAGAATGGTAATCTTCTGTATTGTGCCAAATAGGAGCATATTTGCTTCTTTACCCTTAAAAGACTACGTCCTCTTCCAAGCATGTAAAGTACATTGACCTATCTTAAGTTTACTCTCTAAATCTAAGGCTAGGCTGGGAGGACACCGATTCTCACTACGTAGCTCCCACTCACCCTTCACCCGAAGGCTAGCCATAGGCTTTAGTTACCAATCTTAGGACCAAATTGGGGATCCCATTCTGTCACCATGAAACCTCCAATTTGAAGTCCATCCAAACTCATTTCCCTATTTATTTGCACTCAATCCCCACGAACTTTGCAATTCATTCACGGACATTAAATGGCTTCTTCATTCTTGTTGTAGAACATACAATTCTTTTGGAAATAATGTTCATCAACATATTTTAACAAATCAATTGGCCAGATTTAAAAGTAAATTAAGTTCCAAATGAAAGGACCATCACAACTTTTATAACACTTTAACGGCACATCAATTCCTCATCACCACATCATCACTACTTTATGAAAGAAGAAAGGCAAAGGAAACTACTCACAAATAATGGAGAAGATACAATAAAATGTGGAATTTATATATAAAAGAAGAGTCATACAAACCACAATAGCAAATACAACTTATCTCTTTCTCTTCCCCAAGCAAATTCCTTCAAAGTTCCCTTGATTCCTTTTCTATTCCTTGCAACACTTGATTTCCTCCTTACAACAAAGATGAAGAAGCAATCTCTCACTTTACTCCCTCTTCTCCCCTCCTTAGAGAAGAATCTCTCTTCAAATCACAAACCCTAACTCTCACTCACACTTTCCTTACACTCGCTACAGTAATCCTCTTTTTCTTTTTCGTTTTGAACACTTAATTTTATGTTAGGAATGAATTCCCTAAGAGTTTTTTCAAGCACCCCTTTAAAAATCTGTCAAAACTCTTCAATTTGAAATGAATCGACATAGGGCACCGGCAGTGCCCTATCCTGTCAATAATTGCTGATGTTTCTGGAAGAGGGCGCCGCGGGGCCAGAAGCTATTTTCCACCAAATTGCTCCATTTCGCTCCAAATTCGTTCCTTTTTGCATCTTTTCGCTCCAATCACCTATAATCATCATACCTGCAATAAATCATGAAAAATACCTTCCTTTAAAGTGCAATATCACAAAAAATAGGTAAAAACATATAGCTAAAAGAGTATATATTTTTGGTGCATCAAAATCCCCCAAACTTAACTATTACTTGTCCTCAAGTAATCCTTTTACCACATATAGATATAACCCATAGCAATGTACTTTTCACCTGTTGAATACTAAAATCTTTCATTCCAAGAAATATATTGGAAAGACTTTTAGAAAGAAGTTCAGTGACTCAAGTAAACTCTTTAGGTATAAGAAAAATCAGTAATCAAGTCTAAGGGTTCTAGTCTCCTATTTATTTCAAGAAAAACTATAATTTGACACATTAAGAGTGACTTAAAATATTATACAAAAAGACTTGATGCTAACTTCATCAAAATGTAGGCTAATACTTTAAGTATAAATTCAGAAATAAAATTAGTTTCTCCCTTTAGGATGACTCAAGTGAAGTCAATTTTTTATTAGGCATCTCCTCAAGCTTCTCTTCATCTTTCTTTTCTCTTTTTTTTATATTTCTATTATTTTTTTCTTCTTTTTGGGATTGTTTTTCAATCCATCTTTTCATTTCTATCTCTTTTTTTTTCTTTTTATGAGGATTATTGTATCTAGATAGCCTTTAATGATTTTGAACTTCACTCTCCTTTTTATAAAGTTCAAACCTGAAACACCTCTTTAATTTATACATAGGTATCAACTTTATTGTTCATCTTAAAGTCACAATCTTTTATCAACATATAATACTTTAAGTCTCTTATTAATTTCAAAAATACAGTTTTCTTTACTTTAAATAGTTAAATATAATCAAATCCTTTCATACCAAATATCTTACCCTTATAAAATCAACCTTTATCACCAAAAACTTTCATCAAATCTTTTTTAATATTTAATTGAAATAGAATCTTAGTTATCTAAAGTGAAGTTCTACTACTAGGAATTACGTTAATAATTTTATTTTACCTTTTTTTTGAAAATATTTTAATTTAGGACAAATAAGAGTTAATATCCTTTCTACCCTCCCCCAAACTTAAATTTTTGCAATATAATAAAGGAGAGTAAAAGAACTAACCTTTTTGTGCCGAAATTTTGAAATCTTCATAATCTATCTGGTATTAATCAAAATTTTACAGCCAGAAAGTATGAAACAATTAGTAGCAGTGATATATATAACATTTAAAAATCTGCCGAGGTAAAGAAAAAAAATACCAACATTGACACATTTTTTAACAAAACATTACAAATACTAATAAACTATCACAACATTAAACATTTTTAAAGTTTCAAGTAAAACTGCTACATTAAAAAAAAATACTACAGTACATCTAAAGAAAATACTACAGACAACTTCACACACTACAATAGTACAACACAACGACACACAACAAAACACAAAAGTACAACACGTAAGTATAAAACTACCACTCATCATCACCAGCATCATTGGCAAGGTCAGAAGGTCCAGGCCTGTAAGGTGTATAATCAGGGCAAGTAGGAAATATCACCCTAGTATCTCGTCTCATAAATCTGGCCTGAGCATCATAATAAGCAATATCGAACTCAACTCTTCGCTGCAAATAGTCTTCATTCACATCACTCCTACTTGAATACATCCATCCGACTATGCATCCTATCAATACTATCACTTTGCAATCTCAACTTCTCCATGACATCAGATAGTGTCGGGGGCTCAGAAGTAGATGGAACATCATGGCTCGTGGTAGGAATATCAGTACTCCTACTCTCCTCTCTTGAACCCACATGGGCCTCATAAGTACGAATAATGGAGTTCGTAATCGGTCTCAAAGGTATCGCCACGTCCTCAGAACTACTCTATTCAACTCCAGACTGAACACAAAGGGCATGAATTAGGGCAGGATGTCCTAATCCACCAGTGGTATCTCCTTTGGCAATAGAGTGAATGCTCTTGAAAAAAATGGCTCCAATATCGATCTTCTTCATATTATGGATGCAATAATTCAAAATAGTTTGATCCCTAGTAACTTCGCTGTGATGATAAGAAGGTAACAGTCTTGCAGAAATGAAATAATGTCACGCTTTAGAAGCAACATTTAAAGTAGAAGCAGGGAAGTTAATCATCTGTCTCTGATTCATCTTCCACTCCCCTCTTCCATCGGTCAGATCACACTCATCAAATTCCCCTCACTATTATCAAAATTCTCAAATTCACAAACAAAAGGTTCTTGAATTTGATAAAATGCATTGATACGTGGTGGGGTGAACTCAACAAGTTTCCCTCGGACTAGCAATTGTTGGACTACTCCCAAAACAGTATTAGCAGAAAAGTAACAGAAACGCTCCCAATTCCACTCAGAAAGCAACTGTTCCACAGATCCACAAGATTCTCAAACGCTCGATCCTGAATACACTTCTTATTTTGCAACAGAGAGTTCAAGTGAAACTGAGCCTTAATATTAACAAATCTTTCATCGTCCCAATAAAATTTTCTCTTCGCCTTACACATTCTAGGAGCCATGTGAATTTCTAAAAATTGTAAAAATTTACCAATAAATCCCAAATCCACAATGTACTAACTCCGAGCGTTAATCTAAACAAGTAAGAACAAATTCCACCATAGGAAACCTCACTTTTTCTCAAAAATCTCCCGAAAATATCATCCAAACAATGTGAGAGTTTCACATGGCGAAAATCCAAAAATTTTAGCTTAAGTAAAGCTTTTAACGAGAGAAGTGTAGATCTGGCCTCAGAAATCTTTGAAATCCTCTCTACTCTGAGATCTAACGATCCCTAAAGCTTTAAAATCACGAACATGGAGGTGGGAGACGAAGGAAATGGCGGAAAAATGGGTCCCGGGTAATTTTCGCGAATTTTAAGGGTCCCGAGCTATTTTCAGCATTTGAGTGCCGGGGGCGCCTGATAGGGCGCCGACGGCGCTTTATTCAAAATAATAGCCAAACTTTCTGGATTTAGGAGCCAGCGACGCCAGTCCAAAATTCCATTGGGTTCAAAAATTTTTTTTGTTGCAATTTCAATCGTTCTAACCTCCGCAATCCTATTTATCACATCAACAAGCATCTATTTCATCTCACAAACACTAAACAACATCACTTTACACAAAAAACGCATCACGTCACTTTCATATATAAAATCCACGATACAATGATTACACACATATGTTCATTAAATAAAAGGAACACTCCTTAGCTCCTCAGTGTTGCAAGTACACTACGATAAGCAAAAACTAAGACCTAAGTACACACAAGAAATCAAAGCATAGTCCGAGCACACCCTACTAAAGCGAAGTAAAGCAAAGCAAACAACATAATAATCAAAGCAAACACTCAAACATAACAAAGTAGCATACAAAATCCACTAATTACTCCTCATCAGTCTCAGAGCTATCATCCTCTCTAATGTCTCCGATTGATTGACAATGAACGAACAGATTGTAGAAGGGACGATATGGGAATTCATCAGATGAATCTTCAGCCACCACAACATTCTTCTTCAACGATTAATCAAACCCAACTGAATCCGACCAGTATGATCAAATTGCTCTTTCATCCTCCAATCACTGTGATCAAATAAATCAGAAATATTATTAATAGCATTCAGAACATTTTGTACCTCATTTTCCAACTTTTTTATCTTCTTGAATATCACACTGGAACTTTCAGAATAGTAAAGCTGAATAGGTTGTGAACTCTCAGTGGGCTGATCAGCAAGCAAATCCATATCTCCTTCATCTCCTACTGCTTGGTAGTCAGAAAGATCATTTGGATCAATAGGTCTCCAGGGGAGAAGAACTTTTTTCCAACTCTCATATGGTACTTGTGATTGACTACATAAACAAAATATGGTGGACGGGTGTCCAAGCCCATATTTAGATCCATGCACAATCAATCCCAAAACAGATTTCATAATGATTGATCCAATATCCACTGGTCTTCCACTTTGTATACAGAAATTCAGAATAGCACTTTCCTTCGTTACCTTAATTTTCTTCAAAGTAAAAATTAATTTTGCCTAAATAAAGTAATGCCACTGCTTTGATACCGGATTTAAGGATGAAGAAGAGAAACTAATATATCCATTATCCCTTACTTCCCATTCTTCATTCTCATCAGTCAAATAATGATAGATTTAATTCATATCATCACTCATCGCATTAAAATTTTGATAATGACAAATAGGTACATTCTTAATCATGAAGAGACCATTAATCCTCGCAGGAGTGAATGGTACATACCTACCTCACACAAAAACACATCCTTGGTTGATCCCATGCAGATTTGCATAAAATTCTTTCACAATTGGAACAACCACTGCGGCGGTAGTGTAGCATAACACTTCCCAACGCCTTTGCTTTACTATCTTTTCAACTCTTGTAGTTGAACTCTCCAAACCTCGATTCACAAAGCCTCTTTCCTTGATAATCCTTCTTTTCATCATCACTTTATGGAATAGACGCTGCTAACAAACTTCCGTCTGTTGTAAATGTGAGATCTGGGGAGTTCAATGGAGTAGGAATCCATGGGATGCGAATAGGGAAAGGAAGATTTCGTTTATCAGGTGGTTATGGGTTTAAAATGGAGTTTTAGGGTGTTTTAAGGAAGAATATCCTGCTCAAAACTACCAAAAACCGCATTTTAAAAATTAAAAACTGTCAACCAGAATTTGGGCACCGGCGGTGCTCAAACTAGAAATTCAGCTATTTTTAAAAGAATAGGGCACCGACAGCGCCCATTCTGGCGCCAGCGGCGCCAGTAGTAAAAAATTTCACAAATACTTCATTTTCGCAATATGATCCAATATATTTTTAATTTTTAACTTATTTAGAGGTAATTAGGATTCTTATATATTAAACTAAATTTACAAACAACAATAAACAAGCAAACACAACACACATGTATGCATGGGTTGCCTCCCATAAAGTGCTTGGTTTAACGTTGTTAGCATGACAAACCATTCAGTTAACTAGGATGACTCAGCAATAAAACCTCTTTCAAATCTTGTAAAAACCCTCCAAAGTAAGGTTTTAAATGATGCCCATTAACCTTGAAAATATTTCCTGTTTTAGGATCTTCGATATCAACAACTGCGAAAGAATGAACTTTCACTATAGTAAAAGGTCCCATCCATCTGGACTTAAGTTTTCTAAGAAATAATTTCAATCTCGTATTATACAATAAAACTCTTTGTCCAAGTTCAAATCATTTTTACAATATCTTCTGATCATGCCACAATTTCATTTTCTCTTTATAAATTCTATCATTATGATATGATTCATTTCTAATTTCTTCCAACTCATTCAATTGCATAAATCTTTTCTATCCCGCATTTTTCAAATTAAAATTCAACTCCTTAATCCCCTAATATGCTTTATGCTCCAAATCAACTGGGAAATGTCAAGTTTTGCCAAATACTAGTCTATAAGGAGACATTCCAATAAGGGTCTTAAAAGCAGTCCTATAAGCCCATAATGCGGTATCTAATCTAGCATACCAATCTGATTTACGAATATCCAATGTTTTCTCTAAAATTCTTTTAATTTTTCGATTCGATACTTCAGCTAAACCACTAGACTGGGGATGATAAGTAGTAGAAATCCTATGAATAATATTATATTTCTCAATTAATCTCTTAATTTGATAGTTTCTGAAATGGGATCCACCATTAGTTATAATCACTCTCGGCATTCTATATATTGTAAATATATTTTTCTTTAAAAATTTAGAAACACTCCGAGCATCACATCTTTGTAAAGCAACAACTTCAATCCATTTTGAAATAATAATCAACAGCGACCAACATATATAAATTTCCAAATGAAGGTGTAAATGGTCCCATAAAATCTAGTCCCCATACATCAAAAATTTCAACTTCCAAATTATAATTCAGAGGCATTTCATTTCTTCTAGAAATATTACCTACTATTTGACATCGATCACAAAATCTAACATATTTATAAACATCACGAAAAAGGATAGGCCAATAAAATCCAGATTGTAAAATCTTATAAGTTGTTTTATCAACACCAAAATGACCTCCAAATTCAGAATCATGACATCTCTAAATAATTGGATTAATTTCTTCATGTGGCACACATCTTCTAATAATGAGATCCTTACACTGTTTATATAAATAAGGCTCATCCCAAAAATAAAATTTAGCATCATATTTAAATTTTTTTGTTGTTGCCTTGTTAAATCTGAGGTTATAATATCACTCACAATATAATTCTTAATATCAGCATACCAAGGCAAATTCTTTTCCATAAGATTATACAATTGTCCATCAGGAAAGGTTTCTGTAACATCCTTCTCAAATTTAGATAATTTATCATATTTTATTCTTGACAAATGATCAGCAATTTGATTATCAGATCCTTTCCTGTCAACTATCCTGAAATCAAATTCGTGCAAACGGAATATCCATCTAATCATTCTAGGTTTAGCATCCTTCTTTTGCATTAAATACTTGATAGATGCACTATACTTTTAGTCTCAATTAAATAGGGTCTAAACTTATCAAAATAAAATACTATATCTAAAAACTCCCTTTCAGTAGTGGTATAATTAATTTGAGCATCATTAAGAGATTTACTAGTATAATAAATGACTTTGAAAATTTTATCATACCTTTGCTGCAAACCAACTCCAATAGCATATTCACTAGCATCACACATCAATTCAAAGGGTTTCTCCCAATCAGTTGAAACAATTATAGGAGTAGTGATTAATTTTTCTTTAAGTAATTCAAAATCACACAAACATTCATCATTAAAATCAAACTTCCTATCATTTTCTAGAAGTTGGCACGAAGGTTTAGTAGTTTTAGAAAAATCTTTAATATAACGCCTGTAAAATCCAGATTGTCCTAAGAAACTCCGCACCTCTCTCACAGTAGTGGGTGGTGGTAATCTCTTAATCACTCGAATTTTAGCAGGATCGACTTCCATACCATATTCAGAAATTTTATGCCCAAGCACTATTCCTGTTGGAACCATAAATTGAAAATTTTCCCAGTTTAGAACTAAATTTGTTTTCTCACAGAGTTCCAAAACTTTTGCTAAGTTTTCTAAAAAAATATCATATGAAGTTCCAAAAACAAAAAAATCATCCATGAAAAATTCTATTCCATTATTTATCATACTACTAAAGATAAACCATACATCTTTGAAAAGTTGCAGGTGCATTACACAGTCCAAAAGGCATTCTTTGAAAAGCAAATGTTCCATATGGGCTAGTAAATGTTGTCTTTTCTTGATCCGCAGGAGCAATAGGAAGATGAAAGTTTATCCGTCCAAAAAGCAATAGTATTTGTGTCCAGCAAGTCTATCCAACATTTGATCGAGAAAAGGAAGAGGTGAGTGATCTTTCGGGTGGTAGCATTCAGTTTTCTATAATCAATACAAACTTTCCATCCATTAACTTGTATAGTAGGTAAAATTTCATTGCTTTCATCCACTTCCACAATCACTCCACCTTTTTTCGGTACACAATGAATTGGACTTACCAATGCACTATTCGAAATAGGATAAATAATTCCAGCATCAAGCCATTTTAAAATTTTCTTCTTAACTACTTCTTTCATTATAGAATTTAATCTCCTTTGCGGATCAATTTTAGGTTTATGTTCTTCATTTAATAAAATTCTATGCATACAGATCGAAGGACTGATTCCTTTGTTATCTGCCAAAGTCCATCCAAAAGCTTTTTTGTATCTTTTTAAGATTTCCAATAATTTTTGTTCTTGATATTTAGTTAACTCTGAAGATACAATAACTGGTAGGGTAGATGATTCTCCTAAGAACATATACTTTAAATTCTTAGTGAGAACTTTCATCTCAAGTTCAGGAGGTTTAATAATAGATGAAATTAAACTTTTATCTCCACCTTCCATGGTATCTAACACTTCAAATTTCTCCTGAATATACTCCAACTCCTTATTCTTCTCATTATCTGAATCTTTTTCATTTCCAGTTTCATCTTCAATTATATTTTCATGTTCCACTTTTTTTTTCAAACATCTCTTTAAAATAATCATTTCTCAAATATTCGCAGACTTCCATCCTAAAATATTCATTATCTTTTGCAACTGAGGGATACTTCATAGACTTTAAAATATTAAAGGTCACCTCTTGATCATTAACTCTAATATTAATTCCACTTTTTGAACATCAATTGCAGCTCTTCCAGTAGCTAGTAATGGTCTTCCTAAAATAATTGGAATTTCTTTATCTTCCTCCATATCAAGCACAATAAAATCCACAGGAAAGATAAACTTATCCACCTTCACTAACACATCTTCTACCACTCCCTTAGGATAAGTAATAGAACTAACAGCTAATTGAAGAGTTACAGATTTAAGAGAAATTTCTCCAATTCCCAATCTTTTGAAAGTTGATAAAGGCATAAGGTTAATACTAGCTCCCAGATCACATAAGGCTCTTCCAAAAAACTTTTCACTTATAGCACACGGGAAAGTGAAACTACCAGGATCTTTAAATTTTTTAGAAAGCTTTTTCTGAATTATTGCACTACACTCTCTGCTAAGTGCAACAGTCTTATAATCTGTAAACTTTCTCTTCTTTTTAAGAATATCCTTCATAAATTTCACATAATCAGGCATCTGTTCTAATGCTTCAACAAAAGGTATATTTATTATTAACTTCTTAAGGATTTCCAATAATTTTCCGAATCTGTTATCCCTATTCTTCTGCTTCAATCTTTGAGGAAATGGAGGAGGTGGTTTCTCAACAGTAATCTTCATTGGTTCAAGAGGATATTCCAGGTCTGGAAAAATCTTATTTGAACATTTTTCAATATTCACCTTCTCCTTCTCTTCTTCAACTTCTTTCTGCACTCTAGTTTCTAATTATTTTCCACTCCTTAATTGAATAGCCTTATGTTGCTCCTTGTTTTGATCTTTTGGATTGATCTCCAATTTGAAGTCCATCCAAACTCATTTCCCTATTTATATGCACTCAATCCTCATGAACTTTGCAATTCATTCACGGACATTGAATGGGTTCTTCATTCTTGTTGTAGAACATTCAATTCTTTTGGAATTAATCTTCCTCAACATATTTTAACAAATCAATTGGCCGGATTGAAAAGTAAATTAATTTTCAAATGAGAGGACCATCACAACTTTTATAGCCCTTTAAGGGCACATCAATTCCACACCACCACATCATCACTACTTTATGCAAGAAGAAAGGTAAAGGAAACTACTTACAAATTATGGAGAAGATATAATAAAACATGAATTTTATATATAAAAGAAGAGTCATACAAACCACAATAGCAAATACAACTTATCTCTTTCTCTTTCCTAAGCAAATTCCTTCAAAGTTCCCTTAATTCCTTCTCTATTCCTTGCAACACTGATTTCCTCCTTGGAACAAAGATGAAGAAGCAATTTCTCACTTTACTCCCTCTTCTCCCCTCCTTAGAGAAGAATCTCTCTTCAAATCACAAACCCTAACTCTCACTCACACTTTCCATGCACTCTCTACAATAATCCTCTTTTTCTTGTTCGTTTTGAACACTTAATTTTATGTTAGGAATGAATTCCCCAAGAGTTTTTTCAAGCACTCCTTCAAAAATCCACCAAAACTCTTCAATTGGAAATGAACCGACATAGGGCGCCGTCGGTGCCCGATAGTGGCGCCGGCGGTGCCCTATCCTGCCAATATTTGCTGCGCCAAAAGCTGTTTTCCTCCAAATTGATCCATTTTGCTCCAAATTCGTTCCTTTTTGCATATTTTCACTTCAATCTCCTATAATCATCATACCTTCAACGAATCATGAAAAATACCTTCCTTTAAAGTGCATTATCACCAAAAATAGGTAAAAACATATAGCTAAAAGAGTATATATTTTTGGTGCATCACCCGTCACTCTAAAGTCCTCTAGTTTTACTCCCATTAAAAAGCATATCTCCCAATTTATTTGCACTCAATCATATAGACTACAATTCTCATCCATACAATATTATGTGATTCTCTCCAATTATTGATAGAGACAATATCACATTGGTTCTTACATGTTCTCACAACAAATTTTAACATCTTAATTGGCCAAATCAAGAAGTAAACAAAGTGCAAGGTAATGGATCACCACAAGCTCTTCCAACATTAAACTCCTATACTTTACACAACTTCTTTCCATAATTTAATTACTTATTCATTTAAAAGGAAAAAAAAAGGAAAACTACTCAAAACTCATGCAGAAAACACAAACACAATTTGATTTGAAAGTAGAAATCATAGTGAAAACACAACAAGTCTTACTTGAAAACCAAATAAAAAAATAAAGATAAGGACTTAACTGAAAATCCTCTCCACAAGGCTCTTAAAGTTCCTCTAGAACTTTTTCTTTCCACTAGATGACTCCTTAAGGGTTGGCGCCCAACTCCAAGGATTGAATCTCCTAAATTCTCATACAAACTATGATAAAATAAAGTGGAAAAGTAAAGTAAAGAAAGTATGGCAAGAAGAAGACTCTCTTTCTTCCTCTTTTCCTTCAACCACTTCAAGCTTTTCTCCAACTTCTCTTGCCAATACTTCACTTCAAAACTCCTCACTCTTTCAGATTTTATGTCTTCATTTTAGTAATTCTTTAAAAGTTGTTTTGATGTCTCTTCAAATTATGTCCAGATTCAATCTATCTACCAAAGGATGCACCTCTTCATTTGAATTTGCCACCCATAAGAAGTTAAGGAAGTTTAAACGAAAGGTTGCTTCATCATCACCTTGCAAATGGAGCCAAATTTATGTGAAATCATATTTTTTAACTGTGGCAGCTATGCGCAAGCCCTTGGCGCTTAGCCGCTAGAGGCCAATTTTGCACACTTCATATTTTTGCTCCGAATTGGATCCTTTTTTGTTCCTTTTATCATTATCAGTCATTTTAATCATTCCTACAAGAAAAATACAGAAATACCTTCCATTAAAGTGCAATATCATCAAAAATAGGTAAAACAATGTGCAAAAAAATATTATATATTTTAGGTGTACCGCCGACCTTCCTAGAACATAAACAACTCATTGGTTGACTCCATGAAGATTGCATAAAATTTTTTCACCACAGGAATGATTACCGCAACAATAGTGTAACACTGTACTTCCCAATACCTTTGCACAATCGTCTCTTTCACTAGAGTACTTTGATTACTAAATCCTCGATTCACGAAACCTCTTTATTTGATTAGTCTCTTATTCATATGAACTTTGTCGTAAAGTTTCTACGACTTGAGAAAGATGAACTTTCTTCTATTAAAAATTCCATTTCTTAAAGTAATTTTAGAATTAGAAGCCATGTAATTTATCAAATGGTGAATCTCTTGACGTTTTTCTATACAAAATGGCTTTAAAAATGAGTTTCGGGAGTTATTTATGCAATAAATCCGCAACAAATCCCCAAAAACTACCTTTTGAATGAAACAACCTGACCTTATAACTGCGGAACATCAGCGACGCATATAGGCACCTTCGACACCCAGTCTCTCTAAGATGGCGCGGTCGGCACCCAGAGTAGGTTTGCTCACCGATTCATTTTTCATCCTAATAAATTCTAAATTTTCTATTAAATCCAATAATTAACGTCATTCATAATATATAAGAGTGTGTAGGACTCCAAAGAAATATTAAATCATAATATTATTAACAATAACAATTAAAACAAAATAAAATAAAAACATAACTATGGGTTGCCTCCAACAAAGAGCTTGGTTTAACGTCGTCAGCCCACCGTATCTAATTTTCACTCGAGATGACTCAAAATTAGAACACCTTTAAAATGTGGTCATTGCCCCTCAATATAACATTTCAATATGTGCATGTTAACTTTAAATATATTTCAAATTTTAGGATCTTCATTGTCAACAGCTCCATAATGATAGACATTAATAAAAGTGAATGGTCCTAACCACCTAGATTTCAGTTTCCTGGAATAATCTTAACCTTGTATTATATAACAACACTTCTTGTCCAGGTTCCAATTTTTTCTCACCATCTTCCGAGCATGTCTTATTTTTATTTTATTTTTATAAATTTTAGCGTTATCATATGCTTGTTTTATGATAACTTTAAGTTCATCAGTTGCAACAATCTTTTCTCACCAGCATATTTTAAATTAATATTAAATTCTTTAATAGCGTAATATGCTTTATGTTCCAATTCTATTGGCAAGTGACATGTCTTCTTATAAATTAGTATATACAAGACATTCCTAAAGGAGCTTTATAAGATGTCCTATATGCTTAAGAAGCATTATTTAATCTTGCAGACCAATGCAAATTGTTAGGATTTATTGTTTTTTCCAGAATTTTTTTAATTTCACAATTTAATACTTCGGGTAGACCACTAGTCTAAGGATGATAAGAAGTTGAGAATCTTTACAAAAAATTGTATTTTTAATTAATATCTCAAGTCTCTTATTCCTTTAATGGGTTCCTCCATTAGTGATGATCATTCTCAGCATTCCATATCTTGTAAAAATATTTTTCATTAAAAATTTTTAAGCACTTCGAGCATCACATTTAGCTAAACTATTTCTTTAATCCATTTTGAAACATAGTCAACAAAATTAATATATATATATATATATATATATATATATATATATATATATATATATATATATATATATTTCCAAAATGAAACTCTTGCATTAGAATCCATCTAATTAATCTTTGTTTTGCATCCTTCTTTTGCATTAGATACTAAATATCAGAATGTTTTTTATGCTTGATACATTTAGCCCAAATCAAATAAGACCTAAATTTATTGAATGCAAAAATAATAGCTAATAACTCTCTTTCAGTAGTAGTATAATAATTTGAGCATCATTAAGATTTTTACTAGCATAGTATATTACTTTATATATCTTATCATATATTTACCCTAAAACAACTCCAATCGCATAATCACTAGCATCACACATTAGCTCAAATGGTTTTTCACAATCAGGTGAAACTCTTACAGAAGTAGTGATTAATTTATCTTTTAGAAATTCAAAGGCCTTAATGCATTTTTCATTAAAGTCAGATTTCATATCTTTTTCTATTGAACATAGGCTTAGTAATTTTTCAAAATGCTTTTATGTAACACCTACAGAAACTAGCATGTCCTAAAAAAAGGAGGTGGTAATTTCTCAATAATTTGGATTTTCGTTGAATCTGCTTCCATGTAATTTTTCAGAAATTTTTTGCCTAAGTACAATTCTTCTTGTAACCATAAATTGACATTTCACCCAATTCAAGACTAAATTTGTCTTTTCACAAAGTTCCAAAACTTTTTCCAAACGATTTAAGAATAATTCAAATGAAGTTCCAAACAGTGGACAATCATCCATAAACACTTCCATTATGTTCTCAATTGAATTACTGAAAAATAGACATCATGCATCTTTAAAATGTCATAGGTTCATTACAAAATCCAAAGGGCATTATTTGAAAAACAGATGTTCTATAAGGGCTCGCAAATGTTGTTTTTCTTGATCCTTTAGAGCAATTGGTATTTGATGATAGTCGGTACATTCATCCAAAAAATAATAATATTTGTGCCCAGCTAGTCTATCCAATATTTGGTCTAGAAAAGGTAAAGGAAACTGATCTTTCTTATTGCGGTATTTAATTTTCTATAATCAATACAGATTCGCCAACCAATGACTTATCTTGTAGGAATTACTTCATTTTTCTAATTTAGTTCAACTGTCACTCCCCCTTTCTTTAGAATTTAATGAGATGAACTTACCCAAGGACTACCTAAAATAGGATATTTCATTCCAGCGTCTAACCACTTTAAAATTCTTTCTTAACTACTTGTTTCATCATTAGGTTCAATCACGTTTAAGGATTAGCCTTAGGTTCATGATGTTCATTCAAAAGTATTCTTTGCATATAAATCGAAGGACTGATGTCTTTAATATCAGTGAAAGTCCAACCATAGGTTTTTTTGTACCTTTTTAAAGTTTCAAACAGTTTTTGCTCTTTTAATTCAGTTAAATTTGAGGATAATAACTGGTAATGTGGTGAATCTCCAAAAAATACATATTTTAAATGGGCAGGTAATATTTTCATTTCAAGTTCAGGAGGTTTATAATTGAAGAAATGAGATTTTTATTATCACTTTCTATAATATCCAATATCTCAAATCTTTCCTGAACATAATCTAACTTCTCATTTTCCATCTCAATGTTTCTATCTTCCCTCACATCCTTATAATCATATTTCAAATCTTCTTGCACTAATTTCTTTTCATATTTTCCTCAATTTCTCTTTATTTTGATCTTTTGGATTAATTTTGATATTACTAGGAAGAATTTCTGAAGGTCTGTTACTCAGAGCAGTAGCAATTTGACCCAATTGATTTTCAATATTTCTAATAGCCCCTCAGATCCAGTTAAAAAGAACCTATTTTTATGCCTTATTTATGATTCAATTTTTAAGGATATTATGTTTTAATGAAAGGTATTTTTATGTTTTTGGATATAGGTGATGAAAAAAAGTGTTCAAGAAGGAAAAAAGAGCAAAAAGGAGCATAATTGAGCTAAAAAGCAAAGTAACCAAAATTATAGGTCTGGGTCTAGGCGCCAGAATCCGGCGCCTAGGCGCCAGTTCGATACTGAAGCAGTTAAGATTTTTGACAGCTTTAGGCAGTTATTTTAATGGTGTTAAGCGGTTATCATGCCTTCTAGATGACTGGAAGTTACTCCTGATACATAGGACATGTGATACAATGCATCAGGATGCAGGAAAACAGTTTTAGTCGTTAAGATGTGCGATCCAATGTGAAGGGGTGTGAAGATCTGGTCACGGAGTCCAGTGCCTAGGTGCCAGATCCTGGCGCCTAGGTGCCACAGTTACTTTCTAGAAGATTCATTGAATTTGGATGAACTTTAAAGAGGTGCCTTAAGCAACCCCTGGACATTTTTTAAGCTCTACAAATAGGAGACATTTCTACAGAAACGAGAGCTCTAACGTGCCCAAAAATAGTTCTAAAGCACCACCAAATACTTTTCTTAAGTATTTAGTGAGTTTATTTTAGTTTATTTTAGTTAGTTTGAGTGTTACTACTCAATTCCTTGAGTAGTAAGTGAGAGTTTGTAAGAGTTGGTATTGTTGAAGTCTTGTACTTTGCATTGGAGTCAGTAGGAGTCAAAGGATCACTTGAAGAAACAATTCAGATAAGTATTTGTAACTTAGTTCAAAGTTTTATAAATATGTTTTTTTGTGTGAATTCAATGTGTTCTGAGTAGTTACTTTTCCTTCTCCTTTCAACCATGAAAAGATAATAAAGATAATTTAATTTCGTTGGAGAACTTAAACTTAATTTTAAAAATTATTGTGATGATATTCATACCTGATCTTAATTTACTTTTTAAACTGGCTATTTGAATTGTTAAAATCTGTTGAAGAATTCTGAGACCTATCCGGAGATGAGTTCTTAACTAATAGATATCACATGAATCCTTAGGTAATCGAAGGCCATGTGCGGGTTATTCATGGTGAAGTGCAAATAAATAGAAAAATATTTTTTATTTGGAGTAGAATAAATTAGTTTTTATAGTGACATACTAGATTCTATTAATTTTGGTTTATATAAATGGAACGGGTCACTAGTAGGGCCGATCATAGGCACTCTTGGACATCTAGAAGTGTGAGTCTAGATTAACCCATTTTACTAATAATACATTCTGAACCAATCTACAGATTAGCTAATGTTCTTCGTACTATCGAGCGAAGGTAAAGAATATGAATGCTTCTATTTGGCGCAATACCATAATTTCACGTTCTCCACGAATGATAGATTTTCTGAAAAATCTTCGATTAGTTGAAAAGGAAATCGTTGTTTTATTTATACTTGCATCAACCTTTACTTTATTGCTACTTTACTTACATCCAGTAGAAATTTCATAAAACTTGAAATCTGATTTTTGAAAAGAAATAAAAATTATAATTACTTTTAATTTGAAAATCTATTAATTTCTAAAAATAATCTTCCTCGTGGGAGTCGATAACCGAGACTCCAATAGAGCCTCGTATTATCGGATACGATATGTATACTTGCGTAGTACCTCCGGTGTGCAAAATATTTTTTAAAAATATATATTTATTTTTGCATACTACCCTTTGAAATAAAAATTAAAGGACAAATTGTAGGCATAGTTACGGGTCGAGGTCATCACAGTTTTTGGCGCTGTTGACAGGGAAGTGAAAGACAATTATTAGATATTTCTAATTAAAAATATTTTATATACACTTTTATTTCTTTCAAAATACAAATATATTTATAAAAAAAATACCAAAAAGATTTTATTTTATTTTAGCTTATTTTCAAATCCTTTTATTTAATTTTTATGCGTAGTTATAGATCTGAAGGATTATTACCTTTTGATTCTGAATTAGAAAGAACTTTTAAAAGAATTCAAAAAGGAAAACAAATTCAAAAATATCAAGAAATGGCTAACTGACATAACAATAATGAAAATCAAATAGAAATTAATGAACAAAGTGTTTATAAACCATTAAGGAATTATGCAAACCCTACACCTGATGAACTTCATATTAGTATTCAAATGCCTGCTGTAGATGCTAATTCTTTTGAGCTTAAACCTTCTATTATTCAAATGGTTCAAAATAGTCAATTTGGAGGAACACCAAATGAGGATCCAAACTTACATTTTGCTAGTTTCTTAGAACTTTGTGCTACCTCTAAATATAATAATATTTGTGATGATGTTGTTAGGCTTAGAATCTTTCTTTTTTCCTTCAAAGATAAAACAAAGATGTTGTTGAACTCATTAGCAACTGGTTCTATTAAAACTTGGGCAGATATGGCATAAAAATTTCTTGCTAAATTTTTTGCATCTTCTAATACTGCTAAATTAAGAAATGATATTACTTCATTTATTTAATTTGATGGAGAGACAATTTATGAAACATATGAAAGATTTAAAGAACTATTAAGAAAATTTCCTCATCATGCTTTATTAGATTGGTTAATTATTCAAACATTTTATAACGGACTTATTGGATCACTTAGATCTATTATAGATGTTGTTGCTGGAGGTTCTTTAATGATTGAGACATTTGATGAAGCTTATACCTTAATTGAAGAAATGGATAACAACAATTTTAAATGGCCTTCTAGAAGAGTTAATCCTAAAAGAGTGGCAAGTATTCAAGATAATTAAACCTTTTCTGTTTTAGCTTCACAAGTGGCTGCGATATCTAAGAAATTGGATAATTTTGCTATTAACGTATCGCATGCAAGTAATGACAATTCTACAAATATTGATGATTCTCAAACAATGATGACATTTCAAGCTATTGCTAGTAAAATTAATAACCCTTATTCATATTTTTATAATCCAGGTTGGAAAAATCACCCTAACTTTAAATGGAATAATGGACATCAATAATGGGGTAATAATCAAGTTAATCCAACTGGGAATTGGAACAATCAAGAAAGTTTAAACTTTAGATGTACTTATCCTCGTGGTTTTAATAATCAACAGAAAAAGTGATCTTTAGAAGAATTGATCTTGCAACTAGGTAATTCGTTACAAACTCAAAACACTGCTATTAGAAATATTGAGAATCAGATGGGACAAATAGCTAATTTAATTAATTACATACCTCAAGGAACACTTCCTAGCAACGTCAAAATTAATTCAAAAGAAATTGGAAAAGACCATGAACAAGCAGAAGCTATACAACTTAGAAGTTGAAAGGAATTAAAAGAGAAAATTTAGAATGAAACTAAAAAAGAGAAAGAGGTTGACGAGATTGAAAAATCTAATGAAACTCTTTCTCCAAGTAAAGATCAGACTGTAATTTATATTGAAGTGGAAGTTGAAAGATCACCACCACATTTTCCTCAAAGACTAAATTAGCAGATGCTTGACCAGCAATTTTCTAAATTCTTTGAGATTTTTAAGAAACGTACCATCAATATTCCTCTTTGCTGAAGCTTTGGAACAAATGCCGAGTTATGCAAAATTTATAAAGGACATTTTAAGCAAGAAACAGAAATTTGAAGCTTATGAAATTGTTGCATTAAGTGAAGAATTTAGTGCAAAAATTCGAAAGAAACTACCTTAGAAGATTAAAGATCCTAGAATTTTCACTATACCATGTGCTATTGGTGAAAAATTTTGTGGAAAAGCCTTATATGACTTAGGAGCAAGTATCAATCTCATGCCATTTTCTATCTTTCGAAGGTTAGATTTAGGAGAGATTTCTCCCATCATTGTAACCCTTCAATTAGCTGATTGATCTATTACTTATCCTAAAGAAGTTATAGAGGATGTCCTTATTAAAGTGGATAAATTTATCTTCCCTGTAGATTTCATTATACTAGATATGGAAGAAGATAAAAAAATATCTATTATTTTAGGGAGACCTTTTCTAGCTACCGGACGTGCTATGATTGATGTGCAAAAAGGAGAATTAACAGTGAGAATTAATGATCAAGACATAACATTTAATGTTTTGAAATCAATGAGGTATCTTGACAAAGAAAAATGCTCTCTGATGGATATTATTGATTATAAAATTGAAAAACATTTTCAAGAAAAATGTGAAGTAATTTCTGAAGAAAAAAATAAGAATCTATGTTATATAATGAGTCATTAATTGAAGAAATTGAAGAAGTGAATGAAGAAAATTTATTTGAAGAAACTAATTATATTCATGATAATTGGGAAATTATAGACACGACTAAAAATGATATACTTTTATCCTCAGTTGAAAAAACCCCTGAACAGGAGTTAAAAATGATACCTGCACATTTAAAGTATGCATTTCTTGGAAATTCATTAACTTTACCTGTGATTATATCTTCAGAACTAAGCAAAGATCAAGAAGAAAAATTAATAGGAGTTCTGAAGAACTATAAGAAAGCTTTTGGTTAGACTATTGCAGATATAAGAGGAATAAGCCCTTCAATCTGTATGCATAGGATTTTAATGAAAGAAAATTGTAAACCTACTATTGAACCTCAAAGAAGATTGAATCCAATTATGAAAGAGGTTATTAAAAAAGAGATTTTAAAATGGTTAGATGATGGAATTATTTATCCTATTTAGGATAGTCAATGGGTAAGTCCTATTCATTACGTTCTGAAGAAAGGAGGAGTAACTATCATTATTAATGAAAAAAATGAATTAATCCCTACAAGACAAGTTACTAGATGGCGAATTTGCATCGATTATCGAAAATTAAATAATGCCACTAGAAAGGATCATTTTCCTATACCTTTCTTGGATCAGATGCTGGATGAATTAGCTGGACACTCATATTTCTATTTTTTAGATGGATATTATGGTTATCATCAATTACTCGTTGCTCTTGAGGACCAAGAGAAATCAACATTTACAAGTCCTTATAGAACATTTGCCTTTAGAAGAACGCCTTTCGGTTTATGTAATGCACCTGCAACTTTTCAAAAATGTATGATGTCAATATTCTGTGATCTAATTAAAAAAGGAATTGAAGTATTTATGGACGATTTTTCAATATTTGGAACGTCTTTTGAGTCTTGCTTGGAAAATATAACAAAAGTTCTGAAAAGATGTGAAGAATCAAATTTGGTTCTAAACTAGGAAAAATGTCAGTTTATGGTCACAGAAGGAATTATAGTTGGACATAAAATTTCACAAAAAGGGATCGAAGTTGATCAGGCAAAAGTGAAAATTATTGTTGTACATCAACCACCTACTACTGTTACTAATGTGAGAAGTTTTCTGGGTCATGCTGGATTTTATAACAGATATATAAATGATTTTTCTAAGATTGCTAAACCTCTTTGTAATTTATTAGAAAAAGAAGCTAAGTTTGAATTTAATGAAAATTTTCTGAATGCTTTCAAAATTCTAAAAGAGAAATTAATCACTGCACTTGTCATTGTAACTCCTAATTGGAGTAAACCTTTTGAATTAATATGTGATGCAAGTGATTATGCAATTGGAGATGTATCGGGACAAAAATATGAAAAAATTTTCAAACTTACATATTATGCCAGCAAAACTCTTAATGAAACTCAAATAAATTACACTACTACTGAGAAAGATCTCTTAGCAATAGTATATGCCTTTAATAAATTTAGACCTTATCTTCTTGGGACCAAATGTATCATGCATACTGATCATTCCACTATAAAGTATTTAATGTCTAAAAAAGATGCTAAACCTAGATTGATAAGATGGTTCTACTGTTACAAGAATTTGATTTTCAAATAGTAGTCAGAAAAGGAGCTGACAACCAAATTACTGATCATTTATCAAGAATTAAAAATGATAGTGAGAAGATTACTGAAGAAAACATAAATGAGAAATTCCCTAACGAACAGCTATATGTGATTCAAGGATTACAAATGCCTTGGTATGCAGATATAGTTAATTATTTGGTTAGCAATATTTTACCGTATGGATTGAATAGCAAATATATTAAGAAATTCAAGAATGATTCTAAATCATATATTTTGGAAGATCCTCATTTATTTAAACTAGACAGAGATTCTGTGATTCGAAGATGTGTACCTTATGAAGAAACCTTTGCAATTATTAAAAAATGACACGATTCTGAATTTGGAGGATACTTTGGAGTGGATAAAAGGACATTTAAAATTTTAAATTCTAGATTTTATTGGCCTACATTATTCAAAGATGTTGGACATTATGTGAAAACTTGAGATCGATGTCAAAGAATGGGGAATATAACCAGAAAAGATGAAATGCCTCTAAGCTATATATTAAAAATTGAGACTTTTGTTGTATGGGGTTTACACTTTATGGGACCTTTTATACCATCATCTGGAAAGATTTATATTTTATTAGCAGTTAATTATACTTCAAAGTGGATTGAAGCTATAGCTTTACCTAACTGTGATTCCAAAAGGGTTTTGAAATTTTTAAAGAAAATGATTTTTACAAGATTTGAAATGCCGAGGGTAATTATCACAGATGAGGGAAGTCATTTAAGAAATGTAAAAATTCAATCATTACTGGAAAAATTCGGAATTAAACATAGAATTGCAACTGCTTATCACCCACAAACAAGTGGAATGGCTGAAGTATCAAACAAAGAAATTAAAAGAATATTAGAGAAGACTGTTAATCCTAAAAGAACTGACTAGGTTGATAGACTTGATTCTGCATTATGAGCTTATAGAACAACTTATAAGGCACCTATCAGAATGTCACCTTATCGGTTAATTTATTTTAAACATTGTCACTCACCTGTTGAACTGGAACATAAAGCTTACTGAACGATAAAGGAGTTCAATTATGATTTGAATGCTGCAGGCGAGAAACGACTGTTACAACTGAATGAAATGGAAGAGATAAGAAATGGGTCCAAAGAAAATGCAAATATTTATAAGGAGAAAATGAAGAAATTGCATGATAAAAAGATTTCAAGAAAAATATTTAAGCCTGGACAAGAAGTATTATTATTTAATACTTCTTTAAGTCTTTTTTCCTAGAAAATTATGATCTAAATGGACGAGACATTTATAATTGAGAAAGTATACCCTTGTAGAGTTGTGGATATTAAAGATCCTAAGATGGGAAAAATATTTAAAGTTAACGGATTAAGACTGAAGCCTTATATGGGAGAAATGAAACCGATTTACAAGGAGGATTACGAGCTGAGTCTACCCGATTAAAATATCTGATTAGGCCGGGCTGACGACGTTAAACCAAGCGCTTTGTGGGAGGCAACCCATATATTATCATTGTGATTGTTTGTGAATTGAATTCATCTCAATCGATATGTGTGTGTTGATCACACCATTTTAATAGACCTATTTTAAGACTAAAAATTTGTAAATTTAATGAAAGGCAAAACAGAGTCGAACATGGTTCTGGCGCCTAGGCACCCAAACTTAGCACATAAGCGCCAGCATAACCTGTGTATTGATGGTCCGGAGCCTAGGCGCCAGATTTCGGTGCCTAAGCGCCCCAGTTACAGGTTCATGCAAAAACAAAAAATATTCAGTTTTTCACACGAATTCTTCCTATAAACTACCCTATCTTCGTCTCCAATCCATAAGCAACGCTAATTTCATCCATCACAACTCATTTTGGAAGAGAAAAGAGAAGTTTAGAAGCAATGGAGGGAGGAGAACATGGCAATGAGTTAAGCGATAAGTCTTTTAAAGATCCTCAACCTTATTTCAATGGTTATATTGTAGTAAGTTTGGATAAATTATTCTATCATCTAGATAAGATTGAGGCGGAATTGCTAAGTATTGGAAATCGTCTACATGAGATGTATGACCAAATCGAGCACTTGGAATGGCAAACGATGCTTCAATTTAATCATATAGCGACATTTCAATATTCTCAAGTGACGATGTATGTGAAGAACAAATGGATTGACGAGAAGACGGCTTTGAAATTTTCAAAGACGTTAGTTTTTTACCTATGTGGGCTTAGCAATCTTCATTGCGAGAGGAATGGAAATTCAAAGTTTGGAGAAGAATAGATCATTGGTGTGTTCTAGGTGTGATCGAGTCATGTTTTAGTGAGTGGAATATTTAGTTTGTGTGCTTATTTTCATTGTTCAATGTGTGTTTTTTGATTGTGAATTTGCTTTGAAATAGTGATGTTTGTGTTGTTTATTAAGAGTTGAACCTTGTTATACTACTTTTCTGTAATTTCTTGAGCTTGGAATGGAAAATTTTGAAATGGAATTGGAAGAGTTTGATTATATCTTGTGTTTGAATGTTGGATCTATTTTATTATTTAAATTGTTTGAGGAAATGTTTGGAAGTTAGAAATTGGAGTAATACTCTCATGTGAGTAATTAGAAGTCAAATTTGTTAAGTTTTGGTGCAAAGTAAAATTTTTAAATTAAATTTTTGGTAAGGCGAGTCTGGCGCCTAGGCGCTAGAATTCAGCGCCTAGGCGCCAGTTAGGCCTGAACCTGAAATTTTGGTTTTTAAACCCAACGATGCCATTAACGACACCTAGGCTCCTTCTTCCTCCATTTTTCGCAAAATAAATACCTAGGGATCCATTTTTAGGTCGGTTATTTGAGTTTTTGAGCTTGGAATCACTCGATTTCTTCATCTCGAGGTCAGATCCCGCTTCTAATTCATTTATTTTTTATTTTCACCATGGATTTTTCAACTTCTGAGCAAAACCAAAAATTTTAATTTTTGGAGTTTAATCCAAGGATTTGAAGCATTTTTTAAGATTTTAAAACTTAAATAAGTTTATTCTTTTGGTTGTTTAATTTATTTTGCATTTTCTTTCTCTTACGTTTAAATGGCTCTGAAAGCTAAGCGAGGGAAAGAACGAGAAAATTTGATCGCAGCAAATTCGCTACTATCGCAGTGCATTTTCATTACAATGAATATGCTACGAGGAGAAAATTTATCTCGGAGAGGAGTTTCTACAATCCTGGTGGAATGATTGAACATACGATCGTTGCACTGAATTGGGAACGATTCTGCTACTTCATTGATGTTGTTGTGATCCCTTTCTTTAGGGAATTTTATGATAATATTATGGATGCTGAAGTTTACAAGATCTTTGTGATAGGAGTTGGAGTAGGATTTACTCCTGAAAGAATCAACATTTTCTACGGTCTGCCACCGATCATTGAGTGCTACTATTCTGGATTATCTCCATCTGAGGGAGATTTGGAGATGATTATTGCATATTGGACTGATGGTACTGGAGCTTGGATGATCTGGAATGAGAAATTGGTAAATTTTTCATCTTCTAAGTTAAATGGTGTTTCTAAGGCCTAGCATTACTTTATTTATGCTCGCCACCTTCCATCCAACGATTTGAGTGAGGCCACAAAGGACATAGCTATCTTCAACTACTGCATACAGAAGAGGAAGCCAATTAATGTCGGGAGTATTATTTATGATTCTGTGGAGGCCACTGCTCGTTCCAGCACTTCTATGGGATTGAGATTCCCATCTCTGATTTATTCTCTCTGCGAAAGTGTTGGAGTTGTTGCTAAGCTTTCAGAGGAGAAGCTCAAGTCTACGAAGCCCATTGGACGGGACAATGTTAGCATTTATGATCGACTTCGAGGTAACAGTTCTACCGAACCTCCTAGTTCATTACCTACTTCTGGTAGACCTTCTACTTCTCGACCCTCTACTTGTGCTGCTGAGCCACCATCTAGTTTTTTGGGAAAATTTGCATGATAAATTTATAGAGCAGCATAATATGTTACTTTTAACCCATTGTAGAGTTGATACAATAGATAAGAAAGTGGATCATCTTTCTGAGTACACCTAGAGGAAGAGTTATTTTGATGCAGAGTATTCTGAGACTCTTGTTAGATTCCTTAAGGGCGATCATTCAGTTCACTTCCTGACCTGCCCTAAATTCTCACCATACGATGATTGTCAGAATAAGAATGTAGATTTTTCTTTTGATGATGATGAGGATGAGGAGACAGCTAGTGATGAGTAGATTTCTAGGATTGAGTAGTTGTGTTATTTATGTTTTGTTTTGTTAGTGTGTTACTTTTGGATGTATGTGATGATTTGTTTTATGTTTTATGCACAGTTGATGTTAGTGTACTTTTAATTTTTAGAGTATATTGATTCTGAAACACTTATTGTTGTAATGATGATTGTTAGATTGTTAGAGTTTATTTTTGTAATGATATGTTTTGTTTCTGTTTTAGTACAGTGATCAGTACACCTGTTTAGTTTAGTTATTTTTGTTTAAAATTATTAAAAAAAGAATTTAGAAAAAAGAAAAATTGTAGAAATTAATTCTGCTTCCTAAAATATTTCTATATATGCTTAAACATTTCTTTTATATTCAAAAAAAGCATATGTAGAAATTAAATTTTCCTATGTAGATTATTTTTCATATACTTAGAAAAATTCCTGGTGGAAGCATGTTATTCTTTCTCTCATGCTTTAGAAATTTTCAGGATTCATGTTTATACCAAAACTGAAGTTTGAGGGAAGGGAAAATACTTTGAAATTTAAATATTATTTGTCCTTAATTACTAATATTTTCTTTAAAAATATTAACATAACATATGGAATGAAAAATTTATTTAAGATTACTTAGATTTTTTAATTTATAAATAATTTAGTAAACTTAACTAAAAATTTAATAATTTTGATTAATTTTAAGAATAAAATTACTTAACTTAAAGAACAATAAGATTAAATTTTTTTTTTATTTATAGTAAAGAGAATTGTATTTTTGAAATACTAAGAAATCAAGATTATTACTTGAAAAAGAAATGATTGAAATAATTTTTGAAAAATACTTATCAAGAATGTCATATTTATAAAGTGAAAATGTATATGTTTTTAAATATAAGTTAAGGATAGTGAAGTTTAAAATCATTAACAGACTATCTAGATATAGTAATCCTTAGAAATTTTGAAAAAAAAAGAGAAAAAAAGGTGGATTGAAAAATATCCTTAAAAAGAAAAAAATAAAAAAAGAAGAAAAGAGCAAGAAAAGAAATGTGAGGAGAAGCTTGAGGAGATGCCTAATTAAAAATTAGCTTCACATGAATTATCCTATAGAAAAAAAAAACTACTTAGATTTTTAACTTAAATTTTATATACAAGCATCCTTACCAGAAAAGTTTTCATGAAAGTTTTTTTCTTGTAAATTATCTATGTGACCTTAATATGATAAATTACAATTATTCTTGAAATAAATGAAAACTTTAAAGTCTTATGATTTCTATTTAAGTATTCTTTAAATTCTTAAAATTAACCTTAATTAGTGAAATTTGGTTAATGATTTACTAGAGCATTTATAAAACCAAAAATTACAGGGAATCTTAAATATTTAAACTTCATTCCAGATGTTATACATTTAATGTAATAAAAAAGGTTACTTGAGATCAAGTAACATTTAAGTTTGGGGGAATTTGATCCACTTAAAAAGTACCTATTTTTATGTCTTATTTATGATTCAGTTTTTATGGATATTATGCTTTAATGAATGGTATTTTTATATTTTTGGATATAGGTGATGAAAAAAAGAGTTAAAGAAGGAAAAAGGAGAAAAAAGGAGCAAAAAGAGAGCTAAAAAAACAAAGTTGCCAAAATTATAGGTCTGGTGCCTCGGCGCCAGAATCCGGTGCCTAGGTGCCAGTTTGATACTGAGGCAATTAAGATTTTTGACAACTTTGTGCAGTTATATTGACAGTTTTAAGTGGTTATCAGACCTTCTACAAGACTTGAAGTTACTCCTGATACATAAGACATGTGATACAATGCATCTGGACACAGGAAAATGGTTTTAATCGCAAACAGGTGCGATCCAAAATGAAGGGGTGTAAAGATCTGGTCACGACACAGTTACTTTCTGGAAGATTCATTGAATTTGGTCGAATTTTGAAGAGGTTCCTTAAGCAACCCCTAGTCATTTTTGAAGCTCTATAAATAGGAGACATTTCTACAGAGCTCTCACGTGCTTGAAAATAGTTCTAGAGAGCCACCAAATACTTTTCTTAAATATTTAGTGAGTTTATTTTAGTTTATTTTAGTTAGTTTGAGTGTTACTACTCAATTCCTTGAGTAGAAAGTGAGAGTTTGTAAGAGTTGGTGTTGTTGAAGTCTTGTACTTTGCATTGGAGTTAGTAAGAGTCAAAGGATCACTTGAAGGAACATTTCAGATAAGTATTTGTAACTTGCTTAAATTTTTTTTAAATATGTTTTGTTGTGTGAATTCAATGTGTTCTGAGTAGTTACTTTTCTTTCTCCTTTCAACCATGAAAAGATAATAAACATAATTTGAATTAGTTGAAGAACTTAAACTTAATTTTAAAATTATTGTGATGATATTCATACCTGATATTAATTTGCTTTTTAAACTGGCCATTTGAATTGTTAAAATCTGTTGAAGAATTCTGAGACCTATCCGGAGATGACTTTTTAACTAGTAGATATCACATGAATCCATGGGTAATCGAAGGCCATGTCCAGGTTATTCAAGGTGAAGTACAAATAAATAGGAAAATATTATTTATTGGGCATATAATTAATTAGTTTTTAGAGTGACATACTAAATTCTATTAATTTGGTTAAGAGAAAGGGAATGTGTCACTAGTAGGGCCGATAATAGCCACCATTGGACATCTAGAAGTGTGAGTCTAGATTGACCCATTCTACTAATAATACATCCTGAACCAATCTATAGATTAGCTAATGTTCTTTATACTATCGAGTGAAGGTACAGAATAGAAATGCTTCTATTTGGTGCAATACCATAATTTCAAGTTCTCCACGAATGATAGTTTTTCTGAAAAAATATTGGATTAGTTAAAAAGGAGAAAGTTGTTTTATTTATACTTGCATCAACGTTTACTTTATTGCTACTTTACTTACATCTAATAGAAATTTCATAAAACTTAAAATCTGATTTTTGAAAAGAAATAAAAATTATAATTACTTTTAATTTGAAAATCTATTAATTTCTAAAATTAATCTTCCCTTTGGGATTGATAACCAGGACTCCAATAGAGCCCTGTATTACTGGATACGATACGTATACTAGCCTAGTACCTCTGGTGTGCAAAATATTTTCTAAAATTATATTTTTAATTTTGCATACTACTCTTTGAAATATATAATTAATGGATAAATTTTAGGCATAGTTAGGGGTCGAGGTCATCAACCTCATTGACTTTGTAATTGATTACCTTGACTCTATAATTGATTCCCCTTATTTAATACCAATTCCTCAATCGACAGTTTCTTCTTCTTTACTTGCGAGTTACTGATAAAACCTGGAGGTTAATAATGTATATTGTTAGAATTTCCTTGGTTGTTGGAATTTCCCAATGGGTTCACCGAATTGTTACTATTCCAATTTGAATTAGAGTGATTCTTCCAAACAGGATTACAATTATTAGAGTATGGATTATTAGGTTTTTGAGAATATTTCATTCCAATTTGATCAATTTTCTTAAATATAGCAATAATTTGAGAAGCCAAAATAGTTATAGCAGCAGAATCATGAATACTAGCTAATCTTTTAAGATTTACACACTCAGCGAGCCATTGAAAACAATTAGCATTCATCTCCTCAATCAAAGAATATGCTTCATCAAAAAATTTTGACATTAATGAACCTACAGCAGCATCGATAATTAATCTAAGAGATCATATTAATCCATTATAAAAAGTTTGAACTATTAACCATTCTGGTAAAGCATGATGTGGACACTTTCTATGGAGATCTTTAAATCTTCTCAAGCTTCATATATTGATTCCCCTTCCAACTGAGAAAAGGATGTAATCTCCTTTCTAAGCTTAACAGTTTTTGAAGGTGGAAAATATTTAGCCAAAAATTTTTGATATTGTTCTCCCCAAGTTTTGATAGATCAAGGTGGTAATGAATTTAATCGCGTCTTAGCTTTATCCCTTAATGAAAAAGGAAAAAATCTAAGTCTGACAGCGTCATTTGAGACTCTATCATATTTAAAACTAGAATACAATTCTAAAAAACTAGCAAAATGTAAATTAGGATCTTCAGTAGGTGTTCCCCTATACTAATTATTTTGTACCATCTGGATAATACAGGTTTAAATTCAAATGAAATAGCAGCAACATCAGGATTTTGAATAGTTAATTGAATTTTATCTGCAGTAGGACTAGCATAATCTCTTAAAGGTCTATTAATTTTTATAATCAATTCTTTGATTATCTAAGTTGTTCGTGATTTTGTTAAAATTTTTAGATTTTTGTTGTTTTGGAATCTTTCTAGTAGTACGTTCTAACTTAGCGTCATAAGGTATTAAGCTTTCAGATTAGATACTAGACATAAACAAACAAAATCAACACACCTAAAAAGAAGCAATAACACAAATATAAGTTTTAAAGATCAAACAAAAGTGTTTTAAATACTACAAAATTTACCTTTACTGTCCCCGGCAATAGCTCCAAAAACTTGATGCGGTATTTTGTATTTCAATATATTTTCTTAAACACACCAGAATACAAACACAAGTTTTCGTATCATAAAAGTAATACCGGACTCCAATGAAGTCTTGGTTATCGATCCCACGAAGAAAGTATAAATTTATGATAATAGGACAAAAACATAAATTTAAACTATATAAAACTTACAAGTGAAAAGAACAAGTTGACAATGTTTAATTATGCTAATAGAACTAAGTTTACCAAACTACTTTCTAATCTTCAAAGTAAACTTACTAATTCTAAATAAAGATTAACTATTTTATAATGAAAGGTTCAAATTTGAAAAAGCATTATTCCCCTTGCAACGAGTTTATGGTTAGTGACCCAATTTTTGTATTTCAAAATAAAAGAATTTGTTACCACTGCTAGAAAATTTAATTTTTGGCAATGGGGAGAAAAACTGGACCCGGAATAACTTGCTATATAGATGTGTACCAAATTTTAATTTACGGCAATAGCATTAAGTAAAACTTGATTGCTACTGAATGCTAGGACGTTAGTGATTAATACTTTTTAAGTATATGTTGATATAGCAAAATTTAATTTTAAAGAAAAATATTTTATATACTTTTTGGGTACTACGCAAGTATACGTATCATTTCAAGTAATAAAGAGCTTTGAAACGAAGACCCCAGTATCGATCCCACGGGGCAAAAGGGTAATAAATTTTTAAATATTGTATTTCAAAATCTTTTTATATTTTAATCTAACTATAAATTACTTTTAATTTACTAGATGCAAATAAAGAAAACAATAATAAGAAAATGATTTTGTGAAAAAAATATAAAACAAACAACTTTCTTCTTTTCAATTAATCCAAGATTTTAAAGATAATTTAATATTCATTGGAGAATCTATTTTATAGTATTGTGCCAAATAGATGCATTCTTATTCTTTACCCTTTGATCCAGGTGTAAAGAACATTGGCTAATCTACAGATCAGGTCCGAATGTATTGTTAGTGGAATGGGTTAATCTAGGCTCACACTACTAGATGTCCAAGGGTGGCTATGGTCGGCCCTACTAGTGACCCTTTCCTTATTTATAAATCAAATTATAAGAATTTAGTCTCTCACTCTAAAAACTTATCAATTTTACGCCCTTTAAATCTTATCTTCCTATATATTTGCACTTCACCTCGAATATCCCGCGCATGGCCTAGGACTACCCAAGGATTCATGTGACATCTACAAGTTAAGAGTTCTTCTCCTTCTAGGTCTCGAAACTCTTTAACAGGTTTTAACAATTTAAATGGCCAATTTAAAAAGAAAAGTAAGATCAGGTATTAATATCATCACAATATTTTGAAAATATTTTGATTTTCAATTCTCCATCGAATGTTATATTATCTTATTTATCTTTTCATAATTGAAGGAAGAAAGTAAACTAACTACTCAGAACACTTTGAATATAAACAGCAAAACATAATAAATAAACCTTGAATAAAAAAAAAATAGTTATCTCAAATATTCCTTCTACAGATCTTCTGATTCTTACTGACTCCACAGCGTAATGAACTCCAGATGCAACAACATGAAAGTAAACTCAATAAACTAAATAAAAGTGGCCCTAAATTTCTCTCTCTATTTCTCTCTCTAAGGATGAGAGATCCTAAAGTGGCTAAGAGATAGGGGATACAATGGGGGCACGAATTTTTCTGAAGGAGTGGACTCCTATTTATAGGCTTCAAGGGTTGCCTTGAGGCACCTCTTCAATACATATCCAAATTCAATGAATCTTCTAGGAGGTCTGTCTGGCGCCTAGGCGCTGGAATCTGGCGCCTAGGCGCTGGACACCGTGTCTAGTTCTTCGCACCTCTTCACGATTAAAACCGTTTTGAAGCATCCAAATGCAATGTATCACATGTCCTATTATTAAGGAACAACTGCAAGTCTTCTATAATGTCCAATAACCGCTCACTCCGTGAAAATAACCGTCCAAAAGTCGTCAAAAACTTGACAGTTTCTGTATCGAGTCTCACGCTTAGGCGCCAACTTCTGGTGCCTAGGCACCAGACCATAATTTTTGATAATTCATGTATTTTGCTCCATTTTTGCTCCTTTTTCACCCTTTTTCCTTTTTTGGACCTTTTTACATCACCTACATCCAAAATCACAAAAATACCTTTCATTAAAGCATAATATTCTTAGAAATTGATAAAAATCAAGGCATAAAAATAGGTATTTTTTTTAATGGATCAAAATCCCCCAAACTTAAATGTTACTTGTCCTCAAGTAACCCTTTTTACTATATAAAATGTATAACCTTTGGAATAAAAGATAAATATTTAAGATTCCTTATAATTTTTTATTTTATAAAGTCTTTATTAAATTATTAACCCAATTTCACTAACTAGATATAATTTTAAGAATTTAAAGAATATTCAACTACCAAATCATAAGATTTAAAATTTTTCATCCATTTTGAAAATAATAGAATTTTATTATATTATGATCTTATAGATTATTCACAAGAAAAAGATCTTGAAAAACCTTTCTTAAATAAAAATTCATGCATAAAAATTAAGTAAAATATGTAACTAGTTTTCCTTCTATAAGATAATTCAAGTGAATCCAATTTTTGATTAGGCATTTCCTCAAGCTTCTCCTCTCTTCTCTTTTTTTTTTCATATAGAGAGGATTACTTTATCTGGATAGCCTGTTAATGATTTTGAATTTCACTATCCTTAACTTATATTTTCAAAACTTATACATTTCCAATTAATTATAACATGAATAAAAATTCAAAAAGATTTTCAATCTTTTCTTTTTCAAGTGATAATTTTTTATTACTTAATACTTCTAAAATTCCATTATTTCTACCATGAATAGAAAAATTCCTTAATCTTATTCTTCTTTAAGTTAAATAATTCTATTCTTAAAATCAATTAAAGTTATTAAAATTTTGGTTAAGTTCACTAAATTGTTTATAATTTCAAAAATAAAAGTGATCTTAAATAGATTCTTCATTCCTTAAGTTATGTTAAAAAGTTTTTATTTTAAGAAAATATTAGCTCTTTAAGGACAAATAAAATTTAAATTTAAATGTATTTTTCCTTCCCCCAAAACTTAAGTTTTGATATACTATGAAAATTTGAAAGTATGAGAGAAAGAAAATCATAATTTTAAAAATGAAATTTTTATAAGCATGTAAAAAAGAAAAATTTACTTCTACTCATGCTTTTATAAATAATAAAGATAAAATTGAAGCAAGTATAAAAGGTAAGCAGGCTAATTTTTATGATTATACTAAATTTAAAAAAAATAAAAGCAGAGCAAAATTACTAATTACTAAACAGTAGACTGAAACAAACATATCATAAATTAACTTTAATCTCAGTCTCAAACACAATATATTAAGAATATTATAACAACAGAATCTTAACACTAATCAATCCACACAGATACAAACACAAATCAACATACATCAAACATCAAACTAAACAAACAAACCAAACAAAACAAACTAACAACAAAGTAGGACAAAATAGAGATTTATCAACTACTAGTCACTGGCTGTAGCCTCATCATCATTATCGTCACCAAAGGAAAACTCAACATCCTTAGGATCAACAAATGGTTTGAAACTAGGAAAAGTAGGGAAACTAACATCATGCTCAACCTTCAGAAATCTAACAAGGGCTTCATCATACTCAGCATCATAACTACTATTCCTCTGGGTATAGTTAGATAAATGATCAAGTTTCCTATCAATAGTATCAACCCTACAGTGAGTTTGAAATAACTCCTGCTGCTGCCCTATAAATTGATCATGCATTGACTCCCAGAAACTCGATGATGGCTCAGCAAAAGTAGAAGGTTGGGAAGTAGAAGGTCTGTTGACCTCATTTTTGATGAGGTCTTCTCTTCTCTCTTTAGTACTTAGGATCTAGCCTTAGGCTTTTCCTTTGACTATCTTAGAGGATTAGAATTGGGACCCACCACCTAGAATTTCAAACTACTTCTTAGCTCCCTGCAAACTCCACAAACTTGATTGTAGACCCCTAATCACCTAGAGGGTTGAAATCAAATGTGGAAGTTTAAAGGATGGGTTCCTATAGGACTCGTTGGCCTTAGGACTGCCCTGGGTAGCCTGGTCTGGTGAGGGCTGACTTACACACACTTTACGCTTGTACACTACACTTTCACACACCTCCTAAAACCACACCCATACCCAACTTGACTTCCTGACTCATAGAGTTGATTCACATGGATGGTCCTTAACCCCTAAGCCCTTGGCTAAGAGGGTTAGGAACAACATAGTGAATGCCTCAAATGAGTCCCTTCATGGCTCATGTGGGCTTCATATAGCTTCATGGCTCAATCAAAATGATTTCATTCTACTTACATTCACCCAATCTTCAATTTTCCAAATTTTTAATCTTTGACCGCCGGGACCCCGGACCTGCCTAGCCTACCCAAAACCCTTGAAATTACCCAAATTTTCCAAAAATCTCCAAATCACCCAAAATTCCTCAAGACCAATCCCAAACATTCTCACATCACTCAAGTTGACCATCCATAGCCAAAAATACTAAAAATTCCAAAAATACCTCCCAATACCCTCCAAATACCCAAAATGCCCCTCTTGACCCAAAAATCCAAAAATTCAGAAAATTCCCAAAAAATTTCAGAAAATTTCAATTTCATTTTGTTCAACTACACCATGGGCCAATTTTGTCAATTTACCCCACTTTTGTCAAAACCCCCAATTTGACCCATTTTAACCCAAAATGAGCCCAATGTTAAACCAAACCTACCCAATTGACCCAAATTTTGGTCCAATTAAATTCTAAACTTCAATTCAACATTCCCAACACCAATCGAGACCAAATCCAAGCCCAATTTGATTGACAATTGAATCCAATTTTACTTTTGGCCTTAAAGCCCAATTTGCACCCATGACCCAAACCTAACCCAAACCAAACTAATTCAACTCCAATTAACCCCAAATCTTTTCTAAACCTTCCCTAACATCCCCAAAAGCAAAACACTAACATGATTTGCCCAAAATTTGGATCCAAACCCCACTCAAATTTAACCTAAAACCAAAAGGCCCAATTTTGACCTAAATCCACCCCTAACCCAAATGAGCCCAAATCCCAAAATCAAAATCCAACCAAAATTGGAACCTCTTTCAAACACTCCCATAAACATTTCCCAACATCAATTTAACATCAATTTCAACCCCAGCCCAACATTGGCCCAAGTTAGCCCAATTTGACTTACATAGGCCCATTTATCAAATCAACCCAAATTCAACCCAATTCAAACCCAAATCACTCCAAACTTGTTTCAAATCAATCATGACACATACTTAAGCCAAACCCAACAATTATTTGGCCCAAGCCTTTACCAAACTTTCATCCTAAAATCCATTAAAATCCAAAAGCCCACTTCCCTAAACCATTTTAAAAGCCCATCTTCACTAAATTTCAAAAGGCCGAAAGCCCACATGACAATCCTATATCATCATCCATTTGTTAAAACCATCTCCTAAGTTCTAAATCCATGATAAAATAAATTCAAATCAAGCCATATGCCAAATCCCATCAAATCACCCCTAAATTACCAAAAGTTTTAAAACCTTTTTCATGAAATTGACCAAACTTTTCCCCAAGCCAAAGGTGAGCAATGAAGCCATGCATGAGCCCCATGGGAGCCATGAGAGCCATGGAATCTACTTTCCACCTCACCAAACCATGAATGGCAAGAGAGGGGATCTCTTTCTTAAACCCTTTTAAACCCTTTTTTACCTTAAGCATGTCACACACTAAACCATGCTTAGCCACCTCATCATGGATGGAGACTTCACCACTCCTTCTAAGCTGACATAAATGATTCCCTCAGCTCAAAATCAGGTCTTAGGGAGGTGCACCAAGCCTATGTCCATGGGTTGACCCAAACCAAGCCAAAATGAGCCTTCTCCTATTCCATTTAAATCAAACTCCTTTACACATGTCCATAGCCAATTGATTGCACTAAACCCCAGCCACGACCCACCGAACAAGATGGTGACCGAGTGCTCAGCCGGCCGACCACCAGGCCGCCGAAAAACACCATGGCTGAGACCTTGGGAGGAGCCAAACTTTGGAATTCCACCTTGCTGAGTTGCCCCATGCCCAGTGGCCATTGCAGCTGTTCTTCTCTTTCCAAGAGCAGCTGATCCCAAGCCCTAATTCCCCCTGGGAGAGCCTCCAGCCATGCCTATTTAAACCCCATCCCTCTCGGCCATGGAAGAGGTGATGAATGAACCTTAAGGAAACTCTGCCAAAATCACTCCAGACTCTCCCCACACCTAGAGAACTTGATCCCCATTGTCCTCCTGCCCTAGTCCCCACTAATTGAGCTCAATTTTGGAGCTCAATTCTCGAGCCGAACAGGACATTCCCAAATCCTCCACCAAAGTCAAATTAAACTCACCTACACCTGCACAAGGTCAAGAGGAGAAGTTCCCCAGTGAAAGCCCCCTCTCCAGGCCACCCATCTGTTCTAGACTCCAAAGGTTGGAATCGGGCTTGGTTAAAATCATACCTAGATAATTCACCAGTCCAGGAGACTTCATCTGGAGCTTGCTTGGACTCAATCGAAGGTGAAACAACCCTCAAATCAAAGCCACACTTCTCTGAGCAAAGGTATGGTCTCACTCTTCTTCCCGAGCTTTTGAACATTCTCCATTTTGATTGAGTCAATTTCATGCCACATAAACTGTATGGATGTGTTCGTCTACTCGAGATGAATCCATAGAGCATAAGAATGTTTAATTTGATCAAGTATCGAGTGAGATCTTAAGCCTAAAAGATGGATGGTTCTAGGGCTAGGAGGCTTGGGGACGATGAACGGATATCGTTCATTCAATACACTAGCGGATGGAAGGCTCAGATCACGTCGGATCAGCGGATGATACGCGAAAGGCGGGACCCGAGCTGCTGACTCAAGTGGCAGCGTCGAATGGGAGCGCGCCGCGTGGCCGTTCGGAGATGCCGAGAATGACAGGGCGCCGCGTGGATAAGTAGGAAATTAGGGTATTTCTTGATTTATTTAATTTCCTAAACTTTAAAAATGCATAACTTTGTGTAGAAAAATCAGAAAAATAAAATAAAAATACCCTCTTGCTCAGTGAACAGAGGAGAATAATGTCGAAAAGAAATCATTTAATTTCATTGAGTATTTGATTTTTAATAATTTTTTTACTCTCTGCACTATTTCAATTCTCCATGCATGTATACAATTCACCATGGCATGAGACCATAGGGCTTTTGAAGCCTTTGAATTTGGGAACATTCCCTGAATTTTCCAAAGTCAGAGGCCATCCCTATGAAGAGTTATTGATTTTTCAATTCTAGGTCACTATTCTGAATATTTTAATTCCAATAATTAGCATGTTGTGAAATAAATTCTAGAAAAATTTGGTGATGTTTCTTATGACCAGAGGACTCTAGAAAAAATAGGTTTTGAATTAATCCACTTGGAATAACCCTAATTGGCTTAAACACCCAAAATAAATCCTTAATTAATTAGAGCTAATCATACATCAAATTGACTTGAAATCAATTCTCCACTAACCTTTAGGATCAGAGGAACCCACCATAAAAATATGAAGTCAATTGGACTTGGTTAGCCCTACCAAATGAGTTGATTAAGCCATTTAGCCAACTTAAAATTTAAAAATTCATAACTTTCAAAATACTTTTCAAAAATTCACCAAATTGGTTTTGGAGCCTCTCTGATATCAGGGGAATTTAAGAAAATTAAAATTACAATTTTCTAAAAAAGTAGATTTTTTGCATTATTTTAATATTTTTAATAATTAAAAAATAATAAAAATCACAAAAATAATAAAATTCACCAAAATGTCATATTTTGAATTTTAATCACTTAGGAACAAACCCCATATTTTTCTTAGGTCTCTATGATGAGATATTAAATTTTAAAGCCCTTGGGTAATTTTAAAATTAAAAAAAATGTATTTTCTAGCATTTCCACTAAAATAATTCTAATAAATGAAAAAAAATCAAAAAATTATAAAATTGGTTCTCTGGTTTCCGTGATATCAGAGAGATTTTTGAAAAATATAAAATTCATTTTTCAATCTTTATTTTATTTTTAAATTAATTAATACTCCAAAACATAAAATAATTATAATAAAAATAATATAATTCAAAAAATCACCAAAATTGGTCCAAGTGGTCCTCTGGTCATTAGGAATGTCCCATAATTTTCTTAAGGACAGAAACTTTCTCTTGGTCATGTTGTTGAATTTTCCTTGAAAATCCTTATTTTCCACAAAAAAATAATTATATAAATAAATTAAATACAGAAAAATCACATTTTCTCCTCTAATGCCTTGATTGACAAATGAGTGAAGTCACATAAAAATTTCAAATTCATTTAAGCTCAATTTAGTGAGTTATGAAATTAGTAAGTTAAAGGGCAAAATAGTAATTAAAATTTTAACCTATAATTAAAATTTTAGGCTTAATTAAAAGTGTGGGTAAAATATTTGATACTAAGTTGATTTTGGATGTTTGAAACTTATGTATTAAAATGTAGAAATCTACCAAACAATTTAAAAACAATTAAAATAAACCTTAATTAAATAATTAATTAAATTTGGAAGAATAATAAAAAAGTTGGAATTATTAAAATAGGGATATTATTAGGAAGAAATTTATTCTTTAATCTAAGAATCCCTAAATTAATCACCTCAATAATATTCAATTCCTAATTAAAATGATAATCCAAATTCAAAATTTAAAATGCTGAAAACTTAATCATTAAATTAAATTAAAGTAAATCCTTTTCAAATTTCAATTAAATTAATACTTTAACAATTAAAATTAAATCTTTTTTTAAAAAAAAGAGCATAAAAAAATAAAAATAAAATATTAAATTAAAATTAAAAATAAAATTAAGTTAAAATTTAAATTAAATTAAAATCTAAAATAAAATTAATTTAAAATTTAATTAAATTAAAGTTTAAAATTAAATTAAATTAAATTAATTTAATTTAAATTAAATTAAATTAAATTAAATAACATTAAATTAAATTAAATTAAAACATATTAAATTAAATTAAATTAAATAAAAAAATATATAATAATATAATAAAAAAAACAATAAGTTAAAATTAAATTAAATAAATAAAATTAAAATTGAAACTAAATCAAATTAAATTAAATTAAAGTTAAATTAAAATTAAGTTGAATTAAATATAACATCACTTAAGACATAAAAGAATTCAAAAATAAATTTAAAACAACTTGAACACTATTCCAAACTTAAAACCATTGATCGAAATTAAGTTAAAACATAAATCATTTGAACATTAATTTGTCCTCAAAAGCTCATGATGTCATAACTCTTAAACGAAGTGTTAAGTGAAATGTTATTTCACTCATAGAATATTCAAATGTCCTAGTTCACTGGGCAAGATAACAAAGCTTGAACTCCTGGAAAATTGATTCATTATATAATTAAATTCTCTTGGACTTGAAACAATCCTAAAAGTATTTAAAAGATGTTTAAGATTCGTCTTAAGCACTTCCTCAGTACGATAGGATGATTATAAGAACAACTGAACTTAATTGTTCTTTGATGAAGAAAATTGTCCTCAAACCAAAACACAAGAACCTAGACGTCATAGGAAATGACTAGCTATAGGATTAGGAACTTGGTAGAAAACCATAACCCTTCCCTTAGCTTTACCTAGGAATTTTCTTTAAATGCTTAAATATTCTAAATTGTATTTAAGTGCAGCCTGGAATGACAGGAAGACCCTCTAGGTACGCTTTTATTTTATTGCAATTTACCTTCTTGCAATTTACTTTATTGCAAATGCACTTTACTTTTCTTGCATGATAAACAACTGTTGCATGAAAACCCACACCTTTAGGATAGTCCCTAAAACTGAAACCAAAACTAAATTAAAAGTCATTACAAGATAAAATTTACCGCCACAACATTTCAAAATATAAAACAACTCAAAATTTAATCACAAACAGAATACAAAACTACAATTACAACTAAATTAAAACGTCTTGTTGGATGATCGGGAATACCTCGGATGATGTAACCTACGTGTTTCTAACGGGATTTCCCACGGTCTAAATGAAAGTGTGGAACTCATTCAGTTGAATTTAGCAAATTCACTAGACTAAGTGAATCCGATAAAAATAACGATGCCGGAAGAATGGAACCGTGGGATCTTAACCGGTGTTGTTATAATCAACTTTAAGATTTGTTTTAATTAAAACATAAAAAACACTTGGATTTTAAAACTTCTCTAAACAAAAACACTTTCCTCATCGCTTGATTTTTAATCTTCTAAAACTAAAACTCTACAACAACAAGGAGCTCGAAGCATGGTGGGCAGCACGACCATCGTCATCAGCAAAACCTGAGTTTACTTCAGCAAAACTTTCTTAGAATTAAATAACTAAGCCATAGGACTTCGAGGTAGTTTGCCTAGTGCAACATAAATCCTCAAACTTTTGTTAGGCATTTGCATTGCAAATTAAGCCCTAACCGGTCTTTGGATTTCGAGGTAGTCGTCCGATACGACATAAACCCTCACATCTTCGAGGCTATTTGTATGATCATGTCATACGAATATAAGTCCTAATTAATTAAAATTGGCAAGATCAAAACATTAAATAAATATTAGGACATTCCTAAATTCAAGACAAACAATAGGATAGTTGGGAAATTACCGAAGTTCGCTTCGAATCTGTAATTTCTCCTACCTTTCTTCCTTTTGGATTCCCAAAATAAAATGTTCCAAACTAAATTCATTCCCTATTGAAATTCAAAAATTCAATCCCTTGAAAACTTAAAATTTGAGATTCTTGAGAGCAGAATTATTTATTATTATCGAGAGTTTTCTTAAGTGATTCCCGTCATTTAAGATGTAATTAACTATAGGGGCTTGCCCTTATAGAGAATTTTAAGAACCCATGTAATATAAACCCTGCTTAATTCATTTATATTAAGCAGGGGAATTTTTCAGCTTATAAAATTGGTTCGCAGACAAAATGGATGTCACAAATCTTTTAGTTTATTTAATCGAGCCCCCATCATCAAGTATTGTGTCTATTCTTCGGGATAGATACATAGTTTGTGATGTGGCGCTCATTTATATAAACTATTTGGGATGTGAGATCAGTTTGATTTCATATCTTAAAACTTTCAAACATAAAATTACTTTTAGAATCAAATGTTACTTTCTAAATTATATATATACATATATGTATTTAAACCAAATTTAAAACCTAAAAAAAATAAGCCGTACAAATTCTGGCGACTCCGCTGGGGATAATTCCTCTCTCCATTTTAATCAGATAATTCTGCTTTCAAAAATCGGTAGTTTATCCATGACCCTAGTGGATCAAACTAGCCTTCTTTCCGTTGGAATACTATGTTCATTTCTACCTTGAACAAGTACAACCAACATTCTCTCGGATTTAGGAGCCACTGTTTAGACACCCCTAAACAGAGAGGTTCCGAGATCCTTTTACCTCATTTCGGAGGTGGGGTGGACCCCCAATAAGTATTAGTTTAGGAGCGATATTGAGGGTCGAGAAGTTTCTACAAAGCTTTCTCTTCCTTTTCCAGTTCCTAATCAATTCCTTTTATCCTTCCTACAACTCTCCTTCTTTTAATAACTTTCTGTCTTAACAAACAAATCTTTTCGAAGAATAATTTTCTTTTAATACCACAAATACACTAAGGTAAACGAAAATGTGTTCAGACTCTTTCTTTTTCGTCATAAGATTTACGAGAAGAAGAAGCACGATTCGGGGACTAACACTTGGAATCTGCCCTGCAGAAATGGAAGCCCCAAAACTGATCTTCTCCTTCATCAACGGACTGGACCAGGCTATGTTCAAGGAAGAACTATCTGATAATGGAATCATTCGATTCAGACAAGGATTCGGGGACACCGACATCAAAATCCCCGACGTCACTCTCTTTTCACTCACAAGCAAAGTACTAGAAACTGAGAAACCGTTGATTGAGTTTATTATCAAGTCAACTCATGAATTCCCTCCTCTACAAAAGATTCCAACTAGAAGGAGTACTGTTGTTCGCAGAAGGACTGTTGTTACTACCCCCATCTGGTCTAGTTGTCTCCGCACCTACCCCGGATTACGCCGGACTAAAGGGGAAGGAAATTCGGAAGCCGTGATGAACCCGTTACCGTGGACGGTACGGATCTTCCTGTGAAACCTTACGTTTTGAAATCGGGTCCAGCTCGAGAATTCCATCACTGACACAGACTCAGAGAAGGAACAGAAGTAGAAGAATTGCTAGAGAAGCCAGAGCTGCTGAAGTTGCTTTCCTAGAAGAAATCCCAGAACTGCCCGAGTATACACCACTACCTGAATACATACCACTTTTGGGAGGAAGTAGGTTTCACCCCCTCTCCGCCGCAGAGGATGAGGGAAATATCCGCAAGATTGCTGCTGCATTGACACAGCCCGCATATTACAACAATGGCCGTAAAAAAAGGGCTAGAATTATGCCATTTGCTCGACTGCAAACCCAGATAGAAAAGTTAAAAAAGAAAGAAAAATGCCCTGTGTCAGAGATTTTAAGAAGGATAGGGCGGGTGCCAGCCAAGTCCGGTCTTGGGCCGCGAGTAGAACCTGCTATCACTGCAGAAAAGCCGAATAAGAGAATGAAAGCTAGTCCACCTGTCATTGTTTCAGGACTTCAAATTAGGGAGGATACCACCTTCCAGCATTTGGCTGACAGACCATCCAGTCCTAGACCTTCTGCTGCTAGGAGGATGGTATGGCATCCCACTACCGGACAATTAAGATTAAAACAACAACTTGAGAAGGAAAGTCTCATCAGGAGACTTGAGTCTGAAGAAAGTGCTACCACAGTGAAGGGGACTCATAAGAAGGAAACCCGACAGCTATCGCATGATATCTGCAAAGATGTACAGAAAAGACCACTAGAAGATGTTATGGAAAAGCTAAGAACCGATATTCGTCGATTAGCAAGAGAAAGAGAAGAGAAATTCAGAGATGAAGTTGACTCGTCAGAGTTCATGGATGATGAATATTTAGTAATTAACATGGTTGAAACACGAGCTTCGTCAGCTTCACAAGGTGCTCCTACAGCCGCAGAAAGAGAGGAGCCGGAAGTAATGAGGATGCAGCTTCAGGAGAAAGATGATACGATCACCCAAATGGCAAAAAGGATGGAAGAGATGGTTGTAGCCCTAGCCACTCTCCAGAGTCAGGTTCAACCCCAAAGAGAAACACCCCCAGAAGTTATTCACATTGTAGATGGAGGAAAGGAGATTACATCCGTCAACGGGGATGATCAATTAAAAAAGGACACAACACAAAACATGATTCCGGAAAAGGATATCAAAAGCATGGTGGAACAGCAGGTGCGAGAAGCCTTGGCACAATCAAAGAGTAGGACATTGTCGGCATATTTTGAGGTTGTGTATTTTATTTTGAAAAGGGGGTCGTTTAACAGAAATTGTCGGCGAATTTTAAATTTTAAATTTAATTTAAATATATGTAATTTGGAAAGTAGCATTTAATTTTGAAAATAATTTTAAATTTGAAAGTTTTAAGATATGAATTCAAACTGATCTCACATCCCGAATAGTTTACATAAACGAGCACCGCACCACAAACCGTGTATCTATCCCTGAGGATAAACACGCTACTTGATGGTGGGGCTCGATTAATTAAACTAGAAGATTTGTGACATTCGTTTGGTCCGCGAACCAATTTTATAAGCCGACAAATTCCCTCGCTTAATATGAAAGCATTAAACGAGGGTTTATATTACTCGGGTTCTTAAAATTCCCTATAAGGGCAAGCCCCTATAGTTAATTACATCTTAAGTGACGAGAATCACCTAAGAAAACTCTCGATAATAATCAATAATTCTGCTCTCAAGAATTTTAAAGTTTAAGTTCTTCAAAGGATTTGAATTTTAGAATTTCAATGGGGAATGGATCAAATTTGGAAGATTTTATTTTAGGAATTCAAAGGAAGAAAAGTAGGAGAAATCACAGATTCGAAGCGAACTTCGGTAATTCCCCGTCTATCCTATTATTTGGCTTGAATTTAGGAAAGTCCTAATATTTATTTAATGTTTTGATCTTGCCAATTTTAATTAATTAGGACTTATATTTATATGATACAATCATACAAATAACCTGGGAGATATGAAGGTTTATGTCGTATCGGACGACTACCTCGGAATCCTAAGACCGGTTAGGGCTTAATTTGCTATGCAAATGCCTAACGAAGAGTTGAGGATTTATGTTGTACTAGGCAAACTACCTCGAAATCCTATGGCTTTGTTGTTTAATTCTAAGAATGTTTAGCTGAAGTAGACTCAGGTTTCACTGATGACGATGGTCGTGCTGCCCACCATGCTCTGAGCTCCTTGTTGTTGTAGAGGTTTAGTTTTAGAAGTCATAAATCAAAGGATGAGAGAAGTGTTTTGGTTTAGAGAAAATCTTAAAATCCAAGTGTTTTTTAATATTTTAATTAAAACAAATCTTAAAATTGATTATAACAACACCGGTTAAGATCCCACGGTTCCATCCTTCCGGCATCGTTATTTTTTTATCGGATTCACTTAGTCCAGATGAATTTGCTAAACTCAACTAAATGAGTTCCACACTTTCATTTAGACCGTGGGAAATCCCGTTTGCAACACGTAGGTTACATCATCCGAGGTATTCCCGATCATCCAACAGGACGTTTTAATTTAGTTGTAATTGTAGTTTTGTGTTCTGTTTGTGATTAAATTTTGAGTTGTTTTATATTTTGAGATGTTGTGGCGGTGGATTTTATCTTGTAATGACTTTTAATTTAGTTTTGGTTTCGGTTTTAGGGACTATCCTAAAGGTGTGGGTTTTCATGCAACGAGTTGTTTATCATGCAATAAAAAGTAAGTGCGATGTGATTAAAGAAATTGCGATAATGTAAATCGCAACAAAATAAAAGCGTACCTGGAGGGTCTTCCCGTCATCCCAAGTTCGCACTCAAACACAATTTAGAATATTTAAGCATTTAGAACAAGTTCCTAGGTAAAACTAAGGGAAGGGTTATGGTTTTCTACCAAGTTCCTAATCCTGTAGCTAGTCATTTCCTATGACGTCTAGGTTCTTGTATTTTGGTTTGAGGACGATTTTTTTCATCAAAGAATAATTAAGTTCAATTGTTCTTATAAGTATCCTATCATATTGAGAAAGTGTTTAAGAAGAATCTCAAACATCCTTTCAATATTGCTAGAATTGTTTTAAGTCCAAATGAATTTAATCATACAAATGAATTAATCGTCCGGAATTCAAGTTTTGTTGTTATCTTACTCGATGAACTAGGACATTTGAATATCCTATAAGTGGAGTAACATTTCATTTAATGTTCTATTTAGGAGTTATGATAATAAAAGTTTTCGAGGGCAAATTGGTGTTCCAACGATTTGTGATTTAGTTTAACTTTAATTAAAGGGATTAAATTTGGAATAGTGTTCAAGTTGCTTTATATTTAATTTCTTTATGTCTTAGGTGATGTTATTTAATTCAATTTAATTTAACTTTAATTTAATTTAATTTAGTTTAGTTTCAATTTTGATTCAATTTAACTTGATTTTAATTTTAACTTGTTTCTATTATTTAATTTAATTTAATTCAATTTAGTTTGATTTGATATGAATTAATTTAATTTAATTTAACTTGATTTAATTTGATTTAATTTAATTTAATTTGATTTAATTTTAATTTAATATAATATAATTTAATTTAATTATTTATTTTTTAATTAATTTAATTTTTATTTAATTAATTTCATTTAATTTTAATTTAATTTAATTCAATTTAATTTAATTTTTTCAATTTAATTTAATTTAATTTATTTGATTTAATTTAATTTAAATTAATTTAATTTGTTTGATTTAATTTAATTTAATCTTTAATTTAATTTTATTTTTAATTTTAATTTAACTGAAAATTTAAAAAGAGTTTAATAATTTAACTTTTTAATTTAATTTTAATGATTAAGTCCTTTAACATTTTAAAACTTAAATTTGAATTATCATTTTAATTAAGAATTAAATATTATTGAGATGATTAATTTAGGGATTTTTAAATTAAAGAATAAATCTCTTCCTAATAATATCCCTATTTTAATAATTCCAATTTTATTATTCTTGCAAATTTAATTAATTATTTAATTAAGGTTTATTTCAATTATTTAAAATTGTTTAGTAGGTTTCTACCCGTTAATTATTTAAGTTTCAATCATCCAAATAAGATTAGGATCAAATATTTTACTTGTTAATTTTATATTTAACCTAAAGTTTTAATTAAGGGTTAAAATTTTTAATTACCATTTTGCCCTTCAAGCTTAATAATTTCATAACCCACTAAATTGAACTTAAATGAACTTGAAATTTTTATGTGACTTCACTCATATGCCAATAAAGACATGAGAGGAGAAAATGTGATTTTTCTGTATTTAATTTGTTTATGTAATTATTTTTGGTGGAAAATAGGAATTTTCAAGGAAAATTTAATAATATGACCAAGGGAAAGTTTCTGTTCTTAAGAAAATTATGGGACATTCCTAACAACCAGAGGACCACTTGGACCAATTTTGGTGATTTTTTGAATTATATTATTTTTATTATAATTATTTTAAATTTTGGAGTATTAATTAATTGAAAAATAAAATAAAGGTTGAAAAATGAAATTTATATTTTTCAAAAATCTCTCGATATCAAGGAAATCGGAGAATCAATTTTGCAATTTTCGATTTTTCTTTCATTTATTATAATTATTTTGGTGAAAATGTTATAAAATATATTTTTTTTAATTTTAAAATTACTGTAAGGCTTTAAAATTTAATATCTCATTAAATAAACTTAAGAAAAATTTGGGATTTGTTCCTAAGTGATTAAAATTTAAAATGTGACATTTTGGTGAATTTTATTATTTTTGTGATTTTAAAATATTAAAATAATACCAAAAAAATCAACTTTTTAAGAATATGGAAAATTTAATTTTCTTAAATTCCCCTGATATGAGAGAGGCTCCAAAACCAATTTGGTGAATTTTTAAAAAGTATTTTGAAAGTTATGAATTTTTAAAGTTCAAATTGACTAAATGGCTTAATCAACCCATTTAGTAGGGCTAACCAAGTCCAATTGATATCAAATTTTTATGGTGGGTTCCTCTGATCCTAAAGGTTAGTGGAGAATTGATTTCAAGCCAATTTGATATATGGTTAACTCTAATTAATTAATGAGCTATTTTGGTACATTTAAGCCGATTAGGGTTATTTTAAATAAACTAATCCAAAACCTATTTTTCCTAGGGTCCTCACGGTCATAAGAGACATCACCAAATTTTCCTAGAATTTATTTCACAACATGCTAATTATTGGAATTAAAATACTTAAAACGGCAACATGAATTTTAAAAATCAATAACTTCTCATAGGGATGGCCTCGACTTTGGAAAATTCAAGGAATGTTCCCAAATTCGGAGGCTTCAAAAGCCCTATGGTCTCATGCCATGGTAAATTTCCTATATGCATGGAGAATTAAAACAATGCGAAGGGAAATAAATCATTAAAAATAAAATACTTGATGAAATTAAATAATTTCTTTTCCACATTATTCTCCTCTATTCACCGAGCAAGAGGGTATTTTTATTTTATTTTTCGATTTTCCTACACAAAGTTATGCATTTTGAAGTTTAGGGGAATTACATAAATCAAAAATACCCTAATTTTCTATTTATCCACGCGGCGCCGCGTCGACCTCGGCAGCTCCGAAGGCCACGCGGCGCTTTCGGTTCGACGCCGCCATCGACTCGGCGCTGCGGAGCCCCGCTGTGTCGTTCCATCTCCCGATCCGACGCGATCCCGGCCGTCCGTCCGCGCGTGTATTAAATGAACGGCATCCGTTCATCGTCCCCAAGCGTCCTCACCCGAGGGCCGTTCACACTAAATCCCTAATATCTCACTCAATACTCAATGGATTTTCATGTTCTTATGCTCTATGGATTCGTCTTGAAGAGACGAATACATCTATACGGTTATCATGCATTGAAATTAAAGCATTTGAAATGGAGAATCTCCGGAAGCTCGGGATGAAGAATTAGCTCATAACTTTGCTCAGAGAAGTGTGGCTTCAATCTGAGGGTTGTGTCACCTTCGATTGGATCCCAGCAAGCTCCAGATGAAGTCTCCTAGTCTGATGAATCGCCTAGGTATGATTTTGACCACAGCCGATCACAAAGCTTGGAGGCTGGAGCAACTAGGTGGCCTGGAGAGGGGGCTTTTGCTGGTTGACTCCTTCCCTTGGTCTGGTGAAGGTGTAGGACCAATTAATTTGAGGATTGATCCACTGTGGAGAAGTGTCCTGGTTTTGGGCGGAATTTTGGCTGAGAAATTGGGCTCTGTTGGTGGGGATTAGGGCAAATTGTCACTGTGGATCAACTGCTCTAAGTATGGAGAGTGTTCTGGAACAATTTTGGCGGGGTTTCGGTAAGGTCCGGTTCGGCGACTCTCATGGCCGAGAGGGGTGGTGTTTAAATAGGAGAGGGTGGAGGGCCTCCTGAGAGAGTTAGGGCTTGGGATCGATCGCACTTGGCAAGAGAAGAGCATTGCAATGGCCACTGGGGATGGGGCGGCTCGGCGGTGAGAATTCTAAGTTTGGGCTCACATGTGAGCTCTCGGCTCGGTGGTTTTTGGCGGGCCGTGGTGGCTGGCGGCACTGGGTCGGAGTCACCCTCAAGGTCGGAGAGGTCGGGTGCAGGGCTTAGTGCGATCGATCGGCCATGGACCCGTGTAAAGGAGTTGAAATGAAATGGAATGGGGAGGAGCTCATTTTGGGTCCAAATGGGTCAACCCACCTTTTGGGCTTGGTTCACCTCCCCATGGCTGATTTGGGTTGAGGGAGGATCAAATGGATCAGCTAGGAAAGTGTGGAGAAGTCACCATCCATGAATATTTTGATTAATCATGGATTAAGGTGAAGCATTAAAAGGGTTAAAACCTTTTTAAGGGGGCTTAAAAGAGGCTCCTCCTTTTACCATTAATGGCTTGATCACATGTCGAACCTTCCATGGCTTCATGTGGCTTGTCCATGGCTTGGGGAAAAGCTTGGTCAATTTCATGAAAATGGATTTTAGAAATTTTTGGTAATTTGATGGGAATTTGTATGAAGCTTGATTTGGAATGGTTTAATGATGGTTTTGAAACTTAGGGGTGATATCAATTAAAGGTATGATGAAAAGAAATTGCCATGTGGGCTTTAGGGCCAATTTTGGGCTTTTGTATTTGGTGGAAATGGGCTTTTAAAATGGTCTAGGGAAGTGGGCTTTTGGATTTTAAAATGGATTTTAGGATGAAATTTTGGCAAAGGCTTGGGCCAAATAATTGTTGGGTTTAGCTCATAGATGTGTCATGAGTGACTTGGGCCAACATAGGTCAAATTGGGAGTGATTTGGGTTTGAATTGGGTTGAATTTGGCCTTCTTTGGTGAATGGGCCAACATATGTCAAATTGGGCTAACTTGGGCCAATGTTGGGCTAGGGTTGAAATTGATGTAAAATTAATGTTGGGAAATGTTTATGGGAGTGTTTCAAAGATGTTTTGACTTTGGTTGGGCTTTGATTTTGGGGTTTGGGCTCATTTGGGTTAGGTTTGGGTTTAGGTCAAAATTGGGCCTTTTAGCTTTGGGTTGAATTTGAGTGAGGTTTGGGTCTAAATGTTGGGAAAATCATGTTAGTGTTTTGTTTGTGGGAATGTTAAGGAAGATTTGGAAAATATTTGGGGTTAATTGGAGTTGAATTGGGTGAGTTTGGGTTAGGTTTGGGTCATGGGTCCAAATTGGGCTTTAAGGCCAAAAGTAAAATTGGATCCAAATGTCAATCAAATTGGACTTGGATTTGGTCTAAATTGGTGTTGGGAATGTTGAATTGAAGTTTAGGATTGAATTGGACCAGAATTTGGGTCAATTGGGTAGGTTTGGTTTGACATTGGGTTCACTTAGGGTTAAAATGGGTCAAATTGGGGGTTTTGACAAAAGTAAGGTAAATGGACAAAATTGGCCCATGGTGTAGTTGAACAAAATGAAATTGGGAATATTTGGGATTTTCTGAAATTTTCTGGGAATTTTCTGAATTTTTGGATTTTTGGGTCAAGGGGAGCATTTTGGGTATTTGGAGGGTATTGGGAGGTATTTTTGGAATTCTTGGTATTTTTGGCTATGGATGATAAATTTGAGTGATGTGGAAATGTTTGGGACTGGTTTTGAGGAATTTTCGGTGATTTGAAATTTTTGCAAAAATTTGGGTAATTTCAAGGGTTTTGGGTAGGCTAAGCGGGTGTAGGGTCCCGGGGGTCAAAAATTGAAAATTTGAAAAATTGAAGATTGGGTGAATATAAGTGGAATGAAATCATTTTGGTTGAGTCATGAAGCTATATCAAGCCCACATGAGCCATGAAGGGACTCATTTGAGGCATCCACTATGTTGTTCCTAACCCTCTTAGCCAAGGGCTTAGGGGTTAAGGACCACCCATGTGAATCACCTACATGAGTCGGGAGGTCAAGTTGAGTATAGGTGTGTGAAAGTGTAGTGTATAAATGTAGTGTGTGTGTAAGTCAGCCCCTTCACCGGATCCGAGGCCACCCGGGGCGATCCTAAGGCCAAAGAGTCCTATAGGAACTCATCCTTTAAACTTCCGCATTTGATTTCAACCCTGTAGGTGATTAGGGGTCTACGATCAAGTTTGTGGAGTTTGCAGGGAGTTAAGAAGTGGTTTGAATTTCTAAGTGGTGGGTCCCAATTCTAGTCCTCTAAGATAGTCAAAGGAAAAGCCTAAGGCTAGATCCAAAGTACTAAAAGAAGAAGTGAAGACCTCATCAAAAATGAGGTCAACAAATGGACCCCAGATGAGGTGTGGTGAGCTAACCAAGCACACCGCGCGTATTGGCGTTGACCGAAGAGATCAACAAAACCAACACAGATGTCCAAGTGACAAACTTAGGACAAAGTAGAAGAGTTTCCGCTGGGGAGTGTGAAGTATATCTCTCAGACTGGAGATTCCTGAACTCTTGCTGGGGAAAGGAAAAGGAGGTGAATCCCAAATCACATGACCTGGGGGAATTTCAATTTACATTTTTATTTTGTTTCTTTTTAAGTTTTGATGTGTGAGCTTAGATTTTAGTTTAAGTTTCAATTTAGATTGAAGTTTTGTCAAGATTAATTTGAAGGGATTTAGACTTGAAATGAAGATTGGAATTTTGTGGTTTTAGATGTAACATCTTCAACCTCAAAAGAAAATTGAATTGATTGGATTGAATCATTACAATGAGGGGAGATCTCAAAGATGTGCGGTATTGGATGTAAAATCCTTAACCTCGAGAGTTTGATTTTTGATGTACTTCATTGCAATAGGGAAAGAATCCTAAAGCAATGCAGTCTCGGATGTAAAATCCTCAACCCCAAAAGTTTAATTTTGATGTATTTCATTGCGATAAGGAAAGGATCCTAAAGCAATGGAGTCTCGGATGTAAAATCCTCAACCCCAAAAGTTTGATTTCGATGTATTTCATTGCAATAGGGAAAGAATCCTAAAGCAATGCGAGTCTCGGATGTAAAATCCTCGACCCCGAAAAGTTTGATTTTGATGTATTTCATTGCGATAGGGAAAGAATCCTAAAGCAATGCGGTCTCGGATGTAAAATCCTCAACCCAAAAAGTTTGATTTCGATGTATTTCATTGCGATAAGGAAAGGATCCTAAAGCAATGCGGTCTCGGATGTAAAATCCTCGACCCCAACAAGTTTGATTTCGATGTATTTCATTGCGATAGGGAAAGGATCCTAAAGCGATGCGGTCTCGGATGTAAAATCCTCAACCCCAAAAAGTTTGATTTCGATGTATTTCATTGCGATAGGGAAAGGATCCAAAAGCAATGCGATGCAGGATGTAAAATCCTCGACCCCAAAAAGTTTGATTTCGTTGTATTTCATTGCTATAGGGAAAGGATCCTAAAGCAATGCAGTCTCGGATGTAAAATCCTCAACCCCGAAAAGTTTGATTTCGATGTATTTCATTGCGATAGGGAAAGGATCCTAAAGCGATGCGGTCTCGGATGTAAAATCCTCGACCCCAAAAGTTTGATTTCGATGTATTTCATTGCGATAGGAAAGGATCCTAAAGCAATGCAGTCACGGATGTAAAATCCTCAACCCCAAAAAGTTTGATTTTGATGTATTTCATTGCGATAAGGAAAGAATCCTAAAGCAATGCAGTCTTGGATGTAAAATCCTCAACCCCAAAAAGTTTGATTTCGATGTATTTCATTGCAATAGGGAAAAAATCCTAAAGAAATGCAGTCTCGGATGTAAAATCCTCAACCCCAAAAAGTTTGATTTCGATGTATTTCATTGCGATAGGGAAAGGATCCTAAAGCGATGCGGTCTCGGATGTAAAATCCTCAACCCCAAAAAGTTTGATTTCGATGTATTTCATTGCGATAGGGAAAGGATCTTAAAGCAATGCAGTCTCGGATGTAAAATCCTCAACCCCAAAAAGTTTGATTTCAATGTATTTCATTGCGATAGGGAAAGGATCCTAAAGATATGCAGTCTCGGATGTAAAATCCTCAACCCCAAAAGGTTTGATTTTGATGTATTTCATTGCGATAAGGAAAGGATCCTAAAGCAATGCAGTCTCGGATGTAAAATCCTCAACCCCAAAAGTTTGAATTTTGATGTGAATAGTCATTGATTTTGCAAAGATTCGTAGTGTTGATTTGAAAAGTGTGGAATTTTGGTGTTTCAAGAATTTCATGAAAGTTGAAAAAGACTTTCATGGAAGGAAATGGATTAGGAGGGAATATGTAGATGTTACATACCCCGTTCAAAAGAGTTGATCGGAAGTCACTGGTTTGGATTGGATACAATTCCTCGCCATCAGATTCGATCCGTGTCAATGGAATCTACCGCTTCCATCCCAGACAAGGGAGAGGGTAGAACGGATTGGATTTCAGATTTGGGAGATTGAGTTTGAACTAGATTGAAATTTGTTTTGAGATTTGATTTGAGATTGGATTTGGAATTTGATTGAAATTTGATTTGAAATCTGGAAAGATTGAATTTGAAATTTGGTTGAGATTTGTGTTCATTTTGTTTGTCCTTTAACGATTCAAATTTTATTTTATCGTTTATTTAATGTTCATGTGAATTTGGTGTTCATCATTTTTAGATTTTTAAGGAAAGTTTTCTTTTATTATTATTTTTTTCTTTTCTGTTCTTTGTTCGAAGTTCATTTAACTTTAATGGCGTTTCTCAGTCAACTTGCACAAAAGAGGTGAAGGCCAAAAACGTGACATGGTCACTTTCATTCCAATCATGTTGAAGATACATCATACAACTCGATCTGGAATACATCTCATACAATCCATGTAGACTCAAAACGGACTATGTATGATCTTTATTGATCCATCCAAAAAAAACATCTGTCAAAAATCCATGTCTAAAAGGTGAGGTACATGGTCAATAACATCACCTTCCAAGCCATCCTTGGCAAGGATGTCGGCGGGATGTACATTGGAGGTGTGATATTTTCCATGTAGCTCACAGCTCGTAAGGCCGGAGGCTCTCTAGCTCCGGATCTGGCTGGAAATGGTAAGGTGTCTTCCTGTCGTCCATCCTTCTGAAAGTAACTGAGATCCGCTTCACTGGTACTCCTGGTATGCAATGCTTAGCGATATCTGCTCTGTTGCCCTTCAGTATCATGACGGAACCTACCGGTAAAGGTATCTTCACTGGCCCTCGGAACTCACCTGGGCCTGCTATCCGGAGGTCAGATCCGAACATGATGTTACATTCATTCAGAAAAGAAACTGTGCAGAAAGGTCTGACAAAGTCGTGGTGATCTATGTGCGGGGGTATGCAGTCACCTTGCTTGTAAATGTTAATAATGCAGCTATTGGGTATGCAATCTGCTGGCAGTACCCTCCATGTTATCAATCTCTTTACCATTCTCTTGATGACTAATGACATTGGATCCACTTGGCCATGATGGAGTATCCCTGGTGGGTTTCCCTTCCTGTCTTCCGCAAAGTTGTAGCAGCATCCACATTGTATTGTAATTCTTCCCTTCCCTGGCATCCATCTCCGGGGTTCTGAGTAGGTGTTTTCCCTTAGGCGGCCCGCTCGGCCCATTCTTTTCAAATCCCGGATGCAATCCACGATTTGTTGTTATTCATATTCTGAGAATACGTCTGTATGTAGCTCGAGGCATTCTAGTATATTAATCCTTCTGCCTCTGATTCTCTCGAAGTATTCAAAAGTTTTCTTTTCGACATTCTGCATTCTTTCCAGCTCATATTCTGGAATAATCTGCAAATGGCGGGGCCTGGTGACATATTGTGGGATATATGGCTCAATCCCTTCACGTTCTCCTGCATACCTCGGCTCCTCGGGGATGATGTCCGTCGGGACATCCTCTTGGGTTGCTTCTGCAACAAGGTCATGCATTACTGGTGGTTCTTTCTGGTGGCGTGGTAGCCTTCTTTCTTCTAATCTCCGTGAGATTTCCTTGGTTTTTTCTGTCATCCTAGGAGCTGGCCTCCTTTCTTCCGGTACCTGGTGAACTCACGTTCTTGAGGTATATGTACTGGCAGTGGCAACTGCCTCGTCGCGCTGGTCCTCTGCTAGTTTGGTTAACATCTTACGGATACGGTGATTCTTATTTCTTCGTTGCGTTGCTGTGAGAGTAGCTCTTCGAACTTCCTGAGTTTCTGTGGGCGTGACGCTGACAAGCCTGCCCTCTGTTGTAGCGACTACAGACTTGATTTTCTTGTCTTCTTCGGTGCTTGTTTTCCTTTTCATGTTGCTGGATTGGTGGCTTGGGCCACCCACTTTCATTACTTGTCCGATCGGGCGGTTCCTCTCGATCAATCGGGACCTAGTCACTTTCCTTGTACTGTAGGCCTGCTGCTGCGAAGTCCGAGTCAATCTCGATTATCGCTCCATCTTTCGCCCTCTTTTCGTCGAGTGCAAGGCTTATGTCATTTCTAAAGTTCAGGACCAACCGCCCGCTCGACATTTCCCTGCGAAAAGACAAAGAAAAGGATCAGGGGTTGTACTAAGAACAAGAACATTAAGAAAATGTTTATTAAAGACAGTTTTTTTATTATTGTTATATTTTTAAATTTAACAGGAATGAAGTGGGATAAGATCAGGAAAGAGATTTTGATTTGGAAAAGAAAACAAGGAAAACTTTATTATCATGATTTTATTTATCTTAGCACATTTTTTATTATTTTTGGGTTCGGACTCAGTCATAAGTAATTACTTCGCCCGTGCTTCTAAGGATGAAGAATTCATTCCTTCGAAACATCAGGTAGCGTAATACTTTTTCAAGTATCGTCCGTTGATCGGAAGCATATGTCGTTCTCCCTGGCAATTCACTAGCTGGTAGGAACCTCCTGAGTATACTGCTTCAACCACGAATGGCCCTTCCCAAGTGGGTTCAAATTTTCCTCCTATCTTGCGGTGTGCAAGGATAAGTCTTTTGAGAATGAGAACTAAGTCACCAACTTTAAAGGTTCTCGGGCGGACCAATTTGTCATGGGCTTGAACCATCTAAGCTTGGTATAATTCTAAATTCTGCTGCGCTGCAAGTCTTTTACCTTCCAGGCTTTCTAATTCCTCTAGTTGTAATTTGGCATTCTCTTCTGTCGTGATTTTGTTTACAACCGCAATCCTGAGTGAAGGAAGCTGGACCTCTAAAGGTAACACTGCCTCGGACCCATACACCAGAGCGTAAGGTGTAGCTTGAGTAGGAGTTCTGAAGGTTGTCCGGTAGGCCCGTCCAAGGTTTTCTTTAAGATTTGAACGAGAGTTTTATTAAAAGCCTCAGCAAGGTCGTTTGCTCTTAGGTAGTAAATTGTTGAATATCGCCAGTCGATTCCGTGTCTCCTGACAAAATTATTGATGTGTGTGCTTCTGAATACTGACCCAATATCTGAAATGATTCTGCGCGGTACTCCGAAACGATATACAACTTGATTCTTGAAAAATTGTAGCACGTGGTGTGCCTTTACTTCTCTGAGTGGAACTGCTCGCCCACTTGGAAAAGTAATATGTAGCCGCAAGAATGAAGCGATGTCCTTTTGAAGATGGTGGTTCTATTGGACCCACTATATCTGTGCCCCAACATTCAAATGGCCACGATGCAATTGTCGGATGTAACACATTTGGAGGTTGGTGTAGAACCACTCCGTGCACTTGGCATTGGTGACAGCTCTTGGCAATTTTCATGCAGTCGGTCATCATCGAGGGCCAGTAGTACCCTAGTCTTTTAATCTTCATTTTCATCTTCGGACCCGACTGGTCAGCGCTACAGAGTCCTGAATGCACCTCTTTAACAATTTCACGGGCCTCGGACCCGCTTAGGCATCTTAGCCACATTTGATCGAAAGACTTCTGTACAACGTGTTATTTATTAATGCGTAAGACAGAGTTCTTTTCTTGATCTGGTGGGCTAATGACCTATCGTCTCAGTAGTTTTCTGTTTGCGGGTAGTTCATTAATGGTCGTCGCCAATCTTCCGTGTTTTACATCACTTCGTTGCAATTGATTCTTCTTCTTTTTCCGATTTGTGTATTGTGTCTATGTCGAGCCGTGATAGGACCTGACGTCCGTGAACTGACACTTCCACTGATTCATCTTGCAAGCAGGCAAATTCTTTTGCGAGGCGAGCTAACGCATCTGCTAAGGCATTTTCTTTTCTGGGAATTTTGTAGATTGTCACATTCGGAATCTGTTCCAACAGCTGTATGGCATACTGGAAGTATTGCTCGAGTCTTGGCTTTAAAATTCGTACTCGTCCCGCGATCCGTTGAATGATTAACCGTGAATCCCCGTAGATGTTGATGTCCGTTATCCCCATTTGAATAGCTAATTCCGGTCTCGTTATGAGGGCTTCGTATTCTCGCTTCGTTATTTGTACACGGCTCGTCAAGTGGTAGGAATATCTTAACATCCCCGCTCCGGTGCTATAAAGATTAGTCCGATTCCTGCCTTACCGGATACTATCACTTGCGATTCTTCGTCTTTGTGTGCTCGAAGATGCTCCGTCAAAATATAATTCCCAACGTCGATCATCAGGGTCTTCTAGGCTCATTATTTGTTCATCTGGCAAATCGTCATTGAGAGGATATTCTGCCAGCAAAGGGTGTGCTGCAAGGAAGTCTGCTAAGGCTTGTCCCTTTACGGCACTAAGAGGCACGAAAGTTATATCGAATTGCAATAATATCATTGACCATCTGGCAAGTCTGCCAGAAAGCGTTGGACTGGTCATCAAGTATTGCAATGGATTAAACTTCGAAATCAGGTTTACCTTATGAGAAAGCATGTAGTGCCTGAGCTTTTGAGCGGTGAAGATCAGGGCCAAACAATGCTTTTCAATTGTGGGATACCTTATTTCCGTCGGAAGTAAACGACGACTTAAATAGTAAAGAGCATTTTCTTTACCCTCATCATTGACCTGGGCTAACAGGGCTCCGAGAGAGTCGTCTAAAGCCGCGGTATAAAGTATCAGCGGTCTACCCGAGACTCAGGTCGCTAAGACGGAGAGGTGTCATTAAATATTATTTAATTTCCTCGAAGGCCCTCTGGCATTTCTCTTCCCAAAGAAATTTGACATCCTTTTTAACTAGTGCCGAGAAAGGCTGACACCTACCTGACAAGTTTGAGATAAAGCGTCGAAGATATGCCAGCTTCCCTTGAAAAGATCGTAGTTCTTTTAAGGTTTTGGGAGGCGGCATTTCTAAGATAGCTTTAATCTTTTCCGGGTCGATTTCAATTCCACGATGTCGGACAACGAATCCTAAGAATTTCCGGAGGTGACGCCGAAGGCGCATTTTAAGGGATTCATCTTAAGGTTAAATTGCCTTAATCGTTCGAAAACAATCCTCAAATCATACAAGTGGTTGTCCTTTACTTTGCTTTTGATGACCACTTCGTCCACGTAGCATTCGACTTGATTGTGGATGAGATCATCAAAAATTCTTGTCATCGCTCTCTGGTATGTTGCTCCTGCGTTCTTCAGTCCGAATGGCATCACTGTGTAGCAATACACTCCGATCGGCATTTTGAATGCTGTAAGCTTTTCATCTCCTGGAGCCATCTTGATCTGGTTGTATCCTGAAGATCCATCCATGAATGAGAATATTTCATGTGTCGAAGCAATGTCGATCATTAATTCTTGGATCAGTAGAGGGAATTCATCTTTTGGACATGCCTTGTTTAAATCTCCGAAGTCCACACAAATTTCGATCCGACCATTCTTCTTTCGATCGGCACCACATTGGTTAACCAAGTCGGGTATTGTTCTTCACGGACAAATTTAGCGTCTATTAGCTTTTTAACTTCGGCTATGACTTGTTGTTCGATTTCTAGACGCATTCTTCCGGGACCTTGTCCGTACCGGGACGAAGTAGGATCCACTCCTAGCTTATGGACTGCGACCTCTGGAGCTAAACCTGGCATCTCATCGTAGTTCCAAGAAAAACAGTCTTTAAATTCCATTAATAACTTTATTATTTCTTTGGAGTCTTCTTTATTGAGTAAGGAGCTAACAAAGGTAGGTCTAGGCCCTTCGCTAGTACCTAAGTTAACTTCCGTTAACTCATCTATTGTAGATTTAATTTCTTCTTCGAATTCTGGTGGAGCGTCTCCAATTTGTAAATCTTCAAATTCTTCTGTGGTTTCCATGCAGTTTTCATTAGACTCGCAAGTGACAACCAAGCAAAATTCAGTATCGTCAACTGATCCTACTGTGCCGAATCCGAGACCATGCTTTGAATTGGGTGGACGACCGGAGTTATTCCATAATTTCTCAAAATGTTGTGATTGGCCTTTTGTCCATTTTTGAGGTAAGAAACCACGCTGAATTAAATTCTGAACACAAGGAGAGTACCACTCAAAAGGTAATTCCATTAATTCTGATGAAGTGACATCTTTAAATTGTACAGTATTTTCAGTTTTGGAGGAAGTAGCACCACGGTAGAATTTGATTGGCTTTGCACCGCCGCTACGTACCTCTTTGACCACCATACCCTCGACCTTATTAGAATGGATCGGGGTTAGGGTCATATTATGTACATAGTGGTTAATCTTCTCGTACATTGATTTGTATTCTTCGTTCTTCTCATCTTCGAGAGAGATCTTGAATTGCGGCTTCTTCCGACTTATTGTCCCTGCTTCTTGCTTGATTTCTTTTTCTTCTTCAGAATTGTCTTCCCAATCAACATTGATTGTTGGTTTCCTCTGTCCAATCGTCCTAACGTCTCTACCACGACCTCGTCCCCGGCCTCGACCTCGGATGCGAGTTGTGGAGAAACCTTCACCATCTCGCCGTAAGGGAGTGGTGAGTGACTGTTGGACTAGAACTTCAGGTTCTTCATTGTCCCGAACTTTCTTTGTTTCATTTGTTATGGTATCTCTGGAGAAGATTGTTTTCTTCGGAGGTGCCTAATAAGCTGCATCTTCATGGATTCCAATTTCATGTACGGAGAATGGTTGTAAGTCACCTTTGATGCACTGTTCCCCTCCATCGTAGTATTTGATGCACCGATGTAGAGATGATGGTACCATCCTCGTTTTCAAGTATCCATGGTCGGCCCAAGTAGAGCGTTGAACGACGTTTCTGAATCAATTATGTGAAATTTTGCTGTTGTCTTTGCTAAGTCACTGGTCTTCATTAGTAGCGTTATTGATCCGAGGGCTCTTTCTCCTTTCTGGTTGAATCCTCTTAATAACATTTTGTCTGCGTCGAGCTCGCGAGCATCAATTTCCAAATATGCTAGTGTTCGGAGACTCATTATATTGATTGATGCTCCTGGATCCACCAATACTCTAGAGAGTGTAAACTTCCCGATTGTAAGCCGAAATGTACAACGGTCGGTTGTGGTCCTGCCGTCCCAAGTAGTAGGTCATTGTCCGTGAAGGTAACACCTCGCCGTTCCTTTAACGAACAAACCTCATCTAAGGAATCTCCGGCCATTTGAGCTAAGCAAATTTCGGATCAAGTAAGGCCTTGATCGAGCTTCTCTCATCTCCTTTGATAAGATGAGAGCATCGTAGATGCTCAGTTTGGCCGGTAGTTTCCTAAGATGGGCTAGCACGTTGTAGTCCACTTTATTTCCATGTGTCTCGATTTCTTCCCGAATGGGTATTTCTTCTGTCGGGGTTGGTTCTTCCTGAACAACGACATGCTTTCCTTTGTCCTTTGGACTCATTCTCGGAGGTAGAACTCTTCCACTTCTTAAGTTAACTTCTGTAATTTCTTCTGAATCTAGTGTTGAGTTTGCTGGTGTTTCTTCCTGAATCGGAATGACAGGTTCTTCTTGATTAGCTTCAGAGTCTGAAGGCTCTAACTCTATTGTGACTAGAGCTCCTCGAAACTCGCAGATAGATTCGTTGCTTGTTGAACTCTCGTAACCTCCTTGATGGATGTCTTCTTTGTCATCGTGATCGTCGAGATTGTGTATGATTTGAGAATTGTCATTGGTATCGAAATCGATGTCCGGATTATCGCTAGTTACGTAATTGTTAGAAACAGTCAAAACGTAGCCAACGCCATCACCCTTATCATTATAAGATCCCACCGAAGTGAGCAAATAATCATACAGAGTCAGAGGTTCGAGGGATTTCTCCCCCGAATTGGAAACAACTATCCTAGGATAAGCAGCCCCTAGTCTAGCCTTAGGAGCCTCGGTCCTCTCTTCTTTGTCGATTTTCTTCTTCTCTTCAATCGTCTCCTGTTGAGGTGGTTCTTCTATCACAAGTGATAGTGCCGACTTGACAGGTTTCAAACTCTGAATTGAAGCTCGCACCGAGGCGGTTTGGATGCTGTCTAAAATCTTCTTCGAAGACCTTGTCCAAGCGGTAGTCCATCCACTGTCAGTTGTATAGGGATCTATCAGAACGATGAGATCAGCGAGACAACGTTGACGGAACCTCCTTTCTGGGGTTCCTTCATGTACTCCTTCGGGATTGTTATATTCCCTTTTTGAAGGTTGTCATTGAGCCAACTTTTGAAGGTAATGCAATCTTCTATCTTGTGCCCAAGCATCCGATGGTAAGGGCAAAAGTTGGGATCACCTTTCTTGTTAACTTCTTCTAGTCTCTTAGGCTCTGGCAGCTGGAAATCTGGAGTCTTCATCAGACTACGGAACATTTTTGGTACTGCCTCATTTTTGAATGGATATTCCATGCTCAGAAACTCCCTTAATGTACGTTGCGGACGAGGCGGTTGTTCATACTGTGGAGATGACTGATAGCTGGGTCGGGGTTGCTGGTAATTCTGTTGAGGTTGCTGCGGCCGTTTGGACGATATTTGTATTGGTTGCTTGCCTTTGTCGACTGCTGCAACGATCCCGGATTTCTTTTCAAAAGTCTTCACAGGCTTTTGCTTATCTGTCTTGTCGGCGAAACTTAATTGCTTCGCCTCCTCTTGCAGGCTTCCGGCCTTGCTTAACAACTTCTCGAAAGTCTTAGTGGTAAATCCCTTGAGGAGAAGTGCTATCGGGCCATGAATGCTTTTAAGTAAGATGTTGACTGCATGTAGTTCTTGTAATTGTGGTTCACACTTCGTACTTAGATTTCTCCATCGAAGTATGTAATCCACCAAAGTTTTGTTCGGCTTCTGCTTCTCTACCACTAAATCACCTATAGTGATGTGGTGCTGAGCTCCGGCGAATCGCTTGATGAAGAGGTTTTCTAGTTCTGAGAACGTCTTCACTGAACCATTTGGTAATTCTGCATACCAATCAAAGGCGATCCCTGACGAGCTGCTGACGAACTGTCGGAAGAGTAATGCATCGCTCTCGCCGGCATTACAACAACTGGCACGAAAGTGTGCAACATGCTGTCGGGGGTTCCCGGTTCCATCAAAGGTCTTGAACATAGGTGGTACGAAGCGTTTTGGGTACTGGACAGCGTCGAATTCTTCCAGGTAAGGTCTACCCTTCCGAATGGATGTCCCGCTCTTTGATTGTGCTAAGGCTTCTCGCACCTGCTGTTCCACCAAGCTCTTGATATCTTTTTCTGAAATCATACTTTGTGTTGTATCTTTCTTTAGCTGATCATCCCCGTTGACGGATGTAATCTCCTTTCCTCCGTCCACAATGTGAATGACCTCTGGGGCGTCTCTCTTCGGGGTTGCACTTGACTGCGGAGAGTGGCTAGGGCTACAGCCATCTCTTCCATTCTTTTCACCATTTGGGTGATCGTATCATCTTTCTCTTGAAGCTGTCTTCTCATCTCTTCCGGCTCCTCTCTTTTTGCGGCCGCAGGAGCACCTTGTGAAGCTGACGAAGCTCGTGTTTTGACCATGTTGATTTCTTCATACTCATCGCCCATGAATTCCGATGAATCAATCTCGTCTCCGAATTTCTCTTCTCTTTCTTTTGCTAGTCGTCGAATATCAGTCTTCAACTTTTCCATAGCATCCTCTAGCGGTCCTTTCTGCGCATCCTCTAGCGATTGTCGTGTGATGGCCGTCGGGTTCTCTTCTCATGAGTCCCCTTTACCGCAGTGGCGCTTTCTTCGCATTCAAGTCTCCCGACGAGACTTTCCTTCTCGAGCCGTTGTTTCAATCTTAGCTGTCCGAGTGGTGGGACGCCATACCATCCTTCTAGCAACAGAAGGTTTATGACCGGATGGTCCGTCGACCAAATGCTGGAAGGTGGTATCCTCCCTAATCTGCAACCCTGAAACAACGATAGGCGGACTAGCCTTCATCCTTTTATTTGGCTTTTCTGTAACGATGGTAGGTTCTACTCGTGGCCCAAGACGGGATTTAACTGGCACCCGCCCTATCCTTCTTAGAATCTCCGATACGGGGCATTTCTCTTTCTTTGCTAGCTTCTCGATCACGATCCGTAGTCGGGCAAATGGCGTGATCCTAGCCCTTTTCTTCTCGTTGTCGTTGTAGTATGCTCGGTTAAGGTAATGTAGAAACAATCCCGTGGACATTTTCCTCGTCGACTGCTGCGGAAAGGGGTGGAATCTACTTCCTTCCAAAAGGGTGTATCTTCGGGCAATGGTATGTATTCGGGTAGTGGTGTGTACTCGTGGATTTCGGGATTTCCTCCAGAAAGCGACTTCGGCAGCTCCGGCCTTCCCGGCAATCTTCCTACTTCGTTCCTTCTTCGGGTCCGTGTTAGTGATGGAATTCTTGAGCCGGACCCGATTTCAAAAATAGAAGGTCCGACAGAAGGTCTATACCCTCCACGGTAACGGGTTCACCATAGTTACGGATTTCCTTCCCTTTAACTGCGGCAGGCTGGGGTAGGTGCGAGACTACTAGACCGGTGGGGGTAGCAAGAACGGTCCTTCGCGGACGAGCGAGTACTCCTCTCAGTCGGGATCTTTTGCAGGGGAGGAAACTCTTGGGTTGACCTAAGGTTGAACTCGATCAAAGGCTTCTCAGCTTCAGATACTTTGTTTGTCAATGCGAAAAGGGAAACATCTGTGATCTTGACATTCATGTTCTCGAATCCTTGTCCAAAATGGATGATCCCATTATTGGGTAGCTCATCCTTGTAAACAGCGAAGTCCAGTCCATTGGTGAAGGAGAAAATCAGATTTGGGGCTTTCATTTCTGCAGGGTAAATTCTGATTGTCAGTCCCAAGTTATGCTTCTTCTCATCAGGACGAAAAGAAAGGAATCGAAAAGAGTCCGAACTCATTCTTGTTCATGTATTTATAAGAAGGAGTTATTTGTTAAAAGAATCATTCATTAGAGGGTTTGTTTATTTAGAACAGAATGTTCAAAGGTGTAGAGAAGGTAATGAATCCGATTCAGAGTTGGAAAGGAAAAGAAAGTCTTATGCAAGACTTCTCGACTCGAAGGATCACTCCTAAACTAATACCTATTAGGGGCCCACCCCACCTCAGAAATGAGGTAAAGGATCTCGGAACCTCTCTGTTTATGGGTGTCTAAACAGTGGCTCCTAAATCCGAGAGAATGTTGGCTATACTTGTTCAAGGTAGAAATGAACATAGTATTCCAACGGAAAGAAGGGTAGTTTGATCCACAAGGGACATGGATACACTACCGATTGAAAGCAGAATTGTCTGATTAAAATGGAGAGAGGAATCATCCCCAGCGGAGTCGCCAGAAGTTGTCGGCATATTTTTAGGTTGTGTATTTTATTTTGAAAAGGGGGTCGCCTAACAGAAATTGTCGGCGAATTTTAAATTTTAAATTTAATTTAAATATATATAATTTGGAAAGTAGCATTTAATTTTGAAAATAATTTTAAATTTGAAAGTTTTAAGACATGAATTCAAACTGATCTCACATCCCGAATAGTTTACATAAACGAGCACCGCACCACAAACCGTGTATCTATCCCTAAGGATAAACACGCTGCTTGATGGTGGGGCTCGATTAAATAAACTAGAAGATTTGTGACATCCGTTTGATCTGCGAACCAATTTTATAAGCCGACAAATCCCCTTGCTTAATATGAAAGCATTAAACAGGGTTTATATTACCTGGGTTCTTAAAATTCCCTATAAGGGCAAGCCCCTATAGTTAATTACATCTTAAGTGACGGGAATCACCTAAGAAAACTCTCGATAATAATCAATAATTCTGCTCTCAAGAATTTCAAAGTTTAAGTTCTTCAAAGGATTTGAGTTTTAGAATTTAAATGGGGAATGGATCAAATTTGGAAGATTTTATTTTGGGAATTCAAAGGAAGAAAAGTATGAGAAATCACAGATTCGAAGCGAACTTTGGTAATTCCCCGTCTATCCTATTGTTTGGCTTGGATTTAGGAAAGTCCTAATATTTATTTAATGTTTTGATCTTGCCAATTTTAATTAATTAGGACTTATATTTATATGATAGAATCATACAAATAGCCTGGGAGATATGAGGGTTTATGTCGTATCGGACGACTACCTCGGAATCCTAAGACCGGTTAGGGCTTAATTTGCTATGCAAATGTCTAAAGAAGAGTTGAGGATTTATGTTGCACTAGGAAAACTACCTCAAAATCTTATGGCTTTGTTGTTTAATTCTAGGAATGTTTAGCTGAAGTAGACTCAGGTTTCACTGATGACGATGGTCGTGCTGCCCACCATGCTCCGAGCTCCTTGTTGTTGCAGAGGTTTAGTTTTAGAAGTCATAAATCAAAGGATGAGAGAAGTGTTTTGGTTTAAAGAAAATCTTAAAATCCAAGTGTTTTTTAATATTTTAATTAAAACAAATCTTAAAATTGATTATAACAACACCGGTTAAGATCCCACGGTTCCATCCTTCCGCATCGTTATTTTTTATCGGATTCACTTAGTCCAGATGAATTTGCTAAACTCAACTAAATGAGTTCCAAACTTTCATTTAGACCGTGGGAAATCTCGTTAGCAACACGTAGGTTACATCATCCGAGGTATTCCCGATCATCCAACAGGACGTTTTAATTTAGTTGTAATTGTAGTTTTGTGTTCTGTTTGTGATTAAATTTTGAGTTGTTTTATATTTTGAGATGTTGTGGCGGTGGATTTTATCTTGTAATGACTTTTAATTTAGTTTTGGTTTCAGTTTTAGGGACTATCCTAAAGGTGTGTGTTTTCATGCAACGATTGTTTATCATGCAAGAAAAAGTAAGTGCGATGCGATTAAAGAAATTGCAATAATGTAAATTGCAACAAAATAAAAGCGTATCTGGAGGGTCTTCCTGTCATCCCAAGCTGCACTCAAACACAATTTAGAATATTTAAGCATTTATAACAAGTTCCTAGGTAAAACTAAGGGAAGGGTTATGGTTTTCTACCAAGTTTCTAATCTTATAGCTAGTCATTTCCTATGACGTCTAGGTTCTTGTATTTTTGTTTGAGGACGATTTTCTTCATCAAAGAATAATTAAGTTCAATTGTTCTTATAAGTATCCTATCATATTGAGAAAGTGTTTAAGAAGAATCTCAAACATCTTTTCAATATTGCTAGAATTGTTTTAAGTCCAAATGAATTTAATCATACAAAAGAATTAATCGTCCGAGAATTCAAGTTTTGTTGTTATCTTACTCGATGAACTAGGACATTTGAATATCCTATAAGTGGAGTAACATTTCATTTAATGTTCTATTTAGGAGTTATGATAATAAAAGTTTTCGAGGGCAAATCGGTGTTCCAATGATTTCGTGATTTAGTTTAACTTCAATTAAAGGGTTTAAATTTGGAATAGTGTTCAAGTTGCTTTATATTTAATTTCTTTATGTCTTAGGTGATGTTATTTAATTCAATTTAATTTAACTTTAATTTAATTTAATTTAGTTTAGTTTCAATTTTGATTCAATTTAACTTGATTTTAATTTTAACTTGATTCTATTATTTAATTTAATTTAATTTAATTCAATTTAGTTTGATTTGATATGAATTAATTTAATTTAATTTAACTTGATTTAATTTGATTTAATTTAATTTAATTTGATTTAATTTTAATTTAATTTAATTTAATTTAATTTAATTATTTATTTTTTAATTAATTTAATTTTTATTTAATTAATTTCATTTAATTTTAATTAAATTTAATTCAATTTAATTTAATTTGCTCAATTTAATTTAATTTAATTTATTTGATTTAATTTAATTTAAATTAATTTAATTTGTTTGATTTAATTTAATTTAATCTTTAATTTAATTTTATTTTTAATTTTAATTTAACTGAAAATTTAAAAAGAGTTTAATAATTTAACTTTTTAATTTAATTTTAATGATTAAGTCCTTTAACATTTTAAAACTTAAATTTGAATTATCATTTTAATTAAGAATTAAATATTATTGAGATGATTAATTTAGGGATTTTTAAATTAAAGAATAAATCTCTTCCTAATATTATCCCTATTTTAATAATTCCAATTTTATTATTCTAGAAAATTTAATTAATTATTTAATTAAGGTTTATTTCAATTATTTTAAATTGCTTAGTTGGTTTCTACCCTTTAATTATTTAAGTTTCAATCATCCAAATCAGATTAGGATCAAATATTTTACTTGTTAATTTTATATTAAACCTAAAGTTTTAATTAAGGGTTAAAATTTTTAATTACCATTTTGCCCTTCAAGCTTAATAATTTCATAACCCACTAAATTGAGCATAAATGAACTTGAAATTTTTATGTGACTTCACTCATATGCCAATAAAGACATGAGAGGAGAAAATGTGATTTTTCTGTATTTAATTTATTTATGTAATTATTTTTGGTGGAAATAGGAATTTCCAAGGAAAATTTAATAATATGACCAAGGGAAAGTTTCTGTTCTTAAGAAAATTATGGGACATTCCTAATGACCAGAGGACCACTTGGACAATTTTGGTGATTTTTTGAATTATATTATTTTTATTATAATTATTTTAAATTTTGGAGTATTAATTAATTGAAAAATAAAATAAAGGTTGAAAAATGAAATTTATATTTTTCAAAAATCTCTCTGATATCAAGGAAATCAGAGAATCAATTTTTGTAATTTTTTGATTTTTCTTTGATTTATTATAATTATTTTGGTGAAAATGTTAGAAAATACATTTTTTTTAATTTTATAATTACCCTAAGGCTTTAAAATTTAATATCTCATTAAATAAACTTAAGAAAAATATGGGATTTGTTCCTAAGTGATTAAAATTCAAAATGTGACATTTTGGTGAATTTTATTATTTTTGTGATTTTTATTATTTTTTAATTATTAAAATATTAAAATAATACCAAAAAAATCAACTTTTTAGAAAATTGAAAATTTAATTTTCTTAAATTTCCCGGATATCAGAGAGGCTCCAAAACCAATTTGGTGAATTTTTAAAAAGTATTTTGAAAGTTATGAATTTTTAAAGTTCAAAATGACTAAATGGCTTAATCAACCCATTTAGTAGGGCTAACCAAGTCCAATTGACTTCAAATTTTTATGGTGGGTTCCTCTGATCATAAAGGTCAGTGGAGAATTGATTTCAAGCCAATTTGATATATGGTTAACTCTAATTAATTAAGGAGCTATTTTGGGTGTTTAAGCCAATTAAGGTTATTTTAAATAAACTAATCCAAAACCTATTTTTCCTAGGGTCCTCTGGTCATAAGAGACATCACCAAATTTTCCTAGAATTTATTTCACAACATACTAATGATTGGAATTAAAATACTTAAAACAGCAACATGAATTTGAAAAATCAATAACTTCTCATAGGGATGGCCTCTGACTTTGGAAAATTCAGGGAATGTTCCCAAAATCAGAGGCTTCAAAAGCCCTATGGTCTCATGCCATGGTAAATTTCCTATATGCATGGAGAATTAAAACAATGCAGAAGGGAAATAAATCATTAAAAATAAAATACTTGATGAAATTAAATAATCTTTTTTCCACATTATTCTCCTCTGTTCACTGAGCAAGAGGGTATTTTTATTTTATTTTTCTGATTTTCCTAAACAAAGTTATGCATTTTTGAAGTTTAGGGGAATTAAATAAATCAAAAATACCCTAATTTTCTATTTATCCACGCGGCGCCGCGTCAACCTCGGCAGCTCCGAAAGGCCACGCGGCGCGTTCTGGTTCGACGCCGCCATCTGACTCAGCGCTCCGGGGCCCCGCTGTATCGTTCCATCTCCTGATCCGACGCGATCCTGGCCGTCCGTCCGCGCGTGTATTAAATGAACGACATCCATTCATCGTCCCCAAGCGTCCTCACCCGAGGGCCGTTCACACTAAATCCCTAATATCTCACTCAATACTCAATGGATTTTCATGTTCTTATGCTCTATGGATTCGACTTGAAGAGACGAATACATCTATACGGTTATCATGCATTGAAATTAAAGCATTTGAAATGGAGAATCTCCAGAAGCTCGGGATGAAGAATTAGCTCATACCTTTGCTCGGAGAAGTGTGGCTTCAATCCGAGGGTTGTGTCACCTTCGATTGGATCCCAAGCAAGCTCCGGATGAAGTCTCCTGGTCCGATGAATCGCCTAGGTATGATTTCGACCACGCCCGATCACAAAGCTTGGAGGCCGGAGCAACTCAGGTGGCCCGGAGAGGGGGCTTTTGTTGGTGGACTCCTTCCCTTGGTCCGGTGAAGGTGTAGGACCAATCAATTTGAGGATTGATCCACCGTGGAGAAGTGTCCCGGTTTTGGGTGGAATTTTGGCCGAGAAATCGGGCTCGTTGGTGGGGATTAGGGCAAATTGTCACCGGGGATCAACTCGCTCTAAGTATGGAGAGTGTTCGGAATAATTTTGGCGGTGGTTTCGCAAGGTCCGGTTCGAGCACCTCTCATGGTCGAGAGGGGGTGGTGTTTAAATAGAGAGAGGGTGGAGGGCCTCCCGTGGAGAGTTAGGGCTTCAGATCGTCTGCTCTTGGCAAGAGAAGAACAGCTACAATGGCCATCGGGGATGGGGCGGCTCAGCAGGTGAGAATTCCATGTTTGGGCTCACATGTGAGCTCTCGGCACGGTGGTTTCCGGCGGCCGTGGTGGCTGGCCGGCCAGGGTCAGGTCACCCTCAAGGTCAGGGAGGTCAGGGCTGGGGCTTAGTCCAGTCAATTGGCCATGGACCTGTGTAAAGGAGTTGAATTGAAATGGAATGGGGGAGGAGCTCATTTTGGGTCCAAATGGGTCAACCCACCTTTTGGGCTTGGTTCACCTCCCCATGGCCGATTTGGTCGAGGGAGGATCAGATGGATTAGCTAGGAAAGGGTGGAGAAGTCACCATCCATGAATATTTTGATTAATCATGGATTAAGGTGAAGCATTAAAAGGGTTAAAACCTTTTTAAGGGGGCTTAAAAGAGGCTCCTCCTTTTGCCATTAATGGCTTGATCACATGTCAAACCTTCCATGGCTTCATGTGGCTTGTCCATGGCTTGGGGAAAAGCTTGGTCAATTTCATGAAAATGGATTTTAGAAATTTTTGGTAATTTGATGGGAATTTGTATGAAGCTTGATTTGGAATGGTTTAATGATGGTTTTAAAACTTAGGGGTGATATCAATTAAAGGTATTATGAAAAGAAATCGCCATGTGGGCTTTAGGGCCAATTTTGGGCTTTTGTATTTGGTGGAAATGGGCTTTTAAAATTGTTTAGGGAAGTGGGCTTTTGGATTTTAAAATGGATTTTAGGATGAAATTTTGGCAAAGGATTGGGCCAAATAATTGTTGGGTTTAGCTCATAGATGTGTCATGAGTGACTTGGAGCAAATTGGGAGTGATTTGGGTTTGAATTGGGTTGAATTTGGGCTTCTTTGGTGAATTGGCCAACATAGGTCAAATTGGGCTAACTTGGGCCAATGTTGGGCTAGTGTTGAAATTGATGTAAAATTAATGTTGGGAAATGTTTATGGGAGTGTTTCAAAGAGGTTTTGACTTTGGTTGGGCTTTAATTTTGGGGTTTGGACTCATTTGGGTTAGGTTTGGGTTTAGGTCAAAATTGGGCCTTTTAGCTTTGGGTTGAATTTGAGTGAGGTTTGGGTCTAAATGTTGGGAAAATCATGTTAGTGTTTTGTTTGTGGGAATTTTAAGGAAGATTTGGAAAAGATTTGGGGTTAATTGGAGTTGAATTGGGTGAGTTTGGGTTAGGTTTGGGTCATGGGTCCAAATTGGGCTTTAAGGCCAAAAGTGAAATTGGATCCAAATGTCAATCAAATTGGACTTGGATTTGGTCTATATTGGTGTTGGGAATGTTGAATTGAAGTTTAGGATTGAATTGGACCAGAATTTGGGTCAATTGGGTAGGTTTGGTTTGACATTGGGTTCACTTAGGGTTAAAATGGGTCAAATTGGGGGATTGGACAAAAGTAGGGTAAATTGACAAAATTGGCCCATGGTGTAGTTGAACAAAATGAAATTGGGAATATTTGAGATTTTCTAGAATTTTCTGGAAATTTTCGGAATTTTTGGATTTTTGGGTCAAGGGGGGCATTTTAGGTATTTAGAGGGTATTGGGAGGTATTTTTGGAATTCTTGGTATTTTTGGCTATGGATCAATTTGAGTGATGTGGAAATTTTTGGGACTGGTTTTGAGGAATTTTGGGTGATTTGGAAATTTTGCAAAAATTTGGGTAATTTCAAGGGTTTTGGGTAGGCTAAGCGGGTGTAGGGTCCCGGGGGTCAAAAATTGAAAATTTGAAAATTTGAAAATTTGAAAATTTGAAGATTAGGTGAATATAAGTGGAATAAAATCATTTTGGTTAAGCCATGAAGCCATATCAAGCCAACATGAGCCATGAAGGGACTCATTTGAGGCATCCACTATGTTGTTCCTAACCCTCTTAGCCAAGGGCTTAGGGGTTAAGGACCACTCATGTGAATCACCTACATGAGTCAGGAGGTCAAGTTGAGTATAGGTGTGTGAAAGTGTAGTGTATAAATGTAGTGTGTGTGTAAGTCAGCCCCTTCACCAGATCCAGGCCACCAAGGGCAGTCCTAAGGCTAAAGAGTCCTATAGGAACGCATCCTTTAAACTTCCACATTTGATTTCAACCCTCTAGGTGATTAGGGGTCTACAGTCAAGTTTGTGGAGTTTGCAGGGAGTTAAGAAGTGGTTTGAATTTCTAAGTGGTGGGTCCCAATTCTAGTCCTCTAAGATAGTCAAAGGAAAAGCCTAAGGCTAGATCCTAAGTACTAAAAAGAAGAAGAGAAGACCTCATCAAAAATGAGGTCAACAGACATACATTCGGACGGGTAGGCCTTACCCCGAAGAATTTGACGCTGTCCAATACCCTAAAAGCTTCGTACCACCTCTGTTCAAGACCTTTGATGGAACCGAAAACCCTCAATAGCACGTTGCACATTTTCATGTCAGTTGTTGCAATGCCGGTGGAAGTGATGCTTTACTCTTCCGACAGTTTGTCAGCAACCTGTCAGGAATCGCCATTGATTTGTATGCGGAATTACCGAACGGATCGGTGAAGACATTTTCAGAATTAGAGAACCTCTTCATCAAGCGATTTGTCGGAGCTCATCACCACATCACTATATGTGATTTAGTGGTAGAGAAGCAGAAGCCGAACGAAACTTTGGTGGACTACATACTTCGATGGAGGAATCTAAGTATGAAGTGTGAGCCACAGCTACAAGAACAACATGCAGTCGGCATTTTACTTAAGAGCATTCATGGCCCCATAGCACTTATCCTCAAGGGATTTACTATTAAGACATTCGAGAAGTTGTTAAGCAATGTCGGAAGCTTGCAAGAGGAGGCGAAGCATTTAAGTTTCACCGACAAAACAGACAAACACAAGACCGTGAAAACTTTCGAAAAGAAGTCTAGGATCGTCGCAGCTGTCGATAAAGGCAAGCAACCAATACAAATACCGCCAGAACGGTCACAACAAACTCAACAGAATTACCAGCAACCCCGACCCAGCTATCAGTCATCCCAACAGTATGAACAACCGCCTCGCCCACAACGTACGCTAAAGGAGCTTCTGAGCAGGGAATATCCGTTCAAGAATGAGGCAGTGCCGAAAATGTTCCGCATTCTGATGAAGACTCCAGATTTCCAACAGCTGGAACCTAAGAGACCAGAAGAAGTCGACAAGAAAGGTGATCCCAACTTTTTCCCTTACCACCGGATGCTTGGACACAAGATAGAAGATTGCATTACCTTCAAAAGTTGGCTCAATGACAATCTTCGAAAAGGGAATATAATAATCCCGAAGGAGTACATGAAGGAACCCCAGAAAGGAGGTTCCGTCAATGTTATCTCGACGGATCTCATTGTTTCGATAGATCCCTATGCGACTGATGATGGATGGACTACCGCTTGGACAAAGTCTTCGAAGAAGATTTTGGATCACATCCAAACCGCTTCGGTGCTAGCCTCAATTCAGAGTTCGAAACCTGTCTAGTCGGCATTATCACTTGCGATAGAAGGACCACCTCAACAAGAGACGATTGAAGAAAAGAAGAAAATTGATGAAGAAGAGAAGACCGAGGCTCCTGAGGCTAGACTAGGGGCTGCTTATCCTAAGATAGTGGTTTCCGATTCAGGGGAGAAATCCCTCGAACCTCTGACTATGTATGATTATTTGCTTGCTTCGGTGGGATATTATAATGATAAGGGTTATGGCGTTGGCCACCTTTTGACTGTTTCTAACGATTACGTAACTAGCGACGACCAACCTAATCCGGACATCGATTCCGATACAAGTAACAATTCTCAAATCATACACAATCTCGACGATCACAATGACAAGGAAGACATCCACCCGGAAGGCTACGAGAGTTCAACAAGCAATGAATCTATTTGCGAGTTTCGAGGAGCTCCATTCACAATAGAGTTAGAGCCTTCAGACTCTGAAGCTAATCCAGAAGAACCTGTCATTCCGATTCAGGAGCAGACACCAGAAAACTCGATATTAGATTCAGAAGAAATTAGAGAAGTAAACTTAAGAAGTGGAAGAGTTCTACCTCCGAGAATGGGTCCAAAGGACAAAGGAAAGCAGGTGGTTGTTCAGGAAGAACCAACCCCTGCAGAAGAAATACCCATTCGGGAAGAAATCAAGACACGTGGAAATAAAGTGGACTACAACGTGCTAGCCCATCTTAGGAAACTACCGGCCAAACTAAGCATCTACGACGCTCTCATCTTATCAAAGGAGATGAGAGAAGCTCTGATCAAGGCCTTACTTGATCTAGAAATTTGCTTAGCTCAAATGACCGGAGATTCCTTAGATGAGGTTTGCTTGTTAAAGGAACAGCGAGGTGTTACCTTCACGGACAATGACCTACTACTTGGGACTGCAGACCACAACTGACCATTGTACATTTCAGTTACAATCGGGATGTTTACACTCTCCAGAGTATTGGTGGATCCAGGAGCATCAATCAATATAATGAATCTTCGAACGCTAGCATATTTGGAGATTGATGCTCGCGAGCTTAAAGCGGACAAAATTTTATTAAGAGGATTCAACCAGAAAGGAGAAAGAGCCCTCGGATCAATAACACTGCTAATGAAGACCAGTGACTTGGCAAAGACAACCGCAAAATTTCACATAATTGATTCAGAAATGTCATTCAACGCTCTACTGGGCTGACCATGGATACATGAAAATCGGATGGTACAATCATCCCTACATCAGTGCATCAAATACTACGATGGAGGAGAACAGTGCATCAAAGGTGACTTACAACCGTTCTCTGTACATGAAATTGGAATCCATGAAGATGCAGCTTATTACGCACCTCCGAAGAAAACAATCTTCTCCAGAGATACCATAACAAATGAAGCAAAGGAAGTTCGGAACGATGAAGAACCTGAAGTTCTAGTCCAACAGTCACTCACCACTCTCTTACGGTGAGATGGTGAAGGTTTCTCCACAATTCGCATCCGAGGTCAAGGCCGAGGACGAGGTCGTGGCAGAGACGTTAGGACAGTTGGACAGAGGAAACCAGCCATCAATGTTGATTGGGAAGACAGTTCTGAAGAAGAAAAAGAGATCGAACAAGAAGCAACGACAATAAGTCGGAAGAAGCCGCAATTCAGGATCCCTCTCGAAGATGAAAAGAACAAAGAATATAAATCGATGTACGAGAAGATTAACCACTATGTACATACTACGACCCTGACCCTGATCCATTCTAATAAGATCGAGGGTATGGTGGTCAAAGAGGTACGTAGCGGCGATAGCAAAGCCCATCAAATTCTACCGTGGTGCTCCTTCTCCAAAACCGAAAATAATGTACAATTTGAAGATGCTATTTCATCGGAATTAATGGAATTACCTTTTGAGTGGTACTCTCCACGTGTTCAAAGTTTAATTCGGCGTGGTTTCTTACCTCGACAATGGACAAAAAGTCAATCACAACATTTTGAAAAATTATGGAATAACTCCGGTCGTCCATCCGATTCAAAACATGGTCTCGGATTCGGCACGTAGGATCGGTTGACGATACCGAATTTTGCTTGGTTGTTTGCGAGTCTAATGAAAACCGCATGGAAACTACGGAAGAATTTGAAGATTTACAAATTGGAGACGCTCCACCAGAATTCAAAGAAGAGATTAAATCTACTGATAGATGAGTTAACGGAAGTTAACATAGTACTAGCGAAAAGCCTGACCTACCTTTGTTAGCTCCTTACTCAATAAAGAAGACTCCGAAGAAATAATCAAGTTATTAATGAAATTTAAAGACTGTTTTGCTTGGAACTACGATGAGATGCCATGATTAGCTTCAGAGGTCGCAGTCCATAAGCTAGGAGTGGATCCTACTTCTGTTCCAGTCAGACAGGGTCCTAGAAGAATGCGTCTTGAAATCGAACAACAAGTCATAGCTGAAGTTAAAATGATAATAGACTCTAAATTTGTCCGTGAAGAATAATACCCGACTTGGCTAGCCAATGTGGTACCAGTCAGGAAGAAGAATGGTCAGATCAGGATTTGTATGGATTGCAGAGATTTAAACAAGGCATGTCCAAAAGATGAATTCCCTCTACCGATCCCATAATTAATGATCGATATTGCTTCAACACATGAAATATTCTCATTCATGGATGGATCTTCAGGATACAACCAGATAAAAATGGCTCAAGAAGATGAGAAACTTATGGCATTCAGAACGCCGATCGGAGTATATTGCTACACAGTGATGCCATTTGGACTGAAGAACGCAGGAGCAACCTACCAGAGAGCAATGACAAGAATTTTTGATGATCTTATCCACAATCAAGTCGAATGTTATGTGGACGATGTGGTCATCAAAAGAAAAGTAAAGGAAAACCACATGTATGATTTGAGAATTGTTTTCGAACGATTAAGGCAATTTAACCTTAAGATGAATCCCTTAAAATGAGCCTTCGGCGTCACCTCCGGGAAATTCTTAGGATTCGTTGTCCAACATCGTGGAATTGAAATCGACCCGGAAAAGATTAAAGCTATCTTAGAAATGCCACCTCTCAGAACCTTAAAACAACTATGATCTTTTCAAGGGAAGATGGCATATCTTCGAGACTTTATCTCAAACTTGTCAGGTAGGTGTCATCCTTTCTCGGCATTAGTTAAAAAGGACGCCAAATTTATTTGGGAAGAGAAATGCCAGAAGGCCTTTGAGGACATTAAACAATATTTAATGACACCTCCTGTCTTAGCAGCCCTAGTCTCAGGTAGAACATTGATACTTTATACCACGGCTTTAGATGACTCACTCGGAGCCCTGTTAACCCAGGTCAATGATAAGGGTAAAGAAAATGCACTTTACTACCTAAGCCGTCGTTTACTTCCGACAGAAATAAAGTATCCCGCGATTGAAAAACACTGTTTGGCCCTGATCTTCGCTGCTCAAAAGCTCAGGCACTACATGCTTTCTTATAAGGTCAACCTGATCTCAAAATTTAATTCATTGCAATACTTGATGACCCGTCCAATGCTTTCTGGTAGACTTGCCAGGTGGTCAATGATATTATTGCAATTCGATATAACTTTCGTGCCTCTTCGTGCCGCAAAGGGACAAGTTCTAGCAGACTTCCTCGCAGAACACCCTTTGCCGGCAGAATCCCCTCTCAATGACGACTTGCCAGATGAACAAAGAATGAGTTTAGAAGACCCCGATGATCGACGTTGGGAATTATATTTCGACGGAGCATCTTTAGCACACAAAGACAAAGAATCTCAAGTGATAGTGCCCGGTAAGGCAGGAATCAGACTAATCTTTATAACACCGGAGCGGGGGATGTTAAGATACTCCTACTACTTGACAGAGCTGTGTACAAACAATAAAGAAGAATACGAAGCCCTCATAACAGGACTAGAATTAGCTATTCAAATGGGGATAACAAACATCAACATCTACGGGGATTCGCAGTTAATCATTCGACGGATCGCCGGACGGTATAGAATTTTAAAGCCAAGACTCGAGCAATACTTCAGGTATGCCATACGGTTGTTAGAACATATTCGGAATGTGACGATCTACAAAATTCCCGGAAGAAAACGCTTTAGCGGATGCGTTAGCCCGCCTCGCAAAAGAATTTGCACGCTTGCAAGATGAATTAGTGGAAGTGTCGGTTCACGGACGTTAGGTCCTATCACGGCTCGACATAGACACAATACAAAAATCGAGAAAAAGAAAAAGAATCGAGTTGCGGCGGTGACGGAAAACACGAGAAGATTGGCGACAACCATTGATAGACTACACGCAAACGAGGAAAACTACCGGACGATAGGTCGTTATCCTATCGGATCAGAAAAGAACTGCGTCCTATGCATTAATAAACAACAAGTTATACGGAAGGTCTTCGATCGGATGTGGCTAAGATGCCTAAGTGGGTCCGAGGCCCGTGAAATTGTTAAAGAGGTGCATTCGGGACTGCTGTGGCGCTCACCGGTCGAGTCAGAAGATGAAAATTAAAATTAAAAGACTAGGGTACTACGGCCCTCGATGATGGCCGACTGCATGAAAATCGCCGAGAGTTGTCACCAATGCCGAGTGCACGGAGTGGTTCTACACCAACCTCCAAATGTGCTACATCCGAAAATTGCGTCGTGGCCATTTGAATGTTGGGGCACGGATATAGTGGGTCCAATAGAACCACCATCTTCAAAAGGACATCGCTTTATTCTTGCGGCTACGGATTACTTTTCCAGTGGACGGAGGCGGTTCCGCTCGGAGAAGTGAAAGCACACCATGTGCTACGGTTTTTCGAGAACCAAGTTGTTTACCATTTCGGAGTGCCACGCGAGATCATCTCGGATAATGGGTCGGCATTCGAAGCAAGCAAATCAACAATTTTGTCAGGAGACACGGAATCGACTGGCGGTATTCAACAATTTACTATCCAAGAGAAAACGGCCTGGCTGACGCTTTTAATAAAACACTTGTTCAAATTTTAAAGAAAACTTTGGACGATAATAAGAGAAATTGGCACTAGAAGTTATTAGAAGCCTTATGGGCCTACCAGACAACCTTCAGAACTCCTACTCAAACTACACCTTACGCTCGCGGTGTATGGGTCCGAGCGAGTGTTACCTTTAGAGGTCCGATTCCTTCACTCGGGATTGCGGTTGCAAACAAAATCACGGCGAGAAGAGAACGCCAAATTACGACTAGAGGAATTAGAAAGCCTGGAAGGTAAAAGACTTGCGTGCGCGACGGAATTTAGAATTATACCAAGCTTAGATGGTTCGAAGCCCATGACAGATTGAGTCCGCCGAGAACCTTCGAAGTTGGTGACTTAGTTCTCGTTCTCGAGAGACCTATTCTTGTACGAGCGCAAGATAGGAGGAAAATTTGAACCCACTTGGGAAGGACCGCTTGTGGTTGAGGCGATCTACTCGGGAGGCTCCTACCGGCTTGTGAATTGTCAAGGAGAAAGATATATGCTTCCGATCAACGGACGATACTTGAAGAAGTATTACGCTACCTAATGTTTCAAAGGAATGAATTCTTCATCCCTAGAAGCACGGGCGAAGTAATTACCTATGACTGGGTCCGAACCCAAAAATAATAAAAAAGGTGCTAAAATAAATAAAATCGTGATAATAAAGTTTTCCTTGTTCTCTCTTCCAAATCAAAATCTTTTTCCCGATCTTTTCCCACTTCATTCCTGTTGAATTTTAAAAAAAAATATACAAAAGAAAACATTGTCTTCAATAAACATTTTCTTAATGTTCTTGTTCTTAGTACAGCCCCTGATCCTTTTCCTTGTCTTTTCGCAGGGAAATGTCGAACGGGCGGTTGGTCCTGAACTTTAGAAATGGCGTAAGCCTTGCACTCGACGAAAAGAGGGTGAAAGATGGAGCGATAATAGAGATTGACTCGGACTTCGCACCGGCGGGCTACGCAATACGAGGAAAGTGATCTGGGTCCCGGTTGACGAGAGGAACTGCCCGATCGGACGAGTAATGAAAGTGGGTGGCCCAAGCCACCAGCCCGACGACAAGAAAAGGAAAACAAACACTGAAGAGGACAAGAGAATCAAGTGCGTAGTCGCTACGGCGAGAGGGCGAGCTTGTCGGCGCCGCACCCGCGAGAGTTCGGGAAGTACGAAGAGCTACTCTCACAGCGACTCGGCGAAGAAATAAAAATCGCCGTATCCGCAAGATGTTAACTAAACTAGCGGCGGACCGGCGCGACGAGGCGATCGCTACTGCCGGTGCATATGCTTCGAGGATACCGGTTCGCCGAGAACTCGAAGAAAGGAGGCCGGCTCCTAGGATAACGAAGAGACCGGGGAAATTTCAAGAAGATCGGAAGAAGGAAGGCTACCACGCCACCGGATAAAGCCACCGGTAATGCATAACCTTGTTGCAGAAGCAACCCGGAGGATGTCCGACGGAGACCATCCCAGAGGAGCCGAGGTATGTAGGAGAACGCGAAGGGATTGAGCCATATATCCCACGATATGTCACCGAGGCCTCGCCATTTGCGGATTATTCCGAATACAAGCTAGAAAGAATGCGAGAATGTCGAGAAGCAAACTTTTGAATACTTCGAGAGAATTAGAGGCGGGAGGATCAATATACTTAGAAGGCCTCGACCTACATACAAACGTGTTCTCGGAATACGAACAACGATAAATCGTGGATCGCATCCGGGATTTGAAAAGAATGGGTCGAGCGAGCCGCTAAGAGAAAACACTACTCGGAACCCGGAGATGGATGCCAGGGAAAGGGAGAATTACAATACAATGTGGATGTTGCTACAACTTCGCGAGAAGACGGGAAGGGAAACCCACCGGGGATACTCCGTCATGGCAAGGTAGATCCAATGCAATTGGTCATCAAAAGGATGGTAAATAGAATGATAACATGGAGGGTACTGCCAGCAGATTGCATACCCAACAGTTGCATCATTAACATTTACAAGCAGGGTGACTGCATACCCCCGGACATAGATCACCACGACTGCACAGTTTCTTTTCTGAACTAATGTAATATCATGTTCGGATCTGACCTCCGGATAGCAGGACCCGGTGAGTTCCGCGGGCCAGTAAAGATACCATTACCAGTAGGTTCCGTCATGATACTAAAGGGCGATGGAGCGAGATGTCGCTAAACATTGCATACCGGGAGTACCAATGAAGCGGATCTCGGTTACTTTCGGAAGGATGGATGACGGGAAAGCACCTTACCACTTCCGACCGGACCCGAGCTAGAGAACCTCCGGCCTTACGAGCTGTGAGTTACATGGAAAATATCACACCTCCAACGTACATCAATACGGCATCCTTGCCAAGGATGGCTTGGAAGGTGATGTTATTGACCATGTATCTCACTATTCAGAGAGGATTTTTGACAGATGCCTTTTTGGATGGATAGACAAAGATCATACATAGTCCGTTTTGAGTCTACATGGATTGTATGAGATGTATTCTAGATCAAGTTGTATGATGTATCTTCGACATGATTGGAATGAAAGTGACCATGTCACAATATTGGCCTTCACCTCTTTTGTGCAAGTTGACTGGAAAATGCCATTAAAGTTAAATGAACTTCGAATGAAGAATAGAAAAGAAACAAAAAAGAATAAAAGAAAACTTTCCTTAAAAAAAAATCTAAAGAAAATGAGAAACACCAACTTCACATGAACATTAAATGAATGATAAAATAAATTTGAATCGTTAAAGGACAAATAAAACAAATACAAATCTTAAATCAATTTTAAATTCAATCTTCCAGATTTCAAATCAAATCTCAATCAAATTCAAATTCAACCTTCCAGATCTCAAATCAAATCACAATCAAATTCAAACTCAATCTTCCAAATCTGAAATCCAATCCGTTCTACTCTCTCCCTTGTCTGGGATGAAAGCGGTAGATTCCATTGACACGGAGCCATGAGGTTTTCAATTCGAATCAAATGGCGAGGAATTGTATCCAATCCAAACCAGTAACTTTCGATCAACTCTTTTGAATGGAATATGTAACATCCACATGTTACTTCCTAACCTGATTCTTTCCACACAAAAAAAAATCTTTCACAACCCTCATGAAATTCCTGAAACACCAAAATTCCACACTTTTCAGATCAACACTACAAATATTTGAAAAATCAATTACCATTCAAAATCAATTTCTTGGGGTTGAGGATTTTACATCCGAGACTGCATTGCTTTAGGATTCTTTCCCTATTTCAATGAAATACATCAAAATCAAATTCTTGGGGATGAGGATTTTACATCCGAGACTGCATTGCTTTAGGATTCTTTCCCTATTGCAATGAAATACATCAAAATCAAATTCTTCGGGTTGAGGATTTTACATCCGAGATCGCATTGCTTTAGGATTCTTTCCTATTGCAATGAAATACATCAAAACTCAAACTTTTGGGGTTGAGGATTTTACATCCGAGATCGCATTGCTTTAGGATTCTTTCCCTATTGCAATGAAATACATCAAAATAAAATTCTTGGGGTTGAGGATTTTACATCCGAGACTGCATTGCTTTAGGATTCTTTCCCTATTGCAATGAAATACATCAAAATCAAGTTCTTGGGGTTGAGGATTTTACATCCGAGATTGCATTGCATTAGGATTCTTTCCCTAATGCAATGAAATACATCAAAATCAAATTCTTGAGGTTGAGGATTTTACATCCGAGACTGCATTGCTTTAGGATTTTTTCCCTACTGCAATGAAATACATCAAAATCAAATTCTTGGGGTTGAGGATTTTACATCCGAGACAGCATTGCTTTAGGATTCTTTCCCTATTGCAATGAAATACATCAAAACTCAAACTTTTGGGGTTGAGGATTTTACATCCGAGACTGCATTGCTTTAGGAATCTTTCCCTATCGCAATGAAATACATCAAAATCAGACTTTTGGGGTTGAGGATTTTACATCCGAGACTGCATTGCTTTAGGATTATTTTCCTATCGCAATTAAATACATCAAAATCAAACTCTTGAGGTTAAGGATTTTACATCCAATACCGCATTGTTCTGAGATCTCTCCTCATTTTAGCGATTCAATCCAATCAATTCAATTTTCTTTTGAGGTTGAAGATGTTACATCTAAAACCACAAAATTCCAATTTTCATTTCAAGTTCAAATCCCTTCAAATTAATCTTAACAAAACTTCAATCTAAATTTAAACTCAAACTAAAATCTGAGCTCACACATCAAAACTTAAACTGAAACAAAATAAAATCTAAATCAAAATTCCCCCAGATCATGCGATTTGGGATTCACCTCCTTTTCCTTTCCCCAGCGAGAGTTCAGGAATCTCCAGTCTCAGAGATATACTTGACACTCCCCAGCGGAAACTCTTCTATTTCGTCCTAAGTTTGTCACTTGGACATCTGTGTTGGTTTCATTGATCTTTTCGGTCAACGCCAATACGTGCGGTGTGCTTGGTTAGCACACCACACCTATTGGGGGTCCATTTGTTGACCTCATTTTTGATGAGTTCTTCTCTTCTCTCTTTAGTACTTAGGATCTAGCCTTAGGCTTTTCCTTTGACTATCTTAGAGGATTAGAATTGGGAACCACCACCTAGAATTTTAAACCACTTTTTAGCTCCCTGCAAACTCCACAAACTTGACTGTAGACCCCTAATCACCTAGAGGGTTGAAATCAAATGTGGAAGTTTAAAGGATGGGTTCCTATAGGACTCTTTGGCCTTAGGGCCCTTGCCAGGTGGCACTGGTGCAGTGAGGGCTGACTTACACACACTTTACACTTGTACACTACAGTTTCACACACCTCCTAAAACCACACCCATACCTAACTTGACTTCCTGACTCATAGAGTTGATTCACATGGATGGTCCTTAACCCCTAAGCCCTTGGCTAAGAGGGTTAGGGACAACATAGTGAATGCCTCAAATGAGTCCTTTCATGGCTCATGTGGGCTTGATATGGCTTCATGGCTCAATCAAAATGATTTCATTCCACTTACATTCACCCGATCTTGATTTTCCAAATTTTTAATTTTTGACCCCCGGGACCCCGGACCTGCCTAGCCTACCCAAAACCCTTGAAATTACCCAAATTTTCCAAAAATCTCCAAATCACCCAAAATTTCTCAAGACCAATCCCAAACATTCCTACATCACTCAAATTGACCATCCATAGCCAAAAATACGAAAAATTCCAAAAATACCTCCAAATACCCTCCAAATACACAAAATGCCCCTCTTGACCCAAAAATCCAAAAATTCATAAATTTCCCAGAAAAATCCAGAAAATTCTAGATATTCCCAATTTCATTTTTTTCAACTACACCATGGGCCAATTTTGTCAATTTACCCCACTTTTGTCAAAACCCCCATTTGACCCATTTTAACCCGGAAACGAGCCCGATGTTAAACCAAGCTACCCGATTGACCCAAATTCTGGTCCAATTTAATTCTAAACTTCAATTCAACATTCCCAACACCAATCTAGACCAAATCTAAGCCTAATTTGATTGACATTTGAATCCAATTTCACTTTTGGCCTTAAAGCCCATTTTGGACCCATGACCCAAACCTAACCCAAACCAAACTAATTCAACTCCAATTAACCCCAAATCTTTTCTAAACCTTCCCTAACATCCCCACAAACAAAAAACTAACATGATTTGCCCAAAATTTGGATACAAACCCCACTCAAATTCAACCTAAAACCAAAAGGCCCAATTTTGACCTAAATCGCTCCTAACCGAATGAGCCCAGAATCCCAAAATCCAAATCCAACAAAAATTGGAACCTCTTTCAAACACTCCCATAAACATTTCCCAACATCAATTTAACATCAATTTCAACCTTAGCCCAACATTGGCCCAAGTTAGCCCAATTTGACTTACATAGGCCCATTTATCAAATCAACCCAAATTCAACCCAATTCAAACCCAAATCACTCCAAACTAGTTTCAAGTCAATCATGAAACATCCTTAAGCCAAACCCAACAATTATTTGGCCCAAGCCTTTACCAATCTTTCATCCTAAAATCCATTTTAAAATCCAAAAGCCCACTTCCCTAAGCCATTTTAAAAGCCCATCTTCACTAAATTTCAAAAGGCCCAAAGCCCACATGACAATCCTATATCATCATCCATTTGATAAAACCATCTCCTATGTTCTAAATTCATGATAAAATAAATCCAAATCAAGCCATATGCCAAATCCCATCAAATCACCCCTAAATTACAAAAATTTTTAAAACCTTTTTCTTGAAATTGACCAAACTTTTCCCCAAGCCAAAGGTGAGCCATGAAGCCATGCATGAGCCCCATGGGAGCCATGAGAGCCATGGAATCTACTTTCCACCTCAGCAAACCATTAATGGCAAGAGAGGGGATCTCTTTCTTAAACCCTTTTAAACCCTTTTTTACCTTAAGCATGTCACACACTAAACCATGCTTAGCCACCTCACCAAGGATGGAGACTTCACCACTCCTTCTAAGCTGACCTAAATGATTCCCTCAGCTCAAAATCAAGTCTTGGGGAGGTGCACCAAGCCTATTTCCATGGGTTGACCCAAACTAAGCCAAAATGAGCCTTCTCCCATTCCATTTAAATCAAACTCCTTTACACATGTCCATAGCCGATTGATTGCACTAAACCCCGGCCACGACCCACCTGAAGAAGATGGTGACCGAGTGCACGGCCGGCCGGCCACCGGGCCGCAGGAAAACACCATGGTCGAGACCTTGGGAGGAGCGAAACTTTGGAATTCCACCTTGCTGAGTTGCCCCATGCCCAGTGGCCATTGCAGCTGTTCTTCTCTTGCCAAGAGCAACTGATCCCAAGCCCTAATTCCCCTTGGGAGAGCCTCCAGCCATGCCTATTTAAACCCCATCCCTCTCAGCCATGGAAGTGGTGCTGAATGAACCTTAAGGAAACTCGCGCAAAATCACTCCGGACTCTCCCCACACCTAGAGCACTTGATCCCCACTTGTCCTCCTGCCACTAGTCCCCACTAATTGAGCTCGATTTTGGAGCTCGATTCTCGAGCCGAACGGGACATTCCCAAATCCTCCACCAAAGTCAAATTAAACTCACCTACACTGCACGAGGTCGAGAGGAGAAGTTCCCAGGTGAAAGCCCCCTCTCCGGGCCACCCATTTGTTCCGGACTCCAAAGGTTGGAATCGGGCTTGGTCAAAATCATACCTAGACAATTCACCGGGCTAGGAGACTTCATGCGGAGCTTGCTTGGACTCGATCGAAGGTGACACAACCCTCGGATCGAAGCCACACTTCTGCGAGCAAAGGTATGGTCTCACTCTTCTTCCCGAGCTTCGAACATTCTCGATTTTTATTGAGTCGATTTCATGCCACATAAGCCGTATGGATGTGTTCGTCTTCTCGAGACGAATCCATAGAGCATAAGAACGTTTAATTTGGTCAAGTATCGAGTGAGACCTTAAGCCTAGAAGATGGACGGTTCTCGGGCTAGGAGGCTTGGGGACGATGAACGGATGCCGTTCATTCAATACACGCATGGATGGACGGCTCAGATCAGGTCGGATCTGCGGATGATATGCGGAAGGCGGGACCCGGGCTGCTGACTCAAGCGGCGGCGTCGAATGGGAGCGCGCCGCGTGGCCGTTCGGAGATGCCGAGAATGACAGGGCGTCGCGTGGATAAGTAGGAAATTAGGGTATTTCTTGATTTATTTAATTCCCTAAACTTCAAAAATGCATAACTTTGTGTAGGAAAATCAGAAAAATAAAATAAAAATACCCTCTTGCTCAGTGAACAGAGGAGAATAATGTGGAAAAGAAATCATTTAATTTCATTAAGTATTTGATTTTTAATAATTTTTTTACTCTCTGCACTATTTCAATTCTCCATGCATGTATACAATTCACCATGACATGAGACCATAGGGCTTTTGAAGCCTCTGAATTTGGGAACATTCACTGAATTTTCCAAAGTCAGAGGCCACCCTTATGAAGAGTTATTGATTTTTCAATTCTAGGTCACTATTCTGAATATTTTAATTCCAATAATTAGCATGTTGTGAAATAAATTCTAGGAAAATTTGGTGATGTTTCTTATGACCAGAGGACTCTAGGAAAAATAGGTTTTGAATTAATCCACTTGGAATAACCCTAATTGGCTTAAACACCCAAAATAGGTCCTTAATTAATTAGAGCTAATCATACATCAAATTGACTTGAAATCAATTCTCCATTGACCTTTAGGATCAGAGGAACCCACCATAAAAATTTGAAGTCAATTGGACTTGGTTAGCCCTACCAAATGGGTTGATTAAGCCATTTAGCTAAATTAAATTTTAAAAATTCATAACTTTCAAAATACATTTCAAAAATTCACCAAATTTGTTTTAGAGCCTCTCTGATATCAGGGGAATTTAGAAAAATTAAAATTGCAATTTTCTAAAAAAGTTTATTTTTGGCATTATTTTAATATTTTTAATAATTAAAAAATAATAAAAATCACAAAAATATTAAAATTCACCAAAATGTCATATTTTGAATTTTAATCAATTAGGAACAAACCCCATATTTTTCTTAGGTCTCTATGACGAGATGTTAAATTTTAAAGCCCTAGGGTAATTTAAAAATTAAAAAAAATGTATTTTCTAGCATTTCCACTAAAATAATTCTAATAAATCAAAGAAAAATCAAAAAATTACAAAATGGGTTCTCTGGTTTCCTTGATATCAGAGAGAATTTTGAAAAATATAAAATTCATTTTTCAATCTTTATTTTATTTTTAAATTAATTAATACTCCAAAACATAAAATAATTATAAAAAAAATAATATAATTCAAAAAATCACCAAAATTGGTCCAAGCGGTCCTCTGGTCATTAAGAATGTTCCATAATTTTCTTAAGGACAGAAACTTCCCTTGGTCATGTTGTTGAATTTTCCTTGAAAATCCTTATTTTCCACAAAAAAATAATTATATAAATAAATTAAATACAGAGAAATCAAATTTTCTCCTCTAATGTCTTGATTGACATATGAGTGAAGTCAAATAAAAATTTCAAATTCATTTAAGCTCAATTTAGTGAGTTATGAAATTAGTAAGTTAAAGGGCAAAATAATAATTAAAATTTTAACCTATAATTAAAATTTTAGGTTTAATTAAAAGGGTGGGTAAAATATTTGATACTAAGTTGATTTTGGATGTTTGAAACTTAGGTATTAAAGGGTAGAAATCTACCAAACAATTTAAAAACAACTAAAATAAACCTTAATTAAATAATTAATTAAATTTGGAAGAATAATAAAAAAATTGGAATTATTAAAATAGGGATATTATTAGGAAGAAATTTATTCTTTAATCTAAGAATCCCTAAATTAATCACCTCAATAATATTCAATTCCTAATTAAAATGATAATCCAAATTCAAAATTTAAAATGCTAAAAACTTAATCATTAAATTAAAATAAAGTAAATCCTTTTAAAATTTCAATTAAATTAATACTTTAATAATTAAAATTAAATTTTTTTTTAAAAAAAAGAGCATAGAAAAATAAAAATAAAATATTAAATTAAAAGTAAAAATAAAATTAAGTTTAAATTTAAATTAAATTAAAATCTAAAATAAAATTAAATTAAAATTTAATTAAATTAAAGTTTAAAATTAAATTAAATTAAATTAAATTAAAATTTAAATTAATTTAATTTAAATTAAATTAAATCACATTAAATTAAATTAAATTAAAACATATTAAATTAAATTAAATTAAATAAAAAATATATATATAATAATATAATAAAAAAAACAATAAGTTAAAATTAAATTAAATAAATAAAATTAAAATTGAAGCTAAATCAAATTAAATCAAATTAAAGTTAAATTAAAATTAAGTTGAATTAAATATAACATCACTTAAGACATATAAGAATTCAAAAATAAATTTAAAACAAATTGAACACTATTCCAAACTTAAACCCATTGATCGAAATTAAGTTAAAACACAAATCATTTGAACATTAATTTGCCCTCCAAAGCTCATGATGTCATAACTCTTAAACGGAGTGTTAAGTGAAATGTTATTTCACTCATAGGATATTCAAATGTCTAGTTCAACGGGCAAGATAACAAAGCTTGACCTCTGGATAATTGATTCATTATATAATTAAATTCTCTTGGACTTAAAACAATCCTAAAAGTATTGAAAAGATGTTTAAGATTCGTCTTAAGCACTTCCTCAGTACGATAGGATGTTTATAAGAACAACTGAACTTAATTGTTCTTTGATGAAGAAAATCGTCCTCAAATGAAAACACAAGAACCTAGACGTCATAGGAAATGACTAGCCATAGGATTAGGAACTTGGTAGAAAACCATAACCCTTCCCTTAGCTTTACCTAGGAATTTGCTTTAAATGCTTAAATATTCTAAATTGTGTTTAAGTGCAGCTTGGGATGACGGGAAGACCCTCCAGGTACGCTTTTATTTTATTACAATTTACCTTCTTGCAATTTACTTTATTACAAATGCACTTTACTTTTCTTGCATGATAAACAAATGTTGCATGAAAACCCACACCTTTAGGATAGTCCCTAAAACTGAAACCAAAACTAAATTAAAAGTCATTACAAGATAAAATTCACCGCCACAACATTTCAAAATATAAAACAACTCAAAATTTAATCACAAACAGAATACAAAACTATAATTACAACTAAATTAAAACATCTTGTTGGATGATCGGGAATACCTCGGATGATGTAACCTACGTGTTGCTAACGGGATTTCACGCGGTCTAAATGAAAGTGTGGAGCTCATTCGAGTTGAGTTTAGCAAATTCATCTTGACTAAGTGAATCCGATAAAAATAACGATGCCGGAAGGATGGAGCCAGTGGGATCTTAGCGGTGTTGTTATAATCAACTTTAAGATTTGTTTTAATTAAAACATTAAAAACACTTGGATTTTAAAACTTCTCTAAACAGAACACTTTCCTCATCTCTTGATTTTTAATCTTCTAAAACTAAAACTCTACAACAACGAGGAGCTCGGAGCATGGTGGGCGAGCACGGCCATCATCATCGGCAAAACACGAGTTTACTTGACAAAACTTTCTTAGAATTAAATAACTAAGCCATAGGACTTCGAGGTAGCTTGCCTAGTGCAACATAAATCCTCGACCTTTTGTTAGGCATTTGCATTGCAAATTAAGCCCTAACCGGTCTTAGGATTCCGAGGTAGTCGTCCGATATGACATAAACCCTCACATCTTCGAGGCTATTTGTATGATCATGTCATACGAATATAAGTCCTAATTAATTAAAATTGGCGAGATCAAAAAATTAAATAAATATTAGGACTTTCCTAAATTCAAGCCAAACAATAGGATAGTCTGGAAATTACCGAAGTTCGCTTCGAATCTGTAATTTCTCCTACCTTTCTTCCTTTTTGATTCCCAAAATAAGATGTTCCAAACTCGATTCATTTCCTATTGAAATTCAAAAATTCAATCCCTTGAAAACTTAAACTTTGAGATTCTTGAGAGCAGAATTATTGATTATTATCGAGAGTTTTCTTAAGTGTTTCCCGTCATTTAAGATGTAATTAACTATAGGGGCTTGCCCTTATAGGGAATTTTAAGAACCCGGGTAATATAAACCTTGCTTAATTCATTTATATTAAGCAGGGGAATTTGTCGGCTTATAAAATTTGTTCGCAGACCAAACGGATGTCACAAATCTTCTAGTTTATTTAATCGAGCCCCCATCATCAAGTATTGTGTCTATTCTTTGGGATAGATACATAGCTTGTGATGTGGCGCTCATTTATATAAACTATTTGGGATGTGAGATCAGTTTGATTTCATATCTTAAAACTTTCAAACTTAAAATTATTTTCAGAATCAAATGCTTACTTTCTAAATTATATATATACATATATGTATTTAAACCAAATTTAAAACCTAAAAAAATAAGTCGTACAAGGTCTACCTGGAGTGGGTGCAGAAGAAGAAGGAGCAGTCGATCTCTTCCCTCGAAGATGATCATATATGCTAATTCTCTCCTGACCAATTGGCTTAGTAGTCTTCAACCTTTCCTCTGAAATATCTACAGTGACTCCATTGCTAATACATAATGAATAAATAAGAGATGGGAATCACAGTCCAATAGAAGTGCTGGATCTAGCAGTAGAATCCACAAAATCATAAATAATACTGCCGACATCAATAGGCTTCCTTTCCTGAATGCAGTAGTTTAAGATCGCTCGATCTCTAGTCACTTCACTCAGGTGGTTGGAAGGTAACAATCTTGCAGAAATAAAATAGTGCCATGCTTTAGAAATACCATTTAACTTGGAGGATTTGAAGTTTACCCTTTTTCCGTTCCTGATTCTCCAAGATCCAGTACCATCAGTTAAATAAGCAATGATCATATTCAAATCTCCCTCGGATGGAGATAATCCAGAATAGTGGCACTCTAAAGTCCGTGGAAGGCCATAAAATACATTGACTCTTTCGGGAGTAAATCCTACTCCGACACCTCTGACAAAAACTTCATAATCTTTGACATCCAGAAAATTCGCATAATACTCTAGAACTATAGGGATAACAGCAACATCAGTGAAATAACAGAATCGTTGCCAGTTGTGTGCAACGATAGTGTTTTCAATTATCTCCCCCGGATGATAGAAACTTCATTCTGAAATGAACTTCCTCGACGTCGTGGAATCAAAAATGCACAGCCGCAGTAGAAAATTTGCTACTATCGAAGTTGTCTCGTGCCTTCCCGCCTTTAGATTTCAGTGCCATCTAAACGTGAAAGAAAACAAGAACAAATTTTGGAATAAAAAATTTAAACTCTTTTTAAGTTTAAAAAACTTAAAATAAGTTTAAAAATCCAAAGAAATCACTAAAAATCAAAATTTTTTTTCAAAATTTCGGTTCATAGCAAAACCTAGGGAAATCTATGGTGAAAATTGAAAATAAATGGTTTAGAGTGTAGATCTGACCTTGAGACGAAGAAATCTAGTGGTTTCGCACCCAAATCCTTAATGTTTTGACCTTAAAATGGATTCTAAAAGCTGATTTTCACGAAAAATCGAGGAAGAAGAAGGTTTAGGCGTCGATAATGGCTTTTGGGGGTATTTAAGGAATTTTTCGGGTATAGGCCGAACAGGTGCTTAGGCGCCGAATTCTGGAGCCTAGGCGCCAGACTCGCCTTTCACAAAAAAGCATTTTTAAATTTAATTTTCCACCAAAATTCATAAATTCAACTTTCAATTACTCACATTAGAGTACGACTTCAGTTTCTAACTTCCAAAACATTTTCCAAAAAATTTTAAAAACTAAATATTAAATCCACCAATAAAACATAAAGTTTAAATCAAAATTCACTAAATTCCATTTATAATCTTTAATATTGTCTCAATATATTCCAGATAAGTATCGTACTTGATTCAAGTTCCTAATACACAATCAAACACAACAATTTCTAAGCAAAAACAACACACATTGAACATGAAATCAAATATACAAATACAATCGATTCACTACATTGATACAACGACTCAACAAACCAGATAATAACGATCTCATTACCAGAATACTCTAATCTTCACAAGGGAAATTTTGTATTCCACTTAGAAAGAACACTAACGCTCTCAGGAAATCAGAAGCCGTTTTTTCATTAATCCACTTGTTCTTTGCATACATTTCAACATGAGCATCTTGATAAGCCGCAAAATGATCAAATTAAAGTTTCATCTGACATTCTAGATGTTCAACCTGATGAAACATCTCATGAAGGCGATCTCCAATGCTTTTAAACTCCTCTTCAAACTTATCCAAGTGACTAGAAATTTTCTCTAAACTTACCGCGATGAAACCATTGAAGTAGGGTTGAGGATCCTTTGAGACCTTGTCCCTAGCCTCTTCTCCAAGATTTCTACCTTCCATTTCTTCAAAAATTTCTTAAATCTCTCAAGAATGAAGTGTAATGGACGTAACTTTGATTTCTTGATGGTTAGGGATGAAGATGGGTTGATTTAAAGGTGAAAATCGTGTGAAAAATAGAAAATTTTTTGTTTTTGCACGACCCAGTAATCGTGGTGCTTAGGTGCCAAATTTGGCCCCTAGGCGCCGGACTTATTGATACATAGTTTAACTCGGGTGCTTAGGCGCCGAATCTTGGCACCTAGGTGCCGGAACTATGTTCAACTCCGTTTCGAATAATAATCAAATTTCAAAGTTTCGTTCTCCAAGATAGGTAAATTATACTGGTAAGAGTAATCTAGACTCAATAACACAAATTATAAGCAATCATAATGAAGGTTAACTTGATCTCCTTTTTACTCATATTTAGAATAGAGTGATCCAATTTCTAAATCTTACATACTTCAAATAATCTTCAGCTTAAGTCAACAAAGACTTATAAGCACCAATTTTTTCTAAAGTAATATAAAATCAGTCAAGATCGAGGCAAAACCTTACATTAAAAACATAAAAGCACTCAAAACAAAAGATAATTATGGGTTGCCTCCCACAAAATACTTGTTTTAACGTCGTCAGCTCGACTTAAGTAAATCTTTAATCAGGTTGACTCAATTCATAAGCCTCTTTATAAATCATTTTAATATCTCCCTAATAAGGCTTCAATCTTAATCCATTTACTTTAAAAAAAATTTCCTATTTTGGGTTCCTTAATATCCACAGCTCCATAATGGTATACTTTCTCAATTATATAGGGTCCAATCCATTTAGATCTTAATTTTCCAAGAAAAAGTTTTAAACGAGAATTAAACAGTAATACTTCTTGTCCAAGCTCAAAAATTTTTCCTGAAATTTTCTTATCATGTAACATCTTCATTTTCTCTTTATAAATCCTTGCATTTCCATATGATTCATTTCTTATCTCTTCCATCTCATTTAATTGCAATAATCACTTTTCTCCTGCTTCATTCAAATTAAAATTAAACTCCTTTATCGCCCAATAAGCTTTATGTTCAAGTTCAACAGGTAAGTGACAATATTTACCATAAATTAACCGATAAGGTGACATTCTGATTGGTCTCTTATAAGCTGTTTTATAAGCCCATAATGCAAAATCAAGTCTATCAACCCAATCAGTTCTTTTAGGATTAACAAAATTCTCTAAAATTCTTTTAATTTCTCTGTTTGATACTTCAGTCATTCTACTTGTTTGTGGGTGATAAGCAGTTGCAATTCTATGTTTGATTCCAAATTTTTGTTGTAATGATTGAATTCTTACATTCCTAAAATGACTTCTACCATCAGTGATAATTACCTTAGGCATTCCAAATCTTGAAAATATCATTTTCTTTAAGAATTTAGAAACACTTTTGGAATCACAGTTTGGTAAAGCAACAGTTTCAATCCACTTTGAAACATAAGCAACTGCTAATAAAATATAAGTTTTTCCAGGTGATGGAACCAATGGTCCCATAAAGTCTAAACCCCATATATCAAAAAATTTCAACTTCCAATATATAGTTTAAAGTAATTTCATCCTTCCTAGATATAATTCCCATCCTTTGACATCGATCGCATGTTTTCACATAATGTCTCACATCTTTAAATAAGGTAGGCCAATAAAATCCAGAATTTAAAATTTTAAATGCAGTTTTATCTATGCCAAAGTGTCCTCCAAAATTGGAATCATGACATTTTTGAATAATAGCAAAAGCTTCTTCATAAGGTACACATCTTCGAATTATGGAATCTCTTCCAATTTTAAGAAAATGAGGATCATTCCAAATATAAGATTTAGCATCATATTTAAATTTCTTAATAAATTTGTTATCCAATTCATAAGGTAAAATATTGCTAACTAAATAGTTAACAATATCAACATACCAAGGTGTTTTTCATCCTCGAATAACATATTAAGATTCATCAGAAAATTTCTTATTTATATTTTCTTCTGAAATAATATAATTTTTAATTCTAGAAAAATGATCAGCAATTTGGTTTTCAGTTCCTTTTCTATCTACTATTTGAAAATCAAATTATTGTAGAAGTAAAACCCATCTTTTTAGTCTAGGCTTAGAATCCTTCTTAGATATTAGATATTTAATAGCAGAATGATCAGTATGAACTATGCATTTAGTACCAAGAAGATAAGGTCTAAATTTATCTATGTCATATACTATAGCTAGAAGCTCCTTCTCAGTTGTAGTGCAATTTCTTTGTGTTTCAGTGATAGTTTTACTAGCATAATCTACAACTTTGAAAACCTTCTCATATTTTTGTTCTCATACAGCTCCAATTGCAAAATCACTTGCATCACACATTAATTCAAAAGATTTATTCCAATAAGGTGCCACAATGATAGGTGCAGTTATTAGTTTTTCTTTTTGAATATTAAAAGCATTAATACATTCTTTGTTAAATTAAAATTTCACATCTTTTTCCAATAAATGACAAAGAGGTTTAGCAATTTTAGAAAAATCCTTTATGTATCTTCTATAAAATCCAGCATGACCTAGAAAACTTCTCACATCAGTAACAGTAGTAGGTGGTTGCAATTCAGCAATAATTTTCACTTTCACTTGATCTACTTCCATCCCTTTTTGTGAAACTTTGTGACCAAGTACAATTCCTTCTGTGACCTTGAATTGACATTTTTCCCAGTTAAGAACTAAGTTTGTTTCTTCACATCTTTTTAGAACTTTGGAAATGTTTTCCAAACAAGATTCAAAAGAAGTTCCAAAAACTGAAAAATCATCCATGAATATTTCAATTCCTTTGTCAATCAAATCACAAAATATTGACATCATACATCTTTGAAAATTTGCAGGTGCATTACATAAAGCAAAAGGCATTCTTCTTAAATCAAAGGTTCCATAAGGACTTGTAAATGTTGTTTTCTTGTGGTCCTCAGGAGCAATAAGTAATTGATGATAACTAGAATATTCATCCAAAAAATAGAAATATGGGTGTCCAGCTAGTTTATCAAGCATTTGATCCAAGAAAGGTAAAGGAAAATGATCCTTTCTAGTGACGTCATTTAATTTCCTATAATCAATACAAATTTGCCATCCAGTAACTTGTCTTGTAGGAATTAGTTCATTTTTATCATTGACAATGACAGTTACACCTCCTTTCTTCGGAACACAATGAATAAGACTTACCCATTGACTATCTAAAATAGGATAAATAGTACCAGCATCTAACCACTTAACAATTTCTTTTTTAACAACCTCTTTCATGATAGGATTTAATCTTCTTTGCGGTTCAATAGTAGGTTTAAAATTTTATTCCATTAAAATTCTATGCATACAAATGGAAGGGGAATATCTTATATCAGCAATAATCCAACCAAAAGCTTTCTTATAATTCTTTAACACACCTAGTAATTTTTCTTCTTGATCTTTACTCAGTTCAGAAGAAATAATAACAGGTAAAGTTAACGAATTTCCAAGAAATACATATTTTAAATGTGAAGATAACATTTTTAATTCTAGTTCAGGGGATTTTTTAATTGATGGTAAAAGTATATCATTTTGAGTTATGTCTAAAGTTTCCCAGTTATCTTTAATAAAATGAGTCTCTTCTTCTTTTACTTCTTCATTTTCATCGATTAAAAATTCAAATTTTTTTTCAGAAATGCCTTTACATTTTTCTTGATAATGTTTCTCAATTAAATAATCAATTATATCCATTCGATAACATTTCTCTTTATCAGGGTACTTCATTGATTTAAGAACATTGAATTTAATCTCTTGATCATTAACTCTCATGGTTAATTCTCCCTTTTGCACATCAATCATAGCTCGTCCGGTAGCTAGACAAGGTCTCCCTAAAATAATAGGTTTCTCTTTATCTTCTTCCATATTAAGTACGATGAAATCTACAGGGAAGATAAATTTATCCACTTTAACAAGGACGTCCTCTATAACTCCTTTAGGATAAGTGATAGATCTATTATCTAACTGAAGGGTTACGGTGGTGGGAGTAATCTCTCATAAATTCAATCTTCGAAAAATAGAAAATGGCATGAGATTAATACTTGCTCCTAAATCACATAAAGCATTTCCACAAAATTTTCTCCAATAGCATAGGGTATAGTGAAACATCCAGGATCCTTAAGCCTTTCAGGTAATTTCTTTTGAATTATTGCACTGCATTCTTCACTTAATGTAATAGTTTCAAAAGCTTCAAATTTTTGTTTCTTGCTTAAAATATCCTTTAAAAATTTTGCATAAGTTGGCATTTGTTCCAAAGCTTCAGCAAAAGGTATGTTAATAGTTAGTTTCTTAAAAATTTCAAAGAACTTAGAAAATTGATGATCAAGTTTCTGCTGTTTAAGTCTTTAAGGAAAAGGTGGTGGTGGTTTTTCAACTTCCATATTAATAGTTATAACAGTCTGATCTTGACTAGGAGAGAGAGTTTCTTTAGGTTTTTCGATCTCTTCAACCACAATCCCTTTTTCAATTTCATTCTGCATTCTTTCTTTTAATTCCTTTCCACTTCTAGGTTGCACAGCCTTAACATGTTCATGTTCTTTTCCAGTTTCCTTTGGATTAATTTCAACATTACTAGGTGTTCCTACATGTCTGTTATTAATTAAAGTAGCAATTTGCCCCATCTGTTTTTAATTTTGTAATTGATTATTCATTTGTAAAATTAATTCTTCTATTGATAATTTTTTCTATTGATTATTGAATTCAGGAGGTTTATAATTTGGATTAACTTGATTATTCCAATTTCCAGTGGGATGAGATTGATTATTACCCTGTTGTTGTTGTGAATTATTCCAGTTAAAATTAGGATGATTTTTCCACCCAGGATTATAATAATTTGAATAAAGATTATTTTTACTTGCAATAGCTTGTAAAGTTTCAATAGTTTAAGAATCTTCAATATTAGAAGAGTTATTATGTGAAATATTAATTGCAAAATTATCTAATTTTTTAGGCATTGCTGCTACTTGTGAAGCTAGGATAGAAAAGGCTTCATTATCGTGAATACTTGCCATCTTTTTAGGATTATTCCTTTCGAAAGGCCATTGAAAATTGTTATTAGTCATTTCTTCAATTAAAGTGTAAGCTTCTTCAAATGATTTAGACATTAAAGAACCTCCAATGAAGAACATCAATAATTGATTTTAAAGATCCAATTAATCCATTATAAAATGTTTGAATAATTAACCAATCAGGTAAAGCATGATGAGGAAATTTTCTTAATAGTTCTTTAAATCTTTCCCAAGTTTCATATATTGTCTCCCCATCAAATTGACAAAACGAAGTAATATCATTTCTTAATTTAGCAGTTTTAGAAGGAGAAAATATTTAGCAAGGAATTTTTGTGCCATTTCAGCCCATGTTTTAATAGAACCAGTTGCTAATGAGTTTAACCACATCTTCGCTTTATCTCTTAAGGAAAAAGGAAAGAGTTTAAGTCTAACAGCATCATCAGAAACATTGTTATATTTAAATTTAGCACAAAGTTCTAAAAAACTAACAAGGTGTAACTTTGGATCCTCATTTGGTGTTCTACTAAATTGATTATTTTGCGCCATTTGAATAATAGACTGTTTAAGTTCAAAAGAATTAGCATCTACAGTGGGTATTTGAATACTACTATGAAGTTCATCAACTGTAGGGTTAGCATAATCCCTTAATGGTTTATAAACATTTTGATCATTAAGTTCAATTGGATTTTGTAAAGTAGCCATTTCTTAAAATTTTTGAATTTGTTTTCCCTTTTTAATTTTTCTAATTGTTCTTTCTATTTCAGAATCTAAAGGAATTAATCTTTCAGAACCAAAAGTACGCATAAAAAAGAAAATAAAGCAAGGAATAAATTATTATTTTATTTTATTTTATTTTATTTTATTTATATATTTTTATATTTTTTATGTTTTTGGAAATAAAATATTTAAAAATCTATAAATTGTACCTCTTATCCCCGGCAACGGCACCAAAAACTTGAGCCAATTTTTGTATTTCCAAATACAAGAATTCGTTACTACTGCTAGAAAATTTAATTTCTGGCAAAGGCGTGAAACACTTGACCCGGAATAACTTGCTATATAGATGTGTACCAAATTTTAATTTATGACAATAGCATTAAATAAAACTTCATTGCTGCTGAATGCCAGGACGTTAGTGATTAATACTTTTTAAATATATATATATATTTTTTTTTACCAAAAAACCAAAAATATTATTTAAGAAACTGTCTTACATCTAACATGTGGGATTGCAATTAAATCCCCATGTAAAAGAGAACTAAATAAAGGAAAGGAAGAGTAATTGGCACTATAAATAACATCATGAGAAGAAGAAGCCTTGGTTGCTAGCCAATTAGCAGGTTGATTTCCCTCCCTATAAGTATGACTCCATAGAATTGTGATAGATGAGGAGAGAAGGTTAATTTTGTTCAGCCAAATCTGAAGAAACCAAGGCACATCAACTTGAGACAATATGATTTGCAATAAATACAGAGAATCCATTTCCAAGTGAATAAAATGATGATGTTGCATAATAGCAATTTTTAAACCCCAAAAGGCAACAATTGCTTCAGCTTCCAAAGCATTAAATGCAATAATAGGTGCTGAGAAAAACCATATATAATGTCCTTTATAATTTCGCATAGACCTCCAATACCAGCTGAAGAAGTTTTGAAGCTTCCATCAATATTAATTTTAAGTCAGGGATTCTTAGGTGGTCTCCATATAACAAGCATAACTTTGTTTTTGATGCCTTGAGTTGAAGAAAGAACATAATTATGAATCTTACTAAGAAAAGTAATACAATTTCTGATGACAAGATCAAAAGAGAACACCTTATTATTGAAAATTAAATCATTCCTGGCTAGCCATAAAAACCAAAAAATCACAAAAGGGATGAAATAATAAGGAGAAGTTTTCCAATTTGCCCAGCAAGCCTTAATAGAATTCCAAGGAGATAACTGAGTTTGCAATCCCATAACAGCTAACACACCTTTCCATACCTCTTGTGCCCAGTTGCAATGTAAAAAGATATGCCCAATGGTCTCTTCATCACAATGACACAAATGACACCTGGATGGACCTCTAAGTCCTTTAAGTTTAAGAATATCATCGATTGGCAGCATCTCTTTAAACAATTTCCAACAAAAAAAGGACATAGAAGGTGTGATGTAATTATTCCAAAGTTTAGCACTCCGATCAATTTTTTGCCAATTAAAAGAGGTTTGATAAATGAATTTAGATAAACTATGATTATGAGGCTTTTTGACGATCGATCTATCTTTTTTCCAATATGAAAAGGAGTACTTAAGATCATATTATGAAAATCTGTAGGGACATATTCTTGAAATTTATGCAAATTCCAAATACCATCACTCCAACGATCAACGAATGTGTCGAATAGGAAAATTAGGATTAAAATGTGCTTGAAAGGACTCATTAAACAGCCAATTATCAAACCAGAAGCTAATTTGACCATTACCTATTTCCCATATGAACATCTTTTCAGCATGGAATCTAACTTTAAGTAGCTCCTTCCAGTTTTTAGAATCTCCAGGTTTAAGGCTGACTTGAGAAGGATGATTGTTAAGACAATATTTAGCATGCATAAATTTTGCCCACAATGACTTTTGTTCTCTGAAGTTAATCCATTGCTTGCAGTAGAATGTAAAGCCGAGATGCTCGAAAGCTTTTAAAACCTAAGCCATCACAATCAAGAGGCTTACATAACTTCTCCCAATTGGTCCAATGCATTTGCTTATGTTGTCCTTCCCAAACAAATTTATTAAACATAATAGAAAGCATTTTCTGTGTACTCTTCTTCATTTTTATCATCTGCATTATATAAAGAGGAAATGCAGTTAACACACTCCTTAAAAGTGTTATTCTTCCACCATTGGATAGAAAAGAGTTGGACCAACAATTAAGTTGAGAAGATATTTTAGCAATGATATCATCATAGTGAGAAAGTTTCCTTCTTCCTTTGATTAGAGGAAACCCAAATACTTTAGAGGATATCGAGTTTCTCTATAGTTAGTGAAATCGAAATCCACTTTTTCATTTGGGCGAGTAATTCTAGAACTTGTAAGAAATTGGCATTTAGCTTTGTTAAAAACCATTCCAGAAATTTCTTCAAAATCGGACAAAACTTTCATGAGACATTCAATAGATTGTTTACCTCCATTAGAGAAAACTATTACATCATCGCATAGGCTAAATGGCCGACTAAATGAGTAGATCTATGTTGATATTGAGTGTACCTGATGAGTAAACCGCATATGATTCAGCATTCGTGAAAGATAATCAAAAACAAGGATGAAAATATAAGGTGACAGTGGATCTCCCCGTCTAATGCCCCTTCAGATTTAAAGAATCCATGGCTAAAACCATTTATAAGCACACTGTAATAATTATTGTTTAACCATCTATAAATGAGATTACAGAAGTTAGAGCTGAATCCTCTATCTGCAAGAACATTAAGAATAAAAGTCCAACTGATGGAATCAAAAGCCTTAGCAATATCCAATTTAAAAACAATATTTGATCCTCTGCAGCATTTATCAATGTCATTTATCAGTTCTTGTGCTAAAAGAACATTATCACATATGTATCTTCCCTTTATAAAAGCACCTTGATTTTCAGAAATGAGATTCTCCAATAAAGGTTGTAACCGTGCAACTAAAACTTTACTTATGATTTTGGAGAAGGTGGAAGATAGAGCTAATGGGTCCGAAATCCCGCCAGCTTGGACTTTCTTTTATCCTTAGGGATTAAAACAATAGTATTGGAAGCAAAATACTTAGGGAGATCATTTCCCAGAAAATAACTTTGTATTGCCAAGACCACATCGGATTTGATAATCAACCAATTTTTTTATAAAAGTCGACTGTAAATCCATCCGGCCAAATTGTCTTACTTCCATCAATTGTTTTAAGAGCCTCAAAAACTTCATTAGCATCGGGAGGTTGAACCAAATAATCCATATTAATATTACCGAAATCGGATCTTATAAGATTAGGAGAATAAGCGAGCAGAGTTCACGAGTCCGATAAGAGAATTGTTTGGAAAAATAAGCAATAGCATCATTAGCAATATCCATAGAGTTAAATAACCATGTATTATCAGCAGATTTGATCTTCAATATCACATTAACGGATCTTTTAAACTTAATGGCAGCATGAAAAAATTTTGAGTTTCGTCTCCATGCTTAAACCAATTGATACTGCTTTTTGCCGAAGGAAGAGTTCTTCATTCATAATAAGCTGAGTTTAATCTACTATATGCTTCATTTAGATTATAATCGGAATCTAAACCATCCTCAACCAGCTTTTCTAAATCGGTTACCTTAGCTTCGGCTTCGGTAACTTTTCGATGCACATTTCCAAAAACAGACTCTATTCCAATGTTTCGAGCTTACTAGCAATCCTTTTGTGTAATTGCTAAAGCTTAGAAAGAGGATCAGAATAAAATATTTGCGAAAGGAGCTTTCCAATTATCAGCAATTAATTGATTATAATCCGGATGAGAAGACCATACATTAAGGTATCTAAAAACTAAATTCTTAACAGTTGGAGAAAGAGCACATGTAATCAGTAAAGGAGAGTGATCAGAGTTTAGCTTTGCAAGGTGTTTAACTTTAGTAATACTTTTTAAATATATGTTTATATAGCAAAATATAAGTTTAAAGAAAAGTATTTTATATACTTTTTGGGTACTACGCAAGTATACATATCATTTCAAGTAATAAAGGGCTTTGAAACAAAGACCCCAATATCGATCCAACGGGGAAAAAGGGTAATAAATTTTTAAATATTGTATTTTAATCTAACTATAAATTACTTTTAATTTACTAGAGGCAAATAAAGAAAACAATAATAAGAAAATGATTTTTCGAAAACAATATAAGACAAACAACTTTCTTCCTTTTAATTAATCCAAGATTTTTGAGATAATTTAATATTCGTTGGAGAATCTATTTTACAGTATTGTGCCAAATAAAAGCATTCCTATTCTTTACCCTTTGATCCAGGTGCAAAGATCATTGGCTAATCTACAGATCAGGTCTGGATGTATTGTTAGTAGAATGGGTTAATCTAGGCTCGCACTACTAGATGTCCAAGGGTGGCTATGGTTTGCCCTACTAGTGACCCTTTCCTTATCTATAAATCAAAGTATAAGAATTTAGTCTGTCACTCTAAAAACTTATCAATTCTACGCCCTTTAAGTCTTATCTTCCTATTTATTTGCACTTCACCTGGAATAGCCCGCGCATGGCCTTCGACTACCCAAGGATTCATGTGACATCTACAAGTTAAGATTTCTTCTCCTTCTAGGTCTCGAAACTCTTCAACAGGTTTTAACAATTTAAATGGCCAATTAAAGAAGTAAAGTAAGATCAGGTATTAATATCATCACAATATTTTGAAAATATTTTGATTTTCAATTCTCCATCGAATTTTATATTATCTTATTTATCTTTTCATAATTGAAGGAAGAAAGTAAACTAACTACTCAGAACACATTGAATATAAACAACAAAACATAATAAATAAACTTTGAATAAAAAAAAAAAAATACTTATAAAAAATATTCCATCTACAGATCTTCTGATTCCTTCTGAGTCCACAGTGTAATGAACTCCAGATGCAACAACTTGAAAGTAAACTCACTAAACTAAATAAAAGTGACCCTAAATTTATCTCACTATTTCTCTAAGGATGAGAGATCCTAAAGTGGCTAAGAGATAGGGGATACAATGGGGGCATGAATTTTTCTGAAGGAGTGGACTCCTATTTATAGGCTTCAAGAGTTGCCTTGAGGCACCTCTTCAAAACATGTCTAAATTCAATGAATCTTCTAGAAGGTCTGTCTGGTGCCTAAGCGTCGGAATCTGGCGCCTAGGAGCCGGAATTTGGTGCATAGGGACCGGAATCTGGCTCCTAGGAGCCGGAATCTGGCTCCTACGCATCAGAATCTGGCACCTAGGCGCTGGACACCGTGTTCAGTTCTTCGCACCTCTTCACTTTGGCTCGCACCTCTTCATGATTAAAACCGTTTTGGAGCGTCCAAATGCAATGTATCACATGCCCTATTATTAAGGAATAACTGCCAGTCTTCTAGAATGTCCAATAGCCGCTCACTTCGTCAAAATAACCATCCAAAAGTCGTCAAAAACCTGAGAGTTTCTGTATCGAGTCTGGCGCTTAGGCGCCAACTTCTAGCGCCTAGGCGCCATGCCATAATTTTTTATAATTCTTGTATTTTGCTCCATTTTTGCTCCTTTTTCACCCTTTTTCCTTGTTTGGACCTTTTTACATCACCTACATCCAAAAACACAAAAATACCTTTCATTAAAGCATAATATCCTTAGAGATTGATAAAAATCAAGGCTAAAAATAGGTATGTTTTTTTCATGGATCAGTTAGTGAAAGATTTTGATTTTTGGAATTTGTATTGTGCCAAGTAAGAGCATTCCTGTTCTTTACACTCTTTCAACTGCATAAAAAAATGTCATAATCTTATTTTTTGTCCCTAAATATGTGGTTAGGCTGAGAGGAAACTTGCTCCCACTTCCCCCTAGCCTGAGGGCGAACTCTAGCTTTAGTTTCTAAACACTAAGATCAAATAGGGGATTTTTGTCTATCACCGCCTAATGTAAGTATGGCTTAAGAGTTAATTAAATCTAATTAGGGTTAGACTTAATTAGGGTATGAGGTTACTTAAGCCTAAGGTAAGTAAGGCTTAAGAATTAATTAAGTCTAACGAGGGTTAGACTTAATTAGGGTTTAAAGTTACTTAAGCCTAATGTGAGTAAGGCTTAAGAGTTAGTTAAGTTAATTAGGATTAGACTTAATTAGGGTTTAAAGTTACTTAAGCCTAAGGTAAGTAATTAATAGAATTTAATTAAGTCTAATTAGGGTTAGACTTAATTAAGGTTTAAGGTTTATATTAATCCTAATTTAGGTAAGATTTATTGGATTAATTAGACCTAATTAAGGTTAGGTCTAATTAGGGTTTAGGATTAATTAAACCATTTAGGCAAGGTTTAATTGATTAATTTGGTCTAATTAGAGGTTAAACCTAAAAAGGGTTTGAGTTACTTAAGCCTAATGTAAGTAAGGCTTAAGAGTTAATTAACTCTAATTAGGGTTTGACTTAATTAGGATTTAAGGTTACTTAAGCCTATTTTGAGTAAGGCTTAAGTGTTAATTAAGTCTACTTAGGGGGTTAGACTTAGTTAGGGTTTGAGGTTACCTAAGCCTAAGGTAAGTAAGGCTTAAGAATTAATTAAGTCTAATTAGGCTTAGACTTAATTAGGGTTTAAGGTTACTTAAGCCTAATGTGAGTAAGGCTTAAGAGTTAATTAATTCTAATTAAGATTAGGCTTAATTAGGGTTTATGGTTACTTAAGCCTAAGGTAAGTAAGGATTAAGAATTACATAATTGTAATTAGGGTTAGACTTAAGTAAGGTTTAAAGGTTTAATTAAACCTAATTTAGGTAAGATTTAATGGTTTAATTAGACCTAATTAGGGTTAGGTCTAATTAGGGTTTAGGATAAACCTAATTTAAGTGTGGTTTAACTGATTAATTAGGTTTAATTAAGGGTTAGACTGAAATAGGGTTTGAGGTTACTTAAGCCTAAGGTTTGTAAAGCTTAAGAGTTAACTAAGTCTAATTAGGGTTATACTTAATTAGAGTTTAAGGTTACTTAAGTCTAATGTGAGTAAGGCTTAAGATTTATTAATTCTAATTAGGATTAGACTTAATTTGGATTGAAGGTTACTTAAGCCTAAGGTAAGTGTCGGCATATTTATAGGTTGTGTGTTTTGAAAAGGGGTCGCCTACAGAAGTTGCCGGCGAATTTTAAATTTAATTTAAATTTAAATATATATATAATTTGAAAAGTAGCATTTGATTTTTGAAAATAATTTTTAAGTTTGAAAATTTTAAGATATGGAATCAAACCGATTTCATATCCCAAATAGTTTATATAAATGAGCACAGCACCACAAACTGTGTATCTATTCCGAAGAATAGACACACTGCTTGATGATGGGACCCGATTAAATAAACTAGAAGATTTGTGACATCCGTTTAGTCTGCGAAGAAATTTTATAAGCCGACAAGTTCCCCTTCTTAATATAAAGGAATTAAGCAGGGTTTATATTTCCTGGGTTCTTAAATTTCCCTATAAGGACAAGCCCCTATAGTTAATTCCATCTTAAATGACGGGAATAACTTAAGAAAACTCTCGATAATGATCAGTGGTTTTGCTCTCAAGAATTTCAAAGTTTAAAGTTTTCAAAGGATTGAATTTTAGAATTTCAAAAGGGATTAGCTCAAATTTGGAAATATTAATTGTATGAGTCCAAAGGAAGAGAAGTAGGAGAAGCTGTGGATCCAAGAAGAATCTTGGTAACTTCCCAAACTACCTTTGGCTTCAATTTAAGAGTATATTTAATGTTTCAATCCTGCCAATTTTAATTAATTAGGACTTATATTTGTATGACATAATCACACAAATAGCCTCGAAGATGTGAGGGTTTATGTCGTACCAAACAACTACCTCGGAATCCTAAGACTGGGTAAGGCTTAATTTGCATAATATGATTATGAAAATGCCTAACGAAAATTTACAGATTTATGTTACACTAAGAAAAATACCTCAAAATCCTATGGTTTTGTTATTTAATTCTAGGAAAGGTTTAGCTGATGTAGAAACAAGTTTTGCTGATGGAGATGGCCGTGCTGCCCACTGTGCTCCAAGCTCCTTACTTTTGCAGAAGTTTAGTTTTACAAGTGGCAATCAAGAGATGAGAGAAGTGTTTTAGTTCAGAAAAGTCTTAAAGTCCAAATTTTTTTAATGTTTTAATTAAAACAAATCTTAAAGTTGGTTAAACATAACCGATTAAGATCTCACGGTTCCAACATCCCGGCACTATTATTTTCATCAGATTCACTTAGTCCAGATGAATTTGCTAAACTCAACTAAATGAGTTCCACACTTTCAATTAGACCGTGGGAAATCCAGTTAGCAACACGTGGGTTGCATCATCCGAGGTATTCCCGATCATCGAACGAGACGTTTTAATTTAGTTGTAGTTGTAGTTTTGTTGTTTTGTTTGTAATTAAATTTTGAGTTGTTTTATATTTTGAATGTTGTGGCGGTGAATTTTATCTTGTTGTGACTTTTAATTTATTTTTGGGTTTCAGTTTTGTGGCTATCTTAAAGGTTTTAGTTTTCATGCAGGGTGACATTCTTGTTTAACATGCAAGAAAAATAAAGTACAGTGCAGGTAAATAAATTGCAATAAAGTAAAAAGCGTACCTGGTAAGCATTCTTATTTATTTTCTCCTGCACTTAAAACACATTTTAAAGCATTTATATAATTGCAAGGAAACACCTAGGTAAAGCTAAGGGAAGGCTTTGGTTGTCTACCAAAATCTGAATCTTATAGCTAGTCAATTCCTATGACGTCTAGGTTCTAATGCTTTGTTAAGGATGTTTTTCTTCACCAAAGAACCATTAAATTCAGTTGTTGTTCTAAAACATTTCATCATATTGAGAAAGTGCTTAGGACGAATCCTAAACATCTTTTCAATACTTATGAGATTATTTTGAGTCCAAATAAATTTTATTTTATTGGTAAATTGATCATCCAAGAATTTAGTTAAGTTTTATTTCTTGCTTAGTGAACTAGGGTGTTTGATTATCCAAAGAGTGAAGTGACATTTGACATAATTCTTTATATAAGAGTTATGATAATGAAAGCCTTTAGGGGTAAATTAATTTGTTGAAGGTTTTAACAATTCTTAATTAGAAAATTGGAATTGATGATTTAAAGTGATTTGGTTTAGTTATATAATTTTAATTAATGATTTTAAGTATGGAATAGTGTTTAAGTTGTTTCAATTCAATTAAATCTTTATATTTAATGATCTCAATATATCAAATTATTTTTAATGTTTTAAATTTTTTTTAGATGAAAGAGGTGTTTAAATCATTTAATTTCATTAAATTTTGATGATTTAAATTTGGATTAATTATAATACTTTAGGTTGATTTTAATTAGTTTTATTTTTATATTATTTTAATTATGAATTGTTTTGAAATTACTTAAGGTTTTAAATTTGTTTTAAGTTTGTTCTTAAGTGATTTCAAATTAATTTTAAATGTTTAAAATTTATTTTAATTTGATTGTTAAATCATTTAATATTTTAAGCTTTAACTTAATTATGGGTCATTTTCCTTTTAATTATTTAATTATTAATTCCAATTATCATCTTAAGTTTAATTAAGAGTTAAATATTATTAAAGTGATTCATTTAGGGATTTTAAATTAAAGAATTGGTATCTTCTTAAGTCACATCCCTAATAATCCAAAATTTTAATTATTCTCCCAAAATTTAAATGATTTAATTAATTAAAGTTCCATTTTGATATTTTCAAAGTGATTAATGGGTTTCTACCCCTTTATTCCCTAAGTTTCAATCATCCAAGAGAAATTTAAGATTAGATATTTTACCCTCCCTTTGATTAGACCTAAATATTAATTAGGGTTAAAATCTTTAATTACCTTTATGCCCTTTTAATCTTATTCAATTCATAACTCACTAAATTGAGCTCAAATAAACTAGATATTTTTATATCACTTCACTCACATGTCAATTAAAACATTAGAGGAGAAAATGTGATTTTTCAGTTTTTAATTTAATTTATATATTTATTTTAGTGGAAAGTAAGGGTTTTCAATAAAAATTCAACAACATGACCAAGGTAAAGTTTTTGTCTTTAAAAAAAGTCAGAGGACCACCTAGACCAATTTTGGTGATTTTTTCAATTATATTTTATTTATTATAATTTTTTTTATTTTTATGGTTTAAATTAATTTTAAAATAAAATTAAAGTTGAAAATTAAGTTTTCTATTTTTATTAAATCCCTCTGACCTCAAGGAATCCAGAGAAGTAAATTTTGGATTTTTCTAATTTTTCTATGATTTATTAGAATTAATTTAGTGAAAATATTGGGAAATTCATTTTTAAATATTGAAAATTGCCTTAAGCCTTTAAAATTCAATTTCTTAACCTATAGACTCGAGAAAAATATTTAGTATATTCATAAGTGATTAGGAGGCAAAATGTGACATTTTTGTGATTTTTATTATTTTTTACTTATTAAAATATTAGAAATATGATTAATAATAAAAATTCTTCTTTAGAGGCAATTCGTTCATCAGTTGAGATCTCTGATGTTGTGAGATCCAACGCTACTACATAAGGAGTCAGAGTGAATGTCATCTTCTCAATCCTTTCTTCTTATTGATCTAGCTTTTCTTCTCCTAAGATAAAATATGTCTCCTTAAGAACATTTTTCAAGAATTAGAAATTTGAAATCATCATCTTCCTCCATAGATTCTATATTTTGTCGTTCCTTTTCTTGGAGTCTTTTAATTCATTTATTTGATTTCTCCTTTCAGCTATAGTTAGTATGGAGACTGACTTCTTTACTTTCGTAGATGTCTTTTGTGCTCGATGAGTTGTAGTTACCACCACTGATTTTAGTTTTCAAATGTCAGTCTTCCATTTTTGTTCTGTCAAAATTACTTCTTCTGTCTTGATATTTTGTTGCCAAAATTTGAATTCTAACGTAGATAGTTTTCCTTTTGCTTCTTCTTGATTAGCAATAGATAGCAGAGATCCATCGTAAAATAATTCAACTTGAGACAACCAAAATCAAAATAGATTATTGATCCTTTTCGAATGCATTGTCTTTCTAGAGCCACTATTGTTAGACATTCTATGAAAGCAATAGGATAATGTAGCATGTTAGACTTAATTTTAGTTTAGAAAAAATATCATTTAATTGTGTCAGCATATTTTTAGGTTATGTGTTGTATTTTTGAATAGGGGTTGCCTACAGAAATTGTCGGCGAATTTTTAGGCTGTGTTGTATTTTTGAAAAGGGGTCGCCTACAAAAATTGTCGGCGAATTTTATATTTTAAATTTGTTTTAAATATATATATATATATAATTTTAAAAGTAGCATTTGATTTTCAAAATAATTTTAAGTTTGAAAATTTTAAGATATGAAATCAAACTGATGTCATATCCCGAATAGTTTATATAAACGAGCACCGCACCACAAACTATATATATATATCCCGGAGAATAGACACACTTCTTGATGATGGGTCTCGATTAAATAAACTAGAAGATTTGTGACATCCGTTTGGTTTGTGAACCAATTTTATAATCCGACAAGTTCCCCTGCTTAATACAAAAAAATTAAGCAGGGTTTATATTACCTGGGTTCTTAAAGTTCTTTATAAGGGCAAGACCCTATAGTTAAATACATCTAAAATGACGGGAATCATTTAAGAAAACTCTCGATAATGATTAGTGGTTTCTCTCTCAAGAATTTCAAAGTTTAAGGTTTTCAAAGGATTGAATTTTGGAATTTCAATAGGGAATGGATCAAATTTGGAACAGTTAATTTCAGGAGGTCAAAGGAAGAGAAGTAGGGGATGTCATAGACCCAAAGTGAACTTCGGTGACTTCCCAGACTATCCTAATGATAGGCTTTGAATTTCGGAAGTGAATTTATTTAAGTTTCAATCCTGCCAAGTTTAAATAATTTGGACTTATATTAGTATGACATAATCATACAAATAGCCTCGAAGATGTGAGGGTTTATGTCGCACCGAACGACTACCTCGGAATCCTAAGACCGGTTAGGGCTTAATTTGCATAACATGATTATACAAATGCCTAACGAAAAGTTGAGGATTTATGTTGCACTAGGCAAACTACCTCGTAATCCTATGGCTTGGTTATTTAAAACTAAAGAATAGTTTAGCTGATGTAGAGTTGTTTTGCTGATGACGATGGCCGAGCTGCCCACCATGCTCCTAGCTCCTTATTGTTACAGAGGTTTAGTTTTAGAAGGTGAAAATCAAGAGATGAGAAAAGTGTTTTGGTTTAAAGAAAATCTTAAAATCCAAGTGTTTTTTAATATTTTAATTAAAACAAATCTTAAAGTTAATTAAACAGAACCGATTAAGATCCCACGATTCCGTCATCCCAGCACCGTTATTTTCATCTAATTCACTTACTCCAGATGAATTTGCTAAACTCAATTGAATGAGTTCCACACTTTCATTTAGATCATGGGAAATCATGTTAGCAACACGTGGGTTACATCACCCGAGGTATTCCCGATCATTCAATGAGACGTTTTAATTTAGTTGAAATTTTAGTTTTGTTGTTCTGTTTGTGATTAAACTTTTAGTTGTTTTATATTTTGAAATGTTGTGGCGATGAATTTTATCTTGCAATGACTTTTAATTTTGTTTTGGTTTCAGTTCAAGGACTACCCTAAAGGTTTTGGTTTTCATGCAACAGTCTTATTTAACATGCAAAAAAATTAAAGAACAGTGCATGTAAGTAAATTACAATAAAGTAAATTGTAATTAAATAAAAGCGTCACTGGAGGGTCTTCGTGTCATCCTAAGCTGCGCTTAAAACACATGTTAAGGCATTTAAATATTTCAACAATTACCTAGGTAAAGCTAAGGGAAGGGTTTTGGTTGTCTACCAAATTCCTAATCCTATGACTAGTCATCTCCTATGACGTCTAGGTTCTTGTGTTTTGTTTAAGGATGATTTTCTTCATCAAAGAACAATTAAATTTAGTTGTTCTTCTAAAACATCCCGTCATATTGAGGAAGTGCTTAGGACGGGTCCTAAACATCTTTTCAATACTTCTGGAATCATTTCGAGTCCAAATGAAATTTATTATACAGATGAATTAATCATCCAGGAGTTTAGTTAAACTTTGTCTCTTGCTCAGTGAACATAGGTATTTGATTACCTGATGAATGAAGTGACATCTCACTCAATACTCTACTTAAGAGTTATAACAATTGAAGCCTTTAAGGGTAAATTGGTTTATCGAGATTTTTAATCATTCTTAATTAAAAGTTTGAATTAATGGTTTAAAGTGTTTTAATTTAATTATGAGGTTTTAATTAATAATTTTAAGTTTGGAATAGTGTTCAAATTATTTTGGATTTAGTTCTTAATGATTTCATTTAGGTTTGTTAAATGATTTTAATTCAATTTGATTTTTATTTAATTTTAATTTAATTTAATTTTAATTTAATTTTTTAATTCAATTTAATTTTAATTTAATTTAATTTAATTTTAATTTAATTTAATTTTAATTTAATTTTAGTTTTAATTTAATTTAATTTAATTTAGTTTTAGTTTTAATTTAATTGTTAATTTTAATTATCAATTTGGATTATTATTTTATTTTTTAATTAAGAATTAAGTATTGTTAAAGTGACTTATTTAGGAATTTTTAGATTAAAGAATAAATATCATCTTAATAATATCCCTATTTTCATGATCCAAATTTAAATATATTCTTTCCAAAATTTAAATTATTTAATTAATTAAAGTTTCATTTTCGATATTTTCAAAATGTTTAGTGGGTTTCTACCCCTTAATTTTCCTAAGATTCAATCATCCAAGAGAAAGTTAAAATCAAATATTTTACCCCCCATTTTGATTAAATCTAAAGTTTTAATTAAGGGTTAAAATTTTTAATTACCTTTATACCCTTTTAAATTTATTTATTTCATAACTCACTAAATTGAGCTCAAATGAATTTGAAATTTTTATATCACCTCACTCACATGTCTATTAAGACATTAGAGAGAAAATGTGATTTTTCTTAATTTAATTTATTTATATAATTATTTTTTAGTAGAAAATTGGGGTTTTTCAAAGAAATTCAACAACATCACCAAGGAAAGGTTTCTATCCTTAAAAAAAATTTGGGAAGTTCCTAATGACCAGAGGACCACTTGGACAAATTTTGGTGATTTTTTGAATTATATTTTATTTATTATAATTGATTTGAGTTTTAGAGTCTTAATTAATTATGAAATAAAATTAAAGTTGAAAAACAGATTTTATATTTTTCTTAAATCTATGTGACCTCAAGGAGTTAAGAGAAATAAATTTTATAATTTTCTGACTTTACTTTGATTTATTGGAATTATTTTAGTGAAAAAGGTTAAAAACTCATTTTTTTAATATTAAAAATTACATTAAGCCTTTAAAATTCAATATCTTACCCTAGAGACTTAGGAAAATAATTTGGTTTGTTCCTAAGTGATTAGGAATCATAATGTGACATTTTTATGATTTTTATTATTTTTTAATTATTAAAATATTAAAATAATATGAAAAATTAACTTTTTTAGAAAATTTCAATTTTAATTTTTCTAAACTCCCCTGATATCAGAGAAGCCCCAAAACCATTTTTGTGAATTTTTGAAAAATTTTTTTAGAGTTATGAATTTTTAAAGTTCAATTTTGCTTATGAGACTTAATTAATCCATTTGATAGGGTTAATCAAGTCCATTTGATTTCAAATTTTTATGTGAGGTCTCTCTGACCCTAAAGATCAGTGGAGAATTATTTTCAAATCAATTTGATGTGTAGTTAACCTTAATTAATTCAAGTTCAATTTTATGGGTTTAGGCCAATTAAGTTTATTATGAATGAATTAACTCAAAATATATTTTTCCTAGGGTCCTCTGGTCCTTAGAAACACCACCAAATTTTCCTAGAATTTATTTTTCAACATGCTGATTATTGGAATTAAAATACCTAAAACAGAGACATGAACTTGAAAAATCAATCACTTTTCATAGAGATGACCTTTGACCTTGAAAAATTCAGGGAATGTTCCCAAGATCAGAGGCTTCAAAAGCCCTATGGTCTTATGCCATGGTGAATTGTCTATGCAAATGGAGAATCAAAACATTGGAAATAGTAAATAAATTATTAAAAATAAAATATTCATCAAATTAATTTGATTTCTTTTCCACATTATTCTCCTCTGTTCACTGAGCAAGTGGGTATTTTTATTTTATTTTTGTGATTTTTCTATGAAAAGATATGAATTTTTGAAGTTCTAGGATTTAAATAAATAGAAAATAACCCTATTTTTCTACTTATCCACGCGGTGCCACGCAATCCTCGGCAGCTCCGGAAGCCCACGCGGCGCATTCCTATTTGACACCGCCATCCGACTCAGTGCTCCAGGGGCCCGTGGTTCATGTACCATTACGCTGTCTGGCTTGATCTCGACCGTCCGCTCGATACACGCGCGATCCAACGGCTCCTGGTCATCTTCTACGACTGGTGTGCACCCGTGACCATCCACACTAAAACCCTAAGAACTCACTCGATTCTCAACGGATTTTTGTGTTCTTATGCTCTATGGATTTGTCCTGAAGAGACGAAAATATCCATATGGTAAACATGCATTGAAATCGACTCAAACAAAATGGATAATCTCCAGAAGCTCAGGAGGAAGAGTGAGTTCATACCTTTGCTCAGAGAAGTGAAGCTTCAATCTGAGGGTTGTGTCACCTTCGATTGAGTCCAAGCAAGCTCCAGATGAAGTCTCTTGCTGCGGGGAAATGCCTAGGTACAAAAGTGACCAAGGTCGATCACAAAGCTTGGAGGCTGGAAGCAATGGCTGGCCTGGTGAGGGGGCTTTTGATGGGGAACTTCTCCTCTTGGTCTAGTGAAGGTGTAGATTCAATCATTTTCAGGATTGGCTCACTGTGGTGAAGTGTCCTGGTTTTTGGGTGGATTTTTTACTGAGAAATTGGGCTCTGTTAATGGGGATTAGAGCAAATGGACACTTGGGGATCAATTGCTCGCAGGTTGGGAGAAGGTTCGGAGCAATTTTGGCGTAGTTTTGTTAAGGTTCTGTTCAGTACCTCTCATGGCCGAGAGGAGGTGGTGTTTAAATAGGCATGGCTGGAGGGCCTCACAGAGGGAGTTAGGGCTTGGGATTAGCTGCTCCATGCAAGAGAAGAACAGCCATGGTGTTCAATTGGTTTGAGACAAGTCAGAAAGGGAGAATTGAAAAGTTTGGCTCACATGGAGCTCTCGGCAATGGTGTTTTCCGGCGGCCTGGTGGCTGGCCGGCCAGGCATGGGTCACCATCTTGACCAGTGAGGTCAGGGCTGGGGTTTCGTGCAAGAAATTGGAGTTTGACATGTGTAAAGGGGTTGAATTGAAATGGAATGGGGAGAGGCTCATTTTGGGTTCAATTTGGTCAACCCATGTATTTGGGCTTGGTTCACCTTCCCACAGTCTAATTTTGGGCCAGGGGGATCAGTTGGGTCGATCGCCACGCGAGTGGTGATGTCTCCATCCATGGTGAGGTGGCTAAACTTGGTTTAGTGTGTGACATGGTTATGGTTAAAAAGGCTTAATGAAGGATTAAGAAAGGGGGCACTCCTTTTGCCATTAATGGCTTGGTCACATGTCCAAAGTTTTCTTTAAAATTTGAACGAGAGTTTTATTAAAAGCCTCGGCCAAGCCGTTTGCTCTTGGGTAGTAGATAGTTGAGTATCACCAAACGATCCCGTGTTTTCTGATAAAATTTTTTATCTTCGTACTTTTGAATGCAGACCCATTATCTGAAATGATTCTGCGCAGTACCCCAAAACGGTAGACGACTTGGTTCTTGAAAAACTGTAACACGTGGTCTGCCTTCACTTCTCTAAGTGGTATAGCTTCTGCCCATTTAGAAAAGTAGTTTGTAGCTGCTAGAATGAAGCGATGTCCTCTTGAAGAAGGTGGTTCTATCGGACCCACAATATCAGTGCCCCAACATTCAAATGGCCACGATGCGATTGTCGGATGTAGCACATTTGGAGGTTGGTGTAAAACCACTCCGTGCACTTGGCACTGGTGACAACTTTTGGCAACTTTCATACAGTCGGTCATCATTGAGGGCCAGTAGTACCCTAGTCTTTTAATCTTCATTTTCATTTTTGGAACCAACCGATGAGCGCCACAAAGTCCTGAATGTACTTCTTTAACGATTTCACGAGCCTCAGACCCGCTCAGGCATGTTAGCCACATCTGATCAAAAGACCTTCTGTATAATGTATTGTTTATTAATGCGTAAGACAGAGTTCTTTTCTTGATTTGATGGGCTAATGACTTATCATCCGGTAGGTTTCCTGTTTGCAAGTAGTCTATTAATGGCTGCCGCCAATCTTCTGTATTTTCTGTCACTGCTGCAATTATTTCTTCTACTTTTTCTGTCGATTTGTGTATTGTATCTATGTCGAGCTGTGATAGGACCTGTCGTCCTTGAACTGACACTTCAACTGACTCATTTTGCAAGCAAGAAAATTCTTTTGCAAGGCGGGCTAACGCATCTGCAAGAGCATTTTCTTTCCTGGGAATCTTGTAGATTGTTACATTTGGAATTTGTTCCAACAATTTCATGGCGTACTAAAAGTACTGCTCGAGTCTTGGCTTTAAAATTTTGTACTGTCCTGCGACCTGTTGAATGATCAACTGAGAATCTCCGTAGATGTTGATGTCTGTTATTCCAATCTGAATGGTTAATTCCAATTCGGTTATAAGGGCTTCATATTCTACCTTGTTTTTTGTACACGGTTCTGTTAAGTGGTAAGAGAATTTTAACATCCCCCGCTTCGTCGTTATAAATATTAGTCTGATTTCTGCCTTACCGGGCACTATCATTTGCAATTCTTTGTTCTTTTGTACTGAGGACGCACCGTCGAAGTATAGTTCCTAATGTCGATCATCAGGGTCTTCAAGGCTCATTATCTGCTCATCAGGCAAATCGTCGTCGAGAGGCGAATCTGCCGGTAAAGGGTGTGCTGCAAGGAAGTCAGCTAGGAATTGTCCCTTTACGGCGCGAAGAGGAACGAAAGTTATGTCAAATTGCAATAGTATCATCGACCACCTGGCAAGTCTGCCAGAAAGCATCGGTTGGGTCATCAAGTATTGCAACGGATTAACTCTCGAAATAAGGTTGATTTTATGAGAAAGCATGTAATGCCTGAGCTTTTGAGCAGCGAAGTTCAGGGCCAAACAATGTTTCTCAATCGGAGGATACTTTACTTACGTCGAGATTTGACAACGGCTTAAGTAGTACAGAGCATTTTCTTTTCCCTCATCATTGACCTGGGCTAGAAGGGCTCCAAGGGAGTCGTCTAAAGCCACGGTATAAAGTATCAACGTCTACCTAAGACTGGGGCTGCTAAGACAGGAGGTGTCATTAAATATTGCTTAACGTCCTTGAATGCCCGCTGGCATTTCTCATCCCAAACAAATTTGGCGTCCTTCTTAACTAATGTCGAGAAGGGCTGACACCTTCCTGACAAGTTCGAGATAAAGCGTCGAAGATATGCCAATTCCCTTGAAAGGATCGTAGTTGTTTCAAATTTTTGGGAGGAGGCATTTCTAAAATAGCTTTAATCTTCTCCAGATCGATTTCAATCCCGCAATGTCGGACAACAAATCCTAAGAATTTATCGGAGGTAACGCCGAAGGCGCATTTTAAGGGATTCATCTTAAGGTTGTATTGTCTTAGTCACTCGAAAATAATTCTCAAATCATACAGGTGATCTTCTTTCAGTTTGCTTTTGATGACCACATCATCCACGTAGCACTCGACTTGGTTGTGAATGAGATCATCAAAAATCTTCGTCATCGCTCTTTCGCATGTTGTTCCTGCGTTCTTTAGTCCAAACGGCATTACTGTGTAACAATACACTCCGATCGGCATTCTGAATGCCGTGAGCTTTTCGTCTTCTGGTGCCATCTTTATCTGGTTGTATCCTGATGATCCATCCATGAAAGAGAAGATTTCATGTGTTGAAGCAATGTCGATCATCAGTTCTGGGATTGGTAGTGGAAATTCATCTTTTGGACATGCTTTATTTAAATCTCTGAAATCTACACAGATTCTGATTTGTCCATTCTTCTTTCTGACAGGTACCACGTTGGCTAACCAAGTAGGGTATTGTTCTTCACGGACAATTTTAGCGTCTATTAGCTTCTTAACTTCGGCTATTACTTGTTGCTCAATTTCTAGACGCATTCTTCTGGGACCTTGTCTAACTGGAACGGAGGTAGGATCCACTCCTAAATTATGAACTACGACCTCTGGAGCTAATCTTGGCATTTCATCGTAACTCAAAGAAAAGTAGTCCTTTAATTCCATTAATAGCTTAATTATGTTTTCGATGTTTTCTTTGTTGAGTAAGGAGCTAACAAAGGTAGTTCTAGGCTCTTCGTTACTACCTAAGTTAACTTATGTTAACTCGTCTATTGTAGATTTGATTTCTTCTTCGAATTCTGGTGGAGCGTTGCTGATTGGTAGATCTTCAAGATCTTCTGAGGCTTCCAAGGAGTCTTTATTAAGTTCGCAAGTGACAACCAAGCAAAATCCTGTATCATCAACTGATCCTACTGTGCTGATTCCGAGACCATGTTTTGAATTGGGAGGCCGACCGGCATTATTCCATAATTTTTCAAAGTGTTATGATCGGCCTTTTGTCCATTGTCGAGGTAAGACACCACTTTGAATTAAATTTTGAACACAGGGACAGTACCACTCAAAAGGTAATTCCATTAATTCAGAGGAAGTAACATCTTCAAATTGTACATCTTTTTCAGTATTGGAAGAAGAAGCACCACGGTAAAACTTGATTGGTTTAGTACCACCTCCATGTACTTCCTTGACCACCATACCATCGATCTTATTAGAATGGATCGGGGTCAGGGTCATAGTATGTACATAATGGTTAATCTTCTCGTACATTGATTTGTATTCTTCATTCCTTTCACCTTCGAGAGTGATCTTGAACTGTGGTTTCTTCTGATTTATTGTCGCTGCTTCTATCTCAATTTCTTCTTCTTCTTCAAAACTGTTCTCCCAATCAACATCGATGACCGGTTTCTTCTATCCAACTGTTCCAACTTTTCTTCCACGTCCTCGTCCCCGGCCTCGACCTCGGGTGCGAGTTCTGGAGAAATCTTCACCATCTCTCCGTAAGGGAGTGGTGAGTAACTGTTGGACTTGAACTTCAGGTTCTTCATCGTCTTGAATCTCCTTTGCTTCATTTGGTATGGTATTTCTGGAAAAGATTGTTTTCTTCGGGGGTGCATAGTAGGCCGCATCTTCATGAATTCCAATCTCGTGTACGGAGAATGGTTGCAAGTCACCTTTGATACACTGTTCCCCTCCTTCGTAATAATGTATGCACTGGTGTAGAGAACACGATACCATCCAGTTTTCATGGATCCAAGGTCGACCAAGTAGAGCGTTGAACAATGTCTTAGAATCAATTATGTGGAATATTGCGGTTGTCTTTGCTAAATCACCTGTCTTCATTAGTAGTGTTATCGATCCAAGAGCTCTTTCTCCTTTTTGATTGAAGCCTCTTAATAGCATCTTGTCTGCTTCAACCTCGCGAGCATCAATTTCCAAATATGCTAGCCTCCGAAGATTCATTAAGTTGATTGATGCTCCCGGATCAAACAACACTCTAGAGATCGTAAACTTTCCAATAGTGACTGAAATGTATAATGGTCGGTTGTGATCTGATGTGCCCAGTAATAGTTCATTATCCATGAAGATAACACCTCACTGTTCTCTTAACGAGCAAACCTCATCGAAGGAATTACCGGCAATTTGGGCTAAACAAATCTCTGGATCAAGTAAAGCCTTGATTAGAGCCTTTCTCATCTCCTTTGACAGGATCAACGCGTCGTATATGCTTAGTTTGGCTGGTAGCTTCCTAAGATGTGCTAGCACGTTGTAGTCTACTTTATTACCATGTTCCTCGGTTTCTTCCCGAATTGGTAGTTCCTCTGCTGGGGTTGGCTCTTCCTGAGCAACCACCTGCTTCCCTTTATCCTTTGGACCTATTATCGGGGGTAGAAATTTTTGGCTTCTTAGATTGACCTTTGTTATCTCTTCTGAATTTACTGGTGTCTCCTCTTGAATCGAAACAACTGGCTCTTCTGAGGTTGCTTCGGTATCTGATGGTTCTAATTCTATCGTGATCGGAGCTCCTCAGAATTCACAAATGGACTCGTTGCTTGTCGAGCTTTCATAGCCTCATTTGTGAACATCTTCTTCGTCGTGGTCGTCGAGGTTGTGTATGATTTGAGAATTGTTATTATTGGAATCGAGATCTGGATTAAGCTGGTTGTCGCTAGTTACGTAATCGTTAGAAACAGTCAAAACGTAGCCAACGCCATAACCCTTATCATTATAAGATCCCTCCAGGGCGAGCAGATAATCATACAGAGTCAGGAGTTCGAGGGATTTCTCCCCCAAATCGGGAGTAACCATCCTAGGATAAGACGCCCCTAGTCTACCCTTCGGAGCCTCAGTCTTCTCTTCTTCCATGATCTTCTCCTCCTTCTGGGGCGGTTCTTCAATCGCGAGTGATAGTGCCGGCTCGACAAGTTTCAAACCTTGAGCTGAAGCGTGTACCGAAGCGGTTTGTATGTGATCCAAAATTTTCTTTGATGACTTCTTTCAGATGGTACTCCATCGATCGTCGATCGTGTAAGTGTTTATCGGAACAATGGGATCCGTTGAAATAACATTGACAGAACCTCCTTTCTGGGGTTCCTTCATGTATTCCTTTGGGATCTTTATGTTCCCTTTCAGGAGATTTTCATTAAGCCAACTCTTGAAAGTGACGCAATCCTCTATCTTATGTTCGAGCATCTGGTGGTAAGGGCAATAGTTCGGATGATCTTTCTTATTGACTTCCTCCGGCCTCTTGGGCTCTGGCAGCTAAAAATCTAGTGTCTTCATTAAGCTGCGGAACATCTTCACTACTACTTCAGTTTTGAATGGATATTGTTTATTTAGGAGTTCTCTTAAGGTACGCGATGAACGAGGCAGTTGTTCGTATTGCTGAGGCAACTGGTAGCTCGGACGAGGTTGCTGATAGCCTTGCTGAGGTTGCTGATAATCCGTTGTGGTGGTTGATAACTAAGTTGTGGCCGCTCTGACTGTATCTGAACTGTCTGCTTGCCCTTATCTACTGCCGCAACAATTCCAGATTTCTTTTCAAATGTTTTCACAGGCTTCTGCTTATCAGTCTTGTCTACGAAACTTAACTGCTTTGACTCTTCATGCAAGCACCCGGCCTTGCAAAGCAACTTCTCGAAAGTCTTGTTTGTAAACCCTTTTAAGGAGAAGTGCTATCAGGCCATGGATACTTTTAAGTAGGATGCGGACTGCATGTTGTTCTTGAAGCTGTGGTTCACACTTCATGCTTAAGTTTCTCCATCGAAGTATGTAATCTACTAAAGTCTCGTTCGGCTTTTGTTGATCCACCACTAGATCGCCGATGGTGATGTGGTGTTGAGCTCTGACAAATCATTTAACGAAGAGATTTTCTAGTTCTGAAAAGGTTTTTACTGAACCGTTCGACAATTCTGCGTACCAGTCGAAGGCAATCCCTGATAAGCTGCTGACGAACTGTCGGAAGAGTAAAGCGTCACTCCCACCGGCATTGCAGCAGCTAGCATGAAAATGTGCAACATGTTGTCGGGGGTTTCCTATTCCATCAAATGTCTTAAACAGAGGTGGTACGAAGCCTTTCGGGTATTAGACTACATCGAACTCTTTGGGGTAAGGTATACCAGTTTTAATAGATGCTCCATTCTTAGATTGTGCTAGGGCCTCTCGAACCTGCTGTTCTACCATGCTCTTAATGTCCTTTTTTGGAATCATGCTTTGTGCACGATCTTTCTTTGGTTGTTCGTCTCCGTTGACAGATGTGATTTCTTTTCCTCCATCTGCAATATGGATAATTTCTGGGGGTGTCTCTTTCTGAGGTTGTACCTGACTCTGGAGAGTGGCTAAGGCAGCGGCCATCTCTTCCATCCTCTTTGCCATTTGGGAAATTGTGTCATCTCTTTCCCAAATTTGTGCTCTTAATACCTCTGGTTCATCTCTTTCTGCAGTTGCCAGAGCACCTTGTGAAGCCGATGATGCTCGTGTCTCAACCATGTTGATCTCGGCATACTCCTCATTCATGAACTCTGATGAGTCAACTTCATCTCCTAGTTCTTCTTCTCTTTCTTTTGCTAACCATCGGATATCGGTCCTTAACTTGTCCATGGCATCCTCTAATGGCCCTTTCGACACGGTCTCGCAGTCATCTCGTGACGGTTGTTGAATTTCCTTCCCGGGAGTCCCCTTTATTGCAGTAGCACTTTCTTCTGATTCAAGCCTCCTGACGAGACTTTTTTTCTCAGGACATTGTTTTGGTCTTAACTCGCCAGTAGTAGGTCGCCATACCATCCTTCTCGCAGTCGAAAACCTAGGACTGGATGGTCTGTCAGCTATATGGTGGAAGGTGGTATCCACCCTAATTTGTAGACCCGATAAAACAACTGGTGGACTGGCTTTTATCTTCTTATTTGGTTTCTCTGTGGCAGCGACAGGCTCTATTCGAGGTCCGAGGCGGGATTTAGCTGGCACCCGTCCTATCCTTCTTAAGATTTCTGATACAGGGCATCTTTCTTTCTTTGCCAATCTTTCTATCACAGCCTGCAGCCAAGTAAAAGGCGTAGTCTTATCCCTTTTTCTCTTGTAATTGCTGTAGTACGCAGGTCAGGGCAATGCAGCGGCAATCCTACAGACATTCTCTTCATCTAACGCGGCAGAGAGAGGGTGAAACCTGCTCCCTTCCAACAGAAGTATATACTCAGGCAGTTCTTCTCTTTCCTCGAGAATTTCTTCTAGAAAAGCAACTTCAGCAGCTCCGGCTTTCTTGGCGATCTTTCTGCTTGTATTTCTCCTTTGAGTCCAAGTTAGGGGTGCAATTCTTGAACTGGACCCAATCTCAAAAAAAGCTGGTATTGTGGTAAAATTTGTACCCTCCACGGTGACAGGCTCATCACATACTTGGATTTCCTTCCCCTTCAATTTAGCAGAAGTCGGGGTAGGTGCAGAGATGACTAGACCGGTGGGGGTAGAGACAACAGTCCTCCTATGAACAGTAGTACTCTTCTCAGCTGGAATCCTTTGCAGGGGAGGAAATTGTTGGGTCGATTTCAGATTGAACACAATCACGGGCTCTTCAGTTTCTGACACTTTGTCCATTAATGTGAAGAGAGTGACATCAACAAACTTGATATCTGTGTTGTCGAACCCTTGTCCGAAAGGGATGATCCCATTTTCGGGCAGCTCATCCTTGTAAACGGCAGTCATTTTCTGCAGGGCAGATTCCGAAAGTTAGTCCTGAATTATGCTTCTTTCCATCATAAAGTTTAGGACGAAAAAGAAAGAGTCCGAACACGTTTTCGTTTATCTTAATGTATTTGTGATTTTTAAATGAGATTGTTTATTAGGAGGTTCGTTTGTTAGAAACAAAACGATTGAAGGAAAAAAGGGTTGTAGAAAAGGTAAAGGGCCTGATTTAGAATTGAAAAGGAAGAGAAAGTCTTATGCAGGACTTCTCAACTCAAAGGACCACTCCTAAACTAACACCTATTGGGGGTCAACCCCACCTCAGAAAAGAGGTAAAAGGATCTCAGAACCTCTCTATTTAGGGGTGTCTAAATAGTGGCTCCTAAGTCCGAGAGAAGTTGGCTATACTCGTTCAAGACAGAAATGAACGGGGTATTCCAACGGAAGAATAGTAGTTTTGGTCCACTAGGGATATGGACACACTACCGATTTATGAAAGCAAAACCATCTGATCAAAATGAAGAGAGGAACTAATCCACAGCGGAGTCGCCAGAAGTTGTCGGCATAATTTTAGGTTATGTGTTGTATTTTTTAAAAGGGTTCGCCTAGAGAAATTGTAGGCGAATTTTTAGGTTATTCATTGTATTTTTGAAAATGGGTCGCCTACAGAAATTGTCGGTGAATTTTATATTTTAAATTTGATTTAAATATATATATATATAATTTAGAAAGTAGCATTTGATTTTAAAAATAATTTTAAGTTTGAAAATTTTAAGATATGAAATCAAACTGATCTCACATCCCGAATAGTTTATATAAACGAGCACCGCACCACAATCAGTATATCTATCCCGAAGAATAGACACACTACTTGATGATGGGGCTCGATTAGATAAACAAGAAGATTCGTGACATCCGTTTGGTTTGTGAACCAATTTTATAAGCCGACAAGTTCCCCTGCTTAATACAAAGAAATTAAGCAGGGTTTATATTACCTGGGTTCTTAAAGTTCCCTATATGGGAAAGCCCCTATAGCTAATTACATCTTAAATGACGAGAATCATTTAAGAAAACTCTCGATAATGATTAGTGGTTTTTCTCTCAAGAATTTCAAAGTATAAGGTTTTCAAAGGATCGAATTTTGGAATTTTAATAGGGAATGGATCAAATTTGGAACAGTTAATTTCAGGAGTTCAAAGGAAGAGAAGTAGGGGATGTCACAGACCCGAAGTGAACTTCGGTGACTTTCCAGACTATCCTAATGTTAGGCTTTGAATTTCGAAAGTGAATTTATTTAAGTTTCAATCCTGCCAAGTTTAATTAATTAGGACTTATATTAGTATGCCATAGTCATACAAATAGCCTCGAAGATGTGAGGGTTTATGTCGTACCGAACGACTACCTCGGAATCCTAAGACCAGTTAGGGCTTAATTTGCATAACATGATTATACAAATGCCTAACGAAAAGTTGAGGATTGATGTTGCACTAGGCAAACTACCTCGAAATCCTATGGCTTGGTTATTTGAAACTAAACAATAGTTTAGCTGATGTAGAGTTGTTTTGCTGATGACGATAGCTGAGCTGCCCACCATGCTCCGAGCTCCTTGTTGTTACAAGGTTTAGTTTTAGAAGGTGAAAATCAAGAGATGAGAAAAGTGTTTTGGTTTAGAGAAAATCTTAAAATCCAAGTGTTTAAATAAAACCGATTAAGATCCCACAGTTCCGTCATCCCAGCACCGTTATTTTCATCGAATTCATTTAGTCCAGATGAAATTGCTAAACTCAACCTAATGAGTTCCACACTTTCATTTAGACCGTGGGAAATCCTGTTAGCAACACGTGGGTTACATCATTCGAGGTATTCCCGATCATTCAATGAGACGTTTTAATTTAGTTGCAATTGTAGTTTTGTTATTCTGTTTGTGATTAAATTTTTAGTTGTTTTATATTTTGAAATGTTGTGGCGGTGAATTTTATCTTGCAATGACTTTTAATTTAGTTTTGGTTTCAGTTCAGGGACTACCCTAAAGGTTTTGGTTTTCATGCAACAGTCTTATTTAACATGCAAGAAAAGTAAAGTACAGTGCATGTAAGTAAATTGCAATTAAATAAAATCGTACCTGGAGGGTCTTCCCGTCATCCTAAGCTGCGCTTAAAACACATGTTAAGGCATTTAAATATTTCAAAAATTACCTAGGGAAAGCTAAGGGAAGGGTTTTGGTTGTCTACCAAATTCCTAATCCTATAACTAGTCATCTCTTATGACGTCTAGGTTCTTGTGTTTTGTTTAAGGATGATTTTCTTCATCAAAGAACAATTAAATTTAGTTGTTCTTCTTCTAAAACTTCTCTTCATATTGAGGAAGTGCTTAGGACGGGTCCTAAACATCTTTTCAATACTTCTGGAATCATTTCGAGTCCAAATGAAGTACAGATGAATTAATCATCCAGGAGTTTAGTTAAACTTTATCTCTTGCTCAGTGAACTTAGGTATTTGATTGCCTGATGAATGAAGTGACATCTCACTCAAAACTCTATTTAAGAGATATAACAATTGAAGCCTTTAAGGGAAAATTGGTTTATCGAGATTTTTAATCATTCTTAATTAAAAGTTTGAATTAATGGTTTAAAGTGTTTTAATTTAATTATGAGGTTTTAATTAATAATTTTAAGTTTGGAATAGTGTTCAAATTATTTTGGAATTAATTTTTAATGATTTCATTTAGGTTTATTAAATGATTTTAATTCAATTTGATTTTTATTTAATTTAAATTTAATTTAATTTTAATTTAATTTAATTTAATTTAATTTAATTTAATTTAAATTTATTTAATTTTTTAATTCAATTTAATTTTAATTTTATTTAATTTTTAATTTAATTTAATTTTAATTTTATTTTAATTTAATTTAATTTTTGTTTTAATTTAATTTAATTTAATTTAGTTTTAGTTTTAATTTAATTTAATTGTTAATTTTAATTATCAATTTGGATTATTATTTTAACTTTTAATTAAGAATTAAGTATTGTTAAAGTGACTTATTATTATTTTAATGATCCAAATTTAAATATATTATTTCCAAAATTTAAATTATTTAATTAATTAAAGTTTCATTTTTGATATTTTTAAAATCTTTGGTGGGTTTCTTCCCCTTAATTTTCTTAAGTTTCAATCATCCAAGAGAAAGTTAAAATCAAATATTTTACGCCCCATTTTGATTAAACCTAAAGTTTTAATTAAGGGTTAAAATTTTTAATTACATTTATGCCCTTTTAAACTTATTTATTTCATAACTCACTAAATTGAGCTCAAATGAATTTAAAATTTTTATGTCACCTCACTCACATGTCTATTATAACATTAGAGGAGAAAATGTGATTTTTCTGAATTTAATTTATTTATATAATTATTTTGAATTTTATAGTATTAATTATTTATAAAATAAAATTAAAGTTGAAAAATAGATTTTTTATTTTTCTTAAATCTCTCTGACCTCAAGGGGTTCAGAGAAATATATTTTATAATTTTTTGATTTTTCTTTGATTTATTGGAATTATTGTAGTGAAAAAGGTTAAAAACTCATTTTTCTAATATTAAAAATTAGATTAAGCCTTTAAAATTCAATATCTTACCCTAGAGACTTAGGAAAAATATTTGGTTTGTTCTTAAGTGATTAGGAATCAAAATGTGACATTTTTATGATTTTTAATATTTTTATGATTCTTATTATTTTTTAATTATTAAAAAATTAAAATAATATGAACAATCAATTTTTTTAGAAAATTTCAATTTTAATTTTCTAAACTCCCCTGATATCAGAGAAGCCCCAAAACCATTTTTGTGAATTTTTGAAAAGTAATTTTAGAGTTATGAATTTTTAAAGTTCCATTTTGCTTATGAGGCTTAATTAATCCATTTGATAGGGTTAATCAAGTCCAATTGATTTCAAGTTTTTATGTGAGGTCTCTCTGACCCTAAAGATCAATGGAGAATTGTTTTCAAATCAATTTGATGTGTGGTTAACCTTAATTAATTCAAATTCAATATTAGGGATTTAGGCCAATTAAGGTTATTATGAATGAATTAACTCAAAATATATTTTTACTTGGGTCCTCTTGTCCTAAGAAACACCACCAAATCTTCCTAGAATTTATTTTTCAACATGCTATATATTGGAATTAAAATACCTAAAACAGTGACATGAACTTGAAAAATCAATAACTTTTCACAGAGATGACCTTTGACCTTGAAAAATTCAAGGAATTTTCCCAAGATCAGAGGCTTCAAAAGCCCTATGGTCTCATGCCATGGTGAATTGTCTATGCAAATGCAGAATCAAAACATTAGAAACAGAAAATAAATTATTAAAAATAAAATATTCATCAAATTAATTTGATTTTTTCTCCACATTATTCTCCTCTGTTCACTGAGCAAGAGGGTATTTTTATTTTATTTTTGTGATTTTTCTACGTAACGATATGGATTTTTGAAGTTCTGTGATTTAAATAAATAGAAAATAACCCTATTTTTCTACTTCTCCACGCGGCGCCACGCAATCCTCGGCAGCTCCGAAAGCCCACGCGGTGCATTCCTATTCGACGCCGCCATCCGACTCAGCGCTCTAGAGGCCCGCGATTCAAGTACCATTGCGCTGTCCAGCTTGATCTCGACCGTCTGCTCGATACACACGTGATCCAACGGCTCCTGGACATTGTCTACGACTGGTGTGCACCCGTGACCGTCCACACTAAAACCCTAAGAACCCACTCGATTCTCAATGGATTTTTTTGTTCTTATGCTCTATGGATTCGTCTTGAAGACATGAACACATCCATAAGGTAAACATGCATTGAAATCGACTCAAACAAAATGGAGAATCTACAGAATCTCGGGAGGAAGAGTGAGTTCATACTTTTGCTCAGAGAAGTGAAGCTTCAATTTGAGGGTTTTGTCACCTTCGATTAAGTCCAAGCAAGCTCCAGATGAAGTCTCTTGCTCTGGGGAAATGCCTAGATACAAAAGTGACCAAGGCTGGTCACAAAGCTTATAGGCTGGAAGCAATGGCTCGCTTGGTGAGGGGGCTTTTGCTGGGGAACTTCTCCTCTTGGTCTGGTGAAGGTGTAGATTCAATCAATTTTAGGATTGGCTCACTGTGGTGAAGTTTCCTGGTTTTTGGATGGATTTTTGACTGAGAAATTGGGCTCTGTTAATGGGTATTAGGGCAAATGGACACTGGGGATCAATTGCTCTTGGTTGGGAGAAGGTTCTGGAGCAATTTTGGCAGAGTTTTGTTAAGTTTCTGTTCAGCACCTCTCATGGCTGAGAGGAGGTGGTGTTTAAATAGGCATGGTTGGAGGGGCTCACAGGGGGAGTTAGGGCTTGGGATCAGCTGCTCCATCCAAGAGAAGAACAGCCGTGGTGTTCAGTTGGGTTGAGACAAGTCAAAAAGGGAGAATTGAAAAGTTTGGCTCACATGGAGCTCTCGGCAATGGTGTTTTTCGGCAGCCTGGTGGCTGGCCGGCCAGGCATGGGTCACCATCTTGATCAGTGAGGTCAGGGCTCGGGTTTGGTGCAAGCAATTGGAGTTTGACATGTGTAAAGGGGCTGAATTGAAATGGAATGGGGAGAGGCTCATTCTTGGTTCAATTTTGTCAAACCATGTATTTGGGCTTGGTTCACCTTCCCATGGTCTGATTTTGGGCCAGGGGGATCAGTTGGGTCAGCTGTCATGGAGTGGTGAAGTCTCCATCCCTGGTGAGGTGGCTAAACTTGGTTTAGTTTGTGACATGGTTATGGTTAAAAAGGCTTAATGATGGATTAAGAAAGGGGGCCCTCCTTTTGCCATTAATGGCTTGGTCACATGTCAAACCTTCCATGGCTTCATATGAATTGTTCCTGGCTTGCTCATTGCTCCATGTGGCTTGGGACAAAGCTTGGTCATTTACATGCAAGAAGGTTTTGAATTTTTGGGATTTATGGGAGATTTTGGCATGAGGCATAATTTAGGATTATTTGATGATTGATTTAGGACTTAACGGATGATATCAATTAATGGGGTGATGAAAAGAATGTCATATGGGCTTTAGCATGAAGTTTGGGCCTTTGAAATTTAGTGAAGATGGGCTTTTAAAATGGTTTAGGGAAGTGGGCTTATGGATTTTAAAATGGATTTTAGGATGAAAGTTTGGTAAAGGCTTGGGCAAAACAAGTGTTGGGTTTAGTTTAGGGATGTGTCATGAATGATTTGGAATTGGTTTGGAATAATTTGGAGTTGAATTGGGTTTAATTTGGGACTTTTGGTAAAGGGGCCAAAGTGGGTTAAATTGGGTTAACTTGGGCTAAGGTTGGGCTAAAGTTGGATTTAATGTAAAATTAATGTTGAGAAATGTTTATGAGAATGTCACAAAGAGTTTTCAACTTTGGTTGGGCTTTGATTTTGGGATTTGGGCCCATTTGGGTTAGGTTTGGGCTTAGGTCAATTTAAGGGATTTTGGTTTTGGGTTATGTTTGGGTGGAGTTTAGGTTCAAATTTTTGGCAAATCAAGTTAGTTTTTTGTTTATGGGGGTGTTAGGAAGGTTTTAGAATAGATTTGGGGCCAATTGGAGTTGAATTGGATGGGTTTGAACTAGGTTTAGGTCATGGCCAAAATTGGGCCTTAAGCTTCAAATTGAAATTAGGCCCAAATGTCAATCAAATTGGACCTGGATTTGGTCTAAATTGATATTGGGGATGTTAATTTGAAGTTTAGAATTGAATTGGACCAAAATTGAGGTCAATTTGGGTGGTTTGGTTTAACATTGGGTTCACTTGGGTTTAAAATGGGCCAAATGAGGGTTTTGGTAAACGTGGGGTAAATTGGCAAAATTAGCCCATGGAGTGGTTGAACAAAATGAAATTAGAAATATTTGGGATTTTCTCGAATTTTTTGGGAATTTTCTGAATTTTTGGATTTTTGGGCTAAGAAGGGCATTTTGGGTATTTGGAGGGTATTGGGGGGTACTTTTGGAATTTTTTGGTATTTTTTTCTATGGATGATCAACTTGAGTGGGGGGAAATGTTTAGGATTGATTTTGAGTAATTTTGGATAATTTAGGTGATTTTGTAAATTTTGGGTAGTTTCAAGGGCTTTTGGTAGGTTTAGTAGGTGTAGGGCCTCGGGGGTCAAGAATTGAAATTTTGGAAAAATGAAGATTGATCAAATTTGAGAAAAATGGAATCACTTTGGTTGAGCCATGAAGGCATATTAAACTCATATTAGCCATGAGAGGACTCATTTGAGGCATTCACTATGTCGTTCCTAACCCTCTTAGCTAGGGGCTTAGGGGTTAAGGACCATCCATGTGAATTACCTACATGAGTCAGAAGTCAAGTTGGGTGAGAGTGTGGTTTTTGGGACTTGGAATGTGTGTGAGTGCGTAGTGTATGTGCAGGTCAACTCTCACCAGACCAGGCCACCCAGGGTATTCGTAAGGCCAAGAAGTCCTATGGGGAACTCATCCTTTAAATCTCCACATTTGATTTCAACCCTCTAGGTGATTAGGGGTCTACAATCAGACTTGTGGGGTTTGCAGGGAGTCAAGAGGTGTTTGAATTTCTAAAGGGTGGGTTCCACTTCTAGTCTTCTAAGATTATTCAAAGGAAATACCTATGACTAGATCCTAAGTACTAAAGAGAGGAGAAAAAGACCTCATAAAAAATGAGGTCAACAAATGGACCCCAAATAGGTGTGGTGCGCTAACCAAGCACACCGCGCATATTGGCATTAACCGAAGAGATCAACAAAACCAACACAGATGTCCAAGTGACAAACTTAGGATGAAGTAGAAGAATTTTTGCCGGGGAGTATCAGGTATATTTCCATGACTTGAGATTCCTGAATTCTCGCTGGGGAATGGAGAAGGAGGTGAGCTCCAAATCACAAGATCTGCGGAATTTGATTTAGATTTCAGTTTACTTTTAAATTTCAAGTTTCAATGTGTGAGTTTGGATTTCGATTGAAGTTTAATTTAAAATCGATTTAAGGAAATTTATGAATTTGAAATTTGGATTTAAAATGAGAATTAAAACCTAGGTTTCAATCTCGGGATTTGCAAAGAGAACTGGAATTTAGGTACCAGAGTGAAAATTGGAGTTTGAGTATTGATGAAAAAAGGATGAGAATCAGAATTTAGGTACTGATCTCGAAAGGGATGAGAATTAAAATTTAAGTATCAATCTCGAAAGAGAACCGAAATTTAGGTATCGACCTCGAAAAGGATGAGAATCAGAATTTAGGTACTGACCTCGGAATGAGAACTGGAATTTAGGTACCAGTCTTAAAAATGAGAATTGAAATTTAGGTATCAATCTCGAAAGAGAGTCGAAATTTAGGTATCGACCTATAAAAGGATGAGAATCAAAATTTAGGTACTGATCTCGGAAGAGAGTCGAAATTTAGGTATCGACCTCGAAAAGAATGAGAATCAGAATTTAGGAACTGATCTCGGAATGAGAACTAGAATTTAGGTACTAGTCTCGAAATGAGAGCTGGAATTTAGGTACCAGTCTCGGTAGTATAGAATTGAAATTTAGGTATAAATTCAAAAAAGAATCTAAATTTAGGTATCGATCTCAAATGAGAGTCGGAATTTAGGTACCGACCTCGAAGGAAGAGAACTAGAATTTAGGTACCAGTCCCGGAATTTAGAATTGAAATTTAGGTATCAATTAGAAAGAGAATCAAAATTTAGGTATCGATCTCGAATAACAGTCGGAATTTAGGTACCGACCTCGAAGGAAGAGAACTGGAATTTATGTACCAGCCTCGGAATATAGAATTGAAATTTAGGTATCAATTCGAAAGAGAATCGAAATTTAGGTATCACTCTCGAATGAGAGTCGGAATTTAGGTACCGACCTCGAAGAAAGAGAACCGGAATTTAGGTACCGACTCTCGAATTTAGAATTGAAATTTAGGTATCAATTCGAAAGAGAATCGAAATTTAGGTATCGATCTCGATTGAGAGTTGGAATTTAGGTACCGACCTCGAAGGAAGAGAACTGGAATTTAGGTACCAGCCTCGGAATTTAGAATTTAAATTTAGGTATCAATTCGAAAGAGAATCAAAATTTAGGTATTGATCTCGAATGAGAGTCGGAATTTAGGTACCGACCTCGAAGGAAGAGAACTGGAATTTAGGTACCAGCCTCGGAATTTAGAATTGAAATTTAGCAATCAATTCGAAACAGAATCGAAATTTAGGTATCGATCTCGAATGAGAGTCAGAATTTAGGTACCGACCTCGAAGGAAGAGAACTGGAATTTAGGTACCAGCTTCTGAATTTTTAATGAGAAATGGAAACATGTTCCAATCTCGAAGATTTATCTGTATGAAGAGGGACCCAGTCTCATGCCATCAGAACCAAATCGAACAAAGTTCGTAGCTCCGTGGCAATAGAACTAGTCGATCCTCTAAGACACAGAAGAAAGAGAATTGAAAGGAGCTGGTAAGTGTACCAAGCTGAAAAGACTTGACTTAGCAATAAGTCGAGGAAAATATTCAAATTTCAAAAGAGTTTCAAACAGATTTCGATTGAGAGAAGAATTGAAAGGTTCAAATGAGAGGATTCAGATCGGAATTGAATTTGAGATTTAGATTCGTTTTGTTTGTCCTTTAAAGATCCCATTTTCTTTATTTTAATTTTATTTATTTTTTGTTGTTTATATAATGTTCATGTGAATTTTGAACTTCGTTTTAATATTCAGATTTTTAGGAAAAATTCTCATTTATTTTCTTTTTCTTTTCTGTTCTTCGTTCAAAGTTCATTTAACTCTAATGGCGTTTCCCAGTCAATTTGCACAAAAAGAGGTGAAGGCAAAATATGACATAGTCATTTTCATTCCAATTTGCTGAAAGTACATCATACAACTTGATCTAGACATGATGACATTTTCTTCAGAAATTTTATGTCTCATACAATCCAGGTAAATCCAAAAAGGATTGTGTAAGATTCTTGTTGATCCATCCAAAAGCGTTTGTCAAAAATCCATGTTTGAATAGTAAGAAACATGGGCAATAACATCACCTTCCAAGCTACCCTTGGCAGGAATGCCGCATGGATGTGCTTTAGAGGTGTGCTATTTCCCATGTAACTCACAGCTTGTAGGGTCGGAGACTCTCCAATTCTGGATCTGGCTGCAAGTGCTAAGGCATTTTTCTGTCGTCCATTCTTCTAAAAGTAACTAAGATCCGCTCCACAGGAACTCCTGGAATGCAATGCTTCGCAATGTCCGCTCCGTTTCCTTTTAACACCAGGATGGAATCTACCGGTAGTGGTATCTCTACCGGCCCTCGGAACTCACCTGGGCCTGCAATCTGGAGGTCAGAACCGAACATGATGTTGCACTGGCTGAGAAATGACACTGTGCAGAATGGCCCAACAAAGTCATGATGGTCTATATGTGGCGGTATGCAGTCGCCTTCCTTGTAGATGTTGATAATGCCGCTGTTGGGTGTGCAATCTATAGTCAGTACCCTCCATGTTATCATCCTTTTCACCATTCTCTTGATGACTCTTGGCATTGGATCCACCTCACTATGACGGAGTATCCTTGGTGGATTTCCCTTTCTGTCTATGGAAAAATTGTAGCAACATCCGCTTTGGATTGTAACTCTTCCTTTTCCTGGCATCCATCTTCGGGGTTTTGAATATGTCTTTTCTCTCAGGCGGCCAGCTCGACCCATTTTTTGCAATTCCAGGATGCAGTCCACAATTTGTTGTTGCTCATAATCTGAGAAAACATCTGTATGTTGCTCGAGGCCTTTCAAGATGTTGACCCTCTTGTTTCCAATTCTTTCAAAGTACTCAAAGGTTTTCTTCTCAACTAGTTGCATTTTCTCCAACTCGTATTCCTGGATTATCTGAAGTCCTCGGTGTCTAGTAACATACTGCTGGATGTATGGCTCAACCCCAGCACGTTCTTCTACATGTCTTGGCTCCTCGGGGATAGTCTCCGTAGGGACATCCTCCGGGGTTGCTTTCACAACAAGACTCTTCGGATCCGGTACATATGCTCGGCGTCGAGGTACCGACTCTATTTCTGCTTTTCTTTGTATTTCTTTTATCTGTTCCAACCTTCTTGGAATTGACTTTCTTCTTTCTGGTTCCTGATGAACTGGTCTTCTTGAAGCATTTGTATTAACAGTATCCACTATTTGTTCATATTGTTCTTCTGCTAACTTGGTTAGCATTTTGCGAATGCGACGATTCTTATTTCTTCGCTGGTTAGCAGTGAGATTAGCTCTCCTTACTCCTTGAATTTCTGCGGGTGTGGCGCTGACAAGCCTATCCTCTGCTGTGGCAACTATGGATTTAATTTTCCTATCTTTTCCGGTTGCATGCGCGGCGTTTGATTTTTATTTCTTGTTGCTGGATTGGTGGCTCGTGCCACCCATCTTTAACACTATCTGGCTGTGAAGTTATTTTCGATCAATTAGGATCCAATCATTTTCTTCATATCATAAGCCGGCTGGTGTGAAGTCTGAGTCAATCTCTATCACTGCTCCATCCGTCACCCTCTTTTCATCAAGTGCTAGACTCACGCCATTTCTAAAGTTTAGAACCAACCGCCCGTTCGACATTTCCCTGCAAAAAAAGGAAAGGATTAGGGGTTGTACTAAGAACAAGAACAATAAGAAAAACACTTAAAAATTTTTATTCACTTCTTTTAAATTTAAAGGAAGTAGGAAGGGATGAGGAAATATCAGGAATGAATGGATTTAAGAGGAAAAAATGACATTTTATTATTATGATTTCCCATATTTTCTTTTTAACATTTTCGTTGATGAGAGATTTTTTATCATCCATTTTATTTTGTTTTGGGTTTGGACCCAGTCACAAAGTGATTACTTCATCCGTGTTTCTAGGGATAAGATTCTATTTTAGAGGCCACCCTTCGAAACATCAGGTTGTGTAATACTTCTTTAAATACCATCCATTGATTGGAAGCATGGGTCGTTCTCCACGGCAATTCACCAGTTGGTAGGAACCTCCTGAGTAGACTGTCTCGACCACGAACGGCCCTTCCCATGTTGGTTCAAATTTACCACCTATCTTGCGATGTGCAAGAATAGGTCTTCTGAGAACAAGAACTAAATCACCGACTTTGAAAGTTCTTGGGTAGACCAGTTTATCATGGGTCTGGATCATCTTGGCTTAATACAGTTCCAAATTCTGTTGAGTGAAAAGTCTTTTCCCTTCCAAGCTTTCTAACTCTTCCAGTCGTAGTCTGGCATTTTCTTCTGTAATGATCTTTTCTGCAATTGTAATTTGGAGTGACGGAAGCTGAACTACCAGAGGCAAGACAGCCTCGGACCCATACACTAAAGCGTAAGGCGTAGACTGAGTAGGAGTCCTAAAAGTCATCCTGTAGGCCCATAAGGCTTCTAACAACTTCTCATGCCAATTTCTCTTGTTGTCGTCCAAAGTTTTCTTTAAAATTTGAACGAGAGTTTTATTAAAAGTCTCGGCCAAGCCGTTTGCTCTTGGGTAGTAGATCATTGAGTATCGCCAATAGATCCCGTGTCTTCTGACAAAATTGTTGATCTTTGTACTTTTGAATGTAGACCCATTATCTGAAATGATTCTGTGTGGTACCCCAAAACGGTAGACGACTTGGTTCTGAAAATCTGTAACACGTGGTGTGCCTTCACTTCTTTAAGTGGTATAACTTCTGCCCATTTAGAAAAGTAGTCTGTAGCTGCTAGAATGAAGCGATGTCCTCTTGAAGAAGGTGGTTCTATCAGACCCACAATATATGTGCCCCAGCATTCAAATGGCCACGACACGATTATCGGATGTAGCACATTTGGAGATTGGTGTAGAACCACTCCGTGCACTTGGCACTGGTGACAACTTTTGGCAACTTTCATACAGTCGGTCATCATTGAGGGCTAGTAGTACCCTAGTCTTTTAATCTTCATTTTCATTTTCAGACCCGACTGATGAGTGCTACAAAGTCCTGAATGTACTTCTTTAATGATTTCACGAGCCTCGGACCCGCTCAGGCATCTTAGCCACATCTGATCAAAAGACCTTCTGTATAATGTATTGTTTATTAATGTGTAAGACAGAGTTCTTTTCTTGATTTGATGGGCTAATGACTTATCATCCGGTAGGTTTCCTGTTTGCAAGTAGTCTATTAATGGCTGCCACCAATCTTCTGTATTTTCCGTCACTGCTACAATTTTTTCTTCTATTTTTTCTATCGATTTGTGTATTGTATCCATGTTGAGCTGTGATAAGACCTATCGTCCTTGAACTGACACTTCAACAGACTCATCCTGCAAGCAACAAATTCCTTCGCATGGCGGGCTAACACATCTGCAAGAGCATTTTCTTTCCTGGGAATCTTGTAGATTGTTACGTTTGGAATTTGTTCCAACAATTTCATGGCGTACTGAAAGTACTGCTCGAGTCTTGGCTTTAAAATTCTGTACTGTCCTGACCTCTTGAATGATCAACTGAGAATCTCCGTAGATGTTGATGTCCGTTATTCCCTTCTGAATGGTTAATTCCAATCAGGTTATAAGGGCTTCGTATTCTGCCTCGTTGTTTGTACACGGTTTTGTTAAGTGGTAGGAGTATTTTAACATCCCCCGCTTCGGCGTTATAAAGATTAGCCCGATTCCTGCCTTACTGGGCACTATCGTTTGCAATTCTTTGTTCTTCTGTGCTGAGAACGCACCGTCGAAGTATAGTTCCCAACATCGATCATCAGGGTCTTCCAGGCTCATTATCTGCTCATCAGGCAAATCGTCGTCGAGAGGCGAATCTGCCGGTAAAGGGTGTGCTGCAAGGAAGTCAGCTAGGACTTGTCCCTTTACAACGCGAAGAGGAACGAAAGTTATGTCAAATTGCAATAGTATCATCGACCACCTAGCATGTTTGCCAGAAAGAGTCGGTCGGATCATCAAGTATTGCAACAGATTAACTCTCGAAATAAGTTTAATTTTATGAGAAAGCATGTAACGCCTGAGCTTTTGAGCAGCGAAGATCAGGGCCAAACAATGTTTCTCAATCGGAGGATACTTTACTTCCGTCGGGATTAGACGATGGCTTAAGTAGTAGAGAGTATTTTCTTTTCCCTCATCATTGAACTGGGCTAGCAGGGCTCAAAGGGAGACGTCTAAAGCCGCAGTATAAAGTATCAACGGTCTACCTGAGACTGGGGCCGCTAAGACAGAAGGTGTCATTAAATATTGCTTAACATCCTTGAAAGCCCGCTGGCATTTCTCATCCCAAACGAATTTGGCATCCTTTTTAATTAATGCCGAGAAGGGCTGACACCTTCCTGACAAGTTCGAGATAAAACGTCAAAGATATGCCAACTTCCCTTGAAAGGATCATAGTTGTTTCAAAGTATTGGGAGGAGGCATTTCTAAAATAGCTTTAATCTTCTCTGGATCGATTTCAATCCCGCGATGTCGGACAACAAATCCTAAGAATTTCCCAGAGGTAACGCCGAAGGCGCATTTTAAGGGATTCATCTTAAGGTTGTATTGTCTTAGTCGCTCAAAAACAATTCTCAAATCATACAGGTGATCTTCATTCAGTTTGCTTTTGATGACAACATCATCCACGTAGCACCCAACTTGGTTGTGAATGTGATCATCAAAAATCTTCGTCATCGCTCTTTGGTATGTTGCTCCTGTGTTCTTTAGTCCGAACGACATTACTGTGTAACAATACACTCCGATCGGCGTTCTGAATGCCGTGAGCTTTTCGTCTTCTGGTGCCATCTTTATCTAGTTGTATCCTGATGATCCATCCATGAAAGAGAAGATTTCATGTGTTGAAGCAATGTCGATCATCAATTCTGGGATTGGTAGTGGAAATTCATCCTTTGGACATGCATTATTTAAATCTCTGAAATCTACACAAATTCTGATTTGTCCATTCTTCTTTCTGACAGGTACCACGTTGGCTAACCATGTAGGGTATTGTTCTTCACGGACAATTTTAGCTTCTATTAGCTTCTTCACTTTGGCTATTACTTGTTGCTCAATTTTTAGACGCGTTCTTCTAGGAGCTTGTCTGACTGGAACGTAGGTAGGATCCACTCCTAATTTATGAACTGCAACCTCTGGAGCTAATCCTGGCATTTCGTTGTAACTCCAAGAAAAACATTCCTTGAATTCCATTAATAGCTTGATTATGTTTTCGGAGTTTTCTTTGTTGAGCAAGGAGCTAACAAAGGTAGGTCTAGGCTCTTCGCTAGTACCTAAGTTAACTTCTGTTAACTCGTCTATTGTAGATTTGATTTCTTCTTCGAATTCTGGTGGAGCGTTGCTGATTGGTAGAACTTCAAGATCTTCTGAGGCTTCCAAGCAGTCTTTATTAAGTTCGCAAGTGACAACCAAGCAAAATCCTGTATCATCAACTGATCCTACTATGTCAAATCCGAGACCATGTTTTGAATTGGGAGGCCGACCGACATTATTCCATAATTTTTTAAAGTGTTGTGATCGGCCTTTTGTCCATTGTCGAGGTAAGACACCACGCTGAATTAAATTTTGAACACAGGGAGAGTAACACTCAAAAGATAATTCCATTAAGTCAGAGGAAGTAACATCTTCAAATTGTACATCTTTTTCAGTATTGGAAGAAGAAGCACCACGGTAAAACTTGATTGGTTTATTACCACCTCCATGTACTTCCTTGACCACCATACCCTCCATCTTATTAAAATGGATCAGGGTCAGTGTCATAGTATGTACATAATGGTTAATCTTCTCGTACATTGATTTGTATTCTTCTTTCCTTTCATCTTCGAGAGAGATCTTGAACTGTGGTTTCTTCTGATTTATTGTCGCTGCTTCTTTCGTAATTTCTTCTTCTTCTTCAGAACTGTTCTCCCAATTAACATCGATGACTGGTTTCTTTTGTCCATCTGTTGCAACATTTCTTCCAAGTCCTCGTCCCCGGCCTCGACCTCGGGTGCGAGTTCTGGAGAAATCTTCACCATCTCACCGTAAGGGAGTGGTGAGTAACTGTTGGACTAGAACTTCAGGTTCTTCATCATCTTGAATCTCTTTTGCTTCATTTAGTATGGTATTTCTGAAAAAGATTGTTTTATTCGAGGGCGCGTAGTAGGCCGCATCTTCATGAATTCCAATCTCGTGTAAGGAGAATGGTTGCAAGTCACCATTGATACACTGTTCCCCTCCTTCATAATACTTTATGCACTGGTGTAGAGACGACGATACCATCAGGTTTTCATGAATCCATGGCCGACCTAGTAGAGCGTTGAACGATGTCTCAGAATCAATTATGTGGAATTTTGCGGTTGTCTTTGCTAAATCACCGATCTTCATTAGTAGTGTTATCGATCCAAGAGCACTTTCTCTTTTTTGATTAAAGCCTCTTAATAGCATCTTGTCTGCTTCAAGCTCGCGAGCATCAATTTCTAAATATGCTAGCGTCTGAAGATTCATTATGTTGATTGATTCTCCCGGATCAACCAACACTCTAGAGAGCATAAACATTCCAATAGTGACTGCAATGTATAATGGTCGGTTGTGATCTGCTGTTCCCAGAAATAGATCATTATCCGTGAAGGTAATACCTCGTTGTTCTCTTAATGAGCAAACCTCGTCGAAGGAATTACCGACCATTTGGGCTAAAAAAATCTCTAGATCAAGTAAAGCCTTGATTAGAGCCTCTCTTATCTCCTTTGACAGGATCAGCGCGTCGTATATGCTTAGTTTGGATGGTAGCTTCCTAAGATGGGCTAGCACATTGTAGTCTACTTTATTACCATGTTCCTCGGTTTCATCCCAAATCGGCAGTTCCTCTGCTGGGGTTGGCTCTTCCTGAGCAACCACCTGCTTCCCTTTATCCTTTGGAACCATTCTCGGGGGTAGAACTTTTCTGCTTCTTAGATTGACCCCTGTTATCTCTTCTGAATTTACCGGTGTCTCCGCTTGAATAGGAACAACTAGCTCTTCTAAAGTTGCTTCAGTATCTGATGGTTCTAATTCTATCTTGATCGGAGCTCCTCGGAATTCAAAAATGGACTCATTGCTTGTCGAGCTTTCGTAGCCTCCTTTGTGAACATCTTCTTTTTCGTGGTCGTCGAGGTTGTGTATGATTTGAGAATCATTATTTGTATTGGAATTGAGATCCGGATTAAGCCGGTTATTGCTAGTTATGTAATCGTTAGAAACAGTCAAAACGTAGCCAACGCCATAACCCTTATCATTATAAGATCTCGCCGGGGCGAGCAGATAATCATATAGAGTCAGGAGTTCGAGGGATTTCTCCCCCGAATCGGAAATAACCATCCTAGGATAAGCAGCCCCTAGTCTACCCTTCAGAGCCTCGGTCTTCTCTTCTTCCATGATCTTCTCCTCCTTCTGGGGCGGATCTTCAATCGCGAGTGATAGTGCCGGCTCGACAGGTTTCAAACTTTGAGCTGAAGCGTGTACCGAAGTGGTTTGGATGTGATCTAAAATTTTTTTTAATGACTTTGTCCAGACGGTACTCCATCCATCGTCGATCGTGTAAGGGTTTATCGAAATAATGGGATCCATTGAAATAACATTGACAGAACCTCCTTTCTAGGGTTCCTTCAAGTATTCCTTTGGGATCGTTATGTTCCCTTTCCAGAGATATCAGCAAGCCAACTCTTGAAAGTGACGTAATCCTCTATCTTATGTCCGAGCATCTGGTGGTAAGGGCAATAATTTGGAAGATCTTTCTTATTGACTTCCTCTGGCCTCTTGGGCTCTGGCAGCTGAAAATCCGATGTCTTCAATAAGCTACGGAACATCTTTGTTACTGCTTCAGTTTTGAATGGATATTCTTTATTTAGGAGTTCTCTTAAGGTACGCGATGAACGAGGTGGTTGTTCGTAATGCTGAGGTGACTGGTAGCTCAGACGAGGTTGCTGATAGCCTTGCTGAGGTTGCTGATAAGTCCGTTGTGGTGGTTGATAACTAGGCTGTGGCCGCTCTGACTGTATCTGAACCGGCTGCTTGCCTTTATCTACTGCCGCGACGATTCCAGATTTCTTTTCAAATGTTTTCACAGGCTTCTGCTTATCAGTATTGTCTACAAAACTTAACTTCTTTGCCTCTTCTTCCAAGATCCCGGCCTTGCTAAGCAACTTCTCGAAAGTCTTGATTGTAAACCCTTTAAGGAGAAGTGTTACCAGGCCATGGATACTTTTAAGCAGGATGTCGACTGCCAGTTGTTCTTGAAGCTGTGGTTCACACTTCATGCATAAGTTTCTCCATCGAAGAATGTAATGCACTAAAGTCTCGTTCGGCTTTTGTTGCTCCACCACTAGATCGCCGATAGTGATGTGGTGTTGAGCTCCGACAAATCGTTTAACGAAGAGATTTTCTAGTTCTGAAAAGGTCTTTACTGAACCGTTCGGCAATTCTGTGTACCAATGGAAGGCAATCTCTGATAAGCTCTGACGAACTGTCAGAAGAGTAAAGCATCACTCCCACCGGCATTGTAGCAGCTATCCCGAAAATGTGCAACATGTTGTCGGGGGTTTCCTGTTCCATACAAAGTCATAAACAGAGGTGGTACGAAGCCTTTCGGGTATTAGACCGCATCGAACTCTTCGGGGTAAGGTCTACCCGTTTGAATAGATGCTCCATTCTTAGATTGTGCTAGGGCCTCTCGCACCTGTTGTTCTACCATGCTCTTAATGTCCTTTTCTAGAATCATGCTTTGTGGAGGATCTTTCTTTGGTTGTTCGTCTCCGTTGACGGATGTGATTTCTTTTCCTCCATCTGCAATATGGATAATTTCTGGGGTTGTCTCTTTCTGAGGTTGTACCTCACTCTGGAGAGTGGCTAAGGCAGCGGCAATCTCTTCCATCCTCTTTGCCATTTGTGAAATTGTGTCATCTCTTTCCCGAATCTGTGCTCTTAACACCTCTAGTTCATCTCTTTCCGCAGAAGCCGACGATGCTCGTGTCTCAACCATGTTGATCTCGGCATACTCCTCATCCATGAACTCTGATGAGTCAACTTCATCTCCTAGTTCTTCTTCTCTTTCTTTTGCTAACCTTCGGATATCGGTCCTTAACTTGTCCATGGCATCCTCTAATGGCCCTTTCCGCACGGTCTCGCAGTCATCTCGTGACGGTTGTTGAATTTCCTTCATGGGAGTCCCCTTTATTACAGTAGCACTTTCTTCTGATTCAAGTCTCCTGACGAGACTTTTCTTCTCAGGACATTGTTTTGGTCTTAACTCGCCAGTAGTAGGTCGCCATACCATCCTTCTCGCAGTCGAAAGCCTAGGACCGGATGGTTTGTCAGCTATATGCTTGAAGGTGGTATCCTCCTTAATTTGTAGACCCAATACAACAACGGGTGGACTGGCTTTTATCTTCTTATTTGGTTTCTCTGTGGCAGTGACAGGCTCTATTCGGGGTCCAAGGCGGGATTTAGCTGGCACCCGTCCTATCCTTCTTAAGATTTCTGACACAGGGCATCTTTCGTTCTTTGCCAATCTTTCTATCACAGCCTCCAGCTGAGTAAAAGGCGTAGTCTAATCCCTTTTTCTCTTGTAATTGTTGTAGTACGCAGGTCAGGGTAATGCAGCGGTGATCCTACGGACATTCTCTTCATCTAATGCAGCAGAGAGAGAGTGAAACCTGCTCCCTTCCAACAGAGCTATATACTCTGGCAGTTCCTCTTTTTCCTCAGGAATTTCTTCTAGAAAAGCAACTTCACTAGCTCTGGCTTTCTTCGTGATCTTTCTGCTTCTATTTCTCCTTTGAGTCTGAGTTAAGGGTGCAATTCTTGAACTGGACCCAATCTCAAAAACAGCTGGTATTGTGGCAAAATCTGTACCCTCCACGGTGACAAGCTCATCATAGACTTGGATTTCCTTCCCCTTCAATTTGGCAGAAGTCAGGGTAGGTGCAGAGATGACTAGACCGGTGGGGGTAGAGACAACAGTCCTCCTATGAACAGTACTACTCTTCTCAGCTGGAATCCTTTGCAGGGGAGGAAATTCTTGAGTCGATTTTAGATCGAACTCAATCACGGGCTCTTCAGTTTCTAACACTTTGTCCATTAATGTGAAGAGAGTGACATCAGCAAACTTGATATCTATGTTGTCGAACCCTTGTCCGAAACGGATGATCCCATTGTCGGGCAGCTCATCCTTGTAAAGGGCAAAGTCCATTCCATTGGTGAAGGAGAAGATTAGCTTTGGGGCAGTCATTTTCTGCAGAGCAGATTCCAAATGTCAGTCCTAAATTATGCTTCTTTCCGTCGTAAAGTTTAGGACGAAAAAGAAAGAGTCCGAACACGTTTTCATTTATCTTAGTGTATTTGTAATTTTTAAAAGAGATTGTTTATTAGGAGGTTCTTTTGTTAGTAACAAAACAATTGAAGGAAAAAGGGTTGTAGAAAAGGTAAAGGGCCTGATTTAGAATTGAAAAGGAAGAGAATGTTTTATGCAGGACTTCTCAACTCGAAGGACCACTCCTAAACTAACACCTATTGGGGGTCTACCCCACCTCTAAAAAGAGGTAAAAGGATCTCGGAACCTCTCTGTTTAGGGGTGTCTAAATAGTGGCTCCTAAATTCGAGAGAAGTTGGCTATACTCGTTCAAGACAGAAATGAACGGGGTATTCCAATGGAAGAATAGTAGTTTTGGTCCACTAGGGATATGGACTCACTACCTATTTATGAAAGCAAAACCATCTGATCAAAATGGAGAGAGGAACTATTCCCCAGCGGAGTCGCCAGAAGTTGTCGGCATACTTTTAGGTTATGTGTTGTATTTTTGAAAAGGGGTCACCTACAGAAATTGTCGGCGAGTTTTTAGGTTTTTTGTTGTATTTTTAAAAAGGGGTCGCCTACAGAAATTGTCGGCGAATTTTAGATTTTAAATTTGATTTAAATATATATATATATATATATATATATATATAATTTAGAAAGTAGCATTTGATTTTGAAAATAATTTTAAGTTTGAAAATTTTAAGATATGAAATCAAACTGATCTCACATCCCGGATAGTTTATATAAACGAGCACCGCACCACAAACTGTATATCTATCCCGGAGAATAGACACACTGCTTGATGATGGGGCACGATTAAATAAACTAGAAGATTTGTGACATCCATTTGGTTTGTGAACCAATTTTATAAGCCGACAACTTTCGCTGCTTAATATAAAGAAATTATGCAGGATTTATATTATCTGGGTTCTTAAAGTTCCCTATAAGGGCAAGCCCTTATAGTTAATTACATCTTAAATGACGGGAATCATTCAAGAAAACTTTCGATAATGATTAGTGGTTTTGCTCTCAAGAATTTCAAAGTTTAAGGTTTTCAAAGGATCGAATTTTGGAATTTCAATAGGGAATGGATCAAATTTGGAACAGTTAATTTCAGGAGTTCAAAGGAAGAGAAGTAGGGGATGTCACAGACCTGAAGTGAACTTCGGTGACTTCCCAGATTATCCTAATGTTAGGCTTTGAATTTCAGAAGTGAATTTATTTAAGTTTCAATCCTGCTAACTTTAATTAATTAGGACTTATATTAGTATGACATAATCATACAAAAAGCCTCAAAGATGTGAGGGTTTATGTCGCACCGAACGACTACCTCGGAATCCTAAGACCGGTGAGGGCTTAATTTGCATAACATGATTATACAAATGCCTAACGAAAAGTTGAGGATTTATGTTGCACTAGGCAAACTACCTCGAAATCCTATGGCTTGGTTATTTAAAGCTAAAGAATAGTTTAGCTGATGTAGAGTTGTTTTGTTGATGTCGATGGTCGAGCTGCCCACCATGCTCCGAGCTCCTTGTTGTTACAGAGGTTTAGTTTTAGAATGTGAAAATCAAGAGATGAGAAAAGTGTTTTGGTTTAGAGAAAATCTTAAAATCCAAGTGTTTTTTAATATTTTAATTAAAACAAATCTTAAAGTTAATTAAACAGAACTGATTAAGATTCCACGGTTCCATCATCCCGGCATCGTTATTTTCATCGAATTCACTTAGTCTAGATGAATTTGCTAAACTCAACTGAATGAGTTCCACACTTTCATTTAGACTGTGGGAAATCTCGTTAGCAATACGTGGGTTACATCATCCGAGGTATTCCCGATCATTCAATGAGACATTTTAATTTAGTTGCAATTGTAGTTTTGTTGTTCTGTTTGTGATTAAACTTTTAGTTTTTTATATTTTGAAATGTTGTGGCGGTGAATTTTATCTTGCAATGACTTTTAATTTAGTTTTGGTTTCAGTTCAGGGACTACCCTAAAGGTTTTGGTTTTTATGCAACAGTCTTATCTAATATGCAAGAAATGTAATACAGTGCATGTAAGTAAATTGCAATATAGTCAATTACAATTAAATAAAAGCGTACCTGGAGGGTCTTCCCGTCATCCCAAGCTGCGCTTAAAACACATGTTATGGCATTTAAATATTTCAACAATTACCTAGGTAAAGCTAAGGGAAGGGTTTTGGTTGTCTACCAAATTCCTAATCCTATAACTAATCATCTCCTATGACGTCTAGGTTCTTGTGTTTTGTTTAAGGATGATTTTCTTCATCAAAGAAAAATTAAATTTAGTTGTTCTTCTAAAACATCCCGTCATATTGAGGAAGTGCTTAGGACGGGTCCTAAACATCTTTTCAATACTTCTGGAATCATTTCGAGTCCAAATGAATTTTATTGTACAGATGAATTAATCATCCAGGAGTTTAGTTAAACTTTGTCTCTTGCTCAGTGAACTTAGATATTTGATTACCAGATGAATGAAGTGTCATCTCACTCAATACTCTATTTAAGAGTTATAACAATTGAAGTCTTTAAGGGCAAATTAGTCTATCGAGATTTTTAATCATTCTTAATTAAAAGTTTGAATTAATGGTTTAAAGTGTTTTAATTTAATTATGAGGTTTTAATTAATAATTTTAAGTTTCGAATAGTGTTCAAATTATTTTGGATTTAATTCTTAATGATTTCATTTAGGTTTGTTAAATGATTTTAATTCAATTTGATTTTTATTTAATTTTACTTTAATTTAATTTTAATTTAATTTAATTTAATTTAATTTAAATTTATTAAATTTTTTAATTCAATTTAATTTTAATTTAATTTAATTTAATTTTAATTTAATTTTAATTTAATTTAATTTTAGTTTTAATTTAATTTAATTTAATTTAATTTTAGTTTTAATTTAATTTAATTTAATTTAATTTTAATTATCAATTTGGATTATTATTTTAATTTTTAATTAAGAATTAAGTATTGTTAATGTGACTTATTTAGGGATTTTTAGATTAAAGAATAAATATCCTCTTAATAATATCCCTATTTTAATGATCCAAATTTAAATATATTTTTTCCAAAATTTAAATTATCTAATTAATTAAAGTTTCATTTTTGATATTTTCAAAATGTTTGGTGGGTTTCTACCCCTTAATTTTCCTAAGTTTCAATCATCCATGAGAAAGTTAAAATCAAATATTTTACCCCCCATTTTCATTAAACCTAAAGTTTTAATTAAGGGTTAAAATTTTTAATTACCTTTATGCCCTTTTAAACTTATTTATTTCATAACTCACTAAATAGAGCTCAAATGGATTCGAAATTTTTATGTCACCTCACTCACATGTTTATTAAGAAATTAGAGGAGAAAATGTGATTTTTCTGAATTTAATTTATTTATATAATTATTTTTTAGTAGAAAATAGGGGTTTTTCAAAGAAATTCAACAACATGACCAAGGAAAGGTTTCTATCCTTAAGAAAATTATGGGATGTTCATAATGACCAAAGGACCACTTGGACCAATTTTAGTGATTTTTTGAAGTATATTTTATTTATTATAATTATTTTGAATTTTATAGTATTAATTAATTATAAAATAAAATTAAAGTTGAAAAATAGATTTTATATTTTTATTAAATCTCTCTGACCTCAAGGAGTTTAGAGAAATAAATTTTATATTTTTTTTATTTTTCTTTGATTTATTGGAATTAGTTTTGTGAAAAAGGTTAAAAACTCATTTTTTTAATATTAAAAATTTCATAAAGCCTTTAAAATTCAATATCTTACCTTAGAGACTTAGGAAAAATATTTGGCTTGTTCCTATGTGATATTTTTATGATTTTTAATATTTTTATTATTTTATTATTTTTTAATTATTAAATATTAAAATAATATGAAAAATCAACTTTTTTAGAAAATTTCAATTTTAATTTTCCTAAACTCCCCTGATATCAGAGAAGCCCCAAAACCATTTTTGTGAATTTTTGAAAAGTATTTTTAGAGATATGAATTTTTAAAGTTTCATTTTGCTTATGAGGCTTAATTAATCCATTTGATAAGGTTAATCAAGTTCAATTGATTTCAAATTTATATGTGAGGTCTCTCTGACCCTAAAGATCAGTGGAGAATTATTTTCAAATCAATTTGATGTGTGGTTAACCTTAATTAATTAAAATTAAATTTTAGGGGTTTAGGCCAATTAAGGTTATTATAAATGAATTAACTCAAAATATATTTTTCCTAGGGTCCTCTGGTTCTAAGAAACAATACCAAATTTTCCTAGAATTTATTTTTCAACATGCTAATTATTTGAATTAAAATACCTAAAACAATGACATGGAATTGAAAAATCAATAACTTTTCACGGAGATGACCTTCAACCTTGAACAAATCAGGGAATGTTCCCAAGATCAGAGGCTTCAAAAGCCCTATGGTCTCATGCCATGGTGAATTGTCTAAGTAAATGGAGAATCAAAACATTGGAAATAGTAAATAAATTATTAAAAATAAAATATTCATCAAATTAATTTAATTTCTTTTCCAGATTATTCTCCTCTATTCACTGAGCAAGAGGGTATTTTTATTTTATTTTTGTGATTTTTCTATGCAAAGATATGGATTTTTGAAGTTTTGGGATTTAAATAAATAGAAAATAACCCTATTTTTTTACTTATCCACGCGGTGCCACGCAATCCTCGGCAGCTCCGAAAGCCCACGCGACGCATTCCTATTCGACGCCGCCATCCGACTCAGCGCTCTAGGGGCCCGCAGTTCATGCACCATTGCGCTGTCCGGCTTGATCTCGACTGTCCGCTTGATACACGCGCGATCCAATGATTCCTGGTCATCGTCTATGACTGGTGTGCACCCGTGACCGTCCACACTAAAACCCTAAGAACTCACTCGATTTTCAATGAATTTTTGTGTTCTTATGCTCTATGGATTTATCTTGAAGAGACGAACACATCCATATGGTAAACATGCATTGAAATCGACTCAAACAAAATGGAGAATCTCCAGAAGCTTGGGAGGAAGAGTGAGTTCATACCTTTGCTCAGGAAGTGAAGCTTCAATCTGAGGATTGTGTTACCTTCAATTGAGTCCAAGCAAGCTCCAGATGAAGTCTCTTGCTCTGGGGAAATGCTTAGGTACAATAGTGACCAAGGCCGATCACAAAGCTTGGAGGCTAGAAGCAATGGCTGGCCTGGTGAGGGGGTTTTTGCTGGGGAACTTCTCCTCTTGGTCTGGTGAAGGTGTAGAGTCAATCAATTTCAGGATTGGCTCACTGTGGTGAAGTGTCCTAGTTTTTTGGTGGATTATTTACTGAGAAATTGGGCTCTGTTAATGGGGATTAAGGCAAATAGACACTGGGGATCAATTGCTCTAGGATGGGAGAAGGTTCTGGAGTAATTTTGGCAAAGTTTTGTTAAGTTTCTGTTCAGCACCTCTCATGGCTGAGAGGAGGTGGTGTTTAAATAGGCGTGGCTGGAGGGCCTCACAGGGGGAGTTAGGGCTTGGGATCAGCTGCTCCATGCAAGAGAAGAATAGCCATGGTGTTCAATTGGGTTGAGACAAGTGACCCGACCACCGCGCTTAACGCAGTGATGTTGCTTCCAAAAGATAGCCAAAAAGCTTTAACTCGATTTATAATTAGCGGCTAGTGCATAAAATTAATATTATATAAGTAATATTTTAACACACTAGGGGTACTACGCAAGTATACGTATCGTTTCAAGTAATATAGGGTTTTTAAACAAAGAACCCAGTATCAATCCCACAGGGAAGATTTATAGAAATAAATTTTCTATAAAGCGAAAGAGAAATATAATAGTAAAAATATTTTTTATTTTGATTATAATTACTATTTAATTTACTAGATGCAATTTAAAGAAAACAATAATAAGAAAATGATTTTATAAACTCTATAAAAAATAAACAACTTTCTTTCCTTCAATTAATCTAAGAATTTTAAGATAATTTAATATTCGTTGGAGAAATTAATTTATGGTATTGTGCCAAATAGAAGCGTTCCTATTCTTTACCCTTCGATCCAGGTGCAAAGAATATTGACTAATTTACAGAATAGGTCCGGATGTATTGCTAGTAGTAATGGGTTAATCTAGGCACACACTTCTAGATGTCCAAGGGTGGCTATGGTCTGCCCTACTAGTGACCCTTTCCTAGTCTATAAATCAAATTATAAGAATTTAGTCTGTCACTCTAAAAACTTATCAATTCTACGCCCTTTAAATATTATCTTCCTATTTTTTTGCACTACACCATGAATAGCCCGCACATGGCCTTCGACTACCCAAAGATTCATGTGACATTTACAAGTTAAGAGTTCTTCTCCTACAAGGTTTTTAAACTCTTCAACAGTTTTTAACAATTCAAACGGCCAATTTAAAAAGTAAAGTAAGATCATGTATTAATGTCATCACAATGTTTTGAAAATATTTTGAATTTTAATTCTCCATCGAATCTTTATATTATCTTATATATCTCTTCATAATTGAAGTAAGAAAGTAACTAACTACTCGAACACATTGAAAATAAATAACGAAAACATGATAATTAAACTTTGAATCAAATATAAAAATATACTTATCTCAAATATTTCTTCTACAGATCTTCTGATTCCTACTGACTCCACAGTGTAATGAACTCCAGATACAATAAATTGAAAATAAACTCACTAAACTAAACAAAAGTGGCCCAAAATTTCTTTCTCTAATTCTCTCTCTAGGGATGAGAGATCTTAAAGTAGATAAGAGAAAGGGGTACAATAGGAGGGGCACGTTTTCTGAAGAATTGGACCTCTATTTATAGGCTCCAAGAGTTTCCTTAAGGCACCTCTTCAAAACATGTCCACATTCAATGAATCTTCTAGAAGGTCGGTCTGGCGCCTAGGCGCCGGAATCAGGCGCCTAAGCGCCTGACACCGCGTCCAGTTCTTCACACCTCTTCACTTTCGCTCTCACCTCCTCACGATTAAAACCGTTTTTGAGCGTCCAAATGCAATGTATCACATGTCCTATTATCAGCGAACAACTGCCAGCCTTCTAGAATGTCCATCAAAATAACTGATTAAATGTTGTCAAAAACTTGACAGTTTTCATATCAAGTCTGGCGCCTAGGCGTTTTCGTATCGAGTCTGGCGCGTAGGCGCCAGACCATAATTTTTTATACTCTTGGTATTTTGCTCCATTTTTGCTCCTTTTTGCTCCTTTTTCCTTCTTAGACCTTTTTACATTAACATCCAAAAATACAAAAAATACATTTCATTAAAGCATAATATCCTTAGAAATTAATAAGAATTAAGACATAAAGAAATAGGTATTTTTTTATTGATCAAAATCCCCCAAACTTAAATGTTACTTGTCCTCAAGTAACTGTTTTTTATTACATAAAATATAACTTTTGGAAATAAAAGATAAATATTTAAGATTCCTTATAATTTTTTATTTTATAAAGTCTTTAGTAAATTATTAACCCAATTTCACTAACTAGGTTTAATTTTACGAATTTAAAGAATATTTAACTACCAAATCATAAGATTTCAAACTTTTCATTCATTTTGAAAATAATAGAAGTCTATTATATTAAGCTTTCATAGATTATTTACAAGAAAAAGATTTTCTTGAAAAATCTTTTCTAAATAAATATTTATGCATAAAAATTAAGTAAAGTATGTAATTAGTTTTCTTCCTATAACATAATTCAAGTGAAGCCAATTTTTGATTAGGCATTTCCTGAAGCTTCTCCTCTCTATCTTTTTTTCTCTCTTTTTTTTATAGAGAGGATTGCTATATCTGGATAGCCTGTTAATGGTTTTGAACTTCACTATCCTTAACTTATATTTTCAAAACTTATACATCTCCCCTTAATTATTATAACATAAATAAAAATTCAAAAAGAATTCCAATCTTTTCTTTTTCAAGTGATAATTTTTTATTACATAATATTTCTAAAATTCTATTATATCTATCATGAATAGAAAAATTTTTTTTTCTCATTCTTCTTTAAGTTAAATAATTCTATTCTTAAAATCAATCAAAGTTAGTAAAATTTTAGTTAATTTTCACTAAATTGTTTATAATTTCAAAAATAAAAGTGATCTCAAATAAATTCTTCATTCCTTAAGTTATGTTAAAAAGTTTCTATTCTTAATAAATTATTAGCTCTTTAAGGACAAATAAAATTTAATTTTGAATGGATTTTCCCTTCCCCCAAACTTATGTTTTGATATGATATGATAATTTGAGAGTGTGAGAGAAAGAAAATCATAAGTATTTTTAGTAAGAATTTAAAAAAATAATCTTAAAAAGAAAAATTAACTTCTAAACATGCTTTTATGAATAATTAAGATAAAATTGAAGCATGTATATAGAAAGGTAAGCAGGCTAATTTTATGATGATAATAAATTTGAAACATAATTAAAACAGAGCAAAATAATTAAGTACTAAACATTAAACTAAAACAACATATAAATTAACTCTAACATCAATCTCAACACAATATACTAAAAATGTTTTAACCACAGAATCCATCCACACAAGTACATAAACTAAACAACATACATCAAACATAAAGCTAACAAACAATCCAAATAAAACAAACTAACAACAGAGTAGCACTACATAAAGATTTCTCTACTACTAATAACTAGCTGTCGCCTCATCGTCATCATCATCACCAAAGGAAAACTCAACGGGGTCAACAAATGGTGTAAAGTTAGGAAAAGTAGGAAAATTAACATCATGTTCACCCTTCATAAATCTAACTAGGGCTTCATCATACTCTGCATTGTAACTACTCTTCCTCTGGGTATAATCAGATAAATTATCTAGTTTTCTATCAATAGTATCTATCCTGCAGTGAGTTTGAAATAACTCCTGCTGCTGTTCTAACAACTGATCATGCAATGATTCCCAGAAATCTGACGGTGGCTCAGCAGAAGTAGAGGGTCTAGAAGTAGAAGGTCTACCTGAAGTATGTGCAGAAGTAGAAGGAGCGGTCGATCTCTTCCCTCGAAGACGATCATAGATACTAACAATCTCCTGCCCAATTGGCTTAGTAGACTTCAGCTTCTCCTCAGAAATATTAGCACTGACTCCGTCATTAACACATAATGAATAAATCAAAGAAGGAAATCCAAATCCAACAGAAGTGCTGGATCTCGCAGTAGACTCCATAGAATCACAAATAATGCTTCCGACATCAATAGGCTTCCTCTCCTGAATGCAGTAATTTAAGATCGCTCGATCTCTAGTCACTTCACTCAGGTGGTTGGAAGGTAACAATCTTGCAGAAATAAAGTAGTGCCATGCTTTAGATGCACCATTCAGCTAGGAAGATTTGAAATTTACCCTTTTGTCGTTCCTGATCTTCCAAGATCCAGTACTGTCAGTCAAATAGGCAATAATCATATCCAAATCACCCTTAGATGGTGATAATCCAGAATAATAGCACTCAATAGTCGGTGGTAGGCCATAAAATATGTTGATTCTTTCTGGAGTAAATCCTACTCCGATTCCTCTAACAAAGACTTCAGAATCTTTAGCAACCAGAAAATTTGCATAAAATTCTTGAACAATCGGGATAACAGCAATAGCAGTAAAGTAAAAAAATTGTTGCCAGTTTTGCGCAACGATAGTATTTTCGATCATCTCCCAGGATGATAAAAACTTCGTTCCGAGATGAACTTTCTCGATGACGCAAATTCGTGGAAGCGAAAATGCGCAGCCACAGTTGGAAATTTGTTGCAATTAAAGTTTTTTCGTTCTTTCCCTTGCTTAGATTTTGGAGCCATCTAAACGTGAAAGAAAACAAGAACTAATTTATGAATCAAAGATTTAAACTCTTTTTAAGTTTATAAAACTTAAAATAAGTTTAAAAATCCAAAGAAATCACTAAAAATCAAAATTTTTTTCAAAATTTCAGTTCTTAGTAAAAACTAAGAAAATCTATGGTGAAAATCGAAAATAAATGGTTTAAAGTGTAGATCTGACCTTGAGACGAAGAAATCGAGTGGTTTCGCGCTCAAATCCTTGATGTTTTGACCTCAAAATGGATCTAGAGGATGTATTTTCGCGAAAATGGGGAAGAAGATGAAGCTTAGGCGTCAAAAATGGCTTTTGACGGTTTAAATGGTAATTTTCGGGTAGCAGGCCGAACTGGCGCTTAGGCGCCGAATTCTAGCGCCTAGGCGCCAGACTAGCCTTTCACAAAAATCTTTTTTAAAATTTATTTTTTCACCAAAATTCATAAATTCAACTTCCAATTACTCATATCAGAGTAGGGCTTCAGTTTCTAACTTCCATAACATTTTTCAAAAATTTATAAAAATTAAATATTGAATCCACCAATCAAACATAAGGTTTTAAATCAAACTCACTAATTTCCATTTAAAATCTTCAATTTTGACTCAATACATTCTAGATAAGTACTACATTTGATTCAAGTTCCTAATACACACTCAATCATAAAAAGTTCAAAGCAAATACAACACACATTGAACATGAAAGCAAATATACTAACAAACACAATCGATTCTCTAAATCGATACAAGGACTCAACAAACCATAATAACCATCTCTTTACCAAAATATTCTAATCTTCACAAGGGAAATTGTGTGTTCCACTTGGAAAGAAGACTAACGCTCTCGGGAAATCCGTAGCCGTCTTTTCATCAATCCACTTGTTCTTCGCATACATTTCAACTTGAGCATCTTGATAAGCCGCAATATGATCAAATTAAAGTTTCATTTGTCATTATAGATGTTCAACTTGATGAAACATCTCATGAAGGCGATTTCCAATCCTTTTAAAATCTTCTTCAAACTTATCTAAACGACTAGAAATTTTCTCTAAACTTACAACGATGAAACCATTGAAGTAGGGTTGAGGATCCCTTGAGACCTTGTCCTTAGCCTCTTCTCCATGATTTCTCCTTTCCATTTCTTTAAAAATTTCTCAAATCTCTCAAGAATAAAATGTAAGGGACGTAATTCTGATTGTTTGATGGTTGGGGAAGAAGATGGGTAGATTTAAAGGGGAAATTTGTGTGAATAACTGAAAATTTTTGGTTTTTGCACGACCCAGTAACCGTGGCGAGTAGGCGCCGGACCTATTGATACATAAATGATTCTGGCGCTTAGGCGCCGAATTCTGGCTCCTAGGCGCCGGAACTATGTTCAACTCCGTTTCACCTAATCGTCAAATTTTCAAAATTTCGTTCTCCAAGATAGGTAAGTTATACTGGTAAGAGTAATTTAGACTCGATAACTCACATCGTAAACTATCATAATGAAGGTTAACTTGATATCCTTTTTACTCATATTTAAAATAGAGTGATCCTATTTTTAAATCTTACATACCTCGAAAATAATTTTTAGCTCTAAGTCGACAAGGCTTATGAGCATCAATTTTTTCTAAAGTAATATAAAATTAATCAAGATCGAGGCATAACCTTACATTAAAAGACAAAAACACAAGATAATTATGGGTTACCTACCACAAAGCGCTTAGTTTAACGTCTTCAGCCCGACTTAAGTAAATCTTTAATCAGGTTGACTCAATTCATAAGCCTCTTTATAAATCTTCCTAATATCTCCCAAGTAAGGCTTCAATCTTAATCCATTTACTATAAAAATTTTTCCAGTTTTGGGATCTTTAATATCCACAGCTCCATAATGGTATACTTTCTGAACAATATAAGGTCCAATCCATTTAGATCTTAAGTTTCCAGGAAAAAGTCTTAAACAAGAATTAAACAGCAAAACATTTTGTCCAGGCTCAAAAATTTTTCCTGAAATTTTCTTATCATGCAACATCTTCATTTTCTCTTTATAAATCCTCGCATTTGCATATGATTTGTTTCTAATTTCTTCCATCTCATTTTATTGCAATAATCATTTTTCTCCTGCTTTAAAATTAAACTCCTTTATCACCCAATAAGCTTTATGTTCAAGTTCTACAGGTAAGTGATAATGTTTAACATAAATTAACCGGTAAGGTGACATTCTGATTGGTGTCTTATAAGCTGTTCTATAAGCCCATAATGCAGAATCAAGTCTATCAACCCAATTAGTTCTTTTAGGATTAACAGTCTTTCTAAAATTCTTTTAATTTCTCTGTTTGGTACTTCAGTCATTCCACTAGTTTGAGGGTGATAAGTAGTTGCAATTCTATGTTTGATTCCAAATTTTTGAAGTAATGATTGAAGTCTCATATTCCTGAAATGACTTCTACCATCAGTGATAATTACCTCAGGCATTCCAAATCTTGAAAATATCATTTTCTTTAAGAATTTAGAAACACTTTTGGAATCACAGTTTGGTAAAGCAACAGCTTCAATCCACTTTGAAACATAATCAACTGCTAATAAAATATAAATTTTTCCAGATGATGGAACAAATGGTCCCATAAAGTCTAATCCCCATATATCAAAAATTTTAACTTCCAATATATAGTTTAATGGCATTTCATCTTTCCTAGATATATCTCCCATCCTTTGACATCGATCACATGTTTTCACATATTGTCTCACATCTTTAAATAAGGTAGGCCAATAAAATCCAGAATTTAAAATTTTAAATGCAGTTTTATCTATGCCAAAGTGTCCTCCAAAATCAGAATCATGAAATTTTTGAATAATAGCAAAAGTTTCTTCATAAGGTACACATCTTCGAATCATAGAATCTTTACCAATTTTAAATAAATGAGGTTCTTCCGAAATATAAGATTTAGCATCATATTTAAATTTCTTAATAAATTTGTTATCCAAGTCATAAGGCAAAATATTGCTAACTAAATAATTAACAATATCAGCATACCACAATGTTTTGTATCTTTGAATAACATATAAAGATTCATCAGGGAATTTCTCATTTATATTTTCTTCCGAAATAATATCATTTTAATTCTATACAAATGATCAACAATTTGGTTTTCAGTTCCTTTTCTATCTACTATTTGAAAATCAAATTCTTGTATAAGTAAAGCCCATCATATAAGTCTAGGTTTAGAATCCTTCTTAGATATTAGATATTTAATAGCATAATGATCAGTATGAACTATGCATTTAGTACCAAGAAGATAAGGTCTAAATTTATCAAATGCATATACTGTAGCTTGAAGCTCTTTCTATGTGGTAGTGTAATTTCTTTGTGTTTCAGTGAGAGTTTTACTAGCATAATATAAAACTTTGAAAATTTTCTCATATTTTTGTCCTAATACAGCTCCAATTGCAAAATCACTTGCATCACACATTAATTCAAAAGATTTATTCCGATCGAGTGCAACAATGATAGGTGCGGTTATTAATTTTTCTTTTAGAATATTAAAAGCATTAATACATTCTTCATTAAATTCAAATTGTGCATCTTTTTCTAATAAATGATAAAGAGGTTTAGCAATTTTAGAAAAATCCTTTATATATCTTCTATAAAATCCAGCATGACCTAGAAAACTTCTCACATCAGTAACAGTTGTAGGTGGTTGCAATTCAACAATAATTTTCACTTTTGCACGATCTACTTCCATCCCTTTTCGTGATACTTTGTGTCCAAGTACAATGCCTTCTGTGACCATGAATTGACATTTTTCCCAGTTAAGAACTAAATTTGTTTCTTCGCATCTTTTCAGAAATTTGGCTATGTTTTCCAAACAAAATTCAAAAGAAGTTCCAAAGACTGAAAAATCATCCATGAATATTTCAATTCCTTTGTCAATCAAATCACAAAATATTGACATCATACATCTTTGGAAATTTGCATGTGCATTACATAAGCCAAACGACATTCTTCTAAAAGCAAATGTTCCATAAGGACTTGTAAATGTTGTCTTTTCTTGGTCCTCAGGAGCAATAAGTAATTGATGATAACCAGAATATCCATCCAGAAAACAGAAATATGAGTGTCCAGCTAATTTATCGAGCATCTGATCCAAGAAAGGTAAAGGAAAATGATCCTTTCTAGTGGCTTTATTTAGTTTCCTATAGTCAATAAAAATTCGTCATCCAGTAACATGTCTTGTAGGAATAAGTTCATTTTTATCATTAACAATGACAGTTACTCCTCCTTTCTTCGGAACACAATGAATAGGACTTACCCATTGACTATCCGAAATAGGATAAATAATACCAGCATCTAACCACTTAGTAATTTCTTTTTTAAGAACCTCTTTCATAATAGGATTTAATTTTCTTTGCGATTCTACAGTAGGTTTAAAATTTTCTTCCATTAAAATTCTATGCATGCAAACGGAAGGGCTTATTCCTTTTATATCAGCAATAGTCTAACCAAAAGCTTTCTTATAATTCTTTAACACAACTAGTAATTTTTCTTCTTGATATTTACTCAGTTCAGAAGAAATAATAATAGGTAAAGTTAATGAAATTTCCAAGAAAAGCATATTTTAAATGGGAAGCTAACATTTTTAATTCTAGTTCAGGTCATTTTTTAATTGAGGGTAAAAGTATATCATTTTGAGTTATGTCTAAAGTTTCCCTATTATCTTTAATAAAATGAGTTTCTTCTTCTTCTACTATTTCATCTTCATTAGTTAAAAATTCAAATTTTTCTTCAGAAATAACTTTATTTTTTTCTTGATAATGTTTTTCAATTAAATAATCAATTATATCCATTCGATAACATTTCTCTTTATCAGGGTACTTCATTGATTTAAGAACATTGAATTTAATTTCTTGATCATTGACTCTCATGCTTAATTCTCCTTTTTGCACATCAATCATAGCTCGTCCGGTAGCTAGAAAAGGTCTTCCTAAAATAATAGGTATCTCTCTATCTTCTTCCATATCAAGTACTTATGAAATCTACGGGGAAGATAAATTTATCCACTTTAACAAGGACATCCTCTATAACTCCTTTAGGATAAGTGATAGATCTATCGACTAATCGAAGAGTTACAGTCGTGGGAGTAATATCTCATAAATCCAATCTTTGATAGATAGAAAATGGCATGAGATTAATACTTGTTCCTAAATCACATAAAGCTTTTCCGCAAAATTTTTCTCCAATAGCATAGGGTATAGTGAAACTTCCAGGATCCTTAAGCTTTTCAGGTAATTTCTTTTGAATTATTGCACTGCATTCTTCACTTAATGCAACGGTTTTAAAAGCTTCAAATTTTCGTTTTTGCTTAAAATTTCCTTCATAAATTTTGCGTAAGGTGGCATTTGTTCCAAATCTTCAGTAAAAGGTATGTTTGATGGCGATGAAATATATGTATGTGGATCGCATGTCGTCGCCGTCAATTCCTGTATCATGTTCATGTCAAGGAGTCGCCACTCTCGTTCTCTATCCATCACCCTAATTCTTATTCTACTTAGAATTTTTGTCAGAAGTCTTTGGAGAAATTGAATAAGGATTAATCATGATAGAGATTGAGGGAAAGAGATCAAAATGATAATTACTGAAAAAAAAATTATATGAAAATCTTGGATAACCTAGAGTTTAGAAAAAAAAATTACTGAAGTTTGTGTAATTACTGAAGTTTTTTCAAATAAGAAGATCATATGAATATCTTGGATAACCGAGAGGTCTTGTAGGTAAAATACCTATCCTGAGTTCTTTAATCTCCTATAGGAGCAAGCTTCTATTGTTAATTACATCTTGAGAAATTAATACTGCTTAGGAAAACTCTCGATTAAGGTTAACATTTATCCTCGAAAAAGTGTAACTGTTGTTGTGGCAGTGAATTTCTGAAGAATCGATACTACCAGAAAGTTTTATTTATGTTGGGTGGATGTCGTTGCTTTGTTATGTTTTATTTTGTTGTTTTGGTTTCATGTCATGTGATTGTTGACCTCATTTTTGATGAGGTCTTCTCTTATTCCCTTTAGTACTTAGGATCTAGCCTTAGGCTTTTCCTTTGACTATCTTAGAGGACTAGAATTGGGACCCACCTTTTAGAAATTCAAACCACTTCTTAACTCCTCGCAAACTCCACAAACTTGATCGTAGACCCCTAATCACCTGGAGGGTTGAAATCAAATGTGGAAGTTTAAAGGATGAGTTCCTATAGGACTCTTTGGCTTTAGGACCGCCCCGGGTGGTCCGGTCCGGTGAAGGAGCCGACTTACACACACACTACACCTATACACTACACTTTCACACACCTATACCTAACTTGACCTCCCGACTCATGTAGGTGATTCACATGGATGGTCCTTAACCCCTAAGCCCTTGGCTAAGAGGGTTAGGAACAACATAGTGGATGCCTCAAATGAGTCCCTTCATGGCTCATGTGGGCTTGATGTGGCTTCATGGCTCAACCAAAATAATTTCATTCCACTCAAATTTACCCAATCTTCAATTTTCCAAATTTTCAATTTTTGACCCCGGGACCCTACACCCGCCTAACCTACCCAAAGCCCTTGAAATTACCCAAATTTCTCAAAAATTTCCAAATCACCCAAGATTCCTCAAAATCAATCCCAAACATTTCCACATCACTCAAATTGATCATCTATACCCAAAAATATCAAAAATTCCAAGAAAACCTCCCAATACCCTCCAAATACCCAAAATACCCCTTTTGACCCAAAAATTCAAAAAATTCAGAAAATTCCCAGAAAATTCCAGAAAATTCCAAATATTCCCATTTCATTTTGTTCAACTACACCATGGGCCAATTTTGTCAATTTACCCTACTTTCGTCAAAACCCCCAATTTGACCCATTTTAATCCAAAGTGAACCCAATGTCAAACCAAACCTATCCAATTGACCCAAATTCTGGTCCAATTCAATTCTAAACTTCAATTCAACATTCCCAACACCAATCTAGGCCAAATCCAAGTCCAATTTGATTGACATTTGGATCCAATTTCACTTTTGGCCTTAAAGCCCAATTTGGACCCATGACCCAAACCTAACCCAAACTTACCCAATTCAATTCCAATTAACCCCAAATCTTTTCTAAATCTTCCTTAGCATCCCCACAAGCAAAACACTAACATGATTTGCCCAAAATTTGGACCCAAACCCCACTCAAATTCAACCCAAAGCATTAAGGCCCAATTTTGACCTAAACCCAAACCTAACCCAAATGAGCCCAAACCCCAAAATCAAAGCCCAACCAAAGTCAAAACCTCTTTGAAACACTCCCATAAACATTTCTCAACATTAATTTTACATCAATTTCAACCCTAACCCAACATTGGCCCAACTTGGCCCACTTGGACCTATATTGGCCCATTCACCAAAAGAGCCCAAATTCAACCCAATTCAAACCCAAATCACCCCCAATTTGCTTCAAGTCACTCATGACACATCCATGAGCTAAACCCAACAATTATTTGGCCCAACCTCTTTACAAAATTTCATCCCAAAATCCCTTTTAAAATTCAAAAGCCCACTTTCCTAAACCATTTTAAAAGCCCATCCTTCACCACATCCAAAGGCCCAAAATTGGTCCCAAAGCCCATATGACATTTCTCCTCATCATACTTTCAATTAAACTCAATACCTAAGTCCTAAATTCATCTTCAAATAATTCCAAATCAAGCCTCATGCCAAATCACCCCTAAATACCAAAATTTTCCTTAAATCCATTTCCATGAAATTGACTTCACTTTTCCAAAGCCAAAGATGAGCCATGCAAGCCATGGACAAGCCACATGAAGCCATGGAAGGCTTGACATGTGATCAAGCCATTAATGGCAAAAGGAGGGGCCCCTTTCCTAATCCTCCTTAAACCCTTTTTTACCTTAAGCATGTCACACACTAAACCATGCTTAGCCATCTCATCATGGATGGAGACCACACCATTCTCTCTTGGTCGACCCAAGTGACCCTTTTCAGCCCAAGACCAGGCCTTGGGTGGTGAACCTAGCCCAAAACCATGGGTTGACTCATTTGAACCCAAAATGGTCTTCCCCCATTCCATTTCAATCCAAGCTCTTTACACATGGCATTTGCCAATTGCTTCGCACCAAGTCCCACCCCGACCCACCCGACCTCGAGGGTGACCCATTCTGGCCGGCACGGCCACTGTGCCGCCGGAAAACACCATGGCCGAGAGCTCACATGTGAGCCAACCTAGGAATTCTCCCTCGTTGAGCCGCCCCATGCCCAATGGCCACCATGGCCGTTCTTGCCATGCCCAGAGCGACTCGATCCCAAGCCCTAACTCTCCCCGGGAGGCCCTCCACCCTCTCCTATTTAAACACCACCCCCTCACGGCCATGAGAGGAGAGTTGCACAAACCTTGCCGAAACTCGCCAAAATTGTTCCAAACCCTTCTCCACCCTTAGAGCAGTTGATCCCCAGGTGTTAATTTGCCCTAATCCCCACCGACAAAATCCAATTTCTCAACCGAAATTCCACCCAAAACCAGGACACTTCTCCACAGTGGATCAATCCTCAAATCGATTGGTCCTACACCTTCACCGCACCAAGGGAAGGTGTCCACCAGCAAAAGCCCCATCTCCGAGCCACCCGGCTTGCTCCAGTCCTCCAAGCTTTGTGATCGGGCTTGGTCGAAATCACATCTAGACAATTCACCAGACAAGGAGACTTCATCTGGAGCTTCCTGGGATCCAATCGAAGGTGCAACAACCCTCAGATCGAAGCCACACTTCTCTGAGCAAAGGTATGAGCTAATTCTTCATCCCGAACTTCTGGAGATTCTCCATCTCAAATGCTTTAATTTCAATGCATGACAACCGTATAGATGTGTTCGTCTCTTCAAGACGAATCCATAGAGCATAAGAACATGAAAATCCATTGAGTATCGAGTGAGATCTTAGGGATTTAGTGTGGACGGCTCTCGGGTGAGGACGCTCGGGGACGATGAACGGATGCCGTCCATTCAATACACGAGCGGACGGACGGCCAGGATCGCGTCGGATCGAAGACGGAACGATACAGCGGGCCCCCGTAGCGCTGACTCAGATGGCGGCGTAGAATGGGAGTGCGACACGCGGCGTTTCGGAGCTGCCGAGGTTGACACGGCGCCGCGTGGATAAATAGAAAATTAGGGGTATTTTCTATTTATTTAATTCCCTAAACTTCAAAAATTCATAACTTTGTGTAGAAAAATTAGAAAAATAAAATAAAAATACCCTCTTGCTCAGTGAACAGAGGAGAATAATATGAAAAAGAAATCATTTAATTTCATCAAGTATTTTATTTTTAATTATTTATTTACTCTCTGCACTATTTCAATTCTCCATGCATGTAAACAATTCACCATGACATGAGACCATAGGGCTTTTGAAGCCTCTGAATTTGGGAACATTCCCTGAATTTTTCAAAGTAAGAGGCCATCCCTATGAAGAGTTATTGATTTTTCAAATTCATGTCACTGTTTTGAGTACTTTAATTCCAGTAAATAGCATGTTGTGAAATAAATTCTAGGAAAATTTGCTGATGTTCCTTATAACCAGAGGACCCTAGGAAAAATAGGTTTTGAGTTAGTTCATTTAAAACAACCCTAATAGGCTTAAATACCCAAAATGGACCTCTAATTAATTAGAGCTAACCATACATCAAATTGACTTGAAATCAATTCTCCACTGACCTTTAGGATCAGAGGAACCCACCATAAAAATTTGAGGTCAATTGGATTTGGTTAGCCCTACTAATTGGGTTGATTAAGCCATTTAGTCATTTTAAACTTTAAAAATTCATAACTTTCAAAATACTTTTCAAAAATTCACCAAATTGTTTTTGGAGCCTCTTCGATATCAGGGGAATTTAAGAAAATTAAAATTTCAATTTTCTAAAAAAGTTGATTTTTAATATTATTTTAATATTTTTAATAATTAAAAAAAAATAAAAATCACAAAAATAATAAAATTCACCAAAATGTCACATTTTAAATTTTAATCACTTAGGAACAAACCCCATATTTTTCTTAGGAATATTTTATGAGATATTAAATTTTAAGGCTCTAGGGTAATTTTAAAATTAAAAAAATGTATTTTCTAGCATTTCCACTAAAATAATTATAATAAATCATAGAAAAATCAGAAAATTGCAAAATTTGATTCTCTGATTTCCTTGATATCAGAGAGATTTTTGAAAAATATAAAATTCATTTTTCAACATTTATTTTATTTTTAAATTTATTAACACTCCAAAACTTAAAATAATTATAATAAAAATAATATAATTCAAAAAATTACCAAAATTGGTCCAAGTGGTCCTCTGGTCATTAGGAATGTCCCCTAATTTTCTTAAGGATAGAAACTTTCCCTTGGTCATGTTATTAAATTTTACTTGGAAATCTCTATTTTCTACCAAAAATAATTATATAAATAAATTAAATACAGAAAAATCACATTTTCTCCTCTCATGTCTTTATTGACATATTAGTGAAGTCACATAAAAATTTCAAGTTCATTTGTGTTCAATTTAGTGAGTTATGAAAGTATTAAGCTTAAAGGGTAAAGTGGTAATTAAAATTTTAATTCTTAATTAAAACTTTAGGTTTAATAAAAAAATTAATAAGTAAAATATTTGATCCTAATCTGATTTGGATGATTGAAATTTAAATAATTAAAGGGTAGAAACCCATTAAACAATTTTAGGATAATTAAACCTTAATTAAATAATTGATTAAATTTGGAAGAATAATAAAATTGGAATTATTAAAATAATGATATTATTAGGAAGAGATTTATTCTTTAATTTAAAAATACCTAAATTAATTATCTCATTAACATTCAATTCTTAATTAAAATGATAACTCAAATTCAAAACATTAAAAGACTTAATCATTAAACTAAAATTAAATTATTAAACTCTTTTAAAAATTTCAATTAAAATTAAAAAATTAAATTAAATTAAAAATTAAATTAAAAGTTAAATTAAATTAAATTAAATTAAATTAAATTAAATTAAATTAAATTAAAATTAAAAGTTGAATTAAATTAAAAATTAAATTAAAGATTAAATTAAATTAAATTAAATTAAATAAACAAATTAAATTAAATTAAATAACTTAAAATTAAATTAAATTAAATTAAATAAATAAAATCAAATTAAATTAAATTAAATGAATTAAATTAAATTAAATAAATAAAATTAAATTAAATTAAATTAAATTAAATCAAATTAAATTAAAATTAAATCAAATCAAATTAATTTAATCTAACATTAAATCAAACTAAATTGAATTAAATCGAAAAAAATTAAATTGAAGATTAAATTAAATTAAATTAAATTAAGTTGAATTAAATATAACATCACCAAAGACATAAAGAATTCAAAATAAATCTAAAATAACTTAAACACTATTCCAAATTTAAACTCATTAACTTAAATTAAATTATTTGAACACAAATTTGCTCTCGAAAGCTTTAGTTATCATAACTCCTAAACAGAATATTAAATGAAATGTTACTTCACCTATAGGATATTCAAATGTCCTAGTTCACTGAGCAAGATAACAAAACTTGAGATTCTTGGACTATTAATTCATTTGTATAATTAAATTCATTTGGACTTAAAACAATTCTAGCAATATTGAAAAGATGTTTAAGATTCTTCTTAAACACTTTCTCAATATGATAAGATGTTTATAAGAACAATTGAATTTAATTGTTCTTTGATGAAGAAAATCGTCTTCAAACAAAAACACAAGGAATCTAGATGTCATAGGAAATGACTAGCTATAGGATTAGGAACTTGGTAGAAAACCATAACCCTTACCTTAGCTTTACCTAGGAACTTGTTTAAATATTCTAATTGTGTTTTAAGTGCAGCTTGGGATGACGGGAAGACCCTCCAGGTATGCTTTTATTTTATTGCAATTTACTTTCTTGCAATTTACATTATTGCAATTTCATTAATCGCATCGCACTTACTTTTCTTGCATGATAAACAATCGTTGCATGAAAACCCACACCTTTAGGATAGTCCCTAAAACTGAAACCAAAACTAAGTTAAAAGTCATTGCAAGATAAAATTCACCGCCACAACATTCCAAAATATAAAACAACTCAAAATTTAATCACAAACGGAACACAAAACTACAATTACAACTAAATTAAAACGTCTCGTTGGATGATCGGGAATACCTCGGATGATGTAACCTACGTGTTGCTAACGGGATTTCCACGGTCTAAATGAAAGTGTGGAACTCATTCAGTTGAGTTTAGCAAATTCATCTGGACTAAGTGAATCCGATAAAAATAATGATGCCGGAAGGATGGAACCGTGGGATCTTAATCGGTGTCGTTATAATCAACTTTAAGATTTGTTTTAATTAAAATATTGAAAACACTTGGAAATTAAGATTTTCTCTAAAATGAAACACTTTTCTCATCCCCTGATTTATGACTTCTAAAATTGAACCTCTGCAACAACAAGGAGCTCGGAGCATGGTGGGCAGCACGGCCATCGTCGTCAGCAAAACTGAAATCTGCATCAGCAAAACCATTCATGGAATTAAATAACAAAGCCATAGGACTTCGAGGTAGTTTGCCTAGTGCAACATAAATCCTCAACTCTTCGTTAGGCACTTGCATTGCAAATTAAGCCCTAACCGATATTAGGATTCTGAGGTAGTCGTCCGGTACGACAATAAACCCTCACATCTTCAAGGCTATTTGTTTAATTTTATCATATAAATATAAGTCTTAATTAACTAAAATTGGCAAGATCAAAACATTAGATAAATATTAGGACTTTCCTAAATTCAAGCCAAACAATAGGATAGTCAGGAAATTACCGAAGTTCGCTTCGAATCTGTGATTTCTCTTACTTTTCTTCCTTTGGATTCCCAAAACAAAATGTTCCAAATTTGAACCATTCCCTATTGAAATTCCAAAATTCAATCCTTTGAAAACTTAAACTTCGAAATTCTTGAGAGCAGAATTATTGATTATTATCGAGAGTTTTCTTAGGTGATTCCCGTCACTTAAGATGTAATTAACTATAGGGGCTTGCCCTTATAGGGAATTTTGAAGAACCCGGGTAATATAAACCCTGTTTAATGCTTTCATATTAAGCGGGGGAATTTCTCGGCTTATAAAATTGGTTCGCGGACCAAACGGATGTCACAAATCTTCTAGTTTATTTAATCGAGCCCCACTGGTCGAGCGGTGTGTCTATCCTTAGGAATAGATACACGGTTTGTGGTGCGGTGCTCGTTTATATAAACTATTTGGGATGTGAGATCGGTTTAATCTCATATCTTAAAACCTTCAAATTTAAAATTATTTTCAAAATCGAATACTGTTTTTCAAAATTATTTATTTAAATTAAAAATTAGCCGACAACTTCTGTTAGGCGAACCCCTTTTCAAAATAAAACACTCAACCTAAAAATATGCCGACAGTGATATGTCGAGATATCGTAGTTTGTATGTCGTGTCATGTCATAATGTGATATCGTAATTTCATGTCATTTTATGTCATGTATTAATGTGATGTCATAATGTCATAAGATGTCGTGATTAATATCTCGATTTGTCATGAGATATTTTATCTCCTATAATAAGATGTCGTTATTATGTCATGAGATATCTTCTATGTTGTCAAGAAGATATCATTATTTATTTATTTTTGTTATCTTGTTTATGATTTCCTTTTGTTTTAAGTTTTAGTTTTGTGGCCATCTCAATTTTATTTTGTCATGTCATATTGTCATTTTCTTGTTTTGGTTTAATGTCATGTCATCATTTTGTTGTGGTATAGAACTGTCATTGTATGTTGATGTCATGTCGATTAATGATTTTGTCGTTTTATTTCAGATTTCATGGCTAACCTAATAGTCCAGTTGTCTGTGTTGTCATGTCATTTTTTCTTTGTTGTTTGTAGAAAGATTAGGTTTTGTGGCTATCCTAAAAGTCCAGGTTTTGTCGTTAATGTTCCGTCGTTGATGTCCTACAAAACAGAGTTAGCACACCCTATAACATGCAAAGAAAATTTAAATGAAATTTCATGTCTTCATCCTGCAAGGAAAATAAAGTTAGAAATAATGTCATATCAAGATATTTAGAGTACCTGGTCAAAGTTTCTGTTGATCCAGAGTTGTCTGATGTCCAAAAGTGGTTGAGATGTCGGTTTAGATTTATGTCACTTTATGTTTAAATTTTAATTTGTCTTGAATATTGGTTTGGGTTGGATTTCAGATTTTATATCGATTTGGATTTGATTTTGGATTTTATGTCAATTCCAGTTTAATTTTATGTCGAGTAAAGTTCAACGTGGGTTGAACTTTAAGAATTATGATGTCATATGTTAAGTTAAAGTCGATACAGGTCGAACTTAAGAACTATGTCAGTTCAAGTCGTGTTAAGTTCGATCATATCGATTTACGTCGAATTATATCAATTTATGTTGAGTTCTATTGAGTTTGGTTCAAAATGTCGGTTAAAGTGATTTAATGTCGGTGTTTATTGAATTTGGTTTGAAATGTCATTTAATGTTGAATTTGATTTGAAATGTCGATTAATGTCGTTTAATGTCGGTAATTGTTTAATTTCGTTTGAAATGTCAGATTTATGTTGATTATGTCGATTTTGGTTTGAAATGTCAAATTTATGTTGATTATGTCGATATTCGTTTGAAATGTCTAATTTATGTCAGTTATGTCGATTTTTGATTGAAATGTCAAATTTATGATGATTTTGTCGATTAAATATTCAGTTTTGTCGATTAATTGTTCAGAATGTCAAATTTATGTTGATTATGTCGATTTTGGTTTAGAATGTCGATTTTATGACGGTTGTGTTGATTTTTGTTTGGAATGTCAAATTTATGTTAATTTATGTTTGAAATGTCAAATTTATGTTAATTTATGTTTGAAATGCCAAATTTATGTTGATTATGTCGATTAATTATTTAAAATATCGAATTTATGTCGATTTAGTTTAAAATGTCGATTTTATGTCAGTTATGTTTCAAATGTCGATTTTATGTCGATTATGTCGATTAATTATTTGGAAAATTAAATTTATGTTAATTATGTCGATTTGAGTTCAATTTTGTCGATTCAATTTCAATTTGGGTTGAACCTAAGATTTATGTCGATTTAGGTTCAATTTGAGTTGAATCTAAGGTTTATATCGATTTAGGTTCAATTTGGGTTGAACCTAAGGTTTATGTCGATTTAGATTCAATTTGGATTGAATCTAAGGTTTATATCGATTTAGATTCGATTTGGATTGATGCTAAGGTTAATGTCGATTTAGATTCAATTTGGGTTGAATCTAAGGTTTATGTCGATTTAGATTCAATTTAGGTTGAATCTAAGGTTTATATCGATTTAGGTTCAATTTGGGTTGAACCTAAGGTTTATGTTGATTTAGATTCAATTTGGATTAAATCTAAGGTTTATGTCGATTTAGATTCAATTTGGGTTGAATCTAAGGTTTATGTCGATTTAGGTTCAACTTGGGTTGAACCTAAGGTTTATGTCGGTTTAGATTCAATTTGGGTTGAACCTTAAGTTTATGTCGGTTTAGCTTTAATTTGGGTTGAACCTAAGGTTTAGGTTAACTTGAGTTCAAGTTAGATTGGACTCAAGTTTGGATAGGTTTAAGTTAGGTTCAATGTGGGTTGAACCTAAGGTTTAGGTTAACTTGAGTTCAAGTTAGATTGGACTCAAGTTAAGTTAAGTTTAAGTTAGGTTCAATGTGTGTTGAACCCAAGATTTAGGTTAACTTGAGTTCAAGTTAGATTGGACTCAAGTTAGGTTAGGTTCAATGTGGGTTGAACCTAAGGTTTAGGTTAACTTGAGTTCAAGTTAGATTGGACTCAAGTTAGGTTAGGTTTTAGTTAGGTTCAATGTGGGTTGAACCTAAGATTTAGTTTAACTTGAGTTCAAGTTAGATTGGACTTAAGTTAGGTTAGGTTTAGGTTAGGTTCAATGTGGGTTGAACCTAAGGTTTAGGTTAACTTGAGTTCAAGTTAGATTGGACTCAAGTTAGGTTAGGTTTAAGTTAGGTTCAATGTGGGTTGAACCTAAGGTTTAGGTTAACTTAAGTTCAAGTTAGATTGGACTCAAGTTAGGTTAGGTTTAGGTTAGGTTCAATATGGGTTGAAACTAAGGTTCAGGTTAACTTGAGTTCAAGTTAGGTTGGACTCAAGTTAGGTTAGGTTTATGTTTGGTTCAATTATAGGTTGAACCTAAGGTTTGGGCTAACTTGAGTTCAAGTTAGGTTGGACTCAAGTTAGGTTAGGTTTAAGTTAGGTTCAATGTATGTTGAACCTACGGTTTGGGTTAACTTGAGTTCAAGTTAGGTTGGACTCAAGTTAGGTTATGTTTAAGTTAGGTACAATGTAGGTTGAACCTAAGGTTTGAGTTAACTTGAGTTCAAGTTAGGTTGGACTCAAGTTAGGTTATGTTTAGGTTATGTTGGATTTGGACTAAAAGATTGGATTTGGGTCTAATTAAACCTTAGTTGATTAAGGTTTAATAATTAATTAAGTCTAATGTAGTAGACTTAATTAGGATTTGTGATTGATTAAGTCTTACTTAGTTAAGACTTAATGCTTTTATTAAGTCTAATGAGTTAAATTTAATTAAGGTTTATGTTTAATAAAACCTTAGTTAGTTAAGGTTTAATGGTTTAATTAGGTCTAATGGGTTAGACCAAATTAGGGTTTAAGTTTAATTAAACCTTAGTTAGTTAAGGTCTAATGGTTTAATTAGGTCTAATGGGTTAGACCTAATTAGGGTTTAAGTTTGATTAAACCTTAGTTAGTTATGGTCTAATGGTTTAATTAGGTCTAATGGGTTAGACCTAATTAGGGTTTAAGTTTGATTAAACCTTGGTTAGTTAAGGTCTAAGGGTTTAATTAGGTCTAATGGGTCAGACCTAATTAGGGTTTAAGTTTGATTAAACCTTGGTTAGTTAAGATCTAATGGTTTAATTAGGCCTAATGGGTTAGACCTAATTAGGGTTTAGGTTTGATTAAACCTTAGTTAGTTAAGGCTTAAAGGTTTAATTAGGTCTAAGGGTTAGACCTAATTAGGGTTTAGGTTCGATTAAACCTTAGTTAGTTAAGGCTTAATGGTTTAATTAGGTCTAAGGGTTAGACCTAATTATGGTTTAGGTTCGATTAAACCTTAGTTAGTTAAGGCTAAATGGTTTAATTAGGTCTAAGGGTTAGACCTAATTAGGGTTTAGGTTCGATTAAACCTTAGTTAGTTAAGGCTAAATGGTTTAATTAGGTCTAAGAGTTAGACCTAATTAGGGTTTAGGTTTGATTAAACCTTAGTTAGTTAAGGCTTAATGGTTTAATTAGGTCTAAAGGGTTAGTCCTAATTAGGGTTTAGGTTTGATTAAGCCTTATGTTTAAGGAGGTTAATTAAGTTTAGTATGTCTTTAAACCTAATTTAGGGAATTTAGTTTTGATTAATTAAGTTCAATATGTCTTTAAACCTAATTAAAGGGTGTTTGGTTTTGTGTTAATTAAGTTTAATATGTCCTTAAACTTAATTAAAAAGAGTTTAATTTTTATTAAACCTAATTTAGGTATGGTCTAATAGGTTAATTAAGTTTAATATGTCCTTAAACTTAATTAAAAAAATTTGATTTTTTTTATTAAACCTAATTTAGGTAAGCTTTAATGGGTTAATTAAGTTTAGTGTGTCCTTAAACTTAATTAAAGAAGTTTAACTTTTATTAAACCTAATTTAGGTAAGGTTTAATGGGTTTAATTAAGTTTACTATGTCTTTAAACTTAATTACAGAAGTTTAATTTTTATTAAACCTAATTTAGGTAAGGTTTAATGGGTTTATTTAAGTTTATTATGTCTTTAAACTTAATTAGAGAAGTTTAATTTTTATTAAACCTAATTTAGGTAAGGTTTAATGGGTTAATTAAGTTTATTATGTCTTTAAACTTAATTAAAAATGTTTGATTTTTATTAAACCTAATTTAGGTAAGGTTTAATTGATTAATTAAGTTTAGTATATCCTTAAACTTAATTAAAGAAGTTTAATTTTTATTAAACCTAATTTAGGTAAGGTTTAATGGGTTAATTAAGTTTAGAGTGTACTTAAACACAATTAAAAAGGTTTGATTTTTATTAAACCTAATTTAGGTAAGGTTTAATTGATTAATTAAGTTTAGTATATCTTTAAACTTAATTAAAGAAGTTTAATTTTTATTAAACCTAATTTAGGTAAGGTTTAATGGGTTAATTAAGTTTATTATGTCTTTAAACTTAATTAAAGATGTTTAATTTTTATTAAACCTAATTTAGGTAAGGTTTAATTGGTTAATTAAGTTTAGTGTGTCCTTAAACTTAATTAAAGAAGTTTAATTTTTATTAAACCTAATTTAGGTAAGGTTTAATGGGTTAATTAAGTTTATTATGTCTTTAAACTTAATTAAAGAAGTTTAATTTTTATTAAACCTAATTTAGGTAAGGTTTAATTGGTTAATTAAGTTTAGTGTGTCCTTAAACTTGATTAGAGAAGTTTGACTTTTATTAAACCTAATTTAGGTAAGGTTTAATTGGTTAATTAAGTTTATTATGTCTTTAAACTTAATTAAAGAAGTTTAGTTTTTATTAAACCTAATTTAGGTAAGGTTTAATGGGTTTAATTAAGTTTATTATGTCTTTAAACTTAATTAGAGAAGTTTAATTTTTATTAAACCTAATTTAGGTAAGGTTTAATGTGTTTAAATGTCATTTTAAGCCTTAATTGGATCTAATCTTGTCATTTTAGACTCAAGTGAGGTTTATTATTAGCTTTATCATAGGCTAGAACCATTTTCAAACTTTGATTGTTGATGAAAATAGTTCAATTTTATAAACGGTCATTTTAGGATCAAAATTATTTAATTAATAAATGATTTTAACCCTAAATTTCCAAATGTCATTCAAGATTGTTTCTATGACTTAGAAATATTCTTCCTAGGGTCATTGTCATCGTTGCCCTATCATTCCTAGTCATTTGTATTTTTATTTTCTTAATTTTCAAATTTTTATAATTATTATTTGAAATAATTACAAAGAAACTTGATAGTTCAAGAAAAGTATCGTAGGCATGTTTTCCGTGCTTAGGAAAATTATGGAAGGTCCCTAAGAACATAAAGATAAATGCCTCAAAATTTCATAAGTTTTTGATTTGTAAATAATTTTTAATAATTAAAATACTTCAAAGAGTAATTAATTACTTAAAAATTAATTACTAAGAATAAAATTATGATTTTGGTCTCATATTTTTCTCCTCGTCAAGAGCTTTCCAGAGGTAGTTTTATTTTATTTTTATGACCTTTGGATCAAAAGATATGAATTTTTGAAGCTTGAAAGGTTAAAATGAATTTTTCTTTTTTTTTTTAATTCTGTGCCGCCAAAACGCTCCGAGGACGACATGCGTCCTTGACAGCGTTGAAGAAGTGAGAAGATCCCGTGCAGGCAGCCGAACAGCGGATACCGTGGGTGCAGATCAGCGCCGTCCATCCCAAAGATGCGGGATCGGACGGCTGAGAAAATTCGGGATTTATTTCGAAAATTCTGAAACCCTTAAACTTCAAATGTTAATATCTCACTCATTTCTTGACGAAATTGAGTGATTTTTTTTTAAATGCTCATCTGGATGAGAGGTATCTATCCATATGGTGATGATACACTTTTGAACCAGTATGGCACATGATTTATCAAAAATACGATTTATCTTACAAAAATAAATTTCATACCTTGGCCACAAGCAAATCAAGCTAAATCAGACTTTATGGTTGCCTTCTAGGACCCCAATAGAAGATAATTACTGCAGCAATTTGTTCCAGAACTAGGGCTTAGAGAGGAATTTGGGAAAAGTGCCCAATTTAGGCTATTTTTGAAAATTGGTCAAATTGGCTCAAATGGGCTGAAACTATGGCTTGGGATTGATCCTAAAAGATTATGGAAGCTCTTAGGAAGAAGTTTTGTGTTGGGAGCAAGAGGTTTTGAGCAGCCTATGGACCTCCCTAAATATTTTGTCCTTCATTGTTAGTTTCGGCCATGGGGTCTTTTTATAGCAAGGGGATGGTGTTGGCTTGGCTTAGGCTGTTTTAGGGGATTACTTACCTCCTCTATCAGCTCATTAGGTGATCAATTGGCTGAAGATAGGCTTTGATGCTTCTCCCTAAGTTTGCCATGATGAGTTTCATCTCTTTGGCTCTTGTCCATTGGCTATTGTGGGAGGTGAATGGTGAGCTGCCTATACCTCTCTTAAGAAGCTTACACCTCACTCCTTAGGCTTGGCAAATGGTGACACATATGCCTAGCCTTCATCATTACCTTTAACCATGGTGAGGGGGGGTTTCATGTGTGGTTTTCATCCCATTGGGTGGCTTGGGAGGTGGAGAAGATGTCCTTGTGTTGGCCGGCCACCTTGAGGAAAGATGGTGCTTAGGGTGAAGGAGGTGGTGACACCTCACCCCATGCATAACCATGGATGTTAAGCCATGGGTAATGGGCCTTAAGATGGGCTTAATTAAGTGTTAAATAAGCCTTTAAGATGGTTTAGCCTAAATAATTATGAAGAAGCTAAAAGTTATTTCATTTCTTCTTTAATTCCCATTTTAATTAATTATTTTGTTAAATAAAATTGGTGGAAATTATTTTATTAATCAATTTATTAATTGAAAATAATTTAAAATTAATTAATTGATTATTTTTGTCATTTTTGTTATTTTATGATTTTAATTTAATTTTCATTTTAATTAATTATGTCATTTAATTAAAATTTTGAAAATTAAATCATTAATCATTTTAATTAATCAAAATAATTTTAAAATTAATTATTTGATTAATTTTGTTATTTTTATTTCATTTTTATCAATTTTAATCAAAATATATAGGTGTTGACCAATTTTGACTTGGGTTGACCCAAGTTAGCCCAAATTGATCAAATTAATTTTAATATGTCCAATTCTTGTGATTTTGTCATTGTGGCGTTTTAAATGTGTTAGTGGGTGAAAATGTTGATTTATGGGTCAACAGGACTGGTCATTAGGTCTGGTCTGACCAATTTGACCAAAGTTGACTTTTTAGGTCAAAAGGTTGACCTATGGGGTCAATGGTGTAGGTCATTAGGTCTGGTCTGACCAATTTGACCAAAGTTGACTTTTTAGGTCAAAAGGTTGACCTATGGGGTTCACAATGCAGGTCACTAGGTCTGGTTTGACTAGTTTGACCAAAGTTAACTTTTTAGGTCAAAAGGGTGACCTATGGGGTCAACAGGGTAGGTCATTAGGTTTGATCTGACTAATTTGACCAAAGTTGACTTTTTAGGTCAAAAGGTTAACCTATGGGGTCAACAGGGTAGGTCATTAGGTCTGGTTTGACCAATTTGACCAAAGTTGACTTTTTAGGTCAAAAGGGTGACCTATGGTGTCAACAATGTAGGTCATTAGGTCTGATTTGACTAATTTGACCAAAGTTGACTTTTTAGGTCTAAAGGTTAAACTATGGGTCAACAAGGTAGGTCATTAAGTTTGGTTTGACCAATTTGACTAAAGTTGACTTTTTAGGTCAAAAGGTTAACCTATGGGGTCAACAGTGTAGGTCACTAGGTCTAGTTTGACCAATTTGACCAAAGTTGACTTTTTAGGTCAAAAGGGTGACCTATGGGGTCAACAGGGTAGGTCATTAGGTCTGGTTTGACCAATTTGACCAAAGTTGACTTTTTAGGTCAAAAGGGTGACCTATGGGATCAACAGGGTAGGTCAATAGGTCTGGTTTGACCAATTTGACCAAAGTTGACTTTTTAAGTCATAGGGGTGACCTATGGGGTCAACGGGGTTGGTCAGTGAATCTGGTTTGACCATTTTGACCAAAGTTGACTTTTTAGGTCATAAGGTTGACCTATGGGGTCAACAGGGTAGGTCATTAGGTCTGGTTTGACCAATTTGACCAAACATGACTTTTTAGGTCATAAGGTTGACCTATGGGGTCAACAGGGTAGGTCATTGGGTCTGGTTTGACCAATTTGACAAAAGTTGACTTTTTAGGTCATAAGGGTGACCTATGGGGTCAACAGGGTAGGTCATCTGGTCCGGTTTGACCATTTTGACCAATGTTGACTTTTTAGGTCGAAAGGGCATTGACTCATTGTAAAATGAGGTCAACAAAGGGCCCCAATATGTGTAGAATACTATATAAGTATTCTGCACATATTGGCGTTGACCGAAGTGGTCTAAGAGATGTCTCATAATAGTCAGGGAAAGAGGGGATGTCATATCGCTCCCAGAGGATGTAAGATGTCTTTTATGTTGGTTTGAGATTTTCTTCTTTTATTTGAAAAGAAATTTATTGGTAGGGAAAATGGATGTCATATTTCATTTCTCAAAATGTCGATGTCCATATTTTGCTAACGGAATGTCGTGATTTCCGTGTCAGGAAAGGACGTATACCCTATAACAGGAGGGAGAAAATGGATGTCATTTTCCATTTCTCAAAATGTCAATGTTAAGACTTGGTTAAAGGAAATTAGTAATTTCCGCATCAGGAAAAGGACTTATATCCAATAACTAAAGAGAGAAAATAAATGTCATTTTCTATTTTCCTCAAATTTTGATGTCAATATTTGGTTAGAGGAAAGTCGTAACTTTCGTATCAGGAAAGGACTTATATCCAATAACCAAAGAGAGAAAATAGATGTCATTTTCTATTTTCCCCAAAATGTCAATGTCAATATTTGGTTAGAAGAAAGCCGTGATTTCCGTATCAGGAAAGGACTGATATATGATAACCGAAGAGAGAAAATAAATGTCATTTTCTATTTTCCTCAAAATGTCAATGTCAATATTTGGTTAGAGGAAAGCTGTGACTTCCGTATTAGGAAAGGACTTATATCCAATAACCGAAGAGAGAAAATAGATGTCATTTTCTATTTTCCTCATAATGTCGATGTCAATATCTGATTAGAAGAAAGCCGTAATTTCCTTTTCAGGAAAGGACTTACATCCGATAACCGAAGAGAGAAAATAGATGTCATTTTCTATTTTCCTCAAAATGTCAATGTCAATATTTGGTTAGAAGAAAGCCGTGATATCCGTATCAGGAAGGGACTTATATCCGATAACCGAAGAGAGAAAATAGATGTCATTTTCTATTTTCCTTAAAATGTCAATGTCAATATTTGGTTAGAAGAAAGCCGTGATTTCCGTATCAGGAAAGGAGTTATATCTGATAACCGAAGAGAGAAAATAGATGTCATTTTCTATTTTCCTCAAAATGTCAATATCAATATTTGGTCAGAGGAAAGCCGTGATTTCCATATTAGGAAAAGACATATATCCGATAACCGAAGAGATAAAATAGATGTCATTTTCTATTTTCCTCAAATTGTCGATGTAAAGAATTGGTCAGAGGAAAGCCGTGATTTCCACATCAGGAAAGGACTTACATTCAATAACCGAAGAGAGAAAATAGATGTTATTTTCTATTTTCCTCAAAATGTCAATGCAATATTTTGTTAGAGGAAAGCCGTGATTTTCGTATTAGGAAAGGACATATATCCAATAACCGAAGAGAGAAAATAGATGTTATTTTCTATTTTCCTCGAAATGTCGATGTCAATATCTGGTTAGAAGAAAGCCATAATTTCCTTATCAGGAAAGGACTTATATCCAATAACCGAAGAGAGAAAATAATTTCATTTTCTATTTTCCTCAAAATGTCAATGTCAATATTTGGTTAGAAGAAAGCCGTGATTTTCGTATCAGGAAAGGACTTATATCTGATAACCGAAGAGAGAAAATAGATGTCATTTTCTATTTTCCACAACATGTCATTGTCAATATTTGGTTAGAGGAAAGCCATGATTTTCATATTAGGAAAGGACTTATATCCAATAACCGAAGAGAGAAAATAGATGTCATTTTCTATTTTCCTCAAAATGTCGATGTCAATATCTGGTTAGAGGAAAGCCGTAATTTCCTTATCAGGAAAGGACTTATATCCAATAACCGAAGAGAGAAAATAGATGTCATTTTCTATTTTCCTCAAAATGTCAATGTCAAAATTTGGTTAGAAGAAAGCCGTGATTTTCGTATCAGGATAAGACTTATATCCGATAACCGAAGAGAGAAAATAGATGTCATTTTCTATTTTCCTCAAAATGTCAATGTCAATATTTTGTTAGAGGAAAGCCGTGATTTCCGTATTAGGAAAGGACTTATATTCAATAACCGAAGAGAGAAAATAGATGTCATTTTCTATTTTCCTCAAAATGTCAATGTCAATATTTGGTTAGAGGAAAGCCATGATTTCCGTATCAGGAAAGGACTGATATCTGATAACCGAAGAGAGAAAATAAATGTCATTTTCTATTTTCCTCAAAATGTCAATGTCAATATTTGGTTAGAGGAAAGCTGTGACTTCCGTATTAGGAAAGGACTTATATCCAATAACCGAAGATAGAAAGTAGATGTCATTTTCTATTTTCGTCAAAATGTCGATGTCAATATCTGATTAGAAGAAAGCCGTAATTTCCTTATCAGGAAAGGACTTACATCCGATAACCGAAGAGAGAAAATAGATGTCATTTTCTATTTTCCTCAAAATGTCAATGTCAATATTTGGTTAGAAGAAAGCCATGATTTCCGTATCAGGAAGGGACTTATATCCGATAACCGATGAGAGAAAATAGATGTCATTTTCTATTTTCCTTAAAATTTCAATGTCAATATTTGGTTAGAAGAAAGCCGTGATTTCCGTATCAGGAAAGGATTTATATTTGATAACCGAAGAGAGAAAATAGATGTCATTTTCTATTTTCCTCAAAATGTCAATATCAATATTTGGTTAGAGGAAAGCCGTGATTTCCGTATTAGGAAAGGACTTATATCCAATAACCGAAGAGAGAAAATAGATGTCATTTTCTATTTTCCTCAAATTGTCGATGTCAAGATTTGGTCAGAGGAAAGCCGTGATTTCCACATCAGCAAAGGACTTACATTCAATAACCGAAGAGAGAAAATAGATGTTATTTTCTATTTTCCTCAAAATGTCAATGCAATATTTTGTTAGAGGAAAGCCGTGATTTCCGTATTAGGAAAGGACTTATATCCAATAACCGAAGAGAAAAAATAGATGTTAATTTCTATTTTCCTCAAATTGTTGATGTCAATATCTGGTTAGAGGAAAGCTGTAATTTCCTTATCAGGAAAGGACTTATATCCAATAACCGAAGAGAGAAAATAAATTTTATTTTCTATTTTCCTCAAAATGTCAATGTCAATATTTGGTTAGAAGAAAGCCGTGATTTCCGTATCAGGAAAGGACTTATATCTGATAACCGAAGAGAGAAAATACATGTCATTTTCTATTTTCCTCAACATGTCAATGTCAATATTTGGTTAGAGGAAAGCCGTGATTTCCGTATTAGGAAAGGACTTATATCCAATAACCGAAGAGAGAAAATAGATGTCATTTTCTATTTTCCTCAAAATGTCGATGTCAATATCTGGTTAGAGGAAAGCCGTAATTTCCTTATCAGGAAAGGACTTATATCCAATAACCGAAGAGAGAAAATAGATGTCATTTTCTATTTTCCTCAAAATGTCAATGTCAAAATTTGGTTAGAAGAAAGCCGTGATTTTCGTATCAGGATAAGACTTATATCCGATAACCGAAGAGAGAAAATAGATGTCATTTTCTATTTTCCTCAAAATGTCAATGTCAATATTTTGTTAGAGGAAAGCCGTGATTTCCGTATTAGGAAAGGACTTATATCCAATAACCGAAGAGAGAAAATAGATGTCATTTTCTATTTTCCTCAAAATGTCAATGTCAATATTTGGTTAGAGGAAAGTCGTGATCTCCGTATTAGGAAAGGACTTATATGCGATAACCGAAGAGAGAAAATAGATGTCATTTTCTATTTTCCTCAAAATGTCAATGTCAATATTTGGTTAGAGGAAAGCCGTGATTTCTGTATTAGGAAAGGACATATATCCAATAACTGAAGAGAGAAAATAGATGTCATTTTCTATTTTTCTCAAAATGTCGATGTAAAGATTTGGTCAGAGGAAAGCCGTGATTTCCACATCAGGAAAGGGCTTACATCCAATAACCGAAGAGAGAAAATAGATGTTATTTTCTATTTCCCTCAAATTGTCAATGTCAATATTTGGTGAGAGGAAAGCCGTGATTTCCGTATTAGGAAAGGACTTATATCCAATAACCGAAGAGAGAAAATAGATGTCATTTTTTATTTTCCTCAAAATGTCGATGTCAATATCTGGTTAGAGGAAAGCCGTAATTTCCTTATCAGGAAAGGACTTATATCCAATAACCGAGACGAGAAAATAGATGTCATTTTCTATTTTCCTCAAAATGTCAATGTCAATAGTTGGTTAGAGGAAAGCCGTGATTTCCGTATTAGGAAAGGACTTATATCCAATAACCAAAGAGAGAAAATAGTTGTCATTTTTCTATTTCTCGGGAACGTCAAATGTCGGTGTCAAGTCAGAGGAATGCCATATTCCGTATCAGGAAATGACTTATATCCAATAACTATAAAAGAGTGGCAAACTCAAGACGAAAAGTGTATTCGCCGGGGATTTGACCTTTACAGGTCAAGATATATTAATCGTCACAAGTTGTTTGTCATTTTTAATTTAAAATCCTTGTTTTAACATTTTTGGAACTGTCGATGTATTGTAGACAATTGAGGAAAGAGAACAAATGTCATATTCAATTTTCTCTAAAACGTTTCAGTGTCAAAACGTCGATTTTGGAATAGGAATGCATTTGAGACTTATTTCCTATCCAAAGAAAGGTTGTTAAAGGAAAGCCAATGTCTGATGGTCTTACATCCAATAGCGAGAAAGAGAGTAGATGAAATCTTCCATATAAGGAGGTCTTACACTATCTCTTAGAAATGTCATAAAGTTAATTTTGGAATAAGAATGCGTATGAGACTTATATCCTATCCAAAGAAAGGTTGCTAAAGGAAAGCCGATGTCCATTGGTCTTACATCCAATAACGAGAAAGAGAATAGATGTCATCTTCCATTTAAGGATGTCTTACACTATCTCTTAGAAATGTAAATGTCAAAATGTCGACTTTGGAATAGGAATGCATATGAGACTTATATCCTATCTAAAGAAAGATTGCTAAAGGAAATCCAATGTCATGATGGTCTTATATCCAATAGCGAGAAAGAGAGTAGATGTCATTTTCCATTTAAAGAGGTCTTACACTACTTCTTAGAAATGTCAATATGGATATGTCGGTTTTGGAATAGGAATGCATATAAGACTTATATCCTATCCAAAGAAAGATTGCTAAAGGAAAGCCAATGTCTTATGGTCTTATATCCAATAGCAAGAAAGAGAGTATATGCCATTTTTCATTTAAAGAGGTCTTATACTACTTCTTAGAAATGTCAATGTCGATATGTCAGTTTTAGAATAGGAATGCATATAAGACTTATATCCTATCGAAAGAAAGATTGCTAAAGGAAAGCCAATGTCTTATGGTCTTATATCCAATAGCGAGAAAGAGGATAGATGCCATCTTCCATTTAAGGAGGTCTTTTACTACTTCTTAGAAATGTCAATATGGATATGTCGGTTTTGGAATAGGAATGCATATAAGACTTATATCCTATCCAAAGAAAGATTGCTAAAGGAAAGCCAATGTCTTATGGTCTTATATCCAATAGCGAGAAAGAGAGTAGATGCCATCTTCCATTTAAGGAGGTCTTATACTACTTCTTAGAAATGGCAATATGGATATGTCGGTTTTGGAATAGGAATGTATATAAGACTTATATCCTATCCAAAGAAAGATTGCTAAAGGAACGCCAATGTCTTATGGTCTTATATCCAATAGCGAGAAAGAGAGTAAATGCCATTTTCCATTTAAAGAGGTCTTATACTACTTCTTAAAAATGTCAATGTCGATATGTCAGTTTTAGAATAGGAATGCTTATAAGACTTATATCCTATCCAAAGAAAGATTGCTAAAGGAAAGCTAATGTCTTATGGTCTTATATCCAATAGCAAGAAAGAGAGTAGATGCCATCTTCCATTTAAGGAGGTCTTACACTATATCTAAGAAATGTCAATATGGATATGTCGGTTTTGGAATAGGAATGCATATAAGACTTATATCCTATCCAAAGAAAGATTGCTAAAGGAAAGCCAATGTCTTATGGTCTTACATCCAATAGCGAGAAAGAGAGTATATGCCATTTTCCATTTAAAGAGGTCTTATACTACTTCTTAGAAATGTCAATGTCGATATGTCAGTTTTAGAATAGGAATTTATATAAGACTTATATCCGATCCAAAGAAAGATTGCTAAAGGAAAGCCAATGTCTTATGGTCTTATATCCAATAGCGAGAATGAGAGTACATGCCATCTTCCATTTAAGGAGGTCTTACACTATCTCTTAGAAATGTCAATTTTGTTTTTTTCTTTTGTCTTGGTTGTTTGTTTCCCAATTTACAAAACAAGTTATTCATTTTTGTCTATGTCATATTTTTTTTCAAATACTACCCATTGATTGGGTGTATTATGTTTTCTTGGTCAACTGACAGGATTCCCCAAATGTGTCTTCTTAACAAGCATATGGGCCCTCCCATGAGGATAGGTGTTTGAAGTACTAAATCCAAATCCCTGATCTGAGTGTCCTAGGGTGAACCAATTTATGATGGGCCCGTACAATGCTTGCTAGTCTTCCAACCTTCCAAGTTCTTCGAGTTGTAATTTCATTTTATTTTTTTTTTGTCTGATGATGTCATTTATAGGTAAGATCATTGCACTTCAAGTGGAAGCACAACTTAGGGCCCGTTCTTTAGAGCAAATGATCTTGTTCATGTAGGTTCATAAAGCTTCCATTAATCACCAATTATATAAAGATCATTCAGATTGTCCTTCAAAAATCACTTTAACATTTCCAAATTGGGATTGGGGTTGGATCTTTGGAAAATTATGACTTCAGAGTATAATTTCCATTAATCTCCAATAACAAAGCCATTTACCTTAGTTCTTTCTTTCTGGGTCTAAGGAATTTTTCGAAAATGTGATCAAAATATCTTTTATCTTCTAAAGATATGTCTGAACCAATTAATAGTCAACCAAAAGACGAGATCACTTAATTCTTTCCTGAATATAATATCAGAAGAATTTTCTTAAGACGTTTTTCAAGATTTATCAATTACGGGAGAATTTAAATACCAATTTTTAATTTTATGCTCACCTCAAGCTTCTTCTCAGGGAATTACTATATCTGGTGGAGCATGTTAAAGATTTTGAATGTTTGAATTGAGACACCAATTTTTGATTTTGTGCCCACCTAAAGTTTCTTTTCAGAAACATTTTTTTTTTCTTTTCTTTTCTTTTTTTTTTCTTTTTTTTTGGTAGGGCACACTTAATGATTTTGAATGCCTGAACTCAAACACCAATTTTTGATTTGTTACTCACCTCAAGCTTCTTCTCAGAGAATTACTATATCTGGTAGAGCATGTTTTAAGGGTTTTGAATGTCCAAACTACCCTAATTAATAATTCTCAAATATTTCTTAAGACAAATTCTGAGATATTATAACACATTCAGAAGTCAGGACCCAATCAGATGGCAGAAGATTAAGAGACTCGTGACATCTTTAGTCAATAACTTGCATTTTTATCACAATATTTTATTTTTCATTTAGGACCCAGTCTGAAAATTTAAGATAAAGGGCCCAGTTTTTAGGGCATTAATTTCATTTTCCCCTTGAAATCATAATTTTCTTGTTAAAATGTCAGATTTTTTTGTCTTGAATTGCTCCTTTCTGAGTTGTATTTTGTCAATAGGTGAATGAGAAGAATATTTCCAAATATATTAAATCCAAAGATTTCAAATTTCATCCCTGGTCACAGATTAATTTTCATTTCTCCACAAAGGACATGCTAGTTGACTAATCCTAGAACTAGACTAAACATAGATCAGATTTTTGCTCCAGTTGATTTCTTTCTTTCTGCAAAACTGTCCTAAGGGAAACCCTTGATGGAATTCATCCAAAAGTGATCGTCTTCCCAAAATTTGATTAATGATTTTGATTTTTAGAGTCTTTGGTAGATTGACAAATCAGAACCTTGAGGTTAAGAAAAAGATCAACCAGAGGAGTGGTTCAGAGGCTGTGAAAAGCATAACCATGAAGAATAGGTTCATAGGCTATAAAAAGCATAACCTAGGGTGGGTGATTCAGAGGCTGTAAAAAACATAACCACGAAGAATAGGTTCAGAGGCCATAAGGGCATAACCTAAGGGAATGGTTTAGAGGCTGTAAAAAGCATAAACACGAAGAATAGGTTCAGAGGCCATAAAGGCATAACCCAGGGAAGTAGTTCAGAGGCTGTAAAAAACATAACCAAGAAGAATAGGTTCAGAGGTCATAAGGGCATAACCTAAGGAGTTGTCCAGAGGCTGTAAAAAGTATAAACACGAAGAATAGGTTAAGAGGCCATAAGGGCATAACCTAAGGAAATGGTTTAGAGGCTATAAAAAGCATAACCACCAAGCCAGATAAACTGAACATGTTTGGCTAAGAAAGTATTTGCCTGAACTTATTAAAAATGGCAATATCGGTCTGTCTGACAACATAATCGATGAACACTCCGTACCTGGGTGGGAAGGGAGGGAACACATGTTTTTGTATGTCTTTTATGTCATTTTGGTATGTCGATTATGGAAATGTAAGACTCTAGGATTTGTTTGTCGTGAACAAATCTTTGAATCGAAGAGGTATTAGTTCTATTTTACTCGAGTTTGAGTAAGATATAGAACTAAAGAAATGATTATTTAGTCTTTCAAAAGATAAATTGTCATAGTCATGAGGACAAATGAATTAACCAAAGATGGGGAGAGAGAATGTCCCCAGCGGAGTCGCCACTCTTTGATGGCGATGAAATATATGTATGTGGATCGCATGTCGTCGCCGTCAATTCCTGTATCATGTCAATGTCAAGGAGTCGCCACTCTCTTTCTCTATCCATCACCCTAATTCTTATACTACTTAGAGTTTTTGTTAGAAGTCTTTGGAGAAATTGAATAAGGATTAATCATGATAGAGATTGAGAGAAAAGTGATCAAAATGATAATCTCATAGAAAAATAATCTTCAGATTGTGTAATTACTGAAGTTTTTCATATAAGAAGATCATATGAAGATCTTGGATAACTAGAGAGGTCTTGTAGGTAAAATAACTATCCTGGGTTCTTTAATCTCCTATAGGAACAAGCTCCTATAGTTAATTACATCTTGAGCAATTAATACTGCTTAGGAAAACTCCCGATTAAGGTTAACATTTATCCTCGAAAAAGTGTAACTGTTGTTGTCGCAGTGCATTTCTGAAGAATCGATGCTACCAGAAAGGTTTATTTATGTTGGGTGGATGTTGTTGATTTGTTATGTTTTATTTTGTTGTTTTGGTTTCATGTCATGTGATATGTCGAGATATCGTAGTTTGTATGTCGTGTCATGTCTTAATGTGATGTCATAATGTCATAAGATGTCGTGATTAATATCTCGATTTATCATGAGATATTTTATCTCCTATAAGAAGATGTTGTTATTATGTTATGAGATATCTTCTATGATGTCAAGAAGATATCATTATTTATTTATTTTTGTTATCTTATTTATGATTTCCTTTTGTTTTAAGTTTTGGTTTTGTGGCCATCTCAACTTTATTTTGTCATGTCATATTGTCATTTTCTTGTTTTGGTTTAATGTCATGTGTCGGCATTATTTTAAGGGTGTGTTGTATTTAGAAAAGGGGTCGCCTAATAGAAATTGTTGGCGAATTTTAAGATTTTAAATTTAGTTTAAATATGTATAATTTGAAAAGTAGTATTTGATTTTGAAAATAATTTTAAATTTGAAAATTTAAAGATATGAAATCAAACCGATCTCACATCCCAAATAGTTTATATAAACGAGCACCGTACTACAAACCGTGTATCTATCCCTAAGGATAGACACACTGCTTGATGGTGGGGCTCGATTAAATAAACTAAAAGATTTGTGACATCCGTTTGGTCTGCGAACCAATTTTATGTGCCGACAAATTCCCCTGCTTAATATGAAAAACATTAAACAGGGTTTATATTACCTGGGTTCTTTAAAATTCCTTATAAGGGCAAGCCCCTATAGTTAATTACATCTTAAGTGACGGGAATCACCTAAGAAAACTCTCGATAATAATCAGTAGTTCTGCTCTCAAGAATTTCAAAGTTTAAGTTTTCAAAGGATTGAATTTTGGAATTTCAACGAGGAATGGATCAAGTTTGAAACATTTTGTTTTGGGAATTCAAAGGAAGAAAAGTAGGAGAAATTACAGATTCGAAGCGAACTTCGGTAATTTCCCGACTATCCTATTGTTTGGCTTGGATTTAGGAAAGTCCTAATGTTTATTTAATGTTTTGATCTTGCCGAGTTTTAGTTAATTAGGACTTATATCCGAATGACATGATCATACAAATGGCTCGGAAGATGTGAGGGTTTATGTCGTATCGGACGACTACCTCGGAATCCTAAGACCGGTTAGGGCTTAATTTGCAATGCAAATGCCTAACAAAAGGTTGAGGATTTATGTTGCACAAGGCAAACTACGTCGAAGTCCTATGGCTTTGTTGTTTAATTTTAGGAAAGTTTTGCTGATGTAGATTCAAGTTTTGCTGACGATGATGGCCGTGCTGCCCACCATGCTCCAAGCTCCTTGTTGTTGCAGAGGTTTAGTTTTAGAAGTCATAAATCAGGAGATGAGAGAAGTGTTTTGGTTTAGAGAAGTCTTAATTTCCAAGTGTTTTTGTGTTTTAATTAAAACAAATCTTAAAGTTGATTATAACGACACCGGTTAAGATCCCAAGGTTGCATCCTTCCGGCATCGTTATTTTTATCGGATTCACTTAGTCCAGATGAATATGCTAAACTCAACTGAATGAGTTCCACACTTTCATTTAGACCGTGGGAAATCCCGTTAGCAACACGTAGGTTACATCATCCGAGGTATTCCCGATCATCCAACAGGACGTTTTAATTTAGTTGTAATTGTAGTTTTGTGTTCTGTTTGTGATTAAATTTTGAGTTATTTTATATTTTGAAATGTTGTGGCTGTGAATTTTACCTTGCAATGACTTTTAATTTAGTTTTGGTTTCAGTTTTAGGGACTATCCTAAAGGTGTGGGTTTTCATACAACAGTTGTTTATCATGCAAGAAAAGTAAGTGCGATGCGATTAAATAAGTTGCAATAAGGTAAATTGCAATAAAATAAAAGCGTACCTGGAGGGTCTTCCCGTCATCCCAAGCTGCACTTAAAACACAATTAGAATATCTAAATAAGTTCCTAGGTAAAGCTAAGGGAAGGGTTATGGTTTTCTACCAAATTCCTAATCCTATAGCTAGTCATTTCCTATGACGTCTAGGTCTTTGTGTTTTGGTTTGAGGACGATTTTCTTCATCGAAGAATAATTAAGTTCAATTGTTCTTATGAACATCCTATCATATCGAGGAAGTGCTTAAGACAAATCTTAAACATCTTTTCAATATTTCTAGGATTGTTTTAAGTCTAAATGAATTTAATTATACAAATGAATTAATCGTCCAGGAATTCAAGTTTTGTTGTTATCTTGCTCAGTGAACTAGGACATTTGAATATCCTATAGGTGAAGTAACATTTCATTTAACGTTCTCGTTTAGGAGTTATAATAACCAAAGCTTTCGAGGGCAAATTGGTGTTCAAATGATTTAATTTAAGTTAATGGGTTTAAATTTGGAATAGTGTTCAAGTTGTTTTATATTTAATTTCTTTATGTCTTAGGTAATGTTATTTAATTCAATTTCATTTAACTTTAATTTAATTTAATCTAATTTAATTTTAATTTAATTTCATTTAATTCAATTTAGTTTGATTTGATGTTAAATTAATTTAGTTTAATTTGATTTAATTTCCTTTAATTTAATTTAATTTGATTTAATTTTAATTTAATTTAATTTAATCTAATTTAATTTAATTTAATTTGTTTTAATTTAATTTAATTTAATTTAATTTGTTTTAATTTAATTTAGTTTAATTTAATTTAACTTAATTTATTTATTTAATTTGATTTAATTTAATTTAATTTAATTTAATTTAATTTAATTTGATTTAATTTGTTTGATTTAATTTAATTTAATCTTTAATTTAATATTTTTTAATTTAATTTAGTTTAATTTAATTTAATTTAATTTATTTATTTAATTTAATTTAATTTAATTTATTTAATTTAATTTAATTTAATTTAATTTATTTGATTTAATTTAATTTAATCTTTAATTTAATTTTATATTTAATTTTAATTTAATTGAAAATTTAAAAAGAGTTTAATAATTTAACTTTTTAATTTAATTTAATGATTAGTCCTTTAACATTTTAAAATTTAAATTTGAGTTATCATTTTTAATTAGGAATTAAATATTATTGAAATGATTAATTTAGGGATTTTTTAAATTAAAGAATAAATCTCTTCCTAATAATAATATCCCTATTTAATAATTCCAATTTTATTATTCTTCCAAATTTAATCAATTATTTAATTAAGGTTTATTTCAATTATTTTAAATTGTTTAACGGGTTTCTACCCTTTAATTATTTAAATTTCAATCATCCAAATCATATTAGGATCAAATATTTTACTTGTTAATTTTTATTAAACCTAAAATTTTAATTAGGGGTTAAAGTTTTTAATTACCATTTTACCCTTCAAGCTTAATAATTTCATAACTCACTAAATTGGGCTCAAATGAACTTGAAATTTTTATGTGACATCACTCATATGCCAATAAAGACATGAGAGGAGAAAATGTGATTTTTCGGTATTTAATTTATTTATATAATTATTTTTAGTGGAAAATAGGAATTTCCAAGGAAAATTTAATAATATGACCAAGGGAAAGTTTCTATCCTTAAGGAAATTATGGGACATTCCTAATGACCAGTGGACCACTTGGACCAATTTTGGTGATTTTTTGAATTATATTTTTTTTATTATAATTATTTTAAGTTTTGGAGTATTAATTAATTTTAAAAAATAAAATAAAGGTTGAAAAATAAAATTTATATTTTTCAAAAATCTCTCTGATATCAAGGAAATCAGAGAATCAATTTTTGCAATTTTCTGATTTTTCTATGATTTATTATAATTATTTTAGTGAAAATGCCAAAAAAATGTATTTTTTAATTTTTAAATTACCTTAGGGCTTTAAAATTTAATATCTCATTAAATAGACCTAAGAAAAATATGGGGTTTGTTCCTAAGTGATTAAAATTCAAAATGTGACATTTTGGTGAATTTTATTATTTTTATGATTTTTATTATTTTTTTAATTATTAAAATATTAAAATAATACAAAAAATCAACTTTTTTAGAAAATTGAAATTTTAATTTTCTTAAATTCCCCTGATATCAGAGAGGCTCCAAAACTAATTTGGTGAATTTTTAAAAAGTATTTTGAAAGTTATGAATTTTTAAAGTTCAAATTGCCTAAATGGCTTAATCAACCCATTTAGTAGGGCTAACCAAGTCCAATTGACTTCAAATTTTTATGGTGGGTTCCTCTGATCCTAAAGGTCAGTGGAGAATTGATTTCAAGTCAATTTTATGTATGGTTAGCTCTAATTAATTAGGGATCTATTTTGGGTGTTTAAGCCAATTAGGGTTATTTTAAATGAGTTAACTCAAAACCTATTTTTCCTAGGGTCCTCTAGCCATAAGAGACATCACCAAATTTTCCTAGAATTTATTTCACAACATGCTAATTATTGGAATTAAAATACTTAAAACAGTAACATGAATTTGAAAAATCAATAACTTCTCATAGGGATGGCCTCTCGACTTTGGAAAATTCAGGAAATGTTCCCAAATTCGGAGGCTTCAAAAGCCCTATGGTCACATGCCATGGTGAATTTCCTATATGCATGGAGAATTAAAATAATGCAGACAGTAAATAAATTATTAAAAATAAAATACTTGATGAAATTAAATGATTTTATTTCCACATTATTCTCCTCTGTTCACTGAGCAAGAGGGTATTTTTATTTTATTTTTTTGATTTCCTACACAAAGTTATGGATTTTTGAAGTTTAGGGAATTAAATAAATCAGAAAATCCCTAATTTTCTATTTATCCGAGTCGGCGCCGCGTCAACCTTAGCATCTCCGAAGTGCCGCGTGGCGCGCTCCAATTCGACGCCGCCGCTTGAATCAGCAGCATGGGTCCCGCCTTCCGCGTATAATCTGCCGATCCGACCTAATCTGAGCCGTCCGTCCGCGCGTGTATTAAATGGACGGCATCCATTCATCGTCCCCAAGCGTCCTCACTCGAGAGCCGTCCACACTAAATCCTTAATATCTCACTCGATACTCAATGGATTTTTGTGTTCTTATGCTCTATGGATTCGTCTTGAAGAGACGAATACATCTATACGGTGATCATGCATTGAAATTAAAGCATTTGAAATGGAGAATCTCCAGAAGCTCGGGATGAAGAATTAGCTCATACCTTTGCTCAGAGAAGTGTGGCTTCAATCTGAGGGTTGTGTCACCTTCGATTGCGTCGCAACAAGCTCCGGATGAAGTCTCCTGGTCTGGTGAATTGCCTAGGTAGGATTTCGACCACAGCCGATCATAAAGCTTGGAGGCTGGAGCAACTGGGTGGCCTGGTGAAGGTGTAGGACCAATCAATTTGAGGATTGATCCACTGTGGAGAAGTGTCCTGGTTTTGGGTGGAATTTCAGTTGAGAAATTAGTTTTTGTCAGTGGGGATTAGGGCAAATTGACACTGGGGACCAACTGCTCTAAGGGTGGAGAAGGGTTTGTAACAATTTTGGCAGAGTTTCGGCAAGGTTTGTGCAACTCTCCTTTCATGGCCGTGAGGGGGTGGTGTTTAAATATGAGAGGGTGGAGGGCCTCCCAGGGAGAATTAGGGCTTGGGATCAGCTGCTCTGGGCATGGGAAGAACAGCCATGGTGGCCATTGGGCATGGGGCAGCTCAGCAAGGGAGAATTCCAAAGTTGGCTCATATGTGAGCTCTCGGCCATGGTGTTTTCCGGTGACCTGGTGGCTGGCCAACCAGGCATTGGTCACCATCTTGTTCAGGTGGGTCAGGGCTTTGGTTTAGTGTAGGCAATTGGCAAATGCCATGTGTAAAAGGCTTGGATTAGAATGGAATGGGAGAGGGCTCATTTTGGCTCAAATTGGTCAACCCCTCCATTTGGGCTAGGTGCACCACCCAAGGCCTGGTTTAGGCTGAATAGAAAATGATTTAGGTCGGCTTAATCAGTGGGGAATGGTCACCATCCAAGTACAATTAAGCTTAAGCAAGATTTAGTGGAATCATGGGAGTGGTTAATCACCTTTAGGAATTAAGGAAAGAGTCTCCTCCTTTTGCCCAAAATGGCATGGTGACATGTAAAGAGGCTCTCATGGCTTCCATGTGGCTCATGCATGGCTTCATGGCTCACCTTTGGCTTGGGAAAAGTCAAGTCAATTTCATGGAAATGGATTTAAGAAAAATTTTGGTATTTAGGGGTGATTTGGCATGAGGCTTGATTTGGAATTATTTGATGATGGGATTATAAAATAGAGAATGGCTTTGATTAAATGGATGGCAAATGGAAATGTCATGTGGGCTTTAGGGCCAATTTTGGGCTTTTGTATTTGGTGGAAATGGGCTTTTAGGAAGGTTTAGGGAAGTGGGCTTTTGGATTTGAAAATGGATTTTAGGACGGAATTTTAGTAAAGGCTTGGGCCAAATAATTGTTCGGTTTAGCTCATGGATGTGTCATGAGTGACTTGGAGCAAATTGGGAGTGATTTGGGTTTGAATTGGGTTGAATTTGGGCTTCTTTGGTGAATGAGCCAATATAGGTCAAATTGGCCAAACTTGGGCCAATGTTGGGCTAGGGTTGAAATTGATGTAAAATTAATGTTGGGAAATGTTTATGGGAGTGTTTCAAAGAGGTTTTGACTTTGGTTGGGCTTTGATTTTGGGGTTTGGGCTTATTTGGGTTAGGTTTGGGTTTAGGTCAAAATTGAGCTTTTTGGTTTTGGGTTGAATTTAAGTGGGGTTTGGGCTTAAATGTTGGGCAAATCATGTTAGTGCTTTATTTTTAGGGATGTTAAGGAAGGTTTAGAAAAGATTTGGGGTTAATTGGAGTTGAATTCGGTGAGTTTGGGTTAGGTTTGGGTCATGGGTCCAAATTGGGCTTTAAGGCCAAAAGTAAAATTGGATCCAAATGTCAATCAAATTGAACTTGGATTTGGTCTAGATTGGTTTTGGGAATGTTGAACTGAAGTTTAGAATTGAATTGGACCAGAATTTGGGTCAATTGGGTAGGCTTGGTTTGACATTGGGTTCACTTTGGGTTAAAATGGGTCAAATTGGGGGTTTTGATAAAAGTGGGGTAAATTGACAAAATTGGCCCATGGTGTAGTTGAACAAAATGGAATTGGGAATATTTGGGATTTTGCTGGAATTTTATGGGAATTTTCTGAATTTCTGGATTTTTGGGTCAAGGGGGGTATTTTGGGTATTTGGAGGGTATTGGGAGGTTTTTTTTGAATTTTTGATATTTTTGGGTATGGATGGTCAATTTGAGTGGAGAGAAATATTTAGGAATGATTTTGGAGAATTTTGGGTGATTTGAAAATTTTTGAGAAATTTGGGTAGTTTCAAGGGTTTTGGGTAGCTAAGCGGGTGTAGGGTCCGGGGTCAAAAATTGAAAATTTGGAAAATTGAAAATTTGGAAAATTGAAAATTTGGAAAATTGAAAATTTGGAAAATTGAAGATTGGGTGAATATAAGTGGAATAAAATCATTTTGGTTGGGCCATGAAGCCATATCAAGCCCACATGAGCCATGAAGGGACTCATTTGAGGCATTCACTATGTTGTTCCCAACACTCTTAGCCAAGGGCTGAGGGGTTAAGGACCATCCATGTGAATAACCTACATGAGTCAGGAGGTCAAGTTAGGTATTGGTGTGGTTTTAGGAGGTGTGTGCAAGTGTAGTGTATGAGTGTAGTGTGTGTGTAAGTCAGCCCCTTCACTGCACCGGGCCACCTGAGGCGATCCTAAGGCCAAAGAGTCCTATAGGAACCCATCCTTTAAACTTCCACATTTGATTTCAACCCTCTAGGTGATTAGGGGTCTACAATCAAGTTTGTGGAGTTTGCAGGGAGTTAAGAAGTGGTTTGAATTTCTAAAAGGTGGTGGATCCCAATTCTAGTCCTCTAAGATAGTCAAAGGAAAAGCCTAAGGCTAGATCCTAAGTACTAAAAGAAGAAGATAAGACCTCATCAAAAATGAGGTCAACAAATGGACCCCCAATAGGTGTGGTGAGCTGACGGAGCACACCGCGCGTATTGGTGTTGACCGAAGCGATCAACAAAACCAACACAGATGTCCAAGTGACAAACATAGGACAAAGTAGAAGAGTTTCCGCTGGGGAGTGTCAAGTATATCTTTGAAACTGGAGATTCCTGAACTCTCGCTGGGGAAAGGGAAAAGGAGGTGAATCCCAAATCACATGATCTGGGGGAATTTCAACTTAGATTTTATTTTGTTTTAGTTTAATTTTTTGATGTGTGAGCTTAGATTTTAGTTTGGAGTTTCAATTTAGATTGAAGTTTTGTCAAAAGGGATTTGAAGTTGAAATGAAAATTAGAATTTTGTGGTCTTAGATGTAACGTCTTCAACCTCAAAAAACAATTGAATTGATTGGATTGAATCATTACAATGAGGAGAGATCTCAGAGCAATGTGGTATTGGATGTAAAATCCTTAACCTTAAGAGTTTGATTTTGATGTATTTCATTGCTGTAGGGAAAGAATCCAAAGCAAGTGCGATCTCGGATGTAAAATCCTTAACCCTGTGAATTTGATTTGATGTATTTCATTGCGATAGGGAAAGAATCCTAAAGCAATGCAGTCTCGGATGTAAAATCCTCAACTCCAAAAGTTTGATTTTTTGATGTATTTCATTGCGATAGGGACAGAATCCTAAAGCAATGCAGTCTCGGATGTAAAATCCTCGACTCCAAAAGTTTGAATTTGATGTATTTCATTGCGATAGGGCAAGAATCCTAAAGCAATGCAGTCTTGGATGTAAAATCCTCGACTCCAAAAGTTTGAATTTTGATGTATTTCATTGCGATAGGGCAAGAATCCTAAAGCAATGCAGTCTTGGATGTAAAATCCTCGACTCCAAAAGTTTGAATTTTGATGTATTTCATTGCGATAGGGAAAGGATCCTAAAGCAATGCAGTCTTGGATGTAAAATCCTCGACTCCAAAAGTTTGAATTTTGATGTATTTCATTGCAATAGGGAAAGGATCTTAAAGCAATGCAGTCTTGGATGTAAAATCCTCAACCCAAAAGTTTGATTTGATGTATTTCATTACAATAGGGAAATGATCCTAAAGCAATGCAGTCTTCGATGTAAAATCCTCGACTCCAAAAGTTTGAATTTGATGTATTTCATTGCGATAGGGCAAGAATCCTAAAGCAATGCAGTCTTGGATGTAAAATCCTCGACTCCAAAAGTTTGAATTTTGATGTATTTCATTGCAATAGGGAAAGGATCCTAAAGCAATGCAGTCTCGGATGTAAAATCCTCAACCCAAAAGTTTGATTTGATGTATTTCATTGCGATAGGGAAAGGATCCTAAAGCAATGCAGTCTCGGATGTAAAATCCTCAACCCAAAAGTTTTCTTTGATGTATTTCATTGCGATAGGGCAAGAATCCTAAAGCAATGCAGTCTTGGATGTAAAGTCCTCGACTCCAAAAGTTTGAATTTGATGTATTTCATTGCGATAGGGTAAGAATCCTAAAGCAATGCAGTCTTGGATGTAAAATCCTTGACTCCAAAAGTTTGAATTTTGATATATTTCATTGCAATAGGGAAAGGATCCTAAAGCAATGCAGTTTCGGATGTAAAATCCTCAACCCAAAAGTTTGATTTGATGTATTTCATTGCGATAGGGAAAGGATCCTAAAGCAATGCAGTCTCGGATGTAAAATCCTCAACCCAAAAGTTTGATTTGATGTATTTCATTGCGATAGGGCAAGAATCCTAAAGCAATGCAGTCTTGGATGTAAAATCCTCGACTCCAAAAGTTTGAATTTTAATAGTCATTGACTTTGCAAAGATTTGTAGTGTTGATTTGAAAAGTGTGGAATTTTGGTGTTTCGAGAATTTCATGAAAGTTGTAAAAGACTTTCATGAAGGAAATAGATTAGGAGGGAATATGTAGATGTTACATACCCCGTTCAAAAGAGTTGATCGGAAGTCACCGGTTTGGATTGGATATAATCCCTCCCCATCAGATTCGATCCGCGTCAATGGAATCAACCGCTTCCATCCCAGACAAGGGAGAGAATAGAACGGATTGGATTTCGATTTGGAAGGTTGAGTTTGAATTTGATTGAGATTTGATTTGAAATTTGGAAAGATCGAATTAGAATTTGATTGAGATCCGGATTTGGAATTTGATTGAAATTTGATTTGGGATCTGGAAAGATTGAATTTGAAATTTGATTGAGATTTGATTTGGAATCTGGAAAGATTGAATTTGAAATTTGATTGAGATTTCTGTTCATTTTGTTTGTCCTTTAACGATTCAAATTTATTTTATCGTTAATTTGGAGTTCATCATTTTTTAGATTTTTAAGGAAAGTTTTCTTTTATTCCTTTTTTTTATTTCTTTTCTGTTCTTTGTTCGAAGATCATTTAACTTTAATGGCGTTTCCCAGTCAATTTGCACAAAAGTGACATGGTCACTTTCATTCCAATCATGTCGAAGATACATCATATAACTCAATCTGGAATACATCTTATAGAATCCATGTAGACTTAAAAAGGACTATGTATGATCTTTGTCGATCCATCCAAAGAAGCATCTGTCAAAATTCATGTCTGAATAGTGGGGTACATGGTCAATAACATCACCTTCCAAGCCATCCTTGGCAAGGATGCCGTATGGATGTACATTGGAGGTGTGATATTTTCCATGTAGCTCCCAGCTCGTAAGGCCGGAGGCTCTCTAGCTCCGGGTCCGGCTGGAAATGGTAAGGTGTCTTCCCGTCGTCCATCCTCCCGAAAGTAACCGAGATCCGCTTCACTTGGTACTCCCGGTATGCAATGCTTAGCGATATCTCGCTCCGTTGCCCTTCGGCATCATGACGGAACCTACCGGTAAAGGTATCTTCACCGGCCCTCGGAACTCACTCGGGCCTCGCTATCCGGAGGTCGGATCCGAACATGATGTTACACTCATTCAAGAAAGAGACTCGTGCGTAAAGGTCCGACAAAATCGTGATGATCTATGTGCGGGGGTATGCGATCACCCCGCTCGTAGATGTTAATAATGCAGCTATTGGGTATGCAATCTGGCTGGCAGTACCCTCCATGTTATCAATCTCTTTACCATTCTCTTGATGACTAATGGCATTGGATCCACTCGGCCATGACGGAGTATTCCCGGTGGGTTTCCTTCCTGTCTTCCGCAAAGTTGTAACAAGCATCCACATTGTATTGTAATTATTCCTTTCCTGGCATCCATCTCCGGGGTTCTGAGTAGGTGTTTTCCCTTAGGCGGCCCGCTCGGCCCATTCTTTTCAAATCCCGGATGCAATCCACGATTTGTTGTTGTTCATATTCTGAGAATACGTCTGTATGTAGCTCGAGGCCTTCTAGTATATTGATCCTTCTGCCTCTGATTCTCTCGAAGTATTCAAAGGTTTTCTTTTCGACATTCTGCATTCTTTCCAGCTCGTATTCCAGAAAAATCTGCAAATGGCGAGGCCTGGTGATGTATTGTGGGATATACGGCTCAATACCTTCACGTTCTCCTGCATACCTCGGCTCCTTGGGGATGATGTCCGTCAGGACATCCCCCGGGGTTGCTTCTGCAATAAGGTCATGCATTACTGGTGGTTCTATCTGGTAGCGTGGTAGCCTTCTTTCTTCTGATCTTCGTGAGATTTCCCTGGTCCCTTCTGTTATCCTAGGAGCTGGCCTCCTTTCTTCCGGTACCTGGTGAACTGGCGTCCTTGAAGTGTATGTACTGGCAGTAGCAACTGCCTCGTCGCACTGGTCCGCTGCTAATTTGGTTAACATCTTACAGATACGGCGATTCTTATTTCTTTGTTGCGTTGCTGTGAGAGTAGCTCTTTGAACTTCTTGAATCTCTGTGGGCGAGGCACTGACAAGCCTCGCCCTCTGCCGTAGCGACTACGGACTTCATTTTCTTATCTTCTTCGAGTGTTTGCCTTTCTTTTCTTGTCGCTGGATTGGTGGCTTGGGCCACCCACTTTCATCACCGTCAGCTCGGGCAGTTCTTCTCGGTCAACTGGGACCCAGTCACTTTCCTCGTACTGTAGGCCTGCTGGTGTGAAATCCGAGTCAATCTCGATTATCGCTCCATCTTTCACCCTCTTTTCATCGAGTGCAAGGCTTACGCCATTTCTAAAGTTCAGGACCAACCGCCCGCTCGACATTTCCCTGCGAAAAGACAAGGAAAAGGATCAGGGGTTGTACTAAGAACAAGAACATTAAGAAAATGTTTATTAAAGACAGTTTTTTTTATTACTCTTATATTTTAAAACTTAACAGGAATGAAGTGGGATGAGATCAGGAAAGAGATTTTGATTTGGAAAAGAAAACAAGGAAAACTTTATTATCATGATTTTATTTATTTTAGCACATTTTTTATTTTTAGGTTCGGACCCAGTCATAAGTAATTACTTGGCCGTGTTTCTAAGGATAAAGAATTCATTCCTTCGAAACATCAAGTAGCGTAATACTTCTTCAAGTATCGTCCGTTGATCGGAAGCATATGTCGTTCTCCTTGGCGATCCACTAGCTGGTAGGAGCCTCCTGAGTATACTGCTTCAACCACGAACGGCCCTTCCCAAGTGGGTTCAAATTTTCCTCCTATCTTGCGGTGTGCAAGGATAGGTCTTTTGAGAATGAGAACTAAGTCACCAACTTTGAAGGTTCTTGGGCGGACCAGTTTGCCATGGGCTTGAACCATCTTAGCTTGGTATAGTTCTAAATTTTGCTGCGCTGCAAGTCTTTTACCTTCCAGGCTTTCTAATTCCTCTAGTCGTAATTTGGCATTCTCTTCTGTCGTGATCTTATTTGCAACTGCAATTCTGAGTGAAGGAAGCTCGAACCTCTAAAGGTAACACTCGCCTCGAACCCATACACCGCGAGCGTAAGGTGTAGCTTCGAGTAGGAGTTCGAAGGTTGTCCGGTAGGCCCATAAGGCTTCTAATAACTTCTCGTGCCAATTTCTCTTATTATCGTCCAAGGTTTTCTTTAAGATTTGAACGAGAGTTTTATTAAAAGCCTCGGCGAGGCCGTTTGCTCTTGGATAGTAAATCTTTGAGTATCGCCGCCGATTCCGTGTCTCCCGACAAAATTATTGATTTGTGTGTTTCGAATGCCGACCCATTATCCGAGATGATCCTCGCGCGACACTCCGAAACGATACACAACTTGGTTCTTGAAAAACTGTAGCACGTGGTGTGCTTTCACTTCTCTAAGTGGAACTGCCTCTGCCCACTTGGAAATGTAATCTGTAGCCGCAAGAATGAAGCGATCTCATTTTGAAGATGGTGGTTCTATTGGACCCACTATATCTGTGCCCCAACATTCAAAATGGCCACGATGCAATTGCTCTGGATGTAACACATTTGGAGGTTGGTGTAGAACCACTCCGTGCACTTGGCATTGGTGACGACTCTCGGCGATTTTCATGCGATCGGTCATCATCGAGGGCCGGTAGTACCCTAATCTTTTAATTTTCATTTTTATCTTCGGACCCGATCGGTGAGCGCCACGGAGTCCCGAATGCACCTCTTTAACAATTTCACGGGCCTCGGACCCGCTTAGGCACCTTAGCCACATTTGATCAAAAGACCTTCCGTATAACGTGTTGTTTATTAATGCGTAGGACAAAGTTCTTTTCTTGATTCGATGGGCTAGCGACCTATCGTCTCGGCAGCTTTCCTGTTTGCGGTGTAGTTCATCAATGGCCGTCGCCAATCTTCCGTGTTTTTCGTCACCGTTGCAACTGATTCTTTTTCTTTTCTCGATTTGTGTATTGTGTCTATGTCGAGCTGTGATAGGACCTGACGTCCGTGAACTGACACTTCTACTGACTCATCTTGCAAACAGGCAAATTCTTTTGCGAGGCGAGCTAACGCATCTGCTAAGGCATTTTCTTTTCTGGGAATTTTGTAGATTGTCACATTCGGAATTTGTTCCAACAATTGTATGGCATACTGGAAGTATTGCTCGAGTCTTGGTTTAAAAATTTTGTACTGTCCGGCGATCTGTTGAATGATTAACTGCGAATCCCCGTAGATGTTGATGTCTGTTATCCCCATTTGAATAGCTAATTCCAGTCCTGTTATGAGGGCTTCATATTCTGCTTCGTTGTTTGTACACGGTTCTGTTAAGTGGTAGGAGTATCTTAACATCCCCCGCTCCTGTGTTATAAAGATTAGCCCGATTCTTGCCTTACCAGGCACTATCACTTGTGATTCTTCGTCTTTGTGTGCTGAAGATGCTCCGTCGAAGTATAATTCCCAACGTCGATCATCGTGGTCTTCTAGGCTCATTATTTGTTCATTCGGCAAATCGTCATTGAGAGGAGATTCCGCCGCAAAGGGTGTGTCTGCGAGGAAGTCCGCTAAGACTTGTCCCTTTACGTCACGAAGAGGCACGAAAGTTATATCGAATTGAAAAAATATCATTGACCATCTGGCAAGTCTGCCGGAAAGTGCTGGACGAGTCATCAAGTATTGCAATGGATTAAACTTCGAGATCAGGTTGACCTTATGAGAAAGCATGTAGTGCCTGAGCTTTTGAGCGGCGAAGATCAGGGCCAAACAATGCTTTTCAATTGCGGGATACCTTATTTCCGTCGGAAGTAAACGACGGCTTAGGTAGTAAAGAGCATTTTCTTTACCCTCATCATTGACACAGGCTAACAGGGCTCCGAGAGAGTCGTCTAAAGCCGCGGTATAAAGTATCGCCGGTCTACCCGAGACCGGGTCGCTAAGACAGGAGGTGTCATTAAATATTGTTTAATGTCTTCGAAGGCCCTCTCGGCATTTCTCTTCCCAAATAAATTTGGCGTCCTTTTAACTAGTGCCGAGAAAGGCCGACACCTACTCGACAAGTTCGAGATAAAGCGTCGAAGATATGCCAACTTCCCTTGAAAAGATCGTAGTTGTTTTAAGGTTTTGGGAGGCGGCATTTCTAAGATAGCTTTAATCTTTTCCGGGTCGATTTCAATTCCACGATGTCGGACAACGAATCCTAAGAATTTCCTGGAGGTGACGCCGAAGGTGCATTTTAAGGGATTCATCTTAAGGTTAAATTGCCTTAATCATTCGAAAACAATTCTCAAATCATACAAGTGGTTGTCCTTTACTTTTCTTTTGATGACCACATCGTCCACGTAGCATTCGACTTGATTGTGGATGAGATCATCAAAAATTCTTGTCATCGCTCTCTGGTATGTTGCTCCTGCGTTCTTCAGTCCAAATGGCATCACTGTGTAGCAATATACTCCGATCGGCGTTCCGAATGCCGTAAGCTTTTCATCTTTTGGAGCCATTTTTATCCGGTTGTATCCCGAAGATCCATCCATGAATGAGAATATTTCATGCGTTGAAGCAATGTCGATCATTAATTCCGGGATCGGTAGAGGGAATTCATCTTTTCGGACATGCCTTGTTTAAATCTCCGAAGTCCACACAAATTCTGATCTGACCATTCTTCTTTCTGATTGGCACCACATTGGCTAACCAAGTCGGGTATTGTTCTTCACGGACAAATTTAGCATCTATTAGCTTTTTAACTTCAGCTATGACTTGTTGTTCAATTTCTAGACGCATTCTTCTGGGACCTTGTCTGACTGGGACAGAAGTAGGATCCACTCCTAGCTTATGGACTGCGACCTCTGGAGCTAATCCTGGCATCTCATTGTAGTTCCAAGCAAAACAGTCTTTAAATTCCTAGTACCTAAGTTAACTTTGGAGTCTTCTTTATTGAGTAAGGAGCTAACAAAGGTAGGTCTAGGCTCTTCGCTAGTACCTAAGTTAACTTCCGTTAACTCATCTATTGTAGATTTAATTTCTTCTTCGAATTCTGGTGGAGCGTCTCCAATTTGTGAATCTTCAAATTCTTCTGTGGTTTCCATGCAGTTTTCATTAGATTCGCAAGTGACAACCAAGCAAAATTCGGCATCGTCAATCGATCCTATCGTGTCGAATCCGAGTCCATGCTTTGAATTGGGTGGACGACCGGAGTTATTCCATAACTTTTCAAAATGTTGTGATTGGCCTTTTGTCCATTGTCGAGGTATGAAATCACGCTGAATTAAATTTTGAACAGAGGGAGAATACCACTCAAAAGGTAATTCCATTAATTCTGATGAAGTGACATCTTCAAATTGTACATTATTCTCAGTTTTGGAGGAAGTAGCACCATGGTAGAAATTGATTGGCTTTGCACCGCCGCTACGTACCTCTTTGACCACCATACCCTCGATCTTATTAGAATGGATCGGGGTCGTGGTCATAGTATGTACATAGTGGTTAATCTTCTCGTACATCGATTTATATTCTTCATTCTTCTCATCTTCGAGAGAGATCTTGAATTGCGGCTTTTTCCAACTTATTGTCGCTGCTTCTTGTTTGATTTCTTTTTCTTTTTTAGAACTGTCTTCCCAATCAATATTGATGACTGGTTTCCTCTGTCCAACTGTCCTAACGTCTCTACCACGACCTCGTCTCCGGCCTCGACCTCGGATGCGAGTTGTGGAGAAACCTTCACCATCTCGCCGTAAGGGAGTGGTGAGTGATTGTTGGACTAGAACTTCAGGTTCTTCGTTGTCTCGAACTTTCTTTGCTTCATTTGTCATGGTATCTCCGGAGAAAATTGTTTTCTTCGGTGGTGCATAATAAGCTGCATCTTCATGGATTCCAATTTCATGTACGGAGAATGGTTGTAAGTCACCTTTGATGCACTGTTCCCTTCCATCGTAGTATTTGATGCACTGGTGTAGAGATGATGGTGCCATCCTGTTTTCATGTATCCATGGTCGGCCCAAGAGAGCGTTGAACGATGTTTCGAATCAATTATGTGAAATTTTGCGGTTGTCTTTGCTAAGTTATCTCGTCTTCATTAGTAGTGTTATCGATCCGAGGGCTCTTTCTCCTTTCCGGTCGAATCCTCTTAATAACATTTTGTCGGCTTCGAGCTCGCGGGCATCAATTTCCAAATATGCTAGTGTTCGAAGACTCATTATATTGATTGATGCTCCTGGATCCACCAATACTTTGGAGAGCGTAAACTTCCCAATTGTAACTGAAATGTACAACAGTCGGTTGTGGTCTGCTGTCTCAAGTAGTAGGTCATTGTCCGTGAAGGTAACACCTCGTTGTTCCTTTAACGAGCAAACCTCATCTAAGGAATCTCCGGCCATTTGAGCCAAGCAAATTTCTGGATCAAGTAAGGCCTTGATCAGAGCTTCTCTCATCTCCTTTGATAAGATGAGAGCGTCGTAGATGCTCAGTTTGGCTGGTAGTTTCCTAAGATGGGCTAGCACGATGTAGTCCACTTTATTTTCATGTGTCTCGATTTCTTCCCGAATGGGTATTTCTTCTGCCGGGGTTGGTTCTTCTTGAACAACCACCTGCTTTCCTTTGTCCTTTGGACCCATTCTCGGAGGTAGAACTCTTCCACTTCTTAAGTTAACTTCTGTAATTTCTTCTGACTCTAGTGTTGAGCTTGCTGGTGTTTCTTCCTGAATCGGAATGACAGGTTCTTCCGGATTAGCTTCAGAGTCTGAAGGCTCTAACTCTATTGTGACTGGAGCTCCTCGAAACTCGCAAATGGATTCATTGCTTATTGAACTCTCGTAGCCTCCTTGGTGGATGTCTTCTTTGTCATCGTGATCGTCGAGATTGTGTATGATTTGAGAATTGTCATTGGTATCGAAATCGATGTCCGGATTGTCGCTAGTTACGTAATCGTTAGAAACAGTCAAAACGTAGCCAACGCCATCACCCTTATCATTATAAGATCCCACCGAAGTGGGCAGATAATCATACGGAGTCGGGGGTTCGAGGGATTTCTCCCCCGAATCCGAAACAACTATCCTAGGATAAGCGGCCCCTAGTCCTAGCCTTAGGAGCCTCGGTCCTTTCTTCTTCGTTGATTTTCTTCTTCTCTTCAATCGTCTCCTGTTGAGGTGGTTCTTCTATCACAAGTGACAGTGTCGGCTTAGCAGGTTTCGAACTTTGAATTGAAGCTCACACCGAAGCGGTTTGGATGCTGTCTAAAATCTTTTTTGAAGACCTCGTCCAAGCGGTAGTCCATCCATCGTTAGTTGTATAGGGATCTATCGGAATGATGGGATCAGTTGAGACAACATTGACGGAACCTCCTTTCTGGGGTTCCTTCATGGACTCCTTTGAGATTGTTATATTCCCTTTCCGAAGGTTGTCGTTGAGCCAACTTTTGAAGGTAATGCAATCTTCTATCTTGTGTCCAAGCATCCGGTGATAAGGGCAAAAGTTGGGATCACCTTTCTTGTTGACTTCTTCTGGTCTCTTAGGCTCTGGCAGCTGGAAATCTGGAGTCTTCATCAGACTACGGAACATTTTCAGCACTGCTTCATTCTTGAATGGATATTCCCTGCTCAGAAGCTCCCTTAATGTACGTTGCGGATGAGGAGGTTGTTCATACTTTGGAGATGATCGATAGCCGGGTCGGGGTTCGTCGGTAATTTTGTTGAGGTTGCTTGTGGCCGTTCGGACGATATTTGTATCAGTTGCTTGCCTTTGTCAACTGCTGCAACGATCCCAGATTTCTTTTCAAAAGTCTTCACAGGCTTTTGCTTGTCTGTCTTGTCGACGAAATTTAATTGCTTCGCCTCCTCTTGCAAGCTCCCGGCCTTGCTTAACAACTTCTCGAAAGTCTTAATAGTGAATCTTTTGAGGAGAAGTGTTATCGGGCCGTGAATGGTTTTAAGTAAGATGCCGATTGCATGTTGTTCTTGTAATTGTGGTTCACACTTCATGCTTAAGTTCCTCCATCGAAGTATGTAATCCACCAAAGTTTTGTTCGGCTTCTGCTTCTCTACCACTAAATCATCTATAGTGATGTGGTGCTGAGCTCCGGCGAATCGCTTGATGAAAAGGTTTTCTAGTTCCGAGAACGTCTTCACCGAACCATTCGGTAATTCCGCGTACCAATCAAAGGCGATCCCCGACAGTGCCGCCGACGAACCGTCGGAAGAGTAATGCATCGCTCCCGCCGGCATTGCAACAAGTGGCACGAAAGTGTGCAACATGCTGTCGGGGGTTCCCGGTTCCATCAAAGGTCTTGAACAGAGGTGGTACGAAGCCTTTCGGGTATTGGACAGCGTCGAATTCTTCCGGGTAAGGTCTACCCTTCCGAATGGATGTCCCGCTCTTTGATTGTGCTAAGGCTTCTCGCACTTCGTCGTTCCACCAAGCTTTTGATATCCTTTTCTGGAATCATACTTTGTGTTGTATCTTTCTTTAGCTGATCATCCCCGTTGACGGATGTAATCTCCTTTCATCCGTCCACAATGTGAATGACCTCTGGGGGTGTTTCTCTTTGGGGTTGCACTTGACTTTGGAGAGTGGCTAGGGCTCCAGCCATCTCTTCCATCCTCTTCGCCATTTGGGCAATCGTATCGTCTTTCTCTTGAAGCTGTCTTCTCATCACTTCTGGCTCCTCTCTTTCTGCGGCTACAGGAGCACCTTGTGAAGCTGACAAAGCTCGTGTTTCGACCATGTTGATTTCTGCATACTCATCGTCCATGAATTCCGATGAATCAATCTCATCTCCAAATTTCTCTTTCCTTTCTTTTGCTAGTCGTCGAATATCAGTCCTTAACTTTTCCATAGCGTCCTCTAGCAGTCTTTTCTGTGCATCTTCGCAGTTATCGTGCGATAGGCCGCCGGGTTCCTTCTCACGAGTCCCCTTTACTGCAGTAGCACTTTCTTCGGATTCAAGTCTCCCGACGAGACTTTCCTTCTTAAGTCGTTGTTTCAATCTTAGTCGTCCAAGGTAGTGGGACGCCATACCATCCTTCTAGCGAGCATAAGGTCTAGGACCCGATGGTCCGTCGACCAAATGCTTGGAAGGTGGTATCCTCCCTAATCTGTAATCCTGAAACGACGACAGGCGGACTAGCCTTCATCCTTTTATTTGGCTTTTCCGTAACGATGGCGGGTTCTACTCGGGGCCCAAGACGGGATTTGACTGACACCCGCCCTATCCTTCTTAGAATCTCCGATACGGGGCAATTCTCTTTCTTTGCTAGCTTCTTGATTACAGTCTGTAGTCGGGTAAATGGTGTGATCCTAGCCCTTTTCTTTCTGCTGTCATCGTAGTATGCTGGTCGAGGTAATGTAGAAACAATCCTGCGGACATTTTCCTCATCAGCTGCGGCGGAAAGGGGATGGAATCTACTTCCTTCCAAAAAGGGTGTATCTTCAGGCAATGGTATGTATTCGGGTAGTGGTGTGTACTCAGGGATTTACGGGATTTCCTCCAGAAAGCGACTTCGGCGGCTACGGCCTTCCCGGCAATCTTCCTACTTCGTTCCTTCTTTGGGTCCGTGTTAGTGATGGAATTCTTGAGTTGGACCCGATTTCAAAAACGAAGGTCTCACGAGAAAGTCCGTACCCTCCACGGTAGCGGGTTCACCATAGTTCCGGATTTCCTTCCCCTTTAATCGGCGAAGCCGGGGTAGGTGCAGAGACAACTAGACCAGTGGGGGTAGCAAGAATAGTCCTCCTGCGGACAGCAGTACTCCTCTCAGTCGGGATCTTTTGCAGGGGAGGAAACTCTTGGGTTGACCTAAGGTTGAACTCGATCAACGGCTTCTTAGCTTCAGATACCTTGTTTGTCAATGCGAAAAGGGAAACGTCAGTGATCTTGACATTTGTGTTCTCGAATCCTTGTCCAAACCGGATGATCCCATTGTCGGGCAGCTCGTCCTTTTAAACAGTGAAGTCGAGTCCATTGGTGAAGGAGAAAATCAGCTTTGGGGCCTCCATTTCGCAGGGCGGATCCTAATTTTCGATCCCAAGTTATGCTTCTTCTCATCAGGACAAAAAGAAAGGAATTGAAAAGAGTCCGAACACATTCTTGTTCATGTATTTATAAGAAGGAGTTATTTGTTAAAAGAGTCATTCATTAAAGGGTTTGTTTATTTAGAACGAAATGTTTAAAGGCGTAGAGAAGGTAAGGAGTCCGATTCAGACTTGGAAAGGAAGAGAAAGTCTTATGAAAGACTTCTCGACTCGAAGGATTACTCCTAAACTAACACCTATTGGGGGTCCACCCCACCTCAGAAATGAGGTAGAAGGATCTCGGAACCTCTCTGTTTAGGGGTGTCTAAAGAGTGGCTCCTAAATCCGAGAGAATGTTGGCTATACTTGTTCAAGGTAGAAATGAACATAGTATTCCAACGGAAAGAAGGATAGCTTGATCCACAAGGGACATGGATACACTACCGATTTTCGAAAGCAGAATTGTCTGATAAAAAATGGAGAGAGGAATTTTCCCCAGCGGAGTCGCCAGAAATATGTTGGCATTATTTTTAGGGTGTGTTGTATTTAGAAAAGGGGTCGCCTAACAGAAATTGTTGGCGAATTTTAATATTTTAAATTTAGTTTAAATATGTATAATTTGAAAAGTAGTATTTGATTTTGAAAATAATTTTAAATTTGAAAATTTTAAGATATGAAATCAAACTGATCTCACATCCCAAATAGTTTATATAAACGAGCACCGCACTACAAACCGTGTATCTATCCCTAAGGATAGACACACTACTTGATGGTGGGGCTCGATTAAATAAACTAAAAGATTTGTGACATCCGTTTAGTGCTGCGAACCAATTTTATGTGCCAACAAATTCCACTACTTAATATAAAAAACATTAAACGGGGTTTATATTACACAGGTTCTTTAAAATTCCCTATAAGGGCAAGCCCCTATAGTTAATTACATCTTAAGTGACGGGAATCACCTAAGAAAACTCTCGATAATAATTAGTAGTTCTGCTCTCAAGAATTTCAAAGTTTAAGTTTTCAAAGGATTGAATTTTGGAATTTCAACAGGGAATGGATCAAGTTTGGAACATTTTGTTTTGGGAATTCAAAGGAAGAAAAGTAGGAGAAATTACGGATTCGAAGCGAACTTCGGTAATTTCCCGACTATCCTATTGTTTGGCTTGGATTTAGGAAAGTCCTAATGTTTATTTAATGTTTTGATCTTGCCAGTTTTAGTAAATTAGGACTTATATCCGTATCACATTATCATACAAATGGCCTGGAAGATGTGAGGGTTTATGTCGTATCGGACGACTACCTCGGAATCCTGAGACCGGTTAGGGCTTAATTTGCAATGCAAATGCCTAACAAAAGGTTGAGGATTTATGTTGGCTTAATTTGCAATGCAAATGCCTAACAAAAGGTTGAGGATTTATGTTGCACTAGGCAAACTACCTCGAAGTCCTATGGCTTTGTTGTTTAATTCTAGGAAAGTTTTGCTGATGTAGATTTAAGTTTTGTCGACGACGATGGCCGTGCTGCCCACCATGCTCCAAGCTCCTTATTGTTGCAGAGGTTTAGTTTTAGAAGTCATAAATTAGGAGATGAGAGAAGTGTTTTGGTTTAAATAAGTCTTAATGTCCAAGTGTTTTTGTGTTTTAATTAAAACAAATCTTAAAGTTGATTATAACGACACCGGTTAAGATCCCACGGTTCCATCCTTCCGCATCGTTATTTTTATCGGATTCACTTAGTCCGGATGAATTTGCTAAACTCAACTGAATGAGTTCCACACTTTCATTTAGACCGTGGGAAATCCCGTTAGCAACACGTAGGTTACATCATCCGAGGTATTCCCGATCATCCAACAGGACGTTTTAATTTAGTTGTAATTGTAGTTTTGTGTTCTGTTTGTGATTAAATTTTGAGTTGTTTTATATTTTGAAATGTTGTGGCTGTGAATTTTATCTTGCAATGACTTTTAATTTAGTTTTGGTATCAATTTTAGGGACTATCCTAAAGGTGTGGGTTTTCATGCAACAGTTGTTTATCATGCAAGAAAAGTAAGTGCGATGCGATTAAATAAGTTTCAATAAGGTAAATTGCAATAAAATAAAAGCGTACCTGGAGGGTCTTCCCGTCATCCCAAGCTGCACTTAAAACACAATAAGAATATTTAAACAAGTTCCTAGGTAAAGCTAAGGGAAGGGTTATGGTTTTCTACCAAATTCATAATCCTATAGCTAGTCATTTCCTATGACGTCTAGGTCTTTGTGTTTTGGTTTGAGGACGATTTTCTTCATCAAAGAATAATTAAGTTCAATTGTTCTTATGAATATCCTATCATATCGAGGAAGTGCTTAAGACAAATCTTAAACATCTTTTCAATATTTCTAGGATTGTTTTAAGTCCAAATGAATTTAATTATACAAATGAATTAATCGTCCGGAATTCAAGTTTTGTTGTTATCTTGCTCGATGAACTACGACATTTGAATACCCTATAGGTGAAGTAACATTTCATTTATTGTTACTGTTTAGGAGTTATAATAACCAAAGCTTTCGAGGGCAAATTGGTGTTCAAATGATTTAATTTAAGTTAATGAGTTTAAATTTAGAATAGTGTTCAAGTTGTTTTATATTTAATTTCTTTATGTCTTAGGTAATGTTATTTAATTCAATTTCATTTAACTTTAATTTAATTTAATCTAATTTTAATTTTAATTTAATTTAATTTAATTCAATTTAGTTTGATTTGATGTTAAATTAATTTAGTTTAATTTGATTTAATTTCCTTTAATTTAATTTAATTTGATTTAATTTTATTTTAATTTAATTTAATTTAATTTAATTTAATTTAATTTGTTTTAATTTAATTTAATTTAATTTAACTTGTTTTAATTTAATTTAGTTAAATTTAATTTAACTTAATTTATTTATTTAATTTGATTTAATTTAATTTAATTTAATTTAATTTAATTTGATTTAATTTGTTTGATTTAATTTAATTTAATCCTTAATTTAATATTTTTTAATTTAATTTAGTTTAATTTAATTTAATTTAATTTAGTTTAATTTAATTTAATTTAATTTATTTATTTAATTTAATTTAATTTAATTTAATTTAATTTATTTAATTTAATTTAATTTAATTTAATTTATTTGATTTAATTTAATTTAATCTTTAATTTAATTTTATTTTTAATTTTAATTTAATTTAAAATTTAAAAAGAGTTTAATAATTTAACTTTTTAATTTAATTTAATGATTAGTCCTTTAACATTTTAAAAATTAAATTTGAGTTATCATTTTTAATTAGGAATTAAATATTATTGAAATGATTAATTTAGGGATTTTTTAAATTAAAGAATAAATCTCTTCCTAATAATAATATCCCTATTTAATATTTCCAATTTTATTATTCTTCCAAATTTAATCAATTATTTAATTAAGGTTTATTTCAATTATTTTAAATTGTTTAATGGGTTTCTACCCTTTAATTATTTAAATTTCAATCATCCAAATCATATTAGGATCAAATATTTTACTTGTTAATTTTTATTAAACCTAAAGTTTTAATTAGGGGTTAAAGTTTTTAATTACCATTTTACCCTTCAAGCTTAATAATTTCATAACACACTAAATTGGGCTCAAATGAACTTGAAATTTTTATGTGACTTCACTCATATGCCAATTAAGACATGAGAGGAGAAAATGTGATTTTTCGGTATTTAATTTATTTATATAATTATTTTTAGTGGAAAATAAGAATTTCCAAGGAAAATTTAATAATATGACCAAGGGAAAGTTTCTGCCCTTAAGAAAATTATGGGACATTCATAATGACCAGAGGACCACTTGGACCAATTTTGGTGATTTTTTGAATTATATTATTTTTACTATAATTATTTTAAGTTTTGGAGTATTAATTAATCTAAAAAATAAAATAAAGGTTGAAAAATGAAATTTATATTTTTCAAAAATCTCTATGATATGAAGGAAATCAGATAATCAATTTTTGCAATTTTCTGATTTTTCCATGATTTATTATAATTATTTTAGTGAAAATGCCAAAAAAAAATGTATTTTTTAATTTTTAAATTACCTTAGGGCTTTAAAATTTAATATCTCATTAAATAGACCTAAGAAAAATATGGGGTTTGTTCCTAAGTGATTAAAATTCAAAATGTGACATTTTGGTGAATTTTATTATTTTTGTGATTTTTATTATTTTTTTAATTATTAAAATATTAAAATAATGCAAAAAAATCAACTTTTTTAGAATATTGAAATTTTAATTTTCTTAAATTCCCCTGATTTCAGAGAGGCTCCAAAACTAATTTGGTGAATTTTTAAAAAGTATTTTGAAAGTTATGAATTTTTAAAGTTCAAATTGCCTAAATGGCTTAATCAACCCATTTAGTAGGGCTAACCAAGTCCAATTGACTTTAAATTTTTATGGTGGGTTCCTCTGATCCTAAAGGTCAGTGTAGAATTAATTTCAAGTCAATTTGATATATGGTTAGCTCTAATTAATTAGGGATCTATTTTGGGTGTTTAAGCCAGTTAGGGTTATTTTAAATGAGTTAACTCAAAACCTATTTTTCCTAGGGTCCTCTGGTCATAAGAGACATCACCAAATTTTCCCAGAATTTATTTCACAACATGCTAATTATTGGAATTAAAATACTCAAAACGGTAACATGAATTTGAAAAATCAATAACTTCTCGTAGGGATTGCCTCGACTTTTGAAAATTCGGGAAATGTTCCCAAATTCGGAGGCTTCAAAAGCCACTATGGTCACATGCCATGGTGAATTTCCTATATGCATGGAGAATTAAAATAATGCGGACGAGTAAATAAATTATTAAAAATAAAATACTTGATGAAATTAAATGATTTCTTTTCCACATAATTCTCCTCTGTTCATTGAGCAAGAGGGTATTTTTATTTTATTTTTCTGATTTTCCTACACAAAGTTATGGATTTTTGAAGTTTAGGGAATTAAATAAATCAGAAAATCCCTAATTTTCTGTTTATCCGAGTCGGCGCCGCGTCAACCTTAGCATCTCCGAAGTGCACCGTGGCGCGCTCCCATTCGACGCCGCTGCTTGAATTAGCAGCCCGGGTCCCGCCTTCCGCGTATCATCTGCCGATCCGACCAAATCTGAGCCGTCCGTTCGCGCGTGTATTAAATGGACGGCATCCATTCATCGTCCCCAAGCGTCCTCACCCGAGAGCCGTCCACACTAAATCCCTAATATCTCACTCGATACTCAATGGATTTTCATGTTCTTATGCTCTATGGAATCGTCTTGAAGAGACGAATACATCTATACGGTGATCATGCATTGAAATTAAAGCATTTGAAATGGAGAATCTCCAGAAGCTCGTGATGAAGAATTAGCTCATACCTTTGCTCAGAGAAGTGTGGCTTCAATCTGAGGGTTGTGCCACCTTCGATTGCGTCCCAGCAAGCTCCGGATGAAGTCTCCCGATCCGGTGAATTGCCTAGGTAGGATTTCGACCACAGTCGATCACAAAGCTTGGAGGCTGGAGCAAGCTGGGTGGCTCTGGAGATGGGGCTTTTGCTTGGTGGACACCTTCTCTTGGTCCGGTGAAGGTGTACGACCAATCAATTTGAGGATTGATCCACTTTGGAGAAGTGTCCCGGTTTTGGGTGGAATTTCGGTTGAGAAATTGGATTTTGTCGGTGGGGATTAGGGCAAATTGACACTCGGGGACCAACTCGCTCTAAGGGTGGAGAAGGGTTTGGAACAATTTTGGCGAGTTTCGGCAAGGTTTGTGCAACTCTCCTTTCATGGCCGTGAGGGGGTGGTGTTTAAATAGGAGAGGGTGGAGGGCCTCCTGGGGAGAGTTAGGGCTTGGGATCAACCTGCTCTGGGCATGGGAAGAACAGCCATGGTGGCTACGTGGGCATGGGGCGGCTCAACGAGGGAGAATTCCAAGTTGGCTCATATGTGAGCTCTCGGCCATGGTGTTTTCCGGCGACACAGTGGTGGCCGGCCGAGGCATTGGTCACCATTTTGTTCGGGTGGGTCGGGGTCGGGGTTTAGTGTAGGCGATTGGCAAATGCCATGTGTAAAAGGCATGGATTAGAATGGAATTGGAGAGGACTCATTTTGGCTCAAATTGGTCAACCCGTCCATTTGGGCTAGGTGCACCACCCAAGGCCTGGTTTAGGCAGAATAAAAAGTGATTTAGGTCAGCTTAATCAGTGGGGAATGGTCACCATCCAAGTACAATTAAGCTTAAGCAAGATTTAGTGGAATCATGGGAGTGGTTAATCACCTTTAGGAATTAAGGAAAGAGTCTCCTCCTTTTGCCCAAAATGGCATGGTGACATGTAAAGAGGCTCTCATGGCTTCCATGTGGCTCATGCATGGCTTCATGGCTCACCTTTGGCTTGGGAAAAGTCAAGTCAATTTCATGGAAATGGATTTAAGAAAAATTTTTGTATTTAGGGGTGATTTGGCATGAGGCTTGATTTGGAATTATTTGATAATGGGATTATAACTTAGGGAATGGCTTTGATTAAATGGATGGCAAATGGAAATGTCATGTGGGCTTTAGGGCCAATTTTGGGCTTTTGTATTTGGTGGAAATGGGCTTTTAGGGAGGTTTAGGGAATTGGGCTTTTGGATTTTAAAATGGATTTTAGGATGGAATTTTAGTAAAGGCTTGGGCCAAATAATTGTTGGGTTTAGCTCATAGATGTGTCAAGAGTGACTTGGTGCAAATTGGGAGTGATTTGGGTTTGAATTGGGTTGAATTTGGGCTTCTTTGGTGAATGAGCCAATATAGGTCAAATTGGGCTAACTTGGGCCAATGTTGGGCTAGGGTTGAAATTGATGTAAAATTAATGTTGGGAAATGTTTATGGGAGTGTTTCAAAGAGGTTTTGACTTTGGTTGGGCTTTGATTTTGGGGTTTGGGCTTATTTGGGTTAGGTTTGGGTTTAGGTCAAAATTGGGCTTTTTGGTTTTGGGTTGAATTTAAGTGGGGTTTGGGCTTAAATGTTGGGCAAATCATGTTAGTGTTTTGTTTGTAGGGATGTTAAGGAAGGTTTAGAAAAGATTTGGGGTTAATTGGAGTTGAATTGGGTGAGTTTGGGTTAGGTTTGGGTCATGGGTCCAAATTGGGCTTTAAGGCCAAAAGTAAAATTGGATCCAAATGTCAATCAAATTGAACTTGTATTTGGTCTAGATTGGTGTTGGTAATGTTGAAATGAAGTTTAGAATTGAATTGGACCAGAATTTGGGTCAATTGGGTAGGCTTGGTTTGACATTGGGTTCACTTTGGGTTAAAATGGGTCAAATTGGGGGTTTTGATAAAAATGGGGTAAATTGACAAAATTTTCCCATGGTGTAGTTGAACAAAATGAAATTAAGAATATTTGGGATTTTCTGGAATTTTCTGGGAATTTTCTGAATTTCTGGATTTTTGGGTCAAGGGGGTATTTTGGGTATTTGGAGGGTATTGGGAGGTTTTTTTTGAATTTTTGATATTTTTGGGTATGGATGGTCAATTTGAGTGGAGAGAAATTTTTAGGAATGATTTTGGAGAATTTTGGGTGATTTGGAAATTTTTGAGAAATTTGGGTAGTTTCAAGGGTTTTGGGTAGGCTAAGCGGGTGTAGGGTCCCGGGGGTCAAAAATTGAAAATTTGGAAAATTGAAGATTGGGTGAATACAAGTGGAATAAAATCATTTTTGTTGAGCTATGAAGCCAAATCAAGCCCACATGAGCCATGAAGGGACTCATTTGAGGCATTCACTATGTTGTTCCCATCCCTCTTAGCCAAGGGCTTAGGGGTTAAGGACCATCCATGTGAATCACCTACATGAGTGAGGAGGTCAAGTTAGGTATGAGTGTGGTTTTAGGAGGTGTGTGCAAGTGTAGTGTGTGGGTGTAGTGTGTGTGTAAGTCAGCCCCTTCACCAGACCAGGCCACCCAGGGCAGTCCTAAGGCCAAAGAGTCCTATAGGAACCCATCCTTTAAACTTCCACATTTGATTTCAACCCTCTAGGTGATTAGGGGTCTACGGTCGAGTTTGTGGAGTTTGCGGGGAGTTAAGAAGTGGTTTGAATTTCTAAAAGGTGGTGGATCCCAATTCTAGTCCTCTAAGATAGTCAAAGGAAAAGCCTAAGGCTAGATCCTAAGTACTAAAAGAAGAAGAGAAGACCTCATCAAAAATGAGGTCAACATCATGTCATCATTTTGTTGTGGTATAGAAATGTCATTGTATGTTGTTGTCATGTCAATTAATGATTTTGTCGTTTTATTTCAGATTTCGTGGCTAACCTAATTGTCCAGTTGTCTGTGTTGTCATGTCATTTTCGCTTTGTTGTTTGTAGAAAGTTTAGGTTATGTGGCTACCCTAAAAGTCCTGGTTTTGTCGTTAATGTTCCGTCATTGTCGTCCTGCAAAACAGAGTTAGCACATCCTATAACATGCAAAAAAAATCTAAACGAAACTTTATGTCTTCATCCTGCAAGGAAAACAAAGTTAGAAATAATGTCATTTCAAGATATTTAGATTACTTGGTCAAAGTGTCTGTTGATCCAGAGTTGTCTGATGTCCAAAAGTGGTTGAGATGTCGGTTTAGATTTATGTCAATTTATTTTGAAATTTTAATTTGTCTTGAATATTGGTTTGGGTTGGATTTCAGATTTTATATCGATTTGGATTTCATTTTGGATTTTATGTCAATTCCAGTTTAATTTTATGTCGAGTTAAGTTCAACGTGGGTCAAACTTTAAGAATTATGATGTCATATGTTAAGTTAAAGTCGATACAGGTCGAACTTAAGAACTATGTCAGTTCAAGTCGTGTTAAGTTCTATCATATCGATTTACATCAAATTGTATCAATTTATGTTGAGTTCTATTGAGTTTGGTTCAAAATGTCGGTTAATGTCATTTAATGTCGGTGTTTATTGAATTTGGATTGAAATGTCATTTAATGTTGAATTTGATTTGAAATGTCGATTAATGTCGTTTAATGTCGGTAATTGTTTAATTTAGTTTGAAATGTCAGATTTATGTCGGTTATGTCGATTTTGGTTTGAAATGTCAAATTTAAGTTGATTACGTCAATATTCGTTTGAAATGTTGAATTTATGTCGGTTATGTCGATTTTTGTTTGAAATGTCAAATTTATGTCGATTTTGTCGATTAAATGTTCGGTTTTGTCGATTAATTGTTTAGAATGTCAAATTTATGTTGATTATGTCGATTTTGGTTTAGAATGTCGATTTTATGACGGTTGTGTTGATTTTTGTTTGGAATGTCAAATTTATGTTTGAAATGTCAAATTTTTGTTGATTATGTCGATTAATTGTTTAAAATATCGAATTTATGTAGATTTGGTTTAAAATGCCGATTTTATGTCAGTTATGTTTGAAATGTCGATTTTATGTCGATTAATTGTTTGGAATGTCAAATTTATGTTGATTATGTCGATTTGAATTCAATTTTGTCGATTTAAGTTCAATTTGGGTTGAACCTAAGATTTATGTCGATTTAGGTTCAATTTGAGTTGAATCTAAGGTTTATATCGATTTAGGTTCAATTTGGGTTGAACCTAAGGTTTAGGTCGATTTAGATTCAATTTGGGTTGAACCTAAGGTTTATGTCGATTTAGATTCAATTTGGGTTGAATCTAAGGTTTATATCGATTTAGATTTGATTTGGATTGAATCTAAGGTTTATGTCGATTTAGATTCAATTTGGGTTGAATCTATGGTTTATGTCGATTTAGATTCAATTTGGGTTGAACCTAAGGTTTATGTCGATTTAGATTCAATTTGGATTGAATCTAAGGTTTATGTCGATTTAGATTAAATTTGGGTTGAATCTAAGGTTTATGTCGATTTAGGTTCAATTTGGGTTGAACCTAAGGTTTATGTCGGTTTAGATTCAATTTGGGTTGAACCTAAAGTTTATGTCGGTTTAGATTCAATTTGGGTTGAACCTAAGGTTTAGGTTAACTTGAGTTCAAGTTAGATTGGACTCAAGTTAGGTTAGGTTTAAGTTAGGTTCAATGTGGGTTGAACCTAAGATTTAGGTTAACTTGAGTTCAAGTTAGATTGGACTCAAGTTAGGTTAGGTTTAGGTTTGGTTCGATGTGGGTTGAACCTAAGGTTTAGGTTAACTTGAGTTCGAGTTAGATTGGACTCAAGTTAGGTTAGGTTTAAGTTAGGTTCAATGTGGGTTGAACTTAAGGTTTAGGTTAACTTGAGTTCGAGTTAGATTGGACTCAAGTTAGGTTAGGTTTAGGTTAGGTTCAATATGGGTTGAACCTAAGGTTTAGGTTAACTTGAGTTCAAGTTAGGTTAGACTCAAGTTTGGTTCAATGTTGGTTGAACCTAAGGTTTGGGTTAACTTGAGTTCAAGTTAGGTTAGGTTTAAGTTAGGTTCAATGTAGGTTGAACCTAAGGTTTGGGTTAACTTGAGTTCAAGTTAGGTTGGACTCAAGTTAAGTTAGGTTTATGTTAGGTTCAATGTAGGTTGAACCTAAGGTTTGGGTTAACTTGAGTTCAAGTTAGGTTATGTTTAGGTTATGTTGGACTTGGACTAAAAGATTGGATTTGGGTCTAATTAAACCTTAGTTGATTAAGGTTTAATAATTAATTAAGTCTAATGTTGTAGACTTAATTAGGATTTGTGATTGATTAAGTCTTACTTAGTTAAGACTTAATGCTTTTATTAAGTCTAATGAGTTAGACTTAATTAAGGTTTATGTTTAATTAAACCTTAGTTAGTTAAGATTTAATGGTTTAATTAGGTTTAATGGGTTAGACCTAATAAGGGTTTAAGTTTAATTAATCCTTAGTTAGTTAAGGTCTAATGGTTTAATTAGGTCTAATAGGTTAGACCTAATTAGGGTTTAAGTTTGATTAAACCTTGGTTAGTTAAGGTCTAATGGTTTAATTAGGTCTAATGGGTTGGACCTAATTAGGGTTTAAGTTTGATTAAACCTTAGTTAGTTAAGGTCTAATGGTTTAATTAGGTCTAATGGGTTAGACACAATTACGGTTTAAGTTTGATTAAACCTTAGTTAGTTAAGGTCTAATGGTTTAATTAGGTCTAATGGGTTAGACCTAATTAGGGTTTAAGTTTGATTAAACCCTAGTTAGTTAAGGTCTAATGGTTTAATTAGGTCTAATGGCTTAGACCTAATTAGGGTTTAAGTTTGATTAAACCTTAGTTAGTTAAGGTCTAATAGTTTAATTAGGTGCAATGGTTTAATTAGGTCCAATGGGTTGAATCTAATTAGGGTTTAAGTTTGATTAAACCTTAGTTAGTTAAGGTCTAATGGTTTAATTAGGTCTTATGGGTTAGAAGCTAATTAGGGTTTAAGTTTGATTAAACCTTAATTAGTTAAGGTTTAATGGTTTAATTAGAGTCTAATGGGTTAGACTCAATTAGGATTTAAGTTTAATTAAACCTTGGTTAGTTAAGGTCTAATGGTTTAATTAGGTCTAATGGGTTAGACCTAATTAGGGTTTAAGTTTGATTAAACCTTGGTTTGTTTAGGTTTAATGGTTTAATTAGGTCTAATGGGTTAGACCTAATTAGGGTTTAAGTTTCATTAAACCTTAGTTAGTTAAGGTCTAATGGTTTAATTAGGTCTAATGGGTTAGACCTAATTAGGGTTTAGGTTTCATTAAACATTAGTTAGTTAAGGTCTAATGGTTTAATTAGGTCTAAGGGTTAGATCTAATTAGGGTTTAGGTTTGATTAAACCTTAGTTAGTTAAGGCTTAATGGTTTAATTAGGTCTAAGGGTTAGACCTAATTAGGGTTTAGGTTCGATTAAACCTTAGTTAGTTAAGGCTTAATGGTTTAATTAGGTCTAAGGGTTAGACCTAATTAGGGTTTAGGTTCGATTAAACTTTTGTTAGTTAAGGCTTAATGGTTTAATTAGGTCTAAAGGGTTAGACCTAATTAGGGTTTAGGTTTGATTAAGCCTTATGTTTAAGTAGGTTAATTAAGTTTAGTATGTCTTTCAACCTAATTAAGGGAATTTAGTTTTGATTAATTAAGTTCAATATGTCTTTAAACCTAATTAAAGGGTGTTTGGTTTTGTGTTAATTAAGTTTAATATGTCATTAAACTTAATTAAAAAGAGTTTAATTTTTATTAAACCAAATTTATGTAAGGTCTAATAGGTTAATTAAGTTTAATATGTCCTTAAACTTAATTAAAAAAAGTTTGATTTTTTTTATTAAACCTAATTTAGGTAAGGTTTAATGTGTTAATTAAGTTTAGTGTGTCCTTAAACTTAATTAAAGAAGTTTAACTTTTATTAAACCTAATTTAGGTAAGGTTTAATTGGTTTAATTAAGTTTATTATGTCTTTAAAATTAATTAGAGAAGTTTAATTTTTATTAAACCTAATTTAGGTAAGGTTTAATGGGTTTAATTATGTTTATTATGTTTTTAGACTTAATTAGAGAAGTTTAATTTTTATTAAACCTAATTTAGGTAAGGTTTAATGGGTTAATTAAGTTTATTATGTCTTTAAACTTAATTAAAAAGGTTTGATTTTTATTAAACCTAATTTTGGTAAGGTTTAATTGATTAATTAAGTTTAGTATATCCTTAAACTTAATTAAAGAAGATTAATTTTTATTAAACCTAATTTAGGTAAGGTTTAATGGGTTAATTAAGTATAGTGTGTCCTTAAACTTAATTAAAAAGGTTTGATTTTTATTAAACCTAATTTAGGTAAGGTTTAATTGATTAATTAAGTTTAGTATATCTTTAAACTTAATTAAAGAAGTTTAATTTTTATTAAACCTAATTTAGGTAAGGTTTAATGGGTTAATTATGTTTATTATGTCTTTAAACTTAATTAAAGAAGTTTAATTTTTATTAAACCTAATTTAGTTAAGGTTTAATTTGTTAATTAAGTTTAGTGTGTCCTTAAACTTAATTAAAGAAGTTTGACTTTTATTAAACCTAATTTAGGTAAGGTTTAATTGGTTAATTAAGTTTATTATGTCTTTAAACTTTATTAAAGAAGTTTAATTTTTATTAAACCTAATTTAGGTAAGGTTTAATGGGTTTAATGAAGTTTATTATGTCTTTAAACTTAATTAGAGAAGTTTAATTTTTATTAAACCTAATTTAGGTAAGGTTTAATGGGTTTTATTAAGTTTTATATCTCTTTAAACTTAATTAGAGAAGTTTAATTTTTATTAAACCTAATTTAGGTAAGGTTTAATGGTTTAATTAAGTTTATTATGTCTTTAAACTTAATTAAAGAAGTTTAATTTTTATTAAACCTAATTTAAGTAAGGTTTAATGGGTTTAAATGTCATTTTAAGCCTTAATTGAATCTAATCTTGTCATTTTAGACTCAAGTGAGGTTTATTATTAGCGTATCATAGGCTAGAACAATTTTCAAACTTTGATTGTTGATGAAAATAGTTCAATTTTATAAAGGGTCATTTTAGGATCAAAATTATTAAATTAATAAATGATTTTAACCCTAAATTTCCAAATGCCATTCAAGATTGTTTCTATGACTTAGAAATATTCTTCCTAGGGTCATTGTCTGTTGCCCTATCATTCTTAGTCATTTGTATTTTTATTTTCTTAATTTTCAAATTTTTATAATTATTATTTGAAATAATTACAAAGAAACTTGAAAATTCAAGAAAAGTATCCTAGGCATGTTTTCTGTCCTAAGGAAAATTATGGAAGGTCCCTAAGAACATAAAGATAAATGCCTCAAAATTTCATAATTTTTTTATTTGTAAATAATTTTTAATAATTAAAATATTTCAAAGAGTATTTAATTAATTAAAAATTAAATACTGAGAATAAAATTATGATTTTGATCTCATAATTTTCTCCTCTTCAAGAGCTTTCCAGAGGTATTTTTATTTTATTTTTATGACCTCTAGATCAAAAGATATGAATTTTTGAAGTTTGAAGGGTTAAAATGAATTTTTCTTTTTTTTTTAATTCTGTGCCGCCAAAACGCTCGGAGGACGACACGCGTCCTCGGCAGCCTTGAAGAAGCTGGAAGATCCTGTGCAGGCAGCCGAACAACGGATACCGTGGGCGCAAATCAGCGTTGTCCATCCCAAAGGCGTGGGATCAGACGGCTGAGAAAATTCGAGATTTATTTCGAAAATTCTGAAACCCTTAAACTTCAAATGTTAATATCTCACTCATTTCTTGACGAAATTGAGTGATTTTTTTTAAATGCTCATCTGGATGAGAGGTATCTATCCATATGGTGATGATACACTTTTGAAATAGTATGGCACATGATTTATCAAAAATACGATTTATCTTACAAAGATAAATTCCATACCTTGGCCACAAGCAAATCAAGCTAGATCAGACTTTATGGTTGCCTTTCAAGACCCCAATAGAAGATAATAGTTGCAGCAATTTGTTCCAGAAGTAGGGCTTCTTAGAGAGGAATTTGGGAAAAGTTCCTAATTTGGGCTGTTTTTGAAAATTGGTCAAATTGGATCAAATGGGCTGAAACTATAGCTTGGGATTGATCCTAAAACATTATGAAAGCTCTTAGGAAGAAGTTTTGTGTTGGGAGCAAGAGGGTTTGAGCAGCCTATGGACCTCCCTAAATATTTTCTCCTCCTCTGCTAGTTTCGGCCATGGGGTCTTTTTATAGCAAGGGGATGGTTTTTGCTTGGCTTAGGTACGTTCTATGGGATTACTTACCTCCTCTATCAGCTCATTGGGTGATCAATTGGCTAAAGATAGGCTTTAATGCTTCTCCCTAAGTTTTCCATGATGAGTTTCATCTCTTTGGCTCTTGTCCATTGGCTATTGTGGGAGGTGAATGGTGAGCTGCCTATACCTCTCTTAAGAAGCTTACACCTCACTCCTTAGGCTTGGCAAATGGTGACACATATGCCTAGCCTTCATCATTACCTTTAACCATGGTGTTGGGGGGTTTCATGTGTGGTTTTCCTCCCATTGGGTGGCTTAGGAGGTGGAGAAGATGGCCTTGTTTTGGCCGGCCACCTTGAGGAAAGATGGTGCTTAGGGTGAAGGAGGTGGTGACACCTCACCCCGTGCATAACCATGGATGTTAAGCCATGGGTAATGGGCCATAAGATGGGCTTAATAAAGTGTTAAATAAGCCTTTAAGATGGTTTAGCCTAATTAATTATGAAGAGGCTAAAAGTTATTTCATTTCTTCTTTAATTCCCATTTTAATTAATTATTTTATTAACTAAAATTGGTGGAAATTATTTTATTAATCAATTTATTAATTGAAAATAATTTCAAATTAATTAATTGATTATTTTTGTCATTTTTGTTATTTTATGATTTTAATTTAATTTTCAATTTAATTAATTATGTCATTTAATTAAAATTTTGAAAATTAAATCATTAATCATTTTAATTAATCAAAATAATTTTGAAATTAATTATTTGATTAATTTTGTTATTTTTATTTCATTTTTATCTATTTTAATCAAAATAGATAGGTGTTGACCAATTTTGACTTGGGTTGACCCAATTCAGTCCAAATTGATCAAATTGATTTTAAGATATCCAATTCTTGTAATTTTATCATTGTGGTGTTTTAAATGTGTCAGTGGGTGAAAATGTTGATTTATGGGTCAACAGGACTTGTCATTGGGTCTGGTCTGACTAATTTGACCAAAGTTGACTTTTTAGGTCAAAAAGTTGACCTATGGGGTCAACAGTGTAGGTCATTAGGTCTGGTTTGACCAATTTGAGCAAAGTTGACTTTTTAGGTCAAAAGGTTGACCTATGGGGTCAATAATGTAGGTCACTAGGTCTGGTTTGACCAGTTTGACCAAAGTTGACTTTTTAGGTCAAAAGGGTGACCTATGGGGTCAACAATGAAGGTCATTAGGTCTGATCTGACCAATTTGACCAAAGTTGACTTTTTAGGTCAAAAGCTTAACCTATGGGGTCAATAGGGTAGGTCATTAGGTCTGGTTTGACCAATTTGACCAAAGTTGACTTTTTAGGTCGAAAGGGTGACTATGGAGTCGACGAGTGTAGGTCATTAGGTCTGATTTGACCAATTTGACCAAAGTTGACTTTTAAGGTCAAAAGGTTAACCTATGGGGTCAACAGGGTAGGTCATTAGGTCTGGTTTGACCAATTGACTAAAGTTGACTTTTTAGGTCAAAAGGTTGATTTATGGGGTCAACAGTGTAGGTCACTAGGTCTGGTTTGACCAATTTGACCAAAGTTGACTTTTTAGGTAAAAAGGGTGACCTATGGGGTCAACAGGGTAGGTCATTAGGTCTGGTTTGACCAATTTGACCAAAGTTGACTTTTTAGGTCAAAAGGGCGACCTACGGGATGAACAGGGTAGGTCATTAGGTCTGGTTTGACCAATTTGACAAAAGTTAACTTTTTAGGTCATAAGGGTGACCTATGGGGTCAACAGGGTTGGTCAGTGGGTCTGGTTTGACCATTTTGACCAAAGTTGACTTTTTAGGTCATAGGGTTGACCTATGGGGTCAACAGGGTAGGTCATTGTGTCTGGTTTGACCAATTTGACCAAAGTCGACCTTTTAGGTCATAAGGTTGACCTATGGGGTCAACAGGGTAGGTCATTGGGTCCAGTTTGACCAATTTGACCAAAGTTGACCTTTTAGGTCATAAGGTTGACTATGGGGTCAACGAGGTAGGTCGTTAGGTGCAGTTTGACCAATTTGACCAAAGTTGACTTTTAGGTCATAAGGGTGACCTATGGGGTCAACAGGGTAGGTCATTGGGTCTGGTTTGACCAATTTGACCAAAGTTGACTTTTTAGGTCATAAGGTTGACCTATGGGGTCAACAAGGTTGGTCATTGGGTCTGGTTTGACCATTTTAAACAATGTTGACTTTTTAGGTCAAAAGGGCATTGACTCATTGTAAAATGAGGTCAACAATGTTAATAGTAAGTTTCTTAAAAATTTCAAAGAACTTAGAAAATTGATGATCAAGTTTCTACTGTTTAAGTCTTTGAGGAAAAGGTGGTGGAGGTTTTCGACTTCCACATTAACGAGTATAACGGTCGATCTTGATTAGGAGAGAGAGTTTCTTTAGGTTTTCCAATCTCTTCAACCTCAATCTCTTTTTCACTTTCATTCTGCAATCTTTCTTTTAATTCCTTTCCACTTCTAAGTTGCACAGCTTTAACTTGTTCATGTTCCTTTTCAGTTTCCTTTGGATTGATTTCAACATTACTAAGAAGTGTTCCTACAGATCTATTATTAATTAAAGCAGCAATTTGCCCCATTTGATTTTCAATTTTACGAATAGCAGTATTTTGATTATGTAATTGATTATTCATTTGCATAATTAATTCTTCTATTGATAACTTTTTCTGTTGATTATTAAATCCAGGAGGTTTATAATTGAAATTAACTTGATTATTCCAATTTCCAGTGGGATGAGATTGATTATTACCCCATTGTTGATGTGAATTGTTCCAGTTAAAATTAGGATGATTTTTCCATGCAGGATTGTAATAATTTGAATAAGGATTATTTTTACTTGCAATAGCTTGTAAAGTTTCAATAGTTTGAGGATCTTCAATATTAGCAGAATTATTATGAGAAATATTAATTGCAAAATTATCTAATTTCTTAGATATTGCTGCAACTTGTGAAGCTAAGATAGAAAAGGCTTCATTATCTTGAATACTAGCCATCTTTTTAGGGTTAATTTTTTCAGAAGGCTATTGAAAATTGTTATTAGCCATTTCTTCAATTAAAGCGTAAGCTTCTTCAAATTATTTAGACATTAAAGAACCTTCAGCAGCAGCATCAATAATTGATTTTAAAGATCCAATTAATCCATTATAAAATTTTTGAATAATTAACCAATCAGGTAAAGCATGATGAGGACATTTTCTTAATAGTTCTTTAAATCTTTCCCATGTTTCATATATTATCTCCCTGTCAAATTAACTAAACGAAGTAATAACATTTCTTAGTTTAGCAGTTTTAGAAGGAGGAAAATATTTAGCAAGGCATTTTTGTGTCATTTCAGCCCATGTTTTAATAGAACCAGTCGCTAATGAGTTTAACCCCATCTTTGCTTTATCTCTTAAAGAAAAAGGAAAGAGTCTAAGTCTAATAGCATCATCAGAAACATTGTTATATTTAAAGGTTGCATAAAGTTCTAAAAAACTAACAAGATGTAAATTTGGATCCTCATTTGGTGATCCACCAAATTGATTCTTTTGCACCATTTGAATAATAAACAGTTTAAGTTCAAAAGAATTAACATCTACAGTGGGTATTTGAATACTAATATGAAGTTCATCAACTGTAGGGTTAGCATAATCCCTTAATGGTTTATAAACATTTTGATCATTAAGTTCAATTGGATTTTTGTAAAGTAGCCATTTCTTGAAATTTTTGAATTTGTTTTCCCTTTATAATTTTTCTAATTGTTCTTTCCAATTCAGGATCTAAAGGTATTAATCCTTCAGAACCAAATCTTCGCATAAAACAAGTAATAAAATTTAGCTATTTTATTTCTTTCTTCCTTTGATTTCTTCCCCAGCAACGGCGCCAAAAACTTGACCCGACCGCCGCGCTTTACACAGTGATGTTGCTTCCAAAAGATAGCCAAAAAGCTTTGACTCGATTTATAATTAGTGGATAGTGTATAAAATTAATATTATATAAGTAATATTTTCACACACTAGGGGTACTACGCAACTATACATATCGTTTCAAGTAATATAGGGTTTTTAAACAAAGACCCCAGTATCGATCCCACAGGGAAGATTTATAGAAATAAATTTTGTATAAAGCGAAAGAGAAATATATTAGTAAAAATATTTTTTATTTTTTTTATAATTACTATTTAATTTAATAGATGCAATTTAAATAAAACAATAATAAGAAAATGATTTCATAAACTCTATAAAAAATAAACAACTTTCTTTCCTTCAATTAATCTAAGATTTTTAAGATAAATTAATATTCGTTGGAGAATTTAATTTATGGTATTGTGCCAAATAGAAGCATTCCTATTCTTTGCCCTTTGATCTAGGTGCAAAGAACATTGACTAATTTACAGAATAGGTCTGGTTGTATTGATAGTAGTAATGGGTTAATCTAGGCTCACACTTCAAGATGTCCAAGGGTGGCCATGGTCGGCCCTACTAGTGACCCTTTCCTAGTCTATAAATCAAATTATTAGAATTTAGTCTGTCACTCTAAAAACTTATCAATTCTATGCCCTTTAAATATTATCTTCCTATTTATTTGCACTTCACCATGAATAACCCGCACATGGCCTTCGACTACCCAAGGATTCATGTGACATTTACAAGTTAAGAGTTCTTCTCCTACAAGGTTTTTAAACTCTTCTACATGTTTTAACAATTCAAACGGCCAATTTTAAAAGTAAAGTAAGATCAGGTATTAATGTCATCACAATGTTTTAAAAATATTTTGAATTTTAATTGTCCATCGAATCTTTATATTATCTTATCTATCTCTTCATAATTGAAGTAAGAAAGTAACTAACTACTCAGAACGCATTGAAAATAAATAACAGAACATGTTAATTAAACTTTGAATCAAATATAAAAATATACTTATCTCAAATATTTCTTCTACAGATCTTCCGATTCCTATCGACTCCACGAATGCAATGAACTCCAGATGCAATAACTTGAAAATAAACTCACTAAACTAAAAAAAAGTGGCCCTAAATTTCTCTCTCTAAGGATGAGAGATCTTAAAGTAGATAAGAGAAAGGGGTACAATGGGAGGGGGACGTTTTCTGAAGAATTGGACCTCTATTTATAAGCTCCAAGAGTTGCCTTGAGGCACCTATTCAAAACATGTCCACATTTAATGAATCTTCTAGAAGGGCGGTCTGGCACCTAGGCGCTGGTCACCGCGTCCAGTTCTTCGTATCTCTTCACTTTGGCTCGCAACTCTTCGCGATTAAAACCATTTTGGAGCGTCCAAATGCAATGTATCACATGTCCTATTATCAAGGAACAACTGCCAGCCTTCTATAATGTCCAATAACCACTCACTCCATCAAAATAACTGATCAAATGTTGTCAAAAACTTGACAGTTTTCGTATCGAGTCTGGCGCCTAGGCGCCAGGCCATAATTTTTTATACTTTTGGTATTTTGCTCCATTTTTGCTCCTTTTTGCTCCTTTTTCCTTCTTAGACCTTTTTACATTACCTACATCCAAAAATACAAAAAATAATTTTCATTAAGGCATAATATCCTTATAAATTAATAAGAATTAAGACATAAAGAAATAGGTATTTTTTAAAGATCAACAAGTCAGCAAGGGAGAATTGAAAAGTTTGGCTCACATGGAGCTCTCGGCCTTGGTGTTTTCCGGTAGCCTGGTGGCTGGCCGGCCAGGCATGGGTCACCATCTTGACGAGTGAGGTGAGGGTTGGGGTTTGGTGCAAGAAATTGGAGTTTGACATGTGTAAAGGGGCTGAATTGAAATGGAATGTGGAGAGGCTCATTTAAGGTTCAATTTGGTCAACCCATGTATTTGGGCTTGGTTCACCTTCCCATGGTCTGATTTTGGGTCAAGGGGATCAGTTGGGTCAGCTGCCATGGAGTGGTGAAGTCTCCATCCATGGTGAGGTGACTAAACTTGGTTTAGTGTGTGACATGGTTATGGTTAAAAAGCCTTAATGAAGGATTAAGAAAGGGGGCCCTCCTTTTTCCATTAATGGCTTTGTCACATGTCAAACCTTCAATGGTTTCATATGGCTTGTACGTGGCTTGCTCATGGCTCCATGTGGCTTGGGACAAAGCTTGGTCATTTACATGCAAGAAGGTTTTGAATTTTTGGGATTTATGGGTGATTTTGGCATGAGGCATAATTTATGATTCTTTGATGATTGATTTAGGATTTAAGGGATGATATTAATTAATGGGGTGATGAAAATAATGTCATATGGTCTTTAGCAAGAAGTTTGGGCCTTTGAAATTTAGTGAAGATGGGCTTTCAAAATGGGTTAGGGAAGTGGGCTTTTGGATTTTAAAATGGATTTTAGGATGAAAGTTTGGTAAAGGCTTGGGCCAAACAAGTGTTGGGTTTAGTTTAGGGATGTGTTATGAATGATTTGGAATTGGTTTGGAATAATTTGGAGTTGAATTGGGTTAAATTTGGGACTTTTGGTAAAGGGGCCAAAGTGGGTCAAATTGGGTTAACTTGGGCTAACGTTGGGCTAAAGTTGGATTTGATGTAAAATTAATGTTTAGAAATGTTTATGGGAATGTCACAAAGAGTTTTCAACATTGGTTGGGCTTTGATTTTGGGATTTGAGCCCATTTGGGTTAGGTTTGGGCTTAGGTCAATTTAAGGGATTTTGGTTTTGGGTTATGTTTGGGTGGAGTTTAGGTTCAAATTTTGGGCAAATCAAGTTAGTGTTTTGTTTAAAGGGGTGTTAGGAAGGTTTTAGAAATGATTTGGGGCCAATTGGAGTTGAATTGGATGGGTTCGAGCTAGGTTTAGGTCATGGGCCAAAATTGGGCCTTAAGCTTCAAATTGAAATTGGGCCCAAATTTCAATCAAATTGGACTTGGATTTGGTCTAAATTGATATTGTGGATGTTGATTTGAAGTTTAGAATTGAATTGGACTAAAATTGAGGTCAATTAGGGTAGTTTGGTTTGACATTGGGTTCACTTGGGTTTAAAATGGGCCAAATTGGGGGTTTTGGTAAACATGGGGTAAATTGGCAAAATTAGCCCACGGTGTAGTTGAACAAAATGAAATTGGGAATATTTGGGATTTTCTGGAATTGTTTAGGAATTTTATGAATTTTTGGATTTTTGGGCTAAGAAGGGCATTTTGGGTATTTGGAGGGCATTAGAGGGTACTTTTGGAATTTTTTGGTATTTTTGGCTATGGATGATCAGCTTGAGTGGGGGGAAATGTTTAGGATTGATTTTGAGTATTTGGGTAATTTAGGTGATTTTGTAAATTTTGGGGTAGTTTCAAGGCTTTTGGTAGGTTTAGTGGGAGTAGGGCCCCGGGGGTCAAAAATTGAAATTTTGGAAAAATAAAGATTGATCAAATTTGAGCAAAATGGAATCACTTTGGTTGAGCCATGAAGCCATATTAAACCCATATGAGCCATGAGAGGACTCATTTGAGGCATTCACTATGTTGTTCATAACCCTCTTAGCTAGGGGCTTAGGGTTAAGACCATCCATGTGAATTACCTACATGTGTCAGGAAGTCAAGTTGGGTGAGAGTGTGATTTTTGGGACATGGAATGTTTGTGAGTGTGTAGTGTATGTGCAGGTCAACCCTCACCGGGCCGGGCCACCTGGGGTATTCCTAAGGCCAGAAGTCACATGGGGAACTCATTCTTTAAACCTCCGCATTTGATTTCAACCCTCTAGGTGATTAGGGGTCTACAATCAGGCTTGTGGGGTTTGCAGGGAGTCAAGAGGTGTTTGAATTTCTAGAGGGTGGGTTCCACTTCTAGTCTTCTAAGATTAGTTAAAGGAAAAGCCTATGGCTAGATCCTAAGTACTAAAGAGAGGAGAAAAAGACCTCATCAAAAATGAGGTCAACAAATGGTCATTATTGTTTTCTATGACAAGGAATTATGCTCATAAGCACTTACTTAATAAACAAAAAAAGATAGCATAAGATACAAAAATCTAAATTTGTATCGTACAGATAATTTGAAAGAATTTTTTATTTTCCTAGTTTACAAACAAGTCATTTATGTCACATAATATTTTTTTAAGAAACGCTTATTAATTGGGGGTAAGATTCTTTCTCCTTGACATTCTACCGGTTGGTAAGATCCTCCTGAATATATCTTTTCAGTTACATATGTGTCCTCCCATATTAGTTCAAACATTTCACCTATTCTTTGATGAGTGAGGATATGTCTTCAGATAACGAAGACCAATTCAGTGATTCGAAAGGTTATAGGACAAACTAATTTGTCGTGGGCTTATATCATTTTTGCTTGATAAAATTCAAGATTTTGTTGAGCTTGTATATGTTTGCCTTTTAAACTCTTAAGTTCTTCAAGTCGTAATTTGACATTTTCTTCTTTAGTTATTTTGTTTGCGAGCACAACTCTGAGAGAAGGACTTTTCACTTTGAGGGGTAAATTGGCCTTAGAACCATATAATAAAGCAAATGGTGTTGACTGTGTTGGTATCTGGTATGTAGTCCTATAGGCTCATAAAGTTTCTATTAATCTTTCATGCCATTGTCTTGGACTATTAATTAATGTCTTTTTCAAAATTTTTACCAATGTTTTGTTGAAGGCATCAGCTAAATTGTTGGCTTTAGGATAATAGATTGTAGAACATCTCCAATATATCCTATGTCTTTAAATAAAATTGTTTATTTTTGTATTTATAAACGCCAGTTTATTGTCTGATACGACTCTTCGAGGAATTCTAAATCTATAGACACTATGAGTCTTGAAGAAATGGAGAACTTGTTCTGCCTAAACATCTCTAAGAGGTATTGCTTCTGCCCATTTGGAGAAGTAATCAGTAGCTACTAGAATAAATCGATGGCCTTTAGATGATGGAGGGTCGATAGGACGCACTATGTTTGTGCCCCAACATTCAAATGGTCAAGATGCAATAGTAAAATGTAATACATTTGGTGGTTGAAGTAAGACCACTCCATGTATCTGACATTGATGACATTTCTTTGCTATTTCAAGACAATCTGTCATCATTGTTGGCCAGTAATATCCCATTCTTTTTATTTTCATCTTCATTTTTGGTCCAGATTAGTATGCACCACATAGACTTGAATGAACTTATTTAACAATCTCTTGAGCTTCAGATTGGTTTAGACATCTTAACCACATTTGGTCAAAAGATCGTTTATAAAGAATATTATTCACTAGAGCATAGGACAATGCTCTTTATTTGATTTGAGTTAAGATAGAATTGTTTTCAATTAATCTTCCAGTCTGTAAATATTGAATCATTGGTTGTCGCTAATCATCCTTTTCTTTGTCAATTATACTCATATTTTCACTAATTTTGTGCAGATTATCCATGTTAATTTGGGAAAGAACTTGTCGTCCTTTTATAGAGACCAGAATATTATCTTCTTTTGGACAAGCGAATACCATTGCAAGTTTTGTCAAGGTATCTGCTAAGGAATTGTGTCATCTTAGAATTAGGAAGAAAGCTACATCATGAATTTGTTGAAGCAGTTTTAGTGTAATGAAAATATTATTCTAGTCAAGGTTTCAAAATCTTGTATTTGCCCGCAATTTGATTAATGATCAATTGAGAGTCTCCATAAATGTCGATTTTTTTTATTTCCATTAATATTGTCAATTCTAGACCGGTTATGAGCGCTTCATATTCAGTTTCACTATTTAGTGCATGGTTCAGTCAGATGATAAGAAAACGACATCATTGCTTTATCTGGAGTGATGAAAATTAATCCTACCCTAGCTTTGTCTGGTATGATTGTCTGCTTATTTTTGTCTTTTCGAGCAGATGATGCCCCATCAAAGTATTATTCCCATCATTGTATGTTTGAACTTTTTACTTCTAATATATGTTTATTAGGTAAATCATCATTAAGAGGTGATCCAGTCATAATTGGGTGTGTTGCTAAGAAATCTGCCAACATTTTTCCTTTAACAGTACGTAGTAGCACAAATGTTATGTCAGATTGGAGCAGTATCATTGCTCATCTTTCCAATCTTCCAAAAAGTGTCAGTCGTGTCATTAAGTATTGTAATGGATTACCTCTTGGAATAAGAGTTATATTCAGCTTCACTATTTTGTGCATGGTTCAGTCAGATGATAAGAAAACGACATCATTGCTTTATCTGGAGTGATGAAAATTAATCCTACCTCAGCTTTGTCTGGTATGATTGTCTGCTTATTTTTATCTTTTCGAGCAGATGACGCTCCATCAAAGTATAATTCCCATCATTTTATGTTTGAAGTTTTTACTTCTAATATCTGTTCATCAGGTAAATCATCATTAAGAGGTGATCCAGTCAGAATTGGGTGTGTTTCTAATAAATCTATCAAGATTTTTCCTTTAATAGTATGTAGTAGCACAAATGTTGTGTCAGATTGGAGTAGTATCATTGCCCATCTTGCCAATCTTCCAGAAAGTTTCAGCTGTGTCATTACATATTGTAATGGATTAACTCTTGGAATATGAGTTACTTATCGAGAAAGCATATAGTGCCTTAGCTTTTAGACTGCAAAAATCAAAGCTAAGCAATGTTTTTCAATTGTTGGATATTTTATTTTAGTCAGAACCAAACAACGGCTTAAATAATATATTGCATTTTCTTTTCCCTCATTGTTTACTTGGACTAGTAAAGCTCCAAGGGAATTATATAATGCCGCAGTGTAAAGGATTAGAGGTCTTCCTATCATAAGGGTTGCTATGACAGGAGGTGTTTCAAATATTGTTTGAAGTTTTCAAAGTCGTGTTGGCATTTTTCATCCCACACGAACTTAGTATATTTTCTCGTTAAGACAATGAGAGTTTGACACCTACCTGACAAATTGGAAATAAAACGTGGTATAAATGCTAATTTTTCTTGAGAGGATTACAATTGAGTTATATTTTTAAGAAGAGACATACTTAGGATAGCTTTAATTTTGAGTGGGTTAATTTCAATCCCAAAATGTCGAACAACAAATCCTAAAAATCTCCCTGAAATGACACTGAAATTGTACTTTAAGGGATTCATTTTAAGATTACATTATTGTAATCATTTGAAGACAATTCTCAAATAATACTCTTCTTTTTGTCTACTGTTAACAACCAAATCATCCACATAACATTCTACTTGATTGTGTATGAGTTTGTCAAAAGCTGTGTCATGGCTCTTTGATATGTTGCACCAGTATTCTTCAATCCAAAAGGCATTACTTTGTAACAGTATATCCCTATGGGTGTTCTGAAGGCTGTATTTACTTCATCTTTTGAAAACATTTTTATTTGATTGTATCTTAATGATCCATCAATAAAGGAAAATATTTCATGTGTGGATGCTACGTCGACCATCATTTCTGAGATTGGTAAAGGAAATTCTTCCTTCGAACATGCTTTGCTCAAATCCCTGAAGTCTATACAGACCCTGATTTGGCCATTTTTCTTTTTAACTAATAATATATTAGCCTGCCATGTTGGATAATTCTCTTCACGTATAAAACCAGCCTCAATTAATTTCTTAATTCCATCAATGACTTGCTGCTCTATTTCAACATGCATCCTTTTCGGAGCTTTTTAACAGGGATTGCAACTTGATTTATCCCAAGTTTGTGGACTGCAACTTCTGGAGATAGCCCCGACATTTCGTCATAAGTCTATGCAAAGCAATCTTTATATTCTTTCAATAATTGAATTATTTCTTTTCCTTCCATGTCGTTAAGGAAGAAACTAACGAGAGTTGGTTCTAGATTTTCAACAGTCCCTAAATTTATTTCTTTTAATTCATCAACTGTTGATTTAATTTATTCTTCCAATTATGGAGGAGCATCTTTAATTGGAAGATCTGAAGTTTGTTCAGAATTCAGTTCTTTGGTAATAACTAGGCAAAATTCTGTATCATCTAAGGGTTCTAAAGTGCCAAATCTAATGCACTTCTTAGAGTTAGGGTCTCGTTTATTGTTATCCCACATTTATTCAATAAAGTGTTGTTGTTTTAAAAGCCAGTGTTTAAGCATTGAACTATTTTGAATAAATTTTTATGCCCAAGGAGAATACAACTCAAAAGAAATTTTCATTTAATTTGTAAGATTTTCATCTCTAATTTTACATCAGATTCAGTATTATAAGAAGTAGAGCCAAGTCTAAATTTCATTGGCTTTTTATCATCACTGTATACTTCTTTAACAACTAAATCCTTGATTTTTGAAGTAGAGATTGGGGATCGGATCATAGTGTGTATGTATAGATTAATTTTCACATACATAGATTCAAATTGTTTTTCTTTATCTTCTTCTTCAAGAGGTATCTTGAACTGAGGTTCTTTAAGAACCACTATGTTATCTTTTCTTCTTTTGCATCTTCTTCAGAGTCCAAGTGAATTTTGATTTTCGATGGTTTCTTAATTTTGACATTTGGGATTTCTCTCCCTCGTCCTCATCCCTGGCCTCGATCTCAAGTGTGAGTCTAATGAGAATTGTCAGCCTTTGTTTGCATTGAAGAAGGTAGACTTTTTCATTTGTTTTTTATTTCTTTGTCTTTTATATTCATCAGTTTTTCTCTCGAGAAAATTTTTTTATTTATTGGAGCATAATATTTTGTGGCTTCGTGTACTCCAATTTCATGAATAGAAAAAGGTTGTAAATCTCTTGTGATACAACATTCTTGCCCTTTTTGTAAATATTTTAGGCATTGATGTAGTGGAGAAGGAACGATTTTGTGCTCTTGAGGGCATGGTATGCTGAGTAGAGCATTAAAAGAGGAATCAAAATCAATGATATGGAATTTTGCCGTTATTACCAAGTCATCTATCATTAAAAAGCAATGTTATTGATACTAGAGCTCGTTCTCCTTGTTAATTAAACCCTTGTAACATCATTGTGTCTCGTAAAAGTTAGTATGCATCAATATCCAAATATGCATGTCCTTAAATTTATTATGTTAATCGAGGCTCATGGATCAATAAACACCCTTGAAAGTGTCGTGTCATTTATATTTACTGTGATATGTAGTGGACGATTATGTTCAGGAGTTCCAAGTAAAAAGTCATTGTTAGAAAAGATAATCTTTGTCTGTTCTTCTTATGGTCATGCTTCACTCTGGGTGATACTAGCACGTTGAGCTAAGCAATTGTCTGGTTCTAAAAGGGCTTTTATTAATGACTCCCTCATTTCTTTGGTAAGCATAAGGGCATCATAAATGCTAAATTTTGTTTGTAATTTTGTCCACTTTATTGCTAGGGTTGTCTTCATTTCTTTCAAATAATTTTGTATGTGTCAGAGGAACAATCTTTTTTGATGTGACTATTTGTTTATCTTTTTCTTGGGGAGCCATGCTGGGAGGCAGAACTTTTATACTTCACAAATTAATTTTATCTATTTCTTCTAGTTTACTGTTATCTCTGATTCTGAAGTTTCCAATTATATGAAAATTGGTGTTTCTTGTAATTAGAGTGTGGCAACATCATTTTCTTCTTTGTCATTATCTCAATTGTCACTAATGTTATTCTCTTTTTTATTGTCGTTAGACTGATCGGGTTTATGTACGATCTGTATTATCTATGGGATTGAAATTAGAATGATTATTCTTAGTGGTATCATTTAAAATAGACAAAACATAATCAAAACTCAGATTATTATTATTCAAAATTGTGGTAAAAAATAAGTCATACATGTTGACCTCATTTTTAATGAGGTCTTCTCTGCTTCTTTTTAGTACTTAGGATCTAGCCTTAGGCTTTTCCTTTGACTATCCTAGAGGATTAGAATTGGGACCCACCACTTAGAAATTCAAAACACTTCTTAACTCCTTGCAAACTCCACAAACTTAATTGTGGACCCCTAATCACCTAAAGGGTTGAAATCAAATGTGGAAGATTAAAGGATGAGGTCCTATAGGACTCCTTGGCCTTAGACCGCCCACAGGTGGCTCGGTGCGAGTGAGGGCTGACTTACACACACACTACACTCATACACTATACTTTCACACACCTCCTAAAACCACACCCATACCCAACTTGACCTCCCGACTCATGGAGGTGATTCACATGGATGGTCCTTAACCCCTAAGCCCTCGGCAAGAGGGTTAGGAACATCATAGTGAATGCCTCAAATGAGTCCCTTCATGGCTCATGTGGGCTTGATATGGCTTCATGGCTCAACCAAAATGATTTCATTCCACTTACATTTACCCAATCTTCAATTTTCTAAATTTTCAATTTTTGACCCTCGGGACCCTACACCCGCCTAGCCTACCCAAAACCCTTGAAATTACCGAAATTTTTCAAAAAAATCTCCAAATACCCAAAATTCCTCAAAACAAATCCCAAACATTCCCACATTACTCAAATTGATCATTCATAGCCAAAAATACCCAAAATTCCAAAAATACCTCCCAATACTCTCCAAATACCCAAAATGCCCCTCTTGACCCAAAAATCCAAAAATTCAGAAAATTCCCAGAAAATTTTAGAAAATCCCAACTATTCCCAATTTCATTTTGTTCAACTACACCATGGGCCAATTTTGTCAATTTACCCCACTTTTGTCAAAATCCACAATTTGATCCATTTTAACCCTAAATGAACCCAATGTCAAACCAAACCTACCCAATTGACCCAAATTCTGGTCCAATTCAATTATAAACTTCAATTCAACATCCCCAACATCAATCTAGACCAAATCCAAGTCCAATTTGATTGGCATTTGAATCCAATTTCACTTTTGACCTTAAAGCCCAATTTGGACCCATGACCCAAACTTAGCCCAAACTAACCCAATTCAACTCAAATTAACCCCAAACCTTTTCTAAACCTTCCTTAACATCCCCGAAAACAAAACACTAACATGATTTGCCCAAAATTTGGACCCAAACCACACTCAAATTCAACTCAAAGCTAGAAGGCCCAATTTTGACCTTAACCCAAACCTAACCCAAATAAGCCCAAAACCCCAAAATCAAAACTCAACCAAAGTCAAAACCTCTTTGAAACACTCCCATAAACATTTCCCAACATTAATTTTACATCAATTTCAACCCTAGCCCAACATTAGCCCAAGTTAGGCCAATTTGACCTACATTGGCCCATTTACCAAAGAGGCCCAAATCTAACCCCATTTAAACCCAAATCACTCTAAACTCATTTCAAATCACTCATGAAATGTCCCTAAACCAAGCCCAACAATTATTTGGCCCAAACTTCTACAAAATTCCCATCCATGAATTCATTCTTAAACCTAAAGTCCCATCCCCTTAGCCTTCCTTAAAAGCCCATCAAAAATAATTTCAAAAAGCCCAAAGCCCACATGACAATCCTCTATCATCGTCCATTTGATAAAACCATCTCCTAAGTTCTAAATTCATGATAAAATAAATCTAAATCAAGTCATATGCCAAATCCCATCAAATCACCCCTAAATTACCAAAATTTTTAAAACCTTTTTCATGAAATTGACCAAACGTTTCCCCAAGCCAAAGGTGAGCCATGAAGCCATGCATGAGCCCCATGGGAGCCATGAGAGCCATGGAATCTGCTTTCCACCTCACCAAACCATTAATGGCAAAAGAGGGGATCTCTTTCTTAAACCCTTTTAAACCCTTTTTTTTAAGCATGTCACACACTAAACCATGCTTAGCCACCTCACCATGGATGGAGACTTTACCACTCCTTCTAAGCTGACCTAAATGATTCCCTCAACTCAAAACCAGGTCTTGGGGAGGTGCACCAAGCCTATTTCCATGGTTTGACCCAAACCAAGCCAAAATGAGCCTTCTCCCATTCCATTTAAGTCTCGATCCTTTACACATGTCCATGGCCAATTGATTGCACTAAACCCCAGCCCTCACCCACCTGAACAAGATGGTGACCAGTGCCTGGCCGGCCAGCCACCAGGCTGCCGGAAAACACCATGGCTGAGACCTTGGGAGGAGCCAAAAAATTCAATTCTCCCTTGCTGAGCTGCCCCATGCCTAATGGCCACCATGGCTGTTCTTCCCTTGACCTAAGCAGCTGATCCCAAGCCATAAGCCCCCCTGGGAGGCCCTCCACCCTCTCCTATTTAAACACCACCTCCTCTCGGCCATGAGAGGTGCTGAACCAGACCTTACTGAAACCCTGCCAAAATTGCTCCAGACCAATCTCCACACTTAGAGCAGCTGATCCCCAGCGACAATTTGCCCTAATCCTCACCAACAAAGCCCAATTTCTCAGCTAAAGTTCCACCTAAAAACAGGACATCTCCCAACTCTCCACCAAATTCAAATTAAACTCACCCACACCTGCACAAGGTTAAGAGAAGGAGTTCCCCAGTGAAAGCCCCCTCTCTAGGCGACCCATCTGTTCCAGACTTGGTCGAAATCATACCTGGACAATTCACCAGCCCAAGGGACTTCATCTGGAGCTTACTTGGACCCAATCGAAGGTGACACAACTCTCAGATCGAAGCTTCACTTCTCTGAGCAAAGGTATGAACTCAATCTTCTTCCTGAGCTCACAGAGATTCTCTATTTAATTTGAGTCAATTTCAATACATGTTTACTATATGGATGTGTTCGTCTCCTCAAGACGAATCCATAGAGCATAAGAACACAAAAATCCGTTGAGAATCGAGTGAGAAATTAGGGTTAGAAGGTTGACGGTCACTGGTGCACACCAGTCGTAGACGATGACTGGGAGTCGTCGGATCGAGCGTGTATCGAACGGACGGTCTAGATTGAGCCAGACAGCGTGATGGTACATGAACCGCGGGGCCCTGGAGAGCTCAGTCGGATGGCAGCGCCGAATCAGAAGACGACGCGTGGCCTTTCGAAGCTGCCGAGGATGGCGTGGCGCCGCGTGGATAAGTAGGAAATTAGTGTATTTTTTATTTATTTAATTCCCTAAACTTCAAAAATACATAACTTTGTGTAGAAAAATCAGAAAAATAAAATAAAAATACCTTCCTGCTCAGTGAACAAAGGAGAATAATGTGGAAAAGAAATCATTTAATTTCATTAAGTATTTTATTTTTAATTATTTATTTACTCTCTGCACTATTTCAATTCTCCATGCATGTATACAATTTACCATGGCATAAGACCATAGGGCTTTTGAAGCCTCTGAATTTGGGAACATTCCCTGAATTTTCTAAAGTTAGAGGCCACCCCTATGAAGAGTTATTGATTTTTCAATTCTAGGTCAATATTCTGAGTATTTTAATTCTAATAATTAGCATGTTGTGAAATAAATTCTAGGAAAATTTGGTGATGTTTCTTATAACCAGAGGACTCTAGAAAAAATGGTTCTTGGGTTAACTCACTTGTAATAACCCTAATTGGCGTAAACACCCAAAATGGAGCTTTAACTAATTAGAGCTAATCATACTTCAAATTCACTTGAAATCAATTCTCCACTGACCTTTAGGATCAGAGGAACCCACCATAAAATTTTGAAGTCAATTGGACTTGGTTAGCCCTATCAAATGGGTTGATTAAGCCATTTAGCCAAGCTTAAACTTCAAAAATTCATAACTTCTAAAATACTTTTCAAAAATTCACCAAATTGGTTTTGGAGCCTCTCTGATATAAGGGGGATATATGAAAATTAAAATTGTAATTTTCCAAAAAAGTTGATTTTTTGCATTATTTTAATATTTTTAATAATTAAAAAATAATAAAAATCACAAAAATAATAAAATCCACCAAAATGTCATATTTTGAATTTTAATCACTTAGGAACAAACCCTAAGGTAATTTTAAGATAAAAAAAAATGTATTTTCTAGCATTTTTACTAAAATAATTCTAATAAATAAAAGAAAAATCAGAAAATTACCCAAATTGGAAAATATAAAATTCAAAGAGATTTTTGGAAAATATAAAATTCAATTTTCAACCTTTATTTTATTTTTAAATTAATTAATACTCCAAAACTTAAAATAATTATAATAAAAATAATATAATTTAAAAAATCACCAAAATTGGTCCAAGTGGTCCTCTGGTCATTACGAATGTCCCATAATTTTCTTAAGGACAGAAACTTTCCCTTGGTCATGTTATTAAATTTTCTTTGAAAATTCTTATTTTCCACCAAAAATAATTATATAAATAAATTAAATACAGAAAATCACATTTTCTCCTCTAATGTCTTGATTGACATATGAGTGAAGTCACATAAAAATTTCAAATTCATTTAAGCTCAATTTAATGAGTTATGAAATTAGTAAGTTTAAATGGCAAAATGGTAATTAAAATTTTAACCTATAATTAAAAATTTTAGGTTTAATTAAAAGGGTGGGTAAAATATTTGATACTAAGTTGATTTTGGATGTTTGAAACTTAGGTAATTAAAGGGTAGAAACCTACCAAATAATTTGAAAGTAATTAAAATAAAATTTAATTAAATACTTTTTTAAACTTGGAAGAATAATAAAAAAATTTGGAATTATTAAAATAGGGATATTATTAGGAAGAAATTTATTCTTTCATCTAAGAATCCCTAAATAAATCACCTCAATAATATTTAATTCCTAATTAAAATGATAATCCAAATTCAAAACTTAAAATGCTAAAGACTTAATCATTAAATTAAATTAAAATTAAAACATTTAAATTAAATCCTTTTAAAATTTCAATTAAATTAATACTTTAACAATTAAAATTAAATCATCCCTAAAGCATAAAAAATAAAATATTAATTTAAAATTAAAAAAAATAATAATATAAAATTAAAATAAAATTTAAATTTAAATTAAAATTAAAAATAAAACCAAATTAAAATTTAAATTAAATTAAAATTAAATTAAATTAAGTTAAATTAAATTAATTTATATTAAATTAAATCACATTAAATTCAATTAAATTAAAACATATTAAATTAAATTAAATTAAATAAAAAAATAAAATCAAGTTAAAATAAAATTAAAATTAAATTAAATAAATAAAATTAAATTAAAATTAAAACTAAACCAAATTAAATTAAATTAAAATTAAATTAAAATTAAATTAAATTAAATTGAATTAAATATAACATCACTTAAGACATAAAGAATTCAAAAATAAATCTAAAACAACTTGAACACTATTCCAAACTTAAACCCATTAATTAAAATTAAGTCGAATCACAAAATCACTTGAACATCGATTTGCCCTCAAAAGCTCTTGTTGTCATAACTCCTAAACAGAGTGTTAAGTGAAGTGTTACTTCACTCATAAGATATTCAAATGTCCTAGTTCACTGAGCAAGATAACAAAACTTGAAGTTCTGGATGAATGATTCATTGTATAATTAAATTCTCTTGGACTTAAAACAATCCTAGAGGTATTGAAAAGATGTTTAAGATTCGTCTTAAGCACTTCCTCAATATGATAGGATGTTTATAAGAACAATTGAACTTAATTGTTCTTTGAGGAAGAAAATCGTCCTCAAACCAAAACACAAGAACCTAGACGTCATAGGAAATGACTAGCTATAGGATTAGGAACTTGGTAGAAAACCATAACCCTTCCCTTAGCTTTACCTAGGAACTTGCTTTAAATGCTTAAATATTCTAAATTGTGTTTATGTGCAGCCTGGGATGACGGGAAGACTCTCCAGGTATGCTTTTATTTTATTGAGATTTACCTTCTTGCAATTTACCTTATTGCAAATGCACTTACTTTTCTTGCATGATAAACAACTGTTGCATGAAAACCCACACTTTTAGGATAGCCCCTAAAACCAAAACCAAAACTAAATTAAAAGTCATTACAAGATAAAATTCACCGCCACAACATTTCAAAATATAAAACAACTCAAAATTTAATCACAAACAAAACAACAAAACTACAACTACAACTAAATTAAAACGTCTTGTTGGATGATCGGGAATACCTCGGATGATGTAACCTACGTGTTGCTAACGGGATTTCCCATGGTGCTAAATGAAAGTGTGGAACTCATTTAGTTGAGTTTAGCAAATTCATACGGACTAAGTGAATCCGATAAAAATAACGATGCCGGAAGGATGGAACCGTGGGATCTTAACCGGTGTTGTTATAATCAACTTTAAGATTTGTTTTAATTAAAACATAAAAAACACTTGGATTTTAAGATTTCTAAAACCAAACTCTTCTCTTCTCTTTTGATTACAATCTTCTAAGACTAACCCTTTGCAACAACAAGGAGCTCGGAGCATGGTGGGCAGCACGACCATCGTCATCAGCAAAACCTGAGTCTACTTCAGCAAAACTTTCTTAGAATTAAATAACCAAGCCATAGGATTTCGAGGTAGTTTGCCTAGTGCAATATAAATCCTCAACCTTTTTGTTAGGCATTTGCATTGCAAATTAAGCCCTAACCAGTCTTAGGATTCCGAGGTAGTCGTCCGATTCGACATAAACCCTCACATCTTCGAGGCTATTTTTATGATCACATCATACAAATATAAGTCCTAATTGATTATAATTAGCAAGATCAAAACATTAAATAAATATTAGGACTTTCTTAAATTCAAGCTAAACAATAGGATAGTCGGGAAATTACCAAAGTTTGCTTCGAATCTGTGATTTCTCCTACCTCTCTTCCTTTGAATTCCTAAAATATAATGTTCCAAATTTGATCCATTCCCTATTGAAATTCTAAAATTCAATCCCTTGGAAGCTTAAACTTTGAAATTCTTGAGAGCAGAACTACTGATTATTATCGAGAGTTTTCTTAGGTGATTCCCGTCACTTAAGATGTAATTAACTATAGGGGCTTGCCCTTATAGGGAATTTTAAGAACCCAGGTAATATAAACCCTGCTTAATTTCTTTGCATTAAGCAGGGGAATTTGTCGGCTTATAAAATTGGTTCGCAGACCAAACGGATGTCACAAATCTCCTAGTTTATTTAACCGAGTCCTATCGTCAAGCAGTGTGTCCATTCTTCGGGATAGATACACGGTTTGTGATGCGGTGCTCGTTTATATAAACTAACTGGGATGTGAGATCGGTTTGATTTCATATCTTAAAATTATTTTCAAAATCTAAAATTCGCTGACAATTTCTGTTAGGCGACCCCTTTTCAAAAATACAACACACCAACCTGAAAATATGCCGACAATACAAAGTTATCGGTTAAAGGGATTTCCTCCTTTTATCCGAGATAACTATCCTAGTGGAAGATAAAGTAACATGAGAACTAGAAGATACAAAAGGAACAGTAGTTCCTTTGTCTAAAAGACCTCTAAGCCTTTTTGGTTCTCTAAATTTCTTATCCTTCATTTTCTTGGAAGATTTTGTGATTTGTAAGCAAGCAAGGACCTCCTTAGAAGATTTACCTTGGACAGTGTTGTCTCTGTCTTTTGTCGTCATAATCAATAATAAGTTTATCGATTGAAATCATATTGACTGAACTTTTTTCAAACTGATTCATGTACTCTTTCAGGATTGTTATATTCCTTTCTTTAATGTTGCGCTCTAACCCGTTCTTGAAGACAAAACATTCTTTAATTTAATGTCCAAGTATTATGTGATAAGGACAATAATTGGGATTGTCCTTCATGTGAATTTCTTCTAGCCGCTTGTCGGCATATTTTAGGTTGTAAGTTTAATTTTAAAAAGTGGTCGCCCACAGAAGTTATCGGTGAATTTTAAATTTTAAATTTAATTTAAATATATATATAATTTAGAAAGTAGTATTTGATTTTGAAAATAATTTTAAGTTTGAAAATTTTAAGATATGAAATCAAACCGATCTCACATCCCGAATAGATTATATAAACGAGCACTGCATCACAAACCGTGTATCTATCCTGAAGAATAGACACACTGCTTGATGATGGGGCTCGATTAAATAAACTAGGAGATTTGTGACATCCGTTTGGTCTGCGAACCAATTTTATAAGCCGACAAGTTCCCCTGCTTAATATGAATGAATTAAGCAGGGTTTATGTTACCTGGGTTCTTAAAGTTCCCTATAAGGGCAAGCCCCTATTGTTAATTACATCTTAAATGACGCGAATCATTTAAGAAAACTCTCGATTATGATTAGTGGTTTTGCTCTCAAGAATTTCAAAGTATAAAGTTTTCAAAGGATTGAAATTTGGAATTTCAATAGAGAATGGATCAAATTTGGATCAGTTAATTTCAGGAGTTCAAAGGAAGAAAAGTAGGAGAAGCTGAGGATCCAAGAAGAATCTTAGCAACTTCCCAAACTATCCTATTGTTTGGCTTCAATTTGGGAATTTATTTGATATTGTAATCCTGCCAATTTTAATTAATTAGGATATATATTTGTATGACATGATCATACAAATAACCTGGAAGATATGAGGGTATATGTCGTACCAAACGACTACCTCAGAGTCCTAAGACTGGTTAGGGCTTAATTTACATGACATGATCATGCAAATGCCTAACAAAGAGTTGAGGATTTATGTTGCACTAGGTAAACTACCTCGAAGTCCTATGGCTTGGTTATTTAATTCTAAGAAAGTTTTGTTGAAGTAGATCCGAGTTTTGCTGATGACAATGACCGAGCTGCCCACCATGCTCCGAGCTCCTTGTTGTTGCGGAGGTTTAGTTTTAGAAGTCATAAATCAGGAGATGAGAGAAGTGTTTTGGTTTAGAGAAAATCTTAAAATCCAAGTGTTTTTTTTAATATTTTAATTAAAACAAATCTTAAAGTTGTTTAAACAGAACCAATTAAGATCCCACGGTTCCGTCATCCCGGCACTGTTATTTTCATCGAATTCACTTAGTCCAGATGAATTTGCTAAACTCAACTGAATGAGTTCCACGCTTTCATTTAGACAGTGGGAAATCCCGTTAGCAACACGTGGGTTACATCATCCGAGGTATTCCCGATTATTCAACGAGACGTTTTAATTTAGTTACAATTGTAGTTTCGTTGTTCTGTTTGTGATTAAATTTTGAGTTGTTTTATATTTTGGAATGTTGTGGCGGTGAATTTTATCTTGCAATGACTTTTAATTTAGTTTTGGTTTCAGTTCAAGGGCTATCCTAAAGGTTTTGGTTTTCATGCAACAGTCTTATTTATCATGCAAGAATGCAAAAAAAAGTAAAACGCAATGCATGTAAGTAAATTTCAATAAAGTAAATTGCAATAAAATAAAAGCTTACCTAGAGGGTCTTCCCGTCATCCCAAGCTGCACTTAAAACACATGTTAAGGCATTTAAACATATTTTGCAAGAAATACCTAGGTAAAGCTAAGGGAAAGGGTTTTGGTTGTCTACCAAATTCCTAATCCTATAACTTGTCATTTCTTATGACGTCTTGGTTGTTGGTTTTGTTTAAGGATGATTTTCTTCATCAAAGAACAATTAGATTCAATTATTCTTCTAAAACATCCCGTCATATTGAGGAAGTGTTTAGGACAAGTCCTAAACATCTTTTCAAGACTTCTGGGATCATTTTGAGTCCAAGTAAATTTAGTTGCGCATATGAATTAATCATCAAGGAGTTTAGTTAAACTTTTTCTCTTGCTCAGTGAACTTGGGTATTTGATTACCTGATGAATCAAGTGACATTTCACTTAATACTCTATTTAAGAGTTATAATAATTAAAGCCTTTAAGGGCAAGTTGGTTTATTGAGAATTTTAATCATCCTTAATTAAAAGTTTGAGTTAATGATTTAAAGTGATTTAATTTAATTATGAGGTTTTAATTAACAAATTTTTTTAAAGTTTGGAATAGTGTTCAAATTATTTTATATTTAATTTAAACTTTACACTTTCAATTATCTTAGTATTTCAGATTGATGTTCATGTTTTAAATTTACTTAGATAGAAAGAGGTATTGAAATTATTGATATATTTTGATTTAACTCTTAATGATTTCATTTAGGTTTGTTGTTAAGTGATTTTAATTCAATTTAATTTAATTAAATTTAATTTAATTAAATTAATTTTAATTTAATTTTTAATTTAATCTTAATTTAATTAAATTTTAGTTTCAATATTTTAATTTTAATTTAATTGTTAAGGTGTTAATTTAATTTAATTTAAACTTTGACTTAACTTAATTTAATTTAATTTAACTTAATTCCAAGATTTTAAATTTGATTTTTAATTATTGGAACATTTAACATTTTATGCTTTAACTCATTTAAGGGTTATCTTCTTTTAACTTTTAATTTAATTTGTTTGGATTATTATTTTAATTTTTTTTAATTAAGAATTAAATATTATTGAAGTGACTTATTTAGGGATTTTTAAATTAAAAAATAAATATCCTCTTAATAATATCCCTATTTTAATAATCCAAATTTTAAATACATTCTTTCCAAAATTTAAATTATTTAATTAATTAGAGTTTCATTTTGATATTTTCAAGGTGTTTAATGAGTTCCTACCCTTTTAATTTACCTAAGTTTCAATCATCCAAGAGAAAGTTAAAATCAAATATTTTACCCCCCATTTTGATTAAACTTAAAGTTTTAATTAAGGGTTAAAATTTTTAATTACCTTTATGCCCTTTCAGGCTTATTTATTTCATAACTCAGTAAATTGACCTCAAATGAATTTGAAATTTTTATGTCACCTCGCTCATATGTCAATTAAGACATTAGAGGAGAAAATGTGATTTTTCAGAATTTAATTTATTTATATAATTAATTTTAGTAGAAAATAGGGATTTTCAAAGACAATTCAGCAACATGACCAAGGAAATGTTTCTGCTCTTAAGAAAATTACGGGATGTTCCTAATAACTAGATGACTAATTGGACAATTATTTTTGATTTTTTGAATTATATTTTATTTATTATAATTATTTTGATTTTTAGAGTATTAATTAATTTTAAAATAAAATAAAAGTTTAAAAAAAGATTTAATATTTTTCTTAAATTTCTCTAACCTTAAGGAGTCTAGAGAAGTAAATTTTATAATTTTCTAATTTTTCTTTGATTTATTAGAATTATTTTAGTGAAGAGGTTAAAAATTAATTTTTTTAATATTAAAAATTACATTAAGCCTTTAAAATTCAATATATTATCCTAGAGACTTAGGAAAAATACTTGGTTTATTCCTAAGTGATTAGGAGTCAAAATGTAACATTTTTATGATTTTTATTATTTTTTAATTATTAAAATATTAAAATTTTGTGAAAAATCAACTTTTTTGGAAAATTCCAATTTTCATTTTCCTAAACTCCTCTGATATTAGAGAAGCTCCAAAACTATTTTTGTGAATTTTTGAAAAGTATTTTTGGAGTTATGAATTTTTAAAGTTCCATTTTGCTTATGAGGCTTAATCAATTTATTTGGTGGGGTTAATCAAGTCCAATTGATTTCAAAATTTTTTGTAAGGTTCCTCTAATCCTAAAGAGCAATGGAGAATTGTTTTTAAGTCAATTTGGTCTGTAGTTAACCCTAATTAATTCAAGTTCAATTTTGGGAGTTTAGACCAATTAAGGTTATTATGAATGAATTAACTCAAAATATATTTTTCATAGGGTCCCCTAGACTTAAGAAACATCACCAAATTTTCCTAGAATTTAATTTACAACATGTTAATTATTGGAATTAAAATACCTAAAATAGTGACATGAACTTGAAAAATCAATAACTTTTCATAGAGATGGCCTCTGACCTTGAAAAATTCAGGGAATGTTCCCAAGATCAGAGGTTTCAAAAGCTCTATTGTCTCATACCATGGTGAATTGACTATGCAAATGGAGAATCAAAACATTGGAAATAGTAAATAAATTATTAAAAATAAAATACTAATCCAATTAACTTGATTTCTTTTCTACATTATTCTCCTGTGTTCACTGAGTAAGAGAGTATTTTTATTTTATTTTTGGGATTTTTCTATGCAAAGATATGAATTTTTCAAGTTCTGGTATTTAAAAAATTCAAAAATACCATAATTTTCTACTTATCCGACTCGGCGCCGCGTCATCCTACGAAGGATCGAAAGCCCACGCGTCGCTCTGTGATTCGGCACCGCCATCTGACTCAGCGCTCCAGGGGCCCGCGGTTCACGTAACATTCCACTGTCCGGCTTGATCTCGACCGTTGGCTGGATACACGCGTGATCCAATGGCTCCTGGTCATTGTTTACGACTGGTGTGCACCCGTGACCGTCCACACTCAAACCCTAATATCTCTCTCGATTCTCAATGGATTTTTGAGTTCTTATAATCTATTCATTCGTCTTAAAGAGACGAAAACATACATATGGTTTATAGGCTATGAAATTAACCCAAACAAAATGGAGAGTTGTTGGAAGCTTGGGAGGAAGAATGAGTTCATACCTTTGCTCAGAGAAGTGAAGCTTCAATCTGAGGGTTTTGTCACCTTCGATTGAGTCCAAGCAAGCTTCAGATGATGTCCCTGGCTCCAGGGAATTTTCTAAGTATGAAAGTGATCTAGGCCGATCACAAAGCTTGGAGGCTGGAAGCAATGGCTGGCCTGGTGAGGGGTCTTTTACTGGGGAACCTCTCTTGGTCTGGTGAAGGTGTAGGGTCAATCAATTTGAAGATTGGCTTACTGTGGTGAAGTGTCCTGTTTTTTGGGTGGATTTTCATCTCAGAAATTGAGCTCTGTTAATGGGGATTAGGGCAAAGGAACACCGGGCATCAACTGCTCTGGGTTAGGAGAAGGTCCTGGAGCAATTTTGGCAGAATTTCCTTAAGGTCTAGTTCATCACCTTCTTTGGACGAGAGGTGAGTGGGTTTAAATAGAGGTGGCTGGAGGGCCTCCCAGGGGGGTTTAATGGTTTGGATCAACTGCCTTGGCTAAGGGAAGAACAACCACAGTGTCCATTGGGCATGGGACAGCTCAGCAAGTTCAAATTGAATTTTTGATTCAAATTAAGCCTCTCAGCCTGGTGGTTTTCGGCGGCTGTGGTGGCTAACCGACCAGGCATGGGTCACCCTCAGGGTCAGGGAAGTTAGTGCTTGAGTTTTATGAGTTTAATTGGCAAATGCCAAGTGTAAAGGAGTTGAATAAAAGTGGAAGGGTGAAGGGATCATTTTGGGCTTGGCTTGATCAAAGGCATGGATATGGGTTTGGTGCACACACTAAGGCCTGATTTGGGCTGAAGGGAATCATATGGCTCAACTGAATTGGAGTGGAGAAGTCTCCATCCATGGTGAGGTGGCTAAGCATGGTTTAGTGTGTATCATGGACGAGGATATAAAGGCTTAAGGAAGGATTAAGAAAGGGGCCCCTCCATTTGCCATAAATGACATGGTGAGGTTTCAAGACTCTCATGCCTTCATATGGCTTGTCAATGGCTCACATTTGGCTTACATTTAGCTTGGAAAAGGTTGGCTCGTTTCATGAAAAAGGGTTTTAGAACTTTTTGGAATTTAGGGGTAATTTGGCATGTGGCTTGATTTGGAATGGCTTGATTATTGATTTAGGACTTAGGGATGATTTCAATTAAATGTACGATGAGAAGAATTTGTCATGTGGGCTTTGGATTGATTTTGGGCTTTTTTTGAAATCATTTTGGTTGGGCTTTTAAAGTTGTTTAGGGAAGTGGGCTTTTGGATTTAAATTAAATTTAGGATGAAAATTTTTGTAAAGGATTGTGCCAAATAAATGTTTCAATTGGTTTAGGCATGTGTCATGAGTGGTTTGGAACAAGTTTAAAGTGATTTTGAACTGTATTGGGTTGAATTTGGGCTTTTTTGGTAATGGGGCCAATGTGGGCCAAATTGGGCTAAGGTTGGGCTAAGGTTGGATTTGATGTAAAGTTAATGTTGGGAAATGTTTATGGGAGTGTTACAAAGAGTTTTCAACTTTGGTTGTGCTCTAATTTTTGGATTTGGGCCCATTTGGATTAGGTTTGGCCTTAGATCAATTTAAGAGATTATGGTTTTGGGTTAGGTTTGGGTGGTGTTTAGGTTCAAATTTTGGGCAAATCAAGTTAGTGTTTTGTTTGTGGGGATGGTAGTAAGGTTTTAGAAAAGATTTTGGGCCAATTGGGGTTGAGTTGGGTTGGTTTGGGCTAGGTTTAGGTCATGGGTCAAAATTGGGTCTTTAGGCTTCAAATTGAAATTGGGCCCAAATGTCAATCAAATTGGACTTGGCTTTGGTCTAAATTGATATTGGGGATATTGAATTGAAGTTTAGAATTGAATTGGATCAAAATTGAGGTCAATTTGGGTGGTTTGGTTTGACATTGGGTTCACTTGGGCTAAAAATGGGTCAAATTGGGGGTTTTGGAAAAAGTGGGGAAAATTGGCAAAATTGGCCCATGGTTTAGTTGAACAAAATGAAATTAGGAATATTTGGGATTTTTTGTAATTTTTTTTGGAATTTTATGAATTTTTGGGATAAAAGGGTATTTTGGTAATTTTGTGGGGGGTTTAGGGGTATTTTTGGAAATTTTGGTATTTTTAGCCAAAGATGGTCAATTTGAATGGTGGGAAGTGTTTAGGATTGATTTTGAGGGTTCTTGGGTAATTTAGGCAATTTTGCAAATTTTAGGTCATTTCAAGGGTATTTGGTAGGTTTGGTGGGTCCGGGGCCCCAGGGGTTAAAAATTAAAATTTTTAAAAAAAGAAGATTGATCAAATGTGAGTGAAATAGGATCACTTTGGTTGAGCCATGAAGCTATATTAAGCCCATATGAGCAATGAGAGGACTCATTTGGGGCATTCACTATGTTGTTCCTAACCCTCTTAGCCAAGGGCTTAGGGGTTAAGGACTATCCATAGGAATAACCTACATGAGTCAGAAAGTCAAGTTGGCTGAGAGTGTGGTTTTAGGACTTGGAATGTGTATGATAGTGTAGTGTATGTGCAAGTCAACCCTCACCAGACCAGGCCACCCAGGGTATTCCTAAGGCCAAAAAGTCCTATAGGGAACTCATCCTTTAAACCTCCACATTTGATTTCAACCCTCTAGGTGATTAGAAGTCTACAATCAAGCTTGTGGGGTTTGCAGGGGGTTAAGAAGTAGTTTGAATTTCTAAAGGGTGGGTTCCATTTCTAGTCCTCTAAGATTAGTCAAAAGAAAAGCCTAAAGCTAGATCCTAAGTACTAAAGAGAGAAGCAAAAGACCTCATAAAAAATGAGGTCAACAAATGGAGCTCCCAATAGGTGTGGTGTGCTAACCAAGTACACCGTGCATATTGGTGTTGACCGAAGAGATAAAAAAAACCAAAACAAATGTCCAAGTGACAAAGTTAGGATGAAGAAGAAGAATTTCCACTTGGGAGTATCAGGTATATTTCCAAGACTAGAGATTCCCGAACTCTCGTTTGAGAATGGAAAAGGAGGTGAACTCCAAATCACAAGATCTGGGGAATTCAATTTAGATTTCAGTTTTTCTTTTCAATTTCAAGTTTCAATGTGTGAGTTTAGATTTCGATTTGTTCTAAGTCTCAATTTCGATTGAAGTTTAATTTAAAATCGATTTAAGGAAATTTTGAATTTGAAATTTGGTTTTGAAATTGAAACCTAGGTTTCAACCTCGGGATTGCGAAGAGAACTGGAATTTAGGTACCAGCCTCGGAGTGAGAATAAGAGTTTATGTATCGACGAAAAAAAAAGGATGAGCATCAGAATTTAGGTACTGATCTCGAGAGAGTGAGATTTGAAATTTAAGTATCAAACCTGAAAGAGAATCGAAATTTAGGTATCGATCTCGGATGAGAGTCGGATTTTAGGTACTGACCTCGAAGGAAGAGAACTGGAATTTAGGTACCAATCTCGGAATTTAGAATTGAAATTTAGGTATAAATTCAAAAGAGAATCAAAATTTAGGTATCGATCTCGAATGAGAGTTAGAATTTAAATACCGACCTCCAAGGAAGAGAAATATTGGGATTTAGAATTGAAATTTAGGCATCAATTCGAAAGAGAATCGAAATTTAGGTATCGATCTCGAATGAGAGTCGGAATTTAGGTATCGACCTCGAAGAAAGAGAACTGGAATTTAGGTACCAGTCGCGCAATTTAGAATTGAAATTTAGGTATTAATTCGAAAGAGAATCGAAATTTAGGTATCGATCTCGAATGAGAGTCGGAATTTAGGTACCGACCTCAATGGAAGAGAACTGGAATTTAGGTACCAGTCTCAGAATCTTAATGAGAAATGGAAATGGTCTCCAATCTCGAAGATTCAACTGTATGAGGAGGGACCCAATCCCATGCCATCGAACCAAATCGAACAAAGTTCGTGGCTCCGTGTCGATAGAACTAGTCGATACTCTAAGACATAGCAGCAATAGAACTGAAAGGAGCTGGTAAGGGTACCAAGCTGAAAAGACTTGACTTAAAGACAAGTGGAAGAGAATATTCAAATTTCAAAAGAGTTTCAGATTTCAATTGAGGAAAGAACTGAAAGGTTCGAATCAGAGGATTCAGATCGGAATTAAATTTGAGATTTAGATTCGTTTTGTTTGTCCTTTAACAATCCCATTTTTTATTTTTTTTGTTTATTTAGTGTTCATGTGAATTTGAAGTTCATTTTAATATTCAAATTTTTAGGAAAAATTCTCATTTATTTTCTTTTCTTTTCTGTTCTTCGTTCAATGTTCATTTAACTCTAATGGCGTTTCCTAGTTAATTTGCACAAAAAGAGGTGAAGGCAAAATATGACGTAGTCGTTTTCATTCCAACTTGCTAAAAGTACATCATACAACTTGATCTAGTCATGATGACATTTTCCTTAGAAATTTAATGTGTCATACAATCCATGTAAATCCAAAACGGACTGTGTAAACTTCTTGCTGATCCATTCAAAACCGTCTGTCAAAAAATCCATGTCTGAATAGAAAGAAACATGGGCAATAACATCACCTTCCAAGCCACCCTTGGTAGGAATGCCGTATGGATGTGCATTGGAGGTGTGTTATTTCCCATGTAACTCATAGCTCGTAGGGCCGGAGACTCTCCAATTCTGGATCTGGCTGAAAGTGGTAAGGCATTTTTGACCCGACCCGCAATAACACAGTAATATTCGCTTCCAAAAGATGGCCAAAAACTTGACCCAATTTATAAATAGCGGCTAGTGTATAAAATCAAAATGTTGTAAAATTTTAGAAAATATTTTTCACACTAGGGGTACTACGCAAGTATACGTATCGTTTCAGGTAATATAGTGTTTTCTTTTAAAACCCCAGTATCGATCCCACAGAGAAGCGAGGTAAGAAATCCTTTAGGCTAATTCCAGTCTATTTCTTTAAGGCCTAAATTTGGAATGTCGATTAAAATGAGTTTTCTAATAACTAATCCTAAATTAAATTCTTAAATAAAAAGTTAACTTATGGATAAATTAGTTTGGAGAAATTCGAGATATTAAAAATTACCTTTCTCTTGCAATTACATAGATAATGTGTAAGAAAGATATGCTTAGATTTAATGTAGTAGTCCCAAATAAAAGCATTCCTATTCTTTAACCTTTGGTCCAGGCATAAAGAACATTACCTAATCTATAGATCGGTTCATGATGTTTTATTAGTAGAATGGGTTAATCTAGGCTCACACTACTAGATGTCCAAGGGTGGCTATGGTCGGCCCTACCAGTGACCCGTTCCCTTTCTATAGATCAAATTATTAGAATTTAGTCTGTCACTCTAAAAACTAATCAATTATGCGCCCAATAAACAATATATCCCTATTTATTTGCACTTCACCTTGAATAACCCGCACAAGGCCTTCGACTACACAAGGATTCATGTGATATCTACTAGTTAAGAATTCATCTCCTTCTAGCTCTCAGAATTCTTCAACAGGTTTTAACAATACAAGTGATCAATTTGTAAAGTAAATGAAGATCCGGTATGAATATCATCACCATAATTTAATAAGAGAATATCTAAGCAAATCTTAATTCCTAAACATGCATCTATTTCATTACAAAATAAAAGTAAATGAAAATAATGGCATAAGAAGTAAAAGAATTGATTGAACTATATAAATTAAGTGTCAACAAGGAACTTATTTTATTAGTATTCTATTATATTTATGCAACTATCTGTCACCAAGAAGCATCTAATAGATAATTCTATCATAAAAATGTTTTTCCTACGCATGCCACTACTTCATATTAAAAGGAAGAGTAAAGGAAATCACTTACGAAACATGGATAATTCACGACAGAAAACTTGGTTTAAAACAAAGAAAATCCATTAGAAATTGTTTACAACAATTACAAGAGAATGAAGAACACAATACTTAGCTTTTTTCTCTGAAAGAAAGAAGAAATTCTCTCCACCAAAGTTTCTCACTGATCCATGTGTTGCTCGTACATCCCTTACATAAATATCTCAAAATCCCTCACCAATCTCTCCATAAGATATATAAATCTACATCTTCATTACTCTAAAATGACTAAAATGACTAAGGGGAAAGAGAGAGACTATAGGGTGCAATTTTCTCTGAAGGAGTGGACTCTTATTTATAGGCTCCAAGGGTTGCCTTGAGGCACCTCTTCAAAATGTGTCCGAATTCAATGAGTCTTCTAGAAGGTGTCTCTGGCGCCTAGGCGCCGGACTCCGTTGACCAAGTCTTCGCACCCCTTCACTTTGGGTCGCACCTCTTCGCGATTAAAGCCATTCCAATGTGTCCAGATACATTTTATCACATGTCCTATATATTAGGAATAACTTCCAAGCTTCTAGAAGGCCTAGAAACTATTTAACACCGTCAATATAACTCCCAAAGTCGTCAAAAATCCGTCACATAACCGTTTCTGGATGATTCTGGCGCCTAAGCCTTGATTCTGGTGCCTAGGCGCCATTTTCTCGTCGTCACTGGCGCCTAGGCGCCACCCTGTGCGCAGCTCCACCATTTTGCTCCGTTTGGCTCCGTTTCAACTTCGTTTCGCCCCATTTCAGTTGCGTTACGTTCCTAACATCTTTACCTACAAGATATACATAAAAATAACCTTTCTCAAAAGTATAATTTCATCCAAAAACATGTGAGAAATATTAAAGATAGTAAGCATAGAAAAACATATTGATATGCGCTAAGTCAGAAGTTTCTTTCTTGCTCATTTTGGCTCAAAATTGCATAGTTTTTGTTTCATTTTCTATAAAATCATATTTTTATACTTGAAAACAAAAATATGAAAAATTACTTTCTTTATAGTGTAATATCTTTAAAAATATGCATAAAGTGAGCATGAAATGAACACTAAAAATAGGTACTTCTTTTTCATGGATCAAAATCCCCCAAACTTAAACGTTACTTGTCCTTAAGTAACACTATAATCATTAAATACCAAATAAGCAAATCAAGTGTATGAGTTTCTTTAGGAGTTTCTAAAATTTTTTTCTAGAAATATAGTAGTCCAATTTAGAAAATAGTTTAGTAAATGAGACCAATTTAAAGTTTAGAAATCTCTTAGATGAAAGAGTATGAAAATATGTGTTACTATCTAATTCAAAAATGCTTGTAAATTTTTCAAAATATAAGGATTAGGAATTTTATTTTATTTACTTAAAAAATATTTATTAAAAATAATTATATTAACTATATTATATTTTAAAGCTTAAGATTTTCTCAAATCTTATACTTTAAAAAGCTCAGGTGTGGAACCAATTTTTGATTAGGCCCTTTAATCCTCAAGCTTCTCCTTCCTTTTTCACATACTATACTTTTCTTTTCTTTTCTTTTCTTTTTCTTTTTCTTTTCCTTTTTTTTCTTTTTTTTTTAGGCAAGGATTAATATATCTGGATAGGCCTTTAATAATTTTGAATTGCACCCTTCCTTTCCTAAAGCATAAGGTAGATATATATCTTTTACTTAGAAATATAATAACAATTTTGAGAATTATTTTTCAATAAAAGAAATTTAAATATTGAAAACAAAAGTCTAATCCTTCTATTTTTCTAAAAATACAACTTTTCTTACTAAAGATGGTTACACAATATTTATCATTTCTTCACTAACAAAAATTAACTTTAAATTTTTCATAACTACTATAAATTTTAACTAAATTCTCTTACTTATTTCTATATTCAAAATTTTATTTCTCTAATATAACTTCATACGCATAATTATTTTTCATTAAAAAATTAAATTTATTTATAACAGTTTTGAGGACAAATAAAATTTAAGTTTTTGAAAATTATTTTTCATTCCCTCCCAAACTTGAATTTTTTAAAATATTTTGCAATTAATTCCATAAAATGTAGGAGGAAGAAAAATAGAATTTAAAGTAACTACTACAACATCCTATCAAATTTAAACACATGCATAATCACGATAGAATGATTGCAGGAGAAGGTAAATCTAGCCTAAAACATGCGTACAATAATATTAAACTAAAAAGAAAGTATACTAACTTTAAAATATATTTTTCTTCCTACCCCCAAACTTGAATTTGAATATGTATAGCATTCAGACATGTAAAATATAAGCGTAAAGAAAAATAGTTCAGAAATTCTATCTACCACAATTGTCTATCAATAACATATACATGTATTCATCAGGACAAAATAATTTGCAACAGAAAGTAAATTTAAACTAACATGCTAGAATAAAATTAAATTAAAGAAAGGTTAAATAAGCATGACAAACATCGGCATGGGAAAATATATTTAAGTTTTCTTCAAATCTCTAAATTATTGTAACACAAACACAAATACAAACACACAAACTAAAATATCTAGACTCGCAGATTCATACACAAATATCAATTAAGGTTAATTTGATATCCTTTTCTGCTCACATTTGCCCTCCTTACTTTCAATTTCTAACGGAAGAAACTACACTAATAACATGGGTGTATTAATAAAAGTAGTGCAGTTCATCTATATTTTGTTTACTAAATAAGTTGGCGACCTTACTCAGTGAAAAAAAAGTCAGTTAAAGGAAGTAACAGAGTTGACATGGAGTGGTCCAAGTCTAAACTCTACATGCTTTAAGGTAATGCTCAGCTCCAGTTGAGAACTGAGTTATAACAGATTCGTCAGCCTTCTACTACCAGAAGTCATATAAAAATTTAGTCAAGACCAAGGCATAACCTCACAAATCTAATCCGCACTAAAGCAAACACAAAACATAAACGTAAAAAATCTTGACTCGCAAGCACACTAAATCGAAGCACACTGATAACTATGGGTTGCCTCCCATATAGCGCTTGGTTTTAACGTCGCGGGCCCGACAAATGATTCCTCCTGGATCAAAATTCCAATTAAGTAATCCTCGATCAATCACCCAATCATTTCCAGATCCAGGGATTTCTATAAAATCCTTAAATTTTAATTTTTCATTTAGCTCTTCATATTTAGTTTGATTTATATAATTGTTCCTTATATTTCTTTCTAGATCCAATATTCTTCTATTGATTTGATGAATTTGCATATTAATATCATCCTTGAAATTTATAAGAAATGGATCTTTATAAGATACTTCAAGGTCTCCCAAATTTTGGATCGGATTCTCTTTAGATAATTCAAATTCAGGATTAAATTCTTCTATATTACTCTTCTGTTTCAAATTATCTTCCAATTCTTCCCCTTTATAATTATTAAATGATGGAGGATCTATTTTAATTGTGGAAATAGGTTTTTCTAATTCCTTAGGAATTTATTCCAATGGTATTCCAATATCCTTATCCTCTTTCTCAACTCAAAGTTATTTTGAAATTTATCCTCAAATTATCTTCTAAGTCTTAGTTAAATAATTTTATCATGTTCATCATTCAATTCAAGTTTTTCTTGTGATTGAGTCGAATCCAAAGATATAAAGACTGGTTGTGTAGATGAATTCCCTAAATAGGTAGGCTTTAAAATTGTATGGGTTACATCCATCTTAAGTTCATGAGATTTTTTAACAGATGGAATTAAAAGTTTACTGTTTTCGGTGATGTCCATCATTTCACACCTCTCTTGAACATACATACAGTCTTCTTTAAATAATATTTTTGAATCATCATGAAAATCCATTCCGACCTCATCTGTTATCTTACTCTCAAAACTTTCTTGGAAATGGTTTTTATTTAGATAATCAAATTCATCCATCCTAAAACAATCAGCAATTTTCTCAGCTGGATGTTTCATAGTCTTTAATACATCAAAAGTTACTTCCTGGTCATTAATATTCATAGTCAACTTTCCTTTTTGCACATCTATCATAGTTTGTCCAGTAACAAGGAAAGGTCTCCCTAAAATAATTGGAATTTCTTTATCTTCCTCCATATCTAATACAATAAAGTCCACAGGAAAGATAAACTTATCCACTTTAACAAGCACATCTTCTATAACTCCTTTTGGATAAATGAAAGATCGACCAGCTAACATAAGGGTTACAGTAGTGGTAGAAATATCGACTAAACCTAACCTTCTAAATATAGATAGAGGCATCACATTAATGCTCACTCCTAAATCACATAAATCTTTTCCACATAATCTTTTCCAATTGCACAAGGAATTGTAAAGCTACAAGGATCTTTAAATTTCAGAGGAAATTTTTTCTGAAGTATAGCGCTGCACTCCTCACTTAGTGAAATTGTCTCGTAATCCCCAAATTTCCTTTTCTTGTTCAATATGTCCTTCATAAACTTTGCATAACTTGGCATCTGTTCCAAAGCTTCAGTGAAAGGAATATTTATCGTTAACTTCTTAAGTACTTTCATGAACTTTGAAAATTTCTTACTCAACTCATGTTGTTTAAGTCTTTGAGGAAATGGAGGTGGTGGTCTTTCTAAATTGATTTTAGTTGGAGATATTAATTTTTCTAGATCCATAGAAACATGTTCTTCAGGTCTTTCAGTTTCCTTTGTGTCTCTCACAACTTCTTTCTCTTTTTTAACCACTTCCTCTATCTCTCTTCCACTTTTTAAATGGACAGCTTCTACTTGTTCATTAGTGTTCTCTTTAGGGTTGATCTCAATGTTGCTAGGAAGTGTTCCTTGGGGTCTATTGCTAAGTGAATTAGCAATTTGTCCCAGTTGATTCTCTATATTTTTAATCGCAGCATTTTGACTTTGCAACTGGTTTCCCATTTGCAATACCACTTCTTCCATAGACATCTTCTTATCCTCAAATTGTTGATCATTGTTAGAGTCCAGTGGATATGAAGGTCTATAGTTTGTGTTCCCCAGATTATGCCAACCTCCATTAGGATTTGCATGATTATTTTTCCATTTTTGGTTTCCACCATCAGTAGTATGATTCCAGTTAAATTTAGGATGATTCTCCCAACCTGGGTTGTGAAAGTTAGAATATAGGTTGTTTGTGGTATTTAAAGTTTCATATGACAAGTTAGAATCAATCATATTCCCTAGTGAACTTTCCTCACTTACCGCAATAAATCGAGGTCTGGTTCATTCCAAATTGGTCCAACTTCCTTGATATTTCAGCAACCTGAGATGCAAGAATTGCAATCACATCTATATCATGAACACTAGCTACCTTTTTAGGATTTACCCTTGCGGAGGGCCATTCAAATTCATTTGTGGCCATTTCTTCAATTAACGCATACGCTTCATCAAATGATTTTGACATTAACTATCCACCAGCGGCAGCATCAATTATAAACTTAAGGGATCCTACTAACCCATTATAAAAAGTTTGAATGATTAACCAATCAAGTAGAGCATGATGTGGACACTTTCTTAAGAGTTCCTTAAATCTTTCCCAGGCTTCGTATATTGATTCCCCTCCATATTGACAAAATGAGATAATATTGTTTCTAAGTTTAGCTGTCCTTGAAGGTGGAAAATACTTAGCTAGGAATTTTTGAGTTAACTCCTCCCAATTTTTAATAGAGGCATGTGCTAATGAGTATAACCATATTTTAGCCTTATCCCTTAGTGAGAAAGGAAAAAGCCTTAGCCTAACAGCATCGTTCGACATACCATTATAACGAAATGTAGCACAAAGTTCTAAAAAACTAGATAAGTGTAAATAAGGATCCTCCAATAGAGTTCCCCCAAACTGATTGTTCTGCACCAGTTGGATAATCTCAGGATTTATTTCAAACGAGTTAGCTTCTATGACAGGGTTTTGTATACTTGAGTGAATTTCATCTTTCGTAGGATTTTCATAATCCCTCAATGAAGTATAATGATTTTCTAAGTTATTATCTTGAAAGTTTTCCATTTCCATTTCTAGTTTTTCGAGTCCCTTCTGTTTTTTTAATTTTTTCTATTTTTCTAACCCAGGATCATAAGGCACAAGTCCTTCAGATCCTTTGTTTCGTATACAGAGCACAACAAACAGTACAATAACAATTAAACAAATAATAGATAAAATATATTTAACACAACAAAACATTTTCATGAACACCTTATTTTTCACTCAAACAATATTTTTTTCTTTTTTTATAACACTTTTTCATATAACAAAGCAGGTTTTCACGCCAAAATAATTTTTACGACACAACAATTTTCCAAGTCTAAACCTAATTATTTCAACTAAAATTCTCCTAAAGTTCTTACCGAAGCTTCCCCGGCAACGGCGCCAAAAACTTGACCGGACCCGCAATAACGCAGTAATATTCGCTTCCAAAAGATGGCCAAAAACTTGACCCAATTTATAAATAGCGGCTAGTGTATAAAATCAAAATGTTGTAAAATTTTAGAAAATATTTTACACACTAGGGGTACTACGCAAGTATACTTATCGTTTCAGGTAATATAGAGTTTTCTTTTATAACCCCAGTATCGATTCCACAGAGAAGCGAGGTAAGAAATCCTTTAAGCTAATTCCAGTATATTTCTATAAGACCTAAATTTGGAATGTCGATTAAAATGAGTTTTCTAATAACTAATCCTAAATTAAATTCTTAAATAAAAATATAACTTATGGATAAATTGGTTTGGAGAAATTCGAGATATAAAAAATTACCATTCTCTTACAACTACATAGATAATGTGTAAGAAAGATATGCTTAGATTTAATGTAGTAGTGCCAAATAGAAGCATTCATATTCTTTACCCTTTGGTCCAGGCATAAAGAACATTAGCTAATATATAGATCGGTTCAGGACGTTTTATTAGTAGAATGAGTTAATCTAGGCTCACACTATTAGATGTCCAAGGGTGGCTATGGTGGGCCCTACCAGTAACCCGTTCCCTTTCTATAGATCAAATTATTAGAATTTAGTCTGTCACTCTAAAAACTAATCAATTATGCGCCCAATAAACAATATCTCCCTATTTATTTGCACTTCACCTTGAATAACCCGCACAAGGCCTTGGACTACCCAAGGATTCATGTGATATCTACTAGTTAAGAATTCATCTCCTTCTAGGTCTCAAAATTCTTCAACAGGTTTTAACAACACAAGTGATCAATTTGTAAAGGAAATGAAGATCCGGTATGAATATCATCACCATAATTTAGTAAGAGAATATCTAAGCAAATCTTAATTCCTAAACGTGCATCTATTTCATTACAAAATAAAAGTAAATGAAAATAATGGCATAAGAAGTAAAAGAATTGATAGAACTATATAAATTAAGTTTCAAGAAGGAACTTATTTTATTAGTATTCTATTATATTTATGCAACTATCTATCACCTAGAAGCATCTAATAGATAATTCTATCATAAAAATGATTTTCCTACGCATGCCACTACTTCATATTAAAAGGAAGAGTAAAGGAAATCACTTACGAAACATTGATAATTCACGACAGAAAACTTGGTTTAAAACAAAGAAAATCCACTAGAAAGTGTTTACAACAATTACAAGAGAATGAAGAACACAATACTTAGCTTTTTCCTCTGAAAGAAAGAAGAAATTCTCTCCACCAAAGTTTCCCACTGATCCATGCGACGCTCGTACATCCCTTACAAAACTATCTCAAAATCCCTCACCAATCTCTCCATGAGATATAGAAATCTACATCTTCATTACTCTAAAATGACTAAAATGACTAAGGGGAAAGAGAGAGACTATAGGGTGCGATTTTATCTGAAGGAGTGGACTCCTATTTATAGGCTCCAAGGGTTGCCTTGAGGTGCCTCTTCAAAATGTGTCCAAATTCAATGAATCTTCTAGAAGGTGTCTCTGGCGCCTCGGCGTCGGACTCCGTTAACTAAGTCTTCGTACCCCTTCACTTTCGGTCTCACCTCTTCACGATTAAAACCGTTCTAATGTCTCCAGATAGATTGTATCACATGTCCTATATATTAGGAATAATTTCCAGGCTTTTAGATGGCCTAGAAACTACTTAACACCGTCAAAATAACTCCCAAAGTCATCAAAAATCTGTCACATAACCATTTCTGGATTATTCTGGCACCTAGCCCTTGATTCTGGGGCCTAGGCGCCGTTTTCTCGTCGTCACTGGCGCCTAGGCGCCGGGTCTGGCACCTAGATGCCACCCTATGCGCAGCTTCACCATTTTGCTCCGTTTGGCTCCATTTCAACAATGTTTCGCCCCATTTATGCTGCATTGCGTTCCTAACATCTTTACCTACAAGATAGAAATAAAAACAACCTTTCTCAAAAGTATAATTTCATCCAAAAATATGTTAAAAATATGAAAGATAGTAAGCATAAAAAGACATATTGATATGTGTTAAGTCAGAAGTTTGTTTCTTGCTCATTTTGGCACAAAATTGCATAGTTTTTGTTTCTTTTTCTCTAAAATCATATTTTTATACTTGAAAACAAAAATATGCAAAATTACTTTCTTTATAGTGTAATATCATTAAAAAAATGCATAAAGTGAGCATGAAATGAACACTAAAAATCGGTACTTCTTTTTCATGGATCAATTTTTCTGTCGTCCATTCTTCTAAAGTAATTGAGATCCGCTCCACAGGCACTCCTGGAATACAATGCTTCGAAACATCTACTCCGTTTTCTTTTAACACTAGGATGGAACCTACCGGTAGTGGTATCTCCACCGGCTCTCAAAACTCACCGGGGCCTGCAATCCGGAGGTTAGATCCAAACATGATGTTGCGCTGGTTGACGAATGATAATGTGCAGAAGGGTCTAACAAAGTCATGATGGTCTATATGCAGAGGTATGCAGTCGCCTTCCTTGTAAATGTTAATAATGCAGCTGTTGGGTATGCAATTTGCAGGCAGTACTCTCCATGTTATCATCTTTTTCACCATTCTCTTGATGATTCTTGGCATCGGATCCACCTCACTGCGACGGAGTATCCCTAGTGGATTTCCTTTTCTGTCTATGGCAAAATTATAACAACATCCGCATTGGATTGTAACTCTTCCCTTTCCTGGCATCCATATTTGGGGCTCTGAGTATGTATTTTCTCTCAGGCGGCCAGCTCGACCCATTTTTTGCAATTCAAGGATACAATCTAAAATTTGTTGTTGCTTATAATCTGAGAAAACATCTATATGCATCTCGAGGCCTTCCAAGATGATAATCCTCTTGTTTCCAATTCTTTCAAAGTATTCAAAGGTTTTCTTCTCAACTAATTGCATTTTCTCCAGCTCGTATTCCGGGATTATCTGAAGTCCTCGGTGTCTAGTAACATACTGCGGGATGTATGGCTCAACCCCAGCACGTTCTTCTGCATGTCTCGGCTCCTCGGGCATAATCTCCGTAGGGACCCTCCGGGGTTGCTTTCGCAACAAGAGTCTTTGGATCCGGTACATATGCTCGGCGTCGAGGTACCGACTCTATTTCTGCTTTTTTTCTTTGTATTTCTTTTATTTTTTCCGACCTTCTTGGAGTTGACTTTCTTCTTTCTGGTTCCTGACGAACCGGTCTCCTTGGAGCATTTGCACTAACGGTATCCACTATCTGTTTATATTGATCTTCTGCTAACTTGGTCAACATTTTGTGAATGCGACGATTCTTATTTCTTCACTGGGTAATAGAGAGAGTAGCTCTCCTTACCCCTTGAATTTCTGCGGGCGCGATTCTGACAAGCCTACCTTCTGCTGTTGCGACCACGGACTTAACTTTCTTATCTTCTCTGGTTGCATGCGCGGCGTTTGCTTTTCTTTTCTTGTTGCTGGATTGGTGGCTCGAGCCACCCATTTTCATCACTGTCTGGTTGTGAAGTTCTTCTCGACCAACTGGGATCCAATCATTCTCTTTGTATTGTAAGCCGGCTGGTGTGAAGTCTGAGTCAATTTCTATCACTGTTCCATCCCCCACCCTCTTTTCCTCAAGTGCTAGACTCACGCCATTTCTAAAGTTTAGAACCAACCGCCCGTTCGACATTTCCCTGCGAAAAAATAAGGAAAGGATCATGGGCTATACTAAGAACAAGATCAATAAGAAAAAACACTTAAAAAATCTTATTCACTTCTTTTAAATTTAATGGAAGTAGGAAGGGATGAGGAAATATCAGGAATGAATGGATTTAAGAGGAAAAAATGACATATTATTATTATGATTTCCCTTGTTTTCTTTTTAACATTTTCGTTGATGACATTTTTTTATCATCCATTTTATTTTGTTTTGGGTTCAGGCCCAGTCACAAAGTGATTACTTCACCAGTGTTTCTAGGGATAAGATTCTATTTTAGAGGCTATCCTTCGAAACATAAGGTTGTGTAATACTTCTTTAAATACCGTCCATTGATTGGAAGCATGGGTCATTCTCCACGGCAATTCGCCAATTGGTAGGAATCTCCTGAGTAGACTGTCTCGACCACAAACGGCCCTTCCCATGTTGGTTCAAATTTACCACCTATCTTGCGATGTGCAAGAATAGGTCTTCTGAGAACGAAAACCAAGTCACCGACTTTGAATGTCCTGGGACAGACTAATTTATCATGGGCCTAGATCAACTTGGCTTGATACAGTTCCAAATTCTGCTGTGCGGAAAGTCTTTTCCCTTCCAAGCTTTCCGATTCTTTCAGTTGTAGTCTGGCAGTTTCTTCCGTAGTGATCTTTTCTGCAACCGTAATTCGGAGTGACGGAAGCTGAACTTCCAGGGGCAAGACGGCCTCGCACCCGTACACTGAAGCGTAAGGCGTAGACAGAGTAGGAGTCCTAAAAGTCGTCCTGTAGGCCCACAAGACTTTTAACAACTTTTCGTGCCAATTTCTCTTGTTGTCGTCCAAAATTTTCTTTAAAATTTGAACGAGAGTTTTATTAAAAGCCTCGGCCAAGCCGTTTGCTCTTGGGTAGTAGATCGTTGAGTATCGTCAATCGATCCCGTGTCTTCTGAAAAAATTGTTGATCTTTATACTTTTGAATGCAGACCCATTATCTGAAATGATCCTGCGCGGTACCCCGAAACGGTAAACGACTTGGTTCTTGAAAAACTATAGCACGTGGTGTGCCTTCACTTCTCTGAGTGGTATAGCTTCTGCACATTTAGAAAAGTAGTCTGTAGCTGCAAGAATGAAGCGATGTTCTCTTAAAGAAGGCGGCTCTATCAGACTCACAATATCTGTGCCCCAACATTCAAACGACCACGACGCGATTGTCAGATGTAGCACATTTAGAGGTTGGTGTAGAACCACTCCGTGCACTTGGCACTGGAGACAACTTTTGGCAACTTTCATATAGTCGGTCATCATTGAGGGCCAGTAGTACCCTAGTCTTCTAATCTTCATTTTCATTTTCGGACCCGACAGATGAGCGCCACAAAGTCCTGAATGTACTTCTTTAATAATTTCACGAGCCTCGGACCCGTTCAGGCATCTTAGCCACATCTGATCAAAAGACCTTCTGTATAATGTATTGTTTATTAATGTGTAAGACAGAGTTCTTTTCTTGAATTGATGGGCTATCGACTTATTGTTCGGTAGGTTTCCTGTCTGCAAGTAGTCTTTTAATGGCTGGCGCCAATCTTCTGTATTTTCTGTCACTGCTGCAATTATTTCTTCTTCTTTTCTTTCTGATTTATGTATTGTATCCATGTCGAGCTGTGATAGGACCTATCTTCCTTGAACTGACACTTCAACTGACTCATCCTGCAAGCAGGGAAATTCCTTTGCAAGGCGGGCTAACACATCGGCGAGAGCATTTTCTTTTCTGGGAATCTTGTAGATTGTTACGTTTGGAATTTGTTCCAACAATTTCATGGCGTACTGAAAGTACTGCTCGAGTCTTGCCTTTAAAATTTTGTACTGTCCGGCGATCTGTTGAATGATCAACTGAGAATCTCCATAGATGTTGATGTCCGTTATTCACATCTGAATGGTTAATTCCAATCTGGTTATAAGGGCTTCGTATTCTGCCTCGTTGTTTGTACATGGTTCTGTTAAGTGGTAGGAGTATCTTAAAATCCCCCGCTCTGGTGTTATAAAGATTAATCTGATTCCTGCCTTACTGGGCATTATCGTTTGTAATTCTTTGTTCTTCTGTGCTGAGGACGCACCGTCGAAGTATAGTTCTCAACGTCGATCATCAGGGTCTTCTAGGCTCATTATATGCGTGTCAGGCAGATCGTCATCGAGAGGCGAATCCGCCGGTGCGAGGAAGTCTGCTAGGACTTGTCCCTTTACGTCGCTAAGAGGAATGAAAGTTATGTCAAATTGCAATAGTATCATCGACCACCTAGCAAGTCTGCCAGAAAGTGTTGGTCAGATCATCAAGTATTGCAACAGATTAACTCTTGAAATAAGGTTGACCTTATGAGAAAGCATGTAATGTCTGAGCTTTTGAGCGGTGAAGATCAGGGCCAAACAATGCTTCTCAATCGGGGGATACTTTACTTCCTTCAGAATTAGACGACGACTTAAGTAGTAGAGAGTGTTTTCTTTCTCCTTGTCATTGACCTGGGCTAGCAGGGCTCCAAGGGAGTCTTCTAAAGCCGCGGTATAAAGTATCAACGGTCTACCTGAGACTTGGGCTGCTAAGACAGGAGGTGTCATTAAATATTGCTTAGCGTCCTTGAAAGCCCGCTGGCATTTCTCATCCCAAACGAATTTGGTGCCCTTTTTAACTAATGCCGAGAAGGGCTGACAACTACCTGACAAGTTCGAGATGAAGCGTCGAGGATATGCCAGCTTCCATTGAAAGGATCGTAGTTGTTTCAAAGTTTTGGGAGGATGCAATTCTAAAATAGCTTTAATCTTCTTCGGATTGATTTCAATCCCATGATGTAAGACAACAAATCTTAAGAATTTCTCTGAGGTGACGTGGAAAGCGCATTTCAAGGGATTCATCTTAGGGTTGTATTGTCTTAGTTGCTCGAAAACAATTTTTAAATCATACAGGTGATCTTCCTTCAGTTTGCTTTTGATGACCACATCATCCACGTAGCACTCGACTTGGTTGTGAATGAGATCATCAAAACTCTTCATCATCACTCTTTGGTATGTTGCTCCTGCGTTCTTTAGTCCGAATGGCATTACTGTGTAGCAATAGACTCCGACCGGCGTTCTTAATGCCGTGAGCTTTTCGTCTTCTGGTGCCATCTTTATCTGGTTGTATCCTGATGATCCATCCATGAAAGAGAAGATTTCATGTGTTGAAGCAATGTCGATCATCAGTTCTGGGATTGGTAGTGGAAATTCATCCTTTGGACATGCTTTATTCAAATCTCTGAAATCCACGCAGATTCTGATCTGACCATTCTTCTTTCTGACTGGTACCATGTTGGCTAACCAAGTAGGGTATTGTTCTTCACGGACAAATTTAGCTTCTATTAGCTTCTTAACTTCAGCTATTTCTTGTTGCTCAATTTCTAGACGCATTCTTCTGGGAGCTTGTCGAACTGGAACGGAAGTAGGATCTACTCCTAACTTGTGAACTGCGACTTCTGGAGCTAATCCTGACATTTCATCATAATTCCAAGCAAAACAGTCCTTGAATTCCATTAGAAGCTTGATTATTTCCTCGGAGTCTTCTTTATTGAGTTAGGAGCTAACAAATGTAGGCCTAGGTTCTTCGCTAGTACCTAAGTTAACTTCCGTTAACTCGTCTATTTTAGATTTGATTTCTTCCTCGAATTCTGGTGGAGTGTCGCCAATTGGTAGATCCTCAAGATCTTCTGAAGCTTCCAAACACTCTTTATTAGGTTCGCAAGTGACAACCAAGCAAAATCCCGTATCATCAACTGATCCTACTGTGCCGAATTCGAGACCATGTTTTGAATTGGAAGGCCGACCGACATTATTCCATAATTTTTCAAACTGTTGTGATCGGCCTTTTGTCCATTATCGAGGTAAGACACCACGTTGAATTAAATTTTTAATACAGGGAGAGAACCACTCAAAAGGTAGTTCCATTAATTCAGATGAGGTAACATATTCAAATTGTACATCATTTTCAGTATTTGAAAAAGAAGCACCACGGTAAAACTTGATTGGTTTAGTACCACCACCATGCACTTCCTTGACCACCATACCCTTGATCTTATTAGAATGGATCGAGGGCAGGGTCATAGTATGTACATAATGGTTAATATTCTTGTACATTGCTTTATATTCTTCATTCTTTTCATCTTCGAGAGAGATCTTGAACTGGGGTTTCTTTTGACTTATTATCACTGCTTCTTTCTCAATTTCTTCTTCTTCTTCTGAACTATTCTCTCAATCAACATATATGACCAGTTTCTTTTGTCCAACAGTTCCAACGTTTCTTCCACGTCCTCGTCCCCGGCCTCGACCTCGTGTGCGAGTTCGGGAGAAATCTTTACCATCTCTCCGTAAGGGAGTGGTGAGTAACTGTTAGACTAGAACTTCAGGTTCTTCATCGTCTCAAATTTCTTTTTCTTCATTTGGTATGGTATTTCTGGAAAAGATTGTTATCTTCGGGGGCGCGTAGTAGGCCGCATCTTCATGAATTCCAATTTTGTGCACAGAGAATGGTTGCAAATCATCTTTGATGCACTGTTCCCCTCCTTCGTAATACTTTATGCACTGGTGCAGAGACGACGGTACCATCTAGTTTTCATGAATCCTTGGCCGACCCAGTAGAGCATTGAATGATGTTTCAGAATCAATTATGTGAAATTTTGCGGTTGTCTTTGCTAAATCACCAGTCTTCATTAGTAGTGTTATCGATCCAAGAGCTCTTTCTCCTTTTTGATTGAAGCCTCTTAATAGCATCTTGTCTGCTTCAAGCTCGCGAACATCAATTTCCAAATATGCTAGCGTCCAAAGATTCATTATGTTGATTGATGCTCCCGAATCAACCAACACTCTGGAGAGCGTAAACTTTCCAATAGTGACTGAAATGTATAACGGTTGGTTGTGATCAGCTGTTCCCAGTAATAGATCATTGTCCGTGAAGGTAACACCTCGTTGTTCTCTTAACGAGCAAACCTCATCGAAGAAATTACCGGGCATTTGAGTTAAACAAATCTCTGGATCAAGTAAAGCCTTGATCAGAGCCTCCCTCAGCTCCTTTGATAGGATCAGAGCATCGTATATGCTTAGTTTGGCTGGTAGCTTCTTAAGACGGGCTAGCACATTATAGTCCACTTTATTACCATGTTCCTCGGTTTCTTCTCGAATGGGAAATTCCTCTGTTGTGGTTGGCTCTTCCTGAGAAACCACCTGCTTTCCTTTATCCTTTGGACCCATTCTCGGGGGTAGAACTTTTTCGCTTCTTAGATTGACCTCTGTTATCTCTTCTAAATTTTTCGGTGTCTCCTCTTAAATCGGAACAACTGGCTCTTCTGAAGTTGCTTCAGTGTCTGATGGTTCTAATTCTATCGTGATCGAAGCTCCTCGGAATTCACAAATAGACTTATTGCTTGTCGAGCTTTTATAGTCTCCTTTGTGAACATCTTCTTCGTCTTGGTCATCGAGGTTGTGTATGATTTGAGAATAGTTATTTATATTGGAATCGAGATCTGCATTAAGCCGGTTGTCGCTAGTTACGTAATCGTTAGAAACAGTCAAAACGTAGCCAAAGCCATAACCCTTATCATTATAAGATCCCGCTGGGGCTAGCAGATAATCATACTGAGTCAGGAGTTCAAGGGATTTCTCCCCCGAATTGGAAACAACCATCCTAGGATAAGCAGCCCCTAGTCTACCCTTTGGAGCCTCGGTCTTCTTTTCTTCCATGATCTTCTCCTCATTCTGGGGCGGTTCTTCAATCGCAAGTGATAGTGCCGGCTCGACAGGTTTTAAACTCTGAGTTGAAGCGCGTACCGAAGCGGTCTGGATGTGATCCAAAATTTTCTTCAATGATCTTGTCCAGACAGTACTCCATCCATCATCAGTCATGTATGGGTTTATCGGAACAATGGGATCCGTTGAAATAACATTGACGGAACCTCCTTTCTGGGGTTCCTTCATGTATTCCTTTGGGATCGTTATGTTCCCTTTCCGGAGGTTGTCATCAAGCCAACTCATGAAAGTGATGCAATCCTCTATCTTGTGTCCGAGCATCTGGTGGTAAGGGCAATAGTTCGGATGATCTTTCTTATTGACTTCCTCCGACTTCTTGGGCTCGGCAGTCGAAAATCCGGTGTCTTCATTAAGCTGCGGAACATCTTCGCTGCTGCTTCAGTTTTGAATGGATATTCTCTAGTTAGAAGTTCTCTTAAGGTACGCGATGAACGAGGTGGTTGTTCATAATGCTGAGTCAACTGATAGCTCGGACGAGGTTGCTGATAGCCCTGCTGAGGTTGCTGATAGCCCAGCTAAGGTTGCTGATAAGTCCGTTGTGGTGGTTGATAACTAGGCTGTGGCCGCTCTGACTGTATCTGTACTGGCTGCTTGCCCTTATCGATTGTCGTGACGATTCCGGATTTCTTTTTGAATATTTTCACAGGCTTATGTCTATCATTATTGTCCATGAAACTTAACTGCTTTGCCTCTTCTTACAAGCTCCTGGCCTTGCTAAGCAACTTCTCGAAAGTCTTGATTGTAAATCCTTTAAGGAGAAGTGCTATCGGGCCATGGATACTTTTAAGTAGGATGTTGACTGCATTTTGTTCTTGAAGTTGTGGTTCACACCTCATGCTTATGTTTCTTCATCGAAGTATGTAATCCAAAAAAGTCTCGTTCGGCTTTTGTTGCTCCACCACTAGATCACCGATAGTGATGTGGTGCTGAGCCCCGGCAAACCACTTAACGAAGAGATTCTCTAGTTCTGAAAAGGTCTTTACTGAACCATTCGGCAATTCTGCATACCAGTCGAAGGCAATCTCCGATAAACTGCTGACGAACTGGCGGAAGAGTAGAGCGTCACTCCCACCGTCATTACCGCAACTAGCACGAAAATGTGCGACATGCTGCCGAGGTTTTCCCGTCTCATCAAAAGTCTTAAACAGAGGTGGTACGAAGCTTTTTGGGTATTGGACAACATCGAACTCTTCAGGGTAAGGTCTACCCGTCTGAATAGATGCTCCACTCTTAGATTGTGCTAGGGCTTCTCGCACCTGCTGTTCTACCATGCTCTTAATGTCCTTTTCTGGAATCATGCTTTGTGCAGGATCTTTCTTTGGTTGTTCGTCTCCATTGACGGATGTGATCTCTTTTCCTCTATCTGCAATATGGATAGTTTTTGTGGGTGTCTATTTCTGAGGTTGTACCTGACTCTGGAGATTGGCTAAGGCAGCAGCCATCTCTTTGTAGGCATATTTTTAGGTTGTGTGTTTTATTTTGAAAAGGGGGTCGCCTAACAGAAGTTGTCGGCGAATTTTTAATTTAATTTAAATAAATAATTTTGAAAAGTAGTATTTGATTTTGAAAATAATTTTAAATTTGAAGATTTTAAGATATGAGATTAAACCGATCTCACATCCCAAATAGTTTATATAAACGAGCACCGCACCCTAAGGATAGACACACTGCTTGACGGTGGGGCTCGATTAAATAAACTAGAAGATTTGTGACATCCGTTTGGTCTGCGAACCAATTTTATAAGCTGACAAATTCCCTGCTTAATATGAAATCATTAAACAGGGTTTATATTACTCGGGTTCTTTAAAATTCCTATAAGGGCAAGCCCCTATAGTTAATTACATCTTAAGTGACGGGAATCACCTAAGAAAACTCTCGATAATAATCAATAACTCTGCTCTCAAGAATTTCAAAGTTTAAGTTTTCAAAGGATTTAATTTTGGAATTTCAATAGGGAATGGATCAAATTTGGAACATTTTGTTTTGGGAATTCAAAGGAAGAAAGGTAGGAGAAATCACAGATTCGAAGTGAACTTCGGTAATTTCCTGACTATCCTATTGTTTGGCTTGAGTTTAGGAAACTCCTAATATTTATTTAAATGTTTTGATCTTGCCAATTTTAGTTAATTAGGACTTATATTTATATGATAAAATCAAACAAATAGCCTCGAAGATGTGAGGGTTTATTGTCGTACCGGACGACTACCTCGGAATCTTAAGATCGGTTAGGGCTTAATTTGCAATGCAAATGCCTAACGAAGAGTTGAGGATTTATGTTGCACTAGGCAAACTACCTCGAAGTCCTATGGCTTTGTTATTTAATTCTAGGAAAGTTTTGTTGAAGTAGACTCAGGTTTTGCTGATGACGATGGCCGTGCTGCCCGCCATGCTCCGAGCTCCTTGTTGTCACAGGGGTTTAATTTTAGAAGTCATAAATCAGGGGATGGGAAAAGTGTTTTGGTTTAGAGAAAATCTTAATTTCCAAGTGTTTATTTATGTTTTAATTAAAACAAATCTTAAAGTTGATTATAACGACACCGGTTAAGATCCCACGGTTCCATCCTTCCGGCATCATTATTTTATCGGATTCACTTAGTCCAAATGAATTTGCTAAACTCAATTGAATGAGTTCCACACTTTCATTTAGACCATGGGAAATCCCGTTAGCAACACGTAGGTTACATCATCCGAGGTATTCCCGATCATCCAACAGGACATTTTAATTTAATTGTAATTGTAGTTTTGTGTTCGTTTGTGATTAAATTTTGAGTTGTTTTATATTTTGAAATGTTGTGGCGGTGAATTTTATCTTGCAATGACTTTTAACTTAGTTTTGGTTTCAGTTTTAGGGACTATCCTAAAGGTGTGGGTTTTCATGCAATGATTGTTTATCATGCAAGAAAAGTAAGTGCGATGCGATTAATGAAATTGCAATAATGTAAATTACAAGAAAGTAAATTGCAATAAAATAAAAGCATACCTGGAGGGTCTTCCCGTCATCCCAAGCTGCACTTAAAACACAGTTAGAATATTTAAACAAGTTCCTAGGTAAAGCTAAGGGAAGGGTTATGGTTTTCTACCAAATTCTAATCCTATAGCTAGTCATTTCCTATGACGTCTAGGTTCCTGTGTTTTGGTTTGAAGACGATTTTCTTCATCAAAGAATAATTAAATTCAGTTGTTCTTATGAACATCCTATCATATCGAGGAAGTGCTTAAGACAAATCTTAAACATCTTTTCAATATTTCTAGGATTGTTTTAAGTCCAAATGGGTTTAATTATACAAATGAATTAATCGTCCGAGAATTCAAGTTTTGTTGTTATCTTGCTCAGTGAATTAGGACATTTGAATATCCTATAAGTGAAGTAACATTTCATTTAATGTTCGTTTAGGAGTTATAATAACCAAAGCTTTCGAGGGTAAATTGATGTTCAAATGGTTTGTGATTTAGTTTAATTTCAATTAATGGGTTTAAATTTGGAATAGTGTTCAAGGTGCTTTATATTTAACTTCTTTCTATTTTAGGTGATGTTATTTAATTCAATTTAATTTAACTTTAATTTAATTTAATTTAATTTAATTTTAATTTAATTTAATTTAATTTAATTCAATTTAGTTTGATTTGATGTTAAATTAATTTAGTTTAATTTGATTTATTTTCCTTTAATTTCATTTAATTTGATTTAATTTTAATTTAATTTGATTTAATTTAATTTAATTTAATTTAATTTAATATTTTTTAATTTAATTTAATTTAATTTAATTTAATTTAATTTATTTATTTAATTTAATTTAATTTAATTTATTAATTTAATTTAATTTAATTTTTTTATTTAATTTAATTTAATTTAATCTAATTTAATTAATCTTTAATTTAATTTAATTTGATTTAATTTAATTTAATTTAATTTTTAATTTAATTTTATTTTTAACTTTAATTGAAATTTTAAAAGAGTTTAATAATTTAACTTTAGTTTAATGATTAAGTCTTTTAATATTTTGAATTTGAGTTATCATTTTAATTAAGAATTGAATATTAATGAGATAATTAATTTAGGGATTTTTAAATTAAAGAATAAATCTCTTCCTAACAATATCCCTATTTTAATAATTCCAATTTTATTATTCTTCCAAATTTAATCAATTATATAATTAAGGTTTAATCATTTTAAATTGCTTAATGGGTTTCTACCCTTTAATTATTTAAATTTCAATCATCCAAATCAGATTAGGATCAAATATTTTACTTGTTAATTTTTTTATTAAACCTAAAGTTTTAATTAAGGATTAAAAATTTTAATTACCACTTTACCCTTTAAGCTTAATAATTTCATAACTCACTAAATTGAACTCAAATGAACTTGAAATTTTTATGTGACTTCACTCATATGTCAATAAAGACATGAGAGGAGAAAATGTGATTTTTCTGTATTTAATTTATTTATATAATTATTTTTGGTAGAAAATAGAGATTTCCAAGGAAAATTTAATGACATGACCAAGGGAAAGTTTCTGTCCTTAAGAAAATTAGGGGACATTTCTAATGAATAGTGGACCACTTGGACCAATTTTGGTGATTTTTTGAATTATATTATTTTTATTATAATTATTTTAAGTTTTGGAGTGTTAATTAATTTAAAAATAAAATAAAGGTTGAAAAATAAATTTTATATTTTTCAAAAATCTCTCTGATATCAAGGAAATCAGAGAATCAAATTTTACAATTTTCTGATTTTTCTATGATTTATTATAATTATTTTAGTGAAAATGCTAGAAAATACATTTTTTTAATTTTAAAATTACCCTAGAGCTTTAAAATTTAATATCTCACTAAATAGACCTAAGAAAAATATGGGGTCTGTTCCTAAGTGATTAAAATTCAAAATGTGACATTTTGGTGAATTTTATTATTTTTGTGATTTTTATTATTTTTTAATTATTAAAATATTAAAATAATATTAAAAAATCAACTTTTTTAGAAAATTGAAATTTTAATTTTCTTAAATTCCCCTAATATCAGAGAGGCTCCAAAACCAATTTGGTGAATTTTTAAAAAGTATTTTGAAAGTTGTGAATTTTGAAAGTTTAAAATGACTAAATGGCTTAATCAACCCAATTAGTAGGGCTAACCAAGTCCAATTGACCTCAAATTTTTATGGTGGGTTCCTATGATCCTATAGGTCAGTGGAGAATTAATTTCAAGTCAATTTGATGTATGGTTAGCTCTAATTAATTAGAGATCCACTTTGGGTGTTTAAGCTAATTAGGGTTGTTTTAAATGAACTAACTCAAAACCTATTTTTCCTAGGGTCCTCTCGGTCATAAGGAACATCACCAAATTTTCCTAGAATTTATTTCACAACATGCTATTTATTGGAATTAAAATACTCAAAACAGTAACATGAATTTGAAAAATCAATAACTCTTCATAGGGATGGCCTCTGACTTTGGAAAATTCAGGGAATGTTCCCAAATTCAGAGGCTTCAAAAGCCCTTTGGTCTCATGCCATGGTGAATTGTATACATGCATGGAGAATTAAAAATATGCAGAGAGTAAATAAATTATTAAAAATAAAATACTTGATGAAATTAAATAATTTCTTTTCCACATTATTCTCCTCTGTTCACTGAGCAAGAGGGTATTTTTATTTTATTTTTCTGATTTTTCTACACAAAGTTATGAATTTTTGAAGTTTAGGGAATTAAATAAATCAGAAAAATCCCTAATTTTCTACTTATCCACGCGGCGCCGCGTCAACCTCGGCAGCTCCAAACACACATGCGTCGCGCTCCCATTCGACACCGCCATCTGAGTCAGCAGCCCGGCCCCGCGGTTCTCGTACCGTCTCCTGATCCGACGCGATCCTGGCCGTCCGTCCGCGCGTGTATTGAATGGACGGCATCCATTCATCGTCCCCAAGTGTTCTCACCCGAGAGCCGTCCACACTAAATCCCTAATATCTCACTCGATACTCAATGGATTTTCATGTTCTTATGCTCTATGGATTCGTCTTGAAGAGACGAACACATCTATACGGTGATCATGCATTGAAATTAAAGCATTTGAAATGGAGAATCTCCGAAGCTCGGGATGAAGAATTAGCTCATACCTTTGCTCGGAGAAGTGTGGCTTCGATCCGAGGGTTGTTGCACCTTCGATTGGATCCCAGCAAGCTCCGGATGAAGTCTCCCGGTCCAGTGAATTGTCTAGTGGGATTTCGACCAAGCCCGATCACAAAGCTTGGAGGCTGGAGCAACTGGGTGGCCTGGAGATGGGGCTTTTGCTGGTAGACACCTTCCCTTGGTCTGGTGAAGGTGTAGAACCAATCAATTTGGGGATTGGCTCACTGTGGAGAAGTGTCCTGGTTTTGGGCCTAGATTTCAACTCTGAAATTGAGCTCACAGAGAAGAAATGGCAGGGGGATCTCGATGGGGATCAAGTGCTCGTGTATGGGGAGGAGTCCGGAACAATTTTGGGAGAGTTTCCTTAAGGTTTTGTTTCAGCACCTCTCATGGCCGAGAGGGGTGGTGTTTAAATAGAGAGGGTGGAGGGCCTCCTGGGAGAGTTAGGGCTTGGGATCGACTGCTCTTGGCAAGAGAAGAACAGCTCCAATGGCCACTGGGGATGGGGCAGCTCAGCAAGGGAGAATTCCTAGGTTGGCTCACATGTGAGCTCTCGGCCATGGTGTTTTCCGGCGGCCTGGTGGCTGGCCGGCCAGGCATTGGTCACCATCTTGTTCAGGTGGGTCGTGGTCGGGATTTGGTGCATTCAATCGTGGTTTGACATGTGTAAAGTGATTGAATCAAAGTAGAAAGGGGAAGGAGTCATTTTGGCTTAAAATGGTCAACCCATGCAAATGGGTTGGGTGCACCTCCCCAAGACCTGGTTTTGGGCAGAGGAGGTCAGGTGGGTCAACCTCCCATGTGTGGTGGAGTCTCCATCAAGGATTAGGTGGCAAAGCATGGTTTAGAGTGTGACATGAGTATGGTTAAAAAGGCTTAATGAAGGGTTAGGAAAGGGTCCCCTCCTCTTGCCATTAATGGCATGGTGACATGTAAAGAGGCTCTCATGGCTTCCATGTGGCTCATGCATGGCTTCATGGCTCGCCTTTGGCTTGGGAAAAGTCAAGTCAATTTCATAAAAAAGGGTTTTAAGAATTTTTGGTAATTTGATGGAAATTTGTATGAGACTTGATTTGGAATGATTTGATGATGAATTTAGGACTTAGGGATGATTTTAATTGAATGGATGAGGTAGAGAAATATCATGTGGGCTTTGGGACCAATTTTGGGCCTTTGGATGTGGTGAAGGATGGGCTTTTAAAATGGTTTAGGAAAGTGGGCTTTTGAATTTTAAAATGGATTTTGGGATGAAGTTTTGTAAAGAGGTTGGGCCAAATAATTGTTGGGTTTAGCTCATGGATGTATCATGAGTGACTTGATGCAAATTGGGAGTGATTTGGGCTTGAATTGGGTTGAATTTGGGCTCTTTTGGTGAATGGGCCAATATAGGTCCAAGTGGGCCAAGTTGGGCCAATGTTGGGCTAGGGTTGAAATTGATGTAAAATCAATGTTGAGAAATGTTTATGGGAGTGTTTCGAAGAGGTTTTGACTTTGGTTGGGCTTTGATTTTGGGGTTTGGGCCCATTTGGGTTAGGTTTGGGTTTAGGTCAAAATTGGGCCTTTTAGCTTTGGGTTGAATTTGAGTGGGGTTTGGGTCCAAATTTTGGGCAAATCATGTTAGTGTTATGCTTGTGGGGATGCTAAGGAAGATTTAGAAAATATTTGGGGTTAATTAGAGTTGAATTGGGTGAGTTTGAGCTAAGTTTGGGTCATGGGTCCAAATTAGGCTTTAAGGCCAAAAGTGAAATTGGATCCAAATGTCAATCAAATTGGACTTGGATTTGGTCTAGATTGGTGTTGGGAATGTTGAATTGAAGTTTAGAATTGAGTTGGACCAGAATTTGGGTCAATTGGATAGGTTTGGTTTGACATTGGGTTCACTTTGGGTTAAAATGGGTCAAATTGGGGGTTTTGACAAAAGTAGGGTAAATTGACAAAATTGGCCCATGGTGTAGTTGAACAAAATGAAATTGGGAATATTTGGGATTTTCTGAAATTTTCTGGGAATTTTTCTGAATTTTTTGAATTTTTGGGTCAAGAGGGGTATTTTGGGTATTTGGAGGGTATTGGGAGGTATTTTTGGAATTTTTGGTATTTTTGGGTATGGATGATCACTTTGAGTGATGTGGAAATTTTTGAGATTGATTTTGAGTAATCTTGGGTTATTTGGAAATTTTTGAGAAATTTGGGTAATTTTAAGGGTATTTGGTAGGTCAGGCGGGTGTAGGGTCCCGGGGGTCAAAAATTGAAATTTTGGAAAATTGAAATTTTGGAAAATTGAAATTTTGGAAAATTGAAATTTTGGAAAATTGAAATTTTGGAAAATTGAAGATTGGGTGAATATAAGTGAAATGAAATCATTTTGGTTGAGCCATGAAGCCACATCAAGCCCACATGAGCCTTGAAGGGACTCATTTGAGGCATCCACTATGTTGTTCCTAACCCTCTTAGCCAAGGGCTTAGGGGTTAAGGACCATCTATGTGAATCACCTACATGAGTCAGGAGGCCAAGTTAGGTATAGGTGTGTGAAAGTGTAGTGTATAGGTGTAGTGTGTGTGTAAGTCGGCCCCTTCACCGGACTGGGCCACCTGCGGGCGATCCTAAGGCCAAAGAGTCCTATAGGAACTCATCCTTTAAACTTCCACATTTGATTTCAACCCTCTAGGTGATTAGGGGTCTACGGTCAAGTTTGTGGAGTTTGCGAGGAGTTAAGAAGTGGTTTGAATTTCTAAAAGGTGGGTCCCAATTCTAGTCCTCTAAGATAGTCAAAGGAAAAGCCTAAGGCTAGATCCTAAGCACTAAAAAGAAGAAGAGAAGACCTCATCAAAATGAGGTCAACACTCTTCCATCCTCTTTGTCATTTGGGAAATTGTGTCATCTATTTCCCAAAGTTGTGCCCCCATCACTTCCGGTTGATCTCTTTCTGCAGCTGCTGGAGCACCTTATGAAGCGGACGATGCTCGTGTCTCAACCATGTTGATCTAGGAATACTCCTCATCCATGAACTCTGATGAGTCAACTTCATCCTCTAGTTTTTCTTCTCTTTCTTTTGCTAACTATCGGATGTCGCTCCATAACTTGTCCATGGCATCCTCTAGTGGCCTTTTCCGCAGGATCTCGTAGTTGTCTTGTGACGGTTGTTGAACTTCCTCTCCGGGAGTCCCCTTTATTACAGTAGCACTTTCTTCTAATTCAAGTCTCCTGACGAGACTTTTCTTCTCAGGACATTGTTTTGGTCTTAGCTCACCAGTAGTAGGTCTCCATACCATCCTCTGGCAGCCGGAAGCCTAGGACTGGATGATATGTCGGCTATATGCTGGAAGGTGGTGTCCTCCCTAATTTGTAGAACTGATACAACAACGGGTGAACTGGCTTTTATCTTCTTCTTTGGTTTCTCTGTGGCAGCAATAGGCTCTATTCGCAGTCCGAGGCGGGATTTAGCTGGCACCCGTCCTATCCTTCTTAAGATTTCTGACACAGAGCATCTTTCTTTCTTTGCCAATCTTTTTATCACAGCTTGCAGTCGAGTAAATGGCGTAGTCTTATTCCTTTTTCTCTTGTAATTGCTGTAGTACGCAGGTCGGGGTAATGCAGCGGTGATCCTACGGACATCCTCTTCATCTGATGCAGCAGAGAGAGGGTGAAACCTGCTCCCTTCCAACAGAGGTATATACTCAGGCAGTTCTTCTCTTTCCTCAGGAATTTCTTCTAGAAAAGCAACTTCAGCAGCTTTAGCTTTCTCGATCTTGGCGATCTTTCTGCTTCTATTTCTCCTTTGAGTCTGAGTTAGGGTGCAACTCTTGAACTGGACCCAATCTCAAAAATAGATGGTATTGTAGCAAAATCTGTACCCTCGACGGTGACAGGCTCATCACAGACTTGGATTTCCTTCCCCTTCAGTTTGGCAGAAGACGGGGTAGGTGTAGAGATGACTAGACCGGTGGGGGTAGAGACAACAGTCTTCCTACGAACAGTAGTACTTCTTTCAGCTGGAACCCTTTGCAGGGGAGGGAACTCTTGAGTCGATTTAAAGTTGAACTCAATCACGAGCTCTTCAGTTTCTGATACTTTGTCCATTAGTGTGAAGAGAGTGACGTCAGCGACCTGTTGACCTCATTTTTGATGAGGTCTTCTCTTCCCTCTTTAGTGCTTAGGATCTAGCCTTAGGCTCTTCCTTTGACTAATCTTAGAGGACTAGAATTGGGACCCATCCTTTAGAAACTTAAAACCACTTCTTGTCTCCCTGCAAACCCCACAAGCTTGATTGTAGACCCCTAATCACCTAGAGGGTTAAAATCAAGAGTGAGGGTTTAAAGGATGAGTTCCCCATAGAACTCTTTGGCCTTAGGACCACCTTGGGTAGCTTGGTCTGGTGAAGGTTAACTTACACACTCACTACACTCATACTCTACACTCCCACACACACAATCCAAATCCTAAAACCACACCCATACCCAACTTGATTCCCCGACTCATGTAGGCAATTCATATGGATGGACCTTAACCCCTAAGCCCCTGGTTAAGAGGGTTAGGAACAACATGCTGAATGCCTCAAATGAGTCCTCTCATGGCTCATATAGGCTTAATATGGCTTCATGGCTCAATCAAAATGATTCCATTTCACTCATATTTGATCAATCTTCTTTTTTTTTTAAATTTTCAATTTTTGACCCCAGGGGCCCTACACCTATCAAACCTACCAAAAGCCCTTAAAATTGTCCAAATCCTCCAAAATTTTCAAATCACCCAAAATTCCCCAAAATTAACCTTGAACATTTTCTCACCACTCAAATTGATCATCCATTGCCAAAAATACTAAAGATTCTAAAAGTACCCCCCAATATCCTCCAAATACCCAAAATGCCCCTCTTAGCCAAAAAATCCAAAAATTCAGAAAATTTCCAGAAAATTCCAGAAAATCTCAAATATTCCCAATTTCATTTTGTCCAACTACACCATGGGCTAATTTTGTTAATTTACCCCACTTTTACCAAAACTCCTAATTTAGCCCACTCTCAACCCAAGTGAACCCAATGTCAAACCAAACCTTCTCAATTGACCCCAATTTTGGTCCAATTCAATTATAAACTTCAATTTAATATCCACGATATCAATCTAGATCAAATCCAAGTCCAATTTGATTGACATTTGAATGCAATTTCATTTTTAAGCTTAAAGCCCAATTTTGACCCATGACCAAAACTTAGCCCAAACCAAACCAATTCAACTCCAATTAACCCCAAATATTTTCTAAAACCTTCCTAGCATCCCCAAAAACAAAAAACTAACATGATTTGCCCAAAATTTGGACCCAAACCCCACTCAAATTTAACCCAAAACCAAAAGGCCCAATTTTGACCTAAACCCAAACCTAACCCAAATAAGCCCAAACCCCAAAATCAAAACCCAACCAAAGTCAAAACCTCTTTGAAACACTCCCATAAACATTTCCCAACATTAATTTTACATCAATTTCAACCCTAGCCCAACATTGGCCCAAGTTAGCCCAATTTGGCCTACATTGGCCTATTTACCAAAGAAGCCCAAATCCAACCCAATTCAAACCCAAATCACTCCAAATTCATTTCAAATCACTCATTGCATATCCATAAACCAAACCCAACAATTATTTGGCCTAAACTTCTACAAAATTTCCATCCATGGATTCATTCTTAAACCTAAAGGGGTCATCCCCTTAAGCCCTCCTAAAAGCCCACTTCCACCAAATTCAAAGGCCCAAATCAATCTAAAGCCCACATGACACTTTCCCTCATCACACATTTAATTTAAAATCATTCCTAAAGTCCTAATTTATCAATTAAACAATTCCAAATCAAGCCTCATAACAATTCCCATCAAAACGCCAAAATTCACAAAACCCTTTTTCATGAAGTTGACTTAACTTTTCCCAAGCCAAAGATGAGCCATGAAGCCATGCATGAGCCACATGGAAGCCATGAGAGCCTCATTACATGTCACCACACCATTTTGGGCAAAAGAAGGAGACTCTTTCCTTAATCTCCTAAAGTCATTAGCTTTAACCATGATTCCCCTTAACCCAAATTTAATCCAAATATATTTGGATAAGGACTTCTCCATGCGAAAGCAGCTGATTCCTTTGACTCCCCACAACACCCAAAGCCACCTTGAAGGGTGAACCAAGCCTAAAAGGTGGACTTGACCAAATCAAGCCAAAATTGGCCTTCCCCCATGCCATTTTAATCCAAGCTTTTGACACATGGCAAAGCCCAATTGCCTACACTAAACCCCATCCCTGACCCACCTGGACCTGAGGGTGACCCATGCCTGCCGGCCAGCCGCCTGGATCACCGGAAAACACCATGGCCGAGTCCTTGGGATGAGCCAAAGTTTGGAATTTCCACCTGCTGAGCTGCCCCATGCCCAATGGACACCATGGCTGTTCTTCCCTTGACCTAAGCAGCTGATCCCTAGCCCTAACTCCCCCTGGGAGAGCCTCCAACCATGCCTATTTAAACACCACCACCTCTCGGCCAAATAAGGTGATGAAACAAACCTTAAGGAATCTCTGCCAAAATTGTTCCAGATTACTCCCCACACATAGAGAACTTGATCCCCACTGAAATCCCCCTGTCATTTCCTCTCTGTGAGCTCAATTTTAGAGTTGAAATCGAAGCCGAAAACCAGGACACTTCTCCACAGTGAGCCAATCCTCAAATTGATTGGTCCTACACCTTCACCAGACCAAGAGAAGAGGTTTCCCCCTAAAAGCCCCCTCTCCGAGCCGCCCATAGCTTCCGACCTCCAAGCTTTGTGATCGGGCTTGGTCGAAATCATACCTGGACAATTCACCAGGCCAAGGGACTTCATCTGGAGCTTGCTTGGACCCAATCGAATGTGACACAACTCTCAGATCAAAGCTTCACTTCTCTGAGCAAAGGTGTGGACTCACTCTTCTTCCCGAGCTTCCAGAGATTCTCAATTTAGTTTGGGTCAATTTCAATACATGTTTACCGTATGGATGTGTTCGTCTTTTCGAGACGAATCCATATAGCATAAGAACTAAAAAATCCGTTGAGATTCGAGTGAGAAATTAGGGTTAGAAGGTTGACGGTCACGGGTTCACACCAGTCGTAGATGATGACCAGGAGCCGTCAGATCTCGTGTGTATTGAGCGGACGGCCAGGATTGCACCGGATAGAGCAATAGGACATGAACAGTGGGCCCCTGGAGCGCTGAGTCGGATGGCGGCGCCGAATCAGGAGACAACGCGTGGCCTTTCGGAGCTGCCGAGGATGGCGTGGCGCCGCGTGGATAAGTAGGAAATTAGGGCTATTTATTTAATTACCGAAACTTTGAAAATTCATAACTTTGTGTAGAAAAATCCTAAAAATAAAAGAAAAATACCCTCTTGCTCAGTGAACAAAGGAGAACAATGTGGAAAATAAATCGTGTAATTTCATCAAGTAGTTTATTTTTAACTATTTATTTACTCTCTGCACTATTTCAATTCTCCATGCATATAGGAAATTCACCATGGCATGAGACCATAGGGCTTTTGAAGCCTCTGAACTTAGGAACATTCCCTAAATTTTCCAAGGTCAGAGGCCATCCCTATGAGAAGTTATTGATTTGTCAAATTCATGTCACTATTTTAATTATTTTAATTCCAATAATTAGCATGTTGAGAAATAAATTCTAGTAAAATTTGGTGATGTTTCTTATGACTAGAGGACCCTAGGAAAAATAATTTTTGAGTTAATTCACTTTGAACAACCCTAATTGGCCTAAATACCCAAAGGTGAACTTTAATTAATTAGGGATAACCATTCATCAAATTAACTTCAAAACAATTCTCCACTTTCCTTCAGGAATAGGAGAACACCACATAAAAATTTGAAAATAATTGGACTTGATTAACCCCACCAAATGGGTTGATTAAGCCTCTTAAGTAAAAATGGGAAAAATTAAACTTTAAAAATTTATAACTCATAAAATATTTTTCAAAAATTCACAAAATTGGTTTTGGAGCCTCTCTGATATCATAGGAATTTAAGAAAATTAAAATTGCAATTTTCTAAAAAAGTTGATTTTCAAGCTTATTTTAATATTTTAATAATTAAAAAATAATAAAAATCACAAAAATATTAAAAATAACCAAAATTTCATATTTTGAATTCTAAACACTTAGGAACAAACCAAATATTTTTCCTAAGTCCCTTGGGTAATATATTGAATTTTAAAGGCTTAATGTAATTTTTAATATTAAAAAATGTATTTTTCCAACTTTTTCACTAAAATAATTCTAATAAATCAAAGAAAAATCAGAAAATTATAAAAATTGGTTTCTAATTTCTCTGATATCAGAAAGATTTTTGAAAAATATAAAATTCATTTTTCAACCTTTATTTTATTTTTAAATTAATTAATACTCCAAAAATCAAAATAATTATAATAAATAAAATAAAATTCAAAAAATCACCAACATTTGTCCAAATGGTCCTCTGGTCATTAGGAACATCCCATAATTTTATTAAGGATAGAAACATTTCCTTGGTCATGTTATTGAATTTTCCTTGAAAACCCCTATTTTCCATTAAAAATAATTACATAAATAAATTAAACACAGAAAAATCACATTTTCTCCTCTAATGTCTTTATTGACATGTAAGTGAGGTCAAATAAAAATTTCAAGTTCATTTGAGCTTAATTTAGTGAGTTATAGAAATATTAAGCTTGAAGGGAAAAAATGGTAATTAAAATTTTCAACCTTTAATTAAAATTTTAAGATTAATCAAAAGGGGAGGGTAAAATATTTGATTTTAAACTGATTTTGGATGATTGAAACTTAAATGGTTAAGGGTAGAAACCCACCAATCATTTTAACAATAACTAAGGTAAACCTTAATTAATTAATTAATTAAATTTGGAAGATTAATAAAAATTTTTGAAATTATAAAGTAGGGATATTATTTAAGAGGATATTTATTCTTTAATTTGAAAATCCCTAAATGAATCACTTCAACAATACTCAATTCTTAATTAAAAGATTAAAATAATAATCTAAATTAAAATTAAATTAAATTAAATTAAAATTAAATTAAATTAAACTAAATTATAAATTAAATTAAAATTAAATTAAATTAAAATTAAATTAAATTGAAATTAAATTAAAATAAAATTAAATTGTAGTTAAATTAAATTCAATTAAATTTAAATTAAGGTAAATTAAATAAAAATTAAATTAAATTAAATTAAATTAAAATCATTTAATAACAAACCTAAATGAAATTATTAAGAATTAGACCTAAAATAACTTGAACACTATTCCAATCTTAAACTAATTTTTTATAATTAAATCAAAAATTAGAATTAAATCATTAAGTCTAAATCATCAAAATACTTAATAACTTGGTTTGCCCTTTTAAAGCTCTTATTATTATAACTCTTAAATGAAATATCAAGTGAAGTATTACCTCACTTATAGGATATTCAAATGTCCTAAGTTCACTGAGCAAAAGAATAACATTTAAACTCCCGGATGATTAATTCACTTGTATAATTAAATTCTCTTGGACTTAAAACGATCGTAGAAATATTGAAAAGATGTTTAAGATTTTTCTTAAGCACTTCCTCAATATGATAGGACGTTTATAAGAACAATTGAACTTAATTGTCCTTTGATGAAGAAAATCGTCCTTAAATCAAAAGACAAGAACCTAGACGTCATAGGAGATGACTAGCTATAGGATTAGGATTTTGATAGATAACCTAAACCTTTCCCTTAGCTTTACCTAGGTACTTATTGAAATATTTAAATGCCTTAACATGTGTTTTAAGTGCAGCTTGGGACGACGGGAAGACCCTCCAGGTACGCTTTTATTTTAGTGCAATTTACTTTATTGCAAATGCACTTTACCTTTCTTGCGTGATAAACAACTGTTGCATGAAAACCAAAACCTTTAGGGTAGTCCACGAACGGAAACCAAAACTAAATTAAAAATCACTGCAAGATAAAATTCACCGCCACAACATTTCAAAAAATAAAACAACTCAAAATTTAATCACAAACAGAACACAAAACTACAATTGCAACAAAATTAAAACGTCTCGTTGAATGATCGGGAATACCTCGGATGTTGTAACCCACGTGTTGCTAACGGGATTTCCCACGGTCTAAATGAAAGTGTGGAACTCATACAGTTGAGTTTAGCAAATTCATCTGGACTAAGTGAATTCAATGAAAATAACGGTGCCGGGATGACGGAACCGTGGGATCTTAATCGGTTCTGTTTAATCAACTTTAAGATTTGTTTTAACTAAAACACTAAAACACTTGGATTTTAAGACTTCTCTAAAACCAAACTCCTCTCTTCTCTTTTGATTACAATCTTTTAAAACTAAACCTCTGCAACAACAAGCAGCTTGGAGCACAGTGGGCAGCACGGCCATCTTCGTCAGCAGAACAAACTCTATTTCAGCAAAACTTTCTTAGAATTAAATAACCAAGCCATAAGATCTCGAGGTAGTTTGCCTAGTGCAACATAAATCCTCAACTCTTCGTTAGGAATTCACATGATCATGTCATGTAAATTAAGCCCTAACCGGTCTTAGGACTCCGAGGTAGTCGTTTGGTACGACATAAACCCTCATAACTTCGAGGCTATTTGTATGATTTTATCATACAAATATAAGTACAAATTAAATAAAACTGGCAAGATTGAAATATCAGATAATATTAGGATTTTCTTAAATCTGAGCCAAACAATAGGATAGTTTGGGAAGTTGCCAAGATTCTTCTTGGATCTTCAGCTTCTCCTACTCCTCTTCCATTGGACTCCTGAAAATAACTGTTCTAAATTTGATCCATTCCCTGTTGAAATTTCCAAAATCCAATCCTTTGAAAACCTTAAACTTTGAAATTCTTGAGAGCAAAGTCACTGATCATTATCGAGAGTTTTCTTAAATGATTCACTTCATTTAAGATGTAATTAACTATAGGGGCTTGCCCTTATAGGGAACTTTAAGAACCCGGGTAATATAAACCCTGATTAATTCATTTATATTAACCAGGGGAATTTGTCGGCTTATAAAATTGGTTCGCAGACCAAACGGATGTCACAAGTCTTCTAGTTTATTTAATCGAGCCCCATCGTCAAGTAGTGTGCCTATTCTTCGGAATAGATACACGGTTTGTGGTGCGGTGCTCGTTTATATAAACGATTTGGGATGTGAGATCGGTTTGATTTCATATCTTAAAATTTTTCAAATTTAAAATTATTTTCAAAATCAAATACTTCTTTTTAAATTACTTATTTAAATTAAATTAAAAATTCGCCGACAATTTCTGTAGGCGACCTCTTTTCAAAAATAAAACTCTCAACTTAAAAATAATGCCGACAACTTCTGGCGACTCCGCTGGGGAATAGTTCCTCTCTCCATTTTGATCAAATGACTTTGCTTTCATAAATAGGTAGTGAGCCCATGCCCCTAGTGGACCAAACTACCATTCTTCCGTTGGAATACCCTATTCATTTCTTTCTTGAACGAGTATGGCCAACTCCTCTCAGATTTAGGAGCCACTGTTTAGACACCCCTAAACGGAGAGGTTCCGAGATCCTTTTACCTCTTTTCTGAGGTGGGGTGGACCCCTAATAGGTGTTAGTTTAGGAGTGATCCTTTGAGTCGAGAAGTCTTCCATGAGATTTCCTCTTCCTTTCCAATTCTAAATCGAACCCCTTACCTTCTCTATACCTTTGAATATTTTGTTCCTAATGAACAAATCCTCTAATGAACGACTCCTTTAAACTATAACTTCTTTTTATAAATACATGAACAAACATGTGTTCGGACTCTTTTCGATTCCTTTCTTTTCATCCCAATGAGAAGAAGCATAACTTGGGACTGACAATCAGAATCTACCTTGCAGCAAATGCCTGCCCCAAAGCTGATTTTCTCCTTCACCAATGGACTGGACTTCGCTGTTTACAAGGATGAGCTGCCCAACAATGGGATCATCCGTTTCGGACAAGGATTCGAGAACACCAATGTCAAGATCTCCGACGTTACCCTTTTCACACTTACAGACAAAGTATCGGAAACTGAGAGACCTTTGATTGAATTCAACCTGAAGTCAGCCCAAGAGTTCCCTCCCTTGCTAAGGGTTCCAGCTGAGAAGAATACTACTGTCCATAGGAGGACTGTTGTCTCTACCCACACTGGTCTAGTAGTATCTGCACCTACCCCGGCTTCCGCCAAACTAAAGGGGAAGGAAGTTCAAATTTGTAACGAACATGTTACCGTGGAGGGTACAGATTTCCGTACAAGACCTTCGTTTTCGAAATTGGGTCCAGCTTCGAGGGTTCCACCCCTAACACGAACTCAGAGAAGGAACAGAGGTAAGAAGATTGCCATAAAGGCCAGAGCTGCTGAAGTCACTTTCTTGGAAGAAATCCTTGAATATACACCACTACCTGAGTACATACCATTGCCTGAATACACACCACTTTTGGAAGGAAGTAGATTCCATCCCCTCTCCGCTGCAGCTGACGAGGAAAATGTCTGCAAGATTGCTTCTGCATTACCTCGACCCGCATACTATAGAGACAGCCGAAATAAAAGGGCTAGGACTACAACATTTGCCAGACTATAGACTGTGATAGAGAAGTTAGCAAAGAAAGAGAAATGTTCTGTATCAGAGATTTTAAGAAGAATAGGGCGGGTGCCAGCCAAGTCCCGTCTTGGGCCGAGAGTAGAACCCGTTAGCACAGCAGAGAAACCGAATAAAAAGATGAAAGCCAGTCCACCTGTTATTGTTTCAGGATTACAGATCAAGGAGGATACCACATTCCAGCATTTAGCCGACAGACCATCCGGTCCTAGGCCTTCTGCTACTAGAAGGATGGTATGACGTCCTACTACCGGTCAGTTAAGACCAAAACAACGACCAGAAAAGGAAAGTCTCGTCAGGAGACTCGAATCCGAAGACAGCGCCACTGCAATGAAGGGGACTTCCAAGAAGGAAATCCAACAACCATCGCATAATAACTGTGAAACTGCACGAAAAAGACCATTGGAGGACGCTATGGAAAATCTAAGAACCGACATTCAACGATTAGCAAGAGAAAGAGAAGAAAAGTTTGGAGATGAAGTTGACTCGTCGGAGTTCATGGATGACGAATATGTGGAGATCAACATGGTCGAGACATGAGCGTCGTCAGCTTCGCAAGGTGCCCCAGCAGTTGCAGAAAGAGATGAACCAGAAGCATTAAGAGCACAAATTCGAGAAAAGGATGATACAATCTCTCAAATGGCAAAAAGGATGGAAGAGATGGCTGCAGCTCTAGCCACTCTTCAGAGTCAGGTTCAACCCCAAAGAGAAACACCTCCAGAAGTTATTCATATTACAGACGGAGGAAAAGAGATTACATCCGTTAACAGAGATGATCATCCAAAGAAAGACTCTACTCAGAACATGATTCCAGAGAAGGACATCAAGAACATGGTGGAACAGTAGGTGCGAGAAGCCTTAGCACACTCTAAGTGTGGAGCATCTATTCAGACGGGTAGACCTTACCACGAAGAATTCAATGTAGTACAATACCCAAAAGGCTTCGTACCACCTCTGTTCAAGAATTTTGATGGTACCGAAAATCCTCGACAGCATGTTGTACATTTTCATGTCAGTTGTTGCAACGCCGGTGGAAGTGACACTTTACTCTTCCGACAATTCGTCAGCAGCATGTCGGGGATCGCCTTCGATTGGTATGCAGTGTTACCAAACGGTTCGGTAAAGACATTTACAGAATTGGAAAATCTCTTCGTGAAACGGTTTGCCGGAGCTCAGCACCATATCACCATTGGTGACTTAGTGGTAGAGAAACAGAAACCGAACGAGACTTTAGTGGATTACATACTTCGATGGAGAAATCTAAGCATGAAGTGTGAGCCACAGCTACAAGAGCAGCATGCAGTCGGTATCTTGCTTAAAAGCATTCACGGCCCGATAGCACTTCTCCTTAAGGGATTCACAATTAAGACTTTCGAGAAGTTGTTAAGCAAGGCCGGGAGCTTGCAAGAGGAAGCGAAACAATTAAGTTTCGTCGATAAAACAGATAAGCAGAAACCTACGAAGACATTCGAAAAGAAATTCGGGATCGTCACGGTAGTTGATAAGGGCAAACAACCAATGCAAATACAGCCGGAGCAACCGCAGTCCAGCTACCAACAACCTCAACTTGGTTATTAGCCAACCCAACAATATGAGCAACCGCCTCGCCCACAGCGCACGTTAAAGGAGCTCATAAATAGAGAATATCCATTCAAGAAAGAGGCAGTGCCAAAGATGTTCCGCAGTTTGATGAAGAATTCAGATTTTCGACTGCCATAACCCAAGAAGCCGGAGGAAGTCAACAAGAAAGACCATCCCAACTACTGCCCTTACCACCAGATGCTTGGACATAAGATAGAGGACTGCATCACCTTTAAAAGTTGGCTTGACAACAATCTCCGAAAAGGGAACATAACGATCCCAAAGGAATACATGAAAGAACCCCAGAAAGGAGGTTCTGTCAATGTTATTTCGACGGATCCCATTGTTCCGATAGACCCTTACACGACTGATGATGGATGGAGTACCGCTTGGACGAAGTCATCGAAGAAAATTTTGGGTCGCATCCAAACCGCTTTGGCACATGCTTCAACTCAGAGTTTGAAACCTGTCAAGCCAGCGCTATCGCTTGCAATTGAGGAACCGTCCCAGGAAGAAAAGATCATAGAAAAGAAGGAGATCATAGAAGAAGAGAAGACAGAGGCTCCTAAGGCTAGGACTAGGGGCCGCTTATCCTAGGATGGTTGTTTCCAATTCGGGGGAAAAATTCCTCGAACCTCCGACTCGTATGATTATTTGCTCGCTCCGGCGGGATCTTATAATGATAAGAGTTATGGCGTTGGCTACGTTTTGACTGTTTCTAACGATTACGTAACTAACGACAACCAATTTAATCAGGATCCCGATTTCGATACCAATAACAGTTCTCAAATCATACACAACCTCGAAAATCATGATGACGAAGAAGACATTCATCAAGAAGGCTACGAAAGTTCAACAAGAAATAAATCTATTTGTGAATTCCAAGGAACTCCAATCACAATAGAGTTAGAGCCTTCAGATTCCGAAGCAACTCCAGAAGAACCTGTCATGCCAATTCAAAAGGAGACACCTGTAAATTCAGTACCAGACTCAGAAGAATTCACAGAAGTTAATTTAAGGAGCGAAAGGGTTCTACCTCCGAGAATGGGTCCAAAAGACAAAGGAAAGCAGGTGGTTGTTCAGGAAGAATAAACCCCAGCAGAAGAATTGCCTATTCGGGAAGAAACTGAGACACATGATAACAAAGTGGACTATAACGTGCTAGCCCATCTTAGGAAACGCCAGCTAAACCGAGCATCTACGATGCTCTCATCTTATCAAAAGAGATGAGGGAAGCTCGATCAAGGCCTTACTTGATCCGGGAGATTTGTTTAGCTCAGATGGCCGTAGATTCCTTAGACGAGGTTTGCTCGTTAAAGGAACAGTGAGGTGTTACCTTCACGGACAGTGATCTACTGCTTGGGACAGCTGATCACAACCGACCATTGTACATTTCAATTACAATCGAAAAATTTACACTCTCCAAAGTATTGGTGGATCCAAGAGCATCGATCAACATAATGAATCTTTGGACACTAGCATACTTGGAAATTGATGCTCACGAGCTTGAAGCGGACAAGATGTTACTAAGAGGATTCAACCAGAAAGGAGAAAGAGAACTTGGATCAATAACACTGTTTATGAAGACCGGTGATTTAGCAAAGACAACTGCAAAATTCCATATAATTGATTCCGAAACATCGTTCAACGCACTACTGGGCCGACCATGGAAACATGAGAACCAGATGGTACCGTCGTCTCTACATCAATGCATAAAATACTACGAAGGAGGAGAACAGTGCATTAAAGGTGATTTGCAACCTTTCTCCGTACATGAGATTGGAATCCATGAAGATGCAGCTTATTACGCACCTCCGAAGAAGACGATCTTCTCCAGAAACACCGAGCCAAATGAAGCAAAGGAAATTTGAGACAATAAAGAACCTGAAGTTCTAGTCCAACAGTCACTCACCACTCCCTTACGGCGAGATGGTGAAGGTTTCTCCAGAACTCGCATCCAAGGTCGAGGCCAAGGACGAGGTCGTGGAAGAGACACTGGGACAGTTGGACAGAAAAAGCCGATGATCAACATTGATTGGGAAAACAGCTCTGAGGAAGAAGAGGAGGTCAAGAAAGAAACAGCTACAATAAACCGGAAGAAACCACAATTCAAGATTTCTCTCGAAGATGAGAAGAACGAAGAATACAAATCGATGTACGAGAAGATTAAACACTATGTACACACTATGACCCTGACCCCGATCCAGTCTAATAAGATCGAGGGTATGGTGGTCAAAGAAATACGTGGCAGCGGTGCGAAGCCAATCAAATTTTACCGTGACACTTCTTCTTCCAATACTGAGAACAATGTACAATTTGAAGATGTCACTTCTTCCGAGTTAATGGAATTACCTTTTGAGTGGTACTCTCCCTGTGTTCAAAATTTAATACAAGAAGGTGTCTTACCTCGCTAATGGACAAAAGGCCGAGCACAACACTTCGAAAAATTATGGAATAATGCCAGTCGGCCTCCCAATTCAAAACATGTTCTCGGATTCGGCACAGTAAGTTCAATTGAGGATACGGAATTTTGCTTGGTTGTCGCTTGCGAACCTAATGAAGACTGTTTAGAAACTACAGAAGATCTTGAAGATCTACAAATTGGAGACGCTCCACCAGAATTTGAAGAAGAAATCAAATCTACAATAGATGAGTTAATGGAAGTTAACTTAGGAACTAGCGAAAAGCCTAGATCAACCTTTGTTAGCTCCTTACTCAATAAAGAAGATTCCGAGGAAATGATCAAGCTATTAATGGAATTCAAGGACTGTTTTGCTTGGAGTTACGACGAAATGCCAGGATTAGCTCCAGAAGTTGCAGTTCACAGGCTAGGAGTGGATCCTACTTCCGTTCCAATCAGACAAGCTTCTAGAAGAATGCGTTTAGAAATTGAACAACAAGTAATAACTGAAGTTAAGAAGTTAATAGACGCTAAATTTGTCCGTGAAGAATAATACCCTACTTGGCTAGCCAATGTGGTACCAGTCAGGAAGAAGAATGATCGAATCAAAATCGTGTAGATTTCGGAGACTTGAACAAAGCATGTCCGAAGGATGAATTTCCACTACCAATCCAGAATTGATGATCGACATCGCTTCGACACATGAAATATTCTCTTTCATGGATGGATCTTTAGGATACAACCAGATAAAGATGGCACCAGAAGACGAAAAGCTCACAGCATTCAGAACGCCGATCGAAGTATATTGCTACACAATAATGCCATTCGGACTAAAGAATGCAGGAGCAACATACCAAAGAGTGATGACAAATATTTTTGATGATCTCATTCACAACCAAGATGAGTGCTACGTGGATGATGTGGTCATCAAAAGAAAACTGAAGGAAGATCACCTGTATGATTTGAGAATTGTCTTCGAGCGACTAAGGCAATACAACCTTAAGATGAATCCCTTAAAATGCACCTTCGGCGTCACCTCTAGGAAATTCTTAGGATTTGTTGTCCGACATAGGGGATTGAAATCTATCCGGAAAAGATTAAAGCTATCTTAGAAATGCCGCCTCCCAAAACCTTAAAACAGCTACGATCCTTTCAAGGGAAGCTGGCATATCTTCGACGCTTTATCTCAAACTTGTCAGGTAGGTGTTAGCCCTTCTCTGCATTAGTTAAAAAAGACGCCAAATTCGTTTGGGAAGAGAAATGCCAACGGGCCTTCGAGGACATCAAGCAATACTTAATGACACCTCCTGTCTTAGCAGCCCCAGTCTCAGGTAGACCGTTGATACTTTATACCGTGACTTTAGACGACTCCCTTGGAGCCCTGCTAGCCAAGGTCAATGATGAGGTGAAAGAAAATGCTCTCTACTATTTAAGCCGTCGTTTGATTTCGATGGAAGTAAAGTATCCTCCAATTGAGAAGCATTGTTTGGCCTTAATCTTTGCCGCACAAAAACTCAGGCATTACATGCTCTCTTACAAGGTCAACCTTTTTTCGAAAGTTAATCCATTGCAATATTTGATGACCCGTCCAACACTTTCTCGGCGAGCTTGCCGTGTGGTCAATGATACTATTGCAATTCGATATAACTTTCGTGCCTCTTCGTGCCGTAAAGGGGCAAATCCTAGCAGATTTCCTTGCAGCACACCCTTTGCTGGTAGAATCGCCTCTCAATGAAGACTTGCCAGATGAACAGATAATGAACATAGAAGACACTGATGATCGATGTTGGGAACTATACTTCGACGGAGCATCCTCAGCACAGAAAGACAAAGAATTGCAAACAATAGTGCCTGATAAGGCCGGAATTGGACTAATCTTTATAACACCGGAGCGGGGGATGTTAAGATACTCCTACCACTTAACAGACTCCTGCACAACAGCGAGGCAGAATACGAAGCTCTCATAACAGGATTAGAACTGACCATTCAGATGGGAATAACATACATCAACATCTATGGAGATTCTCAGTTGATCATTCAACAGGTCGCAGGACAATACAGAATCTTAAAGCCAAGACTCCAGCAATACTTTCAGTATGTCATGAAACTGTTGGAACAAATTCCAAATGTAACAATCTACAAGAACCCCAGAAGAGAAAATGCTCTCGCAGATGCGCTAGCTCGCCTTGCAAAAGAATTTGCCTGCTTACAAGATGAGTCAGTTCAAGTGTTAGTACAGGGACGACAGGTCATATCACAGCTCGACATGGATATGATACAAAAATCAAAAAAAGCAGAGGAATCAGTTGCAGCAGTGATGGAAAACACAGAAGATTGGCGTCAGCCGCTAATAGAATACTCGCAAACGAGGGAAATTACCGTGACGATAAGTCATTAGCACATCAAATCAAGAAAAGAGCTCTGTCTTACGCATTAATAAACAGTACATTATACAGAAGGTCTTTTGATCAGATGTGATTAAGATGCCTGAGCGGGTCTGAGGGTCATGAAATTGTCAAAGAAGTGCATTCAGGACTTTGTGGCGCTCATCAGTCGGGTCCGAAAATGAAAATGAAAATTAAAAGACTAGGGTATTACTGGCCCTCGATGATGACCGATTGCATGAAGATTGCCAAAAGTGGTCACCAGTGTCAGGTACACTGAGTGGTTCCACACCAACCTCCAAATGTGCTACATCCAACAATTGCATCGTGGCCATTTGAGTGTTGGGGCACATATATAGTAGGTCCGATAGAACTGCCTTCTTCAAGAGGACATCGCTTCATCCTTGCAGCTACAGACTACTTTTCTAAATGGGCAGAAGCAGTTCCACTCAGAGAAGTAAAAGCACACCACGTGCTACAATTTTTCAAAAATCAAGTCGTCTACCATTTCAGAGTACCGCGCAGAATCATTTCAGATAATGGGTCCGCATTCAGAAGTACAAAAATCAACAATTTTGTCAGGAGACATGGAATCGACTGGCGATACTCAACAATCTACTACCCAAGAGCAAACGGCTTGGCCGAGGCTTTTAATAAAACTCTCGTTCAAATTTTAAAGAAAACTTTGGATGACAACAAGAGAAATTGGCCCGAGAAGTTGTTAGAAGCCTTATGGGCCTACAGGACAACCTTCAGGACTCCTACTCAGTCTACACATTACACATTAGTGTACGGGTCCGAGGCAGTGTTACCATTGGAAGTCTAGCTTCCATCACTCAGGATTGCAGTTGCAAATAAAATTACTACAGAAGAAAATGCCAGATTACGACTAGAAGAACTAGAAAACCTGGAAGGAAAAAGACTTGCAGGGCAACAAAATTTGGAACTGTACCAAGCTAAGATGATCCAGGGCCATGATAAACTGGTCCGCCCAAGAACTTTCAAAGTTGGTGACTTAGTTCGTGTTCTCAGAAGACATATTCTTGCTCATCACAAGATAGGAGGCAAATTTGAACCAACTTGGGAAGGATCGTTTGTGTCGAGGCAGTCTACTTAGGAGGCTCCTACCAACTTGTGAATTGCCAAGGAGAAAGACAAATTCTTCCAATCAATGGATGATATTTAAAAAAGTATTATGCAACCTGATGTTTCAAAGGGTGGCCTCTAAAATAGAGTCCTATCCCTAGAAACACGGTTGAGACAATCACTTTGTGACTGGGTCCGAACCCAAAAACATAAAAATAAATAAAAAAATGTACTAAAAATAAAATGTGTGAAATCATAATAATAAAGTTTTACCCTTCCGTTCAAATCAAATCTTGTTCCTGATCTTTCTTCATCTTTTCCTACTTTCCTTAAAAATTAAAATAAGTGAATAAAAATCTTCGGTGATAAATGTTTTCTTAATGTTCTTGTTCTTAGTACAGCCCCTGATCCTTTCCTTGTCTTTTGTGCAGGGAAATGTCGAACGGGCGGTTGGTCTTAAACTTTAGAAATGGTGTGAGTCTCGCACTCGATGAAAAGAGGGTGAAGGATGGAGTAGTGATAGAGATTGACTCGGACTTTACACCAGCTGGCTTACAATACAAAGAAAATGATTGGATCCCAGTTGATCGAGAAGAACTTCACAGCCAAACAGTGATGAAAGTGGGTGGCCCAAACCACCAATCCAACAACAAGAAAAGAAAAAACAAATGTCGCAGAAGATAAGAAAAATATGGCCATGGTTGCTACGGCAGAAGGTGGGCTTGTCAGCGCCGCGCCCACAGAAATTCAAGGAGTGAGAAGAGCTACTCTCACTGCTACCCAGCGATGAAATAAGAATCGTCATATTCGCAAGATGTTGACCAAGTTAGCAGAAGATCAACATGGACAGACAGTGGGTACTGTTAGTGCAACCCGAAAGAAGAAAGCCAACTCCAAAAAAGTTGGGACAGATGAAAGAAATACCAGGAAGAACAGAAATGGAGTCGGTGCCCCAACGCCGAGCAGATGTACCAGACCCGGAGAGTCTTGTTGCGAAAACAACCCAGAGGATGTCCCTACGAAGACTATCCTCGAGGAGCCGAGACATGCAGGAGAGCGTGCTGGGTTGAACCATACATCCCACAGTACGTTACCAGACACCGAGGACTTCAGATAATTCCAGAATATGAGCTTGAGAAAATGCAGCTAGTTAAAAAGAAGACCTTCAAATACTTTGAAAGGATTGGAGGCAGAAGAATCAACATCCTGGAAGGCCTCAAGCTACATACAGACGTATTCTCAGAATATGAACAACAACATATTGTGGATTGCATTCTAGAACTTCAGAAGATGGGTAGAGCAGGCCGTCTGAGAGAAAAGACTTATTCAGAACCCCGGAAGTGGATGCCAGGGAAAGGAAGAGTCACAATACAATGCGGATGTTGCTATAACTTCGCAGAAGACGTAAAAGGGAATCCACTAGGAATACTCCGTCACGGTGAGGTGGATCCCATGCCAAGAATAATTAAAAGAATGGTGAAAAGAATGATAACGTGGAGGGTACGCGCACGGATCGCATACCCAACAGTTGCATCATCAACATCTATCAGAAGGGCGACTGCATACCTCCACACATAGACCACCACGACTTTGTCAGACCTTTCTGCACAGTTTTGTTCGTCAACCAGTGCAATATCATGTTCGAATCTGACCTCCGGATAGCAGGCCCGGGTAAGTTCTGAGGGCCAATGGAGATACCACTTCTGGTAGGTTCCGTCATGATACTGCAAGGAAATGGAGCGGATATCGCAAAACATTGCATACCAGGAGTACCAATGGAGCGGATCTCTGTCACCTTTAGAAGAATGGACGCCAGAAAGGCACCATACCATTTCCAACTAGATCTAGAATTGGAGAGTCTCCGGCCATACGAGCTGTGAGTTACATGGGAGATATCACACCTCCAAAGCACATCCATGCGGTATTCCTGCCAAGGGTGGCTTGGAAACTGATGTTATTGACCATGTACCTTACTATTCAGACATGGATTTAATAGATACTTTTTGACAGATCAACGAGAATCATACATAGTCCGTTTTGAGTCATGGATTGTATGAAGAATATTTCAGATCGAGTTGTATGATGTATCTTCAACAAGATTGGAATGAAAGTGACCATGTCACATTTTGCCTTCACCTCTTTTGTGCAAATTGATCTGGGAAACGCCATTAAAGTTAAATGAACTTCGAACAAAGAACAGAAAAGAAAATGAAAATAAATAAGAACTCTCTTTCATAAAAATCCAAACATTAAAAAGAATTTTTCAAATCCACATGAACTTTTACAAACATTCTCTGCACTTTACAATATGCTTTCATAATCTCGACATTCATAAATCTCAGCATATGTTCAATCTCTGTATTCATAAAACTCTGCATTCCCAAATATCAGTAAAATCTTTCTCAAATCTCAGCAATCTCAGCAATCTCAGCATTCGGGATAGGCTTCCGCCCTATTCCCATCTCAACAATCTCAGCATTCGGGATAGGCTTCCGCCCTACTCCCATCTCAGCAATCTCAGCATTCGGGATAGGCTTCCGCCCTACTCCCATCTCAGAAATCTCAGCATTCGGGATAGGCTTCCACCCTACTCCCATCTCAAAGAAATCTCGACATTCGGGATAAGCTTCCGCCCTACTCCCATCTCAGCGAAATCTCGGCAATCGGGACTCCCATCTCAAAGAATCTCAGCAATCGGGATAGGCTTCCGCCCTACTCCCATCTCAAAGAAATCTCGGCATTCGGGATAGGGTTCCGCCCTACTCCCATCTCAACGAAATCTCGACGAATCGGGATAGGGTTCCGCCCTACTCCCATCTCAAAGAAATCTCAAAGAATCGGGATAGTGGTTCCGCCCTACTCCCATCTCGGAAAATCTCGACGAATTGGGATAGGCTTCCGCCCTACTCCCATCTCGAGAATTCTCAACATTCGGGATAGGCTTCCATCCTACTCCCTTCTCGGCAATTCTCAAGCACTCGGGATAAGCACAGGTCCTACTCCTTTCTCAAGCAATCTCAAAATTTGACCCTCTCAGCAAGAAATTGAAATTAAAGCACTTTGCATTCTGGATAGGCTTTGTCCTATTCCTCCTCAGCATTTGGAATAGGTTCAGTCCTACTTTCTTTTCAGCATACAAATTCATTCGGGTGGGCCTTAGCCCTACTCTTTTCTCCGCATAAAATCAAAATTGAAACTCGAATCGAAATTCAAACTCAACATTGAAAACGTGAAACAGAAAATGAAATGGATCTAAGATCCAATCTTTTGAAATCTTGTGATCTGAAATTCACCTCCTTCTTCCCCAGCGAGAGTTCTGGAATCTTCAGTCTTGGAGATTTACCTGATACTCCCCAGCGGAAATTTCTTATACTTCATCCTAAGTCTGTTACTTGGACATCTGTTTTGGTTCTGTTGATCTCTTCGGTCAACGCCAATACGCGCGGTATGTTTGGTTAGCACACCACACCTATTGGGGGTCTATTTGTTGACCTCATTTTTGATGAGGTCTTCTCTTCCCTCTTTAGTTCTTAGGATCTAGCCTTAGGGTCTTCCTTTGACTAATCTTAGAGGACTAGAATTGGGACCCATCCTTTAGAAATTTAAAACCACTTCTTGTCTCCCTGCAAACCCCACAAGCTTGATTGTAGACCCCTAATCACCTAGAGGGTTGAAATCAAAAGTGAAGGTTTAAAGGATGAGTTCCCCATAGGACTCTTTCGCCTTAGACCACCTCGGGTAGCTTGGTCTTGCGAAGGTTAACTTACACACTCACTACACTCATACTCTATACTCCCACACACACAATCCAAATCCTAAAACCACACCCATACCCAACTTGATTCCCCGACTCATGTAGGCAATTCATATGGATGGACCTTAACCCCTAAGCCCTCGGTTAAGAGGGTTAGGAACAACATGCTGAATGCCTCAAATGAGTCCTCTCATGGCTCATATAGGCTTAATATGGCTTCATGGCTCAATCAAAGTGATTCCATTTCACTCATATTTGATCATTCTTCTTTTTTCAAAATTTCAATTTTCGACTCCGGGGCCCTACACCTATCAAACCTACCAAAAGCCCTTAAAATCGCCCAAATCCTCCAAAATTTCCAAATCACCCAAAATTCCCCAAAATTAACCTTGAACATTTCCTCACCACTCAAATTGATCATCCATAGCCAAAAATACCAAAGATTCCAAAAGTACCCCCCAATACCCTCCAAATACCAAAAATGCCCCTCTTAGCCAACAAATCCAAAAATTCATAAAATTCCCAGAAAATTCCAGAAAATCCAAAATATTCCTAATTTCATTTTGCCTAACTACACCATGGGCCAATTTTGTCAATTTACCCCACTTTTACCAAAACCCTAATTTAGCCCATTCTTAACCCAAGTGAACCCAATGTCAAACCAAACCTACCCAATTGACCCCAATTTTGGTCCAATTCAATTCTAAACTTCAATTTAATATCCATAATATCAATCTATACCAAATCCAAGTCCAATTTGATTGACATTTGAATCCAATTTCATTTTTAAGCTTAAAGCCCAATTTTGACCCATGACCCAAACTTAGCCCAAACCAAACCAATTCAACTCCAATTAACCCCAAATCTTTTCTAAAATCTTCCTAGAATCCCCACAAACAAAACACTAACATGATTTTCCCAAAATTCGGACCCAAACCCATCTCAAATTCAACCCAAAACCGAAAGGCCCAATTTTGACCTAAACCCAAACCTAACCCAAATAAGCCCAAACCCCAAAATCAAAACCCAACCAAAGTCAAAAACTCTTTGAAACACTCCCATAAACATTTCTCAACATTAATTTTACATCAATTTCAACATTGGCCCAAGTTAGCCCAGTTTGGCCTACATTGGCCCATTTACCAAAGAAGCCCAAATCCAACCTAATTCAAACCCAAATCACTCCAAATTCATTTCAAATCACTCATGACATATCCCTAAACCAAACCCAACAATTATTTGGCCTAAACTTCTACAAAATTCCCATCAATGGATTCATTCTTAAACCTAAAGGGGTCATCCCCTTAAGCCCTCCTAAAAGCCCACTTTCACCAAATTCAAAAGCCCAAATCAATCTAAAGCCCACATGACACTTTCCCTCATCATATATTCAATTTAAAATCATTCCTAAAGTCTTAATTTATTAATTAAACAATTCCAAATCAAGCCTCAGGACAATTCCCATCCAAATGCCAAAATTCACAAAACCCTTTTTCATGAAGTTGACTTAACTTTTCCCAAGCCAAAGATGAGCCATGAAGCCATGCATGAGCCACATGGAAGCCATGAGAGCCTCTTTACATGTCACCATGCCATTTTGGGCAAAAGAAGGAGACTCTTTCCTTAATCTCCTAAAGTCATTAGCCTTAACCATGATTCCCCTTAACCCAAATTTAATCCAAATATATTTGGATAAGGACTTCTCCATGCCAAACCAACTCGATTCCTTTGACTCCCCACAACACCCAAAGCCACCTCAAGGGTGAACCAAGCCCAAAAGGTGGAATTGACCAAATCAAGCCAAAATTGGCCTTCCCCCATGCCATTTTAATCCAAGCTTTTGACACATGGCAAAGCCCAATTGCCTACAATAAACCCCAGCCCTGACCCACCTGGACCTGAGGGTGACCCATGCCTGCCGGCCAGCCGCCTGGATCACCTGAAAACACCATGGCCGAGACCTTGGGAGGAGCCAAAGTTTGGAATACCCACCTGCTGAGCTGCCCAATGCCCAATGGCCACCATGGATGTTCTTCCCTTGACCTAAGCAGCTGATCCCAATCCCTAACTCCCCCTTGGAGAGCCTCCAGCCATGCCTATTTAAACACCACCACCTCTCGGCTAAACAAGGTGCTGAAACAAACCTTAAGGAAACTTTGCCAAAATTGTTCCAGATTACTCCCCACACATAGAGAACTTGATCCCCACTGAAATCCCCCTGCCATTTCCTCTATGTGAGCTCAATTTTAGAGTTGAAATCCAAGCCCAAAACCAGGACACTTCTCCACAGTGAGCCAATCCCCAAATTGATTGGTCCTACACCTTCACCAGACCAAGAGAAAAGGTTTCCCCCTAAAAGCCCCCTCTCCAGGCCAGCCATTTCTTCTAGCCTCCAAGCTTTGTGATCGGGCTTAGTCAAAATCATACCTAGACAATTCACCAGGCCAAGGGACTTCATCTTGAGCTTGCTTGGACCCAATCGAACGTGACACAACTCTCAGATCAAAGCTTCACTTCTCTGAGCAAAGGTATAGACTCACTCTTCTTCCCGAGCTTCCAGAGATTCTCAATTTAGTTTGGGTCAATTTCAATACATGTTTACCATATGGATGTGTTCGTCTCTTCAAGAAGAATCCATATAGCATAAGAACTCGAAAATCCGTTGAGAATCGAGTGAGAAATTAGGTTTAGAAGGTTAACGGTCACGGGTTCACACCAGTCGTAGATGATGACCAGGAGCCATCGGATAGCGTGTGTATCGAGCAGACGGCCAGGATTGCGCCGGACAGAGCAATGGGACATGAACCGCGGGCCCCTTGAGCGCTGAGTCGGATGATGGCGCCGAATCAGGAGACGACGCGTGGCCTTTCGGAGCTACCAAGGATGGCGTGGCGCCGCATGGATAAGTAGGAAATTAGGGCTATTTTCTATTTATTTAATTACCGAAACTTTGAAAATTCATAACTTTGTGTAGAAAAATTCTAAAAATAAAATAAAAATACACTCTTGCTCAGTGAACAGAGGAGAATAATGTGGAAAAGAAATCATGTAATTTCATCGAGTATTTTTTTTAATTATTTATTTACTCTCTGCATTACTCTTAGAGACAAAATGCGAAATGAATATATCCGTAAAAGGGTTGGAGTTGCACCAGTGACGGATAAAATTAGAGAGAGTCGCCTTAGATGGTTTGGTCACATTAAACGTCGACCACCCGATGATCCGATTAGGAGAGTAGATGTTTTAAATACAACTTATGTTAAGAAAGGCAGAAATGAGCACCTAGGAAAACTTGGGCTTATTGCATAAAAAATGATCTTAATTTATTAGAATTGAACGAAAATTTGACACTAAATCGGACACAATGGAGAAAAAGGATTCATGTAGCCGACCCCACTTAGTGGGATTAAGGCTTTGTTGTTGTTGTTGTTGTTGTATTTACTCTCTGCATTATTTCAATTCTCCATGCATATAGGAAATTCACTATGGCATGAGGCCATAGGGCTTTTGAAGCCTCTGAACTTGGGAACATTCCCTGAATTTTCCAAGGTCAGAGTCCATCCCTATGAGAAGTTATTGATTTTTCAAATTCATGTCACTGTTTTAATTATTTTAATTCCAATAATTAGCATATTGAGAAATAAATGCTAGGAAAATTTGGTGATGTTTCTTATGACCAGAGGACCCTAGGAAAAATAATTTTTGAGTTAATTCACTTTCAACAACCCTAATCGTCTAAATACCCAAAAGTGAACTTTAATTAATTAGGGTTAACCATCCATCAAATTAACTTAAAAACAATTCTCCACCGTCCTTTAGGGATAGGAGAACATCACATAAAAAGTTGAAAACAATTGGACTTGATTAACCCCACCAAATGGGTTGATTAAGCCTCTTAAGTAAAAATGGGAAAAATTAAACTTTAAAAATTTATAACTCACAAAATATTTTTCAAAAATTCACAAAATTGGTTTTGGAGTCTCTCTGCTATCAGACGAATTTAAGAAAATTAAAATTGTAATTTTCTAAAAAAGTTGATTTTTAAGCTTATTTTAATATTTTAATAATTAAAAAATAATAAAAATCACAAAAATATTAAAAATCACCAAAATTTCATATTTTGAATTCTAAACACTTAGGAACAAACCAAATATTTTTCCTAAGTCCCTAGGGTAAGATATTGAATTTTAAAGGCTTAATGTAATTTTTAATATTAAAAAATGTATTTTTCCAACCTTTTCACTAAAATAATTCTAATAAATAAAAGAAAAATCAGAAAATTATAAAAATTGGTTTTTGATTTATCTGATATTAGAAAGATTTTTAAAAAATATAAAATTCATTTTTCAACCTTTATTTTTTTTTAAAATTAATTAATACTCCAAAACTCAAAATAATTATAATAAATAAAATAAAATTGAAAAAATCACCAAAATTTGTCCAAATGGTCCTCTGGTCATTAGAAACATTCCATAATTTTATTAAGGATAGAAACATTTCCTTGGTCATGTTATTGAATTTTCCTTGAAAACCCCTATTTTTGAATAAAAATAATTACATAAATAAATTAAACACAGAAAAATCACATTTTCTCCTCTAATATTTTAATTGACATATAAGTGAGGTTACATAAAAATTTCAAGTTCATTTGAGCTTAATTTAGTGAGTTATAGAATTATTAAGCTTGAAGGGCAAAAATGGTAATTAAAACTTTCAACCTTTATTTAAAATTTTAAGATTAATCAAAAGGGGAGGGTAAAATATTTGATTTTAAATTGATTTTGGATGATCAAAACTTAAATGGTTAAGGGTAGAAACCCACCAATCATTTTAAGAATAACTAAGGTAAACCATAATTAATTAATTAATTAAATTTGGAAGATTAATAAAATTTTTTGAAATTATAAAGTAGGGATATTATTTAAGAGGATATTTTTTCTTTAATTTAAAAATCCCTAAATGAATCACTTCAACAATAATTAATTCTTAATTAAAAGATTAAAATACTAATCCAAATTAAAATTAAATTAAAATTAAATTAAATTAAATTAAATTAAATTAATGTTAAATTAAATTAAATTAAAATTAAATTAAATTAAATTAAATTAAATTAAAATAAAATAAAATTAAATTAAATTAAACTAAATTATAAATTAAATTAAAATTAAATTAAATTAAAATTAAATTAAATTGAAATTAAATTAAAATAAAATTAAATTGAAGTTAAATTAAATTGCAATTAAATTTAAATTAAGGTAAATTAAATTAAAATTAAATTGAATTAAATTAAATTAAAATCATTTAATAACAAACCTAAATGAAATTATTAAGAATTAAACCTAAAATAACTTGAACACTATTCCAAACTTAAACTAATTTTTTATAATTAAATCAAAAATTAGAATTAAATCATTAAGTCTAAATCATCAAAATACTTATTAACTTGGTTTGCCCTTTTAAAGCTCTTATTATTATAACTCTTAAATGAAATATCAAGTGAAGTATTACCTCACTTATAGGATATTCAAATTTCCTAAGTTCACTGAGCAAAAGAATAACATTTAAACTCCCGGATGATTAATTCACTTGTATAATTAAATTCTCTTGGACATAAAATGATCCTAGAAATATTGAAAAGATGTTTAAGATTTGTCTTAAGCACTTCCTCAATATGATAGGACGTTTATAAGAAAAATTGAACTTAATTGTTCTTTGATGAAGAAAATCGTCCTTAAACCAAAACAAAGAACCTAGACGTCATAGGAGATGACTAGCTATAGGATTAGGATTTTGATAGATAACCTAAACCTTTCCCTTAGCTTTACCTAGGTACTTGTTGAAATATGTAAATGCCTTAACATGTGTTTTAAGTGCAGCTTGGGATAACGGGAAGACCCTCCAGGTACGCTTTTATTTTAGTGTAATTTACTTTATTGCAAATGCACTTTACCTTTCTTGCGTGATAAACAACTCTTGCATGAAAACCAAAACCTTTAGGGTAGTCCCTGAACAGAAACCAAAACTAAATTAAAAATCACTGCAAGATAAAATTCACCGCCACAACATTTCAAAATATAAAACAACTCAAAATTTAATCACAAACAGAACACAAAACTACAATTGCAACTAAATTAAAACGTCTCGTTGAATGATCGGGAATACCTCGGATGACGTAACCCACGTGTTGCTAACGGGATTTCCCACGGTCTAAATGAAAGTGTGGAACACATTCAGTTGAGTTTAGCAAATTCATCTGGACTAAGTGATTTCAATAAAAATAACGGTGTCGAGATGACGGAACCGTGGGATCTTAATCGGTTCTGTTGAATCAACTTTAAGATTTGTTTTAACTAAAACACTAAAAACACTTGGATTTTAAGAATTCGCTAAAACCAAACTCCTCTCTTCTCTTTTGATTACAATCTTTTAAAACTAAACCTCTGCAACAACAAGGAACTTGGAGCACGGTGGGCAGCACGGCCATCTTCGTCAGCAAAACAAACTCTACTTCGAAGAAACTTTCTTAGAATTAAATAACCAAGCCATAAGATCTCGAGGTAGTTTGCCTAGTGCAACATAAATCCTCAACTCTTCGTTAGGCATTCACAAGATCATGTCATGTAAATTAAGCCCTAACCGGTCTTAGGACTCCGAGGTATTCGTTTGGTACGACATAAACCCTCATATCTTCGAGGCTATTTGTATGATTTTATCATACAAATATAAGTACGAATTAATTAAAACTGGCAAGATTGAAATATCAGATAATATTAGGATTTTCTTAAATCTGAGCCAAACAATAGGATAGTTTGGGAAGTTGACAAGATTCTTCTTGGATCTTCAGCTTCTCCTGCTCCTCTTCCATTGGACTCTTGAAAATAACTGTTCTAAATTTGATCCATTCCCTGTTGAAATTTCCAAAATCCAATCCTTTGAAAACCTTAAACTTTGAAATTCTTGAGAGCAAAGTCACTGATCATTATCGAGAGTTTTCTTAAATGATTCACTTCATTTAAGATGTAATTAACTATAGGGGCTTGCCCTTATAGGGAACTTTAAGAACCCGAGTAATATAAACCCTGATTATTTCATTTATATTAAGCAGGGGAATTTGTCGGCTTATAAAATTGGTTCGCAGACCAAACGGATGTCACAAGTCTTCTAGTTTATTTAATCGAGCCCCATCGTCAAGCAGTGTGCCTATTCTTCGGGATAGATACACGGTTTGTAGTGCTGTTCTCGTTTATATAAACTATTTGGGATGTGAGATCAGTTTGATTTCATATCTTAAAATTTTTCAAATTTAAAATTATTTTCAAAATCAAATACTACTTTTCAAATTTCTTATTTAAATTAAATTAAAAATTCGCCGATAATTTCTGTAGGCGACCTCTTTTCAAAAATACAACCCTCAACTTAAAAATAATGCCGACACGAACTTAACATCTGTGTTGCCGAATCCTTGTCCAAAATGAATGATCCCATTATCAGGCAGCTCATCCCTGTAAACGGCGAAGTCCATTCCATTGATGAAGGAGAGGATTAACTTTGGGGCAGTCATTTTCTGCAGGGCAGATTCCGAATGTCAGTCCCGAAGTATGCTTCTTTTCGTCGTAAAGTTTAGGATGAAAAAGAAAGAGTTTGAACACATGTTTGTTTATCTTTGAGTATTTGTGATTTTTAAAAGAGATTGTTTATTAGGAGGATGTTTATTAGCAGGTTCGTTTGTTAGAAACGAAACGATTTAAGGAAAAAGGTTATAGAAAAGGTAAAGGGCCCGATTTAGAATTGGAAAGGAAAAGAAAGTCTTATGCAAGACTTCTCGGCTCGAAAGACTGCTCCTAAACTAACACCTATTAGGGGTCCACCACACCTCAAAAAATAGGTAAAAGGATCTCGGAACCTCTTCGTTTAGGGGTGTCTAAACAGTGGCTCCTAAATCTGAGAGGAGTTGGCTATACTCGTTCAAGACAAAAATGAACGGGGTATTCCAACGGAAGAATGGTAGTTTGCTCAACTAGGGACAATGATACACTACCGATTAATGAAAGCAAAAACCATCTAATCAAAATGGAGAGAGGAACTAGTCCCCAGCGGAGTCGCCAGAAATTGTCGTCAGATTTTTAGGTTGTAAGTTTAATTTTAAAAAGTGGTCGCCTACAGAAGTTGTCGGTGAATTTTATATATTAAATTTAATTTAAATATATATATATAATTTAGAAAGTAGTATTTAATTTTGAAAATAATTTTAAGTTTGAAAATTTTAAGATATGAAATCAAACCTATCTCGCATCTCGAATAGTTTATATAATTGAGCACCGCATCACAAACCATATATCTATCCCGAAGAATAGACACACTGCTTGATGATGGGGCTCGATTAAATAAACTAGGAGATTTGTGACATCCGTTTGGTCTGTGAACCAATTTTATAAGCCGACAAGTTCCCCTGCTTAATACGAATGAATTAAGTAGGGTTTATATTACCTGGGTTCTTAAAGTTCCCTATAAGGGCAAACCCCTATAGTTAATTACATATTAAATGACGGGAATCTTTTAAGAAAACTCTCGATTATGATTAGTGGTTTTGCTCTCAAGAATTTTAAAGTTTAAGGTTTTCAAAGGATTGAATTTCAATAGGGAATGGATCAATTTTGGAACAGTTAATTTCAGGAGTTCAAAGGAAGAAAAGTAGGAGAAGCTGAGGATCAAAGAAGAATCTTGGCAACTTCCCAAAGTATCCTATTGTTTGGCTTCAATTTGAGAATTTATTTAATATTGCAATCCTGCCAATTTTAATTAATTAGGACTTATATTTGTATGACATGATCATACAAATAACATGGAAGATATGAGGGTTTATGTCATACCGAACGACTACCTCGGAGTCCTAAGACCGGTTAGGGCTTAATTTACATGACCTGATCATGCAAATGCCTAACAAAGAGTTGAGGATTTATGTTGCACTAGGAAAACTACCTCAAAGCCCTATGGCTTGGTTATTTAATTCTAAGAAAGTTTTGCTGAAGTAGATCCGAGTTTTGCTGATGACGATGGCCGAGCTGCCCACCATGCTCCGAGCTCCTTGTTGTTGCAGAGGTTTAGTTTTAGAAGTCATAAATCAGGAGATGAGAGAAGTGTTTTGGTTTAGAGAAAATCTTAAAATCCAAGTGTTTTTTTTTAATATTTTAATTAAAACAAATCTTAAAGTTGTTTAAACAGAACTGATTAAGATCCCACAGTTCCGTCATCCCGACACCGTTATTTTCATCGAATTCACTTAGTCCAGACGAATTTGCTAAACTCAACTAAATGAGTTCCACACTTTCTTTTAGACCGTGGGAAATCCCGTTAGCAACACGTGGGTTACATCATCCGAGGTATTCCCGATCATTAAACGAGATGTTTTAATTTAGTTACAATTGTAATTTTGTTGTTCCGTTTGTGTTAAATTTTGAGTTATTTTATATTTTGGAATGTTGTGGTGGTGAATTTTATCTTGCAATGACTTTTAATTTAGTTTTGGTTTCAGTTCAGGGGCTATCCTAAATGTTTTGGTTTTCATGCAACAGTCTTATCTATCATGCGAGAATGCAAGAAAAAGTAAAGTGCAATGCATGTAAGTAAATTTCAATAAAGTAAATTGTAATAAAATAAAAGCGTACATGGAGGGTCTTCCTATCATCCTAAGCTGCACTTAAAACACATGTTAAGACATTTAAACATATTTTGCAAGAAATACCTAGGTAAAGCTAAGGGAAAGGGTTTTGGTTGTCTACCAAATTCCTAATCCTATAACTAGTCATTTCCTATGACGTCTAGGTTGTTGGTTTGGTTTAAGGATGATTTTCTCCATCAAAGAACAAATAGATTCAATTGTTCTTCTAAAACATCCCGTCATATTGAGGAAGGATTTAGGACGAGTCCTAAACTTCTTTTCAAGACTTCTCGGATCATTTTGAGTCCAAGTAAATTTAGTTGCGCATATGAATTAATCATCCAGGAGTTTAGTTAAACTTTGTCTCTTGCTTAGTGAACTTGGGTATTTGATTACATGATGAATGAAGTGACATTTCACTTAATACTCTATTTAAGAGTTAAAATAATTAAAGCCTTTAAGGGCAAGTTGGTTTATTGAGAATTTTAATCATCCTTAATTAAAAGTTTAAGTTAATGATTTAAGGTGATTTAATTTAATTATGAGTTTTTAATTAACAATTTTTTTTTAATTTTGGATTAGTGTTCAAATTATTTTAGATTTAATTTAAATCTTTACACTTTCAATTATCTTAGTATTTCAGATTGATGTTCATGTTTTGAATTTACTTAGATAGAAAGAGGTATTTAAATTATTGATATATTTTGATTTAACTCTTAATGATTTCATTTAGGTTTGTTGTTAAGTGATTTAAATTCAATTTAATTTAATTTAAGTTGATTTAATTTAATTTAATTTAATTTAATTTAATTTCAAATTTATTTTAATTTAATTTTTAATTTAATCTTAATTTAATTTTAATTTAATTTAATTTTAGTTTCAATATTTTAATTTTAATTTAATTGTTAAGGTGTTAATTTAATTTAATTTAAACTTTGACTTAACTTAATTTAAATTAATTTAACTTAATTCTAAGATTTTAAATTTGATTTTTAATTATTGGACCAGTTAACATTTTAAGCTTTAATTCATTTAAGGGTTATCTTCTTTTAATTTTTAATTTTATTAGTTTGGATTATTATTTTAATTTTCTTTTTAATTAAGAATTAAATATTATTGAAGTGACTTATTTAGGGATTTTTAAATTAAAGAACAAATATCCTCTTAATAATATCCCTATTTTAATAATCCAAATTTTAAATATATTCTTTCCAAAATTTAAATTACTTAATTAATTAGAGTTTCATTTTGATATTTTCAAAGTGCTTAATGGGTTTCTACCCTTTTAATTTCCCTAAGTTTCAATCATCCAAGAGAATGTTAAAATCAAATATTTTACCCCCCCCCATTTTGATTAAACCTAAAGTTTTAATTAAGGGTTAAAATTTTTAATTACCTTGATGCCCTTTTAGGATTATTTATTTCATAACTCACTAAATTGAGCTCAAATGAATTTGAAATTTTTATGTCACTTTGATCACATGTCAATTAAGACATTAGAGCAGAAAATGTGATTTTTCTGAATTTAATTTATTTATATAATTATTTTTAGTAGAAAATAGGGATTTTTAAAGAAAATTCAACAACATGACCAAGGAAAGGTTTTTACTCTTAAGAAAATTATGGGATGTTCCTAATGACTAGAGGACCATTTGGACCAATTTTTATGATTTTTTGAATTATTATTTTTTTATTAAAATTATTTTGATTTTTAAAGTATTAAATAATTTTAAAATAAAACAAAATTTGAAAAATAGATTTTATATTTTTCTTAAATTTCTCTAACCTCAAGGAGTCCAGAGAGAAAAAATTTATAATTTTCTGATTTTTCTTTAATTTATTAGAATTATTTTAGTGAAGATGTTAAAAATTCAATTTTTTTAATATTAAAAATTACATTAAGCCTTTAAAATTCAATATCTTATCCTAGGGACTTAGGAAAAATACTTGGTTTGTTCGTAAGTGATTAGGAGTCAAAATGTGACATTTTTATGATTTTTAATATTTTTGTGATTTTTATTATTTTTTATTATAAAAATATTAAAATTTTGTGAAAAATTAACTTTTTTGAAAAATTTCAATTTTAATTTTCCTGAACTCCCCTAATATCAGAGAAGCTTCAAAACCATTTTTGTAAATTTTTTAAAAGTATTTTTGAGGTTATGAATTTTTAAAGTTCCATTTTGCTTATGAGGCTTAATCAATTCATTTGGTGGGGTTAATCAAGTCTAATTGATTTCAAAATTTTATGTAAGGTTCCTCTGATCCTAAAGAGCAATGAGATTAGTTTTCAAGTCAATTTGCTGTGTAGTTAACCGTAATTAATTCAAGTTCAATTTTGGGAGTTTAGGCCAATAAGGTTATTATGAATGAATTAACTCAAAATATATTTCTCATAGGGTCCTCTAGTCCTAAGAAACATCACCAAATTTTCCTAGAATTTATTTTACAACATGCTAATTATTGGAAATAAAATACCTAAAACAGTGACATGAACTTGAAAAATCAATAACTTTTCACAGAGATGGCCTTTGACCTTGAAAAATTCAAGGAATGTTCCCAAGATCAGAGGCTTAAAAAGCCCTATGGTCTCAAGCCATGGTAAATTTTCTATGCAAATGGAGAATCAAAACATTGGGAACAGTAAGTAAATTATTAAAAATAAAATACTCATCCAATTAACTTAATTTCATTTCCACATTATTCTCCTCTGTTCACTAAGCAAGAGGGTATTTTTATTTTATTTTTTTATTTTTCTATGCAAAGATATGAATTTTTCAAGTTCTGGTATTTAAATAATTCAAAAATACCCTAATTTTCTACTTATCCGACTCGGCGCCGTGTCATCCTACGGCGGATCGAAAGTCCACGCGTCACTCTGTGATTCGGCGCTGCCATCTGACTCACCGCTCCAGAGGCCCGCAGTTTACGTAACATTCCGCTGTTTGGCTTGATCTCGATCGTCCGCTCGATACACGTGCGATGCAACGACTCCTAGTCATCGTCTACGACAGGTGTGCACCCGTGACCGTTCACACTCAAACCCTAATATCTCTCTCGATTCTCAATGGATTTTCGAGTTCTTATACTCTATCGATTCATCTTGAAGAGACGAACACATCCATACAGTTTATAGGCTATGATATTAATCCAAACAAAATGGAGAGTTGCTGGAAGCTAGGGAGGAAGAATGAATTTATACCTTTACTCAGAGAAGTGAAGCTTCAATCTGAGGGTTGTGTCACCTTCGATTGAGTCTAAGCAAGCTCCAGATGAAATCCCTGGCTCTGGGGAATTGTCTAAGTATGAAAGTGACCAAGGCCGATCACAAAGCTTGGAGGCTGGAAGCAATGGCTGGCCAGGTGAGGGGGCTTTTGTTGGGGAACTTCTCCTCCTGGTCTGGTGAAATTGTAGGGTCAATCAATTTGAAGATTGGCTCACTGTGGTGAAGTGTCCTGTTTTTTGGGTGGATTTTCAAGTCAGAAATTGAGCTCTGTTAATGAGGATTAAGGCAAAGGAACACTGGGGATCAACCGCTCCGGGTTAGGAGAAGGTCCCGGAGCAATTTTGCGCAGTTTCCTTAAGTTCCGGTTCATCACCTTGTTTGGCCGAGAGGTGAGTGGGTTTAAATAGATGTGGCTTGAGGGCCTCCAGGGGGGTTTAATGGCTTGGATCAACTGCCTTGTCCAAGGGAAGAACAGTCACAGTGGTCATTGAGCATGGGACAGCTCAGCAAGTTCAAATTGAATTTTTGATTAAAATTAAGCCTCTCAGCCTGGTGGTTTCAGGCGGCTGTGGTGGCTGGCCGGCCAGGCATGGGTCACCCTCAGGGTCAGGGAAGTCAGTGCTTGAGTTTTGTGAGTTCAATTGGCAGATGCCAAGTGTAAAGGAGTTGAATCAAAGTGGAAGGGGGAAGGGATCATTTTGGGCTTGGTTTGGTCAAAAGCATGGATTTGGGTTTGGTGCACACACCAAGACCTGATTTGGGCTAAAGGGAATCATATGGCTCAACTGAATTGGAGTGGAGAAGTCTCCATCCATGGTGAGGTGGCTAAGCATGGTTTAGTGTGTATCATGGGTGAGGATAAAAAGGCTTAAGGAAGGCTTAAGAAAGGGGCCCCTCCATTTGCCATAAATGACATGGTGAGGTGTCAAGACTCTCATGGCTTCATATGGCTTGTAAATGGCTCACATTTTGCTTACATTTGGCTTGGAAAAGGTTGGCTTGTTTCATGAAAAAGGGTTTTAAAAATTTTTGGCATTTAAGGGTAATTTGGCATGTGGCTTGATTTGGAATGGCTTGATTATTGATTTAGGACTTAGGGATGATTTCAATTAAAGGTACTATGAGAGGAATTTGTCATGTGGGCTTTGGATTGATTTTGGGCTTTTTTGAAATCATTTTGGATGAGCTTTTAAAGTGGTTTAGGGAAGTGGGCTTTTGGATTTAAAGTAAATTTAAGATGAACATTTTTGTAAAGGATTGTGCCAAATAAATGTTGCAATTGGTTTATGCATGTGTCATGAGTGGTTTGGAACAAGTTTAAAGTGATTTTGAATTGTATTGGGTTGAATTTGGGCTTTTTTAGTAAAGGGGCCAAGGTGGGCCAAATTGGGCTAACTTAGGCTAAGGTTAGGCTAAGTTTGGATTTGATGTAAAATTGATGTTGGGAAATTTTTATGGGAGTGTTACAAAGAGTTTTCAACTTGGGTTGGGCTCTAATTTTGGGATTTGGGCCCATTTGGATTAGGTTTGGGCTTAGATCAATTTAAGGGATTTTGGTTTTGGGTTAGGTTTGGGTGGTGTTTAGGTTCATATTTTGGGAAAATCAAGTTAATTTTTTGTTTTTGGGGATGTTAGGAAGGTTTTAGAAAAGATTTGGGGCCAATTAGGGTTGAGTTGGGTTGGTTTGGGCTAGGTTTAGGTCATGGACCAAAATTGGGCCTTTAGGCTTCAAATTGAAATTGGGCCCAAATGTCAATCAATTTGGACTTGGCTTTGGTCTAAATTGATATTGGGGATATTGAATGAAGTTTAGAATTGAATTGGACCAAAATTGAGGTCAATTGGGGTGGTTTGGTTTGACATTGGGTTCACTTGGGCTAAAAATGGGTCAAATTGGGGGTATTGGTAAAAGTGGGGTAAATTGGCAAAATTCACCCATGGTGTAGTTGAACAAAATGAAATTGGGAATATTTAAGATTTTCTGGAATTTTTTTTGGAATTTTCCGAATATTTGGATTTTTGAGGTAAAAGGGTATTTTGGTAATTTTGGGGGGGTTTAGGGGGTATTTTTGGAAATTTTGGTGTTTTTGGCCAAAGATGGTCAATTTGAATGGTAGGAAGTGTTTAGGATTCATTTTGAGGGAACTTGGGTAATTTAGGTAATTTTGCAAATTTTGGGTCATTTCAAGGGTATTTGGTAGGTTTGGTAGGTCCGGGGCCCCGGGGGTCAAAAATTGAAATTTTGAAAAAAAGGAAGATTGATCAAATGTGAGTGAAATGGGATCACTTTGGTTGAGCCATGAAGCCATATTAAGCCCATATGAGCCATGAGAGGACTCATTTGGGGCATTCACTATGTTGTTCCTAACCCTCTTAGAAAGGGGCTTAGGGGTTAAGGACCATCCATATGAATAATCTACATGAGTTAGGAAGTCAAGTTGGGTGAGAGTGTGATTTTAGGACGTGGAATGTGTGTGATAGTGTAGTGTATGTGCAAGTCAACCCTCACCAGACCAGGCCACCCAGGGTTTTCCTAAAGCCAAAAAGTTTTATAGGGAACTCATCCTTTAAACCTCCACATTTGATTTCAACCCTCTAAGTGATTAGGGGTCTACAATCAAGCTTGTGGGGTTTGCGGGGGGTTAAGAAGTAGTTTGAATTTTTAAAGGGTGGGTTCCTTTTCTAGTCCTCTAAGATTAGTCAAAGGAAAAGCCTAAGGCTAGATCCTAAGTACTAAAGAGAGAAGCAAAAGACCTCATAAAAAATGAGGTCAACACCGCTTAGCCTCAGGAAACTTAAAATCTAATATCTTCAGCAGGCTACAGAATATTTTACCATCAACCTCTATCTTGAACATGTATTCCTTATTCATTATTTTAATCATCGTTCTCTTATCTGTCGACACTGGAACTGGTTGTTGAAATTGTAATTAAGAGGTGGTCTGTTGTGGCGGTTGGTTCTGTCGCTGTTTATTTTGTTCAGGATAGTCTTACATCACTTGTTCGCCTTTTTCTACAACATTTACCAATTCTTCTCAAATGATTTGACAGACTTTTTATTTACTGTCTTTTCGACTACACTCATCTGCTTGGCTTCTTCGTAAAGATTGGTAGCCTTACTGAGCAGTTTTTCAAATGTTTTTATTGTGAATCCTTTTAGCAGGAATGTTATAGGACCGTGGATATTCTTAAGCAAGATTTCGACGGCATTTTTTTCTAGAGTTGTGGTTCACAATTCATGCTAATATTTCTCTAGCACAAAATTTAATCTCTAGACTCTCTCCTGGTTTTTGTTTTTCTACCACCAAATCACCAATTGTTGTACGGTGTTGTGCTCCAGGAAATCATTAAATAAAGAGGCTTTCAAGCTCTTCAAAAGTTTTAATAGACCAATTAGGAAGTTTTGCATACCATTCAAAGGAAACTCTTGTGAGACTGTTAAAGAATTTACGAAACAAAATTGTGTCACTTCCTCCAACATTGCAGCAACTTGCTCTGAAGTCTTCAAGATGCTGACAAGGATTACCGATCACATCAAACATTTTGAAAAGAGGAGGACCAAAACATTTAGGGTATTGGACATAATCAAATTCCTCTGGATAAGGCCTACCCTTTAGTATTAATAATCAAGACTTTACCTGAGTCATTGTTCATTTTATCTTTTGTTTAACCAATAGTTTGATTTATTTTTCTAGAATTCTACCTTATGAGGAATTTCTTTTCTTTAGAGTGCTTTCTTCAATTTCTATTGGCTCTCTTTTGTCCTCTAGAATATGAATTACCTCTGCTCTAAAAATTTCAACGACAGGCAATGGATTTGTTGGTGGGCATTGTAAGCTACCATTAATTCTTCTGTTTTTGTTCAAGACGATTAATTTTGCTCATCCCATTGTCAGATAACAGTTTGTAATTCTCCTATCGTAACTTCTTCATTTAATTCTCGTGCTAAGGAGAAAATCGCGTTTCTACCATGTTTATTTCAACAACCTCCTCATTTGAGTTTTTTTTAAGACTAATTGTTTCTCCATATTAAGAATTTTTTAATATCATTTTTCTACTTTTTCATTCTTTCCTTGAATGACTTTATAAGATGTTCTTCACATGTTCTTTCTTGGGAACTGTCTATGGGGGTACTCACAAATCTGAGATTGCTCTTGATGATTCTCGTTTCCATACATTATTTTTAAGTATACGATGAGATTTCTTAGGAAGTATATCATAGTGTTGTGAGTAAGAACGATCTCCACTTTGTAACATTTGAACTAGAGCCATCATTTTAGCATATGTGTCTTCTGCTTCTGATATTAATTTGTTATGTTTAGTCCTATCTTTTGTGACAGTCACTTCTTTTACTCTTAGCCCCAGATAGAATTTTATAGGTAACTGAGTACACCGTTTGTCTAATGGAAATTGCTGATCCTTCTCCTGATAGGTAGGATCTTTGATTGCAAGAATTCTTCTTCTCATTGTTGTTGAGATTGCATGATCCACTCAAATTCTGATAGCTTTTTACTGTCTATTTCATACTTTTTTTTATGATATTGCACTTTAAAGAAATGTATTTTTCATGAATTCATGCAGGTACTCAGATTTTAGGCCTTTGGAGCAAAAGGAAGCAAAAAGGAGAAAATTTGGAGAAAAATGAGGTAAAAGTGCATTTTATTGAACTAGCGCTGAACGTTGTTGTCACAAGTGCCGAACTGCGCTATTTTGTATAGAGTTGAGACCGATTGGCAGAATAATGCGCCAAATGGTGCCCTATCTTACTTCAGACCTCGCCTTATCCCGATTTCAAACTAGATTCAATGTATTTGGCCAGATTTTGGAGGGTTGCTTAAGGAAACTCATGGGAAATCAGTTATGGCAGAATTTAAACTTCTTTTGGAGCCAACTTTAGGGAGGGAGAGAGAGTATGGAGTGTAGAGAGAGTGAGGAGTGAGAGACTTTTCATTTTTATTTAAAAAATCTAGGTTTTATGTGTTATCGAGTGTAAGAGGAGAGTAGTCAAAGGAATTCCTTGATATTCGCTTGGGGAAGAGTTTGAGATAAGTTATCTATTCTTTATTCTTTTTGTATGACGTTATTTTTTATATGTAAAATCCATATTTTTTCATCTTTTCCTCATGAGTCTTGAGTAGATTTCTTTGTCTTCCTCCTTTTCATGTGATGTTTTAATGTTGTGATATGAAAATGACGTGTTGATTTATTATGGAGAATTTGTGATGACCTTTTCACTTCGAAGTTCATTTACTTTTTTATCTGGCTAATTGAATTGTTCAAAATTTTTGGGAATCATCTGTTTTGAAAGGATTATGAGTTCCACAATAAAAGTGAAGGTCACATTGATTGTCCATGAATGAGAGATGTAGTTCATGGGGGTTGAGTGCAAATAAATAGGGAAATATACTTTGATTGGCGTAGAATTGGAGATTTAAGAGCGACAGGCTGAAATCCTTAATTTAGTCCTAATGTTTGGAAACTAAAGCAAGAGTTAGCCTTCAGAGGAAGGGAAGTGGGAGCTCTAGAGTGAGAGCCAGTATCCTCCCTGCCTAACCATGAATTTGGGGACTGAACTTTGGATTGGCGATTGTTCTTTATGCGCTTGGAAAAGGGTAAAGAATAAAAATGCTCCTATTTGACACAATACATTTGCATCACTGATCTGTGTCACAATAATCATCATATTATAATTGGAGAGGAGGAAGATACTTTCTTACAACTGAACTTGTTATAAACTTAGTCTTGTGTTAGTTTAACTTACTAGAAGTTTAGAACGTACTTTGGTAGAAATAGTAACTACAACTCTTGTCTTTATTTTAAGAAATGAAATTACTTGTAATTCTGTTATGATTCGAGAAGTGATTTATGTACTACGCCATAAAATTAAAGCGTCTCTGTGGTATCGATATCCAAGACTCCATTAGAGCCCAGTATTACTTGAGCGATACGTATACTTACGTTTAATTGTGTGACTCACTAGAAAATTAAGGTATTATATATATAAATCTGAGTTCATAAATTTTGACAAATTAAAAAAGTAGCACCAAGTTTTTGGCGTCGATGCTGAGGATGAAAGGTAACTGCTAAAATTTAATTTTGTAGTATTTGAAATCTTATATTTTAATTACAAGTCATAATTGTGTATGTTTGTTCATTGTCAGTGTGCTTATCGCGTTTGTATGTGTAGTATTAGATCTATAAGTTTAGTGCCTTAAGATTATGAATTAGAGCGTACTGTTAGAATAATTCGAAAACAACAAAACAATCTAAAAATCCTCACAAAATGGCGAACAATTTAAACAATCAAAATGAAAATATATCAAGACCATTAAGAGATTATGCTAATCCAACAGCAGATGAAATTTACTTAACCATCCAAAACCCTGATGTTGCTACTAATTCATTTGATCTTAAGCCTAATGTTATCCAAACCGTACATAATAATCAATTTAGAGGAACACCTAATGAAGATCCTAACTTACATCTCGCTAGTTTTCTAGAACTTTGTGCTACCTTTAAATACGATGGAGTATCGAACGATGCTGCTAGGCTTAGACTTTCTCCTTTTTTTATTAAAAGATAAGGCTCAGGCGTGGTTAAATTCATTAGCACATGGATCTATCAGAACTTGGGGAGAGCTTTCACAAAAGTTTCTGTCAAAATATTTTCCTCCTTTCAAAACTGCTAAGATGAGGAATGATATCACATCTTTTAGTTAGTTTGATGGAGAATCCATATATGATGTTTGGAAAAGATTCAAAGATCATTTGAGAAAGTATCCACATCATGCTTTACCAGACTAGTTAATAATTCAAATATTTTATAATGGATTAGTGGGATCTTTGAGATTGATTATCGATGCTACAGCTGGTGGATCATTAATGTCTAAACCTTTTGATGAAGCATATTCGTTAATTGAAGAGATGGCTACTAATAATTTTCAATTTTCCACTGAGTGGGTAAATCCCAAGAGAGTAGCCAATATTCATGACTCAGATGTGATAACTATGATAGTCTCTCAAATTGCCACACTTTTTAAAAAAATAGATCAATATTGAATAAATTATTCTCCAACACCCCTAGTGTTAGAAGAAAATTCATCAGAACAGATGATAGACTCTTAAATACCTTATGAAACCCTTAATGCCATAAATAACAAAGTTAATAATCCTTATTCAAATTTTTATAACCCTAGTTAGTGGAATCACCCAAACTTCAACTGGAATAACACTAATGCTGTTGTTAACCCGCAATGGAGAAACAATCTTATGAATCCAATTGGAAATCCAAACAACCAAGGAAATACTAATTATAGACCTTCTTATCCTCCTAGTTTTAATAGTAACCCACAATTTAAGGAAAAGAAGTTGTCTACTGAAGAAATGATTATGAATATGGGTAATCAAATTCAAGCTCAAATGTTGCAATGAAGAACATTGAGACTTAATTGAGACATATCTTTACTGCCCTTAATAATAAACCTTCTTGAAATCTTCCAGCAATGTTGAGATCAACCCAAATAATCAAAACAAGGAGCAAATTAAAGCTACTCAATTAAGGAGTGGAAAAGAATTGGAACCAAGAGTTCAAAAAGAAATTGAAGTTGAAAGAGAGGAGGTGAACATTGAGAAAGGTTCTAATGAGATATATCCAGACGAATAACCGCTAGAACTAATCAAGAAAACTATTAAAAAAACCACCTCCTCCTTTTCCTCAAAGACTAAAGAAACAAAACAGGGATGATAGATTTGCAAAGTATTAGGAAATTCTTAAGAAATTAAAGATTAATATTCCCTTTGTTTAAGCATTAGTGCAGATGCTTGATTATGCAAAGTTTATGAAGAATATTCTTAAAAAGAAAATAAAGTTCAAAGATCACAAGATTATTGCACTTAGCGGTGAGTGTAGTGCAATTATTCAAAAGAAGCTTCCTAAAAAACTTAAAGACCCAAGTAGTTTCACTATCCCGAGTGCTATAAGTGAGAAATTTTTCGGAAGAGTATTATGTGATCTTGGAGCTAGTATTAATCTTATGCCTTTATCAACTTTCAAAAGATTGGGATTAGGAGAAATTTCACCTACATCTGTGACTCTTCAACTGGCTGATCGTTCTATCACTTGTCCTAAAGGAGTTGTGGAGGTTGTATTAGTAAAAGTGGATAAATTTATCTTTCCTGTGGACTTTATTATATTAGATATGGAGGAAGATAAAGAAATTCTAATTATTTTGGGAAGACCATTCCTTGCTACTGAGAGAGCTATGATTGATGAGAGTTAATGACCAAGAGGTAACTTTCAATATTTGGAAATCTATGAAATACCCTTCAACTGAAAAAGATGATGAGTACTTTCGAATGGAAACCTGTGATTATTTGAGAGAAGATCATTTTAAAGAAGTATTTGAAGAAAATTTGGAATGTAAGGATGAATATGAAAGTGAAAGTGAAGGTGATTTGGATGATAAGAAGAATGACAAGTTAGAATCTGTTCAAAAAAGATTTGAAAGATTGGATTCTATGGAAAATAGAGATAAATTTTAATTCCATCTATCATTAATGAACTTTAACTGAAAATTCTCTCTAATCATTTGAAGTATATATTTTTAGGATAATCATTTATTTTACCAGTCATTGTATCTTTGGATTTAAATGAATATCAAGAACAAAAATTATTAGACACCTTAAAAAGATACAAATAGGCATTTTGTTGGTCCATAGCTGATATTAAAGGAATCAGTCCATCGATCTGTATGCACAGAGCTTTGTTGAATGAACAACATAAACCTAGAGTTGATCCCCAAAGGAGACTGAACCCAATAATGAAAGAAGTGGTTAAAAGTAAGATTTTAAAGTAATTAGATTATGACATTATATATCCTATTTCTGATAGTGTTTGGGTAAGTCCAATTCATTATGTTCCTAAAAAAGGAGGAGTGGTTGGTGACGCAAATGAACAAAATGAAATTATACCGATAAGACAAGTCACTGGTTGACGAATATGTATTGATTATAGAAAATTAAACGCCGCCACCAGAAAAAAACACTTTCCTTTACTTTTTTTAGACCAAACACTAGGCAGACTTGTTGGACACAAGTATTATTACTTCTTGGATGGATAAACTGGTTATCACCAAATACCTATTGCGCCTGAGGATTAAGAGAAGACTACATTTATTAGCACTTATGGAACTTTTGCTTTTAGAAGAATGCCCTTTGGATTATGTAATGTGCCAGCAACATTTCAAAAATGTATGATGTTCATATTTAGCGAATTATTAAATGATGGAATTGTTTATGGATGATTTCTCAGTATTTGGAGATTCATTTGATGCATGTCTATGCAACATAGAAAAAGTTTTAGAGGTATGCGAAAGAAAAAATTTAGTTCTAAACTGGGAAAAGTGTCAATTTATAGTTGGAGGATGAATTGTGCTTGGGCATAAAATTTTTGAATGTGGCATGGAAGTAGATCGTGTTAAGATTCAAGTTATAGAAAAATTATTACCTCCAACTGCTATGAGAGGGATAAGAAGCATTTTGCGACATGTAGGATTCTATAGGCGAAGAGGCGATATATCAAAGACTTTTCAAAAATCACTGTCTCTATGCCAACTTTTAGAAAAAGAGAGAAGGTTTGATTTTAACAAGGAATGCTTAAAAGCTTTCGATCTATTAAAGGAAAAATTATTTTCTGCCCCTATAATAGTTTCACCTGACTGGGAGAAACCATTTGAATTAATGTGCGATGCTATAGATTATGCCATTGGAGTAGTTTTATGGCAAAGACATGACAAAATGTTTAAAGTTATATACTACACTAGTAAGACTCTTATTGATGCTCAAATTAATTAGTCCGCTACAGAAAGTGAGTTATTAGCGATCGTTTATGACTTTGAAAAATTTAGATCTTACTTAATTGGAGCTAAATGTATAGTGCATAATGATCATTCTGCTATTAAATATTTGATGCAAAAGAAGGATTCTAAACCAAGACTGATTCGATGGATACTTTTAATGCAAGAAATTGATTTTGAGATCATTAATCAAAAAGGGGTCGGTAATCAAATATCTGATCGTTTATCTAGACTTGAACAATCTAATTTGGATGACTTTGAAAAGGAAATCATAGAAACTTTTCCTGATGAGCAATTATTTAATATTATTGAAGGAAATTTACCGTGGTATGCTGATATTGTGAACTACATCATTAGTAATATTTTACCACCTAAATTAACAATGCAACAGTAGAAAAAATTTAATCATGATGCTAAATTTTATTTTTGGGATGATCCTTATTTGTATAAGCAATGTAAAGATCTTATTATTAGGAGATGTGTGCCTTATGAAGAAACTAAAAGAATTATTCGAGAATGTCAAGATTTTGAATTTGAAGGATAACTCAGAATTGAAAGAACTGCACATAAGATTTTGCAATCTGGATTTTATTGGCCTACTATTTTCAGAGATGTTTATAGATTTATCAAGACTTGTGATCGATGTTAGAGAATTGGCAATATATCTAGATAAAATGAAATGCATCTTAATTTTACTTTGGAAGTTGAAATTTTTTATGCTTGGGATTAGATTTTATGGGACCATTTATACCTTTATTTGGAAAAATATATATACTAATTGTTGTTGACTATGTATCAAAATGTATTGAGGCAATAACATTACCTAGGTATGATGCTAGAAGTGTTTCGAGGTTTTTAATGAAAAATATTTTCACAATATATTAATGCCTAGAGTAATCATTACTAATGGAGGATCCCATTTTAAGAATAATCCGATTCAAAGATTTGTGGAAAAGTATAATATTATGCATAGAATCTCTACACATTATCATCCCCAAACAAATGGTTTAGCAGAGGTATCTAATCGTGAAATTAAATGAATTTTAGAGAAAGTCATTAATTATGAGAAATTAGATTGATCTGCTAGACTAGACACTGCTTTATAGGCATACAGAACTACTTATAAAACTCCTATAGGAATTGTCCCCTTACAGATTGTTCTTTGGAAAAACTTGTTACTTGCTAGCTGAATTGGAATATGAAGCATGTTGGGAGATAAAGAAATTAAACCTTAATTTGAAATAAGCTGGTGAGAAGAGACTGTTGTAATTGAATGAATTGGAAGAAATAAAAAATGAATCATATGATAATGATAGAATATACAAGGAGAGAAGAAAAATATGGCATGATCGAAAGATTTCTAAAAATGAATTTGAACCAGGGCGAAAAGTTTTATTATACAATATAAGATTGAAGTTATTTTCTGGGAAACAAAAATCTAGAAGAAAAGGACCTTTCACTGTCATAAAAATATATCAATTTGGAGTTGTGATTATCGAAGACCCTAAATCTGGAACAATATTCAAAGTTAATGGAAAAAGATTAAAACCATATTTTGAAGTCAATAGACCTAAGTTTAAAGAGGCATTAATGTTGGATCAACCTGAATAACTGGAAGTTATGTCGGGCTGACAATGTTAAACCAAGCGCTTTGTGGGAGGCAACCCACAGTTGTTTAGAGTTTGCTTTGTTTAATGTGTTATTTATGTTAGTTTGTTACTTAATTAAGTCCCTTAAATATCATTAACAACATTTAAGAAATGAATAAAATCAAAATTTGGAAAGAATTTGGACAAATTGAGTTTGGCAAAATTTGAACTAGCGCCGAATGGCGCTGTTATCAGCACCGTTCCGCGGCGTTATTCAGAAAACAGTTTCTCATCTTTAAATTCAAATTTTGGCAGTTCTAGTCAATAATTCTTCCACTTGAACTCCCAAAAATAGCCATTAGACGCAGGAAGTACGAGTGGAACGAAGAGAAAGATCCCAAATTTTGTTCAAATAGATTCCAACTCGATAGAAACTTCAAGATTTCAAGTTTTCAACCATAGAAAGTTTGTCAGTTCTGAAGCGCAACGTCTATTCAACAAGAATATCTTAAAGATGAGGTTGATTAAGAGTGAGACTTTGTGAATTGAGGTGTGAATTCTTCTATGACTAGAATTGATGAAATTATTGTTCAGAGACGTTGGGAAGTATTGTGTTATACTACTACCACCATAGTTTTCCCGGTTGTGTAGGAGTTTTATACAAATACTCATGGAATCAATCAAGGATCAGTTTATGTGCGAGGTAGGTTTGTCACATTTACTCCTGCAAAGGTTAATGATCTATACATGATTGAAATATGTCGATCTCTCACTATTCAAACTTTGCCCCAACAAAGTACAATATGAATGATATATACAAATATCTGACGAATGAAAGTGATGAATGGGAGATAAGAGATAACATTTATGTAAGTTTCTCAACCACACTGTTAAATCCTACGCCGAAGCACTTACATTATTTCATATGTGCAAAGTTGCTCCCAACTATGAAAATCAGTAATGTAACTAAGCAGTGCACTATTTTGAACTATTGTATTCAAACGGGGATGCCTATTGATGTTGGTTCAATAATTATTAAGTCTGTTTTGGGATTTATTATTCATGGAACTATGTATGGACTTGGAAATCCTTCCACCATATTTCTCCTCTGCAGTCAATCACAAGTGCCATATGAGAATTGGGAAAGAGTACTTCTACCTTAGAAGCCTATAGACCCAACAAATGCATATAGTAACAAGGCAGTTGGTGATATGAATGATATGAGTATCATTGAAGATCAACCATCTCAGTGGTCGACACCTATTCCTCCTTACTTTCTTGTAAGTTCAAAGATCATCTTAAAGAAAATTAATAAATTAGAGAAGGAAGTTTAACACTTGATGAATGCAATCAACAATCTATCTGATTTCTCTGGTCATCTAGATTGGAGAATGAAGGAGCACTTTGATGATTTTGGGTATCTTAAATGAAGCTTGCCACAGTTGATGAAAAGGAAAGTTTGGATTGAGGAAGATTCTACTAAAGAATTCTTGTTTCGTCCATTCAACAATTTGTCGTTTACACTCAATCAATTGGAGATTTAAGAGTTGATGATAGTTCTGAGAAAAAATGAAGACTTGATTATTGTATTTCAGTGTTTATGTATTTGATTGCTTTGCTTTGCTTAGATGTTATGTTTGGACTTGCTTTCTTATTTAGTTTTCAGCGTTATGTGTGTTGTGGTTGTGTATGACGTTGAATTTTAGAATTGTATGGCTTGAAGATGTGTGGTGTTTGGTGTTATGTGTATGTGTTTGTAACTTAGTTTTTATATATGAAAGTGATGTTTTGTGTTGTTTGTGTTAAGAAATATCATTTGTCATGGCTTTATAATGTTATCTAATGCTTAATTAGACTAATTAGACATCGGAGTGAACTTGAAAAGATCGAAATTACAAAAGGAAGTCAAAAGCTCAGTTTTTGAACTGGCGCCGTACGACGCTGTCATCAGCGCCGTACTGCACTAAAAGACAGAGAGTTTGGCTATAAATGCAGAAAAATGTGTCGAACAGCGCTGTCGCTAGCGTGTCGGCATATTTTTAGGTTGAGTGTTGTATTTTTGAAAAGGGGTCGCCTACAGAAATTGTCGGCGAAATTTAAATTTTAAATTTAATTTAAATACATATATAATTCAGAAAGTAGTATTTGATTTTGAAAATAATTTTAAGTTTGAAAATTTTAAGAAATGAAATCAAACCGATCTCACATCTCGAAATAGTTTATATAAACGAGCACCACACCATAAATCGTGTATCTATCCTGAAGAATAGACACACTTCTTGATGATGGGGCTTGATTAAATAAACTAGAAGATTTGTGACATTCGTTTGGTCTGCGAACTAATCTTATAAGACGACAAGTTCCCCTGCTTAATATAAAGAAATTAAACAGGGTTTATATTACCTGGGTTCTTAAAGTTCCCTATAAGGGCAAGCCCCTATAGTTAATTACATCTTAAATGACGGGAATCATTTAATAAAACTCTCAATAATGATCAGTGGTTTTGCTCTTAAGAATTTTAAAGTTGAAGGTTTTCGAAGGATTGAATTTTGGAATTTCAATAGGGAATGGATCAAATTTGGAACAGTTAATTTCAGGAGTTCAAAGGAAGAAAAGTAAGAGAAGCTGAGGATCCAAGAAGAATCTTGGCAACTTCCTAAACTATCCTATTGTTTGGCTTCAATTTGGGAATTTATTTAATATTGCATTCCTGCCAATTTTAATTAATTAGGACTTATATTTGTATGACATGATCATACAAATAGCCTTGAAGATGTGAGGGGTTATGCCGTACCAAACAACTACCTCGGAGTCCTAAGACCGGTTAGGGCTTAATTTACATGACATGATCATGCAAATGTCTAACGAAGAGGTTGAGGATTTATGTTGTACTAAGAAAACTACCTCGAAATCCTATGACTTGGTTATTTAATTCTAAGAAAGGTTTTGTTGAAGTAGACTCAGGTTTTGCTGATGACGATGGCTGAGCTGCCCACCATGCTCCGTTCTCATTGTTGTTGCAGAGGTTTAGTTTTAGAAGTCATAAATCAGGAGATGAGAGAAGTGTTTTGGTTTATAGAAAATCATAAAATCTAATTATTTTTTAATATTTTAATTAAAACAAATCTTAAAGTTATTTAAACAGAACCGATTAAGATCCCACGGTTTCGTCATCCCGGCACCATTATTTTTCATCGAATTCACTTAGTCCAGATGAATTTGCTAAACTCAACTGAATGAGTTCCACACTTTCATTTAGACCGTGGCAAATATTGTTAGCAACATATGGGTTACATCATCCGAGGTATTCCCGATCATTCAATGAGACATTTTAATTTTGTTGTGATTGTAGTTTTGTTGTTCTATTTGTGATTAAATTTTGAGTTGTTTTATATTTTGGAATGTTGTGGCGGTGAATTTTATCTTGCAATGACTTTTAATTTAGTTTTGGTTTCAGTTCAAGGACTATCCTAAAGGTTTTGGTTTTCATGCAACAGTTTATTTATCATGCAAGAAAAGTAAAGTACAGTGCATGTAAGTAAATTGCAATAAAGTAAATTGCAATAAAGTAAATAGCAATAAAATAAAAGCATACCTGGAGGGTCTTCCCGTCATCCCAAGCTGCACTTAAAACACATGTTAAGGCATTTAAATATTTCAACAGATACCTAGGTAAAGCTAAGGGAAGGGTTTTGGTTGTCTACCAAATTCCTAATCTTATAACTAGTCATCTCCTATGACGTCTAGGTTCTTGGTTTGATTTTAAGGATGATTTTCTTCATCAAAGAACAATTAGATTCAATTGTTCTTCTAAAACACCCCGTCATATTGAGGAAGTTCTTAGGACGAGTCCTAAACATCTTTTCAATATTTTTGGGATAGTTTTAAGTCCAAGTAAATTTAGTTGCACAGGTGAATTAATCATCCAGGAGTTTAGTTAAACTTTGTTTCTTGCTCAGTGAACTTAGGTATTTGATTACCTGATGAATGAAGTGACATCTCACTTAATACTCTATTTAAGAGTTAGAATAATTAAAGCCTTTAAGGGCAAGTTGGTTTATCGAGAATCTTAATCATAATTAATTTAAGGTTTGAGTTAATGGTTTAAAGTGTTTTAATTTAATTATGAGGTTTTAATTAATAATTTTAAGTTTGGAATAGTATTCAAATTATTTTAGATTTAATTCTTAATGATTTCATTTAGGTTTGTTGTTAAATGATTTTAATTTAATTTAATTCAATTTGATTTAATTTAAATTTAAATTTATTTAATTTTATTTAATTTTAATTTAATTTTAAATTTAATTTAATTTAATTTAATTTAATTTTTAATTTAACTTTAACTTTAATTTAATTTAATTTTAATTTAATTTTATTTTAATTTTAATTTAATTTAATTTTAATTTTAATTTAATTTAAATTTAATTTTATTTTATTTAATTTTAATTTTAGTTTAATTTTAATTTTCATTTTAATTGTTAATTTGAATTATTATTTTAATTTTTAATTAAGAATTAAATATTGTTAAAATGACTTATTTAGGGACTTTTAAATTAAAGAATAAATATCCTCTTAATAATATCCTTATTTTAAGAATCCAAATTTTAAATACATTCTTTCCAAAATTTAAATTATTTAATTAATTAAAGTTTAATTTTGATATATTTAAAGTGTTTAATGGGTTTCGTTTCAATCATCCAAGAGAAAATTAAAATCAAATATTTTACCCCCCCATTTTTATTAAACCTAAAGTTTTAATTAAGGGTTAAAATTTTTAATTACCTTTATGCCCTTTGAAGCTTATTTATTTCATAACTCACTAAATTGAGCACAAATGAATTTAAATTTTTATGTCACCTCATTCATATGTCAATTAAGACATTAGAGGAGAAAATGTGATTTTTTTAATTTAATTTATTTATATAATTATTTTTAGTAGAAAATAGGGGATTTCAAAGAAAATTCAACAACATGAACAAGGAAATGTTTCTATCCTTAAAAAAATTATGGGATGTTCCTAATGACTAGAGGACCACTTGGCCCAATTTTGGTGATTTTTTGAATTATATTTTATTTATTATAATTATTTTGAATTTTAGAGTATTAATTAATTATAAAAAAAATTAAAGTTGAAAAAAGGATTTTATATTTTTCTTAAATCTCTCTAAACTCAAGAAGTTCAGAGGAACAAATTTTATAATTTTGTGATTTTTCTTTGATTTATAAGAATTATTTTAGTGAAAAAGGTTAAAAACTTATTTTTTAATATTAAAAAATATATTAAGCTTTTAAGCTTTTAAAATTCAATATCTTACCATAGGGACCTAGGAAAAATATTTGGTTTGTTCCTAAGTGATTAGGATTCAAAATGTGACATTTTTATGATATTTAATATTTTTATGATTTTTATTATTTTTTAATTATTAAAATATTAAAATATTATGGAAAATCAACTTTTTTTAGAAAATTCCAATTTTAATTTTTCTGAACTCCCTTGATATCAGAGAAGCTCCAAAATCATTTTTGTGAGTTTTTGAAAAGTATTTTTGGTGTTATGAATTTTTAAAGTTCCATTTTGCTTATGAGGCTTAATCAACCCATTTGGTGGGGCTAATCAAGTCCAATTGATTTCAAATTTTTATGTAAGGTTCCTCTAGCCCTAAAGAGTAATGGAGAATTGTTTTCAAGTCAATTTGATGTTTGGTTAACCCTAATTAAATAAAATTCAATTTTAGGGGTTTAGGTCAATTAAGGTTATTATGTATGAATTAACTCAAAAAATATTTTTTATAGGGTCCTCTGGTCCTAAAAAACATCACCAAATTTTCCTAGAATTTATTTTACAACATGCTAATTATTGGAATTAAAATACCAAAAACAGTGGCATGAACTTGAAAATTCAATAACTTTTCACAGAGATGGCCTCTGACCTTGAAAAATTCAGGAAATGTTCCCAAGATCAGAGGCTTCAAAAGCCTTATAGTCTCATGCCATGGTGAATTGTCTATTCAAATGAAGAATCAAAATACTGAAAACAGTAAATAAATTATTAAAAATAAAGTACTCTTCCAATTAACTTGATTTCTTTTATACATTATTCTCATCTGTTCACTGAGCAAGAGGGTGATTTTATTTTATTTTTGTGATTTTTCTATGCAAAGATATGAATTTTTTAAGTTCTGGGTATTTAATTAATTTAGAAAATAGCCTAATTTCCTACTTATCTGACTCAGCGCCGCATCAACCTACGGCGGATCGAAAGCCCACGCATCGCGCTCCCATTCGACGCCCCCACTTGAGTCAGCAGCCACGTGTCCCGCGGTTCATGTACCATTGCGCCGTCCGACTTGATCTCGACTGTCCGCTCGATACACGCGCGATCCAATGGCTCCTGGTCATCGTCTACGACTGGTGTGCAACTGTGACACTAAAACCCTAAGATCTCACTTGATTCTCAATGGATGTTTGTGTTCTTATGCTCAGTGGATTTGTCTTGAAGAGACGAACACATCCATACGGTTTATAGGCTATGAAATTAACCTAAACAAAATGGAGAATCGCTGGAAGCTCGGGAGGAAGAGTGAGTTCATACCTTTGCTCAGAGAAGTGAAGCTTCGATCTGAGAGTTGTGTCACCTTCGACTGAGTTCAGGCAAGCTCCAGATGAAGTCTCTAGCTCAAGGGAATTGTCTAAGTATGAAAGTGACCAAAGCCAATCACAAAGCTTGGAGGCTGGAAGCAATGGTTGGCCTGGTGAGGGGGCTTTTGCTGGGGAACTTCTCCTCTTGGTCTGGTGAAGGTGTAGGACCAATCAATTTGGAGATTGGCTCACTGTGGTGAAGTGTCCTATTTTTTGGGTGGATTTTCACCTCAGAAATTAAGCTTACAGAGAGGGTTTTAGGGCTGGATTTCAGTGGGGATCAATTTCTCTATGTCTGGAGAGGGGTCTGGAATGATTTTGGCAGAGTTTTGGTAAGGTTTGGTTCAACTCTTTTTTTTGGCCGAGAGGTGGTGGTGTTTAAATAGAGGTGGCTGGAGGGCCTCCCAGGGGGGTTTAATGACTTGGATCCACTGCTCAGGGCAAGGGAAGAACAGCTGCAATGGCCATTGGGCATGGGACAGCTCAGCAAGTTCAAATTGAATTTTTTATTCAAATTAAACCTCTCGGCCAAGGGATTTTCCGGCGGCTGTGGTGGCTGGCCGGCGAGGGTCAGGTCACAATCTTGACCAGTGGGGTCAGGGCTGGGATTTGGTGAACTCAATTGGCTTTAGACATGTGTAAAGTGGTTTGATTTAAATGGTTTGGGGAAAGGGCTATTTTAGTCTTGGTTTGGTCAACTCATGCAAGTGGGTTGGGTACACCCTCCCAAGACCTAGTTTTGGGCTTAGGGTACCATTTGGGTCAGCTGAATTGGAGTGGTGAAGTCTTCATCCATGGTGAGGTGGCTAAGCATGGTTTAGAGTGTGACGTGAATATGGATAAAAGGGCTTAATGAAGGATTAGGAAAGAATCCCTTCTTCTTGCCATTAATGGCTTGGTGAGGTGGAAAGTGGCTTCCATGGCTTCCATGTGGCTTGTACATGACTCAATGGCTCACATTTGGCTTGGAAAAAGTTTGGTCAATTTCATAAAAATGGATTTTAAGGATTTTGGATATTTTGGTGGAAATTTGGATGAAGCTTCATTTAGAATTATTTGATCATTGGTTTAGGACTTAGGGATGATTTTAATTGAATGCATGATGAAGAAGAGTGTCATATGGACTTTGGATGAATTTTTGGGCTTTTGGATTTGGTGGAAGTTGGCTTTTAGAATGGTTTAAGAAAGTGGGCCTTTAGGTTTGAAAATAAATTGGTGGATGGAAATTTTGTGAAGGATCATGCCAAATAAATGTTGGGTTTAGTTTAGGGAGGTGTCATGAGTGGTTTGGAATAAGTTTAAAGTGATTTTGAATTGAATTGCGTTTGATGTGGGTCTTTTGGTAAAAGGGCCAAAGTGGTTCAAATTGGGCTAACTTGGTTTAAGGTTGCACTAAAGTTGGATTTGATGTAAAATTAATGTTGAGAAATTTTCATGGGAGTGTCACAAAGAGTTTCCAACTTTGGTTGGGCTCTAATTTTAGGATTTGGGCCCATTTTGGTTAGGTTTGGGCTTAGGTCAATTTAAGGGATTTTGGTTTTGGGTTAGGTTTGGGTGGAGTTTAGGTTCAAATTTTGGGCAAATCAAGTTAGTGCTTTGTTTATGGGGGTGTTAGGAAGTCTTTGGAAAAGATTTGAGGCCAATTGGAGTTGAATTGGATTGGTTTGAGCTAGGTTTATTAGGTCATGGACCAAAATTGGGCCTTATGCTTCAAATTGAAATTGGGCCCAAATGTCAATCAAATTGGACTTGGATTTGGTCTAAATTGATATTGGGGATATTGATTTGAAGTTTAGAATTGAACTGGACCAAAATTGAGGTCAATTGGGGTGGTTTGGTTTGACATTGGGTTCACTTGGGTTTAAAATGGGCCAAATTGGGGGTTTTGGTAAACGTGGTTTAAATTGGCAAAATTAGCCCATGGTGTAGTTGAACAAAATGAAATTAGGAATATTTGGGATTTTTTGGAATTTTTTGGGAAGTTTCTGAATTTTTTGGATTTTTGGCCTAAGAAGGGCATTTTGGGTATTTGGAGGGTATTTGGGGGTACTATTGGAATTTTTGGTATTTTTTGGTTATGGATGATCAATTTGAATGGGGGGAAATTTTTAGGATTGATTTTGAGGAATTTTGAGTAATTTAGGTGATTTTGTAAATTTTGGGTTATTCCAAGGGCTTTTGGTAAGTTTAGTAGGTGTAGGGCCCCGGGGGTCAAAAATTGAAATTTTAGACAAATGAAGATTGATCAAATTTTAGTAACATGGAATCACTTTGGTTGAGCCATGAAGCCATATTAAGCCCATATGAGCCATGAGAAGACTCATTTGAGGCATTCACTATGTTGTTCCTAACCCTCTTCGTTAGGGGCTTAGGGGTTAAGGACCATCCATGTGAATTACCTACATGAGTCAGGAAGTCAAGTTGGGAGTGAGTGTGGTTTTAGGACTTGGAATGTGTGTGAGAGTGTAGTGTATGTGCAAGCCAACCCTCACCAGATTAGGCCACACAGGGTATTCCTAAGGCTAAGAAGTCCTATAGGGAACTCATCCTTTAAACCTCCACATTTAATTTCAACCCTCTAGGTGATTAGGGGTCTACCATCAAGCTTGTGGTGTTTGCAGGGAGTCAAGAGGTGTTTGAACTTCTAAAGGGTGGGTTCCACTTCTAGTCCTCTAAGATTAGTCAAAGGTAAAGCCTAAGTCTAGATCCTAAGTACTAAAGAGAGAAGCAAAAGACCTCATCAAAAATGAGGTTAACATAGCGCTGGACAGTGCTAGACCAAAAAAAATCCTGAAATTCTAAATTTTCACAATTTAACCTCGGGACCCTCCATTTTTGCCCAAACCACCGTCTTCTACCTCCAACCAAGGCTGCTTTTCACACCTTGGGATTGCATTTGGATTTGAAGCGATTTCATGGCTGGAAAAGTTTGGATTTCATTTTCTCTTGGAAAGAGCTACACATTAACTGAATTTTTTGCGATTTTGACCCTGGAAATCTTCTACATTAGGAAGATTTGACATTTTGAAGTTTTTAGAGAAACTTTGGAGTTTTTTCATGGATTTTGAGTTCTTATCTTTTTAAATTTACCTTGAGTCCATTACATTACATTTTTAAAATTAATTTGGATAAATTTGATATTTTTAGACTAATGGCTCCAAGAATTTTAAAGGGTAAGAGAAAATTTGATTACAATGAGAGCAAATTGTGAATTTCAAGGCTTATTCACAATTCAGTGCATTTCTTAGTAATAAGAAGTGTATTCAAGAGAAAGCCTTTGAAAATCCTGGAGGTATAGTTTAAGAACTTATTACGAATCGTTAATGAGAGATTTTTTGTTATTTCACTGCTGAAGAGATGCTGGGAATTGTTAGAGAATTTTATACAAATCTATACTATTCTAAGAGAGAAAATATACTGGTTAGAGGACAAATGGTTTAATTTACCTCTGCTCGCATTAATGCATTTTATCAGTTGAGAATGCCTTGTTCTTGTGAACACGAAAATTTTCATATTAAAAATGATTTTGAATGACGCAAAAGGGGAATGGAAAGTTAAACAAAGACTAAAGGTTAACTTCCCCCTTTCTACTTTGAATCCTGTATCAAAAGCCTGGCACTATTTCATTTCTGCAAGACTTTTGCCTACCAAACATCACAGTGAGGTTACTGTAGATAGAGTTGTTCTGAATTATTGTATTCAGAACAAGAAGAATAACAATATTGGGGTAATAATTCATAAAAGTATTTTGACTAGTTCAAAAGGAGAGACTAAAGGTGGACTGGGACACCCCAGCTTGATTCATTCTTTGTGTATTCAGGCAGGAGTAGCGATTGAAGATAATGATGAGGTAGTACATCCCCTGAAGCCTATTAGTAAACCGAATTTAAAAACCTATGAAGCCCATGTAGGATGGAAGTGGAGTAAGAAAGCTGATGAGCCTTCTTCTAGTCATGAGAGACCATCTACATCTAGGGAGCCTACTCTGCATGATGCTATGGATCAGTTGGAAAGGTTGAACACTAGAGTCAACTGACTAGAAGTAAGGAATTTGATAAATAATGGTTATCTAGTGCGGTGGAGATAATATGTGATAGCTTATCATGACACACAAATGAAATTTTTCAGGGGAGACACTAATGTTGTATTTTCTACTTACCCTGAGTATACTCCATACCAGCATGAAGAACTTGATGATGGTGGAGCTCCTGTAGAAGATGATTGGTAGTTTTAGTTTTATTTTTCATTGTACTTTGATTTGTTATGTATATGTGATGTACCAGAGAATCTCTCTGATTGATATTTATGATGTAATGTGTATTTGGTTGTGTTTGTAGCAGAGTTTATGTTAAATTGTGATGTTTGTGATGTGATAGTAGATTTTGCATGTGTTTGGTATGTTTGTTTTATCTGTGATAGTAACAGTTGGATGTTAATGTTGTGTTGATAGTTTATATTGCATGTTTTTAAACTTCTTCCCTTGAAAATTTTTAACCCATATTTTTATAGAAATGCTCTTACTTATTTTAGGCATACTGCTTTATGACGAAAAACTTGCTTAAACTCAAATGTATGAAAATCCCAAAATATTGAGGTTTGAGTTATATGTTTATATCTTTTCTTTCTTCCCATGCTAAATATATTAATATAAAAAAAATTAAGTTTGGTGGAGGGAAAGAATTAACTATTAATTGTTCTCATTTGAAAATATTTTCAAAATTATTAAAATGATTTCCTGTAATAGAACTCAATTTCAGATAACTGTATTTTGATTTTATTTAAGTATTTTGTAAAGTTGAATGAAAGTATTTGGTAATGAAAAGCAATTTTGTAGGATAAGATATTTGGTATGAGAGAATAGGGCTATAGTCAACTATTTAAATTAAGAACAATTGTATATTTGGAGTATTAAAAATTTTAAACTTTATGTGATTGGAAAGGATTGAGACCCTATGATGAATCAATATTAAGCTAAAGAAATGCCTATAAGGTAAAAGATTGTGGTAAATTTCAAATTTAGGGTGAGAAGGGTAAAGGCTATCGAGACACAGTAATCCTCACTTGAAAAGAAAAGAAAACCAAAAGAAAAGAAAGAAAGAAGAAAAGAAAAGAAAAGAAAAGGAAATAAAGAAAAGTGAGGAGAAGCTTGAGGAGATGCCTAATCAAAATTTGGCTTCACTTGGACCTACCTAAAGTGAAAACTTAATTACTTTCTTGAACTTATATGCATGGATTAGCATCCTTAATAATAGTGTTCTCATAAACTTCTTTTCATGTAATCCTTTTAAGTGCTTTAATGGGATAATCTACAGTCATTTTTGAAATGAATAGAAAGCTAGAACTCTTAGACTTGATTACTAGATAATCTTAAACCTACAGAATTTACTTGAATTATTCAAAGATCTTTTTGAAAATTTTACTACTTTACTTAACTAAATGAAAATTATGGTATTCTAAGAAGAAAGTTCATTGCAGTGGATCATTACTTTATGTATTAACTAAAATTATTTGAGGACAAGTAATAGTAAAGTTTGGGGATCTTAATCCACTAAAAGTTTGATAGCTTTTTACTATTCATTTCATAAATGTTTTTGATGATATTGCACTTTAAAGAAAGATAGTTTTCATGATTTCATGCAGGTACAATGATTTTAGGCCTTTGGACCATAAGGAAGAGAGAAGGAGTAAATTTGGTGCAAAATGGGGCAAAAAAACATTTTATTGAACTAGCGCTGAACGACGCTGTCACCAGCACTAGACCGCGTTATTTTATAGAGAGTCACGACTGATTGGTGGAATAATGCGCCGAACGACACCCTATTCTTCTTCGGACCGCGCCCTAACCTGATATCAAACTAGATTCAATGTATTTGGCCAAATTTTGGAGGGTTGCTTGAGGGAACTTTTGGGAAATCAGTTATGGCTGAATTTAAACTTCTTTGGAGCCAAATTTAGAGAGGGAGAGAGAGTCTAGAGTGTAGAGAGAGTGAGGAGTGAGTGTCGTTTCATTTTTGTTTAGGAAATCTTAGTTTTGTGATTTTTTTCTAAGGACTGTAAGAGAAGAGGGAAAGTGAGAGATTTCTTCTTTCTTACTTATCTAAGGGGTGAATTATGTGTTGTTGTGAAGAAAGAAGAGGAGTCAAAGGAATTCCTTGAGATTTGTGATACACCTAAAAAATATAGTATTTTTATTCACATTTTTATACCTATTTTTAATGATATTGCACTTTATTTTGTGTTTTTCTTCCATGTATGATGAAAATGGATCGTCATGATGAATGGAGCAAAATTGGATCAAATTTAGAGAAAAAAAAGATGAAAAATGAAAATTTGGGCACCGGCGGCTAAGCGTCGCTGGGCCGGCGCTTAGCCGCCACAGTTAAAAATCGAATTCTAAAGAAATTTGGTGCCAATTTCAAAGGGGATGGGATGCAACTCTTGGTGGTAACTTCCATAACTTCCTTTGGGTGGCAAGTTTGAATGAAGGGGTGCATTCTTTGGTGGATACATTGAATCTGGACACATTCGAAGAGACACTAAGGCACCTTTTAGTTTACTATTTAAAGAGTGTCTTAGGAAAGAAAGGGGCACTTCCTTTGCATTTTGAAGAGAATTTTCATTAGGAGTAGGAGTAGAGAGTAGAAAGGGGCTCTTCCTTTGCATTTTGAAGGGTTCTTTCTTTCTTTCTTCCATTGCATTTTACAGAGTTTTTATTTTAGTTTTAATTAGGAGTAGGAGTAGAGAGTAGAAAAGAGAAAAGGGTAGGATTGAAGCCTTCTTCTTCCCACTTCTTTTATTTTCTTTAGTTTAGTTTTTATTGATGTCTGAAGTCTGAATTCTGAGTCATCGGAGTTGGGAGACTTGCTCTGAGGAGTAGTTTAGTGAAAAGTCAAAGTTTCAAAGGAACTTCCTGAGTCTTGCGGATAGGATTTTCAGATAAGTGTTTACTTTTGTTCTTACATTTAGTTTTTTTTTTAATTAATACTTATTTTTTTTATTGTTTTTATTATGGTTTTTAATTTCAAATCAATGTGTTTTTATATTTTCTCAATGCATTCTGTGTATTTTACTTTATCTTTTTCTTTCTTAAATGGAGAAGTAATTAGTTTATAGAGAATAGTTGTTGAAAGTATAAGTGTTTAAAATTGGAAGAAGTTGTGCAGATTGATTCTAAAAACTTTGTTTACTTCTTAATTTAGCCTGTTAAGTTGTAGAATTTCTTGAGATTATGTAAGATCCAATGCGGTATTGTCTCATAAAAGTTAGTAAGAATCACTTGCAATTATATGGGTGAGAATTGTAGTCAATATAATTGAATGTAATATTAGAAGATATCTTTATGGAAGAGAGTAAAATTAGAGGACTTTAGAGTGATGGGCTAAAACCTCCTAATTTGGTTTGAAGTTTTGAGTTTTGTTATGAGAAGTTAGCCCCCAGTTAGTGTGAATCGAGGGAACTCTAGAGTGAGAGACTGGTATCTTCCCTGCCTAACCATGTTCAAAACGATAAAAATTTCAAATTAACTTATGTTCTTTATAGAAACAAGTAAGGGTAAAAAAATATTTGCTTCTATCTGTCACAACAAATTTAAATACTTCCACAACAATACTTTAACAATTATTACTACTTCATAAAAGGAAAGAAAAATATATTCTTGTTAATTGTGTTTTACATACAGTGTTATTAGTCATTATAATTTTAATTTCTTGCTTAAAATTTTATTAAGGAAATTTCAAAAGACAAATCAACTTTCAAAACTTTTCAAAATCAAGACATACTTTCAAAAGCCAATTAAAAAAAGTAAAAATATAATTTTCTAATACCTTTAAAGATTTTCATCTTTTCCCTGTTGGTTCGATATCTTAAGGCTTAATCAGAAAATCCTATATTACTTGATAAACGGTATGTATACTTGCGTAGTATCCCATATTATAAAATCTTAATTTTCATATCTAAATTATCAGCATATATATTCGGTGTGGAGTCAAGTTTTTGGCGCACATATATTTATCCGGCAGAGTCAAGTTTTTGGCGCCGTTGCCTGGAAAAATAATTAAATTGTATTTTAAAGTGAATTAGGAAATTTAAGATTTTTACTTTTCTTTTTTTTTTGTTAGTGTGATGTGTTTTTTTTTTTGTTTTATTGTTGGATATGACAGAAAAAGATAAATCTTATGGTCCATCAATTAAAAAACCTCCTGAACTTGAGCAAAAAATGCTTCCTGATCATTTGAAGTATGTTTTTCTAGGTAAATCCTCAACCTTGTCTGTTATAATTTCTTCTTAATTAACTGAAAAAGAAGAAGTGAGTTTGCTTGAAATTTTGAAGATGCACAAGAAAGCCTTTGGATGGACAATTGCTGATATTAAAGGAATCAGTCCTTCAATTTGTATGCACAAAATTCTTATGGAAGATAATTGCAAACCGCAGGCTGATCCCCAAAAGAGATTAAATCCTATCGTGAAAGAAGTTGTTAAGAAAGAAATTTTAAAATGGTTGGATGCTGGAATTATCTACCCTATTTCAGATAGTGCATGAGTTAGTCATATTCACTGTGTTCCTAAGAAAGGAGGAGTAACTGTGACTGTTAATGAAAAGAGTGAAATGATACCAACAAGATAAGTTACAGGGTGTCGAATATGCATTGATTATAGAAATTTAAACCTTGCCACAAGGAAAGCTCATTTTCCACTCCCATTTCAAGATCAAATGTTGGATAGACTGGCTGGGCATAAATACTTTTATTTTCTGAATGGATATACTGGTTACCACCAAATTCAAATGGCTACTGAGGATCAAGAGAAAACTACGTTTACCAACCCTTATGGTATGTTTGCTTTTAGAAGAATGCCCTTTGGTTTATGTAATGCCCCTGCTACATTTTAGAGATGTATGATGGCTATTTTTTGTGATTTAATTGAAAAAGGGATTGAAGTTTTATGGATGACTTTTCAATGTTAGGAATTTCATTTGAATCATGTTTAGAACATCTATCTAAAGTGTCAAAACGCTGTGAAGAAACTAATTTGGTCCTTAATTGAGAAAAATGCCAATTTATGGTAGCAGGAGGAATTATTTTGGGACATTGAATTTCAGAAAAAGGTTTGGAGGTAGATTATGCAAAAATTCAAGTTATATCTAATTTTTCTTGCCCAACCAATGTAAGCGGAATTAGAAGTTTTTTAGAACATCCTGGATTCTACAGGCGTTACATCAAATTCGTTTCAAATATTACAAAACCTTTATGTCGTTTACTCGAAAAAGATGCAATTTTTAATTTTGTTGATGATTTCCTCTAAGCCTTTGAAACATTAAAAGAAACATTAATCACTGTACATGTAATAATTTCACCAAATTGGGAAAACCTTTTAAATTAATGTGTGATGCTAGTGATTATGTTCTTGGTGATGTTTTAGGTCAGAAATATGAAAAATTTTTCAAAGTAATTTATTATGCCAGTAAAACTCTTAATGAAGCTCAAATTAATTATACCACTACTGAGAAAGAGTTATTAGCTATAGTATTTGCCTTTGATAAATTTTGATCATATTTAATTGGAACTAAATGTGTGGTGCATACTGATCATTCTGCTATTAAATACTTAATGAAGAAAAATGATGCAAAACTGAGACTGATAAGATGGATTCTTCTTTTGCAAGAATTTGATTTTGAGATAGTAGATAGGAAGTGTTCTGATAATCAAATTGCTGATCATTTATCCACACTTGAAATTGAAAAATCTCTCTGCGATATTGAAGAAATTAATGAGCATTGTTCTGATGAAAAACTGTTCACTGTTAAAGAATTGCATGTTCCGTGGTATGCAGACATAGTAAACTTTATTGTTAGTAATATTATATCCTATGGTTTGACATACCATGAAAAGAAGAAATTTTTGTCTGATGCTAATACTTATTTTTGGGATGACACATTTTTATATAAACAAGAAAATGATCTTTTAATTTGAAAATGTGTACCTTTGGAAGATACTTATGAAATTATTTAAAAATGTCATGATTCTGATTATGGGGGACATTTTGGAAGTGATAAAACTGCATATAGAATATTACAATATGGATTTTATTGGCCTATAATTTTTAAGGATGTGATTGTTTATATTAAGAATTGTGATAAATGTCAGCATGTAGGCAATATTTCTAAAAGAAATGAGATGCCCCTCATTTATATATTGGAAGTTGAAATATTTGATGTTTGGGGACTAGATTTTATGGGACCATTTACACCATCTTTCAGAAATGTTTATATTTTGATGGCAGTAGATTATGTTTCCAAATGGATTGAAGCTATTGCTTTACCTCGATGTGATGCTCAAAGTGTTACAAAGTTTTTAGAAAAGAATATATTTTACAGATTTGGAATACCAAGAGTAATCATAACTGATGGGGGAAGTCATCTTAGAAAGGCAATTATTGGGAAGTTAGCAAAGAAATATCATATTAATCATTGCATTGCTACTGCTTATCATCCACAGACAAGTGGTTTGGTTGAATTATCCAACCGTGAAATCAAAAAAATATTAGAAAAGACTGTTAATCTAAATAGAAAAGATTGGTCAATCGAACTGGATTATGCTTTGTGGGCCTGTAGGACTGCTTACAGAACACCTATAGGAATGTCCCCATATAGGCTGATTTTTGGAAAAGCTTGTCATTTACCTTTTGAACTTGAGCATAAAACATATCAGGCTATTACAGAGTTCAATTATAATTTGAAAGATGCTATTGAGAAGAGATTATTGAAATTGAATGAGTTTTAAGAAATAAGGAATGAATCTTATGAAAATGCTAAGATTTATAAGGAAAAGATGAAGTTATGGCATGATCGGAATATTCTTACTAAAAATCTTGTGCCAGGATAAAATGTTTTAATGTATAATGCTAGATTGAGAATATTTTCTGGAAAACTTAAGTCCAGGTGGATGGGTCCATTTATTGTGATAAAAGTTTATTCTTATGGAGCTGTAGATATTCAAGATCCCAAGACTGGTGTCGGCATTATTTTTAGGGTGTGTTGTATTTAGAAAAGGGGTCGCCTAACAGAAATTGTTGGCGAATTTTAAGATTTTAAATTTAGTTTAAATATATATAATTTGAAAAGTAGTATTTGATTTTGAAAATAATTTTAAATTTGAAAATTTTAAGATATGAAATCAAACTGATCTCACATCCCAAATAGTTTATATAAACAAGCACCGCACTACAAACCGTGTATCTATCCCTAAGGATAGACACACTGCTTGATGGTGGGGCTCGATTAAATAAACTAAAAGATTAGTGACATCCGTTTGGTCTGCGAACCAATTTTATGTGCCAACAAATTCCCCTGCTTAATATGAAAAACATTAAACAGGGTTTATATTACCTGGGTTCTTTAAAATTTCCTATAAGGGCAAGCCCCTATAGTTAATTACATCTTAAGTGACGGGAATCACCTAAGAAAACTCTCGATAATAATCAGTAGTTCTGCTCTCAAGAATTTCAAAGTTTAAGTTTTCAAAGGATTGAATTTTGGAATTTCAACAGGGAATGGATGAAGTTTGAAACATTTTGTTTTGGGAATTCGAAGGAAGAAAAGTAGGAGAAATTACAGATTCGAAGCGAACTTCGGTAATTTCCCAACTATCCTATTGTTTGGCTTGGATTTAGGAAAGTCCTAATGTTTATTTAATGTTTTGATCTTGCCAGCTTTAGTTAATTAGGACTTATATCCGTATGACATGATCATACAAATGGCCTGGAAGATGTGAGGGTTTATGTCGTATCGGACGACAACCTCGGAATCCTAAGACCTGTTAGGGCTTAATTTGCAATGCAAATGCCTAACAAAAGGTTGAGGATTTATGTTGCACTAGGCAAACTACCTCGAAGTCCTATGGCTTTGTTGTTTAATTCTAGGAAAGTTTTGCTGATGTAGATTCAAGTTTTGCTGACGACGATGGTCGTGCTGCCCACCATGCTCCAAGCTCCTTGTTGTTGCAGAGGTTTAGTTTTAGAAGTCATAAATCAGGAGATGAGAGAAGTGTTTTGGTTTAGAGAAGTCTTAATTTCCAAGTGTTTTTGTGTTTTAATTAAAAAAAATCTTAAAGTTGATTATAACGACACCGGTTAAGATCCCACGGTTCCATCCTTCCGGCATCGTTATTTTTATCGGATTCACTTAGTCCAGATGAATTTGCTAAACTCAACTGAATGAGTTCCACACTTTCATTTAGACCGTGGGAAATCCCGTTAGCAACACGTAGGTTACATCATCCGAGGTATTCCCGATCATCCAACAGGACGTTTTAATTTAGTTGTAATTGTAGTTTTGTGTTCTGTTTGTGATTAAATTTTGAGTTGTTTTATATTTTGAAATGTTGTGGCGGTGAATTTTATCTTGTAATGACTTTTAATTTAGTTTTGGTTTCAGTTTTAGGGACTATCCTAAAGGTGTGGGTTTTCATGCAACGAATTGTTTATCATGCAAGAAAAAGTAAGTGCGATGCGATTAATGAAATTGCAATAATGTAAATTGCAATAAAATAAAAGCGTACCTGGAGGGTCTTCCCGTCATCCCAAGCTGCACTTAAAACACAATTAGAATATTTAAACAAGTTCCTACGTAAAGCGAAGGGAAGGGTTATGGTTTTCTGCCAAATTCCTAATCCTATAGCTAGTCATTTCCTATGACGTCTAGGTCTTTGTGTTTTGGTTTGAGGACGATTTTCTTCATCAAAGAATAATTAAGTTCAATTGTTCTTATGAACATCCTATCATATCGAGGAAGTGCTTAAGACAAATCTTAAACATCTTTTCAATATTTCTAGGATTGTTTTAAGTCCAAATGAATTTTATTATACAAATGAATTAATTAAGTTCAATTGTTCTTATGAACATCCTACCATATCGAGGAAGTGCTTAAGACAAATCTTAAACATCTTTTCAATATTTCTAGGATTATTTTAAGTCCAAATGAATTTAATTATACAAATGAATTAATCGTCCGGGAATTCAAGTTTTGTTGTTATCTTGCTCAGTGAACTAGGACATTTGAATATCCTATAGGTGAAGTAACATTTCATTTAATGTTCTGTTTAGGAGTTATAATAACCAAAGCTTTCGAGGGCAAATTGGTGTTCAAATGATTTAATTTAAGTTAATGGGTTTAAATTTGGAATAGTGTTCAAGTTGCTTTATATTTAATTTCTTTATGTCTTAGGTAATGTTATTTAATTCAATTTCATTTAACTTTAATTTAATTTAATCTAATTTTAATTTTAATTTAATTTAATTTAATTTAATTTAGTTTGATTTGATGTTAAATTAATTTAGTTTAATTTGATTTAATTTCCTTTAATTTAATTTAATTTGATTTAATTTTAATTTAATTTAATTTAAGCTAATTTAATTTAATTTAATTTGTTTTAATTTAATTTAATTTAATTTAATTTGTTTTAATTTAATTTAGTTTAATTTAATTTAACTTAATTTATTTATTTAATTTGATTTAATTTAATTTAATTTAATTTAATTTAATTTAATTTAATTTAATTTGATTTAATTTGTTTGATTTAATTTAATTTAATCTTTAATTTAATATTTTTTAATTTAATTTAGTTTAATTTAATTTAATTTAATTTATTTATTTATTTTAATTTAATTTAATTAATTTAATTTAATTTAATTTAATTTATTTGATTTAATTTAATTTAATCTTTAATTTAATTTTATTTTTAATTTTAATTTAATTGAAAATTTAAAAAGAGTTTAATAATTTAACTTTTTAATTTAATTTAATGATTAGTCCTTTAACATTTTAAAATTTAAATTTGAGTTATCATTTTTAATTAGGAATTAAATATTATTGAAAAGATTAATTTAGGGATTTTTTAAATTAAAGAATAAATCTCTTCCTAATAATAATATCCCTATTTAATAATTCCAATTTTATTATTCTTCCAAATTTAATCAATTATTTAATTAAGGTTTATTTCAATTATTTTAAATTGTTTAATGGGTTTCTACCCTTTAATTATTTAAATTTCAATCATCCAAATCATATTAGGATCAAATATTTTACTTGTTAATTTTTATTAAACCTAAAGTTTTAATTAGGGGTTAAAGTTTTTAATTACCATTTTACCCTTCAAGCTTAATAATTTCATAACTCACTACATTGGGCTCAAATGAACTTGAAATTTTTATGTGACTTCACTCATATGCCAATAAAGACATGAGAGGAGAAAATGTAATTTTTCTGTATTTAATTTATTTATATAATTATTTTTAGTGGAAAATAGGAATTTCCAAGGAAAATTTAATAATATGACCAAGGGAAAGTTTCTGACCTTAAGAAAATTATGGGACATTCCTAATGACCAGAGGACCACTTGGACCAATTTTGGTGATTTTTTGAATTATATTACTTTTATTATAATTATTTTAAGTTTTGGAGTATTAATTAATTTAAAAAATAAAATAAAGGTTGAAAAATGAATTTTATATTTTTCAAAAATCTCTCTGATATCAAGGAAATCAGAGAATTAATTTTTGCAATTTTCTGATTTTCTATGATTTATTATAATTATTTTAGTGAAAATGCCAAAAAAAATGTATTTTTTTAATTTTTAAATTACCTTAGGGCTTTAAAATTTAATATCTCATTAAATAGACCTAAGAAAAATATGGGGTTTGTTCCTAAGTGATTAAAATTAAAAATGTGACATTTTGGTGAATTTTATTATTTTTATGATTTTTATTATTTTTTAAATTATTAAAATATTAAAATAATACAAAAAATCAACTTTTTTAGAAAATTGAAATTTTAATTTTCTTAAATTCCCCTGGTATCAGAGAGGCTCCAAAACCAATTTGGTGAATTTTTAAAAAGTATTTTGAAAGTTATGATTTTTTAAATTTCAAATTGCCTAAATGGCTTAATCAACCCATTTAGTAGGGCTAACCAAGTCCAATTGACTTCAAATTTTTATGGTGGGTTCCTCTGATCCTAAAGGTCAGTGGAGAATTGATTTCAAGTCAATTTTATGTATGGTTAGCTCTAATTAATTAGGGATCTATTTTAGGTGTTTAAGCCAATTAGGGTTATTTTAAATGAGTTAACTCAAAACCTATTTTTCCTAGGGTCCTCTGGTCATAAGAGACATCACCAAATTTTCCTAGAATTTATTTCATAACATGCTAATTATTGGAATTAAAATACTAAAAACAGTAACATGAATTTGAAAAATCAATAACTTCTCATAGGGATGGCCTCTGACTTTGGAAAATTCAGGAAATGTTCCCAAATTCAGAGGCTTCAAAATCCCTATGGTCACATGCCATGGTGAATTTCCTATATGCATGGAGAATTAAAATAATGCAGACAGTAAATAAATTATTAAAAATAAAATACTTGATGAAATTAAATGATTTCTTTTCCACATTATTCTCCTCTATTCACTGAGCAAGAGGGTATTTTTATTTTATTTTTCTGATTTTTCTACACAAAGTTATGGATTTTTGAAGTTTAGGGAATTAAATAAATAGAAAAATACCCTAATTTTCTATTTATCCACGCGGCGCCGCGTCAACCTTAGCATCTCCGAAGTTCTGTGTAGCGCGCTCCCATTCGACGCCGCCGCTTGAGTCAGCAGCCCGGGTCCCGCCTTCCGCGTATCATCTGCCGATCTGACCTAATCTGAGCCGTCCGTCCGCGCGTGTATTAAATGGACGGCATCCATTCATCGTCCCCAAGCGTCCTCACCCGAGAGCCGTCCACACTAAATCCCTAATATCTCACTCGATACGCAATGGATTTTCGTGTTCTTATGCTCTATGGATTCTTCTTGAAGAGATGAATACATCTATACGGTGATCATGCATTGAAATTAAAGCATTTGAAATGGAGAATCTCCAGAAGCTCGGGATGAAGAATTAGCTCAATCCTTTGCTCAGAGAAGTGTGGCTTCAATCTGAGGGTTGTGTCACCTTCGATTGCGTCTCAGCAAGCTCCGGATGAAGTCTCCTGGTCCAGTGAATTGCACTAGGTAGAATTTCGACCACGGCCGATCACAAAGCTTGGAGGCTGGAGCAAGCTGGGTGGCTCGGAGATGGGGCTTTTGCTGGTGGACACCTTCTCTTGGTCCGGTGAAGCTGTAGGACCAATCAATTTGAGGATTGATCCACCGTGGAGAAGTGTCCTGGTTTTGGGTGGAATTTCAGTTGAGAAATTGAATTTTGTCAGTGGGGATTAGGGCAAATTGACACTAGGGATCAACTGCTCTGAGGGTGGAGAAGGGTTTGGAACAATTTTGGCAGAGTTTCGGCAAGGTTTGTGCAACTCTCTTCTCATGGCCGTGAGGGGTGGTGTTTAAATAGGAGAGGGTGGAGGGCCTCCCGGGGAGAGTTAGGGCTTGGGATCAGCTGCTCTGGGCATGGGAAGAACGAGCCATGGTGGCCATTGGGCATGGGGCAGCTCGAGCAGGGAGAATTCCAAAGTTGGCTCACATGTGAGCTCTCGGCCATGGTGTTTTTCGGCGACTCGGTGGTCGGCCGGCCGAGCATTGGTCACCATCTTGTTCGGGTGGGTCAGTGGCGGGGTTTAGTGTAGGCAATTGGCAAATGCCATGTGTAAAAGGCTTGGATTAGAATGGAATGGGAGAGGGCTCATTTTGGCTTAAATTGGTCAACCCCTCCATTTGGGCTAGGTGCACCACCCAAGGCCTGGTTTAGGCTGAATAGAAAGTGATTTAGGTCAGCTTAATCAGTGGGGAATGGTCACCATCCAAGTACAATTAAGCTTAAGCAAGATTTAGTGGAATCATGGGAGTGGTTAATCACCTTTAGGAATTAAGGAAAGAGTCTCCTCCTTTTGCCCAAAATGGCATGGTGACATGTAAAGAGGCTCTCATGGCTTCCATGTGGCTCATGCATGGCTTCATGGCTCACCTTTTGCTTGGGAAAAGTCAAGTCAATTTCATGGAAATGGATTTAAGAAAAATTTTGGTATTTAGGGGTGATTTGGCATGAGGCTTGATTTGGAATTATTTGATGATGGGATTATAACTTAGGGAATGGCTTTGATTAAATGGATGGCAAATGGAAATGTCATGTGGGCTTTAGGGCCAATTTTGGGCTTTTGTATTTGGTGGAAATGGGCTTTTAGGAAGGTTTAGGGAAGTGGGCTTTTGGATTTTAAAATGGATTTTAGGATGGAATTTTAGTAAAGGCTTGGGCCAAATAATTGTTGGGTTTAGCTCATGGATGTGTCATGAGTGACTTGGAGCAAATTGGGAGTGATTTGGGTTTGAATTGGGTTGAATTTGGGCTTCTTTGGTGAATGAGCCAATATAGGTCAAATTGGGCTAACTTGGGCCAATGTTGGGCTAGGGTTGAAATTGATGTAAAATTAATGTTGGGAAATGTTTATGGGAGTGTTTCAAAGAGGTTTTGACTTTGGTTGGGCTTTGATTTTGGGGTTTGGGCTTATTTGGGTCAGGTTTGGGTTTAGGTCAAAATTGGGCTTTTTGGATTTGGGTTGAATTTAAGTGGGGTTTGGGCTTAAATGTTGGGCAAATCATGTTAGTGTTTTGTTTTTAGGGATGTTAAGGAAGGTTTAGAAAAGATTTGGGGTTAATTGGAGTTGAATTGGGTGAGTTTGGGTTAGGTTTGGGTCATGGGTCCAAATTGGGCTTTAAGGCCAAAAGTAAAATTGGATCCAAATGTCAATCAAATTGAACTTGGATTTGGTCTAGATTGGTGTTGGGAATGTTGAACCGAAGGTTAGAATTGAATTGGACCAGAATTTGGGTCAATTGGGTAGGCTTGGTTTGACATTGAGTTCGCTTTGGGTTAAAATGGGTCAAATTGGGGGTTTTGATAAAAGTGGGGTAAATTGACAAAATCGGCCCATGGTGTAGTTGAACAAAATGACATTGGGAATATTTGGGATTTTTTGGAATTTTCTGGGAATTTTCTGAATATCTGGATTTTTGGGTCAAGGGGGCTATTTTGGGTATTTGGAGGGTATTGGGAGGTTTTTTTTTGAATTTTTGATATTTTTGGGTATGGATGGTCAATTTGAGTGGAGAGAAATGTTTAGGAATGATTTTGGAGAATTTTGGGTGATTTGGAAATTTTTGAGAAATTTGGGTAGTTTCAAGGGTTTTGGGTTGGCTAAGCGGGTGTAGGGTCCCGGGGGTCAAAAATTGAAAATTTGGAAAATTGATGATTGGGTGAATATAAGTGGAATAAAATCATTTTGGTTGAGCCATGAAGCCATATCAAGCCCACATGAGCCATGAAGGGACTCATTTGAGGCATTCACTATGTTGTTCCCAACCCTCTTAGCCAAGGGCTTAGGGGTTAAGGACCATCCATGTGAATCACCTACATGAGTCAGGAGGTCAAGTTAGGTATGGGTGTGGTTTTAGGAGGTGTGTGCAAGTGTAGTGTATGAGTGTAGTGTGTGTGTAAGTCAGCCCCTTCACCAGACCAGGCCACCCAGGGCAGTCGTAAGGCCAAAGAGTCCTATAGGAACCCATCCTTTAAACTTCCACATTTGATTTCAACCCTCTAGGTGATTAGGGGTCTACAGTCAAGTTTGTGGAGTTTGCAGGGAGTTAAGAAGTGGTTTGAATTTCTAAAAGGTGGTGGATCCCAATTCTAGTCCTCTAAGATAGTCAAAGGAAAAGCCTAAGGCTAGATCCTAAGTACTAAAAGAAGAAGAGAAGACCTCATCAAAAATGAGGTCAACAACTGGAAAAATATTTAAAGTTAACGGACATAGAATTAAACCATATTTTTCAGTCAATAAATTTAAATCTGATAATAATTTGATGTTGGGTCACTCGGAATGAGTTCTGGGTATGTCAGGCTGAAGACGTTAAAACAAGTGCTTTGTGGTAAGCAACCAATAATTATCGGTGTGCTTTGCTTTATGTTTGTTTTGTGTTCTTTGTTTGATTAGTTTTTATGTTTTTAGTGGTAGTTGTTTAGATTTTTATACTATAGTAGAGTTTATTTGACCTTAATTGTTGATTTAGAGAAGTCCGAATGAAAATTTGGACACTTAGCAGACCTGTGCTAAATTGAGCACTGGCGGCTAAGCGCCGATTGGTTGGCATTTAGGTGCCGCAGTTATAAAAAATTGTGAAAAATTAGGGTAGAAGCCTAGATCCTGGGGGAGTAGTTTTGAAAGTTATTTTAGAGTTTTGAAACGTCTTGGGGCTGTTTTAGCACTTCCCAAGTCTATAATAAGGACCTGATTTAAGAGAAACACTTGCCCCAAGTCCTATTTTCATTTCTGAGTCTTAAGAAGAGAGTTTTTAGTGCATCATGTCTTCCTGGGAGAATGCTATGAAGAAGAAGCAAGATTCTGACAAGAGTAAGTTCGTTAGTGATAGTGCTAAAGAGTTATTCAATGGATATCTCGCTGTTAGTATTCAAGGGATTACTGAAATGATTACAAATATTGAAGCCCAAGTGACTTCAATGGAATCAAAAATCCATGAAAGTAACCTACATTTGGAGCACATGGGATGGCAATTTAAGATGCAATTCGATCATTCAAGGTACGCGGAAGAAGCGGATAAGGCGATGTTTATGAAGAACAAATAGATTGAAGAAGAAAATGTAAGAATGAACAATTATCGCCCGTTTTATCAAATTTATGTTCCAGAAGGGTCAAATTAGAATCATAGGGGTCCTGGATATAATTTGCCTAATAGAGAATGGAATTAAGAGTGTTTTGTTCTTATTTGTTTAGTGTTCTTATGTGTTATGTTTAGTGTTCATGTGTGTTATGTTTGGTGTGTTTAGTGTTTATATTTAAGTATTAAGTAAGCCTGATGACATGATGGTTACATCCTAAAGATGTATGCTTATCAGTTTGATATTAAAGTCTCTTGTATTTAGAGAATTTCATCCTTTATGTGTGGATAGAAATTCAAGAATTGTATTAACTGTTCTGTTTATTTTAATATAAGTTTGTGTTTGTGTGAAATTTGTGTGGAATTAATGAATATTAAATTTTGATTTAGAGTATTAGAAGATTTTTGTGTGGAGAAATAATTATTCTGGAGTAATTAAAGGTGATTAACAAAGTGATTTAGTGCATATACCTTAATTGTGAAAATCTAGGTACTGGCGGCTAGGCGCCAGAGTGCTGGTGCTTAAGCGCCAGATTTCACGGCTAAGCACCGAGGGGTTCGTGCTTAGGTGCCAGTTCGTGAAAATTGATTCCCATCAGTTAAAAATCCAAAAATTACCATTTTTAAACCACCCCCATCGTCTTCAACCTTCGGTTTATCGCGATTGTGGAGCCTAGGGCATCATATTATGGATCATTTAAGAGTCGATCTCAACAAAAATTGTTAGATTTGGATTCCTTGAGGTAAGAGCACTACTCCTAAGTAAAATTTTTTTGATTTTCACTATGTATTTTGAGTACATTTTGTAAAATCTTAAAATCACTATTCATGGTAAAATATTGAGGAAAAACTTTAGAAATTTCTTGGATTTAGTGCAAATATCTTTTGGAATATAATTTAGCAAGTTTACTTTGATTTTGGGATTTATGGTAAATTTTTCGTAAATTTTTAGAGATGGCTCCAAAATCAAAGGGTGCACGAGAAAAGGCAAGATTTGATTCTGACAAATTTGTTAGTATGAGGGCTGAGAAACGATATGTTGATACATTGCAGTTATGTAAGTTGATTCCTGAGCGTGTGTTTAGTAAACCAGGAGGGGTGATTGAAGATATGATTGCTAGAAGGAACTAAGAGAATTTCTGTTGCTTCTCCGCTATTGCTGTTGTTTCTGTGGTTAGGGAATTTTATGCAAATTTGCCTGCTGCAGAAGAGAATCAAGTGATGGTTAGGCGGCAAGAGGTTAACTTTTCTTCTGGAGCAGTCAATAATTTTTATGGACTACCTCCTGACATGTTCTATTTTTATTCTAACTATCATCCTACGGAAAGAGAATTAGATGAGATCATGGAATTTCTGACTGATGGAAGAGGATTATAGAAAATAACAAATGATGGAAGAGCGAACTTTCCTGCTTCCAAATTGAATGCCACTTCTAAGGCGTGACATTATTTTATCTCATCTAAATTGTTACCTTCGAGTCATACTAGTGAAGTAACGAGAGAAAGAGCTGTGTTGAACCATTGCATTCAGCAAGGGAAGCCTATTGACATTGGAGGTATAATTTATAATTATGATTTGAACTGTGCTAGATCAACCACTACTGCAGGTATGGGATTTCCTTCGTTGATTCATTCATTATGTGAACGATCTAGAGTGAAGTTTGAAACCTGGGAAGAGGTACTTCAGCCATTAAGACCAATTACCAGTGTAAATATTGGTGCTTACATTGTACATTCAGAGTTTGGTTGGAGAGGAGGATTCGGTAGGGCTTCTACTACTTCTGCTTTTGATTGCATCTACTTCTCGTGCTACTACTTCATGTGCTTCATCATCTACAGATTCACAGACTAGTTTGTTAAGAAAGATTTTGAAAAAAGTGAGTTTTACTCGTGAGCATGTGAAAGATATGGATCGTAAAATGGATAATGTGGAAAGATATATTGTGAAACATGATGAGTATGAGGAGAGTTATCAGCAATATTTGGATAGACTGATTAGAGGAGATCAGAGTGCTGAGATGCCCCCTCATCCATTCTACAAACCTTATGTGCCATCTAGGGATTGGAACGAGCAAGATGATGACGATGATGATGAGGATGATGAGTAGATTTGTGTTATTTATTTTCGTTGTGGTGTTGTTATGGATGTAATGATGTATGTTTTGTTTAGAATTTAGTTTGATCATTGTGATGTGATGTGAACATTGATAGTATGCAGACTATAGTTTGTGTTATTTTTCTGTTATGCATATTCAGATGTATTGTTGTTGTTGTACTGATATTTTATATGTTACTTTGTGATAGTGTGTAATAGTAACTGTTTTTATGTGTATGTTATGTTAGAGTTTTTAGTAGTGTGTACTTTAATTCAAAAACTGTTAGGAGATTATAAACCAATATTGGGAACTTTTACTTAGGAAACTACATGTTTAAAATTTTTCAAATTCCACTATCATCTGTTATCTGTATCAGTGTGTTATTTTAGTTGGTGTGTATTTGCTTTGAAAACCTCCACTACTATAGAAGTCTTTTTGAAATTTTTACTTTTCTTTGTAAAAAAAAAGAATGTTCTGAAAAACTAAATTTGATTTCATTTTACTCCTATTATTTAAATTTTTATACTTGCATATTATGATATTAAAAATTTCTGCAAACATGATATGTCAGTTTTTATTTCTCACCAATGCATCATTTCTTATGCTTAAATGTTTTATTTTAACTAAAAATTAAAGTTTTGGGGGGGGGGGGGTTTAAAAACAAAGATTTTCAAAAACCTAAAATTTTTTTTGATTCTTAAGAATACTTAAAATAAATCTTATTTTTGATTGAGAACAATTATGTACATGAAGTAATATTATGGGAACAAAAATTTTGAATATAGAAATGAATAAAAGAATTTAGTTAAAAATTATAGTAATCATGAAGAACTTAAAGTTATAATTTTCTTAATGCAGAGGTGTTAAAAAAAGTTAATCTTTAGTAAGAAGTTTTGTATTTTTTGATAAATAGAAGATTTGACTTTTGTTTTTCAAAGCTTAAATTTCTTTTATTGAAGAGTAATTTTCAAATATTATTATTATGATTTTTAAGTGAAAGTTGTATATCCGACCTTTATTTTAAATGGAAGGGTAGAATTCAAAATCATTAGAGGCCTATCCAGATATAGTAATCCTTGCCTTATTAAAAAATAATAGAAAAAAAAGAAAAGAAAAGAGAAAAAGTGAAAAATAGTATATCAAAAGGAAGGAGAAGCTTGAGGATTTATGGGCCTAATTAAAAATTAGTTTCATACTTAAAGTTTAAGATATAAGTTCAGAGAAAATCTGAAGCTTAAGGTTATAATATAGTAAGTAAAATTATTTTAGAATAAAGATTTTTAAGTGAGAAAAATAAGTGTTTGAGTCCTATATTTTTAAAGAACCTACAAATATTTCTGAATTAGATAGAAACTTATATTTGTCATTTTCCTTTACTTAAGAACTTTCTAAACTTTAAGTTGGTTTTAATTACTGAAATTTTTTTTAAATTGGACTTTTTTATTTCTAGAACAAAATATTGTTTTTTTTCCTAAGAAACTCATTACATAATTTACATACTAAAATGTTTTATGAGATTGACTGTCACATGAGGACAAATAACATTTTAAGTTTGGGGGATTTTGATACACCAGAAATATATAGTATTTTTATGCACATTTTTATACCTATTTTTAATGATATTGCAGTTTAATGGAAGGAATTTTGTATTTTTCTTGTAGGTATGATGAAAATGGATGGTCATGATGAAAGGAGCAAAATTGGATCAAAGTTAGAGCAAAAAAAAGATGAAAAATGAAAATTTGGGCACTATGGGTCGGCACTTAGCCACCACAGTTAAAAATCAAATTCTAAAGGAATTTGGTGCCAATTTCCAAGGGATGGGATGCAACTCTTGGTGGTAACTTCCATAACTTCCTTTCAGCGTCAAGTTTGAATGAAGGGGTGCATTCTTTGGTGGATACATTGAATCTGGACACATTTGAAGAGAAACCAAGGCACCTTTTGGTTTACTATTTAAAGAGAGTCTTAGGAAAGAAAGGGGCTCTTCCTTTGCATTTTGAAGAGAGTTTTCATTAGGAGTAAGAGTAGAGAGTAGAAAGGGGCTCTTCCTTTGCATTTTGAAGGGTTCTTTCTTTCTTTCTTCCATTGAATTTTTACAGAGTTTTTATTTTAGTTTTAATTAGGAGTAGGAGTAGAGAGTAGAAAAGAGAAAAGGGTATGATTGAAGCCTTCTTCTTCCCACTTCTTTTCTTTCCTTTAGTTTATTTTTTATTGAAGTCTGAAGTCTGAATTCTGAGTCATTGGAGTTGGGAGATTTGCTCTGAGGAGTAGTTTAGTGAAGAGTCAATGTTTCAGAGGAACTTCCTGAGTCTTGTGGAGAGGATTTTTAGATAAGTGTTTACTTTTTTTCTTACATTTAGTTTTTTTTTAATTAATACTTATTTTTGTTTGTTGTTTTTATTATAGTTTTTAATTTCAAATCAATGTGTTTTTATATTTTCTCAATGCATTCTGAGTAGTTTACTTTATCTTTTTCTTTCTTAAATGGAGAAGTAATTAGTTTATAGAGAATTGTTGTGGAAAGTATAAGTGTTTAAAGTTGGAAGAAGTTATGAAGATTGATTCCAAAAACTTTGTCTACTTCTTAATTTGGCCTGTTAAGTTGTAGAATTTATTGAGATTATGTAAGATCCAATGCGGTATTGTCTCATAAAAGTTAGTAAGAATCACATGCAATTATATAGGTGAGAATTGTAGTCAATATAATTGAATGTAATATTAGAAGATATTTTTATCGAAGGGAGTAAAATTAGAGGATTTTAGAGTGACAGGCTAAAACCCCCTAATTTGGTTTCAAGTTTTGAGTTTTGTTATGAGAAGTTAGCCCCCAGTTGGTGGGAATCAAGGGAACTCTAGAGTGAGAGACTGGTAGCTTCACTGCTTAACCATGTTCAAAAGGATAAAAATTTCAAATTAACCTATGTTTTTTATAGAACTAAATAATGGTAAAGAACACATTTGCTTCTATTTATCACAACAAATTTAAATACTTCCACAACAATACTTTAACAATTATTACTACTTCATAAAAGCAAAGAAAAAGATATTTTAGTTAATAGTGTTTTACATACAGTGTTATTAGTTATTATTATTTTAATTTCTTGCTTAACATTTTATTAAGGAAATTTCAAAAGACAAATAAACTTTCAAAACTTTTCAAAATCAAGACATTCTTTCAAAAGCCAATTTAAAAAGTAAAAAGATAATTTTCTTATTCCTTTAAAGATTTTCATCTTTTCCCTGTGGGTTCGATATCTCGGGGCTTAATCAAAAAGTCCTATATTACTTGATAAACGATGCGTACACTTGCATAGTATCCCAAATTATAAAATCATAATTTTCATATCTAAATCATCACCATGTATATTCGGTGTGGAGTCAAGTTTTAGGCTCACATATATTTATCGGAGGTCAATTTGCTTGGGGAAGAGTTTGAGATAAGTTTTCTTTTCTTTATTTTGTTTGTATGGCATTGTTTTTATATATAAAATCCATGTTTTGTCATCTTTTCCTTATGAGTCTTGAGTAGATTTCTTTGTCTTCCACTTTTTCATGTGATGTGTTGATGTTATAAAATGAAAATGATGTGTCGATTTATTATGGAGAATTTGTGATGACCTTTTCACTTCGAACTTCATTTACTTTTTTGATCTGGCTAATTAAATTGTTAAAACTTGTTGGGAATCATATGTTCCGAAAGTATTATGAGTTCCACAACAAAAGTGAAGGTCACATTCAATGTTCATGTATGAGAGTGTTGTGGAACTCATAATCCTTTCGCAAATAAATAGGGAAATATACTTTGATGGGCATAGAATTAGAGATTTCAGAGTGACGGGCTGAAATCCTTAATTTAGTCCTAATGTTTGGAAACAAAAGCGAGAGTTAGCCTTCAGGGGAAGGGAAGTGAGAGCTCTGGAGTGAGAGCCAATATCCTTCCAGCCTAACTAAGGATTTAGGGACTGAACTTAGGATTAGCCAATATTTTTTATGCGCTTGGAAAAGGGTAAGAATAGGAATGCTCCTAGGCACAATGCATTTGCAACACTGATCTATGTCACAATAATTATCATATTATAATTGGAGAGGAGGAATATACTTTTATACAACTGAACTTTGTTATAAATTTAGTCTTGTGTTAGTTTAACTTGCTAGAAGTTTAGAACGTACTTTGGTAGAAATAGTAACTACAACTATTGTTTTTATTTTAAGAATTCAAATTACTTGAAATTGTGTGTGATTTGAGAAGTAATATCAGTACTACGCCATAAAATTAAAGCCTCCTGTGGGATCGATATCCAGAACTCCAAGAGAGCCTTGTATTACTTGAGCGATACGTATACTTCCGTTTAATTGTGTGACTCTCTAGAAAATTAAATCATTATAAATATAAATCTGAGTTCATAAATTTTGGCAAATTAAAAAAGTCACACCACTGCACATCCCATTTTATCTAATAATCATGAAATTGAACACATATCATTCCATGCTAATCTTTTAAACACAGAATCTATGGTGTAAATTGACAGAGAATTTTTGGTTTGAAAATTATTATCTTCATATTCGACAGGTATTGGAAAATATGGTTTTTTTTTAAAGAAAGGGTTCCCGAATTCACTATGTTCAAAATTAGATGTCTCAAAATCATCATTTTCATTCCATCTCTTCTTTCTTTTAAGAGAGCAAGTTTTATTTTTACGTTGGGATAGATTTTTTGGAATGTTCTTAGAATACGATACAACATCATATATGGACGGAGGTGGAATTTTATTTTCTTCCTCAACCTAGATTTTCTTTTCTTTCTATCAATTTTTCCTTTCATTTCCTCAAAATTATATTGTTCTACAGGAATGTATGGAGGTAAGGTTTCTGTGAAGTTAAGAAATATCTTCATAAGGTTCCAGATTGAGTTCCTCACAAGATTGTATATCATTTTGATATCGATTATTTAGTGAAAATTCAGTTTCATCAAATAGTCTAAAGACATTCTGATAAATGTAAATGTCTTCATCAATTGGCATATTGAGATCTTTAAAATAAGAAAAGAATGAATCCGGAGAATCCATTGCAACTATTCTGAAAATTCAAGGAGAAAACATGTCATGGACATATTTATAAACAGGGAATTTTTTATTTCATCTTTATTTTTGTTATGAAATGTCAAGAATAACTCTTCAAAGATTTAGATTTTAAAAGATATAGTCCTATTTGTTAAAGGACGTAGCATCTTTTGAAAATTAATGATTTAACAAGAGATGAGAAGAAAGATTTTCCCCAGTGGAGTCGCCAAATAAAATTTCTTGATGGAATCATGAGCCATTAAGATTTTCTCGATGTCAATGTCGATGTCATTGATTGGATTTGCCACTCTGTTTATCTATCTTATCGCCCTAGTCTTCAAAAGATCTTATTTCTTCGGATCATGTAGACGATCCTCGAATAATAATTAATTTGAAAAAAAATAAAGGCTCATAAAATAGAGAATAGTGGAATAAAAATGTCTGTGATAATCCTTATAAAAGGAAATTCTAGAATGCCTTATTCTAGAAATTTCATATAAGGAGGATCACATATTTTGATAACTAGAGATTTCTAGGTATGATACCTATTCTGAGTTTATTAAGTCTCATATAGAAGAAAGCTGCTATGGTTAATTACATCTTAGAAAATTATGATTGTCTAAGAATACTTTTGATTAATGTTAACACTTGTTTTCTAAGAGATTTCAAGAACAATGAAGGAAACAACAACATTCAATCCTAGGCGTAATATGTCATACTACCCTATTGGTTTGATATTTTCAATGTCATTTGTTATGTCAGTTTTATTTTATTTTGTTTTGTTGTTTGTCATTTTAATTTTATTTTGTATTGACTATATCATTATTTTGTTGTCTTCTATTTGGCGGCTATTCTAAAAGCTTAGCTTTGTTTTATTATTTTTCTTGATTATGTCATTTTATTTTTATTTCTAATTTCATGTCAGTTTTATTTTGTTTTTTTCTGTTTTGTTAATGTCGTTATTTTGATGTTTTTTTTATTTTGTTTTGTTTTGTTGTTTGTCCCATCTTTAGAATGTCATCCTGCAAAATAAAGTTAGCACACCCTAATAACATGCAAGGTAAATCTAAAATAAACTTGTCTTTAACCTCCAAGAAAAACAGTGTTGGAGTATTTCTCACAAAAGTAACAATGTCAACTTTATTTCTTTGGTTAATTTTAATATGAGTTAGTTTTAAGAATTTTAGATTCAATGTCATTTGAATCTAGGGGTTTTAAGTATAATGTTTATCTAACTTAAGTTAGAATTTTAGATTTGATGTTATTTTAATTTGAAATCATTTATTTAAGTTTGACTAGACTTAAAATTGGATAAAGTTTTAGATTTGGAGTCATTTGAATCTATAGAAGTTTAGATTAAATTTTAGATTCAACGTCGTTTAAATCTAAAGATATTTAAGTTAAGTTTAATTTCAATATAGGTTGAATCTAAAGAATTTTACTTAGACGTATTGGGCCTAAATATGATTTGAATTAGATTCAATGTGTGTTGAATCTAATTTAAGTTTGGATCAAGTTCAATGTAGGTTGAACCTGAGTTATTTTGTGTTAGGCTCAAAATATATAGAACTTTAAGTTGGGTTTGTTTTAGACTTGGATTCAAGTTGGTTTGACCCCAAGTATAAGTTAAGTTAAGTTAGGTTGAACTTAAGAGGTTTAAGTTGACTCAGTAGGTTGAACCAAAATTTTAATTTAAATTCAATTTTAGTTTGAGTCTAAGTTTTAGTTAACTTGGGTTCAAGTTAGGTTGAAGCTAAGTTAGAAGTTGCTTTAGGTTCAATATGAGTTGAACCTAAGATTTGGTTAACTTGGGTTCAAGTAAGGTTGAACCTAACTTAGAAATTTGAACTTAGGTTCAATATAGGTGGAACTTATGTTTGAGTTAACTTGGGTTCAAGTTAGGTTGAACATAAATTAGAAGTTAATTAAGGTTCAATATGGGTTGAACCTAATGTTTGGATAACTTGGGTTCAAGTTAGGTTGAACCTAAGTTATAAGTTTTTGACTTAAGTTCAATATGGGTTGAACTTAAGTATTGGTTAACTTAGGTTGAAGTTAAGTTGAACCTAAGAAGTTTTGATTTTATTGACCTCACTTTTGGTTAAGGTCTAGTATCTCTTTATAATAGCCTAGGATCTAGCCATAGGACTCTCCTGGTGACTTTCTTAGAGGACTAGTCATGGAACCCTCCCCATAGAAATTCAAAACTCTTCTTGCTTCACTAGGGGTTTTCATATGCTTAAGGCTTAACCTCCACCTTTTGGTAGGAAATGGCAAGCATAAGGAATCCTAGGGGAAGTCTCCTATAGGTGGTCAGACCTTAGGATTTGCCCCGACGGAGGTCTGGAGTTCACCACATACACACTTCACCACTCACATGCACACATCCCCCTAAATCTTTAGAAACTCATGTAGATGGTTCTTCTCAACTCTTGGCATCAGGCTAGGGTTTGACTAGTACCAATACATAGAGGACCAAATGTTAGTGACCCTTGGTCCATAGCTCAATTCAAACCATCTCATGACATTCATCTCAAACCAAGCTTCAATTTTCTAAAATTTCAAAAATTCGGCCCCTAACCACCCAAAATGCCCTAAATTATCCAAAATTCTTAAAATTTACCAAAATTCCAAAAAAATCATTCCAAGATATTCCTTACCACTCAAATTGATTATCCATGACCAAAAATTCCAAAATTTCCAAAAATACCCCGTAATACCCTCAAAATACCCAAAATACCCTTTTAGCCAAAAATTCCAAAAATTCCAAAAAAATTCTCACAAAATTCCAAAAAATCTTAAAAATTCTCAATTTCATTTTGTTCAACTACATCATAAGCCAATTTTGTCAATTTAACCCAATTTAAATCAAAAAACCTCAATTTGGCCTATGTAGCCCAAAAGTGCCCAAGTCAATCCCAATCTTGACCCAATTGACCAAAATCATGCCCAATTTCAATTCAAAAATTCAATTAGACATCAAAAATATCAATCTAAACCAAATTCAAGCCCAATGTGACCCACATTTGAATCTAATTCCACTTGAAATCCAAAATCCCCAATTTTGCCTAAGTAATCCAAAATCCCCTAAATAAACCCAATGTCAATCAATTCCTCCCAAATTTTAATCCCAAACTCTTTATAAAACCTCCTTAAACTGAATTTAATCATAAATTGTCCACAATTTGAGCTCTAGTCTTACCCAAATCTATTTTGGACCAAAACCCCCAAATTTGACCCAAATTGAACACATGTCCTAAATCCACCAAATTGACCCTCCAAACTTTGTCAAAACCATTTCATGTCTTCATGAAAAATCTTTGAGACAACCATATCTACAGTATTGTTGAAGACTTCTGGATCTCATTCCCACTCAAACTCAAGATAACATGACCCAAATCCAATATGGTTCAAAATAATCAATAATCCTATCCATACCAAAATTGAACTTCCAAATGAGCTCAAAACCACTTTATGTCATCATGAAAGATCTTCATTACAATCATGTGGAAAATATTGATCAAGACACTTTGGCTTCATTCAAGCTCTAACCCAAGTTAAGACAACCTAAACCCAAATGAACCTAATTGAACTAATGATTCAAATCAAACCAAATTAAACCAAAATTAACCAAATTAACCTCATGGCATCCCTAATATATATATATATATATATATATATAGATATATATAAAATAAAAAAAAATAGTAATAAATAAATAAAATAAAAAAATATATCTACCCCTCACCTCTCCCGCACCTCTCCCTCACCTCTCCCTCATCCTACCCGCCACCCTAAAGCCTACACACCTCACCTCCTCCTTACCTTCACCACACCTCCACCTCATCTCTCCCTTACTCCCTCTTTGACTCCTAGCTGTGAGCCTCCCCCATAAAATCCTCTCATAATCTCATTTTTACACTCTCTTACACACTTACACACTCACTTCACTCACTTCATCATCCCACTCACTCACTTCCCCTCCTTAATTCTAAAACAGTGAGCCTCCCTCCTCTCCTTCTTCTTCTTCCAAGCAAGCCACACCCAATCCCAACTCCTTCTATCCGTGAGCTTCAACAAGGGCATCCCCTCTTCATTTTTCTTCCATCAACTCCTCCAAGTCAAGGTAAGTCTCTTCACCCTTCTCATGCTTAGCCTAAGATCCCACACATACATGCTTGTTGTTTAGTTTTCTTCTTCCTTTTACAAAAATTTTTAAATTTATATGCAAGCTATTTCGAATCACAAATCTCCATGTATATCTTCAAAAATCATGTGTTAAATATTATTTTCTTTTCACAAATCTTCATGCTATTTAAATGTTTCCATGCTTAGGCTTAGGAATTCCTTTTTTATGCAAAGTTATTTAGCGATTTAGTTTTTAAATATTTCCATGTTTAGACCTAGAATTTCTTTTTCATGCAAATTATCTAATTATTTAACTAGTTTAAATATTTACAAATCTACCACCTAATTTTTACTAACTTGAAAAGTGAATTTTAAAATTTAAAAAGAAATAAAACAACATAAAGGAAATAATAATAAAACAAAAGAAAATGAAAGGAAAATTTAAAATAACATATAACATTGTAAATAAAATAATAAATAACAAATGTAAAAACATAAGTGATATAATAATTGTAAATTTAAATAAATTAAATAATAACTTTACTAAATTTTAAATAAAATAACTACACTAAATAAATAACTAAATTAAATTTAAAATATAACTATACTAATGAAATAAATCATAATATATATATATATATATATATATATATATATATATATATATATATATATATATATATATTAATTAATGATAACAAAATAAATAATAATAATGAAAATAAATTGTATAGAAATAAGTAACATAATAATATAACCATACTAAATGTAAAATAAATAACAATATTAAAGTTAAAAATAAATAAATACCCCTAAAATATCAAAATACTAACTAAATGCTAAATATGTATATTTGTAAATTAATGATATTATGAAAATATTGAAAATAATGTTATAATTTTAAAAGAAAACAAAAAATATAAAATAATAATAATAATAATAATAATTGAAAATAGTTGTAAATTCAAGATAAATAATAAAAATAAGCAAATAAAAATATCATGCATCTTTAAAATAATGTAAATGTAAATATGTGTGTAAATAATAAATTTAATAGATTATAACATAATAAAAACAATAATAATTTAAATTAAATTAAATTAAATTAAATTAAATTAATTAAATTAAAATTAAATTAAATAATAATGTACATAAATTAAATTAAATTAAATTAACGAAACTAAATATTAATTTAAATTAAATTAAATAATAATGTAAATAAATAATAAATTAAATTAAAATTAAATAAATTAAAATTACATAAAACCGAAAATAAATAAAGATTAAATTAAATAAATAAATTAAATTAAATTAAATTAAATAATAATATAAATAAATGATAAAATAAAATTAAATTAAATTAAATTAAATTAAATAAATAATAATAAATTAAATTAAATTATTTAAATTGAATTAAATAATAATATAAATAAATTAATTGATAAATTAATTTAAATAATAATTCAAATAAATAAATATTAAGCAATCATAAAGAAATAAGAATAAATAAATAACAACTAATTAAGTAAAGTAAATGATGATCAATTAATTAAACAAAAGAAATAAATAACAATCAAATAAAAGTAAATAAATCACAATGAATTAAATAAGATAATAAATTAAATAAATAATTTTAATTACAAATAAAAGATAATGACTTTAAATAACACATAATAAAACTAACGACACATAAATAATAATTAACGATAATAACATAAAATGATAACACATAACAAAATAAACAATAATAAAATAATAAATAACAATAATGAGATATAAATAACATAACAATTACACACAACACAACAATCACAACATACAACAACAATCCCGACCACAATACAATACCAACACGATAACAATCAAAACTAGGATAGGCCTCCTAAGGCATGGTTTATTTTTTTCATTTATAAAGACCCCTAGGAAATCACAATTTGGTGTAGAAAACATAATAAGAATACCTTTATGCTTAGGGAATGCATGGAGTAACCCAAATTTTACCCGATATCCACACAATCTTCCCAATTCACATTCCAAACTCAAAGCAAAACCAAAACAAACCAAAACCAAACCAAAATCAAACCAAAATCAAACTAAACCCAAAACAAAACCAAAAAAACAAATCCAAACACAAACTCAATCAAATCTTCCACAAATAAAATCACAAACTCTTCACAGCACTCCCATAAGTCCAAATCAAACTACCAATTGCCACCAATCCAAATCCAAACCACACCATAACCCTTCTGCCCCAACCTACCCCGAAAACATGTGTTCATTAAGCATAAGGGTATAGGTAGGATGAGTTTTAAGCAACATAATAAGTCTAAATGAGCCCGAGACTTTTCACCAGGCTGTGAGAGAGAAGCATGGACCTGCATCCTTCTCTGACCCTTTGGATACCTCAGACGTCTATTAAACTTAATATGTCTACTTAACGAAACCATCCTCAATTAAATTAACAAAGTTCATTGAAACACAACATAGAAATTCACATAGATATCACAGGACTTGGTAGATAACCACGATCTTTACATGGACATCATAGGATTGAGTAGTTACTGCTTGTTAGTCCTACTTCTTCCTGTTTTCTGGCATGCTTTCATTTCTACAAAATTATAAACACATACATGCAATGTAATACTAAAGTTTCAGGTGGTGGAACTTGAAAACCCACCTGGTACATTTTTATTTTAATGCAATTTACTTACCTGTACTATACTTTACTTCTCTTGCATGTTAAACAACAATGTCACCCTGCATGAAAACTAAAACCTTTATGATAGTCACAAAACTGAAACCCAAAATTAAATTAAAAGTTACAAAAAGATAAAATTCACCGCCACAACATTCAAGAGATAAAACAACTCAAAATTTAATCACAAACAAAACAACAACACTACAACTACAACTAAATTAAAACGTCTCGTTAGATGATCAAGAATACCTCAGATGATATAACCCACGTGTTGCTAATGCGATTTCCCAAGGTCTAAATGAAAGTGTGGAACTCATTCAGTTGAGTTTAGTAAATTCATCTGGACTAAGTGAATCCGATGAAAATAACGGTGTCGGGATGACGGAACCGTGGGATCTTAATCGGTTCTGTTTAATCAACTTTAAGATTTGTTTTAATTAAAACACTAAAACACTTGAACTCGAAGACTTTTCTAAACCAAAACACTTCTCTCACCTCCTGATTTCCACCTTCTAAAACTGAACTCTGCAACGACAAAGGAGCTTGGAGCATAGTGGGCAGCACGGCCATCTTCTTCAGCGAAACTTGTGTCTACTTCAGCAAAACAGTTCCTTAGTTCAAATAAGCAACTAGCTATAGGAATTCGTGGCATTTGCCCAGTGCAAAGTAAACCCTCATCTCATCTTTTAGGCTTTTGCACCCGGTGCATTATAAGCCCTAACTTATCTAGGTTTCCAAGGTTGTCATCACGATATGACATAAACCCTCACATCTTTCAGGCTATTCATATGATCGACATCAAATGAATGTAAGCCATAAATAATAAAATAATTGGCAGGATGAAATATAAATTAAATCTTTTCCTAAACTGAGCCAAATAATAGGATAGCCTGGGAAAACATCGGGATTCTTCTCGAATCTGTGTTCTTCCCCTAGTCTTCTTTTCCTTTGGACTCTGATAAAAAGAAATGTTCTGAAATTTGAACCATTCACCTATTGAATTCCGATAATCACATTTCGTTAAAAGGAATCCTTACCTTTGGAAGTCATGAATATAATTATTTCCTGATCTTTATCAAGAGTTTTCTTAGGTAACTTCTGTTGTCTAAGATGTAATTAACTATAGGGGCTTGCCCTTATAGGAAACCTAAAAGACCCCAGATTAATATAAACCCCATTTAATCCTCTTATATTAAATGGGGGAAATTGTCGACAAACATACAGGTTTCGCAGACCAAACGGATGTCATACTTTTCCTTAGTTCATTTGATTGAGCCTCATCCTCGAGTTTTGTGTTCATCCTTCGGGATATATACAAAGCTCGAGGTATAGTGCTCTTTCATTCGAACTTTGAAAATATGAGATCAGTTTGACTCCATATTTTTCTAAACTAAATTATAATTAAATTAAAATTGTCCTTCTGAAGCGGGCGATGGGACTTCGATTCCAGCGACTAACAGCTTCTAATGGGCAACCCCAACTAAAAAAAAACATATATTTAAAACTTTTTATACGCCGATAGCTTCTGGAGACTCCGCTGGGGAAAGAGTTTCTCTCTTCATAAAAATTAGAAAATATTATATGCATATATTGGTAATGTACTCATGTCTCTCATGAGCCAAATTACCATTCTTCCATCGACATGCTTTACCCATTTTTTTCTTGGGAAAGTATGATCAACTCTCCTGGATTTCAAGACCATCTGTTTAGCCACTCCTAAATAGAGAGGTTCAGGGATCCTTAGGATTTTTTTTCTTTTGATCTTGTCGGGTTAGACCCCCAATAGGTGTGTTGGTGGATTAATTCCACTTGGGCAATGTGCATTGTGAAAAGGGATCCTCAGCAGGGTCCTTCCTCAGCAGGGTCCTTTGCTTCACATTTTTCTTCTGCCTCTTGGATTTAATGTTTTGCCTTCGGCAAGTTAATCCACCTTTAAAATTATAAATATCATTTAAAACAAACACATGAAAATCTAAAAGAAAATAAAAGAAAAAGAAGAACAAAATATGATAAGAGAAAATAATAATATATTAAATGAAATAAAAAATTTTACCTAGTTCACAGAACAATCTTTTTCATAGTGTTACTATGATGACAAGGTCTTTGGCCCTTCCAAAATTTTGGAATGTTTCTTTTGACAGTCGAAATGTCAACCCCTTCGCTGACTTTCTCCTGCGACCTGCCCTCTTCCCGTGAGGCTCGTCTCGCAGCACCGTTGATTCAGTTTGGAGCCGGCTTCAGTGAGTTTGAAGTCGTGCTTGGAAAAGCCCCGTTCGTGGTCCTGAAAGTTGCCGCCCTGAAGTACAAGAACCATCTGTTGAGTTTGATCTGAACTCCCATGAAGACTTCCCTTCTGCAAAGAAGGTGAAGATGACTACTATCCCCGTCAAACCAGTTGGCTCCGTGACAAGGAGAGTCGTCACCTCTACTGCTTCCGGCTTCACCGTTACAGCACCTACTTCCCCGTCTGCTAAAAGGAAGGAAATTTTGCACGAGGAGGATTCTGACAAAGCCTTCCTTGCACTCCCGTCTATCTTTGAGATTAGTTCTAGTTCCAGGGTTCCCCGTTGACCAAATCCCAAAGGAGGAATCACAACCGGAAGCTTCGCAAAGCCACAACGACACATGCTGCACGTATGCCAGTGATTGATGAGATTCCTTAGCAGGAGAAACTCGGTTTACCGAATACCTCTCCTCTCCTTCGAGGTAGTAGGTTCCACCCGTTAGATGGTACTACTAGAAATAAAAGTCTCCATAGGATTTTCGCTGCGCTTCCAGCACCGCACAGTCGTGATGAGGAGGGAAAGAAGCCCACACCCATCACTCGAGCTCATACTCTTCTACGGAGATTGGCCGAATTAGAAGGATGTTTTGTCACCAAGCTTCTTAAAAGGATGGGATGTACAATATCCCCAGAAGTGAAAGAGGAAATTTTGAAAATGGAAAAACCTAGCAGGGTTTCTGTCAAGCACCGTTTGGGAAAGCGTGTTGAGACAACTACCACCGATTCAACACCCGCAATACGAAGACCTGTCAAGTCTTGGCTAGGTCCAAGAATGCCACCCAAGGAACTCCTGAGGAGGAAGAGAGGATTACTTTCCTCTGTACATGGTCTGCACTCTAGGGAGCACACTTTCTTTCTTGGTCCTGATGTCCCCGCTGAGACATTCCGCCTCGAGGCATCAATTCTCGAGAGGAGAGTGTGGTTACCAAAAGTAGTTGCACCTGTCCACTTCGAGAAGTCTACAAATCATCAAATGGATTATAAGTCTGGCACTCCTATCGTTGCCACTCCTGTTGCTTCAGAGTCAATGGCAGAAGAAGGGTCGATGGAGGATAGAATTCAGAAACTTCGTGAAGAGATTTCAGAGTTAACTAGGGAGCAAGGATTGGAGGTTGATAACAAGGATCCTCACCTATCATATTACTTGGATGATGAATTCATGGAAATCAACATGGTCTATACCAGGGCCACAGCATCTGCACGTGAAGCTCCTCGTGGGGAGGATGCAATAGAAGAGCTTCAAAGAGCCGTGTCCGCGAGAGACGAAATGATCAGCCAATTGGAAAAGAGAATGGAGGAGATGACCGCCGCTATGACTACCATGGCCACATTGCATGGACAATCTCAGTCACGTCCGACAGCATCTCCAGAAATCAATCAGCCTGAGATAATACACATCGCCGATGAAAGAAGAGAGGTCGCCTCTGCCAATGAGAATGAGCTTCCGAAGAAGGATTCAACCCCGAGTCTACCAGAAAAGGATCTTAAGCAAATCGTCGAACAACAAGTTCGGGAGGCCTTGGCCCAGTCCAAAGGCGGAGCATCAGTTTCAAAGGGTAGACCCTACCCGGAGGAATTTGATGTTGTACCTTACCCCAAAGGCTTCGTGCCATCGACCTTCAAAATGTTCGACAAAATAGGAAACCCTTGGCAACATATAACGCACTTCAGAGCCAGCTGTTGCAATACAGGAGGAAGTGAAACGCTATTGTTCTATCAGTTTGTCAGCAGTCTGTCGGGAATAGCTTTCGATTGGTATGCTGAAATTCCTAATGGATCAGTAAAGACTTTCACAGAAATGGAAAGCATGTTTGTGAAGAGATTTGCCGGTGCTCAGCGTCATGTCACCATAGTAGATCTCGTGGTAGAACGTCAGAAGCCCGACGAGACTTTCGTTGACTACATCTTGAGGTGGAGAAACTTATGCATGAAATGCGAACCTCAGCTACAAGAACAACACGCGATCGATATACTACTCAAGAGTATTCACAGTTTGGTAGCTTTCATGCTTAAGGGTCTCAAAATCAAGTCCTTCGAGAAACTGCTCAGCAAGGCCAGTAGCTTACAGGAAGAAATCAAGCACATGGAGCCTGCAAGAAAGACAGAGAAAATGAAATCAACAAAGGCTTATGAGAAGAGATCTGGCGTAGTGGCCGCGGTCGATAAAGGAAAGCAACGATGATGATTCAGACCGAGCAGTCACCTCAGTAGTACAGTCAGCCTCAGTAGTACAGTCAGCCTCAGCAGTATAGACAGCCTCGTCCACCGCAGAATAATCAGCCCAGTCAGCAACAACAGAGACCGTACAGGACAGACGGGAGACTAGTTCCTATAATATCAGATCGACTACGCAAAAACTACTCTTTCAAAGATGATGCTGTAGCAAAGATGTTTAAGAATCTGCTGAAGAAGCCCAAGTTCAAGTTACCTAAGCCGAAAAAGCCAAAAGAGGTGAATAAGAAAGATCAGTCCAACTTCTATCCTATCACCGGATGTTTAGACATACAATTGAGAACTATTTCAGTTTCAAGGATTGGCTTGAGCGGAATTACAAAGAAGGAAATATAACGATACTGAAGGAATATTTGAAGGAGCCTGAAAAAGGTTCTATAAATGTAATTTCAGCCGAGCCAATCTCTCCGCTTAACGCATATGCCGGTAAGGGTGGATGGAGTGCAATTTGGAATGAGCTCAAGAAGGGCCCGAATTAGATTAAGTCTGCTCCAAAGAAAGCCGCTGTCCCGAGTCCACCGCCAGCACAGTCCAAGATGAAAGCTTCGCTGAGGAAGCTACTGCGTCGAGAATGGAGGAAGAAAGAGATCATGAGCGAGATTAAAGACGATAACACGGAGGATAGGATAGAGGCTGCTCCCGTTAGACTGGTTGTCTCAGATTCAGGGGTGAAATCCCTCGAACCCATGACTTTGTATCATTATCTTTGTACTCATCCAGGGTCTCGTAATAATGATATGAATGATGTCGGCTACGTTCTTACTATCTCTAGTGATGACGAAACTAATCACAACATATCTAACCCCGATTTCGATTCCCAAGATGATCCTCAAATCATATTAACTTCTAGCAAAGATAAAGAAGACATCAACAAAATCGGCTACGACAGTACAAGAAGTGAGGAGCCAGTCCTCGAGTGCAAAGGAGCTCCACTTGACATTAGTTTGGACTTCTCAGATACAGAAGGACCTCTGGGTCCAGAAGAAGAAGAAATAACGGAAGTGCATTTAAGGAGGGGCAAGGTGCTACCTCTGAGAACAAGTCCAGTGGACAAAGGAAAGCATATAGTCACTCAAGAAGAAATACCTCCAGCTACTGAAGATATACAAGTTTGAAATGAAGTTGAAAACCCAAATAAAGTGGATTACAATGTGCTTGCTCATCTCAGGAAGTTTTCATCCAAACTAAGTATTTACGATGCTCTGATCCTGTCAAAGGAGATGAAATAAAGTTTGATCAAGGCTCTACTTGATCCCAACATTTGCTTAGCGCAGTTGGCTAGCACATCCTCAGATGGAGTTTGCACCAGAAAGGAACAGCCTGGCATAACTTTCACCGACGAAGATTTGCTACTCAGTACAGCTGATCACAATCGTCCACTCTACATTTCTGTCATCATCGGCAGATTCGTGCTTTCCAGAGTCTTAGTAGATCTTGGAGCGTAGCTCAAACACCCGAGAGCTTTCAATGGATAAAATGATGTTAAGTGGTTTCAATCAGAAAGGAGAAAGAGCCCTCGGATCTATAACGCTACAAATGAAAGTCGGAAATCTTGTAACAACCGCAAAATTCCATGCCATCGATGCGGATACTTCTTTCAATACCCTGCTTGGTCGACCGTGGCTCCATGAGTACAATATGGTCCCGCCATCACTTCGCCAGTGCATCAAATACTACAAAGATGGACAAGAACATTGCATTAAAGGGGATCTACAACCGTTTTTAATACATGAAGTGGGCTTCCATAAAGACGCCGCTTACTATGCTCCTTTGAAGAAAACAGTATTTTCAAGAGACATTATAATAAGCAAAATTGAAGACTCAAAGGAACTACAAGGACGAGACCGTATGGCTCCGGTTCAACAATCTCATACCGCTCCTTCTCAACGAGTTGGTAAAAGTTCTTTTAGTCCATGCATCCGAGGTCGAGGCCGGGGACGTGGTCGAGGAAGAATTTCCCAGATTGTTGAACAGACGAAGCCAACAATCAACATCGACATGGAGGGAAGCTCCGAAGAAGATAAAGAAACATTGATGATAAGTCAGAAGAAGCCTCAGTTCGAGATCTCTCTGGACGACGAAGCAAAGGATGAATATGAATCAATGTGCGATCGGATTAACCACTATGTTCATGCCATGACCCTTACTCCGATCCATTCTCAAAAGGTAGAGAGTATAGAGGTCAAGGAAGTTCATAACGATGGTTTTAAACTAATCAAGTTTTACCAAGCTTCCCCTTCTACTTCTGAACCTTGTGTAATTCTTGAAGAAAATGACTCAAATTAATTAATGGAATTACCTTTTGGCTACTTTTCACCATGTGTACAAAAGTTAATTCAACAAGGATATGTGTCAAAGAAAATGCCAAAATATAAGTTACAATCATTCAAAAAATTATGGAATGTAAAAGGAAAGAAACTCAATTCGAAAGAAGGTCATGGGTTTGGTATGCTTGGACTCGTCGATGACTCAGAATTTTGCATGGTTGTTACTAGTCAGTCAAAAGAAGATTGCCTGGACATTCAAGATGAATATGAAGATCAACCAATAGGCGATGCTCCGCCAAAATTCGAAGAAGAAATCAAATCAACAGTCGATGAATTAAGAGAAATCAATCTCGGGACTGAGGAGCATCCCCGACCAACTTTCATAAGTTCGTTACTCAATGAAGAAGAGGTTGCACACTTGGTGAGGTTACTATCAGAACTCAAAGATTGCTTCGCTTGGAGCTATGACGAAATGCCAGGACTATCTCTGGCGGTCGCAATTCACTGCCTCGGAGTGGATAAGAATGTGATGCCAGTAAAGAAAGCTCCCAGAAGGATGCGCCTCGAGATAGAATAGCAAGTTACAGTAGAAATCAAGAAACTAATAGACTCTAATTTTGTCCAGGAAGAACAGTATCCGACGTGGTTAGCTAATGTTGTGCCAGTGAAAAAAAAAATTGACAAATTCGAGTGTGTGTCGACTTCAGAGACTTAAACAAAGCATGTCCAAAAGATGAATTCCCATTGCTAATACTAGAACTAATGGTGGACATCATGTCGACACATGAAACTTTCTCCTTTATGGATGGGTCTTCAGGGTACAATCAGATCAAGATGGCACCAGAAGACGCAGCGCTCGCACCTTTCAGAACTCCAATCGGGATTTACTGCTACACCGTGATGCCATTTGGACTGAAGAACGCAGGAGCTACATAACAAAGAGCAATGACGAGAATCTTCGATGACCTCATTCACAACCAAGTGGAATGCTATGAGGATGATTTGGTCGTCAAGAACAAGATAAGAGGAAACCACCTATATGATTTGAGGATTGTATTTGAACGATTACGACAATATAATCTGAAGATGAATCCCTTAATGTGCGTTTTTGGCGTTACCTCTGGAAAATTTCTAGGATTCGTTGTCCATCATCGGGGAATCGAAATTGACCCAGAGAAGAATAAAGCCATCTTAGAAATGTCTCCCCCTAAAACCTTGAAACAACTACGTTCATTTTAAGGAAAACTAGCATATCTGAGGCGCTTTTATCTAATCTGTCGGGTAGGTGTCAGCCTTTCTCGGGATTAATTAAAAAGGATGTCCAAATTTATTTGGGAAGAAAAATGTCAGTAGACTTTTGAATTTATTAAATGATATCTAACGACACCTCCTGTTTTAGCAGCTCCTATCCCAGGTAGACCTTTGATACTTCATACCGCGGCGTTAGATGAATCTCTTGGAGCTCTACTTGCCCAAGTCAATGATGAGGGTAAAGACAATGCACTCTACTACTTGAGTCGACGTCTAATACCCGCGGAGGTAAAGTATCCTCCTATCGAGAAACATTATCTAGCTTTGGTTTTTGCCACTCAAAAGCTCAGACATTACATGTTGTCTCATAAAGTCAACCTGATTTTGAAGGTTAATCCTTTGCAATATTTGATGACCAGATCAACGCTTTCCAGACACTTAGCAAGGTGGGCGATGATATTATTGCAATTCCATATAACCTTTGTGGCCCTTCGCGCTATCAAATGGCAGATTCTTGCAGATTTTCTCGCAGCGCACCCACTGCCAGCTGGGTCCCCGCTCAATGATGAGTTACCAGATGAGCAGATACTATAGATAGAAGATCCCAATGCTCAACATTGGGGAATGTACTTAGATGGAGCATCATCAGCTCGAAAAGATAAAGGATCAGGAACAGTTATACTAGGCAAAGCAGGAATTGGTTTAATCTTCGAGACACCAGATCGGGCCATGCTGAGGTTTTCTTACCACTTGACAGAGCCGTGTACCAACAATGAAGCAGAGTTAGAAGCCCTAATCACTGGCTTGGAATTAGCAATACTAATGAATATAACGGACATTGTCATTTATGTTTACTCATAACTCGTCATCCAGCAAGTGGCAGGAAAGTACAAAATTCTAAAGCCGAGATTAGAAGAATACCACCGGTATATGATGAAGTTACTCGAGTAAATTTCGAATGTGATATTATATAGGATTCCTCGAGAAGACAATCCCCATGTGGACGCTTTAGCCAAACTCGCTAAAGAATTGGCTTGTCCACCCGAAGATTCTATAGATATTATAGTACAAAGACGTCAGGTGTTGTCTCAGATCGACCTCGACAGTCTACATGAAATTGTAAAAGAAAAGACAGTTGCGGCAGTGGCAGAAGATACAGAGGATTGGCATCAGCCATTAATGGAATATTTACAAACCGGAAAGCTACCAGAAGATAAGTCAGTAGCGCACCAGATTCAGAAGAGGGCTTTGTCGTATGCCCTGATCGACAATATTCTGTTTAGGAGATCCTTCGACCAGATGTGGCTGAGATGTCTGAGCAAAACAAAAGCCCCAAAAATTGTTAAAGAAGTACATGCTGGATTGTGTGGTGCTCACCAGTCAGGACCGAAAATGAAGATGAAAATCAAAAGACTCGGATACTGCTGGCCAGCAATGATGACAGATTGCATGGATGTAGCTAAGAGATGCCATCAGTGTCAGGTGCATGGAGTGGTCTTGCACCAGCCTCCGAATGTTCTACACCCAACGATTGCCTCGTGGCCATTCGAGTGCTGGGGTACGGACATAGTGGGTCCGATAGACCCTCCTTCCTCAAAAGGACACAGGTTTATACTTGGCGCTACAGACTACTTTTTCAAGTGGGCAGAAGCAATTCCACTACGGAAAGTCACAGCGCAGCAAGTTTTACAGTTCTTCAAGAATCAAATCATCTACCATTTCGGTGTACCAAACAGAATCATCTCTGACAACGGGTCTGCTTTCAAGAGCACGAAAATCAACAACTTCATCAGAAGACACGGGATAGATTGGAGATACTCGATGATCTACTACCCTAAAGCAAATTGCTTGGCAGAAGCCTTCAATAAAACGCTTGTTCAGATTCTGAAGAAGATGCTTGACGACAATAAAAGAGGATGGCACGAGAAGCTACTAGAAGCTTTGTGGGCCTACCGGATGACAATCACAGCGCCGACACAGTCTATGGCTTACGCTCTTGTGTACTGGTCCGAGGCAGTTCTTCCGTTAGAAGTTCAGCTACCGTCGCTCCAGGTTGTCGTTGCCAATCAAATTACAACAGAAGAGAATGCCAAGTAACGACTTGCAGAATTGGAAAGCATTGAAGGAAAAAGATTGCTCGCACAGCAGAACTTGAAACTCTACCTAGCGAAGATGATTCAAATTGGTCCGCCCGAGGTCGTTCGAAGTTGGTGACCTCGTCCTCGTTCTTAGAAGGCTTATTCTTGCACACCGCAAAATAGGTGGAATATTGAACCGACCTGGGAAGGACCATTCGTGGTGGAGAAGGTCTACACAGGAGGATCTTACCAGTTGGTGGATTCTCAAGGGGATAGACCCATGTTGCCCATCAATGGATGATATTTAAATTAATATTACGTGACATGAAAATACTGAAAAAAAAAATGATATTCGTTCCAATATAGCTGTAGGGCTAGTGTCTGTGACTGGGTCCAAAATTTTGTAATAAAAAAAAACTCCATAAAATAAAAGAAATCTTCCCACAAAATGAAAACATGTTTGCCAAATTCTAAATATAAATTTTATAAAAATATATTAAATAAAATAATGGCATCAAGTTAATTGCTAAAACTTATTTAAAGTTAATGATAATTTGCTTTTGTTCGTGCACAACACCACTCGCCGACATTTCCCCTCGTTTACTTTTGTACGAAGTGTCGAGTTTCGAGTCGGTGTTTGCTCTTTGGTACGGCTTCGACCTCACATGTAGAAACGTATACTGAAGCGAGCATAGAAAATGAAGCCAATGAAGAAATTCAGTCGCAGGGAGGTAGGACAAACCTCAGGACATGGGGGCACCGGAGGTTCGGTTAACTCACACCTCCTTACTGAGAGACTTACTCATGTCCCATCCATGATCACCACTCCACAAGGTGATCTGGTTGCCGCTTCAGCCGGCAGAATTTCGGACGCTCCATTAACAAATACAAGAAGAAGAAATAGAAATTGCTGCAAGCGCTGCCTCCTGGAAAGGATGGAGAGAAGATGGGCTAGGGAGTCAGCCGCTGAGCTACCACCTGTGCCAGAAGAATTTCATCAGCCATAAATGAAAGAGACTGAGGATAGTTCTTCGCGCATGAAGACTGAGCCGGAAACCATCGCGGAGCCCGTTCTGACATGGGATCCAATTAAGGAAGTTTTTGCCGGGTGCTCGATTTGCAACTCGAGCTTGCCCAGGCTGCTTTCAGATATAGGGGCATTTTCAGAATGCCCAGAATGTCATGCTCTACAGCTTGAGGAATATGGCACCTTCGAGGCATATGTAGCCGCCTCGATGCTACTTCAGAGAAGGGAATTTCTGAGTGTGGAGCCTTACGTACCAGAGTATGTTTTTCTGCCGCCATAAGGAGTCACGTACTACATCATGGCAAAGATACAAAGAATCAGAAAGAAGGAATTTGAGCATTACGAGGATATTCATGTAAAATGGGTCAACATCCTTGAAGGACTCGAGCATTATACTGATTTGTTCTCAAAAGAAGATGAAGAAGATATTATAGAGTGCGTCAAAGCTCTCAAGACCATGGGAAAAGCAGGTCCCTTAAAGCCCAGAACGTATACGAAGCCATCTAAATGGAAGAGAGGAAAAGGCAGGGTCAGTATTCAGTGTGGTTGTTGTTACAACTTTGCCAGAGATCGACAGGGAACCCCCCCCGGGGATTTTACAGCATGATGAGGTGGATCAGATGCCACCACAAATCAAGGGAATGATCAAGAGGATGGTCGAGTGGCATATACTGCCTGCAGACTGTATCCCAAACAGCTGCATTATAAATATTTATAAGGATGGGGACTGCATCCCTCCTCATATTGACCACCACGACTTCATGAGGCCCTTCTGTACGGTCTCCTTTGTGAGTGAATGCAATATTCTGTTCGGACGTGAAATTTGGATAGTTGGACCGGGTGAATTTCTAGGTTCTGTTGAGATTCCCTTGCCAGTCAGATCAGTGCTGGTCTTAAATGAAAATGGAGCAGATTTGGCAAAACACTGCATCCCCAGAGTTGCAGGAAAAAGGGTGTCAGTCACCTTCATGAGAATGGATGAAGACAAAGCGTCATTCTACTATGAAACGGATCCGGAGCTGGAGAGCCTTCGTCCTTTGCCACTGTGACGGTGGTGCCTCTGGGTGTTCGCAAGGGGACTTTTGTTCCGGAGCGTAACCTTGGCAGGTTGGCCCGTCCCCCGCAGCAGCCTCAAAGGCAGAGTGCTACTACAGCTTACAGCAGAGCACAGCAGTTGTTGTCACTACTTCCGCAGCAGCCAGATGACATGATACACCTGTTTTTTTCAGTTTTGTACACGTGATCAGTTTTGGATGCTTATTAGTGTCAGATCAGTTGCATTTCTTTTCAGATGAATCAATGAAGATTTTCCGACTTTTCAGAAATGTTTCTTTCAATGCGATAGTTGAAAGCCGTTGAACAGCTCGTTGGTTCCAAAAAAATAATGATGATGATACAGAATAAAAGGATAAAAAAAATAATAAAAATAAAAAAATTTGAAAATTGAAAATGAAATTAACCAAAGTGAAATGGAAAGTTAAAACAAAATCAAATGAAGTGAAATGAAAATGAAAAGAAATGAAAACAAATGAAACAAAGTCAAAAGTAAACAAAGTGAAACAACACAAAAAAAATTCCCTAAATTTCCATCTTCCTTCGGAGATATTTTTCCGCCTTTCATGAAATTCTGGGGTCGGAGCCTAGTCGTCCGATTTCCCAAAATTCCCTAAAATTTCCATCTTCCTTCCGAGATATTTTTCCGCCTTCCATGAAATTCTGGGGTCAGAGCTTAGTCGTCCGATTTCCCAAAAATTTCCTAAATTTCCATCTTCCTTCCGAGATATTTTTCCGCCTTCTATGATATTTTGGGGTCGGAGCTTAGTCGTCCAATTTCCCAAAAATTCCCTAAAATTTCCATCTTCCTTCTGAGATATTTTTCTGCCTTCCATGAAATTCTGGGGTAGGAGCTTAGTCGTCCTATTTCCCAAAAAATTCCCTAAATCTCCATTTTCCTTCCGAGATATTTTTCCACCTTCCATGAAATTCTGGGGTCGGAGCTTAGTTTTCCGATTTCCCAAAAATTTCATAAATTTCCATCTCCATTCTAAGATATTTTTTTCACCTTCCATGAAATTCTTGGGTCGGAGCTTAGTCGTCCAATTTCCCAAAAATTCCCTAAATTTCCATCTTCCTTCCGATATATTTTTCCACCTTCCATTAAATTCTGGGGTCGGAGCTTAGTCGTTCGATTTCCCAAAAAAGAAAATTTTCCTTGAATTTCTGAGGTCGTTACCTAAATTCTGATTCTTATTTACGAGGCTGGTACGTAAAATCTTGTTCTCTGCCTCTGAGGTCAGTACCTAAATTCTGATTCTCATCTTGCTGAGGTCGGTACCTAAATCCCAACTTCCATTCCTGAGGCTGGCACCTAAATTCCAGTACTCATCCTTCTGAGTCAGTACCTAAATTCTGATTCTCCTCCTGCGAGCATTACCGAAATTCTGATTTCACTTAAAATTTCAAATTCCCACAAATTCAATTCCTATAATTAAATTCAAAAACAAAATTCCAAACTTCAAATTCAAAACAAAATTTCAAACTAAAATTCAACTGGAAACTTGGAATCAAATTCTTCATTCCCCTCTTCAAATCAAACCGGTTTGGATTCCTTCAGAGTTTGGGAGCTTGAAATTCACAGCTCCAGCTGAAAGGTATTCCATCCTTCTTTCCCCAGTGATAGTCCCTGGATTTGAAGGACTTAAACCAAACAATCCCCAGCAGAAACTCACTTGCTAAACTCTTCGTTCTATCTTGAGTTTTCACTCAGACAGTTGTGTTGGTCTTGTTGATCTCGTCGGTCAACACCAATACGTGCAGTGTGCTTACCCAGCACACCACACCTATTGGGGGTCCATTTGTTGACCTCACTTTTGATTGAGGTCTAGAATCTTTTTAGAATAGCCTAGGTTCTATCCATAGGACTCTCCTGGTGACTTTCTTAGAGGACTAGTCATGGAACCCTCCCCATAGAAATTCAAAACTCTTCATGCTTCACTAGGGGTTTTCATATGCTTAAGGCCTAACCTCCACCTTTTGGTAGGAAAAAGGCAAGCATAAGGAATCCTAGAGGCAGTCTCCTATAGGTGGCTAGACCTTAGGATTTGCCCCAAGGGAGGTCTGGAGTTCACCACACACACTTCACCACTCACATGCACACATTCCCCTAAATCTTTGGAAACTCATGTAGATGGTTCTTCTCAACTCTTGGCATCAGGCTAGGGTTTTACTAGTACCAATACATAGAGGACCAAATGTGAGTGACACTTGGTCCATAGCTCAATTCAAACCATCTCATGACAGTCATCTCAAACCAAGCTTCAATTTTCCAAAATTTCAAAAATTTGGCCCCTGACCTCCCAGAATGCCCTAAATTACCCAAAATTCTTCAAACTCACCAAAATTCTCCAAAAATCATTCCAAGATATTCCTTACCACTCAAATTGACCATCCATGACCAAAAATTCCAAAATTTCCAAAAATACCCCCCAATATCCTCAAAATACCCAAAATATCCTTTTAGCCAAAAAATCCAAAAATTCAAAAATAATTCTCAAAAATTTCAAAAAATCCTAAAAATTCCTAATTTCATTTTGGTTCAACTACACCATAAGCCAATTTTGTCAATTTAACCCAATGTAAATAAAAAAACCCTAATTTGGCCTATGTAGCCTAAAAGTGCCCAAATCAAACCCAATCTTGACCCAATTGACCAAAATCTTGCTCAATTTCAATTCCAAACTTCAATTCGAAATCCCCAATATCAATCTAAACCAAAATCAAGCCCAATGTTACCCACATTTGAATGCAATTCCACTTGAAATCCAAAATCCCCAATTTTGCCTAAATAATCCAAAATCCCCATAAATAAACCCAATGTCAATCAATTACTCCCAAATTTCAATCCCAAACTCTTTATAACACCTCCTTAAACTGAATTGAATCATCAATTGTCCACAATTTAAGCTCTAGTCTTACCCAAATCCATTTTGGACCAAAACCCCCAATTTTGACCCAAATTGAACACATGTCCTAAATCCACCACTTTGAGCCTCCAAAATTTGTCAAAACCATTTCATGTCTTCATAAAAAATCTTTGAGACAACCATATCTACACTATTGTTGAAGACCTCTGAACCTCATTCCCACTTAAACTCAAGATAACTTGACCCATATCCAATATGGTCCAAAATAATCAAAAATCCTATCCATACCAAAATTGAACTTCCAAATGAGCTCAAAACCACTTTATGTCTTCATGAAAGATCTTTATTACAATCATGTGGACAATATTGATCAAGGAACTTGAGCTTCATTCAAGCTCTAACCCAAGTTAAGTCAACCCAATCCCAAATGAACCTAATTAAACTAATGATTCAAATCAAACCAAATTAAACCAAAATTAACCAAATTAACCTCATGACATCCCTAAAATAAATATATATATATATATAATAATAATAATAATAATAATAATAAATAAATAAAATAAAAAAATATATCCCTCCCTCACCTCTCCCTCAACTCTCCCTAACCTCTCCTCACCCTACCCGCCACCCTAAGGCCTACCCACTTCACCTTCTCCTTACCTTCACCACACCTCGACCTCATCTCTCCCTTACTCCCTCTTTGACTCCTAGCCGTGAGCCTCCCCAAAAAAATCCTCTCATAATCTCATTTTTACACTCTCTTACACACTTACACACTCACTTCACTCACTTCACCATCCCACTCACTCGCTTCCCCTCCTTAATTCCAAAACCGTGAGCCTCCCTCCTCTCCTTCTTCTTCTTCTAAGCAAGCCACACCCAATCCCAACTCCTTCTAGCCGTGAGCTTCAACAAGGGCATCCCCTCTTCAAGTTTCTTCCATCAACTCCTCCAAATCAAGGTAAGTTTCTTCACCCTTCTCATGCTTAGCCTAAGATCCCACACATACATGCTTGTTGTTAGTTTGCTTCTTCCTTTTTCAAAGATTTTTAAATTTATATGCAAGCTATTTAGAATCAAAAATCTCCATGTATATCTTCAAAAATCATGTGTTAATTATTATTTTCTTTCCACAAATCTTCATGCTATTTAAATGTTTCCATGCTTAGGCTTAGAAATTCCTTTTTTATGCAAAGTTATTTAGCTATTTAGTTTTTAAATCTTTCCATGTTTGGCCCTAGCATTTCTTTTTCATGCAAATTATCTAATTATTTAACTAGTTTAAATATTTACAAATCTACCACCTAATTTTTACTAACTTGAAAAGTGAATTTCAAAATTAAAAAAAAAATAAAACAACACAAAAGAAATAATAATAAAACAAAAGAAAACGAAAGGAAAATTTAAAATAACATATAACATTGTAAATAAAATAATAAATAACAAATGTAAAAACATAAGTGATATAATAATTGTAAATTTAAATAAATTAAATAATAACTTTACTAAATTTTAAATAAAATAACTACACTAAATAAATAACTAAATTAAATTTAAAATATAACTATACTAATGAAATAAATCATAATATATATATATATATGAATTAATGACAACTAAATAAATAATAATAATGAAAATAAATTGTATACAAATAAGTAACATAATAATATAACCATACTAAATGTAAAATAAATAACAATATTAAATATTAAAATTAAGTAAATACCAGTAAAATATCAAAATACTAACTAAATGCTAAATATGTATATTTGTAAATTAATGATATTATGAAAATAATGAAAATAATGTTATAATTTTAAAAGAAAACCAAAAATATAAGAAAAAAAATAATAATAATAATTGAAAATAGTTGTAAATTCATGATAAATAATAAAAATAAGCAAATAAAAATATCATACCTCTTTAAAATAATGTAAATGGAAATATATGTGTAAATAATAAATTTAATAGATTATAACTTAATAAAATCAATAATAATTTAAATTAAATTAAATTAATTAAATTAAACTAAATTAATTTAAATAAACTAAATTAAAATTAAATTAAATAATAATGTAAATAAATTAAATTAAATTAAATTAACAAAACTGAATGTTAAATTAAATTAAATTAAATAATAATGTAAATAAATAATAAACTAAACTAAAATTAAATAAATTAAAATTACATAAAACCAAAAATAAATAAAGATAAAATTAAATAAATTAATTAAATTAAATTAAATAATAATATAAATAAATGATAATATAAAATGAAATTAAATTAATTAAAATTAAATTAAATTAAATTAACTTAATAATAATAAATTAAAATTAAATTATATTAATTAAATTGAATTAAATAATAATATAAATTAATAAATTAATAAATTAAATAAAAATTAAATTAAATAAATAAATTAAATTAAATAATAATTCAAATAAATAAATATTAAGCAATCATAAAGAAATAACAATAAATAAATAACAACTAATTAAGTAAAGTAAATGATGATCAATTAATTAAATAAAAGAAATAAATAACAATCAAATGAAAGTAAATAAATCACAATGAATTATATAAGATAATAAATTAAATAAATAATTTCAATTACAAATAAAAGATAATGACTTTAAATAACACATAATAAAACTAACGATAGATAAATAATAATTAACGATAATAACATAATATGATAACATATAACAAAAAAAAATAATAAAATAATAAATAACAATAAGGACATATAAATAACATAACAATTACACACAACACAACAATCACAACATACAACAATAATCTCAACCACAATACAATACCAACACGAAAACAATCAAACATAGGATAGGCCTCCTAAGGCATGGTTTATTTTTTTCATTTATAAAGACCCCTAAGAAATCACAACTTGGAGTAGAAAACATAATAAGAATACCCTTATGCTTAGTGAATGCATGGAGTAACCCAAGTTTTACCCGATGTCCACACAATCTTCCCAATTCACATTCCAAACTCAAAGTTCCTACCTCTAAAAACAAACCAAAACCCAAACCAAAATCAAACTAAACCCAAACTAAAACCAAAAAACCAAATCCAAAAATAAACCAAATCCAAACAAAAACTCAATCAAATCTTCTACAAATAAAGTCACAAACTCTTCACAGCACACCCATAAGTTTAAATCAAACTACCAATTGCCACCAATCCAAATCCAAACGACACCTAAACCCATCTGCCCAAACCTACCCCGAACACCTGTGTTCATTAAGCATAAGGGTATAGGTAGGATGAGTTGTTAAGTAACATAATAGCCTAAATGAGCCCGAGACTTTTCATCAGGCTGTGAGAGGGAAGCATGGACCTGCATCCTTCTCTGACCTTTTGGATACCTCAGAGGTCTATTAAACTTAATATGTCTGCTTAACGAAACCATCCTCAATTAAATTAACAAAGTTCATTGAAACACAACATAGAAATTCACATAGACATCACAGAACTTGGTAGACAACCAAGATTTTTACATGGACATCATAGGATTGAGTAGTTACTGCTTGTTAGTCCTACTTCTTCCTGTTTTCCGGCATGCTTTAATTTCTGCAAAAATTATAAACACATACATGCAATGCAATACTATAGTTTCAGGTGGTGGAACTTGAAAACCCACCAGGTACATTTTTATTTTAATGCAATTTACTTACCTGTACTGTACTTTACTTCTCTTGCATGTTAAACAACAATGTCATCCTGCATGAAAACTAAAACCTTTAGGATAGTCACAAAACTGAAACCCAAAACTAAATTAAAAGCTACAACAAGATAAAATTCACCGTCACAACATTCAAAAGATAAAACAACACAAAATTTATTAACAAACATAACAACAAAACTATAACTACAACTAAATTAAAACGTCTTGTTGGATGATCGAGAATACCTCAGATGATGTAACCCACGTGTTGCTAACGAGATTTCCCACGGTTTAAATCAAAGTGTGGAACTCATTCAGTTGAGTTTAGCAAATTCATCTATACTAAGTGAATCCGATGAAAATAACGATACCGGGATGACGGGACTGTGGGATCTAAATCGGTTCTGTTTAATCAACTTTAAGATTTGTTTTAATTAAAACACTAAAACACTTGAACTCTAAGACTTTTCTAAACCAAAACACTTCTCTCGCCTCCTGATTCTCACCTTCTAAAACTTAACCTCTGTAACGACAAAAGAGCTTGGAGCATAGTGGGCAGCACGACCATCTTCTTCATCAAAACTTGTGTCTACTTCAGCAAAATAGTTCCTTAGTTCAAATAAGCAACTAGCTATAGGACTTCGAGGAATTTGCCCAGTGTAAAGTAAACCCTCATCTCATCTTTTAGGCTTTTGCACCTGGTGCGTTATAAGCCCTAACTCGTCTAGGTTTCTAAGATTGTCATCATGATATGACATAAACCCTCACATCTTCCAAGCTATTCATATGATCGACATCAAATGAATGTAAGCCCTAAATAATAAAATTGGCAGGATGAAATATAAATTAAATCTTTTCCTAAACTGTGACAAACAATAGGATAGCCTGAGAAAACACCGGGATTCTTCTTGAATCTGTGTTCTTCCCCTAGTCTTCTTTTCTTTTGGACCCTGATATAATGAAATGTTCTGAAATTTGAACCATTCACCTATTGAATTCCGATAATCACATTTCGTTGAAAGGAATCCTTACCTTTGGAAGTCATGAATATAATTATTTCTTGATCTTTATCAAGAGTTTTCTTAGGTTACTTCGGTTGTCTAAGATGTAATTAACTATAGGAGCTTGCCCTTATAGGAAATCTAAAATACCCCAGATTAATATATACCCCATTTAATCCTCTTATATTAAATGGGGGAAATTTTCGGCAAACATGCAGGTTTCACATACAAAATGGATGTCATACTTTTCCTTAGTTCATTTGATTGAGTCTCATCCTCGAGTTTTGTGTTCATCCTTCAGGATATATACAAAGCTCGAGGTATAATGCTCTTTCATTCGAACTTTGAAAAATATGAGATCAGTTTAACTTCATATTTTTCTAAACTAAATTATAATTAAATTAAAATTGTCCTTCCGAAGTGGGTGATGGGACTTCAATTCCAGCGACTAACAGCTTCTAATGGACAACCCCAACTAAAAAAACATATATTTAAAACTTTTTATACGCCGACAGATTTGAGTCTAATTGAAGGTAGACTTAGTTAGAGTTTAAGGTTACTTAAGCCTAAGGTATGTAAGGCTTAAGAGTTAATTAAGTTTAATTAGGGTTAGACTTAAATAAGGTTTAGGGTTACTTAAGCCTAATGTTAGTAAGGCTTAACAGTTAATTAAGTCTAATTAGGGTTGGACTTAATTAAGGTTTAGGTTTACATAAACCCAATTTGAGTATGGCTTAAGGAAAGTGATACACCTAAAATATAGTCTTTTGATACACCATTTTATACATATTTATGATGATATTGCACTTTAATGAAAGGTGTTTTGTGTGTTTTTCTTACGGGTATGATCAAATGAATGATTATGATGAAAAGCATGAAAAAAGATCAAATTTGGAGCAAAAATAAAGAAAATTAAAAAGTGATGTTTGGCGGCTAAGGGCCAGAACTCGTGCTTACACGATAGGGCCCTAAGGCTATGCGTTACAGTTTGGAGCTTATGCACCAGCAAGCTCGCAGCTAAGCACCGGTGCCCCGCGCTTACATGCGACAGTTAAAAGAGAGGAGTTGTGCTAAATTAGGAACCTTATTGAAGAGATTTTTGAAGCACCTCTTGGTGAGAACGTGAGTAACTACCTATTGGCCCCAAAATCAATTAAATTACTCTTGAATGGATGCATCTCTTGGAAGACTCGTTGAATCAGAACAAAATTTGAAGGGATACAAAGACACCTTCTGGAAAAGTATAAAAAAGAGGACTTGAAAATAGAAATAAGTTTGTTGTTGGAGGGCGTGGTTAATGTTTAATAGAGAGGTTTATGTTAGAGGGTTAATGTAGAACGCACCTCTCCACTTCACCATCTTTACTTCTTATTAACTAGTTTGTATTTGGAGTAAAATTGAGATTTGGAGTCTATAGAGTTGGGTGCTAACCTCTATAGAGTATTGTAAGGGAAAATAAAGTTTTCAAATGAACTTTAAGAGTTTTGTGGATAGGATTTACATATAAGTCTTTATCTTTGTATTATATTTTGTTTTTAGTTGAGACTTCTTGTGTTTTCACTATGATCTCTACTTTTAAATCAAGTTGTGACTATATTTTCTCCATGAATTCTGAGTAGTTTTCTTTATCTCTTTCCTTTAAATGATGAATTAATTAAGATATGGAAGTATGTTGTGTGAAGTATAGCATTTCAATGTTGGAAGAAGTTATTCTGATTTAAAGTCATGCACTTCATTTACTTCTTCATTTGGCCAATTAAGATGTTAAAATTTGTTGTGACAACAAGTAAGATCCAATGTTCGTTAACAATTGGAAAGAATCACATGAGATTGTGTGGGTGAGAATGTAATCCATCTAGTTAAGTGCAAATAAATAAAGAGATATACTTTGAAGGGTGTAGAATTAGAGGACTTTAGAGTGAGAGGCTAAAGCCCCCAAATTGGTTTATTGTTTTATGTTTTGATACGAGAAGTTAGCCCCGAGGTGGAGGAATCGAGAAAACTCTAGAGTGAGAGATAGTATCTTTTATGTCTAACCCATCTTCAAGATTTTTAGAATAATAAATTAACCTATGTTCCTTATAGCATCTCTAGTAAGGGTAAAGAATATTATTGCTCCTATTTGTACAACACATTTTAGATACTTCCACAACAAATATTTTCCATAAATTGTTACTGATTCATAAAAAGGAAAAAGATATTTCAATTGCATAAGTTTTCATCTTACAAAATTTCAATTGAAGTTGTTGCTTATTTTCATTTAAGGCTATAATAATTAACAAAAAGTATCAAATTTTATTTCCTAAAATATTATCTTTGGGCTTGAGTAAGATCTTTTCTAAAAGTAAAAAGTTATTTTTCCTTTTTTGAATCAGAAGATATTTTCATTTATTAATCACTTTCGCTGTGGGTTTGATATCTTAGGGCTTAATCAGAAAGTTCTATATGACTTAATAAATGATATGTATCCTTGCTTAGTATCCACATTATAAAATCAATAAAAATGTGTATTAATTTATATATATTGTAAGCATAAAAAAAGTTGGATCAAGTTTTTTTCGCTGTTGTCGGGGAAAGATATTAATAAAGAAAATAATAAAAAAAAACATTTGTTTTTTACTTTTTAAAGTCTTAATTAAATTTTTAGATTTATTTTAGGAAGTTATTTTTTATAGTATTTTATTATTGTGTATGCGTAGTTCAATTTCTGAAAGACTTGTGCCTTACGATTTTGAATTAGAAAAAACTATAAGAAAAATTAAGAAAACTAAAAAATTTAGAAAAAGATAAAAATATTCAAGAAATGACAAATCAAAATAATCAAAATGCAGAAATCCATCAAGAATTTAGACCCTTAACAGATTATGCTAACCTTACAGTAGGTAAACTTTATGAAAGTATTCAAAACTCTGCTGTAGTGGCTAATTCATTTTAACTTAAACCTATTATTATCTAAATGGTATTTAATAATCAATTTTCGGGTGCACTAACTGAGGATCCAAATTTACATCTTGCTAATTTTCTAGAATTGTGTGCTACTTTTAAATATGATGGTGTTTCAGATGATGCTATTATACATAGACTTTTCATTTTTCATTAAGGGATAAAGCTAAGATGTGGTTAAATTCGTTAGCACTTGGATATATCAGAACTTGGGTGATTTAGCACAAAAGTTTCTTCCTAAATATTTTCCACCATCAAAGACGGCTAAGCTTATAAATGATATTATATTTTTTTTCAGTTTCTAGAAAAAACTTTTATGAAGCATGGGAATGTTTTAAAGATCTCCTAAGAAAGTGTCCACATCATTCAATACCAGATTGGTTAATAATTCAAACATTTTATATTGAAATATTTGGATCTCTTAGATCTATTATCGATGATGTTGTTGGTGATTTATTAATGTCTAAAGAGTTTAATGATGCTTATGATTTAATTGAAGAAATGACTACAATTAATTTTCAATGGCCTTCTGAGAGGGTAAATCCTAAAAAGGTATCAAATATTCATTAATCTGATGCTTTTTCTATGTTAACAAATCAAGTTGCTGCAATTTCAAGGAAGATAAACCAATTTGGAATGAACTTTTCTCAACCAATTCCAATAATTGATGAAAATTCATTAGGCCAAATGGTAGATTCTTAATAATCTTTAGAAACTTTGAATGTCATAAACAAGTCTAATAACCCATATTCCAATTATTATAACTCAGGTTGGAAGAATCATCCAAACTTTAACTAGTATAACAATAATCAAGGTGGTAATACGTAACAATGGGGGAACAACCAAGTAAACCCATTGGGGAATTGGAACGACCAAGGGAATTATAATTATAGACCTACTTATCCTTTAGTTTTTAAAAATGTTTCAAATTTTAAGGAGAAGAAGTTGTCTATAGAAGAAGTTGTGTTACAGATGGGAAATCAATTGCAAAGTCAAGGAGCTACAATTAGAAATATTGAGAATCAATTGGGACAGATAGCCAATTCATTAAGTAATAGATCCCAAGGAACGCATCCTAGTAATACTGAGATAAATCCAAGAGACAATAATAATGAGCAAGTAAAATTTATTCAATTAAGAAGTGGAAGAGAGTTGGAAGGTAGAGTTCAAAAAGAGATTGAAGTAGAGAGAGAAGAAATTGAAGAACCAAAAGAGGAAGTTCAGAATGGTTGGGAGAGACATATTTCTCCACCTAATATTGATTTTAAAGAAAAACTCCACTACCATTTCCTCAGAGACTTCGACAACAAATATTGGATAAGCAATTTTCATAGTTCTTGGAGATTTTTAAGAAATTTACTATTAATATTTCATTTGTTGAAGCCTTAAAAAAATACCAAGCTATGTGAAGTTTATTAAGAATTTTCTAAATAGGAAATGGAAGTTTGAAGATAACAAGATTGTTGCACTTAGTGAAGAATGTAGTGCAATAATTTAAAAGAAGCTTCCTGAAAAACTTAAAGATCGTGGTAGCTTCACAATTCCATGTGAAATCGGAGACAGATTTTATGGGAAAGCTTTATACGATTTTGGTGCAAGCATTAACCTTATGACATTATCTATATTTAAAAAATTGGGATTAGGAGAAATAACCCCTACTACTGTAACTCTACAGTTAGCAGATCGTTCAATCACATATCCTAAAGGAGTTATAGAAGATATTTTAGTAAAAGTGGATAAATTTATCTTTCATGTTGATTTCATTGTGCTAGATATGGTGGAAGATAAAGAAATACCTATTATTGTGGGGAGACTTTTCCTAGCTACAGGAAGAGTAATGATAGATGTGTAGAGTGTGGTATTAACTTTGCATGTCAATGATCAAACTATTACATTTAATATTTCAAAAATAATGAAATATCTTGCCAAAGGTAAAAATAATCAATGTTTTAGGATGGATGTCATAACATGTCTGAGTGAATGTCATCTCAAAACAAATTATGAAGAGAAATTTGATAGAGAAGAGTTGGAACACAAGCAAAAAATGGATGTACAAAATCCTGATGATCTTATTGAGAAACCTCCTAAACTTAAATTAAAGTTCTTGAAATTTTAAAGAAAAATAAGAAAACCTTTGGATGGACAATTGTTGATATTAAAGGAATCAATCCTTCAATTTGTGTGCACATGAACCTTATGGAAAAAAGCTGCAAACCCAGGGTTAATCCTCAAACGAGAATAAATCCTATTATGAGAGAAGCTGTTAAGAAATAGATCTTAAAGTGGTTGGATGCTGAAATTATTTACCCAATTTAAGATAGTACATGGGTTAGTCCTATTCACTGAGTTCCTAAGGAAGGAGGAGTAACTATAACTATTAATGAGAAGAATGAATTAATACCAACGAGACAAGTTACAGGATGGTGAATATACATTGATTATGGAAAATAAAATCTTGCCACTATGAAAGAACATTTTCCACTTCCCTTTCTTGATTAAATGTTGGATAGACTAGTTGGGACTAAATACTTTTATTTTCAAGATAAATATATTGGTTATCACCAAATACATATTGCTCATGAGGATCAAGAGAAAACAACATTTACCAGTTCTTATGGTACATTTGCTTTTAGAATTGCTTTTTGGTTTATGTAATGTCCCTACTACATTTCAAAGATATATAATGAAAATTTTCTGTGATTTAATTGACAAAAGAATTGAAGTATTTATGGATGATTTTTTAGTGTTTGAAATTTCATTTGCATCATGTTTAGAACATTAATCCAAAGTTCTGAAACACTGTGAAGAAACAAATTTAGTTCTTAATTGGGAAAAATGCCAATTTATGGGAGCAGGAGGAAATATTTTTGGACATCAAATTTCAGAAATAGGTATGGAAGTAGACCCTGCAGAAATTTATGTGATGGCTAATTTACCATGCCCAACAAATGTAAGGGAGATTAGGAGTTTTTTTTTGTACATGCTGGAATCTATATGCATTATATTAATGATTTTTCAAAAAATGTTAAGCCTCTGTGCCAATTATTAGAAAAAGATGTCAATCTTTATTTTAATAAAGAATGCCTAAAAGCTTTTGAGTTATTAAAAGAAAAATTAATCACTGAACCAGTTATTGTTTCACCAGATTGGGAAAAATCTTTTGAATTAATGTTTGATGCAAGTGATTATGCTACTGGAGCTGTGTTAGGACAAAAATATGATAAAATTTTCTATGTGATCTACTATGCAAGTAGAACTTTGAATGTAGCTCAGATCAATTATACCACAACTGAGAAATAGTTACTAGCTATAATATATGCTTTTGATAAATTTAGATCATATTTGATTGGAACTAAATGTGTGGTGAATACTGATCATTTTGCTATTAAATTTTTAATGAAAAATAAGGATGCTAAACCAAGATTGTTAAGATGGATTCTTCTTTTACAAGAATTTAACTTTGAGATAGTTGATAGAAAGGGTGCTGATAATTAAATTGTTGATCATCTGTCCAGGCTTGATAATGAAAAATCTCTCTTTTCTAGAGAAGAAAATAATGAACATTTTTTAATAAAAAATTACACATTATTAATAAGTGTCGTGTTCCATGGTAAGCATACATTGTGAACTTTATCGTTAGTGACATATTACCGTATAGATTGACATACCAACAGAGGAAGAAATTTTTATCTGAAGCTAAGACTTTTTTTTGGGACGACCCATTTTTATACAAACAAGGAAAAGATCTTACTATTCAAAGATGTGTGTCTTTAAAAGAAACTTATAAATTATTCAAAAAACTCATGATTCTGATTTTGGGGGACATTTTTGTGTTAATAAAACTACATATAAAATTCTACAATCTGGATATTATTGGCCTACAATTTTTAAGGATGTGAATGCTTATATTAAAATTGTGATCGATGTCAATGTGTAGGAAATATTTTTAGACGGAATGAGATGCCCCTCAATTATATGTTGGAAATTGAAATTTTTGACGTTTGAGGATTAGATTTAATGGGACCATTTATATATCATCTTTCAAAAATTTATACATTTTGATAGAAGTAGACAATATATATAAATGGATAAAAGTTGTTTCTTACCTCAAAATTATGCTCGAAGTGCTGCAAACTTTTTAAGAAAAAATATATTTTGTAGATTTGCAATGCTAAGAGTAATCATAACTGATGGGGAAATTCATTTTAAAAAAATACAATTATTGAAAAACTAGTAAAGGATTATCATATTATCCATAAAATTGTTACTGCTTATCATCTTCAGACAATTGATTTGGTTTAATTATCCAATAATGAAATTAAAAGAATTTTAGAAAAATCTGTTAATTCAAAAAAGAATGATTGGTCAATCAAACTAGATTTTACTTTGTGGGCTTAAGGGATTGCTTGAAGGACTCCTATAGGAATGTCCCTATATAGACCAATTTTTGGGAAAGCTTGTCATTTATCAGTTGAACTTGAACATAAAGAATATTTGGTAATTAAAGAGTTCAATTATAATTTGAAGGATGCTGGTGAGAAAAGATTATTGAAATTAAATGAGCTTGAAGAGATAAGGAATAAACTATATAAAAGGGCTAAGATATATAATAAAAAGATGAAGATGTGGTATGATCATTGGATTCTGACTAAGAATATTAAAGTAGGACAAAATTTTTGTTATAAAATGCTAGATTGAGATTATTTTCTAGAAAACATAGGTGGATGGGCCAATTAATTGTGATAAAAGTTTATCCTTATAGAGCTGTGGATATTAAAGATCTTAAAACTGAGAAAATATTTAAAGTAAATGGTAATAGTCTGAAACCTTATTTCTTAGTTGGTCAACTTAAATCTAATGAGAATTTTGAGGTTGGGTCACCCAAATTAAGTATTGGGTATGTCGGGCTGACGACATAAAACCAAGTACTTTGTGAGAGACAACCCATAACTACCAGTGTTATTTGCTTTAAGTTGTTTTGTATGTTCTATTTGGTTTGAAGTGAGTGTTTTATGGTTTTATTTCACCTTTATTATGTTCGTGAAGATTTATAAGACCTTAATTGACCATTTGGAGGAGTTAAAATGAGTTTTCAGACGTTTAGGAGACCTGTGCTGAAATGAGCATTGGCAGCTAAGCGCCAACAGTTGGTGCTTAGCTACCGAAGTTATCAAAAATGTTTAAAATGAGTTTCTAGAAGCCATTATCAAGGGGAAGCTGCATGGCACGTAATTTGGTGGTTTTTGAACGTTGGGAGGATAGTTTTAAGCCATTTAAAGTCTATAAATAGAAATCAGATTAAAGGAAATTTATCCCATTCCAAATTTCTATCCCAAAAACCTTAAGAAAGAGTTTAAGTGAGAAAAATGTCCTCTTGTGATAATGAAATGAAGAAGAATGAGGATGCCAACATGATGAAGTTTGTTAGTGAGAGTGTGCAAGATTTATATAACGGATTTCTAACTAAAGGAATAGCTGAGAAGATTGCAAAGATCTAGGCTAATGTTACATTAATGGAAGTAAAGGCAATTCAAACTAATGCACATTTAGCACATTTTGGTTGGCAATTAAAAATGTAATTCAGTCATAAGTTATGTTGAAGAAGCGCACAAGGCGATCTATGTGAAAAACAAGTGGATAGAAGCGGATTCTATTAGGTGCTTTCATCACCGTCCGTTCTATCAAATCTATGTAACAAATGGTTCCGATGGAAAATATGAAGGATATGTTCGACCAAATAGATATTGTAATTAAGTTTTATAGTGTGCTTTGTGTTAGTTAGTTGTGTTGTGTGTTTAATTAACTGTGTTAAGTGTTTGATGCTTTATGTATGTTGTATGTTATTTTTTTTATGTTTTTATGTTAGTATTTAGTATTTTGTATGAGTGTTTTATTGTGAGTAAGAAAAGATGAGATCTTATCCAAGTATCTTGGATTAATGACTTGTGGTGTGTACTTGTAATTTGTATGAGTTTAATTAAGTAAATGATTGTGTTTGTGTAAACTTGTTTTAAACCGTTCTTAATCTAAAAGAAGTGTAATTCTGGAGATAAGACGATTATAAGGTTTTGAGATAATTATTAAATCAATTTATGGTTGAAAAGAGGAGCGAGAATATTTATTGAACGAAAAAATTGAAATCTGAGAGTTGGCAGTTATGCGCCGAGAAACCGCGCTTATGCGCCAGAGCTCCACAGCTAAGCGCCATACTTTATCGCTTAGGCGTCAACTCGTGAAAATTGATTTTCAGGTTTAAAAACCATAAAATTTTCACCACTGTCATCTTCTTCCTTCAGCATTTTGCGATTTGGACGGCTAGGGCATCACCACATTTTCTAATTTTAAGCTCTTTCATGTGAAATTTGTTAGATTTGATCTTCTTGAGGTAAGAGCACTACTCCTAAGTAAAAATTTTTTATTTTCACCATATATTTTGAAAGCATTTTGCAGAAATCCGAAAGTCACTATTCATCATGAAATTTTGAGAAAAATCTTGAAAATTTACTTGGATTTAGTAGATCAAACCTTCAGAAGTTGAGTTTAATGATTTTAAGTTGAATATGGAATTTATAGTGATTTTTATGCAAATTTTAGAAATGTCACCATAGAGGAGCAAAGCGAGAGCCGCTTTTGATTCTGACAAGTTTGTTAGTTTGAAAGCTCACGATCATTACGTGCAAGCGTTACAATCACGTAAACTAATCTAGGATTGAGGATTCGATAAACTAAGCGGAGAATAGAAGATATAATTGTGAATCACCTCTGGGATAAATTCTATTGTTTTACTGTTGTAGATGTTTTTTCTATTGTACGGCAGTTCTATGTTAATCTCCCAAAGTAAGAGGATAACTTTATTTTCATGCGTCGGCAGTTAATACATTTTTCTACTGAGTTAATTAATGGATTTTCCCTACTGCCGCCTAATGTGTTCTATATTTATTCAAATTTCAATCCTACTAAGGAAGAGTTGGATGAGATTATTTTTGCTTTTACTGATCGGAGGGGATTATGGAAAATTACAAATAAAAGAAGAGTTAACTTTCCTGCATTAAAGTTATTTTCATGCGTGGGCATTACTTTATATCATCCAAGCTGCTTCCTTCAAATCATCTTACTGAAGTGACTAGAGAAAGAGACACTTTGAACTATTATATTCAGCAGAGGAAAGCGATAAACATTGGAAAGATTATTTATGATTGTATCTGGAATTCTGCTAGAGCTACCACCACTGCAGGTATGGGATTTGCTTCACTTATACATTCATTGTGTGAGCAGGGTGGTGTTAGATCTAAAAATTGGGAAGAGGTTCTTCAACCTCTTAAGCCTATTACCAGTTTGAATTTGAAGAGTTATGCTGAGAATTCAATTTTTTGCAGAAGAAGAGGATTTTCAAGGGGTTCCAGTGCATCTGCTTCTGCTGCTTCTACTTCTCATGCTTCTACATCACAAGCATCTTTAAGTCAGTTTTCTGATTCAGAGACTGAGCTTTTAAATAGGATAAGAGATAATGTTACCTTTACTGTGGATCTAGTCCATGATTTAGAGGGGAAAGTAGACCATATGGGAGAATATCTTCAGAGACATAGTGAGTATGAGGGGAATTATCACGGTTATATGGATAGACTGATCAGAGGTGATTTTAGTGTTGTGTTACCTACTCATCCCCAATTTACCCCATATTTGCCTACTCGTACCTGGAATGAAGGGGATGATGAAGAAGAGGAAGAAGATGATTAGGATTTATATTTTATTTTGAGTTATGTTATGTGATGTCTGAGTGGACTATATCTATTTTTATTTTTGTTATGCGGTTTATTATCATTTGTAGATATTAAGGAGGGCTACTTTTGTCATTTATTATGTTACTGTTTGTTTATTTTAGTTGTGGATGTTGTGTGTTTGTGATATGTGATATGAATGTTTTTGTTAGTAAATGTATTAGTGATTTGTTAGTGTATTTTGTTTGTTAATTTAGAACATTTCCGAAAACTATTTAGGAATGTTTTTAAATGTTATTAAAATTCAATAATTAAAAATTTTATGGTCAACTTTTCAATTTACTGCCATATATATGTTTTAGTTGTTTATTTTTGTTTAAATGTGTGAGTTTACTTTTATGTCATCCACTACTTGAGAAGTTTTTTTAATATCATTTTATTAAATGAAAAATTATAAAAATTTGATCTGGTTATTTTCATTCATGCTTTTAATACCTGCATATTTATGATGTAAAAATTCCTGCAAGTTTAATATTTATAGTTTTCTGTTCCTACTCATGTATTTAGTTACTTCTGCTTAACTGTTTTATTTTAATGAAAATTTAAAAGTTTGGGGGGGATGAGAAAAAAATTTCAAAAACATAAAATTTTATTTGTTCTCAGAGGTAATAAAAAATTAATTTTGAATGAAAAATAATCATGTGTATAAAGTTATACTATGGAAATGAAATTTTGAATATAGAAATAAGTAAGAGAATTTAGTTAAAATCTATAGTAAGGATGAAAATGTTAATGTTAAAACTTTTTCAGTACAAAAATGATGAATATTTTGAAACTATCTTTAGTAAGAAAAGTTATATTTTTGAAAAAATAGAAGGATTAGACTTTTATTTTTAATGCTTAAATTTTTTTTTATTTTAAATAATTTTCAAAACATTTGTTATATTTCTAAGTTAAAAGATAATATCTACCTTATGCTTTAGGAAAGGAAGGGTGGAATTCAAAATTATTAAAGGCTGATCCAGATACAGTAATCCTTGCCTAAGAAAAGAAAAAGAAGAAAATAAAAAGAAAAAGAAGAAAAAAAGAAAAGTGAAAAATAGTATGTGAAAAAGGAAGGAGAAACGTGAGGATTAAAGAGCCTGATCAAAAATTGGTTCCACACATGTTGTTTTTGGAGTATAAAATCTGATGAAAATCTTGAAGCTTATGAATATAATATAGTTAGTATAATTATTTTTAATCAATATTTTCAAGTAAAGAAAATAAAATGTCTAATCCTTATTTTTTGAAAAATCTATAAGTATTTATGAATAAGATAAGAACTAGTATTTTTCATTAATCTTACCTAAGAGATTTCTAAACTTTAAATTGGTCTCATTTACTAAAAATTTTTCTTAATTGGTATACTACATTTCTAGAAAAAAAATTTTAAAAACTTCTAAGGATAATCATCACATAACTTAGTTGTATGATTTTTATATGATTATAGCGTCACTTGACGACATATAACATTTCATGTTTGGTGGATTTTGATACACCTAAAATATATAATGTTTTGATACACAATTTTATACCTATTTTTGATGATATTGAATATTAATGGAATGTATTTTGTGTGTTTTTCTTACATATATAATTAAATGGATGATTATTATGAAAAAAATGAAAAATGATCAAATTTGGAGCAAAAATGAAAAAGATTGAAAAAGTGATTTTTGGCGGCTAAGCGCCAGAACTCTACCTGCTAGGGCCACACTGATATGTGCTACAGTTTGGAGCTTACGCGCCAGCAAACTCACGGCTCAGCGACAGCAAGCTAGCGGCTAAGTGTCGGTACCCCGTGCTTATGCGCGATAGTAAAAGAGAGGATTTATTTTAAATTAAGCGCCATTTTGAATAGGTTTTTGAAGCACCGCTTAGTAAGAATGTGGGTAACTACCTTTTGACGTAAAATTCAATTCAAATTACTCTTAAATGGATGCGTCTCATGGAAGATACATTGAATCGGGACTTAATTTGAAGAGATACAAAGACTCCTTTTGGAAAAGTATAAAAAGAGGACTTGAAAATCATAAATATGGTTATTGCTGGAGGGTGTCGTTAGTGTTTAAGAGTGAGGTTTATGTTAGAGAGTTATTGTGGAACACACCTCTCCATTTCACCATCTTTACTTCATTTTATCTAGTTTGTATTAGGAGTAGAATTGAGATATGGAGTCTACGGAGTTGGGTGCTAACCTCTGTAGAGTATTGTAAGGGAAAGCAATGTTTTTAAGGGAACTTCAAGAGTTTTGTGGAGAGGATTTAAAGATATGTCTTTATCTTTGTATTACATTTGGTTTTTAATTAATACTTCTTGTGTTTTCACTATGATTTCTACTTTTTTTCAAGTTGTGATTGTATTTTCTCCATGAATTCTGAGTAGTTTTCATTATCTTTTTCCTTTAAATGATGAAGTAATTAATATATGAAAGGATGTTGTGTGAAGTATATGATTTCAATGTTAGAAGAAGTTGTGATGACTTAAAGCCTTGCGCTTCATTTACTTCTTGATTTGTCCAATTAATATATTAAAATTACTTGTGAGAACAAGTAAGATCCAATGTTGTATTGTCCCAGTCAACAATTGAAAAGAATCACAAGAGATTGTATGGGTGAGAATGTAATCCATATGGTTAAGTGCAAATAAATAGGGAGCTATAGTTTGAAGGGTGTAGAATTCAAGGTTTTAAAAGGGATAGGCTAATGGCCCTAATTTGGTTTATTATTTTATGTTTTGATACGAGATGTTAGCCCCTAGGTGGAGGGAATCGAGGAAACTTTAGAGTGAGAGCTAGTATCTTTCATGTCTAACTCGTCTTCAAGATTTCTAGAACAGTAAATTAACCTATGTTCTTTATAGCATCTCTAATAAGGGTAGAGAATATTATTGCTCCTATTTGACACAACACATTTTAGATACTTCCAAAACAAATATTTTTCATAACATATTACTAATTCAAAAAAAGGAAAAAGATATTTCAATTGCATAAGTTTTCATCTTACAAAAGTTTAATTAAAGTAGTTGCTTACTTTTATTTAAGGCTATAAAAATTAACAAAAATTTATTTCTTAAAGTATTATCTTTTGGCTTGAGTAAGATCTTTTCTAAAAGTAAAAAGTTAATTTTTCATTTCTGAATCAGAAGATATTTTCATTTGTTAATCACTTTCTCTTTTGTGTTTGATATCTTGGGGCTTAATCAGAAAGTCCTGTGTTACTTGATAAACGATATGTATACTTGCGTAGTATCCAAATTATAAAATCATTAAAATGAATTATTAATTTACGTATATATATATCATAAGCAAAAATATATGTGGATTAGTAAGTAAGGCTTAAGAGTTAATTAAGTGTAATCAGGATTAGACTTAATTAGGATTTAAGGTTACTTGAGCCTAATGTGAGTAAGGCTTAAGAGTTAACTAAGTTTAATTATAGTTAGACTTAATAAGGTTTAAGGTTACTTAAGCCTATTCTGAGTAAGGCTTAAGAGTTATTTAAGTCCAATTAGGATTAGACTTAATTAGGGTTTAAGGTTACTTATGCCTAAGGTAAGTAAGTCTTAAGAGTTAATTAAGTCTAATTAGGGATAGACTTAATTAGGGTTTAAAGGTTTAATTAAACTTAATTTTGCTAAGATTTAATTGATTAATTAGATCTTTTTATGCTTAGGTCTAATTAGGGTTTAGGATTTATTAAACCTAATTTAGGTAAGGTTTAATTGATTAATCAGGTCTAATTAGGGGTTTGACCTAATTAGGGTTTGAGGTAATTTAAGCCTAAGGTACGTAATGCTTAAGAGTTAATTAAGTCCAATTATGGTTAGACTTAATTAGGGTTTAAGGTTACTTAAGCCTAATATGAGAAAGGCTTAAGAGTTAATTAAATATAATTTGGATTAAACATAATTAGGGTTTTTGGTTACTTAAACCTAAGGTAAGCAAGTCTTAAGTGTTATTTAAGTCTAATTAGGGTTAAACTTAATTAGGGTTTAAAGGTTTAATTAAACTTAATTTAGGTAAGATTTAATTGATTAATTAGACCTAGTTAGGGTTAGGTCTAATTAGGGTTTAGGATTAATTAAACAACATTTAGGTAAGGTTTAATTGATTAATTGGATCTGATTAGGGGTTAAACCTAATTTGGATTTATTAAGTTAAACCTAATGTGATTACGGTCTAACTTAGTTTAATTAGGTCTTAATGGTGTCTTAGACCTAATCAATGTTTATTAAGTTAAACCTAATGATATTAAGGTCTAACTTGGTTTACTTAGGTATTAATGGTGTCTGAGACCTAATTAGGGTTTATTAAGTTAAACCTAATGTGATTAAGGTCTAACTTGGTTTAATTAGGCCTAAAGGGTGTTTTAGACCTAATTATAGTTTATTAAGTTAAACCTAAAATGATTAAAGCCTAACTTGGTTTAATTAGGTCTAAATGGTGTCTTAGACCTAATTAGGATTTATTAAGTTAAACCGAATGTAATTAAGGTCTAACTTGGTTTAATTTGTCATAAGCTTAATGTAATTAAGGCTTAAAGAGAATTAACTAGGTTTAATGTGGGATTAAACCTAGTTAGGATTTAGTTTTGGGTTTATTTGATGTTAAGTTTAAACTTGACTTAGTCCATTATGGAATGGACCAAATATTTGAATTTTTAAAGGTTATAGGATTTTAATTATTAATTTAAAATTTATATTTTTAGCCCTAATGGCCAAAATGTCATTTTGGATTCTGAAGAGGTCAAGATTTGTTTATTTTAGGGTTTGTATCTACCTCCCTAACCCATTTTGAAGTTAATTTTCCTATTTTCCTATCTTTTATAAATATTTTGAAAATTATTACTTAAGTTTTATAGGAAAGTAGATTTCTTTATCCAGAGACTACCTCTAATCTATTGGAAAAACCATAGAATATTCCAAAGGATGAGAAGATAGTTTTGAAAATTTCATAATTTTTGGACTTATAATTATTTTAAAAAAATCAAATTACTCCAGAGAGTAATTAATTAATTAAAAATAAAATATAAGTCATTAAGTCATGATTTTGGCCCCATAATGTTCTCCTCATCATCCTGAGTTCAAGGATATTTTTATTATATTTTTTTGATTTTTCTATGAAAAGATATGGATTTTTGATTAGTTTAAAATTAAACAGAATTAATTTAAACCTTTAACTAAACAAAAAATTCTGGACGGCGCCGCGTGTCCTTAGATCCATCTAAATGTGGCTGATAAGTTACGAGTTTCCTAATAGCAGATCAGATGGGATTAAATCATGGCCATCTGTTTTTAAAACATAAAAATGGACGACATTGGCTCGTCTCCCTCCGTCTGTTTTTGCTCGTGAGCCATCCATGATGTAGGTTTAAGATCTTGCTCAGATCTTAATGAAATCTCATGGGAATTGTTTGATAAGGATAATCTTGGCAAGATGAGCATATCCATATGAATTTGTAGGTGTTATGTGATGGTTTCTTTCACAATGTCTGAAACCGAGCTCAGATTAGATTCAAATAACTATACCTTGGCCTCAGTTGATGTAAGCTCAAATTGACAGGTTCTGAAGCTTCGTCTCGACCTCAGAAGGCTTAGCCCTAACTCAATTTGAAGTTAAGTTAAGCCTAGATGCGAGTTTAATCTTAAGGTGTCTCAGATTGAGAGCAGGATGCTGAACAATGAGTTAGAGCTTATGGGGATGGCCAATTTTGATTGGACTTATCATCGTAGGGTTCTAGGAAGCTTCTGGAGTAATTAATTTGAAGTTTTGAAGAACTTCATTTCAATCCTGAAATTTGTCCTGGTTTTGGGTAGGGAAATTAGGTCAAACCATTGGGCTCTATGGGTCCATTCTATGTGGGATAAATTTCTTAGGTCTTAGAGGGAAACTTTGGTGTTCAAAGTTAGGGGAATTTGGCGGTGTATAAATGTCTCCTATTTTGGTCTCCTCTCTTTTGGCCTTCTCGAGTTTGGCCTTATTTATATCCATGGAGGCCATGGCTATGCTTGGGCTCATTTGGTTTCACTTGCGGAAGTTATTTCCTGTCCAATAATGATTTTTGGATGAGGTTTGAGCTTGGGGATAAGTCTAATTCATCATTCCAAGGTTAACCCTGTTAAGTTCAAGTATGGTGAGATATTGGTTTAAATCTTGGCTTCCCTCCATTGGTCCTTTTATAAGGTGGATTGGGCTCGGTAAATCCTGCTGAAATTACCTTCCCCAAGTGAGTACTATTTTTACCTTGGTGAAATTTGAAGAGAATGATACCTAACATTTTTTTCTTCCTATTTTCCCATGAAGTGTAATGATGGAGTTATCATGGTGAAAAGAAGGGCTATGGAAAGCTTCTCTTTTATTGGGTGGGAGTAGAGGTGAGTAGTGACTCACCTAAACCATTTCTCAAAATGGTATGGTTGATTGACACAATTTATGCTCACTTCTCATGGCATCATGATGAATTTTCACAACTTTCACCTTGGTTAAATATGGTAAAAGAGAGAGCTTAAGTGGTGTTTCCCTTCTATTTGTGCGCCCATGAAATGTTTAATGTGTCTCATAGGTTGGTCGGCCACCTCATTTCATGCAAATGGTTGATTCATTCTGTTCAAATAAAATTTATGTATTTTAGTCATGATGGCTCTTAACCATGGGTTTGCCTTTGTTAATTACATTGATTGGATGAAGGTGGAGGTGTGTGATGAACTCAACACCTCACTATCTGAAGCTTCATGAAAGAGTGTTACTTAATCCCTCTTTCTATGAGGTCTTCGTAATGAGCTTTAACCATGGTTAAAGTGGTGGATCATGGGTTATCCAATGTTTTAATCCATGTGTGATGAGTCTCATGGGTCATGTGTGACCCATTGATGACTTCTCATGATGTCATTTATGATGTCATGGTAGAGTTTTAAATTTGAAAGTCATTTATCATGTCATTTCTGATGTCAATTTTAGGGTTATTTTCCTATAATTCCACATTGAATTAACTATGTAATTATTTAAAAGGGTTAAAAATTTTAATATTAACCCATAAACTATTCAAAATAATCTAAAGGTTAATTATTTGATTAATCTCATTTATTTGATTCATAATTGAGTGTTTTGACCAAATTTAAGTAAAGTTGAACATGGTTAACCAATGTTGACCTAGGTTGATCATGATTAACCAGTCCAGGTCTAGGGTTGACCCAGGTGATTTACTTAACCTTTTCATAGTTAATTTAATCATGGGATTATTAATTTTGGTCATGGGACCTAGGTTTGACTAAGGTTGACCAAATGATCATATTTGGTTATTTTAATGTCTTAAATTGATCAAATGAGTGATATTTGACCAACTTAGTGTATTAATTGATTTTGTGGTCAATAGGATTGGTATTAGGTCAATGTGGCCGTCAGTAGGTCATGGATTGACCATTTTAACCAAATTTGACCATTTAGGTCATGGGTTAACAAGTTTGGTCAATGTCGTGGTCTTTTGGTAATGGATTGACCATTTTGACCAATTTTGACTATTTAGGTCATGGGTTAACCAGTTTGGTAGATAGGGTGGTCATTGGGTCGAGGGGATAACCATTTTGACCTAAGTTGAACATTTAGGTCAAAGGATGACCAGTTTGATTAACGTTGTGGTCATTTGGTCAAGGATTGACCATTTTGACCTAATTTGACCATTTGGGTCAAAGGTTAACCAATTTGGTCAATTGTTGACCAAATCAAGGTTTATCATTGCTGATTTAATCATTTTAGGATGTCATTATGTTTTAGGTTAAAATTGCTTCGTTAGGGTTTTACGCTAGAAATTAGGGTTTAGTGACCATTAGTGAGATTTAGGAAGTTGATCACAGAAAAATTCATTAAGAAATTCATATCTATTTTTTATGAAATTGCACTTTAAAGAAAGGTATTTTCTTTATTTTACTGCAGGAATGAAGATTTATAAGTGATGGAAGCAAAAACCATGAAATGGAGCGAATTTGGATCAAAAAGATAGAAATTCATGCAAATTGAACTAAGTCGCCGACGACGAGATCGAGGCCGCCGACGGCGAGATCATAAGGAGAATTTCTAAAGGATTTATAACTATCTCGCCGACAGTGAGCCCGAGCCCGCCGACAGCGAGATCGCGCGGTTTGAAGACCTTCTAGAAGCCCCGCTAAAGGCGAGATCGTTTCCCGCCGACGGCGAGACAATTCAAAATGCAAATACTTTGAACCTAGACACTATTTGAAGAGGTGTTTAAGCACCCCTTGGACCTTTGCCTACCACTATAAATAGAGGCCAAATTCTAGTGTCTTAGTGTGTCTCTAGAGTCTTCAGTGTGTCTGTTGTTTATCATTAGTGAGTTTCTTTAGTTTATTTGAGTGATATTTAGTTTGTTGTACTAGAAGGAAAAGTCAAAGGAACTTCAAGGTGTCTGCTTGGGGAGAAAATTAAGATAAGTATCTTTGTTTATTTTTGTTGTTAACTTTAAATGAAATTCATGCTTTGTTTTATTCCCATGCATTCTGAGTAGTTTTCTTAGTCTTTCTCCTTGTTTATGAAAATTATGCGAATTGATGAAATTAAATAGAAGTACGTAATATATTAAAATAAATTGTGATAATTTTTACTTAAAACTTAATTTACTTTCAATCTGGCCAATTGAGTTGTTAAAATATGTTGAATTATCAACTATAGTAAAAATTACGTCCAATATTCAGGGAAGTCAAAAGCCTTGGAAGGAGGGTGCAAATAAATAGGGAAATATTAATTATCGGACGTAGAATTGGACATTTTAGTGTGACAGACTAAAATATTCAATTTGGTCCTATTGTTTGAGAGCTGAAGTGTAGATGTTAGCCCTCAGGTGAGGGGAACGTGGGAGCTCTGAAGTGGCAGCCAGTATCCTCCCAGCCTAGCCGCAGATTCAGTAATCAAACATAGGATTAGTCAATATTCTTTGCACCTGGACCAAAGGGTAAAGAATAGGAATGCTCCTATTTGTCACAATACAATTTAAGAATTCTATTTAAAATCATCATTCACTTAATTTTCTAAAAACAAGGAGAAGGATACTTTTTCTGAATTATTTAAATCAACTTTAATTCAAGTATTAGTTTACTTTAGTTTGCTTTAGTTACTTTAAATTTCCGCTTACTATATTAGTAAGTAATTCCTTTAAATTTAGCTGATAACAAATCTGTTAAAAACTTCCCTGTGGGATCGATAATCAAGACTCCACTAGAGCCCTGTATTACTTGATACGATACGTATACTTACGTAGAATCCACATTAAACATTCAATCATATAATTATATATATATATATATATATTAAAGGGGAATCATGTTTTTGGTGTCGTTTCTATAAACATAAATTGCTATTAAAGGGGAATCAAGATTTTGGAGGACATTTTGGGGCGGATAAAACCGCATATAAAATTCTACAATCTGGATTCTACTGGCCTACTCTATTTAGAGATGTATATAGATATATAAAAACCTGTGATAAATGCCAAAGAGTAGGAAACATATCAAGAAAAAATGAAATGCCTCTGAATTTTATATTAGAAGTTGAAATTTTTGATGTTTGGGGATTAGATTTCATGGGACCTTTTATTCCTTCATTTGGAAACTCATATATATTAGTAGTTGTTGATTATGTTTCCAAATGGATTGAAGCACAAGCTTTACCTAGGTGTGACGCTAAAAGTGTTTCAAAATTTTTAATGAAAACTATTTTTACTAGATTTGGAATGCCGAGAGTGATTATCACTGACGGAGGAACTCATTTTAGAAACAAATATATTCACAAACTAGTAGAAAAATATAATACTATGCATAAGATATCGACTGCTTGTCATCCACAAACTAGTGGATTAGCTGAAGTTTCTAATCGAAAGATTAAGCGTATATTAGAAAATCTGTAAACCCTAATAGATTAGACTAGTCTATAAGACTAGACACTGCATTATGGGCATACAGGACTGCTTATAAAACTTCGATTGGAATGACTCCTTACAGGCTTATATATGAAAAAACTTGTCACTTACCAGTTGAATTAGAACATAAAGCATATTGGGCGATTAAAGAATTTAATTATAATATAAAAGAAGCTGGTGAGAAGAGAATGTTGCAATTAAATGAATTGAAAGAATTAAGAAATGAATCATATGATAATGATAGGATTTATAAAGATAGAATGAAATTATGGCATGATCGGAAGATTAATCAGAGAAATTTTGAACCAGGACAAGAAGTTTTGCTTTATATTACTAGATTAAAATTATTTCCTGGGAAATTGAAATCTCGATGGTTAGGACCTTTCAACATAACTCAAATATTTTCATATGGAACTATAGAAATTGAAGATCCAAAAATAGGACATAGATTTAAGGTAAACGGACATAGATTAAAACCATATTTTGAAGGTAGAAGACCAAATTTTAAAGAGGTTTTAATGCTTAGTCAACCTGATTACTAACTAAATTAGGTCGGGCTGACGACGTTAAACCAAGCGCTTTATGGGAGGCAACCCATAGTAGTCTTTTATTTCAATTATTTATAAATTAGTGAGTCTTTATTATTAAAATAAATCTTACTACTCAAATTTTCTATAAGAATCATCACAAATTTGAACCTATATGATGAGATCAGAAAATATTCGGACCAGAGCGAAATTGGACAATTTTACGAAATCTCACCGACGGCGAGGTCGATTCTTGCCGACAGCGAGATCTCATGCCAAATTTGAGTCAGTTCTATAACTAGCTCGTCGACGGCGAGAAACTTCTCGCCGACGGCGAGGTTGTTGAAAATTTGGTTTCTTAAAGATTTTTAGTGCGGTTTTGGACGGATCTAAAGCCATTTCTTCGTAGGAAATTATTCCAAATCCAAATTTTCACTGTTTTCTTCCTTAGAAAAGACTAGAGACTATTCCTTTCGATCTGAAATGACCACCAAACTCTTAGAAACCACAAAAACTAAAGTTTTCAACCGAAGAAAATTCAGCAGTTTGGAAGCGCAGCATATCTTCAACAAAGGTTTGATGAAGAAAAGACTTATTAAAGAAAGAGGATTTGTCAACAGAGGAGTAGAGAATTCAACTACAAAAATCGAAGAAATGATCGCACAGCAGCATTGGGAGGTATTTTGTTATACGACATCCGTTGTAGTTATTCCAGTAGTTAAAGAGTTTTACTCTAATTTACATGCGATCAATAATGGAAATGTCTACGTCAGAGGAAGATGGGTAACATTTACTCCTTCAAGGGTAAATGAATTATTTTCTATAGAAAATACCTCTATTTGTCATTATTCCAACTTTGTGCCTTCAAGATACAATATGAACGAGATCTATGGATACCTGACCGACGAACCTGATGATTGGGAGTTACGCGAAGACGGGTATGTCAGTTTTTCTGCATCACTTCTTAACCCTGTCTCGAAGCATCGGCATTTCTTTATATCATCAAAATTATTACCTACTATGAGGGTAAATAAAGTTTCAAAGGAATGCGCTATTTTAAACTACCGTATTCAAATTGGATTACCTATCGATGTTAGATCAATAATAGTAAAGTCTCGCATTAGGATTGATTGTGCATGGGTCGTTGCATGGACTTGGACACCCATCAACTATATTTGCTTTATGCGATCAGTACCAAGTTTCTTATGAGGCTTGGGAAAAAGTACTTCTACCATGGAAACTACTGGATCCTACTGATATGTTTCCAACTTTGGATAACAATGATGAGATTACCATTATTTCTGACAGAGCATCACAGAACAATCCTTTAGCAAGGCCCTTTACTGATAAAACTAATTTCATTCTAAAGAAGATTAAAGGATTGGAGAAAGAATTGCAAAATGTGATGAATTTCATCGACAATATCTCTGATATGTTTAATCATATTGACTGGAAAATGAAGGAGCACTTTGGTCATACTGGACATCTGGAGGCCAGTTTTATTCATTTACTAAGATAGAAAGGATGGATTAATGAAGAATCTATCGCGTAATTCCCTTTCGTGCCTTTCTACAATTTATTTGTGCACCTGCGTCACATCGAAAATATCAGAGAAGATGTTAGTTCAAACACTGAAGAGTAGGAAAGATTTCTATGTTTATGTCATCTATTTGTGTATATATGTGTTTATTTGGATTTAGGTTTAATTATGAGTCGAACTTTGATTTGATCATCTCAGAATTGATGAGATTTTATGTAATTGTTGTCTCGGCATTTAGAGTGTTGTGGTGTGGATTGCGATGCTGAGTATTATAGATTTGAACATTTAAGTTAAGTATGTGTTAAGTTGTCAGTGTGAAGTTTGTAAGTTTCATGGATTTCATATATAAAGTAATATTGTTTGTGTTGTGTGAACTTTTTGTGAGTTTAAGTATCTAATCTTCATACTATAATTAAATTAAGTAATCGGAAGATTGATTAAAGGCAAATCGAGGTTGAAAATGATTGACGAATTTCAAAAATTAAAAAATTTTGGGATCTCGCCGACAGCAAGAAAACCCGCTGACAGCGAGACCGATCTCGCCGACGGCGGATTTTTCCTGAAACTTTTGCCTTATCAAATCAATTAGCTCGCCGACGGCGAGAAAAATCTCACCGACAGCGAGATCGCGAAAAGACCTATATTTGACCGGTCAACTGACACTATTCATCATCCCTTTCCTCAAATTTTCAAAAAAACCGACCTAGGGCATGAAAGATCTCAAATTTGAAGTGATTTCAAGACTTTTTGACACCAGATTTCATCTTCTCTCGGTAAGAGCTTCACTCCTATGCAAAATTTTTTTTTTTCACCATGGATTTCTTTTACATTGGGAAATTTTGGAAAAATTCGAAATGTAGAGAGATTACTTGGAAGAAATCCATGGACATTGATTTAAATCGATTTTAGATGTTATAGGAAGCCATCTTATTAATATTTGGAAGTTTAGTTAGAATTTTTTGTGATTTTTATAGATCGAATGAATGGCTCCTCGACAAAAACGAAGAGTGGATTACGACACTAACCGATTCATCAATGCACGAGCGCAAAATCGATATTTTGAAAATATTCAAGGAATGAAGTGCATTGCGGATCGAGTTTTCAAGAATTCAGGAGGAGAAGTGGAGCAGTTATAAAGGAATGAGGATGGGAAAACTTCTGTTATGTTTCATATAGAACAGCTGTGGAAGTAGTGAAGGAATTCTATGCGACTTTGACGACAATTGAGGATGCACCGGTAAAGGTACGGGATTTATGGTTGAATTCAGCGCTGCAAGAATAAACTTGTTCTATGAAGTTCGTGATCTGCATACTAGCGAGTAGGATACTTTCGGTACTGCGGAAGGACCTCGCGGAAGAAGTTATAGACTTTCTCACTGACGGGAAAGGAGTTTGGAAGATTAAGCAGCGGGATAGGGTAAATTTCCCTCTTTCTATGTTAAATGCAATCTCAAAAGCCTGGCATTATTTTATTTACTCTACATTATTACCCACTTATCATCATAGTGAGGTAACAAGAGATAGAGCAATTCTAAATTTCTGTATTCAGAACAATAGGAGCATCAACATAGGTAACATTATTTATAGAAATATCTTAGCCACTACTTGAAGTGAGAGTGGAGGAGGATTGGGACATCCTGGTTTGATTTTTGCACTCTGCCAACTCTCTGGAGTTGAGGCAAGAGAAGATGAGGAATGGATAGAGCCCATGAAACCTATCACTCCCACCAATATTAAGACTAATGAATCCCATGAGGGATGGAGATCAAGAACGAGGAGTTACATGCCTTCATCAAGTAGAGATATCCCCTCTACTAGTTATGATTCTCCTCAGCCCACCACCCCTACCCCTTCAAGATCTGATGAATGAGTTAACCTTGAGTAGAAGAAGTTTTGAGCAGTTTGGAGAGACTATGGAGAGAAGATTTGATCATCTGGATCACAGGATTGATGGATTGGAAAGAAGACATGATTACGATAGTGAATATCTCCAGCGTCATTCAGAATATGAATTTGTCTACTACGAAGCTGAATGTCGCTATAAGAGTGGTGATTTAGATGTTGTCTTTCCTGAGTGCCCCCGCTATTCACAGTACCAGCCTACTCAGCCTTCTCAGCCTGGAGATCAGGGAGATGACATAGCTAAGGATTTTAATGCAGAAGATTAGAGCCTTTGTTTAGTTTATTTAGTTTGTTTAGATTTGTTGTTTTGAAAACTTTATTATTCTGTGTGCAATATTTCAGTACTTTCTGTGGACTATGGAGTTGGTGTGTTTGTTTGTTTGCTTGAGCTGTGATATTAGACTTCTTATGTGTGTTAAATTAGTTTGCAATTTTTTATATATAGTATGTTAGTTTAAGTTTTTATAATTTATGAATGTTAACATTGTTTAGGTTGTTTTAATATGTTTTAAAGTAGATTAATTGATTGTATGTGTAGTAATAGATTAAGTTTTCTATTGTTATGTTTGATACTTATTTTAAAAATTTCTTACCCCAGCATTTCGTTTAAATATTATATATATGTGGAAAAATACTAACAGTACAGGTTCTGTAGGTAATAAAAAAGCCTGCAAAAATTTCAAAGAAAAGAAATACCTAAAGCTCAAAGGTACGATGAATTTTACTATATACTTTCCCTTTTTCATTATTTAGTACAGATAGAAAAATTTAAGTTTGGGGGAAGGTAAAAATACAAATTTAATTATTAAAATTGTTCTCAATTTCTATTTTCAAAAATTATTATTAAATGATTTTTTTTATATAGTAGTTTTTCAATTCAATAAACATGAATTACTTTATTTAATTATTATATAAAGTTAAATAAAATGTTTCTAGTAATTCAATTAATTAATAGAATAAGATATTTGGTTAAAAGGAATAAGAATATAGTAAACTATTTAAAGTAAGGAAAACTATATTCTAAAAATTGAAAATTCCTAAGTATTAAAGTGAAAAAGAAAGGATAGAAACTCAATGAAGTAAAGGCTATAAAATATATATAAACAAGGAAATATTTTAAGTTCTAAATTTAAGAAGAGAAATTGAAGTTCAAAATTATTAACAGGCTATCCAGATACAGTAATTCTCACTTGAAAAAGAAAAAAGAAGAAAAATGATTGAAAATCAATCCAAAAATAAAAAAAGAAAAAAAAAGGAAAAGAAAAAAAAAGAAAAAGAAAAAGAAAAATATAAGTGAGGAGAAGCTTGAGGAGATGCCTTATCAAAAATTGGCTTCAATAGATTCAACCTAAAAGGTAGAACTTAATTATATTTCTAAACTTATATATATATATATATATATTATTTTACTAAATAGTGTTTTCTTGAACTTCCTATCATCTAAATATCTTAAGTAATTTACTCTTTTAAATATAGTCATTCCTGAAATAAATAAAAAATTAGAAATCTTAGATCCGATAACTAGATTATCTTATATCTATGAAGTTAATTTAATTACTTAGAAATATTTCTATTCAACTTTACTATAATATTATTTAAATTTAATTCATAGTATATCTGAATTGAAAAATTCTATTACAGAAATCATTACTTTTATTTAGTATTAAAATTACTTGAGGACAAGTAATAATTAAGTTTGGGGGATTTTGATCACAGAAAAATTTATTAAGAAATTCATATCTATTTTTTGATGAAATTGCACTATAAAGAAAGATATTTTCTTTATTTTACTGCAGGAATGAAGATTTATAAGTGATGGAAGCAAAAAGCATGAAATGGAGCGAATTTGGATCAAAAAGGAAGAAATTCATGCAAATTGAACTAAGTCGCCGACGGCGAGATCGAGGCCGCCAACGACGAGTTCATAAGGAGAATTTTTGAAGGATTTATAACTACCTCGCCGACAGCGAGCCCAACCCCGCCGACAGCGAGATCGCGCGGTTTAAAGACCTTCTAGAAGCCCCGCTGACGGCGAGATCATTTCCCGCCGACGGCGAGACAGCTCAAAATGCAAATACTTTGAACCTAGACACTTTTTGAAGAGGTGTTTAAGCACCCCTTGGACCTTTGCCTACCTCTATAAATAGAGGCCGAAATCTAGTGTCTTAGTGTGTCTCTAGAGTCTTCAGTGTGTCTGTTGTTTATCATTAGTGAGTTTCTTTAGTTTATTTGAGTGATATTTACTTTGTTGTACTAGAAGGAAAAGTCAAAGGAACTTCAAGGAGTCTGCTTGGGGAGAAAATTAAGATAAGTATCTTTGTTTATTGTTGTTGTTAACTCTAAATGAAATCCATGCTTTGTTTTATTCCCATGCATTCTGAGTAGTTTTCTTAGTCTTTCTCTTCGTTTATGAAAATTATGCGAATTGATGAAATTAAATAGAAGTACGTAATATATTAAAATAAATTGTGATAATTTTTAATTAAAACTTAATTTACTTTCAATCTGGCCAATTGAGTTGTTAAAATATGTTGAATTATCAACTATAGTAAAAATTACATCCAATATTCAGGGAAGTCAAAAGCCTTGGAAGGAGAGTGCAAATAAATAGGGAAATATTAATTATCGGACGTAGAATTGGACATTTTTGTGTGACAGACTAAAATATTCAATTTAGTCCTATTGTTTGAGAGCTGAAGTGTAGATGTTAGCCCTCGAGTGAGGGGAACGTGGGAGCTCCGAAGTAAGCGGCAGTATCCTCCCGACTAGCCGCAGATTCGCAATCAAACATAGGATTAGTCAATGTTCTTTGCACCTGGACCAAAGGGTAAAGAATAGGAATGCTCCTATTTGTCAAAATACAATTTAAGAATTCTATTTGAAATCATCATTCACTTAATTTTCTAAAAACAAGGAGAAGGATACTTTTTCTGAATTATTTAAATCAACTTTATTTCAAGCATTAGTTTACTTTAGTTTGCTTTAGTAACTTTAAATTTCCGCTTACTATATTAGTAAGTAATTCCTTTAAATTTAGTTGATAACAAATCTGTTAAAAACTTCCCTGTGGGATCGATAACCAGGACTCCACTAGAGCCTTGTATTACTTGATATAATACGTATACTTACGTAGAATCCACATTAAACATTCAATCATATAATTAAATATATATATATATATTAAAGGGGAATCAAGTTTTTGGTGTCGTTGCTATAAACATAAATTGCAAACATATTAAAAAGTGGGTCAGAAGTCAATATTGATATATTTCCTGTCTGAAGCTGATTTTGAAATGATCCTCACAAAAGTGAGGTCAACACTTAGCGCTTAGGCGCCAGGTCAGTTTTTGTTCCTTAGCTCCATTTGACCTTATATTGCTCCATTATTGCTCCTTTTGCCTTTAAACTATGTTTCTTGTACCTGAAATCAAAAACACACAAAATATCTTTTATTAAAGCACAATATCCATAAAAATGAGCATGAAATGTACTTATAAAAGTAGTTAATTCTAAGGCGTGTCACTAAGTCACCCTAAGTTCTGATGGATCCAGGTCCTAATAAATTCAACTACATTTTAGCTTTATCCCTTAAGGAAAAGGGAAAAACCCAAAGTCTAGCAAAGTCATTTGATAGTTGTTTTTTCTTCATGCACTATTAGTTATAAAATCAATGTATATGAATTTTCTTTATTATAGGTGATGGATTGTTAATTCACCTACGCAAATGTTGAACATATTCTCTAAGTTATAAAGCTTCAAATTCTTCTCCTTAGGAGCTCTAAAGCTCCAAGTAGCTATATGCTCATCAATGATCGCCACAAGGGATGAAATTCACTAGAATTTAGTCACATAACAGATAGAGGGGGAAACTTTTGCTTAACTTTTGGTAAGGCCCAAATTGGGTGCAAGAAAACAAAAAATGTCAACCCCCAGGGAAACCTAAGTTTGCCCCTTTAAATGACCAAAAGTTGGTTCGACACCAAGGTGTTAGGTCATGGCAACACAACACCATTAACATGGAATGTTCCCACTGTAGCATGCAATAAATGGATTTTGTCATTCTGTTACAGTATCTAGGTGCTAATAATGTCACGTCAATTGACATGGTAATGTTTGGGCTACCACTTGCCAAAATATGTTACATGGAACAAGATGGTGCCCAAATACCAATATGGGTCGCCTAGGTGCATGTAAAAGGTGCCAATGAGCTGCTGACATGGCGTATGCCACATTAACCAACAAAATAAACTTTATCCCTTAAGGAGTTAACTAATGTTAACGTGGCATCATGGCACCGGCTAGATGGCATCGTATTGTTGATGATGTGGCACTAATATCTATTCAATCTACCATCACCCTTGAGACGTGACAGGTTGGCCTTTGAGTGTCACGTGGTAAGTGGCATTGTGGCACTCAAATTAGATGTTATGGCTTTGATGATGTGGCAAATACCATGTCAGCCAACAATTAATGTAAGGTAGCGTCTAGGCGTTGCGACTAGGTGCCTCGATGATAAAAACAAGTTTTACGGTGCCAAATCACCTTAGGCTCTATTTGGCGCAGCTGCAGCTTTTCAGGTGTTTTAGCCGCAATCGCATCGCCTTACGGTTAACTGCGTGAAGTTCGATTATCTCGTTTGTTACAGGTACTGCGTAAAAATATTTGTGTGGAAGATTTTTCAGAAAATTGAATATTCCGCTCTCGTTCGATAAATTTGTTTATAACTGAACCGTGACACCCATTTATTTAATAATTCAGAAGCAAAAATTCGAAATAATGATAAATTTATTTTGAAGTTTAAAAATATGTTCAAATTAATGATGAATTTATTGGAATTCATTATTATCTTCAATGTAGTTGGAAATTAGTTACTTCTTTGAATGTCAATGAACACTTAAAGCTCTCAAAGAGGATAATTATATTTTCACAATCAAAATAAGTGAGAACAAAATTATCATTCTCTTAAACATGTTTTTATCTGCTAGCAACCAAATGAACCATAAGATAGATCTCAAAATAAGCACGCATCCTTCAAACTAGTCTCCCTTAACAACTGTAGAAATGAGGCAATCACGATGAAGTGAAATCAGTATCAATTTGTATTAATGCTGCGAACTCGGGAAAATTTAAACTGATGTAACAATTATTTTGAAAGAAGGGTTTAAACTTCTTTCATTGGAAAAATATGTCCATACAAAAATGCTTAACAAACTGCCCAGTAACCCGTTCGTCTACACGAGAATGATGATTACTTCATTTTAAACAAGATAACAAAGGTGCATTTACATACATGAAAGAAAATTCTTATACATTACAAATTTAACACCTAAACTTTTATATTTACATACATAACACTAAAATCTTTAACATCACATCAAGAAACCATTGTTACAAACTAAAGAAGGCAGAATTCACTGCTTCCAACATATTCTTAATAGTTTCAAGCTACCATATGCATTGAATAAGGCAAAATGGAGACTGTAATATCAAAATTCACTGCTTCCAGAATTCACTACTTCAAACATGTAAAATAGCAGAATTGCAATTGACAATAGAGTAATAATTCTTAGCTGAACTCTTGGAATAGCTGTCAATCTGAGTATTTGGAAATCTGAAAATCTGAAAGAGGATATTGCTCTTAAAATACGTGTTTGTGTTCCTAACAACTTTGAAATGAAAAGAATACATATTATAGATGATGAAATGTGCCAAATGCATTTCAATATACCACCAAATTCATTTCAAACTCTTTTTTTAACATATGTAGTTAAATGACTTTTTAATCAAAGGTATGAGGGAGAGAAGAAAATGGCGTGGAGAAAGAGAGTGAGAAGCATGGGCAACTCCTCCATTCGATTACCCAGGGAAATCATTTTCTCCTCTATCGCTTAAACAAAACTGTTTACGGACAGAAATTCTTTAGTAGTCAGGTGAAAGCAAAACTAATTAACTAGCATAAGCCATAAAAGTCTAAATTTTCATAAGCAATAAAAAAGTGGCAAATCAGGGGGGTCGAATCGATCCAAGTTTCAACACTTAAATATGGCTAAACTTTAGATTATTTTAATTTGATTTAATATATTTAGTTGAACAAATCTCCTTAAATAAAGTGTCATTTTAATATTTGGATAAGAATTAACTTGGTCACAAGAGAGGATTAGATTGGACAAAAATTTTGGCCTTCCCCGATAATCCTATTTCTATAACACTAGATTAATTTTTTGGAATTGCGCACTTTATTATTGATTGGCTATGTGTGAAGTCAAATTATTTGAGGACAATTAAGTACTTATAAGATCAAAATTGTGAACGAGTTCTTTATTTGAATAAAATATGATTTTTATGTTGAGGCTTCATAAGTAGCTAGTCCCCCATCCATGCTTCATACAAAAGAAATACAAAGCTAGTGAAAGAAATAGCTTTTTCTCAAGTAAATAAAGAACATTTTCATCAAGGCATTTTTGAGAGGTAATTTGCGTATGTTTATAGCTTGGTGTTAAGACAAATTAGAGTATTAGTTTAGTCATACATCATAAAGTTAAGAAATAGGTGGTGGAGAGATATTAAATGGTTGCAATCTCCATTACTTTTAAGCTTCTTGATTGAAACTAAAGTTTAATCATTGGTGCACATCGCAAACATTAATCACTCTTTTAATCACCACTCACTAACAAGTACTATCAAAAATAATAAATTCGATTGGAATCAAGTAGTTCACTTAATTAATGGGTCACATGGATCTAGCTCAATATATAATACTTTAAAAAATTGTGTAGAAATATTAACTAATTGATCCTATCTCATGATCTTAAGCTTCTAGGTTAAAATTAAATTTGATCATTAAAGTATATGGCACAACTTTAACCTCAATTAGGTTTACACTCCCAGAAAGTTAAAGATATAGAATTTAATGTGAATTAAGACATAAGCCGAGGTACCCTCCAACTACTTGATAAGCTCGAATTTAAGGGGGTATAAGCAAACATATAATTTGGAATGTCGGATAATGAAGTGTCAATAATACATAATTTAGTTAGATTTTTATTGATTTGCTTTTCTTTCCTTTCCATGATTTAAAATATCATTTAAATTTATCTTTGAATATCAACATTCTTTTATTGTACTTAAGATGAATCGAAACGTCGTAGATTCTAACTTATCAGTTGTGAAAACCATAAGATCATGGATTCTAATCTATACTTTCAATGAAAAAAAAATGTGTAGGAACATATAAATTTTTGCTTAAACTTCCTGAATAAGAATCAATCTTTCCAAGAGTTCTTAAAAGTCAACTATGACTGCTTGAATCCATGAGCCTAGAAAAAATGACATTTTAATGAAATTATGATCGCCAAAGTTTTACTAATAGGAAGTATAAAAATCATACCAGTTTCAATTACAGTTGCATTCACATACTCAGCATGATTCTCATCAAAGTTCTTTTGCGTGCTTCCATTTCCATCAGATGAATATCAGAGATTGCAACGAATAGGGAAACTTTTCCACTGAAATTGTCTTTCGACTATGTATTTAGAATGAAAAATAGAAGCAAAAAACATTGGTAAAAGTAGTTTTCTAGGAGTAACCCCTAGACCAGACACCATACTTTGAAGGAATGACAGCAGATGCACTAAAATAAAAGATAAATAAAATAAGTTACTAGTAATAAAAAAAAAGATTTTTATTTAAGTAGAGTTAGAGAGATGTCACCACTCATCTACTTCATTACGCCCCCACCAAAACATTTAGGTACATTAATTAATCTGAAATTTAGGCAATCTGTAAGAGTATTCATAGTTCATTCATGTACTATAACCAAGAGGTTTGCTATCATTCTGAATAGCATATGAACAAATCATATGAAAAAAGAATCATTGATATACTAATTGCAAAAACTGGCAAACAAACCACCCTAGCAGTAGATACATAGGCTACTGTTTCATTAGTTGGAATCAAAGTTCAAATTTCAGTCGCAAACACCACTAGTCGCTACTGAACTCTGGTAAATATTCCGACCTAAAAATAGTTTAAAAAAAATAATATAATTAGAATACTGAATTACACGCAAAAGCTTACCCCAATAAATCTCGAATCAGTAACTCAGATCAAGTTCTCAAAAAAAACTCTATTTGATGGTCCCTCAAAGTACAAATAAATCCTTCAAAGACATTCGTAGAGTAGAAAATCTGCTCTCAAAGAAAGTGAGGGATCTGAATGCTTGTCCTAGACATTCTGATCGTGAAGAGCACGACATAGTATAGAGAATGAGATGACAGAAGATAGTCTCTGAAATACAGGCTCCAGTTTCTTTTGATAAAAAAGGTAAAGCAGCAGACGAGGAAGAAGAGAACTCAACTATAGCTTGTCAAACTCCATGTCCCGTTGCCATTTACGAGGGACTCGAAATCTAACAGTAGAGATGAAGGGTAAGGTACGTAATAGTCCATCAAATGTGCGCCGTGCGGTTCTATTTGCGGCCATTTTTCCGCCAAAATTGGGCCGAACCAAATAACCCCGTTCGCTGCCTCTCATGCACTATAATTATGTTTGACTTTTTATATATATATCATATTTATTTTTGATGATATTATATTTTAATGAAATGTAAATTTCATTTTTTTACTGTAAGTATAATGATTTTAGGTAAAAAGAGATAAAAGAAGCGAAAAGGAACGAATTTAGAGCGAAAAAAGGCAACAACAAGATTTTGAAGTTTTGGTGCCGACAGCGACCAAACCAGCATCGACGGCGTGTTTTTTCGGAAAGCCCAAAATTAAAAGTAAGGATAGGTCACCGACGGCGCCCAAAGTCAGTTCAAAGAAGATTCAATGTATTTAGATGCTTTTTGAAGGGATTATCGATGCAACTCTTTGGAAATTTGTTCATAGACAAATTTAAACTGTTTCGGGGGGGCATAAATGTGTGTGTGTGGAGTCAGTGTAGAATCAGTGTGAATTGTGTGTGAGTGGAGAGGAAGTCTTTAGAGAGTGTCTAGAGTCTAGGGTTTGGTGTTTAGTGTTGTACTATGAGGGATTCTTCTCAAAAGAGTTATAGGAGGAGAGGGAAAGAAAGAGATTGCTTCATCCCTACTATTCCAAGAGGGAATTGTGTGTTGTTTAAAAAAGAGAAGGAGATCCAAGAGAACTTCAAGGGATTTCCTTAGAGAAGAAATTCAGATAAGTTGTATTTATTTCTTATTGTTTGTATGACGTTGCTTTTATATATAAAATCTTTGTTGTATCTTCTCCATGAATTTTGAGTAGATTTCTATGTCTTTCTCCTTGCAATAATAATTGGTGATGTGATCCTTTAGATTGGATTGCCAAAAGAAAGATAAAAAACTGTGATGATTTTCCCCTTCTTTCTTTATTTACTTTTCAAACTGCCCAACTGATTTGTTAAAATATGCTGTGAAACATGCGATCTGAAAGGGCTATACTTTGTACAACAAAAGTGGAGATTACATTCCAACTCCATAGATGGTGAAGTTTAAGGGGGTTGGGTGTAAATTAATTGTGAAATATGTTTATTGGGCGTAGAATTGAAGATTTTATGGTGACATACTAAAATCTCAAACTTGGTCCTAGTCTTTGGAAATTAAAGCGAGAGTTAGCCTTCAGGAAAAGGGAAGTGGGAGCTCTGGAGTGAGAGCCAGTATCCTCCCAACCTAACCACCGATTTAGAGACTAAACCTAGGATTAGCCAAGGTTCTTTATAGCACTAGGATGAGGGTAAAGAATGGGTATGATCCTATTTGGCACAATACAAATATTAAACTAATATATATTATTCACTCACCAAAATATCATTGTTAGGGGAAGGACACTTTCTCTAAATTTGAGCCTTGCATTACAAAAAATTATTATACCATTAGTTACTTATACTTTAATATCTTTGTATTTACTTTTGGTGCTTTGCAAATTGAATATTGGATTTCTATGTTACGCTTTAAGGTTTGTTTCCTCCCTGTGAAATTGATAACCATAACTGCACTAGAGCCCTTTATTACTTGAACGATACTTACACTTGCGTATAGATTGGCTACTACCATATTAAATTGATTATATTCTGTGGTTGAATTGAAAATATTTGTGAAAATTTATTACACCATATTTACAGCTGTCACGGTCAAGTTTTTAGTGTCCTTGCTGGGGAGGCAATAGTAAATTTACTAGTGTCTGAAACCCTTTAATTCATATTTGTGTATGTGTAGTGTTTCATTCGAAGTTTTAATACCTTAAAATTCAGAGTTAGAACACACTATTAGAAAAATTTGAAAACAAAAAAAAATTAAAAATTTGAGCAAAATGGCGAACCATCTCAACAATCAAAGAAATGAAATTTAACATTAACCTAAACCTGTAAGAGATTATGCAAACCCTATAGCAGATGAAATACATTTAACTATTAAAAATCCTTATGTAGTTGCTAATTTAATTGAGCTTAAACCTGCTATTGTCCAAATGATACAAAATAATCAATTTGGTGGTGCACCAAATAAAGATCCTAATTTGCATCTTGCTAGTTTTCTTGAACTGTGTGCTACATTTAAATATGATGAAGTATCGAACGATGCTGTCAGGCTTAAACTTTTTCCTTTTTAAATGAGGGATAAAGCTAAGGCGTGGTTAAATTCTTTAGCACTTGAATCTATCAGAACTTGGGGAGAACTATCATAAAAATTTCTATCCAAATATTTGCCACCTTAAAAAGCTGTTAAAATTAGAAATGATATTACATCTTTTTATCAGTTTGAAGGAGAATCAATATATGAAGCATGGGAATAATTTAATGATATCCATAGCAAGTTTACATATTATGTTTTACCAGAATGGTTAATAATTCAAACATTTTATAATGGATTAGTGGGATCTCTTAGATCGATTATTGACGCTGCTGGTGGTAGATCGTTAATGTGAAAACCTTTTGATGAGACATATTCTTTAATTGAAGAAATGGCTACTAAAAATTTTCAATGCCCCTCAAAACGGGTAAATCCAAAAAGATTAGCTAGTATTCATGATTCTGATGCAATATCTATGTTGGCTTCTCAAATTATTGTAATTTCAAAGAAAATAGATTAATATGGAATTCACTATTCTTAAGCGCCTCAGGTGTTAGAGGAAAACTCATTGGGACAAATAGTAGATTCTCATTCATCTTTTGAGACTTTAAGTGCTATAAATAATAGACCCAACAATCCTTTTTCTAATTATATAATCTCGGTAGGAAGAGCCAACCTAACTTAAACTGGAATAATAACACTGCTGCTGTTAACCCGCAGTGGGGGAACAATTCTGTGAACCCATTGGGAAATTCAAACAACTAGGGAAACACTAATTATAGACCTTCTTATCCTCCAGGATTTAATAGTAACCCACAATTCAAGGAGAAGAAGTTATCTATGGAAGAATTGATATTAAATATGTGTAATCAATTGCAAAGTCATGCGAATCAATTGCATAGTCAAGGGAATTAATTACAAAGTCAAGGGAGTCAGTTGCAAAGTCAAGGGACCCAATTGCAAAATCAAGGAGCTGCTATTAAAAATATTGAAAGTCAATTAGTGCATATTGTTATTGCACTTAGTAGTAGGCCTTCGGAACTTTACCTAGTAATGTTGAGATTAACCTAAAGGATCAAAATAAAAAACAACTTAAAGCTATACAGTTGAGAAGTGGAAAAGAATTCGAATCAAGTGTGCAAAAAGAAATTGAAGTTGAAAAAGAGAAGGTGGAAATTAATAAAGAAAATGATAACATATATCCAGATTTAGAATACCCGCTTAAACCGATGAAAATTACCATTGAAAAACCACCACCTCTATTTCCTCAATGATTGAAACAACAAAAGAGTGAATTTTTTTTGAAAATTCTTTGAAATCCTAAATAAACTATCAATAAACATCCCTTTTGTTGAAATATTATAAAAACTGCCCCATTATGTGAAGTTTACAAAGGATATATTAAATAAGAAAAGGAAATTTACAGATAATGAGACTGTTGCACTCAGTGAGAAGTGTAGTGCAATTATTCAGAAAAAGCTTTCTGAAAAACTTAAGGATCCTAGTAGCTTCACTATACCTTGTGTTATTAGAGAAATTATTTTTGGAAGAGCCTTATATGTTCTTAGAGCAAACATTAATCTTATGCCTCTATCATTTCAAAAGGTTGGGAATATGAGAAAATTCACCTACTTCAGTAACTCTTCAGTTAGCTGATTTTTCTATTACTTATCCTAAAAGAGTTGTTAAAACATTTTAGTAAAGGTTGATAAGTTTATCTTCAGTGAGAAGATAAAGAAATCCCTATAATTTTGGGAAGAACATTCCTTGCGACTGGAAGTACTATGATCAATGTTAAAAAAGGAGAATTAACTTTGATAGTTAATGATCAAGAAGTGAAATTCAATATATCAAAAGCTATGAAGTATCAACAACAGAAATAGATGATGAATGCTTTCGAATATACATTTATGATTATTTAGAATATGAGTATTTTATGGAAAAATAAGAAGAGGAACTAGAAGAAGAAAATTTTAAAATTAAGGAAAAAAGTAAATTGAAGAATACCATGACGAGACAGATAGTGCAGAATTGGATTATGTTCAGAAAGGATTTAAAGTTTTGAATATTACAAAAAATAATAATACAAGTTTAATTATATCTATTACAACACCCCCTAAACTTGAGATGAAGATACTCCAAGACCATCGGAAGTATGTGTTCTTAGGAGAATAATCTACTTTACCCGTTATTGTTTCAACAAATTTGACTGATATTCAGGAGCAGAGATTGTAACTTTGAAAATATATAAGAAGGCTTTTGGTTGGACATTAGCTGATATTAAAGGAGTCAGTCCTTCGATCTGTATGCATAGAATTTTATTAGATGAACAACATACACCTAGAGCTGATTCACAATGGAGATTAAAGTCGTTGATGAAGGAAGTATTAAAGAAAGAAATTTTGAAATGGTTGGATGCTGGAATTATATATCCAATTTCAGACAGTGCATGGATGAATCCGATCCATTGTGTTCCTGCGAAAGGAGGATTGACTTTTGTGACTAATGAAAGAAATAACTTAATTACCATGAGACAAGTCACTGGTTGGTGAATTCGTATTGATTATAGAAAATTAAATGCCACCACTAGGAAAAATCACTTTCCTTTGCCTTTTTTTAGAGCAAATGTTGGATAGACTTTCTAGGCACAAATATTTTTTCTTTTTAAACGGGTATACTGCTATCATCAGATACCAATAGATCCTGAGGATCAAGAAAAGACTACCTTTACTAGTCCTTATGGAACATTTGTTTTGACGAATGCCCATTGGATTATGTAATGCACCTGCAACAATTCAAAGATATATGATGTCTATCTTTAGTAAACTGATTGATAATGGAATCGAATTTTTTATGGATGATTTTTTTGTATTTAGAACTTCATTTGACATTTGCTTAAATAATTTCAAAAAAAATTGGAGTTATGTGAAAAACAAATTTAGTTCTAAATTGGGAGAAATGTCAATTTATGGTTGCAGAAGGAATTGTGCTTGAGTATAAAATCTCTGAATATATTATGGAAATAGACCCTGCAATAATTCAAATTATTATGAAATGACCACCTCCGACTATTGTGAGAGGGGTTAGATGTTTTTTAGGACATGTTGGGTTCTACAAGAGTTATATTAAAGATTTTTCAAAAATTACTAAGTCTCTATGCCAACTTTTAGAGAATAATAAGAAATTTGACTTTACTAATTTTTTTAAATGATTTTGAAATTTTGAAAGAAAAATTAATCACTGCCCCTATAATAGTTTCACTTGATTGGGAGAAACCATTTGAACTTATGTGTGATCCCAGTGATTATGCATTTGGAGCTGTTTTAGAAAAAGGCTATGATAAAATTTTCAAAGTTATATACTATGCTAGTAAAACTCTTAATGAGGCATAAATTAATTATACCACTGCTGAATGAGAGTATTAGGGATTGTATATGTTCTTAAAAAATTTAGGTCATACTTAATTAGGACTAAATGTACAGTGCATACAAACCACTTTGTTATCAAGTACTTAATGCAAAAGAAGGATGTTAAACCAAGATTAATTAGATGGGTATATCTAATGCAAGAATTTACTTTTGTTATAGTGGATAGAAAAGGATCTGACAACCAAAAAGCTGATCACTTATCGAGGCTGGAACTACAAGATCTATCTGATTTTTGGGATGAAATCATAGAAACTTTGCTTAAAGAACAACATTATAATATTATGGAATGGGATTTACCATATTAAGCTAATATTGTGAACTACATTGTTAGTGATATTTTAACACCTGATTTACCGAAAAAAACAACATAAAAAATTTATCTATGTTACCAAATTTTATTTTTGAGATGACCCTTATTTATATAAATAATGTAAGGACCTATTTATTAGGAGATATGTGTCTTATGAGGAAATTAAACCAATTATTCAGAGATACCATGATTCAGAATTTGGTGGAAATTTTAGAACTGACAAGACTGCACATAAAATTTTACAATCTGGATTCTATTGGCCTACTCTTTTTAGGGATGTTAATAGATATAATAAAACATATGATCGATGTCAGCGAGTAGGTTATATTTCTAGAAGAAATAAAATGCCCCTAAATTTTAAATAAGAAGTTGAAATCTTTGTTGTTTAGGGATTTTATGGGACTATTTATTCCTTCATTTTGGAAATATATATATTGGTTGTCATTGATTATGTATCAAAATGGATTGAAGCTATAGCTTTACCCAGATGTGACGCTCGAAGTTTTTCAAAATTTTTAATGAAGAATATTTTTATAAGATATGGAATGTCGAGAGTTGTGATTACAGATGGTAGATCCCATTTTAGAAATAATTTGATTCAGAGATTGACTAGAAAATATAATATTATGCATAGAATTTATATTACTTATCATCCTCAGAAAAGTAGTTTAGCTGAAGTATCTAATCGCAAAAATAAATAAATTTTGGAGAAATTTGTAAATCCATATATATTAGATTGGTCTGCGAGATTAGATACTCCATTATGGGCATATAGGACTGCTTTATAAAACTCCTGTAGGAATGTCTCCTTATAGACTAATTTTTGGAAAAACATGTCATTTACCTGTTGAATTGGAACATAAAGCATATTGGACAATTAAAGAGTTCAATTTTAATTTAAAAGATGTTGGTAAGAAAATATTATTGCAACTTAATGAATTGGAAGAAATGAGAAATAAATCTTATGATAATTAAAGAATTTGTAAGGGGTAGATGACGATATGACATGATCAAAAGAATATTAAAAAGAGATTTGAACCTGGGCAAGAAGTTTTATTATATAATAAAATATTAAGGTTATTTCATGAAAAACTTAAGGTGGATAGGACCTTTCATTGTGATATAATTCTACCAATTTGGAGCTGTTGACATTGAAGATTCTAAAACCGGAAGAACATTTAAAGTTAATGGGCATCAATTAAAACAATTTTTTGAAGGGTCTCGACTAAATTATAAAGAGGTTTTAATGCTAAGTCATTCTGATTGAAACAAATGTTTGTCGTGCTGACGACGTTAAACCAAGCACTTTATGGGAGACAATCCATAGTTATTTGTGTTGTTTAGTTTGTTTTAATTGAGTTATAGTTGATGTTTTTATTAGATAGTCTTATATCTGAGCCCTGCTCTCTCATAATTAATTTATGTGGTGCTAATTATTAGATTGAATTGAAGATATGGAGATTATTTGGATGAAAAAAATGTTGGGGCAAAGTTGTGCCCAAACTGGTGTCAACAGTGGACTTTCCCAGAGAGCAACTTATTTTTTTGAGCTTGGGCGACAATGACACCGAAATCAGTGCCAACAACGCTGACAACCAGAGAATAGTTTTTGGAGTTTGAAATTTGAGATATATTGCAGTGTTAGAGTATTGTGTTTTGATTGTGGCGCTGAGTTTATGATGTAGAAGACTGTGATGTGTGTAAGTTTGTAATTTTGAATTATATATATATGATGTTTTGTGTTTTTTGTGTATTATTGGTGTTTTTTCATCTCTTATTAGTGAATTTGGATGCTTAAAAAGGCTAATTAGATGCTGAGATAAATTTGAAATAATTAAAATCATGAAATTTTTTGAACTAAAAAATTGGGCGCTGACTGCGCCAGAATGGGCATCGACGGTGAGATATTCATAAGAGTTCCATTTATTTTTATTGGTCTAGCACTGACAGCGCCAGAATGGGTGCTGACGACGTCCAATACTCGAAAATGCCCAGAACGTCTTAATTTCATGATTTTTGATCCTTTGACCCCCATTGAACTCTTGCTTCCTTCCAACCAAGGCCAAAATACTTCCTTAGGGCTTTCTTAAATTTGGATATGAGGTGATTTCAGAGCTTTTTTAGTTTGGATCTTGTCTTCCCTAGGTAGGTGCTCTACTTTAAACTAAGAATCTTTTATTTTCACCATGTAAATCTCTCAGATTGTAGAGATACAAAAATTTGAGGATTTTGAAGAAATTTTGAGAAAATCCATGGTGAAATGCCCTTGCTTGATAGATTTGACTTTGGAGCTTATTACATTTTGAATTTGGAATTTATTGGGATTTAATTTTAAATTTTCTAGAAAATTGAAATGGCTCCAAAGATATTTAAGGGAAAGAGGAAGGATGATTTTGATGACAGACAATTTGTAAATGTAAAAGCACGGTATCACTTTAAATCTACACTCAGTAGTAAAAAGTATATTTAAGATCGAGGATTTTTAAAATTCGGGCGGAGTTGTAGAGCATGTGATTGCTGAGTAGAATTGGGAAACATTTTGTTATTTTTCTGCAGATGCTGTTACCGATGTTGTCCGTGACATTTATGCCAACTTGCGGTATACTGATGATGAATTTGTGCTAGTTCGAGGGTAAATAATAGAATTTACTCAAGAGCGGATCAATACTTTCTACCAGTTACACGACAATCCATTCTGTGAGTACCAAACTTTTGGTACTATGGATTCTGACTTAAAAGAGGTAATTAATTTTCTTACTGATTGAAAAGAGGAGTGGAAAACTAAGCAAAGACAAAAGATAAATTTTCCTTCTCCACTCTTAATGTTGCATCTAAAGCCTCGCAATACTTTATTTCTACAAGACTACTACCTACCTATCATCATAGTGATGTTTCTAGAGATGGAGTAATTCTGAATTTTTTTATTCAAAATATGAGAGTAATTGATATTGGAATAGTTATTTATAATAGTATTTAGATCATAGCTAAGGAGAAACTACTGGAGGTTGGGACATCTTGCCCTAATTTATACATTATGTATACAATCAAGAGTTGAGTTTTATTGAAATGAAGAGTTGGTCCACCCTTTGAAGCCTATTAGTAAGGCTAACATTCACACTTATGAGTCTCATGTAGGATGGAGATCTGGAGGAAAGAGTAGTGAAATTCCCTCTGCTTGTCATGACTTGCCTTCTACCTTCGGGACTCCTACTATTTCTAATGTTATGGAGTAGTTGTTGATTCAACAAGATGATATTATAAGGCTTCATAGCAGGATTGATGGTTTGGAGGCAAGAAACAACATCAATGATGATTATCAGAGGAGAAGAGTAGAATATTATATTTCTTAGCATGATGCTCATATGAGATTTATGAGGGGACAAAACAGGTGTGATATTTCCCACATGCCCCCACTACTATCCATACTAGCCCGAGGAAGAAGAAGCAGAAGAACGAAGAGAAGATGATTGGTAGTTTTAGTACTCTTTAGTTTGTTATTGTTATGTGATCTTTGTGTTTGTTATTTCCTTTAGTGTAGAAGGTATGTGTTTTGGATTGTACCTTTAATTTGGTTATGTTGTATTAAAACTGCTATAGTTTGTTACTAATGGATGTTGTTTAAAGTGTTTTATGTAGAGTTTTAGATTTTCTTTACATTGCAAATCTCTAATATATATGCGAACAATGCTTCTAACCATTGTATGACTTTAGTTAAATTTTTATTTAATATTTACATACTTCAGAAGAATCAAAAGCTCGACACAAAAAAGTTAGCTTAATTTTTATTTTTTCTCTCATTTGGTAATTTGTTATACACTGAAAAATTTAAGTTTGGGAAAAAAACAAATTTAACTTTTATTTGTTCTAAATCAAAAATATATTTTCAAAATTATTTTAAAATGACTTAAAGTAGTTGAGCTTAACTTTAGATCACTAATTTTTTGATTTTATTTAAACATCATAGTATAAGTGAATGAAAATTTTTAGTAATGAAAGTCAACTTTATGGGTTAAGATATTTAGTATAATAGGATTATATTATATTTCAAGTAAAGAAAATTATATTTTTGAAATGTTAAGAGTCTTAGAGATTTATGTGAGGAGAATGGATTGTGACTCTATGATGAATCATTAAAAGCTAATATATTTATAAAGTATAGAAATGTTTCAAGTTTCAACTTTAGGAAGAGGAGAGTGAGTTCAAAATTATTAAATACTATCCAGATAAAGTAATCCTCGCATGAAAAGAAAAAAGTAATAAAAAAGAGAGGAATGAAAAGCAATCCAAAAAAGAAAAAAAAAGAAGAAGAAAAATATATGTGAGTAGAAGCTTGAGAAGATGTCTAATCAAAAATTGGTTTTACTTGAATAAACATAAAGGAAGAGCTTAATTTTATTTCTGAATTTATAATAAAGAATTAGCATCCTTACTAATAAATTTTTCATGAACTACTTTTTCTAATGATACTTCAAAGCTCCCTTAATGTGACAAATTATGATTATTCTTGAAATAAATAGGAGACTAGAACTCTTAGACTTTATTACTAAATGTTCTTATACCTATAATTTGACCTAAGTTATTGAAAATCCTTCTGAAAATTTTGCTATTATATTCATTTAAATAAAAAATCATAGTAATCATTAAGCAAAATTCACTACTAAGAGCAATATTTGTTATGTAGTGAAAGTAGTACTTGAGGACAAGTAATATTTAAGTTTGGGAGATTTTGATGCACCAAAAATATGCTTGATTTTTTATATATATTTCGTACTAATTTTTTGTTGTATTACACTTTAATGGAATGTATTTTTCATATTTTGTTGTAGGTATAATAATTTTAGGCAAAAAGAGCAAAAATAATCTAAAAGGAATAAATTTGGAACGAACAAAGACAAAAACCTAGCGTCGACGGTGCCCAAACCAAAGCAGACAGCGAGTTTTTCCAGAGAGCCCAGAATAAAAAGTAGGGATAGGGCGTCGACAGTGCCCTATTGCCCACCGACGACTCTAAAACTTGTTTCAAACCAGATTCAATGTATTTGGACGATTTTTGAATGGATAATTGAAGAATCTCTTGAGAAATTCGTTCATATACGAATTTAAACTGGTTTGGGTGACAAAATTGTGTGCGTTGAGTCAGTGTAGATTCAATGTGGAGTGTGTGTGAATGGAGAGGAAGTCTAGAGAATGTTTAGAGTATAGGGTTCGGTGTTTAGTGTTGTATTATGAGGGATTCTTCTCAAAAAAGTTGTAGAAGGAGAGAGAAAGTGAGAGGTTGCTTCTTCCCTACTATTCCAAGAAGGAATTATGCGTTGTTGAAAAAAGAGAAGGAGATCCAAGGCAACTTTAAGGGATTTTCTTGGGGAAGAAATTCAGATAAGTTCTATTTTCTTCTTATTGTTTGTATGACGTTGTTTTTATATATGAAATTCCACTTCGTTCTTAATTTATTTTTCTATCAAGCCAATTGATTTGTTAAACTACATTGTCAAACATACGATCCAAAAGGGTTATGCTTTCTAAGTCCATGGGGTTTGAGTGCAAATAAATAGGAAAATATGTTTATTGAGCGTAGAATTGGAGATTTTAGGGTTACAAATTAAAATCTCCATTTTAGTCTTAGTGTTTGGAAACTAAAGTGAAAGTTAGCCTTCAGGGTAAAGGCAGTGGGAGATCTGGAGTGAGATCCAGTATCCTCCCAACCTAACAACGGATTTAGGGACTAAACCTTTGATGTTCTATTAAAACGGTGGCATTAGAAATATGTTAAAACATTGATGCCAATAGCACCATCACCTAAATTAATAATTTTTTAGTCTAACTAGCTATTATTAAATATATGTCAAAATGTTTCTAGTGTAGTTGTGTTTTTGACTCGGACTTGAAAGCTTTTGATTCAAAAACTACTTAGTGTGAGCTTCTATTTTCACAATTTTTTGTACGGATGAATTTTAAATATATAGTATTATTCAGTGAGTTGAGTGGACTAAAAAGTTAAATATTAAACATTAATTTTAATCAGTAATGATATTATTTTATGTTTTGTATTCACTAGTTATAGCATTTATTGTAGCAGATTCTAACGGGGAAAAAATAGTGAGAATCTGAAGCCAAGTTAAGGCATATGTGTTATGTCCAGAAGTACCATGGTGTCATAAATAGGAGAAAATAAATGTAATAAAATATATAGCTTAGTACCTATGACTAGCTTTAAGAGTGCCATGGTGCTTAAAACTTGAAGAAATATTCAAAAACATGGTTGAGCTGTGTCAAAATATTGATATGCTGTGCCACAATGCTAGAAGACGGAAACAAAACTGCGGAACAAAAAGAATGATACATATCACATTTTGAAACGCTTAGGTGCTAATCAAATTAAAAAAAATCAAACAAGAAGATAGCGAACCTAAAAGTTAGGCGTTGACATATAGCATTGTAGTGCTACAACCAATTGTATTAAGGTAAAAAATTATAGCGTGCAACGCCTCAACTTTTCCAAGCTGGCATTGTAGAAGATAGTTCAAGGAGAAGAAAAGTCTAATTAAGCGGTCATTGTAGAAGATAGTACAAGGTGGTCATTGTAGAAGATAGTACAAGGTGGTCATTGTAGATAAAAGTTCAGTATTTTAACTTTTCCAAGCTGAAATGAAATCTTTCTGTATTGAATGAAGAGGAGCATTAAAGTCTAATTAAGCGGTGAATATAGTTCAAGGAGAATATTTATAATCAATATCTGGTTCTATCTTTCAACTTTTTTTATTCAAAATACAAAATTTACAATTTTTATTTTTATTTAATTATATTTTTCTACGCTTCAATTATAATACAAATTTTAAAATTACTAAAATTTCTATATTATAGGGGCTTAGAAACATGAATTTAAATTTATTTTTTAGTAATATCTCTTATTTAATTTTCTAACAACTTTTTATAACAAAATTCATGTAATTTGAATTTAATTAATTTTATTTTTTAATAATATTAATCTTAAATTAGTAAATTTAATTTATGTTCTTATCTAATTTGAGCTTGTATCTTATAAATAATCTTCACAAATACATAGCTATCACCACAACTGGATATTAAATTGTTATAAATATTTTTCCTTGCATGTCGCATGTAATGTTTTTTATACTATATTTTTAGTATAATTTCATATCTTAATTATATAAACATCCTTCAGTTTGTTCCTTAATTTAAATAAAATTTTTGTTAATTTGCTTTATATAAAATTTGATTATAATCTTGATAAAAGGGAGAAGGGTATTAAGAGGGCAATAAAGATTGCAACTAGTACCTCCAAATTGGCAGCACCAGTTCGGGCAAGCCAGTTAGCTGGCTTATTACCTCCCTGAAAATGAAAGAAAACTGGCTTGGGGGGGTGGGTTTAATGCAGTAAATTCGCTTTATCCAATACTTATGATTCCAATTAGATTAGGTAGCATTGTCAAGGATGTTTAACAGCACTCTGGAATCCACTTTAATCCAGATTTTGGTCCATGAGGCTTTCCAAGCTAACTGTAATGCCCAGAACACAACAATAAGTTCAGTTTCAAGAGCATCTTGGGTAACAACAGGTGCTTGAAAGTACAATAAGCATTGACTAAGAATGTTTCTGAAAACACCCCCAACCCCAGCACTATCTTGGAGTAGCTGCCATCAGTATTGATCTTGATGGTAGGGGAAGTTGGGAGCATGTAATAGACAGGTTTGATAAGGGGATAGACTTCAGCAGTTGGAAGATCAATTTTCAGGATATTAGGGAACCTTTTATAAGTAATGATCTTGTTCAAGTATGATCTACAGTTTCTCACCACCAGGAGGCGGTAGCAGTAACACCCTCGAATTTGGGTGGTTTCTGGCCATCCAAAAGAACCAAATTACTATGAAATGTACATTATGGAATCTTTGGTCTCTCCAATTTTTCCATCTAGTATGGAAAAGATCCCAGTGTATGGTGTTTCTCCCTAAATGCAGGTGAGTGAGCAGATCCTTACATACAGCTTGGAAAAAAGAGCATCTAAGGGATAAATGGGGGATGGATTCCTCCTTGTTTAAGCATAGCATACACCTAGAAGGTCCCCTCAATCCTTTCATCTTTAAAATGTCATCAGTAGGTATGATACTGTGAAAGAGCCTCCAATAAAGAAATGACATAGAGGGGGACAAAAAATTACTCCAGATAATATGCCCCCAAGGTACAGGAGACAAAGTAAAGGATTTGCAATAGATAGCTTTGGTAACACTCTTGAGATGAGAGGTTTGCCAATTAATTTTATCAGATCTGCTCCTATTGAATTTGACTGTGGATATCTGTATAGCTGAATGTTCCTGTAAAATAGCTCTGAGATGTGGAAGAGACCAGTTTTTGCCCTCCCAGAGATCAGCGACATTAAGATTATGGTCTGCAGGTGCCACTCTAGGAATGAGCCAATCCTTTAGGCACCAATTGTCCAGCTGAAGTTAATCTCGCCATTGCCAAATTCCCAAACAAAAAGGTCCTCAGCAATATGTTTAATCTTGAGCATCTTTACCCATATTTTTGAATCCCCCAGTTTTCTAACAGAAAGGGAAGGGTGATGGAGCCTGCAATACTTCCCTTTCATAAACTTGGCCCAAAGGGAGGTCTGGACTCTAAAATTAATCCACAGTTTACAAAAATTCACTTGCATGAGATGTTGTAGACCTTTAAAGCCTAATCCACTGGCCTTAACTAGTTTAATCACTTTTTTCCAGGATGCCCAATGGAGTTATTGTCTTTGGCCAGACAACAAGAATGTATTGAAGCTTCTTTCCAGTTGAAGTTGGGTTCTTTTCTTTAAGGTGGTCATTTGTGACATGTAGGAAGGGAAGGTAGTAAGGATGCTCTTAAGTAAGGTGATTCTGCCTCCATTAGAAAGGAAAGAGTTAGTTCAACAAGAAAGTTGGGAGTTGATCTTATTGAGGATGTCATCAAATTGAATTTTCTTTGCTCTACCACTGATGAGATGAACCCCAAGATATTTAATAGCGAGGGTACTCCTAGAGAACTCAGTATAATCCATAATCCATTGCTTAGTGTTTGTTGGAGTCCTTTTGGAAAAGATCATCTGACATTTGGCATGGTTGAAAACCATACCTGAATGAGCTTGGAAAAGATTCAGATATTGTTTCACTTTCTTAACTGCATTCCTATGAGCACTTGAAAAGGGCATGATGTCATCTGCATAAATAAGATTTTAGACAACAATGTTGGACTTATGATAGTACCTTGAGTAGTTCTGATTATTGATATCTCTCTCCAGCATTCTAGAAATGTAATCCAATGCAAGGATGAAAATAGTTGGCAAAAGTGGATCTCCTTGTTTAAGCCCTCTGGTAGCTTTGAATTTTCCCCTAGCTTGGCCATTTATAAGGATAGAATGCTCATTAGACTCCAGCCATCTTCTGATGACAGTGCAAAACTGGGAATTAAATCCTCTAGCATTGAGGACTTCCCAAATAAACTCTCATTTAATAGTGTCATAGGCTTTCTGAATATCCAATTTGTATATCAGGTTGCCTCCTCTATTATTCTTATCCAGATCCAGCAGGAGTTCCTGTGCTAAGAGGACATTGTCTATGATAGATCTGCCTTTGATAAAGGCAGTTTGATTAGGACAGATCAACTAATCAAGGTGAGGTTGTAGTCTCCCCACCATAATTTTGCTTATAGCCTTACTGAGCACTGAGGAGAGACATACGGGTCTGAAATGATCTTTGTTCTTCATATTGTTATTTTTTGGAACCAACACAAAATTGGAAGCATTGAAGTGACTTGGGAGAGGATGACCTTGGAAGAAACTTTGAACATTAGTGACCACATCCATCTTAACAATATCCCAGTCTTTTTTTTAGAAATCTGCAGTATAGCCATCTGGCCTAGCAGTTTTTGAGCTGTCAACTGAACTAATGGCATTCCATATTTTCTGCTCAGATGGAATATCAGTTAGATCCAGTCTATTGGTATATTGGAAATCTTTAGTGAAGTAAGAAGCATCAATAGGTGGTCTGTGCACATTGGTATGGTTAAGTAGCTGTTGATAATGATTAACTGCATCCTGTGTAATATCATTGACATCCTGAAGTTTCCTGCCATCATAAGAATGTATGGAATGAATGTTGTTACACTTTCTCCTATATTTAATATAAGCATGATAATATCTGGTGTTCCTGTCCCCATTTTTAAAGTAGTTTATAGCAGCTTTCTGTTGTAGCAGCAATTCCTATCTTTCAGTAGCAATCATCAGATTATTTTGGGCATTGAGAAACTGTTCCTCTTTAGCAATGCCAACTTGGACATTTGCTTCCAACTTTGCCACATCTTCTTCAGCCTCTTTAACAGCTTGAAAAACATCACCAATAGAATTCCAGCTCCAGTACCTAAGGGCTTTGCTTAGCTTAATATGCAGTAAACTTAGTTTAGTTAGAGGGGAGGGGTGATCAATTTTACACCAATGGGTAGATACAAGGTTTAGAAAATCTTGGGGTGGGAAGACAACATATTCAGTTATCTGAAAGGGGGGGGGTGAACTGTTATGAGTTGGGGAGGTAATGGAAATAAAGAGTTGTCTATGGTCTGACTCAGCAAGGCTAAGGTGTGTCACAAAAATAAGAAGCCAATTATTAAGCCAACTGTTATTTACCAAAATCCTGTCAAGCGTCTCCCAAAATTTTCCCCTTTTCCAAGTGAATTGAGGACCCCTGAAGACAATATCAAATAAGTTGGCAGCCTAAATGTTATCATTGAAAGAGGTCATCTTTGCAATATTTGGAGCCATGCCCCTAACTTTTCAGCATTAGAACCAATGCTATTTAAGTCACCTTCCACAAGCCAGAGGGAAGATAATTGTTCTCCAATGCAGTGGAGATTGGCCCATAGAATCTGTCTATCTTCTTTACTGCAACCTGCATAGACAAAGGTAGCAAAGCCACTTTGCCCATTAATCTTAAAGGAAGATGTGAATGAACTGCTGGTGATCAATTAAGACTGACCAAGTAATTTTCATTCTACAGAAGATCCATATCTTATTATTACAATTAGCATAATGAGACAACCCATTAAGTTTGCTGAGAACATTGTATGGGTGTTTATGAACTAAAGGTTCAAAAATAGCAATTTACCAAAGCTTATGTTTCCTGTTAAGAGAGATATGTCTTTTAATAGAGAGGGGATTAGCAATTCACCTAATGTTCCAAAATAGAAAATTAATAATTTAAGTTGGGGGGGTAGAAGGTTGAAAGCTGGATCTAGACCTTCTCCTTGTTTTAGAAGTACCTGCCAACTCCCCCACAATTAAAGGAGTCCCCAGTTTCTGCACTTCAGAGATAGTCTTCTTCTTCTTCCTTGATGTTTGGGTATGCCACTTTCCCTCTAGACTGTTCTGCATATCACAAAGGGTGTCATCAGAAAGGGCCTCAATTTAAGTATCAGCAATAGGTTCTACTACTCCCTGAGGTTGATCTGAGGACTATGAAGGTTTAATGATTCTAACTTCCTCTTCTTCTCTTCTAATCAATTAGAAGGGTCTTCACTGTTAGTACCAGAAAATTCCCCTAAAGAAGGAGGTGAGTAGGGAAAAGGCCCTCTAGCAGGGATCACCTTCAAAGGATCAGGTGTCCGTTTCTCCCTCTCAGCTGGGAAGGGAGGAATGTTGAAATGGGTAGGGGTGGATTCAGAGGGAGATTGAAGTTGATTAATTAATGGGTTTGGTGGGGGGGGGGGGAACAGAGATGGGGGGATATTTCTAGACTTTTGCCTCCTTCCAGCATTTGGACTAGAGTTCATCAGGGGGGGCAGACTGCTCAGTAGGAACAATCTTGGAAACTGACAACAAGTGCTTTGAGTTATTATTCTCCTGTACCCCAGCAATGGGATCACTGGGTACAACATTAGTATGGGTTTTAGACTTTTCTTTTCCCATTTTAGCAGCTTTCCTAGAAGGAGGATGAAGCCTATAGCATCTATCATTAGTATGTCCAAACATTTTACAGTGGGTACAGAAGTAAGGATTTTGCTGCATAATGACTTCTTGCCACTGCCCCTCAGTAGCTGAACGTATCCAAATCTTCTTGATGTTTGGAAGGGGAATGTCCCTTTCAATTTGGATCCTCGCAATTTCAGGTTTGACCTTATTAAGAGCTGCTGCATCAAGCTTGAGAGGTGTTCCAATTGATCTCCCTATTTGGAATAGTGCAGTCTGATTAAAGTACCTATAAGGAAGTTGTGGGAACTTGAACCATATTGGAGCTATGGGGGGGTCTTTGCTGGGATCAAAATCTGTTGTCCATTTAAGTAGCTTCATTTCCATCCCAGCTATAGTGATTACCTGTTTAGCAAACAGCCTTGCATAATCTTCTTCAGTGGAAAGTTTAATCAACAAATGTCTGCCATCCAGAAGTTCTATCCTCAAATTACCCATGAAATTCAGTGATTCAAAGAAGCTTCTAACAAGCTCCATAATTGGGTGACCTAGCATAAACTTCCCTATAATAGTAAGTTTAATTTCAGCATCTAGATCCTCCAGTTCTTGCTCAGCAAAGATAATAGCAGGACAACCCTCTTTTTCCTCAATTGGCCTGATAAATGGGCAGGAAATCCTGCCAGTTGCTGCATCATGAAAACCTGTAGAAACCAGCCACCACACAGAAACAAGCAGCTAAGCTCCTTAAGGGGCAGACCCAGAAGCAAAGTTCCAATGGAACAGTAGAAATTTGAACCAGAAAAGACCTGGGAAGGCCCTTCCACCCAAAAGTAAGGTCACCAAAGAGCACCAAGCCACCAACCAGCCAGAAGTAAACCACCACCTACCTGAACACCCACCAGAGCCACCACCAGGGAAGTAGCCACCCGCAGAGCCATGCTGGAAACCCTAACAGAGCAAAACCCTCCACAGCCGCCATTATATTATATATATATTATATGTATATATATATATATATTATATGTATACATATATATATATATATGTATATATATATGTATATATATATGTATATATATATACACATATATATATGTACACACACATACTTAAGCACACATACTGTGGTGGGAAATTTCCACTCATACTTAAGCAAGCTCATCCTTCTGAAGAAGTATCATAATATTTTCATTACTCCTCAGCCAGACTATCCAAAGCAGTCTAAAATCATGTTAATATACTGGAAAGCTCCAACCTATCCAATTATTAAGGTTAATACTGATGGGGCATTCTCTGATCAGGGATCTGGTTGTGGGGGTCTTTTCAGGAACTGGGATGGTCAATGTATTAGTTTCTTCCACACTCCCATTATTGTTGCTGATGCCCTGGAATCTGAATTAACTGCAGTTTTCTGGGCTCTCAGCCTGGCCACTTCTTGGCATTGGAGAGATCTTGTTGTGGAATGTGACTCTGCTCTACTTATTCAGTACATGCTGAATAACCTTCACCCACTGTGGCACCATGCCAGCTGGATCACCAGAATCAAGACACTTGCCCAGCAGATTAATATTAATTTCAATTTTATTTATAGAGAAGGCAACAAGCCAGCTAATTGGCTTGCTAAAAGGGCTCTTTACTCCCAGAAAGTTATTATCTCATCTGATACCCCTCCACAGCTATCTTATCTTATTTAAGCTGATCGAATTAAGGCCCCTCATTTTAGAGTGGTGGATATCTAATTTATTGAAGTTCCACAACTCTACCTTTTGATGATATCAGCTACACTGTTTGGGATTTTGGCTATGGCTGGTTTGATGGAGCAGTTTGATGTTTTGTTTTATCTTTTCTGTTTTTTGTAGATGAGTATAAGTGCTAGAGGTTTTTTTGGGGATTTTGGGTTGCTTGTCTTATAGCGGCCATTTTTTGTTTAGTTTGGTTTAGGCTGAATTGTAAAGCTGGATGTTAAGTCTTAACATGTAGGGAGCCTGTGGTTGCTCGTTTTCTCCAAAAAAAAATATATATATGCACACACACACACACACACACACACACACACACACACACACACACACACACACACACACACACATATATATATATATATATATATATATATATATATATATAGATATATATATATAGTAGTGGGTCTAATTTTATTTATAATTAAATAGTAAATTACATTAAAATTTTTTCCTTGATTTATTATTTTACAAATTTATGTATATTAAATTAATTCTTATAAATTATGTATTTTTTAATTAATATTATTTCTGTTAGGGCATTTTGTTTATACAATTTATATTTTGATGAATTAATAATATTGGCCATATCTTTTATAAAAGACATGCAAAAAATTTATAATATATAATGCCATATATTTATATGCAATATATAAGCCCATGAAATTCTTTTACAAATTGACTAACTGAGTTGATAAGATCCATATTGAAAATGAAATTTGTATACCTTCATGGGTTGGTGTTGACTAGTAGGAGTTTGATGTGTCTTCAAAAAGTTAACTGTTGAGGTAAGAATGAATATACCATGAAATATCAAATGTTTATTAAGCCATACTTAGATAGATATAAGTATATTTCATTTAACAGTTGTTGACCTCACTTTTGTTAAGGTCTAGTTTCTCTTCTTTAGGAGCCTGAGATTCTGCCATAGGACTTTCATGCTGGCTATCTTAGAGGACTAGTGATGGAACCCTGCCCCAATAGAAAATTTAAACACTTCTTTAATCTTCTTGTAGTTCCACATGTTTAGTTCTAACCTCTAGCACTTAGTAGGATGGAGCCAAACATGAGGGAGCACAAGAGGAGTTTCCGAAGGCTTTCCTAGCCTTAGGGTTAGCCCTGGGTAATGTGGCCTTTGTCAGTCTTGCATACACATACATAAACTATTTACCTTAACTCACAACACAAAACCCTAAACCAATCATGTTTAGAATAGTTCCCCACTCTTTTGTAAACTCAAGTGGGTGGTCTCCCAAACCCATAGCGCTGGGCCAGAGTTTTGCTAGGAACAATACATGAAGGATCCAAAAAATGGGATCTTTCTTGGTCTCTTGGCTCTATAGGGGTAATTCTATATTAACATCCACAATTGTTCCTAGTTGTGCAAATTTTCCAATTTTACCCTTTTTACTCTAAACGTCCACAAAATTACTAAAATGCCCATGAAACCCTAATTTTACCAAAATTACCAAAAATACCAAATTTACTTCAAAATCATTTCAATCATTCCAAAGCACATAAATTACCAAAAATACTCCAAAATACTCAAAATTCCTAAAATACCACCAAATTTGTGAAATTTACCAAATTGTCCTTCATGGCCCAAATATTCCTAAAATTCCTAAATTCAGTCCATATGTCCCCAAAATCAATTTGAACTATACAACACCTTCGATGTCACCAAAGCCACCAAAATTAGCTAAAATTTACCAAAATTCCCAAATTGTCCCTGAGTGTCCAAATTCTCCAAATTACTCCCAATTTCCACAAAATTAATTTCAAACTCCCCCAATTTCAAATCCAAAACAATTTTCATCAAGTCCAAGCCTAGTTTGAACCAAATCCTAGCCTAAGTGAACCCAATTTCAAACTAAAATTCCAAGTCCAAATGAATTGCATTAGTTTGACCCAATTCCAAAATTCCATCAGATTGAACCCTTAAACCAATTCAATCTCCATAATTTTGAATTCTAAACTCTTTATAACACCCCCTAGACCAATTTGAACCCTCAATTTCACTAGAAGCAAGCATAAATTTAGCCTAAATCCAACCCAAATTAAAACCCTAATTTTGCCCCAAAATCCAAATTTCACTGAATTGAACTCCACAACCTCGCAATTTCCACTTAATTTAAGTCCAATATGCCTCTTGAAAATTTCCTACACCAATTTTAATAATCGATTGATCCAAATCCAAAGTATAGCCATGCCTAAATCCATGTCCATGCCAGATCCGAAGTTTTGAACCCAAACTAAAATTCACCATAAACCATTTGGTCCAGCCCAAACATGACCACGACAGCAATCTATTGGACCCTAAGACCCAACCTAGATCCACTTAGCTCACCCTAAGTAAGCCATGGACCAAGGGTACCTTGATTTGGGGGATCTCTTCACATATTTGGTTAAGATACACAAGATTGACATCACTTGATAAAACCTGCATCTTAATCACCAATAAACCTCCCTCTTAGCTCCCAAAACCAACTAGCTAGCACATCAGCCCTGGCCAGCCACCCTAGTCACTCGAGAGCTCAAAACTGAGAAGGAAACCACACCTTTGAACCTAAAATTGAGCCCATCGTTATGGCACTTCTTCATTGGATGCTTGCGCCACTTAGCTCTCCACCTTAGCTTCCAGAGACCAGCCAACTAGTGTCCGGGACTCACCCTTTGGCCATGCTATAAAATCCTCCCTTTACAACCAAAATTCAAGAGTGCATGATTCCTTGGCGAAGCTCTGGAAAAATTCTCCCAGAGCTTCTCCAACCTTTTCTGAGTACAAGCCAGCCATCTCTCCCAAAAACCTGAGGCCAATTTCTTCACCCAAAAATCATCTTGAACATGAAACTTATTAGTCACGCTATTAGCCTCCAGAAAACTTCAAATTGATTGACCCTTAACTTTCCCCAGACCAAACAAATAAGATCTTTATTAAAACACCTGTCTCTTAAGCTCTCAACACCAAACTTTAATCATGGTCGCACCACCTATTGGAGGAAGTTCAACTCAGATTCTCACAGTAAGGTGACCCTTTGAGAAGGCTCTCCAGACTCCACTGAAGCTTCTATAATTACCCAATTGAGGCCACACAACTTCGGCTCAAATATACACCATTTTCACCTACACCAAGCTCAGTTTGGGCTTTTATAAAGAGAATTTTAAATTCATAATTGATTAATCATATGGATGTGCTCATCTGGACTAGATGAACGTGTAGGAATAAACCTCATGTCCTTTGATTGAGTGTCAAGTAAGATCATAGGTCTAGAAGGTGGACGGTTTACGAGTTAGGTCAGCAACGAAAAAAGATAAAGGGTCGTTGGATCACGTGTGTATTAGATGAACGACTGGGATCGAATCAGATGAAGGATCGAGACATAAAGTGTGATCTGCATTGAAGCTAAAACAGAAGGTGACATCGAATGGGAGCGTACGACACGAGCTTTCAGAGCTATCATAGGATGAGTCAGCACCTCATGGATAAGTGGGAAAATATGGCATTTTCTGATTTATTTAAATACTGAAACTTTAAAAAATCATAAAAATAAATAAAAATATCATCGTGTTCAGTGAACAAAGGAGAAAATTATGTATAAAATCTTAAAATTTTCTTTTTTGTATCTTATTTTTAATTAATTAAATACTCAAAACCTAATTTTAATTATAAATAATTATGTAATTGTCACAAAAATGTGAATTTTTGGGGGCTCATTCCTCTCATGTTTAGGGATGTTCTGCATTTTTTCTAAAGTGAGAGAGCATCTCTAATATAGGAAAACCCTAATTTTCAAGGTAGACTACTATTATCTACTTAAAATAATTTTAATAAAAAGAATATAAATCGAGAAGATTATAAAAATATTATTGGTAAGTTCACCGTAGTCGAAGGAACTTGTGAAAAATAAAATTGGATTTTTAAAAGTTGAAATCTATTTTTCTATTTTAAAATTAATAAAAATACCAAAATTTAGAGAAATACAAAATAATAAAAAAATTTGCAAATTAGAACAAATTGAAGCTTACCACATCATGGGGCTCCTGTAAAAATACCAAGGTCATTAATAGTATTTTTTATAGGAAAATTAAGTTTCTAAGTAAATATGATTTTTTGCTTAAAATAAATATTTAAATTGAAATAAAATCAGAAAAATATAAAAAAGTGATTCAAGGTGTACCTTGTAACTAGGGGCACCTAGTAAAAATAAACTTGATGTTAAAATAATTTCTTTATTTTTGACCTATTTTTAAGTTTAAAACTTATAAAAATAAAATATAATAGAAAAATATAAAAATTTTTTTTTAGCTCATTAAGGTCAGAGAGATTTATAGAAATATATAAAAGGAATTTTTAATAATAAATATGCATTTTTTATTAATTTGTTCAAAAGTGGTCATTTAATAATTATAAAAATTAAAAATATAATTCAAGTAATATGAATAAAATTGCTCCTAGTGGTCCTCTAACCAGTTGAACCTCCAATAATTTTCATAAATATAAATGTTTATTTTATTTAGTGACCTCGATCCGCGGACAACGCAATAATTTATGCTTTCAAAAATATGTTATAGCCAATACTTTGACCCAAATAATAATAGCGGCTAGTGTATATAAATATAATTTTATGGAAAATATTTTACACACTAGAGGTACTACGCAAGTATACGTATCGTTTCAAGTAATATAGGGCTTTAAATAAAGACCCCAATATCGATCCCACAAGGGGGTTTATAGATTTTTAAATATTTTAATTTTATTTTTTTATATTTCTTTTTAAAGTTATAAATTTAATATTTAATTTACTAAATGCAGAATTAAAGCAATAATAAAATGATGAGTGATGTAAATAATAATAAGCAAACAACTTTCTTCCTTTCAATTAATCCACGATTTTTTAGATAATATAACATTAGTGGAAAATATAAATTTATGGTATTGTGCCAATAGAAGCATTCCTATTCTTTACTTTCTCTCGATAATATAAAGATCATTGGCTAATCTATAGATCAAGTCTGGATGTATTGTTAGTAGAATGGGTTAATCTAGGCTCACACAACTAGATGTCCAAGGATGGCTATGGTCGGCCCTAATAGTGACACGTTCCCTCTCTATAAACCAAATTACAAGAATTTAGTCTGTCACTCTAAAAACTTTTTAATTTTATGCCCATTGAATAATATTTATCTATTTATTTGTACTTCACCTTGAATAACCCGCACAAGGCCTTCGACTACCCAAGGATTCATGTGATATTTACTAGTTTAGAATTTAACTCTTTTTAGGTCTCAAAATTCTTCAACAGATTTTAAAAATTTAAATGGCCAATTTAAATAGTAAATTAAGATCCGGTATTAATATCATCACAATATTTAAACATATTTAGTTTTTAATTCTCCAACGATTTTAATATTATCTTATTTATCTTTTCATAATTGAAAAGAGAAAGTAAAGTAACTACTCAGAACACATTGAATTTAAATAACAAAACATATTAACAAAACTTTAAATCAAATTACAAATACTTATCTCAAGTGTTTCTCCAACTGAACCTCTGTTTCCTTCTGACTCTAAAGCGAAATAGACTTCAAAAGCACCAACTCTTTCAAACTATGAATACAAACTCTAAATAAAATTAAATCACTAATTTATGAAAGAAAGTAAACTACAATTGTGGCCCTTAAAATTATCTCTCTAATTCTCTCTCTGATTGGAGCAGACTAGGGCAGGCTTCTTATTGGGCATTTTTCTCTGTAGAAATGGCCTCCTATTTATAGGCTTCAAGGGTTGCCTAAAGCATCTCTTCAAAATGTCTCCAAGTTCAATGAATCTTATAGAAAGTGTGTCTAGCGCCTAGGCGCCGGACTCCGCATCCAGTTCTTCGCACCTCTTCACTTTGGATCGCACCTCTTCGCGATCTAAACCGTTTCCCAGCATCTAGATACAATGTATCACATGTTCTATAGTCCAGGAATAACTGCCAATCTTCTAGATGGTCCAATAACCGCTCTAATCGTCAAAATAACTGCCCAAAGTAGTTACAAAAACCATAACAGATTAGGTATCAAGCTGGCGCTTAGGCGTCAGATTCTGGCGCCTAGGCGTCAGGCCCATTATTTTGGTAATTTTGCATTTTGGCTCCATTTTTGCTCTATTTTTCTCGTTTTTCATCCTTTCTCCTTTTTGAACATTTTTGCATCACCTACATCCAAAAACACAAAAATACCTTTCATTAAAGCATAATATCCTTAAAAATTTGATAAAAAGCAAGGCATAAAAATAGGTATTTTTTTCATGGATCAAAATCCCCCAAACTTAAACGTTACTTGTCCTCAAGTAACCCTTTTTACTATATAAAATATATAAAATTTGGAATAAAAGGTAAATATTTAAGATTCCTTGTAATTATTAATTTTATAAAAGCTTTAGTAAATCATTAAACAAATTTCACTAACTAAGTTTAATTTTAAGAATTTAAGGAATATTTAATTACCAAATTGTAAGACTTCAAAAATTTTTCATTCATTTCGAAAATAATTGTAGTTTATTATATTAAGATCACATAAACTATTTACAAGAAAAAGATCTTCATGAAAATCTTTTCTAATAAATATGCATGTATAAAAATTAAGTAAAATATGTAATTAGTTTTCTTATTATAAGATAATTCAAGTGAAGCCAATTTTTGATTAGGCATCTCCTCAAGCTTCTCCTCTCTTCTTTCTTTATTTTTTTTTCACAGTGAGGATTACGGAATCTGGATAGCCTGTTAATGGTTTTGAACTTCACTATCCTTAATATATATTTTCAAACTTAGACATTTTCACTTAATAGATTTCAAAAAGACTTTCAATCTTTTCTTTTTCAAGTTATAATTCTTGGTTTCTTAATACTTCTAAAATTCAATTATTTCTACCATGAATAGAAAAAATTATTTATCTTACTCATCTTTAAGTTTACTAATACTATTCTTAAAATCAATCAAAGTTATTAAAATTTTGGTTTAGTCTACTAAATTATTTATAATTTCAAAAATTTAAGTAATCTTAAATAGATTTTTCATTCCTTATGTTATGTTAATATTTTTTTTATTAAAGAAAATATTAGCACTTAAGGACAAATAAAATTTAAATTTGCATGTATTTTCCCTTCCCCCAAACTTAAGTTTTGATATATCTTGAAAAATTTTAAAGTATGAGAGAAAGAAAAGCATAATTTTAAAAAGGAATTTTTATAAGTATGTAAAAACAGTCTACAATGAAAAATTTACTTCTACACATGCTTTTTATGAATATTACTGAAATAATGAAGCATATATAAAAGTAAACAGATTCAATTTTTATATCATTAGCTAAATTAAATGACAATACTAATCACAATAACAGAAACAAAACATCATCACTAACTATTCAATAATACTAAATAGTAGGCTGAAACAGAAATAAACATTTATCAAAGAAAATGAAAAGAAAATTCATGCTTATTTCAGTCTTAAACACATATCACACTAGATACTCTAAAAAAAGTCTCAACATAAAAAAAAATCCACACAAAGTTACTTAAACAAATCGACACTAACTAACAACAAACTAATCAGTACTAACAAATAAGAAATAAACTAAAGATAGAATCAACTCATCTCAAGAGGTAAGTCAAGCTACTAATCACTATCTGTAGCCTCGTCATCGTCATCACCAAAAGAAAATTCCACATCCTTTGGATCAACATACGGTGAAAATCTAGGACAGGTAGGGAACCGAACATCATGCTCACCCTTCAAGAATCTAACTAAAGACTCCGAATACTCAGCATCATAATCACTCTTCCTTTAGGTATATTCAGATAGATGATCAATCTTCTTGTCTACAGTATCTACTCTGCAGTGAGTTAGAAATAACTCATTCTGCTGCTCCAGAAATTGATCATGCGTGGATTCCTAGAAACTAGATGGTGGCTCAACAGTAGAAGTAGAAGGTCCAGAAGTAGAAGCTCTACCTGGAGTAGGTACAGAAGTAGAAGGAGCAGTAGATCTCTTCCCGCAAAGACGATCATAAATACTAACACTCTCTTGCTTAATAGGTTTTGTAGTCTTCAGCTTCTCCTCTGAAATATCAATAATAACTCCATTGCTCAAGCATAAAGAATATATCAAGGATGGGAATCCTAATCCCACAGAAGTGCTGGATCTTGCAATTGATTCCACAGAATCATAGATAATGCTGCCAACATCTATCGGCTCCCGCTCCTTAATGCAGTAGTTGAAGATAGCTCTATCTCTGGTAACTTCACTCAGGTGGTTCGAAGGAAGTAGTCTAGCAGAAATAAAATAGTGCCAGGCCTTTGAAATACCATTCAGCTTAGAAGATTTAAAGTTTACCCGTTTGTCATTCCGGATCTTCCAAGCTCCAGTGCCGTCAGTCAGATATGCAATAATCATCTCCAGATCTCCTTCAGATGGAGATAGACCAGAATAGTAGCACTCGAAGATAGGTGGTAGGCCGTAGAAAATATTGATCTGTTCCAGAGTGAATCCCACTTCGACACCTCTAACGAAGACTTCGTAGTCTTCCGCATCCATAGAGTTGGCATAAAACTCTCATACAACAGGAATAATAACAACAGCAGTGAAATAACAGAATCGCTGCCAGTTGTGTGCAACGATCGTGTTCACGATCATATCTCTAGGATTGTAAAAACTGCGCTCTGAGATAAATTTCCTTGATGACACAAATTCGTGATAATGAAAGTACGATGCCGTAGTAGCGAACTTGCTGTTGTCGAAATTTTCTCGTGCTTTTCCGCGCTTAGATTTAGGTGCCATCAAAATGTGAAAGAATACACAAATAAATTAAGAAATCAAATATCTAAACTATTTTAATCTTGAGAAACTTAAAATGAGTTAAGAAAATCCATGGAGAATTTATAAAAATCAAAATTTTTCTCCAAAATTTTGGTTTTTAGTAGAAATAGGCAAAATCCATGGTAGAAATAAAAAATAAATGGATTAGAAGGTAGATATGACCTTAAGATGAAGAAATCGAGTGATTTCAGGCTAAAAAATGTGACATTTTGACCTCATGATGGATCTAGTGGGTGTATTTTCACGAAAATGAGGAAAGAGATGAAGCTTAGGCGTCGGCCATGGCTTTTGGGGGTTTAAATCCTGATTTTAGATTAGCAGGCTGAACCGGCGCCTAGGCGCTGAATTCTGGCGCCTAGGCACCAGACTCGCCAACCAAAAAGATCACTTTAAAATTTTTATTTTCCAACAAAACTCACAAATTCAACTTCTAATTACTCATATGAGAGTATTGCTTTAGTTTTCAACTTCCAAAATATTTTCCAAAAATTTTTAAAAATTAAAAATTAAATCCATCAATTAAACACAAGTTTAAGTCAAACTCTTCTAATTTCATTCATTATCTTTAATTTGGCTCAATACAATACAGATAAGTATAATAATAAGATTCAAGTCCTATTATACAATAAAACAACACAATTTCAAAGCAAATACAATACACATTGAACAATAAAAAAAACACACAAACAATACATTTGATTGACTAAATCGATGCAATGACACACTAGATAAAGTCTTGATCTGACCACATTTACTGTCTAATATTCAACTTAGAAATTTCCATTCTCATCGCAATGAAGATTACTCAGTCGACTTGGGAAGAACACTAACGCCCTTGGAAAATCCGTAGTCGTTTTCTCATCCACCCATTTGTTCTTCGCATACATCTCCACTTAAGCATCTTGATAGGCCACTAGAAGATCAAATTGAAGCTTTGCCTACCATTCCAGATGTTAAAATTGATGATACATCTCTTGGAGGCGATCTCCAATACTTTTGAATTCTATTTCAAACTTATCTAGGCGACTCGAAAGTTTCTCTAAACGTACAACAATAAAACCATTAAAGAAAGGTTGAGGATCCTTAGAACATTTATCTCTAGCCTCTTCTCCATGATTTCTTCTCCCAATTTCTTCAAAATCTTCTCCTATCTCCTCAAGAATGAAGTGTAAAGGTCGTAACTATGGTATCTTAGGAATTAGGAACGAAAATGGGGTAGTTTATAGGAGAAAATCGTGTGAAAAACTGAAAATTTTTTGTTTTTACACGACCCAGTAACTGTGGCGCTTAGGTGCCAAATCTGGCGACTAGGCACCGGACCCATCGATACACAGTCTACTCTGGCGCTTAGGAGCCGGATTTTGGCGCCTAGGCGCCGGAACCATGTTCGACACCTTTTCGCCTAACATAAAATTTCAAAGTTTCGATCTCCAAAATAGCTAAATGATAAGATCCATATAGACTTAATAATAAAAATTATCTCAAATAATAAAAAATCATAATGAAGGTTAACTTGATCTCCTTTTTACTCACATGCGAGATGGAATGATCCAAAGTCCAAACTTTATATACTTCGAGATAATCTTTAGCTTAAGTCAATTAAGACTTGTTAGCATCAATTTTCTACAGTTATATAAAATTAGTCAAGACCGAGGCATAACCTTACATTAAAAATGTAAAGACACACAAAAATAATTATGGGTTGCCTCCCACAAAGCGTTTGGTTTAACGTCGTCAGCCCGACCTAATTATGTCTTCAATCAGGTAGACTCAACTCGTAAGCCTCTTTATAAATCTTTTTTATTTCTCCCAAATAAGGTTTCAGTTTAATCCGTTAACTTTAAATATTTTCCCGTTTTGGGGTCTTTAATATCCACAACTACATAATGGTATACTTTCTCAATTATATATGGTCCCATCCATTTAGATCTTAATTTTCCAGGAAAAATTCTTAAATTAGTATTAAATAATAATACTTCTTGTACAGGATCGAATATTTTTACTGAAATCCTTTTATCATGTAATATCTTCATTTTCTTTTTATAAATCTTTGCATTTTCGTATGACTCATTTCTTATTTCATCCATCTCATTTAATTGTAATAATCATTTTTCTCCTGCAGTATTCAAATCAAAGTTAAACTCCTTTATCGCCAATAAGCTTTATGTTCTAGTTCAACAGGTAAGTGACAATGTTTACCATAAACTAACCGGTAAGGTGACATTCCGATTGGTGTCTTATAAGCTGTTCTATAAGCCCATAATGCTGAATCAAGTCTATCAACCCAATCAGTTCTTATAGGATTAACAGTCTTCTCTAAAATTCTTTTAATTTCTCTATTTGATACTTCAGCCATTCCACTTGTTAGTGGGTGATAAACAGTTGCAATTCTGTGTTTGATTCCAAATTTTTCCAATAATGATTGAATTCTTATATTTCTGAAATGACTTCCACCATCTGTGATAATTACCTTAGGTATTCCAAATCTTGTAAAAATCATTTTCTTTAAAAATTTCGAAACACTTTTGAAATCACAGTTAGGTAAAGCTACAGCTTCAATTCACTTTGAAACATAATCAACTGCTAATAAAATATAAATCTTTCCAGATGATGATACAAATGGTCCCATAAAGTCTAAACCCCATATATCAAAAATTTCAACTTCTAATATATAATTTAAAGACGTTTCATCCTTCCTAGATATATTTTCCATCCTTTGACATCGATCACATGTTTTAACATAATGTCTCACATCTTTGAACAAGGCAGGCCAATAAAATCCCGAATTTAAAATTTTTAACGCAGTTTTATCTACTCCAAAGTGTCCTTCAAATTCAGAATCATGACATTATTGAATAATAGCAAAAGTTTCTTCATAAGGTACACATATTCGAATTACAGAATCTCTTCCCAATTTAAATAAATGAGGACCTTCCCAAATATAAGATTTAACATCATTTTTAAATTTCTTAATAAATTTTGTATTCAATCCATAAGGTAGAATATTGCTAAATAAATAGTTAACTATATCCGCATATTAAGGTGTTTGGCATCCTTGAATAACATATAATTGTTCATCAGGAAACTTCTCATTTATATTTTCTTCAATAATAATATCATTCTTAATTCTAGATAAATGATCAGCAATTTGGTTGTCAGTTCCTTTTCTATCCACTATTTGAAAATCAAATTCTTGCAGAAGTAAAACCCATCTTATCTGTCTAGGTTTAGCATCCTTTTTTGACATTAAATATTTAATAGCGGAATGATCAGTAAGAACTATGCATTTGGTACCAAGAAGATAAGGTCTAAAGTGATCAAAGGTATAGACTATAGCTAAAAGCTCTTTTTCAGTAGTAGTGTAATTTCTTTGAGTTTCAGTAAGAGTTTTACTAGCATAATATATAACTTTGAAAATTTTCTCATATTTTAGTCCCAATACAACTCCAATTTCAAAATCACTTGAATCACACATTAATTCAAAAGCTTTATTCCAATTAGGTACAATAATTATAGGTGTAGTTATTAATTTTTCTTTTAAAATATTGAAAGCATTAACACAATCTTCATTAAATTAAAATTTAGCTTCGTTTTCCAATAAATGACTAAGAGGTTTAGCAATTTTAGAAAAATGCTTTATATATCTTCTATAAAATCCAGCATGACCCAGAAAACTTCTCACATCAGTAATAGTAGTAGGTGGTTGTAGTTCAGCAATACTTTTCACTTTTGCTTGATCAAATTTCATCCCTTTTTGTGAAATTTTGTGACCAAGTACAATGCCTTCTGTGACCATAAATTGACATTTTTCTCAGTTAAGAACTAAGTTTGTTTCTTCACATCTTTTCAAAACTTTAGAAATATTTTCCAAACAAGACTCAAAAGAAGTTCCAAAAACTGAAAAATTGTCCCTAAATATTTCAATTCCTTTGTCAATCAAATCACAAAATATTGACATCATATATCTTTGAAAAGTTGCAGGTGCATTACACAAACCGAAAGACATTCTTCTAAATGCAAATGTTCCATAAGGACTTGTAAATGTTGTTTTCTCTTGGTCCTCAGGAGTGAAGGGTAATTGATGATAACCAGAATATCCATCCAGAAAATAGAAATATGAGTGTCCAGCTAATTTATCAAGCATTTGATCCAAGAAAGGTAAAGGAAAATGATCTTTTCTAGTGGTGTTATTTAATTTCCGATAATCAATGCAAATTCACCATCCAGTAACTTGTCTTGTAGGAATTAGTTCATTTTAATCATTGACAATGACAGTTACTCCTCCTTTCTTCGGAACACAATAAATATGACTCACCCATTGACTATCCGAAATAGGGTAAATAATTCTAGCATCTAACCATTTTAAAATTTCTTTTTTAACAACCTCTTTCATGATAGGATTTGATCTTCTTTGAGGTTCAATAGTAGGTTTAAAATCTTCTTCCATTAAAATCCTATGCATACAGATGGAAGGGCTTATTCCTCTTATCTCAGCAATAGTCCAACCAAAAGCTTTCTTATAATTCTTTAACACTCCTATTAATTTTTGTTCTTGATCTAAGCTTAGTTTAGAAGATATAATGACAGGTAAAGTTAATGAATTTCTAATAACAACATACTTTAAATGTGCAGGTAACATTTTTAATTCAAGTTCAGGGGCTTTTTTAATCGAGGTTAAAATTATATCATTTTGCGTTATGTCCAAAATTTCCAAGTTATCTTTAATATAATGAGTTTCTTTAAATAATTCTTCTTCTTTTAGTTCTTCATTCTTGTCAGTTAATAATTTAATTTTTTCTTCAGAAATGACTTTACATTTTTCTTGATAATGTTTTCAATTATATAATCAATAATATCCATTCGATAGCATTTTTCTTTATCAGGGTACTTCATTGATTTAAGGACATTAAATTTAATCACTTGATCATTAACTCTCATAGTTAATTCTTCTTTTTGCACATCAATCATAGCCCGTCCGGTAGCTAGAGAAGGTCTCCCTAAAATAATTTGTATTTCTTTATCTTCTTCCATATCAAGTACAATGAAATCCAACGGGAAAATAAATTTATCCACTTTAACAAGAACATCCTCTACAACTCCTTTAGGGTAAGTGATAGATCTATCAGCTAACTGAAGGGTTACAGTGGTGGGAGTAATCTCTCCTAAATTCAGCCTTCGAAAAATAGAAAATGGCATGAGATTAATACTTGCTCCTAAATCACATAAAGCTTTTCTACAAAATTTTTCTCCAATAGCACAAGGTATAGTGAAACTTCCAGGATCTTTAAGTTTCTGAAATAATTTCTTTTGAATTATTGCACTACATTTTCACTTAATGCAACAGTTTCAAAAGCTTCAAATTTTCTTTTCTTACTTAAAATATCCTTCATAAATTTTGCATAAGTTGGCATCTGTTCCAAAGCATCAGCAAACGGTATGTTGATAGTAAGTTTCTTAAAAATTTCAAAGAACTTAGAAAATTGATGATCAAGCTTCTGTTGTTTTAATCTTTGAGGAAAAGGTGGTGGTGATTTTTCAACTTCCACATTAACATGGAATAACAGTCTGATCTTTACTAGGAGAAGGAGTTTCTTTAGGTTTTTCAATCTTTTCAACTTCAATCTCATTTTCAATTTCATTCTGAATTGTTTCTTTTAATTCCTTTCCACTTCTAAGTTGTACAGCCTTAGCATATTCATGTTCTTTTCTAGTTTCTTTTGGATTGATTTCAACATTACTAGGAAGTGTACCTGGAGGTCTTTAATTAATTAAATTAGCAATTTGTCCCATTTGATTCTCAATATTACGAATAGCAGTGTTTTGATTTTGTAATTGATTACTCAATTGAAAAATTAATTCTTCTATAGATAACTTTTGCTGTTGATTATTAAATCCAGAAGGTTTATAGTTTGAATTTACTTGATTGTTCTAATTTCCAGTTGGATGAGATTGATTATTACCCCAATGTTGTTGTGAATTATTCCAGTTAAAATTAGGGTGATTTTTCCATCTAGGATTATAATAATTTGAATAAGGGTTATTTTTACTAACAATAGCTTGTAAAGTTTGAATAGTTTAAGAATCTTCCATATTAGCAGAGTTGTTATGTGATACATTGATAACAAAATTATATAATTTCTTAGATATTGCAGCTACTTGTGAAGCTAAGATAGAAAAGGCTTCGTTATCATGAATACTTGCCATTCTTTTAGGATTAATCCTTTCAGAAGGCCATTGAAAATTATTGTTAGCCATTTCTTCAATTAAAGTATAAGCTTCTTCAAATGATTTAGCCATTAAAGAACCTCCAAGATGACGGCATCGATAATTGATTTTAGTGATCCAATAAGTCCGTTATAAAATGTTTGAATAATTAACCAATCAGGTAAAGCATGATGAGAACACTTTCTTAATAGTTCTTTAAATCTTTCCCAAGTTTCATAAATTGTCTCCCCGTCAAATTTACTAAATGAAGTAATGTCATTTCTTAATTTAGCAGCTTTAGATGGAGGAAAATATTTAGCAAGGAATTTTTGTGTCATTTCAGCCCATGTTTTAATAGAACCTGTTGCTAATTAGTTCAACCACATCTTTGCTTTATCTCTTAAAGAGAAAGGAAAGAGTCTAAGTCTAGCATCATTAGAAACATTGTTATATTTAAAGGTAGCATAAAGTTCTAAAAAACTAGCAAGGTGTAAATTTGGATCCTCATTTGGTGTTCCCCCAAATTGATTATTTTGAACCATTTGAATAATAAACGGTTTAAGCTCAAAATAATTAGCATCTACAGTAGGTATTTGAATACTATTATGAAGTTCATCAACTGCAGGGTTAGCATAATCCCTTAATGGTTTGTAAATATTTTGCTCATTAATTTCAATTGAATTTTGTAAATAGTTATGTAAATTAGCCGTCTCTTGATATTTTTGAATTTGTTTTATTTTTTTAATTCTTCTAACAGTTCTTTCTAATTCAGAGTCTAAAGGTAAATATCCTTCAGATCCAGAACTACGCATAAAAAGTAAATAAAAAGTAAAATAAAATAAAAAGAAATAAAATCTCTACTTACTTTTTTTATTTTTTTTATTTTTATTTTTATAAATGTTTTTGTATTTTATATTTTTGTATTTTGACAATAAAAGAAATAAATAAAATAAAAATAAAATAAATATTTAAAATCTAAAAATTTTCCCTCCCCGGCAACGACGCAAAAAACTGACCTCGATCCGCGAACAACGCAATAATTTATGCTTTCAAAATTATGTTATAACCAAGACCTTGACCCAAATAATAATAGCGGCTACTGTATATAAATATAATTTTATGGAAAATATTTTACACACTAGAGGTACTACGCAAGTATACGTATCGTTTCAAGTAATATAGGGCTTTAAATAAATACCACAGTATCGATCCCACGAGGAGGTTTATAGATTTTTAAATATTTTAATTTTATTTTTATGCATTTTTTTAAAGTTATAAATTTAATATTTAATTTACTAAATGCAAAATTAAAGCAATAATAAAATAATGAGTTATGTAAATAATAATAAGCAAACAACTTTCTTCCTTTAATTTAATCCAAGATTTTTTAGATAATATAATATTCGTGGAGAATATAAATTTATGGTATTGTGCCAGATAGAAGTATTTCTTTACCTTCGCTCGATAGTATAAAAAACATTGGCTAATCTATAGATCAGGTCTGGATGTATTGTTAGTAGAATGAGTTAATCTAGGCTCACACTACTAGATGTTCAAGGGTAGCTATGGTCGGCCCTACTAGTGACCCGTTCCCTCTCTATAAACCAAATTACAAGAATTTAGTCTGTCACTCTAAAAACTTATCAATTCTATGCCTATTGAATAATATTATATTATTTATTTGAACTTCACCTTGAATAACCCGCACAAGGCCTTCGACTACCCAAGGATTCATGTGATATCTACTAGTTAAGAATTCATCTCCTTCTAGGTCTCAAACTTCTTCAACAGATTTTAACAATTTAAATGACCAATTTAAATAGTAAATTAAGATCCGGTATTAATATCATCACAATATTTAAACATATTTAGTTTTTAATTATCCAACAAATTTAATATTATCTTATTTATCTTTTCATAATTGAAACGAGAAAGTAAAGTAACTACTCATAACACATTGAATTTAAATAACAAAACATATAAACAAAACTTTGAATCAAATTACAAATACTTATCTCAAGTGTTTCTCCAACTGAACCTCTGATTCCTTTTGACTCCAAAGCGAAATAGACTTCAAAAGCACCAACTCTTTCAAACTCTCAATACAAACACTAAATAAAATAAACTCACTAATTTATGAAAGAAAGTAAACTATAATTGTGGCCCTTAAAATTATCTCTCTAATTCTCTCTCTGATTGGAGCAGACTAGGACGGGCTTCTTATTGGGCATTTTTCTTTGTAGAAATGGCCTCCTATTTATAGGCTTCAAGGGTTGCCTAAAGCATCTCTTCAAAATGTGTCCAAGTTCAATGAATCTTCTAGAAAGTGTGTCTGGCGCCTAGGCACCGGCATCTAGAGCCTAGGGGCCAGACTCCGCGTCCAGTTCTTCGCACCTCTTCACTTTGGATCTCACCTCTTCGCGATTGAAACAGATTCCAAGCATCTAGATACAATGTATCACATGTCCTATAATCCAGGAATAACTGTCAATCTTCTAGATGGTCCAATAACCACTCTAACAATCAAAATAACCGCCCAAAGTAGTTACCAAAACTGTTACAAATTTGGTATCGAGCTGGCGCTTAAGTTCCAGATTCTGGTGCCTAGGCGCCAGGCCCATTATTTTGGCAATTTTGCATTTTGGCTCCATTTTTGCTCCTTTTTGCTCCTTTTTCATCCTTTTTCTTTTTTGAACATTTTTGCATCAGCTACATCCAAAAACACAAAAATACCTTTCATTAAAGCATAATATCCTTAAAAAATTGATAAAATCAAGGCATAAAAACAGGTATTTTTTTCATGAATCGTTTAGTTAATTTAATTATTATAAAAAAATTCTCATTTTTAAATTATAATGACTACTAAATTTAAATGAAAACTAGAACCACATGATTTCTTCTCTAATGTTCTAATTGACCCATTAGTAGGGTAACAATGAAATTTCAGTCATTTGTGTTAACTTTAAAGAATTATGAAGCTGAAAGACATTAAGGGAAAAATGGTAATTAAAGAATTTTAAGCTCTAATTAAAATTTAGGATTGATTAAATGGTAAATGTGTAATATTGATCTTACGTAACTATTTTGGGTGATTGAAACACAATGGGTTTAAGTGGTATAAACCAATCCCTCACCATTTACAATAAAAGGTAAAATGGTAGTTTTCTGAATTATTGTGGTTTGCAAGTCAATCAAATTGAATGATCTTAGAAAAGTGGTCTTATGTTAGCGTGATAATAGTTCACTAATCTAAAGCCCTAATTTGTGATTAAATAATAAAGTGAAATATTTTGATAAGATTTAAACTTATTTAATTCGAAACTTCTAATAATCATAAACTTACACATGAAACTTTAAAGGTATAGTAGAGAGCTAGGTTTGACCTAACTTGTTTAAAGAGGTTTACAAATCGAAAAATGAGCAATCTTAAATACCCTTAAAACACTACATGCCCAGTTTAATTGGAAGAGTTTCTTAATAATTCAAACTGCCCTTAAGGGTATCTACCCACATAATTCTTAAATAAAACATTAAGTGAACACCTAGTTAACCTGCTCATGGGATAATGAAGACACTAAGGCCCATTAAGCACTGATCCCCAATTGTTTATGCTCACGTTTTACACTTTATATATTTTTTTCAATGATAATATATCTTTTTTGCAACGGATGCTAAAAACTTGACTCTGAAGCAAATAAGAAATATATTTTAATTGTTTTATAATTTGGGATTCTACGCATGTATACGTATCGTTTATCAAGTAATATAGGACTTTCTGACTAATCCCCGAGATATTAAACCAATAGGGAAATGTGTAAAATTTTAAAGAAAGAAAAAAAAAACTTTTTACTTTTCAGAATGTTTTTGTCAAGTAAGATTTAAGATAGAAAATTTAAAATTTTTTATTTGATATTTTATTTTAAGAAAAAGTATAGAAGTAACTAAAATTAACAAGACTATAAAACTATATATATAAAAGCAAACGATAATAAAATATATTTTTCCTCATTCAATGAATCAGTAATAATTATCGAATTTCATTGTGGAAGTATCAAAATGTGTTGTGCCAAATAAGAGTAATTATATTGTTTTCCCTTACTTGGTTCTATAAAGAACAATGGTTAATTTGAAGTTTCGAAAACTTGAAGATGGGTTAGGCATGAATGATGCTAGCTCTCACATTAGAGTTCCCTCTTCTCCCTCCACCTAGGGGCTAACATCTCATAACAAAATTTAAAACATCAAACCAAATTAAGGGCTTTAACTTATCACTCTAAAGTCCTCTAATTTTACATCCCATTAAAAAGCTTATGTCCATATTTATTTGCACTCATTCATATGGACTACAATTCTCACTCATATAAATGTATGTGATTCACTCCAATTGTTGATTGAGACAATACTGCATTGGTTCTTACATGTTCTCACAATTAACATCTCAATTGGCTAAATTAAGAGGAAAATGAAGTGCAAGGTAGTGGAATTATCACAACTTCTTCCAACATTAAATATCTATACTTCACACAACTTCCTTTCATAATTTAATTGCTTCATCATTTGAAAGGAAAAAGATAAAGAAAACTACTCAAAACTCATGGAGAAAACACACACAAATTTGATTTGAAAGAAAAAAAATTAGTGAAAACACAACAACTCTTTATTTAAAACTATATGTAAAAACAAAGATAAAAAATTATGTGAAAATCCCATCCAAAAGACTCTTGAAGTTCCTCTGGAACTCTTTCTTTCCACTAGATAACTATTTAGAGGTTGGTGCCCAACTCTAGGGATTGTCTCTCCTAAATTCAAGTACAAACTATGATAAAGTAAAGTGGAAAAGTAAAGAAGATATGGTGAGAAGAAGGCTCTCTTTCTTCCTCTTTCCCTTAAACCTCTTAAAGCTTTTCTCCAACTTCTCCTGCCAAAATTTCTCTTCAAAGCTTTTCTCTTTTTCCTATATTAAGTCTTCATTTTAGTAATTCTTCAAAAGGTGTTTTGGTGCCTCTTCATATTATGTCCAAATTCAATGAATCTACCAAGAGATACATCTAGCCATTATAATTTTAAATGAAATTTGGCGCTAATGGGAAGTTACTGAAGTTTAAACCAAATGGTGCTTTAAAACCCCTTCAAATTTGTGCCAAAATTATTTTAAATTCATCACTATAACTGTGTTGCCTATGCTCCAGCCATCTGGCGCTTAGGCACCAAAGACTAATTTTGCACATCGTTCAATTATTGCTCCAAATTTAATCCTTTATTGTTTCCTTCATCACAATCACCCATTTTCATCATACCTGCAAGAAAAACATGAAAATAACTTTCATTAAAGTGCAATATCATAAAAGTAGGTATAAAAATGTGCTTAAAAATACTATATGTTTTAGGTGTATCAAAATCCCCCAAATTTAAAATATTACTTGTCCTCAAGTGACACTATAATCATATAAAAATCAAGCATGCAAATTATTTAAAAGAGTTTGTTTAGGAAGGTTTCAAAATTTTGCTCTAGAAATGAAATAGTCTAACTTAGAAAAATTTAGTAAATGCGACCAACTTAAAGTTTAGAAAAATCTCAAGTAAAGGATCAGGAAAAATATAAGTTCCTATCTAATTCAGAAATACTTGTAGATTTTTCAACATATAGGATTTAAACATTTTATTTTCCTCTCTTAAAAATTTTTATTTTAAAATAATTTTGCTTACTATATTATAATTTTAAGCTTTAGATTTTCTCAAACTTATATTTTAAACTTTAGGTATGGAACCAATTTTTGAATCCTCAAGATTCTCCTTCCTTTTTATTATCTTTTCCAATTTTTTTTTTAATTTTATTTTCTTTTCTTTTATAAGACAAGGATTACTATATCTGGATAGGCCTTTAATGATTTTGAATTCCACCCTTCCATTTAAAATAAAAGTCTGATATATATCTTTCACTTAAAAGTCATAATAATATTGTTTAAAATTATTTTTCAATAAAAGAAATTTAAGTTAATAAAAATCAAATCTTCTATTTTTCCAAAAATACAACATTTCCTACTAAATATAGTTTAACTTCATTTAATATTTTTTTACTAAGAAAATTTTAAGTTTAAAATTTTCATCTTTACTATAAATATTAACTAAATTCTCTTACTCATTTCGATATTTAAAATTTTGTTTCCCTAATAAAACTTCATATATATAATTATTTTCAATCAAAAATCAAATTTTATTTATAGTATTCTTGAGACAAAATAATATTTTAGATTTTGAGAAGTGTTTTTAATTACCCCCTGATCACAAGAAAATATATTAAGAAATTCATACCCATTTTTTATGAAATTGCATTTTAAAGAAATTTATTTTTTTTTATTTTATTGTAGGAATGAAGATTTATAAGTGATGAAAGCAAAAAGCATGAAATGGAGCGAATTTGGATCAAAAAAGGCAGAAATTCATGCAAAATGAACTAAGTCACTGACGGTGAGATCATGAGGAGAATTTTTTAAGGATTTGCAACTACCTCGCCGACAGCGAGCCCGAACCCGCCGACAACGAGATCGAGCAGTTTGGAGACCTTCTAGAAGCCCTGCCAACGGCGAGGTCATTTCTCGCCGACAGTGAGACAGTTCAAAATGCTAGATACATTGATCCTGGACGCTTTTTGAAGAGGTGTTTAAGCGCCCCTTGGACCTTTGTCTACCTATATAATTAGAGGACAAATTTTAATATGTTGTGTGTCAATGTGTGTCTCCTGAGTGTCAATTTGTGTCTATTTGAGAGAGTCTTAGTGTCTACTAGGTGTCTATTTTAAGAGTTTAGGAGTGTAATTAGTGAGTTTAGAAGTGTGCTGTACTAGAAGGAAGAGTCAAAGAAACTTCAAGGAGTCTTCTTGGGGAGGAAATCGAGATTAGTATCTTTGTTTATTGTTGTTAACTTTAAATGAAATCCATGCTTTGTTTAATTTCCATGCATTCTGAGTAGTTTTCTTAGTCTTTCTCCTTGTTTATGAATTTATGTGAATTGATGAAATTAAATAGAAGTGCTTAATATATTAAAATAAATTGTGATAATTTTTACTTAAAACATAATTTACTTTTCAATATGGCCCATTGATTTGTTAGAATATGTTGAATTATCAACTATAGTAAAGATTACATCCAATATTTAGGGAAGTCAAAAGCCTTGGAAGGAGTGTGCAAATAAATAGGGAAATATTATTTATCGGACGTAGAATTGGACATTTTAGTGTGACAGACTAAAATATTCAATTTGGTCCTATTGTTTGAGAGCTGAAGTGTAGATGTTAGCCCTCAGGTGAGGGGAACATGGGAGCTTTGAAGTGGGAGCCAGTATCCTCCCAGCCTAGCGGCAGATTCAGTAATCAAACATAGGACTAGTCAATGTTCATTGCACCTGGACCAAATGGTAAAAAATATGAATGCTCCTATTTGTCACAATACAATAAAAAAATCTAGTTAAATTCATCATTCACTTAATTTTCTAAAAACAAGGGGAATGATACTTTTTCTGAAATCTTTAAACCAACTTTATTTAAGCATTAGTTTACTTTAGTTCGCTTTAGTTACGAATTCTAAATTTTCGTATACTATATTAGTAAGTAAATACTTTTTAAATTTAGCTGTTACAAATCTTTTAAAACTTCCCTGTGGGATCGATAACCAGGACTCCACTAGAGCCCTGTATTACTTGATACGATACGTATACTTGCGTAGAATCCACATTATACATTCCATCATAAAATCAAATATATATATTAAAGCAGGATCATGTTTTTGGTGCCGTTGCTATTAACATAATTTGCAAACATAAGAAAAAGTGAGTCAAGTTTTTGGCGCCGTTGCCGGGGAAGTAAAGAAATTATTTACTAGAGTAACGGACTATTTTAAAATTTATTTTGCAAAATTGTATGCGTAAATTTGGAAATTAAAATTTAATACCTTACGATTCTGAATTAGAGCGTACAATTAAAAGAATTAGAAAACAAAAAAGAGAAATTATAAATTTAACATAAATGGCGAATATTCCTGAAAATGAAAATATCAATCAACAGAGACCATTAAAGGATTATGCCAACCCTACATTAGATGAAATTCAATTAACTATTCAAAACCCTGATGTACCTGCTAACTCATTTGAACTTAAACCTGCAATTATCCAAATGATACAAAACAATCAATTTAGTGGTTCACCTACTGAAGATCCTAATTTACATCTTGCTAGTTTTTTTTAGAACTATGTGCTACTTTCAAATATGAAGGAGTATCTAACGATGCTATTAGACTTAGATTTTTTCCTTTTTCTTTAAGGAATAAGGCTAAAATGTGATTAAATTCGTTAGCACCTGGATCTATTAAAACTTGGGGAGAATTATCAGAAAAATTTCTATCCAAATATTTTCCACCATCTAAAACTGCTAAGCTTAGAAATGATATAACTTATTTTCTTCAGTTTGATGGAGAATCAATATATGAAGCTTGGGATAGTTTTAAAGAACTTCTTAGGAAATGCCCACATCATGCGTTACCAGATTGGTTAATTATTCAAACTTTCTATAATGGATTAGTAGGATCTCTTAGATCAATCATCGATGCTGTCTACTTGGAGGATCATTAATGTCAAAACCATTTGATGAAGCCTATGCACTAATCGAAGAAATGGCTACCAATAATTTTCAATGGTCTGCTGATAAAATGAATACGAAAAAGATAGCCAGTATTCATGAAAATGAGGCAATATCTATGTTAGCTTCGCAAATTGCTGCTATATCTAAAAAATTAGATAATTTTGGAATAAATTACTCTCCAACTATATTAGAAGAAAACTCATCTGGACAACTTATAGAATCCCAATCCCATTATGAAATTATAAATGCTATTAATAATAGAACTAATAATCCTTATTCGAATTATTATAATCCTGGATGGAAAAATCATCCTAATTTTAATTGGAATAATAATACAACTAATCAACCATGGATGAACAACATAACACAACCATTAGGAAATCCCTCTAACCAAGGAAATTCTAATTATAAACCTAGTTATCCACCTGGATTTAATAATAATAACACTCAATTTAAAGATAAGAAACTATCTATCGAAGAATTAAAATTAAATATGGGTCAACATTTACAAAATCAAGGAAATAAATTACAAAATCAAGGAAATCAATTACAAATACAAGGAAACCAATTACAAAATCATGGAACGACTATTAAAAATATTGAAACTCAACTTGGACATATCGCTACTGCGCTTAATAATAGAATACCTGGAACATTTCCTAGTAATGTGGAAATAAATTCTAAAGACAAAGGAAATGAACAAATTAAAGCGATACAATTACGAAGTGGAAAAAAATTAGAACCTCAGAAAGAACTGGAAAGTCAAAAAGAGGAAGTGGAAATCGAAAAGGAAAAGAATCAACAAAATCCAAACTTAGAAAATCCTTTAATACCAATGAAAATTTCTGTTGAAAAACCTCCACCACCATTTCCTCAATGATTAAATTAACATAAAAAAGATAAACAGTTTGATAAATTCCATGAAATTCTGAAGAAATTAACAATAAATATTCTTTTCATAGAAGCCTTAGAACAAATGCCAAACTATGTAAAATTCATGAAAAATATTCTAAATAAAAAAATAAAATTTACCGATAATGAAACGATCACACTTAGTGAAGAGTGTAGTGCTATTATTTAGAAAAAGCATCCTGAAAAATTAAAAGATCCTGGTAGTTTCGCTATACCCTGCGCTATTAGAGAAAAACTCTATGGAAAAGCTTTGTGTGACTTAGAAGCAAGCATCAATCTAATGCCTCTATCAATTTTTAAGAGATTAGGATTGGAAGAAATTTCACCAACTTCAGTAACCCTTCAGTTAGCTGATCGTTCTGTTACATATCCTAAGGGAGTTATTTAAGATGATTTAGTAAAAGTGGATAAATTTATCTTCCCTATTGATTATATTGTTTTAGATATGGAAGAAGATAAAGAAATTCCTATCATCTTAGGAAGACCAATTTTAGCCACTGGGAAAGCTATGATTGATGTTCAGAAAGGAGAATTAGCTATGAGAGTAAATAACCAAAAAGTAAATTTAATATTGCTAAATCAATAAAATATCTTGCGCTAGAAAAAAGATGATGAGTGTTTTCGAATGGAAGTACTCGATCATTTAAAAAAAGAACATTTTAAGGAATATTATGAAGAAAAATTAGAAAAAGAAAATACTAAATTAATTGAAAAAGCCAATATAAATGAAGAACTAGATTATATTCAAGAGAAATTTGAATTTTTGGATAATACAGAAAACACTGAAAAAATATAGTTCCATCGATTATTAAACCTCCTGAACTTGAGTTAAAAATGTTACCTAATCATTTGAAATATGCTTACTTAGGTAATTCTTTAACTCTACCAGTTATTATTTCATCCGAATTAAATGAATCTCAAGAACAAAAACTTTTATATACCTTAAAAAAATATAAGAAAATTTTTTGTTGGACTTTAGCAGATATTAAAGGAATTAGTCATTCAATCTGTATGCACAGAATTATTTTAGATAATGAACATATGCCTATGGTAGATCCCCAAAGGAGATTAAACTCGATAATGAAAAGTAGTCAAGAAAGAAATTTTAAAATGGTTAGATAATGGTATTATATATCCTATTTCTGACAGTGCTTGGGTAAGCCCAATTCACTGTGTGCCTAAGAAAGAAGGAGTGACCATAAAAGCTAATGAAAATAATGATCTTATCCATATAAGACAAGTTACTGGATGGCGAATATGTATTCATTATAGAAAATTAAACGCTGCCACCAGGAAAGATCACTTCCCTTTACCATTTCTAGACCAGATGTTAGATAGATTAGCCGGACATAAGTATTTTTGTTTCTTAGATGGATACACCGGTTATCATCAAATACAAATTGCTCATGAGGATCAAGAGAAAACTACATTTACTAGTCCTTATGGAACTTTCACTTTTCGAAGGATGCCTTTTGGATTATGTAATGCACCTGCAACATTTCAGAGATGTATGATGTCTATATTTAGTAAATTAATTGATAATGGAAAAAAAGTATTTATGAATGATTTCTCTGTATTTGGAACATCATTTGACACATGCTTAAATCATCTTGAAAAAGTATTTGAAGTATGTGAGCAAACTAATTTAGTTCTTAATTGGGAGAAATGTCAATTTATGGTTGCAGGCGGCATTGTATTAGGGCATAAAATTTTGAAAAAGGGCATGGAAGTAGACCCTACAAAAATTCAAGTTATAGCTAAATTACCACCTCCAACTACGGTGAAAGGGGTAAGAAGTTTTCTTGGATATGCTGGATTCTACAGACGTTATATTAAAGATTTTTCAAAAATTACTAAACCTCTATGCCAACTTCTTGAAAAAGACAAGAAATTTGAATTTACAACTGAATGCCTGAATGCTTTCGAATTATTAAAAGATAAATTAATTACAGCACCTATAATAGTTTCACCTAATTGGGAGAAACCATTTGAGCTTATGTGTGATGCTAGTGATTATGTTATAGGAGCAGTTCTTGGGCAAAGATATGATAAGATTTTAAAAGTTATATATTATGCTAGTAAAACTCTAAATGATGCTGAAATAAATTATACGATTCATTGAAAGAGAATTATTAACGGTTGTATATGCTTTTAATAAATTTCGGCATTATTTAATAGGAACTAAATGTATTGTGCATACTCGATCACTCGCTATAAAATATTTAATGCAAAAGAAGGATTCTAAACCAAGATTAACTAGATGGATATTATTAATGCAAGAATTTGATTTTGAGATCGTTAACAAAAAGGAACCGATAATCAAATTGCGGATCATTTATCAAGATTAGAATATCATGAGTTATCTGATACCGATAATGAAATTATAGACGATTTTCCGATGAACAACTTCATAATATAAATGAGTGGAAAATACCTTGGTATCTTGATATAGTAAATTAATTGTGAGTGACATTTTACCACCTATGTTAACTTTGCAACAACATAAAAAATTCATTCATGATACTAAAACATACTTTTGGAATGAACCATACTTATATAAGCAATGTAAGGATTTAATTATTAGAAGATGCGTGCCTTATGAAGAAAGCTCGAACCAATTATTCAAAAATGTCATGATTCTGATTTTGGAGGACATTTTGGGGCTGATAAAACTGCATATAAAATTCTACAATCTGGATTCTACTGGCCTACTCTATTTAGAGATGTATACAGACATATAAAACCTACGATAAATGCCAAAGAGTGGGAAATATATAAAGAAAAAATGAAATGCCTCTGAATTTTATATTAGAAGTTGAAATTTTTGATGTTTGGGGATTAGATTTCATGGGACCTTTTATTCCTTCATTTGGAAACTCATATATATTAGTAGTTGTTGATTATGTTTCCAAATGGATTGAAGCGCAAGCTTTACCTAGGTGTGATGCTAAAAGTGTTTCAAAATTTTTAATGAAAAATATTTTTACTAGATTTGGAATGCCGAGAGTGATTATCACTGACAAAGGAACTCATTTTAGAAACAAATATATTCACAAACTAGTAGAAAAATATAATATTATTCATAAGATATCAACCGCTTATCATCCACAAACTAGTGGATTAGCTGAAGTTTCTAATCGAGAGATTAAGCGTATTTTAGAAAAGTCTGTAAACCCTAATAGATTGGACTGGTCTATAAAAATAGACACTGCATTATGGGCATACGGATCGCTTATAAAACTCGATTGGAATGACTCCTTACAGACTTATATATGGAAAAACTTGCCACTTACCAGTTGAATTAGAACATAAAGCATATTGGGCGATTAAAGAATTTAATTATAATATGAAAGAAGCTGGTGAGAAGAGATTGATGCAATTAAATGAATTAGAAGAATTAAGGAATGAATCATATGATAATGATAGGATTTATAAAGAAATGATGAAATTATGGCATGATTGGAAGATTAATCAGAGAAATTTTGAACCAGGACAAGAAGTTTTACTATGTAATACTAGATTGAAATTATTTCCTGGGAAATTGAAATCTCGATGGTTAGGACCTTTCACTATAACTCAAATGTTTTCATATGGAACTATAGAAATTGAAGACCCAAAAACAGGACATAGATTTAAGGTAAACGGACATAGATTAAAACCATATTTCGAAGGTAGAAGACCAAATTTTAAAGAGGTTTTAATGCTTAGTCGACCTGATTACTAACTGAAATTAGGTCGGTCTGACGACGTTAAACCAAGCGCTTTATAGGAGGCAACCAATAATAGTTTTTTAATTTAATTATATACAAATTAGTGAGTCTGTAATATTAAAACAAATCTTACTACTCAATTTTTTTAATTAGAATCATCACAAATTCGAACTTATATGATGAGATCAGAAAAATATTCGGACCAGAGCGAAGTTGGGAAATTTTACGAAATCTAGCTGACGGCGAGGTCGATTCTTGCCGACAGCGAGATCGACGCCTAATTACATTTCACTTTATAACGAGCTCGCCGACGGCGAGAAACTGCCCGCCTACAGCGAGATCACGTGCCATAATTTAAATCAGTTTTATAACTAGCTCACTGACGGTGAAGCAATTGAAAAATGGGTTTCTTAAGTTTTTTTTTTGTGCGGTTTTGGACGGTTCTAAAGCCATTTCTTTGTAGAAAAACCATCCCAAATTCATTTTTACACTGTTTTCTTCCTATGAAATGACTAGAGACCATTTCTTTCAATCCAAAATGGCCACCAAACTCTTAGAAACCACAAAAACTAGAGTTTTCAACTGAAGAAAATTCATCAGTTCAGAGGCGCAGCGTATTTTCAACAAAGTTTTGATGAAGAAGCAACTTATTAAAGAATGGGGATTTGTCAACAGAGGAGTAGAAAATTCCACCACAAAAATTGAAGAAATGATCGCGTAGTGGCATTGGGAGGTATTTTGCTATACGACATCTGCTGTAGTTATCCCTGTAGTTAAAGAGTTTTACTCTAATCTACATGCGATCAACAATGGAAGTGTCTACGTCAGAGGAAGATGGGTAACATATACTCCTTCAAGGGTAAATGAATTATTTTCTATAGAAAATACCCTTGTCTGTCATTATTCAAACTTTGTTCCTTCAAAATACAATATGAACGAGATTTATAGATACCTGACCGACGAACCTGATGATTAGGAGTTGCGCGAAGACGGGTATGTCAGTTTGTCTGCATCACTTCTTAACCCTGTCTCGAAGCATTGACATTTCTTTATCTCATCAAAATTATTACCCATTATGAGGGTAAATAAGGCTGCAAAGGAATGCGTTAATAAAAATTATTGTATTCAAATTGGACTACCTATCGATGTTGGATCAATTATAGTAAAGTTTGCATTGGGATTGATTGTGCATGGGTCAGTTCATGGACTTGGACACCCATCAACTATATTTGCTTTATGCAGTCAGTACCAAGTTTCTTATGAGGCTTGAGAAAATGTACTTTTACCATGGAAACCACTCGATCCTACGGATATGTTTTAAACTTTGGATAACACTGATGAGATTACCATTATTTCTGACAGAGCATCACATAACAATCCTTTAGCAAGGCCCCTTATTGATAAAATAAATTTCATTCTGAAAAAGATTAAAGGATTAGAGAAAGAGTTGCAGAACGTAATGAATTCCATCGATAATATCTCTGATATGTTTGATCACATTGACTGGAGGATGAAGGAGCACTTTGATCATACGGGGCATCTGGAGGCCAGTTTTATTCATTTACTGAGACACAAAGGGTGGAATGATGAAGAATCTACTGCAGAATTCCCTTTCAGGCCTTTCTACAATCTATTTGTGCACCTGAGTCACATCAGAAATATCAGAGAGGATGTTTGTTCAGACACTGAGGAGTTGTAAAGATTTCTATCTTATGTTATATTTGTGTGTATATTTGTGTTGATTTGGATTTAGGTTTTGTTGTGATTTGAATTTTAATTTGATCATCTCAGATTTGATGAAATTATATGTATTTGTTATGTCTAAGCATTTAGTGTATAGTGGTTTGGATTACGATGCTGAGTATTATGGATTTGGACATTTAAGTTAAGTATGTTGTTAGTTGTTAGTGTGAAGTTTGTAAGTCTCATGGATTTCATATATAAAGTTATATTGTTTGTGTTGTGTGAACTTTTTGTGAGTATAAGTATCTAATCTTCATACTAAATTATTAAATTAAGTGATCGGAAGATTGGTTAAGGGCAAATCGAGGTTGAAAATGATTGACGAATTTCAAAAATTTAAAATTTTGGGATCTCGCCGACGGTGAGAATTATCCCGCCGACAGAGAGGGAAATCCCGCTGACACCGAGAACGATCTCGCTGACGGCAGAATTTTCCCGAAACTTTTGCCTCTGTCAAATTAATTAGCTCGCCTACGGTGAGAAAAATCTCGCCGACAGCGAGATCGCGAAAAGTCCTATATTTGACCAGTCAACCGACACTATTCATCACCCCCTTCCTCAAAACTTCAAAAAAACCAACCTAGGGCTTGTGAGATCTTGGATTTGAGGCGATTTCAACACTTTTTGACAATGGATTTCATCTTCCCTTGGTAAGAGCTCCACTCCTATGCAAAAATTTTTGATTTTCACCATGGATTTCTTCTACATTGGGAAATTTTGAAAAAATTTGAAATGTGGAGAAAATATTTGGAAGAAATTCATGGAAATTGATTTAAATGGATTTTAGATGTTATAGGAAGCCTTCTTAGTAATCTTTAGAAGTTTAGTTAGATTTTTTGCAAATTTCACAGATCGAAAATGGCTCCACGACAAAAGCAACGGTTGGATTACGATGAAACCCGATTTGTGAATGCAAGGGCACAATCTAGATATTTTCACAATATTCAATCAAGAAAATGAATTCAAGATTGAGTTTCTAAGAATCCAGGAGGAGAGGTGGAGCAAGTAATAAAGGAACGAGGATGGGAAAATTTCTGTTTCATAACCAACAGAGCCGCTGTAGAAGTGGTAAAGGAATTTTATGCGAACCTGACACAGGCTGAAGATGCACCAGTTAAGGTTAGAAGATTTTTGGTAGAATTTAATGCTGCAAGAATAAATGCTTATTACGAGGTACATGACACCTACACCAGTGAGTATGATACATTTGGAACTATGGAAGGACCACTGGAAGAGGTGATTGACTTTCTTACTGACGGGAAAGGAGTTTGGAAGATAAAACAGCGAGAACGGGTAAACTTCCCTCTTTCTATGTTAAATGCAACATCTAAAGCCAGGCACTATTTTATTTGTTCTACTTTGTTACCTACTTACCACCATAGTGAGGTAACAAGAGATAGAGCAGTTCTGAATTTTTGTATTCAGAACCAAAAAGTATTACTGTGGGAAGTGTAATTTATAAGAATATATTAGCCACCTCAAGAAGTGAAAGTGGAGGAGGACTAGGACATCCCGGTCTTATCTATGCACTCGCCAATTATCCGGGGTAGAGGCAAGAGATGATGAGGAATGGGTTGAGCCTATGAAACCCATTACTCGGCGAATATTAAGAAATATGAATCCCACGAAGGATGGAGATTTGGGACAAGGGACTATGTCCCTTCTTCAAGTAGAGATATACCCTCTACTAGTTATGAACCCCCTCAGTACACCACTCCTACCCTTCAATATCTGATGAATGAGCTGACCCTAAGTAGAAAGAGTTTTCAACAATTTGGAGAGAATATGGAAAGAAAATTTGAGCATATGGACCACAAGATTGATGGCTTGGAAAGAAGACATGATTATGATAGTGAATATCTCCATCGGCATTTAGAGTACGAAATTGCATATTATGAGGCTGAAAGTCGATATAGGAGTGGTGAGTTAGATGTTGTCTTTCCTGAGTGCCCTCGCTACACACAGTATCAGCCTGCTCAGCCTGGAGATCATGGAGATGATATAGCCTGGGATTTTGATGCGTAAGATTAAAGACTTAGTTTAGTTTGTTTAGATTAATTGTTCTTTTGAAAACTTTATTGTTCTGTGTGTAATTATTCTGTACTTTCTGTGGACTGTAGATTTGGGTTGTTTGTTTGTTTGCTTATGCTGTAACGTTAGACTTTTTATGAGTGTTAAGTTAATTTGTAATTTTTTTTAGGATGTTAGTTTTTCTTTAATATGTTGTTTAAGTTTTTATAAGTTATGAACTTTTAAGATGTTTAGATTGTTTTAATATGTTAAAAGTAGGTTAGTTGATTGTATGTATAGTAATAGATTTAGTTTTCATTTGTTGTGTTTTATACTTATTAAAAATTTCTTATCCCAGCACTTTCTTTTAAATACTATATATGTGGAAGAATACTAACAGTACAGGTTCTGTAAGTAATGAAAAAGCCTACAAAAATTTCAAGAAAAAGAAATACCTAAAGCTTAAAGGTATGATTCATTGTATATTTTCCTTTTCACCATTTAGAAATAGATAGAAAAATTTATGTTTGGGGGAGGAAAAATATAAATTTAATTATTAAATTGTTCTCAATTTCTATTTTCAAAAATTATTATCAAATGATTTTTCTATAGTAATTTTTCAATTCAGTAAACATGAATTACTTTATTTAATTAATATAGAAAGTTAAATAAAATGTTTCTAGTAATTCAATTAATTAATAGAATAAGATATTTGGTTAAAAGAAATAAGAATATAGTAAACTATTTAAAGTAAGGGAAACTATATTCTAAAATTGAAATTCTTAAATATTTAAATGAAAAAGAAGAGATTGAAACTCAATGAAGTAAATGCTATAAAATAAATATAAGCAAAGAAATATTTTAAGTTTCAAATTTAGGAAGAGAAAGTTGAAGTTCAAAATTATTAGCAGGCTATCCAGATATAGTAATCCTCACTTGAAAAAGAAAAGGAGAAGGATTGAAAATCAATCCAAAAAGAAAAAAAAAAGAAAGAAGAAAAGAAAAGAAAATAATATAAGTGAGGAGAAGCTTAAGGAGATGCCTTATCAAAATTTGACTTCAATGGAATCAACCTAAAGGGTAAAACTCAAATATATTTCTAAACTTATATATATGGATTAGTATTTTACTAAATAGTGTCTTCTTGAACTTCCTATCATCTAAATATCTTAAGTAAATTACTCTTTTTAATATAGTCTTTCCTGAAATAAATAGCGAACTAGAAATCTTAGATCTGATAACTAAATAATATTATATCTATAAAGTTAATTTAATTACTTAAAAATATTTCTATTTAACTTTACTATAGTATTATTTAAATTTAATTCATAGTATATCTGAATTGAAAAATTCTATTACAGAAATCATTATTTTTATTTAGTACTAAAATTACTTGAGGACAAGCAATAATTAAGTTTGGGGGAATTTGATCACAGGAAAATATATTAAGAAATTCATACCCATTTTTTATGAAATTGCACTTTAAAGAAAGGTATTTTCTTTATTTTATTGCAGGAATGAAGATTTATATGCGATGAAAGCAAAAAGCATGAAATGGAGCAAATTTGGATCAAAAAAGGAAGAAATTCATGCAAAATGAACTAAGTCGCTGACGGCGAGATCGAGCCCGCATACCGCAAGATCATGAGGAGAATTTTTGAAGGATTTGCAACTACCTCGGCGACAGCGAGCCCGAGCCCACCGACGACGAGATCACGCGGTTTGGAGACCTTCTAGAAGCCCCGCAGACGGTGAGGTCGTTTCTCGCCGACGGCGAGACAGTTCAAAATGCTAGATTCATTGAACCTGGACGCTTTTTGAAGAGGTGTTTAAGCGTCCCTTAGACCTTTGTCTACCTCTATAAATAGAGGACGAATTTTATTATGTTGTGTGTCAATGTGTGACTCCTAAGTGTCAATTTGTGTCTATTTGAGAGAGTCCTAATGTCTACTTGGTGTCTATTTTAAGAGTTTAAGAGTGTAATTAGTGAGTTTAGAAGTGTGCTCTACTAGAAGGAAAAGTCAAAGGAACTTCAAGGAGTCTGCTTGGGGAGGACATCGAGATAAGTATCTTTGTTTATTGTTGTTAACTTTAAATGAAATCCATGCTTTGTTTAATTTCCATGTATTATGAGTAATTTTCTTAGTCTTTCTCCTTGTTTATGAAGTTATGTGAATTGATGAAATTAAATAGAAGTGCCTAATATATTAAAATAAATTGTGATAATTTTTACTTAAAACTTAATTTAAATTTCAATCTGGCCCATTGATTTGTTAAAATATGTTGAATTATCAACTATAGTAAAGATTACATCCAATATTCAGGGAAGTCAAAAGCCTTGGAAGGAGGGTGCAAATAAATAGGGAAATATTATTTATCGGACGTAGAATTGGACATTTTAGTGTGATAGACTAAAATATTCAATTTGGTCCTATTGTTTGAAGTCGAAGTGTAGATGTTAGCCCTCGAGTGAGGGGAACGTGGGAGCTCTGAAGTGGCGACGAGTATCCTCCCAGCCTAGCCGCAAATTCAGTAATCAAACATAGGACTAGTCAATGTTCTTTGCACCTGGACCAAAGGGTAAAGAATAGGAATGCTCCTATTTGTCACAATAGAATAAAAAAATCTATTTAAATTCATCATTCACTTAATTTTCTAAAAATAAGGGGAAGGATACTTTTTCTAAAATCTTTAAATCAACTTTATTTAAATATTAGTTTACTTTAGTTCGCTTTAGTTACGTATTTTAAATTTTTGTATACTATATTAGTAAGTAAATACTTTTTAAATTTAGCTGTTACAATTCTTTTAAAACTTCCCTGTGGGATCGATAACTAAGACTCCACTAGAGCCCTGTATTACTTGATACGATACGTATACTTTTTTTTTTTTTGGTTAAAGGAGCATCCAAGGCTCCCTACATGTTAATATGGAGGAGGAGTACAACAGCTACCAAAAACACAAAGCAAAAGGGAATAGGAAAAGGGAACATGATCTCCCCTCTCTGTCCCAAATCTACACAAGGAAAACAGAAAAAAAAAACCTATGGGGAAAGGCCTCCCCAACCAAAATAAACCAGTACAAGATATTGCTATGTGTACCCAAAATGAAAAAATGTGGCTAATTTCTAATAAATGGGAGGTCCAGGTTGTCTCTATGTATCAACATCTGCAAGGGGGAAGAGGCTATATCAGTAACTTGTATAGTTTCAGTGAGGCATCCCTGGGTGGCTAACCAGTGAGCAGGAGTGTTGCCCTCTCTTGGAATGTAAGTAAATTGAATTACCATGTTATCCCTATACTTGAGCAATTTCTGTAGCCATCTCTTGATGGGCCATGGGGCGGGTTCCAAATATTTCAGGTAGTTGATACAGCAGCTGGAGTCAGATTCCACAATAAGATGAGAAATCCTACACACATTGCCAATTTTGATGGCCAAGAGGATGGCAATAATCTCAGCTTCCGAGGCACGATGAGCTTCGGTGGGAGAATAGAAAGACGACGAAGCGGTGCCGAGGCTATCCCTAAAGATACCACCAATGCCGGCGGCAGAAACGAGTATAGCTCCCATCGATATTAACTTTGGTCCACAAAGGAGGAGGGGGTTTCCAAATTATCTGTATTGACACTAATTTTAACATTGTGCTTATCAAGCCTGCAAATATTTCTGAACTTTTTTAACTTGATGAGTTTCAGTAGGTAACTAATACAATTGACAGCAACCTGCTAAGGGGAAGAAGCCTTTCCTTCAAATTTAGACTTATTCTGGCTCATCCGGATGAACCAAGCCACCAAACAAGGAATCACTAGCAGATGCACCTCATGCCAATCATGCCAGCAGCTTTCCAACTGATACCAGCTCAAATTCATAGTGTCAATAGTGAGTCTGCTAACAAGGAGAGACCATACCTCTTGGGAAAATGGGCACATGAAGAACAAGTGGTTAACAGACTCCTCCTCTTGAGAACACAGATGACAACATGAAGGACCCCTCAGACCCTTGAGTTTAATAATTTCATAAGAAGGAATGGCAAGGTGTCTAAGTCTCCAACAAAAGAATGAAATGGATGGTGAAAGCCAATTGTTCCAGAATTCAGTACCCCATTGAATATTAGCCCAATTAAAACAATTATGATAGATATATGATGATAGATTCTGGGACTTGTTGTTCTTTGTGATCAATTGATCCTTATAAGCTGGTATGATAGGGGTGAGGCTAACTTGCTGTACTTGCTCAGGAGTTAACAATGTTTGAAGAAGCCTACAATTCCATTGGTTATCTGTCCAGAAATCTTTAACACAAGCTGTAGACCTATCATGAAGAGAATTGTCAGCTAGTTTGGTACCATTCCATGTCCACTGATCCAGCCAGAAGTTGAGTTGTCCCTCTCCAAGTTCCCAGATGAACAACTCTTCAGCTTTCTCTTTCACCTTCAGAATAGCATTCCAAAGTCTGGAGTTTCCCAGCTTAGGCTTAACAGTGATTGGATGCTCAAACCTGCTGTATTTACCATGAAGAAATTTAGCCCATAGTGTATCCTTAGCTCCGAAACGAATCCATAATCTACACATGTTGATGGTATGTAGGCGATCAAAACTCCTGAATCCAGGTCCCCCAGCCTGTAAAGGTTTGCAAAGATGTTGCCAGGGAAACCAGTGTGCCTGCCTGTGTTGCCCAGCCCAAAGAAAACGGTTAAACATCCTGCTTATCTGGAGATTGGTACTTTTTTTCATAGAGAATAGCTGAAGAGTATAAGAGGGAAGTGCAGTAAGGATACTTTTTAGCAGGGTTATTCTTCCACCATTGGATAGGAATGAATTGGACCAACTAGTAATTTGGGATTTGATCTTGTCCATAATGTCCTGAAATTGAGTCTGTTTAGTTCTACCTTTAACCAGCTGAACCCCAAGGTACTTGATAGGGAGATGAGCTGAGTGAAACCCAATATATTCAGAAATCCATCTCTTTTGGCTATTATTTACTGGTTTGCCTGGATAAAACAAACATTAGAATCCACATTATACATTCCATCATAAAATCAAATATATATATTAAAGCGGGATCAAGTTTTTGGTGTCGTTGCTATTAACATAATTTGCAAACATAAAAAAAGTGGGTAACCCCCCAAACTTTAAAATTTTAATTAGGATAAAACATTTAAGCATAAGAAATGATACATGGGTAAGAATTAAAAAATAAAATAACATGCTATCAAGAATTTTCATAACCTAACTATGCAAGTATAACCGTTTAAAATAAAGAGTAAAATTAAATCAAATTCACTTTTTAAGTTAATTTTTTATATAAAATAAAATTTTCAAAGGACTTATACAATAGTAGATGTTTTCAAAGCAAACACACACCAACATAACATAACACAAATCACAATAATATTAGAAAATATATGGTAGAAAATTTTGAAAAGTTTAAAGATGCAATTTAAATGTGGTTTCTAATAGTGCTTTAAATTTCCTAACAGTTTTTGGAATTAAATATACACTACTAAAAACAAAATACACTATAACTACATCAAAAAGTTTACTACAATAAACACATCAACAACAAAACATCACATATATCTCAACTTCAAACCACGTATATTAGAGTTCACATCAAAATTCAACATATAATAAAAAGTCTAAACATAACAAAACATAAAAAAGAAACACCACAGACTCTGCAAAAAAATCCTAATCATCATCTTCATCATCATCATCTTTCTCATTTCAATCTCTGGAAGGTGCATAAGGAATATAAAAAGGATGAGGAGGCAACTCAATACTGTGATCTCCTCTAACCAGTCTATCCATATACTGCTGATAGTTCTCCTCATACTCATCATGTTTCACAATATATCTTACAATATTTTCTACCTTTCCATCAATTTCCTTAACACGTTCTCTGGTTAGACTTACCTTCATCAAAACCTTCTGTAACAAACAAGTATGTGAAATAGAAAACTCATCTCTAAAGGATGATGCATGTGAAGTAGAAGCACGTGAACTATAAGCAGCAGAACTAGGAGCTCTAACAGATCCTCCCTTCCAGCCAAATTTTGAATGCATAAATTAAGTGTTCACATCTACACTGGTAATAGGTCTAAGTGGCTAAAGGACTTCCTCCCAAGTTTCAAACTTAACACCCGACTGCTCACAAATAGAATGGATCAGGGAAGGAAAGCCCATACCTGTAGTAGTAACAACTCTAGCACAGTTGAGAATATAATAAAAAATAATAGCTCCAATGTCTATAGGCTTTCCCTACTAAATACATTAATTCAGAACAACTCTTTCTCTCATGAAATCACTAACATGATTCATCAGTATTAACTTAGATGAGATAAATAATGTCAAGCCTTAGAGGTGACATTCAACTTGGAGGCTGGAAAATTGACTCTTTTGTCATTAGTGATTTCCAAAAACCTTTTCTATCAGTCAGAAAAGACATAATCTCATGAAGTTCCCCTTCCGTAGGATGATAATTCACATAATAATAAAATATTTCAGTAGATAGTATGTAAAAACTATTGATTACTGCGGTAGAAAAATCAACTTCTTTTCGTCGAACCATCACCAAATTTTCTTCTGCTGCTGCCAAGTTTGCATAGAACTCTCTCACCACAGAAACAACAGCAACAACAGAGAAGTAACAGTAATTTCTCAAATTCCTTCAATCAATCATTTCCTTAATATCTCCTCCTGGTTTACTAAACACTCTCTTTGGAATCAATTTATGTGATGACAGTGCATTCATGTACCTATCCTCAACTCTAGAACTCACAAACTTGTCTGAATCTAATCGATCTTTCCCTTTTGATCCATGAAAAGAAAACCCATTTTTATGCCTTGATTTTTATCAAATTTTTAAGGATATTATGCTTTAATGAAAGGTTTTTTTGTTTTTTTGGATATAAGTGATGGAAAAATGTTCAATAAGAAAAAAAGTGAAAAAGAAGCAAAAAGGTGCAAAAAGGAGCAAAAAATGGAGCTAAAATGCAAAATTGTCAAAATTATTGGTCTGTCGCCTAGGCGCCATTGCCAGGTCGATAAGAGATTTGTCAAGATTTTTTGATGACTTTTGGATGATTATTTTAACAGTGTTAGCGGTTATTGGACATTCTAGAAGACTGGCAATTGTTCCTGGTTTATAGGACATGTGATACAACGTTTTTGGACGCTTGGAAACGGTTTTAATCGCGAAGAGGTGTGATCCAAATTGAAGAGGTGCAAAGAACTGGACGCAGAGTCCGGCGCCTAGGCGCCAGGCACACCTTCTAGAAGATTCATTGAATGTGGACACATTTTGAAGAGGTGCCTCAAGGCAACCCTTGAAGCCTATAAATAGGAGGGTACTCCTTCAGAGAAAAATGCCCACATACTCCCCCAAACATCCCCCTATCTAGAGCACCATCTGGAGGGAGAATTAGAGAAATACTTTAGGGCCACTTTTATTAATTATTGAGTTTATTTAGAGTGTGTATTGAGAGTTTAAAGAGTTGGTGCTTTTAAAGTTTATTTGCTTTGGAGTCAGAAGAAATCAGAGGTTAAGTAGGAGAAACACTTGAGATAAGTATTTGTAATTTTTTTCAAAGTTTTATTATCATGTTTTATTGTTTAAATTCAATGCTTTTTGAGTAGTTAGTTTATTTTCTCCTTTCAATTATGAAAAGATAAATTAGATAATATAAAATTCGATGGATAATTAAAAACTAATTATATTTTAAAACATTGTGATGATATTAATACCAGATCTTCATTTACTTTACAAATTGATCACTTTTATTGTTAAAATATGTTGAAGAGTTTTGATACCTAGAAGGAGATGAATTCTTAACTAGTAGATATCACATGAATCCTTGGGTAGTCGAAGGCCTTTTGCGGGTTATTCAAGGAGAAGTGCAAATAAATAGGAAGATATTATATAATGGGCGTAGAATTAATAAGTTTTTAGAGTGAAAGACTAAATTCTTGTGATTTGGTTTATAGAGAAGGAAAGGGTCACTAGTATGGCTAACCATAGCCACCCTTGGACATCTAATAGTGTGAGCCTAGATTAACCCATTCTACTAACAATACATTCGGACCTGATCTATAGGCTAGCCAATGTTCGTTACACCTGGATCAAAGGGTAAAGAATATGAATACTTCTATTTGGCACAATACCATAAATTTATATTCTCCACGAATATTATCATTATCTTAGAAAATCTTGGATTAATTGAATGGAAGAAAGTTGTGTTCTTATTGCTATTTACACCAATCATTTCATTACTGTTTTATTATTGCAACATTCATTGCAGCTTTATTATTGCATGTAGTAAATTAAAAATATCAAATTTATAAACTATAAAAGAAATACATAAAAATAAAATTAAAATATTTAAAAATCCATAACTCACTCCTCGTGGGATCGATACTAGGGTCTTTGTTTCAAAGCCCTATATTACTTGATACGATATGTGTGTCGGCATATTTTTAGGTTGTGTTGTATTTTGAAAAGGGGTCGCCTAACAGAAGTTGTCGGTGAATTTAAATAAATAATTTGAAAAGTAGTGTTTGATTTTAAAAAATATTTTTTTTAAATTTGAAGATTTTAAGATATGAAATCAAACTGATCTCACATCCCAAATAGTTTATATAAACGAACACCGCACCACAAACCGTGTACCTATCCCTAAGGATATACACCTTCGCTTAATGGTGGGGCTCGATTAAATAAACTAGAAAATTTGTGACATCCGTTTGGTCCGCGAACCAATTTTTATAAACCGACAAATTCCACTGCTTAATATGAAAACATTAAACGGGGTTTATATTACACAGGTTCTTTAAAATTCCCTATAAGGGTAAGCCCCTATAGTTAATTACATCTTAAGTGACGGGAGTCACCTAAGAAAACTCTCGATAATAATCAATAATTCTGCTCTCAAGAATTTCAAAGTTTAAGTTTTCAAAGGATTGAATTTTGGAATTTTAATAGGGAATGGATCAAATTTGGAACATTTTATTTTGGGAATTCAAATGAAGAAAGGTAGGAGAAATCACAGATTCGAAGCGAACTTCGGCAATTTCCCGACTATCCTATTGTTTGGCTTGGATTTAGGAAAGTCCTAATGTTTGTTTAATGTTTTGATCTTGCCAATTTTAATTAATTAGGGCTTATATTTATATGATAGAATCATACAAATAGCTTCGAAGATGTGAGGGTTTATGTCGTATCAGACGACTACCTCGGAATCCTAAGACCGGTTAGGGCTTAATTTGCAATGCAAATGCCTAACGAAGAGTTGAGGATTTATGTTTCACTAGGCAAACTACCTCGAAGTCCTATGGGTTTGTTATTTAATTCTAGGAAAATTTTGCTGAAGTAGACTCAGGTTTTGCTGATGACGATGGCCGTGCTGCCCACCATGCTCCGAGCTCCTTGTTGTCGCAGAGGTTTAGTTTTAGAAGTCATAAATCAGGGGATAAGAAAAGTGTTTTGGTTTAGAGAAAATCTTAATTTCCAAGTGTTTTTTGTGTTTTAATTAAAATAAATCTTAAAGTTGATTATAACGACACCGGTTAAGATCCCACGGTTCCATCCTTCCGGCATCATTATTTTTATCGAATTCACTTAGTCCAGATGAATTTGCTAAACTCAACTAAATGAGTTCCACACTTTCATTTAGACCGTAGGAAATCCCGTTAGCAACACGTAGGTTACATCATCCGAGGTATTCCCGATCATCCAATAATACGTTTTAATTTAGTTGTAATTGTAGTTTTGTGTTCTGTTTGTGATTAAATTTTGAGTTGTTTTATATTTTGAAATGTTGTGGCGGTGAATTTTATCTTGCGATGACTTTTAATTTAGTTTTGGTTTCAATTTTAGGGACTATCCTAAAGGTGTGGGTTTTCATGCAACAGTTGTTTATCATGCAAGAAAAGTAAGTGCAATGCGGTTAAATAAATTGCAATAATGTAAATTGCAAGAAAGTAAATTGCAATAAAATAAAAGCGTGCCTGGAGGGTCTTCCCGTCATCCCAAGCTGCACTTAAAACACAATTAGAGTATTTAAGCAAGTTCCTAGGTAAAGCTAAGGGAAGGGTTATGGTTTTCTACCAAGTTCCTAATCCTATAGCTAGTCATTTCCTATGACGTCAAGGTTCCTTGTGTTTTGGTTTGAAGACGATTTTCTTCATCAAAGAACAATTAAGTTCAATTGTTCTTAAGAACATTCTATCATATCGAGGAAGTGCTTAAGGCAAATCTTAAACATCTTTTCAATATTTCTAGGATTGTTTTAAGTCCAAATGAATTCAATTACACAAATGAATTAATCGTCCGAGGTTTAGTTAAGTTTTATTGTTATCTTACTCAGTGAACTAGGATATTTGAATGTCCTATAAGTGAAGTAACATTTCATTTAATATTCTGTTTAGGAGTTATGACAACTAAAGCTTTCGAGGTTAAATTGGTGTTCAAATGATTTGTGATTTAGTTTAATTTCAATTAATGGGTTTAAATTTGGAATAGTGTTTAAGTTGCTTTATATTTAATTTCTTTCTATTTTAGGTGATGTTATTTAATTCAATTTAATTTAACTTTAATTTAATTTAATTTGATTTTAATTTTAATTTAATTTAATTTAATTCAATTTAGTTTGATTTGATGTTAAATTAATTTAGTTTAATTTGATTTAATTTCCTTTAATTTAATTTGATTTGATTTAATTTTAATTTAATTTGATTTAATTTAATTTAATTTAATTTAATTTAATTTAATTTAATATGTTTTAATTTAATTTAATTTAATTTAATTTAATTTGTTTAAATTTAATTTAGTCTAATTTAATTTAATTTAATTTATTTATTTAATTTAATTTAATTTAATTTATTCATTTAATTTAATTTAATTTGTTTATTTAATTTAATTTAATTTAATTTAATTTAATTTAACTTAATTAATCTTTAATTTAATTTAATTTAATTTAATTTAATTTAATTCAATTTGATTTATTTAATTTAATTTAATTTTTAATTTAATTTTATTTTTTAACTTTAATTGAAATTTTAAAAGAGTTTAATAATTTAACTTTAGTTTAATGATTAAGTCCTTTAATATTTTAAATTTGAGTTATCATTTTAATTAAGAATTAAATATTAATGAGATGATTAATTTAGGGATTTTTAAATTAAAGAATAAATCTCTTTCTAACAATATCCCTATTTTAATAGTTCCAATTTTATTATTCTTCCCAAATTTAATCAATTATTTAATTAAGGTTTATTTCAATTATTTTAAAATGTTTAATGAGTTTCTACCCTTTAATTATTTAAATTTCAATCATCCAAATCAGATTAAGATCAAATATTTTACTTGTTAATTTTATTAAACCTAAAGTTTTAATTAAGGGTTAAAATTTTAATTACCACTTTGCCCTTTAAGCTTAATAATTTCATAACTCACTAAAATGAGCTTAAATGAACTTGAAATTTTTATGTGACTTCACTCATATGTCAATAAAGACATGAGAGGAGAAAATGTGATTTTTCTGTATTTAATTTATTTATATAATTATTTTTGGTAGAAAATAGAGATTTCCAAGGAAAATTTAATAACATGACCAAGGAAAAGTTTCTGTCCTTAAGAAAATTAGGGGACATTCCTAATGACCAGAGGACCGTTTGGACCAATTTTGGTGATTTTTTGAATTATATTATTTTTACTATAATTATTTTAAGTTTTGGAGTGTTAATTAATTTAAAAATAAAATAAAGGTTGAAAAATGAATTTTATATTTTTTCAAAAATCTCTCTGATATCAAGGAAATCAGAGAATCAATTTTTGAAATTTTCTGATTTTTCTATGATTTATTATAATTATTTTAGTGAAAATGCTAAAAAATACATTTTTTTAATTTTAAAATTACCCTAGGGCTTTAAAATTTAATATCTCATTAAATAGACCTAAAAAAAATATGGGGTTTATTCCTAAGTGATTAAAATTCAAAATGTGACCTTTTGGTGAATTTTATTATTTTTATGATTTTTTCACAAAAAGTGGATGGAAGTAGATCACAAAAAGTGAAAATTATCATGGAATTACAACCACCTACTAGAGTTAATGATGAGGAGTTTCAGGTCATGTTGGATTTTATGTAAGATATATAAAGGATTTTCTAAAATTGCTAAACCTCTTTGTCATTTATTGGAAAAAGATGCTAAATTTGAATTTAACAAAGATCGTGTTAATGCTTTTAATTTTTTAAAAAGAAAAATTAATAACTACACCTATCATTGTTGCACCTAATTAGAATAAACATTTTGAATTATTATGCGACGCAAGTGATTTTGCACCGGAGTCGTATTGGGATAAAACATGAGAAAATTTTCAAAGTTATATATTATGCTAAAAGAAACTCTTTACCGAAACTCAATGAAATTACACTACTACCGAGAAAGAGCTTCTAGCTATAGTATATGCCTTTGATAAATTTACCTTATCTTTTTTTTGGTACCAAATGCATAGTTCTTACCGATCATTCCGTCATTAAATATCTAATGTCAAAAAAGATGTTCCAGACCGATAAGATGGGTTTTACTTCTACAAGAATTTAATTTTTAAATAGTGGATAGAAAAGGAATGGACAACCAAATTGCCGATCATTTATCTAGAATTAAGAATGATGTTATTAATGAAGAAAACATAAATGAGAAATTTCCTTATGAACATTTAAGTATGTTATTCAAGGATACCAAATAATTTTGCATGCATATATAGTTAACTATTTAGTTAGCAATATTTTACCTTATGGATAACAAATTTATTAAGAAATTTAAAAATGATGCTAAATCTTATATTTGGGAAGATCCTCATTTATTTAAATTAGGAAGAGATTCTATAATTCAAAGATGCGTAACTTATGAAGAAACTTTTGCTACTATTCAAAAATGTCATGATTCCGATTTTGAGGACATCGAGTAGATAACCGCATTTAAAATTTTAAATCTTAATTTTATTGGCCGACTTTATTCGTAGATGTTAGACATTATGTTAAAACATGTGATCGATGTCAAAGGATGGGAAATATATCCAAGAAAGATGAAATGCCTTTAAACTATATATTGGAAGTTGAAATTTTTGATATATGGGGTTTAGACTTTATGGGACCATTTGTACCATCATCTCGGAAAAAATATATTTTATTGCCATTGATTATGTTTCAAAGTGGATCAAGCCGTAGCTTTGCCTAACTGTGTGATCAAAAAGAGTATCTAAATTTTTAAAGAAGATGATTTTTTCAAGACGGAATACGAAGGTAAATATCACAAGTATGGTGGAAGTCATTTTAGAAATATAAGAATTCAATCATTAATTTTAAAATTTGGAATCAAACATAAATTTGCAACTACATATCACCCACAAACAAGTGAATGACCGAAGTATAAAATAGAGAAATTAAAAGAAATTCTAGAGAAGACCTGTTAATCCTAAAAGAACTACTGGGTCGATGTACCTGATTCCGCATTATGGGCTTATAAAATCGTATTATAAGACACCAATCGAATGTCACCTTACCGATTAGTTTTTGGAAAACATCGTCACTTACCTCGTTGAACTTGAACATAAAGCGATTGGACGATAAAGGAGTTTAATTTCGATTTGAATACTACAAGTGAGAAAAATGATTATTACAATTAAATGAGATGGATGAAATAAGAAATGAATCATATGATAATGCAAAATTTTATAAAGAGAAAATGAAGGTATTACATGATAAAAGATTTCGTGAAAAAGTATTTAAGTCCGGACAAAAAGTATTATTATTTAATACTGGTTACACTTTTTCCCCGAAAACCGAGATCAAACGGATAGGACCATATATAATTGAAATGGTATACCAATATGGAGTCAGGATATTAAAGACCTCAAAACGGGAAAAAATTTTAAAGTTAATGGATTAAGATTAAAGCCTTATTTGGAAGACATTAAAAAGATTTATAAAGAGGCTTATGAATTAAGTCAACCCGATTAAAGAATTACTTAGGTGTGTACCGACGACGTTAAACTAAGCTTTTACGGAAAACCCATAGATTTTATTTTTAGTGTGTTTTTATATTTTTAATGTAAGGTTATGCCTCGGTCTTGACTACTTTATATAACTTCGTAAAATTAAAAATTATCTGCTAAATACTTTGACTTTGATCACTCCATTTCATATGTGAGTAAAAGGAGATCAAGTTAACTTCATTTAAATTATGTATAATTGTGTTATTGAGATTGTTCTGATCTTACCATTATAATTTACCTCGTTTTTTGAGAATGAAACTTTAAAATTTGACGTTAAAGGAATGTAGTAGTCGAACATGGTTCCAGCCGCCAGAGCGACCGCGCCAAGCGCTGCATCAACCTCTCGTGTCGATGGGTCCGCGCCAGCGCCGCATTTCGCGCCTACGCGCCACAAGCATCGTGTCGTGTAAAAACCGAAAATTTTCGCTTTTCACATGATTTTCACCTTAAATCAACCCATCTTCGTCCCCAATCCCTATGCAATAATTATTTCGACCATACACTCCATTCTCGAGAGATTAGAGAGGATTTTTGAAGAAATGGAGAGGAGAAATCTTGGAGAAGAGGCTAGAGACGAAGGTCCAAAAGATCCTCAACCCTACTAATGGTTTCATCGCCGTATGTTTGGAGAAATTTCTAAATACAGTTTCGATAAATTTAAAGCACCAAGAGTACGGAGATCGCCTCATGATGTGTATCATCAAATTAAACATCCGGAATGGCAAAGATGAAACTTCAATTTGATCATCTAGCGCTTATCAAGATGCTCAAGTTGAGATGTATGCGAAGAACAAATGGATCGACGAGAAAAACTACACATTTTTCGAAAAGCATTGTTCTTCCTAAATAGCCGAGTAATCTTCATTATAAAAAGAATGGAAATTTCAATTTCCAAAATTAGATAATGATTTGGTGAGATTGTGATTTATCTAGTGAGTCGTTTTATCGATTTAGTGAATCGATTGTGTTTGTTTGTGTATTTGCTTTCATGTTCAATGTGTGTTGTATTTGTTTTCAAATTGTGTTGTTGGATTGTGTGTTAGGACTTGAATCATTATATTATACTTATCTAAAGTGTATTGAGCCAATATTGAAGAATATAAATTGAAATTATAGGAGTTTGATTTAAACCTTGTGTTTGATTGGTGGATTTAATATTTAATTTTTAAAATTTTTGAAAAATGTTTTGGAAGTTAGAAACTGAAGCCCTACTCTAATTGGAAAGTAATCGAAAGCTAATTTATGAATTTTGGTGGAAAATAAAAAGTTTTAGAGTGATTTTGGTGAAAGGCGAGGTGCCTAGGCGCCGAATTCGCGCCTAAGCGCCTGGGCTCGGCTTGTTACCCGAAAATTACCATCTAAACCCCATTAGCCATGGATGATGCCTAAGCTTCATCTTCTTCCCCATTTTCACGAAAATACACCTCTTAGATCCATTTTGAGGTCAAAACATCAAGTATTTCACACGAAATCACTTGATTTCTTCTTCTTGGAGGTCGATCTACACTCTAATCCATTTATTTTAATTTCACCATAGTTTTTCCTATGATTTGCTAAAACTGAAATTTTAAGAAAAATTTTGATTTTTAGGTATTCTATTCTTTGATTTTTAAACTTATTTCAAGTTTCTTAAACTTTAAAGGAGTTTAAATATTTGATTCCTAAATTAGTTCTTATTTTCTTTTCACGTTTAGATGGCACCGAAATCTAAGCGAGGGAAGGGACGAGAAAATTTTGACAAGTAGCAAGTTCGAGACTGCCGCAACAGATTTTCGATATCACGAATTTGCGACGTCAAGAAAATTTATCTCATAGCGAAGTTTTTACAATCCCGTGAAATGATCGAGAACACAATCGTTGCACACAACCGGCAATGATTCGTTATTTCACCGCAATTGCCGTTATTCCGCCGTTTCGAGAATTTTATGCTAACTTTTAGATGTGGAAGACTACGAAGTCTTCGTCGAGGTATTGGAATAAATGATATACTCGGAGAGGATCAATGTATTTTATGGACCGCCACCTACCATCGAGTGCCACTATTTAGGATTATTCCATTCGATGGCATCTTAGACGATTATCGTTTATTTGATCGACGACACTAAAGAACCGTTAGAAGAATTAAAAAAGGAAAAACAAATTCAAAGTTTCAAGAAATGACTAATTTATATAACAATTTACAAAATCTGAATTGAAATTAATGATCAAAATGTTTATAAACCATTAAGGGATTATGCTAACCCTACGCTGATGAATTTCATAGTAGTATTCAAATACCCACTATAGATGCTAATTCTTTGAGCTTAAACCGTCTATTATTCAAATAAGCTCAAAAACAATCAATTTAGCGAACACCAAATGAGGATCTAAATTTACACCTTGCTAGTTTTTTAGAACTTTGTGCTAACTTTAAATATAACAATGTTTTCGATGATGCTATTAGGCTTAGACTCTTCCTTTTTCTTTAAGATATAAAGCAAAGATGTGGCTGAACTCATTAGCAATAGGTTCTATTAAAACATGGGTCAATAATAAAAATTCTTTGATAAATATTTTCCTCCTTCTAAAACTCGCTAAATTAAGAAATGATATTACTTCATTTAAATAATTGACTTCCGGGAGACAATTTATGAAACTTGGGAAAACATTTAAATAACTATTAAGAAATGTCCCCATCATGCTTTACCCGACGAAGCACTATTCAAATATTTTATAATAAACATTAATCGCATCTTTAAAATCAATTATCGATGTTGTCATTTATAGTTCTTTAATGTCTAAATCATTCAAGAAGCTTACACTTTAATTGGAAGAAACGTTCAACAATAATTTTCACCGCCTTCGAAATGATTAACGCGTTAATGGCAAAGTATTCGTGATAATGAAGCCTTTTCTATTTTAGCTTCAAAGAAGCAAGAATGTCTAAAAAATTGGGATAGTTTTGCTATTAATATATCACATAATAACTCTACTAATATTGAAGATTCTCAAACTATTGAAACCTTACAAGCTATTGCTAGTAAAAATAATCCTTATTCAAATTATTATAATCCCGGATGGAAAAAATCATCCTAATTTTAACTGAATAATTCACAAAAATGGGGTATAATCAATCTCATCCCACCGGAAATTGGAATAAATAAAGAATTCAAATTATAAACGACCTGGATTTAACAATCAACACGAAAAATTATCTATAGAAGAATTAATTTTACAACTAAGTAATAAATTACAAAATCAAAACACTCGGTATTCGTAATATTGAGAATCAAATGGGACAAATCGTTAATTTAATTAATCATCAATTTCAGAACACTTCCTAGTAATTTTGAAATTAATCCAAAAGAAATTGGAAAAGAACATGAATAACAGAAAAGAGAACAAATAAAGTAATGCGTTTTGAGATCGCATTTAATTCTGTAGTACATAAAATTCACTCTTTCCTCGCTCGCTTAATTTTCCAAACTCCGGCTCCATCGTTGAGAAAGCTACGACTTCCTCCAAGCGTCCTTCCATCGGCTCCAAAAGTTTCATACTCGCTAAAGTGCGAGTCATGAACTTCATAGAACGCGTTAATTTGGGTAAAAGATTGAAATCTACAAAAAACCCTCGTACCTTTATCAGTATCTTCGCCAAGCAATTAAATTGGCATAAAATTCTTTTAACCACTTCACAAAATACGTCTATATCGAACGTAACATAAATTCTCCCAACCTCGTTCCTTAATAATCCGCTCTACTTCTCCCCGGATTTTTGAAAACCCGATCCGCAATGCACTTTCTTCCTTGTATGTTTTCAAAATATTTACCGTGCTCGCAGGCTGATGAATCCCGTTTTCGTCGAATTCTACTAGACGTTTTTGTCGTGGAGCCATACGATCGATCCGTGAAAATCGTGAAAATTTTCACTAAACTTAAAAATAATACTAAGAAGGCTTCCTACAACATTCATAAGTAATTTAAATCAAATTCCATGGATTTCCACCGAATATTTCTTCCACATTTTGATTTTTCCCAAAATTTGCAATGTGGTGAAAATATATGGTGAAGATCAAAAATTTTTTGCATAGGAGTGAAGCTCTTACCAAGGGAAGATGAAATCCGGTGTCAAAAAGTGTTGAAATCTCGCTTCAAATCCAAGATCTCTCAAGCCCTAGGCTTTCCGTTTGCGAAAATGAGAGGTTGGGGATGATGAATAGTGTTTTTGACCGGTCAAAATATGTTTTTCCCGACCTCGTTGTCGCCGAGATTTTTCGCCTTCCTACGAGCTAATAGGGAATCCAAAACTCTAGGGAAAAATCGTCGGCCGCGCGAGAAATTCTTCGCTCGCGCGCCGAGATCGATCTCGGGCCGGCCGGGCGAGATCGATCTCGCCGTCTAGCTGGATTTTTCGCCCCGCAAGATTCCAAAATTTAAATTTCGAAATTCGTCACTCATTTTCGTCCTTGATTTGCCTTATATTATATTTCCGATCACATCATTTATTAATTTAATATGAAGATTAGCTACTTATACACAAACAAATTCACACAACACAACAAATTAACTTTAATATTGAAATCCATGAGATGTACAAACTAACATAATTTTAAATTCTATAATCAAACTTCAAACTTCAATCCTTACTACTAATCGCATCGCAAACCAATCCACACACACCAAATGCCGATACAACTATGACGCATATCTCAATTAAGTTTGAGATATTCAAATCATCACTCCACACATAATAAAATCTAAATCAAATCAAATAACATAAATAAAAACATACTATGGAAATCTTACTACTACTTTTCAAGGCCGACCTCATCTTCTTGATATTTCGATATGACGATTATGCACAAATAAGTTATAGAAAGGCCCGAAGGGAAACCCGGCGGCATTCTTCAATGATCCAACCCTTCGTCTCGCAAATGAAGAAAGCTAGCTTCCGTAGTGTCCGTAATGATCAAAGTGTTCCTTCATCCTCCAAATAATGTGATCAAATAAATCGATATATTGTCGATTAAATCTCTCACATTCGTTAGCGCTCTTTCTCCATTCCTTTAATTTTCTTCATAAGTAACTCCGTTTTATCCGAAATAGGCCTTGCTATAAAGCCTATTCCGTGAAGCTCTATCGAGATAAATGTAATATCATCATTATTGTCCAAAGTAGGGAACATATCCGTAGATCAAGCGGCTTCCAAGGTAACATAACCTTTTCCCAAGCTTCATAAGAAACTCCGGTACCGATCGCATAATGCAAAAATAGTAGATGGGGGTCCTAGTCCGTGAACCGACCCATGCACAATTAAACCCACGTACTTAACTATTGATCCAACATCAATGTGCAATCCAATTTGAATACAATAATTCAATATAGCGCATTCCTTCGAAACCTTGTTTACCCTCATAGTGGGTAACAATTTAGATGAGATGAAAAAGTGCCGTTGCTTTGAGACAGATTCAAAAGTGATGCGAGAAACTAACATACCCGCCTTCACGCATTTCCCAATCTTCCGGCTCACCGCCGATATCGAAATATCTCATTCATATTATATCGAGAAGGCACAAAATTTGAATAGTGACATACCTAGGGTGTTTTCTATAGAGAATAATTCATTTACTTCGATGGAGTAAACGTCACCATCTTCCTCGACGTAGACATTCCCATTGTCGATCGCATGGGTTAGAGTGTGAATCCTTTCACAACCGGAATAACAACAACAGACGTAGTGCAACAAAATACCTCCCGCGTCGCCGTGCGATCATTTCTTCTATCTTCGTAGTGGAATTCTCTAATCCTCATCGACAACCTCGTTCCGATGGGGCAACTCTTTTCTTTACCAAAACTCAAGGAATATCCGCCGCGCTTCCGCATTCACAAATTTCCTCCGTTAAACACCTGCATCTAGAGGAATCTAAGAAATTTGGAGGCCATTATGGTGAATGGAATGAATTCTAGTGAAGAAGATTTAGAATGATTTAAGAATGTCACAAAGGAATTGGTGTTGAAACCGTTCAAATCGCATTCAAAGTATAAATAACTCATCTTTGTAACTTCCTCGCCAGTTTGGGAGAGAAGTTTCTCGCCATCGGCGACTCGGCTTATAAAAACTACCTCCCATGTTCTCGCCGTTCTGCTGGACGTTTCTCTGCCGTCTACCGAGATCGATAAATAAACCGAATTTAATTTAGGCGTGAACCTCGCCGTCAGCCGAGTATTGACTCGCCGCTTCGGCGAGATTCCAAAATAATGTCCAATTTCGCTCTAAATCGAATAATTTCTTTTCTCATCATAATGGTTCGAATATGTGATGATTCTTAATAATAATCGAGTAGTAAAGTTTCAATAATATAGACTAACTATAAAGATACAATAAAAATAGATAACTAATATGGGTTGCCTCCCCATAAAAAACGCTCGTTCTAACGTCGTCGCCCGACCTAATTTCAATTATTAATCAAATGCCGATCACATTAAACCTCTTTATACAGGCCTTATACCTTCGAAATATGGTTTTAATCTACGTCCATTAACTTCAAATTTATGTCCAGCTTTTGATCTTTGATTTCTATAGTTCCATATGAAAATATTTGAGTTATGGTGAAAGGTCCTAACCATCGAGACTTCAATTTTCTAGGAAATAATTTCAATCTAGTATTATATATGTCTCCTGCCCCGGTTCAAAATTTCTCTCGATTAATCTTCCGATCATGCCATAATTTCATCTTTTCTTTATAAATCCAATCATTATCATATGATTCATTTTTAATTCTTCCAATTCATTTAATCGCGTTAATCTTTTCTCACCAAACTCTTCCTTCATATTATAATTAAATTCTTTAATCGCCCAATATGCTTTATGTTCTAATTCAACTCGGTAAGTGGCATGTTTTTCCATATATAAGCCCTCGTAAGGAGTCATTCCAATCGGAGTTTTATAAGCATTCTATAAGCCCATAATGCAAGAATTGTCAAATCTAATAAACACCAATCTAACTTATTCTAGTTTACAGATTTTTCTTAAAATATGTTTAATCTCACGATTAGATACTTCACTAATCCGCTAGTCCGTGGATGATAAGCAAACGGATATCTTATGAGTAATATTGTATTTTTCTAGTAGTTCGTGAATGTATTTATTTCTAAAATGAGTTCCTCCAGCCGCTGATAATCACTCTCGCATTCCAAATCTAGTAAAAATATTTTTCATCGAAATTTTGAAACACTCTTAGCATCACACCTAAGTAAAGCTTGTGCCTCAATTCATTTGGAAACATAATCAACAAATTAATATATATGAGTTTCCAAACGAAGGAATAAAAGGTCCCATAAAATCTAATCCCCAAACATCAAAATTTCAACTTCTAATATAAAATTTAGAGGCATTTCGTTTCTTCTAGATATATTTCCTACTTCGCATTTATCGCAAGTTTTAATATATCCGTATACATCTCTAAATAGAGTAGGCCAGTAAAATCCGGATTGCAGAATCTTATGCGCTTTATCATCTCCAAAATGTCCTCCAAAATCGTAATCATGACATTTTGAATAAATGGTTCAGCTTTTCCATAAGGTACACATTCTAATAATTAAATCGTTACATTGCTTATATAAATAGGTTCATCCCAAAATAGGTTTCTCGTATCATGGATGAATTTTTTTCATTGTTGCAAAGTTAGCATAGGTGGTAAAATACTACTAACCATATAATTTACTATATCGCATACCATGGTATTTTCCACTCATTGATATTATATAGTTGTTCATCGTAAAATCGGTTATAATTTCATTTTCAATATCGATAATTCATGATTTTCTAATCTTGATAAATGATCCACAATTTGATTATCAGTTCCTTTCTTATTAACGATCTCAAAATCGAATTCTTGCATTAATAGCATCCATCTAATTAATCTGCCTGAATCTTTCTTTGCATTAAATATTTGATAAAGAAAATGATCGCGCATGCACGATACATTTTGTTCCAATCGTATAAGGTCTAAATTTATTAAAACCATATACTACCGCTAATAATTCTCTTCTCAGAATCGTATAATTTATTTAAAGATCATTTAGAGTTTTACTGAAGATAAGATATAACTTTAAAAATCTTTTCATATCTTTGCCCAAGAATCATCTTGCCAAAGATAATTCCACTAGCATCACACATAAGCTCAAATGGTTTCTCCCAATTAGGTGAAACTATTATAAGTACAAAATAATTAATTTTTCTTTAAGAGTTCAAAAGCATTCGGTGCATTTTATCAGAATTCGCATTTCTCGTCCTTTTCGAGAAGCGGGGTATAGAGGTTTAGTACTTTTGAAAATCTTTATATAGCGTTTGTAGAATCCATATTCAAGAAAACTTCTTACCCTTTACCGTAGTTGGAGGTGGTAATTTAGCTATAACTTGAATTTTTTCGTGTCCACTTCCATGCCTTTTTCCGAAATTTTATGCCCTAATACAATGCCGCCCCGCAACCATAAATCGACATTTCTCCCAATTTAGAACTAAATTTGTCTTTCACTACTTCTAATACTTTTTAAGATGAGTTAAGCATGTCAACATGTTCCACAAGAGAAATCATCCATAAATACTTCTATTCCATTGTCAATTAACTTACTAAATATAGACATCATACATCTCTCGGAATGTTCGGTGCATTACATAACTGTTAGCAATCTTCGAAAAGCGAAAGTTCCATAAGGACTAAGAATGTAGTTTTCTCTCGATCCTCAGAGCAATTTGTATTTGATGATAACCTATATCCATCTAGAAAAACAAAAATAATATGGTCCGGCTAATTTATCTAACATCCGGTCTAGAAATGGTAAAGGGAAGTGATCTTTCCCGGGTGGCGGTATTTAATTTCCTATAATCAATACATACGCCAACCAAGTAACTTGTCTTATAGGAATAAGATCGTTATTATTGGCAGCTACTAGCCAATTTTTCTTAGGAACACAAAGAATTGGGTTTACCCAAGACTTGCCGGGGAAATAGGATATATAATACCATCATCTAACCATCTTAAAATTTCTTTCTTAACGACTTCTTTCATTATCGGTTTAATCTCCTTTTGGGGATCTGCTTTAGGTTTATGTTCATCATCTAAAATAATTCTACGCATACATATTGAAGGACTAATTCCTTTAATATCTCATGCAAAGTCCAACCAAAAGTTTTCTTATATTTTTTTAAGTTTCTAAAAGTTTTTGTTCTTGAGATTCGTTTAATGCATGAAATAATAACTGGTAAAGTTGAAGAATTACCTAAATAAGCATATTTCAAATGATCAGTAATATTTTTAGCCCAAGTTCGTGAGGTTTAATAATTGATGGAACTATATTCTCATTAACAGCTTTTAATACTATCCAAAAAAATTCAAATCTTTCCCGAATATAATCTAGTTCTTCATTATTATCTTCAATTAATTCGCATTTTCTTTTTCTAATTTATCTTCGTAATATTCCTTAAAATGTTCTTGTTGTAAATGTTCAAGTATTTCCATCCGAAAACATTCATCATCTTTTTCTAAATACAGATATTTCATTGATTTTGCAATATTAAAGGTAACTTTTCGTCATTTACTCTCATAGTTAATTCTCCTTTCGAACATCAATCATAGCTTTTCCAAATAGGTAAAAAATGGTCTTCCTAAAATAATAAGAATTTCTTTATCTTCCTCCATATCTAAAACAATAAAATCTACTCTGTGAAGATAAATTTATCCACTTTTACTAACACATCTTCAATAACTCCCTTAGGATAGGTAATCGAACGATCGCCCAATTGAAGGGTTACCGAAGTAGGTGTAATTTTTCTCAATCCTAATCTCTTAAAAATCGATAGAAAATAGATCGATGCTTGCTCCCAAAGTCATGGCAAAGCTTTTCCATAAATTTTTCCTCCTATAGTACAAATGGTATAGTGAAAACTACCAGATCTTTCACCCTTCGTAAAGTTTTCCGAATAATAGCACTACACTCACTAAGTGCGACCGTTTCATTATCATGAATTTTCTTTTCTTATTTAATATCTTTCATAAATTTTACATAATTTTGCATCCGATCTAAAGCTTCGAGCTAAAAAGGTATATTGATTGTTAATTTCTTTAGTATTTCAAGGAATTTAACAAATTGTTTATCTTTTATGTTGAGCTAGTCGTTGAGGAAATGGTGGTGGAGGTTTTTCAAATTAAATTTTCTACAGTATTAAAGGATGTTCTAAGTTTGAATCTTGTCAATTGTTTCTTTTCAATTTCCACTTCCTCTTTTCAAATTTTTAAGTTCTTTTTGAATTCCGAGGTTCTAATTCTTTTCTACTCCTTAGTTGTATTGCTTTAATTTGTTTTTTCTTGATCTTTAGGATTTATTTCCACATTACTAGGAAAATCAGGTATTCTATTATTTAAAGAAATAGCAATATGTCCAAGTCGTAGTTTGTTATTTTTAATAGATGTTCCTTGAATTTGTAATTGATTTCCTTGAATTTTGTAGTTGATTTCCTTGATTTTGTAGTTGATGACCCATATTAAAAAATTAATTCATCCATAGATAATTTCTTATCTTTGAATTAAGGGTTATTGTTTTTAAATCCAGGGTAATTAGGTTTATAGTTTGATTTGCTTGATTAGGTTGATTCATCCATTGTTGATTAGATGTATTATTCTAATTAAAATTTGGATGAGTTTTCCAACCAGGATTATAATAGTTTGAATAAGGGTTATTATTTCTATTATTAATAGCATTTAAAGTTTCATAATTAGATTGAGATTCTATGATTTGTCTGCATGAGTTTTCTTCTAAAGTAGGAGAGTAGTTCATTCCAAAATGATCTAATTTCTTAGATATAGCAAGAATTTGAGAAGCTAACATAGATATTGTATCAAGTTTTCATAAATGTCAGTTATCTTTTCTGGACATTTACTCTATTAGCAGCTATCGGAAATTATTTGTTGCCATTTCTTCGATTAGTGCATAAGCTTCATCAAATGGTTTAGACATTAATGAACCTCCAAGAATAAAACATCGATGATTTATCTTAAAGATCCTACTAATCCATTATAAAAGGTTTGAATAATCACCAATCCGGTAGCGCATGATGCGGGCATTTCCTAAGAAGTTCCTTAAATCTCTCCCAAGATTGATATATCGATTCTCCATCTATCCGACAAAAAGAAGTTATATCATTGCTAAACTTAGCGCTTTAGATGGTGGAAAATATTTTGATAGAAATTTTTGTGATAATTCTCCCCAAGTTTTAATAGATCCTGTGTGCTAATCAATTCAACCACATTTTAGCCTTATCCCTTAATGAAAAAAGGAAAAATTCTAAGTCTTATAAAGATCGTCGATACCTCGATATTTAAAAGTAGCATAAAGTTCTAGAAAACTAGCAAGATGGGTTAGGATCTTCGTAGGTGAACCACTAAATTGATTGTTTTGTACCATTTGGATAATCACAGGTTTAAGTTCAAATGAATTGAAGAAATTACATCGTGTTTTGAATAGCTAAATGAATTTCATCTGATGCAAAATATCGCTGCATAATCTCTGACGTGTCTGGCTTCTGTTCATATTTTGAATTTCAGAATATTCTCATTTGTGTTAAATTTATAATTTGTTTTGTTTTCTAATTTTTTAATTGTACGCTCTAATTCGAATCGTAAGGTATTAAATTTTCGTTTCCAAATTCGCGCATACAATTTAATAAGATATTAAATTTATTTATTATGATTATTTTAAAATAGTCCGTTACTCTAGTAAATTTTTCATTTTCCCTAAGAATCCGCCAAAAAAACTCGACCCACAATTTTATATTATGATATTTTTAATTTAATCGCAACGACGCCAAAAAAACTTGACCCCGCTATATTATATGTATAGAATTGTAATTGTTTATGTCAGGATGCTACGCAAGCATACGTATCGTATCGTTAACATGCCAAAGGGCTCTTGTGGAGTCCTCATATCGATCCCACAGGGAAAGAGAAAATTAAATAACAAATAATTTTAAAATAATAATAATAATAATAATAATAATATTATACGAAAATTTGGAATTCGAATTTAAGCACAATAAAGTAAACTAAGTATTTCAATTGTGTAACTTAATCAAGTAGAAAATTAATACGTATTGAAAGTGCAGTGAAATTAACCGATTTCAAATAAGTCTTAACTATTCGTAAAAGTATCCTTCCCCTTGTTTAGAAATTTAAGTGATCGATGAATTTAAATGTATAATTTTAAGGTATTACGCTTAGAGCATTCCTATTCTTTACCCTTTGGTCCATGTGTAAAGACTAATAAACTACTCGTAATGCAGGAACTAAACTAACTATGATTTCATTTTAAAGTTAAAAACAATAAATACAAATACTTATCTCGATTTATCCCCAAGGCACTGTGTTAGCCTCTTCGACTCTTCCTTCCAAGATGCTGTAAATACTCACTAAAACTCACTAACTCACTAAAGACTCACTAAAGACTCACTTATAACCCTTAACACCACACAAAAACTCGCACCAATTAACAAAATAACACACACACTAATACACTTAGAAGTCAATTTTGGCTTCTATATATGCAGGTGAGCAAAGGACCAAGAGGTGTGTAAGCATCCTTCAAAAGTGTCCAGGTTCAATGTAACCGCGCCATTTGAACTATTTGGCCAAGCGAAGGATTTAACTACTCTCATTGCCACAGGCTTCTAGAAGATCTTTCAAACCGCGCTATCTCGCTCGTCGTCGGGCTCTGCCCTTCGCCGTCAGCGAGACAATTATAAATCCTTCGAATGTTCTCGTAACCTCGCCTGCCGATGTTCGATCTCATTGCCTACGACTCAAGACAAATTGCATTATTTTCTTCCTTTTGCTCCAACCGCTCCTTTTATGAGATTTTTGCTTTTATCACCTAAATTCTCCATTCGCAACAAAATAAAGAAAATACCTTTCTTTAAAGTGCAATTTCATCAAAAATAGTATGAATTTCTTAATAAAATTTTCAAAGGATCAATGAACATGTTAAAGCCGTACGTCTAAGTGGAAAAGAGTTAAAATAAAGAATGCGTAATGAAATTGAAAATGAGATTGAGGTCAAGAGATTGAAAAATCTAAAGAAACTCCTTATCCTAATAAAGATCAAACTAATATTTCTTATGATGGCTGAAATGAAAAACCACCACCACCTTTCCCTTGTACACTTAAACAAATCGTGCTTGATTATCAATTTTCTAAGTTCTTTGAAATTTTTAAGAAGCTTACTATAAACATACCTTTGCATCGAAGCTAAATCGTATGCCAACTTATGCAAAATTTATGAAAGATAATTTAAGTAAGAAATGAAGATTTGAAGCTTTTGAAATCGTTGTATTAAGTGAAGAATGTAGTGCAATAATTCAAAAGAAATAACCTCAAAAACTTAAAGATTCCAAAGTTTTATTATACCTTGTGCTATTGGAGAAAGTATCAGGAAAAGCTTTATGCGATTTAGACAAGTATTAATATCATACCATTTTCTATTTTTCAAAGGTTGAACTTAGAGAGATTACTCCCACCACCGTAACCCTTCGCTTAGCCGATAGCTCTATCACTTACCCTAAAGAAGTTATAGAGGATGTTCTTGTTAAAGTAGATAAATTTGTCTTCCCCGTAGATTTCCATTGATTTCGATATGGAAGAAGATAAAGAAATACCTATTACTTAGGGAGACCTTTTCTAGCGACTTCAGACGAGCTATGATTGATGTGCAAAAGGAATTAACCATGAGAGTTAATGATCAAGAGATTAAATTCTAATGTCCTTAAATCAATGAAGTACTATGACAAAGAAAAATGTTATCTAATGGATATTATTGATTATATAATTAAAAACATTATCAAGAAAATGTAAAGTCATTTCGAAGAAAAATTTGAATTATTAATCGATGAAGATGAAGAACTAAAAGAAGAAGAAACTCATTATATTAAAGATAATTGGGAAACTTCTGGACCATAACTCAAAATGATATACTTTTACCCTCAATTAAAAAGCCCCCGAACTAGAATTAAAAATGTTACCTTCACATTTAAAGTATGTATTTCCGGGAAATTCATTAACTTTACCCGTTATTATTTCTTCTAAGCTAAGTAAAGATCAAGAAGAAAATTGATAGGAGTGTTAAAGAATTATAAGAAAGCATTTGGTTGGACAATTGCCGACATAAGAGGAATAAGTCCGTCCATTTGTAATGCATAGAATTTTAATGGAAGAAAATTTTAAACCTACTATCGAACCGCAAAAAGATTAAACTCTATCATGAAAGAGGTCGTTAAAAAAAGAAATTGTTAAATGGTTAGATGCCGGTATTATTTATCCTATTTCCTGATAGCCAATGGTAACTCCTATTCATTGTGTTACAAAAGAAAGGAGGAGTAACCGCTATCGTCAATGATAAAAATGAACTAATTCCTATAAGATAAGTTACCTACTGGCTAATTTGCATCGATTATAGGAAATAAAATGATGCCACTAGAAAGGATTATTTTCCTTTACCTTTCTTGGATCAAATGCTTGATAAATTAGCTAGACACTCATATTTCTATTTTCTAGATGGATATTCCGTTATCATCACCACCGTCGCTCCCGAGGACCAAGAGAAAACAACATTTACAAGTCCTTATGGAACATTTGCCTTTAGAAGAATGCCTTTTCGTTTAAGGGGACGCACCCGCAACTTTTCAAAGATGACAGTCAATATTTTGTGATTTGATCGACAAAGGAATCAAATATCTGCGGACGATTTTTCAGCTTTGGAACTTTTCAATCTTGTTTGGAAAATATCTCTAAAATTCCGAAAAGATTTGAAGAAACAAACTAGTCTTCTTAACTCGGGAAAAAATGTCAATTCACGGTCGGCGAAGGCATTGTACTTCGTCACAAGATTTCACAAAAAGTATTAGTAGACGTTTGTGTGCCGTTAAATTATTGCCGAATTACAACCACCTACCATCATATCGATGTGAGAATTTTTCTAGGTCATGCTAGATTTTATAGAAGATATATAAAGGATTTTTCTAAAATTGCTAAACCTCTTTGTCATTTATTGGAAAAAGATGCTAAATTTGAATTTAACAAAGATCGTGTTAATGCTTTTAATATTTTAAAAGAAAAATTAATAATCGTACCTATCATCATGTTGCACCTAATTGGAATAAACCTTTGAATTAATATGCGATGCAAGTGATTTTGCAATTGAGCCGTATTGGGACAAAAATATGAGAAAATTTTCAAAGTTATATATTATGCTAGTAAAACTTCTAATCGAAACCGTAGAAATTACACTACTACCGAGAAAGAGCTTCTAACATAAAGATATGCCTTTGATAACGAGACCTTATCTTCTTTGGTACCAAATGCATAGTTCATACCGATCATTCCGCTATTAAATATCTAATGTCAAAAAGATACTAAACCTAGATCGATAAGATGGGTTTTACTTCTACAAGAATTTGATTTTCAAATAGTGGATAAAAGGAACGACAAATAAATTGTTGATCATTTATCTAGAATTAAGAATGATGTTATTACTCGAAGAAAACATAAATGAGAAATTTCCCGATGAACATTTATATGTTATTCAAGGATACCAAACACCTTGGTATGCGTATATAGTTAACTATTTATGAGCAATATTTTACCTTATGGATTAGATAACAAATTTATTAAGAAATTTAAAAAATGATGCTAAATCTTATTTTTGGGAAGATCCTCACCATATAAATTAGGAAGAGATTCTATAATTCGAAGATGCGTAACTTATGAAGAAACTTTTGCTATTATTCAAAAATTTCATAATTCCGATTTTGGAGGACACTTTGGAGTAGATAAAATCGCATTTAAATTTTAAATTCGGTGGATTTTATTTGTCGACGTTATTCAAAGATGCGAGACATTATGTTAAAACATGATCATGTCAAAAGGATGGGGAAATATATCCAAGAAAGATGAAATGCCTTTAAACTATATATTGGAAGTTGAAATTTTTGATATATGGCTTTTAGACTTTATGGGACCATTTGTACCATCATCCGGAAAATTTATATTTTATTAGCAACATTATGTTTCAAAGTGGATCAAGCCGTAGATTTGCCTAATTGTGACTCCAAATGTGTATCTAAATTTTTAAAGAAGATGATTTTTTCCAAACATTTGAATGCCTAAGGTAATTATCACGTATGGTGGAAGTCATTTTAGAAATAAAAGAATTCAATCATTACCGCAAAAATTTGGAATCAAACATAAAATTGTAACCGCGTATCACCCACAAAACAAGTGGAATGGTCGAAGTATCAAATAGAGGAATTAAAAGAATTTTAGAGAAGACTCGTTAATCCTAAAAGAACCGATTGGGTCGATAGACTTGATTCCGCATTATTGTCTTATAGAACAGCCTTATAAGACACAAATCGAATGTCACCTTACCGGTTATTTTTGGAAAACACCGTCACTTACTTGTTGAACTTGAACATAAAGCTTATCGGACGATAAAAGGAGTTTAATTCTGATTTGAATACCGCCGGAGAAAAACGATTATTGCAATTAAATGAGATGGATGAAATAAGAAATGAATCATATGATAATGCAAAAACTTATAAAGAGAAAATGAAGGTATTATATGATAAAAACACTGTGAAAATTATTTCAGCTCCTGGCCAAAGAAGTATTATTGTTTAATACTCGTTTAAGACTTTTTCCTAGAAAATTGAGATCAAAATGGATAGGACCATATATAATTGAAAAATTATACCAATATGGAGTTGTGGATATTAAAGACCCCAAAACAGAAAATTTTTTAATGTTAATGTATTAAGATTAAATCCTTATTCGGGAGATATTAAAAGATTTATAAAGAGGCTTATGAATTAAGTCAACCCGATTAAAGAATTACTTAGACGGCCGACGACGTTAAACCAAGCGCTTTTTGGGAGGCAACCCATAGCTTTATTTTTATTGTGTTTTTACATTTTAATGTAAGGTTATGCCTCGCCTCACTAATTTTATATAACTTTAAAATTAAAAAATTATCTTGAAGTATATAAGTTTGGACTTTAGATCACTCCATTTCATATGTGAGTAAAAAGGAGATCAAGTTAACCTTCATTTAAATTATGTACAATTGTGTTATTGAGATTGTTCTGATCTTACCATTATAATTTACCTATTTTTTTGAGAACGAAAGTTTAAAATTCACATTGGGCGAAACGGAGTCGAACATGGTTCCCGTGCCTAGGCCCCGTACCCGGCGCCTTAGCGCCGTAATAAGCCGTGTCGATGGGTCCGACGCTTAGGCGCTATCGGCGCCCGTCGCCCACAAGGCGGGTCATGTAAAACCGAAAATTTTCGCTTTTTCACACGATTTTACCTTAAATTAACCCATCTTCATCCCCAATCCTTATGCAATCATTATTTCGACCATACACTCCATTCTTGAGAGATTAGAGAGGATTTTAAATAGGAAATGGAGAGGAGAAATCTTGGAGAAGAGGCTAGAGACAAAGGTCCAAAAGTTCCTCAACCCTACTTCAATGGTTTCATCACCGTAAGTTCGGGAGAAAATTTCTAGTCGTCTCCCTGAGCAAATTTGAAGCGAAATTCAAGAGTATTGAGATCGCCTTATGAGATGTATCATCAAATTGAAATATCCGGAATGGTAGGCGAAACTTCAATTTGATCATCTAGTGTCTTATTAAGATGCTCAAGTTGAGATGTATGCGAAGAACTAATGGATCGACGAGAAAACGGCCATCGATTTTCCGAGAGCATTAGTGTTCTTCCTAAATAGGCCGAGTAATCTTCATTGTGAAGAGAATGGAAATTTCACTTCCAAAATTAGATAATGATTTGGTGAGATTGTGATTTATCTAATGAGTCGTTGTATCAATTTAGTGAATAGATTGTGTTTGTTTGTGTATTTGCTTTCATGTTCAATGTGTGTTGTGTTTGTGTTCTGTGTTCTGTGTTGTTTGGATTGTGTGTTAGGACTTGAATCATTATATTATACTTATCTCAAGTGTATTGAGCCAATATTGAAGATTATAAATGAAAAATTATAGGAGTTTGATTTAAACTCAGGTTTGACGTGTGGATTTTAATATTTAATTTTTTAATTTTTTGGAAAATGTTTTGAAGTTAGAAACTAAAGCCGTATTCTAATATGAGAATTTTGAAGTTGAATTTATGAATTTTGGTGGAAAATAAAATTTTTAGAGTGATTTTTGTGAAAGGCGAGTCCGGCGCCTAAGGGCATGTTCGGCATGCTTACCCGAAAATTACCGTCTAAACCCCATTAGCCATGGATGACGCCTAAGCTTCATCTTCTTCCCTATTTTCGCGAAAATACACCTCTTAGATCCATTTCGAGGTCAAAACATCAAGTATTTGGGCTCCTCGAAATCACTTGATTTTTTCGTCTCAAGGTCGTATCTACACTCTAATCCATTTATTTTCGATTTTCACCATGTTTATCCTATGATTTGCTAAAAAAAACCGAAATTTTGTGAAAAATTTTGATTTTTAGGTATTCTATTTGGATTTTTAAACTTATTTCAAGTTTCTAACCAAAAAGAGTTTAAATATTTGATTCCTAAATTTATTCTCGTTTTCTTTCACGTTTAGATGGCACCGAAATCTGTTTAGGAAGTGAAGAGAAAAATTTTGACAGTGACAAGTTCGCGACTTCGACAAGCAGCATTTTCGATATCACGAATTTGCGACGCCCGTAAAATTTATCTCGTGAGCGAAGTTTTTACAATCTCGATGAAATGATCGAGAACACAATCGTTGCCATTAACCGACAAAGATTCTTTTATTTCACTCGTCGTTGTTCTTATTCCAAACTGCTCACGAATTTTATGCTAACTTTTTATTTTTTAAGACTACGAAGTCTTTGTCGAGGTATTGGAATGATTTACCCGGGAGAGATCAATGTGTTTTATGGACCGCCACCTGCAATTACCGAGTGCCACTATTCCGGATTATCTCCATCCGGGAGGGAGATCTTCGAGATGATTATTGCTTATTTGACTCGACGACACTAGAGCCCGGAAGATCCGTAATGAAAAAAATGGGTAAAATTCAAATCTTCTAATCTAAATGGTGTTTCAAAGGCTTCGGTATTATTTTAATTTCGTTTAGACTTCTACCTTCCAACCAATTCGAGTGAAGTTACGTAAAAAGAGCTATCTTAAACTACCGCATTCAGGAGAGGAAGTCACATAGATGTCCGTTCGCATTATTTTTAGGTTGGTGTATTTTATTTTGAAAGGGGGTCGCCTACCGTAAATTGTTCCGCGAATTTTATATTTTAAATTTAATTTAAATATATATATATTTTAGAAAGTAGCATTTGATTTTGAAAATAATTTTAAGCTCAAAATCTTAAGATATGAAATCAATCCGATCTCACATCCCGAATGTTTACATAAACGAGAACCGCACCACAAACCGTGTATCTATCCCGAAGAAAGACACAATCGCTCGACGATGGGACTCGATTAAATAAACTAGAAGATTTGTGACATCCGTTTGGTCTCTGCGAACCAATTTTTATAAGCCGACAAATTCCTCGCTTAATATGAAAGCATTAAACAATGGCTTATATTACTCGGGTTCTTAAAATTCCCTATAAGGGCAAGCCCCTATAAGCATCATTACATCTTAAGTGACGGGAATCACCTAAGAAAACTCTCGATAATAATCGTAGTTCGCTCTCAAGAATTTCAAAGTTTAAGTTTTCAAAGGATTGAATTTTGGAATTTCACGCTCGTGAATGGATCAAGTTTGGAACATTTGTTTGGGAATTCAAAGGAAGAGCGTGGAAATCGCGCATTCGAAGCGAATCCGTAATTTCCCAACTATCCTATTATTCTTCCGTTTGGATTTAGGAAAGTCCTAATGTTTGTTTAATGTTTTGATATTGCCAATTTTAATTAATTAGGACTTATATTCGTATGACATGATCATACAAATGTACTTGATGATGTGAGGGTTTATGTCGTACCAAACGCACTACCTCGTAGTCTCAAGACTGTTGTGGCTTAATTTGCAATGCAAAAACCTAACAAAAGGCTTCGAGGATTTATGTTGCAATTGTGCAAACTACCTCGAAGTCCTATGGCTTAGTTATTTAATTCTAAGAAAGTTTTGCCGAAGTAGATCCGAGTTTTGTCGGTGACGCATGGTAGTGCCGCCCACCATGCTCCGAGCTCCTTGTTGTTGCGTAGGTTTAGTTATAGAAGTCATAAATCAGAGATGAGAAAAGTGTTTTGGTTTGCAGAAAATCTTAATTTGCCGTTATATTTTATTTAAAACAAATCTTAAAGTTGATTATAACAACACCTAAGATCCTACTATTCCATCCTTCCGCATCGTTATTTTTATCGCATTCACTTAGTCCAAGATAGAATTCGCTAAACTCAACTAAATGATTTCCACACTTTCATTTAGACCGGAAATCCCGTTAGCAACACGTAGGTTACATCATCCGAGTGGTATTCCCGATCATCCAACAAGACGTTTTAATTTAGTTATAATTGTAGTTTTGTGTTCCGTTTGTGATTGTAAATTTGAGTCGTTTTATATTTTCAAATGTCAAGGTGAATTTTATCTTGCAATGACTTTTAATTTAGTTTTCAGTTTCAATTTTAGGGCTATCCTAAAGGTGTGGGTTTTCATGCAACAAGTTGTTTATCATGCAAGAAAAGTAAAAGTGCATTTCCGCAATAAAGTAAATTGCAAGAAAGTAAATCGCAATAAAATAAAAGCGCACCGTGAGGGTCTTCCCGTCATCCCAAAGCCGCACTTAAACACAATTTCTGGGGAATATTTAAGCAAGTTCCTAGGTAAAGCTAAGGGGAAGCGGCGGTTTTCTACCAAGTTCCTAATCCTATAGCTAGTCATTTCCTATGACGTCTAGGCCCTTTGTTTTGGTTTGAGGACGATTTTCTTCATCAAAGAACAATTAAGTTCAATCGTTCTTATAAATATCCTATCATATTCGAGGAAGTGCTTAAGAGGAATCTTAAACATCTTTTCATTATCAAGAATTTGCTTTAAGTCCAAATGAATTTAATCATACAAATGAATTAATCGTCCTAGAATTCAAGTTTTGTCGTTATCTTACCAAATAATCCGTACATTCGAATATCCTATGAGGGAAGTAACATTTCATTTAACGTTCGTTTTTAGGAGTTATGACAACAAAAGCTTTCGAGGGCAAATTGATGTTCAAATGGTTTATAATTTAATTTAATTTCGCTAACTAGTTTAAATTTGAAATAGTGTTCAAGTTGCTTTATATTTATTTTTGAATTTCTTTACGTTCCAGCTGGACAAGTATATATTTTAATTCAATTTAATTTAACTTTAATTTAATTTAATTTAGTTTAGCTTCAATTTTAATTTAATTTATTTAATTTAAATTGCTCTAATTTTAACTTGATTTTATTTTTTTAAATTTAATTTAATTTAATTTAATTTAATTTAATATGATATGATTTAATTTAATTTAATTTAATTTAATTTAGTTTAATATAATTTAATTTAATTTAATTTTATTTAATTTAATTTTATTTTTAATTTTAATTTAATATTTTATTTTTAATTTTAATTTAATATTTTATTTTTAATTTTAATTTAATATTTTATTTTTAATTTTAAAGATGATTTAATTTTAATTGTTAAAGTATTAATTTAATTGAAATTTTAAAAGGATTTAATTTAAATAATTTAACTTTAATTTAATTTTAATGATTAAGTCTTTTAACATTTTAAATCTTAAATTTGATTATCATTTTATCAGGAATTAAATATTATCGGTGACGATTAATTTAGGATTCTTAAATTAAAGAACAAATCTCTTCCTAATAATATCCCTATTTTAATAATTCCAATTTTATTATTCTTCCAAATTTAATCAATTATTTAATTAAGGTTTATTTTAATTATTTTTAAATTGTTTAGTAGGTTTCTACCCTTTATTTATTTAAATTTCAATCATCCAAATTAGATTAGGATCAAATATTTTACTCTTTAATTTTGTCAAGCCTGGGTTTTAATTAAAGGTTAAAATTTTAATTACCATTTTGCCCTTCAAGCTTAATAATTTCATAACTCACTAAATTGAGCTTAAATTAACTTGAAATTTTTATATGACTTCACTCATATGTCAATAAAGACATGAGAGGAGAAAATGTGATTTTTCTGTATTTAATTTATTTATGTAATTATTTTTGGTGGAAAATAGAGATTTCAAAGGAAAATTTAATAATATGACCAAGGGAAAGTTTCTATCCTTAAGAAACTTATAGGACATTCCTAATGCACTGTATAATAATTTCGACCAATTTCGCCGATTTTTTGAATTATATTCTTTTTTATTATAATTATTTTGAGTTTCGAGTATTAATTAATTTAAAAATAAAATAAAGGTTGAAAAATGAATTTATATTTTTCAAAATTCCTTCGAAATCAAGGAAATCGAGAATTATTTTTACAATTTTCTCGATTTTCTTGATTTGTTAGAATTATTTAGTGGAAATACTAAAAAATACATTTTTTAATTTTAAAATTACCTTAGGCTTTAAAATTTAATATATCATTATAGAGACTTAAGAAAAATATGGGGTTTGTTCCTAAGTGATTAAAATTCAAAATGTGACATTTTGGTGAATTTTATTATTTTTGTGATTTTTATTATTTTTTAATTATTAAAATATTAAAATAATACAAAAAATTAACTTTTTAGAAAATTGCAATTTATTTTTCTTAAATTCCCCCGATATCGAGAGGCTCCAAACCAATTTGGTGAATTTTTGAAAGTATTTGGAAAGTTATGAATTTTTAAAAGTTTAAATTGGCTAAATTGCTTAATCAACCCATTTAGTAGGGCTAACCAAGTCCAATCATTTCAAATTTTTATGGTGGGTTCCTCTCGATCCTAAAGGTCATGGAGAATTAATTTCAAGTCAATTTGTTGTATGATTAGCTCTAATTAATTAAGGACCTATTTTGGGTGTTTAAGCCAATTAGGGTTATTCCAAGTGGATTAATTCAAAACCTATTTTTCCTAGAGTCCTCTGTCATAAGAAACATCACCAAATTTTCCTAGAATTTATTTCACAACATGCTAATTATTGGATTTAATATACTCAAAATGTTAACATGAATTTGAAAAAATCAATAACTTCTCATAAATGGATGGCCTCTCGACTCGAGTGTCTGTGTGAATGTTCTCAAATCTCGTAGGCTTCAAAGCCCTATGGTCTCATGCCATGGTGAATTTCCCATATGCATGGAGAATTAAGACAATGCAGAGTAAAAATATTAAAAATAAAATACTTAATGAAATTAAATGATTTCTTTTCCACATTATTCTCCTATGTTCACTAAGCAAGAGGGTATTTTTTATTTCTATTTTTCCGATTTTTCTACACAAAGTTAAGTGCATTTTTGAAGTTTAGGGAATTAAATAAATAAGAAAATCCCTATTTTTCTATTTATCCGAATCGTTATTACACAACCTTAAGAGATCTCCGAAGAGCCACGCGTGCTTCCCGATTCGATGCCGCCATCCGACTCGCCCAGTGGCCCGCCGCATAGTTCTCGTCTCCCTCATCCGAGCGATCCCGGCCGTCCGTCCGCGCGTGTATTAAATGAACGCATCCGTTCATCGTCCCCAAGTGTCGTAGCCCGCAGGAACCGTCCACACTAATTCCCTAATATCTCACTCAATACTTAAAGGATTTTTGTGTTCTTGTGCTCTATGGATTCATCTTGAAGAGACGAATACATCTATACCGTGATCATGCATCGAAATTGCGTGCATTTGAAATGGAGAATCTCCGAAGCTCTCTAGATAAAGAGTCGTACCATACTCGTTCTCGTAGAAGTGTGGCTTCGAATCCGAGGGTTGTGTCACCTTCGACTGGTCCAAGCAAGCTCCATGAAGTCCCTTGGCCCGGTGAATTGTCTAGATAAGGATTTCGACCGAGCCCGACGATGCTTGAGTCCGGAACGTATGGGTGGCCCTGAGAGGGGCTTTGCCGGTGGACTTCTTCCCTGTCCGTGAAGGTGTAGGACCAATCAATTTGAGGATTGATCCACCGTGGAGAAGGCCCCGGTTTTGGGTGGAATTGGCCGAGAAATTTGGGCTCACAGGGGATTAGGGCAAATTGTCACCGGGGATCAACCGGCCGGCATGGAGAGTGGTTCCGGAGCAATTTTTATGTGGTTTCGTAAGGTTCTGTTCAGCACCTCTCATGGCCGAGAGGAGGCGAGGTTTAAATAGAGAGGGCGGAGGCCTCCCCAGGGAGTTTAAGGCTTGGATCACCACAGGGTCAAGGGAAGAACAACGATGATGGCCATTGGGCATGGGGCAACTCTCAAATAAGGTGAATTCAAAGTTTGGCTCCTCCCAAGGTCTCTGGCCATGGTGTTTTCCCAAGGACCTTGTGCTACCGGGCCTACAGCATGGGTCACCCTCAGTCTGTGTGGGTCGTGGCCGGAGGTTTGTGCGCTCAATTGGCCATGGACATGTGTAAAGGGTTTGATTAAATTGGTATGGGGAGAGGCTCATTTTGGCTCAAATTGGTCAACCCATCCCTTGGGCTGTGTGCACCACCCAATGCTTGGTTTAGCCGAAGGGAAAGTGATTTGGTTCAGCATAATCAAGAGGGTCAAGTCACCATCCAAGCACAATTAAGAATAAGCATGGTTAAGAGGAATCATGGGAGTGGTTAATCACCTTATGGGAATGTAGAAAGGACCTCCTCCTTTTGCCCAATGTGGTAAGGTCACATGTGAGCAACTCACATGGCTTGCATGTGGCTTAAGAGCGGCTTCATGGCTCTGCCTTTGGCTTCGTGGGAAAAGCTTGGTCAATTTCATGAAAATGGATTTTATAAATTTTGGTAATTAGGGTGATTTGATGGGATTTGGCATATGGCTTTGGATTTGGAACCATTTTATCATGGGTTTAGAACTTAGGAGATGGTTTCATCCAATGGATGATGATATAGGGTTGTCATGGGCTTTGGGCCTTTCAAATTTAGTGAAGGTGGACTTTTAAAATGGTTTAGGGAAGTGGGGTTTTTTTTTGATTTTAGGATGAGAATTTTGCAAAGGATTGATCCAATAAGTGTTGAATTTAGTTTAGGAATGTTTCATGAATGATTTGGAATAAATTTGAGGTGTTTGGGCTAAATAAGTTGGATTCGGGACTCCTTGAATGGGCCAATGTAGGTCAAATCGGGCTAACTTAGGCCAATGTTGGGCTAGGGTTGAAATTGATGTAACAAATGCTTTCGGGAAATGTTTATGGGAGTGTTTCAAAGAGGTTTTGGCTTTGGTTGGGTTTTGATTTTGGGGTTTTGGGTTGGTTTGGGTTAGGTCTGGGTTTAGGTCAAAATCAGGCCTTAAGGTCCAAAATGAAATCAGTTCAAATATCAATCAAATTGGACTTAGATTTGGTCTAGATTGGTGTTGGGAATGTTGAATTGAAGTTTAGAATTGAATTGGACCAATTTGGGTCAATTGGATAGGTTTGGTTTGACATTGGGTTCACTTTAGGGTTAAAATGGGTCAAATTGGGGGTTTTGACAAAAGTAGGGTAAATGGACAAAATTGGCCCATGGTGTAGTTGGACAAAATGAAATTGGGAATATCTGGGATTTTCTGGAATTTTTTGGGAATTTTCTGAATTTTTGGATTTTTGGGTCAAGAGGGGTATTTCTGGGTATTTGGAGGGTATTGGAGGTATTTTTGGAATTTTTGATATTTTTGGCTATGGATGATCAACTTGATTGTTAGAAATGTTTAGGAATGACTTTTGGGAATTTTGGGTAATTTAGGTGATTTTGCAAATTTTGGGTAATGCTGCTGCAGCTAATGTGTCCCTAGTCAAAAATTGAAAATTTGGAAAATTGAAGATTGAGTAATTGTAAGTGGAATGAAATCATTTTGGCTGAGCCATGAAGCCATATCAAGCCCACATGAGCCATGAAGGGACTCATTCGAGGCATCCACTATGTCGTTCCTAACCCTTAAATGCCTACAAGCAGGGCAAGGACCATCCATGTGAATCACCTTCATGAGTCGAGGTCAAGTTAGGTATGGGTGTGCTTCTAGGATGTGTGTGAAAGTGTAGTGTATAGGTGTAGTGTGTGTGTAAGTCGGGTCCTCACTCGACCAAAGCCACCTGTGTGCGCCTCCCAAGGGCCAAAGAGTCCTATAGAACTCATCCTTTAAACTCATTATCTGAGCCAACCCTCTAGGTGATTAGGTCTGCTTACCAAGTTTGTGGAGTTTGCAGAGTTAAGAAGTGGTTTGAATTTCTAAGTGGTGGGTCCCAATTCTAATCCTCTAAGATAGTCAAAGGAAAAGCCTAAGGCTAGATCCTAAGTACTAAAAGAAGAAGAGAAGACCTCATCAAAAATGAGGTCAACAATGCTCGTAGTATTATTTATGATTCTCAGAGTCTACCGCGTATCCAAGACTTCGTGGGACCGGGATTCCCATCTTCGATCTATTCTTTATGTGTTAGCAATGGAGTCACCGTCGATATTTCCGAGGAGAAGCGAAGCTCCGCCAAGCCAATTGACAAGAGAGTGTTAGTACTATGATCGTCTTCATGGAAAGAGATCGACAACCCCTTCTACTTCTTCACCTACTCTAGGTAGACCTTCCACTTCCGTACCTTTCTCTACTTCTTCGCCGAGCCACCATCTAAGCTTTTGGGAATCGATGCTAGATTAGTTTTTAGAGCTACAGCATGAGTTATTCAAACTCACTCGCAGTTGATCCTATTGATAAGAAAATCGATCATTTATCTAGTATACCCAGGAAGAGTAGTTACGTATGCCGAGTATTGCTGGAAGCTCTCGTTAGATTCCCGAAGGGAGAGCATGATGTCTGGGCTTACCTTCCCAGTTTCTCACCATATGTCGATCCTAAGGATGTTGAGTTTTTCGTGATGATGACGACGATGAGGCTGCTGCATAAAGGATTAGGAGACGGTACGAGAACTGCGGGGCCCGGGCTGCTGACTCAGGTGGCGGCGTTAAATGGGAGCGCGACGCGTGTGCGTTCGGAGCTACCGAGGTTGACGCGGCACCGCGTGGATAAATAGAAAATTAGGGTATTTTTCTATTTATTTAATTCCCTAAACTTCAAAAATTCTTATCTCTGTGTAGAAAAATCAGAAAAATAAAATAAAAATACCCTCTTGCTCGAGTGAACGAGAGGAGAATAATGTGGAAAAGAAATCATTTAATTTCATCAAGTATTTTATTTTTTATAATTTATTTACTCTCTGCATACTTTTAATTCTCCATGCATGTATACAATTCACCATGACATGAGACCATAGGGCTTTTGAAGCCTCTGAATTTGGGAACATTCCTCGAATTTTCCAAAGTCGAGGCCATCCCTATAAAATGTTATTGATTTCTCAAATTCATGTTGCTGTTTTGAGTATTTTAATTCCAATAAATAGCATGTTGTGAAATAAATTCTAGGAAAATTTGGTGATGTTTCTTATGACCAGAGAACCCTAGAAAAAATAGGTTTTGACTTAGTTCATTTAAAACGACCCTAATTGGCTTAAACACCCAAAATAGGTCTTTAATTAATTAGAGTTGACCATGCATCAAATTGACTTGAAATCAATTCTCCACTGACCTCTAGGATCAGAGGAATCCACCATAAAATTTTGAGGTCAATTGGACTTGGTTAGCCCCACTAATTGGGTCGATTAAGCCACTTAGCCATTTTAAACTTTAAAAATTCATAACTTTTAAAATACCTTTCAAAAATTCATCAAATTGGTTTTGGAGCCTCTCTAATATCAGGGGAACCTAAGAAAATTAAAATTTCAATTTTCTAAAAAAGTTGATTTTTAATAATATTATAATATTTTTAATAATTAAAAAATAATAAAAATCACAAAAATAATAAAATTCACCAAAATGTCACATTTTGAATTTTAGTCACATAGGAACAAATCCCACATCTTTCTTAGGTCTATTTAGTGAGATATTAAATTTTAAAGCTTAAAGGTAATTTTTAAAATAAAAAATGTATTTTATAGCATTTTCACTAAAATAATTATAATAAATCATATAAAAATCAGAAAATTGTAAAATTTTATTCTCTGATTTCCTTGATATCAGAGAGATATTTGAAAAATATAAAATTTATTTTTCAACATTTATTTTATTTTTAAATTAATTAACACTCCAAAACTTAAAATAATTATAATAAAAATAATATAATTCAAAAAATCACCAAAATTGGTCCAAGTGATCCTCTGGTCATTAGGAATGTTCCCTAATTTTCTTAAGGACAGAAACTTTCCCTTGGTCATGTTATTAAATTTTCCTTGAAAATCTCTATTTTCTACCAAAAATAATTATATAAATAAATTAAATACAAAAAAATCACATTTTCTCCTCTCATGTCTTTATTGACATATGAGTGAAGTTACATAAAAATTTCAAGTTCATTTGAGTTCAATTTAGTGAGTTATGAAATTATTAAGCTTAAAGGGTAAAGTGGTAATTAAAATTTTAATCCTTAATTAAAACTTTAGGTTTAATAAAAAATTAACAAGTAAAATATTTGATCCTAATCTGATTTGGATGATTGAAATTTAAATGATTAAAGGGTAGAAACCCATTAAGCAATTTTAAAATGATTAAACTTTAATTAAATAATGGATTAAATTTGGAAGAATAATAAAATTGGAATTATTAAAATAGGGATATTATTAGGAAGAGATTTATTCTTTAATTTAAAAATCCCTAAATTAATTATCTTATTAGTATTCAATTCTTAATTAAAATGATAACTCAAATTTAAAATATTAAAAGACTTAATCGTTAAACTAAAATTAAATTATTAAACTCTTTTAAAAATTTTAATTAAAATAAAAAAAATTAAATTAAATTAAATTCAAATTAAATTAAATTAAATAAATTAAATTAAATTAAATTAAATTAAATTAAGATTAAAAAATTAAATTAAATTAAATTAAACAAATTAAGTTAAATTAAATTAAATTAAATTAAATTAAATTAAAATTAAATTAAATTAAATAAATTAAATTAAATTAAATTAAAATTAAATTAAATTAAATTAAATCAAATTAAATTAAATTAAATTAAATTAAATTAAATCAAATTAAATTAAAATTAAATCAAATCAAATTAATTAAACAACAAATTAAATTAAATTAAACTATATTGAATTAAATTAAATCAAAACTCAACTAAATTAAATTAAATTAAATTAAATATAACATCACCTAAAACATAAAGAAATTAAATACGAAAGCAACTTGAACAACTATTCCAAATTTAAATCCATTAACTTAAATCAAATCATTTGAACACCAATTTGCCCTCGAAAGCTTTGGTTATTATAACTCCTAAACGAACATTAAATGAAATGTTACTTCACTCATAGGATATTCAAATGTCCTAGTTCACTGAGCAAGTTAACAAAACTTGAATCCCCGGACGATTAATTCATTTATATAATTAAATTCATTTGGACTTAAAACAATTCTAGCAATATTGAAAAGATGTTTAAGATTATTCTTAAGCACTTCCTCGATATGATAGGATGTTCATAAGAACAATTGGACTTAATTGTTCTTTAATGAAGAAAATCGTCCTTAAAAAAACACAAAGAACCTAGACGTCATAGGAGATGACTAGCTATAGGATTAGGAATTTGGTAGAAAACCATAACCCTTCCCTTAGCTTTACCTAGGAACTTGCTTAAATATTCTAATTGTGTTTTAAGTGTAGCTTGTGATGACGGGAAGACCCTCCAGGTACGCTTTTATTTTATTGCAATTTACTTTCTTGCAATTTGCATTATTGCAATTTACTTTATTGCAAATGCACTTTACTTTTCTTGCATGATAAGACAACTGTTGCATGAAAACCCACACCTTTAGGATAGCCCCTAAAACTGAAACCAAAACTAAATTAAAAGTCATTGCAAGATAAAATTCACCGCCACAACATTTCAAAATATAAAACAACTCAAAATTTAATCACAAACGGAACACAAAACTACAATTACAACTAAATTAAAACGTCCTGTTGGATGATCGGGAATACCTCGGATGATGTAACCTACGTGTTGCTAACGGGATTTCTCACGGTCTAAATGAAAGTGTGGAACTCATTCAGTTGAGTTTAGCAAATTCATCTGGACTAAGTGAATCCGATAAAAATAATGATGCCGGAAGGATGGAACCGTGGGATCTTAACTGGTGTCGTTATAATAAACTTTAAGAGTTGTTTTAATCAAAACACAAAAAACACTTGGAAAATTAAGACTTCTCTAAACCAAAACACTTTTCTCATCTCCGGATTTATGATTTCTAAAACTAAACCTCTGCGACAACAAGGAGCTCGGAGCATGGTGGGCAGCACGGCCATCGTCATCAGCAAAACTTGAACCTACTTCAAGAAAACTTTCCTAGAATTAAATAACCAAGCCATAGGATTTCAAGGTAGTTTGCCTAGTGCAACATAAATCCTCAACCTTTTGTTAGGCATTTGCCTTGCAAATTAAGCCCTATCCGGACTTAGGATTCTGAGGTAGTCGTCTGATACGACATAAACCCTCACATCTTCAAGGCTATTTGTATGATTCTATCATATAAATATAAGTCCTAATTAATTAAAATTGACAAGATCAAAACATTTAAATAAATATTAGGACTTTCCTAAATCCAAGCCAAACAATAGGATAGTCGGGAAATTACCGAAGTTCACTTCGAATCTGTGATTTCTCCTACTTTTCTTCCTTTGGATTCACAAAACAAAATGTTCCAAACTTGATCCATTCCCTATTAAAATTCTAAAATTCAATCCCTTGAAAACTTAAACTTTGAAATCCTTGAGAGCAGAATTATTGATTATTATCGAGAGTTTTCTTAGGTGATTCCCGTCACTTAAGATGTAATTAACTATAGGGGCTTGCCCTTATAGGGAATTTTGAAGAACCCGAGTAATATAAACCCTGTTTAATGTTTTCATATTAAGCAGGGGAATTTTGTCGGCTTATAAAATTGGTTCGCAGACCAAACGGATGTCACAAATCTCCTAGTTTATTTAATCGAGCCCCACCGTCAAGCAGTGTGTCTACCCTTAGGGATAGATACACAGTTTGTGGTGTGGTGCTCGTTTATATAAATTATTTGGGATGTGAGATCGGTTTAGTCTCATATCTTAAAACCTTCAAATTTGAAATTATTTTCAAAATCAAATACTACTTTTCAAATTATTTATTTTAATTAAATTAAAAATTTGCCGACAGATTTCTGTTAGGCGACCCCTCTTCAAAATAAAACACAACCTAAAAATATGCCGACAGCCCCCAAACTTAAAATTTTCTATAAATAGAAATAGTACATGGGTGAAAGGAACATTCTAAATATAAAATTCATACCTTTGCACTTTATGCATTTTTGTCTTTTTTGAAATTTGTAGGTTTTCTCAAAAATTCTAACTTCAACTGACCTGTAATATTAAGAACCTTTCTACACACATAACAGTTTTAAAATTTGTTAGGGTAATGAAATTTTAAAACAAGTATATAAACAAAATATTTAACAAAAACAACTAACTACACTACACAGGACATATGCATTTCACAACACAGAACAAACAGTTCACTAATTTAAACTAAACAGTTCACAATTACAATTACTATCACAAACATCACAAACATCCAGAAATAAAAATTTAAACTACCAAACTATCACATATCACAGAAAATAAAGCATAGTCCACCGAATACAATATAAATCAAAGTACATCAAACAAAACAAACAAATACATCACATTACATCTAAAATCTCAAATATCAAATTCCCATAAAACATCCTAATCACCCTGGTCGACAGGAGGATTGGGCTGATATTGAGTATACCTGGGGCACTCTGAAAAAGTCACATCTGGCTCACCTCGGTAGTATCTAGCCTGAGCATCGTAATAAGCCATCTCAAAATCTGAATGCCTCTGAAGATACTCACTATCATGATCTTGTCTTCTCTCTAGCCCTTCAATCCTGTGATCAATTCTATCCAGCTTTTCATCCAACTGTTCAAAACTTTTCCTCTGCAGGGTCATGGCATTCATCAAATCATACAAAGTAGGGGGACTAGAGGTAGGAGGGTCATAGCTAGTAGAAGGGATATCTCTACTAGTTGAAGGTTCTTTGCTCCTACTCCCTGATCTCCATTCTTCATCGAATGTATAAGTCTTAATATTTCCTTTACTAATGGGTCTCATAGGATAAACCCATTCCTCATCATCCCTATCTTCAACTCCAGATAGTTGACAAAGTGCATAAATGAGGCCAGGATGCCAAAAATATCCACTTGTCTCACTCCTCGTAGTAGCCATAATATTCTTATAGATTATTCTCCCCACATTAGTGCTTCGGATATTCTGAATACAGAAATTTAGAACAGCTCTCTCTAGAGACTTCACTATGATGGTAAGTCGATAGAAGAGTCGAATAGATGAAATAATGCCATGCCTTAGCAGTGGCATTCATCATGGACAATGGAAAGTTAATCCGTTCACGATTTTTAATTTTCCAAACACCTTTCCCATCAGTGAGAAAGTCAATAACATCGTTCAACGGACCTTCCATTGTTCCAAATGTTTCAAACTCCCTAGAAAAATAGTTGTGAAGCTCGTAAAAAGTGTTAATGCGATTAGCACTAAATTCGATAGAAAATCCCCTTACTTGGACAAGCACATCCTCAAGTTGAGTTAGATTGGAGTGGAACTCTCTAACAACTTCAATAGCAGCTTTGTTGGTTGTATAGCAGAAGTTCTCCCATCATCTTTCTTTGATTACTCTTTCTACCTCTCCTCCAGGATTCTCAAAAACTCTATCTTGTATACACTTTTACTTTTGTAGACTTAATCATACCTCGATTGTGCCTTCACATTAACAAATCAAGTATCGTCAAATTCAAGTCTTCTCTTTTGTCTTGGAGCCATAGTTCGATCTATCAAATCATAAAAATTCTAAACTAATCACCAAAATAACAATACAATGACTTCTAAAGGGGGTTTAAAACAATCTAAATCAATTTCCATTAATTCCTTCCAAGTCTTTTCTCCACATTTTCAATTTTTCCAAAATTTCTTAATGTGGAAGAAATTCATGGTGAAAATAAAAATTTTTTACATAGGAGTGAAGCTCTTACCAAGGGAAGATGAAATCCGGTGTTAGATTTTGTTGAAATCGCTCCAAATCCAAGATCTCTTAAGCCATAGGTCGTTTTTTTGGGTAAAAAGGGGAAGAAGATGATGAATAGTGGCATTTGACCTGTTAAAATCACGGTAAATAGGTAGTTTTCACGATCGCGCCGTCAACGGGCTCTATTGAATTAATTTTCTATTCTTCTCGGGCAAATCACGCCGTCGGCGGCCTCGAGCTCGCCGTAGGCGAGATTTTCAAAAATTGATCATTTTCCAATTTTTGCGATTTCGATCAATTTTTAAGCCTCGTTTTCATCCATTCGATCCTTCTTATCATATATTTTAAGTGATTAAGTGATGTATTAACATAAATAAACGTTCAAACAACAAAACTTCACATTTATATATTAAATCCAAGTGTTTGCAACACACAATACATAACACACATAAGTAGGTATTCTTTCAACCTAAATCCATATAATCAGCGTCGCAATCCAAACCACAACACTCAAAACGCTGATAACAAACATTTCAAATTTAATCTCATCTATACTGAGATTAAAAAGCAAACTAAAGAAATCAAACACAAACACAAACATACAAACATTGTTCAAATCAAACACAACATAATTAAATCTACTTCTCTTCAGAACTAGTGCTAGTCTCTCCTCTAATATCTCCCATTGCTTGAACATGGACGAACATGTTGTAAAAAGGTCAGAATGTTAATTCTTCAGTTGAATCCTCATCGATCAATCCCATCTTTCTTATCAATCGCACCAAACTCGCTTCGAATTGCCCAGTATGATCAAAATGTTCTTTCATTCTCCAATCGATATGATCGAAGAAATCAGACATATTGCTAACTGTACTCGTTAAGTTTTGTATATGATTCTCCAGATTCTTGATTTTATGCAAGAGCATCGGTGTCTTGTCTGCTACTAATGGTTGAACTGGAATAGAATTCTGCGATGTTTGATCCATAATCAAGCCTACATTACTCTCTCCATCATTGGTTGGGAACATCTGAGTTGGGTCTAATGGTTTCCAGGGTAGCAGTATCTTCTCCCAAACTTCGTACGACACTTGAAACAAATTGCAAATCGAGAAAATTGTGGAAGGATGTCCAAGCCCTTGGGATGATCCTTGAACGATCAGGCCATAAACAGATTTCACAATAATCGATCCAATATCAATGGGCCATCCCATTTGAATGCAGTAGTTCAGAATTGCACTTTCTTTCATGACCTTGCCAATTTTCATCGTCGGCAAAACTTCGCAGAGATGAAAAAGTGCCAATGTTTCGAAATAGGATTTAAAAGTGTTGCAGAGAAACTAACATACCCATTCTCTATAATTTCCCAGTCATCAGTTTCGTTCGTCAAATATTGGTATATTTCATTCATCTTTTCTCTTGTCAGCATGAAATTTGAATAATAACAGACTGCAACATTCTCAAGGATATACTACTCATTAATTCTTCCATAATTGAATGTAATCCACCTACCTCGTACATAAACACTTCCTTGGTTGATTCCATGTAAATTGGCGTAGAATTCTTTAACCGCAGGAACAACTACTGTGGCAGTAGTGTAGCAAAACACTTCCCATCTTCTCCACACAATCATTTCTTCAATTGGTGATGAAGGATTGATTTTTCCTCTATTCACAAATCCTATTTCTTTAATTAATCTTCTCTTCGAGATTACCTTGTTGAAAAGTCATTGAGCCTCCTCACTGACAAACTTTCTCAAGTTGTACATTCGAAATCTTGGGTTATTATTCGAATTGGAAACCATTTAAGAAGGATTAGAGAGAGTATCCATTCATTTTTTGGAGTTTGGAGTGATTAGGAACCATCCATCAGAGTTTATAAAGGTCGAATTCGCTAAAAATCGTAAAAAACCATCATTTTGAACACGAAAAACTGCCCACTCGCCGATCCCGCTGTCGGCAGCCTCGAAGGTGTCGTCGGCGAGCCTTATGCAATTAAATACCAGAGCTCTCGGGAAAAAACCGCCGTCGGTAGCTTCGAGCGTGTCGTCGGAGCCCTAGACAAAAATTTGCATAAAAACATCGTGGTCCAATACGTTCCAAATTTTCTCTATGGATTCAAATTCTATGATAACCAAAGGGTAAATATGAGTAGGAGGACTTAATATTACTACAAATTAACAATAATTTCAAACAAACAAACAACTATTAAAGATAACTATGGGTTGCCTCTCATAAAGCGCTTGGTTTAACGTCGTCAGCACGGCCTATTTAGGTATTATTCAGGTTGACTGAGCATTAAAACCTCTTTAAATTTTGGTCTTTTACCCGCAAAATATGGTTTTAATCAATGTCCATTTACTTTAAATCTATTCCCAGTCTTAGGATCTTCAATTTCAATTGCTCCATAAGTATAAACTTGAGTCAGAATAAAGGGTCCTAACCAACGAGACTTCAATTTCCTAGGAAATAATTTCAACCTTGTATTATAAAGCAAAACTTCTTGCCCTGGTTCAAAGTTCTTTTGGTTAATCTTCTGATCATGCCTTAACTTCAGTTTTTCCTTATAAATTCTGTTGTTATTGTAAGATTCATTTCTTAATTCTTCTAATTCATTCAATTGAATCATTCTCTTCTCACAAGCATTTTTCAAATTATAATTAAATTCTTTAATTGCCCAATATGCTTTATGCTCCAATTCTACTGGTAAGTGATAAGTTTTTCCATATATAAGTCTGTAAGGAGTCATACCAATATGAGATTTATAAGCAGTCATGTATGCCCATAATGCATTATCTAGTCTAGTAGACCAATCTACTCTATTAGGATTTACAGCCTTTTCTAAAATTTATTTGATCTCATGATTAGAAACTTCAGCTAAACCACTAGTTTTAGGATGATAGGCAGTAGAGAATTTATGAACAATATTAAACTTTTCTGCCAATCTATGAATATATTTATTCCTAAAATGGGATCCTCTGTCAGTGATAATTTATGCGATGTGACTTTATATATGCTTTTAAATACAAGAATTTGATACCACCTTTTAGAATATTTAATTCCTGGCAAATGGTTTCAAAAACTTGATGTGCGATGTTTACTTTTACTTATGAATTTATATTTAGATTTATAATAATTATTGTAAAAGTCACAATTTTAAATGCAAGTATACGTATCGTTCAAGTAATACATGGCTCTAGTGGAGTCCTGGTTATCGATCCCACAGGGATAGTGTTTTTATAAAAAGTAAGAAATTTAAGAAATATTTTGGAATTTATCAAATTAAAAGTAATTTATATATATATATATATTTCAAATTTAATTTACTAACAATTTTTACTATAAGCAAGTAAGCAGTAAGCAGTAATAAAGTAAAGTAAGCAGTAATTAAAATTCAATGCAAGTATGAAAACGACTTTCTCCTTTTCAACTAATCCAAGATTTTTAGAATAATTATCTTTTGTGGGGAATTTAGATTATGGTATTGTGCCAAATAGAAGCATTCCTATTCTTTACCGTTTGGTCCAGGTGCAAAAAACATTGACTAATCTATAGATTAGTTCAGGATGTTTTATTAGTAGAATGGGTTAATCTAGGCTCACACTACTAGATGTCCAAGGGTGGCTTTGGTCGGCCCTACCAGTGACCCGTTCCCTTTCTATAAACCAAATTATTAGAATTTAGTCTGTCACTCTAAAAACTAATTAATTCTACGCCCAATAAATAATATCTTCCTATTTATTTGCACTTCACCTTAAATAACCCGTGTATAGCCTGCGATTACCTAAGGATTCATGTGATATCTACGATTTAATAATTTATCTCTGGATAGGTCTCAAAATTATTCAATTGGTTTTAACAATTTAAATAGTCAATTTAAAAAGTAAACTAAGATCATTTATTAATATCATCACAATGTTTTAAATATTTTAAATTTAATTATTCTACAAAATTTAAGTAATTTATTATCTTTTCATAGTTGAAAGGAGAAAGATAACAAACTACTCAGAACACATTGAAATCACACAACAAAACATATTTATAAAACTTTGAACCAAGGTACAAATACTTATGTGAAGTGTTCCTTCAAGTGATCCGCTGACTTCTACTAACTCCAAAGTAATGATGAAAGATTCCAACAGCAACAACACAATAAATACTCAAACTCTAGATACAAAGTAAAGTGGCACCCTAAGTGTGGAAGAGACTAAAAAGCTAAGTAAAACTAGAGGGGGAGAGAAAGTACTAAAAGGGGCCAAAGAGTCAATTTTCTCTGTAGAATGGGCTCCTATTTATAATTCTTTGAATTTGACCAGGGGTTGCTTAAGGCACCTCTTCAAAATTCATCCAAATTCAATGCATCTTCTAGAAGGTAATTGTCGCGCCTAGGAGCCGGGATCTGACACCTAGGCGCCAGACTCCGTGACCAGGTTTTTTCACCTCTTCACTTTAGATCACACCTCTTCGCAATTAAAACCATTTCCTTGTGTCTAAATGCATTGTATCAGATGTCCTATATATTAGGAGTAACTTACAGTATTCTAAAAGTTCCAATAACCACTTAACTCCATCAAAATAATTTCCCAAAAATCATTAAAAAATCTTAATAGTGTCTGTATTGAGCTGGCGCTTAGGCGCCAAATTCTGGCGCCTAGGCGCCAGGCCAATAATTTCAATATTTTGCTCCATAAGCTCCATTTTTGCTCCTTTTTGCACATTTTTCCTTCTTTTTCCTTCTTGGACTCTTTTTTAATCATCTACATCTAAAAACATGAAAATACTTTTCATTAAAGCATAATATCCTTAAGAATTGAATCATAAATAGGGCATAAAAATTGGTATTTTTAGGTAGATCAAATTCCCCCAAACTTAAATGTTACTTGTCCTTAAGTAACCCTTTTAATTACATAAAATAGATAACATTTGGAATGAAGTTAAAATATTTAAGATTCCTTATAATTTTTGGTTTTATAAATGCTTTAGCAAATCATTAACCACATTTCACAAATTAAGTTTAATTTTAAGAATTAAAGAACATTTAACTCCCAAATCATAAGACTTCCAATTTTTCATTTATTTCAAGAATAATTGTGGTTTATCATATTAAGATCACATAGAATATTTACAAGAAGAAGATTTTCATGAAATATTTTTCTAGTAAAAATATTTGTACATAGAAATTAAGTTAAAAATGTAATCAGTTTTCATCCTATAAGATAATTCAAGTGAAGCCAATTTTTGATTAGGCATTTCCTCAAGCTTCTCCTCACATTCTTTTTTTCTCTTTTTTTTTTCTTTTATTTTTTTTTTCAAGTGAGGATTACTATTTTTGGATAGCTTATTAATGATTTTGAACTTCACTATCCTTAACTTATTTTCAAAAACTTATACATTCTTACTTAATAAATATGACATTTTTAATAATTTACTATTTTTCAAAACTTATTTCAATCTTTTCTTTTTCAAGCAATAATCTTGATTCCTTAGTTTTTCAAAAATACAATTCTCTTTACTATAAATAGAAAAATTTTTATCTTATTATTCTTTAAGTTAAATAATTTTATTCTTAGAATCAATCAAAATTTTTGAAATTTTAGTTAAGTTTACTAAATTATTTATAAATTCAAAAATTTGGGTAATCTTAAACAGATTTTTCATTCCTTATGTTATGCTAATATATTTTTAAAGAAAATATTAGTTCATTAAGGACAAATAATATTTAAATTTGATAAACGATTTCCCTTCCCCCAAACTTCAGCTTTAGTATAAATATGAATCATGAAATTTTCTAAAGCATGAGAGAAAGAAATAAATAGGAATTAATCTAAGTACATTAATGATGTAGTAATGAAAAACTAACTTCTACTTCTACACATGCTTTAATATGAATATAACATAAATGATTAAGCATGTATACAAAATTTTTGCAGAACAGGAGTTAATTTGTAAAAAAAAATTCTTTTTTTAAATTTATTTTTTTTATTTTTGAACATGAAAAATTATTAACTATTCATGAACACTAAACAGTAAGCTGAAGCAGAAATAAAATTTTATAAAAATCCATTCATATTTCAGTCTTAAACACACATCAGATAATCTAAAAACAGTTTCAACATAAAAAATTCACATCAACCCTAACAAATAACATCACACTAAACAACACAAGAAACAAGAAATACACTAAAAACATAATGAACACATCTCCAAAGGTAAATCAAGCTACTAGTCACTGTTTGTAGCTTCATCATCTTCATCACCAAAAGAAAACTCCATATCCTTCGGATCAACATATGATGAAGATCTGGGACAAGTAGGGAGCTGAACATCATGCTCACCCTTCAGAATTCTCACTAAAGACTCAGAATACTCAACATCGTAATCACTCTTTCTTTGTGTATACTCAAAAAGATGATCGATCTTCTTATCGATTGTATCTACTCTATAATGAGTTAGGAATAACTCATTCTACTGCTCTATAAGCTTATCATGCATGGATTCCCAAAAAGTAGATGGTGGCTCAATAGAAGTAGATGGTCTAGAAGTAGAAGCTCTACCTGAAGTAGGTAATGAACTAGAAGGTGCAGTAGAACTCTTACCTCAAATTTGATCATAGATACTGACGCTCTCTCTTCGTATAGGCTTTGTCGACTTGAGCTTTTCCTCAGAATGCTCAGCAACTACTCTAGCACTTTTACATAGAGAATAGATCAGAGATGGAAAACCAAGTCCAATAGAAATGCTAGAAAGAGCAGTAGCCTCTACAGAATCATAAATAACGCTCCCTAAATCAATAGGCTTCCTCTCTTGAATGCAATAATTGAGGATAGTTCTATCTTTGGTAACCTCGCTCAGATGATTGGATTGAAGGAGACGAGCAGAAATAAAGTAGTGTCATGCCTTTGAAACACCATTAAGCTTAGAAGATGAAAAATTTACCCTTTTTCCATTCCGAATCTTCCAGGCTCCAGTACTATCAGTCAGGTAGGCAATGATCATATCCAAATCTCCCTCAGATGGAGATAATCCAGAGTAATAGCACTCAATGTTTGGCGGCAGGCCATAGAAAATGTTGATACGTTCGGGAGAGAATCCTACTCCAACTCCTCGAACAAAAATCTTGTATTCTTCAGCATCCACAAAATTGGCATAAAACTCTCTAACAACCAGGATAACAGGAACAACAGTGAAATAGCAGAATTATTGCCAGTTGAGCGCAACGATTGTATCCTCAATTCTTCCTCTAGGATTGTAAAAAATTTGCTATGAGATAAATTTTTGAGTCGTAGCAAAATCATTGTATTGGAAGTGTGCAACAGCAGTGAAGAACTTGCTACGATCAAAATTTTCTTGTTCCTTTCCTCGCTTAGATTTGGGTGCCATCTAAACATGAAATAAAAATGCGAAATAAATTCAACGGATCTAGGAAAATAAACTAATTTAAGCTTTTCAAACTTGAAATAGCTTAAAAATTTCATGGATTTAACCTTAAAAATCTAAATTTTTCTCAAAAATTTGGTTTTTCTCATTAAGAGCAAAATCTATGGTGAAAATCAAAAATAATAAGTTTAGAATGTAGATCTGACCTCGGGATGAAGAAATCGGGTGATTTTAAGCTCAAAAACCTAAAAATCTAGCTTTAAATGGGATTTATGGGGGGTATTTTCACGAAAAAAAGTGGAGGAGGAAGCTTACGCGTCAAAATGGCATGGGGGTGTTTAAGAAGATGACTTTTTGCGTTCAGTCCGAACCAGCGACTAGGCGCCAGACTTGCCTTTCCAAAAATTTGATTTAAATTTTATATTTTCCACAAAATCTTATCAAATTTGACTCCTAATTACTCTTATGAGAGTATTAATCTAACTCCAAACATTTTCATAATCAATTTAAAATGATATTTTAGATCCACAAAAATGTATCCAAAATTTTCAATTCCAATCCATAACTTCCATTCCAAATTCAATAAATTTCAGTACAAGGATATATCAAGGTTCATCGTTTTAAAGCAAATATTCAAATCCAACAACACACATTGAACAGTTAAGCAAACTCACAAATTAGATATTCAACACACTAACACGACTCGATCACACCTAAAACACATATAAGATCTATTTAACACCGATCTTCAATTATTATCTCTTTCGCAATGAAGTTCACTAGGACTGAAGGGATAGAACACCAACACCATTGGAAATTCCAAAGCTATCTTTTCATCGATCCACTTATTCTTCGCATACATTTCTACTTGAGCGTCATGATAGGCTGCCATATGATCAGATTGAAGTTCAGTTTGCCATTCCAAGTGTTCGTTGTCGGCATATTTTTAGGTTGTGTGTTTTATTTTGAAAAGGGGTCGCCTAACAGAAGTTGTCGGCGAATTTTTAATTTAGTTTAAATAAATAATTTGAAAAGTAGTATTTGATTTTTAAAATAATTTTAAATTTGAAGATTTTAAGATATGAAATCAAACTGATCTCACATCCCAAATAGTTTATATAAACGAGCACCGCACCACAAACCGTTTATCTATCCCTAAGGATAGACACACTGCTTGACGGTGGGGCTCGATTAAACAAACTAAAAGATTTGTGACATCCGTTTGGTCTGCGAACTAATTTTATAAGCCGACAAATTCCCCTGCTTAATATGAAAGCATTAAACAGGGTTTATATTACCTGGGTTCTTTAAAATTCCCTATAAGGGCAAGCCCCTATAGTTAATTACATCTTAAGTGATGGGAATCACCTAAGAAAACTCTCGATAATAATCAATAATTCTGCTCTCAAGAATTTCAAAGTTTAAGTTTTCAAAGGATTGAATTTTGGAATTTTAATAGGGAATGGATCAAGTTTAGAACATTTTGTTTTGAGAATTCAAAGGACGAAAGGTAGGAGAAATTACGGATTCGAAGTGAACTTCGGTAATTTCCCGACTATCCTATTGTTTGGCTTAGATTTAGCAAAGTCCTAATGTTTATTTAGTATTTCAATCTTGTCAATTTTAATTAATTAGGGCTTATATTTATATGACAGAATCATACAAATAGCCTTGAAGATGTGAGGGTTTATGTCGTATCAGACGACTACCTCGGAATCCTAAGACCGGTTAGGGCTTAATTTACAAGGTAAATGCCTAACGAAGAGTTGAGGATTTATGTTGCACTAGGCAAACTACCTCGAAGTCCTATGGCTTTGTTATTTAATTCTAGGAAAGTTTTGTTGAAGTAGACTCGGGTTTTCGCTGATGACGATGGCCGTGCTTCGCCCACCATGCTCCAGAGCTCCTTGTTGTTGCGAGAGGTTCAATTTTAGAAGTCATAAATCGGGGGATGAGAAAAGTGTTTTGGTTTAGAGAAAATCTTAATTTCCAAGTGTTTTCAATATTTTAATTAAAACAAATCTTAAAGTTGATTATAACGACACCGGTTAAGATCCCACGGTTCCATCCTTCCGGCATCATTATTTTTATCGGATTCACTTAGTCCGGATGAATTTGCTAAACTCAACTGAATGAGTTCCACACTTTCATTTAGACCGTGGGAAATCCCGTTAGCAACACGTAGGTTACATCATCCGAGGTATTCCCGATCATCCAACAGGACGTTTTAATTTAGTTGTAATTGTAGTTTTGTGTTCTGTTTGTGATTAAATTTTGAGTTGTTTTATATTTTGAAATGTTGTGGCGGTGAATTTTATCTTGCAATGACTTTTAATTTAGTTTTGGTTTCAGTTTTAGGGACTATCCTAAAGGTGTGGGTTTTCATGCAACAGTTGTTTATCATGCAAGAAAAGTAAGTGCAATGCAGTTAAATAAATTGCAATAATAAAAATTGCAAGAAAATAAATTGCAATAAAATAAAAGCGTACCTGGAGGGTCTTCCCGTCATCCCAAGCTGCACTTAAAACACAATTAGAATATTTAAGCAAGTTCCTAGGTAAAGCTAAGGTAAGGGTTATGGTTTTCTACCAAGTTCCTAATCCTATAGCTAGTCATTTCCTATGACGTCTAGGTTCCTTGTGTTTTGGTTTGAAGACGATTTTCTTCATCAAAGAACAATTAAGTTCAATTGTTCTTATAAACATCCTATCATATTGAGAAAGTGTTTAAGAAGAATCTTAAACATCTTTTCAATATTACTTAGAATTGTTTTAAGTCCAAATGAATTCAATTACACAAATGAATTAATCGTCCGAGGTTTAGTTAAGTTTTGTTATTATCTTACTCAGTGAACTAGGATGTTTGAATGTCCTATAAGTGAAGTAACATTTCATTTAATATTCTGTTTAGGAGTTATGATAACTAAAGCTTTTGAGGTGAAATTGGTGTTCAAATGGTTTGTGATTTAGTTTAATTTCCATTAATGAGTTTAAATTTGGAATAGTGTTCAAGTTATTTTAGATTTATTTTGAATTCTTTATGTCTTTGGTGATGTTATATTTAATTCAACTTAATTTAATTTAATTTAATTTAATTGAATTTTAATTCTATTTAATTCAATTTAATTCAATTTAGTTTGATTTGATGTTACATTAAATTAATTTGATTTGATTTAATTTTAATTTAATTTAATTTAATTTAATTTAATTTAATTTAATTTAATTTATTTTTAATTTGGTTTAACTTAATTTAATTTGGTTTTATTTATTTAATTTAATTCATTTAATTTAATTTAATTTGTTTATTTAATTTAATTTAATTTAATTTAATTTAATTCAACTTTAAATTTTAATTTAATTTAATTTAATTTAATCCAGTTTAATTTACTTAATTTAATTTAATTTTTAATTTAATTTTATTTTTTAATTTTAATTGAAATTTTAAAAGAGTTTAATAATTTAATTTTAGTTTAATGATTAAGTCTTTTAATGTTTTGAATTTGAGTTATCATTTTAATTAAGAATTGAATATTAATGAGGTAATTAATTTAGGGATTTTTAAATTAAAGAATAAATATCTTCCTAATAATATCCCTATTTTAATAATTCCAATTTTATTATTCCTCCAAATTTAATCAATTATTTAATTAAGGTTTAATTATTTTAAATTACTCAATGGGTTTCTACCCTTTAATTATTTAAATTTCAATCCTCAAAATCAGATTAGGATCAAATATTTTACTTGTTAATTTTTTATTAAACCTAAAGTTTTAATTAAGGATTAAAAAATTTTAATTACCACTTTACCCTTTAAGCTTAATAATTTCATAACTCACTAAATTGAACTCAAATAAACTTGAAATTTTTATGTGACTTCACTCATATGTCAATAAAGACATGAGAGGAGAAAATGTGATTTTTCTATATTTAATTTATTTATATAATTATTTTTGGTAGAAAATAGAGATTTCCAAGGAAAATTTAATAAGATGACCAACGGAAAGTTTCGTCCTTAAGAAAAATTAGGGACATTCCTAATGACCAGAGGACCACTTGGACCAATTTTGATGATTTTTTGAATTATATTATTTTTATTATAATTATTTTAAGTTTTGGAGTGTTAATTAATTTAAAAATAAAATAAATGTTGAAAAATGAATTTTATATTTTTCAAAAATCTCTCTGATATCAAGGAAATCATAGAATTACATTTTGCAATTTTCTAATTTTTCTATGATTTATTATAATTATTTTAGTGAAAATGCTAGAAAATACATTTTTTTAATTTTAAAATTACCCTAGAGCTTTAAAATTTAATATCTCACTAAATAGACCTAAGAAAAATATGGGGTTTGTTCCTAAGTGATTAAAATTCAAAATGTGACATTTTGGTGAATTTTATTATTTTTGTGATTTTTATTATTTTTTAATTATTAAAATATTAAAATAATATTAAAAAATCAACTTTTTTAGAAAATTAAAATTTTAATTTTCTTAAATTCCCCTGATATCAGAGAGGCTTCAAAACCAATTTGGTGGATTTTTAAAAAGTATTTTGAAAGTTATGAATTTTTAAAGTTTAAAATGACTAAATGGCTTAATCAACCCAATTAGTAGGGCTAACCAAGTCCAATTGACCTCAAATTTTTATGGTGGGTTCCTCTGATCCTAAAGGTCAGTGGAGAATTAATTTCAAGTCAATTTGATGTATGGTTAGCTCTAATTAATTAGAGATCCATTTTGGGTGTTTAAGCCAATTAGGGTTGTTTTAAATGAACAAACTCAAAACCTATTTTTCCTAGGGTCCTCTGGTCATAAGGAACATCACCAAATTTTCCTAGAATTTATTTCACAATATGCTATTTATTGAAATTAAAATACTCAAAACAGTAACATGAATTTGAAAAATCATTAACTCTTCATAGGGATGGACTCTGACTTTGGAAAATTCAGGGAATATTCCCAAATTCAGAGGCTTCAAAAGCCCTATGGTCTCATGCCATGGTGAATTATATACATGCATGGAGAATTAAAAATATGTAGAGAGTAAATAAATTATTAAAAATAAAATACTTAATGAAATTAAATGATTTCTTTTCCACATTATTCTCCTCTGTTCACTCGAGCAAGAGGGTATTTTTATTTTATTTTTCTGATTTTTCTACACAAAGTTATGAATTTTTGAAGTTTAGGGAATTAAATAAATCAGAAAAATCCCTAATTTTCTATTTATCCACGCGGCGCCGCGTCAACCTCGGCAGCTCCGAACGCACACGCGTCGCGCTCCCATTCGACGCCGCCATCTCAGTCAGCAGCCCGGGCCTCGCTGTTCTCGTACCGTCTCCTGATCCGACGCGATCCTGGCCGTCCGTCCGCGCGTGTATTGAATGGACGGCATCCGTTCATCGTCCCCAAGTGTCTTCACCCGAGAGCCGTCCACACTAAATCCCTAATATCTCACTCGATACTCAATGGATTTTCATGTTCTTATGCTCTATGGATTCGTCTCGAAGAGACGAACACATCTATACGGTGATCATGCATTGAAATTAAAGCATTTGAAATGGAGAATCTCAGAAGCTCGAGATGAAGAATTAGCTCATACCTTTGCTCAGAGAAGTGTGGCTTCGATCTGAGGGTTGTTGCACCTTCGATTGGATCCCAGCAAGCTCCAGATGAAGTCTCCTGGTCTGGTGAATTGTCTAGGTGGGATTTCGACCAAGCCCGATCACAAAGCTTGGAGGCCGGAGCAACCGGGTGGCTCCGGAGATGGGGCTTTTGCTGGTGGACACCTTCCCTTGGTCTCGGTGAAGGTGTAGAACCAATCAATTTGGGGATTGGCTCACTGTGGAGAAATGTCCTGGTTTTGGGATTAGATTTCAACTCTGAAATTGAGCTCACAGAAAAGAAATGGCAGGGGAATCTCAGTGGGGACCAAGTGCTCTGTGTATGGGGAGGAGTCTGGAACAATTTTGGCGAGTTTCCTTAAGGTTTTTTTCAGCACCTCTCATGGCCGAGAGGGGTGGTGTTTAAATAGGAGAGGGTGGAGGGCCTCCCGTGGAGAGTTAGGGCTTGGGATCAGCCTGCTCTTGGCAAGAGAAGAACAGCTCCAATGGCCATTGAGGATCGGGGCGACTCAGCATGTGAGAATTCCAAGTTGGGCTCACATGTGAGCTCTCGGCCATGGTGTTTTCCGGCGACCCGGGCGGCTGGCCGGCAGGCATGGGTTACCCTCGGGTCCGGGTGGGTCGGACTCAGAAGTTTGTGCGATCAATTGGCCATGGACATGTGTAAAGGGTTTGAATCAAAATGGAATGGGAAAGGGCTAGTTTTGGGTCTAAATGGGTCAACCCTTGGTTTTGTGTTAGGTTCACCCTCCAAGGTCAATTTGGGCTGAAGGGAAAGTCACTTGGATCAGCTTGATTAGTGGGGTCAAGTCACAATCCAAGTACAATTAAGCTTAAGCATGGTTTAGTGGAGTCATGGAAGTGGTTAATCACTCTTAAGAGAATATGGAAAGGGCCTCCTCCTCTTGCCATCTTGGGTATGGTGAGGTGGAAAGTAGATTCCATGGCTCTCATGGCTCCCATGTGGCTCATGCATGGCTTCATGGCTCACCTTTGGCTTGGGAAAAGTGAAGTCAATTTCATGGAAATGGATTTAAGAAAAATTTTGGTATTTAGGGGTGATTTGGCATGAGGCGTTGGTTTGGCATGGAGAAGTCTCCATCCAAATATATTTGGATTAAATTTAAGTTTAGGTGAATCATGATTAAGGCTAATGAGCTTTAGGGATTAAGGAAAGCCCTCCATCTTCTTACCCAATATGGCATGGTGGAATGTTCAAGGCTCTCATGGCTCACATGTGGCTCATGCATGGCTTCATGGCTCACCTTTGGCTTGGGGAAAGTTAAGTCAATTTCATGAAAAAGGGTTTTGTGAATTTTGGTATTTTTATGGGAATTGGCATATGGCTTGATTTGGGATGATTTGATAATGAATTTAGGACTTACGTATTGAGTTTAATTGAAAGTATGATGAGGGGAAATGTCATATGGGCTTTGGGACCAATTTTGGGCTTTTGGATGTGGTAAAAGATGGGCTTTTAAAATGGTTTAAGGAATGGGCCTTTAAGTTTAAAAATGAATTTATGGATGGGAATTTTGTAAAGAGGTTGGGCCAAATAATTGTTGGGTTTAGCTCATGGATGTGTCATGAGTGACTTGAAGCAAATTGGGGGAGATTTGGGTTTGAATTGGGTTGAATTTGGGCTCTTTTGGTGAATGGGCCAATCTAGGTCAAAGTGGGCTAAGTTGGGCCAATGTTTGGCTAGGGTTGAAATTGATGTAAAATTAATTTTGAGAAATGTTTATAGGAGTGTTCCAAAGAGGTTTTGACTTTGGTTGGGCTTTGATTTTGGGGTTTGGGCTCATTTGGGTTAGGTTTGGGTTTAGGTCAAAATTGGGCCTTTTAGCTTTGGGTTGAATTTGAGTGGGGTTTGGGTCTAAATTTTGGGCAAATCATGTTAGTGTTTTGCTTGTGGGGATGCTAAGGAAGATTTAGAAAATATTTGGGGTTAATTGGAGTTGAATTGGGTGAGTTTGGGTTAGGTTTGGGTCATGGGTCCAAATTGGGCTTTAAGGCCAAAAGTGAAATTGGATCCAAATGTCAATCAAATTGGACTTAGATTTAGTCTAGATTGGTGTTGGGAATGTTGAATTGAAGTTTAGAATTGAATTGGACCAGAATTTGGGTCAATTGGGTAGATTTGGTTTGACATTGGGTTCACTTAGGGTTAAAATGGGTCAAATTGGGGGTTTTGACAACAGTAGGGTAAATTTACAAAATTGGCCCATGGTGTAGTTGAACAAAATGAAATTGGGAATATTTGGGATTTTTGGAATTTTCTGGGAATTTTCTGAATTTTTGGATTTTTTGGGTCAAGAGGGGTATTTTGGGTATTTGGAGGGTATTGGGAGGTATTTTTGGAATTTTTGGTATTTTTGGGTGTGGATGATCAATTTGAGTGATGTGGAAATGTTTGGGATTGATTTTGGGGAATTTTGGGTGATTTGGAAATTTTGAAAAAATTTGGGTAATTTCAAGGGCTTTGGGTAGGTTAGGCGGGTGTAGGGTCCCGGGGGTCAAAAATTAAAAATTTGGAAAATTGAAGATTGGGTAAATGTAAGTGGAATAAAATCATTTTGGTTGAGCCATGAAGCCACATCAAGCCCACATGAGCCATGAAGGGACTCATTTGAGGCATTAAGCTATGTTGTTCCTAACCCTCTTAGCCGAGGGTTTAGGGGTTAAGGACCATCCATGTGAATCACCTACATGAGTCGGGGAGGTCGAGTTAGGTATGGGTGTGGTTTTAGGAGGTGTGTGAAAGTGTAGTATATGAGTGTAGTGTGTGTGTAAGTCAGCCCCTTCACCGAGACCGAGCCACCTGTAGGGCGATCCTAAGGCCAAAGAGTCCTATAGGAACTCATCCTTTAAACTTCCACATTTGATTTCAACCCTCTAGGTGATTAGGGGTCTACAGTCGAGTTTATGGAGTTTGCGGGGAGTTAAGAAGTGGTTTGAAATTCTAGATGGTGGATCCCAATTCTAGTCCTCTAAGATAGTCGAAGGAAAAGCCTAAGGCTAGATCCTAAGTACTAAAAAAAGAAGAGAAGACCTCATCTAAAATGAGGTCAACAAATGGACCCCCAATAGGTGTGGTGGTGACGGAGCACACCGCGCGTATTGGTGTTGACCGAAGAGATCAGCAAAACCAACACGAGATGTCCAAGTGACAAACTTAGGACGAAGTAGAAGAGTTTCACCTGGGGAGTGTCAAGTATATCTCGAAGCTGGAGATTCACGAAGTCTCGGCGGGGAAAGGAAAAGGAGGTGAATTCCAAATCACATGATCCGGGGAATTTCAATTTAGATTTCATTTTGTTTCAATTTAAGTTTGGATGTGTAATTTTAGATTTTGATTTTTAATTTAGATTGAAGTTTGATTTAAAATCGATATGAGAAAATTTAGATTTGAAACGAGAATTGAAACCTAGGTTCCAATCTCGGGATTGCAAGAAAGCTGGAATGCGAGCACCAGTCTCGGAGTGAGAATCAGAGTTTAAGTGTCGATTGAAAAAGATGAGAATCAGAATTTAGGTATTGATCTCGAAAGGGATGAGAATTAAAATTTAAGTATCAATCTCGAAAGAGAGTCAGAATTTAGGTATCGACCTCGAAAAGAATGAGAATCAGAATTTAAGTACTGATCTCGGAATGAGAACTAGAATTTAGGTACCAATCTCGGAAATTTTGAATTGAAATTTAGGTATCTATCTCGGAAGAGAGTCAAAATTTAGGTATTGACCTCAAAAAGAATGAGAATCAGAATTTAAGTACTGATCTCAGAATGAGAACTAGAATTTAGGTACTAGTGTCAAAAATTTTGAATTGAAATTTAGGTATCAATTCGGATGAGAATCGAGATTTAGGTATCGATCTCGGAATGAGAACTGGAATTTAGGTACCAATCTCGGAAATTTTGAATTGAAATTTAGGTATCAATTCGGATGAGAATCTAAATTTAGGTATCGATCTCAGAATGAGAACTGGAATTTAGGTACCAGTCTCGGAAATTTTGAATTGAAATTTAGGTATCAATTCGGATGAGAATCGAAATTTAGGTATCGATCTCGAAGTGAGAACTGGAATTTAGGTACTAGAAATTTTTTTTTTTGAATTGAAATTTAGGTATCAATTCGGATGAGAATCGAAATTTAGGTATCGATCTCGGAGTGAGAACTGGAATTTAGGTACCGGTCTCGGAAATTTTGAATTGAAATTTAGGTATCAATTCGGATGAGAATTGAAATTTAGGTATCGATCTCGAAATGAGAAGCTGGAATTTAGGTACCGATCTACGAAATTTTGAATTGAAATTTAGGTATCGATTCGGATGAGAATCGAAATTTAGGTATCGATCTCGGAATGAGAACTAGAATTTAGGTACCGGTCTCGAAATTTTGAATTGAAATTTAGGTATCAATTCGGTGAGAATCGAAATTTAGGTATCAATCTCGGAATGAGAAGCTGGAATTTAGGTACCGGTCTCGGAAATTTTGAATTGAAATTTACTTGTGGAGATTTGGATTTAGCGGGAGATCGAAATGAGATATGAAAGTGTTTCATATCCCATGGGAATCAATCAAAGTCGATTACTTGGCGAAGGGTACAAACCCATGCCATCCGAATAAAATTGAAAATTCTTCGTGATTCGAAATCATCCCGAGAGAGGGTTTCGAGGAGGTCTAGAATAGATCTTGATTTGAAGAAGGATTGGAGGATTTGAAAAGATGGATTTAAACTGGAATTCAATTTGAGTTTTAAATTTGTTTTGTTTGTCCCTTAACTATCCCATTTTTTGTTGTTTATTTGGTGTTCATGTGGATTTGGTGTTCGACATTTTTAGATTTTTTTTTTTAAGGAAAGTTTTCTTTTATTCTTTTTGTTTCTTTTCTGTTCTTTGTTCGAAGTTCATTTAACTTTAATGGCGTTTCCCAGTCAATTTGCACAAAAGAGGCGAAGGCCAAAAATGTGACATGGTCACTTTCATTCCAATCATGTCGAAGATACATCATACAACTCGATCTGGAATATATCTCATACAATCCATGTAGACTCAAAACGGACTATGTATGATTTTCGTCGATCCATCCAAAGAAGCATCTGTCAAAAATCCATGTCTGAATAGTGTGGTACATGGTCAATAACATCACCTTCCAAGCCATCCTTGGCAAGGATGTCGTATGGATGTACTTTGGAGGTGTGATATTTTCCATGTAACTCACAGCTCGTAAGGTCGGAGGCTCTCTAGCTCCGGGTCCAGGCTGGAAATGGTAAGGTGTCTTCCTGTCGTCCATCCTCCCGAAAGTAAGCGAGATCGGCTTCATCGGTACTCCCGGTATGCAATGCTTAGCGATATCTGCTCCGTTGCCCTTCGGTATCATGACGGAACCTACCGGTAATGGTATCTTCAACGGCCCTCGGAACTCACACGGGCCTGCTATCCGGAGGTCGAATCCGAACATGATGTTACACTCGTTCGGGAAAGAGAGCGTGCGGAAAGGTCGACAAAGTCGTGGTGATGCTATGTGTGGGGGTATGCGGTCACTCTGCTTGTAGATGTTAATAATGCAGCTATTGGGTATGCAATCCGCGCGATGCCCTCCATGTTATCAATCTCTTTACCATTCTCTTGATGACTAGTGGCATCGGATCCACTTAGCCATGACGGAGTATTCCCGGAGGGTTTCCTTCCTGTCTTCTCGAAGTTGTAACGAGCATCCACATTGTATTGTGATTCTTCCTTTCCACGGCATCCATCTCCGGGGTTCGAGTATGTGTTTTCCATTAGGCGGCCCGCTCGGCCCATTCTTTTCAAATCCGGATGCAATCCACGATTTGTTGTTGTTCATACTGCGAGAATACGTACGTATGTAGCTCGAGGCCCTCTAGTATATTGATCCTTCGCCTCGAATTCTCTCGAAGTATTCGAAGGTTTTCTTTTCGACATTCCGCATTCTCTCCGGCTCGTATTCGGAATAAACTGCAGATGGCGAGGCCCAGTGACATATTGTGGGATATACGGTTCAATCCCTTCACGCTCTCCTACATACCTCGGCTCCTCGGGGATGATGTACGTCGGGACATCCCCGGGGTTGCTTCGCAACAAGGTCATGCATTGCGGTGGTTCTATCTCGGTGGCGTGGTAGCCTTCTTTCTTCCGGTCTTTGTGAGATTTCCACGGTCCTTTACGTTATCCTAGGAGCTGGCCTCCTTTCTTTAGGTTCCTGGTGAACCGGTGTCCTTGAAGTGTACGTATTTGCAGTAACAACTGTCTCGTCGCGCTGGTCCGCAGCTAGTTTTGTTAACATCTTACAGATACGGCGATTCTTATTTCTTCATTGCGTTGCTGTGAGAGTAGCTCTTCGAACTTCTTGAATCTCTGTGGGCGCGGCGGTGACGAGCACGCCCTCTCGTTGTAGCGACTATAGACTTCATTTTCTTATCTTCTTCAGTGCTTGCCTTTCTTTTCTTGCTGCTGGATTGATGGCTTGGGCCACCCATTTTCATCACTGTCTGCCCGGGCAGTTCTTCTCGGACAACTAGGACCCAGTCACTTTCCTCGTACTGTAGGCCTGTCGGTGCGAAATCCGAGTCAATCTCGATTATCGCTCCATCTTTCACCCTCTTTTCATCGAGTGCAAGGCTTACGCCATTTCTAAAGTTCAGGACCAACTACCCGTTCGACATTTCCCTGCGAAAAGATAAGGAAAAGGATCAGGGGCTGTACTAAGAACAAGAACATTAAGAAAATGTTTATTAAAGACATTTTTTTTATATTATATTTTTTTGTATTTTCAAATTTAACAGGAATGAAGTGAAAAAAAATCAGGAAAAAGATCTTGATTTGGAAAAGAAAACAAGGAAAACTTTATTATCATGATTTTATTTATCTTAGCACATTTTATTATTTTTGGGTTAGGACCAAATCATAAGTAATTACTTCGCCCGTGTTTCTTAGGGATGAAGAATTCATTCCTTCGAAACATCGGGTAGCGTAATACTTTTTCAAGTATCATCCGTTGATCGAAAGCATATGTCGTTCTCCACGACGATTCACTAGTCGGTAGGAACCTCCACGAGTATCTTGCTTCGACCACAAATGGCCCTTCCCGAGTGGGTTCAAATTTTCCTCCTATCTTGCGGTGTGCGAGAATAGGTCTCTTGAGAACGAGAACTAAGTCACCAACTTTGAAGGTTCTTGGGCGGACCAGTTTGTCATGGGCTTGAACCATCTTAGCTTGCTATAGTTCTAAATTCTGTTGCGCTGCAAGTCTTTTCCCTTCCGAGCTTTCTAATTCCTCTAGTCGTAACTTGGCATTCTCTTCTGTCGTGATCTTATTTGCAACTGCGACTCTGAGTGAAGGAAGCTGAACCTCTAAAGGTAACACTGCCTCGGACCCATATACCAGAGCGTAAGGTGTAGCTTGAGTAGGAGTTCTGAAGGTTGTCCGGTAGGCCCATAAGGCTTCTAACAACTTTTCGTGCCAATTTCTCTTATTATCGTCCAAAGTTTTCTTTAAGATTTGAACAAGAGTTTTATTAAAAGCCTCAGCGAGGCCGTTTGCTCTTCGGTAGTAAATTGTTGAGTATCGCCAGTCGATTTCGTGTCTCACGACAAAATTGTTGATTTGGGTGCTTCGAATGCCGACCCATTATCCGAGATAATCTGCGCGGCACTGCGAAACGGTAGACAACTTGGTTCTTGAAAAGCCGTAGCACGTGGTGTGCTTTCACTTCTCTAAGTGGAGCTGCCTCGCCCACATGGAAAAGTAATCTGTAGCCGCAAGAATGAAGCGATGTCCTTTTGAAGATGGTGGTTCTATCGGACCCACTATATCCGTGCCCCAACATTTAAATGGCCACGATGCGATTGTCGGATGTAGCACATTTGGAGGTTGGTGTAGAACCACTCCGTGCACTTGGCATTAGTGACGGCTCTTGGCGATTTTCATGCGGTCGGTCATCATCGAGGGCCGGTAGTACCTAGTCTTTTAATTTTCATTTTCATCTTCGGACCCGGTCGGTGAGCGCCACGGAGTCCTGAATGTACCTCTTTAACGATTTCACGGGCTTCGGACCCGCTTAGGCACCTTATCCACATTTGATCGAAAGACCTTACGTATAACGTGTTGTTTATTAATGCGTAGGACGGAGTTCTTTTCTTGATCCGATGGCCAACGACCTATCGTCCGGTAGTTTTCTCTGTTTGCGGGTAGTCTGCTATGGCTATCGCCGATCTTACGTGTTTTAACATCCTTCGTTGCAAGCTGATTCTTTTTCCTTTTCTGATTTGTGTATTGTGTCTATATCGAGCTATGATAGGACCTGACGTCCGTAAACTGAAACTTCCACTGATTCATCTTCCAAACAAGAAAATTCTTTTGCGAGACGGGCTAAAGCATCTGCTAAAGCATTTTCTTTTCTGGGAATTTTGTAGATCGTCACATTTGGAATTTGTTTCAACAACTGTATGGCATACTGGAAATATTGCTCGAGTCTTAGCTTTAAAATTTTGTACTGTCCGGCGATCTGTTGAATGATCAATTGCGAATCCCCGTAGATGTTGATGTCTGTTATCCCCATTTGAATAGTTAATTCCGGTCCCGTTATGAGGGCTTCGTATTCGCTTCATTGTTTGTACACGGTTTTGTCAAGTGGTAGGAGTATCTTAACATCCCCCGCTCGGTGTTATGAAGATTAGCCCGATTCCTGCCTTACCGGTACTATCACTTGCGATTCTTCGTCTTTATGTCTTGAAGATGCTCCGTCGAAATATAATTCCCAACGTCGATCATCGGGGTCTTCTAGGCTCATTATTTGTTCATCTGGCAAATCGTCATTGAGAGGAGATTCTGCCGGCAAAGGGTGTGCTGCGAGAAAGTCTGCTAAGACTTGTCCCTTTACGGAACGAAGAGGCACGAAAGTTATATCGAATTGCAATAATATCATTGACCATCTAGCAAGTCTGCCGGAAAGTGTTGGACGAGTCATCAAGTATTGCAATGGATTAAATTTCGAGATCAGGTTGACCTTATGAGAAAGCATGTAGTGCCTGAGCTTTGAGCGGCGAAGATCGGGGCCAAACAATGCTTTTCAATTGCGGGATACCTTATTTCCGTCGAGGTAAACGACGGCTTAAGTAGTAAAGAGCATTTTCTTTACCCTCATCATTGACACAGGCTAACGGGGCTCCGAGAGAGTCGTCTAAAGCCGTGGTGTAAAGTATCGGCGGTCTACACGAGACCAGGGCCGCTAAGACAGGGAGGTGTCATTAAATATTGTTTAATGTCCTTGAAGGCCTTCTGGCATTTCTCTTCCCAAATAAATTTGGCGTCCTTTTTAACTAGTGCCGAGAAAGGCTGACACCTACCTGACAAGTTTGAGATAAAGCATCGAAGATATGCCAACTTCCCTTGAAAAGATCGTAGTTGTTTTAAGGTTTTGGGAGGCGGCATTTCTAAGATAGCTTTAATCTTTTCCGGGTCGATTTCAATTCCACGATGTCGGACAACAAATCCTAAGAATTTCCCGGAAGTGACGCCGAAGGCGCATTTTAAGGGATTCATCTTAAGGTTAAATTGCCTTAATCGTTCGAAAACAATTCTCAAATCATACAGGTGGTTTTCCTTTACTTTGCTTTTGATGACCACATCGTCCACGTAGCATTCGACTTGATTGTGGATGAGATCATCAAAAATTCTCTTCAGTCCAAATGGCATCACTGTGTAGCAATATACTCTGATCGGCATTCTGAATGCTGTAAGCTTTTCATCTTCTGGAGCCATTTTTATCTGGTTGTATCCTGAAGATCCATCCATGAATGAAAATATCTCATGTGTCGAAGCAATGTCGATCATTAGTTCCGGGATCGGTAGAGGGAATTCATCCTTTGGACATGCCTTGTTTAAATCTCTGAAGTCCACACAAATTCTGATCTGACCATTCTTCTTTCTTACTGGCACCACATTGGCTAACCAAGTCGGGTATTGTTCTCCACGGACAAATTTGCGTCTATTAGCTTTTTAACTTCGGCTATGACTTTTTGTTCGATTTCTAGACGCATTCTTCTGGGACCTTGTCGGCGGGACGAAGTAAGATCCACTCCTAGCTTATGGACTGCGACCTGCGGAGCTAATCTCTGTCATCTCATCGTAGTTCCAAGCAAAACAGTCTTTAAATTCCATTAATAACTTGATTATTTCTTCGGAGTCTTCTTTATTGAGTAAGGAGCTAACAAAGGTAGGTCTAGGCTCTTCGCTGGTACCTAAGTTAACTTCCGTTAGCTCATCTATTGTAGATTTAATCTCTTCTTCGAATTCTGGTGGAGCGTCTCCAATTTGTAAATCTTCGAGTTCGTCCGTAGTTTCCATGCGGTTTTCATTAGATTCGCAAGTGACAACCAAGCAAAATTTGGTATCGTCGACCGATCCTACTGTGCCAAATCCGAGTTCATGCTTTGAATTGGGTGGACGACCGGAGTTATTCCATAATTTTTCAAAATGTTGTGATTGACCTTTTGTCCATTATCGAGGTAAGAAACCACGTTGAATTAAACTTTGAACACAAGGAGAGTACCACTCAAAAGGTAATTCCATTAATTCCGATGAAGTGACATCTTCAAATTGTACATTATTTTCGGTTTTGGAGGAAGAAGCACCACGGTAGAATTTGATTGGCTTTGCACCGCCGCTACGTACCTCTTTGACCACCATACCCTCGATCTTATTAGAATGGATCGGGGTTAGGGTCATAGTATGTATGTAGTGGTTAATCTTCTCGTACATTGATTTGTATTCTTCATTCTTTTCATCTTCGAGGGAGATCTTGAATTGCGGCTTCTTCCGACTTATTGTTGCTCGCTTCTTGCTTGATTTCTTTTTCTTCTTCAGAACTATCTTCCCAATCAACATTGATGGTTGGTTTCCTCTGTCCAACTGTCCTAACGTCTCTACCACGGCCTCGTCCCCTGCCTCGACCTCGGATGCGAGTTGTGGAGAAACCTTCACCATCTCGCCGGAAGGGAGTGGTGAGTGACTGTTGGACTCAGAACTTCGGGTTCTTCGTTGTCCCGAACTTTCTTTGCTTCATTTGTTATGGTATCTCCGGAGAAGATTGTTTTCTTCGGTGGTGCATAATAAGTCTGCATCTTTATAGATTCCAATTTCATGTACGGAGAATGGTTGTAAGTCACCTTTGATGCACTGTTCCCCTCCATCGTAGTATTTGATGCACTGGTGTAGAGATGATGGTACCATCCTGTTTTCATGTTGTCGGCATATGTTTAGGTTGTGTGTTTTATTTTGAAAAGGGGTCGCCAAACAGAAATTGTCGGCGAATTTTAGATTTTGAATTTGATTTAAATATATATATAATTTAGAAAGTAGCATTTGATTTTGAAAATAATTTTAAATTTGAAAATTTTAAGATATGAAATCAAATCGATCTCACATCCCAAATAGTTTATATAAACGAGCACCGCATCACAAACTGTGTATCTACCCCGAAGGATAGACACACTTGCTTGATGGTGGGGCTCGATTAAATAAACTAGAAGATTTGTGACATCCGTTTGGTACGCGAACTAATTTTATAAGCCGACAAATTCCCCGCTTAATATGAAAGCATTGAACGGGGTTTATATTACTCGGGTTCTTTAAAATTCCCTATAAGGGCAAGCCCACTATAGTTAATTACATCTTAAGTGATGGGAATCACCTAAGAAAACTATCGATAATAATCGATAATTCCGCTCTCGAGGATTTCGAAGTTTAAGTTTTCGAGGATTGAATTTTGGAATTTCAATAGGGAATGGATCAAGTTTGGAACATTTTGTTTTGAGAATTCAAAGGAAGAAAGGTAGGAGAAATTACGGATTCGAAGTGAACTTCGGTAATCTCCCGACTATCCTATTGTTTGGCTTGGATTTAGGAAAATCCTAATGTTTATTTGATGTTTTGATCTTGCCAATTTTTAATTAATTAGGGCTTATATTTGCATGACGTAGTCATGCATATAGCCTCGAAGATGTGAGGGTTTATGTCGTATCGGACGACTACCTCGGAATCCTAAAACCGGTTAGGGCTGCATTTGCAATGCAAATGCCTAACGAAGAATTGAGGATTTATGTTGCACTAGGCAAACTACCTCGAAGTCCTATGGCTTTGTTATTTAATTCTAAGAAAGTTTTTGCTGATGACGATGGCCGTGCTGCCCACCATGCTCCTAGCTCCTTGTTGTTGCAGAGGGTTTTAGTTTTAGAAGTCATAAATCAGGGGATGAGAAAAGTGTTTTGGTTTAGAGAAGTCTTAATTTCCAAGTGTTTTTTGTGTTTTAATTAAAACAAATCTTAAAATTGATTATAACGACACCGGTTAAGATCCCATGATTCCATCCTTCCGGCATCATTATTTTTATCGGATTCACTTAGTCCAGATGAATTTGCTAAACTCAACTAAATGAGTTCCACACTTTCATTTAGACCGTGGGAAATCCCGTTAGCAACACGTAGGTTACATCATTCGAGGTATTCTCGATCATCCAACGGGACGTTTTAATTTAGTTGTAATTGTAGTTTTGTGTTCCGTTTTGTGATTAAATTTTGAGGTTTTTATATTTTGAAATGTTATGGCGGTGAATTTTATCTTGCAATGACTTTTAATTTAGTTTTGGTTTCGGTTTTAGGGACTATCCTAAAGGTGTGGGTTTTCATGCAATAGTTGTTTATTATGCGAAAAGTAAGTGCGATGCGACTAAATAAATTGCGATAAGGTAAATTGCAATAAAATAAAAGCGTACCTGGAGGGTCTTCCCGTCATCCCAAGCTGCACTTAAAACACAATTAGAATACTTAAACAAGTTCCTAGGTAAAAGCTAAGGGAAGGGTTATGGTTTTCTACCAAATTCTAATCCTATAGCTTGTCATTTCCTATGACGTCTAGGTTCTTTGTGTTTTGGTTTGAGGACGATTTTCTTCATCGAAGAATAATTAAGTTCGATTGTTCTTATGAACATCCTATCATATCGAGGAAGTGCTTAAGACAAATCTTAAACATCTTTTCAATATTTCTAGGATTGTTTTTAAGTCCAGAATGAATTTAATTATACAAATGAATTAATCGTCCAGGGATTTAAGTTTTATTAACTTGCTCGATGAACTAGGACATTTGAATATCCTATAAATGAAGTAACATTTCATTTAATGTTACGTTTAGGAGTTATGATAACTAAAGCTTTTGAGGGTAAATTGGTGTTGAATGGTTTGTGATTTAGTTTAATTTCAATTGATGGGTTTAAATTTGGAATAGTGTTCAAGTTATTTTAGATTTATTTTGAATTCTTTATGTCTTCGGTGATGTTATATTTAATTCAACTTAATTTAATTCAATTTAATTGAGTTTTAATTTAATTTAATTCAATTTAATTCAATTTAGTTTGATTTGATGTTACATTAAATTAATTTGATTTGATTTAATTTTAATTTAATTTGATTTAATTTTAATTTAATTTTTAATTTAATTTAATTTAATTTACTTTAATTTGATTTAATTTAATTTTTTTTAATTTAATTTATTTTAATTTAATTTAATTTGATTTAATTTAATTTAATTTTATTTAATTTAATTTATTTAATTTAATTTAATTTAATTTGTTTATTTAATTTAATTTAATTTTAATCTTTAATTTAATTCAACTTTTAATTTTATTTTAATTTAATTTAATTTAATTTACTTAATTTAATTTAATTTTTAATTTAATTTAATTTTTTTAATTTTAATTGAAATTTTTTTAAAAGAGTTTAATAATTTGATTTTAGTTTAATGATTAAGTCTTTTAATGTTTTAAATTTGAGTTATCATTTTAATTAAATATTAAATGTTAATGAGATAATTAATTTAGGGATTTTTAAATTATAGAATAAATCTCTTTCTAATAATATCCCTATTTTAATAATTCCAATTTTATTATTCTTCCAAATTTAATCAATTATTTAATTAAAGTTTAATCATTTTAAATTGCTTAATGGGTTTCTACCCTTTAATTATTCAAATTTCAATCATCCAAATCAGATTAGGATCAAATATTTTACTTGTTAATTTTTTATTAAACCTAAAGTTTTAATTAAGGATTAAAATTTTAATTACCACTTTACCCTTTAAGCTTAATAATTTCATAACTCAATAAATTGAGCTTAAATGAACTTGAAATTTTTATGTGACTTCACTCATATGTCAATAAAGACATGAGAGGAGAAAATGTGATTTTTCTGTATTTAATTTATTTATATAATTATTTTTAGTGGAAAATAGAGATTTCCAAGGAAAATTTAATAACATGACTAAGGGAAAGTTTCTGTCCTTAAGAAAATTAGGAGACATTCCTAATGACCAGAGGACCACTTGGACCAATTTTGGTGATTTTTTGAATTATATTATTTTTATTATAATTATTTTAAGTTTTGGAGTGTTAATTAATTTAAAAATAAAATAAATGTTGAAAAATGAATTTTATATTTTTCAAAAATCTCTCTGATATCAAGGAAATCAGAGAATCAAATTTTACAATTTTCTGATTTTTCTATGATTTATTATAATTATTTTAGTGAAAATGCTAGAAAATACATTTTTTAATTTTAAAATTACCCTAGAGCTTTAAAATTCAATATCTCACTAAATAAACCTAAGAAAAATATGGGGTTTGTTCCTAAGTGATTAAAATTCAAAATGTGACATTTTGGTGAATTTTATTATTTTTGTGATTTTTATTATTTTTTAATTATTAAAATATTAAAATAATATTAAAAAATCAACTTTTTTAGAAAATTGAAATTTTAATTTTCTTAGATTTCCCTAATATCAGAGAGGCTCCAAAACCAAGTTGGTGAATTTTTGAAAGATATTTTGCAAGTTATGAATTTTTAAAGTTTAAAATGACTAAGTGGCTTAATCAACCCAATTAATGGGGCTAACCAAGTCCAATTGACCTCAAATTTTTATGGTGGGTTCCTCTGATCCTAAAGGTCAGTGGAGAATTGATTTCAAGTCAATTTGGTGTATGGTTAGCTCTAATTAATTAGAGATCTATTTTGAGTGTTTAAGCTAATTAGGGTTGTTTTAAATGAACTAACTCAAAACCTATTTTTCCTAGGGTTCTCTGGTCATAAGGAACATCACCAAATTTTCTTAGAATTTATTTCACAACATGCTATTTATTGGAATTAAAATACTCAAAACGACAACATGAATTTGAAAAATCAATAACTTTTCATAGGGATGGCCTCCGACTTTGGAAAATTCAGGGAATGTTCCCAATTCGGAGGCTTCAAAAGCTCTATGGTCTCATGTCATGGTGAATTGTATACATGCATGGAGAATTAAAGTTATGCAGAGAGTAAATAAATTATAAAAAATAAAATACTTGATGAAATTAAATGATTTCTTTTCCACATTATTCTCCTCTGTTCACTGAGCAAGAGGGTATTTTAATTTTATTTTTCTGATTTTTCTACACAAAGTTATGAATTTTTGAAGTTTAGGGAATTAAATAAATAGAAAATACCCCTAATTTTCTATTTATCCACACGGCGCCGCGTCAACCTCGGCAGCTCCGAAACGCCGCGTGGCGCGCTCCCATTCTACGCCGCCATCCGAGTCAGCGCTCCCGGTGCCCGCTGTATCACTCCTTCTCCTGATCCGACGCCATCTGAGCCGTCCATCCGCACGTGTATTAAATGGACGGCATCCATTCATCGTCCCCAAGTGTCCTCACCTGAGAGCCGTCCACACTAAATCCCTAATATCTCACTCGATACTCAATGGATTTTCATGTTCTTATGCTCTATGGATTCGTCTTGAAGAGACGAACACATCTATACGGTTATCATGCATTGAAATTAAAGCATTTGAAATGGAGAATCTCCGGAAGCTCGGGATGAAGAATTAACTCATACCTTTGCTCGGAGAAGTGTGGCTTCGATGCGAGAGTTGTTGCACCTTCGATTGGATCCTAGCAAGCTCCGGATGAAGTCTCCTGGTCGCAGTGAATTGTCTCAGGTTGGATTTCGACCACGGCCGATCACAAAGCTTGGAGGTCAGGGCAACCGGGTGGCTTTGGAGATGGGGCTTTTGCTGGTGGACACCTTCCCTTGGTACAGTGAAGGTGTAGAACCAATCAATTTGGGAATTGGTTCAGCTGTGGAGAAGTGTCCTGGTTTTGGGCCTAGATTTCAACTCCGAAATTGAGCTCGCGAGAGAAAAAATGGCAGGGGGATCTCGATGGGGATCGAGTGCTGCAGTGTAAGGGGAGGAGTCTGGAAAAATTTTGGCGGAGTTTCCTTAAGGTTTGTTTCAGCACCTCTCATGGCCGAGAGGGGTGGTGTTTAAATAGGAGAGGGTGGAGGGCCTCCCGGGGAGAGTTAGGGCTTGGGATCGAGCTTGCTCTTGGCAAGAGAAGAACGGCTCCGATGGCCAGTCGGGGATGGGGCGGCTCGGTAGGTGAGAATTCCAAGTTGGGCTCACATGTGGCTGTCGGCCATGGTGTTTTCCGACGGCATGGTGGCTGGCCGGCCAGAGCATGGGTCACCCTCGAGGTCAGGTGGGTCGAGGCTGGGACTTGGTGCGAGCGATTGGCAAATGCCATGTGTAAAGAGCTTGGATTGAAATGGAATGGGAGGAAGACCATTTTGGGTTCAAATGAGTCAACCCATGGTTTTGGGCTAGAGTTCACCACCCAAGGCCTGGTCTTGGGCTGAAAAGGGTCACTTGGGTCAGCCGAGAGAGAATGGTGTGGTCTCCATCCATGATGAGGTGGCTAAGCATGGTTTAGTGTGTGACATGCTTAAGGTAAAAAGGGTTTAAGGAGGATTAGGAAAGGGGCCCCTCCTTTTGCCATTAATGGCTTGATCACATGTCAAGCCTTCCATGGCTTCATGTGGCTTGTCCATGGCTTGCATGGCTCATCTTTGGCTTGGGAAAAGTGAAGTCAATTTCATGGAAATGGATTTAAGGAAAATTTTGGTATTTAGGGGTGATTTGGCATGAGGCTTGATTTGGAATTATTTGATGATGAATTTAGGACTTAGGTATTGAGTTTAATTGAAAGTATGATGAGGGGAAATGTCATATGGGCTTTGGATGAATTTGGGCTTTCGAATTTGAAGGAAGTGGGATTTTAGGAAAGTTTAAGGGAAATGGGCTTTTTGATTTTAGGATGGGCATTTGGGTAAAGATTTTGTGAAGAACTTTGTCAAATAAATGTCATAATTGGTTTAGGGATGTTCTATGAAGGGCTTGGAGTCAATTTGGTGTGATTTGGAGTTGAATTGGTTTGAATTTAGGTTTATTTGGTAAGTGGGCCTATGTAGGTCAAATTGGGCTAACTTGGGCCAATGTTGGGCTAGGGTTGAAATTGATGTAAAATTAATGTTGAGAAATGTTTATGGGAGTGTTTCAAAGAGGTTTTGACTTTGGTTGGGTTTTGATTTTGGGGTTTGGGCTCATTTGGGTTAGGTTTGGGTTTAGGTCAAAAATGGGCCTTTTAGCTTCGGGTTGAATTTGAGTGGGGTTTGGGTCTAAATTTTGGGCAAATCATGTTAGTATTAATCTCATGTCATTTTCTATCTTTCAAAGATTGGATTTAGGAGATATTACTCCCACCACTGTAACCCTTCAGTTAGCTGATAGATCTATCACTTACCCTAAAGGAGTTATAGAGGATGTCCTTGTTAAAATGGATAAATTTATCTTCCCTGTAGATTTCATAGTACTTGATATGGAAGAAGATAAAGAGATACCTATTATTTTAGGGAGACCTTTTCTAGCTACCTGACGAGCTATGATTGATGTGCAAAAGGGAGAACTATCCATGAGAGTTAATGATCAAGAAATTAAATTCAATGTTCTTAAATCAATGAAGTACCCTGATAAAGAGAAATGTTATCGAATGGATATAATTGATTATTTAATTGAAAAACATTATCAAGAAAAATGTAAAGTCATTTACGAAGAAAAATTTGAATTTTTAACTGATGAAAATGAAGTAGTAGAAGAAGAAGAGACTCATTTTATTAAAGATAATTGGGAAAATTTAGACATAACTCAAAATGATATACTTTTACCATCAATTAAAAAAGCCCCTGAACTGGAATTAAAAATGTTACCTTCCCATTTAAAATATGTGTTTCTTGGAAATTCGTTAACTTTACCTGTTATTATTTCTTCTGAACTGAGTAAAGATCAAGAAGAAAAACTATTAGGTGTGTTAAAGAATTATAAGAAAGCTTTTGGTTGGACTATTGCTGATATAAGAGGAATAAGCCCTTCCATTTGCATGCATAGAATCTTAATGGAAGAAAATTTTAAACCTACTATAAAATCGCAAAGAAGATTAAATCTTATCATGAAAGAGGTTGTTAAAAAAGAAATTATTAAGTGGTTAGATGCTGGTATTATTTATCCTATTTCAGATAGTCAATGTGTAAGTCCTAATCATTGTGTTCCGAAGAAAGGAGGGGTAACTGTCATTGTTAGTGATAAAAATGAATTAATTCCGACAAGACAAGTTACTGAATGGCGAATTTATATTGACTATAGGAAATTAAATAAAGCCACTAGAAATGATCATTTTCCTTTACCTTTCTTAGATCGAATGCTCGATAAATTAGCTGGACACTCATATTTACGTTTTCGGATGGATAATGCGGTTATCATCAATTACTTATTGCTCACGAGGACCAAGAAAAGACAACATTTACAAGTCCTTATGGAACATTTGCTTTTAGAAGAATGCCTTTTGGTTTATGTAATGCACCTGCAACTTTTCAAAGATGTATGATGTCAATATTTTGTGATTTGATTGACAAAGGAATTGAAATATTTATGGACAATTTTTCAGTCTTTGGAACTTCTTTTGAATCTTGTTTGGAAAACATAGCCAAAGTTCTGAAAAGATGTGAAGAAACAAATTTAGTTCTTAACCGTAAAAAATGTCAATTCATGGTCACAGAAGGCATTGTACTTGGTCACAAAGTATCACAAAAAGGGATGGAAGTAGATCAAGCAAAAGTGAAAATTATTGCTGAATTGCAACTACCTACTACTGTTACTGATGTGAGAAGTTTTCTAGGTCATGCTGAATTTTATAGAAAATACATAAAAGATTTTTCTAAAATTGCTAAACCTCTTTGTCATTTATTGGAAAAAGATGCAAAATTTGAATTTAATAAAGAATGTATTAATGCTTTTAATATTCTAAAAGAAAAATTAATAACTGCACCTATCATTGTTGCACCTAGTTGGAATAAATCTTTTGAATTAATGTGTGATGCAAGTGATTTTGCAATTGGACCTGTATTAGGACAAAAATATGAGAAAATTTTCAAAGTTGTATATTATGCTAGTAAAATTCTCACTTGAAACACAAAGAAATTACACTACTAACGAGAAAGAGCTTCTAGCTATAGTATATGCCTTTGATAAATTTAGACCTTATCTTCTGGTACTAAATGCATAGTTCATGCTGATCATTTTGCTATTAAATATCTATTATCTAAGAAGGATTCTAAACCTAGACTTATAAGATGGGTTTTACTTCTACAAGAATTTGATTTTCAAATAGTAGATAGAAAAGGAAATGAAAACCAAATTTCTGATCATTTTTCTAAAATTAAAAATGATATTATTTCAGATGAAAATATAAATTAGAAATTTCCTGATGAATCTTTATATGTTGTTCAAGGATGCAAAACACCTTGGTATGCTGATATTGTTAATTATTTAGTTAGCAATATTTTGCCTTACGACTTGGATAACAAATTTATTAAGAAATTTAAATATGATGCTAAATCTTATATTTGGGAAGAACCTCATTTATTTAAAATTGGCAAACATTCTATGATTCGAAGATGTGTACCTTATGAGGAAACTTTTGCTATTATTCAAAAATGTCATGATTCTGATTTTGGAGGACACTTTGGCATAGATAAAACTGCATTTAAAATTTTAAATTCTGGATTTTATTGGCCTACCTTATTTAATGATGTAAAAAATTATGTGAAAACATGTGATCGATGTCAAAGGATGGGAAATATATCTAGGAAGAATGAAATGCCTTTAAATTATATATTGGAAGTTAAAATTTTTGATATATGGGGTTTAGACTTTATGGGACCATTTGTTCCATCATTTGGAAAAAAATTATATTTTATTAGCAGTTGATTATGTTTCAAAGTGGATTGAAGCTGTAGCTTTACCAAACTGTGATTCCAAAAGTGTTTCTAAATTTTTAAAGAAAATGATATTTTCAAGATATGGAATACCTAAGGTAATTATCACTGATGGTGGAAGTCATTTCAGGAACATAAGAATTCAATCATTACTACAAAAATTTGGAATCAAACATAGAATTGCAACTGCTTATCACCCACAAACAAGTGGAATGGCTGAAGTATCAAACAAAGAAATTAATAGAATTTTAGAGAAGATTGTTAATCGTAAAAGAACTGATTGGGTTGATAGACTTGATTCTGCATTATGGGCTTATAGAACAGCTTATAAAACACCAATCGGAATGTCACCTACTCAGGTTAATTTATGGTAAACATTGTCACTTACCAGTAGAACTTGAACATAAAGCTTATTGGGCGATAAAGGAGCTTAATTTTAATTTGAATAAAGCAGGAGAAAAGTGATTATTGCAATTAAATGAGATGGAAGAAATAAGAAACGAATCATATGAAAATGCGAGGATTTATAAAGAGAAAATGAAGATGTTGCATGATAAGAAAATTTCAGGAAAAATTTTTAAGCCTGGACAGAAGTATTATTGTTTAATTCTCGTTTAAAACTTTTTCCTGGAAAATTAAGATCTAAATGGATTAGACCTTATTTAGTTGAGAAAGTATACCATTATGGAGTTGTGGATATTAAAGATCCCAAAATAGGAAAAATTTTTAAAGTAAATGGAGTAAGATTGAAGCCTTATTTGGGAGATATTAAAAAGATTTATAAAGAGGCTTATGAATTGAGTCAACCTGATTAAAGATTTACTTAAGTCGGGCTGACGACGTTAAACCAAGCTCTTTGTGGGAGGCAACCCATAATTATCTTTTGTTATGAATATTTTAGTGTTTTAATGTAAGGTTATGCCTCAATCTTGATTAATTTTATATTACTTTTGAAAAATTTGATGCTTATAAGTCCTTGTTGACTTAGGCTGAAAATTATTTTGAAGTATGTAAGATTTAAAAATTGGATCACTCTATTCTTAATATGAGTAAAAAAGAGATCAAGTTAACCTTCATTATGATTGTTTACAATGTGTGTTATTGAGTCTAAATTACTCTTATCAGTATAATTTACCTATCTTGGAGAACGAAATTTTGAAATTTGACGATTAGGTGAAACGGAGTTGAACATAGTTCCGGCGCCTAGGCGCCTGAATTTGGCGCCTAAGCTCTAGAATCAACTATGTATCAATAGGTCCGGCGCCTAGGCAACAGATTCGGCGCCTCAGAGCCAAGGTTACTGGGTCGCTCAAAAACTAAAAATTTTTAGTTTTTCACACAATTTTCCCTTTTAAATCAACCTATCTTCGTCCATAACCATCAAGCAATCAAAATTACGTCCCTTGCACTTCATTCTTGAGAGATTTGAGAAATTTTGAAGAAATGGAAAGAAGAAATCATGGAGAAGAAGCTAAGGACGAGGTTTCGAAAGGATCCTCGACCACTACTTGATGGTTTCATCGTTGTAAGTTCGGAGAAAATTTCTAGTCATTTGAATAAGTTTGAAGCGGAGTTTAAAAGCATTGGAGATCGCCTTCATGAGATGTTTTATCAAATTGAACATCTAGAATGGCAAATGAAACTTCAATTTGATCATTTTGCGGCTTAACAAGATGCTCAAGTTGAAATGTATGCGAAGAACAAGTGGATTGACGAAAAAATGGCTACAGATTTCCCGAGAGCGTTAGTGTTCTTTCCAAGTGGAATACACAATTTCTCTTGTGATGATTAGAATATTCTGGTAAAAAGATAGTCATTTTATGGTTTGTTGAGTCGTTGAATCGATTTAGAGAATCGATTGTGTTTGTTTGTGTATTTGCTTTCATGTTCAATGTGTGTTGTTTTTGCTTAGAAATTATTGTGTTTGATTGTGTATTACGAACTTGAATCAATTGTAATAATTATCTAGAATGTATTGAGTCAATATTGAAGATTATAAATGGAATTTAGTGAGTTTGATTGAAACCTTATGTTTGATTGGTGGATTAAATATTTAATTTTTATAAATTTTTGAAAAATGTTGCGGAAGTTAGAAACTGAAGCCCTACTCTGATATGAGTAATCGGAAGTTGAATTTATGAATTTTGGTGGAAAATTAAATTTAAAAATAATTTTTTGTGAAAGGCGAGTTTGGCGCCTAGGCGCCAGAATTCGGCGCCTAAGCGCCAGTACGGCCTGTACCCGAAAATTTACTTAAATAAACCCCAAAAGCCATTTTTGATGCCTAAGCTTCATCTTCTTCCATATTTTCGTGAAAACACATCATTTAGATCCATTTTGAGGTCAAAACATCAAGGATTTGAGCACAAAACCACTTGATTTCTTCGTCTCAAGGTCAGATCTACACTTTAAACCATTTATTTTTGATTTTCATCATAGATTTCCCTAGGTTTTGCTAAGAACCGAAAATTTTGAAAAAATTTTCAATTTTTTGTGATTTCTTTGGATTTTTAAACTTATTTTAAGTTTTATAAACTTAGAAAGAGTTTAAATATTTAATTCCTAAATTTGTTCTTATTTTCTTTCACGTTTAGATGGCTCCAAAATCTAAATGCGGGAAGGCACGAGATAACTTTGATAGCAGCAAATTTTCTACTGCGGCTGCGCATTTTTGCTTCCATGAATTTGCGACGTCCAGAAAGTTCATTTCAGAACGAAGTTTTTATCATCCTGGAGAAAGGATAGAAAACAGTATCGTTGCACATAATTCACAACGATTCTTTTATTTCACTGTTGTTGCTGTTATCCCGATTGTTCGAGTGTTTTATGCAAATTTTCTGGATGCTGAAGATTATGAAGTCTTTGTTAGAGGTATCAGAGTAGGATTTAGTCTAGAATGAATCAATATATTTTATGGCCTGCCAACAACTATAGAGTGCTATTATTCTGGATTATCACCATCTGAGGGGGATTTGGATATGATCATTGCTTATTTGACTGACGGTACTGGATCTTGGAAGCTTAGGAACAGAACAAGGGTAAACTTTAAATCCTCCTAATTAAATGGTATTTCTAAAGCATGGCACTATTTTTTTTCTGCAAGATTGTTACCTTCCAACCACCTGAGTGAAGTGACTAGAGATCGAGCGATCTTAAACTACTACATTCAGGAGAGGAAGCCTATTGATGTCGGGATTATTATTTATGATTCTGTGGATTCTTCTGCGAGGTCCAGTACTTCAGTTGGATTGGGATTCCCATCTCTGATTTATTCATTATGTGTTAGTAATGGAGTCACTGCTGATATTTCTGAGGAGAAATTAAAGTCTACGAAGCCAATTGGGCAGGAGAGTGTTAGTATCTATGATCATCTTCGAGGGAAGAGATCGACTGTTTCTTCTACTTCTCGACCCTCTACTTCTGCTGAGCCACCATCGAGTTTCTGGGAATCAATGCATGATAAATTTTTAGAGCAGCAGCAGGAGTTATTTCAAACTCCTGCAGGATTGATACTATTGATAGGAAACAAGATCATTTATCTGATTATACCCAGAGGAAGAGTAGTTATGATGCTGAGTATGATAAAGCCCTTGTAAGATTTCTGAAGGGTTAACATGATGTTAGTTTCCCTACTTTTCCTAGTTTCACACCATTTGTTGATCCTAAGGACGTAGAATTTTCCTTTGGTGATGATGATGATGATGAGGCTACAGCTAGTGACTAGTAGTTATAGATCTTTATGATGAGCTACTTTGTTCGTGTGTTTTGTTTGGATTGTTTGTTTAGTTTTGTGTTTCATGTATGTTAATTTGTTTAAATATCTGTGTGGATTGATTAGTGGTAAGATTCTGTTGTTAAAATATTCTTAGTATATTATGTTGAGACTGAAGTTAGAGTTAATTTAAGATATGTCGTTTTAGTTTACTGTTTAGTAATTAGTAATTTTGCTCTGTTTTAATTCTATTTCAAATTTAGTATCATAAAAAAATTTAGCCTGCTTACTTATTATACATGCTTCAATTTTATCTTAATTATTCATAAAAGCATGAGTAGAGTTAATTTTTCTTTTTAAGATTGTTTTTACATACTTATTAAAAATTCCTATGATTTTCTTTATCTCATACTTTCAAATTATCATAGTATACCCAAACTTAAGTTTGTGGGAAGGGAAAATCCAATCAAATTTAAATTTTATTTGTCCTTAAAGAGCTAATATTTTCATGAAAATAAAAACTTTTTAACATAACTTAAGGAATGAAGAATTTATTTGAGATCACTTTTATTTTTGAAATTATAAACAATTTAGTGAAATTAACCAAAATTTTACTAACTTTGATTGATTTTAAGAATAGAATTATTTAACTTAAAGAAGAATAAGATTAAAGAATTTTTCTATTCATGATAGAAATAATAGAATTTTAGAAATATTAAGTAATAAAAAATTATCACTTGAAAAAGAAAAGATTGGAAATCTTTTTGAATTCTTATTTATGTTATAATAATTAAGTGGAAATGTATAAGTTTTGAAAATATAAGTTAAGGATAGTGAAGTTCAAAACCATTAACAGGCTATCCAGATTTAGTAATCCTCTCTATATATATTATAAAAAAAAAGAAAAAAAAAGAAAAAAAGAGAAGAGAGGAGAAGCTTGAGTAAATGTCTAATAAAAAATTGGCTTCACTTGAATTATCTTATAAGAAGAAAACTAGTTACATATTTTACTTAATTTTTATACCTGAATATTTATTTAAAAAAGATTTTTCAAGAAGATCTTTTTCTTGTAAATTATCTATGAGAGCTTAATATAATAGACTTCTATTATTTTCAAAATGAATGAAAAGTTTGAAATCTTATGATTTGGTAGTTAAATATTCTTTAAATTCTTAAAATTAAACATAGTTAGTGAAATTGGGTTAATAATTTACTAAAGAGTTTATAAAATCAAAAATTATAAGGAATCTTAAATATTTATCTTTTATTCCAAAGGTTATATATTTTATATAGTAGAAAGAGTTACTTGAGGACAAGTAACATTTAAGTTTGGGGGATTTTGATCTATAGAAAAATACCTATTTCTTTATTTTTTTAATTCTTATTAATTTTTAAGGATATTATGCTTTAATGAAAGGTATTTTTTGTGTTTTTGGATGTAGGTGATGTAAAAAGGTCTAAAAAGGAAAAAGGAGTGAAAAGTAGAAAAAATGGAGCAAAATACAAAAAAATATAAAAAATATGGCCTGGCGCCTAGGCGCCAGAAGTTGGCGCCTAAGCGCCAAACTCGATACAGAAACTGTCAAGTTTTTGACAACGTTTGATCAGTTATTTTGACGGAGTGAGTGATTATTGGACATTCTAGAAGACTGGCAGTTGTTCCTTGATAATAGGACATGTGATACATTGCATTTGGACGCTCCAAAATGGTTTTAATCGCAAAGAGGTGTGAGCCAAAGTGAAGAGGTGCGAAGAACTGGACGCGGTAACCAACGCCTAGGCGCCAGACAGACCTTCTAAAAGATTCATTAAATGTAGACGTGTTTTGAAGAGGTGCCTCAAGGCAACCCTTGAAGTTTATAAATAGAGGTCCATTTCTTCAGAAAACGTGCCCTCCCATTGTAACCCTTTCTCTTATCCACTTTAGGATCTCTCATCCTTAGAGAGAGAAATAGATAGAGAAATTTAGGACCACTTTTGTTCAGTTTAGTGAGTTTATTTTCAAGTTGTTGCCTCTGAAGTTCATTACACTATGGAGTCAGTAGGAATCAGAAGATCTGTAGAAGAAATATTTGAGATAAGTATTTTATATTTCATTCAAAGTTTATTTATTATGTTTTACTATTTATATTCAATGTGTTCTGAGTAGTTAGTTTACTTTATTCCTTCAATTATGAAGAGATAGATAAGATAATATAAAGATTCGATGGAGAATTGAAATTCAAAATATTTTCAAAACATTGTGATGAAATTAATACCTTATCTTACTTTACTTTTTAAATTAGTCATTTAAATTGTTAAAACATGTTGAAGAGTTTTGAAACCTAGAAGAAGAAGATCTCTTAACTTGTAAATGTCACATGAATCCTTGGGTAGTCGAAGGCCATGTGAGTGCTATTCAAGGTGAAGTGCAAATAAATAGGAAGATAAGATTTAAAGGGCGTAGAATAGATAAGTTTTTAGAGTGACAGACTAAATTCTTATAACTTGATTTATAGATTAGGAAAGGGTCACTAGTAGGGCCAACCATAGCCACCCTTGGACATCTAGAAGTGTGAGTCTAGATTAACCCATTCTACTAACAATACATCCGAACCTAATCTGTAAATTAGTCAATGTTCTTTGCGCCTGGATCAAAGGGTAAAGAATATGAATGCTTCTATTTGGCACAATACCATAAATCATGTTCTCCAACAAATATTAAATTATCTTATAAAATCTTAGATTAATTGAAGGGAAGAAAGTTGTTTATTTTATATAGTTTTCATAAATCATTTTCTTATTATTGTTTTCTTTTTTTGCATCTAGTAAATTAATCGTAATTTATAGTTAAATTAAAAGATAAAAAGATATTTTTGAAATATAATATTTAGAAAATTTATCACTATAATTCTTCCCTATGGGATTGATACTAGGGTCTTTGTTTCAAAGCCCTATATTATTTGAAACGATACGTATACTTGCGTAGTACCCCTAGTGTGTAAAAATATTTTCTAAATTTACAACATTTTGATTTTATACACTAGCCGCTATTTATAAATTGGGTCAAATTTTTTGCCATCTTTTGGAAGCGAATATTACCTCATTATTGCGGGTCGGGTCATGCGTCGAGGTTTTGGCGCTTAGGTGCCACTTAATAGATTTTGACGATTAATCAAATCACCCTAATACACCTAGTTAAACACCCTTAAATGATTTAAATATTATTTTCATCCCCTAAAAACACTCTAATACTCCAAATATTCAATTAAATATCCATCAATTCACACAAATTTCACACACTAACAAACATATATTTCTTTAAATTCAATACACTTAATATAAACTAACAATTTTGATCCAAAATCATTAGATGAAATTCTTCAAACACAGGTTCCTTACACATATAATTAAACACAAAAACCAAATAATTAAAATGAAACACACTTTAAAACACAATCATTAAAATAAACATAACATCAATAAAACAAACTCTAAACATTAAACAAAGATAACTTCAACACGACACAACAATTAATTTAATTCAATTCTTCATTAGGTGTGATATATCCTGAACCACCACTAGTTCCATTTGGACCATCTGGAAGGTAAATCTGATAAAATGGTTGATGATTAAAAACTCTCACATCTTCTTCTTCTAACTATTTGTTTTCAGATACATCACTTTATCCGCTTCTTCTACATGATAAGTATGACTGAATTGCATTTTGAGTTGTCATCCAATGTACGCTAAATGATCGTTATTTTCATTTACCTTTGCTTTGATTGAAGCCACATCAGCCTCGATCTTCGAAATCCTTTATGTAATCCTCTGAATACTAACAGCTAGGAACCTATTGTATAACTCTTGCGCATTATCACAAATAAACTTCTTCTTCTTGGCTTCCTCTTTCTTCTTAACTTCGCTCTTCCACGAAGACCTTTTTCCTCTCAAAATACACTTTTAGACGACTCAGAAATGAAAATAAGAACTAAGGCAAGTATCTCTTAATTTTAGGCCTTTTTATAGACTTTGGAAGTCTTAAAATAGACCCAGGTCATGTTAAAACATCTCGAATAACTCCCAAAACTACTTACCCATGATTTAAGCTTCTAGAACCACATTTATCATGATTTTTAACTGTGGCGCCCATGTGCCAACATCTGGTGCATAAGCACCAGTGCTTAATTTAGCACATGTCTGTTAAACATCCAAATCTTCATTCTAACTCCTTTAAGTCATTAATTTTGGTCCAAATAACACCACTATAACATATAAACTTCAAAATACTACCACATTTCTCAAATCAAACCAAATAAAAGCACACAAAATAAACATAAAGTAGAGCTCACCAGTAAATATGGGTTGCCTCCCACAAAGTACTTGGTTTAACGTCTTCAACCTGACATACTCACAGCTTATTCTGAGTGACCCAAAATTAAATTATCATCAAGTTTAGGTTGATCGACTGAAAAATATGGTTTAGTCTATGACCTTTAACTTTAAATATTTTTCCAATCATAGGATCTTTAATATCCACAGCTTCATAGGAATAAACTTTCATCACAATAAATGGGCCTATCCATCTGGACTTAAGTTTTCCAGCAAATATTTTGAATCTAGCATCATATAGCAAAACATGTTGTCCATGCTTTAGATTTTTAGTAAGAATCGTTCGATCATGCATAACTTCATCTTTTCTTTATAAATCTTAACATTTTTATAAGATTCATTCCTTATCTCTTAAAGCTCATTTAATTACAATAATCTCTTTTCACCAGCATTTTTTAAATTATGATTGAACTCTTTAATAGCCCAATATGCTTTATGCTCAAGTTCAACTGGTAAATGACAATATCTTCCAAATTAGTCAATATGGGGACATTCCAATAGGAGTTCTGTATGCAGTCCTAAAGGCCCACAAAGCACAATCCAATTTAATTGAAAAATCATTTCTTTTTGGATTAACAGTCTTTTCTGATATTCTTTTAATTTCATGATTGGATAATTCAACCAAACCACTTGTTTGCTAATGATAAACAGTAGCAATGCGATGGTCAATATGATATTTCTTTGCTAGCTCTTCCATAATCGCATTTCTAAAATGACTTCAACCATTTGTTATGATAACTCTTTGTATTCCAAATCTGCAAAATATATTCTTTCATAAAAATTTTGCAACACTTTAAGCGTTGCATCGAGGTAAGGCAACAACTTCTTTCCATTTGGATACATATACTATAACTATCAAAATGTATGTATTTCCGAAAGATGGTATAAACGGTCCCATGAAATATAATCCCTAAATGTCAATTATTTCAACTCCAACATATAATTGAGTGGCATCTCATTTCCTGTAGAAATATTTCAGCACATTGACATCGATCACAATTTTTAATAAAAGCATTAACATACTTAAAACTTATAGGTCAATAAAATTCAGATTGTAAGATTTTATATGTTGTTTTATCAGCACCAAAATGTCCCCCATAATCATAATTATAACATTTTTGAATAATTTCATAAGTTTCTTCTAAAGGCACACATCTTCGAATGATCAGATCCTTTCCTTATTTATGTAAAGCGGGTCATCTAAAAAATAAGTCTTAGCTTCAGATAAAAATTTCTTCCTCTCGTGGTATGTCAAATGATAGGGTAAAATATCACTGACAATAAAGTTCACAATGTCGGCATACCATGGAACACACCACTCATTAATAATAAAAATATTTTCATCAGGAAAATTTTCATTGATTTGATCATCAAATAAGAGAGGTTTTTCAAAGTCAAGCATGGATAGATGATCAGCAATTTGATTATCAACACCCTTCCTATCTACTATTTCAGAATCAAATTCATGCAAAAGAAGAATCCATCTTATAAGTTTAAGTTTTGCATCATTCTTCTTCATTAGATATTTACTAGCATAATGGTCAGTATGTACCACACATTTAGCTCAAATTAGATATAATCTGAATTTATCCAAGGCAAATACTATAGCTAGTAACTCTATCTCAGTTGTGCTATAATTAATTTGAGAATCTTATCATATTTCTGACCTAAAACAGCTCCAATAGCATAATCACTAGCATCATACATTAATTCAAAAGGTTTTTCCCAGTTTTGTGAAACTATAACAGGTGCAGAAATTAATTTTTCTTTCAAAGATTCAAATCTTTTAGGCCTTCTTCGTCAAAATTAAAAAAGACAACTTTTTCCAGTAAACGACATAAATGTTTTGAGATTTTTGAAAAGCCTTTAATATAATGCCTATAGAATCCAGCATGTCCCAGAAACTTCTAATTCCCCTTACATTGGTCAGGCAAGGTGAATTAGCTATTACTTGAATTTTGCAGGATCTACCTCTATACCTTTTTCTGGTATTTGATGTCCCAAAATAATTCATCTTACTACCATAAATAGACATTTTTGCCAAATAAGTACTAAATTAGTGTCTTCATAGCGCTTAAGAATGCTTGATTGATGTTATAAACATGATTTAAATGAAATTCCAAACACTGAAAAGTCATCGATGAAAACTTCAATTTCTTTTTCAATTAAATAGCAAAAATTTATCATCATACATCTCTAAAATGTAGGAGGGGCATTACATAAACCAAAGGGCATTCTTCTAAAAGCAAATGTCCCATAAGGACTTGTAAACGTTGTTTTCTCTTGATCCTCAGGAGCAATTTGTATTTGGTGGTACCCAGTATATCCATCCAAAAAATAAAAGTATTTATGTTTAGCTAGTCTATTCAACATCTGATCTAGAAAGGGTAGTGGAAAATGGTACTTCCTGGTGGCAAGATTTAATTTTTTATAATCAATGCATATTCTTCACCCTGTAGCCTGTCTTGTTGTTATTAATTCATTTTTTTCATTAGCACTCACAGTAACTCCTCCTTTCTTAGGAACACAGTGAATAGGACTAACCCATGCCTATCTGAAATAGGCTAGATAATTCCAGCATACAACCACGTTAAAATTTCTTTCTTCACAACATCTTTCATGATAGGATTTAATCTCCATTAAGGACCAGTCTGAGGTTCGTAATTCTCTTTGAAAATGATTCTATGCATACAAACTGAAGAACTGATTCCTTTAATATCAACTATTATCCATGCAAAGGCTTTCTTATACTTCTTCAGAATTTCAATCAGACTCTCTTCTTAATTTTCAATTAATTGAGAGGAAATTAAAACTGACAAAGTTAAGGAATCACCTAAAAAGGCATATTTTAAATAAGTAGGAAGCATCTTTAAATCAAGTTCAGGAGGGTTTTCAATTAATTGACTAAAAGATTCATCTTTTTCAGTAATATCCAACAATTTAAAATTTTCATGAACATAATTTAAATCTTCCTCATGAAAATCTTCAGAATGTTGTAATTCCCCTTCTTGCTCGTTTTCCAGTTTTTCACTTTCAGATTTCTCTTTAAAAGTTGATTTAAAATGACATTCACTTAGATATTTGATAACATCCATCCTGTAGCATTCATCATCATTACCTCTTGCAGGATATTTCATTGATTTTGAGATATTGAATGTAATAGTCTGATAATTGACTCACATCGTTAATTCTCCTTTTTACACATCTATCATTTCTCTACCTATAGCTAAGAAAGGTCTCCCAAAAATTATTGGTTTCTCTTTATCATCCTCAATATCTAGCATAATGAAATCAACGGGAAAGATAAATTGATCCACCTTAACTAAACATCTTTTATAACTCTTTTAGGATATGTAATCGAACAATCCACTCGTTACAGAGTTATAGTAGTCTCCTAATCCCAGTCTTTTGAATATAAATAATGTCATAAGGTTAATGCTTGCACCTAAATCACATAATGCTTTCCCATAAAATCTATCTCTGATCGCACATGGAATTGTGAAACTACCAGGATCTTTAAGATTTTCATAAAGCTTTTTTAAATTATTGCACTGCACTCCTCACTAAGTGTGTAAGAGTTTCATTATCTTCAAACTTCCTTTTTTTTAGAATATCCTTCATAGATTTCAAATAGCTTGGTATTTTTTCTAAGGTTTCAGCAAATGGAATATTGATTGTAAGCTTCTTAAAAATTTCTAAGAACTTTGAAAATTACTTATTCAATGTTTGTTGTCGAAGTCTCTAAGAAAATGGAGGTGGTGACTTTTCTGAATTAAAATTCAGTGGAGAAATAGGTCTTTCCAAAACTTTCTCAGCGTCCTCTTTTGGTTCTTTAATCTCTACTTGCTCTACTTCAATCTCTTTTTGAACTCTACCATCCATGTCTCTTCCACTTCTCAACTGAATAGATTTTACTTGATCTTTATTCTTGTCTTATGGATTTACTTCTATATTACTAGGAAGTGTTCCTTGGGATCTTTTACTTAATGAATTGGCAATCTGTCCCAATTGATTCTCAATATTTCTAATTGTTTCTCCTTAACTTTGCAATTGATTTCCCATTTGTAATACCACTTCTTCTGTAGACAACCTCTTCTCCTTAAATTGTGAAGCATTGCTAAGACCTGGAGCATAGGTTGGTCTATAATTGTTATTCCCTTGGTTGTTCCAGTTTCCCAATGGGTTTACTTGGTTGTTCCCCTATTGTTTATTACTACCACCCTGATTATTGGTATTCTACTTAAAGTTTGTATGATTCTTCCAACCTGAGTTATAATAATTGGAATATAGGTTATTAGGCATGTTTATGACATTCAATGTTTCTAATGATGTTGAGAATCAACCATTCGACCTATGAATTTTCTTCAATCATGGAAATTTGCTGAGAAAAATTCATTCCAAATTGGTCTATCTTTCTTGAAATTGCAGCAACTTGATTCGCTAACATCACAAAAGCATCATTTTCATGAATATTAGCTATCTTTTTAGGATTTAACCTTTAGAAGGCCATTGAAAATTATTATTAGTCATTTCTTCAATTAAAGCATAAGCGTCAGCAAATTGCTTAGACAACAATGAACCACCAACAGCGACATTGATAATAGATCTAAGAAATCTAACAAATCCAATGTAAAAGGTTAAATTATTAACTAATGTGGTATTGGATAATGTGGACACTTTATTAGGAGATCTTTAAAACATTCCCACGCTTCATAAATAGATTCCCCTTCAAACTGGCAAAAAGATGTAATGTTATTTCTAAGCTTCGCAGCCTTTGATGGTGGAAAATACTTAGCAAGAACTTTTTGTGCTAAATCACCCCAAGTTCTGATAGGTCTAGGTGCTAATCAATTTAATCGTATCTTAGCCTATCCTTAAGTGAGAAAGGAATAATTTTAAGTCTAATAGAGACATCCGAAATGCCATTATATTTAAAAGTAGCACACAACTCTATAAAATTGACAAGTTGTAAATTAGGATCTTCAGTTGGTGCTCCCCTAAACTGATTATTTGATACCATATGTATAATATCAGGTTAAGTTCAAATGAATTACCAACTATAGAAGGGTTTTGAATACTACCATGAAGTTCATCTACTGTATGGTTAGCATAATCTTTTAAAAGTTTGAATTCTAGATGAATTTCAACATTTTGATTTGTCATTTCATGAATATTTTTGTCTTTTTCTATATTTTTAATTTCTCTTATAGTTCTTTCTAAATCAGAATCATAAGGCACAAGCCCTTCAGAAACTGAACTATGCATACACAACAAAATAAAACAAAATAAAGAACACTGACAAAAATAAGGAAAAAGTAAAAATTTTGATTTATCTTAATTTTCTTTAAAAAATATTTTAATTAATTTTTCTGGAAATGGCGCCACAAAATTGATCCCCGAATATTTATGCTCACGTTTTACACTTTATATTTCTTTTCAATGATAATATCTCTTTCTTTGCAACGGATGCCAAAAACTTGACTCTGAAGCAAATAAGAAATATCTTTTAATTATTTTATAATATGAGATTCTACGCAAGTATATGTATTGTTTATCAAGTAATATAAGACTTCCTGATTAAGCCCCAAGATATCAAACCTACAAGGAAATGTCTAAACTTTTAAAGAAATAAGAAAAACAACTTTTACATTTCAAAATGATTTTGTAAAGTATGTATTAAGATAGAAAATTTTAACTTTGTTTTTGATATTGTCTTTTAGGAAAAAATAAAGTAAGGAAATAAATTAATAAGACTATAAAACTATATATATGAAAGCAAATGATAATAATATATCTTTTTCCTCTTTCAATGAATGAGTAATAATTATGAAATTTTTATGTGGAAGTATCTAAATGTGTTGTGCCAAATAGGAGCAGTTATGTTCTTTACCCTTACTTGGTTCTATGAAGAACATTGGTTAATTTGAAGTTTTAAAATCTTGTAGATGGGTTAGGCAGGAAAGATACTAGCTCTCACACTAGAGTTCCCTCTTCTCCCTTTTTCTGGAGGCTAACATCTCATAAAAAAAATTTAAAACATCAAACCAAATTAGGGGCTTTAGCCTGTCACTCTAAAGTCCTCTAATTTTACTCCCCATTAAAAAGTATATCTCCCTATTTATTTGCACTCAAATATATGGACTACAATTCTCACCCATATAAATGCATGTGATTCACTCTAATTGTTGATTGAGACAATACCACATTGGTCCTTACATGTTCTCACAACCAATTTAACATCTCAATTTGCTAAATCAAGAGGTAAATGAAGTGCAAGGTAGTGGAATCATCACAACTTCTTCCAACATTAAACATCTATACTTAGCACAACTTCCTTCCGTAACTTAATTACTTCATCATTTGAAAGGAAAAAGATAAAGAAAACTACTCAGAACTAATGGAGAAAACAAATAAACAATTTAATTTGAAAGAAGAAAACATAGTGAAAACACAACAAGTCTTTCTTTAAAATCAAAAGTAAAAACAAAGATAAAAACTTATCTGAAAATCCTCTCTACAAGAGTCTTGAAGTTCCTCTGAAACATTTTCTTTCCACTAGATAACTCCTTAGAGGTTGGTGTCCAACTCTAAGGATTAACTCTGCTAAATTCTAAATACAAACTATGATAAGGTAAAGTTGAAAAGTAAAGAAAATATGGAGAGAAGAAGGCTCTCTTTCTTCCTCTTTCCCTTGAACCAATTCAAGCTTTTCTCCAACTTTTCCCGCCAAAATTTATCTTCAAACTCTTCTCTTTTTCTGAACTTAAGTCTTCATTTTAATAATTCTCCAAAAAGTGCTTTGGTATCTTTTTAAATTATTTCCAAATTCAATGAATCTAACAAGATATGCATCCATCCATTCGAATTTTAAATGAATTTTGGCGCTAATGGGAAGTTAATGAAGTTTAAACCAAAAGGTGCTTCAAAACCACTTTAAATTTGTGCCAAAATTAATTTAAATTCATCACTATAATTGCGGTGCCTATGCCCTAGCCATCTAGTGCTTAGGCGCTAAAGGCTAATTTTGCACACCTTTCAAGTTTTGCTCAAAAGTTGATCCTTTTTTGCTCCTTTCATAATAATCAATCATTTTCATCATACCTGCAAGTAAGACATGAAAAGACATTCGATGAAAGTGCAATATCATCAAAAATAGGTATAAAAATGTGCTTAAAAAAACTATATATTTTAGGTGTATCAAGCACAAATTAAAATATTACAACTGAATCATACCATAATTATATATGAATGATTTATCAACATACTTAGTTCAAAAGAATTTGAAATAATTCAAGAGATTTTAAACGTTGTTTAGGTTTACGCCTTGTCGGCCGTTAATTTTGGTGAGGTTGATATTTTTGAAAAGGGTTTTAGAATATAGTTTTATAAAATAGAATTTTGATTATATATATATATATATATATATATAGATTTTCGAAAGTAATATTTCAATTTTGAAGATTATGAAATCAAATTAATCTCATATAAATGATAGATTAAATAATTAAGTATTTCACCGCAAGACATGTATTTATTTCGTAGAATAAGTACGTGGCTTGAGGTGAAGCTTGATGAAATAAACTAAAGAATTTATGATATTCGTTTGATCTGTGAACCATTTTGATCGACAATTTATCCTACCTAATATGAAAGGATTAGATAGGGTTTGTATTAATCTGGGGTCTTTACGTTTCCTATAAAGGCAAGCCCCTATAGTTAATTACATCTTAGATAACTAAAGTTACCTAAGAAAACTCATGATATAGATCAGGAAACATTTATATTCATGACTTTCAATGATAAAGTTTCAATAGAAAATGTGATAGATGGAAATTCAATAGGTGAATGACTTAAATTTTAGAACATTTTATTTTATTAGAATCCAGAGGAGAGAATGCTACGGAGGGGACAAAAATTCAAGAAAATCTTGTTGTTTTCCCAAACTATCCTATGGTTTGGCTTTAAATCTTGGAAATGAAGTTATTTAAATTTCAATCCCACCAATTAATTATAGGGATTACGTTTGCATAATATCTAATTATACAAACAACCTGAAATGGGAGGATTTATGTTGTACCGGACGACAACCTCAGAATTTTAAAGCGAATTAGGACTTATATTGCACATCAGAGCTGTACAAAGGTCTAAAGAAAATGTGAGGATTTATGCTGCACTAGACAAGTTTTGCAGTTGAAGATGGCCATGCTGCCCACTATGCATGCTCCAAGCTCCTTGTTGTAGCAGGTTTGGTTTAAAGAATTGTCAATTATGGGGAAAATAGAAGTGTTACATTTTAGAAATATTTGAATGGATGTGTCTTAATATTTTATTAGGGGAATATTAAAGTTAATTATAGTAACACCAGTTAAGATCCCACGGTTCCATCATCCCGACACTGCTATTTTCATCGGATTCACTTAGTCTAAATGAATTTACTAAACTCAACTTAATGAGTTCCATACTTTCATTCAGACCGTGGAAAAACCCTGTTAGCAACATGTGGGTTACCTCCTTTAAGGAATTCCTGATTATCCAATGAGACATTTTAATTTAGTTACAATTGTAGTTTTATTTTGTTTGTGATTAAATTTTTAGTTGTTTTATATTTTTGAAAGTTGTGGCGGTGGATTTTGTGGCTATCCTAAAGCTTTCATTTTTCATGCAGGGTGACATTGTTGTTTATCATGCAAATTACAAGAAAAGTAAAGTGCGGTAAAGAAAGCACGGGAAAAGGAAGCGCTGTAAACTTATAAAAGTGTACCTAGCAAGTCTTCTCTTTCCTCCACCTAAAACTTTAGTATTCTTTGAATTAAACATTTATATTTTACAGGAAAGTAAAACATATGGATATGTTCATCACAGGCCTACCAAGTCCTAGGTCATAACCCGGTGAACTCATATTAATTTGTGATATTCCTCATTTAATAAATATAATAAGTACAATAGTTCTGCAAGGTGTTCCGAAGACTTGTGAAACGGTCCAGAAGAAACCCATATATTTCACAATACTTTTGAACATCCTTTATATCCTTTTGGGCTTATTATAGTTATTAAATGATTTATCCCTTTCATACCTTTATGCTCAGTGAACTAATGTTTTACTCCTCCCGAAAGGAGGGGTAATTATCACTTAGTGCTTTAGTTAAGAATTATATGGATGGAAATTTATAGGTAAACTTATTGGAGATTTTACCAAATTTTGATGGGTTTGAAATGTTCAAAAGGTATTTTTAAGATTAAACATATTTTCCTTTCTAACTTTAGTTACTTAATTCTTTTGATTATGCCTAGCTCATCACTAAGCCTTTAAGGTTTAGTAGGTATTTTTTTTGTCTTTAGAAAAGGAAATTTTAGTATTTTTATGATTATGATTCTTATCAAAATATTGATATATCATTTGAACATAAAATAAAGGGGAATTAAATTAGTTTAATATTAACTTCCAAAATCAACCCCTTAACTTTAAAATTCTTTTAATTTGATTTTTCTTACAAATTATAATAATTAAGAAATTTTTAATAATTAATTTTGATGTGACAAAAATTGCAATGGGTTTCTACCATTTGTCCCTTAGTGTTTTAATCATCCAAAATAATAATTAAGATCATGTATTTCCCTTTTCCCATTCTGATTAAGCCTAAATTTTAATTAAAGCTAAATTTTCTAAAATTACAATTTTACCTCTGAAGGCCTTTATCACTTCAAAATTCATTAAATTTAGCTCAAGTGACTTTGAAATTTTTATGTGACCCCACTTATGGGTTAATTAAAACATAAGAGGAGAAAATGTGATTTATTAAATTTTAAATTAATTTATATAATTATTTTAATGCAAAAATATGATTTTCAATGAAAAATCAATAACTTGACCAAGACAATTCGTAATCCCTTAAAATTTTTACTGGAGGTAGCCTTAGGTTAAAGAATCACTTGGACTAAATTTCATGATTAATTGAGTTTTAACTTAAATATTCTAATTATTTTTAAGTTCTAGAGTTTTAATTAATTATAAAATATTTTAAAAGTTGATAAATTAATTTAATATTTTTAAAAATCCCTCTGTGGTCAAGGAACCCAAAGAAAGAAATTTCATATTTTTCTGATTTTTTTGATTATTAGAATTATTTTAATGAAAAAATAAATAAAATTCATTTTTAGCCTCATAAAAAAATTGATTTAAGCCTTTAAAAATTGGTGCTTTTATTTTGAAGCTTAGGAAAATTATGGGGAAGGTTCCTAAGTTATTAGGAGACCCAAAGTGATAATATGGTGTTTTTTAATAATTTTTTGATTTTTAATTTTATTTAGTTATTTTAATATTAAAATATAATTAAAAATGAAATTTTTATAAAAGTCTCAGTTTTATTTTTAAAAGAACCCTCTCATCACAGAGAACTTCCAAAATAACTCTTATAAATTTTTGACATGCATTTTAATTTTTAAAATTCCTTTAAATGCTAAAAGGGCCATTGGACATAGAAAAATTATTTAACATATTAGATTAATTCCAAATGATTCAGAAATTTTAAGGGAGTTCCTCTGTCCCTAAGGCACATTGGAGAGCAATTTTTGTGTTATTTTGATTTTGATTTTGACCTAATTCATTAAAAGTTTATTTTTTAAGTCAAGTGGATAATTAGGTTTATTTTTATCTTTTTAACTCATGACAAATTTTTCCTAGGACTCACTAACCATAAAGAACCTACCATAATTTTTTGGCATTTTTCTAAGCAATGTGCTAATTATCATATTTAGTTTACCAAATAATAGACATAAACTTAAAAAAAATGATCCTCTGTCTAGGGATCTTCTCTGAACTTGAAAAAATCTGAGAAGATCTCTCATGACAGAGGGAATAACATACCAAAATTTCATGCTATGGTGAAATCCCTACATGCATGTAGAATTAAAATACTGAAAATTGTATTTAAATTATCAAAATAAAATATGCGTCAAAATATTTTAAACCATTTCCACATTGTTCTCCTCTGTTCACTGAGCACTAGTGTATTTCTCTTTTATTTTTATGATTTTTATAGTTCAAGATATGAATTTTCTAAGCTCAGGTAATTTAAATAAATATGAAAAATTAGATTTTCCTACTAAAGTGACTCGGCGCCACCTCAACCTACGGCAGATCGAAGCCCTACGTGGTGCACTCTCATTCGATGCCTCCAGATGACTGGGATGCCACATGACCCGCTATTTCGTTCCATCCTTCCAACCGACACGATCTGGACCGTCTAATGAAAACACGCGCGATCCAACGGCTGCCCGTCTTTTTCCCCAACTGGTGTGATCCCATGACCGTTCACACTAAAACACTAATTTCTCAGCCTATACTCAACCAAATTGCTTCAGGTTTGATCCTATAGACTCATCTAAGCATGGAAAACATATCCACATGGTTAAGCGTGGTTTAAATTAACCCTGATTACATAGAGAATTTAGAGAAGCTCGAGAAGAAGAAGGAGGCAATACCTTGGCTCTGAGAAGTGAAGCTTCGATCGGAGATGCTCTACACCTTCCTTGGAGTCCCAGGAGCTCAAGGATGAAGCCTCTTACTCCAGTGAATTGCTTATGTATGAATGCGACCAGGTCCGATTTCTAGCATTAATGAAAGTCTGGTGCAGAGGCCTTCTGTGATGGGGCTTTGACGGGGGATCCTCTTCTTTCACTGTGGGAAGGTGAGGGAACAATTAATTGCAATTTTGTGCACTGTGGAGCTACGGAGAAATATGTCCTGGTTTTCAGCCAAATTTGAGCTCTGAATTTGAGATCCGACAGTGGGAATCAGAGGGGGAAAGTGGCTGGAATGATCTTAGGGATGTCAGGAGCACTGGTGAGATTTTGGAAGAGTTCTGTTAAGAAATTTTTCAGCATCCTTTCTTGGAAGTGAAGGTCGTTGGCTTAAATAGCCACGGTTGGGGTGGCTGTCAGGGCTTCAACTCAGGCGCAAAGAGCTGCCTAGGTGGAGTGCAGAGGAGCTCCAATGGAAATTTAGAACTAAGTTGGCCATAAGGTGGAGTTTGGGATTGGCCAAGTGTGAGGTGGCTCTTGGGTTGGGCACCTCCCGTGACTAGGCCTGCCAGCCAGGCCAGGGGAGGTGGCCATGGGTCAGGTGAGCCAGTAGGTAGGCCATGAGTTCAATGGGTTTTAATGGTTAAGGCATTATGGCAAACATCCCTTAGATTTAACCATTTAAGAAAGGAGATAAGCTAATTTGGGGGACCTTTTGTCCATGGCTCCACTAGGGAGTTCTAGATGGGTTTAGCTCAGTCCCAAGAGTCAAATTTGTGGTTGTGGAGGAGTTGGTTTGGTCACATTTGGTTCAATTAGGTTAATCCAACCTTAGTCGAACCTTAGCCCAAGTTAGCCCAAATTGGCCACCTTGGCCCCTTTACCAGAAAAGCCCAAATTCAACCCAACTATACTCCAAATCACACCAAATTGATTCCAAACCACTCATGACACATGCATAAACCAATTGCAACATTTATTTGGCACAATCCTTTACAAAATTTTCATCCTAAATTTACTTTAAATCCAAAATCCCACTTCCTTAAACCACTTTAAAAGCCCATCCAAAATGATTTAAAAAATAGCCCAAAAACAATCCAAAGCCCACATGACAAATTCTTCTCATCATACCTTTAATTGAAATCATCCCTAAGTCCTAAATCAATAATCAAGCCATTCTAAGTCATGCCGCATGCCAAATTACCCCTAAATGCCAAAAATTTCTAAAACCCTTTTTCATGAAACAAGCCAACCTTTTCCAAGCCAAATGTAAGCCAAATGTGAGCCATTTGCAAGCCATATGAAGCCATGAGAGTTTTGACACCTCACCATGTCATTTATGGCAAATGGAGGGGCCCCTTTCTTAAGCCTTCCTTAAGCCTTTTTAACCTCATCCATGATACACACTAAACCAAGTTAGCCACCTAATCCTTGATGGAGACTACACCATTTTCTCTTGGCTGACCCAATTGAATCTTTTCAGCCTAGATCCAGGCCTTGGGTAGTGCACCAAGCCCAAAACCATGGGTTGACCCTTTTGAACCCAAAATAACCTTCTCCCCATTCAATTTCAATCCAACTCCTTTACACATGTCCAAAGCCAATTGTTGGCACCAAACTCAAGACCTGACCTCCTAGACCACGAGGGTGACCCATGCACAGGCGGCCGACCACCACGACCACGGAAACCACCAGGTTGAGAGGCATAATTTGAATAAAAAATTCAATTTGAATTAGCTGACTTATTCCAACCTAATTGGCCACTGTGGCTGTTCTTCCCTTGGCCAAGGCAGTTGATCCAAGCCATTAAACCCCCCTGGGAAGCCCTCCAGCCACCTCTATTTAAACCCACTCACCTCTCGGCCAAACAAGGTGATGAACCAGACCTTAAGGAAACCCTACCAAAATTGCTCCAGGGACCTTCTCTAACCCGAGGCGGTTGATCCCAGTGTTCCTTTGCCCTAATCCTCATTAATAGAGCTCGATTTACGAGTTGAAAATCCACCCAAAAATAGGACACTTCACTACGGTGAGCCAATCTTCAAATTGATTGACCCTACACCTTCACCGAGACCAAGAGGAGAAGTTCCCAGGAAAAGCCCCCTCACCGAGCCGGCCATTGCTTCCAGCCTCCAAGCTTTGTGATCGGCCTTGGTCACTTTCATACTTAGACAATTCCCTAGAGTTAGGGACTTCATGTGGAGCTTGCTTGGACTCAATCGAAGGTGAAATAACCCTCAGATCGAAGCTTCACTTCTCTGAGCAAAGGTATGAACTCATTCTTCCCCCTGAGATTCCAGCAACTCTCCATTTTGTTTGGGTTAATTTCATAGCCTATAAACCGTATGGATGTGTTTGTCTCTTCAAGATGAATCGATAGAGTATAAGAACTCGAAAATCCATTGAGAATCGAGAGAGATATTAGGGTTTGAGTGTGGACGATCACAGGTGCACACTAGTCGTAGATGATGACCAGGAGCCGTTGGATCGCGTGTGTATCTAGCGGACAGTCGAGATCAAGCCGTACAGCGGATTGTTACGTGAACCGCGGGCCCCTGGAGCACTGAGTCAGATGGTGACACCGAATCATAGAGCGACGCGAGGGCTTTCGATCTGCCGTAGGATGACGCAGCGCTGAGTCGGATAAGTAGAAAATTAGGGTATTTTTGAATTATTTAAATACCAGAACTTCAAAAATTTATATCTTTGCATAGAAAAATCACAAAAATAAAATAAAAATACTCTCTTGCTCAGTGAACAGAGGAGAATAATGTGGAAAATAAATAAAGTTAATTGGATGAGTATTTTATTTTTAATAATTTATTTACTATTTCCAATGTTTTGATTCTCCATTTGCATAGACAATTCACCATGGTATTAGACCATAGGGCTTTTGAAGCCTCTGATCTTAGGAACATTCCCTGAATGTTTTAAGGTCGGAGGCCATCTCTGTGAAAAGTTATTGATTTTTCAAGTTAATGTCACTGTTTTAGGTATTTTAATTCCAATAATTAGTATGTTGTAAAATAAATTCTTGGAAAATTTGGTGATGTTTCTTAGTACTAGGGGACCCTATGAAAAATATATCTTGAGTTATTTCATTCATAATAACCTTAATTGGCTTAAACCCCTAAAATTGAACATGAATTAATTAGGTCATTAGGAACATCCCATAATTTTCTTAAGAGTAGAAAGCTTTCCTTGGTCAAGTTGTTGAATTTTCTTTGAAAATCCCCATTTTCTTTGAAAATCTCTATTTCTACTAAAAATAATTATATAAAAAAATTAAATTCAGAAAAATCTCATTTTTCTCCTCTAATGTCTTAATTGACATGTGGGTGAGGTGACATAAAAATTTCAAATTCATTTGAGCTCAATTTAGTGAGTTATGAAATAAATAAGCCTCAAAGGGCATAAAGGTAATTAAAAATTTTAACTCTTAATTAAAACTTTAGCTTTAATCAAAATGAGGGGTAAAATATTTGATTTTAACTTTCTCTTAGATGATTGAAACTTAGGGAAATTAAATGGGTAGAAACCCATTAAACACTTTGAAAATATCAAAATGAAACTCTAATTAATTAAATAATTTAAATTTTGGAAAGAATATATTTAAAATTTGGATTATTAAAATAGGGATATTATTAAGAGGATATTTATTCTTTAATTTAAAAATTCCTAAATAAGTCACTTCAATAATATTTAATTCTTAATTAGGAAAAAAATTAAAATAATAATCCAAACTAATTAAATTAAAAATTAAAAGAAGATAACCCTTAAATGAATTAAAGCTTAAAATATTAAATGGTCCAATAATTAAAAAATCTAATTTAAAATCTTGGAATTAAGTTAAGTCAAAGTTTAAATTAAATTAAATTAACACCTTAACAATTAAATTAAAATTAAAATATTGAAACTAAAATTAAATTAAATTAAAAATTAAATTAAATTAAATTAAAATTAAATTAAGATTAAATTAAAAATTAAATAAAATTAAATTAAAATTAAATAAAATTAAATTAAATTAAATCAAATTAAATAAAATTAATTTAAATTAAAAACACTTAACAACGAACCTAAATAAAATCATTAAGAGTTACATCAAAATATATCAATAATTTCAACACCTCTTTCTATCTAAGTAAATTTAAAACATGAACATCAATCTGAAATACTAAGATAATTGAAAGTGTAAAGATTTAAATTAAATCTAAAAATAACTTGAACACTATTCCAAATTTAAAATTATTAATTAAAACCTCATAATTAAATTAAATCACTCTAAATCATTAAACTCAATGTTTTAATTAAGGATGATTAAAATTCTCAATAAATCAACTTGCCCTAAAAGGCTTTAATTATTATTACTCTTAAATAGAGTATTAAGTGAAATGTCACTTAATTCATCAGGTAATTAAATACCCAAGTTCACTGAGTAAGAGACAAAGTTTTAACTAAACTCCTAGATGATTAATTCATATGTGCAACTAAATTTACTTGGACTCAAAATGATTCCAGAAGTATTGAAAAGATGTTTATGACTCGTCCTAAACACTTCCTCAAAATGAAGGGATGTTTTAGAAGAATAATTGAATCTAATTGTTCTTTGATGAAGAAAATCATCCTTAAACCAAACCAATAACCTAGACATCATAGGAAATGAAGAGTTATAGGATTAGGAATTTGGTAGACAACCAAAACCCATTCCCTTAGCTTTACCTAGGTATTTCTTGCAAAATTTGTTTAAATGTTCTAACATGTGTTTTAAGTGAACCTTGGGATGATGGGAAGACCCTCCAGGTACGTTTTTATTTTATTAAAATTTACTTTATTGCAATTTACTTACATGCATTGTACTTTACTTTTCTTGCGTGATAAATAAGACTGTTGCATGAAAACTAAAACCTTTAGGATAGTCCCTGAACTGAAACCAAAACTAAATTAAAAGTCATTGCAAGATAAAATTCACCGCCACAACATTCCAAAATATAAAACAACTCAAAATTTAATCACAAAGAGAACAACAAAACTATAATTGTAACTAAATTAAAACGTCTCGTTGAATGATCGGGAATACCTCGGATGATATAACCCACGTGCTGCTAACGAGATTTCCACAGTCTAAATGAAAGTGTGGAACTCATTCAGTTGAGTTTAGAAAATTCATCTGGACTAAATGAATTCGATGAAAATAACGATGCTTAGGGATGACGAAGCAGTGGGATCTTAATCGGTTACGTTTAAATAACTTTAAGATTTGTTTTAATTAAAATATTAAAAACACTTGGATTTTAAGATTTTCTCTAAACCAAAACACTTCTCTCATCTCCACGATTTATGACTTCTAAAACAAAACCTCTGCAACAACAAGGAGCTCGGAGCATGGTGGGCAGCTCGACCATCGTCATCAACAAAACTCGGATTTACCTCAGGAAAACTTTCTTAGAATTAAATAACCAAGCAATAGGACTTCGAGGTAGGTTGCCTAGTGCAACATAAATCCTCAACTCTTCGTTAGGCAGTTGCATGATCATGTCATGTAAATTAAGCCCTAACCAGTCTTAGGACTCCGATGTAGTCGTTCGGTATGACATAAACCCTCATATCTTCCAGGTTATTTGTATGATCATGTCATACAAATATAAGTCCTAATCAATTAAAATTGACAGGATTGCAATATTAAATAAATTCACAAATTAAAACCAAACAATAGGATAGTTTAGGAAGTTTCTAAGATTTTTCTTATATCCTCAGCTTCTCCTACTTTTCTACCTTTGAACTCCTGAAATTAACTGTTCCAAATTTGAGCCATTCTCTATTGAAACTTCCAAAATTCAATCCTTTGAAAACCTTAAACTTTGAAATTCTTGAGTGCAAAACCACTAATCATTATCGAGAGTTTTCTTAAATGATTCCCGTCATTTAAGATGTAATTAAGTATAGGGGCTTACCCTTTCAGGGAACTTTAAGAACCCAGGTAGTATAAACCCTGCTTAATTCCTTTATATTAAGCAGGGGAACTTGTCGGCTTATAAAATTGGTTCGCAGACCAAACGGATGTCACAAATCTTTTAATTTATTTAATCGAGCCCCATCATCAAGGAGTGTGTCTATTCCTCGGGATAAATACACGGTTTGTGGTGCGATGCTCGTTTAGATAAACTATTCGGGATGTGAGATTGATTTGATTTCATATCTTAAAATTTTCAAATTTAAAATTTATTTTCAAAATCAAATTCTACTTTTTAAATTATATATATATATATATATATATATATATATATATATATATATTTAAATTAAATTTAAATTTTAAAATTCGCCGACAACTTCTGTAGGTGACCACTTTTTAAAATCAAACTTACAACCTAAAAATATGCCGACAACTTATGGCGACTCCGCTGGGGATTGGTTCCTCTCTCCATTTTTGATTAGATGGTTTTGCTTTCATAAATCGGTAGTGTATCCATATCCCTAGTGGACCAAAACTACCACTCTTTCATTGGAATACCCCGTTCATTTCTGTCTTGAACGAGTATAGCCAACTCCTCTCGGATTTAGGAGCCCTTTGTTTAGACACCCCTAAACGGAGAGGTTCTGAGATCCTTTTACCTCTTTTCTGAGGTGGGGTGGACCCCCAATAAGTGTTAGTTTAGGAGCGGTCCTTCGAGTCGGGAAGTCTTGCATAAGACTTTATTTTTCTTTCCAATTCTAAATCAGGGCCTTTACCTTTTGTATAATATTTTCCTTTAGTTGTTTTGTTTCTAACAAACGAACCTGCTAATAAACAACCTCCTAATAAACAATCTCTTTTAAAAAATCACAAATACACTAAGATAAATGAAAATGTGTTCGGACTCTTTCTTTTTCGTCATAAACTTTACGACGAAAAGAAGCATAATTCGGGATTAACATTCAGAATCTACCTTGCAGAAAATGACTGCCCCAAAGTTAATCTTCTCCTTCACCAATGGAATGGACTTCACCGTTTACAAGGATGTGCTGCCCGACAATGGACTCATCCGTTTCAGACAAGGATTTGGCAACACAGATATCAAGTTCACTGACGTAACTCTCTTCACACTAATGGACAAAGTGTCAGAAACTGAGAAACCCGTGATTGAGTTCAACTTGAAATCGACTCAAGAATTCCCTCCCCTGCAAAGAGTTCCGAGTCGAAAGAAGTACTACTATTCGTAGGAGGATCGTTGTCTCTACCCCCACCGGTCTAGTCATCTCTGCACCTACCCCGACTTCGCAGGCCGAAGGGGAAGAAAATCCGAGTACGTGATGAGCCTTTCACAGTGGAGGGTACAGATTTTGCTACAATACCATCGTTTTTGAGATTGGGTCCGATTCGAGAGTTGCACCCCTAACTCGGACTCGAAGGACAAATAAGCGGAAAGATCACCAAGATCGAGAAAGCCGGAGCATTGCTGAAATTGCTTTTCTAGAAGAAATTCCTGAGGAAAGAGAAGAACTGCCTGAGTATATACCTCTGTTGGAAGGGAGCAGGTTTCACCCGCTCTCTGTCACATCAGATGAAGAGGATGTCCGTAGGATCGCCACTGTAATTATAAAAGGAAGAGGGATAAGACTACGCCATTTGCTCGACTATAAGCTGTGATAGAAATATTGGAAAACAAAGAAAGATGCCCTGTGTTAGAAATCTTAAGAAGGATATGATGGGTGCCAACTAAATCCCGCCTCAGATCGTGAATAGAGCTTGTTGCTGCCACAGAGAATCCAAAGAAGAAGATAAAAGCCAGTTCACCCGTTGTTGTATTGGGTCTACAAATTAGGGAGGATACCACCTTCCAGCATATAGCCGACATACCATCCGGTCCTAGACTTCCGGCTGCAAGAAGGATGGTATGGCGACCTAGTACTGGTGAGCTAAAACCAAAACAATGTCCTGAGAATAAAAGTCTCGTCAGCAGACTTGAATCAGAAGAAAGTGCTACTGCAATAAATGGGACTCCAGGAAAGGAAGTTCAACAAACGTCACGAGATAACTGCGAGACCATGCGGAAAAGGCCACTAGAGGATGCCATGGACAAGCTAAGGACCGACATCCAACGGTTAGCAAAAGAAAGAGAAGAAAAACTAGAGGATGAAGTTGACTCATCAGAGTTCATGGATGAAGAGTATGCCGAGATCAACGTGGTTGAGAAGCGAGCATCATCTGCTTCACAAGGTGCTCCAGCAGCTACAGAAAGAGATGAACTGGAAGTGTTGAGGGCACAACTTCAGGAGAAAGATGACACAATTTCCCAAATGGTAAAGAGGACGGAAGAGATGACTGCTGCCTTAGCCACTCTCTAGAGTCAGGTACAACCTTAGAAAGAGACAGCCCCAGAAATTATCCATATTGCAGATGGGGGAAAAGAGATCACATCCGTCAATGGAGACAAACAACCAAAGAAAGATCCTGCACAAAGCATGATTCTAGAAAAGAACATTAAGAGCATGGTAGAACAGCAGGTGCGAGAAGCCCTAGCACAATCTAAGAGTGGAGCATCTATTCAGACGCGTAGACCTTACCTTGAAGAGTTCGATGTAGTCCAATACCCAAAAGGCTTCTTACCACCTCTGTTTAAGACTTTTGATGGAACAGGAAACCCTCGGCAGGATGTCACACATTTTCGTGCTAGTTGTTGTAATGCCTGTGGGAGTGACGCTCTACTCTTTCGCCAGTTCGTCAGCAGTTTATCAGGGATTGCCTTTGACTGGTACGCAGAATTGACGAATGGTTCAATAAAGACCTTTTCAGAACTAGAGAATCTCTTCGTTAAATGGTTTGTTGGGGCTCAGCACCACATCACTATCGGTGATCTAGTGGTGGAGCAACAAAAGCCGAATGAGACTTTAGTGGATTACATACTTCGATGGAGTAACTTAAGCATGAAGTGTGAACCACAGCTTCAAGAACAACATGCAGTCGGCATCCTACTTAAAAGTATCCATGGCTCGATAGCACTTCTATTTAAAGGATTTACAATTAAAACTTTCAAGAAGTTGCTTAGCAAGGCCGAGAGCTTGCAAGAAGAGGCAAAGCAGTTAAGTTTTGTGGACAAGAACGATAAGCAGAAGCCCGTGAAAACATTCGAAAAGAAATCCAGAATTGTCGCAGCAGTAGATAAGTGCAAGCAGCCAGTTTAGATACAGTCAGAGCAGCCACATCCTAGTTATCAACCACCACAACAGACTTATCAGCAACCTCAGCAGGGCTATAAGCAACCTCGTTTGAGCTATCAGAAGCCTCAGCATTATGAACAACCGCCTCGTTCATCGCGACCTTAAGAGAACTTCAAAATAGAGAATATCCATTCAAAACTGAAGCAGTAGCGAAGATGTTCCGTAGCTTAATGAAGACACCGGATTTTCGACTGTCAGAGCCCAAGAAGCCAGAGGAAGTCAATAAGAAAGATCATCCGAACTATTGCCCTTACCACCAGATGCTCGGACACAAGATAGAAGATTGCATCACTTTCAAGAGTTGGCTTGATGAAAATCTCCGGAAAGGGAACATAACGATCCCAAAGGAATACATGAAGGAACCCCAGAAAGGAGGTTCCGTCAATGTTATTTCAACGGATCCTATTGTTTCGATAGACCCTTACACGACCGATGACGGATGGAGTACCGTCTAGACAAAGTCTTCAAAGAAAATTTTGGATCATTTCCAGACCGCTTCGGTGCGCGCTTCGACTCAGAGTTTGAAACATGTCAAGCCGGCACTATCACTTGAGATTGAAGAACCGCCCCAGAAGGAGGAGAAGATCGTGGAAGAAAAGAAGACCGAGGCTACGAAGGGTAGACTAGGGGCTGCTTATCCTAGGATGGTTGTTTCCGATTCGGGGAGAAATCCCTCGAACTCCTGACTCTGTATGATTATCTGCTCGCCCCGGCGGGATCTTATAATGATAAGGGTTATGACATTTGCTACGTTTTGATTGTTTCTAATGATTACATAACTAGCGACAACCGGCTTAATCCAGATCTCAATTCTAATTCAAATAACGATTCTCAAATCATACACAACCTCGATGACCATGACGAAGAAGATGTTCACAAATGAGACTAGGAATGCTCGACAAGCAACGAGTCCATTTGTGAATTTCGAGGAGCTCCGATCACGATAGAATTAGAACCATCAGACACCGAAGCAACTTCAGAAGAACCAGTTGTTCCAATTCAAGAGGAGACACTGGTAAATTTAGAAGAGATAAAAGAGGTCAATCTAAGAAGCGGAAAAGTTCTACCCCCGAGAATGGGTCCAAAGTATAAAGGAAAGCAGGTGGTTGCTCAGGAAGAGCCAACCCCAGTAGAGGAATTTCCATTCGGGAAGAAACAGAGGAATATGGTAATAAAGTGGACTATAACGTGCTAGCCCATCTTAGGAAGCTACCAGCCAAACTAAGCATATACGATGCTCTGATCCTATCAAAGGAGATGAGCGAGGCTCTAATCAAGGCATTACTTGATCCAGAGATTTGTTTAACTCAAATGGCCGGTAATTCCTTCGATGAGGTTTGCTCGTTAAAAGAACAGCGAGGTGTTACCTTCACGGACAATGATCTATTACTGGGAATAGCTGATCACAACCGACCGTTACACATTTCAGTCACTATTGGAATGTTTACGCTCTCCAGAGTGTTGGTTGATCCGGGAGCATCAATCAACATAATGAATCTTCGGATGCTAGCATATTTGGAATTTGATGCTCGTGAGCTTGAAGCAGACAAGATGTTATTAAGAGGCTTCAATCAAAAAGGAGAAAGAGATCTTGGATCGATAACACTACTAATGAAGACCAGTGATTTAGCAAAGACAACCTCAAAATTCCACATAATAGATTCTGAAACATCGTTCAACGCTCTACTGGGTCGGCCATGGATCCATGAAAATCAGATGGTACCGTCATCTCTGTACCAGTGCATAAAGTATTACGAAGGAGGGGAACAATGCATCAAAGGTGATTTGCAACCATTCTCTGTGCATGAAATTGGAGTTCATGAAGATGCGGTCTGCTACGCGCCCCCGAAGAAAACAATCTTTTCCAGAAATACCATACTAAATGAAGCAAAAGAAATTCGAGACGATGAAGAACCTGAAATTCTAGTCCAACAGTTACTCACCACTCCCTTACGGCGAGATGGTGAAGATTTCTACAGAACTCGCACCCGAGGTCGAGACCGGGGACGAGGACGTGGAAGAAACGTTGGAACAGTTGGACAGAAGAAACCAGTCATCGATGTTGATTGGGAGAACAGTTCCGAAGATGAAGAAGAAATTGAGAAAGAAGAAGCGACAATAAGTCAGAAGGAACCACAATTCAAGATTTCTCTCAAAGATGAAAAGAATGAAGAATATAAATCAATGTACGAGAAGATTAACCACTATGTGCACACTATGACCGTGACCCCGATCCATTCTAATAAGATCGAGGGTTTGGTGGTCAAGGAAGTACGTGGTCGTACTAACCGATCAAATTCTACCGCAGTGCTTCTTCTTCCAATACTAAAAATGATGTACAATTTGAAGATGTTACTTCATCTGAATTAATGGAATTGCCTTTTGAGTGGTACTCTCCCTGTGATCAAAATTTAATTCAACCTGGTGTCTTACCTAGACGATGGATAAAACGTCAATCACAATATTTTGAAAAATTATGGAATAATACCAGTCGGCCTCCCAATTCAAAATATGGTCTCGGATTCGGCACAGTAGGATCAGTCGATGATACGGGATTTTGCTTGGTTGTCACTTGCAAGTCTAATGAAGACTGCTTGGAAGCTTCAGAAGATCTTGAAGATCTACCAATCGGAAATGCTCCACAAGAATTTTAAGAAGAAATCAAATCTACAATAGACGAGTTAACGAAAGTTAACTTAGGTACTAGCGAAGGGCCTAGGCCTACCTTTGTTAGCTCCTTACTCAATAAAGAAGACTCCGAAAACATAATCAAGCTATTAATGGAATTTAAGGACTATTTTGCTTGGTGTTACAATGAAATGGCAGGATTAGCTCCAGAAGTCGTAGTTCACAAATTAGGAGTGGATCCCACTGCTGTTCTAGTTAGACAAGCTCCAAGAAGAATGCGTCTAGAGATTGAACAACAAGATATAGCTGAAGTTAAGAAGCTAATATACGCTAAATTTGTCCGTGAAGAACAATATCCAACTTATTTAGCCAATGTGGTACCAGTCAGAAAGAAGAATGGTCAGATCAGAATTTGCGTAGACTTCAGAGATTTAAACAAAGCATGTCCAAAGAACGAATTCCCTCTACCAATTCCAGAATTGATGATCGACATTGCTTCAACACATGAAATCTTCTCTTTCATAGATGGATCATCAGGATACAACCAGATAAAGATGGCACTAGAAGACGAAAAGCTCACGGCATTCAGAACCCTGTCGGCATATTTTTAGGTTATGTGTTTTATTTTGAAAAGGGGGTCGCCTAACAGAAGTTGTGCGGCGAATTTTTTAATTTAATTTAAATAAATAATTTGAAAAGTAGTATTTGATTTTTGAAAATAATTTTAAATTTGAAGATTTTAAGATATGAAATAAAACTGATCTCACATCCCAAATAGTTTATATAAACGAGAACCACACCACAAACCGTGTATCTATCCCTAAGGATAGACACACTGCTTGACGGTGGGGCTCGATTAAATAAACTAGAAGATTTGTGACATCCGTTTGGTCTGCGAACCAATTTTATAAGCCGACAAATTCCCACGCTTAATATGAAAGCATTAAGCGGGGTTTATATTACTCAGGTTCTTTAAAATTCCACTATAAGGGCAAGCCCCTATAGTTAATTACATCTTAAGTGACGGGAATCACCTAAGAAAACTCTCGATAATAATCAATAATTACGCTTTCGAGAATTTCAAAGTTTAAGTTCTCGAAAGGATTGAAGTTTGGAATTTCGATAGGGAATGGATCGAATTTGGAACATTTTGTTTTGGGAATCCAAAGGAAGAAAAGTAGGAGAAATCACAGATTCGAAGTGAACTTCGGTAATCTCCCGACTATCCTATTGTTTGGCTTGGATTTAGGAAAGTCCTAATGTTTATTTAATGTTTCAATCTTGCCAATTTTAATTAATTAGGGCTTATATTAGTATGATAAAATCATACAAATAGCCTCGAAGATGTGAGGGTTTATGTCGTATCGGACGACTACCTCGGAATCCTAAAACCGGTTAGGGCTTAATTTGCAATGCAAATCCCTAACGAAGAATTGAGGATTTATGTTGCACTAGGCAAACTACCTCGAAGTCCTTTGGCTTTGTTATTTAATTCTAGGAAAGTTTTGCTGATGTAGACTCGGGTTTTGCTTGATGACGATGGCCGTCTTCGCCGACCATTCACCTAGCTCCTTGTTGTTGCGGAGGTTTAGTTTTAGAAGTCATAAATCAGGGGATGAGAAAAGTGTTTTGGTTTAGAGAAGTCTTAATTTCCAAGTGTTTTTCATGTTTTAATTAAAACAAATCTTAAAGTTGATTATAACGACACCGGTTAAGATCCCACGGTTCCATCCTTCCGGCATCATTATTTTTATCGGATTCACTTAGTCCGGATGAATTTGCTAAACTCAACTAAATGAGTTCCACACTTTCATTTAGACCGTGGGAAATCCCGTTAGCAACACGTAGGTTACATCATCCGAGGTTTTCCTGATCATCCAACAGGACGTTTTAATTTAATTGTAATTGTAATTTTGTGTTCTGTTTGTGATTAAATTTTGAGTTGTTTTATATTTTGAAATGTTGTGGCGGTGAATTTTATCTTGCAATGAATTTTAACTTAGTTTTGGTTTCAGTTTTAGGGACTATCCTAAAGGTGTGGATTTTCATGCAACAGTTGTTTATCATGCAAGAAAAGTAAGTGTGATGCGATTAATGAGATTCCAATAATGTAAATTGCAAGAAAGGAAATTGCAATAACATAACAACGTACCTGGAGGGTCTTCCCGTCATCCCAAGCTGCACTTAAAACACAATTAGAATATTTAAGCAAGTTGCTAGGTAAAGCTAAGGGAAGGGTTATGGTTTTCTACCAAGTTCCTAATCCTATAGCTAGTCATTTCCTATGACGTCTAGGTCTTTGTGTTTTGGTTTGAGGACGATTTTCTTCATCAAAGAATAATTAAGTTCAATTGTTCTTATAAATGTCCTATCATATTGAGGAAGTGCTTAAGAAGAATCTTAAACATCTTTTCAATATTTCTAGGATTGTTTTAAGTCTAAATGAATTTAATTATATAAATGAATTAATCGTCCAGGGATTCAAGTTTTGTTAACTTGCTCAGTGAACTAGGACATTTGAATATCCTACAAATGAAGTAACATTTAATTTAATGTTCTGTATAGGAGTTATGATAACTAAAGCTTTTGAGGGTAAATTGGTGTTCAAATGGTTTGTGATTTAGTTCAATTTCAATTAATGGGTTTAAATTTGGAATAGTGTTCAAGTTGTTTTAGATTTATTTTGAATTCTTTATGTCTTTGGTGATGTTATATTTAATTCAACTTAATTTAATTTAATTTAATTTAATTGAGTTTTAATTTAATTTTAATTTAATTTAATTCAATTTAGTTTGATTTGATGTTACATTAAATTAATTTGATTTGATTTAATTTTAATTTAATTTGATTTAATTTAATTTTAATTTGATTTAATTTTTTAATTTGATTTAATTTAATTTAATTTGATTTGATTTGATTTTATTTTATTTATTTAATTTAATTTAATTTAATTTATTCATTTAATTTAATTTAATTTGTTTATTTAATTTAATTTAATTTAATCTTTAATTGACTTCAACTTTTAATTTTAATTTAATTTAATTTAATTTAATCCAATTTAATTCACTTAATTTAATTTAATTTTTTAATTTAATTTTATTTTTTAATTTTAATTGAAATTTTTTTAAAAGAGTTTAATAATTTAATTTTAGTTTAATGATTAAGTCTTTTAATATTTTGAATTTGAGTTATCATTTTAATTAAGAATTGAATATTAATGAGATGATTAATTTAGGGATTTTTAAATTAAAGAATAAATCTCTTCCTAATAATATCCCCATTTTAATAATTCCAATTTTATTATTCTTCCAAATTTAATCAATTATTTAATTAAGGTTTAATCATTTTGAATTGCTTAATGGGTTTCTACCCTTTAATTATTTAAATTTCAATCATCTAAATCAAATTAGGATCAAAGATTTTACTTGTTAATTTTTTTATTAAACCTAAAGTTTTAATTAAGGATTAAAAATTTTAATTACCATTTTGCCCTTCAAGCTTAATAATTTCATAACTCACTAAATTGAGCTTAAATGATCTTAAAATTTTTATGTGACTTCACTCATATGTCAATAAAGACATGAGAGGAGAAAATGTGATTTTTCTGTATTTAATTTATTTATATAATTATTTTTGGTAGAAAATAGAGATTTCCAAGGAAAATTTAATAACATGACCAAGGGAAAGTTTCTGTCCTTAAGAAAATTAGGGGACATTCCTAATGACCAGAGAACCACTTGGACCAATTTTGGTGATTTTTTGAATTATATTATTTTTAAGTTTTGGAGTGTTAATTAATTTAAAAATAAAATAAATGTTGAAAAATGACTTTTATATTTTTCAAAAATCTCTCTGATATCAAGGAAATCAGAGAATCAAATATTACAATTTTCTGATTTTTCTATGATTTATTATAATTATTTTAGTGAAAATGCTAGAAAATACATTTTTTTTAATTTTAAAATTACCCTAGAGCTTTAAAATTCAATATCTCACTAAATAGACCTAAGAAAAATATGGGGTTTGTTCCTAAGTGATTAAAATTCAAAATGTGACATTTTGGTGAATTTTATTATTTTTGTGATTTTTATTATTTTTTAATTATTAAAATGTTAAAATAATATTAAAAAATCAACTTTTTTAGAAAATTGAAATTTTAATTTTCTTAAATTCCCCTGATATCAGAGAGGCTCCAAAACCAATTTAGTGAATTTTTGAAAGATATTTTGAAGGTTATGAATTTTTAAAGTTTAAAATGTCTAAGTGACTTAATCAACCCAATTAATAGGGCTAACCAAGTCCAATTGACCTCAAATTTTTATGGTGGGTTCCTCTGATCCTAAAGGTCAATGGAGAATTGATTTCAGGTCAATTTGATGTATGGTTAGCACTAATTAATTAGAGATCTATTTTGAGTGTTTAAGCCAATTAGGGTTGTTTTAAATGAACTAACTCAAAACCTATTTTTCCTGTGGTTCTCTAGTCATAAGGAACATGACCAAATTTTCCTAGAATTTATTTCACAACATGCTATTTATTGGAATTAAAATACTCAAAAAAGTAACATGAATTTGAAAAATCAATAACTCTTCATAGGGATGGCCTCGACTTTGGAAAATTCGGGGAATGTTCCTAAATTCGGAGGCTTCAAAAGCCACTATGGTCTCATGCCATGGTGAATTGTATACATGCATGGCGAATTAAATGTATGCAGAGAGTAAATAAATTATTAAAAATAAAATACTTGATGAAATTAAATGATTTCTTTTCCACATTATTCTCCTACGATTCACTGAGCGAGAGGGTATATTTATTTTATTTTTACGATTTTTCTACACAAAGTTATGAATTTTTGAAGTTTAGGGAATTAAATAAATCGGAAAAATCCCTAATTTTCTATTTATCCACGCGGCGCCGCGTCGACCTCGGCGGCTCCGAACGCACACGCGTCGCGCTCCCATTCGACGCCGCCATCCGAGTCGGCGGCCGGGCCCCGCGGTTCTCGTACCGTCTCTCGATCCGACGCCATCCGAGCCGTCCGTCCGCGCGTGTATTGAATGGACGGCATCCGTTCATCGTCCCCAGTGTTCTCGCCGAGTGCCGTCCACACTAAATCCACTAATATCTCGCTCGATACTCGATGGATTTTCATGTTCTTATGCTCTATGGATTCGTCTTGAAGAGACAAACACATCTATACGGTTATCATGCATTGAAATTGAAGCATTTGAAATGGAGAATCTCCAGAAGCTCGGGATGAAGAATTAGCTCATACCTTTGCTTAGAGAAGTGTGGCTTCGATCTGAGAGTTGTTGCACCTTTGATTGGATCCTAGCAAGCTCTAGATGAAGTCTCACGGTGCAGTGAATTGTCTAGGTTGGATTTCGACCACGGCCGATCACAAAGCTTGGAGGCTGGGGCAGCTAGGTGGCTTTGGAGATGGGGCTTTTGCTTGGTGGACACCTTCCACTTGGTACGGTAAAGGTGTAGAACCAATCGATTTGGGGATTGGCTCAGCTGTGGAGAAGTGTCCTAGTTTTGGGTGGAATTTCGGTTGGGAAATTGAGTTTTATCGGTGGGGATTAGGGCGAATTGACATCGGGGATCAAGCTGCTACGAGGGTGGAGAAGGGTTTGGAACAATTTTGGCGAGTTTCGGCAAGGTTTGTGCGACTCTCTTCTCGTGGCCGTGAGGGGGTGGTGTTTAAATAGGAGAGGGTGGAGGGCCTCCCGGGGAGAGTTAGGGCTTGGGATCGGTTGCTCTTGGCAAGAGAAGAACGGCTCCAGTGGCCAGCTGGGGATGGGGCGGCTCGGCGAGGAGAATTCCTAGGTTGGCTCGCATGTGAGCTCTCGGCCATGGTGTTTTCCGGTGGCACTGGTGGCTGACCGGCCGGGCATGGGTCACCCTCGAGGTCGGGTGGGTCGGGGGCGGGACTTGGTGCAAGCGATTGGCAAATGCGCATGTGTAAAGAGCTTGGATTGAAATGGAATGGGGGGAAGACAATTTTGGGTTCAAATGAGTCGACCCATGGTTTTGGGCTAGGTTCACCACCCGAGGCCTGGTCTTGGGCTAAAAGGGTCACTTGGGTCGGCCAGAGAGAATGGTGTGGTCTCCAGTCCATGATGAGGTGGCTAAGCATGGTTTAGTGTGTGACATGCTTAAGGTAAAAAAGGGTTTAAGGAGGATTAGGAAAGGGGCCCCTCCTTTTGCCATTAATGGCTTGATCACATGTCGAAGCCTTCCATGGCTTCATGTGGCTTGTCCATGGCTTGCATGGCTCACCTTTGGCTTGGGAAAAGTGGAGTCAATTTCATGGAAATAGATTTTAGGAATTTTTAGTAATTTGATGGAAATTTGTATGAAACTTGATTTGGAATAATTTGATGGTGAATTTAGGACTTAGGGAATGGCTTTTATTAAGTGGATGGCAAGTGGAGATGTCATGTGGGCTTTGGATGAATTTGGGCTTTTGAATTTGAAGGAAGTGGGCTTTTAGGAAAGTTTAAGGGAAATGGGCTTTTTGATTTTAGGATGGGCATTTGGGTAAAGATTTTGTGAAGAACTTTGTCAAATAAATGTCATAATTGGTTTAGGGATGTTCTACGAAGGGCTTGGAGTCAATTTGGTGTGATTTGGAGTTGAATTGGTTTGAATTTGGGTTTATTTGGTAAGTGGACCTATGTAGGTCAAATTGGGCTAACTTGGGCCAATGTTGGGCTAGGGTTGAAATTGATGTAAAATTAATGTTGAGAAATATTTGTGGGAGTGTTTCAAAGAGGTTTTGGCTTTGGTTGGGCTTTGATTTTGGGGTTTGGGCTCATTTGGGTTAGGTTTGGGTTTATGTCAAAAATGGGCCTTTTAGCTTTAGGTTGAATTTGAGTGGGGTTTGGGTCTAAATTTTGGGCAAATCATGTCAGTGTTTTGTTTGTGGGGATGTTAAGGAAGATTTAGAAAAGATTTGGGGTTAATTGGAGCTGAATTGGGTGAGTTTGGGTTAAGTTTGGGTTATGGGTCCAAATTGGGCTTTAAGGCCAAAAGTGAAATTGGATCCAAATGTCAATCAAATTTGGTTTGGATTTGGTCTAGATTGGTATTGGGAATGTTGAATTGAAGTTTAGAACTGAATTGGACCAGAATTTGGGTCAATTGGGTAGGTTTGGTTTGACATTGAGTTCACTTAGGGTTAAAATGGGTCAAATTGGGGTTTTGACAAAAGTAGGGTAAATTGAAAAAATTGGCCCATGGTGTAGTTGGACAAAATGAAATTGGGAATATTTGGGATTTTCTGGAATTTTCTGGGAATTTTCTGAATTTTTGGATTTTTTGGCGAGAGGGGTATTTTGGGTATTTGGAGGGTATTGGGAGGTATTTTTGGAATTTTTGGTATTTTTGGGTATGGATGATCAATTTGGGTGATGTGGAAATGTTTGGGAATGATTTTGGAGGATTTTGGGTAATTTAGGTGATTTTGCAAATTTTGGGTAGTTTCAAGAGTTTTGGGTAGGCTAAGCGGGTGTAGGGTCCCGGGGGTCAAAAATTGAAAATTTGGAAAATTGAAGATTGGGTGAATGTAAGTGGAATGAAATCATTTTGGTTGAGCCATGAAGCCATATCAAGCCCATATGAGCCATGAAGGGACTCATTTGAGGCATTCACTATGTTGTTCATAGCCTCTTAGCCAAGGGCTCAGGGGTTAAGGACCATCCATGTGAATCACTTACATGAGTCAGGAGGTCAAGTTAGGTATGGGTGTGTTTTTAGGAAGTGTGTGAAAGTGTAGTGTATAGGTGTAGTGTGTAAGTGTAGTGTGTGAGTCAGCCCCTTCACCAGACCAGGCCACCCAGGGCAGTCTTAAGGACAAAGAGTCCTATAGGAACTCATCCTTTAAACTTCCACATTTGATTTCAACCCTCTAGGTGATTAGGGGTCTACAGTTAAGTTTGTGGAGTTTGCAGGGAGTTTAGAAGTAGTTTGAGTTTCTAAAAGGGTGGGTCCCAATTCTAGTCCTCTAAGATAGTTAAAGGAAAAGCTGAAGGCTAGATCCTAGCACTAAAGAAGAAGAGAAGACCTCATCGAAAATGAGGTCAACAAATGGACCCCCGATAGGTGTGGTGAGTGACGGAGCACACCGCGCGTATTGGTGTTGACCGAAGCGATCAACGGAACCAACACGAACGTCCAAGTGACAAACTTAGGACGAAGCAAAAGAATTCTGGCTGGGGAGTATCGGGTATGTTCCCAAGCGGGAGATACCTAAACTCTCGGCAGGGAAAAGAAAAGGAGGTGAATCCCGAAATCACGTGACACAGGAGAATTTCGATTTAGATTTTATTTTGTTTCGGTTTAAGTTTGACGTGTGAACTTAGATTTTAGTTTTTGGAGTTTTAATTTAGATTGAAGTTTGTCAAAATTAATTTGAAGGGATTTGATTTGAAATGAAAATTGGAATTTTGTGGTTTTAGATGTAAGATCTTCGACCCGAAAGAAAATCGAATCTATCGGATTGAATCATTACAATGAGGAGAGATCTCGGAGTAATGCGGTATCGGATGTAAAATCCTTAACATCGAGAGTTTGATTTTGGTGCATTTCATTGCGGTAGGGAAAGAATCCTAAAGCGATGCGGTCTCGGATGTAAAATTCTTGAACCCGAGAATTTGATTTTTGATTTATTTCATTGCGATAGGGAGAGAACCTAAAGCGATGCGATCTCGGATGTAAAATCCTCGACCCCGAGAATTTAAATTTGATGTATTTCGGTGCGATAGGGAAAGAATCCTAAAGCGATGCGGTCTTGGATGTAAAATCCTCGACCCAAAAGTTTGAATTTGATGTATTTCGGTGCTGATAGGGAAATAATCCTAAAGCGGTGCGGTCTTGGATGTAAAATCCTCGACCCAAAAGTTTGAATTTGATGTATTTCGGTGCGATAGGGAAAGAATCCTAAAGCGATGCGGTCTTGGATGTAAAATCCTCGACCCAAAAGTTTGAATTTGATGTATTTCGGTGCGATAGGGAAAGAATCCTAAAGCGATGCGGTCTTGGATGTAAAATCCTCGACCCAAAAGTTTGAATTTGATGTATTTCGGTGCGATAGGGAAAGAATCCTAAAGCGGTGCGATCTTGGATGTAAAATCCTCGACCCAAAAGTTTGAATTTGATGTATTTCGGTGCGATAGGGAAAGAATCCTAAAGCGATGCGGTCTTGGATGTAAAATCCTCGACCCGAAAGTTTGAATTTGATGTATTTCGGTGCGATAGGGAAAGAATCCTAAAGCGAGTGCGGTCTTGGATGTAAAATCCTCGACCCAAAGTTTGAATTTGATGTATTTCGGTGCGATAGGGAAAGAATCCTAAAGTAGTGCGGTCTTGGATGTAAAATCCTCGACCCAAAAGTTTGAATTTGATGTATTTCGGTGCGATAGGGAAAGAATCCTAAAGCGATGCGGTCTTGGATGTAAAATCCTCGACCCAAAAGTTTGAATTTGATTTATTTCGGTGCGATAGGGAAAGAATCCTAAAGCGGTGCGGTCTCGGATGTAAAATCCTCGACCCCGAAAAGTTTGAATTTGATGTATTTCGGTGCTGATAGGGAAAGAATCCTAAAGCGAGTGCGGTCTTGGATGTAAAATCCTCGACCCAAAAGTTTGAATTTGATGTATTTCGGTGCGATAGGGAAAGAATCCTAAAGCGGTGCGGTCTTGGATGTAAAATCCTCGACCCGAAAGTTTGTATTTGATGTATTTCGGTGCTGATAGGGAAAGAATCCTAAAGCGGTGCGATCTTGGATGTAAAATCCTCGACCCAAAAGTTTGAATTTTGATGTATTTCGGTGCGATAGGGAAAGAATCCTAAAGCGGTGCGGTCTTGGATGTAAAATCCTCGACCCAAAAGTTTGAATTTGATGTATTTCGGTGCGATAGAGAAGAATCCTAAAGTAGTGCGGTCTTGGATGTAAAATCCTCGACCCAAAAATTTGAATTTGATGTATTTCGGTGCGATAGGGAAAGAATCCTAAAGCGAGTGCGGTCTTGGATGTAAAATCCTCGACCCAAAAATTTGAATTTGATGTATTTCGGTGCGATAGGAAAGAATCCTAAAGCGGTGCGATCTTGGATGTAAAATCCTCGACCCAAAAATTTGAATTTGATGTGTTTCGGTGCGATAGGGAAAGAATCCCAAAGCGATGCAGTCTTGGATGTAAAAATCCTCGACCCAAAAGTTTGAATTTGAAATCTGATTTAGATTTGATTTGAAATTTGGAAGGATTGAATTTGAAATTTGATTGAGAATTTGATTAGAGATTTGGAAGAAATTGAATTTGAATTTGATTGAGATTTGAAATCTTGAGAGATTGAATTTGAGATTTGGAAGGATGAGTTTGAACTCGATTGAAATTTGATTTAAGATTTGATTTGAAATTTGGAAGATCAAATTTGAAATTTGATTGAGATTGGATTTGGAATCTGGAAAGATTGAATTTGAAATTTGGAAGGATGAGTTTGAACTCGATTGAAATTTGATTTAAGATTTGATTTGAAATTTATGTTGATTTTGTTTATCTTAATGATTCAAATTTTATTTTATCGTTTATTTAATGTTCATGTGAATTTGCTGTTCGTCATTTTTTAGATTTTTTAAGGAAAGTTTTCTTTTATTCTCTTTTTATTTCTTTTCTGTTCTTTGTTCGAAGTTCATTTAACTTTAATGGCGTTTCCCAATCAATTTGCACAAAAGAGGTGAAGGCCAAAAATGTGACATGGTCACTTTCATTCCAATCATGTAGAAGATACATCATACATCTTGATCTGAAATATATTTCATACAATTCATGTAGACTAAAAACGGACTATGTATGATCTTTGTTGATCCATCAAAGAAGCATCTGTCAAAAATCCATGTCTGAATAGTGGGGTACATGGTTAATAACATCACCTTCCAAGCCATCCTTGGCAAGGATGCCGGATGGATGTACATTGGAGGTGTGATATTTTCCATGTAACTCACAGCTCGTAAGGCCGGGAGGCTTTCTAGCTCCGAGGTCCAGGCTGGAAATGGTAAGGTGTCTTCTCGTCGTCCATCCTTCGAAAGTAGCGAGATCCGCTTCACTTTGGTACTCACGGTATGCAATGCTTAGCGATATACTGCTCCGTTGCCCTTCGATATCATGACGGAACTCTACAGGTAAAGGTATCTTCAGCGGCCCTCGGAACTCACCGGGCCTGCTTATCCGGAGGTCGGATCCGAACATGATGTTACACTCGTTTAGGAAAGAGGCCGTGCGAAGGGTCGACAAAGTCGTGGTGATCTATGTGTGGGGGTATGCGGTCACCTTGTTTGTAGATGTTGATAATGCAACTATTGTGTATGCAATCTGTGGCGGTACCCTCCATGTTATCGATCTCTTTACCATTCTCTTGATGACTAATGACATCGGATCCACTTGGCCATGACGGAGTATTCCGGAGGGTTTCCTTCTGTCTTCCACAAAGTTGTAACAACATCCACATTATATTGTGATTCTTCCTTTCCACGGCATCCATCTCCGGGGTTCGAGTAGGTATTTTCCCTTAGGCGGCCTGCTCGGCCCATTCTTTTCAAATCCGGATACGATCCACGATTTCTTGTTGTTCATACTGCGAGAATACGTACGTATGTAACTCGAGGCCCTCTAGTATGTTGATTCTTCGCCTTTAATTCTCTCGAAGTATTCGAAGGTTTTCTTTTCAACATTCGCATTCTCTCCGGCTCGTATTCGGAATGATCTGCGGATGGCGAGGCACAGTGACATATTGTGGGATATACGGTTCAATTCCTTCACGTTCTCCTGCATACCTCGGCTCCTCGGGGATGATGTACGTCGGGACATCCCACGGGGTTGCTTCACAACAAGGTCATGCATCAGCGGTGGTTCTGTCCGGTGGCGTGGTAGCCTTCTTTCTTCGATCTTCGGGGATTTCCACGGTTCTTTACGTTATCCTAGGAGCTGGCCTCCTTTCTTCGAGTTCTGGTGTACCGGTGTCCTTGAAGTGTATGTCTGCGCGATAGTAAGCTGTTTCGTCGCGGCGGTCGGCGGCTAGTTTTGTTAACATCTTACGGATACGGCGATTCTTATTTCTTCGTTGCGTTGTCGTGAGAGTAGCTCTTCGAACTTCTCGAGTATCCGTAGGCGCGGCGGCGACAAGCTCGCCCTGCGCTGTAGCGACTACGGAGTTCATTTTCTTGTCTTCTTCGGTGTTTGCTTTTCTTTTCTTGTTGCTTGGATTGGTGGCTTGGGCCACCCACTTTCACCATTGTCTTCCCGGGTAGTTCTTCTCGGTCGGCGGGACCCGGTCACTTTCCTCGTCTTGTAGGCTGCTGCAGTGCGAAATCCGAGTCGATCTCGATTATCGCTCCATCTTTCACCCTCTTTTCATCGAGTGCGAGGCTTACGCCATTCTTAAAGTTCGGGACCAGCTGCCGTTCGACATTTCCTGCGAAAAGACAAGGAAAAGGATCAGGGGCTGTACTAAGAACAAGAACATTAAGAAAATGTTTATTAAAGACATATATTTTTCTTCTTTTTTTATATATTTTTAAATTTAACAGGAATGAAGTAGGATAAGATCAGGGAAGAGATTTTGATTTGGAAAAGGAAACAAGGAAAACTTAATTATCATGACTTTATTTATTTTAACACATTTTATTATTTTTGGGTTCGGACCCAATCATAAGTAATTACTTCGCCCGTGTTTCTTAGGGGTGAAGAATTCATTCCTTCGAAACATCGAGCACCGTAATACTTTTTCAAGTATCGTCCATTGATCGGAAGCATATGTCGTTCTCCACAGCGATTCTCTAGGCCGGTAGGAACCTCCACGAGTATACTGCTTCGACCCTGAAACGGTCCTTCCCGAGTGGGTTCGAATTTTCCTCCTATCTTGCGGTGTGCGAGAATAGGTCTCTTGAGAACGAGAGCTAAGTCACCAACTTTGAAGGTTCTTGGGCGGACCGGTTTGTCATGGGCTTGAACCATCTTAGCTTGGTATAGTTCTAAATGCATGTTGCGCTGCAAGTCTTTTCCCTTCCGAGGCTTTCTAATTCTTAAGTCGTAATTTGGCGTTCTCTTCTGTCGTGATCTTGTTTGCGAGTTGCGATTACGAGTGAAGGAAGTTGAACCTCTAAAAGGTAACATCTGCCTCGGACCCATACACCGGAGCGTAAGGTGTAGCTTGAGTAGGAGTTACGAAGGTTGTCCGGTAGGCCTGTAAGGCTTCTAACAACTTCTCGTGCCAATTTCTCTTATTATCGTCCAAGGTTTTCTTTAAGATTTGAACGAGAGTTTTATTAAAAGCCTCGGCGAGGCCGTTCGCTCTTGGGTAGTAAATTGTTGAATATCGTCGGTCGATTCCGTGTCTCCGACAAAATTATTGATTTGCGTGCTTTTGAATGCGACCCATTATACGAGATGATCTGCGCGGCACTCGAAATGGTAGACAACTTGGTTTTTGAAAAGCGTAGCACGTGGTGTGCTTTCACTTCTCTAAGTGGAGCTGCCTCTCGCACTTGGAAAAGTGTCATGTAGCCGCAAGAATGAAGCGATGTCCTTTTGAAGATGGTGGTTCTATTGGACCCACTATATACGTGCCCCAACATTCGAATGGCCGCGACGCGATTGTTGGATGTAGCACATTTGGAGGTTGGTGTAGAACCACTCCGTGCACTTGGCATTGGTGACGGCTCTTGGCGATTTTCATGCGATCGGTCATCATCGAGGGCCGGTAGTACCCTAGTCTTTTAATTTTCATTTTCATCTTCGGACCCGTCGGTGAGCGCCACGGAGTCTCGAATGCACCTCTTTAACAATTTCACGGGCCTCGGACCCGCTTAGGCATCTTAGCCGCATTTGATCGAAAGACCTTACGTATAACGTGTTGTTTATTAATGCGTAGGACAGAGTTCTTTTCTTGATACGATGGGCTTACGACCTATCGTCGATAGCTTTCTCTGTTTGCGGATAGTGCTATTAATGGTTGTCGCCGATCTTACTGTGTTTTACATCCTTCGTTGCAGCTGATTCTTCTTCTTTTTCGATTTGTGTATTGTGTACTATGTCGTAGCGTGACGGGACCGACGTCAGTGAGCGACACTTCTCTCGACTCATCTTGCAAGCGGGCAAATTCTTTTGCTAGACGGGCTAACAGCATCTGCTAAAGCATTTTCTTTTCGGGAATTTTGTAGATCGTTACATTTGGAATCTGTTCCAACAGTTGTATGGCATCTTTGGAAGTATTGTTCGAGTCTTGGCTTTAAAATTACGTATTGTCCGGCGATCCGTTGAATGATTAGCTGCGAATCCCGTCGATGTTGATGTACGTTACCCCCATTTGAATAGTTAATTCCGAGTCCCGTTATGAGGGCATCATATTACGCTTCGTTGTTTGTACACGGTTCGTAAAGTGGTAGGAGTATCTTAACATCCCCCGCTCCGGTGTTATAAAGATTAGTCCGATTCTGCCTTACGAGGCACTATCACTTGCGATTCTTCGTCTTTGTGTCTTGAAGATGCTCGTCGAAATACAACTCCCAACGTCGATCATCGAGGTCTTCTAGGTTCATTATTTGTTCATCCGGCAAATCGTTATTGAGAGGAGATTCGCCGGCGAAGGGTGTCTTTGCGAGAAAGTCTGCTAAGACTTGTCCCTTCACGGCACGCAGAGGCACGAAAGTTATATCGAATTGCAAAAATATCATTGACCATCGGCAAACTGCGAAAAGTGTTGGACGAGTCATCGAAGTATTGCAATGGATTAAAATTCGAGATTAGGTTGACCTTATGAGAAAGCATGTAGTGCACGAGCTTTTGAGCGGCGAAGATCGGGGCTAAACAATGCTTTTCGATTGCGGGATACCTTACTTCCGTCGGAAGTAAACGACGACTTAAGTAGTAAAGAGCATTTTCTTTACCCTCATCATTGACACAGAGCTAACGGGGCTCCGAGAAGTCGTCTAAAGCTGCGGTGTAAAGTATCGATGGTCTACACGAGGCTAGGGCTGCTAAGACGGGAGGTGTCATTAAATATTGTTTAATGTCCTCGAAGGCCTTCGGCATTTCTCTTCCCAGAATAAATTTGGCGTCCTTTTTAACTAGTGCCGAGAAAGGCTGACACCTACGACGGAGTTTGAGATAAAGCGTCGAAGATATGCCAGCTTCCCTTGAAAAGATCGTAGTTGTTTTAAGGTTTCGGGAGGCGGCATTTCTAAGATAGCTTTAATCTTCTCCGAGTCGATTTCAATTCCACGATGTCGGACAACGAATCCTAAGAATTTACCGGAGGTGACGCCGAAGGCACATTTTAAGGGATTCATCTTAAGGTTAAATTGTCTTAATCGTTCGAAAACAATTCTCGAATCATACGAGTGGTTTTCCTTTACTTTGCTTTTGATGACCACATCGTCCACGTAGCATTCGACTTGATTGTGGATGAGATCATCAAAAATTCTTGTCATTGCTCTACGGTAGGTTGCTCCTGCGTTCTTCGGTCCGAATGGCATCATCTGTGTAGCAAAATACTCCGATCGGCGTTACGAATGCTGTAAGCTTTTCATCTTCTAGAGCCATTTTTATCCGGTTGTATCATGAAGATCCATCCATGAACGAGAATATTTCATGTGTTGAAGCGATGTCGATCATTAATTACGGGATCGGTAGAGGAATTCATCTTTTGGACATGCCTTGTTTAAATCTACGAAATCCACACAAATTACGATCGACAATTCTTCTTTAGTTGGCACTACATTGGCTAGCCAAGTCGGGTATTGTTCTTCATGGACAAATTTAGCGTCTATTAGCTTTTTAACTTCGGCTATGACTTGTTGTTCGATTTCTAGACGCATTCTTTTGGGACCTTGTACGTGGGACGAAGTAGGATCCACTCCTAGCTTATGGACTGCGACCTGCTGGAGCTAATCACGGCATCTCATCGTAGCTCCAAGCAAAACGAGTCTTTAAATTCCATTAATAACTTGATTATTTCTTCGGAGTCTTCTTTATTGAGTAAGGAGCTAACAAAGGTAGGCCTAGGCTCTTCGCTAGTACCTAAGTTAACTTCCGTTAACTCATCTATTGTAGATTTGATTTCTTCCTCGAATTACGGTGGAGCGTCTCCGATTTGTAAATCTTCGAGTTCGTACGTAGTTTCCATGCGGTTTTCATTGTGCTCGCAAGTGACAACCAAGCAAAATTCGGTATCGTCGGCGATCCTACGGTGTCGAATCCGAGTCCATACTTTGAATTGGGTGGACGGCCGGAATTATTCCATAATTTTTCAAAATGTTGAGATTGACCTTTTGTCCATTGTCGAGGTAAGAAACCACGTTGAATTAAATTTTGAACACGGGGAAGTACCACTCAGAGTAATTCCATTAATTCTGATGAAGTGACATCTTCGAATTGTACATTATTTTCAGTTTTGGAGGAAGTAGCACCACGGTAGAATTTGAATGGCCTTGCACCGTCGTTACGTACCTCTTTGACCACCACACCCTCGATCTTATTAGAATGGATCGGGGTCAGGGTCATAGTATGTACGTAGTGGTTAATCTTCTCGTACATCGATTTATATTCTTCATTCTTTTCATCTTCGAGGGAGACCTTGAATTGCGGCTTCTTACGACTTATTGTCGCTACTTCTTGCTTGATTTCTTTTTCTTCTTCAGAACTATCATCCCAATCAACATTGATGGCTGGTTTCCTCTGTCCAATTGTCCTAGCGTCTCTACCACGACCTCGTCCCGGCCTCGACCTCGGATGCGAGTTGTGGAGAAACCTTCACCATCTCGCCGGAAGGGAGTGGTGAGTGACTTGTTGGACTAGAACTTCGAGCTCTTCGTTGTCCTGGACTTTCTTTGCTTCATTTGTTACGGTATCTCTGGAGAAGATTGTTTTCTTCGGCGGTGCATAATAAGCTGCGTCCTCATGGATTCCAATCTCATGTACGGAGAATGGTTGCAAGTCACCTTTGATGCACTGTTCCCCTCCATCGTAGTATTTGATGCACTGATGTAGAGATGATGGTACCATCACGTTTTCATGTATCCATGGTCGGCCCGATAGAGCGTTGAACGACGTTTCGAATCGATTATGTGAAATTTCGCGGTTGTCTTTGCTAAGTCACCGGTCTTCATTAGTAGCGTTATTGACCGAGGGCTCTTTCTCCTTTACGGTTGAATCCTCTTAATAACATTTTGTCGGCCTCGAGCTCGCGAGCATCAATTTCCAAGTATGCTAGTGTTCGAAGACTCATTATATTGATTGATGCTCCTGGATCCACCAATACTGCGGAGAGCGTAAACTTCCCGATTGTAGCCGAAATGTACAACGGTCGGTTGTGATCTGTCATCCCAGTAGTAGGTCATTGTCCAGTGAAGGTAACACCTCGTTGTTCCTTTAACGAACAAACCTCATCTAAGGAATCTCCGGCCATTTGAGCTAAGCAAATTTCCGGATCGAAGTAAGGCCTTGATCAGAGCTTCTCTCATCTCCTTTGATAAGATGAGAGCATCGTAAATGCTCAGTTTGGCCGGTAGTTTCCTAAGATGGGCTAGCACGTTGTAGTCCACTTTATTTCCATGTGTCTCGGCTTCTTCTCGAACGGGTATCTCTTCTGCTGGGGTTGGTTCTTCTTGAACGACCACACGCTTTCCTTTGTCCTTTGGACCCATTCTTGGAGGTAGAACTCTTCCACTTCTTAAGTTGACTTCGTAATTTCTTCGAATCTAGTGTTGAGCTTGTCGGTGTCTCCTCCTGAATCGGAATGACGAGCTCTTCGGATTATCTTCAGAATCCGAAGGCTCTAACTCTGTTGTATTTGGAGCTCCTCTAAACTTCGCGAGATAGATCCGTTGCTTGTTGAGCTTTCGTAACCTCCTTGATGGATGTCTTCTTCGTTATTTTGATCGTCGAGGTTGTGTATGATTTGAGAATTGTCGTTGGTATCGAAATAGATATCCGGATTGTCGTTAGTTACGTAATCGTTAGAAACAGTCAAAACGTAGCCAACGCCATTACCCTTATCATTATATGATCCCACCGAAGTGAGCGGATAATCATACAAAATCGGAGGTTCGAGGGATTTCTCCCCGAATCGGAAACAACAATCCTAGGATAAGCGACCCCTGAGTCAGCCTTAGGAGTCTCGGTCCTCTCTTCTTCGTCGATTTTCTTCTTTTCTTCGATCGTCTCTTGTTGAGGTGGTTCTTCCATCGCAAGTGATAGTACGGCTTAACGGGTTTCGAACTACGAATTGAAGCTCGCACCGAGGCGGTTCGGATGTTGTCTAAAATCTTCTTCGAAGACCTTGTCCGAGGCGGTAGTCCATCCATCGTCGGTCGCATAGGGATCTATCGGAATGACGGGATCGGTTGAGATAACATTGACGGAACCTCCTTTACGGGGTTCCTTCATGTACTCCTTCGGGATCGTTATATTCCCTTTCAGAAGGTTGTCGTTGAGCCGACTTTTAAAGGTAATGCAATCTTCTATCTTGTGCCCGAAGCATCCGGTGGTATGGGCAAAAGTTGGGATCACCTTTCTTGTTGACTTCCTCGCGGTCTTTTAGGCTCGACAGTTGGAAATCGGAGTCTTCATCGGACTACGGAATATTTTCGATCTTGCTTCATTCTTGAACGGATATTCTGCTGCTCCGAAGCTCCCTTAACGTACGTTGCGGACGAGATGGTTGTTACATACTTGCGGAGACGGCCGATAGGCTGGGCCGGGGTTGCTTGGTGAGTCTGTTGTAGTTCTTTGCGGCCGTTACGAGTGGTATTTGCATCGGTTGCTTGCCTTTGTCAAGCTCTCTGCAACGATCCGGATTTCTTTTCGAAGGTCTTCACCGGCTTACGCTTGTCCGTCTTGTCGGCGAAACTTAGCTGCTTCGCCTCTTCTTGCAAGCTCCCGGCCTTGCTTAACAACTTCTCGAAAGTCTTAATAGTGAATCCCTTGAGGAGAAGTGCTATCGGGCCGTGAATGCTTTTAAGTAAAATGCCGACTGCATGTTGTTCTTGTAGTTGTGGTTCACACTTCATGCTTAAGTTCCTCCATCGAAGTATGTAATCCACCAAAGTTTCATTCGGCCTTTGTTTCTCTACCACTAAATCACCTATAGTGATGTGGTGTTGAGCTCCGGCGAATCGCTTGATGAAGAGGTTTTCTAGTTCTGAGAACGTCTTCACCGAACCATTCGGTAATTCGCATACCGGTCGAAGGCGATTCTGACGGACTGGCTGACGAACTGTCGGAAGAGTAATGCATCGCCGGCATTACAACAACTGGCACGAAAGTGTGCAACATGCTGTCGGGGGTTCCCGGTTCCGTCGAAGGTCTTGAACAGAGGTGGTACGAAGCCTTTCGGGTATTGGACAACGTCGAATTCTTACGGGTAAGGTCTACCCGTCCGAATGGATGTCCCGCTCTTCGATTGTGCTAAGGCTTCTCGCACCTGCTGTTCCACCAAGTTCTTGATATCCTTTTTAGGGATCATACTTTGTGTTGTATCCTTTTTCGGTGATCATCCCCATTGATGGATGTAATCTCCTTTCCTCCGTCTACGATGTGAATGACCTGCAGGGGTGTCTCTCTTTGTGGTTGTACTTGACTGCGGAGAGTGGCCGGAGCTACGACCATCTCTTCCATCATTTTCGCCATTTGAGCGATCGTGTCGTCTTTTTCCTGAAGCTGCCTTCTCATCAGTTCGGCTCCTCTCTTTCTGCGGCTGCGGGAGCACCTTGCGAAGGCGATGAAGCTCGTGTCTCGGCCATGTTGATTTGCATATTCGTCGTCCATGAATTCGATGAATCGATCTCGTCTCCGAACTTTTCTTCTCTTTCTTTTGCCAACCGTCGGATATCGGTTCTCAGCTTTTCCATGACATCTTCTAGCGGGGCTTTACGTGTGTCTTTGCGGTTGTCGTGCGATAGTTGCTGGGTCCCCTTTTCACGAGTCCCCTTTATCGCGGTAGCACTTTCTTCGGATTCCGGCCTCTCGGCGAGACTTTCTCTCTCGAGCTGCTGTGTTTCGATCTCAGCTGCCGGTAGTGGGACGCCATACCATCCTTCTAGCGACGGAAGATCTAGGACCGGATGGTGCAGCTCGGCCAAATGCTTGGAAGGTGTTATCCTCCCTAATCACGCAATCACGAGACGACGACGGGCGGACTAGCCTTCATTCTTTTACTTGGCTTTTCACGTCATGATGGCGGGTTCTACTCGGGGCCCGAGACGGGATTTGGCGGCACCCGCCACATCCTTCGTAGAATCTCCGATACGGGGCGGTTTTCCTTCTTTGCTAACTATTCTGCCAAAGTTTGCATTCGAGCCAAACGGCGTAGTTCTAGTCCTTTTCTTGCGGCTATCGTTGTAATATGCGGGGCGAGGCAATGCGGCGGCAATCTTGCGAACATTTTCCTCGTCCTCTGCGGCGGAGAGGGGGTGGAACTCGCTTCCTCCCAAAAGTGGTATGTAGTCGGAGCGGCGGTGTATATTACGGTAACGGTGTATATTGCAGCGGTTACGGAATTTCCTGCTAGGAAAGCAATCTCGGCGGCTACGGCTTCTCTAGCGATCCTTCTACTTGTTTCTTCTTTGGGTCCTTGTCGGTGACGGAATCTTTGAGCTCGGACCCGATTTCGAAAACGAGAAGGTCTTACGGGAAGATCGCGTACCCTCCACGGTGACGGGTTTACCATAATTACGGATTTCTTTCCCCTTTGATTTGGCGAGAGTCGGGGTAGGTGCAGAAACAACTAGACCGGTGGGGGAAGTAAGAACGGTCCTCTGGCGGACGGCGGTACTCCTCTTAGTCGGGATCCTTTGCGAGAGGAGGGTACTCTGGGTCGACCTGAGGTTGAACTCCGGCGGCGGCTCCTCGGCTTCGGATACCTTGTTCGTTGGTGCAAAGAGGGAGACGTCGGTGATCTTGACATTCGTATTTTCAAATCCTTGTCCAAATCGGATGATCCCATTGTCGGGCGGCTCATCCTTATAGACGGCGAAGTCCGATCCATTGGTGAAGGAGAAAATCGGTTTCGGGGCTTCCATTTCGCGGGGTAGATTCGGTTTGTCGGTCTCGAGTTATGCTTCTTTTCTTTAGGACGAAAAGAAAGGAATTGAAAAGAGTCCGAACACATTCTTGTTCATGTATTTATATGAAGGAATCACTTATTAAAAGAATCACTTATTAGAGGGTTTGTTTATTTAGAACGGGATGTTCAAAGGTGTAGAGAAGGTAAGGAATCCGATTCGGAGTTGGAAAGGAAAAGAAAGTCTTAAGCCGAGACTTCTCGACTCGAAGGATCATTCCTAAACTAACACTATGGGGGTCCACCCACCTCGAAAATGAGGTAAAAGGATCTCGGAACCTCTCTGTTTAGGGGTATCTAAACGGTGGCTCCTAAATCCGAGAGAATGTTAGCTATACTTGTTCAAGGTAGAAATGAACATAGTATCTCAACGGAAAGAAGGGTAGTTTGATCCATTAGGGACATGGATACACTACCGATTTTTTTGAAAGCAGAATTATTTGATTAAAATGGAGAGAGAAATCATCCCCAGCGGAGTCGCCAGAATTATGTCGGCATATTTTTAGGTTGTGTGTTTTATTTTGAAAAGGGGGTCGCCTAACAGAAGTTGTGCGGCGAATTTTTTAATTTAATTTAAATAAATAATTTGAAAAGTAGTATTTGATTTTTGAAAATAATTTTAAATTTGAAGATTTTAAGATATGAAATCAAACTGATCTCACATCCCAAATAGTTTATATAAACGAGCACCACACCACAAGCCGTGTATCTATCCACTAAGGATAGACACACTTTGCTTGACGGTGGGGCTCGATTAAATAAACTAGAAGATTTGTGACATCCGTTTGGTGCACGAACCAATTTTATAAGCCGACAAATTCCACTGCTTAATATGAAAGCATTAAGCGGGGTTTATATTACACAGGTTCTTTAAAATTCCCTATAAGGGCAAGCCCATATAGTTAATTACATCTTAAGTGACGGGAATCACCTAAGAAAACTCTCGATAATAATCGATAATTACGCTTTCGAGAATTTCAAAGTTTAAGTTCTCAAAGGATTGAAGTTTGGAATTTCAATAGGGAATGGATCAAATTTGGAACATTTTGTTTTGGGAATCCAAAGGAAGAAAAGTAGGAGAAATCACAGATTCGAAGTGAACTTCGGTAATCTCCCGACTATCCTATTGTTTGGCTTGGATTTAGGAAAGTCCTAATGTTTATTTAATGTTTTGATCTTGCCAATTTTAATTAATTAGGGCTTATATTTGTATGATAAAATCATACAAATAGCCTCGAAGATGTGAGGGTTTATGTCGTATCGGACGACTACCTCGGAATCCTAAAACCGGTTAGGGCTTAATTTGCAATGCAAATGCCTAACGAAGAATTGAGGATTTATGTTGCACTAGGCAAACTACCTCGAAGTCCTATAGCTTTGATATTTAATTCTAGGAAAGTTTTGCTGATGTAGACTCAGGTTTTGCTGATGACGATGGCCGTGCTTGCCCACCATGCTCTGAGCTCCTTGTTGTTGCGGAGGTTTAGTTTTAGAAGTCATAAATCGGGGGATGAGAAAAGTGTTTTGGTTTAGAGAAGTCTTAATTTCCAAGTGTTTTTCATGTTTTAATTAAAACAAATCTTAAAGTTGATTATAACGACACCGGTTAAGATCCCGCGGTTCCATCCTTCCGGCATCATTATTTTTATCGGATTCACTTAGTCCGGATGAATTTGCTAAACTCGACTAAATGAGTTTCACACTTTCATTTAGGCCGTGGGAAATCCGTCGGCAACACGTAGGTTACATCATCAGAGGTATTCCCGATCATCCGACGGGACGTTTTAATTTAATTGTAATTGTAATTTTGTGTTCTGTTTGTGATTAAATTTTGAGTTGTTTTATATTTTGAAATGTTGTGGCGGTGAATTTTATCTTGCAATGACTTTTAACTTAGTTTTGGTTTCGGTTTTAGGGACTATCCTAAAGGTGTGGGTTTTCATGCAACGGTTGTTTATCATGCGAGAAAAGTAAGTGCGATGCGATTAATGAGATTGTAATAATGTAAATTGCGAAAGGAAATTGCGATAACATAACAGCGTACTGGAGGATCTTCCCAGTCATCCCAGCTGCACTTAAAACACAATTAGAATATTTAAGCGAGTTCCTAGGTAAAGCTAAGGGAAGGGTGATGGTTTTCTACCAAGTTCCTAATCCTATAGCTAGTCATTTCCTATGACGTCCAGGTCTTTGTGTTTTGGTTTGAGGACGATTTTCTTCATCGAAGAATAATTAAGTTCAATTGTTCTTATAAATGTCCTATCATATTGAGGAAGTGCTTAAGAAGAATCTTAAACATCTTTTCAATATTTCTAGGATTGTTTTAAGTCCGAATGAATTTAATTATATAAATGAATTAATCGTCAGGGATTGAAGTTTTGTTAACTTGCTCGGTGAACTAGGACATTTGAATATCCTATAAATGAAGTAACATTTAATTTAATGTTACGTTTAGGAGTTATGATAACTAAAGCTTTTGAGGGTAAATTGGTGTTCGAATGGTTTGTGATTTAGTTCAATTTCGATTAATGGGTTTAAATTTGGAATAGTGTTGAAGTTGTTTTAGATTTATTTTGAATTCTTTATGTCTTTGGTGATGTTATATTTAATTCGACTTAATTTAATTTAATTTAATTTAATTGAGTTTTAATTTAATTTTAATTCAATTTAATTCAATTTAGTTTGATTTGATGTTACATTAAATTAATTTGATTTAATTTAATTTTAATTTAATTTGATTTAATTTAATTTTAATTTGATTTAATTTTTTAATTTGATTTAATTTAATTTAATTTGATTTTATTTTATTTAATTTAATTTATTTAATTTAATTTAATTTAATTTATTCATTTAATTTAATTTAATTTAATCTTTAATTGACTTGACTTTTAATTTTAATTTAATTTAATTTAATTTAATCAATTTAATTTACTTAATTTAATTTAATTTTTTAATTTAATTTTACTTTTTAATTTTAATTGAAATTTTTTAAAAGAGTTTAATAATTTAATTTTAGTTTAATGATTAAGTCTTTTAATATTTTGAATTTGAGTTATCATTTTAATTAAGAATTGAATATTAATGAGATGATTAATTTAGGGATTTTTAAATTAAAGAATAAATCTCTTCCTAATAATATCCCCATTTTAATAATTCCAATTTTATTATTCTTCCAAATTTAATCAATTATTTAATTAAGGTTTAATCATTTTGAATTGCTTAATGGGTATCTACCCTTTAATTATTTAAATTTCAATCATCCAAATCAAATTAGGATCAAAGATTTTACTTGTTAATTTTTTTATTAAACCTAAAGTTTTAATTAAGGATTAAAAATTTTAATTTCCATTTTGCCCTTCAAGCTTAATAATTTCATAACTCACTAAATTGAGCTTAAATGAGCTTGAAATTTTTATGTGACTTCACTCATATGTCAATAAAGACATGAGAGGAGAAAATATGATTCTTCTGTATTTAATTTATTTATATAATTATTTTTGGTAGAAAATAGAGATTTCCAAGGAAAATTTAATAACATGACCAAGGGAAAGTTTCTGTCCTTAAGAAAATTAGGGGACATTCCTAAAGACCAGAGAACCACTTGGACCAATTTTGGTGATTTTTTGAATTATATTATTTTTATTATAATTATTTTAAGTTTTGGAGTGTTAATTAATTTAAAAATAAAATAAATGTTGAAAAATGAATTTTATATTTTTCAAAAATCTCTCTGATATCAAGGAAATCAGAGAATCAATTATTACAATTTTCTGATTTTTCTATGATTTATTATAATTATTTTAGTGAAAATGCTAGAAAATACATTTTTTTTTAATTTTAAAATTACCCTAGAGCTTTAAAATTCAATATCTCACTAAATAGACCTAAGAAAAATATGGGGTTTGTTCTAAGTGATTAAAATTCAAAATGTGACATTTTGGTGAATTTTATTATTTTTTAATTATTAAAATGTTAAAATAATATTAAAAAATCAACTTTTTTAGAAAATTAAAATTTTAATTTTCTTAAATTCCCCTGATATCAAAGAGGCTCCAAAACCAATTTGGTGAATTTTTGAAAGATATTTTGAAAGTTATGAATTTTTAAAGTTTAAAATGTCTAAGTGGCTTAATCGACCCGATTAATAGGGCTAACCAAGTCCGATTGACCTCAAATTTTTATGGTGGGTTCCTCCGATCCTAAAGGTCAATGGAGAATTGATTTCAGGTCAATTTGATGTATGGTTAGCTCTAATTAATTAGAGATCTATTTTGAGTGTTTAAGCCGATTAGGGTTGTTTTAAATGAACTAACTCATAACCTATTTTTCCTAGGGTTCTCCGGTCATAAGGAACATCACCAAATTTTCCTAGAATTTATTTCACAACATGCTATTTATTGGAATTAAAATACTCAAAGCAATAACATGAATTTGAAAAATCAATAACTCTTCATAGGGATGGCCTTTGACTTTAGAAAATTCGGGGAATGTTCCCAAATTCAGAGGCTTCAAAAGCCACTATGGTCTCATGCCATGGTGAATTGTATACATGCATGGAGAATTAAATGTATGCGAGAGAGTAAATAAATTATAAAAAATAAAATACTTGATGAAATTAAATGATTTCTTTTCCACATTATTCTCCTCACGTTCACTGAGCAAGAAGGTATTTTTATTTTATTTTTCAGATTTTTCTACGCAAAGTTATGAATTTTTGAAGTTTAGGGAATTAAATAAATCAGAAAAATCCCTAATTTTCTATTTATCCACGCGGTGCCGCGTCAACCTCGGCAGCTCCGAACGCACACGCGTCGCACTCCCATTCGACGCCGCCATCTGAGTCAGCAGCCCGGGCCCCGCGGTTCTCGTACCGTCTCCTGATCCGACGTCATCTGAGCCGTCCGTCCGCGTGTGTATTGAATGGACGGCATCCGTTCATTGTCCCCAAGTGTTCTCACCCGAGAGCCGTCCACACTAAATCCCTAATATCTCACTCGATACTCAATGGATTTTCATGTTCTTATGCTCTATGGATTCGTCTTGAAGAGGCGAACACATCTATACGGTTATCATGCATTGAAATTAAAGCATTTGAAATGGAGAATCTCCGAAGCTCGGGATGAAGAATTAGCTCATACCTTTGCTCGGAGAAGTGTGGCTTCGATCCGAGAGTTGTTGCACCTTCGATTGGATCCTAGCAAGCTCCGAGATGAAGTCTCCGAGTCGCAGTGAATTGTCTAGGTTGGATTTCGACCACGCCCGATCACAAAGCTTGGAGGCTGGGGCAACCTGGGTGGCTCTGGAGATGGGGCTTTTGCTTGGTGGACACCTTCCCTGCAGTGCAGTGAAGGTGTAGAACCAATCAATTTGGGGATTGACTCACTGTGGAGAAGTGTCCTGGTTTTGGGTGGAATTTCGGTTGGAAATTGAGTTTTATCGATGGGGATTAGGGCGAATTGACACCGAGGATCAAGCTGCTGCGAGGGTGGAGAAGGGTTTGGAACAATTTTGGCAGAGTTTCGGCAAGGTTTGTGCAACTCTCTTCTCATGGCCATGAGGGGGTGGTGTTTAAATAGGAGAGGGTGGAGGGCCTCCCAGGGAGAGTTAGGGCTTGGGATCAGCTGCTCTTGGCGATAGAAGAACGGCTCCGATGGCCGCAGGGATGGGGCGGCTCGAGCAGGGAGAATTCCTAGGTTGGGCTCACATGTGAGCTCTCGGCCATGGTGTTTTCCGGCGGCCGGTGGCTGGCCGGCCGGGCATGGGTCACCCTCGAGGTCGGGCGGGTCGGGGCGGGACTTGGTGCGAGCAATTGGCAAATGCCATGTGTAAAGAGCTTGGATTGAAATGGAATGGGGGGAAGACCATTTTGGGATCAAATGAGTCAACCCATGGTTTTGGGCTAGGTTTACCACCCCGAGGCCTGGTCTTGGGCTGAAAAGGGTCACTTGGGTCGGCCAGAGAGAATGGTGTGGTCTCCAGTCCATGATGAGGTGGCTAAGCATGGTTTAGTGTGTGACATGCTTAAGGTAAAAAAGGGTTTAAGGAGGATTAGGAAAGGGGCCCCTCCTTTTGCCATTAATGGCTTGATCACATGTCAAGCCTTCCATGGCTTCATGTGGCTTGTCCATGGCTTGCATGGCTCACCTTTGGCTTGGGAAAAGTGGAGTCAATTTCATGGAAATAGATTTTAGGAATTTTTGGTAATTTGATGGAAATTTGTATGAAACTTGATTTGGAATAATTTGATGGTGAATTTAGGACTTAGGGAATGGCTTTTATTAAGTGGATGGCAAGTGGAGATGTCATGTGGGCTTTGGATGAATTTGGGCTTTTGAATTTGAAGGAAGTGGGCTTTTAGAAAAGTTTAAGGGAAATGGGCTTTTGAATTTAGGATGGGCATTTGGGTAAAGATTTTGTGAAGAAATTTGTCAAATAAATGTCATAATTGGTTTAGGGATGTTCTATGAAGGGCTTGGAGTCAATTTGGTGTGATTTGGAGTTGAATTGGTTTGAATTTGGGTTTATTTGGTAAGTGGACCTATGTAGGTCAAATTGGGCTAACTTGGGCCAATGTTGGGCTAGGGTTGAAATTGATGTAAAATTAATGTTGAGAAATATTTGTGGGAGTGTTTCAAAGAGGTTTTGGCTTTGGTTGGGCTTTGATTTTGGGGTTTGGGCTCATTTGGGTTAGGTTTGGGTTTATGTCAAAAATGGGCCTTTTAGCTTTAGGTTGAATTTGAGTGGGGTTTTGGTCTAAATTTTGGGCAAATAATGTTAGTGTTTTGTTTGTGGGGATGTTAAGGAATATTTAGAAAAGATTTGGGGTTAATTGGAGCTGAATTGGGTGAGTTTGGGTTAAGTTTGGGTCATGGGTCCAAATTGGGCTTTAAGGCCAAAAGTGAAATTGGATCCAAATGTCAATCAAATTGGGTTTGGATTTGGTCTAGATTGGTATTGGGAATGTTGAATTGAAGTTTAGAACTGAATTGGACCAGAATTTGGGTCAATTGGGTAGGTTTGGTTTGACATTGAGTTCACTTAAGGTTAAAATTGGTCAAATTGGGGTTTTGACAAAAGTAGGGTAAATTGACAAAATTTGCCCATGGTGTAGTTGGACAAAATGAAATTGGGAATATTTGGGATTTTCTGGAATTTTCTGGGAATTTTCTGAATTTTTGGATTTTTTGGCCAAGAGGGGTATTTTGGGTATTTGGAGGGTATTGGGAGGTATTTTTGGAATTTTTGGTATTTTTGGGTATGGATGATCAATTTGGGTGATGTGGAAATGTTTGGGAATTATTTTGGAGGATTTTGGGAAATTTAGGTGATTTTGTAAATTTTGGGTAGTTTCAAGAGTTTTGGGTAGGCTAAGCGGGTGTAGGGTCCCGGGGGTCAAAAATTGAAAATTTGGAAAATTGAAGATTGGGTGAATGTAAGTGGAATGAAATCATTTTGGTTGAGCCATGAAGCCATATCAAGCCCATATGAGCCATGAAGGGACTCATTTGAGGCATTCACTATGTTGTTCCTAACCCTCTTGCCAAGGGCTCGGGGGTTAAGGACCATCCATGTGAATCACTTACATGAGTCGAGGAGGTCGAGTTAGGTATGGGTGTGTTTTTAGGAAGTGTGTGAAAGTGTAGTGTATAGGTGTAGTGTGTAAGTGTAGTGTGTGAGTCAGCCCTTCACTAGACAGAGCCACGCAGGGCGATCTAAGGCCGAAGAGTCCTATAGGAACTCATCCTTTAAACTTCCACATTTGATTTCGACCCTCTAGGTGATTAGGGGTCTACGATCGAGTTTGTGGAGTTTGCGAGGAGTTTAGAAGTAGTTTGAGTTTCTAAAATGGTGGGTCCCAATTCTAGTCCTCTAAGATAGTCAAAGGAAAAGCCTAAGGCTAGATCCTAAGCACTAAAAAGAAGAAGAGAAGACCTCATCAAAAATGAGGTCAACAAACCCCGATTGGAGTGTATTGCTACAAAGTAATGCTATTCAGACTAAAGAACGCAGGAGCAACATACCAAAGAGCGATGATGAAGATTTTTGATGATCTCATTCACAACCAAGTCGAGTGCTACGTGGTTGATGTGGTCATCAAAAGCAAACTGAAGGAAGATCACCTGTATGATTTGAGAATTGTTTTCGAGCGACTAAGACAATACAACTTTAAGATGAATCCCTTGAAATGCGTTTTCAGCGTCACCTCAGGGAAATTCTTAGGATTTGTTATCAGACATCACGAGATTGAAATCGATCCGGAGAAGATTAAAGCTATTTTAGAAATGCATCCTCCCAAAACTTTGAAACAACTACGATCCTTTCAAGGGAAGTTGGCATATCTTCAACGCTTTATCTCGAACTTGTCAGGTAGGTGTAAGCCCTTCTCAGCATTAGTTAAAAAGGACACCAAATTTGTTTGGGATGAGAAATGCCAGCGGGCTTTCAAGGACGTTAAGCAATATTTAATGACACCTCCTGTCTTAACAGCCCCAATCTCAGGTAGACCGTTGATACTTTATACCGCGGCTTTAGAAGATTCTCTCGGAGCCCTGCTAGCCCAGGTCAATGACAAGGGGAAAGAAAACGTTCTCTACTACTTAAGTCGTTGTCTAATTCAGACGGAAGTAAAGTATCCTCCGATTGAGAAGCATTGTTTGGCCCTGATCTTCGCCGCTTAAAAGCTTAGGCATTACATCCTTTCTCATAAGGTCAACCTTATTTCGAGAGTTAATCCGTTGCAATACTTGATGACCCGACCGACGCTTTTTGGAAGACTTGCCAGGTGGTCAATGATACTATTGTAATTCGACATAACTTTCGTTCCTCTTCACGCCGTAAAGGGACGAGTTCTAGCAGACTTCCTCGCAGCACACCCTTTGACGGCAGATTAGTCTCTCTCGATGATTTTCCTGACAAGCAGATAATGAGCCTATAAGACCCTGATGAACGACGTTGGGAACTGTACTTCGATGGAGCGTCCTCAGCATAGAAGAACAAAGAATCACAAACGATAGTTCCCGGTAAGGCAGGAATTGGACTAATCTTTATAAGACCAGAGCGCGGATGTTAAGGTACTCCTACGACTTAATAGAACCATGCACAAACAATGAAGTGGAATACGAAACCCTCATAACAAGACTGGAATTAACCCTTCAGACGGGAATAACGGACATCAACATCTATGGAGATTCTCAGTTTATCATTCAACAGGTCGCCGGACAGTACAGAATTTTAAAACCAAGACTCGAGCAATACTTTCAGTACGCCATGAAATTGTTGGAACAAATTCCAAACGTAACAATCTACAAGATTCCCAGAAAAGAAAATGCTCTCGCCGATGCATTAGCTCGCCTTGCAAAGGAATTTTCGTGCTTGCATGATGAGTCAGTTGAAGTGTCTGTTTAAGGATGACAGGTCCTATCACAGCTCGACATGGATACAATACATAAATCATAAAGAAAAGCAGAAGAAACAATTACAGCAGTGACAGAAAATACAGAAGATTGGCGGTAGCCATTAATAAACTACTTGCAGATAGGAAACCTACCGGACGATAAGTCGATAGCCCATCAAATCAAGAAAATAACTCTGTCTTACGCATAAATAAACAATACAATATACAGAAGGTCTTTTGATCATATGTGGCTAAGATGCCTGAGCGGGTCTGAGGCTAGTGAAATCGTTAAAGAAGTACATTCAGGACTTTGTGGCGCTCATCAGTCGGGTCCGAAAATAAAGATGAAGATTAAATGACTAGGGTACTACTGGCTCTCAATGATGACCGACTGTATGAAAGTTACCAAAAGTTGTCACCAGTGCCAAGTGGACGGAGTGGTTCTACACCAACCGCCAAATATGCTACATCTGACAATTGTGTCATGGCCAATTGAGTGTTGGGGCACAGATATTGTGGGTCCGATAGAACCGCCTTCTTCAAGAGGACATCGCTTCATTCTTGCGGCTACAGAATACTTTTCTAAATGGGCAGAAGCTATACCATTCAGAGAAGTGAAGGCACATCACATGCTACAGTTCTTCAAGAATCAAGTCTTCTACCGTTTTGGGGTACCACGCAGGATCATTTCAGATAATGGGTCTGCATTCAAAAGTACAAAGATCAACAATTTTATCAGAAGACATGGGATCGATTGGCGATACTCAACGATCTACTACCCAAGAGCAAACGGCTTGGCAAGGCTTTTAATAAAACTCTCGTTCAAATTTTAAAGAGAACTTTGGACGACAAAAAGAGAAATTGGCACGAGACGTTGTTAGAAGCCTTATGGGCATACAAGATGACTTTTAGGACTCCTACTTAGTCTACGCTTTACGCTTTAGAGTACGGGTCCGAGGTCGTCTTGCCCCTGGAAGTTCAGCTTCTGTCACTCAGAAAAGATCACTACAGAAGAAAATGCCAGACTACGACTGGAAGAATTGGAAAGCTTGGAAGGGAAAAGACTTTCCGCGCAGCAGAATTTGGAACTGTATCAAGCCAAGATGATCCAGGCCCATGATAAATTAGTCCGTCCCAGGACATTCAAAGTCGGTGACTTAGTTTTAGTTCTCAGAAGACCTATTCTTGCACATCGCAAGATAGGTGGTAAATTTGAACCAACATGGGAAGGGTCGTTCATGGTCGAGACAGTCTACTAAGAAGGTTTCTACCAACTGGTGAATTGCCGTGGATAACGACCCATGCTTCCAATCAATGGATGGTATTTAAAGAAGTATTACGCAACCTGATGTTTCGAAGGGTGGCCTCTAAAGTAGAATCTTATCCCTAGAAACATTAGTGAAGTAATAACTTTGTGACTGGGTCCGAACCCAAAATAAAATAAAATGGATGATAAAAAAAATCTCATCAACGAAAATGTTAAAAAGAAAACATGGGAAATCTTAATAATAAAAATGTCAATCTTTCCTTTTAAATCCATTCATTTCTGATATTTTCTCATCTCTTCCTACTTCCTTTAAATTTAAAAGAAGTGAATAAGATTTTTTAAGTGTTTTTTTCTTATTGTTCTTGTTCTTAGTACAGCCCCTGGTCCTTTCCTTATTTTTTCGCAGGGAAATGTCGAACGGGAGGTTGGCTCTAAACTTTAGAAATGGCGTGAGTCTAGCACTTGATGAAAAGAGGGTAAGGGATGGAGCAGTGATAGTGATTGACTCAGACTTCACACCAGCCGGCTTACAATACGAAGAAAATGATTGGATCCCAGTTGATTGAGAAGAACTTCACAGCCAGACAGTGATGAAAATGGGTGGCCTGAGCCACCAATCCAGTAACAAGAAAAGAAAAGCAAATGCCTCTCATGCAACCGGAGAAGATAATAAAGTTAAGTCCATGGTTGCCACAACAAAGGGTAGGCTTGTCAGAGCCGCGCCCGCAGAAATTCAAGGAAAAAGAAGAGCCACTCTCTCTGCTACCCAGCAGAGAAATAAGAATCGTCGCATTCACAAAATGTTGACCAAGTTAGCAGAAGATCAATATAAACAGACAATGTATACTGTTAGTGCAAATGCTCCAAGGAGACCGGTTCGTCAGGAACCAAAAAGAAGAAAGTCAACTCCAAGATGGTCGGAACAGATAAAAGAAATACCAAGGAAAGCAGAAATAGAGTCGGTACCTCGACGCCGAGCATACGTACCAGATTCGAAGAGTCTTGTGCAAAAGCAACCCCGGAGGATGTACCTATAGAGACTATCCCCGAGGAGCTGAGACATGCTGAAGAACATGCTGAGGTTGAGCTATACATTCCACAGTATGTTACTAGACACAGAGGACTTTAGATAATCCCTGAATATGAGCTTGAGAAAATGCAATTAGTTGAGAAGAGAACCTTTGAATACTTTGAAAGAATTGGAAACAAGAGGGTCAATATCTTGGAAGGCCTCGAGCTGCATACAGATGTTTTCTCAGATTATGAGCAACAACAAATTATAGATTATATCCTTGAATTACAGAAAATGGGTCGAGCTGGCCGCCTGAGAGAAAAGACATACTCATAACCCCGAGGATGGATTCTAAGAAAGGGAAGAGTTACAATCCAATGCGGATGTTGCTATAATTTTACTATAGACAGAAAAGGAAATCCACCAGGGATACTACGTCTCAGTGAGGTGGATCCGATGCTAAGAATCTTCAAAAGAATGGTGAAAAGGATGATACTATGGAGGGTACTGCCTGCAAATTGCATACCCAACAGCTGCATTATTAACATCTACAAGGAAGGCGACTGCATACGTCCACATATAGACCATCATGACTTCGTTAGAACCTTCTGCACAGTATCATTCGTCAACTAGTGCAACATCATGTTCAGATCTAACCTCCGGATTGCAGGCCCCGGTGAGTTCCGAGGGCCAGTGGAGATACCACTACCGGTAGGTTCTGTCCTGGTGTTTAAAGGAAACGGAGCAATTGCGAAGCATTGCATTCCAGGAGTGCCTGTGGAGCGGATCTCGGTTACTTTTAGAAGAATGGACGATAGAAAAATGCCTTACCACTTTCAGCAAGATCCAGAATTGGAGAATCTCCGGCCCTACGAGCTGTGAATTACATGTGAAATAGTACACCTCCAATGCACATCCATGCGACATTCCTGCCAAGGGTGGCTTGGAAGGTGATGTTATTGCCCATGTTTCTTACTATTTAGACATGGATTTTTTGACAGACGCTTTTGAATGGATCAGCAAGAAGTTTACACTGTCCGTTTTGGATTTACATGGATTGTATGAGACATTAAATTTCTGAGGAAAATGTCATCATGACTAGATCAAGTTGTATGATGTACTTTCAGCAAGTTGGAATGAAAATGACTACGTCATATTTTGCATTCACCTCTTTTTGTGCAAATTGACTGGGAAATTCCATTAGAGTTAAATGAACTTTGAACGAAGAACAAAAAAGAAAAGAAAATAAATGAGAATTTTTCCTAAAAATCTGAATATTAAAAATTTCAAATTCACATGAACACTAAATAAACAACAAAAATAAAAAATGGGATCGTTAAAGGACAAACAAAACGAATCTAAATCTCAAATTGAATTCGATCCGAATCCTGCGATTCGAACCTTTCGGTTCTTTCCTCGATTGAAATATGTTTGAAACTCTTTTGAAATTTGAATATTCCGTTTGACTTGTCGTTAAGTCAAGTCTTTTCGACTTGGTACCCTTACCAGCTCCTTTCAATTCTCTTCTTCGTTGTGTCTTAGAGGATCGACTAGTTCTATTGACACGGAGCCACGAACTTTGTCTGATTTGGTTCTGATGGCATGAGACTGGGTCCCTCTTCATAGAGATAAATCTTTGAGACTGGAGCCTAACTTCCAAGTTCTCTTTGAGGCTAGAGCCTAACTTCTAGTCCTCTTTCAAATTTCCGAGACTGGTACCTAAATTCCAGTTCTCTTCTTTCGAGGTCGGTACCTAAATTCTGACTCTCATTCGAGATCGATACCTAAATTTTGATTCTCTTTCGAATTGATACCTAAATTTCAATTCTAAACTCCGAGACTAGTACCTAAATTCCAGTTCTCTTCCTTCGAGGTCGGTACCTAAATTCTGACTCTCATTCGAGATCGATACCTAAATTTCGATTCTCATTCGAATTGATACCTAAATTTTAATTCTAAATTTTTGTGACTGGTACCTAAATTCCAGTTCTCTTCCTTCGAGGTCGGCACCTAAATTCCAACTCTCATTTGAGATCGATACCTAAATTTCGATTCTCTTTTGAATTAATACTTAAATTTCAATTCTAAACTCCGAGACTGGTACCTAAATTTCAGTTCTCTTCCTTCGAGGTCGGTACCTAAATTCTGACTCTCATTCGAGATCGATACCTAAATTTCGATTCTCTTTCCAATTGATACCTAAATTTCAATTCTAAACTCCGAGACTGGTACCTAAATTCCAGTTCTTTTCCTTCGAGGTCGGTACCTAAATTCCGACTCTCATTCGAGATCGATACCTAAATTTCGATTCTCTTTTGAATTGATTCCTAAATTTCAATTCTAAATTTCCGAGACTGGTACCTAAATTACAGTTCTCTTCCTTCGAGGTCGGTACCTAAATTCCGACTCTCATTAGAGATCGATACCTAAATTTTGATTCTCTATCGAATTGATACCTAAATTTCAATTCTAAATTTCGAGACTGATACCTAAATTTCAGTTCTCTTCCTTCGAGGTCGGTACCTAAATTCCGACTCTCATTCGAGATCGATACCAAAATTTTGATTCACTTTCGAATTGATACCTAAATTTCAATTCTAAATTTCCTAGACTGGTACCTAAATTCCAGTTCTCTTCCTTCGAGGTCGATACCTAAATTCCGACTCTCATCCGAGATCGATACCTAAATTTCGATTCTCTTTCAGGTTTGATTCTTAAATTTCAAATCTCACTCTCTCGAGATCAGTACCTAAATTCTGATTCTCACTTTGAGGCTGGTACCTAAATTCCAGTTCTCTTTACAATCACGAGGTTGAAACCCATGTTTCAATTCTTATTTTAAATACAAATTTCAAATTCAAAATTTCCTTAAATAGATTTTAAATTAATCTTCAATCAAAATTAAGACTCAGAACAAATCAAAATCTAAACTCGCACATTGAAATTTGAAATTTAAAAGTAAACTGAAATCTAAATTGAATTCTCCAGACCTTGTGATTTGGAGTTCACCTCCTTTTCCATTCCCCAGTGAGAGTTCAGGAATCTCCAGTCTTGGAAATATACCTGATACTCCCCAGCGGAAATTCTTCTACTTCGTCCTAATTTTATAACTTGGACATCTGTGTTGGTTTTGTTGATCTCTTCAGTCAACGCCAGTACGCGCGGTGCGCTTGGTTAGCACACCACACCTATTATGGGTCCATTTGTTAACCTCATTTTGATGAGATCTTTTGCTTCTCTCTTTAGTACTTAGGACCTAGCCTTAGGCTTCTCCTTTGACTAATCTTAGAGGACTAGAAATGGAACCCACCACTTAGAATTTCAAACACTTCTTGACTCCCTACAAACCCCACAAGCTTGATTGTAGACCCCTAATCACCAAGAGGGTTGAAATCAAAGGTGGAGGTTTAAAGGATGAGTTCCCTATAGGACTTTTTGGCCTTAGGAATACCCTGGGTGGCCTGGTCTGGTGAGGGTTGACTTGCACATGCACTACACTCTCACACATATTCCAAGTCCTAAAACCACACTCTTACCCAACTTGACTTCCTGACTCATATAGGCAATTCATACGGATGGTCCTTAACCCCTAAGCCCCTGGCTAAGAGTCCTCTCATGGCTCATATGGGCTTAATGTGGCTTCATGGCTCAACCAAAATGACTCCATTTCACTCACACTTGATCAATCTTCCTTTTTTCAAAATTTCAGTTTTTGATCCCCGGGGCTCCAAACCCACCGGACCCACCAAACCTACCAAGTACCCTTGAAATGACCCAAAATTTGCAAAATTGCCTAAATTACCCAAGATACCTCAAAATCAATCCTAAAAACTTCCAACCACTCAAATTGACCATCTTTGGCAAAAAAATACCAAAATTTCCAAAAAATCCCCCCAACACCCTCAAAAATTACCAAAATACCGTTTAATCCCAAAAATCCAAAAATTCATAAAATTCCAAAAAAAATTCCAGAAAATCCCAAATATTCCCAATTTCATTTTGTTAAACTATACTATGGGCCAATTTTTCCAATTTACCCCACTTTTACCAAAACCCCCAATTTGACCCATTTTTAACCCAAGTGAACCCAATGTCAAACCAAACCACACCAATTGACCTCAATTTTGGTCTAATTCAATTCTAAACTTTAATTGAAAATCCCCAATATCAATTTAGACCAAATACAAGTCCAATTTGATTGAAAGTTGGGCCCAATTTCAATTTGAAGCCTAAGGCCCAATTTTGGCCCATGACCTAAAACTAGCCCAAACCAACCCAACTCAACCCCAATTGGCTCCAAATATTTTCTAAAGCATTCCTAATATTACCATAAACAAAAAAAATAACTTGATTTGCCCAAAATTTGAACCTAAACTCCACCCAAACCTAACCCAAAACCAAAATACCTTAAATTGACCTAAGCCCAAACCTTACCCAAATGGGCCCAATCCCAAAATTAGAGCCCAACCAAAATTGAAAAGTCTTTGTAACACTCCCATAAACATTTCCCAACATTAATTTTACATCAAATCCAACCTTAGTCCAACCTTAGCCCAAGTTAGCCCAAATTGGCCCACCTTGGCCCCTTTACCAAAAAAAGCCCAAATTCAACCCAACTCTACTCCAAATCACACCAAATTGATTCCAAACCACTCATGACACATGCCTAAACCAATTGAAACATTTATTTGGCACAATCCTTTACAAAATTTCATCCTAAATTTACTTTAAATCTAAAAGCCCACTTCCTTAAACCACTTTAAAAGCCCATCCAAAATGATTTCAAAAAGAGCCCAAAATCAATCCAAAGCCCACATGACAAATTCTTCTCATCATACCTTTAATTGAAATCATCCCTAAGTCCTAAATCAATAATCAAGCCATTCCAAGTCAAGCCACATGCCAAATTACCCCTAAATGCCAAAAATTTCTAAAACCCATTTTCATGAAACAAGCTAACCTTTTCGAAGCCAAATGTAAGCCAAATGTGAGCCATTTGCAAGCCATATGAAGCCATGAGAGTTTTGACACCTCACCATGTCATTTATGGAAAATGGAGGGGCCCCTTTCTTAAGCCTTCCTTAAGCCTTTTTAACCTCATCCATGATACACACTAAACCAAGTTAGCCACCTAATCCTTGATGGAGACAACACCATTTCCTCTTGGCTGACCCAAATGAATATTTTCAGCCGAGATCCAAGCCTTGGGTGGTGCACCAAGCCCAAAACCATGGGTTAACCCTTTTGAATCCAAAATAACCTTCTCCCCATGTAATTTCAATCCAACTCTTTTACACATGTCCAAAGCCGATTGTTGGCACCAAACTCAAGCCACGACCTCCACGACCACGAGGGTGACCCATGCCTGGCCGGCCAGCCACCACAGCCGCCGAAAACCATCAGGCCGAGAGGCATAATTTGGATCAAAAATTCAATTTGAATTAGCTGACTTGTCCCAACCTAAACAGCCACCGTGGTTGTTCTTCTCTTGGCCAAGGCAGTTGATCCAAGCTATTAAACCCCCCTGGGAAGCCCTCCAGCCACATCTATTTAAACAAACTGACCTCTCGGCCAAACAAGGTGATGAACCAGACCTTAAGGAAACTCTGCCAAAATTGCTCCAGGACCTTCTCCTAACCCAGAGCAGTTGATCCCCGGTGTTCCTTTGCCCTAATCCCCATTACCGAGCTCGATTTCGAGTTGAAAATCCACCGAAAAATAGGACACTTCACCACGAGTGAGCCGATCTTCAAATTAATTAACCCTACACCTTCACCGGACCGAGAGGAGAAGTTCCCAGACAAAAGCCCCTCACCGGAGCCGACCATCGCTTCCGGCCTCCAAGCTTTGTGATCAGTCTTGGTCACTTTCATACTTAGACAATTCCCCAGAGCCAGGGACTTCATGTGGAGCTTGCTTGGACTCAATCGAAGGTGACACAACCCTCAGATCAGAGCTTCACTTCTCTGAGCAAAGGTTTGAACTCATTCTTCCTCCCGAGCTTCCAACAACTCTCCATTTTGTTTGGGTTAATTTCATAGCCTATAAACCGTATGGATGTGTTCGTCTTGTCAAGATGAATCGATAGAGTATAAGAACTTGAAAATCCATTGAGAATCAAGAGGGATATTAGGGTTTGAGTATGGACGATCACGGGTGCACACTAGTCGTAAACGACGACCAGGAGCCGTTGGATCACGTGTGTATCGAGCGGACGGTCGAGATCAAGCTAGACAGCGGAATGTTATGTGAACCGTGGGCCCCTGGAGCGCTGAGTCAGATGGTGGCGCAGAATCACAGAGCGACGCATGGGCTTTCGATCCGCCGTAGGATGAAGCGGCGCCGAGTTAGATAAGTAGGAAATTAGGGTATTTTGAATTATTTAAATACCAGAAGTTCAAAAATTCATATGTTTGCATAGAAAAATCACAAAAATAAAATAAAAATACCCTCTTGCTCACTGAACAGAGGAGAATAACGTGGAAATGAAATTAAGTAAATTGGATGAGTATTTTATTTTTAATAATTTATTTACTGTTTTCAGTATTTTGATTCTTCATTTACATAAACATATCACCATGGTATGAGACCATAGGGCTTTTGAAGCCTCTGATCTTGGGAACATTCCCTGAATTTTTCAAGTCAGAGGCCATCTCTGTGAAAAGTTATTGATTTTTCAAGTTCATGTCACTGTTTTAGGTATTTTAATTCCAATAATTAGCATTCTGTAAAATAAATTCTAGGAAAATTTGGTGATTTTTCTTAGGACTAGGGGACCCTATGAAAAATATATTTTGAGTTATTTTTTTCATAATAACCTTAATTGGCCTAAACCCCTAAAATTGAACTTGAGTTAATTAGGGTTAACCACACATCAAATTGACTTGAAAATAATTCTCCATTGCTCATTAGGATCAGAGGAACCTTACATAAAATTTTGAAATCAATTGGACTTGATTAACCCCACCAAATGAATTGATTAAGCCTCATAAGCAAAATAGAACTTTAATAATTCATAACTCCAAAAATACTTTTCAAAAATTCACAAAAATGGTTTTGGAGTTTCTATGATATCAGGGGAGTGCAGGAAAATTAAAATTGGAATTTTCAAAAAAAGTTGATTTTTCACAATATTTTAATATTTTAATAATTAAAAAATATTAAAAATTAGAAAAATATTAAAAACCATAAAAATGTCACATTTTGACACCTAATCATTTAGTAACAAACAAAATATTTTTCCTAAGTCCCTAGGATAAGATATTGAATTTTAAGGGCTTAATGTAATTTTTAATATTAAAAAAATGAATTTTCAACCCTTTTCACAAAAAAATTCTAATAAATCAATGAAAAATCTGAAAGTTATAAAATTTGTTTCTTTGGAATCCTTGGGGTGAGAGATATTTAGGAAAAATATAAAATCTATTTTTCAACTTTTCTTTTATTTTGAAATTAATTAATACTTTAAAACTCAAAATAATTATAGTAAATAAAATATAATTCAGAAAATCACAAAAATTGGTCCAAGTCGTCCTCTGGTCATTAGGAATATCCCATAATTTTCTTAAGAGTAGAAACCTTTTCTTGGTTATGTTGTTGAATTTTCTTTGAAAATCCCTATTTCTACTAAAAATAATTATATAAATAAATTAAATATAGAAAAATCATATTTTCTCCTCTAATATCTTAATTTACATGTGGGTGAGGTGACATAAAAATTTTAATTTCATTTGAGCTCAATTTAGTAAGTTAGGAAATAAATAAGCCTAAAAGGGCATAAACGTAATTAGAAATTTTAACCCTTAATTAAAACTTTAGGTTTAATCAAAATGGGGGGTAAAATATTTGATTTTAAATTTCTCTTGGATGATTGAAACTTAGGGAAATTAAAAGGGTAGAAACCCATTAAACACTTTGAAAATAACAAAATGAAACTCTAATTAATTAAATAATTTAAATTTTGGAAAGAATATATTTAAAATTTGGATTATTAAAATAAGGATATTATTAAGAGGATATTTATTCTTTAATTTAAAAATCCCTAAATAAGTCACTTCAATAATATTTAACACTTAATTAGGAAAAAAAATTAAAATAATAATCGAAACAAATTTAATTAAAAATTAAAAAAAGATAACCCTTAAATGAATTAAAGCTTAAAATGTTAAATGGTCCAATAATTAAAAAATCAAATTTAAAATCTTGGAATTAAGTTAAATTAAATTAAATTAAGTTAAGTCAAAGTTTAAATTAAATTAAATTAACACCTTAACAATTAAAATTAAAATATTGAAACTAAAATTAAATTAAATTAAAACTAACATTAAATTAAATTAAAATTAAATTACGATTAAATTAAAAATTAAATAAAATTAAATTAAAATGAAATTAAATCAAATTAAATTAAATTAAATTAAATTAAAATCACTTAACAACAAACCTAAATGAAATCATTAAGAGTTAAATCAAAATATATCAATAATTTCAACACCTTTTTCTATCTAAATAAATTTAAAACATGAATATCAATCTGAAATATTAAGATAATTGAAAGTGTAAAGATTTAAATTAAATCTAAAAATAACTTGAACACTATTTCAAATTTAAAATTATTAATTAAAACCTCAAAATTAAATTAAATCACTTTAAATCATTAAACTAAAACTTTTAATTAAGGATGATTAAAACTCTCAATAAATCAACTTGCCCTTGAAGGCTTTAATTATTATAACCCTTAAATAGAGTATTAAGTGAAATGTTACTTAATTCATCAGGTAATCAAATAACCAAGTTCATTGAGCAAGAGACAAAGTTTAACTAAACTCCTGGATGATTAATTCATATGTGCAACTAAATTTACTTGGACTCGAAATGATCCTAGAAGTATTGAAAAGATGTTTAGGACTCGTCCTAAACACTTCCTCAATATGACGGGATGTTTTAGAAGAACAATTGAATCTAATTGTTCTTTGATGAAGAAAATCATCCTTAAACCTAACCAACAACTTAGACGTCATAGGAAATGACTAATAATATGATTAGAAATTTGGTAGACAACCAAAACCCTTTCCCTTAGCTTTACCTAGGTATTTCTTGCAAAATATGTTTAAATGTTCTAACATGTGTTTTAAGTGCAGCTTGGGATGACGGGAAGACCCTCCAGGTACGCTTTTATTTTATTGCAATTTACTTTATTGCAATTTACTTACATGCACTGTACTTTACTTTTCTTGCATGATACATAAGACTGTTGCATGAGAACTAAAACATTTAGGATAATCCCTGAGCTGAGACCAAAACTAAATTAAAAGTCATTGCAAGATAAAATACACCGCCACAACATTCCAAAATATAAAACAACTCAAAATTTAATCACAAACAGAACAACAAAACTACAATTGTAACTAAATTAAAATGTCTCGTTGAATGATCGGGAATACCTTGGATGATGTAACCCATGTGTTGCTAACGGGATTTGCCACGGTCTAAATGAAAGTGTGGAACTCAATCAGTTGAGTTTAGCAAATTCATCTGGACTAAGTGAATTTGTTGAAAATAATGGTGCCGGGATGATGGAATCGTGGGATCTTAATCGGTTCTGTTTAAACAACTTTAAGATTTATTTTAATTAAAATATTAAAAACACTTGGATTTTAAGATTTTCTCTAAACCAAAACACTTCTCTCATCTCCTGATTTATGACTTCTAAAACTAAACCACTGCAACAACAAGGAGCTCGGAGCATGGTGGGCAGCTCGGCCATCGTCATCAGAAAAACTCGGATTTACCTCAGCAAAACATTCTTAGAATTAAATAACCAAGCAATAGGACTTTGAGGTAGGTTGCCTAGTGCAACATAAATCCTCAACTCTTCGTTAGGCATTTGCATGATCATGTCATGTAAATTAAGCCCTAACCGTTCTTAGGACTTTGAGGTAGTGTTCGGTACGTCATAAACTCTCATATCTTCCAGGTTATTTGTATGTTCATGTAATACAAATATAAGTCCTAATCAATTAAAATTGGCAGGATTGCAATATTAAATAAATTCCCAAATTGAAGCCAAACAATAGGATAGTTTGGGAAGTTGCCAAGATACTTCTTGGATCGTCAGATTCTCCTAGTTTTCTTCCTTTGAACAACTGAAATTAATTGTTCCAAATTTGAGCCATTCCCTATTGAAACTTCCAAAATTCAATCCTTTGAAAACCTTAAACTTTGAAATTCTTGAGAGCAAAACCACTAATCATTATCGAGAGTTTTCTTAAATGATTCCCGTCATTTAAGATGTAATTAACTATAGGGGCTTGCCCGATAGGGAACTTTAAGAACCCAGTAATAGAAACCACCGCTTAATTTCTTTATATTAAGCAGGGGAACTTGTCGGCTTATAAAATTGGTTCACGGACCAAACGGATGTCACAAATCTTTTAGTTTATTTAATCGAGCCCCATCATCGAAGCGATGTGTCTCATTCCTCGGGATAAATACACGGTTTGTGGTGCGGTGTTCGTTTATATAAACTATTCGGGATGTGAGATCGGTTTGATTTCATATCTTAAAATTTTCAAATTTAAAAATTATTTTCAAAATCAAATACTACATTCTAAATTATATATATATATATTTAAATTAAATTTAAAATTTAAAATTAGCCGACAACATCTATAGGCGACTACATTTTAAAATCAAACTTGCAACCTAAAAATATGCCGACATGACCACAAACCTCCAAGCCACTTGGAAGGTTAAAAGTCAAATATGGAGGTTCAAGGATGAATTCCTATAGGATGTTCAAGCCTTAGGACAACCCTGAGTTGCCTGGTCTTGATGACGTTCAATTTGCACACACCACACTTCCACACACATTCCAAATCCTAAAACCACTCCTACCCAACTTGAGTTCCTGACTCATGTAGGAAACTCATATGGATGGACCTCAACCCTTAAGCCATTAGTTAAGAGGGTTAGGAACAACATATTGAATACCTAAAATGAGTCCTCTCATGGATCCTGTGAGCTTAACATTGCTTCATGGCTCAACCAAAATGGTTTCATTCTACTCAAATCTAATTAATCTTCATTTTTTGCCAAATTTCAATTTTTGACCCCTGGAGCCCTAAGTCCACCAAACCTACCAATACCTTTGAAATTGCCCAAAATTCCCTTGAAATTGGCAAAATTACCAAAATTCATCACAATCAATCCTAAACACTCCCCACCACTCAAATTGATCATCCATGGCCAAATATACTAAAATTTCCAAAAATACCCCCCAATACCCTCCAAATACCCAAAATACCCTTTTTGGCCCAAATATCCAAAAATTCCAAAAATTCCCCAAAATTTTCTGAAAATCCCAAATATTACCAATTTCATTTTGTTCAACTGCCAGATATCCCAATTTTGTCATTTTACCACAATTTGATCAATAAATGCCAAATGGGCCCTTAAGGCCCAAAATAACCAACAAACGCAATCCATCCCAAATTCAACCTAAATGTCACCCAATTTTCCCAAAATTTGTTTTGAAGCTTTCCTAAAATTCCCACAAACAAAACCCTAACTTAATTTACCCAATATTTGGACTCAAATTTCACCCACGCCTAATTCAAACCAAAATTCCTTAAATTGGCCTAAACCAACCATGAACCCAAACTTGCCCAAATCTCAATATCAAGACCCAACCAAAATTGGAAACTCTTTGCAAAACTTCCATAAACCTTTTGAAACATGGATTTCACATCAAAAGCAACATTAGCCCATCCTTAGCCCAAGTTAGCCCAATTTGACGCACTTTGACCCTATTATTAAAAGACCCAAATTAAACCCAATTCAACTCCAAATGACCCCGAATCTTTTCTAAAACCTTCATAACACATTCCTGAACCAATTGAAAACATTTATTTAGCACAACCTTTTACTAATTTTTTTTATCCAAAAGTCTATTTTAAAACTTGAAAGTCCACCTCTTTAAGACATTTCAAAAGCCCATCCAAAACCATTTCAAAAGCCCAAAATCTATCCTGAAGGCCACATGACATTTTCATTTGTCATCCCTTTAATTAAAATCAAACCTTAAGTTTTAAAATCCATGTTCAAATGATTCCAAATCAAGCCTCATGCCAAATCACCCCTAAATGAAAAAAATCCCTAAAACCCATTTTCATGAAACTTGGGTAAGCCATTCCCAAGCCACGTGAAGCCATGAAGCCATTTCTTAAGCCATATGTAAGCCATGTGAGTTGTGCCCCATGTCATCATGGCATCTTGGGTAAAAGGAGGATCCTCTTTCTTGATTCCCTTAAGATGATTAAACATTCCCATGTCTCCCCTAACCCATGCTTAAGCCTAATTGTACTTGGATTGTGACTTGACCCCACCAATCAAGCTAAACCAAATGTCTTTCCCTCAGCCCAAACCAGGTCATGGAAGGTTGAACCAAACCCATTTGCATGACTTGACCAAAATACGCCAAAATGAGCCCTTACACCATACCATTTAAATCAAACTCCTTTACACATGTCCAAAGCCAATTGAACACACCAAACCCCAGCCCTGACCTCACTGGTCAAGATGGTGACCCATGCCTACTGGCCAACCACCTGGGTCACCGGAAAACACCACACCCGAGAGCTCCATGTGAGCCAAACAATTCAAAACTATGTTGCTGAGTTGTCCCAACCACAATGGACACCAGGGCTCTTCTTCTCCTCCCCTGAGCAGCTGATCCCAAGCCCTAACTCCCCCTAAGAACCTCTCTAGCAATGGCTATTTAAACTCCTGACCTCCATGGCCAAAAGGTTGGATGCAGTGGACCTTAACAAAACTCTATCAAATTAGTTCTAAACTCCTCTCCTAACCTAGAGCAGTTGATCCCCACTGAAATCCAGCCCTAAAGTCCTCTCTGTGAGATCAATTTATGAGCTCAATTTTAAGTCAAAAAATAGGACACTTCACCACAGTGAGCCAATCTTCAAATTTATTGACTCTACACCATCACTAGACCAAGAGAAGAAGTTCCCCAAAGGAAGCCCCCTCACCAGACCAGCCATTCCTTGTATCGGCCAGAGCTCAAAATCAGTCTTAGTGGAAGTCAGGTCTAGGCATTTCACCACACCTCCAGGCTTCATCCTTAGCTTCCTTGGACTCCAACGAACGTGTCGAGCCTCTCTGATTGAAGCTTCACATCTCAGAGCCAATTTATTGAACCCTTCATTTCTGAGAGCTTCTTTCGATTCTCCATTTGGTTTGAGTTAAATTTCATAGCATCGTAGCTAAATAGATGTGTTCGTCTTGTCGAGACGAGTTCAGAGAGCCCAAGATCATGCAATTTTGTTGAGAGATGAGGGAGATCTTAGGGTTAGAATGTGGACGGCTCTCGGGACACACCAGTCGTAGAAGATGACCAGCTACCGTAGGATGGCGTGTGTAATGAAGGAACAGTGGAGATCAAGTCGGAAGAGAAGATAAAATGGAGCAACGAACCCCATGGCATCTAAGTCAGTAGGTGACGTAGAATAAGAAAGCGCCGCATTTGACTTCGGAGCTGCCGAGGATGACGAGGCGCCATGCTGGATAAGTAGGAAATTAGGGTATTTTTGATTTATTTAAATGCCCAGAATTTTAAAAATGCATATCTTTGCATAGAAAAATCAAAAAAATAAAAGAAAAATACCCTCTTGCTCAGTGAACAGAGAAGAATATTGTGAAAAAAGAATTAAATTACTTTGATAAATATTTGATTTCTAATTAATTATTCACTGATTTGAGTATTTTAATTCTCCATCCATGCTTACAATTCGCCATGGCATGAGACCATAGGACTTTTGTAGCCGCTGTTCTTGGGAGCACTCCCAGAATTTTCCAAGACCAGAGGACATCTCTATGGAGAGTTATCTATTTTTCAAGTTTATGTGTCTGTTTTGGTATTTTAATTCCAATAATTTACGTGTTGCTTAGAACATTCTAGAAAAAATAGGGGAGGTAGCTTATGACCAAAATACCCTAGGAAAATTATTGTTTGATATAATTCCTGAAAGATAACCCTAATTAGTCCAAACACTCAAAACTAAACTTTAATTAATTAGGAATGATTACACATTAAAATCACTTGAAATTAATTCTTCACTGTCACTTAGGATACAAAGAAGCTCACATAAAAATTTCTAGTCAATTGGAATTAACTTAACTCATTAAATGAATTAATTAAGTGACATAGCTATTTTAAAAATTTAAAAATTCATAAAGTCCAAAATACATCTCAAAAATCCACCAAATCAATTTTGGGGCCTCTCTGGTATCAGGGAAGTCTAAGAAAATTAAAATTAGAGTTTTTCAAAATTTTTTATTTTTAACTCATTTTTGAATATTTTAATAATTAAAAATTATAAAAATCACAAAAATATTAAAAATCATAAAAATATCACATTTGGTCTCCTAATCATTTAGGAACCATTCCCCTAATTTTCCTAAGTCTCTAAGTTAAGATATTAATTTTTAAAGGCTTAGGACAATTTTTAATATTTAAAAAATGGATTTTCCAAACTTTTCACTAAAATAATTCCAATAAATCAACCAAAAATTAGGAAAAAATAAAATTTACTTCTCTGGATTCTCTGACCTCATAGAGATTTTTAAAAAATGTAAAACTCAATTTTCAACCTTATTTTTATTTTATGATTAATTAATACCCCAAAACTCAAAATAATTATAATAAATTAAATATAATTCAAAAAGTCACCAAAATTGAGCCAAGTGATCCCGTGGTCAGTAGGAACATCCCATAATTTTTCTAAGGATAGAAACCTTACCTTGGTCATGTTGTTGAATTTTCATTGAAAACCCTTATTTTTCAAAAAAAATAATTATATAAATTAAATTAAAAATGGAAAGACCACTTTTTCTCCTCTAATATCTTAATTGACATGTGAGTGAGGTGACATAAAAACTTCAAGTTTATTTGAGCTCAATTTAATGAGTTATGGAGTAAATGTACTTAAAAGGGCATAAAGTTAATAAAGGATTTTTAACTCTAATTAATACCTTAGGCTTAATCAAAGGGAGGGTAAAATATTTGATCTTAATTCTCTATTAGGTGATTGAAACCTGGGAAATTAAAAGGTAGAAACCCATTAATCATCTTTAAAATATTCAAAGCGAATCTTAATTAATTAAATAATTGAAATTTTGGAAAGATAATTAAGAGTTTGGATTGTTAAAATGGGGATATGATTTAGGAAAATTGCAATCATTTAATATAAAATCCCTAAATGAATCACTCCAGTAATATCCGACTCTTAATTAAATTTAAAGACATGACGATTAAAATTAAAAATTAATAATTAAAAAGGAAATAATCTCTAATTAAATTAAAGCTTAAAACATTAAATGATTTAATAATCAAATTAAAAATAAGTTTAAAACACTAAAATTAATTTGAAATCACTTGAGAACAAACTTGAAATAAATTTGAAATATTAAATAATCTCAAGACAATTCATAATAAAAAAATGTGAAAATCAAACCGATTAAAATTAGCATAAAGTAATATAGTTAATTCAAATCAAATTTAAATCATCAAAATTTAATGAAGTTAAATGATTTAAGCACTTCTTTCAACTCAGGTAATTTAAAACACTTAAAAGAAAATCAACTTCAACTTTAAAATTAAATTATCTTAAACCAACAATTTAACTTTAATTAAAGATGCTTAAATTCCTCAATAAACTAATATGCCCTTGAAGGTTTTCACCTTCATAACCTTTAAATGGAACATCAAGTGAAATGTCACTTTACTCATTGGATAATCAAACATCCAAGTTCACTGAGCAAAAAGCAAAACTTAACTAAACCTTTTAAATGATCAATTCACCTGTACAATGAAATTCATTTAGACTCGAAACAATCATATGAGAATTGAAAAGATGTTCAGGACTCATCCTAAGCACTTTCTCAATATGATGGGATGTTTTAGAATAACAATTGAACTTAATTTTTCTTCGGTGAAGAAACTCATCCTTAACAAAACACAACAACCTAGACGTCATAGGAATTGACTAGCAATAGGATTAGGATTTTGGTAGACAACCAGAACCTTCCCTTAGCATTACCTAGGTATTTCTTGCAAATATTTAAATGTTTTGACATGTGTTTTAAGTGTAACCGGGAATGACAAAAAGGCATTTCAGGTACGCTTTTATTTTATTGTGATTTGTTTACCTGCACTGTACTTTACTTCTCTTGCATGTTAAACAACAATGTCACCCTGCATGAAAACTGAAACTTTTAAGATAGCCACAAAACTGAAACCCAAAACTTAATTAAAAGTCACGACAAGATAAAATTCACCGCCGCAACATTCAAAATATAAAGCAACTCAAAATTTAATCACAAATAGAATAACAAAAACTACAACTACAACTAAATTAAAATATCTCGTTGGATGATCGAGAATCCCTCTGATGATGTATCCCACGTGTTACTAATGAGATTTCCCACGGTCTAAATGAAAGTGTGGAACTCATTCAGTTGAGTTTAGTAAATTCATTTGAACTAAGTGAATCCGATGAAAATAGCAGTGCCTGGATGACGGAACCGTGGGATCTTAATCGGTCCTGCTTAATCAACTTTAAGATTTGTTTTAATTAAAACATTAAGACATCTGAACCTCAAGACTTTACTAAACTAAAACACTTCACTCATCTCTTGATTGCTACTTCTAAAACCAAACCTCGACAACAACAAGGAGCTTGGAGCATAGTGGGCAGCACGATCATGTTCATCAGCAAGACTTGGGTCTACATCAGCAAAACCTTTCCTAGAATTAAATAACCAAGCCATAAGATTTCGAGGTTCTTTGCCTGGTGCAACATAAATCCTCAACTTTTCGTTAGGCATTTGCGTAATCATTTTGGGCAAATTAAGCCCTAACCGGTCTTAGGACTCCGAGGTAGTCGTTTGGTACGACATAAACCCTCACATCTTCGAGGCAATTTGTATAATTATGTCATACAAATATAAGCCCAAATTAATTAAAATTGGCAGGATTGAAACATTAAATAAACTCTCAATTTAAAGCCAAACAATAGGATAGTCAAAAAGTCACCGAAGTTCGCTTCGGGTCTGTGACATCCTCTACTTCTCTTCATTTGGATTCTTAAAATAACTGTTCCAAATTTGATCCATTCCCTTTTGAAATTTTTTAAACCCAAATTGTTTGAAACCTTAAACTTTGAAATTCTTGAGAGCAAAATCACTGTTCATTATTGAGTGTTTTCTTAAATGATTCTCGTCATTTAAGATATAATTAACTATAGGGGCTTGCCCTTATAGGGAACTTTAAGAACCCAGGTAATAAAAACCCTGCTAAATTCCTTTATATTAAGCAGGGGAATTTGTCGGCTTATAAAATTGGATCGCAAACCAAACTGATGTTACAAATTTTCTAGTTTAATTTATCGAGCCCCATCTTCAAATAGTGTGTCTATTCCTTAGAATAAATACACGGTTTGTGATGCGGTGCTCGTTTATATAAACTATTTGTGATGTGAGATCAGTTTGATTTCATATCTTGATAATTTTCAAACATAAATTTATTTTCAAAATCAAATGCTACTTTTCAAATTATATGTATTTAAATTAAATTTAAAATATGAAAATTCGCCAACAATTTCTGTAGGCGATCCCTTTTTATAACACAAACCTAAAAAATATGCCGACAATTTCTGGGGACTCCACTGGGGACTAATTCCTCTCTCCATCGTGATCAGATGGTTTTTCTTTCATAAATCGGTAGTGAGTCCATGTCCTTAGTGGATCAAACTATCATTCTTTCCATTGAAATACCATGTTCATTTCTGTCTTGAACGGGTATAGTCAACTCTCTTAGATTTTGGAGCCACTTTTTAGATACCCCTAAACTGAGAGGTTCTGAAATCCTCTTTTTGTTACCTCTCCAAAGAGGTGGGGTGGACCCCCAATAGGTGTTAGCTTAGGAGCGGTTCCTCTGGTTAAGAAGTATTGTGAGACTTTCTTTTCCTTTCCAGTTTCTGGATTAGGTCCCTTACCTTTCTTTTAACCTTTCCCCTTTTAATATGTCTCGTTCTTAATGAACAAACCTTTTAATAAACAAACCCTTTAATAAATGAACTTTCTGTTACAACACAAATACACAAAAAAATAAAAATGAGAATCCAAAATTCCTTATAAAGAAAACAAAAAGATAAATGAAAATGTGTTCGGACTCATTTAGAGAAATTCCTCACTTTTTTTCGTCCCAATGAAAGGAAGCATAATTTGGAACTGATGCTTAGAATCTACCCTGCAGAAAATGTCTACATTGAAACTGATTTTCTCCTTCACCAACGGGATCAACTTACCTATCTACAAGGATGAGCTGCCTAACGACGCAGTCTTTCGCTTTGGACAAGGGTTCGATAATACGTACATTAAGTTCACCGATGTTACTCTTTTCGCGCTGATGAACAATGTACCAGAAACTGAAGAGCCCCTAATTGAGTTCAACCTGAAATCAGCTCAAGAATTCCCTCCCTTGCAAAGGGTTCTAGCCGAAAGAAACACTTTGCTCATTCATAGGAGGTTAGGCTCGCTACCCCGGAAGCTGTCATCTCTGCCGAACCGGTGCGGTCATTCTTGCACCTAACCTGGCTCCTGCCAAACTGAAAGGAAAAGAAGTCCAAGTCGGTGATGAGCTTGTTACAGTGGAGGGTTCAGATTTTGTGGCAATACCGTCTGTCTTCGAGATATGGTCCAGCTCGAAAGTTGCACCCTTAACCTGTACTCAAAGGAGAAATAAAATCAGAAAGATCGCCAGGATCAAGATGACCAAGGCTGCTGAAGTTGCTTTTCTGGAAGAGATTCCTGAGGAAGAAGAAGAACTGCCTGAGATCTTACCACTGTTAGGAGGGAGTAGGTTTCACCCTCTCTGATACATCTGATGAAGAAGATGCTCGAAGGATGCTGCTGCGTTACCTCGACCTGCATACTACAGTGATTGTAAGATGAAAGAGATTAAGATTACTCCGCTAACCCTTTTTCGAGCAGTAGTAGAGAAATTAGCTAAGAAAGAAGGTTGCCCCGTGTCAGAGATTCTCAGAAGAATGGGACGAGTACCAGCTAGATCTCACCTCGGACCACGAGTAGACCCTGTCACTGCTCTAGAGAGGCCAAGGAAGAAAGTGCGAGCTAGCAAGAGAACTTTTCTTGTTGTTGTATCAGGTGACCATATTAGGGAGGACAACACCTACCGACATACAGCCGACAGACCATCTGGTCCTAGGCCTTCTACTTCAAGAAGGATGGTGTGACAACCTATTATTGATAAACTTATACCAACAGAACACTCCAGAAAGAAAATTCTCGTTAGAGAAACCGAATCTGAAGAAAGTGCTACTACATTAAATGAAACTCCTAAAAAAGAAGTTCAACAGTCGTCGCTTGACAACCGCAAGACCGTTTGGAAAAGACCACTTGAGGGTGCTATAGGAAAGCTAAGGACGGACATCCGACAGTTGGCATGGGAAAGAAGAGAAGGATTGGGAAATGAAGTGGATTCATCAGAGTTTTTGGATTAAGAATGTGCCGAGATTAACATGGTTGAGACCCGAGCGTCGTCAGTTCTATAGGGAGCTCTGTCAACATCAAAAAGAGATAAACCAGAAGCCATGAGAGCACGTCTTCAAGAAAAAATTATGACACAATTTCTCAGATGTCAAAGAGGATGGAGGAGATGGCGGTTGCCTTAGCCACTCTCCAGAGTCAGCTTCAACCTCAGAAGGAAACACCCCCAGAGATCATTCACATTGCCGATGGAGGAAAAGAAATTACATCTGTCAATGGAGATGAACAACCAAAGAAGGATTCTGCGCAAAGTATGATTCCTGAAAAAGATATTAAGAACATGGTGGAGCAGCAGATGCGAGAAGCCTTAGCCCAGTCTAAGAGTGGAACATCTATTCAGATAGGTAGAACTTACCCCGAGGAATTTGATGTAGTCCAATACACGAAGGGCTTCGTACCACCTTTGTTTAAGACTTTCGACGGTACGGGAAACCCCCGAGAACATGTCGCGCATTTTCGTGCTAGTTGATGCAATGCAGGTGGGAGCGACGCCTTACTCTTTCATCAGTTCATCAGTAGTTTATCAGGAATTACCTTTGATTGGTATACAGAATTGCCGAATGGTTCAGTCAAAATCTTTGCAGAACTGGAGAACCATTTTGTTAAGCAGTTTGCCAGGGCTTAGCACCACATCACTATCGGTGATCTAGTGGCGGAGCAACAGAAACCAAACAAAACTTTAGTGGATTACATACTTCGATGGAGGAATTTAACTATGAAGTGTGTACCACAGCTTCAGGAACAACAGACAGTCGGTATCCTACTAAAGAGTATCCATGACCCGATAGCACTTCTCCTCAAAGGATTCATAATTAAGACTTTTGTGAAGTTTCTTAGCAAGGCCGTGGGCTTGAAGGAGGAGGCAAAAAAACTGAGTTTTGTCGACAAGATTGATAAGAAGAAGCCCGTAAATTCATTTAAAAAGAAATCTGGTATCGTCGCGGCAGTGGATAAAGGTAAGCAGCCAATGTAAATACAGCCAGAGCAGCCACAACCAAGTTACCAACCAATGCAACGGACTTACCAACAACCTCAACAGAGCTATCAACAGCCTCGACCGAGCTATCAATCATGGCAGCATGATCAGCTGCCACCTCGCCCACCACGGGCCCTGATGGAACTTCTGAATAAGGAATAGCCCTTCAAGACTGAAGTAGTGGCTACGATGTTTCGCAGTTTAATGAAAACGCCCGATATTCAACTACCAGAGCTCAGGAGGCTAGAAGAGGTCGACAAGAAAGATCATCCGAATTACTGTCCCTACCATAGGATGCTTGGACATAAACTAGAAGACTGCTTCACCTTTAAGAATTGGCTCGAGGATAATCTTTGGAAAGGGAACATAACGATCCCGAAGGAATACATGAAGGATCCCCAAAAAGGAGGCTCCGTTAATGTTATTTCAATCGATCCTATTGTTCCGATAGACCCATACACGACCGATGATGGATGGAGTACTGTCCAGACAAAATCTTCGAAGAAAATTTTGGACCACATCCAGACCGCTTCGGTGTGCTCTTCAACTCATAGTTTGAAACTCGCCGAGCCGGGACTATCGCTTGCGATTGAAGAACCACCCCAGAAGGAGGAGAAGATCGTGAAAGAAGAGAAGACCGAGGCTCCGAAGCATAGACTAAGGGCTGCTTTTCCTAGGATGGTTGTTTTTGATTCGGGAGAGAAATCCCTTGCACCTCTGACTCTATATGATTATTTGCTCGCCCCGGCGGTATCTTATAATGATAAGATTTTTGGTGCTACATTTTGACTATTTCTAACGATTATGTAGCTAATGACAACCACCCTAATCTGAATATCAATTTCGATACCATTAACGATTGTCAAATCATACTAAACCTCGATGACTATGATAAAGGAAAAGACATTCACAAGGATGGCTACGAAAGCTCAAGAAGTGATGAGTCCATTTGTGAATTTCAAGGAGCTCTAATTGCAATAGAATTAGAGCTGTCAGACTCCGAAGCAACTTTAGAAAAGCCAGTTGTTCCGAAATGAGGAGACACCGACAGACCAAGTACCGGATGCAGAACAGATAACAGAAGTTAATCTAAAAGCAGAAAAGTTCTACCCCCAAGAATGGGTCCAATGGATAAAGAAAAGCAGGTGGTTTCTCAGGAAGAGCAAACCCCAGCAGAAGAACTGCCCATTCGGGAAGAGGTCGGAGAACACGGTAATAAAGTGGATTATAACGTGCTAGCCCATCTTAGGAAGCTACCGACCAAGCCGAGCATCTACGACGCTCGATCGTGTCGAAAGGAGATAAGAGAAACTCTGATCAAGGCTTTACTTGATCCAAAAATTTGCTTAGCTCAAATAGCTGGTAATTCCTTAGACGAGGTTTGCTCGTTAAAAGAACAATGAGGTGTTACCTTCACGGACAATGATCTGCTACTTGGAACAGCTGATCACAATCGACCATTGTACATTTCAGTCACTATCAGAAAGTTTACGCTCTCCAGGGTGCTAGTCAATCCGAGAGCATCAATCAACATAATGAATCTTCGGACATTAGCATATTTGGAAATTGATGCTCGTGACCTCGAAGCAGACAAGATGTTACTAAGAGGATTTAATCAAAAAAGTTAAGGAGCTCTTGGATCAATAACACTATTAATGAAGATCGGTGATTTGGCAAAGGCAACCGCAATATTCCACATAATTGATTCTGAAACATCGTTCAACGCTCTATTGGGTCGGTCGTGGATCCATGAAAAACGGATGGTACCGTCGTCTCTGCACCAGTGCATAAAGTATTATGAAGGAGGAGAACAGTGTATGAAAGGTGACTTGCTACTGTTCTCCGTGCATGAAATCAGAATCCATGAAGATGCAGCCTATTACGCACCTCTGAAGAAAACTATCTTCTCCAGAAATACAGTACCAACTGAAGTAAAAGAAGTTTGAGACGATGAAGAACCTGAAATTCTAGTTCAACAGTTACTCACCACTCCCTTAAGGCAAGATGGTGAAGGTTTCTCTAGAACTCGCACTTGAGGTCGAGGCTGGGGACGAGGTCGAGGAAGAAACAGTGAAATAGTTGAACAGAAGAAACCGGTCATCGATGTTGATTGGGAAAACAGTTCTGAAGAAGAAGAAACCAGGAAAGAAGTAATGAAGATAAATAAAAAGAAACCCTAGTTTAAAATCTTTCTCAAAGATGAAAAGAATGAAGAATACAAACCAATGTAAGAGAAGATTAACCACTATGTACATACTATGACTCTGACCCCGATTTATCCTAATAAGGTTGAGGGTATGGTGGTCAAAGAAGTGCATGGTGGCAGTGCTAAGCTGATCAAATTTTACCGTGGTGCTTCTTCTTCCAAAATTGAAAATGATGTACAATTTGAAGATGTGACTTCATCTGAATTAATGGAATTGCATTTTGAGTGGTACTCTCCCTATGTTCAGAATTTAATTTAACGTGGCGTCTTACCTAAAAAATGGTCAAATGGTCAATCATAGTGCTTTGAAAAATTATGGAATAACGCTAGTCAATCTCCCAATTCATAACAAGGTCTTGGATTTGGCACAGTAGGATCAGTTGATGATACGAGATTTTCTTGGTTGACACTTGCAAGCCTAATAAAGACTGTGTAGAAGCTTCAGAGGTTGCAGTTCATAGGCTAGGAGTAGATCCCACTGTTGTTCCAGTCAGACAAGCTCCCAGCAGAATGTGTCTAGAAATCGAACAGCAAGTTATAGCTGAAGTTAAGAAGCTAATCAACGCTAAATTTGTCCGTGAAGAACAATATCCAACTTGGTTAGCCAACGTGGTACCAGCCAGAAAGAAGAACGGTCAGATCAGAATCTGTGTGGACTTCAGAGATTTGAATAAAGTGTGCCCAAAAGATGAATTTCCACTACCAATTCCAGAATTAATGATCGACATTTCTTCGACACACGAAGTATTCTCTTTTATGGATGGATCATCAGGATACAATCAGATAAAGATGACACCAGAAGACGAAAAGCTCACAGCCTTCAGAACGCCAATCAGAGTATACTGCTACACAGTGATGCCTTTCGGATTGAAGAATGCAGGGGCAACCTACCAAAGAGCAATGACGAGGGTTTTTGATGATCTCATTCACAACCAAGTCAAGTGCTACGTAGATGATGTGGTCATCAAGAGCAAACTGATAGAAGATCTCTTGTATGATTTAAGAATTGTTTTCAAGCGATTAAGACAATATAACCTTAAGATGATTCCCCTAAAATGCGCCTGCGGCATCACCTCTGGGAAATTCTTAGGATTTTTTGTCCGACATCGCAGAATTGAAATCGATCCGGAAAAGATTAAAGCTATCTTTGAAATGCCGCCTCCCAAAACTTTGAAACAATTACGATCCTTTGAAGGGGAATTGACATATCTGTGATGCATTATCTCAAATTTATTTGGTAGGTGTCAGCCCTTCTCGGAATTAATTTAAAAGGATGTCATATTCATTTGGGAAGAGAAATGCTAATGAGCCTTTGAGGACATTAAGCAATATTTAATGACACCTCCTGTTTTAACAGCCCCAGTCTCAGGAAGACCATTGATACTTTATACCGCGGCTTTAGATGACTCTCTCGGAGCCTTGCTAGCCTAGGTCAATGATGAGGGGAAAGAAAATGCTCTCTACTACTTAAGTCTTCGTTTAATTCTGACGGAGGTAAGGTATCCTTCGATTGAGAAGCATTGTTTGGCCCGGGTCTTTGCAGCCCAAAAGCTCAGGCATTACATGCTTTCTCATAAGGTCAACCTTATCTCAAAGTTTAATCCTTTGAAATATTTGATGACCCGACCGATGCTTTCCAGCAGACTTTCCAGGTGGTCGATGATACTATTGCAATTCGATATAACATTCCTTCCTCTTCGTACCATGAAGGGACAAGTCTTAGTAGACTTCCTCGTAGCACACCCCTTACCAGTAGAATCGCCTCTCCACGACGACTTGCCCGACGACCAAATAATGAGCTTAGAAGACCCCGATGATCAGCGTTGGGAATTTTACTTCAATGGAGCATCATCAGCACAATGAGACGAAGAATGACAAATGATAGTGCCTGGTAAAGCAGGAATCAGACTAATCTATATAACACCAGAGTGGGTGATGTTAAGGTATTCCTACCATTTAACAGAACTGTGTACCAACAAAGAAGCGGAATACGAATCCCTTAAAATCAGATTGGAGTTAACCATTCAGATGAGGATAGCTGACATCAACAACTACGGTGATTCTCAGTTGATCATACAATAGGTCACAGGACAGTACAAGATTTTGAAACCAAGGCTCGAGCAATACATTCGGTATGCCATGAAGTTGTTGAAGCAGATTTCGAACATAACGATCTACAAGATTCCCAGAAGAGAAAATACTCTCACAGATGTGCTAGCTCACCTCGTAAAAGACTTTGCCTGCTTACAGGATGAATCAGTTGAAATGTCAGTTCAGGGATGACAAGTCCTCTAGCAGCTCAACATGGATGCAATACACCAATCAGAAGGAAAAGGAGAAGAAACAGTTACAGCAGTAACAGAAACTACAGAAGATTGGCGGCAACCATTGATAGATTACCTACAAATAGGAAACCTGCCGGACGATAAGTCATTAGCCCATCAAATTAAGAAAAGAACTCTATCATACACATTAATAAACAATACGTTATACAGAAGCTCTTTTGACTAGATGTGGCTAAGGTGCCTGAGCGAGTCCAAGGCTTGTGAAATTGTTAAAGAAGTACATTTAGGACTTTGTGGCGCTCATCAGTCGGGTCCGAAGATGAAAATGAAAATTAAGAGACTAGGGTACTACTGTCCCTCAATGATGACCTACTACATGAAAGTTCCAAAAAGTTGTCACCAGTGCCAAGTGCATGGAGTGGTTCCAAATCAACCTCCAAATTTGCTACATCCGACAATCGCATCGTGGTCGTTTGAGTGTTGGGGCACAGATATAGTGGGTCCGATAGAACCACCTTCTTCAAGGGGACATCGCTTTATTCTTGCAGCTACGGATTACTTTTTTAAATGGCCTGAAGCAGTACCGCTCAGAGAAGTGAAATAAAATCATCACGTGCTACATTTCTTCAAAAATCAAGTTGTCTACCTTTTCGAGGTACCACGCAGAATCATTTCAGATAATGGGACTGCATTCAGAAGTACGAAGATCAACAATTTTGTCAGAAGACATGGGATCAATTGGTGTTATTCGACGATCTACTACCCGAGAGAAAACGGCTTGGCTGAGGCTTCTAATAAAACTCTTGTCCAAATCTTAAAGAAAAATTTGGATGAAAATAAGAGAAATTGGTACGAGAAGTTGTTAGAAGCCTTATGGGCCTATAGAACGACTTTTAGAACTCCTACTGAGTCTACGCCCTACGCTCTAATATAAGGGTCTTAGGTCGTCTTGCCCTTGGAGGTGCAGCTTCCGTCACTTAGAATTGCAGTTACAAATTAGATCACTACAAAAGAGAATGCCAAACTACTGTTGACCTCATTTTTGATGAGGTCTTCTCTTCTTCTCTTTAGTACTTAGGATCTAGCCTTAGGCTTTTCCTTTGACTATCTTAGAGGACTAGAATTGGGACCCACCTTTTAGAAATTCAAACCACTTCTTAACTCCTGCAAACTCCACAAACTTGACTGTAGACCCCTAATCACCTAGAGGGTTGAAATCGAATGTGGAAGTTTAAAGGATGAGTTCTATAGGACTCTTTGGCACTTAGAGTCGCCTGCAGGTGGCTGGTGCAGTGAAGGGGCTGACTTACACACACCACACTTATACTCTACACCTACACACTACACTTCCACATACCTCCTAAAACCACACCCATACCTAACTTGACCTCTCGACTCATGTAGGTGATCCGCATGGATGGTCCTTAACCCACAAGCCCTTGGGCTAAGAGGGTTAGGAACAACATAGTGAATGCCTCGAGTGAGTCCCTTCATGGCTCATGTGGGCTTGATGTGACTTCATGGCTCAACCAAAATGATTTCACTCCACTCAAATTCACCCAATCTTCAATTTCCCAAATTTTCAATTTTTGACCCTCTGGACCCTACACCTACTAAACCTCCCCAAAACCCTTAAAATTACCCAAATTTCTCAAAAATCTCCAAATTACCCAAAATTCTCAAAAATCAATCCCAAACATTTCCACATCACTTAAACTGATCATCCATACCCAAAAATACCAAAAATTCCAAGAAAACCTCCCAATACCCTCCAAATACCCAAAATACCCCTCTTGGCCAAAAAGTCCAAAAATTCAGAAAATTCCCAGAAAATTCCAGAAAATCCCAAATATTCCCAATTTCATTTTGTCCAACTATACCATGGGCCAATTTTGTCAATTTACCCTACTTTTGTCAAAACCCCCGATTTGACCCATTTTAACCCTAAGTGAACCCGATGTCAAACCAAACCTACCCGATTGACCCCGATTTTGGTCCAATTCAATTCTAAACTTCAATTCGACATCCCCAATACCAATCTAGACCAAATCCAAGCCCAATTTGATTGACATTTGGATCCGATCTCACTTTTGGCCTTAAAGCCCGATTTGGACCCATGACCTAAACCTAACCCGAACTCACCCAACTCGATTCCAATTAACCCCAAATCTTTTCTAAATCTTCATTAACATTCCCACAAACAAAATACTAACATGATTTGCCCAAAATTTAGACCCAAACCCCACTCGAAACTCGACCCGAGGTTAAAAGGCCCATTTTTGACCTAAACCCGAACCTAACCTAAATGAGCCCCGAAATCAAGCACCAAAGTCAAAACCTCTTTGAAACACTCCCATAAACATTTCTAACCACTAGTTCCACATCATTTCAGCCCAACTTAACATTGGCCCACTTGGACCTACATAGGCCCACTTACCAAATAAATCCAAATTGAACCAATTCGACTCCAAATCACACCAAATTGATTCCAAGCCCTTCATAGAACATCCATAAACCAATTATGACATTTATTTGACAAAATTCTTCACAAAATTTTTATCCAAATGCCCATCCTAAAATCAAAAGCTCATTTCCCTTAAACTTTCCTAAAAGCCCACTTCACCACATCCAAAGGCCCAAAATCTACCCATATCACATGCCTCATCATGACTATCAATCCATTACTAAGTCTAAATCACTATCAAATTATTCCAAATCGAAGCTTCATCCAAATTTCCACCAAATTATCCAAAATCCTTAAAATCCTTTTTTATGAAATTGACCAAACTTTTTGCTAAGCCGAAGGTGAGCCATGAAGCCATGCATGAGCCACATGTGAGCCATGAGAGCTTTGGACACTCCACCATGCCATATTGGGTAAGAAGAGGGAGGGGGCTTTCCTTAATCCACTAAAGCTCATTAGCCTTAATCATGTTTCACCTAAACTTAAATTTAATCCAAATATATTTGGATTGAGACTTCTCCATGCCAAACCGGCTGATTCCTTTGATCCCCACGAGCATCCAAAGCCACCTTGAAGGGTGCACGAAGCCCGAATGGGTGGATTGACCCATTTAGACTCAAAACTAGCCATGCCCCATTCTACTTTGAATCAAAGCCTTTACACATGGCAATGGCCGATTGCTTGCACCAAGCCCTGACCACGACCTCACGACCTTGAGGGTGACCCATGCCTGGCCGGCCGGCCACGGAGCCGTCAGGAAAACACCATGGCCGAGAGCTCGCATGTGAGACGACTTTGAAATTCTCACTGCTTGAGTTGCCCCATCCCGAGTGGCCATTGTAGGCTGTTCTTCTCTTGCCGAAGCCGGTGATCCCAAGCTCTCAACTCTCCACGGGAGGCCCTCCGCCCCTCTCTATTTAAACTCCACCCCTCTCGGCCATGAAAAGAGGCGAGCACAAACCTTGCCGAAACTGCGCAAAATTGTTCCGGACTCCTTCTCCATCCTCAGAGCACTTGATCCCAGGTGTCAGATTCCCCTGCCAATCTCCCCTGACGAGCTCCGATTTACGAGTTGAAATTCCACCGAAAACCGGGACACTTCTCCACGGTGAGCCAATTCCCAAATTGATTGGTTCTACACCTTCACCGGACCCGAGGGAAGGTGTCCGCTGACAAAAGCCCCATCTCCGGGCCACCCGGTTGCTCCGGCCTCCGAAGCTTTGTGATCGGGCTTGATCGAAATCACATCCGGACGATTCACCGAGACCGGGAGACTTCATGCGGAGCTTGCGGGATCCGATCGAAGGTGCGACAACTCTCGGATTGAAGCCACACTTCTACGAGCAAAGGTATGAGCTAATTCTTCATCCCGAGCTTCGGAGATTCTCCATTTCAAATGCCTTAGTTTCGATGCATGTTAACCGTATAGATGTGTTCGTCTCTTGAGAGCGAATCCATAGAGCATAAGAACATAAAAATCCATTGAGTATCGAGTGAGATCTTAGGGATTTAGTGTGGACGGCTCTCGGGTGAGGACGCTCGGGGACGATGAACGGATGCGGGTCCATTCGATACACGCGCGGACGAACGGCTCGGATGGCGTCGGACCGGGAGACGGTACGAGAACCGCGGGGCCGGGGCTGGCGACTCGGGTGGCGGCGTCGAATGGGAGCGCGACGCGTGTGCGTTCGGAGGCTGCCGTGGTTGACGCGGCGCCGCGTGGATAAATAGAAAATTAGGATATTTTTCTATTTATTTAATTTCCTAAACTTCGAAAATTCATATCTACGTGTAGAAAAATCGAGAAAAATAAAATAAAAATACCCTCTTGCTCGGTGAACGGAGGAGAATAATGTGGAAAAGAAATCATTTAATTTCATCAAGTATTTTATTTTTTATAATTTATTTACTCTCTGCATTATTTTAATTCTCCATGCATGCATACAATTCACCATGGCATGAGACCATAGGGCTTTTGAAGCCTGCTGAATTTGGGAACATTCCACAGAATTTTCCAAAGTCGAGAGCCATCCTATGAAAAGTTATTGATTTTTCAAATTCGGAGTTCTTGTTTTGAGTATTTTAATTCCAATAAATAGCATGTTGTGAAATAAATTCTAGGAAAATTTGGTGATGTTTCTTATGGCCGAGAGAACCTTAGGAAAAATAGGTTTTGACTTAGTTCATTTAAAACAACCACTAATTGGCTTAAAAACCCAAAATAGGTCTTTAATTAATTAAAGTTAACCATGCATCAAATTGACTTGAAATCAATTCTCCACTGACCTTGAGGATCGAGAGGAACCCACCATAAAAATTTGAGGTCGATTGGACTTGGTTAGCCCCACTAATTGGGTTGATTAAGCAGCTTAGTCATTTTAAACTTAAAAAATTCATAACTTTCAAAATACCTTTCAAAAATTCACCAAATTGGTTTTGGAGCCTCTCTGATATCAGGGGAACCTAAGAAAATTAAAATTTCAATTTTCTAAAAAAGTTGATTTTTAATCATATTTTAATATTTTTAATAATTAAAAAATAATAAAAATCACAAAAATAATAAAATTCACCAAAATGTCACATTTTGAATTTTAATCACATAGGAACAAATCCCACATTTTTCTTAGGTCTATTTAGTGAGATATTAAATTTTAAAGCTTTAAGGTAATTTTAAAATTAAAAAAATGTATTTTCTAGCATTTTCACTAAAATAATTATAATAAATCATAGAAAAATCAGAAAATTGCAAAATTTGCTTCTCTGGTTTCCTTGATATCAAAGAGATTTTTGAAAAATATAAAATTCATTTTTCAACATTTATTTTATTTTTAAATTAATTAACACTCCAAAACTTAAAATAATTATAATAAAAATAATATAATTCAAAAAATCACCAAAATTGGTCCAAGTGCTTCTCTGGTCATTAGGAATGTCCCTAATTTTCTTAAGGACAGAAACTTTCCCTTGGTCATGTTATTAAATTTTCCTTGGAAATCTCTATTTTCCACCAAAAATAATTATATAAATAAATTAAATACAGAAAAATCACATTTTCTCCTCTCATGTCTTTATTGACATATGAGTAAAGTCACATAAAAATTTCAAGTTCATTTGAGTTCAATTTAGTGAGTTATGAAATTATTAAGCTTAAAGGGTAAAATGGTAATTAAAATTTTAATCCTTAATTAAAACTTTAGGTTTAATAAAAAATTAACAAATAAAATATTTGATCCTAATCTGATTTGGATGATTGAAATTTAAATAATTAAAGGGTAGAAACCCATTAAGCAATTTTAAAATGATTAAACTTTAATTAAATAATGGATTAAATTTGGAAGAATAATAAAATTGGAATTATTAAAATAGGGATATTATTAGGAAGAGATTTATTCTTTAATTTAAAAAATCCCTAAATTAATTATCTCATTAATATTCAATTCTTAATTAAAATGATAACTCGAATTTAAAATATTAAAAGACTTAATTATTAAACTCTTTTAAAATTTCAATTAAAATTAAAATAAAATTAAATTAAAATTAAATTAAATTAAATTAAAATTAAATTAAAATTAAATTAAATTAAATAAATTAAATTAAATTAAATAATTGAATTGAATTAAATTAAATTAAATTAAATTAAATTAAAATTAAATTAAATTAAATAAATTAAATTAAATTAAATAATTGAATTAAATTAAATCAAATTAAATTAAATTAAACAATCAAATTAAATTAAATTAAATTAAATAAATTAAATTAAATTAAATAATGAATTAAATTAAATTAAATTAAATAATTAAATTAAATTAAATTAAATTAAATTAAATTAAATTAAATTAAATCAAATTAAATTAAATTAAATCAAATTAAATTAAAATTAAATCAAATCAAATTAAATTAATTTAACATCAAATCAAACTCGATTGAATTAAATTAAATTAAAACTCGATTAAATTAAATTAAATTGAATTAAATATAACATCACCAAAGACATAAAGAATTCAAAATAAATCTAAAATAACTTGAACAACTATTCCAATTTAAACTCTTTAACTTAAATCGAAATCATTTGAATACTTAATTTACCTCGAAAGCTTTAGTTATCATAACTCTAAATAGAACATTAAATGAAATGTTACTTCACTTATAGGATATTCAGAATGTCTAGTTCACTGAGTAAGATAACGACGAAACTTGAATTCTCGGACGATTAATTCATTTATATAATCGAATTCATTTGGACTTAAAACAATCCTAGAAATATTGAAAAGATGTTTAAGATTCTTCTTAAGCACTTCCTCGATATGATAGGACATTTATAAGAACAATTGAATTTAATTATTCTTTGATGAAGAAAATCGTCTTCAAACCAAAATACAAAGACACTAGACGTCATAGGAAATGACTAAGCTTATAGGATTAGGAATTTGGTAGAAAACCATAACCCTTGCCTTAGCTCTACTAGGAACTTGCTTAAATATTCTAATTGTGTTTTAAGTGCGGCTTGGGATGACGGGAAGACCCTCAGGGTACGCTTTTATTTTATTGCGATTTACTTTCTTGCAATTTACTTTCACTGCAATTTACTTTCTTGCAAATGTACTTTACTTTTCTTGCATGATAAAACAATGCATTGCATGAAAACCCACACCTTTAGGATAGTCCCTAAAGCTGAAACCAGAAACTAAGTTAAAAGTCATTGCGAGATAAAATTCACCGCCACGACATTTCGAAATATAAAACAACTCAAAATTTAATCACAAACAGAACACAAAACTACAATTACAACTAAATTAAAACGTCTTGTTGGATGATCGGGAATACCTCGGATGATGTAACCTACGTGTTCTTAGCGGGATTTCCACGGTCTAAATGAAAGTGTGGAACTCATTCGGTTGAGTTTAGCAAATTCATACGGACTAAGTGAATCCGATAAAAATAATGATGCGGAAGGATGGAGCCAGTGGGATCTTAACGGTGTCGTTATAATCGACTTTAAGATTTGTTTTAATTAAAACATAAAAAACACTTGGAAATTAAGACTTTCTCTAAACCAAAACACTTTTCTCATCCCTCGATTTATAATTTCTAAAAACTAAACCTCTGCGACAACGAGGAGCTCGGAGCATGATGGGCGGCACGGCCATCGTCGTCGGCAAAACTTGAATCTACATCGGCAAAACTTTCCTAGAACTAAACAACGAAGCCATAGGACTTCGAGGTAGTTTGCCTAGTGCAACATAAACCCTCAGCCTTTGTTAGGCATTTGCATGATCGGGTCATGTAAATTAAGCCCTAACAGGACTTAGGATTCCGAGGTAGTCGTCGATACGACATAAACCCTCACATCTTCGAAATTTATTTGTATGATTCTATCATATAAATATAAGTCCTAATTAATTAAAATTGACAAAATCAAAACATTTAAATAAACATTAGGATTTTCCTAAATTTAAGCCACACGATAGGATAGTCGGGAAATTACCGAAGTTCACTTCGAATGCGTGATTTCTCTACTTTTCTTCCTTTGGATTCACAAAACAAAATGTTCCAAACTTGATCCATTCCCTATTGAAATTCCAAAATTCAATCCCTTGAAAACTTAAACTTTGAAATTCTCGAGAGCGAGAATTATTGATTATTATCGAGAGTTTTCTTAGGTGATTCCCGTCACTTAAGATGTAATTAAGCTATAGGGGCTTGCCCTTATAGGGAATTTTGAAGAACCCGGAGTAATATAAACCTGTTTAATGTTTTCATATTAAGCGGGGAATTTTGTCGGCTTATAAAATTGGTTCGCGAGACCGAACGGATGTCACAAATCTTCTAGTTTATTTAATCGAGCCCCACAGTCGAGCGGTGTGTACATCCTTCGGGATAGATACACGGTTTGTGGTGCGGTGCTCGTTTATATAAACTATTTGGGATGTGAGATCGGTTTAGTCTCATATCTTAAAACCTTCAAATTTAAAATTATTTTCAAAATCAAATACTACTTTTCAAATTATTTATTTATTTTAATTAAATTAAAAATTCGCCGACAGATTTACTGTTGGCGACCTCTCTTCGAAATAAAACACGGACCTAAAAATATGCGAAACGATTTACGGCGACTCCGTGAGGAAAATTCCTCTCTCCATTATAATCGGATAATTACGCTTTCAAAAATCGGAAGTGTATCCATGTCCTTAGTGGATCAAACTACCCTTCTTTCCGTTGGAATACTATGTTCATTTCTACCTTGAATGAGTATAGCCAGACATTCTCTCGGATTTAGGAGCCATCTGTTTAGACACCCCTAAGCGGAGAGGTTCCGAGATCATTTTACCTCATTTCGAGGTGGGGTGGACCCCGATAGGTGTTAGTTTAGGAATGATCCTTCGAGTCGAGAAGTCTTGCTTAAGACTTTCTTTTCCTTTCCAACTCTGAATCGGATTACTTACCTTCTCTACACCTTTGAACATTCCGTTGTAAATAAACAAACCCTCTAATAAGTGACCCTTTTAACAAATGATTCCTTCTTATAAATACATGAACAAAAACGAGTTCGAACTCTTTTCAATTCCTTTCTTTTCGTCCTAAAGAAAAGAAGCATAACTTGGGGCCTGACAACCGGAATCTACCTTGCGAAATGGAAGCCCGAGCCGATTTTCTCCTTCACCAGCGGATTGGACTTTCTTGTGCATAAGGATGAAGCTTGCCAGACAATGGGATCATCCGATTTGGACGAGGATTTGAAAACACGAACGTCGAGGTCACCGACGTCTCCCTCTTTGCAGCGACGAACAAGGTATGCGAAGCCGAGGAGCCAGCTGCGAGTTCGACCTTAGGTCGACCCAGAGTTTCCTCCCTGCAAAGGGTCCGACTAGGAGAATCTGCTTGTCGCGGGAGGAGCATTCTTACTACCCCCACTGGTGCTAGTTGTTTCTGCACTACCACGACTTACGCGAATCGAAGGGGAAAGAAATCCGGAATTATGGTAAACACGTTGCGCGTGGAGGGTACGGATCTTCTGTAAGACCTTCGTTTTCGAAATCGGGTCCGGTTCGAAGATTCCGTCAGCGACGAAGACCCGAAGAAGAAACGAAGTAGAAGGATCGCCGGAGAAGACGGAAGCTGCTGAAATTGCTTTCTGGAGGAAATTCCGGAGCTGCCGGAATATACACATGCTACCGGAATATACACCACTTGCTGAATACATACCACTCTTGGGAGGAAGCGGGTTCCATCCCCTCTCCGCCGCGAGAGGATGAGGAGAATGTTCGCAAGATTCTTTGCCACATTACCTCGGCCCGCATACTACGACGATAGCCGCGAGAAAGAACTAGAACTACGCCGTTTGCTCGACTGCAAACTTTGGTAGAAAAGTTAGCAAGGAAGGAAAAGCGCCCGTATCGGAAATTCTACGAAGGATAGGGCGGGTGCCGGTCGAATCCCGTCTTGGGCCCGAGTAGAGCCGCCGTCATGACGGAAAAGCCGAGCGAGAGAATGAAGGCTAGCCCGCTCGTCGTAGTCTCGGGATTACAGATTAGGGAGGATACCACCTTCCGGCATTTGGCCGACGGACCATACGGTCCTGAGACCTTCTGCTGCTAGAAGGATGGTGTGGCGTCCCACTACGGGGCGAGTTGAGATTGAAACGAGCGGCCGAGAAAGAAAGTCTCGCCGGGGAGGCTTGGAATGCGAAGAAAGTGCTTCTTGCGATAAAGGGGACTCGTGAAAAGGGACCCGACGGCTATCGCATGACAACCGCGAAGACACACGAAAGCTCCGCTAGAAGATGCCATGGAAAAGTTGAGAACCGATATCCGACGGTTGGCAAAAGAAAGAGAAGAAAAGTTCGGAGATGAGATCGATTCATCGGAGTTCATGGACGACGAATATGCGGAAATCAATATGGTTGAGACACGAGCTTCATCGGCTTCGCGAGGTGCTCCTGCGGCCGCGAAGAGAGGAGCCGGAGCGATGAGAAGACGGCTTCGGGAAAAGGACGACACGATCGCTCGAATGGCGAAAAGGATGGAAGAGATGGCCGTAGCTGCGGCCGCTCTCCGGAGTCGAAGTACGACCACATAGAGAGACACCCCCGAGAGGTCATTCACATTGTAGACGGAGGAAAGGAGATTACATCCATCAATAGGGATGACCGGTGAAAAAGGATACAACACAAAGTATGATCCACGAAAAGGATATCAAGAACTTGGTAGAACGAGCGAGTGCGAGAAGCCTTAGCACAATCGAAGAACGGGACATCCATTCGGACGGGTAGACCTTACCGGGAAGAATTCGACGGCTATCCGATACCGAAAGGCTTCGTACCACCTCCGTTCAAGACATTCGATGGAACGGGAACCCCGACGGCATGTTGCACACTTTCGTGCCGGTTGTTGCAATGCGGCGGGAGCGATGCGTTACTCTTCGACGGTTCGTCGGCGGTCCGTCGGGAATCGCCTTCGGCGGTATGCGGAGGTACCCGATGGCTCGGTGAAGACATTCTCGAGCTAGAGAGCCTCTTCATCGAGCGATTTGCCGGAGCTCGGCACCACATCACTATAGGTGATTTAGTGGTAGAGAAACAAAGGCCGAATGAAACTTTGGTGGATTACATACTTCGATGGAGAAACTTAAGCATGAAGTGTGAACCACGAGCTGCAAGAACAACATGCGATCGGCATCTTGCTTAAAAGCATTCACGGCCCGATAGCACTTCTCCTCGAAGGATTCACTATTAAGACTTTCGAGAAGTTGTTAAGCAAGGCCGGAAGCTTGTAAGAAGAGGCGAAGCAATTGAGTTTCGCCGACAAGACGGACAAGCGAAGCTGGTGAAGACCTTCGAAAAGAAATCCGGGATCGTTGCGGCGGTTGACAAAGGCAAGCAACCGATGCAAATACCACCGGAACGGCCGCGGCAACCACAACGGAATTACCGACAGCCCCGGTCCGGCTATCGGTCGTCTCCGCGAGTATGAACAACCGTTCCGTCCGCAACGTACATTGAGGGAGCTTCTAAGCGAGAGAATATCCGTTCAAAAATGAAGCGATGCGAAGATGTTCCGTAGCTAATGAAAACTCCAGATTTCCAGTTGCCGGAACCTAAAAGACCGAGAGGAAGTCAACAAGAACGGTGATCCCGAATTTTGCCCCTACCATCGGATGCTTGGGCACAAGATAGAAGATTGCATTACCTTTAAAAGTTGGCTCAACGACAACCTTCGGAAAGGAAATATAACAATCCCGAAGGAGTACATGAAGGAACCCCGGAAAGGAGGTTCCAGTCAATGTTATCTCAGCCGGTCCCGTCATTCGATAGATCCCTATGCGGCGACGATGGATGGACTACCGCTCGGACGAGGTCTTCGAAGAAGATTTTAGACGACATCCGAACCGCTTCGGTGCGAGCTTCGATTCGAGTTCGAGACCTGTTAAGCCGGTACTATCACTTGCGATAGAAGAACCACCTCGACAGGAGACGATCGAAGAAAAGAAGAAAATTGACGAAGAAAAGGGGACCGAGATTCCTAAGGCTAGACTAGGGGCTGCTTATCCTAGGATAGTTGTTTCCGATTCGGGGGAGAAATCCCTCGAACCTCTGATTTTATATGATTATCTCCTCACTTCGGTGGGATCATATAATGATAAGGGTGATGGCGTTGGCTACGTTTTGACTTTTTCTAACGATTACGTAACTAGCGACAATCCGGACATCGACTTCGATGCCAACGACAATTCTCGAATCATACGCGATCTCGACGATCAAAATAACGAAGAAGACATCCATCGAGGAGGCTACGAGAGTTCAACGAAGCAACGAATCTATCCGCGAGTTTCGAGGAGCTCCGGTTACGATAGAGTTAGAACCTTCGGATTTCGAAGATAATCCGGAAGAGCCCGTCATTCCGATTCGGGAGGAGACATCGGCGAACTCGACACTAGATTCGGGAAGAAATTACGAAGTCAACTTAAGAAGTGGAAAAGTTCTACCTCCGAGAATGGGTCCAAAAGACAAAGGAAAGCGGGTGGTTGTTCAAGAAGAACCAACCCGACGAGAAGAAATACCCATTCGAGAAGAAGTCGAGACACATGGAAACAAAGTGGACTACGACGTGCTAGCTCATCTTAGGAAACTAGCGACGAGCCGAGCATTTACGATGCTCTCATCTTATCGAAAGAGATGAGAGAAGCTCGATCGAGGCCTTAGCTTGATCCGAAATTTGCTTAGCTCGAATGGCCGGAGATTCCTCGGATGAGGTTTGCTCGTTAAAGGAACGACGAGGCGTTACCTTCACGGACAATGACCTACTTACTTGGGACGACGAGATCACGACCGACCGTTGTACATTTCGGTTACTAATTGGGAAGTTTATGCTCTCCGGAGTATTGGTGGATCCGGGAGCATCAATCAACATAATGAGTCTTCGAACACTAGCATACTTGGAAATTGATGCTCGCGAGCTCGAAGCGAACAAAATGTTATTAAGACGATTCGACCGAGAAAGGAGAAAGAGCCCTCGGGTCGATAACGCTATCGATGAAGACCGGTGACATAGCAAAGACAACCACGAAATTTCACATAATCGATTCGAAACATCGTTCAACGCTCTGCTGGGCCGACCATGGATACATGAAAACGAGGATGGTACCATCATCTGCGCACCGGTGCATCAAATACTTACGATGGAGGGGAACGAGTGCATCAAAGGCGACTTGCGACCATTCTCCGTACATGAGATTGGAATCCATGAAGATGCGGCTTATTATGCACCGCCAAAGAAAACGATCTTCTCCGGAGATACCGTAACAAATGAAGCAAAGAAAGTTCGGGACAACGAAGAACCTGAGGTTCTAGTCCAACGATCACTCACCACTCTCTTACGGCGAGATGGTGAAGGTTTCTCCACGACTCGCATCCGAGGTCGAGGCCGGGGACGAGGTCGTGGTAGAGACACTAGGACGATTGGACGGAAGAAACCAGCCATCAATGTTGATTGGAATGATAGTTCGAAGAAGAAAAGGAAATCGAAGCAAGAAGCGGCAACAATAAGTCGAAAGAAGCCGCAATTCGAAGATCTCCCTCGAAGATGAAAAGAACGAAGAATATAAATCGATGTACGAGAAGATTAACCACTACGTACATACTATGACCCTAACCCCGATCCATTCTAATAAGATCGAGGGTATGGTGGTCGAAGAGGTACGTAATGACGAGTGCGAGGCCAATCAAATTCTACCGTGGCGCTTCCTCCTCCAAAGCGAAAATAATGTACAATTTGAAGATGTCACTTCATCGGAATTAATGGAATTACCTTTTGAGTGGTACTCTCCCTGTGTTCAAAATTTAATTCAACGTGGTTTCTTACCTCGACAATGGACAAAAGGCCGATCACAACATTTTGAAAAATTATGGAATAACTCGGTCGTCCTCCCGATTCAAAGTATGGACTCGGATTCGGCACGGTAGGGTCGGTTGACGATGCGAATTTTGCTTGGTTGTCACTTGCAAGTCCAATGAAAGCTGCATGGAAACTACGAGACGAACTCGAAGATTTACAAATTGGAGATGCTCCACCGAATTCGAAGAAGAAATCGAATCTACGATATATGAGTTAACGGAAGTTAACTTAGGTACTAACGAAGAGCACTAGACCTACCTTTGTTAGCTCCTTACTCGACAAAGAAGACTCCGAAGAAATAATCAAGTTATTAATGGAATTTAAAGACTTGTTTTGCTTGGAGCTATGATGAGATGCCGGGATTAGCTCCGGAGGTCGCGATCCATAAGCTAGGAGTGGATCCTACTACGTTCCGGTCGGACGAGGTCCCGAGAAGAATGCGTCTAGAAATCGAACAACAAGTCATAGCCGAAGTTAAAAAGCTAATAGACGCTAAATTTGTCCGTGAAGAACAATACCCGACTTGGTTAGCCAATGTGGTGCCGGTCGAAAGAAGAATGGTCGAGATCGGAATTTGTGTAGACTTCGAGAGATTTAAACGAGGCATGTCCAAAGGATGAATTCCCTCTACCGATCCCGGAATTAATGATCGACATTGCTTCAACGCATGAAATATTTTCATTCATGGATGGATCTTCGGGATACAACCGAATAAAAATGGCTCCGAGAAGATGAAAAGCTTACGAGCATTCGAACGCCGATCGGAGTATTTTGCTACACGATGATGCCATTCGGACTGAAGAACGCGGGAGCAACCTACCGAAGAGCAATGACAAGAATTTTTGATGATCTCATCCACAATCGAAATCGAATGCTACGTGGACGATGTGGTCATCAAAATCAAAGTAAAGGAAAACCACTGTATGATTTGAGAATTGTTTTCGAACGATTAAGACAATTTAACCTTAAGATGAATACCTTAAAATGCGCCTTCGGCGTCACCTCCGGGAAATTCTTAGGATTCGTTGTCCGACATCGTGGAATTGAAATCGACCGGAGAAGATTAAAGCTATCTTAGAAATGCCGCCTCCCAAAACCTTAAAACAACTACGATCTTTTCGAGGGAAGTTGGCATATCTTCGACGCTTTATCTCGAACCTATCGGGTAGGTGTCGGCCTTTCTCGGCACTAGTTAAAAAGGACGCCAAATTTATTTGGGAAGAGAAATGCCGAAAGGCCTTCGAAGACATTAAACAATATTTAATGACACCTCCTGTCTTAGCGACCCCGATCTCGGGTAGACCGCGATACTTTACACCGCGGCTTTAGACGACTCTCTCGGAGCCTCGTTGGCCGGAGTCGATGATGAGGGTAAAGAAAATGCTCTTTACTACTTAAGCCGTCGTTTACTTCGACGGAAGTAAGGTATCCCGCAATTGAAAAGCATTGTTTGGCCTTGATCTTCGCCGCTCAAAAGCTCGGGCACTACATGCTTTCTCATAAGGTTAACTCTGATCTCGAAGTTTAATCCATTGCGAAACTTGATGACTCGTCCAACACTTTCCGGCGGACTTGCCGGATGGTCGATGATATTATTGCAATTCGATATAACTTTCGTGCCTTGTCGTGCCGTAAAGGGACAAGTCTTAGCGAGACTTCCTCGCGACGCACCCTTCTGCGGCGAATCTCCTCTCGATGATGATTTGCCGGATGAACAAATAATGAACCTAGAAGACCCCGATGATCGATGTTGGGAATTATATTTCGACGGAGCATCTTCGACACACAAAGACGAAGAATCGCAAGTGATAGTGCCGTGGCAGGGAATCGGGCTAATCTTTATAACACCGGAGCGGGGGATGTTAAGATACTCCTACCACTTGACGGAACCGTGTACGAACAACGAAGCGGAATATGAAGCCCTCATAACGGGACCGGAATTAACTATTCGAAAGGGGATAACGAGACATCAACATCTACGGGGATTCACGGTTAATCATTCGACGAGATCGCCGGACAATACGGAATTTTTAAACCAAGACTCGAACAATACTTCCGGTATGCCGTACGATTTGTTGGAACGGATTCCAAATGTGACAATCTACAAAATTCCCGGAAAAGAAAATGCTTTAGCGGATGCTTTAGCCCGTCTCGCAAAAGAATTTGCACTGTTTGCAAGATGAATCGGTGGAAGTGTCGGTTCACGGACGTCGGGTCCTATCACGGCTCGACATAGACGCAATACACAAATCGAGAAAGAAGAAGAAGTAGTTGCGAGCGGTGACGAGAAAACACGGAAGATTGGCGACGGCCATTGATGAACTACACCGCAAACAGGAAAGCTACCGGACGATAGGTCGCTAGCCCATCGGATCGAAAAGAACTGCGTCCTACGCATTAATAAACAACACATTATACGGAAGGTCTTTTGATCGAATGTGGCTAAGGTGCCTAAGCGGGTCCGAGGCCCGTGAAATTGTTAAAGAGGTGCATTCGGGACTCGTGGAGCTCACCGGTCGGGTCCGAAGATGAAAATGAAAATTAAAAGACTAGGGTACTATCGGCCCTCGATGATGACCGATTGCATGAAAATCGCCGAGGGCTGTCACCGATGCCGAGTGCACGGAGTGGTTCTACACCGACCTCCGAATGTGCTTGCACCCGACAATTGTGTCGTGGCCATTTGAATGTTGGGGCACGGATATAGTGGGTCCGATAGAACCACCATCTTGAAAAGGACATCGCTTCATTCTTGCGGCTACGGATTACTTTTCCGAGTGGGCGGAAGCGGTTCCACTTAGAGAAGTGAAAGCACACCACGTGCTACGGTTTTTCAAGAACCAAGTTGTCTACCGTTTCGGAGTGCCGCGCGGGATCATCTCGGATAATGGGTCGGCATTCGAAGCACACAAATCAACAATTTTGTCGGGAGACACGGAATCGGCGGCGATACTCGACAATTTACTACCCGAGAGCAAATGGTCTCGGCTGAGGCTTTTAATAAAACTCTCGTTCAAATCTTAAAGAAAACCTTGGACGATAATAAGAGAAATTGGCACGAGAAATTGTTAGAAGCCTTATGGGCCTACTGGACAACCTTCGAACTCCTACTCGAAGCTACACCTTACGCTCTAGTGTATGGGTCCGAGCGATGTTACCTTTAGAGGTTCGACTTCCTTCACTCGGAATTGCCGTGTTGCAAACAAAATCACGACGGAAGAAAACGCTAAATTACGACTCGAAGAATTAGAAAGCTTGGAAGGGAAAAGACTTGCGGCGCAACGGAATTTAGAACTATACCGAAGCTAAGATGGTTCGAAGCCCATGACAAATTGGTCCGCGCAAGAACCTTGAAAGTTGGTGACTTAGTTCTCGTTCTCGAAGACCTATTCTTGCACACTGCAAGATAGGAGGAAAATTTGAACCCACTTGGGAAGGACCATTTGTGATTGAAGCGGTATACTCGGGAGGTTCCTACCGAGTAGTGAATTGCCGGAGAGAACGACATATGCTTCCGATCAACGGACGATACTTGAAAAAGTATTACTGCTACACGATGTTTCGAAGGAATGGATTCTTCATCCCTAAGAAACACGGGCGAAGTAATTACTTATGATTGGGTCCGAACCCAAAAATAATAAAATGTGCTAAGATAAATAAAGTCATGATAATACGTTTTCCTTGTTTTCTTTTCCAAATCAAAATCTCTTCCCTGATCTTATCCTACTTCATTCCTGTTAAATTTGAAAATAAAAAAATATATATAAAAAAAAATGTGTCTTTAATAAACATTTTCTTAATGTTCTTGTTCTTAGTACGGCCCTCGATCCTTTTCCGTGTCTTTTCGCGGGGAAATGTCGAACGGGCGGTTGGTCTCGAACTTTAAGAATGGCGTAAGCCTTACACTCGATGAAAAGAGGGTGAAAGATGGAGCGATAATCGAGATTGACTCGGATTTCGCACCAACGAGGCCTACGGTACGAGAAAAGTGGCCGGGTCCCGGTTGACTGAGAAGAACTGCCGGGCGGACGGTGATGAGAGTGGGTGGCCCAAGCCGCCGATCCAACAACGAGAAAAGAAAAGCAAACACCGAAGAAGATAAGAAAATGAAGTCCGTAGTCGCTACGGCGGAGGGCGGGCTTGTCGGCGCCGCGCACACGAGAGATTCGAAGTGCGGAGAGCTACTCTCGCGGCCGCGCAACAAAGAAATAAGAATCGCCGCATCCGTAAGATGTTAACAAAACTAGGCTGCGGACCGGCGCGACGAGACAATTGCTAATGCCGAGCACACACATTTCAAGGACACCGGTTCACCGGGAACTCGAAGAAATGAGGCCGGCTCCTAGGATAACGAAAGGACCGGGGAAATCTCCGGAAGATCGAAGAAAGAAGGCTACCACGCCATCGGATAGAACCACCAATAATGCATGACCTTGTTGCGAAGCAACCCGGGGGATGTCCCGACGAGCATCATCCACGAGGAGCCGAGGTATGCGGGGGAACGTGAAGGGATTGAACCATATATCCCACAATATGTCACAAGGCCTCGCCATCTGCGGATCATTCCGGAATACGAGTCGGAGAGAATGCGGAATGTTGAAAAGAAGACCTTTGAATACTTCGAGAGAATTAGAGGCAAAAGGATCAACATACTTAGAGGGCCTCGAGCTACATGCCGACGTATTCTCGGAGTATGAACAACAGCAAATCGTGGATTGTATCCGGGATTTGAAAAGAATGGGCCGAGCAAGCCGCCGAGGGAAAACACATACTCGGAACCCGGAGATGGATGCCGGGGAAAGGAAGAATCACGATACTGATGCGGATGCTGCTACAACTTTCTTTGAAGACAGAAGGGAAACCCACCGGGGATACTCCGTCATGGGCGACGTAGATCCGATGCCATTAGTCATCGGGAGAATGGTAAAAAGATTGATAACATGGAGAGATGCTGCGGCAGATTGCATACCCGATAGCTGCATCATCAACATCTACAAACGGGGTGAGCGCATACCCCCACATATAGATCACCATGACTTCGTCGGACCTTCTCGCACGATCTCTTTCTTGAACGAGTGTGACATCATGTTCGGATCCGACCTCCGGATAGCGAGCCCGGGTGAGTTCCGAGGGCCGGTAAAGATACCTTTACCGGTTGGTTCCGTCATGATGCGAAGGGCAACGGAGCGGATATCGCTAAGCATTGCATACCGGGAGTGCCGGTGGAGCGGATCTCGGTTACTTTCGGGAGAATGGACGACGACAAGATACCTTACCATTTCCAACCGGACCCGAGCTAGAGAACCTCCGGCCTTACGAGTTGTGAGTTACATGGGAAATATCACACCTCCAACGTACATCCGGCGGCATCCTTGCCGAGGATGGCTTGGAAGGTGATGTTACCGACCATGTACCCTACTATTCAGACATGGATTTTTTGACAAATGCTTCTTTTGATGGACCAACAAAGATCATACATAGTCCGTTTTGAGTCTACATGGATTGTATGAAATGTATTCCAGATCGAGTTGTATGATGTATTTTCAACATGAATGGAATGAAAGTGACCATGTCACGTTTTTGGCCTTCACCTCTTTTGTGCAAATTGATTGGGAAACGCCATTAAAGTTAAATGAACTTCGAACAAAGAACAGAAAAGAAATAAAAAAAAAGGATAAAAGAAAACTTTCTTTAAAGATCTAAAAATGACAAACACCAAATTCACATGAACATTAAATAAACGATAAAATAAAATTTGAATCATTAAAAGATAAACGAAATCAACATAAATGTTAAATCAAATCACAAATCAAATTCTCAATCAAATTCCAAATCCACTCTCGATCAAATTTCAAATTTGATCTTCCCAAATCTCAAATCAAATTCTCAACCGAATTCCGAATCCAATCTCGATCAAATTTCAAATTTGATCTTCCAAATTTCAAATCAAATCTTAAATCAAATTTCGATCGAGTTCAAACTCATCCTTCCAAATCTCAAATTCAATCTTTCCAGATTTGAGTCTCGGTCAATTCAAATTCAATTTCTTCCAGATCTCGAATAAAATATCAATCAAATCAAATTCAAACCTTTTGGGTCGAGGATTTTACATCCAAGACTGCACTGCTTTAGGATTCTTTCCTATTGCACTGAAATACATCAAATTCAAATCTTTTGGGTCGAGGATTTTACATCCAAGACTGCACTGCTTTAGGATTCTTTCCTATTGCACTGAAATACATCAAATTCAAACCTTTTGGGTCGAGGATTTTACATCCAAGACCTGCCTGCTTAGGATTCTTTCCTATTGCCTTTGAAATACATCAAATTCGAACCTTTTGGGTCGAGGATTTTACATCCAAGTATCTTTGCTTTAGGATTCTTTTCTATTGCACTGAAATACATCAAATTCAAACCTTTTGGGTCGAGGATTTTACATCCAAGTACTGCATTGCTAGGATTCTTTCCTATTGCCTTTGAAATACATCAAATTCATACTTTTGGGTCGAGGATTTTACATCCAAGACTGCCTTGCTAGGATTCTTTTCCTATTGCCTTCGAAATACATCAAATTCATACTTTTGGGTCGAGGATTTTACATCCAAGACTGCATTGCTTTAGGATTCTTTTCCTATTGCCTTTGAAATACATCAAATTAAACTTTTGAGTCTAGGATTTTACATCCAAGTATCGCTTCTGCTAGGATTCTTTCCTATTGCACTGAAATACATCAAATTCAAACTTTTGGGTCGAGGATTTTACATCAAGTACCGTACTGCTAGGATTCTTTACTTATTGCACTTGAAATACATCAAATTCAAACTTTTGGGTCGAGGATTTTACATCCAAGACTGCTACCTTTAGGATTCTTTCCTATTGCACTCGAAATACATCAAATTCGAACCTTTTGGGTCGAGGATTTTACATCCAAGTCTGCACTCGCTTAGGATTCTTTTCTGTTGCACTTGAAATACATCACAATCAAACTCTTGAGGTTAAGGATTTTACATCCGACACCACATTACTCCGAGATCTCTTCTCATTGCAACGATTCAATCTAATCAATTCGATTTTATTTCGAGGTTGAAGATGTTACATCTAAAACCTCGAAATTCCAATTTTCATTTCAAATCAAATCCTTCAAATTAATTTTGACAAACTCCAATCTAAATTGAAACTCCAATTGAAATCTAAACTCACACATCAAAACTTAAATTGAGACAAAATAAAATCTAAATCGAAATTCCCCAAGTCATGTGATTTGGAGTTTACCTCCTTTTCCTTTCCCGGCGAGAGTTCAGGAATCTCCGGTTTCGGAGATATACTTGCTTACTCCCCGACGAAAACTCCTCTATTTCATCCTAAGTTTGTCACTTGGATGTTTGTGTTGGTTTTGTTGATCGCTTCGGTCAACACAAATACGCGCGGTGTGCTCCGTCAGCTCACCACACCTATTGGGGGTCCATTTGTTGACCTCATTTTTGATGAGGTCTTCTCTTCTTCTCTTTAATACTTAGGATCTAGCCTTAGGCTTTTCCTTTGACTATCTTAGAGGACTAGAATTGGGACCCACCTTTTAGAAATTCAAACCACTTCTTAACTCCTCGCAAACTCCACAAACTTGATCGTAGACCCCTAATCACCTAGAGGGTTGAAATCGAAATGTGGAAGTTTAAAGGATGAGTTCCTATAGGACTCTTTGGCCTTAGGATCGCCTGCAGGTGGCTCGGTGCGGTGAAGGGGCTGACTTACACACACTACACTTATACACTACACCTACACACTACACTTCCACATACCTCCTAAAACCACACCCATACCTAACTTGACCTCCGACTACATGTAGGTGATCCACATGGATGGTCCTTAACCCCTAAGCCCTTGGCTAAGAGGGTTAGGAACAACATAGTGAATGCCTCAAGTGAGTCCCTTCATGGCTCATGTGGGCTTGATGTGACTTCATGGCTCAACCAAAATGATTTCACTCCACTCAAATTCACCCAATCTTCAATTTCCCAAATTTTCAATTTTTGACCCCCTGGACCCTACACCTACTAAACCTCCCCAAAACCCTTAAAATTACCCAAATTTCTCAAAAATCTCCAAATTACCCAAAATTCTCCAAAATCAATCCCAAACATTTCCACATCACTTAAACTGATCATCCATACCCAAAAATACCAAAAATTCCAAGAAAACCTCCCAATACCCTCCAAATACCCAAAATACCCCTCTTGGCCAAAAAATCCAAAAATTCAGAAAATTCACAGAAAATTCCAAAAAATCCCAAATATTCCCAATTTCATTTTGTCCAACTATACCATGGGCCAATTTTGTCAATTTACCCTACTTTTGTCAAAACCCCCAATTTGACCCATTTTAACCCTAAGTGAACCCAATGTCAAACCAAACCTACCCAATTGACCCCAATTTTGGTCCAATTCAATTCTAAACTTCAATTCAACATCCCCAATACCAATCTAGACCAAATTCAAGCCCAATTTGATTGACATTTGGATCCAATCTCACTTTTGGCCTTAAAGCCCAATTTGGACCCATGACCTAAACCTAACCCAAACTCACCCAACTCAATTCCAATTAACCCCAAATCTTTTCTAAATCTTCCTTAACATTCCCACAAACAAAATACTAACATGATTTGCCCAAAATTTAGACCCAAACCCCACTCAAACTCAACCCAAGGTTAAAAGGCCCATTTTTGACCTAAACCCAAACCTAACCTAAATAAGCCCAAACCCCAAAATCAAAGCCCAACCAAAGTCAAAACCTCTTTGAAACACTTTCATAAACATTTCTCAACATTGATTTTATATCAATTTCAACCCTAGCCCAACATTAGCCCAACTTAGCCCACTTGGACCTACATAGGCCCACTTACCAAATAAATCCAAATTCAAACCAATTCAACTCCAAATCACACCAAATTGATTCCAAGCCCTTCATAGAACATCCCTAAACCAATTATGACATTTATTTGACAAAATTCTTCACAAAATTTTTATCCAAATGCCCATCATAAAATCAAAAGCCTATTTCCCTTAAACTTTCCTAAAAGCCCACTTCACCACATCCAAAGGCCCAAAATCTACCCTAAAGCCCACATGACATCTCCATTTGTCATCCACTTAATTAAATCCATTACCTAAGTCCTAAATTCACCATCAAATTATTCCAAATCAAGCTTCATCCAAATTTCCACCAAATTATCCAAAATCCTTAAAATCCTTTTTATGAAATTGACCAAACTTTTTGCCAAGCCAAAGGTGAGCCATGAAGCCATGCATGAGCCACATGTGAGCCATGAGAGCTTTGGACACTCCACCATGCCATATTGGGTAAGAAGAGGGGGGGCTTTCCTTAATCCCTAAAGCTCATTAGCCTTAATCATGTTTCACCTAAACTTAAATTTAATCCAAATATATTTGGATGGAGACTTCTCCATGCCAAAGTAGCTGATTCCTTTGATCCCCCACAGCATGCAAAGCCACCTTGAAGGGTGCACCAAGCCCAAATGGGTGGATTGACCCATTTAGACTCAAAACTAGCCATGCCCCATTCTACTTTGAATCAAAGCCTTTACACATGGCAATGGCCGATTGCTTGCACCAAGCCCCGCACCCGACCCACCTGACCTTGAGGGTGACCCATGCACAGCCGGCCGGCCACCGAGCCGCCGGAAAACACCATGGCCGAGAGCTCGCATGTGAGCCGACTTTGAAATTCTCACCTGCTGAGCTGCCCCATCCCCAGTGGCCATTGTAGGCTGTTCTTCTCTTGCCAAGAGCGGTCGATCCCAAGCCCTAACTCTCCACTGGGAGGCCCTCCACCCTCTCCTATTTAAACTCCACCCCTCTCGGCCATGAAAAGAGCCGAGCACAAACCTTGCCGAAACTACCGCCAAAATTGTTCCGAGACCCTTCTCCACCCTTAGAGCGACTTGATCCCGAGTGTCGATTCGCCTCCAATCCCCACTGACAAAATCCGATTTCCCAGCTGAAATTCCACCCAAAATGAGGACACTTCTCCACAGGTGAGCCAATTCCCAAATTGATTGGTTCTACACCTTCACGGACCGAGGGAAGGTGTCCACCAGCAAAAGCCCCATCTCCGGAGCCACCCGGTTGCTCCGACCTCCAAGCTTTGTGATCGGGCTTGGTCGAAATCACATCCGGACAATTCACTGGACCGGGAGACTTCATCCGGAGCTTCGCTGGGATCCGATCGAAGGTGCAACAACTCTCGGATTGAAGCCACACTTCTCTGAGCAAAGTTATGAGCTAATTCTTCATCCCGAGCTTCTGGAGACTCTCCATTTCAAATGCCTTAGTTTCAATGCATGTTAACCGTATAGATGTGTTCGTCTCTTCAAGATGAATCCATAGAGCACAAGAACATAAAAATCCATTGAGTATCGAGTGAGATCTTAGGGATTTAGTGTGGACTGCTCTCGGGTGAGGACGCTCGGGGACGATGAACGGATGTCGTCTATTCAATACACGCGCGGACGAACGGCTCAGATGGCGTCGGACCAGGAGACGGTACGAGAACCGCGGGGCCCGGGCTGCCGACTCGGGTGGCGGCGTCGAATGGGAGCGCGACGCGTGTGCGTTCGGAGGCTGCCGAGGTTGACGCGGCGCCGCGTGGATAAATAGAAAATTAGGATATTTTTCTATTTATTTAATTCCCTAAACTTCAAAAATTCATATCTCTGTGTAGAAAAATCAGAAAAATAAAATAAAAATACCCTCTTGCTCGGTGAACAGAGGAGAATAATGTGGAAAAGAAATCATTTAATTTCATCAAGTATTTTATTTTTTATAATTTATTTACTCTCTGCATTATTTTAATTCTCTATGCATGCATACAATTCACCATGGCATAGACCATAGGGCTTTTGAAGCCTCTGAATTTGGGAACATTCCCTGAATTTTCCAAAGTCAGAGGCCATCCCTATGAAAAGTTATTGATTTTTCAAATTTAGGTTACTGTTTTGAGTATTTTAATTCCAATAAATAGCATGTTGTGAAATAAATTCTAGGAAAATTTGGTGATGTTTCTTATGGCTAGAGAACCTTAGGAAAAATAGGTTTTGACTTAGTTCATTTAAAACAACCCTAATTGGCTTAAAAACCCAAAATAGGTCTTTAATTAATTAAAGTTAACCATGCATCAAATTGACTTGAAATCAATTCTCCACTGACCTTTAGGATCAGAGGAACCCACCATAAAAATTTAAGGTCAATTGGACTTGGTTAGCCCCACTAATTGGGTTGATTAATCCACTTAGTCATTTTAAACTTAAAAAATTCATAACTTTCAAAATACCTTTCAAAAATTCACCAAATTGGTTTTGGAGCTTCTCTGATATCCGGGGAACCTAAGAGAATTAAAATTTCAATTTTCTAAAAAAGTTGATTTTTAATCATATTTTAATATTTTTAATAATTAAAAAATAATAAAAGTCACAAAAATAATAAAATTCACCAAAATGTCACATTTTGAATTTTAATCACATAGGAACAAATCCCACATTTTTCTTAGGTCTATTTAGTGAGATATTAAATTTTAAAGCCCTAGGGTAATTTTAAAAATTAAAAAAATGTATTTTCTAGCATTTTCACTAAAATAATTATAATAAATCATATAAAAATCAGAAAATTGCAAAATTTGCTTCTCTGGTTTCCTTGATATCAGAGAGATTTTTGAAAAATATAAAATTCATTTTTCAACATTTATTTTATTTTTAAATTAAATAACACTCCAAAACTTAAAATAATTATAATAAAAATAATATAATTCAAAAAATCACCAAAATTGGTCCAAGTGCTTCTCTGGTCATTAGGAATGTCCCCTAATTTTCTTAAGGACAGAAACTTTCCCTTGGTCATGTTATTAAATTTTCCTTGGAAATCTCTATTTTCCACCAAAAATAATTATATAAATAAATTAAATACAGAAAAATCACATTTTCTCCTCTCATGTCTTTATTGATATATGAGTAAAGTCACATAAAAATTTCAAGTTCATTTGAGTTCAATTTAGTGAGTTATGAAATTATTAAGCTTAAAGGGTAAAATGGTAATTAAAATTTTAATCCTTAATTAAAACTTTAGGTTTAATAAAAAATTAACAAATAAAATATTTGATCCTAATCTGATTTGGATGATTGAAATTTAAATAATTAAAGGGTAGAAACCCATTAAGCAATTTTAAAATGTTTAAACTTTAATTAAATAATGGATTAAATTTGGAAGAATAATAAAATTGGAATTATTAAAATAAAGGGATATTATTAGGAAGAGATTTATTCTTTAATTTAAAAATCCCTAAATTAATTATCTCATTAGTATTCAATTCTTAATTAAAATGATAACTCAAATTTAAAATATTAAAAGACTTAATTATTAAACTCTTTTAAAAATTTCAATTAAAATTAAAAATAAAATTAAATTAAAATTAAATTAAATTAAATTAAAATTAAATTAAAATTAAATTAAATTAAATAAATTAAATTAAATTAAATAATTGAATTAAATAAAATAAAATTAAATTAAATTAAATTAAAATTAAATTAAATTAAATAAATTAAATTAAATTAAATAATTGAATTAAATTAAATCAAATTAAATTAAATTAAACAATCAAATTAAATTAAATTAAATAAATTAAATTAAATTAAATAATTGAATTAAATTAAATTAAATTAAATAATTAAATTAAATTAAATTAAATTAAATTAAATTAAATTAAATTAAATTAAATTAAATTAAATTAAATTAAATCAAATTAAATTAAATTAAATCAAATTAAATTAAAATTAAATCAAATCAAATTAAATTAATTTAACATCAAATCAAACTCAATTGAATTAAATTAAATTAAAACTCAATTAAATTAAATTAAATTGAATTAAATATAACATCACCAAAGACATAAAGAATTCAAAATAAATCTAAAATAACTTGAACACTATTCCAAATTTAAACTCTTTAACTTAAACCAAATCATTTGAATACTAATTTACCCTCAAAAGCTTTAGTTATAATAACTCCTAAATAGAACATTAAATGAAGTGTTACTTCACTTATAGGATATTCAAATGTCCTAGTTCACTGAGTAAGATAACAACGAAACTTGAATTCTCGGACGATTAATTCATTTATATAATCGAATTCATTTGGACTTAAAACAATCCTAGAAATATTGAAAAGATGTTTAAGATTCTTCTTAAGCACTTCCTCAATATGATAGGACATTTATAAGAACAATTGAATTTAATTATTCTTTGATGAAGAAAATTGTCTTAAAAACCAAAATACAAAGACCTAGACGTCATAGGAAATAACTAGCTATAGGATTAGGAATTAGGTAGAAAACCATAACCCTTGCCTTAGCTCTACCTAGGAACTTGCTTAAATATTCTAATTGTGTTTTAAGTGCAGCTTGGGATGACGGGAAGACCCTCCAGGTACGCTTTTATTTTATTGCAATTTCTTTCTTGCAATTTACTTTCCTGCAATTTACTTTCTTGCAAATGTACTTTACTTTTCTTGCATGATAAAACAACTGTTGCATGAAAACCCACACCTTTAGGATAGTCCCTAAAACTGAAACCAGAACTAAGTTAAAAGTCATTGCAAGATAAAATTCACCGCCACAACATTTCAAAATATAAAACAACTCAAAATTTAATCACAAATAGAACACAAAACTACAATTACAACTAAATTAAAACGTCTCGTTGGATGATCGGGAATACCTCGGATGATGTAACCTACGTGTTGCTAACGGGATTTCCCACGGTCTAAATGAAAGTGTGGAACTCATTCGAGTTGAGTTTAGCAAATTCATCCGGACTAAGTGAATCCGATAAAAATAATGATGCGGAAGGATGGAACCAGTGGGATCTTAACCGGTGTCGTTATAATCAACTTTAAGATTTGTTTTAATTAAAACGTAAAAAAAACACTTGGAAATTAAGACTTTCTCTAAACCAAAACACTTTTCTCATCCCACGATTTATAATTTCTAAAAACTAAACCTCGCGACGACGAAGGAGCTCGGAGCATGATGGGCGGCACGGCCATCGTCGTCGAGAAAACTTGAATCTACATCGAGAAAACTTTCCTAGAACTAAACAACAAAGCCATAGGACTTCGAGGTAGTTTGCCTAGTGCAACATAAACCCTCAACCTTTGTTAGGCATTTGCATGATCGGGTCATGTAAATTAAGCCCTAACCGGACTTAGGATTCCGAGGTAGTCGTCTGATACGACATAAACCCTCACATCTTCGAGGCTATTTGTATGATTTTATCATATAAATATAAGTCCTAATTAATTAAAATTGACAAAATCAAAACATTTAAATAAACCTTAGGATTTTCCTAAATTTAAGCCACACAATAGGATAGTCGGGAAATTACTGAAGTTCGCTTCGAATCTGTGGTTTCTCCTACTTTTCTTTCTTTGGATTCACAAAACAAAATGTTCCAAACTTGATCCATTCCCTATTGAAATTCCAAAATTCAATCCCTTGAAATCTTAAACTTTGAAATTCCCGAGAGCGAATTATTGATTATTATCGAGAGTTTTCTTAGGTGATTCCCGTCACTTAAGATGTAATTAACTATAGGGGCTTGCCCTTATAGGGAATTTTGAAGAACCCAGGTAATATAAACCCTGTTTAATATTTTCATATTAAGCAGGGGAATTTTGTCGGCTTATAAAATTGGTTCGCAGACCAAACGGATGTCACAAATCTTCTAGTTTATTAAATCGAGCCCCACCGATCGAGCGATGTGTGTCTATCCTTAGGGATAGATACACGGTTTGTGGTGCAGTGCTCGTTTATATAAACTATTTGGGATGTGAGATCGGTTTAGTCTCATATCTCAAAACCTTCAAATTTGAAATTATTTTCAAAATCAAATACTACTTTTCAAATTATTTATTTTTTTTAATTAAATTAAAAATTCGCCGACAGATTTCTGTTAGGCGACCTCTCTTCAAAATAAAACACAACCTAAAAATATGCCGATAACTACGACAAGAAGAACTAGAAAGCTTGGGAGGGAAACGACTTTCAGCACAGCAGAATCAAGAACTGTATCAAGCTAAGATGATCCAAGCCCACGATAAACTGGTTCGCCTAAGGAAATTTAAAGTCAGTGACTTGGTTCTAGTTCTTAAGAGATCTATTCTTGTACACCGCAAGATAGGAGGTAAATTTGAACTAACCTGGGAGGGGCCATTCGTGGTCGAGACAGTCTACTTTGGAAGTTCCTACCAACTGGTGAATTGCAGTGGAGAACGACCTATGCTTCTAATCAATGGATGATATTTGATGAAGTATTACGCAACCTGATGTTTCGAAGGATGAACTTTAAAAATGAAGTCTCATTCCTAGAAGCACGGGTAGAGTAATCATTTGTAACTGGGTCCGAACCCAAAATATAAAAATTGACAAAAAAACAATAAAAAAATCATTAACAAAAAAAATGTGAGCTAAAAAGAAAATATGTGGAATCATAATAATAAGATTTTGATCCTTCCTTCCAAATCAAGCTCATTCCTGATCTTTCCTCCTCTTTCCAAATCTTATTAAAATTTGAAAGAAATGAATAAGAATTTTACATTGATAATTGATCTTTCTTATTGTTCTTATTCTTAGTACATCCCCTGATCCTTTCCTTGTTGTTCCCAGGGAGATGTCGAATGGGCAGTTGGTTCTGAACTTTAAGAATGGCGTGAGTCTAGCACTCGACGAAAAGAGGATGAAAGATGGGGCCATGATTGAGATTGACTTTGATTTCATACCGGCCGGGCTACAGTATGAGGAAACTGATTGGACCCCGATCGATCGGGAAGAGTTCAACAGTCAGATAGTGATGAAATTGGGTGGCACGAGTCGGCAGTCTACCGACCAGAAAAGGAAGGTAAACGCCGCTCAGATGACTGGAGCAGATAAGAAAGTTAAGTCCGTGGTTGCTACAACAGAGGGCAGGCTTGTCAGTGTCATGCCCGCAGAAGTTTAAGAGGTAAGGAGAGCTACTCTCACTCCTACCCAATGAAGAAACAAGAACCGCCGCATTCTCAAGATGCTGAGCAAGCTAGCAGTAGACCAACATGAAGAGAGAACCGCTACCGTCAGTACAAATACTTCGAAGAAATTGGTTCATTAGGAACCAGAAAAGAGGAGATCAACTCCAAGAACAGCAGAAAAGATGAAAAAAATTCCAAACAAAACAGAAATAGAATAAGCGCCGCAACGCTAGACAGATGCACCAGCTTTGAAGAGTCTTATTGTGAAAGCAACCCCGGGGAATGTCCTGACAGTGATTATCCCCGAGGAGCCGAGACATGCAGGAGAACGTGTTGGGGTTGAACCATACATCCCACAGTACGTTACCAGACCTCGCCGATTGCAGATAATCCCAGAATACGAGCTGGAGAGAATTCAAATATTTTGAAAGAATTTGAGGGAAGAGGATCAATATCCTAGAGGGCCTTGAGCTACATACGGATGTGTTCTCAGACTACGAACAGTAGCAAATTGTCGACTGCATCATTGAGCTTCAGAAGATGGGCCGAGCTGGTTGTTTGAGAGAGAAGACCTACTCAGAACCTCAAAGATGGATGAAAGGAAAATGAAGAGTTAAACTTTAGTGAGGATGTTGCTACAACATTGCCGAGGACAGAAAGGGAAATCCACCAGGGATACTCCGTCTTAGTGAGGTGGATTAGATGCCAAGAATTATCAAGAGGATGGTGACATGGAGGGTATTGCCTGCAGATTGCATACCCAACTGCTGCATCATTAACATATACAGGGAGTGCATACCGCCACACGTAGATCATCATGACTTCGTCAGAATTTTCTGCACAGTGTCCTTTGTCAATCAATGTAACATCATGTTTGAATCTGACCTCTGAAAAGCAAGCCCCAGATAATTTCGAGGGCCGGTGGAGATACCACTACCAGTAGGTTCCGTCTTGGTGCTAAATGAAAATGGAGCAGACATAGCAAAACACTGCATTCCAGGTGTGCTTGTGGAGCGGATCTCCGTCACATTCAGGAGGATGGAGGACAGCTGATACACCTAAAATATATAGTATTTTTATGCACATTTTTATACCTATTTTTAATGATATTGCACTTTAAGGGAAGGTATTTTATGTTTTTCTTATAGGTATGATGAAAATGGATGGTCATGATGAAAGGAGCAAAATAGGATCAAATTTGGAGCAAAAATAATGATAAATCAAAATTTTGGCACTGGTGGCTTAGCGCCGCTAGGCCGGCGCTTAGCCACTACAATTAAAAATCGAAATTCAAATGAATTTTGAGCCAATTTCAAAGGGGATGGGATGCAACTCTTGGTGGTAACTACCATAACTTCCTTTGGACGGCAAGTTTGAAAGAAGGGGTGCATTCCTTTGTAGATACATTGAATCTAGACACATTTTGAAGAGACACCAAGGCACCTTTTGGTTTACTATTTAAAGAGTCTTAGGAAAGATTAGGGGAGGCTTTAAGAGGCTCTTCCACTGCATTTTGAAGGAGAGGCTTTAGGAGACTCTTCCACTGCATTTTGAAGGGTACTTCCATTATTCTTCCACTGCATTTTAAGAGTTTTTATTAAGTGTAGGAGTAGAGAGTAGAAAGGAGAAAAGGGTCAGAGTGAAGTCTTCTTCTTCCCACTTCTTTTCTTTCTTTTAATTTAGTTTTTATTGAAGTATGAAGTCTGTATTTTGAGTCATCAGAGTTGGGAGACTTGCTCTAAGAAGTAGTTTAGCGAAGAGTCAAAGTTTCAGAGGAACTTCCTTAGTCTTGTGGAGAGGATTTTTAGATAAGTGTTTACTTTTAATCTTTTTATTTGCTTTCGTTTGTTATTTTTCTTATTATTTTTAATTTCAAATTAATGTATTTTTGTATTTTCCCAAAGCTTTCTGAGTAGTTTACTTTATCTTTTTTTCTTAAATGGAGAAGTAATTAATTTATAAAGAATTGTTGTGGAAAGTATAAGTGTTTAAAAGTTGGAAGAAGTTGTGAAGATTGATTCTGAAAACTTTGTTTACTTCTTAATTTTGCCTATTAAGTTGTAGAAGTTCTTGAGATTATGTAAGATCCAATGCGGTTTTGTCTCTTAAAAGTTAGTAAGAATCACTTGCAATTATATGGGTGAGAGTTGTAGTTCATATAATTGAATGTAATATTAGAAGATATTTTTATGAAAGGGAGTAAAATTAGAGGATTTTAGAGTGACATGCTAAAACCTCCTAATTTGGTTGATGTTTTGAGTTTTATTAAGAGAAGTTTGCCCCCATGTGGTGGGAATCAAGGGAACTCTAGAGTGAGAGACCGGTATCTTCCCTTCCTAACCATGTTCAAAATAATAAAAATTTCAAATTAACCTATGTTCTTTATAGAACCAAGTTAGGGTAAAGAACACGTTTGCTTCCATCTGTCACAACAAATTTAAATACTTCCACAAGAATACTTTAAGAATTATTACTACTTCATATAAGAAAAGAAAAATATATTCTAGTTAATAGTATTTTACATCCAGTGTTGTTAGTTATTATAATTTTAATTTAATTGCTTAACATTTTATTAAGGAAATTTCAAAAGACAAATCAACTTTCGAAACTTTTCGAAATCAAGACATACTTTTTCAAAAACAATTAAAGAAAGTAAAAAGATAATTTTTTGAATCCTTTAAAGATTTTCATATTGTCCTTGTTGGTTCGATATCTCGGGGCTTAATTAGAAAGTCCTATATTACTTGATAAACGATACGTATACTTGCTTAGTATCCCATATTATCAAATCATAATTTTCATACCTAAAATCATTTGTCCATTTACCAGATGGTACCAAGTTTTTGGTGCCGTTGCATTTATCGGGGATCAAGTCATTCGACCACCGTTTCTAGGGAAAATTAATTTAAATTGCATTTTAAAGGGAATTAAGAAATTTTAAATTTTTTACTTTTCTTTTTTTCTGTTAGAGAGTTATGTTTTGTTTTGTTTTATTGTTGTATACGTAGTTCAGGTTCTAAGGGACTTGTGCCTTACGATTTTGAATTAGAAAGAACAAACAGAAAAGCAAAAAAAAAATAAAAAATACAGAAAAAGATAAAAATATTCAAGAAATGGCAAATCATCAAAATCAAAATGTTGACATCCATCAAGAATTAGGACCTTTAAGAGATTATGTTAACCCTACAGTAGATGAACTTCATGTTAGTATTGAAAACCCCGTCATGAATCGCTAATTCTTTTGCACTTAAACCTGCTATTATCCAAATGGTGTCTAATAATCAGTTTAGGGGATCAACAACTGAAGATCCTAATTTGCATTTTGCTATTTTTCTAGAGTTATGTGCTACTTCTAAATATGATGGTGTTTCGGATGATGCTATCAGACTTAGACTTTTTCCTTTCTCACTAAGGGATAAAGCTAAAATGTGGTTACATTGGTTAGCACATGGAACAATAAGAACTTGGGGTGAACTGTCACAAAATTTTCTTGCTAAATATTTTCCACCATCTCATACTGCTATGTTGAGAAATGATATAACATCTTTTTGTCAGTTTGAAGGGGAATCAATATATGATGCATGGGAAAGATTTAAAGATCTTCTCAGGAAATGTCCACATCATGTGATACCTGATTGGTTAATAATTCAAACTTTTTATAATGGATTAGTTGGATCTCTTAGATCAATCATCGATGATGCTGTTGGTTGACCATTAATGTCTAAACCATTTTTTGATGCTTATGCTTTAATTGAAGAAATGGCTACTAATAATTTTCAATGGCCTTCTGAAAGGTTAAATCCTAAAAAGGTAGCTAGTGTTTATGAAAATATTGCTTTTACATTGTTAGCAAATCAAGTTGCTGCTGTATCAATGAACATAGACCAATTTGGGATGAATTTTTCTCAGCCAAATCTCATGATTGAAGAAAATTCATTAGGCCAAATGGTTGCTTCTTACTCTTCACCGTAAACTCGTGAATGTTATAATCAAACCTAACAACCCATATTCCAATTATTATAACCCGAGTTGGAAGAATCATACAAATTTTAACTCGGAATAACAATAATCAGGGTGGTGTTAATCATCAATGGGGGAACACACAAGTAAGCCCATTGGGGAATTGGAACAAACAAGGTAATAATAATAGATTAACCTATCCTTCAGGTTATAACAATGCGTTACAAAATTAGGAGAAGAAGTTGTCTATGGAAGAAGTAGTATCACATATGAGAAATCAATTACAAATTCAAGGAGCAACCATCAGAAATATTGAAAATCAATTGGGACAAATTGCAAATGCCTTAAGTAATAGATCTTAAGGAATGCTTCCAAGTAATACTAAAGTGAATCCAAGAGAAAAAAATAAAGAACAAATAAAAGCAATTCAACTGAGAAGTTGAAAAGAATTGGAAGGTAGAGTTCAAAAAGAAACTGAAAGAGAGAAAGAAGAGATTGAAAGACCTAAAGAGGACGCTCCAAATGGTTTTGAAAGACCTATTTCTCCACCTAAGGTTGATTTAGAAAGACCACCACCTCCATTTCATCAGAGACTTTGTCAACAAAAGTTGGATAAGCAATTTTCAAAATTCTTGGAGATATAAAAGAAGCTTACCATTAATATTCCATTTGCTGAAGCCCTAGAACAAACGCCAAGCTATACGAAATTTATGAAGGATATTATTAATAGAAAGAGGAAGTTTGAAGAAAATGAGACTGTTGCACTTAGTGAGGAGTGTAGTGAGATAATTCAGAAAAAGCTTCCTAAAAACTTAAAGATCCTGATAGTTTCACAATTCCATGTGCAATCGGAAAAAGATTCTGTGGAAAAGCTTTATGTGATTTGGGTGCAAGCATTAACCTTATGCCTCTATCAATATTAAAAATACTGGGACTAGGAGAAATAACCCCAACTACTGTAACTCTGTAATTAGCAGATCATTCGATCACATATCCTAAAGGAGTTATAGAAGATGTTTTGGTAAAAGTGGAACAATTTATTTTTCTTGTGGATTTCATTGTGTTAGATATGGAGGAAGATAAAGTGATACCCATAATTTTGGGGAGATCTTTTCTAGCTACAGGCAGAGCCATGATAGATGTACAAAAGGGGGAATTAATGATGAGGGTTAATGATCGGACTGTTACATTTAATATTTCAAAATCGATGAAATATCCTGCTAGAGGTAAAGAAGATGAGTGTTATAAGATGGATGTTATTGAATATTTAAGTGAATGTCATTTCAAATCATCTTATGAAGAGAAAGTTGAAAGATAAGAATTTGAATATAAACAAGAAGAGGAGTTATTTGATTCTGAAGATTTTCAAGAGGAAGATTTAAAGTTTGTTCGTGAAAGTATTGAATTGTTGGATATGACTAAGAAAGATGAATCATATGGTCCATCAATTGAAAAACCTCCTGAACTTGAGTTAAAAATGCTTCCTGATCATATGAAGTATGCTTTTCTAGGTGAATCCTTAACCTTGCCTGTTATAATTTCCTCTCAATTAGCTAAAAAAGAAGAAGAGAGTTTGCTTGAAATTTTGAAGAAGCACAAGAGAGCTTTTGGATGGACAAATTCTTATATTAAAGGAATCAGTCATTCAATTTGTATGCACAGAATTCTTATGGAAGATAATTACAAACCGCAGACTGATCCCTAAAGGAGATTAAATCCTATTATGAAAGTTGTTGTTAAGAAAGAAATTTTAAAGTGGTTGGATGCTGGAATTATCCACTCTATTTCAGATAGTGCATGGGTGCACTTTTGATATTTAAACTTACAAAAATATGTTAATTATATTGGCAACGACACCCAAAACTCGATCCCGCTCCAAATATATGTATTTACACTGATGATTCTTTTATGAAAATTAAGATTTATAATGTGGATACTAAGCAAGTATACGTATCGTTATCAAGTAATAAAGGGCTCTAATGGAGTCCAAGATATCGATTCTACAGGGAAGTTAGAGAATTTTAAAGACAAATTAAAGTATACTTACTTACTAAGCTAGTATACGGAAATTAAGAACAATTATACTAAAACTATTGCTCAAAAAGGTTTAAATGTAATATTCTAATTTAGAAAAGCATCTTTCTTCTTGTTGAGAGAATTAAGTGAATGATGAATTAAAGTAGTTTAGAGTTTGTATTGTGCCAAATAGGAGCATTTCTATTCTTTACCCTTTGGTCCAGGTGCAAAGAACATTGACTAGTCCTATGTTTGATTACTGAATCTACGGCTAGGCTGGGAGGCTATCGGGTGCCACTTCAGAGCTCCCACGTTCCCCTCGCCTAAGGGCTAAAATATACACTTCAGCTCTCAAACATGAGGACCGAATTGAATATTTTAGTCTGTCACACTAAAATGTCATGCATATTTATTTGCACCCTCCTTCCAAGGCTTTTAACTTCCTTGAATCTCGGATGTAATCTTTACTATAGTTGATAATTCAACATATGTTAACAAATGAATTGGCCAAATTGAAAGTAAATTAAGTTTTAAGTAAACGATTATCACAATTTTTATTTAATAAATTTAGGCGCAGTTACTTTGATTCGTCACTTCACATAATCTCAATAATAAGGAAAAAGACTATGGAAACTCCTCAGAAAGCATGGGAAAAATAACACAAAGCATGGATTTCATTAAAGTTAACAAACAATAACAAATATACTTATCTCAATTCTTCTCCCTAAGCAGACTCCTTAAAGTTCCTTTGAGTCTTCCTTCCAGTACATCACACTTAATTAAACTCACTAAGACTCTCTGATTTACACTCTAACACAAATGAACACTAATTGACTTTAAAAAAACTCCAAAAGACACCAAAAATGACACACTAAAGGGACAGAAATAATCTCTATTTATAGAAGGAGTCAAATCTTCAAAGGTTGCTTAAGCACCTCTTCAAAAAGCGTATAGGTTCATTTTATCTGGCTCTTTTCAACTGTCTCGCCATCGGCGGGCTCGATCTCGCCGTCGGCCGGTTTCGAGAAGGTGGCCTAACCGCGCTGATCTCGCCATCGGCAGGCTCTTTATAATATATTCAGAAACTCTCGGGAAAATCTCACCGTTGGCGGCTTAAATCTCGCCATCGGCGGGATAGTGCATTTTTCATCAAATTGAGTCCTTTTTGCTCCAAATCCGCTTCGTTTGTGCTTTTTTCTTTCAGTACTTATAATTCTTCATTCCTGTAAAAAAACACAGAAAATACCTTTCTTTAAAGTGCAATTTCATATAAAATTGGTTTGAAATTCTTAATACATTTTCTAGCGATCAAATTCCCCCAAACTTAAGTATTACTTGTCCTCAAGTAATTTTTATACTTAATAAAAGTAATGATTATTTGTAGTAATGTTTTAATTCAAAATTACTGTGAATTTGATTCAAATAAGTATTATAGTAAATTTTTCTAGAAATATTTTAGAATAATTAAACTAATTCTATAGATATAAGGCTTTTTAGTTCTCAAGTTTAAGATTTCTAGTATTCTATTTATTTTAAGAATGACTATACTTTTCAATATTAATTTACTTAAGATATTCAGATGATAGGAATTTCATGAAAGCACTACTTAGTAAAATACTAATCCATATATATAAGTTCAGAAATGTAATTGAAGTTTACCCTTTAGGTTGATTCAAATGAAGCCAATTTTTGATAAGGCATCTCCTCAAGCTTCTCCTCACTTTATATATATATATATATATATATATATTCTTTCTTTCTGGATTGATTTTCAATCCCTTTTTCTTTACTCTTTTTTTTTAAGTGAGGATCACTATTTTTGGTTAGCCTGTTAATAATTTTGAACTTCATTTTCCTCTTCCTAAATTTGAAACTGGAAACATTTACTTCTCTTATATGTATTTCAAAGTTTTTACTTCATTGAGTTTCAATCTTTTCTTTCTCAACTAAATACCTAAGAATTTTATATTTGAAAATATAGTTTTCTTTACTATAAATAGTTAACTATATTCTTATTCTCTTATACTAAAATCCTTAATTTACAAAATTAGTTAATCATTAAAAGTATTTCTCTTAACTTTCTATAATAATTAAATAAATTAATTCTTGTTTACTGAATTAAAATTACTACAGAAAATCATTTTGTAATAATTTTTGAAAATATAAATTGAGAACAATTTAATAATTAAATTTGTATTTTTTCCTCCCCGAAACTTAAATTTTTCTATCTATCTATATGGGGTGAAAATAATCTGTAAATTTAAATCATACCTTCATGCTTTAGGTATTTCTTCTTTTGAAGTTCTGCAGGTTCTTTTAATCACTTAATTACCTGTACTGTTAATAACTTTCTACACACATAATATTAAAGAAATTCCTGGGTAAAGAAGTTTAACACAATACTACAACATTTTATACTAAAATATCACACTACATCCACATACATTTACTAATCCAATCCAAGATTAGAATAGCAGTCTGAAAACATTAAAAAATTAAAAACTATATAACTTTAACAACAATGTTTAAAAAGATCTACACCACATCATAATCAAGTTCATAAACTAAACATCCATTTTAAAGCTCCACAAAAATCACATAAACAATCATCCAACATAACAGTTAAAGTTCATAATTAAAACAACTTAAACAAATAAAAACAAATAAAAATAAACATCAAATCTAAAATCTAATCTCCTAAATCAAAATCCCAAGACATGTCATCGCCTCCTTGATCTGCAGGTGGAGTAGGCTGATATTGAATGTATTGAGGGCACTCAGGGAATACAACATCGAGTTCTCCTCTCCTATAGCGACTCTCAGCATCGTAATAAGCTCTCTCATAATCAGAGTGTCTCTGGAGATACTCACTGTCATAATCATGTCGCCTCTCCAAACCTCCAATCCTGTGATCAATATGCTCCAATTTCGCTTCTACCTTCTCAAAACTCTTTCTCTGGAGGGTCATCTCATTCATCAGATCATGAAGGGCAGGGGAACTGTAAGTAGGAGGGTCATAACTTGTAGAGGGAATATCTCTACTCGAAGAAGGTACATAACTCCTTGTTCTAGATCTCTATCCTTTGTGGGATTCATAGGTTTTAATATTAGCCAGAGTAATGGGTTTCATAGGCTCCACCCATTCCTCATCTTCTCTCGCCTTTACCCCAGATAATTGGCATAGTGCATAAATCAGACCAGGGTGTCCTAGTCCTCCACTCTCACTTCTAGCAGTGGCTAATATATTCTTGTAAATTACATTTCCCACATTAATACTCTTCTGATTCTGAATACAGAAATTTAGAATTACTTATCCCTTGTTACCTCACTATGGTGATACGTGGGTAACAGAGTAGAAACGTGATAAAATAATGCCAGGCTTTAGACAATGCATTCAACATAGAGAGAGGAAAATTTACCCTTTCTCGCTGCTTGATCTTCCAAACTACTTACCCATCATTGAGAAAGTCTATCACTTCTTCCAGTGGTCCTTCTATAGTACCAAAAGTATCATACTCACTGGTGTGCAAGTCTCGTACTTCATAAAATGAATTGATTCTAACAGCACTGAAATAAACCAAAAATCCTCTCACCTTGATTGGTGCATCTTCTATCACTGTCAGATTGGCATAGAATTCTTTAACTACTTCCACTGCAGCTCTTTTTGTGGTGTAACAGAAGTTCTCCCATCCTCTTTCCTTGATTATTCGTTCCACTTCTCCTCCTGGATTTTTAAAAACTCAATCTTGAATGCATTTCTTGGCTTGAATGTTGTGAAAATATCTTGACTGTGCCCTTACATTCACAAATTGGTTTTCGTCGTAATCCAATCGTCTTCTTTGTCGCGAAGCCATTTTTTTTTCATTCTATGAAATTCACAAAAATCTTAACTAATCTCCAAAATATTGCTAAAATGGCTTCCTAATGTTACTAAAGTCAATCTAAATCAAATTCCATGAATTTCTTCCAAGTATTTTATTCACATTTCAAAATTTTCCCAAAATCCTCAATGTAGAAGAAATTCATGGTGAAAATAAAAAATTTTTACATAGGAGTGAAGCTCTTACCAAGGGAAAATCAAATTTGTTGTTAAAATGTCTTGAAATCGCTCCAAATCCCAGATCTATCAAGCCTTAGGTCGGTTTTTTGAAGTTTTGAGGAAGGTGATGATGAATAATGTCGGTTGACCGGTCAAAATATAGTACATTTCGCGATCTCATTGTCGGCTAGCTAATTAATTCACAAAGGCCAAAGTTTCAAGAAAATCTCGCCGTCAGCGGGGTCGATCTCGCTGTCGGCGGAATTTCCGAATTTTTAAAAAATTTTATGTTTTCAATTATGTTCAATTTAATTAACCCTTGTTCTAGTGTTCGGTCACTTAACTTGATATATTTTTCTAAGATTAGATATTCTACTCACTCATATAAGGTTTACACAACACAAACATTATAACTTTTATAAATGAAATCCATGAACTTAAAAACTTTAAATACCACAAAACTAACAATTGACTTAGCAAATTAACCAAAACACATCTAACCCAGCATTGCAATCCATACCACAATACTCTAAATGCTGAAACTAAACAAACAACATAAAATCTCATATAAACAGAGATTAACTTTGTAAAAGTCAAATTATATTAAAAACTAAGTTCAAATCAACACACATAAATAAAATAAGGATAAATCTCTACTACTCATTGGAATCTGAACTAACTTCTTCCCTGATATTTCCAATAGATTGTAAGTGCACAAATAGATTGTAGAAAGGCCTGAAGGGAATTCTTCTGTAGAATCTTCTTCAATCCATCCCTTCTGTTTCAACAGTCATATGAAACTTGCCTCCAGATGTCCTGAATGATCGAAATGCTCCTTCATTCTCCAGTCTATGTGATCGAATAAATCAAAGATATTATCAATAGAATTCATCACATTCTGTAATTCCTTCTCCAATCCTTTAATTTTCGTAGAATCAGGTTAGTTTTATCAGTCAAAGGCCAAATTAAAGGATTGTTTTGAGATGCTTGATCAGAGATAATTGTTATATCATCATTGTTATCCAAAGCAGGAAACATATCTGTCAGATCTAATGGTTTACAGGGTAACAACACTTTTTCCCAAGCTTCATAGGAAACTTGGTACTGACTACATAAAGCAAAAATTGTTGATGGGTGTCCAAGTCCATGAATCGATCCATTCACAATTAATCCTAATGCGAGACTTCATAATGATAGATCCAACATCAATAGGTAATCTAGATTGAATACAATAATTTAAATTTGTACATTCCTTTGAGACTTTGTTTACCCTCATAGTGGGTAATAACTTCGAAGAAATAAATAAATTTCAATGCTTTGAGACGGGGTTAAGAAGTGATGCAGAAAAACTTACGTACTCGTCTTCTCATATTTCCTAATCGTCAGGTTCATCGGTCAGATATCGATATATCTCGTTCAAGTTGTATCTTATCAGAACAAATTTGAATTGTGACAAACAGAGGTATTATCAATCGAGTATAATTCATGGATTCGAGAAGGAATGAAAGTTACCCATCTGCCTCTTACGTAAACACTTCCATTATGGATCGCATGCAGATTAGAGTAGAATTCCTTGACTACTGGAATGACAACAACAGATGTTGTGTAGCATAATACCTCCCAATGTCGTTGAACAATCATTTCTTCAATTGTTGTCATTGAATTCTCTACTCCTCTATTTACGAATCCTCTTTCTTTAATCAGTCGCTTCTTCATCAAAACTTTGTTGAATAGTCGCTGAGCCTCGGAACTTATGAACTTTTGTTGGTTAAACACTCCGGATTTCGTGGTTTCTAATGGATTGGGGGCCATTATGGATTTTTTTTGGAGGGGCTCTATTCGTTTCTAGTGAAGGAATGGTGTAAATAATGAGTTCTAAACGTTTTGTAGTGAATATTATAGGTTAGAACCACCCAAAACCACAAAATAACTCTTAAAACCAACTTTTTAACTATCTCGCCGTCAGCGGTAACGATCTAGCCGTCGGCAAGCTAGTTAATACTTTAAACTAAATTTGAGCCCGCCGATCTTGTTGTCGGCGAGATCGATCTCGCTGTCGGCGAGATTAGTAAATTGCCCAATTTTCGCTCCGGTCTGAATATTTCCTAATTTCTTCTTATAGATTCAAATTTGTAATGATTTTAAAAAGTAAAATGAGTAGTAGAATTTATTCTATATTTTAATTTTAAATAACATTAGTAAATAGATCATATTTAATAACTACTATGGGTTGCCTCCCATAAAGAGCTTGGTTTAGCGTCGTTAGCCCGACCTAATTTAGTTAGTAATTAGGTTGACTGAGCATTAAAACCTCTTTAAAATTTAGTCTTCTCCCATAAAAATAAGGTTTTAATCTGTGTCCGTTTACTTTAAATCTATGCCCAGTTTTTAGATCTTCAATTTCTATAGTTCCGTATGAAAATATTTGAGTTATAGTGAAAGGCCCTAACCATCGTGATTTCAATTTCCCAGAAAATAATTTCAATCTTGTATTATAAAGCAAAATTTCTTGTCCTGGCTTAAAATTCTTCAGGTTAATCTTTCGATCATGCCATAATTTCATTTTTTTCTTTATAAATTCTATCATTATGATAAGATTCATTTCTTAATTCTTCTAATTCAATCATTTGCAACAATCTCTTCTCACCAGCATCTTTCAGATTGTAATTAAATTCTTTAATTGCCCAATAAGCTTTATGTTCTAATTTAACTGATAAGTGACAAGTTTTTCCATAAATAAGCCTCGTAAGGAGTCATTCCAATCAGAGTTTTATAAGCAGTCCTGTATGCCCATAATGCAGTGTCTACTTATAGACCAATCGAATCTATTAGTGTTTACAGCCTTTTCTTAAATACGTTTAATTTCTCAATTAAAAACTTCAGCTAATCCGCTGGTTTGTGGATGATAAGAAGTTGATATCATATGAATAATGTTAAATTTTTCTACTAGTTTGTGAATATATTTATTTCAGAAATGAGATCCTCCAATAGTGATAATCACTCTCGGCATTCCAAATCAAGTAAAAATATTTTTCATTAGAAACTTTGATACACTCTTAGCATCACATCAAGGTAAAGCTTGTGCTTCAATCCATTTAGAAACATAATCAACAACAACTAATATATATGAGTTTCCAAATAAAGGAACAAATGGTCCCATAAAATTTAATCCCCAAACATCAAAAATCTCAACAACTAATATATAATTTAGAGGCATTTCATTTCTTCTAGATATATTACCTACTTGTTGGCATTTGTCACAAGTTCTGATATATCTATAAACATCTCTAAAAAAGGTAGACCAAAAAATTCCAGATTGTAAAATTTTATAAGCAGTTTTATTTGTTCCAAAATGTCCTTCAAAATCAGAATCATGACATTTCTAAATGATTTGTTTTGTTTCTTCATAAGGCACACATCCTCTAATTATAAGATCCTTACATTGCTTATATAAATATGGTTCATCACAAAAATATGTTTTAGCATCATGAATAAATTTTTTCTTTTATTGCAAAGTTAACATAGGTGATAAAATATCACTTACAATATAATTTACTATATCAGCATACCATGGTATTTTCCACTCATTTATATTATATAGTTGTTCGTCAGGAAAACTGTCAGTAATTTCATTATCAGTGTCAGATAATTTATTATATTCTAGCCTTGATAAATGATCTGCAATTTGATTATCAGTTCCTTTTTTCTTAATGATTTCAAAATCAAATTCTTGCATTAGTAATATCCATTTAATTAATCTTGGTTTGAAATCTTTCTTTTGAATTAGATATTTAATAGCAGAGTGATCAGTATGCACAATACATTTAGTTCCAATTAGATAATGCCTAAATTTATCAAAATCATAAACAATTGCTAAAAGCTCTTTTTCAGTAACTATATAATTCATTTCAGCATTATTAAGAGTTTTACTAGCATAGTATATAAGTTTAAAAATTTTATCATATTTTTGCCCAAGTACTACTCCTATAGCATAATCACTAGCATCACACATAAGTTCAAATGGTTTCTCCCAATCAGGTGAAACTATTATAGGTGCTGTGATTAATTTATCTTTTAATAATTTAAAATCATTTAGGCATTCAGTTGTGAATTCAAATTTCTTGTCCTTTTCTAAAAGTTGGCATAGAGGTTTAGTAATTTTTGAAAAGTCTTTTATGTAGTGTCTGTAGAATCCAACATGTCCAAGAAAACTTCTTACCCCTTTTACTGTAGTTGGAGGTGGTAATTTAGCTATAACAAGAATTTTTGCAGGGTCTACTTCCATGCCATTTTTCTGAAATTTTATGCCCTAATACAATTCCTCCTGCAACCATAAATTGACATTTCTCCCAATTTAGAACTAAGTTAGTTTTCTCGCATACCGCTAATACTTTTTCAAGATGATTCAAGCATGTGTCAAATGATGTTCCAAATACAGAGAAATCATTCATAAATACTTAAATTCCATCATCAATTAATTTACTAAATATAGACATCATACATGTCTGGAATGTTTCAGGTACATTACATAATCCAATAGGCATTCTTCGAAAAGCAAATGTTCCATAAGGCTAGTAAATGTAGTTTTCTCTTGATCCTCAAGAGAAATAGGTATTTAATGATAACATGTATATCCATCTAAAAAACAAACATATTTATGTCCGACTAATCTATTCAACATTTAGTCTAGAAATGGTAATGGGATGTGATCTTTCCTGGTGGTTGCATTTAATTTTATATAGTCAATACATATACGCCATCCAGTAACTTGACTTATAGGTATTAAATCATTATTTTCATTAGCTTTAAGGGTCACTCCTCCTTTCTTAGGAACATAGTGAATTGGGCTTACCTAAGTACTGTCCGAAATAGGATATATAATACCATTATCTAACCATTTTAATATTTCTTTCTTGACTACTTCTTTCATTATTGGGTTTAATCTCCTTTGGGGATCTACTTCAGCTTATGTTCATTATCTAAAATAATTTTGTGCATACAGATTGAAGGACTAATTCCTTTAATATTTGCTAAAGTCCAACCAAAAGTTTTCTTATATTTTTTTAATGTGTCTAACAGTTTTTGTTCTTGTGATTCATTCAACTCAGCTGATATAATAACTGGTAGGGTTGAATAGTTACCTAAGTAAGCATATTTTAAATGATTAGGTAAAATTTCTAATTCGAGTTCAGGAGGTCTAATAATTGATGGAACTATATTCTTTTCAGCATTTTTAGTATTATCCAACATTTCAAATTTTTCCTATATATAATCCACTTTTTCATTATCTGCTTCTTCAATTAATTCAATATTTTCTTTTTCTAACTTTTCTTCATAATATTCTTTAAAATGTTCATTTTGCAAATGTTCAAGTATTCCATTCGAAAACATTCATCATCTTTTTCTAAAGCAGGATATTTCATTGATTTTCCTATGTTAAAGGTTAATTTTTGATCGTTTACTCTCATAGTTAATTCTCCTTTCTGAAAATCAATCATAGCTTTTCCAGTGGCTAAAAAGGGTCTTCCTAATATTATGGGAATTTCTTTCTCTTCTTCCATATCTAAAACAATAAAATCTACTGGGAAGATAAATTTATCCACTTTTACTAACACATCTTCAATAACTCCCTTAGGATAAGTCACGTAACGATCGACTAATTGAACGAGCTCATCGAATTAGGTGAAATTTCTCCTAATTCTAATCTTTTAAAAATTGATAGAGGTATTAGATTGATGCTTGGTCCTAAGTCACACAAAGCTTTTCCATAAAATTTCTCTCCAATAGCGCAAGGTAAAGTGAAACTATCAGGATCTTTTAATTTTTCAAGAAGCTTTTTCTGAATAATTGCACTACACTCTTCGCTAAGTGCAATTGTCTCATTATCTGTGAATTTTCTTTTTTTATTTAAAATATCTTTCATAAATTTTACATAATTTGGAATTTGTTCTAATGCTTCTACAAAAGGAATATTTACCGTTAATTTTTTTAAATTTTCAAGGAATTTAGCAAATTGCTTATCTTTTTTATGTTGCTTTAGTCGTTGAGGAAATGGTGGTGGTGGTTTTTATATAGATATTTTCATAAGAATCAATGGATATTCTAAGTTTTGATCTTGTTCGGTCCTTTTTTTCGTTTTCCACTTCCTCATTTTTACATTCTGTTTCTTTCTAAATTTTAGTTTCTAACTCTTTTCCACTTTGTAACTATATCACTTTAATTTGTTCTTTTCCTTGGTCTTTAGGATTTATTTTCACATTACTAGGAAAAGTTCCAGGAATTCTATTGTTAAGGGCAGTAGCGATATATCCAAGTTGAGTTTCAATATTTTTAATTGCTGTTCCTTGATTTTGTAATTGATTTCCTTGAATTTGTAATTGATTTCCTTGAATTTGTAATTGATTTCCTTGATTTTCAAGTGCTGACCCATACTAAATATTAATTCTTTTATAGATAACTTCTTATCTTTAAATTGAGTGTTATTAAATCTAGGTGGATAAGAAGGTTTATAATTCATATTTCCTTCATTAGGTGGATTTCCTATAGAGTTGTTTATCCATTGTTGATTAGCTGTATTGTTATTCAATTTAAAATTTGGATGATTCTTCCAACCAAAATTATAATAATTCTCATAAGGATTATTGGGTCTATTGTTAATAGTATTTATAGTTTCATAAGGAGATTGATAATGTGTAATTTTTCAGATAAGTTTTCCTCTAATATAGTAGGAGAATAATTCATTCCAAAATGATCTAATTTCTTTGACATAACAGCAATTTGAGAAGCTAACATAGATATTGCATCATTTTCATGAACACTGACTATCTTTTTAGGATTTATCCTTTCAGCAGTCCATTGAAAATTATTAGTAGCCATTTCTTTGATTAATGCATAGGCTTCATCAAATGGTTTTGACATTAATGAACCTCCAACAGTAGCATTAATGATTGATCTAAGAGATCCTGCTAATCCATTGTAAAAAGTTTGCATAATTAACCAATCTAGTAACGCATGATGTGGGAATTTCCTAAGAAGTTCTTTAAATATCTCCCAAGCTTCATATATGGATTCTCCATCAAACTAACCAAAAGATGTTATATCATTTCTAAGTTTTGCAGTTTTTGAAGGATGAAAATATTTGGATAGAAATTTTTGTGATAATTCTCCCCAAGTTTGAATAGATCCAAGAGCTAATGAATTTAACCACATCTTAGCTTTATCCCTTAAAGAAAAAGGAAAAAGCCTAAGCTTAATAAGCATCATTAGATACTCCTTCATATTTAAAAGTAGCACATAGTTCAAAAAAACTAGCAAGATGTAAATTAGGATCTTCATTAGGTGAACCACTAAATAGATTATTCTATACAATTTGGATGATCGCGGTGTTTGAGTTCGAATGAAGTTAGCGACTACATCGTGGTTTTGAATGGTTAGGTGAATTTCATCTAATGTAGGGTTGGCATAATCTCTTAATGGTCTTTATTGGCTTATATTTTCAATTTCTGGATTATTTGCCATTTGTGTTAAATTTAAATTTTTTTTTTTATTTTCTGATTTTTTTTATAGTGCGCTCTAATTCTGAATGGTAAGGTATTAAATTTTTGTTCCTAAATTTGCGCATACAATTTTTAAGTAAAATTTAAAATAGTCCGTTACTCTAGTAATTACTTCTAATAATTCTATTAATTACTTTAATAATTACTTTACTTCCCCGGCAATGACACCAAAAATATGACCCACTTTTGATATTTATACTTACAAAAATATGTTATTGATATTGGCAACGGAACCCAAAACTCGATCCCGCACCAAATATATGTATTTACACTGATGATTCTTTTATGAAAATTATGATTTATAATGTGGATACTACGCAAGTATACGTATCGTTATCAAGTAATAAAGGGCTCTAATGGAGTCCAAGATATCGATCCCACAGGGAAGTTAGAGAATTTTAAAGATAAATTAAAGTAGACTTACTTATTAAGCTAGTATACGGAAATTAAGAACACTTATACTAAAACTATTGCTCAAAAAGGTTTATATGTAAGATTCTAATTTAGAAAAGTATCTTTCTCCTTTTTGAGAGAATTAAGTGAATGATGAATTAAAGTAGTTTAGAGTTTGTATTGTGCCAAATAAGAGCATTCCTATTCTTTACCCTTTGGTTCAGGTGCAAAGAACATTGACTAGTCCTATGTTTGATTACCGAATCTGCGTCGCTCGGCTAGGAGGATACCGACTGCCACTTTAGAGCTCCCACGTTCCCTCGCCCGAGGGCTAACATCTACACTTCAGCTCTCAAACAGTAGGACCGAATTGAATATTTTAGTCTGTCACACTAAAATGTCCAATTCTACACCTGATAGTTAATCTTTCCCTATTTATTTGCACCCTCCTTCCAAGGCTTTTGACTTGAATCTCGGATGTAATCTTTACTATAGTTGTTAATTCAACATATGTTAACAAATCAATTGGCCAAATTGAAAGTAAATTAATTTTTAAATAACAGATTATCACAATTTTTATTTAATAATTTTAGAGTACAGCTTACTTTGATTCGTCACTTCACATAATCTCAACAAAAAGGGAAAAGACAAATGAAACTACTCATAAAGCATGGGAAAAATAACACAAAGCATGGACTTCATAAAGTTAACAAACAATAACAAATATACTTATCTCAATTCTTCTCCCCAAGCAGAATCCTTGAAGTTCCTTTGACTCTTCCTTCCAGTACAACCCACTTAATTAAACTCACTAAGACTCTCTGATTTACACTCTAACACAAATGAACACTAATTCACTTTAAAACAACACCAAAAGACAACAAAATTGACACACTAAAGGGATAGAAATTGTCTCATATTTAGAGAAGGAGTCAAATCTTCAAAGGTTGCTTAAGCACCTCTTCAAAAAGTGTCCAGGTTCATTGTATCTGGCTCTTCTAACTGTCTCACGGTCGGCGGGCTCGATCTCGCCGTTGACGGGCTTCTAGAAGGTGGCCTAACCGCGCCGATCTCGCTGTCGGTGGGCTCGATCTCACCGTCGGCGGGCTCTTTGTAATATATTCAAAAACTCTTGGGAAAATCTCGTCGTCGGTGGCTTAAATCTCGCCGTCGGCAGGATAGTGCATTTTTCATCAAATTGGGTCCTTTTTGCTCCAAATCCGCTTCTTTTGTGCTTTTTGCTTTCAGTACTTTTAATTCTTCATTCCTGCAATAAAAAACAGAAAATACCTATCTTTAAAGTGCAATTTCATATAAAATTGGTATGAAATTCTTAATACATTTTCTAGTGATCAATGGGTTAATCCTATTCACTGTGTTCCTAAGAAAGGTGGAGTAACTGTGACTGTTAATGAAAAGAATGAAATGATACCAACAAGAAAAGTTACAGGGTGGAGAATATGCATTGATTATAGAAAATTAAACCTTACCATAAGGAAAGATAATTTTCCACTCCCTTTTCTAGATCAAATGTTGGATAGACTGGCAGGGCATAAAAACTTTTGTTTCCTGATGGATATACTTGTTACCACCAAATTTAAATTGCTCCTGAGGATCAAGAGAAAACTACGTTTACCAGTCCTTATGGTACGTTTTTTTTTAGAAGAATCCCCTTTGGTTTATGTAATGCTCCTACTACATTTCAGAGATGTATGATGGCTATTTTTTGTGATTTAATTGAAAAGGGATTGAAGTTTTTATGGATGACTTTTCAGTGTTTGAGATTTCGTTTGAATCAAGTTTAGAATATCTATCTAAAGTTCTAAAATGTTGTGAAGAAACTAATTTGGTCCTTAATTAGGAAAAATGCCAATTTATGGTAGCAGGAGGAATTGTTTTGGGACATCAGATTTTAGAAAAAGGTTTGGAGGTAGATCCTGCAAAAATTCAAGTTAAATCTAATTTACCTTGCCAACCAATGTATGGGGAATAAGAAGTTTTTTAGGACATGCTGGATTCTACTACGGTGATTCTCAGTTGATCATACAATAGGTCACAGGAGAGTACAAGATTTTGAAACCATGGCTCGAGCAATACATTCGGTATGCCATGAAATTGTTGAAGCAGATTTCGAACGTAACGATCTACAAGATTCCCAGAAGAGAAAATACTCTCACAGATGTGCTAGCTCACCTCGTAAAAGACTTTGCCTGCTTACAGGATGAATCAGTTGAAATGTCAGTTCAGGGACGACAAGTCCTCTAGCAGCTCAACATGGATGCAATACACCAATCAGAAGGAAAAGGAGAAGGAACAGTTACAGCAGTAACAGAAACTACAGAAGATTGGAGGCAACCATTGATAGATTACCTACAAACAGGAAACCTGCCGGACGATAAGTCATTAGCCCATCAAATTAAGAAAAGAACTCTATCATACACATTAATAAACAATATGTTATACAGAAGCTCTTTTGACTAGATGTGGCTAAGGTGCCTGAGCGAGTCCAAGGCTTGTGAAATTGTTAAAGAAGTACATTTAGGACTTTGTGGCGCTCATCAGTCGGGTCCGAAGATGAAAATGAAAATTAAGAGACTAGGGTACTACTGTCCCTCAATGATGACCGACTACATGAAAGTTCCAAAAAGTTGTCACCAGTGCCAAGTGCATGGAGTGGTTCCAAATCAACCTCCAAATTTGCTACATATGACAATCCTATCGTGGTCGTTTGAGTGTTGGGGCACAGATATAGTGGGTCCGATAGAACCACCTTCTTCAAGGGGACATCGCTTTATTCTTGCAGCTACGGATTACTTTTTTAAATGGCCTGAAGAAGTACCGCTCAGAGAAGTGAAATAAAATCTTCACGTGCTACATTTCTTCAAAAATCAAGTTGTCTACCCTTTCGAGGTACTACGCAGAATCATTTCAGATAATGGGACTGCATTCAGAAGTACGAAGATCAATAATTTTGTCAGAAGACATGGGATCGATTGGTGCTATTCGATGATCTACTACCCGAGAGAAAACTGCTTGGCTGAGGCTTCTAATAAAACTCTTGTCCAAATCTTAAAGTAAAATTTGGATGAAAATAAGAGAAATTGGTACGAGAAGTTGTTAGAAGCCTTATGGGCCTATAGAACGACTTTCAGAACTCCTACTCAGTCTACGCCCTACGCTCTAATATAAGGGTCCTAGGTCGTCTTGCCCTTGGAGGTGCAGCTTCCGTCACTCAGAATTGCAGTTACAAATTAGATCACTACAAAAGAGAATGCCAAACTACGACTAGAAGAACTAGAAAGCTTGGGAGGGAAACGACTTTCAGCACAGCAGAATCAAGAACTGTATCAAGCTAAGATGATCCAAGCCCACGATAAACTGGTCCGCCTAAGGAAATTTAAAGTCAGTGACTTGGTTCTAGTTCTTAAGAGATCTATTCTTGTACACCGCAAGATAGGAGGTAAATTTGAACTAACCTGGGAGGGGCCATTCGTGGTCGAGACAGTCTACTTTGGAAGTTCCTACCAACTGGTGAATTGCAGTGGAGAACGACCTATGCTTCTAATCAATGGATGATATTTGATGAAGTATTACGCAACCTGATGTTTCGAAGGATGAACTTTAAAAATGAAGTCTCATTCCTAGAAGCACGGTTATAGTAATCATTTGTAACTGGGTCCGAACCCAAAATATAAAAATTGACAAAAAAAACAAAAAAAAAAATCATTAACAAAAAAAATGTGTGCTAAAAAGAAAATATGTGGAATCATAATAATAAGATTTTGATCCTTCCTTCCAAATCAAGCTCATTCCTGATCTTTCCTCCTCTTTCCAAATCTTATTAAAATTTGAAAGAAATGAATAATAATTTTACATTGATAATTGATCTTTCTTATTGTTCTTATTCTTAGTACATCCCCTGATCCTTTCCTTGTTGTTCCCAGGGAGATGTCGAATGGGCAGTTGGTTCTGAACTTTAAGAATGGCGTGAGTCTAGCACTCCACGAAAAGAGGATGAAAGATGGGGCCATGATTGAGATTGACTTTGATTTCATACCGCCGGGCTAGCGGTATGAGGAAACCGATTGGACCCCGATCGATCGGAAAGAGTTCGACAGTCAGATAGTGATGAAATTGGGTGGCACGAGTCGGCAGTCTACCAACAAGAAAAGGAAGGTAAACGCCGCTCAGATGACTGGAGCAGATAAGAAAGTTAAGTCCGTGGTTGCTACAACAGAGGGCAGGCTTGTCAGTGCCATGCCCGCAGAAGTTTAAGAGGTAAGGAGAGCTACTCTCACTCCTACCCAATGAAGAAACAAGAACCACCGCATTCGCAAGATGCTGAGCAAGCTAGCAGTAGACCAACATGAAGAGAGAACCGCTACCGTCAGTACAAATACTTCGAAGAAATTGGTTCGTCAGGAACCAGAAAAGAGGAGATCAACTCCAAGAACAGCAGAAAAGATGAAAAAAATTCCAAACAAAACATAAATAGAATAAGCGCCGCAACGCTAGACAGATGCACCAGCTTTGAAGAGTCTTATTGTGAAAGCAACCCCGGGGAATGTCCTGACAGTGATTATCCCTGAGGAGCCGAGACATGCAGGAGAACGTGTTGGGGTTGAACCATACATCCCACGATGACGTTACCGTACCTCGCCGATCGCGAGATAATCCCGAATACGAGCTGGAGAGAATTCGAATATTTTGAAAGAATTCGAGGCAAGAGGATCAATATCCTATAGGGCCTTGAGCTACATACGGATGTGTTCTCAGACTACGAACAGTAGCAAATTATTGACTGCATCATTGAGCTTCAGAAGATGGGCCGAGCTGGTTGTTTGAGAGAGAAGACCTACTCAGAACCTTAAAGATGGATGAAAGGAAAATGAAGAGTTACACTTTAGTGAGGATGTTGCTACAACATTGCCGAGGACAGAAAGGGAAATCCACCAGGGATACTCCGTCATAGTGAGGTGGATTCGATGCCAAGAATTATCAAGAGGATGGTGACATGGAGGGTATTGCCTGCAGATTGCATACCCAACAGCTGCATCATTAACATATACAGGGAGTGCATACCACCACACATAGATCATCATGACTTCGTCAGAATTTTCTGCACAGTGTCCTTTGTCAATCAATGTAACATCATGTTTGAATCTGACCTCTGAAAAGCAAGCCCCAGATAATTTCGAGGGCCGGTGGAGATACCACTACCAGTAAGTTCCGTCTTGGTGCTAAAAGAAAATGGAGCAGACATAGCAAAACACTCGCATTCCGTGTGTGCTTGTGGAGCGGATCTCCGTCACATTCGGGAGGATGGAGGACAACTGATACACCTAAAATATATAGTATTTTTATGCACATTTTTATACCTATTTTTAATGATATTGCACTTTAAGGGAAGGTATTTTGTGTTTTTCTTATAGGTATGATGAAAATGGATGGTCATGATGAAAGGAGCAAAATAGGATCAAATTTGGAGCAAAAATAATGACAAATCAAAATTTTGGCGCTGGTGGCTAAGCGCCGCTAGGTCGGCGCTTTTCAAGGGGATGGGATGCAACTCTTGGTGGTAACTACCATAACTTCCTTTGGATGGCAAGTTTGAAAGAAGGGGTGCATTCCTTTGTAGATACATTGAATCTAGACACATTTTTAAGAGACACCAAGGCACCTTTTGGTTTACTATTTAAAGAGTCTTAGGAAAGATTAGGGGAGGCTTTAAGAGGTTCTTCCACTGCATTTTGAAGGAGAGGCTTTAGGAGACTCTTCCACTGCATTTTGAAGGGTACTTCCATTATTCTTCCACTGCATTTTAAGAGTTTTTATTAAGTGTAGGAGTAGAGAGTAGAAAGGAGAAAAGGGTCAGAGTGAAGTCTTCTTCTTCCCACTTCTTTTCTTTCTTTTAATTTAGTTTTTATTGAAGTATGAAGTCCGTATTTTGAGTCATCGAGTCGGGAGACTTGCTTCCGAGAAGTAGTTTAGCGAAGAGTCAAAGTTTCAGAGGAACTTCCTTAGTCTTGTGGAGAGGATTTTTAGATAAGTGTTTACTTTTAATCTTTTTATTTGCTTTCGTTTGTTATTTTTCTTATTATTTTTAATTTCAAATTAATGTATTTTTGTATTTTCCCAAAGCTTTCGAGTAGTTTACTTTATCTTTTTTTCTTAAATGGAGAAGTAATTAATTTATAAAGAATTGTTGTGGAAAGTATAAGTGTTTAAAAGTTGGAAGAAGTTGTGAAGATTGATTCTGAAAACTTTGTTTACTTCTTAATTTGGCCTATTAAGTTGTAGAAGTTCTTGAGATTATGTAAGATCCAATGCGGTTTTGTCTCTTAAAAGTTAGTAAGAATCACATGCAATTATATGGGTGAGAGTTGTAGTTCATATAATTGAATGTAATATTAGAAGATATTTTTATGAAAGGGAGTAAAATTAGAGGATTTTAGAGTGACATGCTAAAACCTCCTAATTTGGTTTGATGTTTTGAGTTTTATTAAGAGAAGTTTGCCCCTAGGTGGTGGGAATCAAGGGAACTCTAGAGTGAGAGACCGGTATCTTCCCTTCCTAACCATGTTCAAAATAATAAAAATTTCAAATTAACCTATGTTCTTTATAGAACCAAGTTAGGGTAAAGAACACGTTTGCTTCCATCTGTCACAACAAATTTAAATACTTCCACAAGAATACTTTAAGAATTATTACTACTTCATATAAGAAAAGAAAAATATATTCTAGTTAATAGTATTTTACATCCAGTGTTATTAGTTATTATATTTTTAATTTAATTGCTTAACATTTTATTAAGGAAATTTCAAAAGACAAATCAACTTTCGAAACTTTTCGAAATCAAGACATACTTTTTCAAAAACAATTAAAGAAAGTAAAAAGATAATTTTTTGAATCCTTTAATGATTTTCATATTGTCCTTGTGGGTTCGATATCTCGGGGCTTAATTAGAAAGTCCTATATTACTTGATAAACGATACGTATACTTGCTTAGTATCCCATATTATCAAATCATAATTTTCATACCTAAAATCATTTGTGCATTTACCAGACGGTACCAAGTTTTTGGCGCCGTTGCATTTATCGGGGATCAAGTCATTCGACCACCGTTTCTAGGGAAAATTAATTTAAATTGCATTTTAAAGGGAATTAAGAAATTTTAAATTTTTATTTTTCTTTTTTTTGTTAGAGAGTTATGTTTTGTTTTGTTTTATTGTTGTATACGTAGTTCAGGTTCTAAGGGACTTGTGCCTTACGATTTTGAATTAGAAAGAACAATCAGAAAAGAAAAAAAAAATACAGAAAAAGATAAAAATATTCAAGAAATGGCAAATCATCAAAATCAAAATGTTGACATCCATCAAGAATTAGGACCTTTAAGAGATTATGTTAACCCTACAGTAGATGAACTTCATGTTAGTATTGAAAACCCTGCTGTAGCTGCTAATTCTTTTGCACTTAAACCTGCTATTATCCAAATGGTGTCTAATAATCAGTTTAGGGAATCAACAACTGAAGATCCTAATTTGCATTTTGCTATTTTTCTAGAGTTATGTGCTACTTCTAAATATGATGGTGTTTCGGATGATGCTATCAGACTTAGAATTTTTCCTTTCTCACTAAGGGATAAAGCTAAAATGTGGTTACATTGGTTAGCACATGGATCAATAAGAACTTGGGGTGAACTGTCACAAAAGTTCCTTGCTAAATATTTTCCACCATCTCATACTGCTATGTTGAGAAATGATATAACATCTTTTTGTCAGTTTGAAGGGGAATCGATATATGATACATGGGAGAGATTTAAAGATCTCCTCAGGAAATGTCCACATCATGCGATTCCAGATTGGTTAATAATTCAAACTTTTTATAATGGATTAGTTGGATCTCTTAGATCAATCATCGATGATGCTGTTGGTTGACCAATAATGTCTAAACCATTTTTTGATGCTTATGCTTTAATTGAAGAAATGGCTACTAATAATTTTCAATGGCCTTCTGAAAGGTTAAATCCTAAAAAGGTAGCTTGTGTTTATGAAAATAATGCTTTTACAATGTTAGCAAATCAAGTTGCTGCTGTATCAAGGAACATAGACCAATTTGGGATGAATTTTTCTCAGCCAAATCTCATGATTGAAGAAAATTCATTAGGCCAAATGGTTGCTTCTTACTCTTCACCAGAAACTGTGAATGTTATAATCAAACCTAACAACCCATATTCCAATTATTATAACCCAGTTTGGAAGAATCATACAAATTTTAACTAGAATAACAATAATCAGGGTAGTGTTAATCATCAATGGGGGAACACCCAAGTAAGCCCATTGGGGAATTGGAACAAACAAGGTAATAATAATAGATTAACTTATCCTTCAGGTTATAATAATGCGTTACAAAATTAGGAGAAGAAGTTGTCTATGAAAGAAGTAGTATCACATATGAGAAATCAATTACAAATTCAAGGAGCAACCATCAGAAATATTGAAAATCAATTGGGACAAATTGCAAATGCCTTAAGTAATAGATCTTAAGGAATGCTTGCAAGTAATACTGAAGTGAATCCAAGAGAAAAAAATAAAGAACAAATAAAAGCAATTCAACTGAGAAGTTGAAAAGAATTGGAAGGTAGAGTTCAAAAAGAAACTGAAAGAGAGAAAGAAGAGATTGAAAGACCTAAAGAGGACGCTCCAAATGGTTTTGAAAGACCTATTTCTCCACCTAAGGTTGATTTAGAAAGACCACCACCTCCATTTCATCAGAGACTTTGTCAACAAAAGTTGGATAAGCAATTTTCAAAATTCTTGGAGATATAAAAGAAGCTTACCATTAATATTCCGATTGTAGGTGCACAAATAGATTGTAGAAAGGCCTGAAGGGAATTCTTCTGTAGAATCTTCTTCAATCCATCCCTTCTGTTTCAACAGTCATATGAAACTTGCCTCCAGATGTCCTGAATGATCAAAATGCTCCTTCATTCTCCAGTCTATGTGACCGAATAAATCAAAGATATTATCAATAGAATTCATCACTTTCTGTAATTCCTTCTCCAATCCTTTAATTTTCGTAGAATCAGGTTAGTTTTATCAGTCAAAGGCCTAATTAAAGGATTGTTTTGAGATGCTTGATCAGAGATAATTGTTATATCATCATTGTTATCCAAAGCAGGAAACATATCTGTCAGATCTAATGGTTTACAGGGTAACAACACTTTTTCCCAAGCTTCATAGGAAACTTGGTACTGACTACATAAAGCAAAAATTGTTGATGGGTGTCCAAGTCCATGAATCGATCCATTCACAATTAATCCTAATGCAGACTTCATAATGATAGATCCAACATCAATAGGTAATCTAGATTGAATACAATAATTTAAATTTGTGCATTCCTTTGAGACTTTGTTTACCCTCATAGTGGGTAATAACTTCGAAGAAATAAATAAATGTCAATGCTTTGAGATGGGGTTAAGAAGTGATGCAGAAAAACTTACGTACTCATCTTCTCGTATTTCCTAATCGTCAGGTTCATATGTCAGATATCGATATATCTCGTTCAAGTTGTATCTTATCAGAACAAATTTGAATTGTGACAAACAGAGGTATTATCAATCGAGTATAATTCATGAATTCGAGAAGGAATGAAAGTTACCCATCTGCCTCTTACGTAAACACTTCCATTATGGATCGCATGCAGATTAGAGTAGAATTCCTTGACTACTGGAATGACAACAACAGATGTTGTGTAGCATAATACCTCCCAATGTCGTTGAACAATCATTTCTTCAATTGTTGTCATTGAATTCTATACTCCTCTGTTTACGAATCCTCTTTCTTTAATCAGTCGCTTCTTCATCAAAACTTTGTTGAATAGTCGCTGAGCCTCGGAACTGATGAACTTTTGTTGGTTAAACACTCCGGATTTCGTGGTTTCTAATGGATTGGGGGCCATTATGGATTTTTTTTGGAGGGGCTCTATTCGTTTCTAGTGAAGGAATGGTGTAAATAATGAGTTCTAAACGTTTTGTAGTGAATATTATAGGTTAGAACCGCCCAAAACCCAAAAATAACTCTTAAAACCAACTTTTTAACTATCTCGCCGTCAGCGGTAACGATCTAGCCGTCGGCAAGCTAGTTAATACTTAAAACTAAATTTGAGCCCGCCGATCTTGTTGTCGGCTAGATCGATCTCGCTGTTGGTAGATTAGTAAATTGCCCAATTTTCGCTCCGATCTGAATATTTCCTGATTTCTTCTTATAGATTCAAATTTGTAATGATTTTAAAAAGTAAAATGAGTAGTAGAATTTATTCTATATTTATTTTTAAATAACATTAGTAAATAGATCATATTTAATAACTACTATGGGTTGCCTCCCATAAAGAGCTTGGTTTAGCGTCGTTAGCCCGACCTAATTTAGTTAGTAATCGAGTTGATCGAGCATTAAAACCTCTTTAAAATTTAGTCTTCTCCCATCAAAATAAGGTTTTAATCGTGTCCGTTGACTTTAAATCTATGCCCGCTTTTGGATCTTCAATTTCTATAGTTCCGTATGAAAATATTTGAGTTATAGTGAAAGGCCCTAACCATCGAGATTTCAATTTCCCAGAAAATAATTTCAATCTTGTATTATAAAGCAAAATTTCTTGTCCTGGCTTAAAATTCTTCAGGTTAATCTTCCGATCATGCCATAATTTCATTTTTTTCTTTATAAATTCTATCATTATGATAAGATTCATTTCTTAATTCTTCTAATTCAATCATTTGCAATAATCTCTTCTCACCAGCATCTTTCAGATTGTAATTAAATTCTTTAATTGCCCAATAAGCTTTATGTTCTAATTTAACTGATAAGTGACAAGTTTTTCCATAAATAAGCCTGTAAGGAGTCATTCCAATCAGAGTTTTATAAGCAGTCATGTATGCCCATAATGCAGTGTCTACTTATAGACCAATCGAATCTATTAGTGTTTACAGTCTTTTCTTAAATACGTTTAATTTCTCAATTAAAAACTTCAGCTAATCCGCTGGTTTGTGGATGATAAGAAGTTGATATCATATGAATAATGTTAAATTTTTCTACTAGTTTGTGAATATATTTATTTCAGAAATGAGATCCTCCAAGAGTGATAATCACTCTCGGCATTCCAAATCAAGTAAAAATATTTTTCATTAGAAACTTTGATACACTCTTAGCATCACATCGAGGTAAAGCTTGTGCTTCAATCCATTTAGAAACATAATCAATAACAACTAATATATATGAGTTTCCAAATAAAGGAACAAATGGTCCCATAAAATTTAATCCCCAAACATCAAAAATCTCAACAACTAATATATAATTTAGAGGCATTTCATTTCTTCTAGATATATTACCTACTTGTTGGCATTTGTCACAAGTTCTGATATATCTATAAACATCTCTAAAAAAGGTAGACCAATAAAATCCAGATTGTAAAATTTTATAAGCAGTTTTATTTGTTCCAAAATGTCCTTCAAAATCAGAATCATGACATTTCTAAATGATTTGTTCTGTTTCTTCATAAGGCACACATCCTCTAATTATAAGATCCTTACATTGCTTATATAAATATGGTTCATCACAAAAATATGTTTTAGCATCATGAATAAATTTTTTCTTTTGTTGCAAAGTTAACATAGGTGATAAAATATCACTTACAATATAATTTACTATATCGAGCATACCATGGTATTTTCCACTCATTTATATTATATAGTTGTTCGTCAGGAAAACTGTCACTAATTTCCTTATCAGTGTCAGATAATTTATTATATTCTAGCCTTGATAAATGATCTGCAATTTGATTATCAGTTCCCTTTTTCTTAATGATTTCAAAATGAAATTCTTACATTAGTAATATCCATTTAATTAATCTTGGTTTGAAATCTTTCTTTTGAATTATATATTTAATAGCAGAGTGATCAGTATGCACAATACATTTAGTTCCAATTAGATAATGCCTAAATTTATCAAAATCATAAACAATTGCTAATAGCTTTTTTTCAGTAACTATATAATTCATTTCAGCATTATTAAGAGTTTTACTAGCATAGTATATAAGTTTAAAAATTTTATCATATTTTTGCCCAAGTACTGCTCCTATAGCATAATCACTAGCATCACACATAAGTTCAAATGGTTTCTCCCAATCAGGTGAAACTATTATAGGTGCTGTGATTAATTTATCTTTTAATAATTTAAAATCATTTAGGCATTCAGTTGTGAATTCAAATTTCTTGTCTTTTTCTAAAAGTTGGCATAGAGGTTTAATAATTTTTGAAAAGTCTTTTATGTAGTGTCTGTAGAATACAACATGTCCAAGAAAACTTCTTACCCCTTTTACTGTAGTTGGAGGTGGTAATTTAGCTATAACAAGAATTTTTGCAGGGTCTACTTCCATGCTATTTTTCTGAAATTTTGTGCCCTAATACAATTCCTCCTGCAACCATAAATTGACATTTCTCCCAATTTAGAACTAAGTTAGTTTTCTCGCATACCTCTAATACTTTTTCAAGATGATTCAAGCATGTGTCAAATGATGTTCCAAATACAGAGAAATCATCCATAAATACTTATATTCCATCATCAATTAATTTACTAAATATAGACATCATACATGTCTGGAATGTTTCAGGTACATTACATAATCCAATAGGCATTCTTCGAAAAGCAAATGTTCCATAAGGCTAGTAAATGTGGTTTTCTCTTGATCCTCAAGAGAAATAGGTATTTAATGATAACATGTATATCCATCTAGAAAACAAACATATTTATGTCCGACTAATCTATCCAACATTTAGTCTAGAAATGGTAATGGGATGTGATCTTTCCTGGTGGTTGCATTTAATTTTATATAGTCAATACATATACGCCATCCAGTAACTTGACTTATAGGAATTAAATCATTATTTTCATTAGCTTTAAGGGTCACTCCTCCTTTCTTAGGAACATAGTGAATTGGGCTTACCTAAGTACTGTCCGAAATAGGATATATAATACCATTATCTAACCATTTTAATATTTCTTTCTTGACTACTTCTTTCATTATTGGGTTTAATCTCCTTTGGGGATCTATTCTTGGCTTATGTTCATTATCTAAAATAATTCTGTGCATACAGATTGAAGGACTAATTCCTTTAATATTTGCTAAAGTCCAACCAAAAGTTTTCTTATATTTTTTTAATGTGACTAACAGTTTTTGTTCTTGTGATTCATTCAATTCGACTGATATAATAACTGGTAGGGTTGAATAGTTACCTAAGTAAGCATATTTTAAATGATTAGGTAAAATTTTTAATTCGAGTTCAGGAGGTCTAATAATTGACGGAACTATATTCTTTTCAGCATTTTTAGTATTATCCAACATTTCAAATTTTTCCTATATATAATCCACTTTTTCATTATCTGCTTCTTCAATTAATTCAATATTTTCTTTTTCTAACTTTTCTTCATAATATTCTTTAAAATGTTCATTTTGCAAATGTTCAAGTATTCCATTCGAAAACATTCATCATCTTTTTCTAAAGCAGGATATTTCATTGATTTTCCTATGTTAAAGGTTAATTTTTGATCGTTTACTCTCATAGTTAATTCTCCTTTCTGAAAATCAATCATAGCTTTTCCAGTGGCTAAAAAGGGTCTTCCTAATATTATGGGAATTTCTTTCTCTTCTTCCATATCTAAAACAATAAAATCTACTGGGAAGATAAATTTATCCACTTTTACTAACACTTCTTCAATAACTCCCTTAGGATAAGTCACAGAACGATCAGCTAATTGAACAGTTAGTGAATTAGGTGAAATTTCTCCTAATTCTAATCTTTTAAAAATTGATAGAGGTATTAGATTGATTCTTGGTCCTAAGTCACACAAAGCTTTTCCATAAAATTTCTCTCCAATAGCGCAAGGTAAAGTGAAACTACCAGGATCTTTTAATTTTTCAAGAAGCTTTTTCTGAATACTTGCACTACACTCTTCGCTAAGTGCAATTGTATCATTATCTGTGAATTTTCTTTTTTTATTTAAAATATCTTTCATAAATTTTACATAATTAGGAATTTGTTCTAATGCTTCTACAAAAGGAATATTTACTGTTAATTTTTTTAAATTTTCAAGGAATTTAGCAAATTGCTTATCTTTTTTATGTTGCTTTAGTCGTTGAGGAAATGGTGGTGGTGGTTTTTATATAGATATTTTCATAAGAATCAATGGATATTCTAAGTTTTGATCTTGCTGGTCCTTTTTTTTCGTTTTCCACTTCCTCATTTTTACATTCTGTTTCTTTCTAAATTTTAGTTTCTAACTCTTTTCCACTTTGTAACTATATCACTTTAATTTGTTCTTTTCCTTGGTCTTTAGGATTTATTTTCACATTACTAGGAAAAGTTCCAGGAATTCTATTGTTAAGGGCGATAGCGATATATCCGAGTTGAGTTTCAATATTTTTAATTGTCTGTTCCTTGATTTTGTAATTGATTTCCTTGAATTTGTAATTGATTTCCTTGAATTTGTAATTGATTTCCTTGATTTTCAAGTGCTGACCCATACTTAATATTAATTCTTTTATAGATAACTTCTTATCTTTAAATTGAGTGTTATTAAATCTAGGTGGATAAGAAGGTTTATAATTCATATTTCCTTCATTAGGTGGATTTCCTATAGAGTTGTTTATCCATTGTTGATTAGCTGTATTGTTATTCAATTTAAAATTTGGATGATTCTTCCAACCAAAATTATAATAATTCTCATAAGGATTATTGGGTCTATTGTTAATAGTATTTATAGTTTCATAAGGAGATTGATAATGTATAATTTTTCAGATAAGTTTTCCTCTAATATAGTAGGAGAATAATTCATTCCAAAATGATCTAATTTCTTTGACATAACAACAATTTGAGAAGCTAACATAGATATTGCATCATTTTCATGAACACTGACTATCTTTGTAGGATTTATCCTTTCAGCAGTCCATTGAAAATTATTAGTAGCCATTTCTTTGATTAATGCATAGGCTTCATCAAATGGTTTTGACATTAATGAACCTCCAGCAGCAGCATTAATGATTGATCTAAGAGATCCTGCTAATCCATTGTAAAAAGTTTGCATAATTAACCAATCTAGTAACGCATGATGTGGGAATTTCCTAAGAAGTTCTTTAAATATCTTCCAAGCTTCATATATGGATTCTCCATCAAACTAACCAAAAGATGTTATATCATTTCTAAGTTTTGCAGTTTTTGAAGGATGAAAATATTTGGATAGAAATTTTTGTGATAATTCTCCCCAAGTTTGAATAGATCCAGGAGCTAATGAATTTAACCACATCTTAGCTTTATCCCTTAAAGAAAAAGGAAAAAGCCTAAGCTTAATAGCATCATTAGATACTCCTTCATATTTAAAAGTAGCACATAGTTCAAAAAAACTAGCAAGATGTAAATTAGGATCTTCATTAGGTGAACCACTAAATAGATTATTCTATACAATTTGGATGATTGCAGGTTTGAGTTCGAATGAGTTAGCAGCTACATCAGGGTTTTGAATGGTTAGGTGAATTTCATCTAATGTAGGGTTGGCATAATCTCTTAATGGTCTTTATTGGCTTATATTTTCAATTTCTGGATTATTTGCCATTTGTGTTAAATTTAATTTTTTTTTTTATTTTCTGATTTTTTTTATAGTGCGCTTTAATTCTGAATGGTAAGGTATTAAATTTTTGTTCCTAAATTTGCGCATACAATTTTTAAGTAAAATTTAAAATAGTCCGTTACTCTAGTAATTACTTCTAATAATTCTATTAATTACCTTAATAATTACTTTACTTCCCCGGCAATGACACTAAAAATATGACCCACTTTTGATATTTATACTTACAAAAATATGTTATTGATATTGGCAACGGAACCCAAAACTCGATCCCGCACCAAATATATGTATTTACACTGATGATTCTTTTATGAAAATTATGATTTATAATGTGGATACTACGCAAGTATACGTACCGTTATCAAGTAATAAAGGGCTCTAATGGAGTCCAAGATATCGATCCCACAGGGAAGTTAGAGAATTTTGAAGATAAATTAAAGTAGACTTACTTACTAAGCTAGTATACGGAAATTAAGAACACTTATACTAAAACTATTGCTCAAAAAGGTTAATATGTAAGATTCTAATTTAGAAAAGCATCTTTCTCCTTTTTGAGAGAATTAAGTGAATGATGAATTAAAGTAGTTTAGAGTTTGTATTGTGCCAAATAAGAGCATTCCTATTCTTTACCCTTTGGTCCAGGTGCAAAGAACATTGACTAGTCCTATGTTTAATTACTGAATCTGCTGCTCGGCTAGGAGGATACCGGCTGCCACTTTAGAGCTCCCACGTTCCCCTCGCCTGAGGGCTAACATCTACACTTCAGCTCTCAAACAGTAGGACCAAATTGAATATTTTAGTCTGTCACACTAAAATGTCCAATTCTACGCCCGATAGTTAATCTTTCCCTATTTATTTGCACCCTCCTTCCAAGGCTTTTGACTTGAATCTCGGATGTAATCTTTACTATAGTTGTTAATTCAACATATGTTAACAAATCAATTGGCCAAATTGAAAGTAAATTAATTTTTAAGTAGCAGATTATCACAATTTTTATTTAATAATTTTAGGCACAGTTACTTTGATTCGTCACTTCACATAATCTCAACAAAAAGGGAAAAGACAAATGAAACTACTCATAAAGCATGGGCAAAATAACACAAAGCATGGACTTCATAAAGTTAACAAACAATAACAAATATACTTATCTCAATTCTTCTCCCCAAGCAGAATCCTTGAAGTTCCTTTGACTCTTCCTTCCAGTACAACCCACTTAATTAAACTCACTAAGACTCTCTGATTTACACTCTAACACAAATGAACACTAATTCACTTTAAAACAACACCAAAAGACACCAAAAATGACACACTAAAGGGACAGAAATTGTCTCATATTTAGAGAAGGAGTCAAATCTTCAAAGGTTGCTTAAGCACCTCTTCAAAAAGTGTCCAGGTTCATTGTATCTGGCTCTTCTAACTGTCTCACGGTCGGCGGGCTCGATCTCGCCGTTGACGTGCTTCTAGAAGGTGGCCTAACCGCGCCGATCTCACTGTCGGTGGGCTCGATCTCACCGTCGGCGGGCTCTTTGTAATATATTCAAAAACTCTTGGGAAAATCTCATCGTCGGTGGCTTAAATCTCGCCGTCGGCGGGATAGTGCATTTTTCATCAAATTGCGTCCTTTTTGCTCCAAATCCGCTTCTTTTGTGCTTTTTGCTTTCAGTACTTTTAATTCTTCATTCCTGCAATAAAAAACAGAAAATACCTATCTTTAAAGTGCAATTTCATATAAAATTGGTATGAAATTCTTAATACATTTTCTAGTGATCAATGGGTTAATCCTATTCACTGTGTTCCTAAGAAAGGTGGAGTAACTGTGACTGTTAATGAAAAGAATGAAATAATACCAACAAGAAAAGTTACAGGGTGGCGAATATGCATTGATTATAGAAAATTAAACCTTACCATAAGGAAAGATAATTTTCCACTCCCTTTTCTAGATCAAATGTTGGATAGACTGGCAGGGCATAAAAACTTTTGTTTCCTGATGGATATACTTGTTACCACCAAATTTAAATTGCTCCTGAGGATTAAGAGAAAACTACGTTTACCAGTCCTTATGCTACATTTTCTTTTAGAAGAATCCCCTTTGGTTTATGTAATGCTCCTGCTACATTTCAGAGATGTATGATGGCTATTTTTTGTGATTTAATTGAAAAGGGATTGAAGTTTTTATGGATGACTTTTCAGTGTTTGAGATTTCGTTTGAATCATGTTTAGAATATCTATCTAAAGTTCTAAAATGTTGTGAAGAAACTAATTTGGTCCTTAATTAGGAAAAATGCCAATTTATGGTAGCAGGAGGAATTGTTTTGGGACATCGGATTTTAGAAAAAGGTTTGGAGGTAGATCCTGCAAAAATTCAAGTTAAATCTAATTTACCTTGCCAACCCATGTATGGGGAATAAGAAGTTTTTTAGGACATGCTGGATTCTACAGGCGTTACATTAAAGATTTTTCAAAAATTATAAAACCTTTATGCCGTTTACTAAAAAAGGAGGCAATTTTTAATTTTGATGATGACTGCCGTAAAGACTTTGAAACATTAAAAGAAAAATTAATCACTACACCTGTAATAATTTCACCAAATTGGGAAAAATCTTTTGAATTAATATGTGATGCTAGTGATTATGCTTTCGGTGCTGTTTTAGGTCAGAAATATGATAAAATTTTTTAAGTAATTTATTATTCTAGTAAAACTCTTAATGAAGTTCAAATTAATTATACCACCACTGAGAAAGAGTTATTAACTATAGTATTTACTTTTGATAAATTTCGATCATATTTAATTGGAACTAAATGTGTTGTGGATACTGATCATTCTGTTATTAAATACTTAATGAAGAAAAATGATGTAAAACCGAGACTGATAAGATGGATTCTTCTTTTGCAAGAATTTGATTTTGAGATAGTAGATAGGAAGGGTTCTGATAATCAAATTGCTGATCATTTGTCTAAGCTTGAAATTAAAAAATCTCTCTGTGATATTGAAGAAATTAATGAACATTTTCCTGATGAAAAACTGTTCACTATTATAGAATGGCATGTTCCGTGGTATGCAGACATAATAAACTTTTTTGTTAATAATATTATACCCTATGGTTTGACATATCATGAAAAGAAGAATTTTTTGTCTGATGCTAAGACTTATTTTTGGGATGACCCATTTTTATATAAACAAGGAAAGAATCTTATAATTCAAAGATGTGTACCTTTGGAAGAGACTTATGAAATTATTCAAAAATGTCATGATTCTGATTATGGGGGACATTTTGGAAGTGATAAAACTGCATATCAAATATTACAATCTGGATTTTATTGGCCTAAAATTTTTAAGGATGTGAATGTTTATATTAAAAATTGTGATAGATGTCAGCGTGTAGGCAATATTTCTAGAAGAAATGAGATGCCCCTCAAGTTGAAATATTTGATGTTTGGGGACTAGATTTTATGGGATCATTAACACCATCTTTCAGAAATGTTTATATTTTGATAGCAGTAAACTATGTTTCAAAATGGATTAAAGCTATTGCTTTACCTCAATGTGATGCTCAAAGTGTTGCAAAGTTTTTAGAAAAGAATATATTTTGCAGATTTGGAATACCAAGAGTAATCATAACTGATGGGGGAAGTCATTTTAGAAATGCGATTATTAGGAAGTTAGCAATGAAATATCATGTTAACCATCGCATTGCTACTGCTTATCATCCGTAGATAAGTGGTTCGGTTGAATTATCCAATCGTGAAATTAAAAGAATATTGGAAAAAACTGTTAATCCAAATAGAAAGGATTGGTCAATTAAACTGGAATATGCTTTGTAGGCCTATAGGACTGCTTACAGAACACCTATAGGAATGTCCCCATATATGCTGATTTTGGAAAAGCTTGTCATTTACCTTTTGAACTTGAGCATAAAGCATATTAGTCTATGAAAGAGTTCAATTATAATTTGAAAGATGCTGCTGAAAAGAGATTATTGCAATTGAATGAGCTTGAAGAAATAAGGATTGAATCTTATGAAAATGCTAAGATTTTTAAGGAAAAGATGAAGTTATGGCATGATCGGAAGATTCTTATCTAAAATCTTGTACCAGGAAAACAAGTTTTTCTGTGTAATACTAGATTTAGAATATTTTCTGGAAAACTTAAGTCCAGGTGGATGGGTCCATTTATCATGATAAAAGTTTATTCTTATGGAGCTGTAGATATTCAAGATCCTAAGACTGGAAAAATATTTAAAGTTAACGGACATAGACTTAAACCATATTTTTTAGTTAATAAATCTAAATTTGATGAGAAATTGATGTTGGGTCATTCAGAATGAGTTCTAGGTATGTCAGGCTGAAGACGTTAAAACAAGCGCTTTGTGGGAGGCAACCCACATTTATCGGTGTGCTTTGCTTTATGTTTGTTTTGTGTGTTTTGTTTGCTTTGTTTGGTTTGTTTTTATGTTTTTAGTGGTAGTAATTTGGAGTTTTTAAACTTAAGTAGAGTTTATTTGACTTTAATTGATGATTTAGAGAAGTCAGAATGAAAATTTGGACACTTAGCAGACCTGTGCTAAATTGTGCACTAGCGGCTAAGCGCCGAATAGTTGGCGCTTAGGCACCGCAGTTATAAAAAAAGTGAAAAATGTGGATCTATAAGCCTAGATCGTGGGGGAGAAGTTTTTGGAGTTATTTTTGGAGTTTCTAAATGTCTTGAGAATATTCTAGCATTTCTCAAGTCTATAAAAAGGACCTGAATTAAGAGAAACACTTACCCCAAGTCCTATTTTCATTTCTGAAGTCTTAAGAAGAGAATTTTGAGTGCATCATGTCTTCCTGGGACAATGAGATGAAGAAGAAGCAAGATTCTGACAAAAGTAAGTTCATTAGTGATAGTACTAAAGAATTACTTAATGGATATCTCGCTATTAGTATTCAGGGTATTGCAGAAATGATTGCAAAAAATTGAAGCCCGAGTGACTTCAATGGAAGCAATGATCAATGATACTAACTTACATTTGGAACACATGGGATGGCAACTCAAGATGGAATTCAATCATTCAAGGTACGTGTAAGAAATAGATAAGGCGATGTTTGTGAAGAACAAATGGATTGAAGAAGATGATGTAAGAATGAACAATTATCACCCGTTCTATCAAATTTATATTCCAGAAGGGTCAAATTAGAATAATAGTGGTCCGGGATATATTCCGCCTAATGGAGAATGGAATTAAGAGTGTTTTGTTTGTTTAGTGTTCTTATGTGTTATGTTTAGTGTTCTTGTGTGTTATGTTTGGTGTGTTTAGTGTTTTTATTTAAATATTAACTATGTTTGATGATGTGATAGTTACATCCTAGAGATGTATACTTTTCAGTTTGAGATTAATGTCTCTTGTATTTAGAGAATTTCATCCTTTATGTTTGGATAGAAATTCTAGTATTGTATTAAGTGTTATGTTTATTTTAATATAAGTTTGTGTTTATGTGAAATTTGTGTAGAATCAATGGATATTAAATTTTGATTTGGAGTATTAGAAGATTCATGTGAGGAGAACTAATTATTCTATACTAATTAAGGGTAATTAATAAAGTGATTTAGTGCATATACCTTAATTATGAAAATTTAGGAATTGGCGGCTAAGCGCCAAGGTGCCGGTGCTTAAGCGCCAGATTTTGCGGCTAAGTGCCGAGAGTCCGCACTTAGGCGCCAGTTCTCAAAATTGATTACCAAAAGTTAAAAACCCAAAAATTGCCATTTTCAATCGCCCCGTCGTCTTCAACATTCGGTTTACCACGAAAGAGGAGCATTGGGCATCATATTGTGAATCATTTAAGAGCTGATCTCAACAAAAATTTTTATATTTGGATTCCTTGTGGTAAGAGCACTACTCCTAAGTAAAATTTTTGATTTTCACCATGTTTTTACATTATGGAAAATTTTAAAATCTCTATTCATGGTGAAAATTTGAGGAAAAACTTGAGAAATTGCTTGGATTTAGTGAAAATATCTTTTGGAAGATAATTTAGCAAGTTTAGTTTGATTTTCGAATTTATGGTGAATTTTTTGTAAATTTTTAGAAATGGCACCAAAGTCGAAGCATGCACTAGAAAAGATGAAGTTTAATTCTGACACATTTGTTAATATGAGGGCTGAGGAATGATACGTAGATGCATTGCAGTCACGTAAGTTGATTCCTGAGCGCGTGTTTAGTAAGCTAGGAGAGGTGATTGAAGATATGATTACTAGAAGAAACTGGGAGAATTACTATTGCTTCTCCGTTGTTGCTGTTGTTTCTGTGGTTAGAGAATTTTATGCAAATTTACATGCTGCAGAAGAGAATAAAGTGATAGTTAGGAGGCATGAGGTCAACTTTTCTTCTGGTGCAATCAATACTTTTATGGACTACCTCCTGACATGTTCTGTTTTTATTCTAACTATCATCTTTTAGAAGGGGAATTAGATGAGATCATGGAATTTTTGACTGATGGAAGAGGATTATGAAATATAACAAATGATAAAAGAGTGAAGTTTCCTGCTTCCAAATTGAATGCCATTTCTAAGGCATGGCATTGTCGGCATATTTTTAGGTTGAGTGTTGTATTTTTGAAAAGGAGGTCGCCTACAGAAATTGTCGGTGAAATTTAAATTTTAAATTTAATTTAAATATATATATAATTTAGAAAGTAGTATTTGATTTTGAAAATAATTTTAAATTTGAAAATTTTAAGATATGAAATCAAACCGATCTCACATCCCAAATAGTTTATATAAACGAGCAACGCATCACAAACCGTGTATCTATCCCGAAGAATAGACATACTGCTTGATGATAGGGCTCGATTAAATAAATTATAAGATTTGTGACATCCATTTGGTCTGCGAACCAATTTTATAAGCCGACAAATTCCCCTGCTTAAAATGAAAGCATTAAACAGGGTTTATATTACCTGGGTTCTTTAAAATTCCCTATAAGGGCAAGCCCCTATAGTTAATTACATCTTAAGTGACGGGAATCACCTAAGAAAACTTTCGATAATAATCAATAATTCTGCTCTCAAGAATTTCAAAGTTTAAGTTTTCAAAGGATTGAATTTTGGAATTTCAATAGAGAATGGATCAAGTTTGGAACATTTTTGTTTTGGGAATTCAAAGGAAGAAAGGTAGGAGAAATCACAGATCCAAAGTGAACTTCGGTAATTTCCCAACTATCCTATTGTTTGGCTTGGATTTAGGAAAGTCCTAATGTTTGTTTAATGTTTTGATCTTGCCAATTTTAGTTAATTAGGACTTATATTTATATGATAGAATCATACAAATAGCCTTGAAGATGTGAGGGTTTATATCGTACCAAACGACTACCTCGGAATCCTAAGTCCGGTTAGGGCTTAATTTGCAATGCAAATGCCTAACGAAGAGGTTGAGGATTTATGTTGAACTAGGCAAACTACCTCGAAATCCTATGGCTTGGTTATTTAACTCTAAGAAAGTTTTGCTGAGATAGATCCGAGTTTTGCTGATGACGATGGTCGTGCTGGCCACCATGCTCCGAGCTCCTTGTTGTTGCAGAGGTTTAGTTACAGAAGTCATGAATCAGGAGATGAGAAAAGTGTTTTGGTTTAGAGAAGTCTTAATTTTCAAATGTTTTTGTGTTTTAATTAAAACAAATCTTAAAGTTGATTATAACGACACCGGTTAAGATCCCACAGTTCCATCCTTCCGGCATCGTTATTTTTATCGGATTCACTTAGTCCAGATGAATTTGGTTAACTCAACTGAATGAGTTCCACACTTTCATTTAGACCGTGGGAAATCCCGTTAGCAACACGTAGGTTACATCATCCGAGGTATTCTCGATCATCCAACAGGACATTTTAATTTAGTTGTAATTGTAGTTTTGTGTTCTGTTTGTGATTAAATTTTGAGTTGTTTTATATTTTGAAATGTTGTAGCGGTGAATTTTATCTTATACTGACTTTTAATTTAGTTTTGGTTTCAGTTTTAGGGACTATCCTAAAGGTGTGGGTTTTCATGCAACAGTTGTTTGTCATGCAAGAAAAAGTAAGTGCGATGCAATTAAAGAAATTGCAATAAGGTAAATTGCAATAAAATAAAAGCGTACCTGGAGGGTCTTCCCGTCATCCCAAGCTGCACTTAAAACACAATTAGAATATTTAAACAAGTTCCTAGGTAAGGCTAAGGGAAGGGTTATGGTTTTCTACCAAATTCCTAATCCTATAGCTAGTCATTTCCTATGACATCTAGGTTCTTGTGTTTTGGTTTGAGGACGATTTTCTTCATCAAAGAATAATTAAGTTCAATTGTTCTTATGAACATTCTATCATATCGAGGAAGTGCTTAAGACAAATCTTAAACATCTTTTCAATATTTCTAAGATTGTTTTAAGTCCAAATGAATTTAATTATATAAATGAATTAATCATCCGGGGATTCAAGTTTTGTTATCTTGCTCAGTGAACTAGGACATTTGAATATCCTATGAGTGAAGTAACATTTCATTTAATGTTCTATTTAGGAGTTATGATAATAAAGGTTTTTGAGGGCAAATTGGTGCTCCAATGATTTGTGATTTAGTTTAATTTTAGTTATCGGGTTTAAATTTGGAATAGTGTTCAAGTTGCTTTATATTTAATTTCTTTATGTCTTAGGTGATGTTATTTAATTCAATTTTATTTTAATTTAATTTAATTTAATTTAATTCAATTTAGTTTGATTTGAAATAAATTAATTTAATTTAATTTAACTTGATTTAATTTAATTTAATTTAACTTCCTTCAATTTAATTTAATTTGATTTAATTTTAATTTAATTTAATTTTATTTAATTTAATATGTTTTAATTTAATTTAATTTAATTTAATTTAACATTTTTTTAATTTAATTTAGTTTAATTTAATTTAATTTAATTTATTTATTTAATTTAATTTAATTTAATTTCTTAATTTAATTTAATTTAATTTAATCTTTAATTTAATTTTATTTGTTTGATTTAATTTAATTTAATCTTTAATTTAATTTTATTTTTAAATTTAAAAAAAAAAATTTAATAATTTAACTCTTTTTTTTTAATTTAATTTAAGGATTAAGTCCTTTAACATTTTAAAACTTAAATTTGAATTATCATTTTTAATTAGGAATTAAATATTATTGAGATGATTAATTCAGTGGATTTTTAAATTAAAGAATAAATCTCTTCCTAATAATATCCCTATTTTAATAATTCCAATTTTATTATTCTTCCAAATTTAATCAATTATTTAATTAAGGTTTATTTCAATTATTTTAATTTGTTTAATGGGTTTCTACCCTTTAATTATTTTAATTTCAATCATCCAAATCATATTAAAATCAAATATTTTACTTGTTAATTTTATTAAACCTAAAGTTTTAATTAAGGGTTAAAATTTTTAATTACCATTTTGCCCTTCAAGCTTAATAATTCCATAACTCACTAAATTGAGCTCAAATGAATTTGAAATTTTTATGTGACTTCACTCACATGTCAATAAAGACAGGAGAGGAAAAAATGTGATTTTTCTGTATTTAATTTTTTTATATAATTATTTTTAGTGGAAAATAGGAATTTCCAAGGAAAATTTAATAATATGACCAAGGGAAAGTTTCTGTCCTTAAGAAAATTATGGGACATTCCTAATGACCAGAGGACCACTTGGACCAATTTTGGTGATTTTTTTAATTATATTATTTTTATTATAATTATTTTAAGTTTTGGAGTATTAATTAATTTAAAAATAAAATAAAGGTTGAAAAATGAAATTTATATTTTTCAAAAATCTCCCTGATATCAAGGAAATCAGAGAATCAATTTTTGCAATTTTCTGATTTTTTCTTTGATTTATTATAATTATTTTAGTGGAAATGCCAAAAGTTGTATTTTTTAATTTTTAAATTACCTTAGGGCTTTAAAATTTAATATCTCATTAAATAGACCTAAGAAAAATATGGGGTTTGTTCCTAAGTGATTAAAATTCAAAATGTGACATTTTGGTGATTTTCATTATTTTTATGATTTTTATTATTTTTTAATCATTAAAATATTAAAATAAAACAAAAAATCAACTTCTTTAGAAAATTGAAATTTTTAATTTTCTTAAATTCCCCTAATATCAGAGAGTCTCCAAAACCAATTTGGTGAATTTTTGAAAGGTATTTTGAAAGTTATGAATTTTTGAAGTTTAAGATAGTTAAATGGCTTAATCAACCCATTTAGTAGGGCTAACCAAGTCCAATTGACTTCAAATTTTTATGGTTGGTTCCTCTGATCCTAAAGGTCAGTGGAGAATTGATTTCAAGTCAATTTGATGTGTGGTTAGCTCTAATTAATTAGGGATCTATTTTGGGTGTTTAAGCCAATTAGGGTTATTTTAAATGAGTTAACTCAAAACCTATTTTTTCTAGGGTCCTCTGGTCATAAAAGACATCACCAAATTTTCCTAGAATTTATTTCACAACATGTTAAATATTGGAATTAAAATACTCAAAACAGTAACATGAATTTGAAAAATCAATAACTTCTTATAGAGATGGCCTCTGACTTTGGAAAATTCAGGGAATGTTCCCAAATTCAGAGGCTTCAAAAGCCCTATGGTCTCATGCCATGGTGAATTTCCTATATTCATGGAGAATTAAAACAATGCAGAAGGGAAATAAATCATTAAAAATAAAATACTTGATGAAATTAAATGATTTCTTTTCCACATTATTTTCCTTTGTTTACTGAGCAAGAGGGTATTTTTATTTTATTTTTCTGATTTTTCTCCACAAAGTTATGCATTTTTGAAGTTTAGGGAATTAAATAGATCAGAAAATCCCTAATTTTATATTTATCCGAGTCGGCGCCGCGTCAACCTTAACATCTCAGAAGTGTCGTGTGGCGCGCTCCCATTCGACGCCGTCACTTGAGTCAGCAGCCCGGGTCCCGCCTTCGGCTTATCATCCGTTGATCCGACCTAATCTGAGTCGTCCGTCCGCGCGTGTATTAAATGGACGGCATTCGCTCATCGTCCCCAAGCATCCTCACCCGAGAGCCGTCCACACTAAAACCCTAAGAACTCACTCAATACTTAACAGATTTTCGTGTTCTTGTGCGCTATGGATTCGTCTTGAAGAGACAAACACATCTATACGGTGATCATGCATTGAAATTAAAGCATTTGAAATGGAGAATCTCCAGATGCTCGGGATGAAGAATTAGCTCACACCTTTGCTCAGAGAAGTGTGGCTTCAATCTGAGGGTTGTGTCACCTTCGATTGGATCCCAACAAGCTCCAGATGAAGTCTCCTGGTCTGGTGAATCGCCTAGGTATGATTTCGACCACAACCGATCACAAAGCTTGGAGGCTGGAGCAACTGGGTGGCCTGGAGAGGGGGCTTTTGCTGGTGGACTTCTCCTCTTGGTCCAGTGAAGGTGTTGGACCGATCAATTTGAGGATTGGCTCACCGTGTAGAAGTGTCCCGGTTTTGGGTGGAATTTTGGCCGAGAAATTGAGTTCCGTTGGTGGGGATTAGGGCAAATTGGCACTGTGGATCAATTGCTCTAAGTATGGAGAGTGATCCGGAGCAATTTTGGCGAGTTTCCTTAAGGTTTGTTTCAGCACCCCTCATGGCCGAGAGGGGGTGGTGTTTAAATAGGAGAGGGTGGAGAGCCTCACAGGGATGGCCAAGGGTTGGGATCAGCCGCTTAGGTCAAGGGCAGAATAGCCATGGTGGCCATTGGGCATGGGGCAACTCAGCAAGGTGGAATTCTAAAGTTTGGCTCTTCCCCATGTCTCGGCCATGGAGTTTTCCGGCGACCCAGGCGGCGGCCGGCGAGCATGGGTCACCCTCGCATCCAGGTGGGTCGTGGCTGGGGTTTAGTACAGTCAATTGGGCCTTGCCATGTGTAAAGGGGATGGCTTGGAATGGAATGGGGAAGAGGACATTTTGGCTTGGTTTGGGTCAACCCATCATTTTGGGCTTGGTTCACCCTTCAAGGTGGCTTTGGGTGTTGTGGGGAGTCAATAGGATCAGCTGGCTTGGCATGGAGAAGTCCTTATCCAAATATATTTGGATTAAATTTGGGTTAAGGTGAAACATGCTTAAGGTTAATTACTTTTAGGAGGTGCTTAAAGGACCTCTTTCTTTTGCCATTTAAGGAGAGTTGACAACTTAGAGATCCTCATGGCTTGCCAATGGCTTGCATGTGGCTTCATGGCTCCATGTGGCTTGGGAAAAGATTGGGTCAATTTCATTAAAAGGGATTTTGTGGATTTTGGCATTTTAATGGAAATTGTTATGAGGCTTGATTTGGAATTATTTAGTTTAGGACTTTAAGAATGATTTTAAATTGGATGTGTGATGAGGGAAAGTGTCATGTGGGCTTTGTCATGAACTTTGGGCTTTTGAATTTGTCTTGGATGGGCTTTTAGGAAGGTTTAAGGGAAGTGGGCTTTAGGCTTGAAAATAAATTGGTGGATGGGAAATTTGTAAAATTTTGGACCAAATAATTGTTGGGTTTGGTTTAGGAATGTGCCATGAGTAATTTGAAACAAGTTTGGAGTGATTTGGGTTTGAATTGGGTTGAATTTGGGCTTTTTGGTAAAGTGGCCAATGTAGGTCAAATTGGGCTAATTTGGGCCAATGTTGAGCTAATGTTGAAATTTGTGTAAAATAAATGTTGGGAAATGTTTATGGGAGTATTTCAAAGAGGTTTTGACTTTGGTTGGGCTTTGATTTTGGGGTTTGGGCTTATTTGGGTTAGGTTTGGGTTTAGGTCAAAATTGGGCCTTTTAGCTTTGGGTTGAGTTTGAGTAGGGTTTGGGTCTAAATGTTGGGCAAATCATGCTAGTGTTTTGTTTGTGGGAATGTTAAGGAAGATTTAGAAAAGATTTGGGGTTAATTAGAGTTGAATCGGAGTGAGTTCTGGGTTTGGTTTAGGTTTAGGTCAAAATTGGGGGTTTTGACAAAAGTAGGGTAAATTGATAAAATTGTCCCATGGTGTAGTTGAACAAAATGAAATTGGGAATATTTGGAATTTTTTGGAATTTTCTAGGAATTTTCTGAATTTTTGGATTTTTGGGTCAAGAGGGGTATTTTGGGTATTTGGAGGGTATTGGGAGGTATTTTTGGAATTTTTGGTATTTTTGGGTATGGATGGTCAATTTGAGTGGAGAGAAATGTTTAGGAATGATTTTGGAGAATTTTGGGTGATTTGGAAATTTTTGATAAATTTGGGTAGTTTCAAGGGTTTTGGGTAGGCTAAGCGGGTGTAGGGTCCCGGGTGTCAAAAATTGAAAATTTAGAAAATTGAAGATTGGGTGAATAAAATCATTTTTGTTGAGCCATGAAGCCATATCAAGCCCACATGAGCCATGAAGGGACTCATTTCGAGGCATCCACTATGTTGTTCCTAACCCTCTTACCAAGGGCTTGGGGGTTAAGGACCATCCATGTGAATCACCCGCATGAGTCAGGAGGTCAAGTTGGGTATGGGTGTGGTTTTAGGAGGTGTGTGAAAGTGTAGTGTATAAATGTAGTGTGTGTGTAAGTCAGCCCCTTCACCATACCAGGCCACCCAGGATAGTCCTAAGGCCAAAGAGTCCTATAGGAACTCTTCCTTTAAACATCCACATTTGATTTCAACCCTCTAGGTGATTAGGGGTCGACAGTCAAGTTTGTAGAGTTTGCAGGGAGTTAAGAAATGGTTTGAAATTCTAGGTGGTGGGTCCCAATTCTAGTCCTCTAAGGCAGTCAAAGGAAAAGCCTAAGGCTAGATCCTAAGTACTAAAAAGAAGAAGAGAAGACCTCATCAAAAATGAGGTCAACAGGAATTATTTTATCTTATCTATGTTGTTACCTTCGAGTCATACTAGTGAAGTAACTAGAGAAAGAAGTGTGTTGAACTATTGTATGCAGCAAGGGAAGCCTATTGACATTGGAGGTATAATTTTTTATTATGTTTTGAACTGTGCTAGATTAACCACGACTGCAGGTATGGGACTTCCTTCCTTGATTCATTCACTATGTGAATGATATGAAGTGAAGTTTGATACTGGGGAAGAGGTACTTCAGCCATTGAGACCAATTACCACTGTAAACGTTGGTGCTTACTTTGTACATTCAGAGTTTAGTTGGAGAGGAGGATTTGGTAGGGCTTCTACTACTTTTGCTGAATCTACTTCTCATGCTACTACTTCACTTGCTTCATCATCTACTGATTCACAGACTGGTTTATTAAGAAAGATTTTGAAAAAAGTGAATCTTACTCGAGAGCATATGAGAGATATGGATGGTAAGCTGGATAACGTTAAGAGATATATTTTTAAACATGATGAATATGAGGAGAATTATCAGCAATATTTGGATAGACTGATTAGAAGTGATCAAAGTGCTGAGATGCACCCTCATCCATTCTACATACCTTATGTGCCATCCAGGGATTGGAACGAGCAAGATGATGATGATGATGAGGTTGAAGAGTAGATGCATGTTGTTTGTTTTATTTATTATGTTGTTATACTGTGTTACTATGTACTTTATCTAGTGTTTTGTTTGATAATTGTGTTGCGATGTGAACTTTGATAGTATGCAGATTGTAGTTGTACTATTTATCTGTTATGCATATTCAAGTATTATTGTTGTTTTATTGTTGATTTATATGTTGCTATGTGATGGTGTGTAATAGTAAATGTTTTTATGTGTACGTTATGTCAATGTTTTTGGCAGTGTGTACTTTAATTCAAAAACTGTTAGGAGATTATAAACCACTATTGAGAACTTCAACTTAGGAAACTACATGTTTAAAATTTTTCAAATTCCACTATCATCTGTTATCTGTGTCAGTGTGTTATTTTTGTTGTTGTGTATTTGCTTTGAAAACCTTCACTACCATAGAAGTCTTTTAAAAGTTTTACTTTTCTTATTGTAATATATATATATATATATATTTAAAGCAAATGCATTAAGAGGAAGGAAAATTACATCTGATGTGGGGAAGATCCAAACAGTCCCCAACAAGCAAAAAATTCAAAAAGGGGGAGGGGATGTTGTGACAAGTAAGTAACTGTGAAGAAGAAGCTTCTTGGGCTAGGTGATGTGCTGGTTTATTACCTTCTCTTGGTGTATGTGACCAAATGATTTGGGCTGCTGAAGAAAGGTGGAAGATCATCTTCATCCAATTAATCAGATACCAAGGAGGAGAAGCCTTGTGTTGAAGAATCTGCACTAATTGCAAACAGTCCACTTCTACATGTATGTTGATAAGCTGTTGAGCTAAGGCCAGTTTCAGCTCCTAGTAGATAGCCACAGTTTCAGCTTCTAAGGCATTTAATGCAACAATGGGAGCAGCAAAGTACCACATGCATTTACCTTTAAAATTCCCGCATAGACCTCCAATACCAGCACTGTTAGTAGAAAAGCTTCCATCTGTGTTAATTTTTACCTAAGGCTGAGGATGGGGTCTCCAACGGACCAGGTGAATAGTGGGGGTGGCCACTCTCCTGGGAGGCAAGGGAGGCGAATTCTGAATTTTTTGAAGGAAAGTTTGACAGTGGATGATAATAATTTGGTACTTGGGGGTGCATTGTGGTGGAGGGAAGCATTCCTGGCAATCCAAATAAACCAGAAAATAATGACAGGAATATACTGCTTGGGGTGGTGATGCCAATAGGACCAGCAAGAGTTGATGTTAGACCAGTTAATTTGAGGGTCAGGGAAGTGTTCACCTGCCAGGACCCCAGACCAAACCTGCCTGGAGACATCACAGTGTAGGAATAAATGAGAAAGACCTTCCTCAGCTGAGTGACAGAGATGGCATCTTGAAGGACCTCTAATTCCCTTGAGTTTTAAAATATCATCAGTGGGAAGGATTTTTCTGAATAGTCTCCAGCAGAAAAATGACATAGAGGGAGTGATCCATCCTTTCCAAATAAAAGTACCCCAATTAGTCACTTGCCAATGAAAATGACATTGATAAATAAATTTAGAGAGGCTTTTCTGAGAGTTGTTTATGATAATGAGTTGGTCCCGATTTGAGGGGTTGATAGGATGATCTAGAATTCTTTTGATAAGATTAGGGGAGTTAATTTCCTGCAGCTTAGCTAAATCCTAGTTTCCTTCAGTCCAGCAATCTGGTACATTAGTAACAATAGAGAGGGGAGCCTTATAATCTTTGAATATTTGATTCCCAAGCCAATTATCCAGCCAGAAATTAATATGGCCCTCTCCAACATCCCAAACAAAATAATCTTTAGCAGCATCCTTTACTTTGAGAAGGGATTTCCAGTTTCTGTAATCTCCCAGTTTGGGCAGCACTTGAGAGGGATGAGAGTTTGGGTAGTATTTACCTTTCATATACCAATCCCACAAAGAGTTTTGTTGTCTGAATCTAAGCCACTGTTTGTAGTTAAAAATGTAACTCATCTGGGAGAAGCTTTTAAAACCCAAACCACCACTGATAGGAGGCTGACAAATCTTATTCCAGGAGGTCTAATGATGTTGCTTGTATTAACCAGCCCAAAAGAACTTGTTAAAAGAAATTTCCAGCAATCTTTGCATACTCTTCTTGAGCTTTATCATTTGAAGAATGTAGAGGGGGGAAGTAGAGAGCACTGATTTCAGCAGTGTCAGTCTACACCCATTATATAAAAAGGAAGTAGTCCAGCATTGATTTTTGTAAGTGACTTTCTTCACCACTTCATCATAATGAGCTTGTTTTCTCCTACCTTCAATGAGGGGGAAACTAATCCACTTTTTGATATTTATACTTACAACTATGATGAAAAGTTAGCAACAACACCAAAAACTTGATCCCGCACTGAATATATATAGATACTGATGATTCTGTTATGTATTTATGATTTATATTGTGGATACTACGCAAGTATACGTATCATTATCAAGTAATATAGGGCTCTAATGGAGTCCTAGATATCGATCCCACAGGGAAGTTAAAGAAATTTAAAGAAAAATTAAAGTAAACTTACTTGCTAATCTAGTATACGAAAATTAAGAACACTTAGACTAAAATAAACTAATTCTTTAAAGGTTGAATATAAGATTTCAGAAAAAAAAGTATCTTTCTCCTTGATTTAGAGAATTAAGCAAATGAAAAATTAAATGATTTTTTAATTGTATTGTACCAAATAGGAGCATTCCTATTCTTTACCCTTTGGTCCAGGTGCAAAGAACATTGACTAGTCTTATGTTTGATTACTGAATCTGCGGCTAGGCTTGGAGAATACCGACTGCCACTTCATAGCTCCCACGTTCTCCTCGACTGAGGGCTAACGTCTACACTTCAGCTCCCAAACATTATGACCGAATTGAATATTTTATTCTGTCACACTAAAATGCCAAATTCTACGCCCGATAGTTAATATTTCCCTATTTATTTACACCCTCCTTCCAAGGTTTTTGACTTCCCTGAATCATGGATGTATTATTCACTACAGTTGATAATTCAACATATGTTAACAAAACAACTGCCCAGATTGAAAGTAAATTAAGATTTAAGTAAAAGATTAGCATAATTTCTATATTTTTAAGGCACAACTACTTTAATTCATCATTTCACAAAATCACAATAATAAGGAGAAAGACTAAGGAAACTACTCAGAATGCATGGGAAAAGTAACACAAAGCATGGATTTCATTAAAGTTAACAAACAAATAACAAATATACTTACACAATTCTTCTCCCCAAGGAGACTCCTTGAAGTTCCTTTGACTCTTCCTTCCAGTACAGCACACCAAAACGCTAAACACTTTATCTACTCACTAAAAAGACTCTTAAATTACACTTAACTTCCACACAAATGACACAAAACTGACACACAACTGACTAGAACTCGTCTCTATTTATAGAAGGGGTCAAATATCCAAAGGCTGCTTAAGCACCTCTTCGAAAAGTGTCCAAGTTCAATGTATTTTGGCTCTTTTCAACTGTCTCCCCGTCGACGGCTTGATCTCGCCGTCTGCGGGCTTCTAAAAGATGGGCTAACCGTGCCAATCTCGCTGTCGGCGGGCTCGATCTCACCGTCAGCGGGCTCCTTATAATATATTCAAAACTTTCAGGAAAAACTCGCCGTCGACGGCCTTTTCCTCGCCGTCGGCGGGATAGTTCAATTTTCATCTAATTTAGTCCTTTTTGCTCCAAATCCGCTTCTTTTGTGTTTTTTGCTTTTAGTACTTATAAATCTTCATTCCTGCAACAAAATAAAGAAAATATCTTTCTTTAAAGTGCAATTTCATATAAAATTGGTATAAATTTCTCAATACATTTTTCTGTGGTCAAAATCCCCCAAACTTAACTATTACTTGTCCTCAAGTAATTTTAATACTACATAAAAGTAATGATTATTTGTAGTAAATTTTTAATTTAGAAATGCTATGAATTTGATTTAAATAAGTATTATATTAAAGTTTAATAGAAATATTTTTAGATATTTAATGTTATAGATATAAGGCTATTTAGTTATCAAGTATAAGATTTTGAGTCTTCTATTTATTTCAAGAATGACTATACTTTTCAATATTAATATTACTTAAGATATTTAGATGATAAGAATTTCATGAAAGCACTATTTAGTAAAATACTAATCCATATATATAAGTTCAGAAATGTAATTCAAGTTTATCTTTTAAGTTGATTCAAATGAAGCCAATTTTTGATAAGGCATCTCCTTATTGTTTTTTTAAGTGAGGATCACTATTTTTAGTTAGCCTGTTAATTATTTTCAACTTCATTTTCCTCTTCCTAAATTTGAAACTGGAAACATTCCCTTAATATATATTTGAAAGTTTTTACTTTATTGAGTTTCAATCTTTTCTTTCTCAGCTAAATGCTTTAGAATTTGATATTTGAAAATGTAATTTTCTATACTTTAAATAATTAAATATATTCTTATACTTTTAAACTAAATTTCTTAATCTATAAAATTAGTTAATCATTAAAAGTATTTCTCTTAACTTTCTATAATAATTAAATAAATAAATTCTAGCTTACTGAATTAAAATTACTACAAAAATTTATTTTTATAATAATTTTGAAAATGTGAATTGAGAACAATTTAATAATTAAATTTGTATAGGGTGAAAAGGTAATAAACTGTAATATTTAAATAATACATTCGAGCTTTAGGTATTTCTTCTTTTTGAAATTCTGCAGGCTTTTTCCATTACTTAATTAACCTATACTGTTAGTATTTTCCACACAAAATATTAAAGAAAGTGCTAGGTAAAGAAGTTTAACATAATACTACCACATTTTATACTAACATATTATACTACATTCACATACATTTACTAATTCAATCCAAGGTTACAATAACAGTCTAAATACAAAAAAAATTTAAAAACTATATAACTTTAACAACAATATTAAAACAATCTACACTTCATCATAATCAAGTTCATAAAGTAAAACATTAATACTAAAATTTAAAACAACAAACAAACTATCACAACATCAGAGTCTATAACTAAACAAATAAACATAGCATCTAATCTTCCGCATCAAAGTCCCAAACTATATCGTTGTTTCCTTGATCAGTGGGTGGATTTGGCTGGTAATGAGTATATCGGGGGCACTCAAGAAATACAACATCAAGCTATCCTCTCTTATAACGATTTTCAGCATCATAATAGGCTATCTCATACTCTGAATGTCTCTGGAGATACTCGCTGTCATAATCATGTCTTCTCTCTAAGCCTCCAATTCTCTGATCAATATGCTCCAATTTTTCTTCTATTTTCTCAAAACTTTTCTGCTATAGAGTCATCCCATTCATCAAATCCCGAAGGGTAGGAGTACTTATAGGGAGGAGGGTCATAACCGGTAGAGGGAATATCTCTACTCGAAGAAGGTACATAGCTCCTAGTCCCAGATCTCCATCCTTCGTGGGATTCATATTTTTTAATATTAGCCGGAGTAATGGGTTTCATATGCTCCACCCATTCGTCATCATCCCTTGCCTCTACCCCAGATAATTGGCAGAGTGCATCAATCAGACCAGGGTGTCCTAGTCCTCCTCCACTTTCACTTCTTGCGGTGGTTAATATATTCTTAAAAATTATACTTCCCACATTAATACTTCTTTAGTTATGAATACAAAAATTCAGAACTGCTCTATATCTTGTTACCTCACTATGATGGAAAGTGGGTAACAAGGTAGAACAAATAAAATAGTGTCAGGCTTTAGATGATGCATTCAACATAAAGAGAGGAAATTTACCCTTTCACGCTGCTTAAACTTTGAAACTCCTTTCCTGTCAGTGAGAAAGTTGATCACTTCTTCCAGTGGTCCTTCCATAGTTCCAAAGGTGTCGTACTCACTCGTGTATACATCTCGTACTTTGAAAAATGAATTAATCCTTGCAGAACTGAAATCTACCAAAAATCCTCTCACCTTGATTGGTGCATCTTCGATCGCAATTAGGTTGGCATAGAATTCTTTAACCACTTCCACAGCGACTCTGTTGGTTATGTAATAAAAGTTTTCCCATCCTCTTTATTTAATTATTCTCTCTACTTTACCTCCAGGATTTTTGAAAATTTGATCTTGAATGCATTTTCTTGCTTGAATATTGTGAAAATATCTTGATTGTGCCCTTGCATTCATAAAGCGAGTTTCGTCGTAATCCATTCTTCTCTTTTTTCGTGGAGCCATTTTTCGATCTGTGAAATTTGCAAAAATCTTAACTAAATTTTTAAATATTACTAGGATGGCTTCCAATAGTTACTAAAATCAATCTAAATCAAGTTCCATGAATTTCTTCCAAGTCTTTTCTTCACATTTCAACATTTTTCCAAAATCCTCAATGTAGAAGAAATTAATGGTGAAATAAAAAATTTTTACATAGGAGTGAAGCTCTTACTAAGGGAAGATGAAATCCAGAGTCAAAATGTGTTGAAATCACATCAAATCCAAGATTCCACGAGCCCTACGTCGGTTTTTCGAAGTTTTGAGGAAGGGGACGATGAATAGTGTCGGTTGACCGGTCAAAATATAGTACATTTCGTGATCTCGCTGTCGGCGAGAAATTTCTCGCTATCGGCGAGATAATTAATTCACTAAGGCCAAAGTTTCGGGAAAATCTCGCCGTCGGCGGGATTGCTCTCGCTGTCAGCGAGGTTTATGAAAATTTCATATTTTAAAACTTTTCAATTATATTCTACTTAGATTAAGCATTGTTCATTGTTTCGGTCACTTAATTTGATATATTTTTAAGATTAGATTTTATATTAACACATAAATTTACACAACACAAACATTATAACTTTATAAATGAAATCCATGAACTTTTAAACTTCAAATACTACAAAAGTACAATTGACTTATCAAATTAACCCAAACACAACTAACTCAACATTGCAATGCACACCACGATACTCTAAATGCTGAGACTAAACAAACAACATACAATCTCATCTAAACTGAGATTAACTATGTAAAGTTCAAACTAAATCAAAAACTAAATTTAAATCAACTCACATACATAAAATATGAATAGAAATTTATGCTACTCATCGGAATCTGAGTTGATCTCTTCTCTGATGTTTCCAATAGAACGCAGGTGCACAAACAAATTATAGAAAGGCTTAAAAGGGAATTCTGAAGTAAAATCTTCTTCAATCCACCCTTTCTGTCTTAATAGTTGTATAAAACTTGCCTCCAGATGTCCTGTATGGTCAAAGTGCTCCTTCATTCTCCAATTGATGTGATCAAATAAATCAGAGATATTATCAATAGAATTCATCACATTCTATAGTTCCTTCTCCAATCCTTTAAGTTTCTGTAAAATGAAGTTTGTTCTATCAGTCAGGGGCTTAACTAAAGGATTATTTTGTGATGCTTGATCAGAAATAATTACTGTTTCATCATTGTTATCTAATGTAGGAAACATATCTGTCGGATCTAGTGGTTTCCAAGGCAATAATACTTTTTCCCAAGCTTCGTATGAAACTTGGTACTGACTACATAAAGCAAATATAGTTGCTGGTTGTCCAAGTCCATGAATTGACCCATGCACAATTAATCATAATGCAGACTTCACAATAATAGATCTAACATCAATAGGCAATCCAGATTGAATACAGTAATTTAAGATTGCGCATTCATTTGAGACTTTGTTTACCCTCATAGTGGGTAATAACTTTGATGAAATAAAGAAATGTCAATGCTTTGAGAGGGGGTTAAGAAGTGACGCTAAAAAACTAACGTACCCGTCTTCTCGTAATTCCCAATCATCAAGTTCGTCGTTCAGATATCTGTATATATCTCATTCATGTTGTATCTTGTAGGAACAAAAATTGAATAGTGGCAAACAGGGGTATTTTCAATCGAGTATAATTCATTGATTCGAGAAGGAGTGAAAGTTACCCATCTGCCTCTTACGTAAACACTTCCATTATGGATCGCATGCAGATTAGAGTAGAATTCCATGACTACTGGAATGACTACGCAGATGTGATATAGCAGAATACCTCCCAATGTTGCTGAACAATCATTTCTTCAATTCTTGTTGTTGAATTCTCCGCTCCTCTGTTTACAAACCCTCTTTCTTTAATCAGGCGCTTCTTCATCCAAACCTTGTTGAATAGTCGCTGAGCCTCAGAACTGACGAACTTTCGTCGGTTGAAAACTCTGGATTTCGTGGTTTCTAGTGGTTTGGAGGCCATAATAGATTGTTTTGGAGGGACTCTAATCGTTTCTAAGGAAGAAGATAATGTAAAAATGAAGTTTTAAACATTTTTTATAGAGAAATGGCCTTAGAATTGTCCAAAACCGCAAAATAACTCACAAAAACCAGATTTTAACTATCAAGCCATAGGTGGTAACGATCTCGCCGTCAGCGGGATAGTTAATATATTTAAACTGAATTTGCGCACGCCGATCTCTCTATCGGTGGGATTGATCTCGCCATCGGCGAGATTAAGTAATTTGCCCAATTTTTGTTGCGGTCCGAATATTTTCTGATTTCTTCGTATAGATTCAAATTTGTGATGATTCTAAAAAGTAAAATTGAGTAGTAGAATTAATTCTATATTTTAATTTTCAAAATCATTAATAAATAGATCATAATTAACTACTATGGGTTGCCTCCCATAAAGTGCTTGGTTTAACGTCGTCAGCCTGACCTAATTTAGTTAGTAATCAGGTTGACTGAGCATTAAAACCTCTTTAAAATTTGGTTTTCTCCCTTCAAAATAAGGTTTTAATCTGTTTCTGTTTACTTTAAATCTATGCCCAGTTTTTGGATCTTCAATTTCTATAGTTCCGTATGAAAATATTTGAGTAATAGTAAAAGGCCCTAACCATCGAGATTTCAAATTCTCAGGAAATAATTTTAATCTTCTATTATAAAGTAAAACTTCTTATCCTAGCTCAAAATTCTTCAGGCTAATCTTCCGATCATGCCATAATTTCATTTTTTCTTTATAAATTTTGTCATTATAATAAGATTCATTTCTTAATTCATCTAATTCATTTAATTATAACAATCTTTTCTCACTAGCTTCTTTCAGATTATAATTAAATTCTTTAATTGCCCAATAAGCTTTATGTTCTAATTCAACTGGTAAGTGGAAAGTCTTTCCATAAATAAGCCTGCAATGAGTCATTCTAATCTGAGTTTTATAAGCAGTTCTGTATGCTCATAATGCAGTGTGTAGTCTTATAGACCAATCCAATCTATTAGGGTTTACAGTCTTTTCTAAAATACGTTTAATATCTTGATTAGAAACTTCAGCTAATCCACTAGTTTGTGGATGATAAGAAGTTGATATCTTATGAATAATGTTAAATTTTTCTACTAGTTTTTGAATATATTTATTTCTAAAATGAGATCCTCCGTCAGTGATAATCACTCTCGACAATCCAAATCTAGTAAAAATATTTTTCATTAGAAACTTTGAAGCACTCTTAGCGTCACATCGAGGTAAAGCTTGTGCTTCAATCCATTTAGAAACATAATCAACAACAACTAATATATATGAGTTTCCAAATGAAGGAACAAATGGTCCCATAAAATCTAATCGCCAAACATCAAAATTATCAACTTCTAATATAAAATTTAGAGGCATTTCATTTCTACTAGATATATTACCTACTCGTTGGCATCTATCACAAGTTCTGATATATTTATAAACATCTATAAAAAGAGTAGGCCAATAAAATATAGATTGTAAAATTTTATAAGAAGTTTTATCTGTTCCAAAATGTACTCCAAAATCAGAATCATGACATTTTTGAATGATTTGTTTTGTTTCTTCATAAGGCATGCATCTTCTAATTATAAGATCCTTACATTGCTTATATAAATATGGTTCATCCCAAAAATATGTTTTAGCATTATGAATGAATTTTTTCTGTTGTTGCAAAGTCAACATAGGTGGTAAAATATCACTTACAATATAATTTACTATGTCAGCATACCATGGTATTTTCCACTCATTTATATTATATAGTTATTCATCAAAAAAACTATCAGTAATTTCATTATTAGTTTCAGATAATTCATTATATTCTAGTCTTGATAAATGATCTGCAATTTGATAATCAGTTCCTTTTTTGTTAATGATTTCAAAATCAAATTCTTGCATTAGTAATATCCATCTAATTAATCTCGGTTTGGAATCTTTCTTTTGCAGTAGATATTTAATAGCGGAGTGATCAGTATGCACAATACATTTATTTCCAATTAGATAAGGCCTAAATTTATCAAAAGCATAAAAAATTGCTAATAGCTCCTTTTAAGTAATTGTATAATTCAATTCAGCATTATTAAGAGTTTTACTAGCATAGTATATTACTTTGAAAATTTTATCATATCTCTGCCCAAGTACTGCTCCTATAGCATAATCACTAGCATCACACAAAAGTTCAAATGGTTTCTCCCAATCAGGTGAAACTATTATAGTTGTTGTGATTAATTTATCTTTTAATAATTCAAAAGCATTTAGGCATTCAGTTGTGAATTCAAATTTCTTGTCCTTTTCTAAAAGTTGGCATAGAGGTTTAAAAATTTTTGAAAAATCATTTATGTAGCGTCTATAGAATCCAGCATGTCCAAGAAAACTTCTTACCCCTTTTACTGTAGTTGGAGGTGGTAATTTAACTATAACTTGAATTTTGCAGGGTCTACTTCCATGCCATTTTCTGAAATTTTATGCCCTCATACAATTCCTCCTACAACCATAAATTGACATTTCTCCCAGTTTAGAACTAAGTTAGTTTTCTCACATACTTCTAATAATTTTTCAAGATGATTCAAGCATGCGTCAAATGATGTTCCAAATACAGAGAAATAATCCATAAATACTTATATTCCATCATCAATTAATTTGCTAAATATAGACATCATACATCTTTGGAATGTTGCAGGTGCATTACATAATCCAAAAGGCATTCTTCGAAAAGCAAATGTTCCATACGGACTAGTAAATGTAGTTTTCTCTTGATCCTTAGGAGCAATATGTATCTGATGATAACCGGTATATCCATCTAAAAAATAAAAATATTTATGTCTGGCTAATATATCCAACATTTGGTCTAGAAATGGTAATAGGAAGTGAACTTTTCTGGTGGCTGCATTTAATTTTCTATAGTCAATACAAATACGCCATCCAGTAACTTGTCTTATAGGTATTAAATCATTTTTTTCATTAGCTTTAACGGTCACTCCTCCTTTCTTAGAAACACAGTGAATTGGGCTTACCCAAGCACTGTCCGAAATAGGATATATAATACCATTATCTAACCATTTTAATATTTCTTTCTTGACTACTTCTTTCATTATTGGGTTTAATCTCCTTTGAGGATCTACTCTTGGCTTATGTTCATTATCTAAAATAATTCTGTGCATACTGATTGAAGTACTAATTCCTTTAATATCTGCTAAAGTCCAACCAAAAGTTTTCTTATATTTTTTTAATACATCTAACAGTTTTTGTTCCTGTGATTCATTCAATTCAGCTGATATAATAACTGGTAGGGTTGAATGGTTACCTAAGTAAGCATATTTTAAATGATTAGGTAAAATTTTTAATTCAAGTTCAGGAGGTCTAATAATTGATTGAACTATATTTTTTTCAGCGTTTTCAGTATTATCCAACATTTCAAATTTTTCCTATATATAATCCAGCTTTTCATTATCTGCTTCTACAATTAATTCAGTATTTTCTTTTTCTAATTTTTTTTCATAAAATTCTTTAAAATGTTCATTTTGCAATTGCTCAAGTATTTCCATTCAAAAACTTTCATCATCTTTTTCTAAAGCAAGATATTTCATTGATTTTGCTATGTTAAAAGTTACTTTTTGATCGTTTACTCTCATAGTCAATTCTTCTTTCTGAACATCAATCATAGCTTTTCCAGTGGCTAAAAATTTTCTTCCTAATATTATGGGAATTTATTTGTCTTCTTCCATATCTTGAACAATAAAATCTATCGGGAAGATAAATTTATCCATTGTTACTAACACATCTTCAATAACTCCCTTAGGATAAGTCAGAAAACGATCAGCTAACTTAAGAGTTACTGAAGTAGGTGAAATTTCTCCTAATTATAATCTTTTAAAAATTGATAGAGGCATTAGATTTATGCTTGCTCCTAAGTCACACAATGTTTTTCTATAAAATTTTTCTCCAATAGCACAAGGTATAGTGAAACTACCAGGATCTTTTAATTTTTCAGGAAGCTTTTTCTGAATAATTACACTTCATTCTTCGCTAAGTGCAACAGTTTCATTATCTGTAAATTTTCTTTTTTTATTTAAAATATCTTTCATAAATTTTACATAATTAAGCATTTGTTCTAATGCTTCTACAAAAGGAATATTTACCGTTAATTTTTTTAAAATTTCAAAGAATTTAGCAAATTGCTTATCTTTTTTATGTTGTTTTAGTCGTTGAGGAAATGGTGGTGGTGGTTTTTCTATAGATATTTTCATAGGGATCAATGGATATTCTAAGTTTTGATCTTGCTGATCCTTTTCTTTTTCGATTTCTACTTCCTCATTTTTGCTTTCTGTTTCTTTCTGAATTTTAGTTTCTAACTCTTTTCCACTTCGTAATTGTATCACTTTAATTTGTTCTTTCCTTTGGTCTTTAGGATTTATTTCCACATTACTAGGAAAAGTTTCAGGAATTCTATTGTTAAGAGCAGTAGCGATGTGTCCAAGTTGAGTTTCAATATTTTTAATTGTTGTTCCTTGATTTTGTAATTGATTTCCTTGAATTTGTAATTGATTTCCTTGATTTTGCAAGTGCTGACCCATACTCAATATTAATTCTTCTATAGATAACTTCTTTTCCTTAAATTGATTCTTATTAAATCCAGGTGGATAAGAAGGTTTATAATTTGTATTTTCTTGATTAGGTGGATTTCCTATAGAGTTGTTCATCCATTGTTGATTAGCTGTATTGTTATTCAAATTAAAATTTGGATGATTCTTCCAACCAGGATTATGACAATTTGCATAAGGATTATTGGGTCTATTATTAATAGCATTTATAGTTTCATAAGGAGATTGAGAATATATAATTATTCCAGATGAGTTTTCTTCTAACGTAGTAGGAGAGTAATTCATTCTAAAATGATCTAATTTCTTTGATATAGCAGCAATTTGAGAAGCTAACATAGATATTGCATCATTTTCATGAACACTAGCTATTTTTTAGGATTTATTCTTTCAGCAGGCCATTGAAAATTGTTAGTAGTCATTTCTTCAACTAATGCATAGGCTTCATCAAATGGTTTTGACATTAATGAACCTCCAGCAACAACATCAATGATTGATCTAAGAGATCCTACTAATCCATTGTAAAATGTTTGTATAATTAACTAATCTGGAAATGCATGATGTGGGCATTTCCTAAGAAGTTCTTTAAATCTCTCCCAAGCTTCATATATGAATTCTCCATCAAGCTGACTAAAAGATGTTATATCATTTCTAAGTTTTGCAATTTTTGAAGGAGGAAAATATTTGGATAGAAATTTTTTTGATAATTCTCCCGAAGTTTTAATAGATCCAGGTGCTAATGAATTTAACCACATCTTAGCCTTATCCCTTAAAGAAAAAGGAAAAAGCCTAAGTCTAATAGCATCATTAGATACTCCTTCATATTTAAAAGTAGCACATAGTTCCAAAAAACTAGCAAGATGTAAATTAGGATCTTGATTAGGTGAACCACTAAATTGATTATTCTGAAGCATTTGGATAATTGCAGGTTTAATTTCAAATGAGTTAGCAGCTACATCAGGGTTTTGAATAATTAGGTGAATTTCATCTAATGTAAGGTTGGCATAATCTCTTAATGGTCTTTGTTGGTTTATATTTTCAATTTTTGGATTATTTGCCATTTGTGTTAAATTTATAATTTCTCTCTTTTGTTTTCTAATTCTTTCAATTGTGCACTCTAATTCTGAATCGTAAGGTATTAAATTTTCATTTCCAAATTTACGCATACAATTTTTAAATAATATTTAAAATAGTCTGTTACTCTAGTAATTATGTTAATAATTCTATTAATAATCTTAATAATTACTTTACTTTACTTCTCTAGCAACGGCGCCAAAAACTTGATCCACTTTTCGATATTTATACTTACAACTATGATAAAAAATGAGCAACGGCACCAAAAACTTGATCACGCACTGAATATATATAGATACTGATGATTCTGTTATATATTTATGATTTATATTGTGGATACTATGCAAGTATACGTATCATTATCAAGTAATATAGGGCTCTAATGGAGTCCTAGATATCGATCCCACAGGGAAGTTAGAGAAATTCAAAGACAAATTAAAGTAAACTTAGTTACTAATCTAGTATACGGAAATTAAGAACACTTAGAATAAAAAAAACTAATGCTTTAAAGTTTGAATATAAGATTTCAGAATGAAAAGGTATCTTTCTCCTTGATTTAGAGAATTAAGTGAATGAAGAATTAAATGAGTTTTTAATTGTATTGTACCAAATAGGAGCATTCCTATTCTTTACCCTTTGGTCCAGGTGCAAAGAACATTGACTAGTGTTATGTTTAATTACTAAATCAGCGGCTAGGCTGGGAGGATACCGACTGCCACTTCAAAGCTCCCACATTCCCCTCGCCTGAGGGCTAACATCTACACTTTAGCTCCCAAACATTATGACCGAATTGAATATTTTAGTCTGTCACACTAAAATGCCCAATTCTACGCCCGATAGTTAATATTTCCCTATTTATTTACACCCTCCTTCTAAGGCTTTTGACTTCCCTGAATCTTGGATGTAATCTTCACTATAGTTGATAATTAAACATATGTTAATAAATCAATTGGCCAGATTGAAAGTAAATTAAGATTTAAGTAAAAGATTAGCACAATTTCTATATTTTTAAGGCACAACTACTTTAATTCATCATTTCACAAAATCTCAATAACAAAGAGAAAGACTAAGAAAACTACTCAGAATGCAAGGGAAAAATAACACAAAGCTTGGATTTTATTAAAGTTAACAAACAAATAACAAATATACTTATCTCATTTCTTCTCCCCAAGCAGACTCCTTGAAGTTTCTTTGACTCTTCCTTCCAGTACAGCTCACCAAAATGCTAAACACTTCATCTGCTCACTAAAAAGACTCTTAAATTACACTTAACTTCCACACAAATGACACTAAACTGACACAAAACTGACTAGAATTTGTCTCTATTTATAGAAGTGGTCAAATCTCCAAAGGTTGCTTAAGCACCTCTTCAAAAAGCGTCCAGGTTCAATGTATTTTGGCTCTTTTTAACTGTCTCGCCGTCGGCGGCTTGATCTCGCCGTCGGCGGCTTGATCTCGTCGTCGGCGGGCTTCTAGAAGATGGGCTAACCGCACTGATCTCGCTGTCGGTGTGCTCAATCTCGCCGTCAGTGGGCTCCTTATAATATATTCAAAACATTCGGGAAAAACTCGCCGTCGGGGGCCTTTTCCTCCCCGTCGGCGGGATAGTTCAATTTTCATCTGATTGAGTCATTTTTGCTCCAAATTCGCTTCTTTTGTGCTTTTGCTTTCAGTCTTATATATCTTCTTTCCTGCAACAAAATAAAAAAAATACCTTTCTTTAAAGTGCAATTTCAAATAAAATTGGTATAAATTTCTCAATACATTTTTCTATGGTCAGAAACCCAGATATTTAAGGGGATAGGAGGCTGCAGTGAAACCAGTATGATCTTTAATCCAATTTACTTGACTAGTAGATATCTTGGAACTAGGAAGAAAATGACTTTTGGCTTTATTAATTGAAAGACTTGAAGCAGATTGGAATTATTCCATAATAGCCATACCATTCTTAACGATACTGTTTTGCTTCCATTAGTAAATAAAATTATATCATTCGCATAAGCCAAATGGGAAACCAAGCATTTGGATTTATACTAATATTTTATATGAGGAGCCATCTGATGAGACATTTTAAATAACCTAAACAAATAATCAAAAGCCAAAATGAAAATGTAGGGAGAGAGTGGATCACCTTGCTTAATCCCTCTAGAAGCAGTGAAGAAACCATGGTAGTCTCCATTAATGAGAATGCTGTAATGGGAGTTGTGAAGCCATCTGTTAATCAAGGAGCAGAAGTCATTTGGAAAACCCCTGGCTTTAAGTATCTGAAGGATGAAATCCCAATTGATAGTGTCATAGGATTTAGCTATGTCCAGCTTAATAATGAGATTAGAGCCTCTACATGGTCTGTCAATGTTTAGTAACATTTCCTGAGCAAGCAGCACATTATCAATTATACTCCTCCCTTGTACAAAAGCTAATTGGTTAACTGAGATTAAGCCATCCAGTATGGGATGTAACCTAGAGACAATTATTTTACTGATATTTTTGGAGAACAGAGTGGATAAACTGATAGGTCTGAAATCCTTCCGAGAAGCTATGTTGCTTTCTTTAGGAATGAGTACAATAGTAGTAGCAGTGAAATACTTTGGAAACTCAGTGCCCAGGAAGAAACTCTGAATGGCTAAAGAGAGGTCCTTTTTAAGGAAATCCCAAAAGTTCTGATAGAAACCTGCAGTAAATCCATCGTGGCTCGTCGTTTTTGAAGGATCCAAAGAAAAGACTCGCTTTTTGATTTCATCTTCATCAAGTGGAGCAGATAAAACGGATCCGAGTAAAGTCGGGTTCAAGTCTCGGGTAGGATTTCAAGCATGATGTAATTGAGTAATTATAGGCCATAGTTGAAGAGCCGATGGAAGAATTGGATAGCAGATTCAGCAAAAAGCCTGGGCTCGATCGACCACTCCCCACTCACCCCTTTAACTCTAGTAACTCGCATTCAGCCTTCCTTTTATAGCTTTATGACTCGCATGATAGTATTTGGAGTTCCCGTCCCCTTGTGAGAACCAAAGGCAGAGCAACTTTTTATTTTAAAAACTCGTTCTTCCATATCAATCGCATTCAACGTGATTTTGGTTTGCTTCAACTAATTCATTATCACCGATTCTGCCCTCAACATTGGCCAACTCTAATTGCTTCACTAGATCTTCTGCTACTTTAACCTTAGAGTGTAAGTTACCAAACTCCTCCAAATTCCAGGTCCTCAGTTTCTTAGTCAGCATTTTTTGTAGCAATTTGAAATTCAGAATAGGATTATTAGTGAACTAGGGGAGAGGTTCTTGCCATTATGATTCCACCACACTACTGAAGGAAGGATGTGCTGACCAGACATTTAAATATCTGAATTGAGGTCTACCCTTGTGACTTTAAATAGCCAGCTTGATAAGTAAGGGGGAGTGATCAGATCCAGCCCTTGGGAGATGCACAATTATGGTGGAGGGAAAACAATTAATCCAAGCTAAGTTAGCAAGGAATCTATCTAATCTTTCCCAAGTATTGCCTCTTTTCTAGGTAAAATCAGAGCCTTCATAGCCTAGGTCAAACAGGTTAGCTCCGGATATATTATAAGTGAAGGTAGTCATTTTCTTGATATCAGGCACCCTTCCACCTTTATTTTCTTTGGTGTTTGCAATGCTGTTGAAATCCCCTCCTACAATCCAAATGGATGATATACTAAGCCTGATCCAATGTAGATAGCTCCAAAGATCCTCCCTATCTGATTGATTACACTTTGCATAAATGAAAGTGGCATAGCCTGCCACCTGATCAATTTGAAAGGAGAAATGAAGGAATTGAGGATGGTCTAAAATGACCTCAACCACCATTTCTTTTCAACTAAGAAACTAGATTTTGTTGGCGCAGTTGGCCACAAAATTGAACTGAGGAAATTTGTTGGTAATTCTTTTAATGTTATGCTGAACCATAGGTTCTAAAAGAGAAAATGCCCAAAATTTATGAATCCCGTTAAGGTTCACCAATCACGTTAAGGAGCCTAAGGTCATGCAGCTCCCCTAATATTCCAACATAGCATATTAATCCTTGGGAGCACTTTATCCACCTCTAGTTAGCCTAGGGATGGAAGAAACTTGCCGATCGTAGCTAATCGATGAAGGTATGATAATATTATCAGAAGATAGGTGTCTCAATTCCATAGCTTTCTTCTTCTTTCTAGACTGTTGAACAGTCCAACCTTCAGTTAAATTAGTAGATTGGCTTTTAAAGTTAATAGGGCTAGAAACAGTGGAAAGAGCCAAAACAAAGGGAGGAGGGTACTCAGTAACAGGAGGAAGGACATGAGAGGAGGTTGGCACAGAGGGATGAGGAATTTCCAGGGGGGTCAAAGAAATAGGTTCAGGGATAGCAATGGGTTCAGGATCAGTAGGAGAGTCAATAGGTAGGGGGTCAAAAGCAGGGGGATCAGGTGGGGCAAGCAAAGAAGGAAGTTTAGCCAGCCCAGCAGTAGGAGGGTCAGAGACAACATGTTCATCAACAGCAACATCAGAAAGATCAAGAACCCCAAGAGCAGGAGGAACCAGGGGGAGATCAGGACCAGCAACAGAGATAGAAGGTAAGGGGGGCTCAACGCCAGCCTGGGGTTTATTCCTAATCTCAGGGTTCAATCTGTAACACCTATCCATGGAGTGGCCAAACATTTTGCAGTGTAAACAGTAATAAGGTCTTTTTTCCATAATACGAGGTTTCCAATAGCCATTATGTGCAGTCCCCTACCAAATGTCTTTCACCTCAGGAAGAGTGACATCTCTTTCTACAAGAATTCTGGCTGCAGAAGGTCTAGTAACATCAGTGGTAGGGTCATCAATTAGGAGGGGTTTGCCAAGTGCCAAACCAATATTATATAAGGTATTTTTCTCATAGTATTGAAGCTGAAGTTCAGGCAAGTTTAACCAAATAGGAGCAATGGGAGGTTCAAGGGAGGGATCAAAGTCTGGTGACCATTTCAGTAGCTTCATGATTTTCCTATCAACCAAGATAACTTTCATAGCAAAGACTCTAGCATAGTTTTCTTCCATGCCTAATTTAATAATGATATGTCTACCATCAAAGAGCCCAACTTTCCAAGTCCCATTGAGTTTTAGATTCTCAAAGACCTTTTTGATAAACTCCATTCTAGGATGTCCAAATTGAAATTTTCCCACCACAGTAAATTTAAATCTGTCAGCCAGCTGATTAATTTCATCATCAGTAAAGAAAATCGCAGGTTTGCCATTTTTCTTACTCACAGGCTTTATGAAAGGGCTATCCGAATTAACACATCCATTTGCAGCATCATGGTAGCTCTGAGGGAAAACTCCCTTGCCACTAGAGATGGAAGGGGACGCAACCGCAGACGCATAAGAAGCCTTCCCACCCAGAGGGAGGTTACTGGCCATAACTCAAGGGAACAGTATCACAACCCCCAAATTGAAAATCAGGGAGCCTGGGAAGCGCACCACAGAACAACACACCAAGAAACCCACTTGAGAAATATATATATATATATATATATATATATATATATACGGAACAATTATCTAACTCCATCCATGTCATTCTTCATCCGGAGGCTCTTTCACCATCTACTTCCTACCGATGACATCCTCAAACTCAAGGGAATTAGAGGACCTTCCAAGTGCTACCTCTCGTGGGATCTGCTCGTCGAATCTCTCGCAACATCTTTTCTTTAACTCGTTACTTCTCTCGGGAAGTCCGGATGGGAGTGATCAATTTATTAAACATAAATACTATTCTACTTGATTGGAAGGACATATCCACTGGCTGGCAGCAATGGAATAAAGCTAATTTAGTGGCTGTCCCATTCTTGATTGCTTGGTTCATCTGGATGCACAGGAACAAAGTAAAAAATGAGGAGGAGAGCAGAAAAGTATTAACTGTGGTAACAAATTGTCAGGCCTTCTTGACTAAAATCATACTTTGGAAGCACTTCCCCAACATTCTTCACTATCCTACCCTTCTTCACCCCAAGCAGTTCAAGATTATTTTAGTTAATTGGAAGGTTCCTCCCTCCCCTTTCATTAAAGTTAACACCGATGGGGCTTTTGCGACTGCGGGTGCCTGGGTGTGGTGGTGTGTTCAGTGGATCCATATGGCAAGTGTATCCGTCTCTTCCATTCTCCTATCGTGGCGGCCGATGCTTTAGAAGCCGAGTTAACAGCAGTTTGTCGGGCTATACAGACTAGCCATTTCCCGCCATTGGCATAATATCCTCGTGGAATGTGACTCGCCACTATTCCGCAATACTTACAAAACACTCTCCATCCTCCTTGGCATCTTTCAAATTGGATACATAAGATCGAAGACTCTCCCAACAATGTAATATCCAGCTTCTCTTTCATTTACGAGAGAAGGTAATAGGCCCGCTAATTGGCTAGCTAGGAAAGCCCTCCACTCTCAACGAGTCCTCGTGTCGCCGCCCCTCCTCCTACCCCGTCCTACCTTTTGGATGCGGACCTTAGTGCAGGCTCCACATTTTAGATTGGTGTCTATTAGTGGATGACATATGTTTTGCTTTGGTTTTTCTTTTTCGTTGGAAGTATATCGTGTGTCACGTATAGGGTGTGGTGTGTAGCATCTTATACCACCATAGTTATTTTTGGATACTTCAATCGGGGTATGTAATTGTTTTTTTCTCATCATTAACATGTAGGGAGCTACTCTAGCTCTTTTCTTTAAATATATATATATATATATATATATATATATATATATATATATATATATAATTTTGAAAAAACTAAATTTGATTTCATTTTACTCCTGTTATTTAAAATACTTGCATATTAGGATATTAAAAATTCCTGCAAGCATGATATCACAGTTTTATTTCTCACCCATATATCATTTCTTATGCTTACATATTTTAAAAAACAAAGATTTTCAAAAACCTAAAATTTTACTTGATTCTAAAAAATACATAAAAATAAGTCTTATTTTTTATTGAGAACAATTATGTACAGGAAGTTATATTAGAGGAACAAAATTTTTAATATAAAAATGAATAAAAGAATTTAGTTAAAATTTATAGTAATCATGAAAAAACTTAAAGTTAAAATTTTCTTAATGAAGAGGAGTTAAATAAAGTTAAACTATATTTAGTAAGAAGTTTTGTATTTTTTGATAAATAAAAGATTTAACTTTTATTCTTCAAAGCTTAAATTTCTTTTATTGAAGAGTCATTTTCAAATACCATTACTAAAATTTTTAAGTGAAAGATCTATATCTGACATTTATTTTAAATGAAAGGGTGAAATTCAAAATCATTAAAGGCCTATCCAGATATAGTAATCATTGCCTTTTTATTAAAAAATAAATAAATAAAAAGAAACAAAAAGAAAAGAAAAAGTGAAAAATAGTATATGAAAAGGGAGGATTTAAGGGCCTAATCAAAAATTGGTTTCATACCTAAATTTTAAGATATAAGTTCTGAGAAAATTTAAAACTTAAGGTTATAATATAGTAAGTAAAATTATTTTTCAAATAAAGATTTTTAAGTGAGAAAAATAAAAGTTTGAATCTTATATTTTGAAGAATCTACAAATATTTCTGAAATAGAGAGAGACTTATATTTGTCATTTTTCTTTACTTAAGAACTTTCTAAACTTTAAGTTAGTTTTAATTACTGAAATTTTTTCTAAATTGGATTATTCCATTTCTAGAACAAAATTTTGTTATCTTTCTAAGAAACTCATTACATAATTTGCATGCTAAAATATTCTAAGAGATTAACTGTCACTTACGGACAAGTAACATTTTAAGTTTGGGGGATTTTGATACACCTAAAATATATAGTATTTTTATGCATATTTTTAAACCTATTTTTAATGATATTGCACTTTAAGGGAAGGTATTTTATGTTTTTTCTTGCAGGTATGTTGAAAATGGATGGTCATTATGAAAGGAGCAAAATTGGATTAAATTTGGAGCAAAAATAATGAAAAATCAAAATTTTGGCACTGGCGGCAAAGCGACGCTGGGCGGCGCTTAGCCATGGTTAAAAATCGAAATTAAAATGAATTTGGCACCAATTTCAAGGGGGATGGGATTTAACTCTTGTTGGTAACTACCATAACTTCCTTTAGGCGGCAAGTTTGAATGAAGGGGTGTATTCCTTGGTATATACATTGAATCTGGACACATTTTGAAGAGACACAAAGGCACGTTTTGGTTTACTATTTAAAGAGAGTCTTAGGAATGATTAGGGGAGGATTTAGGAGGCTCTTCCACTATGTTTTGAAGGAGAGGCTTTAGGAGACTCTTCCACTGTGTTTTGAAGGGTACTTCCATTGTTCTTCCACTACATTTTAAGAGTTTTTACTAAGAGTAGGAGTAGAGTGTAGAAAGGAGAAAATGGTCGGAGTGAAGTCTTCTTCTTCCCACTTCTTTTCTTTCTTTTAGTTTAGTTTTTATTGATGTTTAAAGTCTGTATGCTGAGTCATTGGAGTTGGGAGACTTGCTTTGAGAAGTAGTTTAGCAAAGAGTCAAAGTTTTAGAAGAACTTCCTTAGTCTTGTGGAGAGGATTTTAAGATAAGTGTTTACTTTTAATCTTTTTATTTTCTTTCGTTTGTTATTTTTCTTATTGTTTTTAATTTCAAATCAATATTTTTTTGTATTTTCCCAATGCATTCTGAGTAGTTTACATTATCTTTTTCTTTCTTAAATGGAGAAGTAATTAATTTATAAAAAATTGTTGTGGAACGTTTAAGTGTTTAAAAGTTGTAAGAAGTTGTGAAGATTGATTTTGAAAACTTTGTTTACTTCTTAATTTGGCCTGTTAAGTTATAGAATTTCTTGAGATTATGTAAGATCCAATGCGGTATTGTCTCATAAAAGTTAGTCAGAATCACATGCAATTATATGGGTGAGAATTGTAGTTCATATAATTGAATGTAATATTAGAAGATATTTTTATGAAAGGGAGTAAAATTAGACGATTTTAGAGTGATAGGATAAAACCCCGTAATTTGGTTTGAAGTTTTGAGTTTCGTTATGAGAAGTTAACCCCCAGGTGGTGGGAATCGAGGGAACTCTAGAGTGAGAGACTAGTATCTTCCCTGCCTAACCATGTTCAAAGTAATAAAAATTTCAGATTAACCTATGTATTTTATAGAACCAAGTAAGGGTGAAGAACACATTTGCTTCTATCTGTCACAACAAATTTAAATACTTCCACAACAATACTTTAAGAATTATTACTACTTCATAAAAGGAAAGAAAAATATATTCTAGTTAATAGTATTTTACAACCAGTGTTATTAGTTATTATAATTTTAATTTCATTGCTTAACATTTTATTAAGGAAATTTTAAAAGACAAATCAACCTTCGAAACTTTTCAAATTCAAGACTTACTTTTTAAAAACAATTAAAGAAAGTAAAAAAGATAATTTTTTGATTCCTTTAAAGATTTTCATATTGTCTTTGTGGTTTCGATATCTCGGGGCTTAATCAGAAAGTCCTATATTACTTGATAAAAGATACATATACTTGTGTAGTATCTGATATTATCAAATCATAATTTTCATACCTAAAATCATCAGCACATTTGCCGGACGGTTCCAAGTTTTTGGCACAGTTGCATTTATCAGGGATCAACAATAAAATGCCTTTCCACTTTAAGCCAGATCCATAGTTAGAAAGCCTTCGGCCCTACGAGCTGTGAGCTACATGGGAGATATCACACCTCTAATGCACATCCAGATGGCATTTCCTGCCAAAGATGGTTTGGAAGGTGATGTTATTGTCCATGTGTCTCATTATTTAGACATGAATTTTGATAGATGCTTTTAGAAGAAACTTGCAAGAATCTTACACAATCTGTTTTGGATTTATGTGGATTGTACGTGATACTGAATTTTTAAGGAAAATATTATCATGTTTTGGATCAAGCTATATGATGTGTTTTCAACAGAATGGAATGTAAACGACCATGTCGTGTTTTGCCTTCACCTCTTTTATGTAAATTGACTGGGAAATGCCATTAAGTTAAATGAACTTCAAATAAAGAACGAAAAGAAAAGAAAATGAATAAAGAACTCTTTTTAAGAATACAAATGTCAAAACAAAATCCAAATTTCAAAACAAACTTCATATTAACACGAACTCTAAAAAAAATATGAAATTGAATCACTAAAACAAACGAAACGAATCTAAATCTCGAATTGAATTCTAATCCAAATCCGTTGATTTGAATCTTTTGACTGAAATCCATTTGAAGCTCCATTGAGCCCTCCTTTGAGTTAATTCTTCCCCATAGGAGACTTCAACTTCAGTTTCAAACTTCTAAACTTTTTCATTGTCTTGAAATCCTTTCGACTCTACGCGATGTCTTTTCCTCTTTTGAGAAGGTTGACTGAGTCTACTGACACAGAACCACAAAATTTTTGATTTGGTTATGATGGCATGGATTCATATGCTTCGCCAAACATTCAAACATTGAGCAACTCTCTCAAGATGTGAAACACTTTCAATTCTCATTCTAAATGTTCTACTAAACTAAGATTTCCACAGAATCTTTACAAATAAAAAAAAACAAACTTTTGGGATTGGTACCTGACTTCCAGTTCCCATCTTTCTGAGACTGGTACCTAACTTCCAGTTCTTATTTCGAGATCGATACTTAAAGTTTGATTCTTTTCTCTGAATGTCCGCTAATCTCACACTATTTCCGAGAAACTTTTCTGCATTCTAATCCTCCGACTTGGGTATAAGACTGACAAGGCGTTCTGATCTCGTTGTCCGCTAAATTTGCACACTTCCGAGAAAGTTTTTCGCATTTTAATCCTCCGACTTGGGTATAAGACTAGCAAGGCATCCTGATCTCGGTGTCTGCTAAATTCGCACCCTTCCAAGTAAATTTTTCACATTCTAATCCTCCGACTTGGATATAAGACCGACAAGGCATCCTGATCTCGGCGTCCGCTAGTCTCGCACTCTTTCCGAGAAACGTTTCTGCATTCTAATCCTTTGACTTGGGTATAAGACCGACAAGGCATCCTGATCTCAGTGTCTGCTAATCTCGCACTCTTTCCGAGAAAATTTTCCACATTCTAATTCTCTGACTTGGGTATAAGACCAACAAGGCATCCTGATCTCGGTGTCCGCTAATCTCACAATCTTTTCGAGAAACTTTTTTCGCATTCTAATCCTCCGACTAGGGTATAAGACCGATAAGGCATCCTAATCTCGGTGTCCGCTAATCTCGCACTCTTTCCGAGAAACTTTTTCGCATTCTAATCCTCCGACTTGTCTATAAGACCGACAAGGCATCCTGATCTTGGTGTCCACTAATCTCGCACTCTTTCCGAGAAAATTTTTCGCATTCTAATCCTCCAACTTAGGTATAAGACCGACAAGGCATCCTGATCTCGGTGTTCACTAATCTCGAACTCTTTCCGAGAAAATTTTTTGCATTCTAATCCTCCGACTTTGGTATAAGACTGACAAGGCATCCTAATCTCCGTGTCAGCCAAATTCACACTCTTCCGAGAAACTTTTCTGCACTCCTGAAATCTCAAGTTCGGTACCTAACTTCTGACACTCTTTCGAGACTGGTACCTAACTTCCAGTTCTCACCCTTTTTGAGGTCGGTACCTATTCCAACTCTCTTCCGAAGCTGGTACCTAACTTCCAGTTCTCATTTCAAGATCAGTACTTAATTTTTGATCCTTATCCTTCTCAATCGGTACCTAAATTCTGATCCTCTCTTCGAGACTGCTACCTAAATTCTAGTTCTCTTTCCAATCCTGAGGTTGGAACCAAGATTCCAATATTCATCTTAAATCCAAAATTTTTGAGAAATACATCTCGAAATCAATCTCAAATCAAATTTCAACCAAAATGGAAGCCCGAATCAAAATTCAAAACTCAAAATTAAAACTTGAAGTAAAAATGAAACGAATCTAAAATTCAATATCTTGAAATCTTTTGATTTGAAATCCACCTCCTTTTCCTCAGCGAGAGTTATTGAATCTTCAGTCTTGGAGATTTCCTGATACTCCCTGGTGGAAATTTTTCTACGCTTCATTCTAAGTGTGTCACTTGGACACTTGTGTTGGACTTGTTGATCTCTTTGGTCAACTCCAATACGCGCTATGTGCTCCTTTAACACACCACATCTATTGGGGGTCCATTTGTTGACCTCATTTTTGGTGAGGTCTGATCTCTCTCTCCTTAGTGCTTAGGATCTAGCCATGGTTCTCCCTTTGACTATCCTAGTGGATTAGAGATGGAACCCATCACTTTGAAATTTGAACACCTCTTAACTCTTCTTGAACCACATAGATGACCATAAACCTCCAAGCCACTTGGATGGTTAAATGTCAAATGTGGAGGTTCAAGGATGAATTCCTATATGATGTTCAAGCCTTAGAACAACCCTAGGTGGCCTAGTCTTCGTGAGGTTCAACTTGCACACACAACACTTCCACACACATTCAAATCCTAGAACCACTCCTACCTAACTTGTCTTCCTCACTCTTATCGGAAACTCATATGGATGGACTTCAACCCCTAAGCCCCTGGCTAAGAGGGTTAGGAACAACATATTAAGTACCTAAAATGAGTCCTATTATGGCTCGTGTGAGCTTAACATAGCTTCATGGCTCAACCAAAATGGTTTCATTCTACTCACATCTAATCAATTTTCATTTTTTCCCAAATTTCAATTTTTGACCCCCAGGGCCCTAAATCAATCAAACCTACCCAATACCCTTGAAATTACCCAAAATTCCCTTAAAATTATCCAAATTACAAAAATTCCTTAAAATCAATCCTAAACACTTCCCACAACTCAATTTGATCAGTCATGGCCAAATATACCAAAATTTTCAAAAATACCCTCCAATACCCTCCAAATACCCAAAATACCCTTTTTGGCCGAAAAATCCAAAAATTTTAAAAATTCTCAAAAAAATTCCAAAAAATCTCAAATATTACCAATTTCATTTTGTTCAACTGTCACATACCCCAATTTTGTTAATTTAACCCAATTTGATCAAACAAATGCCAAATGGGCCCTTAAGGCCCAAAATGACCAACAAACCCAATCCATCCCAAATTCAACCTAAATGTCACCCAATTTTCCCCAAATTTATTTTGAAACTTTCCTAACATCCCAAAAAACAACAACCTAAGTTAATTTACCCAATATTTGGACTCAAATTTAACCCAAGCCTCTCAAACCAAAATTCTCGAAATTGGCTTAAACAAACCATGAACCCAAACAAGGCCAAATCACAAAATCAAGACCCAACCAAAATTGGAAACTCTTTGTAACACTCCCATAAACCTTTTGCAATATCGATTTCACATCAAAATCAACATTAGCCAAACCTTAGCCCAGGTTAGCCCAATTTGACCCACTTTGACCCTATTATTAAAAGACCCAAATTAAACCCAATTCAACTCCAAATGACCATAAATATTTTCTAAAACCTTCAAAACACATTCCTAAACCAATTGAAAACATTTATTTGCACAACCTTTTACTAATCTTTTTTATCCAAAAATCTATTTTAAAACTTAAAAAAGCCCACCTCTTGAAGACATTTCAAAAGCCTATCCAAAACCATTTCAAAAGCCCAAAATCTATCCTCAAGCCCACATGACATTTTTATTTTTCATCACTTTAATCAAAATCAACCCCTAAGTTTTAAATCCATGATCAAATGATTCCAAATCAAGCCTAATGCTAAATCACCCCTAAATGCCAAAAATCCCTAAAACCCTTTTTCATGAAACTTGGCTAAGCCATTCCCAAGCCACATGAAGCCATTTCTTAAGCCACTAGTAAGCCATTTGAGTTGTGCCCCATGTCATCATGCCATCTTGGGCAAAAGGAGGAGCCTCTTTCTTGATTTCCTTAAGATGATTAAACATTCCCATGTCTCCCCTAACCCATGCTTAAGCCTAATTGTACTTGGATTGTGACTTGACCCCACTAATCGAGCTGAACCAAATGACTTTCCCTCAGCCCAAACTAGGTCATGGGAGGGTGAACCAAACCCATTCGCATGACTTGACTAAAATAAGCCAAAATAAGCCAAAATGTGCCATTACCCTATACCATTTAAATCAAACTATTTTACACATGTCCAAAGCCAATCAAACTCACCAAACCCCAGCCCTGACCTCACTGGTCAAGATGGTGACCCATGCCTGCCGACCAGCCACCTGGGTTGCTGGAAAACACCACACCCGGGAGCTCCATGTGAGCCAAAAAATTCAAATCTCCCTTGCTGAGTTGTCCCAACCCCAGTGGACACCAGGGATATTCTTCTCCTCCCCTGAGCAGCTGATCCCAAGCCCTAACTGCCCCCTGAGAAGCTATCTAGCCATGGCTATTTAAACTCCTCACCTCCATGGCCAGAAGGTTGGATGCACCGGACCTTAACAAAACTCTGTCAAATTGGTTCTAAACGCCTCTCCTAATCTAGAGCAGTTGATCCCCACTGAAATTCAACCCTAAATTCATTTGTGTGAGCTCAATTTCTGAGCTCAATTTTAAGCCCAAAAATAGGACATTTCTCCAAAGTGAGCCAATCTTCAAATTGATTGACTCTATACCATCACAAGACCCAGAGAAGTTCAGTGGAATCCCCCTCCCCAGGCCAGCCATTCCTTCTATCAGCCAGAGCTCGAAATCAATCTTGGTGGCAGTTAGGTCTAGGCATTTCACCCCAGCTCCAGACTTCATCCCTAGCTTCCTTCGACTCCAACGAACGTACCGAGTCTCTCTAATTGAAGCTTCACTTCTCAAGCGAAGGTATTGAACCCTTCCTTCCCTAGAGCTTCTTTCGATTCTCTATATTGTTTGAGTTAATTTCATAGCGTCATAGACATATATATGTGTTCGTCCTCTCGAGACGAGTTCATAGAGCCCAAGATCATGCAATTTGGTTGAGAGATGAGGGATATCTTAGGGTTAGAACATGGACAGCTCTCGGGATGCAATAGTCGTAGACGATGACCAGCTACCGTCGGATGGTGCGTGTAATAAACGAACGGTGGAGATCAAGCTGGACGAGTAGTTAGATGGCGGCGTCGAATAAGAAAAAGCCATGTGGGACTTCGGAGCTGTCGAGGATGACGAGGCGTCGCGCTAGATAAGTTGAAAATTAGGGTATTTTTGTTTTATTTAAATGCCAAGAACTTTAAATATGCATATCTTTGCATGGAAAAATCAGAAAAATAAAAGAAAAATATCCTCTTGCTCAGTGAACAAAGGAGAATTTTGTGAAAAAAGAATTAAATTACTTTAACGAATATTTGATTTTTAATTAATTATTTACTTATTTGAGTATTTTAATTCTCCATCCATGCATACAATTCACCACGGCATGAGACCATAAGGCTTTTGTAGCCACGGTTCTTGGGAGCATTCCCTGAATTTTCCAAGACCAGAGGTCATCTTTATGGAGATTTATCTATTTTTTAAGTTAATGTGTCTGTTTTGGTATTTTAATTCCAATAATTTGCATGTTGCTTAGAAAATTCTAGAAAACTTAAGGGAGGTAGCTTATGACCAGAGGACCCTAGGGAAATTATGGTTTGATTTAATTCCTTAAAAATAACCGTAATTAGCCCAAACACTCAAAACTAAACTTTAATTAATTAGGAATGATTACACATTAAAATGACCTGAAATTAATTCTCCACTGTCATTAGGATATAGAGAACCTCACATAAAAATTTCAAGTCAATTGGAATTAACATAACCCATTAAATGAATTAATTAAGTGACATAGCTATTTTAAAAATTAAAAAATTCATAAAGTCCAAAATACACCTAAAAAATCTACCAAATGAATTTTAGGGCCTCTCTAGTATCAGCGAAGTCTAAGAAAATTAAAATTGGAATTTTTCATATTTTTTCAAGTTTAACTCATTTTTAAATATTTTAATAATTTAAAATTATAAAAACCACAAAAATATTAAAATGATAAAAATATCACATTTGGTCTCCTAATCATTTAGGAACCATTCCCCTAATTTTCCTAAGTCTCTAAATTAAGACATTAATTTTTAAAGGCTTAGAACAATTTTTAATATTTAAAAAATGGATTTTCTCAACTTTTCACTAAAATAATTTCAATAAATCAACCAAAAATCAGAAAAATATAAAATTTACTTCTCTGAGTTCCCAGACCATAGAGAGATTTTTTAAAAATGTAAAACTCAATTTTCAACCTTAATTTTATTTTATAATTAATTAATACCCAAAAACTCGAAATAATTATAATAAATTAAATATAATTCAAAAATTCACAAAAATTGGTCCAAGTAATCCTCTGGTTAGTAGGAACATCCCAAAATTTTTCTAAGGATTGAAACCTTACCTTGGTCATGTTGTTAAATATTCATTGAAAACCCTTATTTTTCAAAAAAAATAATTATATAAATTAAATTAAAAATGGAAAGACCACTTTTTCTCCTCTATTGTCTTAATTGACATGTGGTTGAGGTGACATAAAAATTTCAAGTTCATTTGAGCTCAATTTAATGAGTTATGGAGTAAATGTGCTTAAAAGGGCGTAAAGATAATTAAGGATTTTTAACTCTAATTAATACCTTAGGCTTAATCAAAGGGAGGGTAAATTATCTGATCTTAATTCTCTATTAGATGATTGAAACCTGGGAATTTAGAAGGTAGAAACCCATTAATCATCTTGAAAATTAAATAATTGAAATTTAACTAATTAAATAATTGAAATTTTGGAAAGATAATTAAGAGTTTGGATTGTTAAAATGGGGTTATGATTTAGGAAATTTGCAATCATTTAATATAAAATCCCTAAATGAATCCCTCCAGTAATATTTGACTCTTAATTAAATTTAAAGACATGACGATTAAAATTAAAAATTAATAATTAAAAAGGAAATAATCTCTAATTAAATTAAAGCTTAAAACATTAAATGATTTAATAATCAAATTAAAAATAAGTTTAAAACATTAAATTAATTTGAAATCACTTGAGAACAAACTTGAAATAAATTTGAAATATTAAGAAATCTCAAAACAATTCATAATAAAAAAATTGTGAAAATCAAACCGATTAAAATTAGCATAAACTAATATGATTAATTAAAATCAAATTTAAATCATCAAAATTTAATGAAGTTAAATGATTTAAGCACTTCTTTCAACTCAGGTAATTTAAAACAGTTAAAAAAGAAGATCAACTTGAACTTTGAAATTAAATTATCTTAAACCAACAATTTAACATTTATTAAAGATGGTTAAATTCCTCAATAAACTAATATGCCCCTGAAGGTTTTCACCTTCATAACCTTTAAGTGGAAAATCAAGTGAAATGTCACTTTACTCATTGGATAATCAAACATCCAATCTCACTGAGCAAGAAGCAAAACTTAACTAAACTTTTTGAATGATCAATTCACCTGTACAATGAAATTCATTTAGACTCGAAACAATCCTATAAGCATTGAAAAGATGTTCAAGACTCCTCCTAAGCACTTTCTCAATATGATAGGATGTTTTAGAAGAATAATTGAACTTAATTGTTTTTTGGCGAAGAAAATCATCCTTAACAAAACACAAGAACCTAGACGTCATAGGAATTGACTAGCAATAGGATTAGGATTTTGGTAGACAACCAGAACCTTCCCTTAGCTTTACCTAGGTATTTCTTGCAAATTTTAAAATGTTCTGACATGTGTTTTAAGTGCAACCGGGAATGACGAGAAGACCCTTCAGGTACGCCTTTATTTTAAGTTGATTTATTTACTTGCACTGTACTTTACTTCTCTTTCATGTTAAACAACAATGTCACCCTGCATGAAAACTGAAACTTTTAGGATAGCCACAAAACTGAAACCCAAAACTAAATTACAAGTCACGACAAAATAAAGTTCACCGCCACAACATTCAAAATATAAAGAAACTCAATATTTAATCACAAACAGAACAACAAAAACTACAACTACAACTAAATTAAAACGTCTCGTTGGAAGATCGGGAATCCCTTGGATGATGTAACCCAAGTGTTGCCAACGAGATTTCCCATGATCTAAATGAAAGTGTGGAACACATTCAGTTGAATTTAGCAAATTCATTTGGACTAAGTGAATCCAATGAAAATAGCGGTGTCGGGATGACGGAACCGTGGTATCTTAATCGGTCATGCTTAATCAACTTTAAGAATTATTTTAATTAAAACATTAAGACACCTTAACCTCAAGACTTTTCTAAACCAAAACACTTCTCTAATTTCTTGATTGGTACTTCTAAAACTAAACCTCTGCAACAACAAGTAGCTTGGAGCATAGTGGGCAGCACAATCATCTTCTTCAGCAAGAGTTGGGTCTGCATCAACAAAACCTTTCCTAGAATTAAATAACCAAGCAATAGGATTTCGAGGTAGTATTCCTAGTTCAACATAAATCCTTAACTTTTAATTAGGCATTTACATAATCATGTTATGCAAATTAAGCCCTAACCGGTCTTAGGACTCCGAGGTAGTCGTTTGGTACGACATAAACCCTCACATCTTCGAGGCTATTTGTATGATTATGTCATACAAATATAAGTCCTAATTAATTAAAATTGGCAGGATTGAAACATTAAATCAACTCTCAAATTGAAGCCAAACAATAGGACAGTCAGAAAGTCACTGAAGTTTGCTTCGGGTCTGTGACATCCCCTACTTCTCTTCCTATGGATTCTCAAAATAACTTTTCCAAATTTGATCCAGTCCCTTTTGAAATTTCCTAAACCAAATTTGTTTGAAACCTTAAACTTTGAAAATCTTGAGAGCAAAACCACTGATCATTATCGAGAGTTTTCTTAAATGATTCTCATCGTTTAAGATGTAATTAACTATAGGGGCTTGCCCTTATAGGGAACTTAAAGAACCCAGGTAATATAAACCCTGCTTAATTCCTTTATATTAAGCATGGGAAATTTTTGGCTTATAAAATTGGTTCGCGGACCAAATGGATGTCACAAATCTACTAGTTAATTTAATCGAGCCCCATCATCAAGCTGTGTGTCTATTTCTCAGAAAAAATACACAGTTTGTGATATGGCGCTCCTTTATATAAACTATTTGGGATGTGAGATCGGTTTGATTTCATATCTTGATAATTTTAAAACTTAAAATTATTTTCAAAATCAAATGCTACTTTTCAATTTATATGTGTTTAAATTAAATTTAAAATATGAAAATTCGTCGACAATTTCTTTAGGCGACCCCTTTTTAAAACACAAACCTAAAAAATATGCTGACAGATACGATGTGGGAATATTTGGAATAGTATATTCTACCTAAAAAACCTTCAATAAGGGAGAGCAAAGGACCGACGATACTATTCGCCGACTCTTGGTGGGTTTGTAGCCCATGAACGCTCTTATGTTTTTTAGGAGTCCTAGCTTGATTAGATTGATTAACTTGTGGATAACACTACTTTAGAAAATTGAAATAAAATTTATTTTGCCTACTATAACAAACTTTGCATTAAAAATTTAAAATAAAATTAACTAATTCTGATGAAAAGTTTATAAAGTTCCATGGTTAGTCATTTGGATCAAGGTTAGGACTACCCTTTTTAGGTTGTCGGGTTGGTAGCTCTTACCTAGAGTCAGGAAGCACACAGTCCAGTTCTGAGCCACCACCTTCACCAAATTTATACACCTAACCCTTGTCTTCCATATGCGTCTAAGAGATATTGGTTCATGTTTTTTTTTGAAAACTCGTTTTTTTTATTTTTGTACTTGGATTTCTGCCTTTTACTTGTTTTCTTTACTATTCCTGCATGTTTATTTAAATTTTCTACAAAATTATATAATGCATTATGAACTAACCAAGTAGTGGTAGCAGAGGCCCAGGTACGCTTTTACATTTTATTTACAACACATTTTCTTTTATTGCACTTTACTTTTCGGTACATTTCATTTACTTGCAATTTCACCATGCATAGTTGTAGGACAAAATAAATGGAGCAAAAATTTATTTATAAAATTAAACATACATGTTTAAACATAGGGAATGCCCTTAAATCACTCCTTTTGGATTATGAGAATCCCTTGGTGTTGACCTCATTCTTGATGAGGTCTTTTCTCTTCTCTCTCTTTAGTACTTAGGATCTAGCCTTAGGCTTTCCGATTGATTATCTTAGAGGACTAGAAATGGGACCCACCACTTAGAAATTTAAACACCCCTTAAAGTCCCTTCAAACCCCATATGTTTGATTGTAAACCCCTAAGTTACTTGGAGGGTTAAGATCAAATGTGGAGGTTTGAAAGATGAGTTCCCTATAGGACTCTTTCGCCTTAGGACTAACCTGGGTAGCCTGGTCTTGTGAGGGTTGACCTGCACACATTACACTTTCACACACATTCCAAATCCTAAAACCATTCATACCTAGCTTGACTTCTTCACTCATGTAGGTAATCCATATGGATGCTCCTCAACCCATAAGCCCTTGCCTAAGAGGGTTAGGAACAACAAAGTGAATGCCTCAAATGAGTCCTCTCATGGCTCTTATGGGCTTGATATGGCTTCATGGCTCAACCAATGTGATTCCATTCTAGTCACACCTAATCAATCTTCTTTTTTCCAAAATTTCAATTTTTAACCTCCGGGGCCCTACACCCGCTAAACCTACCAAATATCCTTCAAACTACCCAAAATTTGCAAAATCACCAAAATTATCCAAAATTCCTCAAAACCAATCCTAAACATTTCACCCCACTCAAATTGATCATCCATAGCCAAATATACCAAAATTTCAAAAAACACCCTCCAAATACCCAAAATGCCCTTCTTAACCAAAAATTCGATAAATTCCAAAAATTCCCAGAAAATTTCCAAAAATCCCAAATATTCCAAATTTCATTTTGTTCAACTACACCATAGGCCAATTTTGTCCATTTAACCCACTTTTACCAAACCCCCCAATTTGACCCATTTTTAACCATAGTAAGCCCAATGTCAAACCAAACCAACCCAATTGACCTAAATTTTGGTCCAATTCAATTCTAAACTTCAATTCAATATCCCCATTATCAATTTAGACTAAATCCAAGTCCAAGTTTATTGACATTTGGATCTAATTCCAATTTGAAGCCTAAAGCACAATTTTGACCCATGAACTAAACTTAGCCCAAACCAACCCAATTCAACTCCAATTAACCCCAAATCTTTTCCTAAACATCCTTAATATCCCCACAAATAAAACACTAACAAGATTTGACCCAAATTTGAACCTAAACTCCAGCCAAACCTAACCCAAACTCAGAATCCCCATTTTTGACCTGAACCCAAACCTCTCAAATGGGCCCAAATCCCAAAATCAAAGCTCAACCAAAGTTGAAAACTATTTGTAGCATCCCCATAAACAATTCTCAACATTAATTTTACATCAAATCCAACCTTAACCCAACCTTAGGCCAAGTTAGCTCAATTTGACCCACTTTGGCCCCTTTACCAAAAAATCCCAAATTAAACCCAATTCAACTCCAAATCATTTCAAACCTATTTTAGATCACTCATGATACATCCCTAAACTAAACCCAACATTTGTTTGGCCCAATCTTTTACAAAACGTCCATTTACTAATTTGTTTTCAAACCTAAAAGCCCATCTCCTTAAACCTTTCTAAAGGCCCATCCAAATTAAAGCCAAAAGCCCAAAATCTATCCTAAAGCCCACATGAAATTTCCCCTCATCATCCCCTTTGATTTAAATCACTCCCTATGTTTCAAATTCATCATTAACTTTCTAAGCCAAGCCATGTGCCAAATTACCCCTATATATTCTAAATCCTTAAAACCCACTTTCATGAAATCGAGCCAAGCCATCCCTAAGCCATATGGAGCCATGGAGCCATGCATAAGCCATATGCAAGCCTTGGGAGCCCCTTTCCACCTCACCAGCTCATTAATGGCAAAGGAGAAGATTACTTTCTTAAGCCTTCCTTAAGTACTTTTAACCCCATTCATGCTACACACTAAACCAAGTTTAGCCACATCACCATGGATGGAGACAACACCATTTTCTCTTGGCCGACCCAAGTGATTCTTTTCAGCCTAAAACCAGGCCTTGGGTGATGAACCTAGCTCAAAACCATGGGTTGACTCATTTGAACCCAAAATAGCCTTCCCCCCATTTCATTTCAATTCAACTCCTTTACACATGTCCATGACCGATTGGTCGCACTAAACCCAGACCACGACCTCCACGACCTCGAGGGTGACTGACCACTGTCCGCCGGCCACCACAGCCGTCGCGAAGCCACTGTGCCGAGAGCACCCATGTGAGCCAATTTTTGAATTCTACCTTGCCGACTTGTCCCATGCCTAATGGAAACCATGGCTATTCTTCTCCTCACCAGAGCAGTTGATCCAAGCCACTAAACCCCCCTGGGAAGCCCTCCAGCCACCTCTATTTAAACCATACCACCTCTCAGCCAAAGAAGGTGATGAAGGAAACCTAAACAAAGCTCTGCCAAAATTGCTCCAAGTCCTTCCCCTCACCTAGAGCAATTGATCCCCACTGCTCTCCTGCCTTAAACCCCATTGATTGAGCTCAATTTTGAAGCTTAATTCTCAGCCCAGAACCAGGACATCTCTGAAACCTCCACCAAACCCAAATTAAACTCACCCACACCTGCACAAAACCAAGAGAAGGAGTTCCCCAGTGAAATCCCCCTCTCTAGGCCACCCAGTTTCCATAGCCTCCAAGCTTTGAAATCGGCTGTGGACACTTTCATACCTAGACAATTCCCAGAGCCAGAGACTTCATCTGGAGCTTCCTTGGGTGCAATCGAAGGTGACACAACTCTCTGATTGAAGCTACACTTCTCAGAGCAAAGGTATGGATCATTCCTTCCTCCTGAGCTTCCAGTAATTCTCCACTTCATTTTAGTTAATTTCATGGCATGTAAACCATATGGATTTGTTCGTCTCTTCAAGACGAATCCATAGAGCATAAGAACACGAAAATCCATTGAGAAATGAGAGAGTTTTTAGGGTTTTAGTGTGGACGGTCACGGGTGCACACCAGTCGTAGATGATGACCAGATGTCGTCCGATCGCGCGTGTATCGGTTGAACGGCACAGATTGCATCAGATCAGAGGAAGGAGCGAGACAGTGGGACGCGTGGTGGCTGACTCAGATGGCGGCGTCGAATGGGAGCGCGCCGCGTGTTCTTTCGATCCGCCGTTGGTTGATGCGGCGCTGAGTCGGATAACTAGATAAATAAGATTTTTTCTATTTATTTAAATACCGAGAACTTAGAAAATCCATATCTTTGTGTAGAAAAATCATAAAAATAAACTAAAGATACCATCTTGCTAAGTGAACAGAGGAGAATAATGTGGAAGAAAAATCAATTTATTTTAATGAGTATTTTATTTTTAATTAATTATTTACTTATTTCAGTATTTTGATTCTCCATTTGAATAGACAATTTACCATGGCATGAGACCATAGGGCTTTTGAAGCCTCTGATCTTGGGAACTTTCACTGAATTTTTCAAGGTCAGAGGCCATCTCTATGGAAAGTTATGTATTTTTCAAGTTTATGTCACTGTTTTTGGTATTTTAATTCCAATAATTAGCATGTTGCTTAGAAAATTCTAGAAAAATTTGGTGAAGTTTCTTAGGACCAGAGGATATGGTTAGGCTTAATTCATTAAGAATAACCCTAATTATCCAAAATACCTATAATTCAATTTTAATTAATTAGGGTTAACCACACATTAAAATAACTTGAAATCAAATCTCCATTGATCTTTAGGATACAAAGAACCTTACATAAAAATTTGAGGTCAATTGGAAATGATTAGCCCCACTAAATAAATTAATTAAGCCACATGATCAAAATTAAACTTTAAAAATTCATAACTCTAAAAATATATTTCAAAAATTTACCAAATTAGTTTTGTGGGCTCTCTGATATTAGAGGTGTCTATAAAAATTAAAATTGGAATTTTCTAAAATTTTTCATTTTTAATCATATTTTAATATTTTAAATAATTAAAAAATAATAAAAATCATAAAAATATTAAAAATCATAAAAATGTCATATTTTGACTCCTAATCACTTAGGAATAAACTAAATATTTTTCCCAATTCTCGAAGTAAAGATATTGAATTTTAAATGTCTAAAAAAATTTTTAATATTAAAAAAGGTATTTTCCAACCCTTTCACTAAATTAATTCCAATAAATCAAAGAAAAATAAAAAAATTGTAAAATTTATTTCTATAAACTTCTTGAGGTTAGAGAGATTTAGGAAAAATACAAAATCTATTTTTTAACTTTAATTTTATTTTATAATTAATTAACACTCTAAAATTTAAAATAATTATAATAAATAAAATATAATATAAAAAAGCACTAAAATTGGTTCAAGTGGTTCTCTGGTAATTAGGAACGTCCCATAATTTTCTTAAGGACTGAAACCTTAACTTGGTCATGTTGTTGAATTTTCCTTGAAATCCCTTATTTTTCACTAAAAATAATTATATAAATAAATTAATATCAGAAAAATCACATTTTCTCCTCTAATGTCTTAATTGACATGTGAGTGAGGTGACATAAAAATGTCAAGTTCATTTGAACTCAATTTAGTGAGTTATGAAATAAATAAGCCTAAAAGGGGATAAAGGTAATTAAAGAATTTAAACCCATTTATTAAAATTTTTTGTTTAATTAAAATGGAGGGTAAAATATTTAATTTTATCTTTCTTGGATGATTGAAACTTTGGGAATTTAAAAGGGTAGAAACCCATTAATCACTTTTAATAAACCAAAAATGAAACTTTAATTATTTAAACAATTTAAATTTTGGAAGATTAATGAAAATTTGAATTATTAAAAATAGGGATATAATTTGAGAGGATATTAATTCTTTAATAAAAAAACACTTCAATAATATTTAACTCTTAATTAAGATTAAAATGATAATCCAAACTAAGTAAATTAAAAATTAAAAATAAATAACCCTTAAATTAAAGAAAAGCTCAAAGTATTAAATAATTTAACAATTAAATTAAATTTAAATTAAATTAAATTAAATTAAATTAAATTAAGTAAAAATTAAATTAAAGTTAAAATTAACTTAAATTAAATTAAATTAAATTTAAAATATTGAAATGAAATTAAGTTAAATTCAATTAAATTAAATTTAAATTATGTTAAATTAATATCATTCAACAATAAAAGTAAAACAAATTTAAAATATTAAGATCACTTAAAGTATAAAGATTTAAACAAAAAATAATTTGAACACTATTCCAAACTTATAATTATTAATTAAAACCTCATAATTAAACTAAATCACTTTAAACCATTAACTCAAACTTCAAATTAAGAATGATTAAAATTCTCAACAAACCAACTTGCTCCTAAAGGCTTTGATTATTATAACTCTTAAGTAGAGTATTAAATGAGATGTCACTTCATTCATCAGGTAATCAAATACCCGAGTTCACTGAGTAAGAGACAAAGCTTAACTAAAATCCCAGATGATTAATTCACCTGTGCAACTAAATTTACTTGGACTCAAAATAATCTCGGAAGTATTGAAAAGATGTTTAGAACTCGTCCTAAGCACTTCCTCAATATGACGGGATGTTTTAGAAGAACAATTAAATTTAATTGTTCTTTGATGAAGAAAATCATCCATAAACAAAACACAAGAACCTAGACGTCATAGGAAATGACTAGCAAAAGGATTAGGACTTTGGTAGACAACCAAAACCTTTCCCTTAGCTTTACCTAGGTACTTGTTATAAACATTTAAATGCCTTAACATGTGTTTTAAGTGCATCTTGGGATGATGGGAAGACCCTCCAGGTACGCTTTTATTTTATTGCAAGTTACTTTATTGTAATTTTACTTACATTCACTGCACTTTACTTTTTCTTGCATGTTAAACAAGATTGTTGCATGAAAATGAAAACCTTTAGGATAGCCACAAAATTGAAATCAAAACTAAATTAAAAGTCACCACAACATAAAATTCACCGCCACAACATTCCAAAATATAAAACAACTCAAAATTTAATCACAAACAGAACAACAAAACTACAATTGCAACTAAATTAAAACGTCTCGTTGAATGATCGGGAATACCTCGGATGATGTAACCCACATGTTGCTAACGGGATTTCCCACGGTCTAAATGAAAGTGTGGAACTCATTCAGTTGAGTTTAGCAAATTCATCTGGACTAAGTGAATTCGATGAAAATAATGGTGTCGGGATGACGGAACCGTGGGATCTTAATCGGTTCTGTTTAAACAACTTTAAGATTTGCTTTAATTAAAATATTAAAAATATTTGGACTTTAAGATTTCTAAACCAAAACACTTCTCTTATCTCTTGATTTTCACCTTCTATAACTAAACCTCTGCAATAATAAGGAGCTCGGAGCATGGTGGGTAGCACGACCATTGTTAACAGCAAAACTTGGATCTGCACCAGCTAAACCTTTCTTAGAATTAAACAACCAAGTCATAGGACTTCGAGGTAGTTTTCCTAGTGCAACATAAAGCCTCAACTCTTCCTTAGACATTTGCATGATCATGTCATGTAAATTAAGCCCTAACCGGTCTTAGGAGTCCAAGGTAGTCGTTCGGTACGACATAAACCCTCATATCTTCCAGGCTATTTGTATGATCATGTCATACAAATATAAGTCCTAATTAATTAAAATTAGCAGGATTGAAATATTAAATAAACTCCCCAATTGAAGTCAAACAATAGGATAGTTTGGGAAGTTGCCAAGATTCTTCTTGGATCCTCAACTTCTCCTACTTCTCTTCCTTTGGATTCCTAAAATAAACTGTTCCAAATTTGATCAATTTCCTATTAAAATTTCCAAAATCCAATTGTTTGAAAACCTTAAACTTTGAAATTCTTGAGAGCAAAACCCCTGATCATTATAGAGAGTTTTCTTAAGTGTCTTCGGACATTTAAGATGTAATTAACTATAGGGGCTTGCCCTTAGAGGGAACTTTAAGAACCCAGGTAATATAAACCCTGCTTAATTCATTTATATTAAGAAGGGGAACTTGTCGGCTTATAAAATTGGTTCACAGACCAAACGGATGTCACAAATCTTCTAGTTTATTTAATTGAGCCCCATCATCAAGCAGTGTGTCTATTCTTCGAGATAGATACACGGTTTGTGGTGCGGTGCTCGTTTATATAAACTATTCGGGATGTGAGGTCGGTTTTCATTCATATCTTAAATTTTTCAAACTTAAAAATTATTTTTAAAATCAAATACTATTTTCTAAATTATATGTATAAATTAAAATTTAAGATTCACCGACAACTTCTGTAGGAGACCCCTTTTCAAAACACAACCTAAAAATATGTCGACACTTGGATGAGGTAACCTACAGTTCATAATGATATTTCCTGGTTTAAATGAGTGTAACAACTTGTTTAGCTAAGTAAATTTGAAAGAAAATGGTGGTGCCGGAATGAGGAAACAATAGGATCCTAACAGGTGTCGGTTTAACAAAATTAAAATTTTCCTAAATAAAGCACTACGACAACAACAACCAAATCTAAAAACATACTTGGTAAAACCTCTTGAACCTTAGAATTTATGATTGCTACTTTGACAAGAAGTGTGGAGCATACACCATGGGTAGCACAATAAGGACAAGTAAAAGTACATCTTTAAAAGAGCAAACAAGTCTACAGTAACAAATCTTTTCCTTAGTTTAAATAATGAGACATAGAACTTCCAGGTTATGTTCCTAGTGTGACATAAATCCTCAACTTATCTTTAGGCCTTTGTGTAACATTGTTGTGCAATATAAGCCCTAACTCGTTAGTACGATGTAAATCCTCATATCTTCCAAATTATATGTATGATCGTTATCATACAAATATAACCTTTAAGTAAAAAAATTGACAAAATGAAACATTAAATAATTTCTCTTCGAAACTGAAGCCAAACCAAAGATTAGTTAGGAAAACACAGAGGTTCTCCTTAGGATCCATAACATCCCCTACCATTCTTCCTTTGGTTTCCATAATAACTCGTCCAATTTGATCCCTTCCCATTTGAATTTTCTATGTCCTAACTTAAAGAGTCTATACTTTGAAATTCATGAAGACAATGCCTCAGATCTAAATCGAGAGTTTTCTTAGGTAGCTTAAGCTTTTTAAGATGTAATTAACTATAGGGGCTTTCCCACACAAGAAACTTGAAGGACCCAACTTTATAAAAACACTATCTAACCGGATCTCTGTTAGCATAAATGTTTATTGTAGATCAAACCAGATGTCATTAACTGATGTAGTTTATTTAATAGAGCCTCATTATCAAACAACATGCCTAGTCTTTGAAGTAGATGTGTAGCTTGTGATGTAGTTCTTTTATGGCGTTCATAGCTGTGTCAGATATTTTCTCGGTGTCGATGTCAATATCATTTTGGAGTGCCACTCTATTTATCTATAATGTTGCCCTAATCTTCAATAATTATTATTTCTTTAGATCTTGTAAAAGTATACTTAGATGGTAAGAAATTTGAAGAAATTAAGGGTTAATAAGATAGAAAACAGTAGAAAAATAGATGTTGGTGAGAATCCATATAAAAGAAGTTTCTAAATGTCTTATCCTAGAATATCTATATAAGGATAATGAAATTTTGGTAACCAGAGATTTCTAGATATAATATCTATCTTGAGTTCTTTAAATCTCTTATAGAAGCAAGGTTCTATAGTTAATTACATCTTAGAAAATTATGATTGTCTAAGAAACTTCTGATTAATGTTAGTCACTTGTCTACTAAGAAGTTTCAAGGAAAGAAACGTCATCGTTAAATCCTAGGGGTAATATGTCACACTACCCTAAAGTTTGATTTTGTCAATTTTTGTTTTTGTTTTGTTGTTTGTTATTTTTTATTGGTTTATCAATGTCATTATTTTATTATTTTGTTTTGGTGGTTATCTTAAAAGTTTTAGGTTCTCTGAATATCCTAAAAGTTATAGGTTTCATTTTGTCCTGGTTTTGTCATTTTAATGTTTTTTGTTTAGTTTTGTTTTGTCAATGTCGTTATTTTGATGTCATTGTGATTTTGTTTTGTTTTGTTGTCGTTTTCCCATCTTCGGAATGTTATCATACAAAACAGAGTTATAACACCCTATAACATGTAAAGAAAATCTAACACTTACTCTTAACCTGTAAGAAAAAGAGTGTTAGTTGAATGTCGATTAAACCAAAGTTATATTTCAATTAAGATTAATGTTTATTAGAATTAAAATCTAACAAAAAAGTTATATTTTAATATTTTAGATTTAATGTCATTTGAATCTAAAAATGTTAAGTCTAATGTTGATTAGACTTAAAATCTAATAAATTTTAATTTTAATATTTTAGATTCGGTGTCGTTTCAAAATGTTACATTTAATGTAGATTAAACTTAACATCTAACAAATATTAGATTTTATTATCTTAGATTCAATGTTATTTCAATCTAAAAGTCATAATTTTATTAGAAGTCTGATAAATAAATTCAATGTCATTTGAATCCAATATTTGTGGTTTAATCATTTGGTTAAGTTAGGTTCAATATAGGTTGAACCTAATGTTTAGGTTCAAGTTGGGTTAAACTCAAATTGAATTTCGGTTTAGTTAGGTTCTAAAATTTATGTTGAGCTTGACTTAGATTTAAGTTAGGTTAAACCTAAGGTTTAGGTTTGACTTAAGTGCAATTTGTGTTGAACTTAAGTTAGGTTTGTCTTGGTTTTAATTTAAATTTAACTTAGGTTTAAGTCAGGTTGATTCATAAGCTTAACTTTGACTTAAATCCAATGTAGGTTTAATTTAAGTTAGGTTGGGGTTAACCCGGGTTTAACTTGGGTTTAATTTAAGTTTATGTTAGGTTGAATCCTAAGCTTAAGTTCAATGTGAGTTGATTTTAAGTTAGGTTTATTTTAAATTAGATTAATGTCATGTTAAACCTAAGTTAGGTTTGATTTAAGTCTAATATGGGATGCACTTAAGTTAGGTTTGGGTTGATTTAGTTTCAAGTCAAGCTGAACCTATATTAGATTTAACATATGTCCAATATGGGTTGGACTTAAGTTAAGCTTAGATTAACTTAGATTCATGTCATGTTGAATCTAGGTTAGGTTTGACATAAGTACAATATGGGTTGGATTTAAGTTAGGTTTAGGTTAACTTAGATTCATGTCGTGTTGAACCTAAGTTAGGTTTGACTTAAGTCTAATATGGATTAGTCTTAGGTTAGGTTTTGGTTAACTTAGATTCATGTCATGTTGAACCTAAGTTAGGTTTGACTTAAATTCAATATGGGTTGGACTTAAGTAAGTTTAGGTTAACTTAGATTCATGTCATGTTCAACCTAAGTTAGGTTTGACTTAAGTCCAATATGGATTGGTCTTAAGTTAGGTTAGTGGTAACTTAGATTCATGTCATGTTGAACCTAAGTTAGGTTTGACTTATGTCCAAGTTGGGTTGGACCTAAGTTAGAATTAGGTCTAGGTATAATTAAGCTTTAGTTAGTTAAGATTTAACAGTTTAATTAAGTCTAATGTGTTAAACCTAATTAAGGTTTAAGTTTGACTAAACCTTAGTTGGTTAAGATTTAATAGTTTAATTAAGTCTAATGTGTTAGACTTAATTAGGGTTTAAGTTTGATTAAACCTTAGTTGGATAAGGTTTAAAAAGTTGATTAATCCTAATGTGTTAGACTTAATTAATGTTTAAGTTTGATTAAACCTTAGTTGGTTAAGTTTTAATAATTTAATTAAGTCTAATGTGTTAGACGTATATAGGGTTTATGTTTAAATAAACCTTAGTTGGTTAAGATTTAATAGTTTAATTAAGTCTAATGTACACTTAATTAGGGTTTAAGTTTGATTAATCCTTAGTTGGTTAAGGATTAATTATTTAATTAAGTGTAATGTGTTAGACTTAATTAAGGTTTATGTTTGATTAAACCTTAGTTGGTTAAGCTTTAATTATTTCATTAAATCGAATGTGTTAGACTTAATTAGGGTTTAAGTTTGATTAAACCGTAGTTGGTTAAGGTTTAATAGTCTAATTAAGTCTAATTTGTTAGACTCAATTTGAGTTTAAGTTTGATTATACCTTTGTTGGTGAAGGTTTAATAGTTTAATTAATTCTAATGTGTTAAACTTAATTAAGGTTTAAGTTCGATTAAACCTTAGTTTGTTAAGCTTTAATAGTTTAATTAAGCCTAATGTGTTAGAATTAACTAGGATTTAAGTTTGATTAAAGCTTAGTTGGTTATGGTTTATGACCCGACCCGCAATAACGCAGTAATATTCGCTTCCAAAAGATGGCAAAAAACTTGACCCAATTTATAAATAGCGGCTAGTGTATAAAATCAAATTGTTATAAAATTTTAGAAAATATTTTACACACTAGGGGTGCTACGCAAGTATACGTTTCGTTTCAAGTAATATAGGGTTTTCTTTTATAACCCCAGTATCGATCCCACAGAGAAGCGAGGTACGAAATCCTTTAGGCTAATTCCAGTCTATTTCTATACGGCCTAATTTTGGAATGTCGATTAAAATGAGTTTTCTAATAACTAATCCTAAATTAAATTCGCATATAAAAAGATAACTTATGGATAAATTGGTGTGGAGAAATTCGAGATATTAAAAATTACATTTCTCTTTCAATTACATATATAATGTGTAAGAAAGATATGCTTAGAATTAATGTAGTAGTGTCAAATAGAAGCATTCCTATTCTTCACCCTTTGATCCAGGTGCAAAGAACATTGGCTAATCTACAGATCAGGTCCGGATGTATAGTTAGTAGAATGGGTTAATCTAGGTTCACACTGCTAGATGTCCAAGGGTGGCTATGGTCGGCCCTACTAGTGACCCTTTCCTTATTTATAAATCAAATTATAAGAATTTAGTCTGTCACTCTAAAAAATTATCAATTCTATGACCTTTAAATCTTATCTTCCTATTTATTTGCACTTCACCTTGAATAGCCCGCGCATGGCCTTCGATTACCCAAGGATTCATGTGACATCTACAAGTTAAGAATTCATCTCCATCTAGGTCTCAGAATTCTTCAACAGGTTTTAACAATACAAGTGATCAATTTGTAAAGTAAATGAAGATCCGGTATGAATATCATCACCATAATTTAATAAGAGAATATCTAAGAAAATCTTAATTCCTAAACATGCATCTATTTTATTACAAAATAAAAGTAAATGAAATTAATGATATAAAAAGTAAAAGCATTGATAGAATTATGTAATAAATTAAGTGCCAACAAGGAACTTATTTCATTAGAATTCTATTATATTTATGCAACTATCTGTCACCTAGAAGCATTTAATAGTTAATTCTATAATAAAAATGATTTTCCTACGCATGCCACTACTTCATATTAAAAGAAAGAGTAAAGGAAATCACTTACGTAACATGGATAATTCACGACAGAAAACTTGGTTTAAAACAAAGAAAATCTACTAGAAAATGTATAAAACAAATACAAAGAAATGAAGAACACAATACTTAGCTTTTTCCTCTGAAAGAAAGAAGAAGATCTCTCCACCAAAGTTTCTCATTGATCCATGCTACGCTCGTACATCCCTTACATAAATATCTCAAAATCCCTAACCAATCTCTCCATAAGATGTAAAAATCTACATCTTCATAACTCTAAATGACTAAAATGACTAAGGGGGAAGAAAGAGACTATAGGGTGTGATTTTCTCTGAAGGGGTGGCCTCCTATTTATAGGCTTCAAGGGTTGCCTAAAGGCACCTCTTCAAAATGTGTCTGTTGACCTCATTTTTGATGAGGTCTTCTCTTCTTCTTTTTAGTACTTAGGATCTAGCCTTAGGCTTTTCCTTTGACTGTCTTAGAGGACTAGAATTGGGACCCACCACTTAGAAATTCAAACCACTTCTTAACTCCCGCAAACTCCACAAACTCGACTCGTAGACCCCTAATCACCTAGAGGGTTGAAATCAAATGTGGAAGTTTAAAGGATGAGTTCCTATAGGACAATTTGGCCTTAGGACTACCCTGGGTGGTCTGGTCTGGTGAAGGGGCTGACTTACACACACACTACATTTATAGACTACACTTTCACACACCTCCTAAAACCACACCCATACCCAACTTGACCTCCTGACTCATGTAGGTGATTCACATGGATGGTCCTTAACCCCTAAGCCCTTGCGCAAGAGGGTTAGGAACAACATAGTGGATGCCTCAAATGAGTCCCTTCATGGCTCATGTGGGCTTGATATGGCTTCATGGCTCAACCAAAATGATTTTATTCCACTTATATTCACCCAATCTTCAATTTTCCAAATTTTCAATTTTTGACCCCGGGACCCTATACCCGCTTAAATTTACCCAAAACCCTCGAAACTACCTAAATTTCTCAAAAATTTCCAAATCTCCCAAAATTCTCCAAAATCATTCCTAAACATTTCTCTCCACTCAAATTGACCATCCATACCCAAAAATACCAAAAATTCCAAAAATACCTCCCAATACCCTCCAAATACCCAAAATACCCCTCTTGACCCAAAAATCCAAAAATTCAGAAAATTCCAAGAAAATTCCAGGAAATCCCAAATATTTCCAATTTCATTTTATTCAACTACACCATGGGCCAATTTTATCAATTTACCCTACTTTTGTCAAAACCCCCAATTTTGACCTAAACCCAAACCTAACCCAAACTCACCCAATTCAACTCTAATTAACCCCAAATCTTTTCTAAATCTTCCTTAACATTCCCACAAACAAAACACTAGCATGATTTGCCCAACATTTAGACCAAAACCCTACTCAAACTCAACCCAAAGCTAAAAGGCCCAATTTTGACCTAAACCCAAACCTAACCCAAATAAGCCCAAACCCCAAAATCAAAGCCCAACCAAAGTCAAAACCTCTTTGAAACACTCCCATAAACATTTCCCAACATTAATTTTACATCAATTTCAACCCTAGCCCAACATTGGCCCAAGTTAGCCCAATTTGACCTATATTGGCCCATTCACCAAAGAAGCCCAAATTCAACCCAATTCAAACCCAAATCACTCCCAATTTGCTCCAAGTCACTCATGACACATCTATGAGCTAAACCCAACTATTATTTGGCCCAAGCCTATACCAAAATTTCATCCTAAAATCCATTTTGAAATTCAAAAAGCCCACTTCCCTTAAACCTTCCTAAAAGCCCACTTCCTTCAAATTCAAAAGCCCAAATGCATCCAAAGCCCACATGACACTTCCCCTCATCATCCATTTAATCAAAATCACCCCTAAGTTTCAAAATCATCAATTAAACAAATCCAAATCAAGCCCCATAACAATTTCCATTAAAATGATAAAATCCACAAAATCCCTTTTTATGAAATTGACCCAATCTTTTCCCAAGCCACATGGAGCCATGAAGCCACATGCAAGCCATTGGCAAGCCATGAGGATCTCTAAGTTGTCAACTCTCCTTAAATGGCGAAGAAGGAGGTCCTTTAAGCACCTCCTAAAAGTCATTAACCTTAAGCATGTTTCACCTTAACCCAAATTTAATCCAAATATATTTGGATAAGGACTTCTCCATGCCAAGCCACTCGATCCTTTTGACTCCCCACAACACCCAAAGCCACCTTGAAGGGTGAACCAAGCCCAAAATGATGGGTTGACCCAAACCAAGCCAAAATGGCCTCTTCCCCATTCCATTCCAAGCCATCCCCTTTACACATGGCAAGGCCCAGCTGATCGCACTAAACCCCAGCCCCGACCCACCCGGACTCGAGGGTGACTCATGCTGCCGGCCGACCGCCCGGGTCGCCGGAAAACTCCATGGCCGAGACATGGGGAGGAGCTAAACTTTAGAATTCCACCTTGCCGAGCTGCCCCATGCCCAATGGCCACCATGGCCGTTCGCCCTCGACCTAAGCAACCGATCCCAAGCCTCGCCAACCCCGTGAGGCCCTCCACCCTCTCCTTTTATACACCACCCCCTCTCGGCCATGAGAGGTGCCGAAACAAACCTTAAGGAAACTCGCCAAAATTGCTCCGCATCACTCTCCATACTTAGAGCAATTGATCCTCGGTGCCAATTTGCCCTAATCCCCACCAACGAACTCAATTTCTCGACCAAAATTCCACCCAAAACCGAGACACTTCTCCACAGTGAGCCAATCATCAAATTGATCGGTCCTACACCTTCACCTGGACTAAGAGGAGAAGTCCACCAGCAAAAGCCCCTCTCTAGGCCACCCAGCTTGCTCCAGCCCTCCAAGCTTTGTGATCGGCCGTGGTCGAAATCATACCTAGGCGATTCACCAGACCAGGAGACTTCATCTGGAGCTTGTTGGGATCCAATCGAAGGTGACACAACCCTAAGATTGAAGCCACACTTCTCTGAGCAAAGGTATGAGCTAATTCTTCATCTCAAGCTTCTGGAGATTCTCCATTTCAAATGCTTTAATTTCAATGCATGATCACCGTATAGATGTGTTCGTCTCTTCAAGACAAATCCATAGAGCACAAGAACACGAAAATCCGTTAAGTATTGAGTGAGTTCTTAGGGTTTTAGTGTGGACGGCTCTCGGGTGAGGATGCTTGGGGACGATGAACGGATGCCGTCCATTTAATACACGCGCGGACGGACGATTCAGATTAGGTCGGATCAACGGATGATACGCGGAAGGCGGGACCCGGGCTGTTGACTCAAGTGGCGGCGTCGAATGGGAGCGCGCCACGCGGCACTTCGGAGATGTTAAGGTTGACGCGGCGCCGACTCGGATAAATAGAAAATTAGGGATTTTCTGATTTATTTAATTCCCTAAACTTCAAAAATGCATAACTTTGTGTAGAAAAATCAGAAAAATAAAATAAAAATACCCTCTTGCTCAGTGAATAGAGGAGAATAATGTGGAAAAGAAATCATTTAATTTCATCAAGTATTTTATTTTTAATGATTTATTTCCCTTCTGCATTGTGTTAATTCTCCATGCATATAGGAAATTCACCATGGCATGAGACCATAGGACTTTTGAAGCCTCTGAATTTGGGAACATTCCCTGAATTTTCCAAAGTCAGAGGCCATCCCTATGAGAAGTTATACTACTGGCCCTCGATGATGACCGACTGCATGAAAATCGCCAAGAGCTGTCACCAATACCAAGTGCAGGGAGTGGTTCTACACCAACCTCCAAATGTGCTACATCCAACAATTGCGTCGTGGCCATTTGAATGTTGGGGCACGAATATAGTGGGTCAAATAGAACCACCATCTTCAAAAGGACATCGCTTCATTCTTGCAGCTACAAATTACTTTTCCAAGTGGGCAGAGGCAGTTCCACTTAGAGAAGTGAAAGCACACCACATGCTATAGTTTTTCAAGAACCAAGTTGTCTACCGTTTCAGAGTGCCGCGCAGGATCATCTCATATAATGGGTCAGCATTCAGAAGCACACAAATCAACAATTTTGTCAGGAGACACGGAATCGACTGGCGATATTCAACAATTTACTACCCAAAAGCAAACGGCCTGGCTGAGGTTTTTAATAAAACTCTCGTTCAAATCTTAAAGAAAACCTTGGACGATAATAATAGAAATTGGCACGAGAAGTTGTTAGAAGCCTTATGGGCCTACCAGACAACCTTCGTAACTCCTACTCAAGCTACACCTTACGCTCCGGTGTATGGGTCCGAGGCAGTGTTACCTTTAGAGGTTCGGCTTCCTTCACTCGAATTGCAGCTGCAAATAAAATCACGAAGAAGAGAATGCCAAATTACGACTAGAAGAATTAGAAAGCCTGGAAGGGAAAAGACTTGCAGCGCAGCAGAATTTAGAATTATATCAAGCTAAGATGGTTCAAGCCCATGACAGACTGGTCCGCCCGAGAACCTTCAAAGTTGGTGACTTAGTTCTCGTTCTCAAAAGACCTATCCTTGCACACCGCAAGATAGGAGGAAAATTTGAACCCACTTGGGAAGGGCCGTTCGTGGTTGAAGGAGTATACTCAGGAGGTTCCTACCAGCTAGTGAATTGCTAGGGAGAACGACATATGCTTCTGATCAAAGTACGATACTTGAAAAAGTATTACGCTACCTGATGTTTCGATCGAATGAATTTTTCATCCCTAGAAGCACGGGCAAAGTAGCTACTTATGACTGGGTCCGAACCCAAAAAATAAAAAAATGTGCTAAAATAAATAAAATCATGATAATAAAGTTTTCCTTGTTTTCTCCTCCATATAAAGATCTCTTTCCTGATCTTATCCCATTTCATTCCTGTTAAAAAAAATAATAATAATATAATAAAAAAAAATGTCTTTAATAAACATTTTCTTAATGTTCTTGTTCTTAGTACAGCCCCTGATCCTTTTCCTTGTCTTTTCGCAGGGAAATGTAGAACGGGCGGTTGGTCCTGAACTTTAGAAATGGCGTAAGCCTTGCACTCGATGAAAAGAGGATAAAGAATGGAGCGATAATCGAGATTGACTCGGACTTCGCACCAGCAGCCTACAAGACGAGGAAATTGACCGGGTCCCGGCTGATCGAGAAGAACCGCTCGAGCGAGACAGGTGATGAAAGTGGGTGGCCCAAGCCACCAATCCAAAGAAGCAAGAAAAGAAAGGCAAACACTGAAGAAGATAAGAAAATGAAGTCTGTAGTCGCTACAGCAGAGGGCAGGCTTGTCAGCGCCGCGCCCACAGAGATTCAAGAAGTTCAAAGAGCTACTCTCACAGCAACGCAACGAAGGAATAAAAATCGCCGTATCCGCAAGATGTTAACCAAACTAGCAGCGGACCGGCAGCGACGAGGCAGCTTGCTAGCACGCGTACGTATATTTCAAGGATGCCGGCTCACCAGAACTCGAAGAAAGGAGGCCGCCTCCGAGGATAACAAAAGAGACCAGTGGAAATCTTAAGGAGAATCGAAGAAAGAAGGCTACCACGCTACCGGATAGAACCACCGCAATGCATGATCTTGTTGCGAAGCAACCCCGGGGGATGTCCCGACGGACATCATCCCCAGGAGCCGAGGTATGCAAGAGAACGTGAAGGGATTGAGCCGTATATCCCACAATACGTCACTGTGCCTCGCCATTTGTAGATTATTCCGAGTACGAGCCGGAAAGAATGCGTAATGTCGAAAAGAAAACTTTTGAATACTTCGAGAGAATCAGAGGCAGAAGGATCAATATACTAGAAGGCCTCGAGCTACATACAGACGTATTCTCAGAATATGAACAACAACAAATCGTGGATTGCATCCGGGATTTGAAAAGAATGGGTCGAGCAAGCCGCCTAAGAGAAAACACCTACTCGAACCCCGGAGATGGATGCCGTGGAAAGGAAGAATTACAATACAATGTTAATGCTGTTACAACTTTGCGGAAGACAGGAAGGGAAACCCTCCGGGAATACTCCGTCATGGCCAAGTGGATCCAATGCCATTAGTCATCAAGAGAATGGTAAAGAGGTTGATAACATGGAGGGTACCGCCAGCGGATCGCATACCCAATAACTCGCAATATTAACATCTACAAGCGAGGTGATCGCATACCCCCGCACATAGATCACCACGACTTTGTCGGACCTTTCGCACGCCTCTTTCTCGAACGAGTGTAACATCATGTTCGGATCCGACCTCTAGATAGTAGGCCCGTGTGAGTTCCGAGGGCCGATGAAGATACCATTACCGTAGGTTCCGTCATGATACCGAAGGGCAACGGAGCATATATCGCTAAGCATTGCATACCAGGAGTACCAGTGAAGCGGATCTCAGCTACTTTCAGAAGGATGGACAACAGGAAAACACCTTACCATTTCCAGCCAGACCCCGAGCTAGAGAGCCTCCGGCCTTACGAGCTGTGAGCTACATGGAAAATATCACACCTCCAATGTACATCCATACGACATCCTTGCCAAGGATGGCTTAGAAGGTGATGTTATTGACCATGTACCTCACCATTCAGACATGGATTTTTGACAGATGTTTTTTTGGATGGATCGACAAAGATCATACATAGTCAGTTTTGAGTCTACATGGATTGTATGAGATATATTCTAGATCAAGTTGTATGATGTACCTTCGACATGATTGGAATGAAAGTGACCATGTCACATTTTTTGCCATCACCTTTTTTGTGCAAATTGACTGGGAAACACCATTAAAGTTAAATGAACTTCCAACAAGGAACAGAAAAGAAATTAAAAAAAAGAATAAAAGAAAACTTTCCTTAAAAATCTGAAGATGATAAACACCAAATTCACATGAACATTAAATTCACGATAAAATAAAATTTGAATCGTTAAAGGACAAACAAAATGAACATAGATTTCAAATCAAATCTAAATCAAGTTCAAATTCAATCTTTCCAGATTCCAAATCTCAATCACATCTCAAATTCGATCTTCCAGATCTCAAATCAAATCTCAATCGAAAATTCAAATTCAATCTCCCAAATCTGAAATCCAATCTATTCTAGCCTCTCCCTTGTTTGGGATGGAAGCGGTTGATTCCATTGACACGGATCGAATCTGATGGCGAGGGATTATATCCAATCCAAACCAGTGACTTCCGATCAACTCTTTTGAACGGGGTACGTAACATCTACATATTCCCTCCTAATCTATTTCCTTCCATGAAAGCCTTTTACGACTTTCATGAATTTTTTGAAACACCAAAAATTCCACACTTTTCAAATCAACACTACAAATCTTTGCAAAGCCAATGACTATTGAAAATCAAACTTTTGGAGTTGAGGATTTTACATCCAAGACTGCATTCATTTAGGATTCTTTCCCTATCGCAATGAAATACATTAACATCAAATTCAAACTTTTGGAGTCGAGGATTTTACATCCAAGACTGCATTGCTTTAGGATTCTTTCCCTATCGCAATGAAATACATCAAATTCAAACTTTTGGAGTCGAGGATTTTACATCCAAGACTGCATTGCTTTAGGATCCTTTCCCTATCGGAATGAAATACATCAAATTCAAACTTTTGGAATCGAGGATTTTACATCCAAGACTGCATTGCTTTTGGATCCTTTCCCTATCGCAATGAAATACATCAAATTCAAACTTTTAGAGTCGAGGATTTTACATCCAAGACTGCATTGCTTTAGGATCCTTTCCCTATCGCAATGAAATACATCAAATTCAAACTTTTGGAGTCGAGGATTTTACATCCAAGACTGCATTGCTTTAGGATTCTTTCCCTATCGCAATGAAATACATCAAATTCAAACTTTTGGAGTCGAGGATTTTACATCCAAGACTGCATTGCTTTAGGATTCTTTCCCTATCGCAATGAAATACATCAAAATTCAAATTCTTGGGGTTGAGGATTTTATATCCGAAACTGCATTGCTTTAGGATTATTTCCCTATCGCAATGAAATACATCAAAATTCAAACTTTTGGAGTCGAGGATTTTACATCTGAGACTGCATTGCTTTAGGATTCTTTCTCTATCGCAATGAAATACATCAAAATTCAAACTTTTGGAGTCGAGGATTTTAGATCCGAGACTGCATTATTTTAGGATTCTTTCCCTATCGCAATGAAATACATCAAAATTCAAACTTTTGGAGTCGAGGATTTTACATCCAAGACTGCATTGCTTTAGGATGCTTTCCCTATCGCAATGAAATACATCAAATTCAAACTTTTGGAGTCGAGGATTTTACATCCAAGACCGTATCGTTTTAGGATCCTTTCCCTATCGCAATGAAATACATCAAATTCAAACTTTTGGAGTCGAGGATTTTACATCCAAGACTGCATTGCTTTAGGATCCTTTCCCTATTGCAATGAAATACATCAAATTCAAATTTTTGAGGTTGAGGATTTTACATCCGAGACTGCATTGCTTTAGGTTCTTTCCCTATCGCATTGAAATACACTAAATTCAAACTTTTGGGTCGAGGATTTTACATCCGAGACTGCATTGCTTTAGGATTCTTCCCCTATCGCAATACATCAAAATTCAAACTTTTGGAGTTGAGGATTTTACATCCGATACCGCATTGCTTTAGGTTCTTTCCCTATTACGATGAAATACATCAAAATCAAACTCTTGAGGTTAAGAATTTTACATCCAAAACCGCATTGCTCTGAGATCTCTCCTCATTGTAATGATTCAATCCAATCGATTCAATTTTCTTTTGAGGTTGAAGATGTTACATCTAAAACCACAAAATTCCAATTTTCATTTCAAATCAAACACCTTCAAATTAATCTTAACAAAACTTCAATCTAAATTAAAACTCCAAACAAAAATCTAAGCTCACACATCAAAACTTAAACTAAAACAAAATGAAATCTGAATCGAAATTCCCCCAGATCATGTGATTTGGAATTCACCTTCTTTTCCTTTCCCTGGCGAGAGTTCGTGAATCTCCGAGCCTCGCAGATATACTCGACACTCCACAACGGAAACTCTTATACTTCGTCCTAAGTTTGTCACTTGGACATCCGTGTTGGTTTTGTTGATCTCTTCGGCCAACACCAATACGCGCGGTGTGCTCCGTCACCACCACACCTATCGGGGGTCCATTTGTTGATCTCATTTTTGATGAGGTCTTCTCTTCTTCTTTAGTACTTAGGATCTAGCCTCAGCTTTTCCTTCGACTCGTCTTAGAGGACTAGAATCGGGACCCACCACTTAGAAATTCAAACCACTTCTTAACTCCCCGCAAACTCCACAAACTCGACCGTAGACCCCTAATCACCTAGAGGGTCGAAATCAAATGCGGAAGTTTAAAGGATGAGTTCCTATGAGACTCTTCGGCCTTGGACTACCCCGGGCGGCCTCGTCCGGTGAAGGGGCCGACTTACACACACACTACATTTATACACTACACTTTCACACACCTCCTAAAACCACACCCATACCCAACTCGACCTCCCCGACTCATGTAGGTGATTCACATGGATGGTCCTTAACCCCTAAGCCCTCGCTAAGCAGGGTTAGGAACAACATAATGGATGCCTCAAATGAGTCCCTTCATGGCTCATGTGGGCTTGATATGGCTTCATGGCTCAACCAAAATGATTTTATTCCACTTATATTCACCCAATCTTCAATTTTCCAAATTTTCATTTTTCGACTCCCGGACCCTACACCCGCTTAGCCTACCCAAAACCCTTGAAACTACCCAAATTTCTCAAAAATTTTTAAATCACCCAAAATTCTCCAAAATCATTCCTAAACATTTCTCTCCACTCAAATTGACCATCCATACCCAAAAATACCAAAAATTCCAAAAATACCTCCCAATACCCTCCAAATATCCAAAATACCCCTCTTGACCCAAAAATCTAAAAATTCATAAAATTTCCAGAAAATTCCAGAAAATCCCAAATATTCCCAATTTCATTTTGTTCAACTACACCATGGGCCAATTTTATCAATTTACCCTACTTTTGTCAAAACCCCCAATTTTGACCTAAACCCAAACCTAACCCAAACTCACCCAATTCAACTCTAATTAACCCCAAATCTTTTCTAAATCTTCCTTAACATTCCCACAAACAAAACACTAGCATGATTTGCCCAACATGTAGACCCAAACCCTAATCAAACTCAACCCAAAGCTAAAAGGCCCAATTTTGACCTAAACCCAAACCTAACCCAAATAAGCCCAAACCCCAAAATCAAAGCCCAACCAAAGTCAAAAACTCTTTGAAACACTCCCATAAACATTTCCCAACATTAATTTTATATCAATTTCAACCCTAGCCCAACATTGGCCCAAGTTAGCCCAACTCGACCTATATTGGCCCATTCACCAAAGAAGCCCAAATTCAACCCAATTCAAACCCAAATCACTCCCAATTTGCTCCAAGTCACTCATGACACATCTATGAGCTAAACCCAACAATTATTTGGCCCAAGCCTTTACCAAAATTTCATCCTAAAATCCATTTTGAAATTCAAAAAGCCCACTTCCCTTAAACCTTCCTAAAAGCCCACTTCCTTCAAATTCAAAAGCCCAAATGCATCCAAAGCCCACATGACACTTCCCCTCATCATCCATTTAATCAAAATCACCCCTAAGTTTCAAAATCATCAATTAAACAATTTCAAATCAAGCCCCATAACAATTTCCATTAAAATGCCAAAATCCACAAAATCCCTTTTTATGAAATTGACCCAATATTTTCCCAAGCCACGTGGAGCCACGAAGCCACATGCAAGCCATTGGCAAGCCATGAGGATCTCTAAGTTGTCAACTCTCCTTAAATGGCAAAAGAAGGAGGTCCTTTAAGCACCTCCTAAAAGTCATTAACCTTAAGCATGTTTCTCCTTAACCCAAATTTAATCCAAATATATTTGGATAAGGACTTCTCCATGCCAAGCCAGCTGATCCTTTTGACTACCCACAACACCCAAAGCCACCTTGAAGGGTGAACCAAGCCCAAAATGATGGGTTGACCCAAACCAAGCCAAAATGGCCTCTTCCCCATTCCATTCCAAGCCATCCCCTTTACACATGGCAAGGCCCAATCGACTACACTAAACCCCAGCCCCCGACCCACCTGGACCCGAGGGTGACCCATGCCTCGCCGGCCACCGCCCGGGTCGCCGGAAAACTCCATGGCCGAGACATCGGGAGGAGCCAAACTTTAGAATTCCACCTCGCCGAGCCGCCCCATGCCCAATGGCCACCATGGCCGTTCCCGCCTCGACCTAAGCAATCGATCCCAACCCTTGGCCATCCCCGCGAGGCCCTCCACCCTCTCCTATTTAAACACCACCCCCTCTCGGCCATAAGAGGTGCCGAAACAAACCTTAAGGAAACTCGCCAAAATTGCTCCGCATCACTCTCCATACTTAGAGCACTGATCCCCTGGTGCCAATTTGCTCCTAATCCCCACCAACGTAACTCAATTTCTCAGCCAAAATTCCACCCAAAACCAGGACACTTCTCCACAAAGTGAGCCAATCCTCAAATTGACCGGTCCTACACCTTCACCGGACCAAGAGGAGAAGTCCACCAAAGAAAGCCCCCTCTCCAGTGCCACCCAGCTTGTTCCAGCCTCTCCAAGCTTTGTGATCGGCCGTGGTCGAAATCATACTCTAGGCGATTCACTGCACTGAGAGACTTCATCCGGAGCTTGTCGGGATCCAATCGAAGGTGACACAACCCTCGTATCGAAGCCACACTTCTCCGAGCAAAGGTATGAGCTAATTCTTCATCCCGAGCTTCTGGAGATTCTCCATTTCAAATGCTTTAATTTCAATGCATGATCACCGTATAGATGTGTTCGTATCTTCAAGACGAATCCACAGAGCACAAGAACACGAAAATCCGTTAAGTATTGAGTGTGTTCTTAGGGTTTTAGTGTGGATGGCTCTCGGGTGAGGATGCTTGGGGACGATGAACGGATGCCGTCCATTTAATACACGTGCGGACGGACAGCTCGGATTAGGTCGGATCAACCGGATGATACGCGGAAGGCGGGACCCGGCCGCCGACTCAAGTGGCGGCGTCGAATGGGAGCGCGCCACGCGGCACTTCGAAGATGTTAAGGCCGACGCGGCGCCGACTCCTGATAAATAGAAAATTAGGGATTTTCTTATTTATTTAATTCCCTAAACTTCAAAAATGCATAACTTCGTGAAGAAAAATCGAAAAATAAAATAAAAATACCCTCTTACTCAAATGAACGAGGAGAATAATGTGGAAAAGAAATCATTTAATTTCATCAAGTATTTTATTTTTAATGATTTATTTCCCTTCGCATTGTTTTAATTCTCCATGCATTTAGGAAATTCACCATGGCATGAGACCATAGTGGCTTTTGAAGCATCCGAATTGGGAATATTCCCCGAATTTTCCAAAGTCGAGGCCATCCCTATGAGAAGTTATTGATTTTTCAAATTCATGTTACTGTTTTCGAGTATTTTAATTCCAATAATTAGCATGTTGTGAAATAAATTCTAGGAAAATTTGGTGATGTCTCTTACGACCGTAGGACCCTAGGAAAATAAGTTTCGAGTTAACTCATTTAAAATAACCCTAAATCGGCTTAAACACCCAAAATAGATCCCTAATTAATTAGAGCTAACCATACATCAAATTGACTTGAAATCAATTCTCCACTCGACCTTTAGGATCGTAGGAACCCACCATAAAAATTTGAAGTCAATCGGACTTGCTAAGTCCCTACTAAATGGGTTGATTAAGCCATTTAACTATCTTAAACTTCAAAAATTCATAACTTTCAAAATACCTTTCAAAAATTCACCAAATTGATTTTGGAGACTCACTGATATTAGGGGAATTTGATAAAATTAAAATTTCAATTTTCTAAAAAAGTTAATTTTTTGTATTATTTTAATATTTTAATGATTAAAAAATAATAAAAATCATAAAAATAATAAAAATCAACAAGATGTCACATTTTGAATTTTAATCACTTAGGAACGAACCCCATATTTTTCTTAGGTCTATTTAATGAGATATTAAATTTTAAAGCCCTAAGGTAATTTAAAAATTAAAAAATACAATTTTTGGCATTTCCACTAAAATAATTATAATAAATCAAAGAAAAAATCAAAAAATTGCAAAAATTGATTCTCTGATTTCCTTGATATCAGAGAGATTTTTGAAAAATATAAATTTCATTTTTCAACCTTTATTTTATTTTTAAATTAATTAATACTCCAAAACTTAAAATAATTTTAATAAAAATAATATAATTCAAAAAATTACCAAAATTGGTCCAAGTGGTCCTTTCGTCATTAGGAATGTTCCATAATTTTATTATGGACAGAAACTTTCCCTTGGTCATATTATTAAATTTTCCTTGGAAATTCCTATTTTCCACTAAAAATAATTATATAAATAAATTAAATATAGAAAAATCACATTTTTTCCTCTCATGTCTTTATTGACATATGAGTGAAGTCACATAAAAATTTCAAATTCATTTGAGCTCAATTTAGTGAGTTATGGAATTATTAAGCTTGAAGGGAAAAATGGTAATTAAAAATTTTAACCCTTAATTAAAACTTTAGGTTTAATAAAATTAACAAGTAAAATATTTGATTTTAATATGATTTGGATGATTGAAATTTAAATAATTAAAGGGTAGAAATCCATTAAACAATTTAAAATAATTGAAATAAACCTTAATTAAATAATTGATTAAATTTGGAAGAATAATAAAATTGGAATTATTAAAATAGGGATATTATTAGGAAGAGATTTATTCTTTAATTTAAAAATCCCCGAATTTATCATCTCAATAATATTTAATTCCTAATTAAAAATGATAATTCAAATTTAAGTTTTAAAATGTTAAAGGACTTAATCATTAAATTAAATTAAAAAAAAAGAGTTAAATTATTAAACTTTTTTTAAAATTTAAAAATAAAATTAAATTAAAGATTAAATTAAATTAAATCAAACAAATAAAATTAAATTAAAGATTAAATTAAATTAAATTAAAGATTAAATTAAATTACATTAAATAAATAAATTAAATTAAATTAAATTAAACTAAATTAAATTAAAAAATGTTAAATTAAATTAAATTAAATTAAATTAAATTAGAACATATTAAATTAAATTAAATTAAATTAAATTAAATTAAAATTAAATCAAATTAAATTAAATTGAAGGAGTTAAATTAAATTAAATTAAATCAAGTTAAATTAAATTAAGTTAATTTATATCAAATCAAACTAAATTGAATTAAATTAAATTAAATTAAATTAAATTAAATTAAATTGAATTAAATAACATCACCTAAGACATAAATAAATTAAATATAAAGCAACTTGAACACTATTCCAAATTTAAACCCGATAACTAAAATTAAACTAAATCACAAATCATTGGAGCACCAATTTGCCCTCGAAGACCTTTATTATCATAACTCCGAAATAGAACATTAAATGAAATGTTACTTCACTCATAGGATATTCAAATGTCCTAGTTCACCGAGCAAGATAACAAAACTCGAATCCCTGACGATTAATTCATTTATATAATTAAATTCATTTGGACTTAAAACAATCTTAGAAATATTGAAAAGATGTTTAAGATTTGTCTTAAGCACTTCCTCGATATGATAGAATGTTCATAAGAACAATTTAACTTAATTATTCTTTGATGAAGAAAATCATCCTCAAACCAAAACACAAGAACCTAGACGTCATAGGAAATGACTAGCTATAGGATTAGGAATTTGGTAGAAAACCATAACCCTTCCCTTAGCCTTACCTAGGAACTTGATTAAATATTCTAATTGTGTTTTAAGTGCAGCTTGGGATGACGGGAAGACCCTCCATGTACGCTTTTATTTTATTGCAATTTACCTTATTGCAATTTCTTTAATTGCATCGCACTTACTTTTTCTTGCATGACAAACAACTATTGCATGAAAACCCACACCTTTAGGATAGTCCCTAAAACTGAAACCAAAACTAAATTAAAAGTCATTACAAGATAAAATTCACCGCCACAACATTTCAAAATATAAAACAACTTAAAATTTAATCACAAACAGTAACACAAAACTACAATTACAACTAAATTAAAACGTCTTGTTGGATGATCGGGAATACCTCGGATGATGTAACCTACGTGTTGCTAATGGGATTTCTCACGGTCTAAATGAAAGTGTGGAACTCATTCAGTTTAGTTTAGCAAATTCATCTAGACTAAGTGAATCCGATAAAAGTAACGATGCCGGAAGGATGGAACCGTGGGATCTTAACCGGTGTTGTTATAATCAACTTTAAGATTTGTTTTAATTAAAACACAAAAATACTTGGAAATTAAGACTTCTCTAAACCAAAACACTATTCTAATCTCCTGATTCATGACTTCTGTAACTAAACCTCTGCAACAACAAGGAGCTCGGAGCATGATGGGCAGCACGACCATCGTCATCAGCAAAACTCGGATCTACCTCAACAAAACTTTCTTAGAGTTAAATAACCAAGCCATAGGATTTCGAGGTAGTTTGCCTAGTGCAACATAAATCCTCAACCTCTTCGTTAGGCATTTGCATTGCAAATTAAGCCCTAACCGGACTTAGGATTCCGAGGTAGTCGTTTGGTATGATATAAACCCTCACATCTTCAAGGCTATTTGTATGATTCTATCATATAAATATAAGTCCTAATTAACTAAAATTGGCAAGATTGAAACATTAAACAAACATTAGGACTTTCCTAAATCCGGGCCAAACAAATAGGATAGTCGGGAAATTACCGAAGTTCGCTTCGAATCTGTAATTTCTCCTACATTTCTTCCTTTGAATTCCCAAAACAAAAATGTTCCAAACTTGATCCATTCTCTATTGAAATTCCAAAATTCAATCCTTTGAAAACTTAAACTTTGAAATTCTTGAGAGCAGAATTATTGATTATTATCGAGAGTTTTCTTAGGTGATTCCCGTCACTTAAGATGTAATTAACTATGTGGGCTTGCCCTTATAGGGAATTTTAAAGAACCTGTGTAATATAAACCCCGTTTAATGCTTTCATATTAAGCAGGGAAATTTGTCGGCTTATAAAATTGGTTCGCAGACCAAACGGATGTCACAAATCTTATAGTTTATTTAATCGAGCCCTATCATCAAGCAGTATGTCTATTCTTTGGGATAGATACACGGTTTGTGATGCATTGCTCGTTTATATAAACTATTTGGGATGTGAGATCAGTTTGATTTCATATCATAAAATTTTCAAATTTAAAATTATTTTCAAAATCAAATACTACTTTCTAAATTATATATATATTTAAATTAAATTTAAAATTTAAATTTCGCCGACAATTTCTATAGGCGACCTCCTTTTCAAAAATACAACACTCAACCTAAAAATATGCCCACAGTGTCCATGTTCAATGAATCTTCTAGAAGGTGTGTCTAGCGCCAAGGAGCCGGTTTCTGGCGCCTAGGCGCCAGACTCCGTTGACCAAGTCTTCGCACCCCTTCACTTTGGGTCGCACCTCTTCGCGATTAAAACCGTTCTAATGTGTCCAGATACATTATATCACATTTCCTATATATTAGGAATAACTTACAGGCTTCTAAAAGGCCTAGAAACTACTTAACACCGTCAAAATAACTCCCAAAGTGGTCAAAAAACTGTCCCATAACCGTTTCTGGATGATTCTGGCGCCTTGGCCTTGATTCTGGCACCTAGGAGCCGTTTTCTCGTCGTCACTGGCTCCTAGGCGCCGGGTTTGGCACTTGGGCGCCACCCTGTGCGCAGCTCCACCATTTTGCTCCGTTTGGCTCCTTTTCAACTCCGTTTCGCCACATTTCAGTTGCGTTGCATTCCTAACATCTTTACCTACAAGATAAACATAAAAACAACCTTTCTTAAAAGTATAATTTCATCCAAAACATGTGATAAATGTAAAAGATATTGAGCATAGAAAGACATATTGATATGTGCTAAGTTAAAATTTGTTTTTCTTGCTCATTTTGGCTCAAAATTGCATAGTTTTTGCTTCATTTTCTATATAATCATATTTTTATACTTGAAAACAAAAATATACAAAATTATGCAAAATAGCTTCCTTTAAAGTGTAATATCATTAAAAATATGCTGCATGAAATGCATACTAAAAATAGATACTTTTTTTCATGGATCAAAATCCCCCAAACTTAAACGTTACTTGTCCTCAAGTAACACTATAATCATTAAAAACAACATAAGCAAATCATGTGTATGAGTTTCTTTAGGAGTTTCTAAAATTTTGATCTAGAAATATAGTAGTCCAATTTAGAAAAAAATTTTAGTAAAAGAGACCAATTTAAAGTTTAGAAATCTCTTAAATGAAAGAGTATGAAAATATGTGTTGCTATCTAATTCAAAAATGCTTGTAAATTTTTCAAAATATAGGGGTTAGGCATTTTATTTTCTTTACTTAAAAATCTTTATTAAAAATAATTATACTAACTAAATTATATTTTAAAGCTTAAGATTTTCTCAAATCTTATACTTTAAAAAGTTTAGGTGTGGAACCAATTTTTGATTAGGCCTTTTAATCCTCAAGCTTCTCCTTCCTTTTTCACATAATGTACTATTTTTTTTTTATTTTTCTTTCACTTTTTCTTTTCCTTTTCTTTCTTTCTTTTTTTTTTCTTTTTTAGGCAAGGATTACTATATCTGGATAGGCCTTTAATAATTTTGAATTCCACCCTTCCTTTCCCAAAGCATAAGTTACATATATATCTTTTACTTAGAAATATAATAACAAGCTTTGAGAATTATTTTTCAATAAAAGAAATTTAAATATTGAAAACAAAAGTCTAGTCCTTCTATTTTTCTAAAAATACAACTTTTCTTACTAAAGATAGTTACACAATATTTATCATTTCTTCATTAAGAAAAATTAACTTTAAATTTTTCATCACTACTATAAATTTTAACAAAATTCTCTTACTTATTTCTATATTCAAAATTTTAATTCCCTAATATAACTTCATACACATAATTTTTTTTCAATTAAAATCGAATTTATTTATAGCAGTTTAGAGGACAAATAAAATTTAAGTTTTTGAAAATTGTTTTTCATTCCCCGCAAACTTAAATTTTTTAAAATATTTTGCAATTAATTCCATAAAATGTAGGAGGAAGAAAAATAAAAGTTAAATCTACTAACTACTACAACATCCTATCAAATTTAAACACATGCATAATCAGGATAGAATGATTGCAGGAGAAGGTAAATCTAGCCTAAAACATGCGTACAATAATATTAAACTAAAAAGAAAGTATACTAACTTTAAAATATATTTTTCTTCTTACACCTAAACTTGAATTTAAATATGTATAGCATTCAGCACATAAAATATAAGCAGGAAGAAAAATAGTTCAGAAATTCTATTTACCATAATTGTTTATCAATAACATCTACATGTATTCATGAGGACAGAATAATTTGCAACAGAAAGTAAATCTAAACTAACATGCTAGAATAAAATTAAATTAAAGAAAGGTTAAATAAGAATGACAAACATCGGCATGGGAAAATATATTTAAGTGTTCTTCAAATCTCTAAATTGTTGTAACACAAACACAAATACAAACACACAAACTAAAATATCTAGACTCGCAGATTCATACACAAATATCAATTGAGGTTAATTTGATCTCCTTTCTACTCACATTTTACCTCCTTACTTTCAATTTCTAACGAAATAAACTATACTAATAATGATAATTTGATAAATAAAAATAGTGTAGTTCATCCATATTTTGTTCATTAAGCAAATTAATGACTTTACTTTATGAAAACAAAGTCAGATAAAGGAAATAATAGAGTTGACATGGAGTAGTCCAAGTCTAAACTCTACATGCTTTAAGGTAATACTCAGCTCCGATTGATAACTGAGTTATAACAGACTCGTCAACCTGCTACTACCAGAAATCATATACAAATTTAGTCAAGACCAAGGCATAACCTCAGAAATCTAATCCGTACTAAAGCAAACTCAAAACATAAACATAAAAAATCATGACTCTCAAGCACACTAAATCAAAGTATACTGATAACTATGTGTTGCCTCCCATATAGCACTCGGTTTTAACATCGCGGGCCCGACAAATGATTCCACCTGGATTAAAATTCCAATTAAGTAATCCTCGGTCAACCGCCCAATCATTTCCGAGTCCGTGGATTTCTATAAAGTCCTCAAATTTTAATTTTTCATTTAGCTCTTCATATTCAGTTTGATTTATATAATTCTTCCTCATATTTCTTTCTAGATCCAATATTCTTCTATTGATTTTCTTAATTTGCATATTAATATCATCCTTGAAATTTATAAGAAATGGATCTTTATAAGATACTTCAATATCTCCCAAAGTTTGGATCAGATTCTCTTTAGATAATTCAGATTCAGGATCAAATTCTTCTATGTCACTCTTCTTTTTCAAGTTATCTTCAAATTCTTCCCCTTTATAATTATTAAATGATGGAGGATCTATCATAGTTGAGGAAATATGTTTTTCTAATTCCTTAGGAATTTCTTCTAATGGTCTTCCAATATTCTTATCCTCTTTTCTCAACTCAAAGTTCTTTTAAAATATATCCTCAAATTCTCTACCAAGTCTTAGTTTAATAATTTTATCATGTTCATCATTCAATTCAGGTTTTTCTTGTGATTAAGTCGAATTCCAAAGATATAAAGACTGGTTGTGTAGATGAATTCCCTTAATAGGAAGGCTTTAAAGTTGTATGGGGTACATCCATCTTATGTTCATGAGATTTTTCAACAGATGGAATTAAAAGTTTACTATTTTCGGTGACGTCCATCATTTCACACCTCTCCTGAACATACATACAGTCTTCTTTAAATAACATTTTTGAAACATCAGGAAAATCCATTCCAACCTCATTTGTTATTGATCACTGAAAAATTTATTAAGAAATTCATACTTATTTTTGATGAAATTGCACTTTAAAGAAAGTTATTTTCTTTATTTTGTTGCAGGAATGGAGAATTTAGGTGATAAAAGCAAAAATCATAAAAAGGAGCGAATTTGGAGCAAAAAGGAAGAAAATAATGAAATTTGTGCTGAGTCGTCGACGGCGAGATCGAGCCCGCCGACTGCGAGGTTACGAGGAGACATTTCTGAAGGATTTATAACTATCTCGCTGACAGCGAGCCCGAGCCCGCTGACAGCGAGCTAGCGCGGTTCGAAGACCTTCTAGAAACCTCACTGACAGCGAGGTAGTTCATCGCCGACGGCGAGTTAGTTCAAATGGCGCAGATACATTGAACCTGGACACCTTTTGAAGAGATGCTTACACACCTCTTGGCCCTTTGCTCACCTCTATATATAGAGGCCAAAATTCAGCCTCGAAATGTGTTATATTTGTGTTCTAAGTGTGTGTGTGTGTGTGTGCAGTTTTTGTGTCTTTGTGTGATATTTTGTGTTATGTGTGTCAATTTGTGTCTTTAAGTGTGTTTAGTGAGTTAGTGAGTTTTTAGTGAGCCTTGCTGTACTTGAAGGAAGAGTCAAAGGAACTGCTAGGTGTCTGCTTGGGGATAAATCGAGATAAGTATTTGTATTTATTGTTTTTAACTTTAAATGAAATTCTTGCTTAGTTTAGTCAACATACATTCTGAGTAGTTTATTAGTCTTTCTCCATGTTTATGAAATTAAGTGACTGGATGAACTAAAATTAGAAGTACTTTTATATATTAATAAATTGTGATAATTTTTACTTAAAACTTAATTTACTTTCAAACTGGCCATTTGATTTGTTAAAATGTGTTGATTATCAACTATAGTAAAAATTACATCCGATATTCGGGGAATTCAAAAGCCTTGGAAGGAGGGTGCAATTAAATAAGGAAATAATATCATCGGGTGTAGAATTGAGCATTTTAGTGTGACGTGACTAAAATAATCAATTCGGTTCTATTGTTTGAGAGTCGAAGTGTAGATGTTAGCCCTCAGGCGAGGGGAACGTGGGAGCTCGAAGTGGGAGTCGGTATCCTCCCAGCCTAGCCGCAGATTCGCAATCAAACATAGGATTAGTCAATATTCTTTACACCTGACCAAAGGGTAAAGAATAGGAATGCTCCTATTTGTCACAATACCTTAAAATTATCTATTTAAATTCATCAATCACTTAAATTTCTAAACAAAGGGGAAAGATACTTTTTCCGAATAGTTAAGACTTATTTAGCAATTAGTTTAATTTCCCGCACTTTCAATACGTATTAATTTTCTACTTAGTTAAGTTACCTAATTAAAATACTTAGTTTACTTTATTGCGCTTAAATTTAGAATTCCAAATTTTCGTATACTATTTTTATTATTATTATTTTAAAATTAGTTGTTATTCAATTTTCTATTTCCCCGTGGGATCGATAACCGTGACTCCACTAGAGCCCTGTATTACTTGATACGATTCATATACTTGCGTAGCATCCACAACATAAACAATTACAATTCTATACATATAATATAGCGGGGTTAAGTTTTTGGCGTCGTTGCAATTAAATTAAAAATATCATAATATAAAATTGTGGGTCAGTTATTTACTCTCAAAACTTTCTTGGAAATGGTTTTTATTTAGATAATCAATTTCATCCATCCAAAAACAATCATCAATTTTCTCAGATGGATGTTTCATAGTCTTTAATACATCAAAAGTTACTTCCTGATCATTAATATTCATAGTCAACTTTCCTTTTCAGCACATCTATCATATCTTGTCCAAGAATAAGGAAAGGTCTCCCTAAAATAATTGGAATTTCTTTATCTTCCTCCATATCTAATACAATAATGTCCACAGGAAAGATAAACTTATCCACTTTAACAAGCACGTCTTCTATAACTCCTTTTAGATAAATGATAGATCGATCAGCTAACATAAGGGTTACAGTAGTGGGAGAATTATCGACTAAACCTATTCTTCTAAATATAGATATAGGCATCACATTAATGCTTACTCCTAAATCACATAAAGCTTTTCCACATAATTTTTTTCTAATTGCACAAGTAATTGTAAAGCTACAAGAATCTTTAAATTTCTGAGGAAAATTTTTCTGAAATATAGCGTTGCACTCCTTACTTAGTGCAACTGTCTCGTAATCCCCAAATTTCCTTTTCTTGTTCAATATGTCCTTCATAAACTTTTCATAACTTGGCATACGTTTTAAAGCTTCGATTGAAAGGAATATTTTTCGTTAACTTCTTAAATACTTTAATGAACTTTGAAAATTTCTTATCTAACTCATGTCAGTTCGATTCTTTCGAGGAAATGGAGGTGGTGGTCTTTCCATATCTGATTTTAGTTGGAGAAATTAATTTTTCCGCATCCTTCGAAACATGTTTTTCGTGTCTTTTGGTTACCTTTGTGTCTCTCACAACTTCTTTCTCTTTGCTAACCACATCCTCTATCTCTCTTCCACTTTTTAATTGGACAGACTTCTACTTGTTCATTAATGTTCTCTTTAGTGGTCGATCTCAATGTTGCTAAGAAGTGTTTCTTGGGGTCTATTACTTTTTGAATTAACAATTTGTCCCAACTCGATTCTCTATGTTTTTAATCGCAACATTTTGACTTTGCAACCGGTTTCCCACTTTCAATACGACTTCTTCCATGACATCTCCTTATCCTCAAATTGTTGATCATTGTTAAAGTCCGGTGGATATGAAGGTCTATAGTTTGTGTTCCCCTGATTATTCAAACTTATATTAGGATTTGCATGATTATTTTCCCATTTTTAGTTTCCACCATAAGTAGTATGATTCCAGTTAAATTTAGGATGATTCTCCCAACCTAAGTTGTAAAAGTTAGAATATAGGTTTTTTGTGGTATTTAAAGATTCATATGATAAGTTATAATCAATCATATTCCCTAATGAACTTTCCTCACTTATTGGAGTAAATTGAGGCCGGTTCATTCTAATTTGGTCCAACTTCCTTGATATTTCAAGCAACCTGAGATGCCGTAATTGCAATCGCATCTATATCATGAACACTTGCTACCTTTTTAGGATTTACCCTCGCAGAGGGCCATTAAAATTCATTTGTATCCATTTTTTCAATTAATGCATACACTTCATCAAATGGTGTTGACATTAATGATCCACCAAAGAAGAAGATCAATTATACACCTAAAGGATCCTACTAACCCATTATAAAAAGTTTGAATTATTAACCAATCGGGCGAGCGTGATGTGGACACTTTCTTAGGAGTTCCTTAAATCTTTACCGAGCTTCGTATATTGATTCTCCATCATATTGACAAAATGAGATAATATCATTTCTAAGTTTAATAGTCCTTGAAGGTGGAGAATACTTAGCTAGGAATTTCTGAGTTAACTCCTCCCAATTTTTAATAGAGCCAGGTGCTAATGAGTATAATCATATTTTAGCCTTATCCTTTAGTGAGAAAGGAAAAAGCCTTAGTTTAACAGCATCGTCTGACATACCGTTATAACGAAATGTAGCACAAAGTTCTAGAAAACTAGATAAGTGTAACTAGGGATCCTCCGAAGGAGTTCCCCCAAACTGGTTGTTTTGCACAAGTTGAATAATCTCAGGATTTATTTCAATCGAGTCAGCTTCTATGACAAGATTTTGTATACTTTAGTGAATTTCATCTGTCGTAGGATTTTCATAATCCCTCAATGAAGTATGATGATTCTCTAAGTTATTATCTTGAAAGTTTTCCATTTCCATTTCTAATTTTTCGAGTCCCTTCTATTTTTTTTAATTTTTTCCATTTTTGTAACTCGGGATCATAAGGCACAAGTCCGTCAGATCCTTTGTTTCGCATATGTAACACAATAAATAATTCATTAACAATAAAACAAATAAAAAAAATATATTCAACACAACAAAACATTTTCACAAACACCATGTTTTTCACACAAACAATTTTACGACACTACAATTTTCCAATTCTAAGCCTAATTACTTCAACTAAAATTCTCTTAAAGTTCTTACCGAAGCTTCCCCGGCAACGGTGCCAAAAACTTGACCCGACCCGCAATAACGCAGTAATATTCGCTTCCAAAAGATGGCCAAAAACTTGACTCAATTTATAAATAGCAGCTAGTGTATAAAATCAAAATGTTGTAAAATTTTAGAAAATATTTTACACACTAGGGGTACTACGTAAGTATATGTATCGTTTCAAGTAATATAGGGTTTTCTTTTATAACCTAAGTATCGATCCCACAGAGAAGCGATGTAAGAAATCCTTTAAGCTAATTCCAGTCTATTTCAATACGGCCTAAATTTAAAATGTCAATTATAATGAGTTTTCTAAAAACTAATCCTAAATTAAATTCTTAAATAAAAAGATAACTTATGGATAAATAGGTGTGGAGAAATTCAAGATATTAAAAATTACCTTTCTCTTGCAATTACATAGATAATGTGTAAGAAAGACATGCTTAGAATTAATGTAGTAGTGCCTAAGAGAAGCATTCCTATTCTTTACCCTTTGATCCAGGCGCAAAGAACATTAGCTAATCTACAGATCAGGTCTGGATGTATTGTTAGTAGAATGGGTTAATCTAGGTTCACACTACTAGATGTTCAAGGGTGGCTATGGTCGGCCCTACCAGTGACCCTTTAAATCTAATTATAAGAATTTAGTCTGTCACTCTAAAAACTTATCAATTCTACGCCCTTTAAATCTTATCTTCCTATTTATTTGCACTTTACCTTGAATAGCCCGCGCATGGCCTTCGACTACCCAAGGATTCATGTGACATTTACAAGTTAAGAATTCATCTCCATCTAGGTCTCAGAATTTTTCAACAGGTTTTAACAATATAAGTGATCAATTTGTAAAGTAAATGAAGATTCGGTATGAATATTATCACCATAATTTTATAAGAGAATATCTAAGAAAATCTTAATTTCTAAACATGCATTTATTTTATTACAAAACAAAAGTAAATGAAATTAATGACATAAGAAGTAAAAGCATTGATAGAATTATGTAATAAATTAAGTGCCAATAAGGAACTTATTTCATTAGTATTCTATTATATTTATGCAACTATCTGTCACCTAGAAGCATTTAATAGTTAATTATATCATAAAAATGATTTTCCTATGCATGCCACTACTTCATATTAAAAGAAAGAGTAAAGGAAATCACTTATGTAACATGGATAATTCACGACAAAAAACTTGGTTTAAAACAAAGAAAATCCACTAGAAAATGTTTAAAACAAATACAAAGAAATGAAGAACACAATACTTAGCTTTTTCCTCTGAAAGAAAGAAGAAGATCTCTCCACCAAAGTTTCCTACTGATCCATGCGACGCACGTACATCCTTTACATAAATATCTCAAAATCCTTACCAATCTCTCCATAAGATCTAAAAATCTACATCTTCATAACTCTAAATGACTAAAATGACTAAGGGGGAAGAAAGAGACTATAGGGTGCGATTTTTTCTGAAGGAGTGGCCTCCTATTTTTAGGCTTCAAGGGTTGCCTCAAGGCACCTCTTCAAATTGTGTCCATGTTAATGAATCTTCTAGAAGGTGTGTCTGGCGCCTAGGCGCCGGAATCTAGCGCCTAGGAGCCTGACTCCGTTGACCAAGTCTTCACACCCCTTCACTTTGGGTGGCACCTCTTCGCGATTAAAACCGTTCCAATGTGTCCAGATACATTGTATCACATTTTCTATATATTAGGAATAACTTACAGGCTTCTAGAAAGCCTATAAACTACTTAACACCGTCAAAATAACTCCCAAAGTTGTCAAAAATCCATCACATAACCGTTTCTGGATGATTCTGGCGCCTAGGCCTTGATTCTGGCACCTAGGCGCCATTTTCTCATCGTCATTGGCGCCTAGGCGCCAGGTTTGGCGCTTAGGCGCCACGCTGTGCACAGCTCCACCATTTTGCTCCGTTTGGCTCCGTTTCAACTTCGTTTCGCCCCATTTCAGTTGCGTTACGTTCCTAACATCTTTACCTACAAGATAGACATAAAAAAACCTTTCTCAAAAGTATAATTTCATCCAAAACATGTGAGAAATGTAAAATATATTGAGCATAGAAAGACATATTGATATGTGCTTAAGTTAAAATTTGTTTTTCTTGCTCATTTTGGCTCAAAATTACATAGTTTTTGCTTCATTTTCTATAAAATCATATTTTTATACTAGAAAACAAAAATATGTAAAATTATGTAAAATACATTCCTTTAAAGTGTAATATCATTAAGAATATGCTGCATGAAATGCATACTAAAAATAGGTACTTTTTTTCATGGATCAGTTTAATAGTTTATTTAAGTCTAATGTGTTAGACTTAATTAGGGTTTAAGTTTTATTAAACCTTAGTAGGTTAAGGTTCAATAATTTAATTAAATCAGATGTTTTGAACATAATTAGGTTTTAAGTTTGATTAAGCCTTAGTTGGTTAAGGTTTAATTGTTTAATTAATTTTATTGTGTTAGACTCAAATAAGGTTAAGTTTGATTAGACCTTAGTTGGTCAAGGTTTAATAGTTTATTTACGTTTAATTTGTTAGACTGAATTAGTGTTTAAGTTTGTATAAATTTTAGTTGGTTAAGGTTTAATTGTTTAATTAAGCGTAAGGTGTTAGACTTATCTAGGGTTTAATTATTACTTAGGCCTTATGTAAGTGAGGTTTAAGTTGATTAATTGGGTTTAATAATGGTTAAACCAAATTAGGGTTTAAGAGTTACTTAAACCTAATGTAAGTAAGTTTTAAGTTGTGTAATGAGTATTAATATGGGTTAAACCTAAATAGGGTTTAAGAGTTACTTAAACATAATGTAAGTAAGGTTTAAGTTGTTTAATTAGGTTTAATAAGGGTTAAACCTTATTAGGGTTTAATAATTACTTAAACCTAATGTAAGTAAGGTTTACTTAAACCTAATGTAAGTGAGGTTTAAGTCGATTAATTAGGATTAATATGGGTTAAACCTAATTAGGGTTTAAGTGTTACTTAATCCTAATTTAAGTAAGGTCTAAGTTGATTAATTAGGTTGAATATGGGTTAAGCCTAATTAGGGTTTAAGCGTTACTTAAACATGTCGGCACGTAAAAGTTTGAATTTTAAAAGAGATTGTCCACTAGAAGCTGTTGGCCGCTGGAATTGAAAGCCCGTCTCCCGCTTTGGAAGGACTTTTAATTTAAAATATAGTTTTTACTTTTAAAAATATGAAATCAAACTGATTCCATACTTTTGAGAAAGTTTGAATAACCAAGCACTGCATACCAAGCTATGCACCTAACCAGAGGGGTAAACACATTGCTTAATATTAAGGCTCGGCTAAATAAATTACTCACATATGAGATCTATTTGGTCTGCGAGAACCTATTATGTTAGCTGACAGATTCTCCTATTTAATACAAAAGAATTAAATAGAGTTTATATTAATCTGGGGTCATTTAGGGTTCCCATAAGGGCAAGCCCCTATAGTTAATTGCATCTTAGATAATCGAAGTTACCTAAGAAAACTTTTGAAAAAGATCAGGAAAGATACTTTTACGATATCAAGGCGCTAAGGACTTTTCAACGACATTATGATGATCGGAATCTAATAGGTGAAAGGTGCAAATTTTGGAGCATTCGATTGTAAGTAATTTAAAGAAGGAATAACTACGGGATGTCATGGATCCAAGAGGATATCTTGGTGACTTCCCAATCTATCCTTTTATTTGTCTTCGATTTGGGAGAATAATTCATGTTTCATCCTGCCAATTTTAATTATTTAGGGCTTACATTCACTTAATATCGATAACGTGAACCACTAGAGAGATAGGAGGATTTATATCATATGACATGACAACTTTGGAAACCTAAGATGAGTTAGGGCTTATATTTCACAGTAGGGCTGCGCAAAGGCTTAGAAGATCAGGTGAGGGTTTATACCGCACTAGGCAGGCTACCTCGAAGTCCTATAGCTTGTTGTTTAATTCTAAGGATAAGATTTGCTGATGTAATCGAAGTTTTGATGTTGAACATGGTCATGCTTCCCACAACACATATTCCACATTCCTCATCGTAGTAAGTTTAGTTTTGGAAGTGACAATTGATGAGTTGACAAAAGTATCGTGTTTTAGAAATGTTGAAAATTTGAGATGTCTTATTTTTTTATAAATATTTAAGTTGATTATGGCGACACCGATTAGGATCTTACAGTTCCCTTGTTCCAGTTTCACCATTTTTATCGGATTCATGTAGTCTGGATGTATTTACTAAACCCAACTTAATGAGTTCCATACTTTCATATAGACCGTGAGACATTTTGTTAGCAACACGTAGGTCACCTCCTTCAAGGGACTCTCGGTCATCCAAGAGTAATTATAATTTAGTTAAAGTTGTAAGTTTACTTTGGTTGGTGATTAAATTTTGAGTTTTTTAAACATACAGGGTTCAATCATTTTTCACAATTTATAATATGTTGGAAAGTAAAGCGAGAAAGCCACGCTAAATAGGAGTATATCTTGTGAAAAGTAAAGCAAGTAAGTAAACTAAACAAGTGTATATGCTCCGAAAAGTAAAGCGAAGTAAACTAAACAAAACGAGATGTTTGTGTGTCTTTGGAGTGTATGCGAGGAAAGGTAAAGTGTGAGACTTGTGTAATAAACTAAGAGAAAGATGAAAGAGAACCAAAAGGTCGAAGTAGAACATCCCATAAGAAGTCTGGAAATAAATTTGTGTGTAAAACTCGTAGGAAATTTGTAAAAGAAAATTTATAGAAAAATCCATAGGAAATCCATATGAAATTCGTAGAAAAATAACATAGGAAAACCACGAAAAAATGGACTACAAGTCCGGAAGGGCCGTAAGCACGATGGCGCAGAGGACTCAAAGTTGTGCTATATGTATCTCACCTTAAGTGATAACTACCAAACCGATACCCTATGGAAGGCAGTTCTAACTTAACATGAATAACCAACCGAGGACCTTCGTAAATTTTTTATTCATTTCAACTTGGATTGCATGCAAGTTAAAACTTATGGGTGAGAGGCTATTTTTCTGTAGGGGTAGTTTTGTATTTTCAAAAATGTATATGTATGTTTTATAAAAGTATTGTGATCTACAGGTTGACTATACTAATCGAACTAGGACTGCTAACAACCTAGGAGTGGTAGCGGCAGAAATCCCCAAGGATAGGCTAATAGTACTGTCAATTCCTTTCCTTTACCCTCTCTAGGGTCTTTGAGTTAGGAGATACTACTCTGGAAATCCCTCGTATTCCTCTTCTAGGCAATGTCATCATCATCCTTCCTAACCATCCTACTTACAGCCTTACTTAATGGCCTCACATATAACAGAAGGTTATACGTGTGTGCTTATGCGTCCAACATAAGCACGAGACTTAGACTAAGAAGTAAGAAGAAGCAAAAGACAGGGGTGGGCAAGGAAGAGAAAGAGGAGATGATGATCCACCCAGAACAATGTCGTAAAGGAGGCGAGTCGACTCTCAAAACTACACAAAGTAATAGAAATGAACCTGTGTAAGGGCAAAAACTGGCTCCATATATGGTGCAGAAGTGGCACCCACTGAGCAACTAAAACATGTACATCAAAACCCTCCAACGTGGTGCAAGGGTTAGCTGCAAAGCATGTAAGAAAAGGAAACCAATTGGTGCAAGGGATAACCATCAAAACGTAATGTCAAGGAAACACAAGAGTCTAAATCGCTATATGAATTGCTCTTCCTAACAATCACATACCCATCATGCTTTTATGTCTTCAAAACAACATAAATCCTTCCATACACGTCGTATTAAATATTTTAAACAAGTAGGTGCTTTGAAATAATGTTCCATAACAAGTCGAAAGTGTATCGAAATAGTGTAGAGAACAAGTGTGCAAGTAAACTGACTCTAAATACTAGCATGTAAAATTAAAGCAAGTGAATCAAGAATCACATCTCAAAATTTTCTCTTTAAAGTGGTAAGCATGCCACCTCCTCTGCTTTCTTTTCCTTTCTTGAAGGAAACACAAACAAGCCTTATCAATGTAAATTTTAAACAAGGGGCAGCAAGAAAACAATTTAAACCATCTTGTAAAGTGGCCATCAATGTATTCCTTAACGTAAGGGTAGCATAGAAGAACTTAAAACCAACTTAAGATATGCCAAACAATGCAATTTGTCATTTAGGTGCAGCATAGGAATGATTTAAACCACCTCGGAGTAAGTGTAATAGTGCAAATTTTCACTTAATGGCAACATAGGATTGGTTTAGACCACCCCAAAACAAGTTTAAACATGCAGATTTTTACATATGGTCAGCATGGGGATGGTTTAAACCATCCCAAAACAATTTCACAAGTGATGATTTTTACATATGGGCAGCATGGAGATGGTTTAAACCATCTTAAAAGAAGTTCACAAGTGCAGATTTTTACATATGGGCAGCATAAGATTGATTTAAATCAACTCCAAACAAATATACGAATGCAGATTTTCACTTTATAGCAACATAGGATTAATAACACCCTTCCTAAATGCAATAAATATAACAAAAAGAAGTGCATCAAGTATACATGTGACAATGCTCAACTCTTCCAACAAGCATTTGATGTCAATAGTTGTCACCAAAAGTGTCAAGTACATGTGAAAGGAGAAGTCTTTGGATGAAGAATGTGGGTACTCCAAAATTGGGTGGCCTGCATGTAGAATGTGAAACTTATTTATGTAGCATGTGGATACTTTAAAAATGAAGTGAAGTGTTATGTGAAAAATGAATTTCATGTAAGGAACATGTGAAAATTTCTTAACCACGGAATGATTTGTATGAAGAAGGGAGAACTTTAAAATCCTATAAGCAAAACTCCTTTTTATGCATAGAATGAGGTGAGAAATGTATGGAATCAAGGTTTGAGTGTTATAAATATAAAGGCTTGATGAAATAAGTGAAAAGAGGCACATATATCTTCAAATTTTGGGTGCTACACGTGTAGTTATTTTAAGATCCCAATTTTGCACATAAGGAATAGATATTTTCATGCTTCAAAATTGTAAAACCTCAAGGCCCAAACATGTTAAGCAACATAAGTAAAACATGCCATCTTTCTTGAATAACATTTGCCAAACTTAGAGAAGCATATGAAGCATGTTAAACTTTCCAAGAAATATGTATCAAAATTAGAGGAGCATGGGAAAAAAAAACATGCCAAACTTTCTAAACAATATGCATCAAGTTTAGAGAAGCCTAGGGAAAGCATGCCAAACTTTCTAAACAATATGTATCAAACTTCCCTTCTCTTTTTCTTTCTTTCCTTATTTTTATGAAAGAAATGTCTCGAAGCCAAATGAAGTATCATCCTCTTAACATTCATAAAATCCATGCACATTTAATGCCATCATTTCCATCCAACAAGTAAAAGTAGAGAGCATGGAATATTAAAACATGTGCTACTATCATCCAACAAGTGAAAGTAGAAAGCATGGAGTATTAAAGCATATACTACTAGCATCGAACTATCAAGAGTAGAAATCATCTCATGGAGCAAAGGAACTTGCAAGATGAAAAATAATGTTAGCTAACAAAAATCCTTCCATCTCCTTCCCTTAAAGTTTCGGCCACCCCAAAAAGTTAGTAAGGAGAGCTATTAAGCATCAAATGGCTCAACCAGAGTATTAAACCTCCAAGCCAAGACCTTTGGCCATCCAAAAGAGAGTAAGAAAGCTCATAAAAGAACACAAGGAATAATAAAAAATTTAAGCCTCTTAATCAAGAATTTAACAAACTAAAAGCTGCGAGGAAAAGCACATAAACTTCATATGAAAGAATGAAAATCTTAAGCCTCTCAAGGATGATCTTTAGAAATCAAAATAAGAGTAAGAAAGCTCATAAAATAACATATGGAATAATAAAAAATTTTAAGCCTCTTGAGTGTAGCCAACTAAAAGGTGCAAGGAAAAGCACCTAAACTTCACAAGAAACAATAGAAATCTTAAGCATCCTAAGCATGATCATTAGCCATCAAAAAGAGAGTAAGGAAGCTCATAAAATAACATTTGGAATAATAAAAAACTTTAAGCCTCCTAAATGTGAGTTTAGCTAACTAAAGAGGAGTAAAAAGGCTTCAAAAATTCCACATGAAACAAGCCAAATATCATGCCCCTAAACATAAATATTCGGCCAAGAAAAGAAAGGTCAAGAAAACTTCAAAATTTCACATATAACCATCCACTTTTTAAGCATTCAAACATGCTTTTTTGGCCAAGTAAAAAAATCTAGAAACATAAAAATATCACATGAAACCATTCACTTTTTAGGCTTTTAAGCATGAAACAAAAATTTCTTCAAAGTAAATAGCAAACCGACAATGATTTGAGGCAAGCAAGAAGATGCAAATGAATATCTGGCAACACCTCCCCCTTGTAAATTTTGGCCAACAGCAAAAAGAGGAAAATTAGGGTTGTTTTTATAGGCGCAGCCCAAAAACCATCATGACATCTATGCATAAAAAAAACTTATCCATGAGGTGTAGCCCTTAAACAATGATGAAAGGGGAGGGAGAAGAGTCAAATGGCAGCAAAGAAGTAGCTACACCTTGCCAACAAAGCTTATCTTACTGCCATGGAAGAGATGGAGGCATGGACAAGACCTCCTCCATCGATCTCACAAAAGAAAGGGGGACAAAGAGGTGGCTAAAGCGGGGAACCTCGGAAGGAGAGGAAGAAAAAGGGGCAAGCCATGGGATGTTTCGGCCAAGCTGAAGAGGGGCTCGGCCAAGCATTGTTTGTGAATCAGAGAGGGAGGTAGGGGTGAACGGCTGCTAGGTTAGGCGTGTGTGTATGTTAGGTTTAGAAATTTAGGTGGTAAAAAAGTAATTTTTAATTATTTGATGCAAACGCGCCAAATTTTAAGCCTTTTTGTCGTCCCTCAAACCATAGCAGTCTATATATCTTTTCTAAGTAATTTATATGTTCCCGATGCAACGGCGTAGTCCGTTTTGCGATCTGAGGTCGTTTGGGAAACTTCATCGTCGAGCGAGTAAAAAAAATGTCAAATTTCGGGATTTTGATTTAAATCAGATTTAGGCAAGATTTGGGCTCAAATTGTTGGCAATTGAATATTGCATTTGGTTTGGGGGGATATTTCAAAGGTTTTTCAACATTAAGTGGGTAGAGATTGATCAACAATGGGTTTAATTTGGGTCAAATCAGGGCTTAGGTTAAAATTATGGCCTTTTAATAAGTTGGATAAAATTGGTCAAATTGATGGTTGCAAACTAAAACTGGAAATATTTGGAGGGTTTTGGAAATTTTTGGAATTATTGGAATTTATGGAATTTTTTGCTACAAGGGGTATTTTGGTAATTTTGGGTGTTTTTTTTTGGAAAGTGGTCAAAAGGCTGAACCGAAAGCTCGAGGCAGTTCTAAATGAAATTTGGAGTCAAATGATAGTGTCAGGGGGCATTTCTGATCAATGTGGAGGGTCTTGTCAAGCTCAGAGCGCTGTTCAAGTATCGACTATTTTGGCCTCGAGGGGCATGCAGGAAGCTTAGAAGTGCGAGATGTTTACAGTCAAAATTCATCATTTGACGAGAGGAACATCCTCAAATGATTTTCGGGGAGCATGGACAACTCTGAAAAAACTTGGGTTTTGGCCTAAAGAAGGACATTTTGGGGATTTTAGGAATTTTAGGGCTATTTGGGAAATTTTGGCAAATTTCAGTAGTTTTAGTCATTTTGAGTGGTGGGGAATATTTTGGAATGATTTTTGGAGACTTTAGGTAATTTTTGCCAAATTTTGGACTTTGGGATTTCCAGGGGCAATTTAGTAGTTTAGGCAAGCCTTAGGACCGAGGGGTTTAAAAGTTAATTTTTTTGGGAAAATAGGAGTGGCTTCAGAGTGAGGAGAATGGGACCAATGTTAACCTTCTTTCGGTCCTCTATGTGTGGGGTTCTTACCACCTAATCCATGAGCTTGGGGTTTGGTGAGACCAACACTTGAGTGTTCAAAAAACAGGGGAATCAAAATAGGCTGTGTTAGATTTAGAGTTGTGAGTGGGTAATATGTGTGTGAGTACAAGGTGTGAGCACAAACCTCCCAGGGTCAATCCTAAGGTCTGGTCACTTATGGGGAATCCCACATAGTCTTCCTCATGTTTAGCTCCTTCCTCCTTAATATTATAGGTTGAGCCCTAACATGTGAAAGCCCTAAGTAAGGAAAACAAGCATGTGGGATTTCTATGCGGTGGGGTTTCTGTTGCTAGTACTCTAAGAAAAGTCACTAGAAAAGTCCTATGGCTAGACTCTAGGCTATCTAAGGAGAGACTAAACATCAACCAAAAGTGAGGTCAAAAAACGCTAATGTAAGTAAGGTATAAGTTGATTAATTAGGTTTAATATGGGTTAAACCTATGTAGGGTTTAATAGTTACTTAAACCTAACGTAAGTAAAGTTTAAGTTGATTAATTAGGTTCAATATGTGTTAAACCTAATTAGGGTTTAATAGTTACTTATACCTAATGTAAGTAAAGTTTAAGATGTTAAATTAGGTTTAATATGGGTTAAACCTAATTAGGGTTTAGTAGTTACTTAAACCTAATGTAAGTAAGGTTTATGTTGTTTAATTAGGTTTAATATGTGTTAAACCTAATTAGGGTTTAATAGTTACTTAAACCTAATGTAAGTGAGGTTTAAGTTGATTAATTAGGTTTAATTTGGGTTAAACCTAATTAGGGTTTAAGAGTTACTTAAACTAATATTTTTAAGGTATAACGATATTTAATTAAGCCTAATGATGGCTTACACCTAATTAGAGGATTGATTTATATTAAACCTAATTTATTTAAGGTTTTAATAAGGTTTAACTAATCCTAATTATGTTTTAAGCTTACTTAAGATTTTATTTTTGCATTAAATCTAACTTAATTAAGGTTTAATGTATTTAATGAAGCCTAATAATGTCTTTGGGCCTAATTATGGTTTGTCTTGAGTCTAGTTGGGTTTAGACTCAATTTTGACCTAGTCCATTGTGAAAGGGGCAAAGTTGGGTGAGGAGAGGATTCTTAGGTTTTTGAAAAATTAATTTTTAATTAATAAAATTTAATCCCTATTTTAAAATGTCATTTAAAATTATTTAATGGTTTAAAATATGTCATTTCATGGTTATTGTCTGTCAACTTAAATTTCCCAACCATTTTTCAAATTTTAGTTTCCTTAATTTACATTTCTTATAATTATTGTTAAAAATAATTTCAAAGTGTCTTGAAATTTAGGAAATCGTTTCTTCATGATTTTTTCTAGCCTAGCAAATTTCAAGGAATATCCCTAAGGGCCTAGATATAATTTTCCAAAATTTTCATAAATTTTTGTTTTATAATTATTTTTTAATAATTAGAATACTTTAGAGAGTATTTAATTATTTAAAAATCAAATTCGGGGAATAAATTTATGATTTTGGTCTCATAATTTTCTCCTAGTTTACGGGTATTTCTTTCATATTTTTAGGATTTTTCTGTGTTTTTTTTAGTAAAGAGCACTATGGCCCTCATTATTTTCAAAGATCTGTAATTTTGATTCTTTTTTAATTTTATCTAGATTTAATTAAATATGCCCACAATGTCCATGTTCAATGAATCTTCTAGAAGGTGTGTCTGGCGCCAAGGAGCCGGTTTCTGGCGCCTAGGCGCCAGACTCCGTTGACCAAGTCTTCGCACCCCTTCACTTTGGGTCGCACCTCTTCGCAATTAAAACCGTTCCAATGTGTCCAGATACATTATATCACATTTCCTATATATTAGGAATAACTTACAGGCTTCTAAAAGGCCTAGAAACTACTTAACACCGTCAAAATATCTTCCAAAGTCGTCAAAAAACTGTCCCATAACCGTTTCTAGATGATTCTGGCGCCTAGGCCTTGATTCTGGCACCTAGGAGCTGTTTTCTCGTCGTCACTGGCTCCTAGGCGCCGGGTTTGGCACTTGGGCGCCACCCTGTGCGCAGCTCCACCATTTTGCTCTGTTTGGCTCCTTTTCAACTTCGTTTCGCCACATTTCAGTTGCGTTGCGTTCCTAACATCTTTACCTACAAGATAAGCATAAAAACAACCTTTCTTAAAAGTATAATTTCATCCAAAACATGTGATAAATGTAAAAGATATTGAGCATAGAAAGACATATTGATATGTGCTAAGTTAAAATTTGTTTTTCTTGCTCATTTTGGCTCAAAAATTGCATAGTTTTTGCTTCATTTTCTATATAATCATATTTTTATACTTGAAAACAAAAATATACAAAATTATGCAAAATAGCTTCCTTTAAAGTGTAATATCATTAAAAATATGCTGCATGAAATGCATACTAAAAATAGATACTTTTTTTCATGGATCAAAATTCCCCAAACTTAAACATTACTTGTCCTCAAGTAACACTATAATCATTAAAAACAACATAAGCAAATCATGTGTATGAGTTTCTTTAGGAGTTTCTAAAATTTTGATCTAAAAATATAGTAGTCCAATTTAGAAAAAAATTTTAGTAAAAGAGACCAATTTAAAGTTTAGAAATCTCTTAAATGAAAGAGTATGAAAATATGTGTTGCTATCTAATTCAAAAATGCTTGTAAATTTTTCAAAATATAGGGGTTAGGCATTTTATTTTCTTTACTTAAAAATCTTTATTAAAAATAATTATACTAACTAAATTATATTTTAAAGCTTAAGATTTTCTCAAATCTTATACTTTAAAAAGTTTAGGTGTGGAACCAATTTTTGATTAGGCCTTTTAATCCTCAAGCTTCTCATTCCTTTTTCACATAATGTACTATTTTTTCTTTTATTTTTCTTTTACTTTTTCTTTTATTTTTCTTTTACTTTTTCTTTTCCTTTTCTTTCTTTCTTTTTTTTTCTTTTTTAGGCAAGGATTACTATATCTGGATAGGCCTTTAATAATTTTGAATTCCACCCTTCCTTTCCCAAAGCATAAGTTACATATATATCTTTTACTTAGAAATATAATAACAGTTTTGAGAATTATTTTTCAATAAAAGAAATTTAAATATTGAAAACAAAAGTCTAGTCCTTCTATTTTTCTAAAAATACAACTTTTCTTACTAAAGATAGTTACACAATATTTATCATTTCTTCATTAAGAAAAATTAACTTTAAATTTTTCATCACTACTATAAATTTTAACAAAATTCTCTTACTTATTTCTATATTCAAAATTTTAATTCCCTAATATAACTTCATACACATAATTTTTTTTGAATCAAAATCGAATTTATTTATAGCAGTTTAGAGGACAAATAAAATTTAAGTTTTTGAAAATTGTTTTTCATTCCCCGCAAACTTAAATTTTTTAAAATATTTTGCAATTAATTCCATAAAATGTAGGAGGAAGAAAAATAAAAGTTAAATCTACTAACTACTACAACATCCTATCAAATTTAAACACATGCATAATCAGGATAGAATGATTGCAGGAGAAGGTAAATCTAGCCTAAAACATGCGTACAACAATATTAAACTAAAAAGAAAGTATACTAACTTTAAAATATATTTTTCTTCTTACCCCCAAACTTGAATTTGAATATGTATAGCATTCAGCACATAAAATATAAGCAGGAAGAAAAATAGTTCAGAAATTCTATCTACCATAATTGTTTATCAATAACATCTACATGTATTCATGATGACAGAATAATTTGCAACAGAAAGTAAATCTAAACTAACAAGCTAGAATAAAATTAAATTAAAGAAAGGTTAAATAAGCATGACAAACATCGGCATGGGAAAATATATTTAAGTGTTCTTCAAATCTCTAAATTGTTGTAACACAAACACAAATACAAACACACAAACTAAAATATCTAGACTCGCAGATTCATACACAAATATCAATTGAGGTTAATTTGATCTCCTTTCTACACACATTTTACCTCCTTACTTTCAATTTCTAACGAAATAAACTATACTAATAATGATAATTTGATAAATAAAAATAGTGTAGTTCATCCATATTTTGTTCATTAAGCAAATTAATGACTTTACTTTATGAAAACAAAGTCAGATAAAGGAAGTAAAAGAGTTGACATGGAGTAGTCCAAGTCTAAACTCTACATGCTTTAAGGTAATGCTCAGCTCCGATTGATAACTGAGTTATAACAGACTCGTCAACCTGCTACTACCTGAAATCATATACAAATTTATTCAAGACCAAGGCATAACCTCAGAAATCTAATCCGTACAAAAGTAAACTCAAAACATAAACATAAAAAATCATGACTCTTAAGCACACTAAATCAAAGTATACTGATAACTATGTGTTGCCTCCCATATAGCACTCGGTTTTAACATCGTGGGCCCGACAAATGATTCCACCTGGATTAAAATTCCAATTAAGTAATCCTCGGTCAACCGCCCAATCATTTCCAGATCCAGGGATTTCTATAAAGTCCTCAAATTTTAATTTTTCATTTAGCTCTTCATATTCAGTTTGATTTATATAATTCTTCCTCATATTTCTTTCTAGATCCAATATTCTTCAATTGATTTTCTGAATTTGCATATTAATATCATCCTTGAAATTTATAAGAAATGGATCTTTATAAGATACTTCAATATCTCCCAAAGTTTGGATCAGATTCTCTTTAGATAATTCAGATTCAGGATCAAATTCTTCTATGTCACTCTTCTTTTTCGAGTTATCTTCAAATTCTTCCCCTTTATAATTATTAAATGATGGAGGATCTATCATAGTTGAGGAAATATGTTTTTCTAATTCCTTAGGAATTTCTTCTAATGGTCTTCCAATATTCTTATCCTCTTTTCTCAACTCAAAGTTCTTTTAAAATATATCCTCAAATTCTCTACCAAGTCTTAGTTTAATAATTTTATCATGTTCATCATTCAATTCAGGTTTTTCTTGTGATTAAGTCGAATCCAAAGATATAAAGACTGGTTGTGTAGATGAATTCCCTAAATAGGAAGGCTTTAAAGTTGTATGGGGTACATCCATCTTATGTTCATGAGATTTTTCAACAGATGGAATTAAAAGTTTACTATTTTTGGTGACGTCCATCATTTCACACCTCTCCTGAACATACATACAGTCTTCTTTAAATAACATTTTTGAAACATCAGGAAAATCCATTCCAACCTCATTTGTTATTGATCACTGAAAAATTTATTAAGAAATTCATACTTATTTTTGATGAAATTGCATTTTAAAGAAAGTTATTTTCTTTATTTTGTTGCAGGAATGGAGAATTTAGGTGATAAAAGCAAAAATCATATAAAGGAGCGAATTTGGAGCAAAAAGGAAGAAAATAATGAAATTTGTGCTGAGTCGCCGACGGCGAGATCGAGCCCGCCGACTGCGAGGTTACGAGGAGACATTTCTGAAGGATTTATAACTGTCTCGCTGACAGCGAGCCCGAGCCCGCTGATAGCGAGCTAGCACGGTTCGAAGACCTTCTAGAAACCTCGCTGACAGCGAGGTAGTTCGTCGCCGACGGCGAGCTAGTTCAAATGGCGCAGATACATTGAACCTGGACACCTTTTGAAGAGATGCTTACACACCTCTTGGTCCTTTGCTCAACTCTATATGTAGAGGCCAAAATTCAGCCTCGAAATGTGTTATATTTGTGTTCTAAGTGTGTGTGTGTGTGTGCAGTTTTTGTGTCTTTGTGTGATATTTTGTGTTATGTGTGTCAATTTGTGTCTTTATGTGTGTTTAGTGAGTTAGTGAGTTTTTAGTGAGCCTTGCTGTACTTGAAGGAAGAGTCAAAGGAACTGCTAGGAGTCTGCTTGGGGATAAATCGAGATAAGTATTTGTATTTATTGTTTTTAACTTTAAATGAATTTCATGCTTAGTTTAGTCAACATACATTCTGAGTAGTTTATTAGTCTTTCTCCCTGTTTATGAAATTAAGTGACTGGATGAACTAAAAATAGAAGTACTTTTATATATTAATAAATTGTGATAATTTTTACTTAAAACTTAATTTACTTTCAAACTGGCCATTTGATTTGTTAAAATGTGTTGATTATCAACTATAGTAAAAATTACATCTGATATTCGGGGAATTCAAAAGCCTTGGAAGGAGGGTGCAAATAAATAAGGAAATAATATCACTGGGTGTAGAATTGAGCATTTTAGTGTGACAGACTAAAATAATCAATTCGGTCCTATTGTTTGAGAGTTGAAGTGTAGATGTTAGCCCTCAGACGAGGGGAACGTGGGAGCTCTGAAGTGGGAGTCGGTATCCTCCCAGCCTAGCCGCAGATTCAGTAATCAAACATAGGATTAGTCAATATTCTTTACACCTGGACCAAAGGGTAAAGAATTGGAATGCTCCTATTTGTCACAATACCTTAAAATTATCTATTTAAATTCATCAATCGCTTAAATTTCTAAACAAAGGGGAAAGATACTTTTTCTGAATAGTTAAGACTTATTTAGCAATTAGTTTAATTTCCTGCACTTTCAATACGTATTAATTTTCTACTTAGTTAAGTTACCTAATTAAAATACTTAGTTTACTTTATTGCGCTTAAATTTAGAATTCCAAATTTTCGTATACTATTTTTATTATTATTATTTTAAAATTAGTTGTTATTCAATTTTCTATTTCCTGTGGGATCGATAACCGAGGACTCCACTAGGGCCTTGTATTACTTGATACGATACGTATACTTGCGTAACATCCACAACATAAACAATTACAATTCTATACATATAATATAGCGGGGTTACGTTTTTGGCGTCGTTGCAATTAAATTAAAAATATCATAATATAAAATTGTGGGTCAGTTATTTACTCTCAAAACTTTCTTGGAATTGGTTTTTATTTAGATAATCAATTTCATCCATCCAAAAACAATCATCAATTTTCTCAGATGGATGTTTCATAGTCTTTAATACATCAAAAGTTACTTCCCGATCATTAATATTCATAGTCAACTTTCCTTTTTGCACATCTATCATATCTTGTCCAGTAACAAGGAAAGGTCTCCCTAAAATAATTGGAATTTCTTTATCTTCCTCCATATCTAATACAATAATGTCCACAGGAAAGATAAACTTATCCACTTTAACAAGCACGTCTTCTATAACTCCTTTTGGATAAATGATAGATCGATCAGCTAACATAAGCGTTACAGTAGTGGGAGAAATATCGACTAAACCTATTCTTCTAAATATAGATATAGGCATCACATTAATGCTTACTCCTAAATCACATAAAGCTTTTCCACATAATTTTTTTCTAATTGCACAAGTAATTGTAAAGCTACAAGAATCTTTAAATTTACGAGGAAAATTTTTCTGAAATATAGCGTTGCACTCCTTACTTAGTGCAACTGTCTCGTAATCCCCAAATTTCCTTTTCTTGTTCAATATGTCCTTCATAAACTTTTCATAACTTGGCATAAATTTTAAAGCTGCAGTGAAAGGAATATTTATCGTTAACTTCTTAAATACTTTAATGAACTTTGAAAATTTCTTATCTAACTCATGCTGTCTAATTCTTTGAGGAAATGGAGGTGGTGGTCTTTCCATACTAATTTTAGTTGGAGAAATTAATTTTTCCAGATCCTTAGAAACATGTTTTTCAGGTCTTTTGGTTACCTTTGTGTCTCTCACAACTTCTTTCTCTTTGCTAACCACATCCTCTATCTCTCTTCCACTTTTTAATTGGACAGCTTCTACTTGTTCATTAATGTTCTCTTTAGGGTTGATCTCAATGTTGCTAAGAAGTGTTTCTTGGGGTCTATTACTTTTTGAATTAACAATTTGTCCCAACTGATTCTCTATGTTTTTAATCGCAACATTTTGACTTTGCAACCGGTTTCCCACTTTCAATACGACTTCTTCCATAGACATCTCCTTATCCTCAAATTGTTGATCATTGTTAAAGTCCGGTGGATATGAAGGTCTATAGTTTGTGTTCCCCTGATTATTCAAACTTATATTAGGATTTGCATGATTATTTTCCCATTTTTAGTTTCCACCATAAGTAGTATGATTCCAGTTAAATTTAGGATGATTCTCCCAACCTAGGTTGTAAAAGTTAGAATATAGGTTTTTTGTGGTATTTAAAGATTCATATGATAAGTTATAATCAATCATATTCCCTAATGAACTTTCCTCACTTATTGGAGTAAATTGAGGCTGGTTCATTCTAATTTGGTCCAACTTCCTTGATATTTCAGCAACCTGAGATGCCAGAATTGCAATCGCATCTATATCATGAACACTTGCTACCTTTTTAGGATTTACCCTTGCAGAGGGCCATTAAAATTCATTTGTATCCATTTTTTCAATTAATGCATACACTTCATCAAATGGTGTTGACATTAATGATCCACCAGCAGCAGCATCAATTATAGACCTAAAGGATCCTACTAACCCATTATAAAAAGTTTGAATTATTAACCAATCGGGCAGAGCGTGATGTGGACACTTTCTTAGGAGTTCCTTAAATCTTTACCAGGCATCGTATATTGATTCTCCATCATATTGACAAAATGAGATAATATCATTTCTAAGTTTAATAGTCTTTGAAGGTGGATAATACTTAGCTAGGAATTTCTGAGTTAACTCCTCCCAATTTTTAATAGAGCCAGGTGCTAACGAGTATAATCATATTTTAGCCTTATCCTTTAGTGAGAAAGGAAAAAGCCTTAGTTTAACGAGCATCGTCGACATACCGTTATAACGAAATGTAGCACAAAGTTCTAGAAAACTAGATAAGTGTAACTAGGGATCCTCTGAAGGAGTTCCCCCAAACTGGTTGTTTTGCACAAGTTGAATAATCTCAGGATTTATTTCATTCGAGTCAGCTTCTATGACAAGATTTTGTATACTTTAGTGAATTTCATCTGTCGTAGGATTTTCATAATCCCTCAATGAAGTATGATGATTTTCTAAGTTATTATCTTGAAAGTTTTCCATTTCCATTTCTAATTTTTCGAGTCCCTTCTATTTTTTTAATTTTTTCCATTTTTGTAACTCGGGATCATAAGGCACAAGTCCTTCAGATCCTTTGTTTCGCATATGTAACACAATAAATAATTCATTAACAATAAAATAAATAAAAAAATATATTCAACACAACAAAACATTTTCACAAACACCATGTTTTTCACACAAACAATTTTACGACACTACAATTTTCCAATTCTAAGCCTAATTACTTCAACTAAAATTCTCTTAAAGTTCTTACCGAAGCTTCCCCGACAACGGTGGCAAAAACTTGACCCGACCCGCAATAACGCAGTAATATTCGCTTCCAAAAGATGGCCAAAAACTTGACTCAATTTATAAATAGCGGCTAGTGTATAAAATCATAATGTTGTAAAATTTTAGAAAATATTTTACACACTAGGGGTACTACGTAAGTATATGTATCGTTTCAAGTAATATAGGGTTTTCTTTTATAACCTAAGTATCGATCCCACAGAGAAGCGATGTAAGAAATCCTTTAAGCTAATTCCAGTCTATTTCAATACGGCCTAAATTTAAAATGTCGATTAAAATGAGTTTTCTAATAACTAATCCTAAATTAAATTCTTAAATAAAAAGATAACTTATGGATAAATAGGTGTGGAGAAATTCAAGATATTAAAAATTACCTTTCTCTTGCAATTACATAGATAATGTGTAAGAAAGACATGCTTAGAATTAATGTAGTAGTGCCAAAGACAAGCATTCCTATTCTTTACCCTTTGATCCAGGCGCAAAGAACATTAGCTAATCTACAGATCAGGTCTGGATGTATTGTTAGTAGAATGGGTTAATCTAGGTTCACACTACTAGATGTCCAAGGGTGGCTATGGTCTGCCCTACCAGTGACCCTTTAAATCTAATTATAAGAATTTAGTTTCTCACTCTAAAAACTTATCAATTCTACGCCCTTTAAATCTTATCTTCTTATTTATTTGCACTTTACCTTGAATAGCCCACGCATGGCCTTCGACTACCCAAGGATTCATGTGACATTTACAAGTTAAGAATTCATCTCCATCTAGGTCTCAGAATTTTTCAACAGGTTTTAACAATATAAGTGATCAATTTGTAAAGTAAATGAAGATTCGGTATGAATATTATCACCATAATTTTATAAGAGAATATCTAAGAAAATCTTAATTCCTAAACATGCATTTATTTTATTACAAAACAAAAGTAAATGAAATTAATGACATAAGAAGTAAAAGCATTGATAGAATTATGTAATAAATTAAGTGCCAATAAGGAACTTATTTCATTAGTATTCTATTATATTTATGCAACTATCTGTCACCTAGAAGCATTTAATAGTTAATTATATCATAGAAATGATTTTCCTACGCATGCCACTACTTCATATTAAAAGAAAGAGTAAAGGAAATCACTTACGTAACATGGATAATTCACGACAAAAAACTTTGTTTAAAACAAAGAAAATCCACTAGAAAATGTTTAAAACAAATACAAAGAAATGAAGAACACAATACTTAGCTTTTTCCTCTGAAAGAAAGAAGAAGATCTCTCCACCAAAGTTTCCTACTGATCCATGCGACGCACGTACATCCTTTACATAAATATCTCAAAATCCTCACCAATCTCTCCATAAGATCTAAAAATCTACATCTTCATAACTCTAAATGACTAAAATGACTAAGGGGGAAGAAAGAGACTATAGGGTGCGATTTTCTCTGAAGGAGTGGCCTCCTATTTATAGGCTTCAAGGGTTGCCTCAAGGCACCTCTTCAAATTGTGTCCATGTTCAATGAATCTTCTAGAAGGTGTGTCTGGCGCCTAGGCGCCGGAATCTAGCGCCTAGGCGCCTGACTCCGTTGACCAAGTCTTCACACCCCTTCACTTTGGGTGGCACCTCTTCGCGATTAAAACCGTTCCAATGTGTCCAGATACATTGTATCACATTTTCTATATATTAGGAATAACTTACAGGCTTCTAGAAGGCCTATAAACTACTTAACACCGTCAAAATAACTCCTAAAGTCATCAAAAATCCATCCATAACCTTTTCTGGATGATTCTGGCGCCTAGGCCTTGATTCTGGCACCTAGGCGCCATTTTCTCATCGTCACTGGCGCCTAGGCGCCAGGTTTGGCGCTTAGGCGCCACTCTGTGCACAGCTCCACCATTTTGCTCCGTTTGGCTCCGTTTCAACTTCGTTTTGCCCCATTTCAGTTGCGTTACGTTCCTAACATCTTTACCTACAAGATAGACATAAAAAAAACCTTTCTCAAAAGTATAATTTCATCCAAAACATGTGAGAAATGTAAAATATATTGAGCATAGAAAGACATATTGATATGTGCTAAGTTAAAATTTGTTTTTCTTGCTCATTTTGGCTCAAAATTACATAGTTTTTGCTTCATTTTCTATAAAATCATATTTTTATACTAGAAAACAAAAATATGTAAAATTATGCAAAATACATTCCTTTAAAGTGTAATATCATTAAGAATATGCTGCATGAAATGCATACTAAAAATAGGTACTATTTTTCATGGATCAGTTTAATAGTTTATTTAAGTCTAATGTGTTAGACTTAATTAGGGTTTAAGTTTTATTAAACCTTAGTAGGTTAAGGTTCAATAATTTAATTAAATCAGATGTTTTGAACATAATTAGGTTTTAAGTTTGATTAAGCCTTAGTTGGTTAAGGTTTAATTGTTTAATTAATTTTATTGTGTTAGACTCAAATAAGGATAAGTTTGATTAGACCTTAGTTGGTCAAGGTTTAATAGTTTATTTATGTTTAATGTGTTAGACTGAATTAGGGTTTAAGTTTGTATAAATTTTAGTTGGTTAAGGTTTAATTGTTTAATTAAGCGTAAGGTGTTAGACTTATCTAGGGTTTAATTGTTACTTAGGCCTTATGTAAGTGAGGTTTAAATTGATTAATTGGGTTTAATAATGGTTAAACCAAATTAGGGTTTAAGAGTTACTTGAACCTAATGTAAGTAAGTTTTAAGTTGAGTAATGAGTATTAATATGGGTTAAACCTAAATAGGGTTTAAGAGTTACTTAAACATAATGTAAGTAAGGTTTAAGTTGTTTCATTAGGTTTAATAAGGGTTAAACCTTATTAGGGTTTAATAATTACTTAAACCTAATGTAAGTAAGGTTTACTTAAACCTAATGTAAGTGAGGTTTAAGTCGATTAATTAGGATTAATATGGGTTAAACCTAATTAGGGTTTAAGTGTTACTTAATCCTAATTTAAGTAAGGTCTAAGTTGATTAATTAGGTTGAATATGGGTTAAGCCTAATTAGGGTTTAAGCGTTACTTAAACATGTCGGCACGTAAAAGTTTGAATTTTAAAAGAGATTGTCCACTAGAAAGTTTGTTGACGTTGGAATTGAAAGCCCGTCTCCCGCTTTGGAAGGACTTTTAATTTAAAATATAGTTTTTACTTTTAAAAATATGAAATCAAGCTGATTCCATACTTTTGAGAAAGTTTGAATAACCGAAGCACTTGCATACCAAGCTATGCACCTAACCAGAGGGGTAAACACATTGCTTAATATTAAGGCTCGGCTAAATAAATTACTCACATATGAGATCTATTTGGTCTGCGATAACCTATTATGTTAGCTGACAGATTCTCCTATTTAATACAAAAGAATTAAATAGAGTTTATATTAATGCGGGGTCATTTAGGGTTCCCATAAGGGCAAGCCCCTATAGTTAATTGCATCTTAGATAATCGAAGTTACCTAAGAAAACTTTTGAAAAAGATCAGGAAAGATACTTTTACGATATCAAGGCGCTAAGGACTTTTCAACGACATTATGATGATCAGAATCTAATAGGTGAAAGGTGCAAATTTTGGAGCATTCGATTGTAAGTAATTTAAAGAAGGAATAACTACGGGATGTCATGGATCCAAGAGGATATCTTGGTGACTTCCCAATCTATCCTTTTATTTGTCTTCGATTTGGGAGAATAATTCATATTTCATCCTGCCAATTTTAATTATTTAGGGCTTACATTCACTTAATATCGATAACGTGAACCACTAGAGAGATAGGAGGATTTATGTCATATGACATGACAACTTTGGAAACATAAGATGAGTTAGGGCTTATATTTCACAGTAGGGCTGCGCAAAGGCTTAGAAGATCAGGTGAGGGTTTATACCGCACTAGGCAGGCTACCTCGAAGTCCTATAGCTTGTTGTTTAATTCCAAGGATAAGATTTGCTGATGTAATCGAAGTTTTGATGTTGAACATGGTCATGCTTCCCACAACACATATTCCACATTCCTCGTCGCAGTAGGTTTAGTTTTAGAAGTGACAATTGATGAGTTGACAAAAGTATCGTGTTTTAGAAAGGTTAAAAATTTGAGATGTCTTATTTTTTTATAAATATTTAAGTTGATTATGGCGACACCGATTAGGATCTTACAGTTCCCTTGTTCCAGTTTCACCATTTTTATCGGATTCATGTAGTCTGGATGTATTTACAAAACCCAACTTAATGAGTTCCATACTTTCATATAGACCGTGAGACATTTTGTTAGCAACACGTAGGTCACCTCCTTCAAGGGACTCTCGGTCATCCAAGAGTAATTATAATTTAGTTAAAGTTGTAAGTTTACTTTGGTTGGCGATTAAATTTTGAGTTTTTTAAACATACAGGGTTCAATCATTTTTCACAATTTATAATATGTTGGAAAGTAAAGCGAGAAAGCCACGCTAAATAGGAGTATATGCTGTGAAAAGTAAAGCAAGTAAGTAAACTAAACAAGTGTATATGCTCTAAAAAGTAAAGCAAGTAAACTAAACAAAACAGATGTTTGTGTGTGCTGGAGTGTATGCAGGAAAGGTAAAGTGTGAGACTTGTGTAATAAACTAAGAGAAAGATGAAAGAGAACCAAAAGGTCGAAGTAGAACATCCCATAAGAAGTCTGGAAATAAATTTGTGTGTAAAACTCGTAGAAAATTTGTAAAAGAAAATTTATAGAAAAATCCATAGGAAATCCATATGAAATTCGTAGAAAAATAACATAGGAAAACCACGAAAAAATGGACTACAAGTCCGGAAGGGCCGTAAGCACGATGGCGCAGAGGACTCGAAGTTGTGCTATATGTATCTCACCTTAAGTGATAACTACCAAACCGATACCCTATGGAAGGCGGTTCTAACTTAACATGAATAACCAACCGAGGACCTTCGTAAATTTTTTATTCATTTCAACTTGGATTGCATGCAAGTTAAAACTTATGGGTGAGAGGCTATTTTTCTGTAGGGGTAGTTTTGTATTTTCAAAAATGTATATGTATATTTTATAAAAGTATTGTGATCTACAGGTTGACTATACTAATTGAACCAGGACTGCTAACAACCTAGGAGTGGTAGCGGCAGAAATCCCCAAGGATAGGCTAATAGTACTGTCAATTCCTTTCCTCTACCCTCTCTAGGGTCTTTGAGTTAGGAGATACTACTCTGGAAATCCCTCGTATTCCTCTTCTAGGCAATGTCATCATCATCCTTCCTAACCATCCTACTTACAGCCTTACTTAATGGCCTCACATATAACAGAAGGTTATACGTGTGTGCTTATGCGTCCAACATAAGCACGAGACTTAGACTAAGAAGTAAGAAGAAGCAAAAGACAGGGGTGGGCTAGGAAAAGAAAGAGGAGATGATGATCCACCCAGAACAATGTCGTAAAGGAGGCGGGTCGACTCTCACAACTACACAAAGTAATAGAAATGAACCTGTGTAAGGGAAAAAACTGGCTCCATATATGGTGCAGAAGTGGCACCCACTGAGCAACTAAAACATGTACATCAAAACCCTCCAACGTGGTGCAAGGGGTAGCTGCAAAGCATGTAAGAAAAGGAAACCAATTGGTGCAAGGGATAACCATCAAAACGTAATGTCAAGGAAACACAAGAGTCTAAATCGCTATATGAATTGCTCTTCCTAACAATCACATACCCATCATGCTTTTATGTCTTCAAAACAACATAAATCCTTCCATACATGTCGTATTAAATATTTTAAACAAGTAGGTGCTTTTAAATAATGTGCCATAACAAGTCAAAGGTGTATCGAAATAGTGTAGAGAACAAGTGTGCAAGTAAACTGACTCTAAATACTAGCATGTAAAATTAAAGCAAGTGAATCAAGAATCACATCTCAAAATTTTCTCTTTGAAGTGGTAAGCATGCCACCTCCTCTGCTTTCTTTTCCTTTCTTGAAGGAAACACAAACAAGCCTTATCAATGTAAATTTTAAACAAGGGGCAGCAAGAAAACAATTTAAACCATCTTGTAAAGTGGCCATCAATGTATTCCTTAACGTAAGGGTAGCATAGAAGCACTTAAAACCAACTTAAGATATGCCAAACAATGCAATTTGTCATTTAGGTGCAGCATAGGAATGATTTAAACCACCTCGGAGTAAGTGTAATAGTGCAAATTTTCACTTAATGGCAACATAGGATTGGTTTAGACCACCCCAAAACAAGTTTAAACATGCAGATTTTTACATATGGTCAGCATGGGGATGGTTTAAACCATCCCAAAACAATTTCACAAGTGATGATTTTTACATATGGGCAGCATGGAGATGGTTTAAACCATCTTAAAAGAAGTTCACAAGTGCAGATTTTTACTTATGGGCAGCATAAGATTGATTTAAATCAACTCCAAACAAATATACGAATGCAGATTTTCACATTATAGCAACATAGGATTAATAACACCCTTCCTAAATGCAATAAATATAACAAAAAGAAGTACATCAAGTATACATGTGACAATGCTCAACTCTTCCAACAAGCATTTGATGTCAATAGTTGTCACCAAAAGTGTCAAGTACATGTGAAAGGAGAAGTCTTTGGATGAAGAATGTGGGTACTCCAAAATTGGGTGGCCTGCATGTAGAATGTGAAACTTATTTATGTAGCATGTGGATACTTTAAAAATGAAGTGAAGTGTTATGTGAAAAATGAATTTCATGTAAGGAACATGTGAAAATTTCTTAACCACGGGATGATTTGTATGAAGAAGGGAGAACTTTAAAATCCTATAAGCAAAACTCCTTTTTATGCATAGAATGAGGTGAGAAATGTATGGAATCAAGGCTTGAGTGTTATAAATATAAAGGCTTGATGAAATAAGTGAAAAGAGGCACATAAATCTTCAAATTTTGGGTGCTACACGTGTAGTTATTTTAAGATCCCAATTTTGCGCATAAGGAATAGATATTTTCATGCTTCAAAATTGTAAAACCCCAAGGCCAAAACATGTTAAGCAACATAAGTAAAACATGCCATCTTTCCTGAATAACATTTGCCAAACTTAGAGAAGCATATGAAGCATGTTAAACTTTCCAAGAAATATGTATCAAAATTAGAGGAGCATGGGAAAAAAAAACATGCCAAACTTTCTAAACAATATGCATCAAGTTTAGAGAAGCCTAGGGAAAGCATGCCAAACTTTCTAAACAATATGTATCAAACTTCCCTTCTCTTTTTCTTTCTTTCCTTATTTTTATGAAAGAAATGTCTCAAGCCAAATGAAGTATCATCCTCTTAACATTCATAAAATCCATGCACATTTAATGCCATCATTTCCATCCAACAAGTAAAAGTAGAGAGCATGGAATATTAAAACATGTGCTACTATCATCCAACAAGTGAAAGTAGAAAGCATGGAGTATTAAAGCATATACTACTAGCATCGAACTATCAAGAGTAGAAATCATCTCATGGAGCAAAGGAACTTGCAAGATGAAAAATAATGTTAGCTAACAAAAATCCTTCCAACTCCTTCCCTTAAAGTTTCGGCCACCCCAAAAAGTTAGTAAGGAGAGCTATTAAGCATCAAATGGCTCAACCAGAGTATTAAACCTCCAAGCCAAGACCTTTGGCCATCCAAAAGAGAGTAAGAAAGCTCATAAAAGAACACAAGGAATAATAAAAAAATTTAAGCCTCTTAATCAAGAATTTAACAAACTAAAAGCTGCGAGGAAAAGCACATAAACTTCATATGAAAGAATGAAAATCTTAAGCCTCTCAAAGATGATCTTTAGAAATCAAAATAAGAGTAAGAAAGCTCATAAAATAACATATGGAATAATAAAAAATTTTAAGCCTCTTGAGTGTAGCCAACTAAAAGGTGCAAGGAAAAACACCTAAACTTCACAAGAAACAATAGAAATCTTAAGCATCCTAAGCATGATCATTAGCCATCAAAAAGAGAGTAAGGAAGCTCATAAAATAACATATGGAATAATAAAAAACTTTAAGCCTCCTAAATGTGAGTTTAGCTAACTAAAGAGGAGTAAAAAGGCTTCAAAAATTCCACATGAAACAAGCCAAATATCATGCCCCTAAACATAAATATTCGGCCAAGAAAAGAAAGGGCAAGAAAACTTCAAAATTTTACATATAACCATCCACTTTTTAAGCATTCAAACATGCTTTTTTGGCCAAGTAAAAAAATCTAGAAACATAAAAATATCACATGAAACCATTCACTTTTTAGGCTTTTAAGCATGAAACAAAAATTTCATCAAAGTAAAAAGCAATCCGACAATGATTTGAGGCAAGCAAGAAGATGCAAATGAATATCTGGCAACACCTCCCCCTTGTAAATTTTGGCCAACAGCAAAAAGAGGAAAATTAGGGTTGTTTTTATAGGCGCAACCCAAAAACCATCATGACATCTATGCATAAAAAAAACTTATCCATGAGGTGTAGCCCTTAAACTATGATGAAAGGGGAGGGAGAAGAGTCAAATGGCAGCAAAAAAGTAGATACACCTTGCCAACAAAGCTTATCTTACTGCCATGGAAGAGATGGAGGCATGGACAAGACCTCCTCCATCGATCTCACAAAAGAAAGGGGGACAAAGAGGTGGCTAAAGCAGGGGAACCTCAGAAGGAGAGGAAGAAAAAGGGGCAAGCCATGGGATGTTTCGGCCAAGCTGAAGAGGGGCTCGGCCAAGCATTGTTTGTGAATCAGAGAGGGAGGTAGGGGTGAACGGCTGCTAGGTTAGGCGTGTGTGTATGTTAGGTTTAGAAATTTAGGTGGTAAAAAAGTAATTTTTAATTATTTGATGCAAACGCGCCAAATTTTGAGCCTTTTTGTCGTGCCTTAAACTATAGCAGTCTATATATCTTTTCTAAGTAATTTATATGTTCTCGATGCAACGGCGTAGTCCGTTTTGCGATCCGAGGTCGTTCGGGAAATTTCATCGTCGAGCGAGTAAAAAAAATGTCAAATTTCGGGATTTTGATTTAAATCAGATTTAGGCAAGATTTGGGCTCAAATTGTTGGCAATTGAATATTGCATTTGGTTTGGGGGAATATTTCAAAGGTTTTGCAACATTAAGTGGGAAGAGATTGATCAACAATGGGTTTAATTTGGGTCAAATCAGGGCTTAGGTTAAAATTATGGCCTTTTAATAAGTTGGATAAAATTGGTCAAATTGATGGTTGCAAACTAAAACTGGAAATATTTGGAGGGTTTTGGAAATTTTTAGAATTATTGGAATTTATGGAATTTTTTGCTACAAGGGGTATTTTGGTAATTTTGGGTTTTTTTTTGGAAAGTGGTCAAAAGGCTGAACCGAAAGATCGAGGCAGTTCTAAATGAAATTTGGAGTAAAATGATAGTGTCAGAGGGCATTTCTGATCAATGTGGAGGGTCTTGTCAAGCTCAGAGCGCTGTTCAAGTATCGACTATTTTGGCCTCGAGGGGCATGCAGGAAGCTTAGAAGTGCGAGATGTTTATAGTCAAAATTCATCATTTGACGAGAGGAACATCCTCAAATGATTTTCGGGGAGCATGGACAACTCTGAAAAAACATGGGTTTTGGCCTAAAGAAGGACATTTTGGGGATTTTAGGAATTTTAGGGCTATTTGGGAAATTTTGGCAAATTTCAGTAATTTTAGTCATTTTGAGTGGTGGGGAATATTTTGGAATGATTTTTGGAGACTTTAGGTAATTTTTGCCAAATTTTGGACTTTGGGATTTTCAGGGGCAATTTAGTAGTTTAGGCGAAGCCTTAGGACCGAGGGGTTTAAAAGTTAATTTTTTTGGGAAAATAGGAGTGGCTTCAGAGTGAGGAGAATGGGACCAATGTTAACCTTCTTTCGGTCCTCTATGTGTGGGGTTCTTACCACCTAATCCATGAGCTTGGGGTTCGGTGAGACCAACACTTGAGTGTTCAAAAAACAGGGGAATCAAAATAGGCTGTGGTAGATTTAGAGTTGTGAGTGGGTAATATGTGTGTGAGTACAAGGTGTGAGCACAAACCTCCCAGGGTCAATCCTAAGGTCTGGTCACTTATGGGGAATCCCACATAGTCTTCCTCATGTTTAGCTCCTTCCTCCTTAATATTATAGGTTGAGCCCTAACATGTGAAAGCCCTAAGTAAGGAAAACAAGCATGTGGGATTTCTATACGGTGGGGTTTCTGTTGCTAGTACTCTAAGAAAAGTCACTAGAAAAGTCCTATGGCTAGACTCTAGGCTATCTAAGGAGAGACTAAACATCAACCAAAAGTGAGGTCAAAAAAAGCTAATGTAAGTAAGGTATAAGTTGATTAATTTGGTTTAATATGGGTTAAACCTATGTAGGGTTTAATAGTTACTTAAACCTAACGTAAGTAAAGTTTAAGTTGATTAATTAGGTTCAATATGTGTTAAACCTAATTAGGGTTTAATAGTTACTTATACCTAATGTAAGTAAAGTTTAAGATGTTAAATTAGGTTTAATATGGGTTAAACCTAATTAGGGTTTAGTAGTTACTTAAACCAAATGTAAGTAAGGTTTATGTTGTTTAATTAGGTTTAATATATGTTAAACCTAATTAGGGTTTAATAGTTACTTAAACCTAATGTAAGTGAGGTTTAAATTGATTAATTAGGTTTAATTTGGGTTAAACCTAATTAGGGTTTAAGAGTTACTTAAACTAATGTTTTTAAGGTATAACAATATTTAATTAAGCCTAATGATGGCTTACACCTAATTAGAGGATTGATTTATATTAAACCTAATTTATTTAAGGTTTTAATAAGGTTTAACTAATCCTAATTATGTTTTAAGCTTACTTAAGATTTTATTTTTGCATTAAATCTAACTTAATTATGGTTTAATGTATTTAATGAAGCCTAATAATGTCTTTGGGCCTAATTATGGTTTGTCTTGAGTCTAGTTGGGTTTAGACTCAATTTTGACCTAGTCCATTGTGAAAGGGGCAAAGTTGGGTGAGGAGAGGATTCTTAGGTTTTTGAAAAATTAATTTTTAATTAATAAAATTTAATCCCTATTTTAAAATGTCATTTAAAATTATTTAATGGTTTAAAATATGTCATTTCAAGGTTATTGTCTGTCAACTTAAATTTCCCAACCATTTTTCAAATTTTAGTTTCCTTAATTTACATTTCTTATAATTATTGTTAAAAATAATTTCAAAGTGTCTTGAAATTTAGGAAATCATTTCTTCATGATTTTTTCTAGCCTAGCAAATTTCAAGGAATATCCCTAAGGGCCTAGATATAATTTTCCAAAATTTTCATAATTTTTTGTTTTATAATTATTTTTTAATAATTAGAATACTTTAGAGAGTATTTAATTATTTAAAAAATCAAATTTGGGGAATAAATTTATGATTTTGGTCTCATAATTTTCTCCTAGTTCAGGGGTATTTCTTTCATATTTTTAGGATTTTTCTGTGTTTTTTTTAGTAAAGAGCACTATGGCCCTCATTATTTTCCAAGATCTGTAATTTTGATTTTTTTTTAATTTTATCTAGATTTAATTAAATCCAGATAAATCTTAAGATGTCGCGTGTCCTCGGATGGGTAGAAACGAGGTAGATCCTATAAAGGAATCTGAACAACATAGACATTGGGTTTGTATCATCGCCATCCATTTCTAAAACAGGGAAACGGACGACATCCATTCATCCTGTTCATTCCCTTCGATCTCGCAGACCGTCCAATTTCTAGGAGCAATATCTCACCCATCTCTTGATGTAATTAGATGAGATTTGTTCGTAAAGCTTCATCTACGGATAAAGATGATATCTATAAGGTGATGATGATGTTTTGAATGGGTTTATTTCACAAAGTGTGAAACCTCGATTGCCATTAGGGCTAAGTGATCCATACCTTGGCCACAGTTAGTCTAGCTTTAAATTTGATGGATTTGAAGCTTCAATTGGTCTTGAGAAGGCTTTCCCACAACTCAATTTGAGTTCAAATTGAGTCTTTGTATGACTTCGATTAAAGGGAGCTCGGTTTAGGTGGATCTGGTCGATTGATATCTTAGGGGCGATGGAAATGGCCAATTTTATTTGGGCTCATCCTGTTTTAGTCCCTAATTGGATTTAGGAAGGTCAACTTAAACACTTTAGGAGTATTTTGTTTCACACTCCCAAAGTGTTATGTTTTGGGTCTTTCCGGGTTAGACAAATTAAGTGGATTCAATAGGCTTTGTGGCTAGATTTCATGTGAGATCAATTGCCTAGGCCTTAAGGAGTATTTTTGGTGTTGGGAGTTTTAGGAATTGGAGAGTGTATAGGGTTTTCCAATTTCTTCTCTCCTTCCTCCAAGCTCTAGGTTTGATTTATATAGCCATGGAAATGGCCATGGCTGACCTTAGCTTGGCTTTGGTTCATCTAGAGGAGTTGCCAACATCCCCATTAATGCTTAGAGATAAGATTTTATCTGTTAGGATGATGAATTGGGGTTTTCCAAGCTTATTCATAATGAATTTAGCCATGGTGAAGAGGGTTGATTCTATCGTGGTATTCTCATGGCTTTCTCCAATTGGTTTGATTAGGAGGTGTATAGATTATTTTATGTTCTTTGGTTCAGCCTTCCCCATTTGAATTCTATTGATCATTCAATGAATGTAAAGTGGGGGGGGGGACACATAAGCTCATTACTCACTTCATGCATGCATTGGTTATGATTGCATCTAGCTATGGTAAAGGATTGGTTAAGGACATGTTTAATCCTTATTGGAGAGTCTAGGAGGTGAGGAAATAATCCTTGTGTTGGCTAACCAACTCATTTTAAGAGGGATGATGATTCAAGCTTTGAAATGGAGGGAAGATGCCACTTCATTTCATTCATAATGATGTCTTCATAGTGACTTTTAACCATGGTTAAGGTGACATGTAATGATTGATCCAATGGTTTATCTCATTTGTAATGAGTCTTATGGGTTGTGTGAAACCCACTGAGGTCACCTATGAATTCATTAATGGGTTTGAAAATTCAAAACTATTTATAATGTCATAAATGGTGTCATCTGTCACAAATGGCTTTTTAATTGTATTTCCATTTTTAATTAATTATATAATTAATCAAAATTATTGAAAATTATATTATTGGCCAATAAATTAATCTAAATAATTTTAGAATTAATTATTTGATTAATTTTATCATTTTTTGTTCAAAATTGGGCATTTTGATCAAATTTGATAAATGTTAACTAGGGTTGACCATGATTAACATAAGTTGATCAAGATTGACCCAGTTTGACTCATTTTGGTCCAATGATGACCAATATGACTTTTTTAACCTTGTCATGGTTTTTTTTTCATAAGGTCCAAGGATTTAAGCTAATCTAAGGGTCAATGTGGTGACTTTTGGTTTTTGTATTGGTCTTCTTGACCAATGTTGGGTTGATCAGGTTAATAGTTGACCAATGATGTCAATATGGTAGTCTTTTAGGTTTTGAGTTAGCCTATTTGGCCTTTTTAGGTCAAAATTTGACTGATGTGATGGTTATTAGGTCAAAATTTGTCCAATTTGACCAAAGTTGGCTTTTGGTCAAGGGTTGACTTGTTGGGTCAATAGGGTTGGTCTTTGGGTTAGTGATTGACCAGCTTGACCAAAGTTAACTTTTTGGGTCAAGGGTTGACTTGTTAGGTTAATAGGGTTTAGTGTCTCCTACTGAGATTTTGGGAGTTAATATTGGTATACTTCCTATCTTAGAATGATCTTCACAAAAATGAGGTCAACAAGTGAGCCCCAATATGTGTTGAATACTGCACAAGTATGCCACACATATTGGCATTGACCGAAACTATCACCATGTTATAATGTTCATTGTCAGTTTATGAAGAAATGTCTTATAATAATTAGGAAAGAGGATGTATGTCATATCATCCCTAAAAAATGTCAAATGTTTGTATGTCAGCTTGGAGAAGGAATACTATACGACTTATATCCTTTCTCAAAGATAAAGATAGAGGAATGCCATGTTTTCGTGACAGGAAGGGACTTATATCCAATAACTGGAGAGAAAAAAAGGATGTCATATTCCATTTCTAAAAAATGTTAAATGTTGATATGTCGATTTTGAGAAGCAATGCTATGTGACTTATATCCTTTCTCAAAGGAAAAGCTAAAGGAATGCCATGATTCCATGTCAGGAAGGGACTTATATCTAATAACTGGAGAGATAAAATGGATGTCATATTCCATTTCTCAAAAATGTAAAATGTCGATTTTGAGAAGGAATTCTATCTGACTTATATCCTTTCTCAAAGAAAAAGTCAGACAGATGTCATGTTTTAGTATCAGGAAGGTATTTATATCCAATAACTGGAGATAGAAAATGGATGTCATATTCCATTTCTAAAAAATGTCAAATGTCGATATGTCGAATTTGATAAGGAATGTTATACGGCTTATATCCTTTCTCAAAGATAAAGCTAGAGGAATGTCATGTTTCCGGGTCATTAAGGGACTTATATTCAATAACTAGAGTAAGAAAATGGATGTCATATTCCATTTTACAAAAATGTCAAATGTCAATTTTGAGAATGAATGCTACATGACTTAGATCCTTTCTCAAAGAAAAGTTAGAGGAATACCATGTTTTCGTGTCAGGAAGGGACTTATATCCAATAACTGGAGAGAGAAAATGGATTTCATATTCCATTTCTCAAAAATGTCAAATGTCGATATGTTGATTTTGAGAAGGAATGCTATACGACTTATATCATTTCTCAAAAATAAAGTTAGAGGAATGACATGTTTTTGTGTCAAGAAGGGAATCATATCCAATAACTAGAAGTTATGTGTGAAAAACACATAAGGAAAAGCATATCTGCATGGGATTTGACCTTTACAGATTTAAAAAAAAATCTCATGTTAATTATCACAAGTTGTTTATCATGTCATTTTATTTAAAATGTTCATTTTTGCATTTTTTGACCTATAGATTAGTTATGGTCAACTGGGGAATATTTTTTAATATTTTATTCCATTATCAAGGATAATGTACATTGAGAATAAAAGTCAACAGCACATATGTCACATAGCACACATGCCACAAACTTCTGATATTTATCAGATTAGGAATTATCATATTTTGTTGTTATTACAACCTCGAATGCTATTAGACAAACCTCAAATATCTAACACTCCGAGACATTATTTGTCAAATATTTCTTAGGTGTTTGGAAATTCATGGAGTCTTGGTATTTCCAGAGGTTTCAATCCCTCAAGCTCTGAAATGGCCTGATTTCCAACGGGTCCTTTGTCTGGACATATTCGTCGTAAAGTGATTGAGATGCGATGTTTACTGATGCTCGGTATGTAAGTTTTTTTTCACATCAGTGCCGTTCCCTTGCAATAAAATAACTTATCCTCGAGTCAAAGGGATTTGATATGTCTCATGAAATTCACCTGGTCCGAGAATTAGTATCTCTCTCTCAATGAGGATAGAACACCTATTCATTAATGACAATGTGCAAAACAGCCTTTCAAAATTGTGACTGTCAATAAGAGGTGGGATACAGTCTCCCCCATCATAAATTTTGATAATACAACTATCCAGGATGTAGCTTGCTGGCATTATCCCCCAGGTGACAAGTTGCCTAATGATTTAGATAATCACCGTCGTAATTAAGTCCACCTGTTAATGCAGTAGAATTCATGGAGGATTTCTTTCTTTATCCTTAGCATATTTATAATAGCATCCATATTAGATTGTCAACCGTCCTTTGCCACGTATCCACTTGTTTGGCTCAGAATAGGTTATCATCTTAAGGTGCCCAGCCCGACCCAAATCTCGAGCTTCCATCACGTGCTCAATAACAGCCGCTTGTTCTTCTTCATCAAATACTTTAGTGAACAATTTAATGCCTTTTAATATGTTCATATTCAATCCACTGATATTTTTAAATTGCTCAAAAGAGTGACATCAGATATTTCAAATTTGTTGTAATTCTTCTTCGGAAATATCTCTTTTATCAGTCTGTCTTTCTGACACTGTCAAGTCCAGATTCGATATGTAAGGGGTTAGGATAAAAGTGATCCTTTCAATTGGGTTTTCTTCCTTGGTCTCCAAATTTTGTAACCCCAAAATGGTATATGTTTCACAGGGTGGACTTTTGGGGATGGAAAATTCATATTGGTCAGTATCATCCTCCATACGTCTCTTGTCCTGTAATTGCTTTTCTTCCTGTCATTTCAATCGTTTGTTTCGATTTTGCCTTTGAGATTGAGTAATTCCTCATGTTAATTTGTTGGTACCAGCAATAAATGCTGTCGTGATTCCTTTAGCCGCAGCCATTACTACTGATTTCAATTTCACAGTACTGAATTTTCATTTGTGAATGACTGATTTTTGTTCATCCATGATGTCATATTTTTCTCGAGCTTTAACCTCTTTTATAGGTGTCTTGTCTTCAACTTCATCTTGATTAATAAGGTATAGTAATGATCTTTGATATATTTGTTCAAGTTGTAGCAGATCACGGTCAAAATGAATTCTCACCCCTTTGTCAATGTGTTGGCGGTCCAGTGTCAAGTTCACACCATTTCAAAAAATGAAAAAAAGTCTATTGTTAGAAATTCTCCTCTTAGTAACAAGATAATATAGCATATCAGACTAAATTTCATTTGAAATGTTTTTTCATTTAAGAAATTATTTTTGTTTTTTTAAGGGATTATGCTTATAAGTATCTAATTAGTAAGCACAAAAACGATTTCAAGAGGCAAAATAAAACTTGCATAAACAAGGAAAACCATTTTTATTATTTTCTCAGTTCATAAAAAAGTCATAGTTCATAATGTTTATGTTGCATAATATTTTTTCAAGAAATGCCCATTGATTGGGGGTAAGATTCTTTCTCCTTGGCAAGCTACCAATTGGTAAGATCCTTCGGAATATGTCTTTTTCAGTTACATATGGGCCCTCCCATAATGGTTTGAACTTTCCACCTATTACTCGATAGGTAACGATAGATCATAAAAGAACTAAAACTAATTCACCTATTTGAAAGGTTCTGAAATGAAATAATTTTTCATGGGCTCGTATCATCTTTGCTTAATAGAGTTCCAAATTTTGTTGATATTGGAGATGTTTGCCTTATAAACTTCCAAGTTTTTCAAGTCGTAATTTGGCATTTTCTTCCTCAGTTATTTTGTTTACATAAGTAACTTTAAGAGATGGAATTTGCACTTCAAATGGTAAAATGGCCTCAGAACCTTATACCAAAGCAAACGGTGTTGACCATGTTGGTGTTCGGTATGTAGTCATATAGGCCCATAGAGCTTCTATTAATCGTTCATGCCACTGTCTTGGACTGTTGATTAACGTCTTTTTCAAAATTTGTACCAATGTTTTGTTAAAGGCTTCAGCCAAACCATTGGCTTTTGGATAAAAAACTGTGGAATACCTCTAGTATATCCCATGTCATTAAATAAAATGATTCATTTTTGTATTTTTAAAGGAAAGTGCAGTATCTGATATGACCCTTTGAGGAATTCCAGATCTATAGACAATATGAGTCTTGAAGAAGTGGAGAACTTGTTCTGCCTTAATTTCTCTGAGTGTTATTTCTTTTGCCCATTTGGAGAAGTAATTAGTGGCTGCTAAAATAAATTGATGGCCTTTAGACGATGGAGGATCTATAGGGCCTACTATGTCGGAGCCCCAACATTCAAACGACCAAGATGAAATAGTTAGATGTAGTACATTTGGCGGTTGATGTAAGACCACTCCATGTATTTGACTTTGATGACATTTTTTTGCGCCCTCGAGACAATCAATCATCATTTTGGCCAATAATATACCATACTTTTATTTTTATTTTCATTTTAGGCTCGGATTAGTTTGCACCACATAGACCTGAATGAACTTTTTTAACAATCTCTTGAGCTTCAGTTTGGTTTAGGTATCTTCACCACATTTGGTCAAAAGATTGTTTGTAATGAATATCATTCACTAGAGCAATTGATAAGGCACTTTATCAGTTTTGTGTTGTGATAGAAGTGTTTTCAAGTAACCTTCCAGTTTGCAAATATTGAATAATTGGTTGTCGCTAATCATCTTTTTCTTTGTCAATTATTGTTATTGTCATGTTTTCACCAATTTTATGTAGGTTGTCAAAGTAAATTTGAGAAAGAACTTGTTGTCCTTTTATAAAGATCAAAACATCATCTTCTTTTGGACAAGCAAATTCTTTCGCTAGTTTCGTCAAAGCATATGGTAGAGAATTGTCTCATCTCAGAATTAGGAAGAAATTTACATTAGGAATTTTCTGAAGTAGTTTTAGAGTGTAACTAGAATATTGTTCAAGTCGAGATTTCAATGTCTTGTATTTGCCAGCAATTTGATTAATGATCAATTGGGAATCTCCATAAATGTTAGTATTCTTGATTTCCATTATTATTTTCAATTTGAGACCAGTTATGAGTGTTTTATATTCAACTTCATTATGTATACACAGTTCAGTTACAATATTAGGAAAATGACATCATCACTTTGTCCAGAGTAAAGAAAATTAATCCAAATCCAGCATTGTGTGGTGTAATTATCTGTTTTTCTTTGTGTTTTCGAGCAGATGATGCTCCATCAAAATATAATTCCCATCATTGCTTGCTTGAGTTTTTTATATCTAATAATTATTCATCAGGTAAATCATCATTGAGAGGTGATCCAGTTGGAATTGGGTGTGCTGCTAAAAAATCTGCCAAGAATTGTCCTTTGATAGCACGTAATGATACAAATGTTATGTCAAACTGGAGCAGTATCATTGCCCATTTTGCTAATCTTCCAAAAAGTGTCGACCATGTCATTAGATATTATAATGGGTCAACTCTCAAAATAAGAGTTACTTTATGAGAAAGCATACATTGCCTCAGCTTTTGAACAGTAAAAATTAAGGCCAAGCAATACTTCTTAATAGCTGGATATTTTATTTCTGTTAAAACCAAACAACGGCTCAAATAATACAATGCATTTTCTTTTCCCTCGTCATTTACTTGTGCTACTAATGCTCCAAGGGAATTACCTAATGTCGCGGTGTAAAAGATTAAAGGTCTTCCTAACATGGGGGCTGCTAAGACTAGAGGTTTTGTTAAATACAGTTTTGATATTTTTAAAAGCGTGTTGGCATTTTTCATCCCACACAAATTTGGTATCTTTAGTGGCTAGGGCAGTGAGAGGCTGACACCTACCTAACAAATTAGAGATAAAACGTCGTATATATGATAATTTTCATTGATATAATCTCAACTGAGATAAATTCTTAGGAGGCGTATTTAGGATAGCTTCAATTTTAAGAGGATCAATTTCAATCCCACGTTGTCAGACAACAAATCCTAAAAATTTCCCTGAAGTAACACCGAAAGAACATTTTAAGGGATTCATTTTATGATTATAGTGTCATAATCGTTCAAAAATAATTCTCAAATCATACACATGATCATCTTTTTGTTTACTGTTGATAACTAAATCGTGCACATAACATTCCACATGATTGTGTATTAATTCATCAAACATTTGTGTCATGGCTCTTTAATAAATTGCACCAACTTTTTTCAATCACAATGGCATATCTTTGTAGCAGTATATCTCTATGGGTGTTATGAAGGCTGTATTTGCTTCATCTTCTGAAAATATTTTTATTTGATTTTATCCTGATGATCCGTCCATAAAGGAAAATATTACATGTTTGGATGATATAATACCATTAATTCTAGGATTGGTAAAGGAATTCATCTTTTGGACACGCTTTGTTCAAGTCCCTGAAGTTTATACAGACCCTTATTTGACCATTTTTCTTTTTAATTGGCACTACATTAACTAGCCATGTTAAATAGTTTTCTTCTCGAATGAATCCCTGAAGTCTATACAGACCCTTATTTGACCATTTTTCTTTTTAATTGGCACTACATTAACTAGCCATGTTAAATAGTTTTCTTCTCGAATGAAACCAGCCTCAATTAATTTCTTATTTTCGACAATGATTTGTTGTTCTATTTTGACACACATCCTTCTTGGAGCTTGTTTAACAGGAATTGTAATTTTATTTATTCCAAGTTTGTGGACTACAACATCTGGAGCTAGCCTAAGTATTTTGTCATAAGTCTAGGTAAAGCCGTCTTTATATTCTATCAATAGTTGAATTATTTATTTTGTTTCTATGTCATCAAGAAATGAACTAATGAAAGCTGTTTTCAGGTTTTCATCAGCTCCTAGATTTATTTCTCGTAATTCATCAATTGTTGATTCAATTTCCACTTCTAATTCTGGAGGAGCATCTTCGATTTGAAGATCGGATGTTGACAACCAAGACCCTAGATGTCATAGGAGATGACTAGTTATAGGATTAGGAATTTGGTAGACAACCAAAACTCTTCCCTTAGATTTACCTAGGTATCTATTGAAATATTTAAATGCCTTAACATGTGTTTTAAGTGCAGCTTGGGATGACGGGAAGACCCTCCAGGTACGCTTTTATTTTATTGCAATTTACTTTATTGCAATTTACTTACATGCACTGTACTTTACTTTTCTTGCATGTTAAACAAGACTGTTGCATGAAAACCAAAACCTTTAGGGTAGTCCCTAAACTGAAACAAAAAATAAATTAAAAGTCATTACAAGATAAAATTCACCTCCACAACATTTCAAAATATAGAACAACTCAAAATTTAATCACAAACAGAATAACAAAACTACAACTACAACTAAATTAAAATGTCTCATTGAATGATCGGAAATACCTAGGATGATGTAACCCACGTGTTGCTAACGGGATTTCCCAATGTCTAAATGAAAGTGTGGAACTCATTTAGTTGAGTTTAGCAAATTCATCTGGACTAAGTGAATTCGATGAAAATAACGGTGCCGGGATGACGAAACCGTGGGATCTTAATCGGTTCTGTTTAATTAACTTTAAGATTCGTTGGAATACCCTGTTCATTTCTGTCTAGAACGAGTATAGCCAACTCCTCTCGGATTTAGGAGCTACTATTTAGACACCCCTAAACGGAGAGGTTCCGGGATCCTTTTACCTCTTTTTTGAGGTGGGGTGGACCCCCAATAGGTGTTAGTTTAGGAGTGGTCCTTCGAGTCGAGAAGTCTTGCGTAAGACTTTCTCTTCCTTTCCAATTCTAAATCGGGCCATTTACCTTTTCTATAACCTTTTTCCCTTAATCGTTTTGTTTCTAACAAAAAAACATCCTAATAAACAATCTCTTTTAAAAATCACAAATACACTAAGATAAACGAAAATGTTTTCGGACTCTTTCTTTTTCGTCCTAAACTTTACGATGAAAACAAGCATAATTCGGGACTGACATTCGGAATCTGCCCTACAGAAAATGACTGCTCCAAAATTAATCTTCTCCGTCACCAATGGAATGGACTTCGCCGTTTACAATGATGAGCTGCCCGACAATGGAATCATCCGTTTCGGACAAGGATTCAGCGACACAGATATCAAGTTTGCTGATGTCACTCTCTTCACATTAATGGACAAAGTATCAAAAACTGAAAAGCCCGTGATTGAGTTCAACCTGAAATTGACTCAAGAATTCCCTCCCCTACAAAGGGTTCCAGCTGAGAGGAGTACTACTGTTCGTAGGAGGAATGTTGTCTCTACCCCCATCGGTCTATTCATCTCTGCACCTACCCCGACTTACGCGAGCGAAGGGGAAGGAAATCTAAGTTTGTGATTACCCTGTCACCGTAGAGGATACAGATTTTGCTACAATACCATCTGTTTTTGAGATTGGGTCCAGTTCAAGAGTTGCACCCCTAACTCGGACTTAAAGGAGAAATAGAAGCAGAAAGATCGCCAAGAATGCCAGAGCTGTTGAAGTTGCTTTTCTAGAAGAAATTCCTGAGGATAGAGAAGAACTACCTGAGTATATACTTCTGTTGGAAGGGAGCAGGTTTCACCCTCTCTCTGCCGCATTAGATGAAGAGAATGTCCGTAGGATCGCTGCTGCATTACCCCGACCTGCGTACTGCAGCAATTACAAGAGAAAAAGGCATAAGACTACGCCATTTACTCGGCTGCAGGTTGTGATAAAAAATATTGGCAAGGAAAGAAAGATGCCCTGTGTCAGAAATCTTAAGAAGAATAGGACGAGTGCCAGCTAAATCCCGCCTCGGACCTCGAATAGAGCCTGTTGCTGCCACAGAGAAACCAAAGAAGAAGATAAAAGCCAGTCCACCTGTGGTTGTATCGGGTCTACAAATTAGGGAAGATACCACCTTCAAGCATATAGCCGACAGACCATCCGGTCCTAGGCTTCCGGCTGCGAGAAGGATGGTATGACGACCTACTACTGGCGAGTTAAGGCCAAAACAATGTCCTGAGAAGAAAAGTCTCATCAGGAGACTTGAATAAAAAGAAAGTGCTACTGCAATAAAGGGGACTCCTAGAAAGGAAGTTCACCAACCGTCACGAGACAACTGCGAGACCGTGCGAAAAGGGCCACTAGAGGATGCCATGGACAAGTTAAGGACGGACATCCGAAGGTTAGCAAAAGAAAGAGAAGAAGAACTAGGAGATGAAGTTGACTCATCAGAGTTCATGGGTGAGGAGTATGCCGAGATTAACATGGTTGAGACACGAGCATCGTCAGCTTCGCAAGGTGCTCCGGCAGCTGCGGAAAGAGATGAACCGGAAGTGATGAGAGCAAAGATTCGGGAAAGAGATGACACAATTTCTCAAATGGCAAAGAGGATGGAAGAGATGGCTACTGCCTTAGCCACTCTCTAGAGTCAGGTACAACCTTAGAAAGGGACACCCCCAAAAATTATTCATATTGCAGATGGAGGAAAAGGGATCACATCCATCAATGAAGACGAACAACCAAAGAAAGATCCTGCACAAAGCATGATTCCAGAAAAGGACATTAAGAGCATGGTAGAACAGCATGTGCGAGAGGCCCTAGCACAATCTAAGAGTGGAGCATCTATTCAAACTGGTAGACCTTACCCCGAAGAGTTCGATGCAGTCCAATACCCGAAAGGCTTCGTACCACCTCTGTTTAAGACTTTTGATGGAACAGGAAACCCCCGAAAACATGTTGCACATTTTCGTGCTAGTTGCTGCAATGTCAGTGGGAGTGACGCTCTACTCTTCCGCCAGTTCCTCAGCAGTTTATCAGGGATTGTCTTCGACTGGTACGCATAATTGCCGAACAGTTCAGTAAAGACCTTTTCAGAACTAGAAAATCTCTTCGTTAAATAATTTGTCGGAGCTCAGCACCACATCTCTATCGGCAATCTAGTGGTGAAGCAACAAAAGCCGAACGAGACTTTAGTGGATTACATACTTCGATGGAGAAACTTAAGCATGAAGTGTGAACCACAGCTTCAAGAACAACATGCAGTCGGCATCCTCCTTAAAAGTATCCATGGCCCGATAGCACTTCTCCTTAAAGGATTTACAATCAAGACTTTCGAGAAGTTGCTTAGCAAGGCCGGGAGCTTGCAAGAAGAGGCAAAGAAGTTAAGTTTTGTAGACAAGACTGATAAACATAAGCCTGTGAAAACTTTCGAAAAGAAATCTGGAATCGTCGCGACAGTAGATAAGGGCAAGCAGCCTAGTTATCAACGGACTTATCAGCAACCTCAGCAGGGCTATCAGCAACCTCAGCAAGGCTATCAGCAACCTCGACTGAGCTATTAGTCGCCTCAGCATTATTAACAATCGCCTCGTTCATCGTGTAAAGAATATCCATTCGAAACTGAAGCAGTAGCGAAGATGTTCCGCAGCTTAATGAAGACACCAAATTTTCAGCTGCCAGAGCCCAAAAAGCCGGAGGAAGTCAATAAGAAAGATCATCCGAACTATTGATCTTACCACCAGATGCTTGGACACAAGATAAAGGATTGCATCACTTTCAAGAGTTGGCTTGATGACAATCTCCAAAACGGGAGCATAACGATCCCAAAGGAATACATGAAGGAACCCCAGAAAGAAGGTTCCGTCAATGTTATTTCAACGGATCCTATTGTTCCGATAGACCCTTACGCGACTGATGATGGATGGAGTACCGTCTAGATAAAGTCTTCAAAGAAAATTTTGGATCACATTCAAACCGCTTCGGTACACGCTTCAACTCATAGTTTGAAACCTGTCGAGCCGGCACTATCACTTGTGATTGAAGAACTGCCCCAGAAGCAGGAGAAGAACGTGGAAGAAAAGAAAACTGAGGTTCTGAAGGGTAGAGTAGGGGCTGCTTATCCTAGGATGGTTGTTTTCTATTCGGGGGAGAAATCCCTCGAACTCCTGACTCTGTATGATTATCTGCTCTCCCGGTGGGATCTTATAATGATAAGGGTTATGGAGTTTGCTAGGTTTTGACTGTTTCTAACGATTACGTAACTAGCGACAACCGGCTTAATCCAGATCTCGATTTCAATACAAATAACGATTCTCAAATCATACACAACCTCGATGACCACGACGAAGGAAATGTTCTCAAAGGAGGTTACGAAAGCTCGACAAGCAACGAGTCCATTTGTGAATTCCGAGGAGCTCCAATCACGATAGAATTAGAACCATCAGACACCGAAGCAACTTCAGAAGAGCCAGTTGTTCCGATTCAAGGGGAGACATCGGTAAATTTAGAAGAGATAACAGAGGTCAGTCTAAGAAGCGGAAAAGTTCTAACCCCGAGAATGGGTCCGAAAGGATAAAGGAAAGCAGGTGGTTGCTCAGGAAGAGCCAACCCCAGCAGAGGAACTGCCCATTCGGGAAGAAACTGAGGAACATGGTAATAAAGTAGACTACAATGTGCTAGCCCATCTTAGGAAGCTACAAGCCAAACTAAGCATATATGACGCTCTGATCCTGTCAAAGGAGATGAGGGAGGCTCTGATCAAGAATTTACTTGATCCAGAGATTTGTTTAGCCCAAATGGCCGGTAATTCCTTCGACGAGGTTTGCTCGTTAAGAGAACAGCGAGGTTTTACCTTCACGGACAATGATGCATTGCGGGAACAGCGGATCACAACCGAGCGTTATACATTTCAGTCACTATTGGAAAGTTTACGCTCTCCAGAGTGTTGGTTGATCCGGGAGCATCAATTAACATAATGAATCTTTGGATGCTAGCATATTTGGAAGTTGATGGTCACGAGCTTGAAGTAGACAAGATGCTATTAAGAGGCTTCAATCAAAAAGGAGAAAGAGCTCTTGGATCGATAACATTACTAATTAAGACCGGTGATTTAGCAAAGACAACCGCAAAATTCCACATAATTGATTCTGAGACATCATTCAACGCTCTACTGGGTCGGCCATGGATCCATGAAAATCGGATGGTACCGTCGTCTCTACACCAGTGCCAAAAGTATTACGAAGGAGGGGAACAGTGTATCAAAGGTGACTTTTAACCGTTCTCTATGCATGAAATTGGAATTCATGAAGATGTGGCCTACTACGCGCCTCCGAAGAAAACAATCTTTTCCAGAAATACCATACCAAACAATGCAAAAGAAATTTGAGACGATGAAGAACCTAAAGTTCTAGTCCAACAATTACTCACCACTCCTTTACGGTGAGATGGTGAAGATTTCTCCAGGACTCGTACCCGAGGTCAAGGCCGAGGACGAGGACGTGGAAGAAATGTTGGAAAAGTTGGATAGAAGAAACCGATCATTGATGTTGATTGGGAGAATAGTTCCGAAGAAGAAGAAGAAATTAAGAAAGAAGCAGCTATAATAAATAAGAAGAAACCACAGTTCAAGATCTCTCTCGAAGATGAAAAGAATGAAGAATATAAATCAATGTATGAGAAGATTAACCACTATGTGCATACTATGACCCTGACCCCGATCCATTCTAATAAGATCGAGGGTATTGTAGTAATGGAAGTGCATGGAGGTGGTACTAAGCCAATCAAATTTTACAGTGGTGCTTCTTCTTCCAATACTGAAAAAGATGTACAATTTGAAGATGTTACTTCTTCCGAATTAATGGAATTACCTTTTGAGTGGTATTCACCCTGTGTTCAAAATTTAATTCAACGTGGTGTCTTACCTCGATAATAGACAAAAAGGCCGATCACAACACTTTGAAAAATTATGGAATAATGCTGGTCGGCCTCCCAATTCAAAACATGGTCTCGGATTAGGCACAGTAGGATCAGTTGACGATACGGGATTTTGCTTGGTTGTCATTTGCGAACATAATGAAGACTGCTTGGAAGCCTTAGAAGATCTTGAAGATCTACCAATCGGAGACACTCCACCAGAATTCGAAGAAGAAATCAAATCTACAATAGACGACTTAATGGAAGTTAACTTAGGTACTAGCGAAGAGCCTAGGCCTACCTTTGTTAGCTCCTTACACAATAAAGAAGACTCCGAACAAATAATCAAGCTACTAATGGAATTCAAGGACTGTTTTGCTTGGAGTTACGACGAAATGCCAGGATTAGCTCCTGAAGTCGCAGTTCATAAGTTAGGAGTAGATCCTACTTCTGTTCCAATTAGACAAGCTCCCAGAAGAATGTGTCTAGAAATTGAGCAACAAGTAATAGCCGAAGTTAAGAAGCTAATAGACGCTAAATTTGTCTGTGAAGAACAATACCCTACTTGGCTAGCCAACATGGTACTAGTCAGGAAGAAGAATGGACAAATCAGAATTTGGGTGGATTTCAGAGATTTGAAAAAAACATGTCCAAAGGATGAATTTACACTACCAATCCCAGAACTGATGATCAACATTGTTCAACACATGAAATCTTCTCTTTTCATGGATGAATCGTCAGGATACAACCAGATAAAGATGGCACCAGAAGATGAAAAGCTAACGACATTCAGAATGCCGATCGGAGTGTATTGCTACACAGTAATGCCATTCGGACTAAAGAACGCATGTGCAACATACCAAAGAGCAATGACGAAGATTTTTGATGATCTCATTCACAACCAAGTCGAGTGCTACGTGGATGATGTGGTCATCAAAAGCAAACTGAAAGAAGATCACCTGTATGATTTGTGAATTGTTTTCGAGCAACTAAGACAATAAAACCTTAAGATGAATCCCTTAAAATGCGCCTTCGGCGTCACCTCCTGGAAATTCTTAAGATTTGCTGTCCGACATCACAAGATTGAAATCGATCCGGAAAAGATTAAAGCTATCTTAGAAATGCCTCCTCCCAAAACTTTGAAACAACTGTGATCCTTTCAAGGGAAGTTGGCATATCTTTGACGCTTTATCTCGAACTTGTCAGGTAGGTGTCAGCCCTTCTCGGCATTAGTTAAAAAGGACGCTAAATTCGTTTGGGATGAGAAATATCAGAGGGCTTTCAAGGACGTTAAGCAATATTTAATGACACCTCCTGTCTTAGCAGCCCCAGTCTCAGGTAGACCGTTGATACTTTATAACGCGGCTCTAGACAACTCCCTTGGAGCCCTGCTAGCCCAGGTAAATGATGAGGGAAAAGAAAATGCTCTCTACTATTTAAGTCGTCGTCTAATCCAGACGGAGGTAAAGTATCCTCTGATTGAGAAACATTTTTTGGCCCTGATCTTCGCTGCTCAAAAGCTTAGGCATTACATGCTTTCTCATAAAGTCAACCTTATTTCAAGAGTTAATCCGTTGCAATACTTGATGACCCGACCGACGCTTTCTGGTAGACTTTCTAGATGGTCGATGATACTATTACAATTTGACATAACTTTTGTTCCTCTTCGCACCGTAAAGGGACAAGTCCTAGCAGACTTCCTCGCAGCACACCCTTTACCGGCAAATTCGCCTCTCGATGACAATTTGCCTGATGAGCAGATAATGAGCTTAGAAAACCCTGATGATCGACGTTGGAAGCTATACTTTGATGGCGCGTCCTCAGCACAGAAGAACAAAGATCTGCAAATGATAGTGCCTAGTAAGGTATAAATTGGACTAATCTTTATAACACCAGAGCGGGGAATGTTAAGATACTCCTACCACTTAACAGAACCGTGTACAAACAAAGAGGTAGAATACGAAGCCCTTATAACAGGATTGGAATTAACCATTCAGATGGGAATAACAGATATTAACATCTACGGAGATTCTCAGTTGATCATTCAACGGAGTCGCGGACGATACGTAATTTTAAAGCCAAGACTCGAGCGAGTACTTTCGAGTATGACATGAAACTTTTGGAACAAATCCCAAATGTAACAATCTACAAGATTCCCAGAAAAGAAAATGCTCTCGCCGATGCGCTAGCCTGCCTTGCAAAGGAATTTGCCTGCTTGCAAGATGAGTCAGTTAAAGTGTCAGTTCAAGGACGGCTGTTGACCTCATTTTTGATGAGGTCTTCTCTTCTTCTTTTTAGTACTTAGGATCTAGCCTTAGGCTTTTCCTTTGACTATCTTAGAGGATTAGAATTGTGACCCACCACTTAGAAATTCAAACCACTTCTTAACTCCCTGCAAACTCCACAAACTTGACTATAGACCCTTAATCACCTAAAGGGTTGAAATCAAATGTGGAAGTTTAAAGGATGAGACTGCCCTGGGTGGCCTGGTCTGGTGAGGGCTGACCTACACACACACTACACTTATACACTACACTTTCACACACCTCCTAAAAACACACCCATACCCAACTTGACCTCCTGACTCATGAAGGTGATTCACATGGATGGTCCTTAACCCCTAAGCCCTTAGCTAAGAGGGTTAGGAACAACATAGTGGATGCCTCAAATGAGTCCCTTCATGGCTCATGTAGGCTTGATATGGCTTCATGGCTCAACCAAAATGATTTCATTCCACTTACATTCACCCAATCTTTAATTTTCCAATTTTTCAATATTTCAATTTTTCAATTTTTCAATTTTTGACCCCCGGGACTCCAGACCCGCCTAGCCTACCCAAAGCCCTTGAAATTTACCCAAATTTTTCAAAATTTGCAAATCACCCAAAATTCCCCAAAGTTAACCTTGAACATTTCCTCACCAATCAAGTTGATCATCCATAGCCAAAAATACCAAAAATTCCAAAAATACCTCCCAATACCCTCCAAATACCCAAAATACCCCTCTTGACCCAAAAATCCAAATATTCCAAAAATTCCCAGAAGATTCTAGAAAATCCAAAATATTCCCAATTTCATTTTGTTCAACTACACCATGGGCCAATTTTGTCAATTTACCCTACTTTTGTCAAAACCCCCAATTTGACCCATTTTAACCCAAAATGAACCTAATGTCAAGCCAAACCTATCCAATTGACCCAAATTCTGGTCCAATTCAATTCTAAACTTCAATTTAACATTCCCAACACCAATCTAGACCATATCCAAGTCCAATTTGATTGACATTTGAATCCAACTTCACTTTTGACCTTAAAGCCCAATTTGGACCCATGACCCAAACTTAGCTCAAACTCACCCAATTCAACTCCAATTAACCCCAAATCTTTTCTAAAACTTCCTTAACATCCCCACAAACAAAATAATAACATGATTTTCCCAAAATTTAGACCCAAATCCCACTCAAATTCAACCCAAAGCTAAAAGGCCCAATTTTGACCTAAACCCAAACCTAACCCAAATAAGCCCAAACCCCAAAATCAAAACCCAACCAAAGCCAAAACCTCTTTGAAACACTCCCATAAACATTTCCCAACATTTATTTTACATCAATTTCAACCCTAGCCCAACATTGGCCCAAGTTAGCCCAATTTGACCTACATTGGCCCATTTACTAAAGAGGTCCAAATCCAACCCAATTCAAGCCCAAACTACTTCAAAATGATTCCAAATCATTCATGAAACATTCCTAAATTGAATTCAACACTTATTGGAACCAATCCTTTGCAAAATTTTCATCCTAAAATAAAAAAAAAACCCACCACTCTAAACCATCTTGAAAGCCCATCCAAAGTGAAATCCAAAAGCCCAAAGCCCACATGACAATTCTTTCTCATCATCCCTTTAATTGAAATCAATTCCTAAGTCCCAAATCAATCATCAAATCAACCTAAATCAAGCACCATCTAAATTTTTTCACTAAATTTCCAAAATCTCCAAATTCCTTTTTCATATAAATGAATCCACTTTTCCTAAGCCAAGGATGAGCCAAATGAAGCCACATGCAAGCCATGGACAAGCCACATGAAGCGATGGGGGGTTTGACTTGTCACCAAGCCATTAATGGCAAGAGGAGGGAGTCCTTTCCAAAGCCTTCATTAAGCCATTTTAACCTCTTTAATGCAACACCATAACCCAAAATTAACTTAAACTATTTTGATGGAGACCACACCATTTTCTCCTAGCTGACCCAAGTGACTCTTTTCAGCCCAAAACCAGGCCTTGGGTGGTGCACCTAGCCCAAAAGGATGGGTTGACCCAAATCAAGCCAAAATGGCCTCTCCCCCATACCATTTTAATCCAAGAACTTTACACATGTCCAAGCCCAATTGACTTCACCATTGCCAAGCCCTGACCTCCCTGGTCAAGATGGTGACCCTTGCCTGCCGGCCAGCCACCTGGGCCGCCGGAAAACACCACACCCGAGAGCATCATGTGAGCCCAAGCTTGGAATTCTCACCTGCTGAGTTGCCCCATGCCCAATGGCCACCATGGCTGTTCTTCTCCTCACCAGAGCAGCTGATCCCAAGCCCTAACTCCCACTGGGAGAGCCTCCAGCTAGCTCTATCTAAACCCCACCTCTCTCGGCCATGGAAGAGGTGCTGAACTAACCTTAAGGAAACTCTGCCAAAATCATTCCAGACCACTCTCTACACATAGAACACTTGATCCCCACTGGATTCCAGCCCCAATTCTCTCTAGCTGAGCGAATTTTGAGTTCAAATTTCAGCACAAAACCAGGACACTTCTTCACAGTGGACCAATCCCCAAATTGATTGATCCTACACCTTCACCGGACCAAGGGAAGAAGTCCACCGGCAAAAGCCCCTCTTCGGGCCACCCATCCGTTCCGGACTCCAAGCTTTGTAATCGGCGTGGTCGAAATCCTACTCTAGACAATTCACCGGACCGGGAGACTTCATCCGGAGCTTGTTGGGACGCAATCGAAGGTGACACAACCCTCAGATCGAAGCCACACTTCTCTGAGCAAAGGTATGGCCTCACTCTTCTTCCCGAGCTTCTGAACATTTTCCATTTTTATTGAGTCAATTTTATGCCACATAAACTGTATGGATGTGTTCTTCTTCTCGAGACGAATCCATAGAGCATAAGAACCTTCAATTTGGTCAAGTATCGAGTGAGATCTTAGTCCTAGAAGACGGACGGTTCTCGGGCTAGGAGGCTTGGGGATGATGAACGGATGCCGTTCATTCAATACACGCGCCGATGGACGGCTCAGATGGCGTCGGACCAAGAGATGATACGTGAACCGCGGGCCGCGTGGCGCTGAGTCAGAAGGCAGCGTCGAATGGGAGCTCGCCGCATGGCCTTTCGGAGCTGCCGAGGATGGCGTGGCGCCGCGTGGATAAGTAGAAAATTATGCTATTTTCCTATTTATTTAATTACCGGAACTTGAAAAATGCATAACTTTGTGTAGAAAAATGAGAAAAATAAAACAAAAATATCCTCTTGCTCAGCGAACAGAGGAGAATAATGTGGAAAAGAAATCATTTAATTTCATTAAGTATTTGATTTTTAATAATTTATTTACTCTCTGCATATTTTCAATTCTCCATGCATGTATACAATTCACCATGGCATGAGACCATAGAGCTTTTGAAGCCTCTGAATTTGGGAGCATTCCCTGAATTTTCCAAAGTCAGAGGCCATCCCTATGAAGAGTTATTGATTTTTCAACTCTAGGTTGCTAGTTTGAGTATTTTAATTCCAATAATTAGCATATTGTGAAATAAATTCTAGGAAAATTTGGTGATGTTTATTATGACCAGAGGAACCTAGGAAAAATAGGTTTTGAATTAATCCACTTGGATTAACCCTAAATGGCTTAAACACCAAAAATAGGTCCTTAATTAATTAGAGCTAATCATACATCAAATTGACTTGAAATCAATTCTCTACTGACCTTTAGGATCAGGGGAACCCACCATAAAAATTTGAAGTCAATTGGACTTGGTTAGCCCTATCAAATGGGTTGATTAAGCCATTTAGCAATTTTAAACTTTAAAAATTCATAACTTTCAAAATACTTTTCAAAAATTCACCAAATTGGTTTTGGATCCTCTCTGATATCAGGGGAATTTAAAAAAAATAAAATTGCAATTTTTCAAAAAAGTTAATTTTTTACATTATTTTAATATTTTTAATAATTAAAAAATAATAAAAATCACAAAAAAAATAAAATTCACCAAAATGTCACATTTTAAATTTTAATCACTTAGGAACAAACCCCATATTTTTCTTAAGTCTCTATAATGAGATATTAAATTTTAAAGCCCTAAGGTAATCTTAAAATTAAAAAATGTATATTTTTAGTATTTCCACTAAAATAATTCTAATAAATCAAAGAGAAATCAGAAAATTATAAAAATTGATTCTCTTATTTCCTTGATATTAGAGAGATTTTTGAAAAATATAAAATTCATTTTTCAACCTCTATTTTATTTTTAAATTAATTAATACTCCAAAACTCAAAATAATTATAATAAAAAGAATATAATTCAAAAAATCACAAAAAATGGTCCAAGTGATCCTCTGGTCATTAGGAATGTACCATAATTTTCTTAAGGACAGAAACTTTCCCTTAGTCATATTATTAAATTTTCCTTGGAAATCCCTATTTTCCACCAAAAATAATTACATAAATAAATTAAATACAAAAAAATCACATTTTCTCCTCTCATGCCTTTATTGAAATATGAGTGAAGTCACATAAAAATTTCAAGTACATTTAAGCTCAATTTAGTGAGTTATGAAATTATTAAGCTTGAAGGGCAAAATGGTAATTAAAATTTTAACCCTTAACTAAAACTTTAGGCTTAATAAAATGAGAAAGTAAAATATTTGATCTTAACCTGATTTGGATGATTGAAATTTAAATAATAAGGGTAGAAACCTACTAAACAATTTAAAAATAATTGAAATAAACCTTAATTAAATAATTGATTAAATTTGGAAGAATAACAAAATTGGAATTATTAAAATAGGGATATTATTAGGAAGAGATTTGTTCTTTAATTTAAGAATCCCTAAATTAATCATCTCAATAATATTTAATTCCTAATTAAAATGATAATCCAAATTTAAGATTTAAAATGCTAAAAGACTTAATCATTAAATTAAATTAAAGTTAAATTATTTAAATTAAATCCTTTTAAAATTGCTAATTAAATTAATACTTTAATAATTAATCAAAAATTAAATCATTTTTTAAAAAAATAAATAAATAAAATAATAAATAAAATATTAAATTAAAATTAAAAATAAAATTAAATTAAAGTTTAAATTAAATTAAATTAAATTAAAATTAAATAAAATTAAATTAAAACATATTAAATTAAATTAAATTAAATTAAATTAAATTAAATTAAATTAAATTAAATTAAATTAAATTAAATTAAATTAAATCATATCAAATCAAATTAAATTAAATTAAGTTAAATAATAGAATCAAGTTAAAAATTAAAATTAGACTAAATTAAATTAAAATTAAAACTAAACCAAATTAATTTAAATTAAAGTTAAATTAAATTGAATTAAAAATAACATCACGTAAGACATAAAGAAATTCAAAAATAAAACAACTTGAACACTATTCCAAATTTAAACCCACTAACTGAAATTAAATCATAAACCATTTGAACATCAATTTGCCCTCGAAAGCTTTTGTTGTCATAACTCCTAAACAGAACGTTAAATGAAATGTTACTTCCCTCATAGGATATTCAAATGTCCTAGTTCACTGAGTAAGATAACAACAAAACTTGAATTCTTGGATGATTAATTCATTTGAATGATTAAATTCATTTGAACTTAAAACAATCCTAGCAATGTTGAAAAGATGTTTGAGATTATTCTTAAACACTTTCTCAATATGATAGGATGTTTATAAGAACAACTGAACTTAATTGTTCTTTGATGAAGAAAATCGTCCTCAAACCAAAACACAAGAACCTAGACGTCATAGGAGATGACTAGCTATAGGATTAGGAACTTGGTAGAAAACCATAACCCTTCCCTTTGTTTTACCTAGGAACTTGTTCTAAATTCTTAAATATTCTAAATTGTGTTTAAGTGCAGCTTGGGATGATGGGAAGACCCTCCAGGTACGCTTTTATTTTGTTGCAATTTACTTTATTGCAATTTACTTAATCGCATTGCACTTACTTTTCTTGCATGATAAACAATTGTTGCATGAAAACCCACACTTTTAGGATAGTCCCTAAAACTGAAACCAAAACTAAATTTAAAAGTCATTACAAGATAAAATTCACCGCCACAACATCTCAAAATATAAAACAACTCAAAATTTAATCACAAAACGAACACAAAACTCGCAATTACAACTAAATTAAAACGTCTTGTTGGATGATCGGGAATACCTCGGATGATGTAACCTACGTGTTGCTAACGAGATTTTCCACGGTCTAAATGAAATTGTGGAACTCATTTAGTTGAGTTTAGCAAATTCATCTGGACTAAGTGAATCCGATAAAAATAACGATGCTTGAAGGATGGAACCGTGGGATCTTAACCGGTGTTGTTATAATCAACTTTAAGATTTGTTTTAATTGAAACATAAAAACACTTGGGAATCAAGAATTTCTCTAAACCAAAACACTTTTCTCATCTCCTGATTTATGACTTCTAAAACTAAACCTCTGCAACAACAAGGAGCTCGGAGCATGGTGGGCAGCACGACCATCGTCATCGATGAAAACTCGAGTCTACTTCGACAAAACTTTTTTAGAATTAAATAACTAAGTCATAGGACTTCGAGGTAGTTTGCCTAGTGCAACATAAATCCTCAACCTTTTGTTAGGCATTTGCATTGCAAATTAAGCCCTAACCGGTCTTAGGATTTCCGAGGTAGTCGTCTGATACGACATAAACCCTCACATGTTCAAGGCTATTTGTATGATCATGTCATACGAACATAAGCCCTAATTAGTTAAAATTGGCAAAATCAAAACATTAAATAAACATTAGGACTTTCCTAAATCCAAGCCAAACAATAGGATAGTCGGGAAATTACCGAAGTTTGCTTCGAATCTGTAATTTCTCCTACTTTTCTTCCTTTGAATTCACAAAACAAAATGTTCCAAACTTGATCCATTCCCTATTGAAATTCCAAAATCCAATCCTTTGAAAACCTTAAACTTTGAAATTCTTGAGAGCAAAATCACTGATCATTATCGAGAGTTTTCTTAAGTGATTCCCGTCACTTAAGATGTAATTAACTATAGGGGCTTGCCCTTATAGGGAACTTTAAAAAACCTAGGTAATATAAACCCTGCTTAATTCCTTTATATTAAGGAGGGGAACTTGTCGGCTTATAAAATTGGTTCATAGACCAAACGGATGTCACAAATCTTCTAGTTTATTTAACCGAGCCCCATCATCAAGCAGTGTGTCTACTCTACGGGATAGTCATACAGTTTGTGGTGCGGTGCTCGTTTATATAAACTATTCGGGATGTGAGATCAGTTTGATTTCATATCTTAAAATTTTCAAATTTAAAATTATTTTCAAAATCAAATACTACTTTTCAAATTATTTACATAAATTAAATTAAAAATAAGTCGTACAACGGCAGGTCCTATCACAGCTTGAAATGGACACAATACATAAATCAGAAAGAAAAGCAGAAGAAACAATTGCACCAGTGACAGAAAATACAAAAGATTGGCGGCAGCCATTAATAGACTACTTGCAGACAGGAAATCTGCCTGACGATAAGTCGTTAGCCCATTAAATCAAGAAATGAACTCTGTCTTACGCATTAATAAATAATACATTATACAGAAGGTCTTTTGATCAGATGTGGCTAAGATGCCTGAGCGGTGTCTGAGGCTCGTGTTATCGTTAAAGAAGTACATTCAAGACTTTGTGGCGCTCATCAGTTGAGTCCGAAAATGAAAATGAAGATTAAAAGACTAGGGTAATACTGGCCCTCGATGATGACCGACTGCATGAAGGTCGCCAAAAGTTGTCACCAGTGCTAAGTGCACGGAGTGGTTCTACACCAACCTCCAAATGTGCTACATTCGACAATTACGTCATGGCCATTTGAGTGTTGGGGCACATATATAGTGGGTCTGATAGAACCACCTTCTTCAAGAGGACATCGCTTCATTATAACAGCTACAGACTACTTTTCTAAATGGGCAGAAGCTATACCACTTAGAGAAGTGAAGGCACACCACGTGCTACAGTTTTTCAAGAACCAAGTTGTCCACCGTTTTGGGGTACCACGCAGAATCATTTCAGATAATAGGTCTGCATTCAAAAGTACAAAGATCAACAATTTTGTCAGAAGACACAGGATCGATTGACGATACTCAATGATCTACTTCCCAAGAGCAAACCGCTTGGCCAAGGATTTTAATAAAACTCTCGTTCAAATTTTAAATAAAACATTGGATGACAACAAGAGAAATTGGCACGAGAAGTTGTTAGAAGCCTTATGGGCCTACAGGACGATTTTTAGGACTCCTACTCAGTCTACACCTTAAGCTTTAGTTTACGGGTAAGAGGTCGCCTTGCCCCTGGAAGTTCAGCTTCCATCGCTCCGAATTGCAGTTGTAGAAAAGATCACTAGAGAATAAAATGCCAGACTACGACTAGAAGAGCTGGAGAGCTTGGAAGGGAAAAGACTTTCTGCGCAATAGAATTTGGAACTATATCAAGCCAAGATGATCCAGGCCCATGATAAACTGGTCTGTCCCAGGACATTCAAAGTCGGTGACTTAGTTATTGTTCTCAGAAGGCCTATTCTTGCACATCTCAAGATAGGTGGTAAATTTGAACCAACGTGGGAAGGGCCGTTCGTGGTCGAGACAGTCTACTCAGGAGGTTCCTACCAGCTTGGGAACTGACGTGAAGAACGACCTATGCTTCCAATCAATGGACGGTATTTAAAGAAGTATTACGCAACCTGATGTTTCGAAGGGTGGCCTCTAAAATAGAATCTTATCCCTAGAAACACGGGTGAAGTAATCACTTTGTGACTGGGTTCGAACCCAAAACAAAATAAAATGGATGATAAAAAAAATCTCATCAACGAAAATGTTAAATAGAAAACATGGGAAATCATAATAATAAAATGTCATTTTTTCCTCTTAAATCCGTTCATTCCTGATATTTCCTCATCTCTTCCTTCTTCCTTTAAATTTAAAAAAAGTGAATAAGAATTTTTAAGTGTTTTTCTTATTGTTCTTGTTCTTAGTACAGCTCCTGATCCTTTCCTTGTTTTTTTCGCAAAGAAATGTCGAACGGGTGGTTGGTTCTAAATTTTAGAAATGGCGTGAGTCTAGCACTTGATGAAAAGAGGGTTAGGGATGGAGCAGTGATAGAGATTGAATCAGACTTCACACCAGTCGGCTTACAATACGAAGAAAATGATTGGATCCGAGTTGATCGAGAAGAACTTCACAGCCAGACAGTGATGAAAATGGGTGGCCCGAGCCACCAATCCAGCAACAAGAAAAGAAAAGCAAACTCCATGCATGCAACCGGAGTAGAAAGGAAAATTATGTTCGTGGTTGCCACAACAGAGGGTAGGCTTGTCAGCGCCGCACCTGCAGAAATTCAAGGGGTAAGGAGATCTACTGTCACTGCTACCCAGCGAAGAAATAAGAATCGTCTCATTCGCAAAATTTTGAGCAAATTAGCTGAAGATCAACATGAACGGACAGTGGATACTGTTAGTACAAATGCTCCAAGGAGACCGGTTCATCAGAAACCAGAAAGAAGAAAGTTGATTCCAAGAAGGTCGGAACAAATAAAAGAAATACCAAGAAAAGAAGAAATAGAGTCGGCACCTCGACGCCGAGCATATGTACAGGATCCGAAGAGTCTTGTTGTGAAAATAACCCCGGAGGATGTCCCTACGGAGGCTATCCTCGAGGAGCCGAGACATGCAGAAGAACGTGCTGGGATTGAGCCATACATCCCGCAGTATGTTACTAGACGCCGAGGACTTCAGATAATCCTGGAATACGAGCTGGAGAAAATGCAATTAGTTGACAAGAAAATCTTTGAATACTTTTAAAGAATTGGAAACAAGAGGGTCAACATCTTGGAAGGCCTCGAGCTACATACAGATGTTTTCTCAGATTATGAGCAACAACAAATTGTGGACAACATCCTTGAATTACATAAAATGGGTCGAGCTGGCCGCCTGAGAGAAAAGACATAATTAGAACCCCGAAGATGGATGTCGGGGAAGGGAAGAGTTACAATCCAATGTGGATGTCGCCACAATTTTGTCATAGACAGAAAAGGAAATCCACCAGGGATACTCCATCGCAGTAAGGTAGATCCAATGCCAAGAGTCATCAAGAGAATGGTGAAAAGGATGATAACATGGAGTGTATTGCCTGCAGATTGCATACCCAACAGCTGCATTATCAACATCTACTAGGAAGGCGACTGCATACCTCCGCATATAGACCATCATGACTTTGTTAGACCCTTCTGCACAGTGTCATTCCTAAGCCAGTGCAACATCATGTTCAGATCTGACCTCCAGATTGCAGGTCCTGGTGAGTTTCGAGGGCCGGTGGAGATACCACTACCGGTAGGATCCGTCCAAGTGTTAAAAGGAAACGGAGCAGACATTGCGAAGCATTGCATTCCAGGAGTACCTGTGGAGCGGATCTCAGTTACTTTTAGATGAATGGATGATAGAAAAATGTCTTACTACTTTCAGCCAGATCCAGAATTGGAGAGTCTCCGGCCCTACGAGCTGTGAGTTACACGGGAAATAGCACACCTCCAATGCACATCCATGCGGCATTCCTGCCAAGGGTGGCTTTGAAGGTGATGTTATTGCCCATGTTTCTTACTATTCAGACATGAATTTTTGACAAACGCTTTTAGATGGATCAACAAGAATCTTACACAATCCGTTTTAGATTTACCTGGATTGTATGAGACATAAAATTTCTGAGGAAAATGTCATCATGACTAGATCAAGTTGTATGATGTACTTTCAGTAAATTGGAATGAAAATGACTACGTCATATTTTGCCTTCACCTCTTTTTGTGCAAATTAACTGGGAAACACCATTAGAGTTAAATGAACTTTGAACGAAGAACAGAAAAGAAAAGAAAATAAATGAGAATTTTTCTAAAAAAATCTGAATATTAAAATCAACTTCAAAATTCACATGACCACTAAATAAAAAAAATAAAATAAAATGGGATCGTTAAAGGACAAACAAAACGAATCTAAATCTCAAATTGAATTCCGATCTGAATCCTCTGATTCGAACCTTTCAATTCTTCTCTCAATCGAAATCTGTTTAAAACTCTTTTGAAATTTGAATATTTTCCTCGACTTATTGCTAAGTCAAGTCTTTTCAGCTTGGTACACATACCAGCTCCTTGCAATTCTTTTTCTTCTATGTCCTAGAGGATCGACTAGTTCTATTGACACGGAGCTACGGACTTTGTTCGATTTGGTTCTGATGGCATGAGACTGGGTCCTTCTTCATACAGATAAATCTTCGAGGCCAGAGCCTAACTTCTAGTCCTCTTCAAACTTTCGAGACTGGTACCTAAATTCCAGTTCTCATTTCGAGATCGATACCTAAATTTTGATTCTCTTTCGAATTGATACCTAAATTTAAATTCTAAACTTTCGAGACTGGTACCTAAATTCCAGTTCTCATTTCGAGATCGATACCCAAATTTCGATTCTCTTTCGAATTGATACCAAAATTTCAATTCTAAATTCCGAGACTGGTACCTAAATTCCAGTTCTCTTCCTTCGATGTCGGTACCTAATTTCTGACTCTCATTCGAGATCGATACCTAAATTTTGATTCTCTTTCGAATTGATACCTAAATTTCAATTCTAAATTCCGAGACTGGTACCTGAATTCGAGTTCTCTTCCTTCGAGGTCGGTACCTAAATTCCGACTCTCATTCGAGATCAATACCTAAATTTCGATTCTCTTTCGAATTGATACCTAAATTTCAAATCAAAATTCCGAGACTGGTACCTAAATTCCAGTTCTCTTCCTTCGAGGTCGGTACCTAAATTTTGACTCTCATTTTGAGATGGATACCTAAATTTCGATTCTCTTTCGAATTGATACCTAAATTTCAATTCTAAATTTCGAGACTGGTACCTAAATTCCAGATCTCTCCTTTCGAGGTCGGTACCTAAATTCTGACTCTCATTCGAGATCGATAGTTAAATTTTGATTCTCTTTCGAATTGATACCTAAATTTCAATTCTTAATTCCGAGACTGGTACCCAAATTCCAATTCTCTTTCGTCGAGGTCGGTACCTAAATTCCAACTCTCATTCGAGATCGATACTTAAATTTTGATTCTCTTTCGAATTGATACATATATTTCATTTCTAAATTCTGAGACTGGTACCTAAATTCCAGTTCTCTCCTTTCGAGGTCGGTACCTAATTTCCGACTCTCATTTGAGATCGATACCTAAATTTTGATTCTCTTTCTAATTGATACCTAAATTTCAATTCTCAATTCTGAGACCGGTACCTAAATTCCAGTTCTCTTCCTTCGAGGTCAGTACCTAAATTCTGACTCTCATCCGAGATCGATACTTAAATTTCGATTCTCTTTCAGGTTTGATACTTAAATTTCAAATCTCACACTCTCGAGATCAGTACATAAATTCTAATTCTCATCCTTTGTGAGGTTGGTACCTAAATTCTGACTCTCATTTCGAGATCAGTACCTAAATTCTGATTCTCATCATTTTCAATTGATACTTAAACTCTAATTCTCACTCCGAGGCTGGTACCTAAATTCCAGTTCTCTTCGCAATCCCGAGGTTGAGACCTAGGTTTCAATTCTCATTTTAAATCCAAATCTCAAATTCAAAATTTCCTTAAATCGATTTTTAAATCAAACTTCAAATCAAAATTCAAACTCACACATTGAAACTTGAAATTTAAAAGTAATCTAAAATCTAAATCGAATTTCCCAGACCTTGTGATTTGGAGTTCACCTCCTTTGCCATTCCCCAGCGAGAGTTCAGGGATCTTCAGTCTTGGAAATATACCTGATACTCCCTAGTGGAAATTCTTCTACTTCGTCCTAAGTTTGTCACTTGGACACCTGTGTTGGTTTTGTTGATCTCTTCGATCAACACCAATATGCGCGGTGTGCTTGCTTAGCACACCACACCTTTTGGGGGTCCATTTGTTGACCTCATTTTTTATGAGGTCTTTTGCTTCTCTCTTTAGTACTTAAGATCTAGCCTTAGGCTTTTCCTTTGACTAATCTTAGAGGACTAGAAATGGAACCCACTCTTTAAAAATTCAAACTACTTATTAACGCCCTGCAAACCCCACAAGCTTTATTATCGTCCCCTAATCACCTAGAGGGTTGAAATCAAATGTGGAGGTTTAAAGGATGAGTTCCCTATAGGACTTCTTTGCCTTAGGAATACCCTGGGTGGCCTGGTCCTAGTGAGGGTTGACTTGCACATACACTACACTCTCACACACATTCTAAGTCCTAAAACCACACTCTCACCCAACTTGACTTCCTGACTCATGTAGGTAATTCACATGGATGGTCCTTTACTCCTAAGCCCCTGGCTAAGAGGGTTAGGAACAACATAGTGAATGCCTAAAATGAGTTCTCTCATGACTCATATGGGCTTAATACGGCTTCTTGGCTCAACCAAAGTGATTCCATTTTACTCAAATTTGATCAATCTTCATTTTTTCAAAATTTCAATTTTTGACCCCCGGGACCCTACACCTACTAAACCTACCAAAACCCTTGAAACTACCCAAAATTTACAAAATCACCTAAATTACCAAAAATTCCTCAAAATCAATCCTAAACATTTCCCCCCACTCAAATTGATCAACCATGGCTAAAAATACCAAAAATTCCACAAGTACCCCCCAATACCCTCCAAATACCCAAAATGCCCTTCTTAGCCCAAAAATCCAAAAATTCAGAAAATTTCCAAAAAATTTCAAAAAATCCCAAGTATTCCCAATTTCATTTTGTTCAACTACATCATGAGCCAATTTTGCCAATTTACGCCAGTTTTACCAAAACCCCCAATTTGGCCCATTTTAAACCCAAATGAACACAATGTCAAACCAAACCACCCCAATTGGCCTCAATTTTAGTCCAATTCAATTCTAAACTTCAAATCAACATCCCCAATATCAATTTAGACCAAATCCAAGTCCAATTTGATTGACATTTGAGCCCAATTTCAATTTGAAGCCTAAGGCCCAATTTTGGCCCATGACCTAAACCTAGCTCAAACCTAGCCCAACTCAACCCCAATTGGCCCCAAATCTTTTCTAAAGCCTTCCTAACACCCCCATAAACAAAAAAATAACTTGATTTGCCCAAAATTTGAACCTAAACTCCACGCAAACCTAACCCAAAACCAAAATCCCTTAAATTGACTAAAGCCCAAACCTAACCCAAATGGGCCCAAATCCCAAAATTAGAGCCCAACCAAAGTTGGAAACTCTTTGTGACATTCCCATAAACATTTCTCAACATTAAGTTTACATCAAATCTAACTTTAGCCCAACCTTAACCCAAGTTAGCCCAATTTAGCCCACTTTGGCCCCATTGACTAAAAAGCCCAAATTAAACCCAATTCAATTCAAAATCTCTTCACACTTGTTCCAAACCACTCTTGACATATACCTAAACCAATTGTAACATTTATTTGGCATGATCCTTCACAAAATTTCCATCCACCAATTTATTTTCAAACCTAAAGGCCCACTTTCTTAAACCATTCTAAAAGCCAACTTCCACCAAATCCAAAAGCCCAAAATTCATCCAAAGCCCAAAATTCATCCAAAGCCCACATGACATTTCTCTACATCATCCATTTAATTAAAATCATCCCTAAGTCCTAAACCAATGATCAAATAATTCCAAATAAAGCTTCATCCAAATTTCCACCAAAAAAGCCAAAATTCATAAAATCCCCTTTTATGAAATTGACCAAACTTTTTCCAAGCCAAATGTGAGCCATTGAGCCGTGTACAAGCCACATGGAAGCCATGGAAGCCACTTTCCACCTCACTAAGCCATTAATGGCAAGAAGGGGGGACCCTTTCCTAATCTTTCATTAAGCATTTTTAAACATACTCATGTCACACTCTAAACCATGCTTAGACGCCTCACCATGGATGGAGACTTCACCACCCCTTCCAAGCTGACCTAAATGATTCCCTCAGGTCAAAATCAGGTCTTGGGGAGGTGCACCAAGCCTATTTCCATGGATTGACTAAACCAAGCCCAAAATACACTCTCCCCCATTCCATTTTAATCAAGCTTTTTACATATATCAAACTCCAATTTACTTCACCAAATTCAACCCCTGACCCCACTGAGTTAGATGGTGACCCATGCCTGGCCGGCCAGCCACCACAGCCGCCTGAAAACACCATGGCCGAGAACTCTATGTGAGCAAAAAAATTCAATTCTCCCTTGCTGAGCTGTCCCAACCCTAGTGGTCACCAGAGCTCTTCTTCTCCTCCACTGAGCAGCTGATCCCAGCCTCCAATTGCCCCTGGGAAGCCCTCGAGCCATGTCTATTTAAACCCACCACCCTCTCGGCCAAAAGAAGAAGAACCAGACCTTAAGGAAACTCTGCCAAAATTGCTCCAGGACCTTCTCCTAACCTAGAGCAGTTGATCCCCAGTGTTCCTTTGCCCTAATCCCCATTAACAGAGCTCAATTTTTGAGATGAAAATCCACCCAAAAAACAAAACAGTTCACCATAGTGAGCCAATCTCCAAATTGATTGGTCCTACACCTTCACCAGACCAACAGGAGAAGTTCCCCGACAAAGACCCCTCACCGTGCAAGCCATTGCTTCCGACCTCCAAGCTTTGTGATCGGCCTTGGTCACTTTCATACCTAGACAATTCCCTAGAGCCAGAGACTTCATCTGGAGCTTGCCTGGACTCAATCAAAGGTGACACAACTCTCAGATCGAAGCTTCACTTCTCTGAGCAAAGGTATGAAATCACTCTTCCTCTCGAGCTTCCAGTGATTCTCCATTTTGTTTAAGTTAATTTCATAGCCTATAAACCATATGGATGTGTTCGTCTCTTCAAGACGAATCCATAGAGCATAAGAACACAAAAATCCATTGAGAATCAAGTGAGATCTTAGGGTTTTAGTGTGGACGGTCAAGGGTGCACACCAGTCTTAGACGATGACCGGGAGCCGTTGGATCACGCGTGTATCGAGCGGAAGGTTTAGATTGCGTCGAACCAGGGAATGTTGCGTGAACCGCGGGCCCCTGGAGCGCTGAGTCGGATGGCGGCGTCGAATAGGAATGTGCCGCGTGGGCTTTCAGAGCTGCTGATGTTGCCCTGGCGCCGAGTCGGATAAGTAGATAAATAGGGTATTTTGGAATTATTTAAATGCCCAGAACTTCAAAAATTCATATCTTTGCATAAAAAAATCACAAAAATAAAATAAAAATACACTCTTGCTCACTGAACAGAGGAGAATAATGTGGAAAGGAAATCAAGTTAATTGGATGTGTATTTTATTTTTAATAATTTATTTACTATTTTCAGTATTTTGATTCTTTATTTGCATAGACAATTCACCATGGCATGAGACCATAAGGCTTTTGAAGCCTCTGATCTTGGGAACATTCCCTGAATTTTTCAAGGTCAGAGGCCATCTCTGTGAAAAGTTATTGAATTTTCAATTTCATGTCACTGTTTTAGGTATTTTAATTCCAATAATTAGCAAGTTGTGAAATAAATTCTAGGAAAATTTGGTAATGTTCCTTAAAACAATATGAAAAATATATTTTGAGTTAATTCATTCATAATAACCTTAATTGGCCTAAACCCCTAAAGTTGAATTTTAATTAATTAGGGTTAACCACAAATAAAATTTACTTGAAAACAATTCTCCACTGATCTTTAAGATCAGAGGAACCTCACATAAAAATTTGAAATCAATTGGACTTGATTAACCCTACCAAATGGGTTGATTAAGCCTCATAAGCAAAATGGAACTTTAAAAATTCATAACTCTAAAAATACTTTTCAAAAATTCACAAAAATGGTTTTGGGGCTTCTCTGATATCAGGGGAGTTCAGAAAAATTAAAATTGGAATTGTCTAAAAAGGTTGATTTTTCACAATATTTTAATATTTTATTAATTTAAAAATAATAAAAATCATTAAAAAATTAAAAATCATAAAAATGTCACATTTTTATTCCTAATCACTTAGGAACAAACCAAATATTTTTCCTAAGTCCCGAGGATAAAATATTGAATTTTAAAGGCTTAATGCAATTTTTTATATTAAAAAATGAGTTTTTAACCTTTTTTCAATAAAATAATTCTAATAAATCAAAGAAAAATAAGAAAATTTTAAAATTTGTTTCTCTGAACTCCTTGAGGTCAGAGAAATTTAAAAAAAAATATAAAATCCATTTTTCAACTTTAATTTTATTTTATAATTAATTAATACTCTAAAAGTCAAAATAATTATAATAAATAAAATATAACTCCTCTAGTCATTAGGAACATCTCATAATTTTCTTAAGGACAACAACCTTTCTTTGGTCATGTTGTTGAATTTTCTTTGAAAACCCTTATATTTTACTTAAAATAATTATATAAATAAATTAAATTCAGAAAAATCACATTTTCTCCTCTAATGTCTTAATTGACATGTGAGTGAGGTGACATAAAAATTTAAAATTCATTTGAGCTAAATTTAGTGAGTTATGAAATAAATAAGCTTAAAAGGGCATAAAGGTAATTAAAAATTTTAACCCTTAATTAAAACTTTAGGTTTAATCAAAATGGGGAGGTAAAATATTTGATCTTAATTTTCTCTTGGATGATTGAAACTTAGGAAAATTAAAGGATAGAAACCCATTGAACATTTTGAAAATATCAAAAATGAAAGTTTAATAAATTAAATAATTTAAATTTTGGAAAGAATATATTTAACTTTGGATCATTAAAATAGGGATATTATTAAGAGGACATTTATTCTTTAATTTAAAAATCCCTAAAAACGTCACTTTAACAATACTTAATTCTTAATTAAAAATTAAAATAATAATCAAAATTTATAATTAAAACTAAAATTAAAACAAATTAAATTAAAATCAAATAAAATTAAAGTTAAACTAAGACTAACAATTAAAATTTAAATTAAAATTGAAATTAAAATCAATATTTAAATTAAATTAAATTCAATTAAAATTAAATGAAAATTAAAATTAAATTAAAATTAAATTCAAATAAAATTAAATTCAATGAAAATTAAAATTAAATTAAAATTGAATTTAATTTAAATTAAATTAAAATTCAAATTCAAATTAAATTAAATTAAATTAAATTAAATTAAATTAAAATTAAAATTAAATTTAAATTAAATTAAAATTAAAAATTAAATTAAAATTAAATTAAAATCAAATTGAATTAAGTTAAATCAAAATCATTTAACAACAAACCTAAATGAAATCATTAAGAATTAAATCTAAAATAATTTGAACACTATTCCAAAATTAAAATTATTAATTAAAACCTCATAATTAAATTAAAACACTTTAAACCATTAACTCAAACTTTAATTTAAGAATGATTAAAATCCTCGATAAACCAATTTTCCCTTAAAGGCTTTAATTATTATAACTCTTAAATAGAGTATTAAGTGAGATGTCACTTCATTCATCTAAGTTCACTGAGCAAGAAACAAATTTTAACTAAACTCCTGGATGATTAATTAACCTGTGCAACTAAATTTACTTGGACTCAATGCAATCCCAGAAATATTGAAAAGATGTTTAGGACTCGTCCTAAGCACTTCCTCAATATGACAGGATGTTTTAAAAGAACAATTGAATTTAATTTTTCTTTGATGAAGAAAATCATCCTTAAGCCAAACTAAGAACCTAGACGTCATAGGAGATGACTAGTAAGATTATGAATTTGGTAGACAACCAAAACCCTTCCCTTAGCTTTACCTAGGTATCTGTTGAAATATTTAGATGCCTTAACATGTGTTTTAAGTGCAGCTTGGGATGACGGGAACACCCTCCAGGTACACTTTTATTTTATTGCAATTTACTTTATTGCAATTTACTTACATGCACTGTACTTTACTTTTCTTGCATGTTAAACAAGACTGTTGCATGAAAACCAAAACCTTTAGGGTAGTCCCTAAACTGAGACCAAAAATAAACTAAAAGTCATTGCAAGATAAAATTCACCGCCACAACATTTCAAAATATAAAACAACTCAAAATTTAATCACAAACAAAACAACAAAACTACAACTACAACTAAATTAAAACGTCTCATTGAATGATCGGGAATACCTCGGATGATGTAACCCATGTGTTGCTAACGAGATTTCCCGAGGTCTAAATGAAAGTGTGGAACTCATTCAGTTGAGTTTAGTAAATTCATCTGTACCAAGTGAATTCGATGAAAATAACGGTGTCGGGATGACAGAGCCGTGGGATCTTAATTGGTTTTGTTTAATTAACTTCAAGATTTGTTTTAATTAAAACACTAAAAAACAATTGGATTTTAAGATTTTCTCTAAACCAAAACACTTCTCTCATCTCCTGATCTATGACTTCTAAAACTAAACCTCTACAACAACAAGGAACTTGGAGCATGGTGGGCAACTTGGCCATCGTCATCAGCAAAACTCTGATCTACTCCAGCTAAACCATTCTCAGAATTAAATAACCAAGCCATAGGATTTCGAGGTAGTTTGCCTAGCGCAACATAAATTATAAACTCTTCGTTAGGCATTTGTATAATCATGTTATGCAAATTAAGCCCTAACTAGTCTTAGGACTCCGAGGTAGTTGTTCGGTACGACATAAACCCTCACATCTTCGAGGCTATTTGTATGATCATGTCATACAAATATAAGTCCTAATTAATTAAAATTGGCAGGATTGCAATATTAAATAAACTCCCAAATTGAAGCTAAACAATAGGATAGTTTGAGAAGTTGCCAAGATTCTTCTTGGATCCTCAGCTTCTCCTACTTCTCTTTCTTTGGACTCTTAAAATAAATTGTTCCAAATTTGATCCATTCCCTATTGAAATTTCCAAAACTCAAATCCTTTAAAAACCTTAAACTTTGAAAATCTTGAGAGCAAAACCACTGATCATTATTGAGAGTTGTCTTAAATGATTCCCGTCATTTAAGATGTAATTAACTATAGGGGCTTGCCCTTATACGGAACTTTAAGAACCCAGGTAATATAAACCCTACTTAATTCATTTATATTAAGTAGGGGAACTTGTCGGCTTATAAAATTGGTTCACAGACCAAACGGATGTCACAAATCTCCTAGTTTATTTAATCGAGCCCCATCATCGAGCGATGTGTCTATTCTTCGGGATAGATACACGGTTTGTGGTGCGGTGCTCGTTTATATAAACTATTTCGAGATGTAAGAACGGTTTGATTTCATATCTTAAAATTTTCAAACCTAAAATTATTTTCAAAATCAAATGCTACTTTCCAAATTATATATATATATATATATTTAAATTAAATTTAAAATTTAAAATTCGCCGACAATTTCTATAGGTGACCCCCTTTTTAAAATACAACACATAACCTAAAAATATGCCGACAGCTGAGTCAGATGGCAGCGTCAAATGGGAGCGCACCGCATGGACTTTAGCAGCTGTCGAGGATACAATCAGTGCCACATAGTTTAAATAGAAAAATAGGATATATTTGAATTATTTAAATCACCTAAGCATTAAAAATCCATAACTTGGTGTAGAAAAATCATAAAAAGAAAAGAAAAATACCCTCTTACTCAGTGAATAAAGAAGAATATTGTGGAAATGGTTTAAAGTTTATTTAATGAATGTATGATTTTTAATTAATTAAATATCCTATGGTTTCTTTTGATTCTCCATGCATGTAGATATTTCAACATGGCTTGATATTTTGGTATGTTATTCCCTCTATCATGAGGCATATCCCCAGATTTTTCCAAGGTTAGAAGAAATCCCTAGACAAAGAACCCTATTTTCCAAGTTTAAGTGTCTGTTTTCATAAATTAAATCTAATAATTAGCATGTTGATTAGAAAAATCCTAAAAAATTATGGTAGGTTCCATATAGTTAGAGAACCCTAGGAAAATATCGTAATCGATTAAAATAGTGGAAATAAGCTTAATTGTCCACTTAACCTAAAATAGTCTTTTAATTAATTAGCACAAAAAAAATTAAAATAATATAAAATTTATTCTCCACTGTGCTTTAGGAATAGAGAAACTCACCTAAAACTTTTGGAGGCATTTGGAAGTAAATTCATATGTCAAATATTTTTTCTAAATCCAATGGCTTTTTTGACACTTAAATGATTTTTAAAAATTAAAATACAATTCAAAAAATTATGAAAATAGTTTTGGGAGTTCTCTGTGATAAGAAGAATTTTATAACAATAAAATCATAATTTATGTAAAAATCTCATTTTCAATTATATTTTTAATATTTAAATAATTAAAAAATAAGAAAATCTCAAAATTAATAAAATACAAGGAAATGTCAAAAATTGTTTCCTAAACAGTTAGGAGCAATTGGAAATTTTTTTCTTGTTGTCCATATGAATATATTAATTTTTTAAGGCTCAAAATAATTTTTAAAGACTAAAAAATGATTTTCTACCATTTCTCACTAAAATAATTCTGATAAATCAAAGAAAATCAGAAAAATATAAAATTTACTTCTCTCGGTTACCTGACCTTAGGGAGATTTTTGAAAAATACAAAACTTAATTTCCCACCTTAAAAAAATTTTATATTTAATAAATACTCTAGAATTTAAAATAATTGCAATAATTAAAATATAATTCAAAAAATCATGAAATTTTTTCTAAGTTGTTCCCTGATCTAAGGCTACCTCCAGTAATAATATGAAGGTATTTGGGTCTACCTTGGTCAAGATATTGAATTTTCACTGAAAAATCCTACTTTTGCATGAAAATAAATATATAAATTAAATTAAATTTACAAAAATCAAATTTTCTTCTTTGATGTTTTAATTAACCCATAAGTAAGGTAGGATAAAAATTCCAAAGTCATTTGAATTGAATTTGATGAATTTTGAAGTGATAGGGCCTTAGGAGCAAAATTGTAATTTTGGAAACTTAGTCATAATGAATATTTAGGCTTAATTTAAGAAGGTAAAATTGGCAAGTATTGATCTTAATAAGTGCATTTGAATGTTTTAAACATAAGGGAATAATTGTTAGAAACCAACCTCACTCCTATTATTTATAAAATTATAAAATCTCCAATTGATTAATTGATCAACGTTTGGAAGTTAATTCAAAATCAAATGATCCAAGATTTAGGGGTATGATTTTGGAAGTCATTAATTCACTAATCTAACCCATCACTTGGTGTCTAAACTATATCATGATATTTTGATAGAAATTCTTGCCACTTTAAATTTAATTTTATCCCAAATTGCAAAATACACCCACCTAAAGTCTTAAGGGCTTAGTAGTGAACTAGACTTAATCAAACTGACTAAAAGAGGATTACAAAGGTCAATATAATAAAAATTCAAACATTTTAAAATATTACAAGTCCAAAAGAAAAAAATGAAAATTTTACTAAGTGGCCTAATAACATTAATCTGCCCACTTAGGGCCTTCATACACATAATCCACTAATGAAATGACAAATGATATTCACCCCTACTTTTTGGATTAATCAAAACACTAGTTCACAGAGCATAAGCGTATGAAAGGGATAAATATTTGAATAACTATAATAAGTTCAAAAGGACTTAAAGGAAGTTTAAAAGTATTGTGAAATATCTGGGTTTCTCCTGGACCTTTTCACAAGTCTTTTGGACACCTTGTAGGACTATCGCACCTATTATATTTATTAAATGAAGAAATCGCATAAATGAATATGATTCACCAGGATATGATGCAGAACTTTGTAAGCTTGTGAAGAACATATCCATATGGTTTTACTTCCTAAGAAAATATAAATGTTTATTGCAAGAATACTAAAGTTTCAGGTGGATATGACTGGAAGACCTACTAGGTATGTTTTTATTTTATTGTAATTTACTTACCTGCAATCTATTGTACTTTTTGTTCTTGCAAATATGCAAGCTAAACAACGATGTCATCCTGTATGAAAACTAAAACCTTTAGGATCGTCACAAAACCAAAAAAAAAATTAAAATTTTAAAATCAAAATAAGATAAAATTCACCGCCACAAATTTCAAAATATAAAACAACTAAAAATTTAATCACCATCAAAACAAAAACCATAATTATAACTAAATTAAAATGTCTCGTTGGATGATCAGGAATCTCTTGGAGTAGGTAACATACGTGTTACTAACGGGGTTTCCCACGGTTTAAATGAAAGTATGGAACTCATTAAGTTTAGTTTACTAAATTCATTTGGACTATGTGAATCCGGTGAAAATAGTGATGCTGAGATGATGGAACCGTGGGATCTTAACCAGTGTTGCTATAATCAACTTTATTGTTCCCTTAATAAAATATTAAGACACCTCGATTTAAATATTTCCAAAAAAATAACACTTCTCTCCTCTCCTCAATTACCACTTCTATAAACTACGACAAGGAGCTTAGAGCATGCACGGTGGGTAGCATGGCCATCTTCAACAGTAAAACTTGTCTACATCAGCAAAACCATTCCTTAGTTTAAATAACAAGTCATAGAACTTCGAGGTAGCTTGCTTAGTGCAACATAAATTCTTACCATTTCTTTTGGCCCTTTTATAACCATGATGTGCAACATAAGTCTTAACATGCTTTAGGATTCCGAGGTTGGCATCGGGTATAACACAAACCCTCCTATCTTCCAGGCCATTCACATTATTGGTATCAAGTGAATGTATGTCCTAAATAATAAAATTGATAGGATGAAACACCAAATAAATATCTTAAATCAAAGCCAAACCATAGGATAGTTTGGGAAGACATCAAGATTTTCCTTGAATCTATGTCCTTCCCCTAGCCTTTTCTTCTTTAGATTCTGATGAAATGAAATGTTCCAAGACTTAAGCCATTCACCTATTGAACTTTCGACTATCACATTTTCTTTGAAAACCTTACCTTTGGAAGTAATGAATATAAATATATCCTGATCTATATCAAGAGTTTTTTTAGCTGACTTCGGTTATCTAAGATGTAATTAACAATAAGGGCTTACCATTACAGGAAACTTAATGACCCCAGATTAATCTAAAACCTATCTAATTCATTCATATTAGATAGGTAATATTGTCGGTCAATAATGGTTTGAAAACCAAATAAATGTCATGAATTCTTTAGTTTATTTTATCAAGCCTCACCCCAAGCCATATATCTATTCTTTAGAATAGATACATGTCTTGTGATGAAGCGCTTGATTATCTAAACCAAGGTTTGTATGACATCAGTTTAATTTCATATTTGCCAAAATTAAAATATTATTTTCAGAATCCATACATGTATTTGTACATTAAATTAAATCAATTTTCTATTTTTATAAAATTGTACTTTAAATCTTTTCGAAAATATCAAACCTCACAACAATAACATTTTAACGAACGACGAGTTTTACGGTGACTCGGTAGGGACAGTTTCTCTCTTCATTAAGATAAGAGAGAAACTATCTAATTCCTTCATATTAGATACGTAATATTGTCAGTCAATAATGGTTTGTAAACCAAACAGATGTCATGAATTCTTTAGTTTATTTGATCAAGCCTCACCCCAAGCCATATATCTATTCTTCAGAATAGATACGTCTTGTGATGAAGCGCTTGATTATCTAAACTAACATTTGTATGAAATCAGTTTCATTTCATATTCGCCAAAATTAAAATATTTTTTTCAGAATCCATACATGTATTTGTACATTAAATTAAATCAATTTTCTGTTTTTATAAAACTATACTTTAAATCTTTTCGAAAATATCAAACCTCACAACAATAACATTTTAACGGCCGACAATTTTCTTTTGACTCTGCTGGGGACAGTTTCTCTCTTCATTAAGATAAGAAACAATTTTCATATATCGGTAATGTGCTCATGTTCCTCATGAGCTAGATTACCATTCTTTTGTTGACATGCTTTACACATTTCCTTCTTGGGAAAGTGTGATGAACTCCTCTAGAATTCAGGACCATCTATTTGGTCACTCCTAAACAGAAGGGTTCAGGATTCTTTAGGTATTCCTTTTGATCTTGTGGGGTCAAACCCCCAATAGGTGTATTAGTGAGAAAATTTCTCTAGGGCAATCTGCGTTATGAAAGGGATCTCCAACAGGATCCCATATTTCACCTCCTTTTTTTACCTCTCGGGTTCAATCCTGTCTTCGACAGATTGACCCAGTCTTCCCTAAATCTTAAGATTCCTCTTAACAAACATATGAAAGCCTAAAAAATGAAATAAAAAGATATTAAAATTTCAAAATGAAATAAAATTTTCCCTAGTCCACAGAACAACCTTTTTCATAGTGTTTGCACTATGATAACTAGGTTTTTGGCCCTAACTAACATTCAGAAGTCTTCTCTTGACAGTTAAAGATGTCAACCCATACACTAAATTTCTCTTGAAACTTGCCCTCCTCCCTCGAGACCTGTGTTGCTGAAGCAATGCTTCAGTTCGGGACCAACTTTGGTGAATTTGAAGTCGTACTCAGGAAAGCTTTGTTCGTAGTCGTGAAAGTTGCCACTTCTGAAATGTAAGAACCATATGCTGAGTTCGACTTAAACTCCCATGAGGATTTCCCTTTTGCTAAGCAGGTGAAAGTAACCACTACCCCCATCAAGTCAGTCATCTCCGTGCCGAGGGGATTTGTTACCTCTACTGCCACTGGCTTCACCTTCATTACACCTACTTTCCCATCTGGCAAAGGGAAATAAATTCTACGTGAAGATGATTCTGATGATACAGTTTTTGCCCCACTGTCAATATTTGAGATTGGCTTAAGTTCTAGATCTCTTATGCCAACCAAGTCTCAAAGAAGAAAATCCAACTTCGCAAGGCTGCCACGACACAAGTTGCAAGTCTATCAACAATTGATGCGATTCCTCAACAGGAGGAACTCAGTTTACCGGATACCTCTCCTCTTCTTCAAGGAACAGGTTCCACCCATTAGTTGACACTACTGATGATGAGAGCCTCTATAGGATTGCCGCTGCACTTCCAGCGTTACATAGTCATCGTAAGGTGAGGGGGAGACCCACACCTATCATCTGAGCTCACACTCTTCTATGAAGATTGTCTGAAGTAGAGGGGTGTTCTGCATCCAAGATTCTTAAAAGAATAGGATGTACAATATCCCTTAAATTTAAGGATAAAATTATGAAAATGTAAAGACCTATTCGAGTTTCCATCAGACACTAATTGGGAAAACGTGTTGATACAGCTGCTAAAGATGATACTACTATATGCAAGTCAGTCAAGTCCGGCTGGATCAAAGAATAATAGCTGTCGATGATCATAAGGAGTCCCGAAAGAGAAAGAAAGTGAAAGGATTATTCTCCTTTGTACATGGTCTACACACTAGGGAGCACACTTCCTCACGTTACTCTGATGTCACCATCGAGACACCTCGTCTCAAGGCGTCGACTTTTAAGAGGAAAGTGTAGTTACCGAGAGGTGTTGTACCGATACATTCTACAAAGTCTATTGACCACAAATGGATCATGAGTATAATATTCTTATTTGCACTGCCGTTGTTGTTTCTAAATCAGTTGCAAAGAAGAGTGACAGCGCAGGAAAGCCTGCAGACTTAAAATTGACCAAAAAGAAAATAATTATTGGTAAAGTTCGAAAACTCTGAGCTAATGTTTCTGAGTTAGCCAAACAACAAGGGTTGGATTTTGATGATGAAGATTACTTCCTGTCAGAGTACATGAACGAATAATTCACGAAAGTTAATATAGTCGAAACTCAGTCCACGTCATCCGTGCGCGATGCTCCTAGTGAGGAGAACACTGCAGATGAGTTGTAGAGGACCATCCTGATAAGAGATGAAAAAATTAGCCTCCTAGAGAAGAAAATGGAGGAAATGATCTCGACCATGACCGCCATGGCTACACTCTATAGGCAATTACAGTCAAGATCCACAGCGTCTCCGGAGATTAACCAACTCAAGATCACATGCATCACCGATGAAAGAAGAGAATTCACTTAGGCCAATGAAGACGAGCCGCCGAGATGAGATCCAACTCCGACCCCGCCAGAAAAAGTCATTAAACAGATGGTCGAACAGCAAGTTCTGGAGGCCTTGGCTCAGTCCAAAGGTGGAGCATCAGTTTCAAAGGGTAGACCCTACCTGAAGGAGTTTGATGTCAAACCCTACCCCAAAGGCTTCGTAGCCCCAACTTCTAAGATGTTTGACGACACATGAAATCCTCTCTAGAACATAGCACAGTTTAGAGCTAGTTGTTGCAATATAAGAGAAAGTGAGGCTCTATTATTCCGTCAGTTTGCAGTAGCCTGTCAGGAATAGCGTTCAATTGGTATGTCGAGCTTCCCAATGGATCAGTAAAGACTTGTAGATATGGAAAACATATTCGTGAAGAGATTCGTCGGTGCCCAACATCATGTAACCATAGAAGATCTCATCGTGGAGCGGCAAAAGTCCGACGAGACTTGGTCGACTGCATTCTCAGATGGAGAAACTTAAGCGTGAAATGTAAACCTCAGCTACAAGAGCAACACTAGATTAAGATACTGCTCAAGAGTATCCACGGTCCGGTAGCCTTCATGCTTAAGGGTCTTACCATCAAGTCTTTCGAGAAGCTACTCAGCAAAGCCAGCAGCTTACAACAAGAAGTCAAGCACATGGAACCTGCAGAAAAGACAAAAAAGACAAAACTTTCTAAAACGTACAAGAAGAGATTTGGCGTAGTGGCAATGGTTGATAAAGGAAAGCAGCCAATGAGGATTCAGCCTGAGCAGTTGCTGCAATAGAACAGCCAGCCACCTCAATATAGTCAGCCTCAGCAGTATAATCAAGCTAGTGTACAACAAAGCAATCAGTCTGGTCAGCAGTAGAGTTCATACATTACAGATGTGCGACAGGGTTCAACAATGTAAAAACGGCTACGCAGGAACTACTCCTTCAAAGACGACGCTGTAGAAAAGGTGTTCAGTAATTTGATGAAGAAGCCCAAGTTTAGATTGCCCGAGCCGAAGAAGCCAGAAGAGGTGGAAAAGAAGGATCAGCCAAACTTCTGCCCCTACCACAGGACGCTCGGACACAACATAGAATGTTGCTTCATTTTCAAGGATTGGTTCGAGTAGAATTACAAGGAAGGGAATATAAGAATACCAAAGGAATACTTGTAAGAACCTGAAAGAGGTTATATAAATGTGATTTCAGCCTAGTCAATCTCTTTGATTGATCCATATACCAGTAAAGGCGGATAGAGCACAATTTGGAATGAGGCAAGAAAGTCCAGGATTAGATCTGATCTACTCCGAAGAGAGCTGTTGTCTGGAGTATACCGCCAGCCCAATCCCAGATTAAAGCTTTGACAAGGAGGCTACCATGAAAAGAATGAAGAAAGAAGCAAATCGTGAACGAAATTAAGGACGATAGCACAAATGGTAGGATAGAGGTTTCCCCTGTTAGATTGATTGTTTCAAATTCGAGGGTGAAACCCATCGAACCCCTGACTTTGTACCATTACCTTTAAGCCCCTTCAGGGTCTCATAATGATAATAGAAACAATGTTGGCTACATTCTCACTGTCTCTAGTAATGATGTAACTAATCACAAAATCTCGAATCTTGATTTTGATTTCCAACATGATCCTCAAATTATGATTATTCACAACAAGAATGTTGACGAGAACGAAGAAGATCTTGGCAACACTGGCTACGACAGCACTAGAAGCGAGGAACTAGTCCTCGAATGCAAAGGAACTCCATTTTCCATCAACGTGGACTCTTCAGATACAAAAGGGCCAGATAAAGTAATAGAAGGATCTCCGGGTCCAGAAGGAGAAGAAATAACAGAAGTGCATTTAAGAAGTGGCATGGTGCTACCACCAAGAACAACTCCAATGGATAAAGGAAAACAGACGATTACCCAAGAAGAAGTATCTCCAGCAATGGAAGAAGTACAACTTCGAAACGAAATTGAAGGTTCAAACAAAGTAGATTATAATCTAGTAGCTCATCTCAGGAAGTTACTGGCCAAACTAAGCATTTACGACACTCTGATCCTGATAATAAAGATGAGAGAAAATCTGATCAAAGCTCTACTTGATCCGGATATTTGCTTAGCACAGTAAGCGAGCACACCCTCAGATCGAGTTTGCACCATGAAAGAATAGCCGGGCGTAACCTTCACCAATGAAGATTTGCTACTAGGTACAGCCGATCACAATCGTCCACTCTACATTTCCAACATCATCAGCAGGTTCATACTTTCCAGAGTGTTAGTAGATCCTGGAGCGTCACTCAACATAATGAGTTTACGTACACTAGCCTACTTGGACATCAATGCTCGAGAACTTTCTATGGATAAAATGATGCAAAAAGGATTCAACCAAAAAGGAGAAAGAGCCCTCGGATCTATAACGCTACAAATGAATTCCATGTCATTGATTCAGATACATTGTTCAATACCCTGCTTGGTTGGTCGTGGCTTCACGAGTACAATATGGTCTCGTTGTTGCTTCACCAATGCATTAAGTACTACAAGGACGAATAAGAACATTGCATTAAGGGAGACTTACAACCTTTCTCAAGACATAAAGTAGGCATTTACGAAGACACCACCTACTATGCTCCCCTGAAGAAAACAATAATTTCAATAGAAATTGTGACTAGTAAATTCAAAGATTCAGAAGAACTATGAAAATGAGACCATACAGCTCCAGTTCAACTATCTCCCATCACTCCTTCGCAATGAGTTGGTGGAGGTTTTTTTAGCCCATGCATCGAGGTCGAGGACGGGGACGTGGTTGAGGAAGAACTCACCAGATTGTTGAACAGACAAAGCCGACGATCAGCATTGAAGTAGAAGGAAGCTCCAAAGAAGATAAAGAAACAATGATGATAAGTCAGAAGAAGACTCAGTTCTATATTTCTATGGATGACACATAAATGGATGAATATGAATCAATGTATGATCGGATTAATCATTATATTCAAGTCATGACTCTAACTCTGATCTATCCTCAAAAGATCGAGAGTATGAAAGTCAAAGAAGTCCATAATGATTGTTTTAAACCAATCAAGTTTCATAAAGCTTATCCTTGTACTTCTAAACCTTGTACAATTTTCAAAGAAAACGATTCTAGTGAATTAATAGAATTACCTTTTGGTTACTTTTTGCCATGTGTACAAAAGTTGATTGAAAAAGGATATGTGGTAAAGTAAATTCCAAAAGGAAAGAAACTCAACTTGAAAGAAGGTCATGGGATCGGTAAGATCAGACCAGTCGATTACTCGGGATTCTGCATGGTTGTTAGTTAGCTAGAATAAGATTGCTTGGATATCCAAGATGAATACGAAGATCAACCAATAGAAGAGGCCCTGTCAAAGTTCGAACAAGAAATCAAATCAACTGTGGATGAATTAAAAGAAATAAATCTTGGGACTGAGGATCATCCCCGACCTACTTTCATAAGTTCATTGCTCAACAAAAAAGAGGTAACAGACAGTTAGGTCACTGTCATATTTCAGAGACTGCTTCACCTGGAGCTATGATGAAATGTCTGGACTATCTCTAGAGGTTGCAGTTCACCAACTAGGAGTGGATTAAAGTACAATGCTAGTGAAATAAGCTCCCAGAAGAATGCGCCTCAAAATAGAACAACAAGTTATGATAGAGATAAAGAAATTAATAAATACTAACTTGTCCGGGAAGAACAATATTCGACATGGTTAGCCAACGTCGCGCAGTAAAAATGAAAAATGGACAAATCCGAGTATGTGTCGACTTCAAGGACTTAAATAAGGCATGTCCAAAAGATGAGTTCCTGTTTTCGATACCAAAATTGATGGTGGACATTGCGTCATTACACAAAAGTTTCTCCTTCATAGATGGATCTTCGGGATACAATAAAATTAATATGGCTCCAGAATATGCAACGCTTACAGCATTCAGAACTTTGATCGGGATTTTATTCTACAACGCTATGCCATTTGGTTTAAAGAACACAGGAGCAACATACCAAAGAGAAATGACAAAAATCTTCAATGACCACATTCACAATCAAGTGGAATGATACGTGGATGATTTGGTCATTAAGAGAAAAGTAAAGGAAAATCACCTAAATGATTTGAGGATCGTATTTGAACGATTACGACAAAACAATCTAAAGATGAATCCCATAAAGTGTGCTTTTGGCATTACCTCTGGGAAATTTCTAGGATTTGTTGTCCGTCATCGGGGAATCGAAATAGACCCAAAAAAGATTAAAGCGATATTAGAAATGTCTGCACCCAGAACTTTGAAACAATTACAATCTTTTCAAGAAAAATTAGCATATCTATGACGCTTCATATCTAATTTGTCAAGAAGGTGTCTACCCTTTTCGAACCTACTTGGAAAGGATGTCACATTCGTTTGGGGAGAGCCATGTAAACGAGCTTTTGAAGACATTAAATGATATCTAATGACACATCCTATTTTGGCAGCCCCTATCCGTGGTAAACTGTTGATACTTTATACTACGGCTTTGAATGAGTATCTTGAGGTGCTACTTGTCCAATTCAGTGATGAGGGAAAAGAAAATGTGCTTGTTGACCTCATTTTTGATGAGGTCTTCTCTTCCTTCGTTAGTGCTTAGGATCTAGCCTTAGGCTTTTCCTTTGACCATCCTAGAGAACTAGAATTAGGACCTACCCCTTAGAAATTTGAACCACTTCTTGCCTCTTTACAAACCCCACAAGCTTGATTGTAGACCCCTAATCACCTAGAGGGTTGAAATCAAATGTGAAGGTTTAAAGGATGAGTTCCCTATAGGACTCTTTGGCCTTAGGACCACCCTGGGTGGCTTGGTCTGGTGAGGGTTGACTTACACACTCACTACACTCTCACACACACAATCCAAATCCTAAAACCACACCCATACCCAACATGACTCCTTGACTCATGTAGGTAATTCATAAGGATGAACCTTAACCCCTAAGCCCCTAGCTAAGAGGGTTAGGAACAACATAGTGAATGCCTAAAATGAGTCCTCTCATGGCTCATATATGCTTAACATGGCTTCATGGCTCAACCAAAGTGCTTTCATTTCACTCATATTTGATCAATCTACTTTTTTTCAAAATTTCAATTTTTGACCCCGGGGCCCCGACCCCACCAAACCTACTAAATGCCCTTGAAATTATCCAAAATTTGCAAAATCACCTAAATTACCCAAAATTCCCCATAACCATTCCTAAACAATTCCCTCCACTCAAATTGATTATCCATAGCCAAAAATACCAAAAATTCCAAAAATACCCCCCAATACCCTCCAAATACCCAAAATGCCCCTCTTAGCCAAAAAATCCAAAAAATCAGAAAATTCCCAGAAATTTTCAAAAAATTTTAAATATTCCCAATTTCATTTTGTCCAACTACATCATGGGCCAATTTTGTCAATTTACCCCACTTTTACCAAAACACCCAATTTAGCTCATTCTTAACCCAAGTGAACCCAATTTCAAACCAAATCTACCCAATTGACCTCAATTTTGGTCCAGTTCAATTCTAAACTTCAATTTAACATCCAAAATATTAATTTAGAGCAAATCTAAGTACAATTTGATTAACATTTGAATCCAATCTTACTTTTGACCTTAAGGCCCAATTTGGACCCATGACCCAAACTTAGCCCAAACCAAACCAATTCAACTCCAATTGACGCCAAACCTTTTCTAAACCTTCCCTAACATCCCCACAGATAAAACACTAACATAATTTGCCCAAAATTTGGACCCAAACCCCACTCAAATTCAACCCAAAACCAAAAAGCCCAATTTTGACCTAAACTCAAACCTAACCCAAAAAAGCCCAAGTCCCAAAACAAAAACCCAACAAAAGTTAAAACCTCTTTGAAACACTCCCATAAACATTTCCCAACATTAATTTTACATCAATTTCAACCTTAGCCCAACATTGGCCCAAATTAGCCCAATTTTACCTACATTGGCCCATTTACCAAATCAACCCAAATTCAACCCAATTCAAACCCAAACCACCTCAAATTCATTTCAAATCGCTCATGACACATCCCTAAACCAAACCCAACAATTATTTGGCCCAAAATTCTACAAAATTCCCATCCATGAATTCATTCTTTAACCTAAAGGCTCATTCCCTTAAGCCTTCCTAAAAGCCCAAAGTTCGTGACAAAGCCCACATGACAATCCTCTATTATCATCCATTTGATAAAACCATCTCCTAAGTTCTAAATCCATGATGAAATAATTCCAAATCAAGTCATATGCCAAATCCCATCAAATCACCCCTAAATTACCAAAATTTCTAAAACCTTTTTTCCATGTAAATGACCAAGCTTTGTCCCAAGCCACATGGAGCCTTGAGCAAGCAATTTACAAGCCATATGAAGCCATGGAAGGTTTGACATGTGACCAAGCCATTAATGGCAAAAGGAGGGCCCCCTTTCCTAATCCTTCATTAAGCCTTTTTAACCATAACCATGTCACACACTAAACCAAGTTTAGCCACCTCACCATGGATGGAGACTTCACCACTCCATGAAAGCTGACCCAACTGATCCCCCTGGCCCAAAATCAGACCATGGGAAGGTGAACCAAGCCTAAATACATGGGTTGACCAAATTGAACCCAAAATGAGCCTCTCCCCATTCCATTTCAATTCAGCCCCTTTACACATGTCAAACTCCAATTGACTGCACCATTGCCAACCCCTGACCCCACTGGTCAAGATGGTGACAAGTGCCTGGCTGGCCAGCCACCAGGCCGCCGGAAAATGCCATGGCCGAAAGCTCCATGTGAGTGAAAACTTTTCAATTCTACCTTGCTGAGTTGTCCCAGCCCAATTGAACACCATGGCTATTCTTCTCTTACATGGAGCAGCTGATCCCAGCCTTCAAACCCCCCTGGGGAGCCCTTCAGCCATGCCTATTTAAACACCACCTCCTCTCGGCCTTGAGAGGTGCTGAAAAAAACCTTACTGAAACCCTGCCAAAATCATCCGAGACTACTCTCTACACATAGAGAACTTGATCCCCACTGAAATCCCCCTGCCATTTCCTCTCTGTGAGCTCAATTTCAGAGTTGAAATTCAAGCCCAAAACCAGGATACTTCACCACAGTGAGCCAATCTCCAATTTGATTGGTCCTACACCTTCACCAGACCAAGAGGAAAAGTTTCCCAGCAAAAGCCCCCTCACCAGGCCAGCCATTACTTCCAGCCTCCAAGCTTTGTGATCGGGCTTGGTCGAAATCATACCTAGACAATTCACCAGGCCAAGGGACTTCATCTGGAGCTTGCTTAGACCCAATCAAACGTGACACAACTCTCAGATCAAAGCTTCACTTCTCTGAGCAAAGGTATGGACTCACTCTTCCTCCCGAGCTTCCAGAGATTCTCAATTTAGTTTGGGTCAATTTCAACACATGTTTACCGTATGGAAGTGTTCGTCTCTTCAAGACGAATCCATAGAGCATAAGAACTCGAAAATCTGTTGAGAATCAAGTGAGAAATTAGGGTTAGAAGGTTGACGGTCACGGGTTCACACCAGTCGTAGACGATGACTGGGAACCGTTGGATCGCGTGTATTGAGCGGACGGCCAGGATCGCGCCGGACGGAGTAATGGGACATGAACCGCGGGCCCCTGGAGCGCTGAGTCGGATGGAGGCACCGAATCAGGAGACGACGCGTGGAGCTTCGGAGCTGCCGAGGTTGACGCGGCGCCGCGTGGATAAGTAGGAAAATAGGGATTTTTCTTATTTATTAAATACCCAGAACTACAAAAATTCATAACTTTGTGTAGAAATACCCTTTTTCTCAGTGAACAGAGGAGAATAATGTGGAAAAGAAATCAAGTAATTTCATTAAGTATTTTATTTTTAATGATCTATTTACTCTCTGCATTGTTTTAATTCTCCATGCATATGGGAAATTCACCATGGCATGAGACCATAGGGCTTTTGAAGCCTCTGAACTTGGGAACATTCCCTGAATTTTCCAAGGTCAGAGGCCATACCTATGAAAAGTTTTTGACTTTTAAAGTTCATGTTACTGTTTTGAGTATTTTAATTCCAATAATTAGCATGTTGAGAAATAAATTCTAGAAAAATTTGGTGATGTTTCTCATGACCAGAGGGACCCAGAAAAAATAATTTTTGAGCTAATTCACTTTGAACGACCCTAATTGGCCTAAACACCCAAAATTAAACTTTAATTAATTAGGGTTAACCATTCATCAAATTAACTTAAAAACAATTCTCCACTGTCCTCTAGAGATAGGAGAACACCACAAAAAAATTTGAGATCAATTGGACTTGGTTAGCCCCACCAAATGGGTTAATTAAGCCCCATGAATTAAATCAAACTTTAAAAATTTATAACTCACAAAATACTTTTCAAAAATTCACAAAAATGGTTTTGGAGCTTCTCTGATATCAGAGGAACTTAGGAAAATTAAAATTATAAATTTCTAAAAATGTTGATTTTTATCATTATTTTAATATTTTTAATAATTAAAAAATAATAAAAATCACAAAAATATTAAAAATCACCAAAATGTCATATTTTGAATTCTAAAGACTTAGGAACAAACCAAATATTTTTCTTAAGTTCCTAGGATAAGATATTGATTTTAAAGGTTTAATGTAATTTTTAATATTAAAAATGTATTTTTCAACCTTTTCACTAAAATAATTCTAATAAAACAAAGAAAAATTAGAAAATTATGAAAATTGGTTCTCTGTTTTCCCTGATATTAGAGAGAGTTTTGAAAAATATAAAATTCATTTTTCAACCTTTATTTTATTTTTAAATTAATTAATCCTCCAAAACTCAAAATAATTATAATAAATAAAATAAAATTCAAAAAATCACCAAAATTAGTCCAAAGAGTCCTCTGGTCATTAGGAGTGCCCCATAATTTTCTTAAGGATAGAAAATTTTCCTTGGACATCTTATTGAATTTTCCTTGAAAATCCCTATTTTCCACAAAAAAATAATTATATAAATAAATTAAATACAGAAAAAATCACATTTTCTCCTCTAGAGTCTTAATTGACATGTGAGTGAAGTCACATAAAAATTTCAAATTCATTTAAGCTCAATTTAGTGAGTTATGGAATTATTAAGCTTGAAGGGCAAAATGGTAATTAAAATTTTCAACCTTTAATTAAAATTTTAGGCTTAATAAAATGAAAGAGTAAAATATTTGATCCTAATCTGATTTGGATGATTGCAATTTAAATAATTAAAGGGTAGAAACCCATCAATCATTTTTAAGAACAAACCTTAATCAATTAATTAATTAAATTTGGAAGATTAGTAAAAATTGAAATTATTAAAATAGGGATATTATTTAGAAGACATTTGTTCTTTAATCCCTAAATTAATCACCTCAATAATATTTAATTCTCAATTAAAATGATAATCCAAACTCAAGATTTAAAATACTAAAAGACTTAATCATTAAATTAAATTAAAATTAAAATATTCAAACTAAATTAAATCAAAATTTCAATTAAATTAATACTTTAATAATTAAATTAAGTCATCTTTAAAACATAAAAAATAAAATATTGAATTAAAATTAAAAAATAAATTTAAATTAAAATTGAAATTAAATTAAAATTAAAATTAAAATTAAATTAAATTAAATTAAATTAAGTTAAATTAAATTAAATTGAAACATATTAAATTAAATTAAATTAAATAAAAATAAAATCAAATTAAAATAAAATTAAAATTAAATTAAAAATTAAAATAAAATTAAAATTAAAACTAAACTAAATTAAATTAAATTAAATTAAATTAAATTAAATTAAATTGAATTAAATATAACATCACTTAAGACATAAAGAATTCGAAATAGATCTAAAACAACTTGAACACTATTCCAGACTTAAATCCATTAATCAAAAATTAAATTAAATCACAAATCACTAAAACATCAATTTGCCCTTGAAAGCTCTTGTTATCATAACTCCTAGATGGAGCATTAGGTGAAGTGTCACTTCATTCATAGGATATTCAAACAGCCTAGTTCATTGAGCAAAAGAACAAAACTTAATTAAACCTCGGATGATTACTTCACCTGATTAATTAAAGCCATTTGGACTTAGAATAATCCTAGCAATATTGAAAAGATGTTTAAGACTTGTCTTAAGCACTTCCTCAATATGATAGGATGTTTATAAGAACAATTGAACTTAGTTGTTCTTTTATGAAGAAAATCGTCCTTAAACCAAAATACAAGAACCTAGACGTCATAGGAGATGACTAGCTATAGGATTAGGACTTTGATAGACAACCAAAACCTTTCCCTTAGATTTACCTAGGTACTTGTTGAAGTATTTAAATGTCTTAACATGTGTTTTAAGTGCAGCTTGGGATGACGGGAAGACCCTCCAGGTACGCTTTTATTTTATTGATATTTACTTTATTGCAAATGCATTTTACTTTTCTTGCATGATAAACAACTGTTGTATGAAAACCAAAACCTTTAGGATAGTCCCTGAACTGAAAGCAAAACTAAATTAAAAGTCATTACAAGATAAAAATCACTGCCACAACATTCCAAAATATAAAATAACTCAAAACTTAATCATAAACAGAACACAAAACTACAATTGCAACTAAATTAAAATGTCTCGTTGAATGATCAGGAATACCTCACATGATGTAACCCACGTGTTGCTAACTAGATTTCCCACGGTCTAAATAAAAGTGTGGAACTCATTCAGTTGAGTTTAGCAAATTTATCTATACTAAGTGAATTCAATGAAAATAACGGTGCTGGGATGATGGAACCGTGGGATCTTAATCGGTTCTATTATAGTCAACTTTAAGATTTGTTTTAACTAAAACATTGAAAACACTTGGATTTTAAGATTTCTAAACCAAAACACTTCTTTCATCTCCTGATTTATGACTTCTAAAACTAAACCTCTGCAACAACAAGGAGCTCGGAGCATGGTGGGCAGCACGGCCATCGTCATCAACAAAACTCGGGTCTACTTCAGCAAAACCTTTCCTAGTTTTAAACAACAAAATCATAGGATTTCGAGGAAGTTTGCTTAGTGCAACATAAATCCTCAACTCTTTGTTAGGCATTTGCATGATCATATCATGTAAATTAAGCCCTAACCTGTCTTAGGACTCCGCGGTAGTCGTTCGGTACGACATAAACTCTCATATCTTCAAGGCTATTTGTATGATTATATCATACGAATATAAGTCCTAATTAATTAAAATTGGCAAGATTGAAATATGAAAAAATATTAGGATTTTCTTAAATCTAAGCCAAACAATAGGATAGTTTGGGAAGTTGCCAAGATTCTTCTTTAACCCTCAGCTTCTCCTACTTCTCTTCCTTTGGACTCCTAAAATAAACTGTTCCAAATTTGATCCATTCCCAATTGAAATTTCCAAAATCCAATTGTTTGAAAACCTTAAACTTTGAAATTCTTGAGAGCAAAACCACTGATCATTATCGAGAGTTTTCTTAAGTGATTCTCATCACTTAGGATGTAATTAACTATAGGGGCTTGCCCTTATAGGGAACTTTAAGAACCCAGGTAATATAAACCCTACTAAATTCATTTATATTAAGCAGGGGAACTTGTCGGCTTATAAAATTGGTTCGCAGACCAAACAGATGTCACAAATCTCCTAGTGTATTTAATCGAGCCCTATCATCAAGTAGTGTGTCTATTCTTCGGGATAGATACACAGTTTGTGATGTGGTGCTCGTTTATATAAACTATTTGGGATGTGAGATCGGTTTGATTTCATATCTTAAAACTTTTAAAATTAAAATTACTTTCAAAATCAAATGTAATCTTTTAAACTTTATATATATATATATATATATATATTTAAATTTAAAAAAATAAAAATTCGCCGACAATTTCTGTTAGGCGACCCCTTATCAAAATAAAACACATAACCTAAAAATATGCCGACAAGTTCTGGTGACTCCGCTAGGTAGCAGTTCCTCTCCATGTTCATTTGTGTCTTGAACGCGTATAGTCAACTCCTCTCAGATTTAGGAGCCACTGTTTAGACAACGCTAAAAGGAGAGGTTCCGAGATCCTTTTACCTCTTTTTCTGAGGTGGGATGGAACCCCAATAGGTGTTAGTTTAGGAGCGGTCCTTCGAGTTGAGAAGTCTTGCGTAAGACTTTCTCTTCCTTTCCAATTCTGAATCGGATTCCTTACCTTCTCTACACCTTTAAACATTCTGTTCCTAATAAACAAAACCTCTAATGAACGACTCTCTTAACAAATAACTCCTTTTTATAAATACATGAACAAAAATGTGTTCGGACTCTTTTTGATTCCTTTCTTTTTGTCCTGATGAGAAGAAGCATAACTTGGGACTGACAATCAGAAACTACCTTGCAGAAAATGTCTGCCCCAAAGCTGATTTTCTCCTTCACCAATGGACTGGACTTCGCTGTGTACAAGGATGAGCTGTCCGACAGTGGGATCATCCATTTTGGGCAAGGATTTGAGAATACAAATGTCAAGATCACTGACGTTACCCTTTTCACACTTACAGACAAAGTGCCTGAAACTGAAAGACCTTTAATCGAGTTTAACCTTAAGTCAACTCAAGAGTTCCCTCCCCTGCAAAGGGTTCCAGCTGAGAAGAATACTACTGTCCATAGGAGAACTGTTATCTCTACCCCCACCGGTCTAGTCATCTCTGCACCTACCCCGACTTCCGCCAAACTAAAGGGGAAGGAAATTTAAATTTGTAACGAGCTTGTTACCATGGAGGGTACAGATCTCCGTGCAAAACCTTCTATTTTTGAAATTGGGTCCAGCTCAAGAGTTCCACCCCTAACAAGGACTCAGAGAAGAAACATAGGTAGGAAGATTGCCAGGAAGGCCAGAGCTGCTGAAGTCACTTTCTTGGAAGAAATCCCTGAGTACACAACACTACCTGAGTACATACCATTTCCTGAGTATACGCCGCTTTTGGAAGGAAGTAGATTTCATCCCCTCTCTGCCGTAGCTGACGAGGAAAATGTCCGCAAGATTGCTTTTGCATTACCTCGACCCGCGTACTTAGCGACAGCCTAAGGAAAAGGGCTAGCACTACACCATTTGCCCGACTACAGACTGTGACAGAGAAGTTAGCAAAGAAAGAGAAATGTCCTGTATCAGAGATTTTAAGAAGGATAGGGTTGGTGCCAGCCAAATCCCATCATGGGCTGCGAGTAGAACCCGTGAGCGCCACAGAAAAGCCGAATAAGAAGATGAAAGCTAGTCCACCTGTTGTTGTTTCAGGTTTACAGATCAGGGAGGATACCACCTTCCAGCATTCAGCCGATAGACCATCCTGTCCTAGGCCTTCTGCTGCTAGAAGGATGGTATGGAGTCCTACTACTGGCCTATTTAGACCGAAACAATAACCTGAAAAGGAAAGTCTTGTCAGGAGACTCGAGTCTGAAGAGAGCGCCACCGCAATGAAGGGGACTTCCAAGAAGGAAATCCAACAGCCATCGCATGATAACTACGAAACCGCATGAAAAAGATCATTGGAGGACACTATGGAAAAGCTAAGAATCGACATTCAAAGATTAGCAAGAGAAAGAGAAGAAAAGTTTGGAGATGAAGTTGACTCGTCGGAGTTCATGGATGACGAATATATGGAGGTCAACATGGTCGAGACGCGAGCATCGTCAGCTTCTCAAGGTGCTCCGGTAGCTACAGAGAGAGATGAACCGGAAGCATTAAGTGCACAAATTCGAGAAAAAGATGATACAATCTCTCAAATGGAAAAAAGGATGGAAGAGAAGGCTGCAGCCCTAGCCACTCTTTAGAGTCAGGCTCAACCCCCAAGAGAAACGCCTCTAGAAGCTATTCATATTACAGATGGAGGAAAAGAGATTACATCCGTTAACGAAAACGATCAGCCGAAGAAAGATTCTACCCAGAATATGATCCCAGAAAAGGACATCAAGAACATGGTAGAATAGCAGTTGCGAGAAGCCTTAGCACACTCTAAGAGCGGAGCATCTATTCAGACGGGTTGACCTTACCCCAAAGAATTTGATGCAGTACAATACCCAAAAGGCTTCGTACCACCTCTGTTCAAGACTTTTATGGTACGGAAATCCTCAACAACATGTTGCACATTTTCGTGCTAGTTGTTGCAACGCCGGTGGAAGTGACGCCTTACTCTTCCGACAATTCGTCGGCCACTCGTCGGGAATCGCCTTCGATTGGTATGCAGAGTTACTGAACGGTTCGGTAAAGACATTTTCGGAATTAGAAAACCTCTTCGTGAAACGGTTTTTGGAGCTCAGCACCATATCACCATCGGTGACTTAGTGGTGAAGAAACAGAAACCGAACGAGACTTTAGAGGACTACATACTTCGATGGAGAAACCTAAGCATGAAGTGTGAGCCACAGCTACAAGAGCAGCATGTAGTCGGTATCTTGCTTAAAAGCATTCACGAAAACAGATGATAGTTTCACTAAAGTAGGCAGAATAGATCCAAAATTACCATTATTTCCATTTGAACCATCTGAAATATTAATCTGATAAAACGGGTGATGATTAAAAGCTCTTACATCTTCTTCTTCTAACCATTTGTTCTTCAGATACAGCGCTCTATTTGCTTCTTCCACATGACTTGTATGGCTGAATTACATTTTGAGCTACCGTCCAATATGCACTAAATGGCCGTTAGTTTCATTTACCTTTGCTACAATTGACTCCACATAGGCTTCAATTCTTGCAATCTTTTCTGCAATTCCTTGAATACTAAATAATAGGAATCCGTTGAATAATTCTTGCGCACTTTCACTAATAAACTTCTTCTTGTTGGCTCCCTTCTTCAAAACATTACTCTCCCAGGAAGTCATTTGTTCACTCAAAATACTCTCCTTTAGACTCAAGAATGAAAATAAGAACTGGGTAAGTATTTCTTTATTTAAGAGCTTTTTTATAGGCTTGGGAAGGCACAAAACCGACCCTAAACGTGTTAAAACTCATCATCAACTCCAAAACCACTTACCCATGACTTAGGCATCTAGAAATCATGTTTTCACTTTTTTTGTAACTCTGGCGCTTAAGGGCCAATCTGCGGTGCATAGCCTCCTGTGCTCAATTTAGCACAGGTCTACTAAACGTCTAAATCTTCATTATGATTCCTATAAGTTATCAAATAAGGTCCAAATAACACCTTTATAGCATATAAACTTCAAATTACTATGATATAATCATAAAATCTAACCAAACAAAGCACACATATCAAACTCAAAGTAAAGCACACTGAAAACTATGTGTTGCCTCCCACAAAGCACTTGGTTTATCCTCTTCAGCCTGACATACCTAGAACTTATTTTGAGTAGCCCAACATCAGATTCTCATCAGGTTTAAATTGATTGAATGAAAAAAAAGGATTAATTCTATGACTGTTAACTTTAAAAATTTTTCCAGTCTTAGGATCTTGAATATCCATAGCTCCATAGGAATAAACTTCCTGTCCACCTGGACTTAAGTTTTCTAGTAAATATTTTCAATTTAGCTTTATATGGAACCTCTTTTAGGTTCTTTCAAGTATTCCTTTGGTATTTTTCTATTCCCTTCTTTGTAATTCTGCTCGAGCCAATCCTTGAAAATAAAGCAGCTTTCTATGGTGTGTCCGAGCATCCTGTGGTAGGGGCAGAAGTTTGGCTGATCCTTCATGTCCACCTCTTCCAGCTTCTTCGGCTTGGGAAATTTGAACTCGAGCTTCTTCATTAAATTCCTTAACATCTTTGCTATGGCGTCATCCCTAAAGGAGTAGTTCCTACATAGCCGTTCCGACATTGTCGGACCCTGTCATCCATCTGTCTTGTATGACTTCTGTTGCTGACCAGATTGAGTTCTCTGCTGTGAATAATGCTGACCATACTGCTGAGGCTGACTGTACTAGAAGAAAGAGTATACTGCTGTGGACACTACTAAGGCTGAATCCTCATTGGCTGCTTACCTTTGTCGACCAATGCCACTACGCTAGATCTCTTCTCGAATGCTTTAGCAGGTTTTGTCTTTTCTATCATTTCTGCAGGTTTCATGTGCTTGACTTCTTCTTGTAAGCTGTTGGCTTAGCTAAGTAGCTTCTCGAAGGAATTGATTGTGAGACCCTTAAGCAAGTAGGCTATTGGACCGTCGATACTCTTGAGTAGTATCTTGATCACGTGTTATTCTTGTAGCTGAAGTTCACATTTCATGCTTAAGTTTCTTCATCTGAGAATGTAGTTGACCAAAGTCTCATCGAGCTTCTGCCGCTCCACCACGAGATCTCCTATGGTAACATGATTTCGGGCATCAGCGAATCTTTCACAGATATGTTTTTTCATTTCTGCAACAGGAGGGGTTGGTTTCGTCGTATTTGGTTCAATTTGATTAGGTTAGGTCATAGGTTCAATTTTGGGTAACATGAGGCAATGTTGGGCTAGGTTAGGTTTGACCTTGGGTTAGACCCAAATGATTGTTCAAAATGGTTTGTATGATTGTCATGAAGTGTTTAGAATAGGTTTGGAGTGGTGTTGAATTGATTTGGTAGGTCAATTTGGCTTGGTTTGGTGTTTTGGTCAATTTGGGGCAACATGGCTATGCTTGGGTTTAGGTTGTGCTAGAGTGGGGTTTAGACCTAATTGAAGGTTCCATATGGTCTAGGGGATATCATAAAGAGTTCCCAACATCAATTGGGTGAAAATTTTGGGAGTAGGGCAATTACTTGCAGACAGGAAACCTGCCTGACGATAAGTAGTTAGCTCATTAAATCAAGAAAATAACTCTGTCTTACACATTAATAAACAATACATTATATAAAAGGTCTTTTGATCAGATGTGACTAAGATTCCTGAGCGGGTCCGAGGCTCGTGAAATCGTTAAAGAAGTACATTTACGACTTTGTGGCGCTCATCAGTCGGGTCCGAAAATGAAAATGAAGATTAAAAGACTAGGGTACTACTGGCCCTCGATGATGACCGACTGCATGAAGGTCGCCAAATGTTGTCACTAGTGCCAAGTGCACGGAGTGGTTCTACACCAATCTCCAAATGTGCTACATCCGACAATTGCGTAATGGACATTTGAGTGTTGGGGCATAGATATAGTGGGTCCGATAGAACCGCCTTCTTCAAGAGGACATACCTTCATTCTAGCAGCTACAGACTACTTTTCTAAATGGGCAGAAGCTATACCACTTAGAAAAGTGAAGGCACACCACGCGCTACAGTTTTTCAGGAACCAAGTTGTCTACCGTTTTGGGGTACTGACCCGACCGCCACGCTTAACGCAGTGATGTTGCTTTCAAAAGATAACCAAAAAGCTTTGACTCGATTTATAATTAGCGGCTAGTGTATAAAATTAATATTATATAAGTAATATTTTTACACACTAGAGGTACTACGCAAGTATACGTATCGTTTCAAGTTATATAGGGTTTTTAAACAAAGACCCCAATATCTTATAGAAATAAATTTTCTATAAAGCGAAAGAGAAATATAATAGTAAAAATATTTTTTTATTTTGATTATATTTACTATTTAATTTACTATATTCAATTTAAAGAAAACAATAATAAGGAAATGATTTTATAAACTCTATAAAAAATAAATAACTTTCTTTCCTTCAATAAATCTAAGTTTTTTAAGATAATTTAATATTCGTTGGAGAATTTAATTTATGGTATTGTGCCAAATAGAAGCATTCCTATTCTGTACCCTTTGATCTAGGTGCAAAGAACATTGACTAATTTATAGAATAGGTCCGGATGTATTGTTAGTAGTAATGTATTAATCTAGTCTCACACTTCTAGATGTCCAAGGGTGGCTATGGTCGGCCCTACTAGTGACCCTTTCCTAGTCTATAAATCAAATTATAAGAATTTAGTCTGTCACTATAAAAACTTATCAATTCTACGCTCTTTAAATATCTTCCTATTTATTTGCACTTCACCATGAATAGCCCGCACATGGCCTTCGACTACCCAAGGATTCATGTGACATTTACAAGTTAAGAGTTCTTCTCCCATAAGGTTTTTAAACTCTTCAACAGGTTTTAACAATTCAAATGGCCAATTTAAAAAGTAAAGTAAGATCAGGTATTAATGTTATCACAATGTTTTGAAAATATTTTGAATTTTAATTCTCCCTCGAATCTTTATATTATCTTATCTATCTCTTCATAATTGAAGTAAGAAAGTAACTAACTACTCAGAACACATTGAAAATAAATAACAAAACATGATAATTAAACTTTGAATCAAATATAAAATATACTTATCTCAAATATGTCTTCTACAGATCTTCTGATTCCTACTAACTCCACAGTGTAATGAACTCCAGATGAAATAACTTGAAAATAAACTCACTAAACTAAACAAAAGTGGCCCTAAATTTCTCTCTCTAATTCTCTCTCTAAGGATGAGAGATCTTAAAGTAGATAAGAGAAAGGGGTACAATAGGAGGGGCAAGTTTTCTGAAGAATTGAACCTCTATTTATAGGCTCCAAGAGTTGCCTTGAGGCACCTCTTCAAAACATGTACACATTTAATGAATCTTCTAGAAGGTTGGTCTGGCGCCTAGGCGCTGGACACCGCGTCCAGTTCTTCGCACCTCTTCACTTTGGCTCACACCTCTTCGCGATTAAAACCGTTTTGGAGCATCCAAATGCAATGTATCACATGTCCTATTATCAAGGAACAACTACCAACCTTTTAGAATATCCAATAACCGCTCACTCCGTCAAAATAACTGATCAAACATTGTCAAAAACTTGACAGTTTTCGTATCGAGTCTGGCGCTTAGGCGACAGTTTCTGGCGCCTAGGCGCCAGGCCATAATTTTTTATACTTTTGGTATTTTGCTCCATTTTTGCTCCTTTTTGCTCCTTTTCCTTCTTATACCTTTTTACATTGCCTACATCCAAAAATACAAAAAATACTCTTCATTAAAGCATAATATCCTTAGAAATTAATAAGAATTAAGACATAAAGAAATAGGTATTTTTTATAGATCATAATCCCCCAAACTTATATGTTACTTGTCCTCAAGTAACTCTTTTTACTACATAAAATATAACTTTTGGAAATAAAAGATAAATATTTAAGATTCCTTATAATTTTTTATTTTATAAAGTCTTTAGTAAATTATTAACCCAATTTCACTAACTAGGTTTAATTTTAAGAATTTTAAGAATATTTAACTACCAAATCATAAGATTTAAAACTTTTCAATCATTTTGAAAATAATAGAAGTCTATTATATAAAGCTTTCATAGATTATTTACAAGAAAAAGATCTTCTTGAAAAATCTTTTCTAAATAAATATTTGTGCATAAAAATTAAGTAAAGTAAGTAGTTAGTTTTCTTCCTATAAGATAGTTCAAGTGAAGCCAATTTTTGATTAGGCATTTCCTCAAGCTTCTCCTCTCTATCTTTTTTTCTCTCTCTTTTTTTTTATATAGAGAGGATTACTATATCTGGATAGCCTGTTAATGGTTTTGAACTTCATTATCCTTAACTTATATTTTTCAAAACTTATACAACTCCCCTTAATTATTATAACATAAATAAAAATTCAAAAAGAATTCCAATCTTTTCTTTTTCAAGTGATAATTTTTTATTACTTAATATTTCTAATATTCTATGATTTCTATCATGAATAGAAAAATTCTTTTTCTCATTCTTCCTTAAGTTAAAAAATTCTATTCTTAAAATCAATCAAAGTTAGTAAAATTTTGATTAATTTTCACTAAATTGTTTATAATTTCAAAAATAAAAGTGATCTCAAATAAATTCTTCATTCCTTAAGTTATGTTAAAAAGTTTCTATTTTTAAGAAAATATTAGCTCTTTAAGGACAAATAAAATTTAATTTTGAATGGATTTTTCCTTCCCCCAAACTTAAGTTTTGGTATACTATGATAATTTGAAAGTATGAGAGAAAGAAAATCATAAGTATTTTTAATAAGTATGTAAAAAAACAATCTTAAAAAGAAAAATTAACTTGTAAACATGCTTTTATGAATAATTAAGATAAAATTGAAGCATGTATATAGAAAGGTAAGCAGGCTAATTTTATGATGATATTAAATTTGAAACAAAATTAAAACAGAGCAAAATAATTAAGTACTAAACATTAAACTAAAATAACATATAAATTAACTCTAACATCAGTCTCAACACAATAGAATCCATCCACACAAGTACATAAACTAAACAACACACATCAAACATAAAACTAACAAACAATCCAAACAAAACAAACTAACAACAGAGTAACACTACATAAAGATCTCTCTACTACTAATCACTAGCTGTCGCCTCATCGTCATCATCATCAACAAAGGAAAACTCAACGTCCTTAGGATCAACAAATGGTGTAAAGCTAGGAAAAGTAGGAAAACTAACATCATGTTCTCCCTTCAGAAATCTGACTAGGGCTTCATCATACTCTGCATCGTAACTACTCTTCCTCTGGGTATAATCAGATAAATGATCTAGTTTTCTATCAATAGAATCTATCCTGCAGTGAGTTTGAAATAACTCTTGCTGCTGTTCTAAAAACTGATCATGCATTGATTCCCAGAAATCTGATGGTGGCTCAGCAAAAGTAGAGGGTCTAGATGTAGAAGGTCTACCTGAAGTATGTGCAGAAGTAGAAGGAGAGGTCGATCTCTTCCCTCGAAGACGATCATAGATACTAACACTCTCTTGGCCAATTTGTTTAGTAGACTTCAGCTTCTCCTCAAAAATTTCAGCACTGACTCCATCATTAACACATAACGAATAAATCAAAGAAGGAAATCCCAATCCAACAGAAGTGCTAGATCTCGCAGTAAACTTCACAGAATCATAAATAATGATTTCGACATAAATAGGCTTCCTCTCCTGAATGCAGTAATTTAAGATCGCTCGATCTCTAATCACTTCGCTCAGGTGGTTGGAAGGTAACAATCTTGCAAAAATAAAGTAGTGTCATGCTTTAGATACATCATTCAGCTTAGAAGATTTGAAATTTACCCTTTTGCTGTTCAAGATCTTCCAAGATCTAGTACTGTCAGTCAAATAGGTAATAATCATATCCAAATCACCCTCAGATGGTGATAATCCAGAATAAGGGCACTCAATAGTCGGTGGTAGGCCATAAAATATGTTGATTCTTTATGGAGTAAATCCTACTTCGATTCCTCTAACAAAGACTTCAGAATCTTCAGCATCTAGAAAATTTGCATAAAATTCACGAACAATCGGAATAACAGCAATAGCAGTAAAGTAACAAAATTGTTGCCAATTATGTGCAACGATAGTGTTTTCGATCATCTCCCCAGGATGAAAAAAACTTCGTTCCGAGATGAACTATCTCGACGACGCAAGTTCGTGGAAGCAAAAATGCGCAGTCGTAGTTGGAAATTTGCTACTATCAAAATTTTCTCGTCCTTTCCCGCGCTTAGATTTTGGAGCCATCTAAACGTGAAAGAAAACAAGAACTAATTTAGGAATCAAAGATTTAAACTCTTTTTAAGTTCATAAAACTTAAAATAAGTTTAAAAATCCAAAGAAATCACTAAAAATCAATTTTTTTTTCAAAATTTCGGTTCTTAGCAAAAAATAGGAAAATCTATGGTGAAAATCGAAAATAAATGGTTTAAAGTGTAGATCTGACCTTGAGACGAAGAAATCGAGTGGTTTCGCGCTCAAATCCTTGATGTTTTGACCTCAAAATGGATCTAGAGGATGTATTTTTGCAAAAATGGGGAAGAAGATGAAGCTCAGGCGTCAAAAATGGCTTTTAGGGTTTTAAATGGTAATTTTTGGGTAGCGGGCCGAACTGGCGCGTAGGCGCCGAATTCTGGCGCCTAGGACCCAGACTCGTCTTTCACAAAAATCTTTTTTTAAAATTTATTTTTCCACCAAAATTCATAAATTCAACTTCCAATCACTCATATCACAGTAGGGCTTCAGTTTCTAACTTCCACAACATTTTTCAAAAATTTATAAAAATTAAATATTGAATCCACAAATCAAACATAAGGTTTTCAATCAAACTCACTAATCTCCATTTAAAATCTTCAATTTTGACTCAATACATTCCAGATAAGTACTACATTTGATTCAAGTTCCTAATACACACTCAATCATAACAAGTTTAAAGCAAATACAACACACATTAAACATGAAAGCAAATATACTAACAAACACAATCGATTCTCTAAATCGATACAACGACTCAACAAACCATAATAACTATCTCTTTACCAGAATATTCTAATCTTCACAAGGGAAATTGTGTATTCCACTTGGAAAGAAGACTAACGCTCTCGGGAAATCCGTAGCCGTCTTTTCATCAATCCACTTGTTCTTCGCATACATTTCAACTTGAGCGTCTTGATAAGCCGCAATATGATCAAATTGAAGTTTCATTTGCCATTCTAGATGTTCAACTTGATGAAACATCTCATGAAGGAGATCTCCAATCCTTTTAAAATCTTCATCAAACATATCTAAATGACTAGAAATTTTCTCTAAACTTACAGCGATGAAACCATTGAAGTATGGTTGAGGATCCCTTGAGACCTTGTCCCTAGCCTCTTCTCCATGATTTCTCCTTTCCATTTCTTCAAAAATTTCTCAAATCTCTCAAGAATGAAATGTAAGGGACGTAATTCTGATTGTTTGATGGTTAGGGAAGATGATGGGTAGATTTAAAGGGGAAATTCGTGTGAAAAACTGAAAATTTTCGGTTTTTGCATGACCCACTAACCGTGGCGCTTAGGCGCCAAATCTGGCGCCTAGGCGCCGAATCTGGAGCCTAGGCACCGGACCTATTGATACATAGTTGATTCTGGTGCTTAGGCGCCGAATTCTGGCGCCTAGGAGCCGGAGCTATGTTCAACTCCGTTTGGCCTAATCGTCAAATTTTCAAAATTTTGTTCTCCAAGATAGGTAAATTATACTGATAAGAGTAATTTAGACTCGATAACTCACATCGTAAACTATCATAATGAAGGTTAACTTGATCTCCTTTTTACTCATATTTAAAATAGAGTGATCCTATTTTTAAATCTTACATACCTCAAAATAATTTTCAGCCTAAGTCAACCAAGGCTTATGAGCATCAAATTTTTCTAAAGTAATATAAAATTAATCAAGATCGAGGCACAACCTTACATTAAAACACAAAAAACACAAGATAATTATGTGTTGCCTCCGACAAAGCTCTTGGTTTAACGTCGTCAGCCAGACTTAAGTAAATTTTTAATCAGGTTGACTCAATTCATAAGCCTCTTTATAAATCTTCTTAATATCTCCCAAATAAGGCTTCAATCTTAATCCATTTACTTTAAAATTTTTTTTCCAGTTTTGGGATCTTTAATATCCACAGCTCCATAATGGTATACTTTGTTAACAAAATAAGGTCCAATCCATTTAGATCTTAATTTTCCAGGAAAAAGTCTTAAACGAGAATTAAATAGTAAAACTTTTTGTCCAGGCTTAAAAATTTTTCCTGAAATTTTCTTATCATGCAACATCTTCATTTTCTCTTTATAAATCCTCGCATTTTCATATGATTTGTTTCTAATTTCTTCCTTCTAATTTAATTACAATAATCGTTTTTCTCCTGCTTTATTCAAATTAAAATTAAACTCCTTTATCGCCCAATAAGCTTTATGTTCAAGTTCTACATGTAAGCGACAATGATTAACATAAATTAACCGGTAAGGTGACATTCCGATTGGTGTCTTATAAGCTGTTCTATAAGACCATAATGCAAAATCAAGTCTATCAACCCAATCAGTTCTTATAGGATTAACATTCTTTTCTTAAATTCTTTTAATTTCTCTGTTTGATACTTCAGCCATTCCACTAGTTTAAGGGTGATAAGCAGTTTCAATTCTATGTTTGATTCCAAATTTTTGAAGTAATGATTGAATTCTTATATTCCTGAAATGACTTCCACCATCAGTGATAACTACCTTAGGCATTCCAAATCATGAAAATATCATTTTCCTTAAGAATTTAGAAACACTTTTGGAATCACAGTTTGGTAAAGCAACAACTTCAATCCACTTTGAAACATAATCAACAGCTAATAAAATATAAATTTTTGTAGATGATGGAACAAATGGTCCCATAAAGTCTAATCCCCTGTAGGCATATTTTTAGGTTTTGTTGTATTTTGAAAAGGGGTCGCCTAACAGAAATTGTCGGTGAATTTTAGATTTTAAATTTAATTTAAATATGTACATATGGTTTAGAAAGTAGTGTTTTATTTTGAAAATAATTTTAAGTTTGAAAGTTTTAAGATATGAAATCAAACCGATCTCACATCCCGAATAGTTTATATAAACGAGCACCGCATCACAAACCATGTATTTATCCCGAAGAATGGACACACTGCTTGATGATGGGGCTCGATTAAATAAACTAAAAGACTTGTGACATCCATTTGGTTTGCGAACCAATTTTATAAGCCGACAAGTTCCCCTGCTTAATATAAAGGAATTAAGCAGGGTTTATATTACCTGGGTTCTTAAAGTTCCCTATAAGGGCAAGCCCCTATAGTTAATTACATCCTAAGTGACGGGAATCACCTAAGAAAACTCTCGATAATGATCAGTGGTTTTTCTCTCAAGAATTTTAAAGTTTAAGGTTTTCAAATGATTGAATTTTGGAAATTCAAAAGGGGATGACTCAAAATTTGGAACAATTTATTTTTAAGTATCCAAAGGAATACAAGTAGGAGAAGCTGAAGATCCAAGAAGAATCTTGGCAACTTCCCAAACTATCTTATTGTTTGGCTTAGATTTGGGAAAATCCTAATATTATCTTATATTTTAATCTTGCCAATTTTAGTTAATTAGGACTTATATTCGTGTGACATAATCATACAATCAGCCTAGAAGATGTGAGGGTTTACGTCGTACCGAACGACTAATTCGGAGTCCTAAGACCAGTTAGGGCTTAATTTACATGACATGATCATGTGAATGCCTAACGAAGAGTTGAGGGATTATGTTGCACTAGGCAAACTACCTCGAAGTCCTATGGCTTTGTTGTTTAAAACTAGGAAAGGTTTTGCTGGAGTAGACCCGAGTTTTGCTGACGAAGATGGCCGTGCTGCCCACCGTGCTCCAAGCTCCTTGTTGTTGCAGAAGTTTAGTTATAGAAGGTGAAAATCAAGAGATGAGAAAAGTGTTTTGGTTTAGAAATCTTAAAGTCCAAGTGTTTTTTTAATATTTTATTTAAAACAAATCTTAAAGTTGATTATAACAGAACCAATTAAGATCCGACGGTTCTGTCATCCCGGGACCGTTATTTTCATTGAATTCACTTAGTCCAGATGAATTTGCTAAACTCAACTGAGTGAGTTCCACACTCTCATTTAGACCGTGGGAAATCTCCTTAGCAACACGTGGGTTACATCATCCGAGGTATTCTCGATCATTCAACGAGACATTTTAATTTAGTTGTAATTGTAGTTTTGTTGTTCTATTTGTGATTAAATTTTGAGTTGTTTTATATTTTGAAATGTTGTGGTGGTGAATTTTATATTGCAGTGATTTTTAATTTAGTTTTAGTTTCAGTTTAGGGACTATCCTAAAAGTTTTGGTTCTCATGCAACTGTTGTTTATCATGCAAGAAAAGAAAGTGCAATGCGATTAATTAAATTGCGAGAAGGTAAATTGCAATAAAATAAAAGCGTACCTGGAGGGTCTTCCCATCCTCCCAAGCTGCACTTGAAACACATATAAGAGCATTTAAGTATTTATAACAATTACCTAGGTAAAGCTAAGTGCAAGGTTTCTGGTTTTCTACCAAGATCCTAGTCCTATAGCTAGTCATTCCTATGACGTCTAGGTTTTCAATTTTGTTTATGGATGATTTTCTGCACCAAAGAATAATTAAGTTCAATTGTTCTTTTGAAATACCCCGTCATATTGAGGAAGTGCTTAAGAAGAAACTTAAACATCTTTTCAATATTGCGAGAATTGTTCTAAGTCTAAATGGATTTAATTAATCGAGTGGATAAATCATCCACTGGTTTAATTAAGTTTTGTTCTTGCTCGGTGAATTAGGACATTTGAATATGCTTATAAGTGAAATAACACTTCACTTAATACTCCGTTTAGAAGTTATGACAACAAGAGCTTTTGAGGGCAAATTGATGTTTAGGTGATTTGTGATTCAATTTAATTTTAATTAATGGGTTTAAGTTGAGAATAGTGTTCAAGTTGTTTAAGAATTATTTTGAATTCTTTATGTCTTAGGTGATGTTACATTTAATTTAATTTAATTTAATTTAATTTAATTTATTTTAATTTTAATTTTATTTTAATTTTTAATTTAATTTTAATTTATTTTATTTTGATTTTATTTTTAATTTAATTTAATTTAATTTAATATGTTTTAATTTATTTTAATTTAATTTTAATTTAATTTAATTTAATTTAGTTTTAATTTTAATTTAATTTAAATTTTAATTTAATTTTAATTTAATTTAATTTTAATTTTAATTTAATATTTTATTTTTTATGTTTTAAAGATGATTTAATTTAATTGTTAAAGTATTAATTTAATTGAAATTTTGGAATGATTTAATTAAATGTTTTAATTTTAATTTAATTTAATGATTAAGTCTTTTAGCATTTTAAATCTTGAGTTTGGATTATCATTTTAATTGGGATTTAAATATTATTGATGTGATTTATTTAGGGATTCTTAAATTAAAGAATAAATGTCTTCTTAATAATATCCCTATTTTAATAATTTCAATTTTTATTAATCTTCCAAATTTAATTAATTAATTGATTAAGGTTTATTCTTAAAAATGATTGCTGGGTTTTATCCTTTAATTATTTAAATTTCAATCATTCAAATCAGATTAGGATCAAATATTTTACTCTCTCATTTTATTAAGCCTAAAGTTTTAATTAAGGGTTAAAATTTTAATTACCATTTTACCCTTCAAGCTTAATAATTCTATAACTCACTAAATTGAGCTTAAATGAATTTGAAATTTTTATGTGGCTTCACTCACATGTCAATTAAGACATTAGAGGAGAAAAATGTGATTTTTCTGTATTTAATTTATTTATATAATTATTTTTTGTAGAAAATATGGATTTCCAAGGAAAATTTAATAAGATGACCAAGGTAATTTTTCTATTCTTAAGAAAATTATGGGGCACTCCTAATAACCGAGAGGACCATTTGGACTAAATTTGGTGATTTTTTGAATTACATTTTATTTATTAGAATTATTTTGAATTTTGGAGTATTAATTAATTTAAAAATAAAATAAAGGTTGAAAAATAAATTTTATATTTTTCAAAAATCTATCTAATTTTAGAGAAACCAGAAAACCAATTTTTATAACTTTCTGATTTTTTTTTGTTTTATTAGAATTATTTTAGTGAAAAGGTTGAAAAATACATTTTTAATATTAAAAAAACATTAAACCTTTAAAATTCAATATCTTATCCTAGGGACTTAAGAAAAATATTTGGTTTGTTCCTAAGTGCTTAGAACTCAAAATATGTCATTTTGGTGATTTTTAATATTTTTATGATTTATATTATTTTGTAATTATTAAAAATATTAAAATAATGATAAAAATCAACTTTTTTAGAAAATTATAATTTTAATTTTCCTAAGTTCCTCTGATATTAGAGAAGCTCCAAAATCATTTTTGTGAATTTTTGAAAAGTATTTTGTGAGTTATAAATTTTTAAAGTTTGATTTCATTCATGGGGATTAATTAACCCATTTGGTGGGGCTAACCAAGTCCAATTGATCTCAATTTTTTATGTTGTGTTCTCTTATCCCTAGAGGATAGTGGAGAATTATTTTTAAGTTAATTTGATGAATGGTTAACACTAATTAATTAAAGTTCAATTTTGGGTATTTAGGCGAATTAGAGTTGTTCAAAGTGAATTAGCTCAAAAATTATTTTTCTTAGGTCCCTCTGGTCATAAGAAACATCACCAAATTTTCCTAGAATTTATTTCTCAACATGCTAATTATTAGAATTAAAACACTCAAAACAGTAACATGCATTTGAAAAATCAATAACTTCTCATAAGGATAGCCTCTGACCATGAAAAATTCAGGGAATGTTCCCAAGTTCAGAGGCTTCAAAAGCCCTATGGTCTCATGCCATGGTTAATTTCCTATATGCATGGAGAATTGAAATAATACAGAGAGTAAATAAATCATTAAAAATAAAATACTTATTGAAATTACTTGATTTCTTTTCCACATTATTCTCCTCTGTTCACTGAGTAAGAGGGTATTTTTATTTTATTTTTACGATTTTTCTACACAAAGTTATGGATTTTTGAAGTTTTAGGTATTTAATAAATAAGAAAAATCGCTATTTTCCTACTTATCTACGCGGCGCCGCGTCAACCTCAATAGCTCCGAAGCTCCACGCGTCGTCTCCTGATTCGGCACTGCCATCTGACTCAGTCGTCCCAGGACCCGCCTTTCACGTAACATCTTCTGGTCCGACGCGATCCGAGCCGTCCATCTGATACACGCGCGATCCAACGGTTCCCAGTCATCGCCTACGACTCGTGCGAACTCGTGACCGTCGACCTTCTAACCCTAATTTCTCACTCGATTCTCAACGGATTTTTGTGTTCTTATGCTCTATGGATTCGTCTTGAAGAGACGAACACATCCATATGGTAAACATGCATTGAAATTAATTCAAATTAAATGGAGAATCTCTGTAAGCTCGGAAAGAAGAGTGAGTCCATACCTTTGCTCAAAGAAGTGAAGCATCGATCTGAGAGTTGTGTCACCTTCGATTAGGTCCAAGCAAGCTCCAGATGAAGTCCCTTGGCCTTGTGAATTGTCTAGGTATAATTTCGACCACAACCGATCACAAAGCTTGGAGGCTGCAGCAACTGGGTGGCCTGGAGAGGGGGCTTTCACTGGGGAACTTCTACTCTTGGTCTGGTGAAGGTGTAGGACCAATCAATTTGGAGATTGGCTCACTGTGGTGAAGTGTCCTGGTTTTGGGCTTGAATTTCAACTCTGAAATTGAGCTCACAGAGAGGAAATGGCAGGGGGATTTCAGTGGGGATCAAGTTCTCTATGTGTAGAGAGTGGTCTGGGATGATTTTGGCAGGGTTTCAGTACGGTTTGGTTCAGCACCTCTCATGGCCGAGAAGAGGTGGTGTTTAAATAGGAGAGGCTGGAGGGCTCCCCAGGGGGGTTTGAAGCTGGGATCAGCTGCTCTGGTGAGGAGAAGAACAGCTGCAATGGCCATTTTGAGTGAGGCAGCTCAGCAAGGTGGAATTCCAAAATTTGGCTCCTCCCAAGGTCTCGGCCATGGTGTTTTCCGGCGATCCAGGCGGTGGCCGGCAGGCATGGGTCACCCTCAGGTCCAGGTGAGTTAGGGCTGGAGGTTTGTGCAAGCGATTGTCGATGCCAAGTGTAAAGGGGTTAGATCGAAATGGAATGGAGGCATGGCTATTTTGGCTTGGTTTGGGTCAACCCATGTGTTTGGGTGGGGCTCACATCTCCATGACCTGGTTTTGAGCTGAGAGGATCATGTCGGTCATTCTACCAAAGGTAGTGAAGTCCACATCAAGGATAAGGTGGCAAAGTATGGTTTAGAGTGTATCATGTTTAAGGTAAAAAAAGGTTTAAAAAGGTTTAAGAAAGAGATCCCCTCTCTTGCCATTAATGGCTTGGTCACATGTCAAACCTTTCATGGCTTCATATGGCTTGCACATGGCTTGTCTTTGGCTCACCTATGGCTTGGCAAGAGATTGGTCAATTTCATGAAAAAGGGTTTTAGAAATTTTGTTAATTTAGGGGGGATTTGATGGGATTTGGCATATGGCTTGATTTGGAATCATTTCATTATGGATTTAGAACTTAGGGGATGGTTTTATCAAATGGATGATGATAGAGGATTGTCATGTGGGCTTTGTCATGGACTTTGGGCTTTTAGGAAGGCTTAAGGGAATGAGCCTTTAGGTTTAAGAATGAATTCATGGATGGGAATTTTGTAGATTTTTGGGTCAAATAATTGTTGGGTTTGGTTTAGGGATGTGTCATGAGTGATTTGAAATGAAATTGAGGTGGTTTGGGTTTGAATTGGGTTGATTTGGTAAATGGGCCAATGTAGGTCAAATTGGGCTAATTTGGGCCAATGTTGGGCTAAGGTTGAAATTGATGTAAAATTAATGTTGGGAAATATTTATGGGAGTGTTTCAAAGAGTTTTTAACTTTGGTTGGGTTTTGGTTTTGTGACTTGGGCTTATTTGGGTTAGGTTTGGGTTTAGGTCAAAATTGGGCTTTTTGGTTTTGGGTTGAATTTGAGTGGGGTTTGGGTCCAAATTTTGGGCAAATTATGTTAGTGTTTTGTTTGTGGGGATGTCAAGGAAGGTTTAGAAAAGGTTTGGGGTCAATTGGAGTTGAATTGGTTTGGTTTGAGATAAGTTTGGGTCATGGGTCCAAATTGGGCTTTAAGGTCAAAAGTGAAATTGGATTCAAATGTCAACCAAATTGGACTTGGATTTGGTCAAAATTGACATTGTGAATATTAAATTTAAGTTTAGAATTGAATTTGACCAAAATTGGGATCAATTGGGTAGATTTGGTTTGACATTGGGTTCACTTGGGTTAAGAATGGGATAAATTAGGGGTTTTGGTAAAAGTGGGGTAAATTGAAAAAAATTGGCCCATGGTGTAGTTGGATAAAATGAAATTGGAAATATTTGGGATTTTCTGGAATTTGCTGGGAATTTTCTGGATTTTTGGATTTTTTGGCTAAGAGGGGCATTTTGGGTATTTGGAGGGTATTGGGGGGTATTTTTGGAATTTTTGGTATTTTTGGCTATGGGTGATCAATTTGATTCGTAAGGAAATGTTCAAGGTTAATTTTGGGGAATTTTGGGTGATTTGGAAATTTTGGAAGATTTGGGCAATTTTTAAGGGCTTTTAGTAGGTCTGATGGGTGTAGGGTCCCCGGGGTCAAAAATTAAAATTTTGAAAAAAAGAAGATTGATCAAATATGAGTGAAATGGAAGCACTTTGGTTGAGCCATGAAGCCATGTTAGGCCTATATGAGCCATGAGAGGACTCATTTGAGGCATTCACTATGTTGTTCCTAACCCTCTTAGCCGAGGGCTTATGGGTTAAGGTCCATCCATATGAATTACCTACATGAGTCAAGGAGCCAAGTTGGGTATGGGTATGGTTTTAGGATTTGGATTGTGTGTGTGAGAGTGTAGAGTGTGAGTGCAGAGAGTGTGTAAGTCAACCCTCACCAGACCAAGCCACCCAGGGTGGTCCTAAGGCCAAAGAGTCCTATAGAGAACTCATCCTTTAAACCTTCACATTTGATTTAAACCCTCTAGGTGATTAGGGGTTTACAATCAAGCTTGTGGGGTTTGCAAGGAGGCAAGAAGTGGTTCAAATTTCTAAGGGATGGGTCCCAATTCTAGTCCTCTAAGATAGTCAAAGGAAAAGCCTAAGGCTAGATCCTAAACACTAAAGAGGGAAGAGAATACCTCATAACAAATGAGGTCAACATATGGACCCCCAATAGGTGTGGTGTGCTAACCAAGCGCATCGCGAGTATTGGTGTTGACCGAAGAGATCAACAAAACCAACACAGATGTCCAAGTGACAAACTTAGGACTAAGTAGAAGAATTTCTGCTTGGTAGTATCAGGTAAATCTCTAAGACTGAAGATTCCAGAACTCTCGCTGGGGAAAAAAGGAGGTGAATTTCAGATCACAAGATTTCAAGAGATTGGATCTTAGATTAGTTTCATTTTTTATTTCAAGTTTTAATTTTGAGTTTGAATTTCGATTTGATTTTCAATTTTGGTTTTATGCGGAGAAAAGAGTAGGGTGAAGGCCCACCCGAATGCATTTTTATGCTCAGAAGGAAGTAGGACTGAACCTATTCCAAATGCGTATGCTGAGAAGGATTAAGACTGAGCCTATCCCAAATGCTGAGGAAGAATAAGACAAAGCCTATCCAAAATGCAAAGTGCTTTAATTTTAATTTCTTGCTGGGAGGATCAAATTCTGAGATTGCTGAGAAAGGAGTAGGACGGAAGCCTATCCCGAATGCTGAGAATTGCTGAGAAGGGAGTAGGGCGGAAGCCTATCCCGAATGCTGAGATTGCTGAGATGGGAGTAGGGCGGAAGCCTATCCCGAATGCTGAGATTGCTGAGATGGGAGTACGGCGGAAGCCTATCCCGAATGCTGAGATGGGAGTACGGCGGAAGCCTATCCCGATTGCTGAGATGGGAGTACGGCGGAAGCCTATCCCGATTGCTGAGATGGGAGTACGGCGGAAGCCTATCCCGAATGCTGAGATTGAAGAATTTTGTTGAAATTTATTTATGCAGAGATTGAGGGAAATTTTGCTGAGGTCCATGGGGAATTTTTGCTGGGATTCAGTTTATGCAGTGTTTGTGAAAGATTTTTTTGATATTTGGGAATGCAGAGTTTTATGAATGCAGAGGTTGAACATATTGCTGAGATTTATGAATGCAGAGATCGTAAAAATATATTGTAAAGTGCAGAGAATGTTTGTAGGAGTTCATGTGGATTTGAAGTTCTTTTTAATGTTTGGATTTTTATGAAAGTGAGTTTCTTATTTATTTTCTTTTTCTTTTCGTTCTTTGTTCGAAGTTCATTTAACTTTAATGGTGTTTCCCAGTCAATTTGCACAAAAAGAGGTGAAGGCAAAATGTGACATGGTCACTTTCATTCCAATCTTGTTGAAGATACATCATACAACTCGATCTGAAATATCTCTCATACAATCCATGACTCAAAACGGACTATGTCTGATTCTTGTTGATCCATCCAGAAAAATGTCTGTCAAATCCATGTCTGAATAATGAGATACACAGTTAATAACATCACCTTCCAAGCCATCCTTGGCAGGAATGACGCATGGATGTGCATTGGAGGTGTGTTATTTCCCATGTAACTCATAGCTCGTAGGGTCGGAGATTCTCCAATTCTGGATCTGGTTGGAAGTGGTATGGTGCCTTTCTGTCGTCCATCCTTCTAAAAGTGACGGAGATCCGCTCCACTGGTACTCCCGGTATGCAATGCTTTGCGACGACTGCTCCATTTCATTGTAATATCATGACGGAACCTACCAGAAGTGGTATCTCTACCGGCCCTCGGAACTTACCTGGGCCTGCTATCCGGAGGTCAGATCCGAACATGATATTGCATTGGTTGACGAAGGAAACTGTGCAGAAAGGTCTGACGAAGTCGTGGTGATCTATGTGTGGAGGTATGCAGTCACCCTTCTGATAAATGTTGATGATGCAACTGTTAGGTATGCAGTCTGCTGGCAGTACCCTCCACGTTATCATTCTTTTCACCATTCTTTTAATTATTCTCGCCATTGGATCCACCTCACCGTGACGGAGTATCCCTGGTGGATTTCCTTTTCTTTCTTCTGAGAAGTTATAGCAATATCCACATTGTTTTGTGACTCTTCCTTTCCCTGGCATCCATTTTCGGGGTTCCGAATAAGTCTTTTCTCTCAGACGGCCTGCTCGACCCATCTTCTGAAGTTCTAGAATGCAATCCACAATCTATTGTTGCTCGTACTCTGAGAATACATCTGTGTGTAACTCGAGGCCTTCCAAAATGTTGATTCTTCTGCCTCTAATCCTTTCAAAATATTCGAAAGTCTTCTTCTCAACATTTTGCATTCTTTCTAGTTCATATTTTGGGATGATCTGCAAGTGACGAGGCCTAGTAACGTATTGCGGGATGTATGGCTCAATCATGTCACGTTCTCCTGCATACCTTGGCTCCTCGGGGATTGTCTCTGTCGGGACATCCTCCGGGGTTGCTTCAACGAACAAGGTTCTTCGGATATGGTATCTCCGCACGGCGTCGAGGCACCGATTCTATCTCTCGTCCTTCTTGGCACTTCTCCGATCCGTTCGATTCTCTCGGTGTTGACTTTCTTCTTTACGGTTCCCGCCGAACCGGTATCTTTGAAATGTGTGTGTTGGCGAAGGTAGCTGTTTCCTCGTGTTGATCTGCTGCTAGTTTAGTTAACATCTTGCGAATACGGTGATTTTTATTCCTTCTTTGAGTAGCAGTGAGCGTAGCTCTCCTCACGTCTTGAATTTCTGCGGGCGCGGCGCTGACGATCCTGCCCTCTGCCGTGGCAACTTCTGACTTGATTTTATTGCTTTCTTCAATGTTTGTCTTTCTTTTCTTGTTGCTGGATTGGTGGCTTGGGCCACCCATCTTCATCACTGTCTGGCTCTGAATCTCTTCTCGGTCCACTGGGACCCAGTGATTTTCTTCATACTGTAGGCTGGCTAGTGTGAAGTCAGAATCAATTTCTATCACTGCTCCATCCTTCACCCTCTTTCCATCGAGTGCGAGACTCACACCATTTTTAAATTTTAGGACCAACCGCCCGTTCGACATTTCCCTGCAAAAAAAACAAGGAAAGGATCAGGGGCTGTACTAAGAACAAGAACATTAAGAAAGTATTTATCACGGAAGATTCTTATTCACTTATTCCAATTTTAATTTTTAAGGAAAGCAAGAAAAGGTAAAGAAAGATCAGGAAAAAGATTTGATTTGAAAGGAAGGGTAAAACTTTATTATTATGATTTTCACATATTTTATTTTTAGCACATATATTTTTTATCCATTTTTATGTTTTTGGGTTCGACTCGATCACAAAGTGATTTCTTCACCTGTGTTTCTAGTGGATAAGACTCTATTTTAGAGGCCACCCTTCGAAACATCGGGTTGCGTAATACTTCTTCGGATATCGTCCATTGATTGGAAGCATTTGTCGTTCTCCTTGGCAATTCACAAGTTAGTAGGAGCCTCCCGAGTAGATCGCCTCGACCACGAAACGGACCTTCCCAAGTCAATTCAAATTTGCCTCCTATCTTGCGATGTGCAAGAATAGGTCTTTTGAGAACAAGAACTAAGTCACTAACTTTGAAAGTTCTTGGGCGGACCAGTTTATCATGGGCCTGGATCATCTTAGCTTGGTACAGTTCCAAATTTTGTTGCGCTGCAAGTCTTTTCCCTTCCAGGTTTTCCAGTTCTTCCAATCGTAATCTGCCATTATCTTCTGTAGTAATTTTATTTGCAACTGCAATTCTGAGTGATGGATGCTGGACTTCCAATGGCAACACTGCCTTGGATCCGTATACTAAAGCATAAGGCGTAAACTGAGTAGGAGTCCTGAAAGTCGTCCTGTAGGCCCATAAGGCTTCTAACAACTTCTCGTGCCAATTTCTCTTGTTGTCATCCAAAGTTTTCTTTAAAACTTGAACGAGAGTTTTATTAAAAGTCTCGGCCAAGCCGTTTGCTCTTGGGTAGTAGATTGTTGAATATCGCCGATCGATTCCATGTCGTCCGACAAAATTATTAATTTTTGTGCTTTTCAATGCGGACCCATTATATAAAATGATTCACGCGGTACTCCAAAATGGTATACAACTTGATTTTTGAAAAATTGTAGCACGTGGTGTGCCTTTACTTCTCCGAGTGAAACCGCTTCGCCCATTTAGAAAAGTAGTTTGTAGGCTGCAAGGATGAAGCGATGTCCTCTTGAAGAAGGTGGTTCTATCGGACCCACTATATCTGTGCCCCAAAACTCAAATGGCCACGGCGCAATTGTCGGATGTAGCACGTTTGGAGGTTGGTGTAGAACTACTCCGTGCACTTGGCACTGGTGACAACTTTTGGCAATCTTCATGCAATCAGTCATCATTGAGGGCCAATAATACCCTAGTCATTTAATTTTCATTTTCATTTTCGGACCCGACTGATGAGCGCCACAAAGTCCTGAATGCACTTCTTTGATAATTTCACGAGCCTCAGACCCGCTTATGCATCTTAACCACATCTGATCAAAAGACCTTCTGCATAATGTATTATTTCTTAATCCGTAAGATAGAGCTCTTTTCTTGATTTGATGTGCTAATGACTGATCGTCTGGTAATCTCCCTGTTTGTAGGTAGTCTATTAACGGTTGATGCCAATCTTCTGTGTCTTCTATCACTGCTGCAACTGATTCCTCTGCTTTTCTTGATTTCTGTATCATATCCATGTCTAGCTGTGATAGGACTCGTCGTCCTCGAAGCCGACACTTCAACCGACTCATCTTGTAAGCGAGGCAAATTCTTTTGCAAGGCGAGCTAGCGCATCTGCGAGAGCATTTTCTCTTCTGGGGATCTTGTAGATTGTCACATTCGGAATTTGTTCCAACAGTTTCATGGCATACCGAAAGAATTGCTCGAGTCTTGGCTTTAAAATTTTGTATTGTCTGGTGACCTGTTGAATGATTAATTGAGAATCTTCGTAGATATTGATATCAGTTATTCCCATTTGAATGGTCAGTTCTAGTCCTATTATGAGGGCTTCTTATTCTGCCTCGTTGTTTGTTCACGGCTCTGTTAAATGGTAGGAGTATCTTAACATCCCCCGCTCCGGTGTTATAAAGATTAGTCCGATTCCTGCCTTACCGGGCACTATTGTTTGCAATTCTTTGTCTTTACGTGCTGAGGATGCTCCGTCGAAGTATAGTTCCCAACGTCGATCATCAGTGTCTTCTAGGCTCATTATTTGTTCGTCTAGCAAGTCGTCGTCGAGAGGCGAATCTGCCGGTAAGGGGTGTGCTGCAAGGAAATTAGCTAGAACTTGTCCCTTTACGGTACGAAGAGGAACGAAAGTTATGTCGAATTGCAATAGTATCATCGACCATCTGGCAAGTCTGCCAAAAAGTGTTGGACGGGTCATCAAATATTGCAACGGATTAACTTTCGAGATAAGGTTGACCTTATGAGAGAGCATGTAATGCCTGAGTTTTTGAGCGGTGAAGATCAGGGCCAAACAATGCTTCTCAATTGGAAGATACATTACTTCCATCGTAATGAAACGACGGCTTAAGTAGTAGAAAGCATTTTCTTTTCCCTCATCATTGACCTGGGCTAGCAGGGCTCCAAGGGAGTCGTCTAGAGCCGTGGTATAAAGTATCAACAGTCTACCTGAGACTGGGGCTGCTAAGACAGGAGGTGTCACTAAGTATTGTTTAATATCATCGAAGGCCCGTTGGCATTTTTCTTCCCAAACGAATTTGGCATCCTTTTTAACTAATGCCGAGAAGGGCGGACACCTACCTGACAAGTTCAAAATAAGGCGTCCAAGATATGCCAGCTTCCCTTGAAAGGATCGTAGCTGTTTTAAGGTTTTGAGAGGCGACATTTCTAAGATAGCTTTAATCTTTTCCGGATCAATTTTCAATCCCGCGATGTCGGACAACAAATCCTAAGAATTTCCCGGAGGTGATGCCGAAGGCGCATTTTAAAGGATTCATCTTAAGGTTGTATTGCCTTTGTCGCTCGAAGATAATTCTCAAATCATACAGGTGATCTTCCTTCAGTTTGCTTTTAATGACCACATCATCCACATAGCACTCAACTTGGTTGTGAATGAGCTCATCAAAAATCTTTGTCATTGCTCTTTGGTATGTTGCTCCTGCGTTCTTTAGTTCGAATGGCATTACTGTGTAGCAATACACTCCGATTGGTGTTCTGAATTCTGTGAGCCTTTCTTCTTCTAGTGCCATCTTTATCTGGTTGTATCCTGAAGATCCATCCACGAATGAAAATATTTCATGTGTTGAAGCAATGTCGATCATCGATTCCGGGATTGCAGTGGAAATTCATCCTTCGAACATGCTTTGTTCAAGTCTCTGAAATCCACGCAGATTCTGATCTGACCATTCTTTTTTCTGACTGGTACCACATTGGCTAGCCATGTCGGGTATTGTTCTTCACGGACAAATTTAGCGTCTATTAGCTTCTTAACTTTAGCTATTACTTGTTGTTCAATTTCCAAACGCATTCTTCTAGAAGCATCGTCGATCGGAACGGAAGTAGGATCCACTCCTAGCCTACGAACTGCGACTTCTGGAGCTAATCCTAGCACTTCGTCGTAACTCTAAGAAAAACAGTCCTTGAATTCCATTAATATCTTGATCATTTCCTCAGAATCTTCTTTATTGAGTAAGGAGCTAACAAAGGTTGGTCTAGGCTTTTCGTTAGTACCTAAGTTAACTTCCATTAACTCATCTATCGTAGATTTGATTTCTTCTTTGAATTCCGGTGGAGCATCTCTAATTTGTAGATCTTCAAGATCTTCCGTAGTTTCCAAACAGATCCTCATTAGGTTTGCAAGTGACAACCAAACAAAATTACGTATCGTCAACCGAACTCTATCGTGCCAATCCGAGACCATGTTTTGAATTGGGAGGCCGACCGACATTATTCCATAATTTTTAGAAGTGTTGTGATCGACCTTTTGTCCATTATCGAGGTAAGACACCACGCTGAATTAAATTTTGAACACAGGGAGAGTACCACTCAAAAGGTAATTCCATTAATTCGGAAGAAGTGACATCTTCAAATTATACATTGCTTTTAGTATTGGAAGAAGAAGTGCCATGGTAAAATTTGATTGGCTTTGCACCACTGCTATGTACTTCTTTGATTACCATACCCTCGAACTTATTAGACTGGATCGAGTTCAGGGTCATAGTGTGTACATAGTGATTAATCTTCTCGTACATCAATTTGTATTCTTCGTTCTTCTCATCTTCGAGAGAAATCTTGAATTGTGGTTTCTTCCGGTTTATTGTAGTCGCTTCTTTCTTAATTTCTTCTTCTTCCTCGGTAGCCGTCTTCCCAATCAATGTTGATCATTGGCTTTTTTTATCCAACTGTCCTATTGTCTCTTCCACGACCTCGTCCCGGCCTCGACCTCTGATGCGAGTTCTGGAGAAACCTTCACCATCTCGCCGTAAGGGAGTGATGAGTGACTGTTGGACTAGAACTTCAGGTTCTTCATCGCCTCGAATTTCTTTTACTTCATTTGGCACGGTATTTCTGGAGAAGATTGTTTTCTTTGGAGGTGCGTAATAAGCTGCATCTTCATGGATTCCAATCTCATGTACGGAGAAAGGTTGCAAATCACCTTTAATGCACTGTTCTCCTCCTTCGTAGTATTTTATGCACTGATGCAGACACGATGGTACCATCCGGTTTTCATGGATCCTTGGTCGGCCCAGTAGAGCGTTGAAGAGAGTCAATTATGTGGAATTTTGCAGTTGTCTTTGCTAAGTCACCGGTATTCATCAACAGTGTTATTGATCCAAGGGCTCTTTCTCCTTTCTGGTTGAATCCTCTTAGTAACATCTTATCCGCTTCAAGCTCGCGAGCATCAATTTCCAGGTATGCTAGCATCCGAAGATTCATTATGTTGATGGATGCTCCTGGATCCACCAATACTCTGGAGAGCGTAAACTTTCTGATTGTGACTGAAATGTACAACGGTCGGTTGTGATCGGTTGTCCCAAGTAGTAGATCACTATCCGTGAAGGTAACACCTCGCTATTCCTTTAACGAGCAAACCTCGTCTAAGGAATCTCCGGCCATCTGAGCTAAACAAATCTCTGGATCAAGTAAGGCCTTGATCAGAGCTTCCCTCATCTCTTTTGATAAGATGAGAGCGTCGTAGATGCTCAGTTTGGCTGGTAGTTTCCTAAGATGGGCTAGTACGTTATAGTCCACTTTGTTACCATGTGTTTCAGCTTCTTCCCGAATGGGCAATTCTTCTGCTGGGGTTGATTCTTCCTGAACAACCACCTGCTTTCCTTTGTCTTTTGGACCTATTCTCGGAGGTAGAACCTTTCCACTCCTTAAGTTGACTTCTGTGATTTCTTCCGAATGCAGTGCGAGTTTACGAGTGTCTCCTTTTGAATCAGTATGACAGGTTCTTCTGGAGTTGCTTCGAAATCTGAAAGCTCTAACTCTATTGTGAGTGGCGTTCCTTGGAATTCACAATTAGATTCATTGCTTGTTAAACTTTCGTAGCCTTCTTGGTGAATGTCTTCTTTGTCATCGTGATTGTCAAGGTTGTGTATGATTTGAGAATTGTTATTGGTATCAAAATCGGGATCCAGATTAGATTGGTTGTCTTTAGTTACGTAATTGTTAGAAACAGGCAAAACGTAGCCAACACCATAACTCTTATCATTATAAGATCCCGCCGGAGCGAGCAAATAATCATACAGAGTCAGAGGTTCGAGGAATTTTTCCCCCGAATCAGAAATAACCATCCTAAGATAAGCAGCCCCTAGTCTAGCCTTAGGAGCCTCGGTCCTTTCTTCTTATACAATCTTTTTCTTTTCTACGATCTTTTCTTCATGAGGTGTTTCTTCAATTGCAAGCGATAGCGCCGGCTGGCATGATTTCAAACTCGAGTTGAAGAACGTGCCGAAGTGGTTTGGATGCGATCCAAAATTTTCTTCAATGACTTCTTCCAAGCGGTACTCCATCCATCATCAGTTGCGTAAGGGTCTATCGGAACAATGGGATCCGTTGAAATAACATTGACAGAACCTCCTTTCTGGAGTTCTTTCATGTATTCCTTTGGGATCGTTATGTTCCCTTTTCGGAGATTGTTGTCAAACCAACTTTTGAAGGTGATGCAATCCTCCATCTTATGTCCAAGCATCCGGCGGTAAGGGCGGTAGTTGGGATGGTCCTTCTTATTAACTTCTTCGGCTTCTTGGGTTCTAGCGATAGAAAATCCGAAGTTTTCATCAAGCTGCGGAATATCTTTGGCACTGCCTCATTCTTGAATGGATATTCTTTATTTATAAGCTCCTTTAACGTGCACTGTGGGCGAGGCGGTTGCTCATATTGTTGAGTTGGTTGATAATCGGGTTGAGGTTGTTGGTAGTTTTGTTGAGGTTGTTGATAGCTGGGCTGCGGCTGCTCCGGCTGTATTTGCAATGGTCGCTTGCCCTTATCGACTGCCGCGACGATCCCAGATTTCTTTTCAAATGTCTTCACAGGCTTCTGTTTCTCTGTTTTGTCGACGAAACTTAGTTGCTTCGCTTCCTCTTGCAAGCTTCCGGCCTTGCTTAACAATCAGCCTAGAAGATGTGAGGGTTTACGTCGTACCGAACGACTAATTCGGAGTCCTAAGACCAGTTAGGGCTTAATTTACATGACATGATCATGTGAATGCCTAATGAAGAGTTGAGGGATTATGTTGCACTAAGCAAACTACCTCGAAGTCCTATGGCTTTGTTGTTTAAAACTAGGAAAGGTTTTGCTGGAGTAGACCCGAGTTTTGCTGACGAAGATGGCCGTGCTGCCCACCGTGCTCCAAGCTCCTTGTTGTTGCAGAAGTTTAGTTATAGAAGGTGAAAATCAAGAGATGAGAAAAGTGTTTTGGTTTAGAAATCTTAAAGTCCAAGTGTTTTTTAATATTTTAATTAAAACAAATCTTAAAGTTGATTATAACAGAACCAATTAAGATCCGACGGTTCTGTCATCCCGGGACCGTTATTTTCATTGAATTCACTTAGTCCAGATGAATTTGCTAAACTCAACTGAGTGAGTTCCACACTCTCATTTAGACCGTGGGAAATCTCGTTAGCAACACGTGGGTTACATCATCCGAGGTATTCTCGATCATTCAACGAGACATTTTAATTTAGTTGTAATTGTAGTTTTGTTGTTCTGTTTGTGATTAAATTTTGAGTTGTTTTATATTTTGAAATGTTGTGGTGGTGAATTTTATATTGCAGTGATTTTTAATTTAGTTTTAGTTTCAGTTTAGGGACTATCCTAAAAGTTTTGGTTCTCATGCAACTGTTGTTTATCATGCAAGAAAAGAAAGTGCAATGCGATTAATTAAATTGCGAGAAGGTAAATTGCAATAAAATAAAAGCGTACCTGGAGGATCTTCCCATCCTCCCAAGCTGCACTTGAAACACATATAAGAGCATTTAAGTATTTATAACAATTACCTAGGTAAAGCTAAGTGCAAGGTTTCTGGTTTTCTACCAAGATCCTAGTCCTATAGCTAGTCATTCCTATGACGTCTAGGTTTTCAATTTTGTTTATGGATGATTTTCTGCACCAAAGAATAATTAAGTTCAATTGTTCTTTTGAAATACCCCGTCATATTGAGGAAGTGCTTAAGAAGAAACTTAAACATCTTTTCAATATTGCGAGAATTGTTCTAAGTCTAAATGGATTTAATTAATCAAGTGGATAAATCATCCACGGTTTAATTAAGTTTTGTTCTTGCTCAGTGAATTAGGACATTTGAATATGCTATAAGTGAAATAACACTTCACTTAATACTCCGTTTAGAAGTTATGACAACAAGAGCTTTTGAGGGCAAATTGATGTTTAGGTGATTTGTGATTCAATTTAATTTTAATTAATGGGTTTAAGTTGAGAATAGTGTTCAAGTTGTTTTAGAATTATTTTGAATTCTTTATGTCTTAGGTGATGTTACATTTAATTTAATTTAATTTAATTTAATTTAATTTTATTTTATTTAATTTATTTTAATTTTAATTTTATTTTAATTTTTAATTTAATTTTAATTTATTTTATTTTGATTTTATTTTTAATTTAATTTAATTTAATTTAATATGTTTTAATTTATTTTAATTTAATTTTAATTTAATTTAATTTAATTTAGTTTTAATTTTAATTTAATTTAAATTTTAATTTAATTTAAATTTTAATTTAATTTAATTTTAATTTTAATTTAATATTTTATTTTTTATGTTTTAAAGATGATTTAATTTAATTGTTAAAGTATTAATTTAATTGAAATTTTGGAATGATTTAATTAAATGTTTTAATTTTAATTTAATTTAATGATTAAGTCTTTTAGCATTTTAAATCTTGAGTTTGGATTATCATTTTAATTGGGATTTAAATATTATTGATGTGATTTATTTAGGGATTCTTAAATTAAAGAATAAATGTCTTCTTAATAATATCCCTATTTTAATAATTTCAATTTTTATTAATCTTCCAAATTTAATTAATTAATTGATTAAGGTTTATTCTTAAAAATGATTGCTGGGTTTTATCCTTTAATTATTTAAATTTCAATCATTCAAATCAGATTAGGATCAAATATTTTACTCTCTCATTTTATTAAGCCTAAAGTTTTAATTAAGGGTTAAAATTTTAATTACCATTTTACCCTTCAAGCTTAATAATTCTATAACTCACTAAATTGAGCTTAAATGAATTTGAAATTTTTATGTGGCTTCACTCACATGTCAATTAAGACATTAGAGGAGAAAAATGTGATTTTTCTGTATTTAATTTATTTATATAATTATTTTTTGTAGAAAATATGGATTTCCAAGGAAAATTTAATAAGATGACCAAGGTAATTTTTCTATTCTTAAGAAAATTATGGGGCACTCCTAATAACCAGAGGACCATTTGGACTAAATTTGGTGATTTTTTGAATTACATTTTATTTATTAGAATTATTTTGAATTTTGGAGTATTAATTAATTTAAAAATAAAATAAAGGTTGAAAAATAAATTTTATATTTTTCAAAAATCTATCTAATTTTAGAGAAACCAGAAAACCAATTTTTATAACTTTCTGATTTTTTTTTGTTTTATTAGAATTATTTTAGTGAAAAGGTTGAAAAATACATTTTTAATATTAAAAAAACATTAAACCTTTAAAATTCAATATCTTATCCTAGGGACTTAAGAAAAATATTTGGTTTGTTCCTAAGTGCTTAGAACTCAAAATATGTCATTTTGGTGATTTTTAATATTTTTATGATTTATATTATTTTGTAATTATTAAAAATATTAAAATAATGATAAAAATCAACTTTTTTAGAAAATTATAATTTTAATTTTCCTAAGTTCCTCTGATATTAGAGAAGCTCCAAAATCATTTTTGTGAATTTTTGAAAAGTATTTTGTGAGTTATAAATTTTTAAAGTTTGATTTCATTCATGGGGATTAATTAACCCATTTGGTGGGGCTAACCAAGTCCAATTGATCTCAATTTTTTATGTTGTGTTCTCTTATCCCTAGAGGATAGTGGAGAATTATTTTTAAGTTAATTTGATGAATGGTTAACCCTAATTAATTAAAGCTCAATTTTGGGTATTTAGGCGAATTAGAGTTGTTCAAAGTGAATTAGCTCAAAAATTATTTTTCTTAGGTCCTCTCGGTCATAAGAAACATCACCAAATTTTCCTAGAATTTATTTCTCAACATGCTAATTATTAGAATTAAAACACTCAAAACGATAACATGCATTTGAAAAATCAATAACTTCTCATAAGGATAGCCTCCGACCATGAAAAATTCGGGGAATGTTCCCAAGTTCGGAGGCTTCAAAAGCTCCTATGGTCTCATGCCATGGTTAATTTCCTATATGCATGGAGAATTGAAATAATACGAGAGAGTAAATAAATCATTAAAAATAAAATACTTATTGAAATTACTTGATTTCTTTTCCACATTATTCTCCTCTATTCACTGAGTAAGAGGGTATTTTTATTTTATTTTTACGATTTTTCTACACAAAGTTATGGATTTTTGAAGTTTTAGGTATTTAATAAATAAGAAAAATCGCTATTTTCCTACTTATCAACGCGGCGCCGCGTCAACCTCAATAGCTCCGAAGCTCCACGCGTCGTCTCCTGATTCGGCACTGCCATCTGACTCAGTCGTCCCAGGACCCGCCTTTCACGTAACATCTTCTGGTCCGACGCGATCCGAGCCGTCCATCTGATACACGCGCGATCCAACGGTCCCCAGTCATCGCCTACGAGTCGTGCGAACTCGTGACCGTCGACCTTCTAACCCTAATTTCTCACTCGATTCTCAACGGATTTTTGTGTTCTTATGCTCTATGGATTCGTCTTGAAGAGACGAACACATCCATATGGTAAACATGCATTGAAATTAATTCAAATTAAATGGAGAATCTCTGTAAGCTCGGGAAGAAGAGTGAGTCCATACCTTTGCTCAAAGAAGTGAAGCATCGATCTGAGAGTTGTGTCACCTTCGATTAAGTCCAAGCAAGCTCCAGATGAAGTCCCTTGGCCTTGTGAATTGTCTAGGTATAATTTCGACCACAACCGATCACAAAGCTTGGAGGCTGCGGCAAGCTCGGGTGGCCCTGGAGAGGGGGCTTTCACCGGGGAACTTCTACTCTTGGTCCGGTGAAGGTGTAGGACCAATCAATTTGGAGATTGGCTCACTGTGGTGAAGTATCCTAGTTTTGGGCTTGAATTTCAACTCTGAAATTGAGCTCACAGAGAGGAAATGGCAGGGGGATTTCAGTGGGGATCAAGTTCTCTATGTGTAGAGAGTGGTCTGGGATGATTTTGGCAGGGTTTCAGTACGGTTTGGTTCAGCACCTCTCATGGCCTAGAAGAGGTGGTGTTTAAATAGGAAAGGCTGGAGGGCTCCCCAGGGGGGTTTGAAGCTGGGATCAGCTGCTCTGGTGAGGAGAAGAACAGCTGCAATGGCCATTTTGAGTGAGGCAGCTCAGCAAGGTGGAATTCCAAAATTTGGCTCCTCCCAAGGTCTCGGCCATGGTGTTTTCCGGCGATCCAGGCGGCTGGCCGGCAGGCATGGGTCACCCTCAGGTCCAGGTGAGTTAGGGCTGGAGGTTTGTGCAAGCAATTGGCCAATGCCAAGTGTAAAGGGGTTAGATCAAAATGGAATGGAGGCATGGCTATTTTGGCTTGGTTTGGGTCAACCCATGTGTTTGGGTGGGGCTCACATCTCCATGACCTGGTTTTGAGCTGAGAGGATCATGTCAGTCATTCTACCAAAGGTAGTGAAGTCCACATCAAGGATAAGGTGGCAAAGTATGGTTTAGAGTGTATCATGTTTAAGGTAAAAAAAGGTTTAAAAAGGTTTAAGAAAGAGATCCCCTCTCTTGCCATTAATGGCTTGGTCACATGTCAAACCTTTCATGGCTTCATATAGCTTGCACATGGCTTGTCTTTGGCTCACCTATGGCTTGGCAAGAGATTGGTCAATTTCATGAAAAAGGGTTTTAGAAATTTTGTTAATTTAGGGGGGATTTGATGGGATTTGGCATATGGCTTGATTTGGAATCATTTCATTATGGATTTAGAACTTAGGGGATGGTTTTATCAAATGGATGATGATAGAGGATTGTCATGTGGGCTTTGTCATGGACTTTGGGCTTTTAGGAAGGCTTAAGGGAATGAGCCTTTAGGTTTAAGAATGAATTCATGGATGGGAATTTTGTAGATTTTTGGGTCAAATAATTGTTGGGTTTGGTTTAGGGATGTGTCATGAGTGATTTGAAATGAAATTGAGGTGGTTTGGGTTTGAATTGGGTTGAATTTGGGTTGATTTGGTAAATGGGCCAATGTAGGTCAAATTGGGCTAATTTGGGCCAATGTTGGGCTAAGGTTGAAATTGATGTAAAATTAATGTTGGGAAATATTTATGGGAGTGTTTCAAAGAGTTTTTAACTTTGGTTGGGTTTTGGTTTTGTGACTTGGGCTTATTTGGGTTAGGTTTGGGTTTAGGTCAAAATTGGGCTTTTTGTTTTTGGGTTGAATTTGAGTGGGGTTTGGGTCCAAATTTTGGGCAAATTATGTTAGTGTTTTGTTTGTGGGGATGTCAAGGAAGGTTTAGAAAAGGTTTGGGGTCAATTGGAGTTGAATTGGTTTGGTTTGAGATAAGTTTGGGTCATGGGTCCAAATTGGGCTTTAAGGTCAAAAGTGAAATTGGATTCAAATGTCAACCAAATTGGACTTGGATTTGGTCAAAATTGACATTGTGAATATTAAATTTAAGTTTAGAATTGAATTTGACCAAAATTGGGATCAATTGGGTAGATTTGGTTTGACATTGGGTTCACTTGGGTTAAGAATGGGATAAATTAGGGGTTTTGGTAAAAGTGGGGTAAAGTGAAAAAAATTGGCCCATGGTGTAGTTGGATAAAATGAAATTGGAAATATTTGGGATTTTCTGGAATTTGCTGGGAATTTTCTGGATTTTTGGATTTTTTGGCTAAGAGGGGCATTTTGGGTATTTGGAGGGTATTGGGGGGTATTTTTGGAATTTTTGGTATTTTTGGCTATGGGTGATCAATTTGATTCGTAAGGAAATGTTCAAGGTTAATTTTGGGGAATTTTGGGTGATTTGGAAATTTTGGAAGATTTGGGCAATTTTTAAGGGCTTTTAAGTAGGTCCGATGGGTGTAGGGTCCCGGAGTCAAAAATTAAAATTTTGAAAAAAGAAGATTGATCAAATATGAGTGAAATGGAAGCACTTTGGTTGAGCCATGAAGCCATGTTAGGCCTATATGAGCCATGAGAGGACTCATTTGAGGCATTCACTATGTTGTTCCTAACCCTCTTAGCTAGGGGCTTATGGGTTAAGGTCCATCCATATGAATTACCTACATGAGTCAAGGAGCCAAGTTGGGTATGGGTATGGTTTTAGGATTTGGATTGTGTGTGTGAGAGTGTAGAGTGTGAGTGCAGAGAGTGTGTAAGTCAACCCTCACCAGACCAAGCCACCCAGGGTGGTCCTAAGGCCAAAGAGTCCTATAGAGAACTCATCCTTTAAACCTTCACATTTGATTTAAACCCTCTAGGTGATTAGGGGTTTACTGATCAAGCTTGTGGGGTTTGCAAGGAGGCAAGAAGTGGTTCAAATTTCTAAGGGATGGGTCCCAATTCTAGTCCTCTAAGATAGTCAAAGGAAAAGCCTAAGGCTAGATCCTAAACACTAAAGAGGGAAGAGAATACCTCATAACAAATGAGGTCAACATATGGACCCCCAATAGGTGTGGTGTGCTAACCAAGCACACCGCGAGTATTGGTGTTGACCGAAGAGATCAACAAAACCAACACAGATGTCCAAGTGACAAACTTAGGACTAAGTAGAAGAATTTCTGCTTGGTAGTATCAGGTAAATCTCTAAGACTGAAGATTCCAGAACTCTCGCCTGGGGAAAAAGGAGGTGAATTTCAGATCACAAGATTTCAAGAGATTGGATCTTAGATTAGTTTCATTTTTTATTTCAACTTTTAATTTTGAGTTTGAATTTCGATTTGATTTTCAATTTTGGTTTTATGCGGAGAAAAGAGTAGGGTGAAGGCCCACCCGAATGCATTTTTATGCTCAGAAGGAAGTAGGACTGAACCTATTCCAAATGCGTATGCCGAGAAGGATTAAGACCGAGCTCTATCCCAAATGCCGAGGAAGAATAAGACAAAGCCTATCCAAAATGCAAAGTGCTTTAATTTTAATTTCTTGTCGGGAGGATCAAATTCGAGATTCGTGAGAAAGGAGTAGGGCGGAAGCCTATCCCGAATGCTGAGAATTGCTGAGAAGGGAGTAGGGCGGAAGCCTATCCCGAATGCTGAGATTGCTGAGATGGGAGTAGGGCGGAAGCCTATCCCGAATGCTGAGATTGATGAGATGGGAGTACGGCGGAAGCCTATCCCGAATGCTGAGATGGGAGTACGGTAGAAGCCTATCCCGATTGCTGAGATGGGAGTACGGCGGAAGCCTATCCCGATTGCTGAGATGGGAGTACGGCGGAAGCCTATCCCGAATGCTCAGATTGAAGAATTTTGTTGAAATTTATTTATGCAGAGATTGAGGGAAATTTTGCTGAGGTCTATGGGGAATTTTTGCTGGGATTCAGTTTATGCAGTGTTTGTGAAAGATTTTTTTGATATTTGGGAATGCAGAGTTTTATGAATGCGAGAGGTTGAACATATTGCTTGAGATTTATGAATGCGAGAGATCGTAAAAATATATTGTAAAGTGCAGAGAATGTTTGTAGGAGTTCATGTGGATTTGAAGTTCTTTTTAATGTTTGGATTTTTATGAAAGAGAGTTTCTCATTTATTTTCTTTTTCTTTTCTGTTCTTTGTTCGAAGTTCATTTAACTTTAATGGTGTTTCCCAGTCAATTTGCACAAAAAGAGGTGAAGGCAAAATGTGACATGGTCACTTTCATTCCAATCTTGTTGAAGATACATCATACAACTCGATCTGAAATATCTCTCATACAATCCATGACTCAAAACGGACTATGTCTGATTCTTATTGATCCATCCAGAAAAATGTCTGTCAAATCCATGTCTGAATAATGAGATACACAGTTAATAACATCACCTTCCAAGCCATCCTTGGCAGGAATGACGCATGGATGTGCATTGGAGGTGTGTTATTTCCCATGTAACTCATAGCTCGTAGGGTCGGAGATTCTCCAATTCGGATCCGGTCGGAAGTGGTATGGTGCCTTTTCGTCGTCCATCCTTCTAAAAGTGACGGAGATCCGCTCCATCGGTACTCCCGGTATGCAATGCTTTGCGACGATCGCTCCATTTCCTTGTAATATCATGACGGAACCTACCGACAGTGGTATCTCTACCGGCCCTCGGAACTTACCCGGGCCTGCTATCCGGAAGTCAGATCTGAACATGATATTGCATTGGTTGACGAACGAAACTGTGCAAAAAGGTCTGACGAAGTCGTGGTGATCTATGTGTGGAGGTATACAGTCACCCTTCTGATAAATGTTGATGATGCAACTGTTAGGTATGCAGTCTGCTGGCAGTACCCTCCACGTTATCATTCTTTTCACCATTCTTTTAATTATTCTCGCCATTGGATTCACCTCACCGCGACGGAGTATCCCTGGTGGATTTCCTTTTCTTTCTTCTGCGAAGTTATAGCAATATCCACATTGTTTTGTGACTCTTCCTTTCCCTGGCATCCATTTTCGGGGTTCCGAATAAGTCTTTTCTCTCAGATGGCCTGCTCGACCCATCTTCTGAAGTTCTAGAATGCAATCCACAATCTACTGTTGCTCGTACTACGAGAATACATCCGTGTGTAACTCGAGGCCTTCCAAAATGTTGATTCTTCCGCCTCTAATCCTTTCAAAATATTCGAAAGTCTTCTTCTCAACATTTTGCATTCTTTCTAGTTCATATTTTGGGATGATCTGCAAGTGACGAGGCCTAGTAACGTATTGCGGGATGTATGGCTCAATCATGTCACGTTCTCCTGCATACCTTGGCTCCTCGGGGATTGTCTCTGTCGAGACATCCTCCGGGGTTGCTTCAGCAACAAGGTTCTTCAGATATGGTATCTCTGCCTGGCGTCGAGGCACTGATTCTATCTCTGTCCTTCTTGGCACTTCTCCGATCTGTTCTGATTCTCTCAGTGTTGACTTTCTTCTTTCTGGTTCCTGCCGAACCGGTATCTTTGAAATGTGTGTGTTGGCGAAGGTAGATGTTTCCTCGTGTTGATCTGCTGCTAGTTTAGTTAACATCTTGCGAATACGGTGATTTTTATTCCTTCTTTGAGTAGCAGTGAGCGTAGCTCTCCTCACGTCTTGAATTTCTGCGGGCGCGGCGCTGACGATCCTGCCCTGTGCCGTGGCAACTTCTGACTTGATTTTATTGCTTTCTTCAATGTTTGTCTTTCTTTTCTTGTTGCTGGATTGGTGGCTTGGGACACCCATCTTCATCACTGTCTGGCTATGAATCTCTTCTCGGTCCACTGGGACCCAGTGATTTTCTTCATACTGTAGAGTCGGCTAGTGTGAAGTCGAATCAATTTCTATCATCGCTCCATCCTTCACCCTCTTTCCATCGAGTGCGAGACTCACACCATTTTTAAATTTTAGGACCAACCGCCCGTTCGACATTTCCCCGCAAAAAAACAAGGAAAGGATCGAGGTACGTACTAAGAACAAGAACATTAAGAAAGTATTTATCACTGAAGATTCTTATTCACTTATTCCAATTTTAATTTTTAAGGAAAGCAAGAAAAGATAAAGAAAGATCAGGAAAAAGATTTGATTTGAAAGGAAGGGTAAAACTTTATTATTATGATTTTCACATATTTTATTTTTAGCACATATATTTTTTATCCATTTTTATGTTTTTGGGTTCTGACTCAGTCACAAAGTGATTTCTTCACCCGTGTTTCTAGGGATAAGACTCTATTTTAGAGGCCACCCTTCGAAACATCAGGTTGCGTAATACTTCTTCAGATATCGTCCATTGATTGGAAGCATTTGTCGTTCTCCTTGGCAATTCACAAGTTAGTAGGAGCCTCCTGAGTAGACTGCCTTGACCACAAACGGACCTTCCCAAGTCAATTCAAATTTGCCTCCTATCTTGCGATGTGCAAGAATAGGTCTTTTGAGAACAAGAACTAAGTCACTAACTTTGAAAGTTCTTGGGCGGACCAGTTTATCATGGGCCCGGATCATCTTAGCTTGGTACGAGTTCCAAATTTTGTTGCGCCGCAAGTCTTTTCCCTTCCGGGTTTTCCAGCTTCTTCCAATCGTAATCTGCCATTATCTTCCGTAGTAATTTTATTTGCAACTGCAATTCGAGTGATGGATGCTTGGACTTCCAATGGCAACACTCGCCTTGGATCCGTATACTAAAGCATAAGGCGTAAGCCGAGTAGGAGTCCCGAAAGTCGTCCCGTAGGCCCATAAGGCTTCTAACAACTTCTCGTGCCAATTTCTCTTGTTGTCATCCAAAGTTTTCTTTAAAACTTGAACGAGAGTTTTATTAAAAGTCTCGGCCAAGCCGTTTGCTCTTGGGTAGTAGATTGTTGAATATCGCCAATCGATTCCATGTCGTCTGACAAAATTATTAATTTTTGTGCTTTTCAATGCAGACCCATTATATAAAATGATTCTGCGCGGTACTCCAAAATGGTATACAACTTGATTTTTGAAAAATTGTAGCACGTGGTGTGCCTTTACTTCTCTGAGTGAAACCGCTTCTGCCCATTTAGAAAAGTAGTTTGTAGCTGCAAGGATGAAGCGATGTCCTCTTGAAGAAGGTGGTTCTATCGGACCCACTATATCTGTGCCCCAAAACTCAAATGGCCACGGCGCAATTGTCGGATGTAGCACGTTTGGAGGTTGGTGTAGAACCACTCCGTGCACTTGGCACTGGTGACAACTTTTGGCAATCTTCATGCAATCAGTCATCATTGAGGGCCAATAATACCCTAGTCATTTAATTTTCATTTTCATTTTCGGACCCGACTGATGAGCGCCACAAAGTCCTGAATGCACTTCTTTGATAATTTCACGAGCCTCAGACCCGCTTATGCATCTTAACCACATCTGATCAAAAGACCTTCTGTATAATGTATTATTTCTTAATCCGTAAGATAGAGCTCTTTTCTTGATTTGATGTGCTAATGACTGATCGTCTGGTAATCTCCCTGTTTGTAGGTAGTCTATTAACGGTTGATGCCAATCTTCTGTGTCTTCTATCACTGCTGCAACTGATTCCTCTGCTTTTCTTGATTTCTGTATCATATCCATGTCTAGCTGTGATAGGACCTGTCGTCCTTGAACTGACACTTCAACTGACTCATCTTGTAAGCAGGCAAATTCTTTTGCAAGGCGAGCTAGCGCATCTGCGAGAGCATTTTCTCTTCTGGGGATCTTGTAGATTGTCACATTCGGAATTTGTTCCAACAGTTTCATGGCATACCGAAAGAATTGCTCGAGTCTTGGCTTTAAAATTTTGTATTGTCACGGTGACTCGTTGAATGATTAATTGAGAATCTCCGTAGATATTGATATCAGTTATTCCCATTTGAATGGTCAGTTCTAGTCCTGCTATGAGGGCTTCGTATTCTGCCTCGTTGTTTGTGCACGGCTCTGTTAAATGGTAGGAGTATCTTAACATCCCCCGCTCCGGTGTTATAAAGATTAGTCCGATTCCTGCCTTACCGGGCACTATCGTTTGCAATTCTTTGTCTTTCTGTGCTGAGGATGCTCCGTCGAAGTATAGTTCCCAACGTCGATCATCAGTGTCTTCTAGGCTCATTATTTGTTCGTCTGGCAAGTCGTCGTCGAGAGGCGAATCTGCCGGTAAAGGGTGTGCTGCAAGGAAATCAGCTAGAACTTGTCCCTTTACGGTACGAAGAGGAACGAAAGTTATGTCGAATTGCAATAGTATCATCGACCATCTGGCAAGTCTGCCAAAAAGTGTTGGACGGGTCATCAAATATTGCAACGGATTAACTTTCGAGATAAGGTTGACCTTATGAGAGAGCATGTAATGCCTGAGTTTTTGAGCGGTGAAGATCAGGGCCAAACAATGCTTCTCAATTGGAAGATACATTACTTCCATCGTAATGAAACGATGGCTTAAGTAGTAGAAAGCATTTTCTTTTCCTCATCATTGACCTGGGCTAGCAGGGCTCCAAGGGAGTCGTCTAGAGCCGTGGTATAAAGTATCAACAGTCTACCTGAGACTGGGGCTGCTAAGACAGGAGGTGTCACTAAGTATTGTTTAATATCATCGAAGGCCCGTTGGCATTTTTCTTCCCAAACGAATTTGGCATCCTTTTTAACTAATGCCGAGAAGGGCGGACACCTACCTGACAAGTTCAGAATAAGGCGTCCAAGATATGCCAGCTTCCCTTGAAAGGATCGTAGCTGTTTTAAGGTTTTGAGAGGCGACATTTCTAAGATAGCTTTAATCTTTTCCGGATCAATTTTCAATCCCGCGATGTCGGACAACAAATCCTAAGAATTTCCGGAGGTGATGCCGAAGGCGCATTTTGAAGGATTCATCTTAAGGTTGTATTGCCTTTGTCGCTCGAAGATAATTCTCAAATCATACGAGTGATCTTCCTTCGGTTTGCTTTTAATGACCACATCATCCACATAACACTCAACTTGGTTGTGAATGAGCTCATCAAAAATCTTTGTCATTGCTCTTTGGTATGTTGCTCCTGCGTTCTTTAGTTCGAATGGCATTACTGTGTAGCAATGCACTCCGATTGGTGTTCTGAATTCTGTGAGCTTTTCTTCTTCTAGTGCCATCTTTATCTGGTTGTATCCTGAAGATCCATCCACGAATGAAAATATTTCATGTGTTGAAGCAATGTCGATCATCAGTTCTGGGATTGCAGTGGAAATTCATCCTTCGAACATGCTTTGTTCAAGTCTCTGAAATCCACGCAGATTCTGATCTGACCATTCTTTTTTCTGACTGGTACCACATTGGCTAGCCATGTCGGGTATTGTTCTTCACGGACAAATTTAGCGTCTATTAGCTTCTTAACTTTAGCTATTACTTGTTGTTCAATTTCCAAACGCATTCTTCTAGAAGCTTGTCTGACTGGAACGGAAGTAGGATCCACTCCTAGCCTACGAACTGCGACTTCTGGAGCTAATCCTAGCACTTCGTCGTAACTCTAAGAAAAACAGTCCTTGAATTCCATTAATATCTTGATCATTTCCTCAGAATCTTCTTTATTGAGTAAGGAGCTAACAAATGTTGGTCTAGGCTTTTCGTTAGTACCTAAGTTAACTTCCATTAACTCATCTATTGTAGATTTGATTTCTTCTTTGAATTCTGGTGGAGCGTCTCCAATTTGTAGATCTTCAAGATCTTCTGTAGTTTCCAAACAGTCCTCATTAGGTTTGCAAGTGACAACCAAACAAAATTCCGTATCGTCAACTGAACCTACTGTGCCAATCCGAGACCATGTTTTGAATTGGGAGGCCGACCGACATTATTCCATAATTTTTAGAAGTGTTGTGATCGACCTTTTGTCCATTATCGAGGTAAGACACCACGCTGAATTAAATTTTGAACACAGGGAGAGTACCACTCAAAAGGTAATTCCATTAATTCGGAAGAAGTGACATCTTCAAATTATACATTGCTTTTAGTATTGGAAGAAGAAGTGCCATGGTAAAATTTGATTGGCTTTGCACCGCTGCTATGTACTTCTTTGATTACCATACCCTCGAACTTATTAGACTGGATCGAGTTCAGGGTCATAGTGTGTACATAGTGATTAATCTTCTCGTACATCAATTTGTATTCTTCGTTCTTCTCATCTTCAAGAGAAATCTTGAATTGTGGTTTCTTCCGGTTTATTGTAGCTGCTTCTTTCTTAATTTCTTCTTCTTCCTCAGAGCTGTCTTCCCAATCAATGTTGATCATTGGCTTTTTTTATCCAACTGTCCTATTGTCTCTTCCACGACCTCGTCCCGGCCTCGACCTCTGATGCGAGTTCTGGAGAAACCTTCACCATCTCGCCGTAAGGGAGTGATGAGTGATCGTTGGACTAGAACTTCAGGTTCTTCATCGCCTCGAATTTCTTTTACTTCATTTGGCACGGTATTTCTGGAGAAGATTGTTTTCTTTGGAGGTGCGTAATAAGCTGCATCTTCATGGATTCCAATCTCATGTACGGAGAAAGGTTGCAAATCACCTTTAATGCACTGTTCTCCTCCTTCGTAGTATTTTATGCACTGATGCAGACACGATGGTACCATCCGATTTTCATGGATCCATGGTCGGCCCAGTAGAGCGTTGAAGAGAGTCAATTATGTGGAATTTTGCAGTTGTCTTTGCTAAGTCACCGATATTCATCAACAGTGTTATTGATCCAAGGGCTCTTTCTCCTTTCTGGTTGAATCCTCTTAGTAACATCTTATCCGCTTCAAGCTCGCGAGCATCAATTTCCAGGTATGCTAGCATCCGAAGATTCATTATGTTGATGGATGCTCCTGGATCCACCAATACTCTGAAGAGCGTAAACTTTCTTATTGTGACTGAAATGTACAACGGTCGGTTGTGATCGGTTGTCCCAAGTAGTAGATCACTATCCGTGAAAGTAACACCTCGCTATTCCTTTAACGAGCAAACCTCGTCTAAGGAATCTCCGGCCATCTGAGCTAAACAAATCTCTGGATCGAGTAAGGCCTTGATCGAGCTTCCCTCATCTCTTTTGATAAGATGAGAGCGTCGTAGATGCTCGGCTTGGCCGGTAGTTTCCTAAGATGGGCTAGTACGTTATAGTCCACTTTGTTACCATGTGATTCGAGCTTCTTCCCGAATGGGCGATTCTTCCGCTGTGGTTGATTCTTCCTGAACAACCACCTGCTTTCCTTTGTCTTTTGGACCTATTCTCAGAGGTAGAACCTTTCCACTCCTTAAGTTGACTTCTGTGATTTCTTCCGAATCTGGTACTGAGTTTACAGGTGTCTCCTTTTGAATCAGTATGACAGGTTCTTCTGGAGTTGCTTCGAAATCTGAAAGCTCTAACTCTATTGTGAGTGGCGTTCCTTGGAATTCACAATTAGATTCATTGCTTGTTAAACTTTCGTAGCCTTCTTGGTGAATGTCTTCTTTGTCATCGTGATTGTCAAGGTTGTGTATGATTTGAGAATTGTTATTGGTATCAAAATCGGGATCCGCATTAGATTGGTTGTCTTTAGTTACGTAATTGTTAGAAACGAGCAAAACGTAGCCAACACCATAACTCTTATCATTATAAGATCCCGCCGGAGCGAGCAAATAATCATACGAGTCGGAGGTTCGAGGAATTTTTCCCCCGAATCGAAATAACCATCCTAAGATAAGCAGCCCCTAGTCTAGCCTTAGGAGCCTCGGTCCTTTCTTCTTATACAATCTTTTTCTTTTCTACGATCTTTTCTTCATGAGGTGTTTCTTCAATTGCAAGCGATAGCGCCGGCTTGACAGATTTCAAACTCTGAGTTGAATAACGTGCCGAAGTGGTTTGGATGAGATCCAAAATTTTCTTCAATGACTTCTTCCAAGCGGTACTCCATCCATCATCAGTTGCGTAAGGGTCTATCGGAACAATGGGATCCGTTGAAATAACATTGACAGAACCTCCTTTCTGGAGTTCTTTCATGTATTCCTTTGGGATCGTTATGTTCCCTTTTCGGAGATTGTTGTCAAACCAACTTTTGAAGGTGATGCAATCCTCCATCTTATGTCCAAGCATCTGGCGGTAAGGGCAGTAGTTGGGATGGTCCTTCTTATTAACTTCTTCTGGCTTCTTGGGTTCTAGCAGTAAAAAATCTGAAGTTTTCATCAAACTGCGGAATATCTTTGGCACTGCCTCATTCTTGAATGGATATTCTTTATTTATAAGCTCCTTTAACGTGCGCTGTGGGCGAGGCGGTTGCTCATATTGTTGAGTTGGTTGATAATCGGGTTGAGGTTGTTGGTAGTTTTGTTGAGGTTGTTGATAGGCTGGCTGCGATTGCTCCGGCTGTATTTGCAATGGCTGCTTGCCCTTATCGACTGCCGCGACGATCCTGAATTTCTTTTCAAATGTCTTCACAGGCTTCTGTTTCTCTGTTTTGTCGACGAAACTTAGTTGCTTCGCTTCCTCTTGCAAGCTTCCGGCCTTGCTTAACAACTTCTCAAAAGTCTTAATCGTAAATCCCTTAAGGAGAAGTGTTATCGGGCCGTGAATGCTTTTAAGCAAGTTACCGACTGCATGCTGCTCTTGTAGTTGTGGCTCACACTTCATGCTTAGATTTCTTCATCGAAGTATGTAGTCCACTAAAGTTTCGTTCGGTTTTTGTTTCTCCACCACTAAGTCACCGATGGTGATGTCGTGCTGAGCTCCGGCAAACCGTTTCACGAAGAAGTTTTCTAATTCTGAAAATATTTTTACTGAACCGTTCGGTAACTCTGCATACCAATCGAAGGCGATCCCTGACAGGCTGCTGACGAATTGTCGGAAGAGTAAGGCGTCACTCCCACCGGCGTTTCAACAACTAGCACGAAAATGTGCAACATGCTATCGAGGGTTTTCGGTACCATCGAAAGTCTTGAACAGAGGTGGTACGAAGCCTTTTGGGTATTGTACTGCATCAAATTCTTCGGGGTAAGGTCTAACCGTCTGAATAGATGCTCCGCTCTTAGACTATGCTAAGGCTTCTCGCACCAGCTGTTCCACCATGTTCTTGATGTTCTTTTCTGGAATCATATTCTAAGTAGAATCTTTCTTTGGCTGATCGTCTCCGTTAACGGATGTAATCTCTTTTCCTCCATCTGTAATATGAATAACTTCTAGAGGCGTTTCTCTTGGGGGTTGAGCCTGACTCTAAAGAGTGGCTAGGGCTGCAGCCTTCTCTTCCATCCTTTTTGCCATTTGAGAGATTGTATCATCTTTTTCTCGAATTTGTGCTCTTAATGCTTCCGGTTTATCTCTCTCTGTAGCTGCCGGAGCACCTTGAGAAGCTGACGATGTTCGTGTCTCGACCATGTTGACCTCCATATATTCGTCATCCATGAACTCCGACGAGTCAACTTCATCTCCAAACTTTTCTTCTCTTTCTCTTGCTAATCTTTGAATGTCGATTCTTAGCTTTTCCATAGTGTCCTCCAATGGTCTTTTTTGTATGGTTTCGCAGTTATCATGCGATGGTTGTTGGATTTCTTTCTTGGGAGTCTCTTTCATTGCAGTGGCGCTCTCTTCGGATTCGAGTCTCCTGACGAGACTTTCCTTTTCTGGTAGTTATTTCAGTCTTAATTGGCCCGTAGTAGGACGCCACACCATCCTTCTAGCAGCAGATGGCCTAGAACCGGATGGTCTGTCGGCTGAATGCTGGAAGGCGGTATCCTCCCTGATCTATAAGCCTGAAACAACAATAGGTGGACTAGCTTTCATCTTCTTACTCGGCTTTTCTGTGGCGACAACGGGTTCTACTCGTGGCCCAAGACGGGACTTGGCTGGCACCCGCCCTATTCTTCTTAAAATCTCAGATACAGGACATTTCTCTTTCTTTCCTAGCTTCTCTATCACAGTCTGTAGTCGGGCAAAATGGTGTAGTCCTAGCCCTTTTCTTTCGGCTGTTGCTATAGTATGCGGGTCGAGGTAATGTAGAAGCAATCTTGCGGACATTTTCCTCGTCAGTTGCGGCGGAAAGGGGATGGAATCTACTTCCTTCCGAAAGCGGTGTATCTTAGGCAATAATATGTACTCAGGTAGGGGTGTGTACTCAGGGATTTCTTCCAAGAAAGCAACTTCAACAGCTCTGGCCTTCCTAGCAATCTTTCTACCTCTGTTTCTTCTCTGAGTCCATGTTAGGGTTGGACTCTTGAGCTGGACCCAATTTCGAAAACAGAAAGTCTCGCACGGAGATCTGTACCCTCCACGGTAACATGCTCGTTACAAATTTGAATTTCCTTCCCTTTCAGTTTGGCGGAAGTCGGGGTAGGTGTAGAGACGACTAGACCAGTGGGGGTAGAGATAACAGTCCTCCTATGGACGGCGAGTATTCTTCTCAGTGGAACCCCTTGCGGGGAGGGAACTCTTGAGTTGACTTAAGGTTGAACTCGATCAAAGGTCTTTCAGTTTCAGATACTTTGTCTGTAAGTGTGAAAAGGGTAACGTCGGTGATCTTGACATTTCAGATACTCATCCTTGTACACAGCGAAATCCAGTCCATTGGTGAAGGAGAAAATCAGCTTTAGGGCAGACATCTTCTGTAAGGTAGATTCTGATTGTCAGTCAAAAGTTATACTTCTTCTCATCAGGACAAAAAGAAAGGAGTCGAAAAGAGTCCGAACACATTTTTGTTCATGCATTTATAAAAAGGAGTTATTTGTTAAAAGAGTTATTCATTAGAGGGTTTGTTTATTAGGAACAGAATGTTCAAAGGTATAGAGAAGACAAGGAATTCGATTCAAAATTGGAAAGGAAGAGAAAGTTTTATGCAAGACTTCTCGACTCGAAAGACCGCTCCTAAACTAACACCTATTGGGGGTCCACCCCACCTCAGAAAAGAGGTAAAAGGATCTCGGAACCTCTCTGTTTAGGGGTGTCTAAACAGTGGCTCCTAAATCCGAGAGGAGTTGGCTATACTCGTCCAAGATAGAAATGAACGGGGTATTCTAACGGAAAAATGGTAGTTTAGTCCACTAGGGGCATGGGCTTACTACCAATTTATGAAAGCAAAACCATCTGATCAAAATGGAGAGAGGAACTATTCCCCAGTGGAGTCGCCAGAAGTTGTCGACATATTCTTAGGTTGTGTGTTGTATTTTGAAAAGGGGTCGCCTAACAGAAATTGTCGGCGAATTTTAGATTTTAAATTTAATTTAAATATGTACATATGGTTTAGAAAGTAGTGTTTGATTTTGAAAATAATTTTAAGTTTGAAAGTTTTAAGATATGAAATCAAACCGATCTCACATCCCGAATAGTTTATATAAACGAGCACCGCATCACAAACCGTGTATCTATCCCGAAGAATGGACACACTGCTTGATGATGGGGCTCGATTAAATAAACTAAAAGACTTGTGACATCCATTTGGTCTGCGAACCAATTTTGTAAGTCGACAAGTTCCCCTGCTTAATATAAAGGAATTAAGCAGGGTTTATTTTACCTGGGTTCTTAAAGTTCCCTATAAGGGCAAGCCCCTATAGTTAATTACATCTTAAGTGACAGGAATCACCTAACAAAACTCTCGATAATGATCAGTGGTTTTGCTCTCAAGAATTTCAAAGTTTAAGGTTTTCAAAGGATTGAATTTTGGAAATTCAAAAGGGGTTGACTCAAAATTTGGAACAATTTATTTTTGAGAATCCAAAGGAAGAGAAGTTGGAGAAGCTGAAGATCCAAGAAGAATCTTGGCAACTTCCCAAATTATCTTATTGTTTGGCTTAGATTTGGGAAAATCCTAATATTATCTTATATTTCAATCTTGCCAATTTTAGTTAATTAGGATTTATATTCGTATGACATAATCATATAATCAGCCTAGAAGATGTGAGGGTTTATGTCGTACCGAACGACTACCTCGGAGTCCTAAGACCGGTTAGGGCTTAATTTACATGACATGATCATGTGAATGCCTAACGAAGAGTTGAGGATTTATGTTGCACTACGCAAACTACCTCGATGTCCTATGGCTTTGTTGTTTAAAACTAGGCAAGGTTTTGCTGGAGTAGACCCGAGTTTTGCTGACGAAGATGGCCGTGCTGCCCACCGTGCTCCAAGCTCCTTGTTGTTGCAGAAGTTTAGTTATAGAAGGTGAAAATCAAGAGATGAGAAAGTGTTTTGGTTTAGAAATCTTAAAGTCCAAGTGTTTTTTTAATATTTTAATTAAAACAAATCTTAAAGTTGATTATAACAGAACCGATTAAGATCCCACGGTTCCGTCATCCCGGCACCGTTATTTTCATTGAATTCACTTAGTCCAGATGAATTTGCTAAACTCAACTGAGTGAGTTCCACACTTTCATTTAGACCGTGGGAAATCCCGTTAGCAACACGTGGGTTACATCATCTGAGATATTCCCTATCATTCAACGAGACATTTTAATTTAGTTGCAATTGTAGTTTTGTTGTTCTGTTTGTGATTAAATTTTGAGTTGTTTTATATTTTGAAATGTTGTGGCGATGAATTTTATCTTGCATTGATTTTTAATTTAGTTTTGGTTTCGGTTTAGGGACTATCCTAAAGGTTTTGGTTCTCATGCAACTGTTGTTTATCATGCAAGAAAAGAAAGTGCAATGCGATTAATTAAATTGCGAGAAGGTACATTGCAATAAAATAAGAGCGTACCTGGAGGGTCTTCCCGTCATCCCAAGCTGCACTTGAAACACATATTAGAGCATTTAAGTATTTATAACAATTACCTAGGTAAAGCTAAGGGCAAGGTTTCTGGTTTTCTACCAAGATCCTAGTCCTATAGCTAGTTATTCCTATGACGTCTAGGTTTTTAATTTTGTTTATGAATGATTTTCTGCACCAAAGAATAATTAAGTTCAATTGTTCTTATAAAATACCCCGTCATATTGAGGAAGTGCTTAAGACGAATCTTAAACATCTTTTCAATATTGCGGGAATTGTTCCAAGTCCTAATGGATTTATTTAATCAAGTGGATTAATCATCCGCGGTTTAATTAAGTTTTGTTCTTGCTCAGTGAATTAGGACATTTGAATATCCTATAAGTGAAATAACACTTCACTTAATACTATGTTTAGAAGTTATGACAACAAGAGCTTTTGATGGCAAATTGATGTTTAAGTGATTTGTGATTCAATTTAATTTTAATTAATGGGTTTAAGTTTGGAATAGTGTTCAAGTTGTTTTAGATTTATTTTGAATTCTTTATGTCTTAGGTGATGTTACATTTAATTTAATTTAATTTAATTTGATTTAATTTAATTTGGTTTAGTTTTAATTTTAATTTTATTTTCATTTTTAATTTAATTTTAATTTATTTTAATTTGATTTTATTTTTTATTTAATTTAATTTAATTTAATATGTTTTAATTTAATTTAATTTAATTTTAATTTAATTTAATTTAATTTAATTTAATTTAATTTAATTTAATTTAATTTAATTTAATTTTAATTTAATTTTAATTTTAATTTAATTTTATTTTAATTTTAATTTAATATTTTATTTTTTATGTTTTAAAGATGATTTAATTTAATTGTTAAAGTATTAATTTAATTGAAATTTTGGAAGGATTTAATTTAAATGTTTTAATTTTAATTTAATTTAACGATTAAGTCTTTTAGCATTTTAAATCTTGAGTTTGGTTTATCATTTTAATTGGGAATTAAATATTATTGAAGTGATTAATTTAGGGATTCTTAAATTAAAGAATAAATTTCTTCTTAATAATATCCTTATTTTAATATTTTCAATTTTTATTAATCTTCCAAATTTAATTAATTAATCGATTAAGGTTTATTCTTAAAAATGATTGATGGGTTTCTATCCTTTAATTATTTAAATTTCAATCATCCAAATCAGATTAGGATCAAATATTTTACTCTCTCATTTTATTAAGCCTAAAGTTTTAATTAAGGGCTAAAATTTTAATTACCATTTTGCCCTTCAAGCTTAATAATTCCATAACTCACTAAATTAAGCTTAAATGAATTTGAAATTTTTATGTGGCTTCACTCACATGTCAATTAAGACATTAGAGGAGAAAATGTGATTTTTCTGTATTTAATTTATTTATATAATTATTTTTTGTAGAAAATAGGAATTTCCAAGGAAAATTAAATAAGATGAACAAGGGAATTTTTCTGTTCTTACGAAAATTATGGGGCACTCCTAATGAATAGAGGACCATTTGAACTAAATTTGGTGATTTTTTTAATTACATTTTATTTATTAGAATTATTTTGAGTTTTGGAGTATTAAATAATTTAAAATTAAAATAAAGGTTGAAAAATGAATTTTATATTTTTCAAAAATCTCTCTGATATCAGAGAAACCAGAAAACCAATTTTTATAATTTTCTGATTTTTCTTTGTTTTATTAGAATTATTTTAGTGAAAAGGTTGAAAAATACATTTTTAATATTAAAAAAACATTAAACATTTAAAATTCAATATCTTATCCTAGGGACTTAAGAAAAATATTTGATTTGTTATTAAGTGTTTAGAATTCAAAATATGACATTTTGGTGATTTTTAATATTTTTATGATTTTTATTATTTTTTAATTATTAAAAATATTAAAATAATGATAAAAATCAACTTTTTTAGAAAATTATAATTTTAATTTTCCTAAGTTCCTCTGATATCAGAGAAGCTCCAAAACCATTTTTGTGAATTTTTGGAAAGTATTTTATGAGTTTTGCATTTTTAAAGTTTGATTTCATTCATGGGGCTTAATTAACCCATTTAGTGGGGCTAACTAAGTCCAATTGATCTCAAATTTTTATGTGGTGTTCTCCTATCGCTAGAGGACAGTGGAGAATTGTTTTTAAGTTAATTTGATGAATGGTTAACCCTAATTAATTAAAGTTCAATTTTGGGTATTTATGCCAATTAGAGTTGTTCAAAGTGAATTAGCTCAAAAATTATTTTTCCTAGGTCCCTCTGGTCATAAGAAACATCACCAAATTTTCCTAGAATTTATTTCTTAACATGCTAATTATTGGAATTAAAACACTCAAAACAGTAACATGCACTTGCAAAATCAATAACTTCTCATAGGGATGGCCTCTGACCTTGGAAAATTCGGGGAATGTTCCCAAGTTCGAGGCTTCGAAAGCTCCTATGGTCTCATGCCATGGTGAATTTCCTATATGCATGGAGAATTGAAATAATGTAGAGAGTAAATAAATCATTAAAAATAAAATACTTAATGAAATTACTTGATTTCTTTTCCATCTTATTCTCCTCTGTTCACTGAGCAAGACAGATTTTTCTACACAAAGTTATGGATTTTTGAAGTTCTGGGTATTTAATAAATAAGAAAAATCCCTATTTTCCTACTTATCCACGCGGCGCCGCGTCAACCTTGGCAGCTCCAAAGCTCCACACGTCGTCTCCTGATTCGGCGCTGCAATCTAACTCAGCCGTCCCGGGACCCGCCTTTCACGTAACATCTTCTGGTCCGACGTGATCTGAGCTGTCCATCAACCGTGGACCTTCTAACCCTAATTTCTCACTCGATTCTCAACGGATTTTTGTGTTCTTATGCTCTATGGATTCGTCTTGAAGAGACGAACACATCCATATGATAAACATGCATTGAAATTGATTCAAATTAAATGGAGAATCTCTGTAAGCTCGGGAAGAAGAGTGAGTCCATACCTTTGCTCAGAGAAGTGAAGCTTCGATCTGAGAGTTGTGTCACCTTCGATTGGGTCCAAGCAAGCTCCAGATGAAGTCCCTTGGCTTGATGAATTGTCTAGGTATAATTTCGACCACAGCCGATCACAAAGCTTGGAGGCTGGAGCAACTGGGTGGCCTGGAGAGGGGGCTTTCACTGGGGAACTTCTACTCTTGGTCTGCTGAAGGTGTAGGACCAATCAGTTTGGAGATTGGCTCACTGTGGTGAAGTGTCCTGGTTTTGGGCTTGAATTTCAACTCTGAAATTGAGCTCACAGAGAGGAAATGGCAGGGTTTCAGTAAGCTTTGGTTCAGCACCTCTCGTGGCCGAGAGGAGGTGGTGTTTAAATAGGAGAGGCTGGAGGGCTCCTCAGGGGGGTTTGAAGGCTGGGATCAGCTGCTCTGGTGAGGAGAAGAACAACTGCAATGGCCATTTGGAGTGAGGCAGCTCAGCAAGGTGGGATTCCAAAATTTGGCTCCTCCCAAGGTCTCGGCCATGGTGTTTTCCGACGATCCAGGGCGGTCGGCCTGCAGCATGGGTCACCCTCAGGTCCAGGTAAGTTAGGGCTGGAGGTTTGTGCAAGCAATTGGCCAATGCCATGTGTAACGGGGTTAGATCAAAATGGAATGGGGGCATGACTATTTTGGCTTGGTTTGGGTCAAGCCATGTGTTTGGGTGGGGCTCACCTCCCCATGACCTGGTTTTGGGCTGAGAGGATCATGTGAGTCATTCTACCAAAGGTAGTGAAGTCCACATCAAGGATTAGGTGGTAAAGTATGGTTTAGAGTGTATCATGTTTAAGGTAAAAAAGGTTTAAAAAGGTTTAAGAAAGAGATCCCCTCTCTTTCCATTAATGGCTTGGTCACATGTCAAACCTTTCATGGCTTCATATGGCTTGTACATGGCTTGTCTTTGGCTCACCTATGGCTAGGCAAGAGCTTGGTCAATTTCATAAAAAAGGGTTTTAGAAATTTTGGTAATTTAGGGGGAATTTGATGGGATTTGGCATATGGCTTGATTTGGAATCATTTCATTATGGATTTCGAACTTAGGGGATGGTTTTATCAAATGGATGATGATAGAGGATTGTCATGTGGGCTTTGTCATGGACTTTGGGCTTTTAGGAAGGCTAAAGGGAATGAGCCTTTAGGTTTAAGAATGAATTCATGGATGGGAATTTTGTAGAATTTTGGGCCAAATAATTGTTGGGTTTGGTTTAGGGATGTGTCATGAGTGATTTGAAATGAATTTGAGGTTGTTTAGGTTTGAATTGGGTTGAATTTGGGTTGATTTGGTAAATGGGCCAATGTAGGTCAAATTGGGCTAATTTGGGCCAATGTTGGGCTAAGGTTGTAATTGATGTAAAATTAATGTTGGGAAATGTTTATGTGAGTGTTTCAAAGAGATTTTAAATTTGGTTGGGTTTTGGTTTTGGGACTAGGGCTTATTTGGGTTAGGTTTGAGTTTAGGTCAAAATTGGGCTTTTTAGTTTTGGGTTGAATTTGAGTGGGGTTTGGGTCCAAATTTTTGGCAAATTATGTTAGTGTTTTGTTTGTGGGTATGTTAGAGAAGGTTTAGAAAAGGTTTGGGGTCAATTGGAGTTGAATTGGTTTGGTTTGGGCTAAGTTTGGGTCATGGGTCCAAATTGGGCTTTAAGGTCAAAAGTGAAATTGGATTCAAATGTCGACCAAATTGGAATTGGATTTGGTCAAAATTGAAATTTTTAATATTAAATTGAAGTTTAGAATTGAATTGGACCAAAATTGGGGTCAATTAGGTAGATTTGGTTTGACATTGGGTTCACTTGGGTTAAGAGTGGGCTAAATTGGGGGTTTTGGTAAAAGTGGAGTAAATTGACAAAATTAGCCCATAATGTAGTTGGACAAAATGAAATTGGGAATATTTGGGATTTTCTGGAATTTTCTGGGAATTTTCTGAATTTTTGAATTTTTTGGCTAAGAGGGGCATTTTGGGTATTTGGAGGGTATTGGGGGGTATTTTTGGAATTTTTGGTATTTTTCGCAATGGATGATCAATTTGATTTGTAAGGAAATGTTCAAGGTTAATTTTGGGGAATTTTGGGTGATTTGGAAATTTTGGATGATTTGGGCAATTTTTAAGGGCTTTTAGTAGGTTTGATGGGTGTAGGTTCCCCGTGGTCAACAATTGAAATTTTGAAAAAAAAAAGATTGATCAAATATGAGTGAAATGGAAGCACTTTGGTTGAGCCATGAAGCTATGTTAAGCCTATATGAGCCATAAGAGGACTCATTTGAGGCATTCACTATGTTGTTCCTAACCCTCTTAGCAAGGGGCTTAGGGGTTAAGGTCCATCCATATGAATTACCTACATGAGTCAAGGAGCCAAGTTGGGTATGGGTGTGGTTTTACGATTTGGATTGTGTGTGTGAGAGTGTAGAGTGTAAGTGTAGTGAGTTTGTAAGTCAACCCTCACCAGACCAAGCCACCCAGGGTGGGCCTAAGGCCAAAGAGTCCTATAGGGAACTCATCCTTTAAACCTTCACATTTGATTTCAACCCTCTAGGTGAATAGGGGTCTACAATCAAGCTTGTGGGGTTTGCAGGGAGGCAAGAAGTGGTTCAAATTTCTAAGGGATGGGTCCCAATTCTTGTCCTATAAGATAGTCAAAGGAAAAGCCTAAGGCTAGATCCTAAACACTAAAGAGGGAAGAGAAGACCTCATCAAAAATGAGGTCAACATCCCCATATATCAAAAATTTCAACTTCCAATATATAGTTTAAAGGTATTTTGTCTTTCCTAGATAAATTTCCTATCCTTTGACATCGATCACATGTTTTCACATATTGTCTCACATCTTTAAATAAGGTAGGCCAATAAAATCCAGAATTTAAAATTTTAAATGCAGTTTTATCTATGCCAAAGTGTCCTCCAAAATCAGAATCATGACATTTTTCAATAATAGCAAAAGTTTCTTCATAAGGTACACATCTTTGAATCATAGAATCTTCACCAATTTTAAAGAAATGAGGTTCTTCCCAAATATAATATTTAGCATCATATTTAAATTTCTTAATAAATTTGTTATCCAAGTCATAAGGTAAAATATTGCTAACTAAATAATTAACAATATCAGCATACCACGGTGCTTTGTATCTTTAAATAACATATAAAGATTCATCAGAGAATTTCTCATTTATATTTTCTTCCGAAATAATATCATTTTTAATTCTAGACAAATGATCAGCAATTTGGTTTTCAGTTCCTTTTATATATACTATTTGAAAATCAAATTCTTGTAGAAGTAAAACCCATCTTATAAGTCTAGGTTTAGAATCCTTCTTAGATATTAGATATTTAATAGCAGAATGATCAGTATGAACTATGCATTTAGTACCAAGAAGATAAGGTCTAAATTTATCAAATGCATATACAATAGCTAGAAGCTCTTTCTCAGTGGTAGTGTAATTTCTTTGTGTTTCAGCGAGAGTTTTACTATCATAATATACAACTTTGAAAATTATCTCATATTTTTGTCCTAATACAGCTCCAATTGTAAAATCACTTGCATCACACATTAATTCAAAAGATTTATTCCAGTCAGGTGCAACAATGATAGGTGCAGTTATTATATTTTCTTTTAGAATATTAAAAGCATTAATACATTCTTCATTAAATTCAAATTGTGCATCTTTTTCTAATAAATGACAAAGAGGTTTAGCAATTTTAGAAAAATCCTTTATATATCTTCTATAAAATCCAAGCATGACCTAGAAAACTTCTCACATCGATAATGATTGAAGGTGGTTACAATTCAGCAATAATTTTCACTTTTGCTCGATCTACTTCCATCCCTTTTGTGATACTTTGTGTCCAAGTACAATGCCTTCTGTGACCATGAATTGACATTTTTCCCAGCTTAAGAACTAAATTTGTTTCTTCGCATCTTTTCAGAACTTTGGCTATGTTTTCCAAACAAGATTCAAAAGAAGTTCCAAAGACTGAAAAATCTTCCATGAATATTTCATTTCCTTTGTTAATCAAATCACAAAATATTGACATCATACATCTTTAAAAAGTTGTAGCTGCATTACATAAGTCAAAAGACATTCTTCTAAAAGAAAATGTTCCATAAGGACTTGGAAATATTGTCTTTTCTTTATTCTCAGGAGCAATAAGTAATTGATGATAACCAAAATATCCATCCAGAAAATAGAAATATGAGTGTCCAGCTAATTTATCGAGCATCTGAACCAAGAAAGGTAAAGGAAAATGATCCTTTCTAGTGGCTTTATTTAATTTCCTATAGTCAATACAAATTCACCATCCAGTAACTTGTCTTGTAGGAATAAGTTCATTTTTATCATTAACAATGACAGTTACTCCTTTCTTCGGAACACAATGAATAGGACTTACCCATTGACTATCTGAAATAGGATAAATAATACCATCATCTAACCACTTAATAATTTATTTTTTAACACCTCTTTCATAATAGGATTTAATCTTCTTTGCGATTCTATAGTAGGTTTAAAATTTTCTTCCATTAAAATTCTATGCATGGAAAGGGAAGGGCTTATTCCTTTTATATCAGCAATACTCCAACCAAAAGCTTTCTTATAATTCTTTAACACACCTAGTAATTTTTCTTCTTGATCTTTACTCAGTTCAGAAGAAATAATAACAGGTAAAGTTAACGAATTTCCAAGAAAAACATATTTTAAATGGGAAGGTAACATTTTTAATTCCAGTTCAGGTGCTTTTTTAATTAAGGGTAAAAGTATATCATTTTGAGTTATGTCTAAAGTAACCCAAATATCTTTAATAAAATGAGTCTCTTCTTCTTCTACTATTTCATCTTCATTAATTAAAAATTCAAATTTTTCTTTAGAAATAACTTTGCATTTTTCTTGATAATGTTTTTCAATTAAATAATCAATTATATCCATTCGATAACATTTCTCTTTATCAGGGTACTTAATTGATTTAAGAACATTGAATTTAATTTCTTGATCATTGACTCTCATGGTTAATTCTCCTTTTTGTACATCAATCATAGCTCATCCAGTAGCTAGAAAAGGTCTTCCTAAAATAATATGTATCTCTTTATCTTCTTCCATATCAAGTACTATGAAATCTACAGGAAAGATAAATTTATCCACTTTAACAAGGACATCCTCTATAACTTCTTTAGGATAAGTGATAGATCTATCAACTAACTGAAGAGTTACAGTGGTGGGAGTAATATCTCCTAAATCCAATCTTCGATAGTACGTGAAAATGGCATGAGATTAATACGGCTCCTAAATCACATAAAGCTTTTCCGCAAAATTTTTCTCCAAGAGCACGGGGTATAGTGAAACTTCCGAGATCCTTAAGCTTTTCGAGTAATTTCTTTTGAATTATTGCACTCGCATTCTTCACTTAATGCAACGAGTTTTAAAAGCATCAAATTTTCATTTTTTGCTTAAAATATCCTTTATAAATTTTGCGTAAGTTGGCATTTGTTCCAAAGCTTCAGCAAAAGATATGTTAATAGTAAGTTTCTTAAAAATTTCAAAGAACTTAGAAAATTGATGATCAAGTTTCTGCTATTTAAGTCTTTGAGGAAAAGGTGGTGGTGGTTTTTCAACTTCCACATTAACGAGTATAACGATCGATCTTGACTAGGAGAGAGAGTTTCTTTAGGTTTTTCAATCTCTTCAACCTCAATCTTTTTCAATTTCATTCTGCAATCTTTCTTTTAATTCCTTTCCACTTCTAAGTTGCACAGCTTTAACTTGTTCATGTTCTTTTCCAGTTTCCTTTGGATTGATTTCAACATTACTAGGAAGTGTTCCTACAGATCTGTTATTAATTAAAGTAGTAATTTGCCCCATTTGATTTTCAATATTATGAATAACAGTATTTTGATTTTGCATTTGACTATTCATTTGCATAATTAATTCTTCTATTGATAACTTTTTCTGTTGATTATTAAATCCAGGAGGTTTATAATTTGAATTAACTTGATTATTCCAATTTCTAGTGGGATGATATTGATTATTACCCCATTATTGTTGTGAATTGTTCCTGTTAAAATTAGGATGATTTTTCCAACCAGGATTATAATAATTTGAATAAGGATTATTTTTACTTGTAATAGCTTGTAAAGTTTAAATAGTTTGAGGATCTTCAATATTCGTAGAATTATTATGCGAAATATTAATTACAAAATTATCTAATTTCTTAGATATTGCTGCAACTTGTGAAGCTAAGATAGAAAGGGCTTCATTATCTTGAACACTAGCCATCTTTTTAGGGTTAATCCTTTCAGAAGGCCATTGAAAATTGTTATTAGCCATATCTTCAATTAAAGTGTAAGCTTCTTCAAATGATTTAGACATTAAAGAACCTCCAACAGCAATATCAATAATTGATTTTAAAGATCCAATTAATCCATTATAAAATGTTTCAATAATCAACCAATCAGGTAAAGCATGATGAGGACATTTTCTTAATAGTTCTTTAAATCTTTCCCAAATTTCATATGTTGTCTCCCAGTAAAATTGACTAAACGAAGTAATATCATTTCTTAATTTAGCAGTTTTAGAAGGAGGAAAATATTTAGCAAGAAATTTTTGTGCCATTTCGGCCCATGTTTTAATAGAACCAGTCGCAAATGAGTTTAACCACATATTTATTTTATCTCTTAAAGAAAAAGGTAAGAGTCCAAGTCTAATAGCATCATCAGAAATATTGTTATATTTAAAGGTAGCACAAAGTTCTAAAAAACTAACAAGATGTAAATTTGGATCCTCATTTGGTGATCCACTAAATTGATTGTTTTGCACCATTTGAATAATATACGGTTTAAGTTCAAAAGAATTAGCATCTACAGTGGGTATTTGAATACTACTATGAAGTTCATCAACTGTAGGGTTAGCATAATCCCTTAATGGTTTATAAACGTTTTTATCATTAAGTTCAATTGGATTTTGTAAAGTAGCCATTTCTTGAAATTTTTGAATTTGTTTTCCCTTTTTAATATTTCTAATTGTTCTTTCCAATTCAGAATCTAAAGGTATTAATCCTTCAGAACTAAATCTTTGCATAAAAAAAGCAATAAAATTTAACTATTTTATTTCATTCTTCCTTTGATTTCTTCCCCGACAACGGCGCCAAAAACTTGAGCCGACCGCCACGCTTAATGCAGTGATGTTGCTTTCAAAAGATAGCCAAAAAGCTTTGACTCGATTTATAATTAGTGGCTAGTGTATAAAATTAATATTATATAAGTAATATTTTTACACACTAGAGGTACTACGCAAGTATACGTATCGTTTCAAGTAATATAGGGTTTTTAAACAAAGACCCTAGTATCGATCCCACAGGGAAGATTTATAGAAATAAATTTTCTATAAAGCGAAAGAGAAATATAATAGTAAAAATATTTTTTATTTTGATTGTATTTACTATTTAATTTACTAGATGCAATTTAAAGAAAACAATAATAAGAAAATGATTTTATAAACTCTATAAAAACTAAACAACTTTCTTTCCTTCAATTAATCTAAGATTTTTAAGATAATTTAATATTCGTTAGAGAATTTAATTTATGGTATTGTGCCAAATAGAAGCATTCGCTATTCTTTACCCTTTGATCCGAGTGCAAAGAACATTGACTAATTTACGAATAGGTCCGGATGTATTGTTAATAGTAATGGGTTAATCTAGGCTCACACTTCTAGATTTCCAAGGGTGGCTATGGTCGGCCCTACTAGTGACCCTTTCCTAGTCTATAAATCAAAATTATAAGAATATAATCTGTCACTCTAAAAACTTATCAATTCTACACCCTTTAAATACTATCTTCCTATTTATTTGCACTTCACCATGAATAGCCCGCATATGGCCTTCGACTACCCAAGGATTCATGTGACATTTACAAGTTAAGAGTTCTTCTCCCACAAGGTTTTTAAACTCTTCAACAGGTTTTAACAATTCAAATGACCAATTTAAAATGTAAAGTAAGATCAGGTATTAATGTCATCACAATGTTTTGAAAATATTTTGAATTTTAATTCTCCATCAAATATTTATATTATCTTATCTATCTCTTCATAATTGAAGTAAGAAAGTAACTAACTACTCAAAACACATTGAAAATAAATAACAAAACATGATAATTAAACTTTGAATAAAATATAAAATATACTTATCTCAAATATTTCTTCTACAGATCTTCTGATTCCTACTGACTCCACAGTGTAATGAACTCCAGATGCAATAACTTCAAAATAAACTCCCTAAACTAAACAAAAGTGGCCCTAAATTTCTCTCTTTAATTCTCTCTCTAAGGATGAGAGATCTTAAAGTAGATAAGAGAAAGGGGTACAATGGGAGGGGCATGTTTTCTGAAGAATTGGACCTCTATTTATAGGCTCCAAGAGTTGCCTTGAGGCACCTCTTCAAAACATGTCCACATTCAATGAATCTTCTAGAAGGTTGGTCTGGCGCCTAGGTGCCGGAATTTGGCGCCTAGGCGCAGGAATCTGGTGCCTAGGCGCCGGAATCTGGCGCCTAGGCGCCGGACACCGCGTCCAGTTCTTCGCACCTCTTCACTTTGGCTCACACCTCTTCGAGATTAAAATCGTTTTGGAGCGTCTAAATGCAATGTATAACATGTCCTATTATCAAGGAACAACTGCCAGCCTTCTAGAATGTCCAGTAACTGCTCACTCCGTCAAAATAATTGATCAAACGTTGTCAAAAACTTGACAGTTTTCGTATCGAGTCTGGCGCTTAGGCGCCAGTTTCTGGCGCCTAGGCGCTAGGCCATAATTTTTTATACTTTTGGTATTTTGCTCCATTTTTGCTCCTTTTTTTCTTCTTAGACCTTTTTACATTGCTTACATCCAAAAATGCAAAAAATAGCTTTCATTAAAGCATAATATCCTTAGAAATTAATAAGAATTAAGACATAAAGAAATAGGTATTTTTCTATAGATCAGGTACCGCGTAGGATCATTTCAGATAATGGGTCTGCATTCAAAAGTACAAAGATCAACAATTTTGTCAGAAGACACGTGATCGATTGGCGATACTCAACGATCTACTACCCAAAAGCAAACGGCTTGGCCGAGGCTTTTAATAAAAGTCTAGTTCAAAATTTAAAGAAAACTTTGGATGACAACAAGAGAAATTGGCACGAGAAGTTGTTGGAAGCCTTATGGGCATACAGGACGACTTTTAGGAGTCCTACTCATTGTACGCCTTACGCTTTAGTGTACGGGTCCGAGACCGTCTTGCCCCTGGAAGTTCAGCTTCCGTCACTCCGAATTGTAGTTGCAGAAAGATCACTACAGAAGAAAATGCCAGACTACGACTAGAAGAGCTGGAAAGCTTGGAAGGGAAAAGACTTTCCGTGCAACAGAATTTGGAACTGTATCAAGCCAAGATGATCCAGGCCCATGATAAATTGGTCTGTCCCAGGACATTTAAAGTCGGTGACTTAGTTCTTGTTCTCAGAATGCCTATTCTTGCACATCGCAAGATAGGTGGTAAATTTGAACCAACATGGGAAGGGCCGTTCGTGGTCGAGACAATCTACTCAGGAGGTTCCTACCAACTGGTGAATTACAGTGGAGAACGACCCATGCTTCCGATCAAAGGACGGTATTTAAAGAAGTATTATGCAACCTGATGTTTCGAAGGGTAGCCTCTAAAATAGAATCTTATGCCTAGAAACACGGGTGAAGTAATCACTTTGTGACTGGGTCCGAACCCAAAAAAAAAATGGATGATAAAAAAAATCTCATCAACGAAAATGTTAAAAAGAAAACATGGGAAATCATAATAATAAAATGTCTTTTTTTCCTCTTAAATCTGTTCATTCCTGATATTTCCTCATCTCTTCCTTCTTCCTTTAAATTTAAAAAAAGTGAATAAGAATTTTTAAGTGTTTCTCTTATTGTTCTTATTCTTAGTACAACCCCTGATCCTTTCCTTATTTTTTCGCAGGGAAATGTCGAACGGGCGGTTGGTTCTAAACTTTAGAAATGGCGTGAGTCTAGCAGTTGATGAAAAGAGGGTGAGGGATGGAGCAGTGATTGAAATTGACTTAGACTTCACACCAGCCGGCTTACAATACAAAGAAGATGATTGGATCCCAGTTGATCGAGAAGAACTTCACAGCCAGACAGTGATGAAAATGGGTGGCCCGAGCCACCAATCCAGCAACAAGAAAAGAAAAGCAAACGCCACGCATGCAACCGAGAAGATTGGAAAATTAAGTCCGTGGTTGCCACAGCAGAGGGTAGGCTTGTCAGCGCCGCACCCGCATAAATTCAAGGGGTAAGGAGAGCTACTCTCACTGCTACCCAGCGAAGAAATAAGAATCGTCGCATTCGCAAAATGTTGACAAGTTAACAGAAGATCAATATGAACAGATAGTGGATACTGTTAGTGCAAATGCTCCAAGGAGACCGGTTCATCAGGAACCAGAAAGAAGAAAGTTAATTCCAAGAAGGTTGGAACAGATAAAAGAAATACCAAGAAAAGCAGAAATAGAGTCGGTACCTCGACGCCGAGCATATGTACCGGATTCGAAGAGTCTTGTTGCGAAAACAACCCCGAAGGATGTCCCTACAGAGACTATCCCCGAGGAGTCAAGACATGTAGAAGAACGTGCTGGGGTTAAGCCATACATCACGCAGTATGTTACTAGACACCGATGACTTTAAATAATCCCAGAATACGAGCTGGAGAAAATGCAATTAGTTGAGAGGAAAACCTTTGAATACTTTGAAAGAATTTGGAACAAGAGGGTCAACATCTTGGAAGGCCTCGAGCTACATACAAATGTTTTCTCAGATTATGAGCAACAACAAATTGTAGATTGCATCCTTGAATTACAGAAAATGGGTCGAGCTGGCCGCCTGAGAGAAAATACATATTCAGAACCCTGAAGATGGATGCCGGTGAAGGGAAGAGTTGCAATCCAATGCGGATGTTGCTACAATTTTTCCATAGACAGAAAAGGAAATCCACCAGGGATACTCTGTCGCAGTGAGGTGGATCCAATGCCAAGGGTCATAAAGAGAATGGTGAAAAGGATGATAACATGGAGGGTACTGCCTGCAGATTGCATACCCAACAACTGCATTATCAACATCTATAAGGAAGGTGATTGCATACCTCCGCATATAGACCATCATGACTTTGTTAGACCCTTCTGCACAGTGTCATTCCTTAGCCAGTGCAACATCATGTTCGGATCCGACCTCCGGATTGCAGGCCCCGGTGAGTTCCGAGGGCCGGTGGAGATACCACTACTGGTAGGTTCTGTCCTGGTGTTAAAAGGAAACAGAGCAAACATTGCGAAGCATTGCACTCCAGGAGTGCCTGTGGAGCGGATCTCAGTTACTTTTAGAAGAATGGATGACAGAAAAATGCCTTACCACTTTCAACCAGATCCAGAATTGGAGAGTCTCCGGCCCTACGAGCTGTGAGTTACATGGGAAATAACACACCTCCAATGCACATCCATGCAGCACTCCTGCCAAGGGTAGCTTGGAAGGTGATGTTATTACCCATGTTTCTTACTATTCAGCCATGGATTTTTGACAAATGCTTTACGATGGATCAATAAGATTCTTACACAATCCGTTTTTGATTTGCATGGATTGTATGAGACATAAAATTTCTGAGGAAAACGTCATCATGACTAGATCAAGTTGTATGATGTACTTTCAATAAATTGGAATGAAAATGACTATGTCATATTTTGCCTTCACCTCTTTTTGTGCAAATTGACTGGGAAACGCCATTAGAGTTAAATGAACTTTGAATGAGGAACATAAAAGAAAAGAAAAAAAATGAGAATTTTTCTTAAAAAAAATCTGAATATTAAAATGAACTTCAAAATTCACATGAACATTAAATAAACAACAAAAATAAAAAAATGGGATCTTTAAAGGACAAACAAAACAAATCTAAATCTCAAATTGAATTTCAATCTGAATCCTCTGATTTGAACTTTTCAATCCTTCTCTCAATCGAAATCTGTTCGAAACTATTTTGAAATTTGAATATTTTTCTCGACTTATTGCTAAGTCATTTCTTTTCAGCTTGGTAGACTTACCAGCTCCTTTCAATTCTTTTTCTTTTGTGTCCTAGAGGATCGACTAGTTCTATTGAGACGGAGCCACGAACTTTGTTCAATTTGGTTATGATGGCATGAGACTGGGTCCCTCTTCATAAAGATAAATCTTCGAGGCTAGAGCCTAACTTCTAGTCCTCTTCAAACTTTCGAGACTGGTACCTAAATTCCAGTTCTCATTTCGAGATTGATACCTAAATTTCGATTCTCTTTTGAATTGACACCTAAATTTCAATTCTAAATTCCGAGACTGGTACCTAAATTCCAGTTCTCTTCCTTCAAGGTTGGTACCTAAATTCCGACTCTCATTCGAGATCGATACCTAAATTTCGATTCTCTTTCGAATTGATACCTAAATTTCAATTCTAAATTCCGAGACTGGTACCGAAATTCCAGTTCTCTTCCTTCGAGATCGGTACCTAAATTCTGAATTTCATTCGAGATAGATACCTAAATTTTGATTCTCTTTCGAATTGATACATAAATTTCAATTCTAAATTTCCGAGGTTGGTACCTAAATTCCAGCTCTCTTCCTTCGAGATCGATACCTAAATTTAGATTCTCTTTTGAATTGATACCTAAATTTCAATTCTAAATTTTCGAGACTGGTACCTAAATTACAGTTCTCTTCCTTCGAGGTCGGTACCTAAATTCTGACTCTCATTCGAGATCGATACCTAAATTTCGATTCTCTTTCGAATTGATACCTAAATTTCAATTCTAAATTCTGAGACTGGTACCTAAATTCCAGCTCTCTTCCTTCGAGGTCGGTACCTAAATTCCGACTCTCATTCGACATCGATACCTAAATTTTGATTCTCTTTTGAATTATACCTAAATTTCAATTCTATATTCCCAGACTGGTACCTAAATTCCAGTTCTCTTCCTTCGAGGTCAGTACCTAAAATCCGACTCTCATTCGAGATGGATACCTAAATTTCAATTCTCTTTCAAATTGATACCTAAATTTCAATTCTAAATTCCGAGACTGGTACCTAAATCACAGTTCTCATCCTTCAAGGTCGGTACCTAAATTCTGACTCTCATTTTGAGATCGATACCTAAATTTCGATTCTCTTTCGAATTGATACCTAAATTTCAATTCTAAATTCCGAGACTGGTACCTAAATTCTAGTTCTCTCCTTTCGAGATCGGTACCTAAATTCTGACTCTCATTCGAGATCGATACTTAAATTTTGATTGTCTTTCGAATTGATACCTAAATTTCAATTCTAAATTTCGAGACTGGTACCTAAATTCCAGTTCTCTCCTTTCGAGGTCGGTACCTAAATTCTGACTCTCATTCGAGATCGATACCTAAATTTCGATTCTCTTTCGAATTGATACCTAAATTTCAATTCTAAATTCTGAGACTGATACCTAAGTTCCAGTTCTCTTCCTTCGAGGTTTGTACCTAAATTCCGACTCTCATCCGAGATTGATACTTAAATTTCGATTCTGTTTCAGGTTTGATACTTAAATTTCAAATCTCACACTCTCGAGATCAGTACCTGAATTTTGATTCTCATCCTTTGTGAGGTCGGTACTAAATTTCGAGTCTCATTTCGAGATCAGTACCTAAATTCTGACTCTCATACTCTTCAATTGATACTAAAACTTTGATTTTCACTCTGAGGCTGGTACTTAAATTCCAGTTCTCTTCGCAATCCCGAGGTTGAAACCTAGGCTTCAATCCTCATTTCAAATCCAAATTTGAAATTCAAAATTTCCTTAAATTTATTTTTAAATCAAACTTCAAATCGAAAATCTAAACTCACACATTGAAACTTGAAATTTAAAAGTAAAATGAAATCTAAATCAAATTTCCCAAAATCTTGTGATTTGGAGTTCACCTCCTTTTCCATTCCCCAGCAAGAGTTCAGGAATCTCCAGTCTTGGAAACATACCTGATACTCTCCAGCGGAAATTCTTCTACTTCGTCCTAAGTTTCTCACTTAGACATCTGTGTTGGTTTTGTTGATCTCTTTAATCAACGCCAATACGCGCGATGTGCTTGGTTAGAACACCACACCTATTGAGGGTCCATTTGTTGACCTTATTTTTTACGAGGTCTTTTGCTTCTCTTTATAGTACTCAGGATCCAGCTTAAGGCTTTTCCTTTGACTAATCTTAGAGGACTAGAAATGGGACCCACCACTTAGAAATTCAAACACGTCTTGACTCCCTGCAAACACCACAAGCTTGATTGTAGACCCCTAATCACCTAGAGGGTTGAAATCAAATGTTGAGGTTTAAAGGATGAGTTCCATATAGGACTTCTTGGCCTTAGGAATACCCCGGGTGGCCTGGTCTTTGTGTGGGTTGACTTGCACATACACTACACTCTCACACACATTCCAAGTTCTAAAACCACACTCTCACCCAACTTGACTTCTTGACTCATGTAGGTAATTCACATGGATGGTCCTTAACCCCTAAGCCCCTGGCTAAGAGGGTTAGGAACAACATAGTGAATGCCTCAAATGAGTCCTCTCATGGCACATATGGGCTTAATATGGCTTCATGGCTCAACCAAAGTGATTCCATTTTACTCAAATTTGATCAATCTTCATTTTTCCAAAATTTCAAATTTTGACCCCCGAGGCCCTACATCTACTAAACCTACCAAAAGCCCTTGAAAACCCAAAATTTACAAAATCACCTAAAATACCCAAAATTGCTCAAAATCAATCCTAAACATTGCCCCCCACTCAAATTGATCATCCATAGCCAAAAATTCCAAAAGTACCCCCCAATACCCTCCAAATACCCAAAATGCCCTTCTTTGCCCAAAAATCCAAAAATTCAAAAAATTCCGAAAAAAATTCTAGAAAATCTCAAATATTACCAATTTTATTTTGTTCAAAAACGCCATGGGCCAATTTTGCCAATTTACCCCACTTTTACCAAAACCCCCAATTTGACCCATTTTAAACCCAAATGAACCCAATGTCAAACCAAACCACCCCAATTGGCCTCAATTTTGTTCCAATTCAATTCTAAACTTCAAATCAACATCCCCAATATCAATTTAGACCAAAGCCAAGTCCAATTTGATTGTCATTTGAGCCCAATTTCAATTTGAAGCCTAAGGCCCAATTTTGGCCCATGACCTAATCCTAGCTCAAACCTAGCCCAACTCAACCCCAATTGGCCCCAAATCTTTTCTAAAGCCTTCCTAACACACCCATAAACAAAAATCTAACTTGATTTGCCCAAAATTTTAACCTAAACTCCACCCAAACCTAACCCAAAACGAAAATCCCTTAAATTGACCTAAGCTCAAACCTAACCAAACGGGCCCAAATCCCAAAATCAAAGCCCATCCAAAGTTGAAAACTCTTTGTGACATTCCCATAAACATTTCTCAACATTAATTTTACATTAAATCCAACTTTAGCCCAACCTTAACCCAAGTTAGCCCAATTTAGCCCATTTTGGCCCCTTTAACTAAAAAGCCCAAATTAAACCCAATTCAATTCAAAATCTCTTCACACTTGTTCCAAATCACTCATGACACATACCTAAACCAATTTCAACATTTATTTGGCATGATCCTTCACAAAATTTCCATCCACCAATTTATTTTCAAACCTAAAGGACCACTTTCTTAAACCATTCTAAAAGCCCACTTCCACCAAATCCAAAAGCCCAAAATTCATCCAAAGCCCACATGACATTTCTCTACATCATCCATTCAATTAAAATCATCCCTAAGTCCTAAACCAATGATCAAATAATTCCAAATAAAGCTTCATCCAAATTTCCTCCAAAATTGCCAAAATTCATAAAATCCCCTTTTATGAAATTGACCAAACTTTTTCCAAGCTAAAAGTGAGCCATTAAGCCATGTACAAGCCACATGGAAGCCATGGAAGCCACTTTCCACCTCACCAAGCCATTAGTGGCAAGAAGAGGGGACCCTTTCCTAATCTTTCATTAAGAATTTTTAACCATACTCATGTCACACTCTAAACCATGCTTAGCCACCTCAGCATGGATGGAGACTTCACCACCCCTTCTAAGCTGACCTAAATGATTCCCTCAGCTTAAAATTAGGTCTTGGGGAGGTGCACCAAGCCTATTTCCATGGATTGACCAAACCAAAACCAAAATACACTCTCCCCCATTCCATTTCAATCAAGCTTTTACACATGTCAAACTCCAATTGACTTCACCAAATTCAACACCTGACCCCACTGAGTCAGATGGTGACCCATGCCTGGCCGGCCAGCCACCATAGCTGCTGGAAAACACCATGGCCGAGAGGTCCATGTGAGCCAAAAAATTCAATTCTCCCTTACTGAGTTGTCCCAACACTAATGGACACCAGAGCTCTTCTTCTTCTCCCTTGAGCAGCTGATCCCAGCCTCCAATTGCCCCTGGGAAGCCCTCCAGCCATGTCTATTTAAACCCACCACCCTCTCAGCCAAAATAAGAGAAGAACCATACCTTTAGGAAACTCTGCCAAAATTGCTCCAGGACCTTCTCCTAACCCAGAGCAGTTGATCCCTAGTGTTCCTTTGCCCTAATCCCCATTGACAGAGCTCAATTTCTGAATTAAATATTCACCCAAAAAACATGACACTTCACCACAGTGAGCCAATCTCCAAATTGATTGGTCCTACACGTTCACCAGACCAAGAGAAGTTCCCCAGCAAAAGCCCCCTCTCCAGGCCAGCCACTGCTTCCAGCCTCCAAGCTTTGTGATCAGCCTTGGTCACTTTCATACCTAGACAATTCTGCAGAGCCAGAGACTTCATCTAGAGCTTGCCTGGACTCAATCAAATGTGACACAACTCTCAGATCGAAGCTTCACTTATCTGAGTAAAGGTATGAACTCACTCTTCTTCCCAAGCTTCCAGTGATTCTCCATTTTGTTTAAGTTTATTTCATAGCCTATAAACCATATGGATGTGTTCGCCTCTTCAAGATGAATCCATAGAGCATAAGAAAACAAAAATCCATTGAGAATCGAGTGAGATCTTAGGGTTTTAGTGTGGATGGTCACAGGTGCACACCAGTCGTAGACGATGACCGGGAGCCGTTGGATCGCACGTGTATCGAGCGGATGGTTCAGATTACGCTTGACCAGGGAATGTTACGTGAACCGCGGGCCCCTGGAGCGCTGAGTCGGATGGCAGCGTCGAATGGGAATGCGCCGTGTGGGCTTTCGGAGCTGCCGATGTTGCGTTGCCGCCGAGTCGGATAAGTAGATAAATAGGGTATTTTTGAATTATTTAAATGGCCAGAACTTCAAAAATTCATATCTTTGCATAGAAAAATCGCAAAAATAAAATAAAAATACCCTATAGCTCAGTGAACAGAGGAGAATAATGTGGAAAAGAAATCAAGTTAATTGGATGAGTATTTTTTTTAATAATTTATTTACTATTTTCAATGTTTTGATTCTCCATTTGCATAGACAATTCACCATGGCATGAGACCATAGGGCTTTTGAAGCCTCTGATCTTAGGAACATTCCCTGAATTTTTCAAGGTCAGAGGTCATCTCTGTGAAAAGTTATTGAATTTTCAATTTCATGTCACTATTTTAGGTATATTAATTCCAATAATTAGCATGTTGTAAAATAAATTCTAGGAAAATTTGATGATGTTCCTTAGAACCAGAGGACCCTATGAAAAATATATTTTGAGTTAATTCATTCATAATAACCTTAATTTTCCTAAACCCCTAAATTTGAATTTGAATTAATTAGGATTAATCACACATCAAATTGACTTGAAAACAATTCTCCACTGTTCTTTAGGATCAGAGAGACCTCACATAAAAATTTGAAATCAATTGGACTTGATTAAACCTACCAAATGGGTTGATTAAGCCTCATAAGCAAAATAGAACTTTAAAAATTCATAATTCCAAAAACACTTTTAAAAAATTTACAAAAATGGTTTTGGGGCTTGTCTGATATCAGGGGAGTTCAGGAAAACTAAAATTGGAATTTTCTAAAAAAGTTGATTTTTCACAATATTTTAATATTTTAATAATTAAAAAATAATAAAAATTAAAAAAATATTAAAAATCATAAAAATGTCACATTTTGATTCCTAATCACTCAGGAACAAACCAAATATTTTTCCTAAGTCCCTAGGATAAAATATTGAATTTTAAAGGCTTAATGTAATTTTTATATTAAAAAATGAGTTTTTAACCTTTTTTCACTAAAATAATTCTAATAAATCAAAGAAAAATTAAAAAACTATAAAATTTGTTTCTCCGAACTCCTTGAGGTTAGAAAAATTTAAGAAAAATATAAAATCCATTTTTCAACTTTTATTTTATTTTATAATTATTTAATACTCTAATAATCAAAATAATTATAATAAATAAAATATAACTCAAAAAATCACCAAAATTGGTCCAAGTGGTCTTCTGATCATTAGGAACATCCCATAATTTTCTTAAGGACAGCAACCTTTCCTTGATCATGTTGTTGAATTTTCTTTGAAAACCCTTATTTTCTACTAAAAATAATTATATAAATAAATTAAATTCAGAAAAATTACATTTTCTCCTCTAATGTCTTAATTGACATGTGAGTGAGGTGACATAAAAATTTTAAATTCATTTGAGCTCAATTTAGTGAGTTATGAAATAAATAAGCTTATAAGGGCATAAAGGTAATTAAAAATTTTAACACTTAATTAAAACTTTAGGTTTAATCAAAATAGGGGTTTTATGTTTGATTTTAATTTTCTCTTCGATGAATTAAAGGGTAGAAACCCATTGAACATTTTGAAAAAATCAAAAATGAAACTTTAATTAATTAAATAATTTAAAATTTAGAAGAATATATTTAAATTTGGATCATTAAAATAGGGACATTATTATGAGGACATTTATACTTTAATTTAAAAATCCCTAAATAAGTCACCTTAACAATACTTAATTCTTAATTAAAAATTAAAATAATAATCCAAATTAATAATTAAAATTAACAATTAAAAATAAAATTAAAATGAAATTAAATTTTAATTAAGTAAAAAATAAATTTAAATTAAAATAAAATTAGTTTAAATTAAAATTAGTTTAAATTAAAATTAAATTAAATAAAAATTAAATTAAAATTAAAATAAAATAAAATAAAATCAAAATTAAATTAAATTAAAATCAAATTAAAATTAAAGTTAAACTAAAACTAACAATTAAAATTAAAATTAAAATCAAAATTTAAATTAAATTAAATTCAATTAAAATTAAATTAAAATTAAAGCTAAACTAAAACTAACAATTAAAATTAAATTCAATTAAAATTAAATTAAAATTAAAATTAAATTAAAATTAAATTAAAATTAAATTAAAATTAAATTCAATTTAAATTAAATTAAAATTAAAATTAAAATTAAATTAAATTAAAATTAAATTAAATTCAAATTAAATTAAAATTAAATTAAAATTAAATTAAAATTAAAAATAAAATTAAATTAAATTTAAAATTAAATTAAATTAAAACTAAATTAAAATCAAATTGAATTAAGTTAAATCAAAATCATTTAACAACAAAACTAAATGAAATCATTAAGAATTAAATCTAAAATAATTTGAACACTATTCCAAACTTAAAATTATTAATTAAAACCTCATAATTAAATTAAAACACTTTAAAACATTAACTCAAACTTTAAATTAAGAATGATTAAAATCCTCGATAAACCAACTTGCCCTTAAAGGCTTTAATTATTATAACTCTTAAGTAGAGTTTTAAGTGAAATGTCACTTCATTCATCAGGTAATCAAAAACCTAAGTTCACTGAGCAAGAAACAAAGTTTAACTAAACTCCTGGATGATTAATTCACCTGTGCAACTAAATTTACTTGGACTCAAAACAATCACAGAAATATTGAAAAGATGTTTAGGATTAGTCCTAGGCACTTCCTCAATATGACGGGGTGTTTTAGAAGAACAATTGAATTTAATTGTTCTTCGATGAAGAAAATCATCTTTAAAACCAAACCGACAACCTAGACGTCATAGGAAATGACTAGTTATAGGATTAAGAATTTGGTAGACAACCACAACCATTCCCTTAGCTTTACCTAGGTATCTGTTGAAATATTTAAATGCCTTAACATGTGTTTTAAGTGCAGCTTGAGATGACGGGAAGACCATCCAGGTACACTTTTATTTTATTACAATTTACTTTATTGCAATTTACTTACATGCACTGTACTTTACTTTTCTTGCATGTTAAATAAGACTGTTACATGAAAACCAAAACCTTTAGGATAGTCCCTGAACTGAAACCAAAACTAAATTAAAAGTCATTGCAAGATAAAATTCACCGCCACAACATTTCAAAATATAAACAACTCAAAATTTAATCACAAACAGAACAACAAAACTACAATCACAACTAAATTAAAACATCTCATTGAATGATCGGGAATACCTCAGATGATGTAACCCACGTGTTGCTAACGGGATTTCATAAGGTCTAAATGAAAGTGTGGAACTCATTCAGTTGAGTTTAGCAAATTCATCTGGTCTAAGTGAATTCGATGAAAATAACGGTGTCGAGAGGACGAAACCATGGGAGCTTAATCAGTTCTGTTTAATTAACTTTAAGATTTGTTTTAATTAAAACACTAAAAAATACTTGGATTTTAAGATTTTCTCTAAACCAAAACACTTCTCTCATCTCCTGATTTATGACTTCTAAAACTAAACCTCTGCAACAACAAGGAGCTCGGAGCATGGTGGGCAGCTCGGGCATCGTCATCAGCAAAACTCAGATCTACTCCAGCAAGACTTTCTTAGAATTAAATAACAAAGCCATAGGATTTCGAGGTAGTTTGGCTAGTGCAACATAAGTCCTCAACTCTTCGTTAGGCATTTGCATGATCATGTCATGTAAATTCAGCCCTAACCGGTCTTAGGACTCCTAGGTAGTAGTTTGGTACGACATAAACCCTCACATCTTCGAGGCTATTTGTGTGATTATGTCATACAAATATAAGACCTAAAAAATAAAATTGACAGGATTGCAACATTAAATAAACTCCCAAATTGAAGCAAAACAATAGGATAGTTTGGAAAGTTGCCAAGATTCTTCTTGGATCCTCAGCTTCTCCTACTTTTCTTCCTTTGAACTTCTGAAATAAATTATTCCAAATTTGATCCATTCCCTATTGAAATCTTCAAAATACAAATCCTTTGAAAATCTTAAACATTGAAATTCTTGAGAGCAAAACTACTAATCAATATCGAGAGTTTTCTTAAATGATTCCTGTCATTTAAGATGTAATTAACTATAGGGGCTTATCCTTACAGGGAACTTTAAGAACCCAAGTAATATAAACCCTGTTTAATTTCTTTATATTAAGTAGGGGAACTTGTCGGCTTATAAAATTGGTTCACAGACTAAACGGATGTCACAAATCTTTTAGTTTATTTAATCGAGCCCCATCATCAAGTAGTATGTCTATTCTTGGGGATAGATACACGGTTTGTGATGCGGTGCTCGTTTATATAAACTATTTGGGATGTGAGATCAGTTTGATTTTTCATATGTTAAAATTTTCAAATTTAAAAATTATTTTCAAAATCAAATACTACTTTTCAAATTATTTATTTAAATTAAATTAAAAATTCGCCGACAATTTTTGTAGGCGACCCCCTTTCCAAAATACAACACAAACCTAAAAATATGCCGACTAGACAGTGATACCAGGCAAAACAGGAATTGGTTTAATCTTCATGACTCTAGATCAGGTGATGTTGAGATTCTCCTATCACTTGTCAGATCCGTGTACTAATATTGTAGCAGAATACGAAGTTCTAATCACCAGTTTAGAATTTGCAATACAAATGAAAATAACAAACATTGCCATTGAAGGTGACTCACAACTCATCATTCAGCATGTTGCAAGAGAGTTTAAAATTCTGAAACCAAGATTAGAAGAATACCACTGGAACACAATGAAATTACTCGAGCAGATTCCGAGTGTAATATTCTATAAGATTTCTCGACCAGACAACGCCCATGAAGACGCTTTAGCTAAAATTACTAAAGAATTGGCTTGTCCACCCGAAGTTTCTATAGATATTACAGTACAGGGATGTCAGGTTTTATCACAGATTGACCTCGACAGTTTACGTAAGATTAGAAAAGAAGAGATAGCAGCCACTGTGGCAGATGATACAAAAGATTGATGTCAGCCATTAATAAAATATTTGCAAACTGGAAGGTTAACAGAAGACAAGTCAATATCACATCAAATTCAGAAGAGAGCTTTCTCATATGCATTAATCGACAAGGTCCTGTACAAAAGATCCTTTGATCAGACGTGGATCAGATGCCTCAACAGAGCAGAAGTATGAAAAATTATCAAAGAGGTACATGCCCGATTGTGTGGAGCTCACCAGTCAGGGAAAGAAATGAAGATGAAAATCAAAAGGCTCAGACACTTCTAGCCAGCAATGATGACAGACTGCATGGACAAAACAAAGAAATGTCATCAATGCCAAGTACACAAAGTGGTCTTGCACCAACCTCCAAATGTTCTACACCCAACGATTGTCGCGTGGCCATTCGAGTGTTGTGGCACGGTTCGATAGACCCTCCATCTTCTAAAGGACACAGATTCATACTTGCAGCTAGAGACTACTTCTCCAAGTGGCCAGAGGCAATTCCGCTACAAGAAGTTACAGCACATCAAGTTCTATAGTTCTTAAAGAATCAAGTTGTCTACAGCTTCGGTGTGTCGCGAAGGATCATTTTTGACACTCGGTTCGCCTTCAAAAGCATGAAAATCAATAACTTCGTCAGAAGACACGGGATAGATTGGAGATGTTCTTCAATCTACTATCATAAAGTAAATGACTTGGCAAAATATTTCAACAAAACGCTAGTTCAAATCCTAAAGAAGACACTCGACGAAAATAAAAATGATGACACGAGAAATTACTAGAAGCTTTGTGGGCCTAAAAGACAACTTTCAGAATAATGACGCTGTCTACACCTTACACTCTTGTGTATAAGTCCAAGGCAGTCCTTCCACTAGAGGTTCAGCTACCGCTGCTCTGGATTGCCATCGCCAATCAAATTACAACAGAAGAGAATGCCAAATTACGACTGACAGAACTGGAAAGTCTCAAAGGAATAAAATTGCTTGCACTACATAAATTGAAACTCTGCCAAGCAAAGATGATTCAAGCCCGCGATAAGTTGGTCCGCCCGAGGTCGTTTAAAATTGGTGACCTCGTGCTCATTCTTAGAAGGCCTACTCTTGCACAAGCAAAAAAGGTGGAAAATTTGAACCGACCTGGGAAGGACCATTCGTGGTGGAAATGGTTTACTCTTGAGGTTCGTACCAGCTGGTAGATTCTCAAGGGATAGACTCATGTTGCCAATCAATGGACAATATATGAAGAAGTACTATGTCAAAATGAGAAATCTGAAGACTTTTATTCTGATGTAGAATAGGACCAGCTTCTGTAACTGGGTCCAAATCCTGTAATAAAATAAAATTAAATGAAATAAAATAAATTTATTCACAAAAATAAAATACACATAATTGAAATTTCTAACTCTAAATTCTATAAAACTATATTTAATAAGATAATGGCATCAAAATAATTATAAAAATTATTTAAATAGAAGATAATATGTTTTTCCTTGTTCTTGTTCATGCACAAGAGCACCCACTCACATTTCCTCTGTTTACTTGTGTAGGAGGTGTCGGGTTGCAAGTTGGTGTTTGCTTCCATAAACAGCTTAGACTTCACATCTTGAAAAAGAAATACACAAAAGGAGACTACAAAGATGAAGTTGATTAGGAAGAGTAGCTGCAGAGGGACCAGACAAACTTCAGGATTTGGAGGAACTAGAGGGTTCATCGACTTACACCTCCTCGCAACGAAACACGATCAGGTCTCGTCTATGATCACTACTCCAAATGGTGATCTTGTTGCTGCTTCAGCCGAAAGACTTCTAGATGTGCCATTGATGCGTACGAAAGGAAGAAATACAAATCTCCGCAAGCATCGCCTCTTAGACAGGATGAAGAGGAGACAAGCTCAGGAGCTTGCCGGCACTCTATCACCCATTTCAAAAGATTCTTACAATCTTGATATGAAGGAAATCGATGACTGCGAACCGCTTACAGATACTAAGCCATAGACTACAGAGGATCCCGCGTGGACACTGGATCTGATGGAAGCCCAGAATACCTACAGTGACAGGGGCATTATAAGAGTGCCTGGAATGTCACGTTTTACAGCTAGAGGAGTATGGCACATTTAAGGCATATGCAGTTGCCTTAATGATACACAGGAGCCGGGAATATTCTGATATGGAGCCGTACGTACCACAATTCGTCCTGCTGCTGCCGTGAGGAATTCCAGACTATGTCATGGAAATGATTAGACGAGTCATAAAGAAAGAATTTTAACACTAAGAAGACATACAAAGAAAGTTTGTCAATATCTTGGAAGGACTGGAGCTATACACGGATGTATTCTCGAGGAAGGATGAAGAAGAAATTCTATACTGTGTCGAAACTATTCAGCCAATGGGCAGAGCAGGTCGCTCAATGCCGAGAACATATACAGAGACGTCAAAATGGAATCAAGGAAAGGGCAGAGTCATTATTCTGTATGGCTGTTGCTATAACTTCGCTGTAGATTGACAAGGAAAACCCCTACAAATCAAAATGATGATAAAGAGGATGGTCGAGTGGCACATGTTGCCTGCAGGCTGTATGCCTAACAGCTGCATCATAAATATTTTTGAGTACGGGTATTGTACCCCGCCTCATATTGACCACCATGACTTTATGAGACCATTCTTCACAATCTCCTTTATAAGTGAAAGTAATATCTTGTTTGGACGAGAAATCCAAATTGTCGAACTAGGAGAATTCTGAAGTTCTGTTAAAATCTCCCTACGAGTCAGATCATTACTGGTGTTAAAAAGAAATGGAGCAGATTTAGCAAAACACTGTATCCTAGAAGTTACAAGAGAAAGGTTGTCAGTCACCTTCAGAATGATGGATGAAGATAAAGCGCCATTTTACTACGAGCCAGATCTAGAATTGTAGAACCATCGTCCTTTGCCACTGTGATGACAATACCTCCTAGTGTTCACGAGGGGACTTTTTTTCCGGAGTGTAATCTTGGCATGTTGGCTCGTCCCCGCCGCAGTCTCAGGCAACAGAAATCTACTACCCTTTTTAACGGGTCATGACAATTGTTGTCACCACTTTTGTAGTAGCCAGATGATATGATATGTCAGCTTTGTTAAGTTTTGTACACATAATCTACTTGTCAACATATGATCAAATGTATTACTTTCACATAATTAATGAAAATTTTTGTTTCAAAAATGTTTTTTTTTCTGCGCGACAGTCGAAAGCCGTTGGACCATGTGTTTGTTCCAAAATGAAAAGGACAAAAGAATAATGCAGAAGAAAAAGATAAAATGATAACAATATAATTTAAAATCAAAATGAACCCAAAACATAAGTCAAATGAAAATGATATTGAAATCGAAATCAAAATCAAAATTTAAATCGAAATTTAAATCAAATGAAACATAATGAAACAAAACAGATTGAAAGAAAATGATGAATTGAAAACAAATAAATGATAATACTCTCTCTCTAGAGATTTTGAGTCCTTGCACTCATCTTCAAATCCTTCGTTTTTGCGAGCACTCCACAAAATTTGGCACTTTTGACACAGCACCACTTCTCACAAATTCAAAATATCATGAAATTCTGCAAATCCTGCAATGGCTACAGGTTTTGGCCTAATTGGACCAAATTGCTTTCTTTGAAAGTCAATACCATGTTTTACCAAATTCTCCTCAAATGAAATTCCTGCATCATTATTTGGATTCTGAATCACTCCTGTTACCCCTTGGGCCGGATGTGAGTCCTTGAGTTTTCCTCCCCAAAATTCTCAAAATTCTCTAATTTTTCATTTCATATCCGAGAAATTTTTCTGCCTTCCATGAAATTCCTGGAACGGAGCTTAGTCATCTGATTCCCCCAAAAGTCCCTAATTTTTTCCCTTCTAAGAAACATTTCTACCTTCCGTGAAATTTAAGGAATGGAGCTTAGTCATCCGATTCCCCCCAAAATATCCCTAATTTTCCATTTTCTATGCGAGAAATCTTTTGCCTTCCATGAAATTCTGGGGATGGAGCTTAGTAGTCTGATTCCCCCCAAAATTCCCCAATTTTTCATATCCCTTTTGAGAAATTTTTACGCCTTCCATGAAATTCTGGGAATGGAGCTTTGTCATTCGACTCCCCTAAAATTACCTAATTTTCCATCTCCCTTCCGAGAAATTTTTTCGCCTTCCATGAAATTCCGGGAATAGAGCTTACTCGTTTGATTCCCCCAAACTTCTCTAATTTTCCATCGCCCTTCAAAGAAATTTTCCCACACCCACAAAATTCCGAGGTGAGTACCGAAGTTTCAATTCTCAATTCTGAGGCTGATATCTAAATTCCAGTTCTCACCCTGCAGGATCGGTACTTAAATTCTGACTCCCACCTTCTGGGATTGGTACTGAAACTCCGATTTCCCCACTGTACTTACTTCTAAAGAAAAATTCCCCGTAAGATTAAATTTTTCAAATTCAATATTCCACAAATTCAGAAACTTCCGTAAGTTCCATAAAACTTAAAATTAAAATTGAAACTTAAAATTAAAATATAAAATACTTAAAGTTAAATTAAAATTCAAACTCAAAATTTAAATTGAAATCAAATCCAAATTCTAAATCAGAAATTCTAAATCCAAATTCTAAATCAGAAATTCTAAATCCAAATACTAACTTGAAATCAATTTAGATTGGACTCCTTCAAAGTTTGGAGCCTTGAAATTTATAGCTCCCCTCATGAAGATATTCCATTTTCCTTCCCCAACAGGAGTTCTCGCGACTTGAAAGGTTTTAGCCAAATAATCCTCAGCAGAAACTTCCTCACTAAATTTTGTGTTTGTTTTGAGCTTTGACTCAGATAGTTGTGGTGGTTTTGCTGATTTCGTTGGTCAACACCTTTACGTGTTGTGTGTTTGCCAAGCACTCCACACCTATTGGGTGTCCATTTGTTGACCTCAATTTTGGTTGAGGTCTAGTCTGTCTTTACAATAGCCTAGGGTCTAGCCATAGGAGTCTCTTGGTGACTTTATTAGAAGACTAGTCATGGAACCCTTTCTCATAGAAATTCAAACTTTTCTCACTTCACTGGAAGTTTTCATATGCTTAAGGCCTAACCTATAGTTTTTTGGAGGAAGAGGCCAAGAATAAGGAAGCTCAGGGGAAGTCTTCTATAGTTGGTCAGACCTTAGGACTACCTTGGAGGTCTGGAGTTTACACCACACTTACACTTCACACTCACAACCATAAACAAAACACATCCCACATTGATCCCCTAACTCTTTGGAAACTCATGTAAGTGGTTTTCCCAAGCTCTTAGCCTTAGGCTAAGGTTTGGTAGTACCAGCACATAGATGACCAAATGAGGGTGACCCTTGGTCTATGGCTCAACCTAAGTAATGACATTTTCCTCACTTTCAACCAATCCCATTTTTCCCAAACATTTCAAATTTCTAACGCCTTTGCCCCAAAATACCCAAAATACCTAAAATACCCCCAAAACCCAAAAATCACCCAACATTTCCAAAATCATCCAAATTACTCATAATTTTCCAAAAAACATTCCAAAATACTCCCTACCACTCAAATAACTCAAAATTATCCAAAATTGCCAAACTTCCCTTAAAAATCCCTAGAATGACCAAAATGCCCCTCTTAGCCTAAAATTCTAAAAATTCCCATAAATTCCCAAAACCTCCCAAATACTCTCATTTTTCATTTTTCTTAACTACCACATGACCTAATTTGAACAATTTATCCCAATTTAACCAAAAGCCCCAATTTGACCCATTTAACCTAAAAGTGCCCAAACTAAACCCAATGTCTACCCAATTTATCTCAATCATGCCCAATTTCAATTCCAAACTTTAATTCAACTTGTACATTACTAATCTCAATCAAATCCAAGCCCAATTTGACCCACATTTGTGTTCAATTTCACTTAAAACCAAAAATCTCCTATTTTGCCTAAGTGACCCAAATCCCCCAAATTGACTTAATGTCAATCAATTTCTCCCCAGTTTGAACCATAAACCCTTAATAACACTCCCCCAAACTGAGTTGAACCATAAATTGCCCCTAATTTGGATCTATGCCCCATTCAAATCCACTTGAACCAAGCTTACCCAATTTTGACCGAAATATACCATATGGCCAAAATCTCCCAAATTTATTTCCCAAAACATCAAATTTTCACCCAATGGATGTTGGGAACTCTTTATGACATCCCCCTAGACCATTTGGAATCTTTAATTGGCCTTGAAACCAACACTAGCCCAACCTTGACCCAAGCCTAGCCAACTTGTCCCAAATTGACCAAAACACTAAACCAAGCCAAAATGATCCCCCAAACCAATCCAAAACCACTCCAATACTTCCTTAAACCATTTAGTATAATAATATACACAATATTGCTCAATCATTTTGGCTCAACCAAAGCGCAAACCCAATTTAGCCCAATGTGAATCTAAAGTGACCCAAATGAACCTATGACCTAATTTAATCAAGTTGAACCAAATGTGACCAAACCAACTCCTCCATAACCACTAAACTGATCTTAGGAACCACCTTAGATGCTCTTAGCCCAAGTGAGTGAGCCATGGACCAAGGAATCCTTAATTTGGGGGATCCCCCTCCATATTTGCTTAAATCATTTGGATCCTCGACAAATTTGCTCATGAAACTTAATTGGTCCCACTTGATGGCCTAACTCACCTGACCACTGACTCACCTGACCCATGGCCAGCTCCTCTGTCCTTACCAGTAGGCCTAGTCACTAAAAGAGCCCAAACTGAGAGCCACATTCAAGCCAAGCAAACCCAAACTCCACCCCTTAGCCCATTCAGCTTTAAATTTCCATTGGAGTTTATTCGCCCTCCACCTAAGCAGTTGAATCCACCCATCACCAGCCTCTGAGCTCAGCTCAATGGCCATGGCCATAAATAGAGCTCTACACGGCCAAAACCAGGTGCTGAAAAATTTCCTAACCAAACTCTACCAAAACTTTACCATAGTTCCTCCAGACCTCCCTAAGATCATTCCATCTATTTTCCCCATCTGATTCCCACTTCCGGAGCTCAATTTCAGAGCTCAAATTTGGTTAGAAACCTGGACACAGTTCACCCACCTCCACAGTGCACTAAAGTTCAATTAACTACACCCACACCTTCACAGCAGTGAAAGAAGAAAATCCCCAATCAAAGACCCATCACAGAATGCCTCCACACCAGACTTCCATCAACACCTGAAATCAAGTCTGGTAGAGGTTGGGTCTAGAAAATTCACCAGGTCAAAAGGCATCATCTGGAGGTTTGTTGGGATCAATCGAAGCTGCCACAGTAATCTGAGCCTCCCCTCTCGGACAAAGGTATTGGACTCACTCTTCCTCCTGAGCTTCTCTCCGTTTTCCATAATTATATATTGTATTTCAAACTGTATAAACCATATGGATAGGTTCTTCTAGGCTAGATGATGCTCTAAGAATAAACCCCATGTGATTTAGTTGAGTATATATTTTGTTGAGTATCGAGAGAGATCTTAAGTCTAGAAGGTTGATGGCTCTCTATGCACAGTAGTTGGGGATGAAGACGCGCGACCGTCTAGTCGAGTGTGTATCAAATAGAGGGCCATGATTGTGCCGGATGAACTCTTATCTATAAAGCACTGAGCTGAGTCAGATGCCGGCATTGAATAGGAGCGTGCCACATGGACTTTAGAAGGTGCTGATGATACAATCAGTGTCGTGTGGTTTAAATAGAAAAGTAGGATATTTTTGAATTATTAAATGCCCTAAACTTTAAAAATCCATATCTTGGTGTAGAAAAATCATAAAAAAATAACAGAGGAGAATAGTTTGGAAATAGTTTGAAGTTTATTTAATGCATGTATGATTATTAAATAAATAAATACCCTCTGGGGTATTTTTATTCTCTATGCACGTAGACATTTTACCATGGCTTGATATTTTGGTAAGTTATTGCCTCTATCATGAGGTATATCTCAAACTTTTTCCAATGTGAGAAAAAATACCAAGATAGAGAACCCTATTTTCCAAGTTTAAGTGTCTGTTTGAATAAATTAAATCTAATAAGTAGCATGTTAATTTAAAAAATCTCAAAAAACTATGGTAGGTTCCTTATGGCTAGAGAACCCTAGAAAAAACTCATAATGGATTAAAATAGTGAAAATAAGCTTAATTTTTCACTTAACCTAAAACAATCTTTTAACTAATTCTACAAGTTTCTCACGAAAATAATTTTAATAAATTAAAAAAAAAAGTAAAATATAAAATTTATTTCTTTGGGTTCCCTGACCTCAGAGAGATTTTTAAAAAATACAAATCTTAATTTTACACCTTTAAAGTATTTTATATTAAATAAATACTCTAGAAATTAAAATAATTGTAATAATTATAATATAATACAAAAAATCATGAAATTTGGTCTAAGTGGTTCTCTAATCCAGGGCTATCTCAAGTAAAAATATGAAGGGATTAGGGTCTGTCTTCGTCAAGATATTGAATTTTCATTGAAAATCTTATTTTTGCATGAAATAAATATATAAATTAAAATAAATATTGAAAAATCACATTTTCTTCTCTGATGTTTTAATTAAATCATAAGTAAGGTAGGATAAAAATTCTAAAGTCATTTGAAATGAATTTGATGAATTATGAAGTAATAGAGCCTTATGGGCAAAATTGTAACTTTGTAAACCTAGCCATAATGAATATTTAGGCATAATTTAAGAAGGTAAAATGGGCAAGTATTAATCATAATAAGTGCATTGGCATGTTTGAAACATAGGGGAATAATTGGTAGAAACCAACCTCACTCCAATATTTTTAGAAAATTATAAAATCTACAATTTATTAAGTGATCAACATTTGGAAGTTATATAAAAATCAAATGATCCTAGATTAAGGGGTATGAATTTGGGAGTCATTAATTAACTAATCTAACCCCTCACTTAGTGTCTAAAGGATATTCTGATAATTTCATAGAAATTTGTGCCGCTTAAAATTTAATTTTATCTCAAATTGCAAAATACACTGACATAAAGTCTTAAAGGCTTAGTAGTGAACTAGGCTTAATCAAACTGACTAAAAGAGGACTAGAAAGGTCAATATAATAAAAATTCAAATATTATAAAATACTACAAGTCCAAAACAAAAAAATAAAATAAAATTTAACTAAGTGGCCTAATAACATTAACCTGCCCCTTTAGGATCTTCACAAACATAATCCACTAATGAAATAACAAATGATATTCACCCCTACTTTTTGGATTAATCAAAACACTAGTTTACTGAGCATAAGGGTATGAAAGGGATAAATCATTTAATAAATATAATAAGTCTAGAAGGACCTCAAGGAAGTTCAAAAGTATTGTGAAATATCCATTTTTCTCTTGGAATTTTTCAAAAGCTTTTTGGACACCTTGTAGCACTATTGCATCTATTATATTTATTAAATGAAAAAATTACATAAATGAATAGAATTCACCGGTTATCAATTAGATTATTGTAAGCCTGTGATGAACATATCCATAGGTTCTTACTTCCCTACAAAATATAAATGTTTATTAGAAGAAAACTAAAGTTTCACATGGAGATGACGTGAAGACCTACCAGGTATGCTTTTTTTATTGTAATTTTCTTACCTGCACTCTACTGTACTTCCTGTTCTTGCAAATTTGCATGCTAAACAATGATGTCATCCTGCATGAAAACTGAAACTTTTAGGATAGACACAAAACTGAAACTAAAATCAAAATTTAAAAATCAAAATAAGATAAAATTCAACTCCACAATATTCAAAATATAAAACAACTCAAAATTTAATCACAAAAAAATAAAATCCACAGTTGTAACTAAATTAAAATCTCTCGCTAGATGATCAAGAATCCCTCGGAGAAGGTAACCTACGTGTTTCTAACAGGGTTTCCCATGGTCTAATCAAAGTATGGAACTCATTAAGTTGAGTTTAACAAAATTCTATTGGACTAAGTGAATCTGATGAAAATAGTGATGCCAGAATGATGGAACCGTGGCATCTTAACATGGGTTGCTATAATCAACTTTAACGTTCCCCTAATAAAATATTAAGAAACCTTGATTTAGATATTTCAAAAACATAACACTTCTCTCCTCTCCTCAATTGCCACTTTGTAAATTAAATCTGCTACGACAAGAAGCTTGGAGCATGTATGGTGGGCAGCATGTCCATCTTCAATAGCAAAACTTGTCTACATGAGCTGAACCATTCCTTAGTTTAAATAACAAGCCATAGGACTTCGAGGTAGCTTGCCTAGTGCAGCATAAATCCTCACATTTTTTTAGGCTCTTGTACAACCATGTTGTGCAACATAAGCCCTAACACGTTTTATGATTTCGAGGTTGTCTTCGGGTATGACACAAACCCTCATATCTGCCAGGCCATTCAAATGATCAGTATCTAGCGAATGTAAGTCCTAAAAAATGAAATTGACGAGATGAAACACAATTAGATATCTTAAATTAAAAACAAACCATAGGATATTTTGGGAAGTCATCAAGATTTTCCTTGAATCTATGTCCTTCCCCTAGCCTTCTCTCCTTTGGATTCTGATGAAATGAAATGTTCCAAGACTTGAGCCATTCACCTATTGGACTTCCGACTATCACATTTTATTTGAAAACCTTACCTTTGGATGTCAGGAATATAAATATTTCATGATCTATATAAAGAGTTTTCTTAGGTGACTTCGGTTATCTAAGATGTGATTAACTAAATGGGCTTGCCCTTGCAAGAAACTTAAAGAACCCACATTAATATAAACCTTCATATTAGATAGGGGAATTTTTCCGTCAATAATGGTTTGTAAACCAAACAGATGTCATGAATTCTTTAGTTTATTTGGTCAAACCTCACCCTAAGCCATATATCTATTCTTCAGAATAGATACATGTCTCGTGATGAAGCGCTTAATTATCTAAACTAACATTTGTATGAAATCAGTTTGATTTTGTATTCGCCAAAATTAAAATATTATTTTCAAATATCATACATATATATGTACATAAAATTAAATTAAATATCTAATTTTATAAAATTATACTTTAAATCTTTTCAAAAATAACAAACCTCACAACAATAACATTTTAACTGCTGACATAGGCCTAATTAGAGTTTAGGTTTGATTAAACTTTAGTTGGTTAAGGTTTAATAGTTTAATTAAGTTCTTTGTGTTAGAATAATGTAGAGTTTAGGTTTGATTAAAACTTTATTGGTTAATGTTTAATAGTTTAATTAATTCTAATTTGTAAGACCTAATTGGAGTTTAGGTTTGATTGAACCTTAGGTAATAAAGGTTTAATAGTTTAATTAAGTATAATGTGTTAGACTTAATTGGAGTTTAGGTTTAACTAAACCTTAGTTGGTTAAGGATTAATAGTTTGATTAATTCTAATGTGTTAGACCTAATTAGGGTTTAGGTTTGATTAAACCTTAGTTGGTTAAGATTTAATAGTTTAATTAAGGCTAATGTGTTAGACCTAATTGGGGTTTAGGTTTGATTAAACCTTAGTTGATTAAGGTTTAATAGTTTAATTAAGACTAATGTGTTAGACCTAATAAGAGTTTAGGTTTGATTAAACCTTAGTTTGTTAAGGTTTAAATGTTTAATTAAGTTTAATGTGTTAGACCAAATTAGGGTTTAGGTTTGATTATCCATATTTGGTTAAGGTTTAATGATTTAATTAGTTCTAGTAGGTTAGACATAATTGAGATTTAGGAATGATTAAACCTTAGTTAGTTAAGGTTTAATGACTTAATTTGGTCTAATAGGTTCGACCTAATTGAGGTTTAGGTATGATTAAACTTTAGTTAGTTAAGGTTTAGTGAATTAATTAGGTCTAATTGGTTAGAGCTAATTGAGGTCTAGGTATGCTTAAACCTTAGTTAGTTAAGGTTTAATGACTTAATTAGGTATAATGGGTTAGACCTAACTAAGGTTCAGATATGATTAAACCTTAGTTAATTAAGGTTTAATGATTTAGTTAGGTCTAATGGATTAGACCTAATTGTCGTTTAATTAGTTAAACCTAATGTAGTTAATGTTTAACTTTATTTAATTTAATTTAATTTGATGTCTTAGACCTAATTATGTTTTAATTAGTTAAACCTAATGTTGTTAAAGTTTAAATTTGTTTAATTCAGTCTAATTTGATATCTTAGACCTAATTATGGTTTAATTAGTTAAACCTAATGCGGTCAAGGTTTAACTTTGTTTAATTAAGTCTAATTTGATATCTTAGACCTAAGTATGGTTTAATTAGTTAAACCTAATGTGGTTATGCTTTAACTTCATTTACTTAAGTATAATTTGATGTCTTAGACCTAATTATGATTTAATTAGTCAAACCTAATGTGGTTAAGGTTTAGCTTCTTTTAATCAAGTCTAACTTGATATCTTACACCTAATTATGGTTTATTCATAATCTCTGAGGGTTTTGAATTTTTGGGTAGGTTTGGTCATGATGACCATTTTTAGGGTTTATGTCAAACCAAAAGTTAATGTGTTGACTTTTGAGTTTTGCCTTGGTCTCCTTGACCAATGTCAAGTTAAATAGGTCAATGTCCGACCTATGATGTCAATGTGGTAGCCTGTTAGGTCTCAAGTTGGCCAGTTTGACCAAATTTTGACTTTATAGGTCAGGGTTTGACCAATTATATCAATGTGATGGTCTTTAGTTCATGTGTTTACCATTTTGACCAAAATTTTCTTACTTAAGTCAAATGTTGACCATATCAGGGTTTTTCATTACTGATTTGATCAATCCAAGATGTCATTAGGATTTAGACTAAAAAGATTTTGTTAGGGTTTTGACCCTTAGTTTTAGGGTTTAGTGACCCTTGGCAAGATTTAAGAGGTCAATTTTGGTAGGCTTCTTGTCTCAAGGTGTTTTATAAATTATCCTCACAAAAGTGAGGTTAACATGTAATAATAGTTTTTGAAATTTATTTTTAGTAAAGTAAATTTAAGTATTGAAAATTAAAATTTAATTCTTCTATATTTTTTAAAAATTCAATATCCCTCACTAAAGATAGTTACACCATATTTAACATCATATCACTAAGAAAAGTTTTAGCTTCAAATGTTTCTTCATCACTCTAAAGTTTTATCCACATTTTCTTACACATTTCTATACCAAAAGGGTTATTAACCTAATATAACTTCATACACATAATCATTTTCAAATAAAAAATCAAATTTATTTGTAGCATATTTTAGAACAAATAAATTGTTACTAATGAACATTTATTATTCATCCCCTCCCAAAACTTAAATTTTTATAAAGATTAAACATTTTAGCATATAATATATAAAGTCAGGAATGAAAAATAGAATTTAGGCTTACAGGAATTTTTATATCCTAATTATGCAGGTATATAAAAAAAATTTAAAAATAGGAGTAAAAATGATCAGATTTCATTTTTGATTTTAGCATTTATGAGATTATAAAGGCTTCTATGCAGTGGAGGCTAATATAAAGGCAAATCACACAAACTAACCTATTATCACAACCACAATAGAAAATTCATGATAGTAAATTGAAATTTAAACATGAAGGTTAGCTCTATCTCATTCCAGCAGCAGGAATAAGTTCAACAAAACTAACAAGTCACATTTAAACTAAAAGGGTTCAAATCATACTACCAGATTAACATCACATAGATACACATCACAACAAACAATATCATCAATGTTCACCACAACCACAAATAACAACATATATAGTAGTCCAGACATCAACGAAAGTAACCATTCAAACAAAAATAACACAACTCAATATGTACTAATCCTTATTACCGTCATCATCTTCTTCATCATCATCATTATCATTCCAGAAAATAGCAAAATGAAACTAAGTGTACCGTTCATAAGGCGGAAATACCACACTTTAATAACCTCTAATAATTTTCTCCAAAGAAGTGTTGTATTTCTCCTCATAATCACTATGTCTCCCTAAGTAGGAATAAACATGATCAACATTGTTTTCAAGATTTGATGCCTTATCCATTGTGTAATCAATGTTATCCATCATCATTTGCATCATTTTAGATTATGAATCAAGACTAGATATGTCACAAGATGTGGATGCTCGAGATGTCGAAGTATGTGATGTAGATGCACAAGAAATTCTAGAAAATTCCCCTCTCCAGCCAAAAATGAAATGTTCAAAATAAGTCTTGACATCCACACTAGTAATGGGTCTCAGAGGTTGAAGAATCTCCTCCCAACTATCAAATTTAATAGTAGCTTACTAACATAAAGAAAAGATTAAGGAAGGGAAGCCGAAAAGTGCAGTAGTAATGGCTTTGGCAAAACTTGTGATAACCTGATAAATGAGAGACCCAATATTGATTGGATTGTACTGCTGAATGCAGTAGTTCAATGTAGCCCTCTCTCTGGTAACCTCGCTAACATGATTTGTGGGGAGTAGTTGAGTAAAAATTAAAAAAATTCATGCTTTCACCGACGTAAGAAAGTTTACCCTTATACCACTGGTAATCTTCTAAAGACTTCTCTAGGAGTTAATGAATAAATAGTTTAATCTAACTCCTCCTCAACAGGATTGTAATTGGAATAAAAACATAATGTATCTGTAGACAGCTCGTAAAATGAATTTATTACCTCTGGTCAAAATGCTACTTTCTTCCCTCTCACCATCACAAGAATCTCTTCTGATTCACGGATATTTGCATAGAACTCCTAACCGCAGAAATCACTGCAATAGTAGAGATACTAGAAAATTGATCCCACTGTCAGTGAACAATTAAATCTTCTACTTCTTCTCCCGAATTTTTAAAACATCGCTCAGGTATTAACTTTCTCTATTGTAGCACATCGACATAATTAAACTGAGCCTTAGAACTCAGAAACTTGTTCAAATCTAATTTAGCCTTCTCCTTGATCCTTTTTCATTCTTGGTGCCATTCTAAAAATTACAAAAACTTTATAATAGATTCCAAAATCAACTTTAATTCACTAGATCTAACTTCTAAAACCTTAAACTCACTTTTCCATGTAAAATCCATCGATTTTCATCAAATTTTTACCATGAGTGGTAAATTTTAAATGAACTCCAAATCCATGGTGAAATAAAAAAATTGTATATAAAATAGAAGCTTTAACATTGAGATAATGAAATCCAACGAATTTGGCTAAAATCCACCAAGAAAACATCACTTTTAAGGATGCCCTAGGTGTAAAAACGTGAAAGCTTAAGGAAGAAGATGATGAAATGAGGAGAAAATGGTGGTTTTTGTGACTTAAAACCATCATAAATTTGTTTTTGTGAACCATAGCTTAATCGCGACAGTTTTGGTGCTTAGACACAGTGCTCTCGGGTTTACTAGCGCTTAAGCACGGGTTTTGGCGCTTAAGCGCCAGTGCACAAATTTTGATTCAAATGCGTATTTTCGCAAGTGAACCACCCTCACGTGGTCTTAAATAAGTCATAATAAAAATTTCTTCCCCTTCTTCTCTCTTGTTTCTAAAAAATTCTCAACTTTTCACAACTTAGATTCAACCACAATAATACAATTATTTTCACACAAACACAACTCTTTCATTAAGATATACGCAACAAGTACAAACACTTCACATGTCTAATATCAACTCCAAAATGTTTTTGATGAGATACTCTCAAAATTCATCATAACACAAGATAAACATACATAAACACATAACAAAAGCACACATAATCACATAAGCAAACAAGCACAAACAAACTAAACAAACAAACTAAACAAAAAAATTAATTACATTCTCCGTTAGGTGGAATATATCTTTGACCTTCATTTTTTTCCTTCTGAACCATTTGGCACATAGATTTAATAAAATGAACGATGACGAAGCACAATGATAGAATCCTCTTCAATCCACTTATTCTTTAGATACATCAACTTGTTTGCTTTTTCAATATAACTATTGAACTCACTTTTGTGAGGATCAATTATAAGTCATCTTGAAAAAGGAAGTCTACCAATATTGACTTCCTAAATATCACTAATGGTCACTAAAACCTAATGTCTAGGGTAAAACCCTAATGAAATTTCTTTAACCCAAAATTTAATGACATCTTAAAATGATCGAATCAATAATGACACACCCTGATCTGATCAACCCTTGACCTAACATGTCAAACTTTTATGAAAATGGATCTATTGACCACCACATTGACTAATAGGTCAACTTTTGACCTAAATGGTCAAACATAGGACAAAACGGATCTATTGACCACCACATTGACCAACAGGTTAGCACTTGACCAAACTGGTAAAATTAGGTTAAAATGGTCAATCCTTGACATAATGACCATCACATTGACCAAACCGGGTAACCTTTTACCCAAATTGTCAAATTAGGACAAAATGGTCAATCTATAACCCAATGACAACCACATAAATCAAACTGGTCAACTTTTGACCTAAATGCTTAAATTAGGTCAAAATGGTCAATCCACGACCCAATGACCATCACATTAACCAAACTGGTCAACCTTTGACCCAAATGGTCAAATTAGGTCAAAATCATCAGTCCACGACACAATGACTGCCACATTGACCAAACTGGTCAGACCTTGATCCAAATGGTCAAATTAGGTCAAAATGGTTAATCCATGACCCAATGACCACCACAATTACTCAATACCAACCCCATTAACCACTAGGTCATCCTAGACAGCAAATTGGCCAATTTTGACTCATTTGATCAATTTAAGACATTAAAATGATCAAAATCATCATTTGGTCTACCATAGTCAAACCTCGGTTCCATTACTAAAAATTAATGATCCCATGAATAAAATAACCATGACAAGGTTAAGTAACTCCCCTAGGTCAAACTTGGAGCTGGATTGGTCAATCATTAGTCAAATTTGGTCAAAATACTCATTTTTGGAGCAACTTAATAAAATTGGTCAAATGGTCAACATCCAAAATCACTTTAACCAAATTTTTTGTCGATACTATAATTTCACACAATTTTAATTAATTACATTACTAATTAAAAATTATATTATAATCATAACCCAAAATTAAATTCAAAACCATGACATCATACATGGCATCAAAATGCCGTAATTGATTTTTGAAATTAAATCTAATTTACGGGGAGTCATAGATATGTCACTCATGACCCATTAGACTCATCATGACATAAAAAATACCTTAACCAACATATTAATAAAAACCTTTAACACAGGTTAAGATTAATCATAACACCATCATGAAGGAAAGGTATATGTGTCATGCTATCCTAAAATAAAAAATGACATGTATGCTTAGGTGGAGGGCACCTCAAACCCTAGTTAATGGAGAAAAGGCTTGGCTTAGATCACCATTACAACATGGGATGAGCTCATAAACATTAAATTCTGAAAATTAAGAAAAATGGCGGTTTATGTGTCATGCTTTCATAAAGCCATGAGTGACATGGTGGATGAAGGGTAACTTGCTCATTTTGATTCACCATACACCTCTTCTTCACCCAATGGACATGAACGAAATCCATTTCATTAAATGTGGAGTTCATCATGGCTACTTAAGAAAATAGGACAAAGATGAGCTTATGTGTCAATATTCCTTCAATTTAAAACATGAATCACTTGTTTCCATGGGGTGGGTGGCCGACCAATCCATGTGACAATTCAAACATATCATGGATTCACCAATGGAAGTGAAACATCACTTGAAACACTTTCTTTACCATGGTTAAAGACCATCATCACTAAGCCATGGGAATGATGGAAATGAAGCTTAACTGTCACCTTATCTTGAATCCATTGAATGAGCTGGAGATATTACATTGGCAAAGTAAAGTTAGCTCAAACAAGAGAGGCCAAAACACCTCATGGAGCTTTCAATGGGAGGAAGCTGAAGCCATGGGTTAAAATTCCACCATGAGTAAACTTGACATAGATATGCTTGAGGATGCCCAAATGTGATAATTCTCATACAAGAGACATATCCACAGACATTATTTACATGATAGAGTCTTTCCCAAGTAAACCCAAGCTAGCCTAAGCTAATCCATAACCTCCATGTCTATAAACATGGCAAAACCTGAGAGCCGTAAAAAAAGAGGAGAGACACAAATACAATCCTCAAACACTGAAACACTCAAGAACAAAACTGCCCTCCATACCCTGAGTAGTTGATTCTCCACAGAATCAAGCCTTCAAACCTACTGTCCTCTCCCAATTTAACCACCCCAGAACACCTTAAAACATGACATTCTTCGTGTCCTACATATACATATCCCAAAACTAAAATTAATAGTTCCTACACCTTCCCTAAGGAGTACAAAGAAGATTACAATCAAGATTGGATCTTCCCAAAAGCTCTAACCTAGTTCCCCATCAGGCTTTGAATCGATTTTGGTGAATTCCTACTACAACCCAATTTCACCCCAAATTGGACGAACCAGGAGCCTCAGACTCAATGATTGTTCCTGTCAAATTTGATTGAGGCTTCACCTCATCAAACTAAAGTATGACCATTTTAACCTAATTTGTGCTTGGTTTGGTCTTTTGTAAAACAAATTAATTTAAAACACTCACATCACCGTATAGATGTGTTCGTCACTTTGAGATGAAGTTATAGGAACAAATCACTAAGATCACTGAAGAAATGACCGAGATCTCATGTCTTGAACATGGGCGGTCTATGAGTTATAATGTCTTTAGGATGATGACCCGATTCTGTCCATTTCTGTGTATTGGAAATGAACAGTCCTGATTGCGCTGGACTACTATTTCATCCATATGAAATAGATGAAAAAGCGAGCTAGCTCAGCGCTTGATGGATCTACCCATGAATTCGACGCCTCCGAGGTTTGATCTATCTCTGTCACTTAAATAAGAAAATTCAGATTTTCTTATTTAATTACACCAAATTTTAAAAAACCATATCTTTGCATAGAAAAATCACAAAATAAAAGAAAAACAACCATAGATTCAAGGAGACAAGGAGAAAATATGGGATCAAAATATGAAATTATTAAATTATATTTAATGTTTATTAAATTAATTACTCTCTAGAGTAACTTAATTATTTAAATTTATTTATAATTCCAAAAATCATCAAATTTTTACATATCTATATTTTCATCCTTAGATGCATTCCCTGATTTTTATAACACTAGGAGGATTCTCTCGGGTTTAATTTCCTAATTTTTATCAAATTTGTAATTATTTTTAAAAATAATTATAAAATTACAGAAAATTGGAAATTAAATTTAATAATGGTTAAAAAAACAGAATGAAATTTCTAAAGTCTAAAATGACAACTTTTATCCATTTAGAATTTTAAGAACGACATTTTCGTCACATAGAGTTAAAAATGTAATTTCCAAAATTACATTTAATGCCCTGAAAACTCTTAGTTTTAAGAGTTAGTCAAGTTTGGCTCATTCAACATTGAGCCAAATCAAACCCATCATCTTCAAGTCCAAGCCCAAGTGGACCTAACCCAAACCCCCAACTCATGTTAACTTAATAAACCATAATTAGGTCTAAGACATTAATTAGACTTAATTAAATCAAGTTAAGCCTTAATCACATTAGGTTTACCTTGATAAACTTTAATTAGGTCTAACACCTCATTAAGCCTGATTAATCACCTTAAACCTTAATTACATTATGTTTAAGACCAATGAAACCCTAATTAGGTCTAACCCTCATTAGACCTGATTAATCACCTTAAACCTTAATTATAATATGTTTAAGACAAATCAAACCCTAATTAGGTCTAATCTCTCAATAGACCAGATTAATCACCTTAAACCTTAATTACATTAGGTTTAAGACAAATCAAACCTTAATTAGGTTTAACCCCTTGTTAAACCTGATTAATCACCTTAAAACATAATTACATTAGGTTCAAGATAAATTAAACCCTAATTAGATCTAACCCCGCATTAGACCTGCTTAATCTCCTTAAACCTTAATTACATTAAGTTTAAGACAAATCAAATCCTAACTAGATCTAACCCCTCATTAGACCTGATTTATCACCTTAAGACTTAATTACAATAGGATTAAGACAAATCAAACCTTAATTTTGTACAACCCCTCATTAGACCTGATTAATCACCTAAAAACTTGATTACATTAGTTTTAAGACAAATCAAACCCTAATTTGTTGTAACACCTCATTAGACTAGTTTAATCACCGTAAACCTTAATTACATTAGGTTTAAAACAAATCAAACCTTAATTAGGTCTAACCCCTCATTAGACCTGAAGAATTACCTTAAACCTTAATTACATTAGGTTTAAGATAAATTAAACCCTAATTAGGTCAAATTAAATCAATTAAACTTTACCTAAATTGGATTTAATTAATCCTAAACCCTAATTAGACTTAACCTTAATTAGGTCTAATTGAATCAATTAAGCCTTACCAAAATTAAGTTCGATTAATCTTAGAACATAATTAAACCTGACCTTAATTTGGTCTAATTAAACAAATTAAATCTTACCTAAATTAGGTTTAATTAATGCTAAACTCTAATTAGACCTAACAATAAGTATATCTAATTAAATCAATTAGAAGATACCTAAATTAGATTTAATTAATCCTAAACCCTAATTAAACCTAACCCTAATTAGGTCTAATTAAATCAATTAAACATTACCCAAATTAGGTTTAATTAACTTTAACCTAATTATACATAACCACAGTTAAGTCTAATAAATCAATTAAACCTTACCCAAATTTGACTTGACCACAATTAAGTCTAATTAATCAATTATAACTTACCTAAATTACGTTTAATTAACCTAAAACTTATTAGACTTAACCATAATTAAGTCTAAGTAATCAATAAAGCCATACCTAAATTAGGTTTAATTAACTTAAACCTTTTAGGATCAACATACATTGAAGCTAACATTATCCTATACTTCGGTTCAAGCCAACTTGAACCTAGGTAAAACATAAATTTATTAGGTTCAACATAAATTGAACCTAACCTTAACCTATACTTAGGTTCAACCCAACTAGAACCTAAGTCAAACTTAAACCTTTTAGGTTCAACATACATTGAACCAAACCTTAACCTATACTTAGGTTCAGCCCAACTTGAACCCGAATCAAACTTAATATTTTAGGTTCAATATAAGATGAACTTAACCTTAAACTATATTTAGGTTCAACAAAACTTGAACCTAAGACAAACTTAAACCTTCTAGATTCAACATACATTGAACCTAACCTTAACTTATACTTATGTTAAAAACAACTTGAACCTAAATCAAACTTAATTCTTTTAGGTTCAACCTACATTGAGTCTTTCCTAAACTGATGTTCAATCTATATTGAACCTAAAAATTAGGATTAACCTAACTTAACCCTAACACAAACTTAACTGAGGTTCAACTTACATTGGACCTAACCTAAATTTAACATAGGTTCAATCCACATTGAACATAACTTATGTCAAACTTAAGTTTAATCCACTTGAACTTATGTCAAAACACTTAATTTTTAACCAAAACCAAACCTTTAACTTGAGATCAACCCAAAGTTGAACTTGAGTCAAAATTTATAACCTTAGGTTCAAATCACATTGAACTTAAACCTAGCGTTTAACTTAAGATTAAATCAAAGTTGAACTTAATCCTTAATATAGGATTCAACCCACATTGAACTTAGGATCAACTTAAAGTTCAAACTACATTGAACTTAAATTCCTCATTCAAACCAAGTCAAATTAAACACAACCAAATCTTTAGAGCCAACAAACATCAGTAACTAAAACTCTAAATCTAAAGTTAACCAAGTTTCTTTTGGTCCAACAAACATTAGGAATTAAAAATTCAATCTAATTTATATTTAAACTTAGTCCAATATCTTAAAACATTTACATTCAAAAGATATTGAATCTAAATTCCTAAATCTAATTCACACTAGATTTAACTCAAAAATATTAGATTCAAACAACACTAAAACTAAGTTCCCAAATCTAATTTATATTAGACTTAATTCAAAACCTTTAGATTCAAAGGACCTTGAATCTAAATTCAAAAATCTAATTCATATTAGATTTAACTTGAAAATATTTTATATTCAAACGACACTGAATCTAAGTTCCCAAGTCTAATTTTTATTAAACTTAATTCAAAACATTTAGATTTAAAACACATTGAATCTAAATTTCTAAATATAATTCATATTAGACTTAACTTGAAATATTAGATTAAAAAAAAGTTGAATCTAAGTTTCTAAGTCTAATTTATTTTAGACTTAATTCAAAACCTCTAGACTTGAAATACATTGAATCTAAATTTCTAAATATAATTCATATTAGATTTAACTAGAAATAGTTAGATTCAAATGAAACTTGAATCTAAATTCCCAAGTCTAATTTATACTAGACTTAATCGAAATTCATTAGATTCAAAAGCCATTTGAATCTAGATTCCTAAATCTAAATCAGATTAGATTTAACTCAAAATCATTAGAATCAAAAGACACTGAATCTAAATTCCCAAGTCTAATTTACATTGAATTTAATTTAAAACCATTAGATTCAAAAGACACTGAATCTACATCCCTAAATCTAATTCATATTTGATTTAACTTGAAATCATTAGATTTAAATGACACTGAATCTAAAATTCTCAAGTTTAATTAGATCATACAATCATTAGATCTAAATAAATTTTAATTCTTTCTATTGTCTAAATTACATTAGACTTAAATAAACAAATAAAAACTATCATATAAAAATCAATCAAAATGATACATGGAAAATTTTAATTTGTTAATAAACTGTAAATAACCTAAAATTTTTCAACCTAAAATCCTACAAGATATGAAAACATAAATGAAACCTTAATGAACAAAGATCACCAAATGTAACTTGAACCCCAACATTCTTGATCTATGAAGATTTCTTAGATGAAGCAATCCTGGCTGTTGACAAGAGTCTTCTGGTCCTGCTTTAATCACTTTTCAGGCAAAGTAGATCAAGGCATCTGATGTCCATGGGATGATGGAGTCATAGACATCTTGACCAGGTTGTCGAAAAATTAAAACTTAATCAAATAAGTCAACAATTTATGAAATAAATTGACATTACTCTAATACTTTTTTCTTGCAGATTGAAGACAAGTTTCGCTTTAGATTCACTTTGCATGTTATTAGGTTTGCTAACTCTATTTTATAGTGTGACATTATGAAGACGAGACAAATGACAATAAAACAAAATAAAATCAAAATGACTTCAAAATATTGACATTGACAAAACAAGACAAAACAACATTGACAAAATAAAATCAAAATGACAAACAACGAAACAAAACCTAAACTTTTAAGATAGTCACAAGACCCAAAATTTTAGGATTACAACCAAATAAATAACAAAAAACAAGACAAACTGACAAAAAAATGACGAACAAAAAAAAAAAATATAAATGACATAACAAATAATATAGACAAAATCAAAGTTTTAGGATAGTACATAACACTTAGAAACGAATTACCCAGGATTGAACATTGACGTTTCTTTCCTTGTTATTGAAATTTCTTAGAAAACGTGTGTTAACATTAATCAGAAGTTTTCTTATACAATTTTAATTGTCTACGATGTATATAATTTTAGGATCTTGCTTCTAAAGGAGATTTAAGAACTCATAATAGGTATCACACCTAGAAATCTCTGGTTACACGTGATTCTCCTTATACAATTATCTAGAATAAGGCATTCTAGAATTCTCTTTTGTAAGAATTATCACTAAAATTTCTTATTCTACTGTTTTCTATCTTATTATCCCTTATATTCTTTAAATTTCATAACATCTAAGGATCTTTTACATGATCCTAAGAAATAATATTTTTTTACTATTAGGGTAATATGATAGATAGATAGAGTGGCGACTCCCTCAAATAATAAAATTGACAGTTCACATCTCACATTGACACGAGAAAATCTTGGCTGGGAGGAGCAGGGATCCCACAACTCCGGATGCCACAAATAGATTTTATTTGGCTACTCCGCTTAGGATATTATTTCTTCTCATCTCTTATTAAATCACTTGTTTTCAAAATATGTTTCATCCTTTGATAGATATGACCACATCTCTTAAAATCTAACTCTTTTAGGAGTTATACTTGACATTTCATAACAACAAAATAAGACAAAATAAAAAGATAAATTCCCAGTTTATAAATAAGTCCATAACATCTTATTTTTCTTGAATTTTGAGAAAAATTCCAATGGATTCTTTGTATTTAGTCTTTTCTTACTTTCAAGAATTTAATACACCAATTGATAAAGACACTTACTATTATCAGAATGACTGGATTATTTCATGAAACTGAATTTGCACTAAATAACCCAAATCAACTAATATACAATCCTTTGAGGAATTCACACTAGATCCTTATAAAGATTTTCTTCACTTTACAAAAGATTTAACTCAAGACATTCTCGCAGAACAATAAAATTTTGAGGAAATGAAAAAATAAATTGATAGAAAAAGGAAACAAAATTTGTATTGAACAAGAAAGAGATATTGTTCCACCATCCATATATGAAGTTAGATCTCGTTCCAAAAATGTTCCAAAAACTCTTTCCCAATGAAAAAAATAAAACATGTTCTCTTTAAAGAAAGAAGAAATGGAATGAAAATGACGATTTTGAGACATCTAAATTTGAACAAAGTGTTTTTGACAACCCTTCTTTCTCTAAAGAAAACTGATATTTTCCAATACCAGATGAACATGAGGATAAAACTTTCCAACTCAAAAATTCTGTATCAATTCACACCATATATTGTGTGTTTAAAATATTAGCATCGAATGATAAATATTCAATTTCACGATTGTTATATAAAATGTGTTGGGCAGTCTCTATGAAAATGAATTCTTGCAATTGAAGATCCTACTTATCATGAAATGGATTAACAATTCCCATTAGATATTCAGTTTACTCAGGTTCTAGTGAAATTCCATTCGAGTCCAAGAGTGAAAGATGTAACCATCACAATAGATAGGACCAAACATAATAAATTGATATCAGAAGCAGAAGACACATAAGCTAAAATGAGGGCTCTCATCCAAATGTTATAATGGAGATCGTTCTTACTCACAAGACAATGTTATACTTCCCAAGAAATGTCATCTTATGCTTAAAAATAATGTTTGGAAACAAGAATCATCAAAAGTAATCTCAGACATTGTGAGTGCCCCTGCAGACAGTTCTCAAGAAAGAACTTGTGAAGAACATCCTATAAAGTCATTTGAGGTAAGATCCGAAAAGTTGAAAATTGATATTAAACAATTCTCAATATGGAGAAAGAATGATTCTTCAAATAGTTCAAATGAGGATGTCGCTGAAATAAATATGGTAGAAACACGATCTAGCTTCTTAGCACGAGAATTAAATGAAGAAGAAACAATAGAAGAATTACAAGTAGTAATTCGACAACGGGATGAACTAATCAATCATCCGGAAAAAGAATGGAAGAATTGGCGAAAAATTTACAAAATCCACCAACTAATCCATAGCATGCCATTGAAATTTTTAGGCCAGAGGAAATACATACTCTAGAGGATAGAAGAGAGCCAATAGAAATTGAAGAAAGAACTCAAAAGAAAAAGGATTCATCCCAAAGTAGAATTCCAAAATAGTAATCAAACAATTGGTAGAACAAAAGATAAAAGAAAGAATGCCTCTGATCAAAATGGCTGGATCATTAATTCCAAAGGGCCTTATCCAGAAAAATTTGATTCTGCCAAATACCCAAACGTTTTGTTCCTCCTCTCTTCAAAATGTTTGGCGAGACTGGTAATCCTCATCAGCATCTTGTACACTTCAAAGAGAGTAGCTGCAACGCAAGAACTGACGCTCTTCTATTTTGTCAAATTGTTAACAGTCTAACAGGAATTGCCTTTGTCTAGTATGCGAAACATCCTAACGGGTTTGTTAAAACATTTGTAGAGCCTGAAAACCTCTTCATTCAAATGTTCGCTGGACCACAACACCATACAACAGTTCGTGGCCTGGTGGTAGAACAACAAAATTCAGGAGAAAGTCTGGTGGATTACATTTTATGCTAGAGAAATCATAGCATGAAATGTGAACCACAACTCCAGGAACAACATGTTGTTGAAATCCTTCTTAAGAATATACATGGTCCTATAAAATTCATGCTTAAAGAATTCACAATAAAGAAGTTTCAAAAATTGCTCTATAAAGCTACCAATCTTTAGGAAGAAGCTAAGCAGATGAGTGTAGCAGAAAAACAAAAAAGACAACGTTTATCAAAACATTTGAGAGAAAACCAGGAAACGTTACAGAAAAGGGTAAACAAGTGATGCAAGTTCAGAAACAAAAGAAACTACAATAGAACAAACCACCACAACATAAATCTTCTCAATTTCAATTTCAACAACCAATTCTATACCGACAGAGAAGAAAAAAATGATTGAAAGAATAAATAAGGAATACCTATTCAAGACAAAAGCTGTTGGCAATATATTCCATAGCCTGCTGAAGATAAGAGAGTTCAAGCTGCTTGAGGCTAAAAGGCCAGGAGAAGTTCACATGAATGACAATCCTAATTATTATCCTTATCATAGGATGCTTACACATAAAATTTAATAATATTTTGTCTTTAAAGACTGGTTAGAGCGCAACTTTAAAGAATAAAATAAAGTATACTGATCCCTGAATATTTTTGCTTACTATTTAGATAGAAAATTATACTTTAATTATTTATAAAATGGGATACTACGCAAGTATACGTATCATTTATCAAGTAATATATAACTTTTTAATTAAGCCCCGAGATATCGAATCCACAGGGAAATGTCTAAAAATTTATAAAAATAAGAAAAATAACTTATTACTTTTTAAAATGCTTTTGTAAAGTATGTTATAAGATATAGATTTTTTCAAATTTTTTTTGGTATTTTCTGAATAAAAGTAAAGCAAACAACTAAATTTAACAAAATTTTAAAGTAGTATGAAAGCAAATGAGAATAAAATATCTTTTTCCTCTTTTAATGAATGAAAAATAATTACAAAATTTCATTGTGGAATTATCTAAAATATGTTGTGTCAAATAGAAGCAATTTTTTTTCTTTTCCCTTACTTTGTTCTATAAAGAACATTGGTTAATTTGATAATTTGAAATCTTGTAGATGAGTTAGGCAGAAAAGAAACTATCTCTCACTATAGAGTTCCATCGATTCCCTCCACCTGGGGGCTAACTTTTTAAAACAAATTTTTTCACATCAAACCAAATTAGGGGGCTTTAGCCTGTCACTCTAAAGTCCACTAATTTTACTCCCCATTATAAGCATATCTTCCTATTTATTTGCACCCAATCATATGGACTACAATTCTATTCCATATAATTGCATGTGATTCATTCCAATTGTTGATTGAGAAAATACCTCAATGGATCTTACATAATCCCAACAAATTTTAACATCTTAATTGGCAAAATCAAGAAGTAAATGAAGTGTAAGGTAGTGATTCAACAAAATTTCTTCCAACATTGGAATCATATACTTCACACAACTTCCTTCCATAATTTATTTACTTCATCACTTAAAAAGAAAAGGATAAAGAAAAATACTCAGAATTCATGGAGAAAACACAATCACAACTCTATTTGAAAGTAGAAATCAAAGTGAAAACACAATTAGGTTTACTTAAAAACCCAATGTAAAATAGAGATAAAAACTTATCTGAAAATCCTCTCCAAAAGGCTCTTGAAGTTCCTTTGAAATTTTGCATTCCCTCTACAAGACTCAATAGAGGTTGGCGCCCAACTTTGTTGACTTCAAATCTTTATTCTACTCTTAATAAAAACTAGATACACATGATAATAAAAGTGGCGAAGTGGAAAGGTGTACTCTCAATAACTCTCTAACATAAACTTGACTCTTAACACTAATTTCACCCTCCAACAACAACCCTTTTTCTGATCTTCAAGCCTTCTTTTTAAAATTTTCCAAAAGGTGCCTTGGTGTCTCTTCAAAATATGTCCAGATTTAATGTATCCACCAAGAATGCTTCCATCTATTCAAATTTTAAATGAGTTTTGGTGCTGATGGAAAGTTAGTGAAGTTTAAACCAAATGATGCTTCAAAAACCCCTTCAAATTGGCGTCAAATTTAAATAAATTCGTCACTTTAACTGTAGCGCTTATGCGCCAACCATCCGACGCTTAGGCGCTAGAGGCCAATTTTGCACATCTTTAATCTTTGGCTCCAAATTTGATCCTCTTTGGCTCCTTTCATCAAAATCATATTTGCAAGAAAAACACAAAAATACCTTCCATTAATGTGCAATATCATAAAGAATAAGTAAAAAAATGTGCTTAAAAACACTATATATTTTCGGTATATCAAAATCCCTCAAACTTAAAATGTTACTTGTCCTCAAGTGACACCTATTCACTTAGAAAATCTTAACATGGAAATTATGTAAATGAGTTCCTATAGGAAGGTTTCAAAATTTTGTTCTAGAAATGAAAATAATCCAATTTTGAAAAATTTTAGTAAATGAGACCAACTTAAAGTTTAGATGGTTCTTAAGTAAAGGATAATGAAAAATATTAGTTCCTATCTAATTCAGAAATACTTGTAGATTTATAAAAATATAGGATTCAAACTTTTCATCTTCCTCACATAAAAATTTTTATTTAGAAATAATTTTACTTACTGTATTATAACCTTAAGCTTTAGATTTTTTCAAAACTTATACTTTAAACTTTAAGTATGAAACCAATTTTTTATTAGGCCCTTAAATCCTCAAGCTTCTCTTTCCTTTTAACATACTATTTTTTTTTCTTTTTTTTCTATTCTTTTTTATTTTCTCTCTTTTTTTTTATATGGCAATGATTACTTTATCTGGATATTCTTTCAATGATTTTGAATTCCACCTTTTCATTTACAATAAAGGTCTGATATATATCATTCACTTAAAATCATAATAATAGCGTTGAAAACTATTTCTCAATAAAAGAAATTTAAGCTTTGAAAAATAAAATTCAAATCTTTTATTTATCCAAAAACACAATACTTCTTACTAAAGATAGTTTAACTATATTTAACATTTCTTAACTAAGAAAATTTTAACTTTACATTTTTAATCATTAATATAAATTTTAAGTAAATTCTTTTACTCATTTTTATATTTAAAATTTTAATATAACTTCATATACATAATTATTTCAATCAAAAATCAAATTTTATTTACGTATTCTTGAGAACAAATAAAATTTTATTTTTTTGAAAATTTAATTTTAAATTCCCCCCCCAAACTTTAATTTTTTTAGTAGGATAAAACTTTTAAGCACAAAAAGGATACATGGGTGAGAATTAAAAAACTAGAATAACAGGCTTGCAAGAATCTTAATATCCTAAATATGCAAGTATAATAGTTTAAAAATAAGGAGTAAAAAGAAATCAAATTCAGTTTTTCCTAAAATAAAAATTTCAAAATTTCAAAGGACTTCTACAATAGTAAAGGTTTTCAAAGCAAAGACACACCACAAATAAATGGAAGCAAATTTTGATAAAGTTTAAAAATTCTATAAAAATACTGGTTTCTAATAGTGTCTTAAATTTTTCTAATATTTATATGATATAAATTAGACACTACTAAAAACTTAAACACTAGAAACACATAAAAACATTTACTACCACAAACACATCACATATTAATTTATAAAACATCAATCCAACACATAAACATTTGAATGTGCCTAAAAGAAATAGCCCAACTATAATCTATACAACATCAAATTCCATAGCAAAATGCATCACATCAAATATGAAAACATCAAATAAAAGCATCACAACACATAAAAAAAATAACAAAACCACATCACAAACTGAACACAACTATCCTAATCATCATCCTCATCATCATCATCTTCATTCCAATATCTGGATGACACATAAGGTATATAAAAAAGATTAGTGGGCATCTCAGCACTGTGATCTTCTCTAATCACTCTATCCATGTACTGTTGATAATTCTCCTCATATTCATCATATTTTACAATATACCTTTCAATATTTTCAATCTTACCATCCATATCTCTAACTTGCTCTCTGGTAAAAATCACCTTCTTTAAAATTTTCTATAATAATCCAGTTTGTGGATCTATGGAAGATGATGCATGTGTAGTAGAAGTACGAGAAGTAGAAGCAGTAGAAGCAGAAGCACTGGAAGCTCTAACAAATCCTCCTTTCTAGCCAAGTACTGAATGTAAAATGTAAGTGTTCACATTTACACTGGTAGTAGGTCTAAGTGGCTGAAGAACCTCTTTCCATGTATCACACTTAACACTAGACTGCTCACAAAGTAAATAAATCAAAGATGGAAATCCCATACCTGTAGTAGTAGCAGCTCTGGCACAGTTCAGAATATAATAAAAAATAATAGCCCTAATATCAAAAAGCTTTTCCTGCAGGATACAATGGCTCAGATTAGCTCTCTCCCTTGTAACTTCACTGACATGACTTAAAGGCAGAAGCTTAGATTAGACAAAATAATGCCACGCCTTTAAAGTGGCATTCAACTTAGAGGCTTGAAAATTCACTCTTTTGTCATTTGTAATCTTCCACAAACCTCTTCCATCAGTAAGAAAGGCCATAATTTCATCCAACTCTCCCTCAGAAGAATGAAAATTTGCATAAAAAGAAAACATCGCAAGAGGTAATTGGTAAAAAGTATTAATTAGTGCAGATGAAAAATCCACTTGTTCCCCCCTAACCATCACCAAATTGTCTTCTACTGCAGGCAAGTTAGTATAGAACTCTCTCACCATAGAAACAACTACAATAGCGGAGAAGCAACAGAATCTTTCCCAATTCCTTCTAGTAATCATCTCCTCAATTTCTCCTCCTGCCTTACTAATAACTCTCTTTGGAATCAATTTCCCTGAAAAAAGTGCATAAACATGAAGATTCTCTACTTTAGAACTGACAAATTTGTCAGAATCAAAATTTTCTTTTCCTTTCTAACGATTTGACTTTGGAGCCATCTTTAAAAATTCACAAAAAACTCGCCATGAATTCTAAATTTAAACTAAACTTGTTAACTCAACTTCTAAAAGCAAACTCTACTAAATCCAAACATTTTCAGATGCTTGTCTCAAATTTTCATCATGAATAATGATTTTTAGATATTTCAGTAATGTACTTAAAATACATGGTGAAAATAAAATAATTTTACTTAGGATAGTAATCCTACCTTAAGAAACTCAAATCCAATAAATTTCAGCAAAATCAACTCTAAAATGATCCAAATATTGATGCTCAAGGCTCTTATTTTGCGAAACTGAGAGGTTAGAAGTGATGGGGATGTTAAAAATGGCAAATTTTGGGATTTTAAATGCCAAAATTTGATTCTCATGAACGAGTGCCTATGCGCGAACATATGGCGCTTAGCCGCAAAATCTGGCGCTTATGCGCTGTCGGTTTGGCTCTTAGGCACTAGTGCCCAAATTTCGACAATTAACTTAATTCCATTAAAAATATCAGTTAATAACCTTTAATCACTTGAAATAATTATTTCCCCCAATAAACTCTTTTAATACTCCAAAAGTACACATTAATTTCTAATGATTGCACACAAATTTCTCACAAACATAAACTTATATTTTGTTGAACATTAAAGCACACATAATACAAGCTAAAAATTTCTATCCAAATACTTTGTATGAAACTCTCCAAATACATAAGTTCAAACACATGTATATAAACACTAACTTACATCATTGAGATGTATCAAACACATATAAAGTGCAACAAACATAAACATTAATTAAAATCACACTTATAAACACTAAAAACACATAATCAAACAAGAGGACCAAGCTTAATTTAATTTCAATCTCCATTAGTTAGAATATATCCAAAACCACCATTAGTTCCATTTGAACCATCTGGAATGTAAATATGATAAAACCAGGGATGATTAAAAGCTCATACATCTTCTTCTTCCATCCATTTGTTCTTCAAATTCATCGCTCTATTCGCTTCTTCCACATGACTTATATGACTGAATTGCATTTTAAGTTGCCATCTCATGTGAGCTAAATGAGCATTAATTTCATTTACCTTTTCATCGATAGGCTCCACTTCAACCTCGATCTTCGTAATACTTTATGTTATTCCTTGGATACTTACAGCCATAAATCCATTATATAACTCTTGCACATTATCACAAATAAACTTCTTCTTCTCTGCTTCCTCTTTCTTCTTATCCTCGCTCTTTCAAGAAGAAATTTTTGCACTCAAAATACTCTTTCAGAAAACTCAGGAATGAAAATAAGAACTGGGCAAGTATTTCATAAATTCAGGGCCTTTATATAGACTTGGGAAGGTACAAAATCGACCCTAGACCTATTAAAACAGCTTAATAACTCCAAAAACTAGTCAGCCACAATTTTGGCTTATAGAACCTCATTTTTAACAATTTTTATAACTGTGGTGCCTATGCGACAACCAGCGACGCATAGCCTCCAGTGCACATTTTCGCACAGTTCTGCCAAATGTCAAAATCTTCATTATGATTCCTTTAAGTCATTAAATAAGGTCAAATAAACAAAACTATAAGATAAAAAACTCCAAAATGCTACCAAATTTCTCAAATTAAACCAAATATAAGCACACAAAACAAACATAAAACAAAGCACATCAATAAATATGGGTTGCCTCCCACAAAGCACTTGGTTTTACGTCATCAGCTTGACATATCCAGAGCTTATTCTGAGTGACCCTACATCAAATTCACATCTGGTTTAGATTGATCAACCGAAAAGTAAAGTTTAAGTCTATGACCGTTCACTTTAAATATTTTTCCAGTCTTAGGATCTTGAATATCCACAGCTCCATAGGAATAAACTTTCATCACAATAAATGAGCCTGTCCACCTGAACTTAAGTTTTCCCGCAAAAATTCTCAATCTAGCATTATATAGCAAAACATTTTGCCCTGGCTCAAATTTTTTTGTAAGAATATTCTGAGCATGCCACAACATCATCTTTTCTTTATAAATCTTAGCATTTTCATAAGATTCATTTCTTATCTCTTCAAGCTTATTTAATTGCAACAATCTCTTTTCTCCAGCATTTTTCAAATTAAAATTAAACTCTTTAATAGCCCAATATGCTTTATGCTCAATTTCAATTGGTAAATGACAAGCTTTTCTAAAATTAGCTTATATGGGGACATTCATATAAGAGTTTTATAAGCAATCCTATAGGCCCACAAAGCATAATCCAGTTTGATTGACCAATCCTTTCTATTGGATTAATAGTATTTTCCATGATTTTTTTAATTTCATGATTGCATAATTCAACCAAACAACTTGTCTGCGGATTCTAAGAAATAGCAATGTGATGGTTAATATGATATTTCTTTACTAAATTTTCCTTAATTGCATTTCTAAAATTACTTCCCCCATCAGTTATGATTCCTCTTGGTATTCCCAATCTGCAAAATATATTCTTACTTAAAAATTTTGCAATTCTTTGAGCATCACATCGAGGTAAAGCAACAGCTTTTATAAATCCAAAATACAGTTGGATACATAGTCTACTGCTATAAAAATGTATGTATTTCTGAAAGATGTTATAAATGGTCCCATGAAATCTAATCCCCAAATATCAAGTATTTCAACTTCCAACATATAATTGAGGGAATCTCATCTCTTCTAGAAATATTGCTTACACTTTATAAGGTGCTGAGACGAACCATAACAAAACTCTGCCCAATTCAATCCAATCTCTTCACCTAGCACAGAGAACACAATTCCCACTGCTTCACTGCCCTAATCTCCATTAACAGAGCTCAATTTCTCAATCCAAAATCCACCCCAAAATAGGACACTTCACCACAGTGAGAAAAACCCCAAATTAATCGACTCTACACCATCACCAGACCAAGAGAAGAAGTTCCGCAGTGGAAGCCCCCTCACTAGAACAGTCATTCCTTCTATCAGCAAGAGTTTGAAATTGGTCTTGGTGGAAGTCAGGTCTAGGCATTTCACCACAGCTCCAGGCTTCAACCCAGTTTCCTCAAACTCCAACAAAAATGCCAAGCCCCTCTGATTGAAGCTTCACTTCTCAGAGCCAAGGTACTGAACTCCTCCTTCCCGAGAGCTTATTTTGATTCTCCATTTTGTTTGAGTCTATTTCCAAGCATCATAGCCATATAGATGTGTTCGCCTTGTTGAGACGAGTTCATAGAGTCCAAGATCACATAATTTGGTTGAGAGATGAGGGAGATCTTAGGGTTAGAATGTGGACGGCTCTTGGGACACACCAGTCGCAGACAATGACCAGCCACCGTCGGATGGTGTGTGTAATGAACGAACGGTGGAGATCAAGCCGGATGAGGAGATGGAACGGGACAGCGGGCAGCGTAGCTGCCGTGTCAGATGGCGACATCGAACAAGAGCGCGCCGCGTGGAGCTTCGACCCGGACGAGGTTGATGCGGCACCGACATTGTTAAGTAGATAAATAGGATATTTTTGAATTATTTAAATGCCCTGATCTTTGAAAATTCATATCTTTGCATAGAAAATTCCTAAAAATAAACAAAAAAATATCCTCTTGCTCAGTGAACAGAGAAGATTAATGTGAAAAAAGAATTGATATATTTTGTTAAGTATTATATTTTTAATTAATCTAATACTATTTTGAATATTTTAATTCTCCATTCATGCATACAATTCACCATGAGGCATGAGACCATAGGGCTTTTGTAGCCTCTGATCTTGGGAACATTCCCTGAATTTTCTAAGACCATCTCTGTGGCAAGTTATCTATTTTCCAAGTTTATGTGTCTATTTTGGGTATTTTAATTCCAATAATTTGCATATTGCTTAGAAAAATCTAGGAAAATTCGGGGAAGTATCTCTGGACCAGGGGACCCTAAGAAAATTATGGTTTGAATTAACTCCTTAAAAATAACTCTAATTAGCCTAAATACCTAAAATTGAACTTTAATTAATTAGGATTAATCAAACATTGTAATCACTTGAAATCAATTCTCCACTGTCTCTTAGGATACCGAGAATCTCACATAAAAATTTCAAGTCAATTGGAATTAGTTACCCTATTAAATGAATTAATTAAGTGACAGCTATTTTAAAAATTAAAAAATTCATATCACCCAAAATACATTTCAAAAATTCACCAAATTAATTTTGGAAGTTCTCTGTGATTAGAGGAGTCCAAGAAAAATAAAATTGTATTTTTTCATAAAAATTTGATTTTTAATCATTTTTAAATATTTTATAATTAAAAATTATAAAAAATCAAAAAAAATATAAAAATTCACTAAAACTTCACATTTGGTCCCCTAATCACTTGGGAACCACCAAAATATTTTTCTTAAGTCTCTAAGTTAAGATGTTAATTTTTAAAGGCCTAGGATAATTTTTAAGATTTTAAAAAATGAATTTTCCTAATCTCTCATTAAAATAATTCTAATAAATCAAAGAAAAATCATAAAAATAGAAAATTTATTTTTCTGAGCCCCTTGAGGTCAGAGAGATATAAGAAAAATATAAAACTCAATTTTTAACTTTAATTTTATTTTATAATTAATTAAAACCTTAAAACTTGAAATAATTATAATAAATAAAATAAGATTTAAAAAATCACCAAAATTTGTCCAAATGGTCCTCTAGTCAGTAGAAATATCCTATAATTTTCCTAAGGACAGAAACCTTAACTTTGTCATGTTCTTGAATTTTCATTGAAAATCCCTATTTTCATTAAAATACTTATATAAATTAAATTAAAAATGTAAAAATCACATTTTCTCCTCTAATGTCTTAATTAAGCTATGAGTGAAGTGACATAAAATTTTCAAGTTCATTTGAGCTCAATTTAATGAGTTATGCAGTAAATATGCTTAGAGGGCATAAAGGTAATTAAGGGATTTTAACCCTAATTATTACTTTAGGCCTAATAAAAGGGAGGGCTGAACATTTGATCATAACTTTTCTCTTGGATGATTGAAAATTAAGGAATTAAGAGGTAGAAACCCATTTAATCACCTACAACATAAAAAATGAAACTTTAATTAATTAAATCATTTAAATTTTGGAAAAATAATTATAATTTTTTTATTATTAAAATTAGGGATATGACTTAAGAAGATATCAATTCTTTAATCTAAAAACTCCTAAATGGATTAATTCAATAACATTCAACTCTTAATTAATTCTAAAAATGATGATTGAAATTAAAAATTAAAAGGAAACAATCCTTAGTTAAATTAAAAAATTAAAACATTAAAAGGCTTAATAATTAAATTAAAGTAAACTTAAAACATTAAAACTAATTTGAAATCCCTTAAAATTAATTCTAAAACAAATTTGAAATGTTAAAAATTAATCTCAAAACAATTTACAATTAAGATTTAATAATCAAATCAATCTAAAACATTTAGAACAAACTTGAATCATCACAATTCAATGGAATTAAATAATTTAAACACCTCTTTCAACTTTAACAATTTTAAAACATTTAAAATCAACCTGGAAGCTTACAATTAAATTGGATTATTTTAAATCATCAACCCAACTTTATTGGTTAAATTCCTTAACAAACTAATCTGCCCCTGAAGGCTCTGACATTTATAACCTTTAAATGGAGCATCAAGTGAAATGTCACTTTACTCACCGGATAATCAAATGTCCGAGTTAACTAAGCAAGAAACAAAACATAACTAAACCTTTTGAATGACCAATTCACCTGAACAATGAAATTCATTTGGACTCGAAATAATCCTAGTAGAATTGAAAAGATGTTTAGGACCCGTCCTAACCACTTTCTCAATATAATGGGATGTTTTAGAAGAACAATTGAACTTAATTGTTCTTTGGTGAGGAAAATCATCCAGAAAACACAAGAACCTAGAAGTCATAAGAATTGACTAGCAATAGGATTAGGATTTTGGTAGACAACCAGAACCTTCCCTTAGGTTTACCTAGGTGTTTCTTGTAAATATTTGAATATCCTGACGTGTGTTTTAAGTGCAGCTTAGAATGACGAGAAGACCCGCCAGGTACGCTTTTATTTTATTACAATTTATTTACCTGCGCTATACTTTCTTTCCTGCAAAAAAACTTACTTGTTAAACAAGAATGTCATCTTGCGTGAAAACTGAAACCTTTGAGGATAGCCACAAAACTGAAACCCAAAACTAAATTAAAAGTCACAGCAAGATAAAAAAAAATTCAATGTCACAACATTCAAAATATAAAATAACTCAAAATTTAATCACAAACAGAACAATAAAACTACAACTACAACTAAATTAAAAGGTCTCGTTGGATGATCGTGAATCCCTCGGATGATGTAACCCAGATGTTGCTAATGAGATTTCCCACGGTCTAAATGAAAGTGTGGAACTCATTCAGTTGAGTTTAGAAAATTTATTTGGACTAAGTGAATCCGATGAAGATAGTGGTGCCAGGATGACGGAACTATGTGATCTTAATTGGTCCTGCTTATTCAACTTTAAGACTTGTTTTAATTAAAACATTAAGCCATCTCAATTTTCAACCTTTTCTAAACCAAAACACTTCTCTCATCTCTTGATTGTCACCTTCTAAAACCAAACCTCTGCAACAACAAGGAGCTTGGAGCACAGTGGGCAGCACGGGCATCTTCATCGGTAAAACTTGTGTCTACTTCAGCAAAACCATTCCTAGTTTTAAATAACAAAGCCATAGGATTTCGAGGTAGTTTTCCTAGTGCAACATAAATTCTCAACTTTTTGTTAGGCATTTACATGATCATTTTATGCAAATTAAGTCCTAATCCGTCTTAGGACTCTTAGGTAGTCGTTTGGTACGATATAAAACGTCACATCTTCGAGGCTCTTAGTATGATCATGTCATACAAATATAAGTCCTAATTAGTTAATATTGGTAGGATGGAAACATTAAATAATTCTCTTTAAATTTAAGCCAAATCATAGGATAGTTTGGGAAGTTACCAAGACTCCTCTTGGATCCTTAACTTCCTCTACTTCTCTTCTTTTGATCCATTCCTTGTTGAAATTTCCAAAATCCAATTGTTTGAAAACCTTAAACTTTAAAATTCTTGAGAGCAAAACCACTGATCATTATCGAGAGTTTTTTTAAATGATTCCCATCATTTAGGATGCAAATAACTATAGGAGCTTACCCTTATAAGGAACTTTAAGAACCCATGTAATATAAACCCTGCTTAATTCCTTTATATTAAGCAGGGGAACTTGTCGGCTTAAAAAATTGGTTCGCAGACCAAACGTATGCCATAAATCTTCTAGTTTATTTAATCGAGCCCCACAATAAAGCAGTGAGTCTATTCCTCGGGATAGATACGCGGTTTGTGATGCGGTGCTCGTTTATATAGACTACTCGGGATGTGAGATCGGTTTGATTTCATATCTTAAAATTTTCAAACATAAAATTCATTTTTAAAATCAATGTCTACTTTCCAAATTATATATATATTTAAATTAAATTTATAATATAAATATTCACCGACAATTTCTGTAGGCGACTCCTTTTCAAAATACAACACACACAACCTAAAAGTAAGCCGTACAAATCCTCTTCTCTCTTTTTATAACACTTGATTCTCTCTTTAGAATGGAAAGGAAGAAGCAATCTCTCACTTTACTCCTTCTCCTTCACTCCTTAGAGAAGAATTCCTCTCAAATCTTCACTCTACACACACTTCTCCTAAACCCTAACACTTAACACTCACTAAAACTACACTAGAACCACTGAAGAAGCACACCATTTTCGTCCAAAAATAGTTACTTATAAGATAGGGACGAAATCCCAAGAGTTTCCATAGGCATCCCTTCAAAAAGTCACCAAAACTCTTCAAATTTGAATTCCACCGACTTCGGGCGCCGGCGGCGCTCTATCGTGCCATATTTTCTGAAGTCTCTGGATTTGGGCGCCACTAGAACACATTTTTCACCATTTTGCTCCTTTTTGCTCCTTTTTGCTCCAAATTCATTCTTTTTTGCTTCTTTTCACTACAATCACGTAAAATCATCATACCTGCAACAAATCATGAAAAATACATTTCTTCAAAGTGCAATATCACCAAAAATGGGTAAAATTATATAGCAAAAACCGTATATATTTTTGGTGCATCACCCATCAACTCCAAATCTCATTTAAAATTTGAACGGATGGATGCATTTTTAGTGGATACATTGAATCTAGACATATTTTGAAGAAACACCAAGACACCATTTGGAAAATTTTAAAAAGAAGACTTGAAGATCAGAAAAAGTGGTGTTGTTGGAGAGTGTGATTAGTGTTAAGAGTCAAGTTTATGTTAAAAAGTTATTGAGAGTATGCTTTTCAACTTCACCACTTTTATTATCAATTGTATCTAGTTTTTATTAAGATTAGAATAGAGATTTGGAGTTAACAGAGTTGGGTGTCAACCTCTATTGAGTCTTGTAAAGGGAAAGCAAAGTTTCAAAGGAACTTTGAAGGGTCTGTTGACCTCATTTTTGATGAGGTCTTCTCTTCTTCTTTTTAGTACTTAGGATCTAGCCTTAGGCTTTTCCTTTGACTATCTTAGAGGATTATAATTGGGACCCACCACTTAGAAATTCAAACCACTTCTTAACTCCCTGTAAACTCCACAAACTTGACTGTAGACCCCTAATTACCTAGAGGTGAGGGTTGAAATCAAATGTGGAAGTTTAAAGGATGAGTCCCTATAGGACTCTTTGGCCTTAGGACTGCCCTGAGTGGCCTGGTCTGGTGAGGGCTGACCTACACACACACTACACTTATACACTACACTTTCACACACCTCCTAAAAACACACCCATACACAACTTGATCTCCTGACTCATGAAGGTGATTCACATGGATGGTCCTTAACCCCTAAGCCCTGTCCTTAACCCCTAAGCCCTTGGCTAAGAGGGTTAGGAACAACATAGTGGATGCCTCAAATGAGTCCCTTCATGGCTCATGTGGGCTTGATATGGCTTCATGGCTTCATGGCTCAACCAAAATGATTTCATTCCACTTACATTCACCCAATCTTCAATTTTCCAAATTTTCAATTTTTGACCCCGGGACCACTAGACCACATTTACCCAAAGCCCTTGAAATTTACCCAAATTTTTCAAAATTTCCAAATCACCCAAAATTCCCAAAAGTTAACCTTGAACATTTCCTCACCAATCAGTTTGATCATCCATAGCCAAAAACACCAAAAATTCCAAAAATACCTGCCAATACCCTCCAAATACCCAAAATACCCCTCTTGACCCAAAAATCTAAAAATTCCAAAAATTCCCAGAAAATTCCAGAAAATCCCAAATATTCCCAATTTCATTTTGCTCAACTACACCATGGGCCAATTTTGTCAATGTACCCTACTTTTGTCAAAACTCCCAATTTGACCCATTTTAACCCAAAATGAACCTAATGTCAAGCCAAACCTATCCAATTGACCCAAATTCTGGTCCAATCCAATTCTAAACTTCAATTTAACATTCCAAACACCAATCTAAATCAAATCCAAGTCCAATTTGATTGACATTGAATCCAATTTCACTTTTGACCTTAAAGCCCAATTTTGACCCATGATCCAAACTTAACTCAAACTCACCCAATTCAACTCCAATTAACCCCAAATCTTTTTTAAACCTTCCTTAACATCCCCACAAACAAAACACTAACATGATTTTCCCAAAATTTAAACCCAAATCCCACTCAAATTCAATCCAAAGCTAAAAGGCCCAATTTTGACCTAAACCCAAACGTAACCCAAATAAGCCCAAACCCCAAAATCAAAACCCAACCAAAGCCAAAACCTCTTTGAAACACTCCCATAAACATTTCCCAACATTTATTTTACATCAATTTCAACCCTAGCCCAACATTGGCCCAAGTTAGCCAAATTTGACCTACATTGGCCCATTTACCAAAGAGGTCCAAATCCAAGCCAATTTAAGCCCAAACTACTTCAAATTGATTCTAAATCATTCATGAAACATTCCTAAATTGAATTCAACACTTATTGGAACCAATCCTTCGCAAATTTTTCATCCTAAAATAAAAAAAAAACCCACCTCTCTAAACCATCTTGAAAGCCCATCCAAAGTGAAATCCAAAAGCCCAAAGCCCACATGACAATTCTTTCTCATCATCCTTTTAATTGGATTCAATTCCTAAGTCCCAAATCAATCATCAAATCAACCTAAATCAAGCACCATCTAAATTTTTTCACTAAATTTCTAAAATCTCCAAATTCCTTTTTCATATAAATGAATCCACTTTTCCTAAGCCAAGGATGAGCCAAATGAAGCCACATGGAATCCATGGACAAGCCACATGAAGCCATGGGGGTTTGACTTGTCACCAAGCCATTAATGGCAAGAGGAGGGAGTCCTTTCCTAAGCCTTCCTTAAGCCATTTTAACATCTTTGATGCAACACCATAACCCAAAATTAACTTAAACTATTTTTATGGAGACCACACCATTTTCTCCTAGCTGACCCAAGTGACTCTTTTCAGCCCAAAACCAGGCCTTGGGTGGTGCACATAGCCCAAAAGGATGCGTTGACCCAAATCAAGCCAAAATGGCCTCTCCCCCATACCATTTTAATCCAAGCACTTTACACATGTCCAAGCCCAATTGACTTCACCATTGCCAAGCCCTGACCTCCCTGGTCAAGATGGCGACCCTTGCCTGCCGGCCAACCACCTGGGCCGCCGGAAAACACCACACCCGAGAGCATCATGTGAGCCCAAGCTTGGAATTCTCACCTGCTGAGTTGCCCCATGCCCAATGGCCACCATGGCTGTTCTTCTCCTCACCAGAGCAGCTGATCCCAAGCCCTAACTCCCCCTTGGAGAGCCTCCGGCCAGCTCTATTTAATCCCCACCTCTCTCGGCCATGGAAGAGGTGGTGAACTAACCTTAAGGAAACTCTGCCAAAATCATTCCAGACCACTCTCTACACATAGAGCACTTGATCCCCACTGGATTCCAGCCCCAATTCTCTCTATCTGAGCTCGATTTTGAGTTCGAATTTCGAAGCACAAAACCAGGACACTTCTTCACGGTGGACCAATCCCCAAATTGATTAATCCTACACCTTCACCGGACCGAGGAAGAAGTCCACCGAGCAAAAGCCCCCTCTCCAGGCCACCCATCTGTTCCAGACTCCAAGCTTTGTAATCGGCTGTGGTCGAAATCCTACCTAGATAATTCACCAGACCAGGAGACTTCATCTGGAGCTTGGTGGGACGCAATCGAAGGTGACACAACCCTCAGATCAAAGCCACACTTCTCTGAGCAAAGGTATGGCCTCACTCTTCTTCCCGAGCTTCTGAACATTCTCCATTTTTATTGAGTCAATTTCATGCCACATAAACCGTATGGATGTGTTCTTCTTCTCGAGACGAATCGATAGAGCATAAGAACGTTCAATTTGGTCAAGTATCGAGTGAGATCTAAGGCCTAGAAGACTGACGGTTCTCGGGCTAGGAGGCTTGGGGACGATGAACGAATGACATTCATTCAATACACGCGCGGACGGACGGCTCAGATGGCGTCGGACCAGGAGATGATAAGTGAACCGCGGGCCGCGTGGCGCTGAGTCAGAAGGCGGCGTCGAATGGGAGCCCGTCGCGTGGCCTTTCGGAGCTGCCGAGGATGGCGTGCCACCGCGTGGATAAGTAGAAAATTAGGCTATTTTCCTTTTTATTTAATTACCAGAACTTGAAAAATGCATAACTTTGTGTAGAAAAATCAGAAAAATAAAACAAAAATACCCTCTTGCTCAGTGAACAGAGAAGAATAATGTGGAAAAGAAATCATTTAATTTCATTGAGTATTTGATTTTTAATAATTTATTTACTCTCTGCACATTTTCAATTCTCCATGCATGTATACAATTCACAATGGCATGAGACCATAGAGCTTTTGAAGCCTCTGAATTTGAGAGCATTCCCTGAATTTTCCAAAGTCAGAGGCCATCCCTATGAAGAGTTATTGATTTTTCAACTCTAGGTTGCTAGTTTGCGTATTTTAATTCCAATAATTAGCATATTGTGAAATAAATTCTAGGAAAATTTGGTGATGTTTATTATGACCAGAGGAACCTAGGAAAAATAGGTTTTGAATTAATCCACTTGGATTAACCCGAAATGGCTTAAACACCCAAAATAGGTCCTTAATTAATTAGAGCTAATCATACATCAAATTGACTTGAAATCAATTCTCCACTGACCTTTAGGATCAGAGGAACCCACCATAAAAATTTGAAGTCAATTGGACTTGGTTAGCCCTATCAAAGGGGTTGATTAAGCCATTTAGCCATTTTAAACTTTAAAAATTCATAACTTTCAAAATACTTTTCAAAAATTTACCAAATTGGTTTTGGAGCCTCTCTGATATCAGGGGAATTTAAAAAAAATAAAATAGCAATTTTTCAAAAAAGTTGATTTTTTACATTATTTTAATATTTTTAATAATTAAAAAATAGTAAAAATCACAAAAATAATAAAATTCACCAAATGTCACATTTTGAAGTTTAATCACTTAGGAACAAACCCCATATTTTTCTTAAGTCTCTACAATAAGATATTAAATTTTAAAGCCCTAAGGTAATCTTAAAATTAAAAAATGTATATTTTAGTATTTCCACTAAAATAATTCTAATAAAGCAAAGAGAAATCATAAAATTATAAAAATTAATTCTCTGATTTCCTTGATATCAGAGAGATTTTTAAAAAATATAAAATTCATTTTTCAACCTCTATTTTATTTTTAAATTAATTAATACTCCAAAATTCAAAATAATTATAATAAAAAGAATATAATTCAAAAAATCACCAAAATTGGTCCAAGTGATTCTCTGGTCATTAGGAATGTTCTATAATTTTCTTAAGGATAGAAACTTTCCCTTGGTCATATTATTAAATTTTCCTTGGAAATCCCTATTTTCCACCAAAAATAATTACATAAATAAATTAAATACAGAAAAATCACATTTTCTCCTCTCATGCCTTTATTGACATATTAGTGAAGTCACATAAAAATTTCAAGTTCATTTAAGCTCAATTTAGTGAGTTATGAAATTATTAAGCTTGAAGGGCAAAATGGTAATTAAAATTTATACCCTTAACTAAAACTTTAGGCTTAATAAAATGAAAAAGTAAAATATTTGATGTTAACCTGCTTTGGATGATTGAATTTAAATAATAAGGGTAGAAACCTACTAAACAATTTAAAAATAATTGAAATAAACCTTAATTAAATAATTGTTTAAATTTGGAAGAATAATAAAATTGGAATTATTAAAATAGGGATATTATTAGGAAGAGATTTGTTCTTTAATTTAAGAATCCCTAAATTAACCATCTCAATGATATTTAATTCCTAATTAAAATGATAATCCAAATTTAAGATTTAAAATGCTAAAAGACTTAATTATTAAATTAAATTAAAGTTAAATTATTTAAATTAAATCCTTTTAAAATTTCAATTAAATTAATACTTTAATAATTAAAATTAAATCATCTTTAAAAAAAAATAAAATAAAATATTAAATTAAAATTAAAAATTAAATTAAATTCAATTATAAATTAAATTAAATTAAAACATATTAAATTAAACTAAATTAAATTAAATTAAATTAAATTAAATTAATACATATTAAATTAAATTAAATTAAATTAAATTAAATCAAATTAAAATTAAATTAAATTAAATTAAATTAAATTAAATAAAATTAAATTAAATTAAATTAAATTAAATTAAATTAAATTAAATTAAATAATAGGATCAAGTTAAAATTAAAATTAGATTAAATTAAATTAAAATTAAAACTAAACCAAATTAAATTAAATTAAAGTTAAATTAAATTGAATTAAAAATAACATCACCTAAGACATAAAGAAATTCAAAAATAAAACAACTTGAACACTATTCCAAATTTAAACCCTCTAACTGAAATTAAATCATAAACTATTTGAACATTAATTTGCCCTCGAAAGCTTTTGTTGTCATAACTCCTAAACAGAACATTAAATGAAATGTGACCTTTTATAATGGATTAGTTGGATCTCTTAGATCTTTTATCGATGTCGTTGTTTGTGGTTTATTGATGTATAAATAATTTGCAGATGCTTATGCTTTTATGGCAGAAATGGCTACTAATAATTTTCAATGGCCATCAGAAAGGTTAAATCCTCAAAAGGTAGCCAAAATTCATGAAAAATGATACTTTTGCAATGCTAGCAAATCAAGTTGCTGCAATCTCAAGCAAGATAGACCAATTTAGGATGAATTTTTCTCAGCCAACTTCCATGATTGAAAAAAATACATTAGACCAAATGGTTAATTCTCAAACTTCACCAGAAACTTTGAATGTTATAAGTAAGCGTAATAACCCATATTCCAATTATTATAACCTAGGTTGGAAAAACAATCCAAACTTTAACTAGAATACCAATAATCAGGGTGTTAGTAATCAACAATGAGGGAACAACCAAGTAAATCCATTGGGAAACTGGAACAACCAAGGGAATAATAATTATAAACCAACCTATCCTCTAGGTTTTAACAATACTTCATAATTTAAGGAGAAGAAGTTGTCTATTGAAGAAGTGGAATTATAGATGGGAAATCAGAAATATTCAGAATCTATTGGGATAGATTGCCAATTCATTAAGTAATAAATCCCAAGGAATGCTTCCTAGTAATACAGAAGTAAATCCAAGAGACAAAACTAAAGAGCAAGTACAAGTTATTCAGTTGAGAAGTGGAAGAGAGTTGGAAGATAGAGTTTAAAAAGAGACTGAAGTAGAGAAAGAAGAAATAGAAAAACTAAAAGAGGACGCTCTGAAAGGTTTGGGAAGACCTGTTTCTCCATCTAAAGTTGATTTATAAAAGCAACGACCTCCATTTCCTCAGAGAATTTGACAACAAAAATTGGATATGAAATTTTTAAAATTCTTGGAAATATTAAAGAAGCTTACAATCAACATTCCCTTTGCTGAAGACTTATAACAAATACCAAGCTATGTGAAATTTATGACGGATATTCTCAACAAAAAGAGGAAGGTTGAAGATAATGAAATTGTTTCCCTTAATGAAGAGTGCAGTGCAATAATTCAGAAAAAGCTTCCTGAAAAGCTTAAAGATCCTGGAAAATTCACAATTCCATGTGCAATCTGGGACAGATTTTTTGGAAAAGCTTTTTCTGATTTGGGTGCAAGCATTAACCTTATGCCTTTATCAATATTTAAAAGACTGAGATTAGGAGAAATAACCCCTACCACTGTAACTTTGCAACTAGATGATCGTTCAATCACAAATCCTAAAGGAGTTATATATGATGTTTTGGCAAAAGTGGATCAATTTATTTTTCATTTTGTTTTCATTGTATTGGATATGGAGGCAGATAAAGAGATACTCATAATTTTAGGGAGACTTTTTATAGCCACAGGTAGAGCGATGATAGATGTGCAAAAAGGGGAATTATCAGTGCTAGTTAATGATCAAATTGTTACATTCAATATTTCAAAGTCAACGAAATATCCTGCAATAGGTAAAGATGATGAATGTTATAGGATGGATGTTATCAAATATTTGAGTGAATGTCATTTCAAGTCAACTTATGAAGAGACATTTGAAAGTAAAGATTTAGAACATAAGCAAGAAAAGGAACTACAAGATTCTGAAGATTTTCTTGAGGAATTTAAATTATGTTAATGAAAATTATTAAATTTTAGACATGACTGAAAAAGATGAATATTTTGGTCCATAAATTGAAAAACATCCTGAATTTGATTTAAAAAATCTTCCTAATCATTTAAATTATGTCTTTTTTGGCGAATCCTCAACTTTGACTGTTATAATTTATCTAAATTAAGAAAAAGAGAAAAAAAGAGTTTGCTTGAAATTTTAAAGAAATATAAGAAAGCCTTTGGATAGACAATAATAGATATTAAAGGAATCAGTCCTTAAATTTGTATGCATATAATCAATATGGAGGATAACTCCAAACCTCGGGCAGATCCATAAAGAAGATTAAATCATATCATGAAAGATATTATTAAGAAAGTAATTTTAGACTGGTTGGATGCTGGAATTATCTACCTTATTTTAGATAGTGCATGGGTTAGTCAAATTAACTGTGTTCCTAAAAAAGGAAGATTTACTATGACTGTTATTGAGAAAAATGAAATATTACTGGTAAGAAATGTTACAGGATGGCGAATATGTATTGATTATAGAAAATTAAACCTTGCTACCAGGAAAGATCATTTTCCACTTCTTTTTCTAGATCAGATGTTGGATAGACTAGTTGGGCATAAATACTTTTGTTTTCCGGATGGATATACTAGTTATCAAAAAATTCAAATTGCTCTCGAGGATCAAGAGAAAATAACATTTACCAGTTCTTATGATACATTTGCTTTTAGAAGAATGTCCTTTGGTTTATGTAATGCTTTTGCTACATTTGAGAGATTTATCATGGAAATTTTTTGTGATTTAATAGAAAAAGGAATTGAAGTTTTTATGGATGACTTTTCAGTGTTTGGAATTTCATTTGAATCATGTTTAGAACATCTATCTAAAGTTCTAAAACACTGTGAAGAAACTAATTTGGTACTTAACTGGGAGAAATGCGAATTTATGGTAGCAGGAGGAATTGTTTTGGGATGTTGTATATCAGAAAATGGTATGAAAGTAGATCCTGCAAAAATTTAAGTGATCTCTAATTTACCTCGCCCAACTAATGTAAGGGGAATTAGAAGTTTTATGGGACATGCTAGATTTAGAGGCGTTATATTAAAGCCTTTTCAAAAATATTGAAGCCTTTATGTCGTTTACTAGAAAAAGATGTAATTTTTAATTTTGATGATGATTGCCTAAAAGTTTTTGAAACTTTAAAAGAAAATTAATCACTGCTCCTGTTATAGTTTCACCAAACTGGGAAAAATCTTTTGAATTAATGTGTGATGCTGGTGATTATGCTATTGGAGCTGTTTTAGGTCAGAAATGTGATAAAATTTTCGAAGACATTTACTATGCTAGTAAAACTCTTAATGAAACTCAAATTAATTATACCACTACTGAGAAAGAGTTATTAGCTATAGAATTTGCCTTTTGATACGACTTTTTATATGTAAGATTTTATGACATCAGATTTATATATTAATAATAATTTTGTAAAGTCACAATTTCAAATGCAAGTATACGTATCATATCAAGTAATACATGGCTTTAATGGAGTCACGTTTATCGATCCCACAGGGAAGCAAGGTAAAAGATTCTTAGTCAAATTCTAGTGTACAATTATCAGACTTTAGATTGGAAGGTCGATATAAGTGGTTTTTCTAACAAGTTCTCCTAAAGGTAGATGATTATATGTAAAAATAATAACTACTCCTAAATGCAAATATTACTTCTAAAGATAACCCTTTTTGGATAAATTGATTTGGTGAATTTTAAGATAATGAAATCTACTATTCTTATGTAATCAATTAGATAAAGTTTAGGAATGAGATGCATTAAATATTTTATGTGTCAAATAGGAGCAATTCTATTCTTTACCCTCTTCTGAGTGCCCCCTCTTCAGGGTGCTATGAAGAACATTGGAAAATCCTAAGCTTAGTCACTAAATCTAAGGTTAGGTTGGGAGGATATCGGCTGTCACTACGGAGCTCCCACTCACCCTTCACATGAAGGCTAACTTTCTAGTTTAGTTACCAATCTTAGGACCAAATTGGGGATCTTAGCCTGTCACCCTGAAACCTCCAATTCGACGCTCATGAAACCATATTTGCCTATTTATTTACACTCAATTCCCTTGAACTACCCAATTCATTCACAGAAATTGAATGTGGTTCCACTTTGTTGAGAATTACATCGCCCATTCAGGACAATGCAATTACAACGAATTTTAACAATACAACAGACCCTTTATGTAATGTAAATGAAGTGCAAGTAAAAAATCATCACATTTTTAATTAAAACATCTTTTAGCAAGCATCCCAATATCCTAAACATGAGTCATACTCATTGTAATAGAAAAGTAGAATGAAAACAATGGCTTAATCTTCTTATGCCACTACTTCCAATTAAGAAGAAGAAGTAAGAGAAAAACATCACAAAGCACAAAGAAAACACAACAGAAAACTTCATTTCAAAGCAAATCCACAGAACAAGTGTTTAAAAAATCATAAGATAATAAAGAACACAATACTTAACTTTTTACCCTTGAAAGAAAGATGAAAATCTCTCCTACAAAGTCTCCCGCCGATCCATGCAATGCTAAAACATTCCCTTACAGATTCTCTCAAAATTCCCTCACCAATCTCTTCAAAAGGTAGAAATCTATATTTCTACTCATATTCTAAGATCTCTAAGCATTCTTCAAGTTTTTTCTATCATATCCTCTTCATTTTTGGCTTCAAATTTGGTTTACAATAGAGTAGGGACGAATTTCCCAAGAGGTGCGTAAATAAATCCTCCAAAAAGCGTCTAGATTAGATGTATTTGGCCAAAAACCGCCCAATATCGCATCCAGGCCATCTTGGGCACCGCCGGCGCTGAATAGGATGCTACCGGCACCCTATTTTTTGTGGTCTCAGGCTTCTGGCGCTGCCGGTGACATTTTGGGCGCCCCCGGTGCCCATCCTGCGTAGCTCCACTATTTTGCTCCGTTTGGCTCCGTTTCAGCTCCGATTCGCCCCGTTTCAGTTACGTTGCATTCCTAACAGATAGCCCTACAAAATAAACATAAAAAAAACTATCTTTAAAGTGTAATATCATTCAAAAATATGCAAGAAGTGTAAAAGAGATTAAACATAGAAAGACTTATCGAAAGGTGTCAAGTCAAAATTTGCTTTCTTGCTCATTTTTGCTCCAAATTGCACCATTTTTGCTTATTTTTGCTCCAATCACCATTTCTTGTACCTAAAACAAAAAAAAACATACAAAATACCTTCTTTTAAAGTTTAATATCATTAAAAATGAGTAAAATTATATAGCCAAAACCATATATATTTTAGGCGTGTAAATACCCCCAAACTTAACTATTACTTGTCCTCAAGTAACTCTATAACTTTAAAAATAAAATATGTTGACTTATGGTTGTGGGTTTCAATAGAATTTTCTATAATTTCATCTCAGAGATATTATAGTATAACATAGGAGAAAGTCGAGCAAATCAACCTAGGACTAGAGTGTAAGAATATCTTATAGTCAACTTATGAATCGTGATTTTCTATTTAATTCAAAAGTTATTGAAAAATTGTCAGACTAAAGATTCATAGATAGTATAAAAATGGAATTTAAGCACCTTAAATATACTAATTTGACCAATACCTTTTGAAATAAGAATAAGTTTTGGATTGTTTTTAAGTGTTTTCATTTAAAAGATTCAAGTGAAACCAATTTTTGATTAGGCTTCTCCTCAAGCTTCTCCTCGCTTATTTTCTTTTCTTCTTCTTTTTTTTATTTTCTTTTGGGATCATTTTCAATCTCTTTTTTCATTATTTTTTTCTTTCCGCATCATTTTTAATCCCTTTTTCTTCACTTTTTTTATGTGAGAATTACTATATCTGAATAGACCATTAATAATTTTTAAAACTCAAAACATTTCCTCACTTTTTATATGTGTAATATTAGTTTGAAAAAGTTTTTCAATAAAATCTCAATTCTCATTAAGTATAAATCTAAGAATTTTAGCTTTTCAATATTCAACTCCTTCTACAATAAATAGAAAAAATCATTTTTTCAATGTTTCCTACAAAATGCCTTAACTCTAGAACAGTTTCTTCACATCAGATTTCAACTAAGTTATTTTTCTAACATTCCTAAAATCAAAATTATAGTAACTTAAAGGTAACACCACATACTACAAGCCATTTTGAAAATGATATCAAATTAAATACAGACTACTGAAGATAAATAAAGTTACATTTTAAAAATATTTCTTCCCCCCAAACTTAAATATTAAAATATTTTGCAATTACTTCCATAAAATGTAGTAGGAAGAAAAAGTAAAAACTAAATCTACTATCTATCAAATTCATATACATGAATAATCAGGATAGAATGACTGCAAGAAAAAGTAAATCAAGCCTAAAACATGCTTGCAATAAAATTAAACTAAAAGGAAGTATTTTCACATTAAAATTTCGTTTTTCTACTTACCCCTAAACTTAATTTTTAACATATATAGCATTCAGTACACAAAATATAAGCATGAAGAAAAACAATTTAGAAATTCTATCTATCACAAATATCTATCAAAATCATTTACAAGTGTCGGCATATATTTAGGTTTTGTTTTGAAAAGGGTCCGCCTACAGAAATTGTCGGGGAATTTTAAATTTTAAATTTAATTTAAATATATATAATTTGGAAAGTAGCATTTGATTTTGAAAATAATTTTAAATTTGAAACTTTTAAGATATGAAATCAAAAAGATCTCACATTCTGAATAGTTTATATAAACGAGCACCACACCACAAACCGTGTATCTATCCCGAAGAATAGACACATTGCTTGATGATGGGACTTGATTAAATAAACTAGAAGATTTGTGACATCCGCTTGGTCTGCGAACCAATTTTATAAGCCGAAAAGTTCCCCTGCTTAATATAAAGAAATTAAGCAGGGTTTATATTACCTGGGTTCTTAAACTTCCCTATAAGGACAAGTCCCTATAGATAATTACATCTTAAATGACGGAAATCATTTAAGAAAACTCTCGATAATGATCAGTGGTTTTTTGCTCTCAAGAATTTCAAAGTTTAGGGTTTCAAACAAATTAGATTTTTGAAATTTTAAAATGGATTAGCTCAAAACTAGAACAGTTTATTTTGAGAGTCTGAAGGAAAAGAAGTAGGAGAAGCTGAGGATCCAAGAGGAATCTTGGCAACTTCCCAGACTATCCTATCGTTTGGCTTCAATTTGAGCAAATTATTTAATGTTATAATCGTTCCAATTTTAGTCAATTTGGACTTATATTTGTACAACATGATCATACAAATACCTTGAAGATGTGAGGGTTTATGTCGTACCAAACGACTACCTCAGAATCCTAAAACTGGTTAGGGCTTAATTTACATAACATCATTATGCAAATACCTAACAAAGAGTTGAGGATTTATGTTGCACTTGGCAAACTTCCTCGAAGTCCTATAGCTTGATTGTTTAATTCTAAGAATGGTTTTGCTGATGTCGATCCAAGTTTTGCTGACGATGATGGCCGTGCTGCCCACTGTGCTCCAAGCTCCTTGTCATTGTCGCAGAGGTTTAGTTTTAGAAAATGATAATCAAGAGATGAGAGAAGTATTTTTTTTTTTGCGAAATCTTAAAGTCCAAATGTCTTTAATGTTTTAATTAAAACAAATCTTAAAGTTGGTTAAATAGAACTGATTAAGATCCCACGGTTCCGTCATCCCGACACCGTTATTTTCATCGGATTCACTTAGTCCAAATGATTTTGCTAAACTCAACTGAATGAGTTCCACACTTTTATTTAGACCGTGGGAAACCCCTTTAGCGACACGTGGGTTACACAAAGAGTTCTCATTTATTTTTATTTTCCCTTTGTTCTTTGTTGAAAGTTCATTTAACTTAATGGCGTTTCCCAGTTAATTTGCACAAAAAGAGGTGAAGGCAAAACATGACATGGTCGTTTTCATTCCAATCTCGACGAAAATACATAATACATCTTACTCCAAAACATGATAATATTTTCCTTGAGAATTCAATATCTCATACAATCCATATAAATCCAACACGGATTGTGTAAGATTCTTCAAGTTTCTTTTAAAAGTAGCTGTCAAAATCCATGTCTGAATAGTGAGATACATGGACAATAACATCACCTTCCAAGTCATCCTTGGCAGGAATGTCGTATGGATGTGCATTGGAAGTGTGATATTTCCCATGTAAATCACAGCTCGTAGGGCGGAGACTCTCTAACTCTGGATCTGGTTGAAAGTGGAAAGGCATTTTTCTGCCATCTATTCTCCTGAAAGTGACTGAGATTCGTTCCACATGCAGTCCTGGAATGCAATGTTTTGCGATGTCTGCTCTGTTTCCTTTCAACACCAGGACAGAACCTACCGGTAGTGGTATCTCCACCAGCCCTCGGAACTCACCGGGGCCTGTAATCCGGAGGTCAGATCCGAACATGATGTTACATTGGTTGACAAAAGAAACTGTGCAGAAAGGTCTGACGAAGTCATGATGGTCTATGTGTGGAGGTATGCAGTCGCCCGCCTTGCAGATGTTAATGATTCAGCTGTTGGGTATGCAATCTGCAGGCAATACCCTCCATGTTATCATCCTTTTTAGGATTCTCTTGATAATTCTTTGCATCAGATCCACCTCACTGCGACGGAGTATTCCTGGTGGATTCCCTTTTCTGTATACCGCGAAGTTGTAGCAACATCCGTATTGGATTGTAATTCTTTCTTTTCCTGGCATCCATCTTCGGGGTTCTGAATAGGTCTTTTCCCTAAGGCGGCCGGCTCGGCCCATTTTCTGAAGTTCAACGACTCTATCTACAATTTGTTGCTGCTCATCTGTATGCAGCTCAAGGCCTTCCAAGATGTGACCCTGTTGCCTCGAATTCTTCCGAAGTATTCAAAAGTTTTCTTTTAAACTTGTTGTAATTTCTCCAGCTCATATTCCGGGATTATCTGAAGTCCTCGGGGTCTGGTAACATACTGCGGGATGTACGACTCAACCCCAACACGCTCTCCTGTATGTCTCGGCTCCTCGGGGATAGTTTCCGTCGGGACATCCTCCGAGGTTGCTTTCGCAAGAAGACTCTTCAGAACTGGTGCATTTGCTTGGCATCGAGGCTCTGATTCTATTTCTGCTCTTCAAGGAATTTCCTTTATCTATTCTGCTTCCCTTGGAGTTGATCTCCTCCTTTTCGGTTCCTAACGAACCAATTTCTTTGGAGTATTTGTATTGACGGTAACAACTGTCTCTTCATGTTGATCTGCTGCTAACTTGGTTAACATCTTGCGAATGCGGTGATTTTTGTTCCTCCGCTGGGTAGGTGTGAGAGTAGCTCTCCTCACCTCTTGAATTTCTGTAGGCGTGGCGCTGACAAGTCTGCCTTCTGCTGTAGCCACCACGGACTTAACATTCTTATCCTCTCCCATTGCATGAGCGGTGTTTTTTTTTCTTTTCTTGTTTTTGGACTGCTGACTTGGGCCACCCAATTTCATCACTGTCTGACTGTGGAACTCTTCCCAATCAATCGAAGTCCAATAAGTTTCTTCATATTGTAACCCGGCTGGTGTGAAATCAAATTCAATTTCAATCACGGCTCCATCCTTCATCCTCTTTTTATCTAGTGCTAGACTCACGCCATTTGTAAAGTTCAGAACCAATAGCCTGTTCGACATTTCCCTGCAAAAAATAAAGAAAGGATCAGGGGCTATACTAAGAACAAGAACAATAAGAAAACATTTATTAATGAAAAAGTTTATTTACTTTTAAATTTTAAAGAGAGTAGGAAGATATGAGGAAAGATCAGGAAAGAATTGATTTAAAAGAAAAGATCAAAATTTTATCATTTCACATATTTTGTTTTTAACACATTTTTTTTTGTTAATGATTTTTTATTTTATCGTCCATTTTTTTTATTTTGGGTTCAGACCCAGTTACGAATGATTACTCCACCCGTGTTTCTAGGAATGAGACTCCACTTTTAAAGTTCATCCTTTGAAACATCAGGTTGCGTAATATTTCTTCAAATATTGTCCATTGATTGGAAGCATAGGTCGTTCTCCACAACAATTCACCAGTTGGTAGGAACCTCCTGAGTATACTGTCTGGACCACGAATGGCCCTTCCCAAGTTGATTCAAATTTACCACCTATATTATGATGTGCAAGAATAGGTCTTTTGAGAACTAGTTCTAAGTCACCAACTTTAAATGTCCTTGGACGGACTAGTTTATCGTGGACCTGGATCATCTTTGCTTGATACAGTTCCAAATTCTGCTGTGCTGAAAGTCTTTTTCCTTCCAAGCTTTCCAATTCTTCTAATCGTAATTTGGCATTTTCTTCTGTAGTCATCTTTTCTGCAACTGCAATTCTGAGTGAAGGAAGTTGTACTTCCAAGGGTAAGACAGCCTTGGACCTGTACACTAAAGTGTAAGGCGTAGAATGAGTAGGAGTTTTGAAAGTCATCCTGTAGGCCCATAAGGCTTCTAACAACTTCTCGTGCCAATTTCTTTTGTTTTCGTCCAAGGTTTTCTTTAGGATTTGGACGATAGTTTTATTTAAATCCTCGGCTAAGCCGTTTTCTCTTGGGTAATAGATCATTGAATAACGCCAATCAATCCCATGTCTTCTGACAAATTTGTTGATCTTCGTACTTCTGAAAGTGGACCTATTATCTGAAATGATTCTATGCGGTACCCCGAAATGGTAAACGACCTGATTCTTGAAAAATTGCAACACATGGTGCGCTTTCACTTCTTTGAGTGGTATAGATTCTACCCACTTGAAAAAGTAATCTGTAGCTGCAAGATTGAATCGATGTCCTCTTGAAGAAGGTGGTTCTATCGGACCCACTATATCTGTGCCCCAATATTCAAATGGCCATGACGCAATTGTCGGATGTTACACATTTGGAGGTTGATGTAGAACCACTCCATGCAGTTGGCACTGGTGACAACTTTTGGCAACCTTCATGCAGTCGGTTATCATCAAGGGCCAGTAATACCCTAGTCTTTTAATCTTCATTTTCATCTTCGGACCCGATTAAAGAGCGCCACAAAGTCCTGAGTGTACTTCTTTGACAATTTCACGAGCCTCGGACCCGCACTTGCATCCTAGCCACATCTGATCAAAAGACCTTCTGTATAACGTGTTGTTTATTAATGCGTAAGACAGAGTTATTTTCTTGATTTGATGGGCTATCGACTTATCATCTGGTAGGTTTCCTGTTTGCAAGTAGTCTATTAGTGGCTGTCGCCAATCTTCTGTATTTTTTGTTACTGCCGCAATTGATTCTTCTGCTTTTCTGATTTGTGTATTGTATCCATGTCGAGCTATGAGAGAACCTGCCATCCCTAAACTGCCATTTCAACTGTCTCATCCTGTAAGCAGACAAATCCTTTTGCAAGGCGGGCTAACACATCTACAAGAGTATTTTCTCTCCTGGGAATCTTGTAGATCGTTACATTTGGAATTTGCTCCAACAGTTTCATGGCGTACTGAAAGTACTGCTCGAGTCTTGGCTTTAGAATTTTGTATTGTCCCGCAACTTGCTGAATGATCAACAGTGAATCTCCGTAGATATTGATATTTGTTATTCCCATCTGAATGGTTAATTCCAATCCTGTTATGAGGGCTTCGTATTCTGCCTCATTATTCGTACGCTGTTCTGTTTAGTGATAGGAATACTTTAACATCCCCTGCTCAGGTGTTATAAAGATTAGTCTGATTCCTACCTTACCGGGCACTACCATTTACGATTCTTTATCTTTCTGTGCTGAAGATGCTCCGTCGATGTAAAGTTCCCAACGCTGATCATCGGGGTTTTCTAGACTTATGATCTGCTCGTCTGGCAAGTCGTCGTTGAGAGGCTATTCTGCCGGTAAAGGGTGTGCTGCAAGGAAGTCTGCCAGGACTTGTCCCTTTACGACACGAAGAGGAACGAAAGTTATATAAAATTGCAATAGTATCATTGGCCACCTAGCAAGTCTACCGAAAAGTGTCAGACGGGTCATGAAATATTGCAACGGATTGAACTTCGAAATAAGTTTGACCTAATGAGAATGCATGTAGTGCCTGAGCTTCTGTGCGGCGAAGATCAGGGCCAAACAATGCTTCTCAAAAGGAGGATACTTTACTTCTATCGAAATTAGTTGACGGCTTAGGTAATACAACGCGTTTTCTTTTCCCTCATCATTGACCTGGGCTAACAGGGCTCCGAGAGAGTCGTCTAAAGCCGCAGTATAAAGTATCAACGGTCGTCCCGAGACTGAGGCTGTTAAGACAGGAGGTGTCATTAGGTATTGTTTGATGTCATCGAAGGCTTGGTGACATTTGGAGTCCCAAGTAAACTTGTCATTCTTCTTAACCAAAGCAGAAAATGGCTGACACCTTCCTGAAAAATTCAAGATAAAGCGTCGAAGAAATGCCAATTTCCCTTAAAAGGATCGTAGTTGTTTCAAGGTTTTGGGAGGCGGTATTTCTCTGATAATTTTAATCTTCTCTGGATTGATTACAATTCCACGATGTCGGACAACGAATCCTAAGAATTTCCCGGAGGCGACACCGAAGGCGCATTTTAAGGGATTCATCTTAAGGTTAAATTGTTTTAATCACTCGAAAACAATTCTCAAATCACACAAGTGATCTTCCTTTAATTTGCTCTTGATGACCACATCATCCACATAACACTCGACTTGGTTGAGAATGAGATCATCAAAAATCCTCGTTATTGCTCTTTGGTAGGTTGCTCCTGCGTTCTTCAATCCAAATGGCATCACTGTGTAGCAGTACACTCCAATTGGCGTTCTGAAGGCAGTGAGCTTTTCATCTTCCGGTGCCATCTTTATCTGGTTGTATCTCAAAGATCCATCCATGAAAGAAAATATTTCATGTTTTGAAGCGATGTCGATCATCAATTCTGGAATTGGTAGCGGGAATTCATCCTTTGGACATGCTTTATTCAAATCTCTGAAATCCACGCAGATTCTGATCTGACCATTCTTCTTTCTGAATAGTACCACATTAGCTAACCAAGTCAGGTATTGCTCTTCACGGAAAAATTTAGCATCTATTAGCTTCTTAACTTTAGTTATTACTTGTTGTTCAATCTCTAGACGCATTCTTCTCGGAGCTTGTCTGACTGGAACAGCTGTGCGATCCACTCCTAGCCTGTGAACTGCAACCTCTAGAGCTAATCCTGACATTTCGTCATAACTCCAAGAAAAATAGTCTTTGAACTCCATTAATAGCTTGATTATGTTTTCAGAGTATTCTTTATTGAGTAAGGAGCTAACAAACGTCGGCCTAGGCTCTTCGCTAGTACCTAAGTTAACTCCCATTAACTCGTCTATTGTGGATTTAATTTCTTCTTCGAATTCTGGAGGAGCATCTCCGATTAGTAGATCTTCGAGATCTTCTGAAGCTTCCAAGAAGTCTTCATTAGGCCCGCAAGTGACAACCAAGAAAAATCCTGTATCGTCAACTGATCCTACCGTGCCGAATCCAAGACCATATTTTGAATTAGGAGGCCGGCTGGCATTATTCCATAATATTTCAAAATGTTGTGATTGACCTTTTGTCCATCATCGAGGCAAGACACCACGTTGAATTAAATTTTTAACACAGGGAGAGTACCACTCAAAAGGCAGTTCCATTAGTTCAGATGAAGCAACATCTTTAAATTGTACATCATTTTCAGTTTTGGAAGAAGAAACACCACGATAAAACTTAATTGGTTTAGTACCACCACCATGCACTTCCTTGACAATCATACCCTCAACCTTATTTGGGTGGATCGGGGTTAGAGTCATAGTATGTACATAGTGGTTAATCTTCTCATACATCGATTTATATTCTTCATTCTTTTCATCTTCGAGAGAGATCTTGAACTGAGGTCTCTTCTGACTTATCGCCGCTGTTTCTTTCTTGATTTCTTCTTCTTCAGAACTGATCACCCAATCAATGTCGATGACTGGTTTCTTCTGTCAAACTGTTCTAACGTCTCTTCCACGACCTCGTCCCCGGCCTCGACCTCGGGTGCGAGTTCTGGAGAAACATTCACCATCTCACCGTAAGGGAGTGGTAAGTAACTGTTGGACTAGAATTTCAGGCTCTTCATCATCTTGCACTTCTTTTGCTTCATTTGGTATGACATTTCTAGAGAAGATTGTTTTCTTCAGAGGAGCGTAATAGGCTGCATCTTCATGAATTCCAATTTCGTGTATGGAGAATGGTTGCAAGTCACCTTTGATACATTATTCTCCTCCTTCGTAATACTTTATGCACTGGTGTAGAGACGACGGTACCATCCGGTACTCATGGATCCATGGCCGACCCAGTAGAGCGTTGAACGATGTCTCAGAATCAATTATAAGGAATTTTGTAGTTGTCTTTGCTAAGTCATCAGTTTTCATTAACAATGTTATCGATCCGAGAGCTCTCTCTCCTTTCTAATTGAAGCCTCTCAATAAGATCTTGTCTGCTTCAAGCTCATGTGCATCAATTTCCAATTATGCTAGCGTCTGAAGATTCATTATGTTGATTGATGCTGTCGGATCAACCAACACTCTGGAGAACGTGAACTTCCCAATAGTGACTGAAATGTACAACGGTCGGTTGTGATCAGCTGTTCCTAGTAATAGATCATTGTCTGTGAAGGTAACACCTTGCTGTTCTTTTAACGAGCAAACCTCGTCGAAGGAATTACCAGCCATTTGAGCTAAATAAATCTCTTAATCAAGTAGAGCCTTGATCAGAGATTCCCTCATCTCCTTTGACATGATCAGAGCGTCGTATATGCTTAGTTTGGCTGGTAGCTTCCTAAGACGGGCTAGCACGTTGTAGTCCACTTTATTACCATGTTCCTCGGTTTCTTCCTGAATGAGCAATTATTCTATTGGGTTGGCTCTTCCTGAGCAACCACTGGCTTTACTTATCCTTTGGACCCATTCTCGGAGGTAAAACTTTTCTGTTTCTTAGATTAACTTCAGTTATTTATTCTGCATCTGGTGCTGAATCTGCCGATGTTTCCCCTTGAATTGGAACGACTGGCTCTTCTGGAGTTGCTTCAAAATCTGATAACTCTAATTCTATCATGATTGGAGCTCCTCGAACTTCACAAATGGAGTCTTTGCTTGTTTAGCTTTTGTAGCCTCTTTTGTGAACATCTTCTTCATCGTGGTCATCGAGGTTATGTATGATTTGAGAATAGGTATTTGTATTGGAATCGACATCCGGATTAAGTCAGTTGTCGCTAGTTACGTAATCATTAGAAAGAGTCAAAACGTAGCTAACGCCATAACTCTTATCATTATAAGATCCAGCCGGGGTGAGTAAATAATCCTACAGAGTCAGAAGTTCGAGGGATTTCTCCCCCGAATCGGAAACAACCATCCTAGGATAAGCAGCCCCTAGTCTACCCTTCGGAGCCTCGATCTTCTTCTCTTCTATGATCTTCTCCTCCTTCTGAGGCGGTTCTTAGATCGCAAGCGATAGTACCAGCTCGGCATGTTTCAAACTATGAGTTGAAGCGCGTACCAAAGCGGTCTGGATGTGACCCAAAATTTTCTTTAAAGACTTTGTCCAGATGGTACTCCATCCATCATCGGTCGTATACGGGTTTATCGGAATAATAGGATCCGTCGAGATAACATTGACGGAACCTCCTTTTTGGGGTTTCTTCATGTATTCCTTTGGGATCGTTATGTTCCCTTTCCAGAGATTGTCATCAAGCTAACTCTTGAAAGTGATGCAATCCTCTATCTTGTGTCCAAGCATTCGGTGGTAAGGGCAATAGTTCGGATGATCTTTCTTGTCGACTTCTTCCGGCTTCTTGGGCTCTGGTAGCTGTAAATCTGGTGTCTTCATTAAAATGCAGAACATCTTCGCTACTGATTAAGTTTTGAATGGATATTCCTTATTCAGAAAATCTTTCAGGGTACGCTGTGGATGAGGCGGTTGTTCATAATGCTGAGGCGACTGATAGCTCGGTCGAGGCTGTTGATAACCCTGCTGAGGTTGCTGATAGATCTGTTGCGGTTGTTGGTATGTCCGTTGCAGTGGTTGATAACTAGGTTGTGGCCACTCTGGCTGTATCTGAACAGGCTGCTTGCCCTTATCTATTGCCTTGATGATTCTAGATTTCTTTTCAAATGCTTCTACGTGCTTCTGCTTATCGTTCTTGTCCACAAAACATAACTACTTTACCTCTTCTTGCAAGATCCCGACCTCACTAAACAACTTATCGAAAGTCTTGATTGTAAATCCTTTAAGGAGAAGTGCTATCAGGCCATGGATACTCTTAAGCAAGATGCTGACTGCATGCTGTTCTTGAAGCTGTGGTTCACACTTCATGCTTAAGTTCCTCCATCGGAGTATGTAATGCACTAAAGTCTCGTTCGGTTTCTGGTGCTCTACCAGTAGATCACTGATGGTGATGTGGTGCCGACCGCCGACAAACCGCTTAACGAAGAGGTTTTCCAATTCCGCAAAGGTCTTAACTGAACCTTTTGGCAATTCTACGTACCGGTTGAAGGCGATCCCTGAAAAACTGCTAATGAACTGACGGAAGAGTAAAGCGTCACTCCCACCGGCATTGCAGCAACTAGCACGAAAATGTACGACATGCTGCCGGGGGTTTCCCGTTCCATCAAAAGTCTTAAATAGAGGTGGTACGAAGCCTTTCGGGTATTGGACTGCATCGAACTCTTCGGGGTAAGGTCTACCTATATAAATAGATGCTCCGCTCTTAGATTGTGATAAGGCTTCTTGCACCTGCTGTTCTACCGTGTTTTTAATGTCCTTTTCGGGAATCATATTCTATGTAGAATCCTTCTTTGGTGGCTCATCTCCATCGACGGATGTGATCTCCTTTCCTCCATCTGCAATATGAATGATCTCTGGGGGTGTTTCTTTCTGAGGGTTGTACCTGACTCTGGAGAGTGGCTAAAGTAGCAGCCATCTCTTCCATCCTCTTTGCTATCTGGGAAATTGTGTCATATCTTTTCCGAAGCTATGCTCTCATCACTTCCAGTTCATCTCTTTCCGTAGCTACCAGAGCACCTTGCGAAGCTAATGATGCTCGTGTCTCAACCATATTGATCTCGTCATACTCCTCATCCATGAACTCTGATGAATCAACTTCATTTTCCAACTTTTCTCCTCTTTCATTCGCCAACCGTTGGATATCCGTCCTTAGCTTTCCTATAGCATCCTCGAGGGGTCTCTTCCAGACGATCTCGCGGTTGTCGTGTGATGGTTGTTGAACTTCTTTTTTGGGAGTTTCTTTTTTTAAAGTAGCACTTTCTTCTGATTTAGGCTCTTTGACGAGGCTTTTCTTCTCAGGACGTTGTGTTGGTCTCAGCTCAGTAATAATAGGTCGCTACACCATCCTTCTTGCAACAGAAGGCCTATAACTGGACCGTCTATCGGCTATATGCTGGTAGGTGGTGCCCTCCCTAATATGTTGGCCCGATACAACAACAGGTGAACTAGCTCTCATTTTCTTCATTGGTTTCTCTACGGCAGTGACAGGCTCTACTCGCAGTCTGAGGCGGGATCTAGCTGGCACTAGTCCCATTCTTCTTAGGATTTCTGACAAGGGGCATCATTCTTTCTTTTCCAATTTTTCTATCACAGCTTGTAGCCGAGCAAATGGCATAGTCTTAACCCTTTTTCTTTTGTAGTTACTACAGTATGCAGGTCGGGGTAATGTAGCGGCAATCCTTCGGATGTATTCTTCATCCGATGTAGCAGTGAGGGGGTGAAACCTACTTCCTTCCAATAGAGGTGTATACTCAGGAAGTTCAGGGATCTCTTCCAGGAAAACAACTTCAGCGGCCTTGGTTTTCTTAATCCTGGCTATCTTTATGCTTATATTTCTCCTTTGAGTTTGAGTTTGGGTGCAACTCTTGGACTGGACCTAATCTCAAAAACATATGGTATTGTTGTAAAATTTGTACCCTCTACGGTGATAGGCTTATCACAGATTTGGATTTCCTTCCCCTTAAGTTTGGCAAAAGTCGGGTAGGTGCAGAGATGACTAGACCAGTGGGGGTAGAGACAACAGTCCTCCTACGAACAGTGGTACTCTTTTCAGCTGGGACTCTTTGTAGGGGAGGGAATTCTTGAGTCGAGTTCAGGTTGAACTCAATCAGGGGTTTCTCAGTTTCTGGCACATTGTCCATTTGTGCAAAGAGAGTAACGTCAGTGAACTTGATATCTGTATTAACAAATCCTTATCCGAAACGGATGATCCCATTTTCGGAAGCTCATCCTTGTAGACGACCAAGTCCAGGTCCGTTGGTGAAGGAGAAGATTAACTTTAGGGCGCTCATTTTCTGCAAGGCAGATTCCGAACGTCAGTCCAGAATTATGCTTCCCTTTGCCGCAAAACTTAGGACGAAAAAGAAAGAGTCTGAACACATTTTCGTTTATCTTAGTGTATTTATGATTTCTAAGAGAATTCATTTATTAAAAGAGTCATTTATTAGGGGATTTGTTTTTTAGGAATAAAACAATTAAAGGAGGAAGGTTATAGAAAAGGTAAAGGACTCGATTCTGAATTGGAAAGGAAGAGAAAGCCTCGCAAAACTTATCAACCCGAGGAACCGCTCCTAAGCTAACACCTATTGGGGGTCCACCACACCTCAGAAAAGAGGTAAAAGGATTTCGGAACCTCTCTGTTTAGGGGTGTCTAAACAGTGGCTCCTAAATCCAAGAGAAGTTGGCTATATCCGTTCAAGATAGAAATGAACGTGGTATGCCAACGGAAAGAATGGTAGTTTGGTCCACTAGAGGTATGGACTCACTACCGATTTATGAAAGCAAAATCATCTGATCAAAATGGAGAGAGGAACTAATCCCCAGCGGAGTCGCCAAAAGTTGTTGGCATATTTTTAGGTTGTGTTTTGAAAAGGGGGTCGCCTACAGAAATTGTCGGCGAATTTTAAATTTTAAATTTAATTTAAATAAATATAATTTGGAAAGTAGCTTTTGATTTTGAAAATATTTCTAAATTTAAAAAGTTTAAGATATGAAATCAAACCGATCTCACATTCCGAATAGTTTATATAAACGAGCATCACACCACAAATCATGTATCTATCCCGAAGAATAGACACACTGATTGATGATGGGACTCGATTAAATAAACTAGAATATTTGTGACATCCGTTTGGTCTGTGAACCAATTTTATAAGCCGACAAGTTCCCCTGCTTAATATAAAGAAATTAAGCAGGGTTTATATTACCTGGGTTCTTAAAGTTCTCTATAAGGGTAAGCCCCTATAGTTAATTACATCTTAAATGATGGGAATCATTTAAGAAAACTCTCGATAATGATCAGTGGTTTTTTACTCTCAAGAATTTCAAAGTTTAAGGTTTCAAACAAATTGGATTTTGGAAATTTCAAAAGAGATTAGCTCAAATTTGGAGTAATTTATTTTGAGAGTCCGAAGGAAAAGAAGTAGGAGAAGCTGAGGATCCAAGAGGAATCTTGGCAACTTCCCAAACTATCCTATCGTTTGGCTTCAATTTGAGGAAATTATTTAATGTTATAAACCTACCAATTTTAGTTAATTAGGACTTATATTTGTACGACTTGATCATACAAATAGCCTTGAAGATGTGAGGGTTTATGTCATACCAAACGACTACCTCGGAATCCTAAAACGGGTTAGGGCTTAATTTACATAACATGATTATGCAAATGCCTAACAAAGATTTGAGGATTTATGTTGCACTAGGCAAACTACGTCGAAGTCCTATAGCTTGATTGTTTAATTATAAGAATGGTTTTGCTGATGTCGATCCAAGTTTTTCTGATGACGATGGCCGTGCTGCCCACTGTGCTCCAAGATCCTTGTCGTTGTCGAAGAGGTTTAGTTTTAGAAAATGATAATCAAGAGATGAGAGAAGTGTTTTGGTTTAGAGAAATCTTAAAGTCCAAATGTCCTTAATGTTTTAATTAAAACAAATCCTAAAGTTGGTTAAACAAAACCGATTAAGATCCCACGGTTCCGTCATCCCGGCACCGTTATTTTCATCGGTTTCACTTAGTCTAGATGAATTTTCTAAACTCAACTGAATGAGTTCCACACTTTTATTTAGACTGTGGGAAATCCTTTTAGCATCACGTGGGTTACATCATCCGAGGTATTCCCGATCATCCAACGGGTCGTTTTAATTTAGTTGCAATTGTAGTTTTGTTGTTCTGTTTGTGATTAAATTTTGAGTTGTTTTATATTTTGAATGTTTTAGCGGTTAGTTTTATCTTGTTGTGACTTTTAATTTAGTTTTGAGTCTCAGTGTTGTGGCTATCCTAAAAGTTTCAGTTTTTATGCAACAATCCTGTTTATCATGTAAGAAAAGTAAAGCGCAGTGCAGGTAAATAAGTTGCAATAAAGTAAATTGCAATAAAGTAAAAGCGTACCTGAAGGGTCTTCTCGTCATTCCAATCCGCACTTAAAATGCATGTTAGAACATTTAAATATTTGCAAAAAGTACCTAGGTAAAGCTAAGGGAAAGGTTTTGGTTATCTATCAAGATCCTAATCCTACTGCTTGTCAGTTCCTATGACGTCAAGGTTCTTTATATTTTGTGGATGATTTTCTTCACCAAAGAACAATTAAGTTCAATTATTCTTCTTAAAACACCTCATTGTATTGAGGAAGTTCTTAGAACGGGTTTTAAACTTCTTTTCAATACTTCTGAGATTATTTCGAGACTAAATGAACTTTTATTGTAGAGATGAATCAATCATCCGTAAATTTTTAATTAAGTTTTAACTCTTGCTCGAGTGAACTCGTGACATTTGATTATCCCATGAATGAAGTGACACCTCACTTGATGCTCCATTTAAGAGTTATAATGATAAAAGTCTTTAGGGGTAAATCAATTTATTAAGAATTTCAACGATTTAAAATTAGAATTGATGATTTAAAATGGTTTAATTTAGTTATAAAATTTTAATAATTTAAGTTTGGAATAGTGTTCAAGTTGTTTTAATTTAATTAAATCTTTATATTTTAAATGATCTCAATGTATTAGATTAATTTAGGTTGAAAGAGGTGTTTTTTAGATTATTCAATTTAGATTTTAATGGTTTAATTTTAATTTAATTGAAATATTTTAGATTAACTTCTAATTGGTTTGACTATTTTAGTTAAGAATTATTTTTTGAAATTGATTTTGATGTTTCAAGTTAGTTTTAAATTTGCTTTCAAGTGATTTTTGAAATTAATTTTTTTAATGTTTTAAATTTATTTCAATTTAATTATAAAGTTATTTAATGTTTTAAGTTTTTATTTAATTAAGGGTTACCTTTTCTTTATTATTAATTTATTAATTTCAATTATCATCTTAAGTTTAATTAAGAGTTAAATATAATTAAAGTGATTCATTTGGGGATTTTAGTTTAAGTGATTATAGTCTCTCTAAATTATATCCCCATTTTAATAATCCAATTTTTTTTAGTTATTCTTCCAAAATTTAATTTATTTAATTAATTAATGTTTCATTTTTTTGGTTTATTAAGATTGATCAATGAGTTCCTACCCTTTTATTTTCCAAAGTTTCAATCATCTAAGAAAGAATTAAGATCAAATATTTTACCACCATTTTGATTAAACCTAAAGTTTTAATTAGGGGTTAAAATTCTTAATTATTAATATGCCCTTTTAAGCTTAATTATTTCATAACTTATCAAATTGAGCTCAAATGAGCTTCAAATCTTTTATGTCACTTCACTCACATGTCAATTATGACATTAGAGGAGAAAATCTGATTTTTCTGTTTTCAATTTAATTTATATATTTATTTTAATAGAAAATAGGGATTTTCAATGGAAATTCAACAACATGACCAAGGTAAGGTTTATGTCCTTAAGAAAATTATGGGATGTTTCTAATGACCAGAGAACCACTTGGACCAATTTTGGTGATTTTTTGAATTATATTTTATTTATTATAATTATTTTGAGTTTTGGAGTATTAATTAATTATAAAATAATATTAAAGTTGAAAAATGGATTTTATATTTTTCTTAAATCTCCCCGACCTCAAGGAGTCCAGAGAAATAATTTTTATAATTTTTTTATTTTTCTTTGATTTATTAGAATTAATTTTGTGAAAATATTGGAAAATTCAATTTTTAATTCAAAAATTGTTTTAGGGCTTTTAAAATTCAATATCTTATCCTAGGGACTTGGAAAAAATATTTAGTCTGTTCCTAAGTGATTAGGAGTTAAAATGTGACATTCTTATGATTTTTAATATTTTTATGATTTTTATTATTTTTTAATTCTTAAAATATTAAAATAAGGTGAAAAATGAAGATTTTTTTAAAAAATTCCAATTTTAATTTTCTTAGACTCCTCTGATACCGGAGAAGTCCCAAAACTAATTTAGTGAATTTTTAAAATGTGTTTTTGGAGTTATGAATTTTTAAAGTTTAATTTTACTCATGTGACCTAATTAATCCATTTAGTGGGGTTAAATATTTCCAATTGATTTCAAATTTTTATGTGAGGTCCCTCTAATCCTAAAGATCAGTAGAGAATTGTTTTCAAGTTCTTTTGATGTATGGTTAAACCTAATTAATTAAGTACAATTTTGAGTAATTAGGCCAATTAAGGTTATTCTTAATGAATTAACTCAAAACATAATTATCCTAGGGTCCTCGTCCTAAGAAACTTCCCCAAACTTTCCTAGAATTTTCTAAGCAATATGCTAATTAATGGAATTAAAATACCAAAAACAGTGACATAAACTTGAAAAATACATAACTTGCCATAGAGATATCCTCTGATCTTGAAAAATTCAGAGAATGTTCCAAAGATCAGAGGCTTCAAAAGCCCTATGGTCTCATGTCATGTTGAATTGTCTACACAAATTGAGAATTAAAATACTGAAATGAGTGAATATTTAATTAAAAAAATAATCATCAAATTAACTCAATTCTTTTTCCACATTATTCTCCTCTGTTCACTGAGCAAGAGAGTATTTTTATTTTATTTTTATGATGTTTCTACACAAAGATATAGATTTTCTAAGTTTCAGACATTTAATTAAATCATAAATTCCATATTTTCCTACTAATCCGACTCAGCGGCACGGTGGCAACCTTAGCGTCTTCGAAGCTCCACGCGCCGCGCTCCCATTTGCCGCCGCCATCCGACTTAGCGCCACGTGGCCCACGGTTCACGTACTGTTCCGTGGTCCGACGCAATCTAAGCCGTCCTTTCGATACACGCTCGATCTAAAGGTGGCTGGTCGTCGTCTCCGACTGGTGTGCACCCTTGACCGTCCACACTCAAACCCTAATATCTCCCTCGTTTCTCAATGGATTTTCGTTTTCTTATACTCTATGGATTCGTGTTGAAGAGATGAACACATCCATACGGTTTAAATGCTATGAAATTAACTTAAACGAAATGGAGAATCGTTGGAAGCTCGAATTAAAGAGAAGTCTCCATACCTTGGTTCAGGAGGTGAGGCCTCAACAGAATGTGCTAAACACTTTCGTTAGAGCTGGAAGAGCCTAGGGACTTAATGGACCACCAACAGTAGCATCAATAATGGACTTAATGGATCTTACCAACCCATTATAAAAAGTTTAAATGATTAACCAATCTGGCAGAGCATAATGCGGACACTTTCTTAGGAGTTCCTTAAATCTTTCCCAGGCTTCGTATATTGATTCCCCTTTATACTGACAAAATGAGATAATATTGTTTCTAAATTGATAGTCCTTGAAGGTGGAAAATACTTAGCTAGGAATTTCTGAGTTAACTCCTCCCAGTTTAATAAAACCAGGTGCTAATGAGTATAGCGACATTTTAGCCGTATCCCTTAGTGAGAAAGGAAGAAGCCTTAGCCTAAAAGCATCGTTAGCACAAAGTTCTAGAAAACTAGATAAGTGTAAATTGGGATCCTCCAAAGGAGTTCCCCCAAACTGGTTGTTCTACACAAGTTGGATAATCACTGGATTTAATTCAAATGAGTCAGCTTTTACAACAGGGTTTTGTATACTTGAGAGAATTTTAGCTACTGTAGAATTTACATAATCCCTTAATGATTTATGATGAATTTTCAAGTTATTATTTTGAATGTTTTCCATTTCCATTTCTAGTTTTTCAAGTCTTTTATTTTTTTTTATTTTTTTCAATTTTTATAATTCAGGATCATAAGGCACAAGTCATACAGATCCTTTATTTTTCATACATAACACAACAAACAATACATTAACAATAAAACAAATAAAATGAAAAATAAATTCAACACAACAAAACATTGTCACAAACACCTTATTTTTCACACAAACAGTTTTTTTTTCACAACACTTTTTCATACAAAAAAATATTTTTTACACAAACACAATTTTACGATACTAAAGTTTTCCAACTCTAAGCCTAATTATTTCAACTAAAATTCTTACTGAAGCTTCCCCGGCAACGGCGCCAAAAACATGAAGCGACTTTTTTATATGTAAGATTTTATGACCTCAAATATATATATATTTATAATGATTTTGTAAAGTCCCAATTTCAAACGCAAGTATATGTATTGTATCAAGTAATACAGAGCTCTAATGGAGTCCCATTTATCGATCCCACAGGGAAGCGAGGTAAGATGTTCTTAGTCAAATTCTAGTCTAGAATTATCAGAACTTAGATTGGAAGGTCGATATAAGTGGTTTTTCTAACAAGTACTCCTAAAGATAGAGGATTATATGTAATAACTACTCCTAAATGCAAATATTACTTCTAAAGATAACCTTTTTTGGATATATTGGTTTGGTGAATTTTGAGATAATGAAATATATTATTCTTATGTAATGAATTGGATAAAGTTTAGGAATGAGATGCATTAAATATTGTATGTGTCAAATAGGTGCAATCCTATTCTTTACCCTCTTCCGAGTACCCCCTCTTTATAGTGATATAAAGAACACTGGAAAATCCTAGGCTTACTCACTAAATCTAAGGCTAGGCTGGGAGGATACCTGCTGTCACAACGGAGCTCCCACTCACCTTTCACATGAAGGCTAAGTTTCGACTTTAGTTACCAATCTTAGCACCAAATTGGGGATCTCAGCCTGTCGCCCCGAAACCTCGAATTCGACGCCCATAAAACCATATTTCCCTATTTATTTGCGCTCAATCCCCATGAACTAGGCAATTCATTCACGGATATTAAATGTGGTTCCACTTTGTTGTGAATTACATCACTCTTTCATGACAATGCAATTACAACAAATTTTAACAATACAATGGGCCCTTTACGTAATGTAAATGAAGTGCAAGTAAAAACCATCACATTTAAAATTAAAACATCTTTTATTAAGCATCCCAACATCCTAAACATGAGTCCTACTCAATGTAAAAGAAAAGTAGAATGAAAAAATGGCATAATCTTCTTATGTCACTACTTCCAAATATGAAAGATGAAGAGAAAGACATCGTAAAGCATGAACAAAACACATCGGAAAACTTTATTTCAAAGCAGATCCACAAAATAAGTGTTTACAAAATCATAAGATAATGAAGAACACAATACTTAGCTTTTTCCTCAAGAACGAGAGATGAAAATCTCTCCCACAAAGTCTCCCGCTGATCCATGCAATGCTAGAACATTTCCTTACAGATTCTCTCAACCCTCAACAATCTCTCCAAAAAGGTAAAAATCTATGTTTCTACTCCTATTCAAAGATTTCGAAGCATTCTCCAAGTTTTTCCTATCATCTCCTCTTCATTTTTGGCATCAAATTCGGTTTAAAATAGATTAGGGACGAATTTTTCAAGAGGTGCATGAAGAAATCCTCCAAAAACTGTCCAGATTCGATGTATTTGGCAAAAAAATCGCCCAATATCGCATCCAAGCCATCTAGGCCGCCGCAGGAGCTGAATAGGGTGCTGCCGATGCCCTATTTTTTGTGGTTTCGGGCTTCTGGTACCACCGGTGCCAATTTGGGCGCCCTCCACCATTTTGCTCCGTTTGGCTCTGTTTCAGCTCTAATTCGCTTCATTTCAGTTTTGTTGCATTTCTATCTGTTGACCTCACTTTTGGTTGAGGTCTAGTCTCTCTTTAGAATAGCCTAGGGTCTAGCCGTAGAACTCTCCTGGTGACTTTCTTAGAAGACTAGTCATGGAACCCTCCCCATAGAAATCCGAACCTTTTTTAGCTTCACTAGGAGTTTTCATATGCTTGAGGCCTAACCTCCACCTTTTGGTTGGAATAAGACGAGCATAAGGAAGCCTAGATGAAGTCTCCTATAAGTGGTCCAACCTTAGGATTTATCCTGAGTGAGGTCTAGGGAGCCCATATCACACCCTTACACTTTCACATTTACACTTTCACACTTACATTTACACTGACATTCACATTTACACATTACATTCTACATTCACATCCTAAATCAAATATATTTTACTCCGATCTTCGGACTCCTTGGAAACTCATGTGTGTGGTCCCACTAGCCTTAAGTCTATGGCTAAAATAGCTAAAATTACCACATAGAGAACCAAAAGAGGCTTTCCTTAGCCCGTAGCCCATCCAGAATGATTCCCTTCTTCATGGTCTGACGATACCTTGCTTTTCCCAAAATTTCATTTTTACCCCGAAATTACCAGTTTGCCCTTGGAAAGGGGCCCAAAACCCAAGATTTCACAGATTCACCTGGGGTTCCCAAAAATTATTTCGGAGCATTTCTCTCGTCGAGCCGAGAGGTTTGACTGTAAACATACCATACTTTTGAGCTACCGGCGGACACCTCGCGGCTTTAGTAGTCACTACTTGAACGACATTCCGGGCCCCACAAAACTCTCCACGATTGTCGGCATATTTTTAGGTCGTGTTTTATTTTGAAGAGGGGTCGCCTAACAGAAATCTGTCGGCGAATTTTTAATTTAATTAAAATAAATAATTTGAAAAGTAGTATTTGATTTTGAAAATAATTTTTAAATTTGAAAGTTTTAAGATATGAGATTAAACCGACCTCACATCCCAAATAGTTTATATAAACGAGCACCGCACCACAAACCGTGTATCTATCCCTAAGGATAGACACACCGCTTGATGGTGGGGCTTGATTAAATAAACTAGAAGATTAGTGACATCCGTTTGGTCCGCGAACCAATTTTATAAGCCGACAAGTTTCCCTCGCTTAATATGAAAACATTAAACAGGGTTTATATTACTCGGGTTCTTTAAAATTCCCTATAAGGGCAAGCCCCTATAGTTAATTACATCTTAAGTGACGGGAATCACCTAAGAAAACTCTCGATAATAATCAATGATTCTCGCTCTCTAGAATTTCAAAGTTTAAGGTTTTCAAAGATTGAACTTTGGAGTTTCAATAGTGGAATGGATCAAATTTTTGGAACATTTTGTTTTGTGAATCCAAAGGAAGAAAGGTAGGAGAAATCACCGATTCGAAGTGAACTTCGATAATTTCCCGACTATCCTATCGTTTGGCTTGAATTTAGGAAAGTCCTAATGTTTATTTGATATTTCAATCTTGCCAATTTCAATTAATTAGGGCTTATATTTGTATGATAAAATCAAACAAATAGCTCTAGAAGATGTGAGGGTTTATTGTCGTATCGGACGACTACCTCGGAATCCTAAGACCTAGGCTAGGGCTTAATTTGCAATGCAAATGCCTAACGAAGAGTTGAGGATTTATGTTGCACTAGGCAAGCTACCTCGAAGTCCTATGGCTTGGTTGTTTTAATTCTAGGAAAGTTTTGCTGAAGTAGACTCGAGTTTTCGCCGATGACGATGGTCGTGCTCGCCCACCATGCTCCGAGCTCCTTGTTGTTGCAGAGGTTTAGTTTTAGAAATCATAAATCAGGAGTTGAGAAAAGTGTTTTGGTTTAGAGAAAATCTTAATTTCCAGGTGTTTTTTATGTTTTATTTAAAACAAATCTTAAAGTTGATTATAACGACACCGGTTAAGATCCCACGGTTCCATCCTTCCGGCATCATTATTTTTATCGGATTCACTTAGTCCGTATGAATTTGCTAAACTCAACTCGAATGAGTTCCACACTTTCATTTAGACCGTGGGAAATCCCGTTAGCAACACGTAGGTTACATCATCCGAGGTATTCCCGATCATCCAACAGGACGTTTTAATTTAGTTGTAATTGTAGTTTTGTGTTCCGTTTGTGATTAAATTTTGAGTTGTTTTATATTTTGAAATGTTGTGGCGGTGAATTTTATCTTGCAATGACTTTTAACTTAATTTTGGTTTCAGTTTTAGGGACTATCCTAAAGGTGTGGGTTTTCATGCAACAGTTGTTTTATCATGCAAGAAAAGTAAAGTGCATTTGCAATAAAGTAAATTGCAATAATGTAAATTGCTGGAAAATGAATTGCAGGAAAGTAAATTGCAATAATACAAATGCGTACCTGGAGGGTCTTCCCGTCATCCCAAGCTACACTTAAAACACAATTAGCATATTTAAGCAAGTTCCTAGGTAAAGCTAAAGGAAAGGTTATGGTTTTCTACCAAATTCCTAATCCTATAGCTAGTCATCTCCTATGACGTCTAGGTTCTTTGGGTTTTTTGTTGTTTGAGGACGATTTTCATCATCAAAGGACAATTAAGTCCAATTGTTCTTATAAATATCCTATCATATTGAGGAAGTGCTTAAGAAGAATCTTAAACATCTTTTCAATATTTCCAGGATTGTTTTAAGTACAAATGAATTTAATTATATAAATGAATCGATCGTCCGAGGTTTTCAAGTCTTGTTAACTTGCTCGATGAACTAGGACATTTGAATATCCTATGAGTGAGATAACACTTCATTTGATGTTCCATTTAGGAGTTATAATAATCAAAGCTTTCAAGGGTAAATTAGTATTCAAATGATTTGATTTAAGTTAAAGAGTTTAAATTTGGAATAGTGTTCAAGTTGTTTTATATTTAATTTCTTTTATGTCTTAGGTGATGTTATATTTAATTCAATTTAATTTAATTGAGTTTTAATTTAGTTTAACATAGTTCAATTTAATTTGATTTGGTATTCAATTAATTTGATTTGATTTAATTTAATTTAATTATTTAATTTAATTTAATTTAATTTAATTGTTTAATTTAATTTAGTTATTAAATTTAATTTAATTTAATTTAATTTGTCTTAATTTAATTTAATTATTAAATTTAATTTAATTTTAATTTAAATTTATCTTTAATTTACTTTATTTTTAATTTTAATTGAAATTTCAAAAGAGTTTAATAATTTAATTAAGTCTTTTAATATTTTAAATTTGAGTTATCATTTTAATTAAAAATTGAGTATTAGTTGATATAATTAATTTAGGGATTTTTAAATTAAAGAATAAATCTCTTCCTAATAAATATCCCTTATTTTAATAATTCCAATTTTATTATTCTTCCAAATTTAATCTATTATTTAATTAAAGTTTAATCATTTTAAAATTATTTAATGGGTTTCTACCCTTTAATTATTTAAATTTCAATCATCCAAATCAGATTAAGATCAAATATTTTACTTGTTGACTTTTTATTAAACCTAAAGTTTTAATTAAGGATTAAAGATTTTAATTACCATTTTACCCTTTAAGCTTAATAATTTCATAACTCACTAAATTGAACTCAAATGAACTTGAAATTTTTATGTGACTTCACTCATATGTCAATAAAGACATGAGAGGAGAAAATGTGATTTTTCTGTATTTAATTTATTTATATAATTATTTTTGGTGGAAAATAGAGATTTTCAAGGAAAATTTGATAACATGACCAAGGGAAAGTTTCTGTCCTTAAGAAAATTAGGGGACATTCCTAATGACCAGAGAAGCACTTGGACCAATTTTGGTGATTTTTTGAATTATATTATTTTTATTATAATTATTTTAAGTTTTGGAGTGTTAATTAATTTTAAAATAAAATAAATGTTGAAAAATGAATTTTATATTTTTCAAAAATCTCTCTGATATCAAGGAAACCAGAGAAACAAATTTTGCAATTTTCTGATTTTTCTATGATTTATTATAATTATTTTAGTGAAAATGCTAGAAAATACATTTTTTAATTTTTAAAATTACCCTAGGGCTTTAAAATTCAATATCTCACTAAGTAGACCTAGGAAAAATGTGGGATTTGTTCCTAAGTGATTAAAATTCAAAATGTGACATTTTGGTGAATTTTATTATTTTTGTGATTTTTATTATTTTTTAATTATTAAAAATATTAAAATATTATTAAAAATCAACTTTTTTAGAAAATTGACATTTTAATTTTCTTAGGTTTCCCTGATATCAGAGAGGCTCCAAAACCAATTTGGTGAATTTTTAAAAGGTATTTTAAAAGTTATGAATTTTTAAAGTTTAAAATGGCTAAGCGACTTAATCAACCCAATTAGTGGGGCTAACCAAGTCCAATTGACTTCAAATTTTTATGGTGGATTCCTCTGATCCTAAAGGTCAGTGGAGAATTGATTTCAAGTCAATTTGATACCTGGTTAACTCTAATTAATTAAAGACCTATTTTGGGAGTTTAAGCCAATTAGGGTTAATCTGAGTGAATTAACTCAAGTCCTATTTTTCCTAGAGTTCTCTGGTCATAAGGAACACCACCAAATATTTCTAGAATTTATTTCACAACATGCTAATTTTTGGAATTAAAATACTCAAAACAGCAACATGCATTTGAAAAATAAATAACTTTTCACAGAGATGGCCTCTGACCTTGGAAAATTCAGGGAATGTTCCCAAGTTCGGAGGCTTCAAAGCTCCTATGGTCTCATGCCATGGTGAATTGTATACATGCATGGAGAATTAAATGTATGCAGAGAGTAAATAAATCATAAAAAATAAAATACTTAATGAAATTAAGTGATTTCTTTTTCACATTATTCTCCTCCGTTCACCGAGCAAGAGGGTATTTTTATTTTATTTTTGTGATTTTTCTACACAAAGATATGGATTTTTGAAGTTTAGGGAATTAAATAAATAAGAAAAATACCCTATTTATCTATTTATCCACGCGGCGCCGCCGAAACCTCGGCAGCCTCCGAACGCACACGCGTCGCGCTCCCATTCGACGCCGCCACCCGAGTCGGCAGCCCGGGCCCCGCAGTTCTCGTACCGTCTCCTCGGTCCGACGCAATCCCGGCCGTCCGTGCGCGCGTGTATCGAATGGACGGCATCCGTTCATCGTCCCCAAGTGTTCTCACCCGAGAGCCGTCCACACTAAATCCCTAAGATCTCACTCGATTCTCAATGGATTTTCATGTTCTTATGCTCTATGGATTCGTCTTCAAGAGACGAACACATCTATACGGCTAACATGCATCGAAACTAAGGCATTCGAAATGAAGAATCTCCGAAGCTCGGGATGGAGAGTTAGCTCATACCTTGGCTCGTAGAAGTGTGGCTTCAATCCGAGAGTTGTTGCACCTTCGATTGGGTCCCGGCAAGCTCCGAGATGAAGTCTCCCGGTCTCGGTGAATTTTCCGGATATGATTTCGACCAAGCCCGATCACAAAGCTTGGAGGCCGGAGCAACCGGGTGGCCCGGAGATGGGGCTTTTGGTGGTGGACACCTTCCCTCGGTCCGGTGAAGGTGTAGAGCCAATCAATTTGGGAATCGGCTCACCGCGGAGAAGTGTCCCGGTTTTGGGCTAAAGTTCGAGCTCAAAATCGGGCTCAGCTAGAAGGAATCGGGCTGGAATTCAGTGGGGATCGGGTGCTCTATGTGTAGAGAGTGATCCGGAGTGATTTTGGCAGCAGTTTCCTTAAGGTTTTGTTTCTGCTCCTCTCATGGCCGAGAGGGGTGGAGTTTAAATAGAGAGGGTGGAAGGCCTCTCGCAGGGAGTTAGGGCTTGGGATCGACTGCTTCGGTGAGGAGAAGATCAGCCATGGTGACCACTCGGGCATGGGGCAGCTCAACGAAGTGAGAATTTCAATGTTGGCTCACATGTGAGCTCTCGGCCATGGTGTTTTCCGGCGGCCCGGTGGCCGGCCGGCCGTGCAATGGTCACCATCTTGGTCAGGTGGGTCGTGGTCAGGGTTTAGTGTAGGCAATCGAGGTTTGACATGTGTAAAGGAGTTTGATTTAAATGGAATGGGAGAAGGCTCACTTTGGCTTGGTTTGGGTCAACCCACCATTTTGGGCTTGGTGCACCCTTCCAAGCTCGATTTTGAGCAGAGGGAATCATTTAGGTCGGCTTAGAAGGAATGGTGAAGTCTCCATCCATGATGAGGTGGCTAAACATGGTTTAGTGTGTGACATGATTAAGGTAAAAAAGGGTTAAAGGAGGTTTAAGAAAGAACCCCTCTTCTTGCCATAAATGGACTAATGACAAGTCAAAGCCCTCATGGCTTCATGTGGCTTGAGAATGGCTTGTTCATGGCTTCATTTGGCTTGGGAAAAGGTTGATTTGTTTGATGAAAAGGGTTTTAAGAAATTTTTTGGTAATTTGATGGGAATTTGGATGAAGCTTCATTTGGGATAATTCAATGATGATTTTAGGACTTAGGTAATGGATTTAATTAAATGGATGACAAATGGAGATGTCATGTGGGCTTTAGGGTAGATTTGGGCTTTTGAATTTTGAAGGAAATGGGCTTTTAAGAAGGTTTAAGGGAAGTGGGCTTTTAAGTTTAAGAATGTGTTCATGGATGGGCATTTTTGTAGAAGTTTGGGCCAAATAGTTGTTGGTTTTGGTTTAGGGATGTTTCATGAATAACTTGAAGCAAATTTGGGGTAGTTTGGGCTTGAATTGGGTTGAATTTGGGTTTATTTGGTAAATGGGCCAATGTAGGTCAAATTGGGCTAACTTGGGCCAATGTTGGGCTAGGGTTGAAATTGATGTAAAATAAATATTAAGAAATGTTTATGGGAGTGTTTCAAAGAGGTTTTGGCTTTGGTTGGGTTTTAATTTTGAGGTTTGGGCCTATTTGGGTTAGATTTGGGTTTAGGTCAAAATTGGGCTTTTTGATTTTGGGTTGAATTTGAGTGGGGTTTGGGTCAAAATCTTGGGCAAATCATGTTAGTGTTTTGTTTATGAGGATGTTAAGGAAGGTTTAGAAAAGATTTGGGGTTAATTGGAGTTGAATTGGGTTAGTTTGGGCTAAGTTTGGGTCATGGGTCCAAATTTGGGCTTTAAGGCCCAAAGTGAAATTGGATCCAAATGTCAATCAAATTGGACTTGGATTTGGTCTAAATTGGTATTGGGAATGTTGAATTTGAAGTTTAGAATTGAATTGGACCAAAATTGGGGTCAATTGGGTAGGTTTGGTTTGACATTGGGTCCACTTTGGGTTAAAATGGGTCAATTTGGGGGTTTTGACAAAAGTAGGGTAAATTGACAAAATTGGCCCATGGTGTAGTTGGACAAAATGAAATTGGGAATATTTGGGATTTTCTGGAATTTTTTGGGAATTTTCTGAATTTTTGGATTTTTAGGCCAAGAAGGGTATTTTGGGTATTTGGAGGGTATTGGGAGGTTTTCTTGGAATTTTTGGTATTTTTGGGTATGGATAGTCAATTTGAGTGATGTGGAGGTGTTTGGGATTGATTTTGGAAAATTTTAGGTAATTTGGAAATTTTGCAAAAATTTGGGTAATTTCGAGCGGTTTTGGTAGGTTTAGTAGGTGTAGGGTCCCGTGGGTCAAAAATTGAAAATTTGGGAAATTTAAGATTGGGTGAATTTGAGTGGGGTGAAATCATTTTGGTTGAGCCATGAAGCCATTTCAAGCCCATATGAGCCATGAAAGGACTCATTTGAGGCATTCACTATGTTGTTCCTAACCCTCTTAGCCAAGGGCTTAGGGGTTAAGGACCATCCATGTGAATCACCTACATGAGTCGGAGGTCAAGTTGGGTATGGGTGTGGTTTTTGGAAGTGTGTGGAAATGTAGTGTGTAAGTGTAGTGTAAGTCAGCCCCTTCACTGCACCGTGCCACCTGTGGCAGGGCCCTAAGGCCAAAGAGTCCCATAGGAACTCATCCTTTAAACTTCCACATTCGATTTCAACCCTCTAGGTGATTAGGGGTCTATAGTCAAGTTTGTGGAGTTTGCAGGGAGTTTAGAAGTGGTTTGAATTTCTAAAAGGCGGGTCCCAATTCTAGTCCTCTAAGATAGTCAAAGGAAAAGCCTAAGGCTAGATCCTAAGCACTAAAAAGAAGAAAGGAAGACCTCATCAAAAATGAGGTCAACAAATGGACCCTCAATAGGTGTGGTGAGCCGACGGAGCACACCGCGCGTATTGGTGTTGACCGAAGCGATCAACAAAACCAACACGTATGTCCAAGTGACGAACTTAGGACGAAGTAGAAGAGTTTCGCCGGGAGTGTCAAGTATATCTCCGGAACCGAAGATTCTCGAACTCTCGTCGGGGAAAGGAAAAGGAGGTAAATCCCAAATCACATGATCCGAGGGAATTTCGATTTAGATTTTATTTTGTTTCAATTTATGTTTTGATGTGTGAGTTTAAATTTTAGTTTGGAGTTTCAATTTAGATTGAAGTTTTGTCAAAATTAATTTGAAGGATTTGATTTGAAATGAAAATTGGAATTCTGAGGTTTTAGATGTAACATCTTCAACCTTGAAAGAAAATTGAATTGATTAGATTGAATCGTTGCAATGAGAAGATATCTCAGAGCAAAGTGGTGTTGGATATAAAATCCTCAACCTCAAGAGTTTGATTTTGATGTGATGTATTTCATTGCGATAGGGAAAAGATCCTAAAGCAATGCAGTCTCGGATGTAAAATCCTCGACCCAAAGGTTGAATTTTGATTTGATGTATTTCAGTGCAATAGGGAAAGAATCCTAAAGCAAGGTGCAGTCTTGGATGTAAAATCCTCGACCCAAAAGTTTTGAATTTTGGTGTATTTCAGAGGCAATAGAAGAGAATCCTAAAGCAGTGCAGTCTTGGATGTAAAATCCTCGACCCAAAAGTGTTTGATTTTGGTGTATTTCAGTGCAATAGGAAGAGAATCCTAAAGCAGTGCAGTCTTGGATGTAAAATCCTCGACCCAAAAGTTTGAATTTTGGTGTATTTCAAAGGCAATAGGAAGAGAATCCTAAAGCAATGGCAGTCTTGGATGTAAAATCCTCGACCCAAAAGTTTGAATTTTGGTGTATTTCAGTGCAATAGGAAGAGAATCCTAAAGCAGTGCGGTCTTGGATGTAAAATCCTCGACCCAAAAGTTTTGAATTTTGATGTATTTCAGTGCAATAGGAAGAGAATCCTAAAAGCAGTAGTCTTGGATGTAAAATCCTCGACCCAAAAGTTTTGAATTTTGATGTATTTCAGATGCAACAGGAAGAGAATCCTAAAGCAATGCAGTCTTGGATGTAAAATCCTCGACCCAAAAGTTTTGAACTTTGATGTATTTCAAGTGCAATAGGAAGAGAATCCTAAAGCAAGTGCGGTCTTGGATGTAAAATCCTCGACCCAAAAGTTTGAATTTTGGTGTATTTCAAAGGCAACAGAAAAGAATCCTAAAGCAATGCAGTCTTGGATGTAAAATCCTCGACCCAAAAGTTTGAATTTTGGTGTATTTCAAAGGCAATAGGAAGAGAATCCTAAAGCAAGTGCAGTCTTGGATGTAAAATCCTCGACCCAAAAGTTTTGAACTTTGGTGTATTTCAAAGTGAATAGGAAGAGAATCCTAAAGCAGTGCAGTCTTGGATGTAAAATCCTCGACCCAAAAGTTTTGAACTTTGATGTATTTCAGTGCAATAGGAAGAGAATCCTAAAGCAGTGCAGTCTTGGATGTAAAATCCTCGACCCAAAAGTTTGAATTTTGGTGTATTTCAGTGCAATAGGAAAAGAATCCTAAAGCAGTGCAGTCTTGGATGTAAAATCCTCGACCCAAAAGTTTTGAATTTGATTTGAGATCTAGAAGATCGGATTTGAGATTTGATAGAGATTGAATTTGAATTTGATTGAGACTTGAAGCCTGGAAAGATTGAATTTGGAAATTTGGAAATTTGGAAGGATGAGTTTGAACTCGATCGAAACTTGATTTAAGATTTGATTTGAAATTTGGAAGATCAAGTTTGAAACTTGATCGAGATTGGATTTGGATTTTGATCGAGAATTTGATTTGAGATTTGGGAAGATCAAATTTGAAATTTGATCGAGAGTGGATTTGGAATTTGATTGAGAATTTGATTTTGAAGTTTGGAAGGATGGAATTTGATTTTGAAGTTTGAAAAGATTGAAATTTGATTCAGAATTTGGAAAGATTGAATTTGAGATTTGTGTTGATTTCGTTTATCTTTTAATGGTTCAAATTTTATTTTGTTGTTTACTTAATGTTCATGTGAACTTGGTGTTTGTCATTTTTCGATTTTTTTTTAAAAGTTTTCTTTTATTCTCTTTTTTTTCTTTTCCGTTCTTTGTTCGAAGTTCATTTAACTTTAATGGCGTTTCCCAATCAATTTGCACAAAAGAGGTGAAGGCCAAAAACGTGACATGGTCACTTTCATTCCAATCATGTTGAAAATACGTCGTACAACTCGATCCGGAATATATTTCATACAATCCATGTAGACTCAAAACGGATCGTGTATGATCTTTGTTGATCCATCAAAAGAATCATCCGTCAAAAATCCATGTCCGAATAAGTGAGGTACATGGTCAATAACATCACCTTCCAAGCCATCCTTGGCAAGGATGCCGACTGGATGTACATTGGAGGTGTGATATTTCCCATGTAACTCACAGCCTCGTAAGGCCGGAGGTTCTCTAGCTCCGGATCCGGTTGGAAATGGTAAGGTATTTTGTCGTCGTCCATCCTCCCGAAAGTAACCGAGATTCGCTCTATCGGCACTCCCGGTATGCAATGCTTTGCGATATCTCGCTCCGTTACCTTGCAGCATCATGACGGAACCCACCGGTAAAGGTATCTTTATCGGCCCTCGGAACTCACCCGGGCCTCGCTATCCGGAGGTCGCATCCAAACATGATGTTGCACTCATTCAAGAAAGAGACCGTGCGGAAAGGTCCGACGAAGTCGTGGTGATCAATATGTGGGGGTATGCAGTCACCCCGTTTGTAGATGTTGATAATGCAGCTATTGGGTATGCAATCCGTCGGCAGTACCCTCCATGTTATCAATCTTTTTACCATTCTCTTGATAACCGATGGCATCGGATCTACTTGCCCATGACGAAGTATCCCCGGTGGGTTTCCCTTCCCGTCTTCAGCAAAGTTGTAGCAAGCATCCGCATTGTATTGTGATTCTTCCTTTCCCCGGCATCCATCTCCGGGGTTCGAGTATGTGTTTTCCTCGGGCGGCTCGCTCGGCCCATTCTTTTCGGATCCCGGATACGATCCACGATTTGCCGTTGTTCATACTTCCGAGAATACGTCGGTGTGTAGCTCGAGGCCTTCTAGTATGTTGATTCTTCTTCCTTTAATTCTCTCGAAGTATTCGAAAGTTTTCTTTTCAACATTCTCGCATCCTCTCCGAGCTCGTATTCCGGAATGATCCGCGATGGCGAGGCCTTGTGACATATTGTGGGATATATGGTTCAATCCCTTCACGTTCCCCCGCATACCTCGGCTCCTCGTGGATGATGTCCGTCGGGACATCCCCCGGGTTGCTTCGCAACAAGGTCATGCACTGCTCGGTGGTTCTATCCGGTGGCGTGGTAGCCTTCTTTCTTCGATCTTCCGGAGATTTCCCCGGTTCTTTCGTTATTCTAGGAGCCGGCCTCCTTTCTTCGTGTTCCCGGTGAACCGGTGTCCTTGAAATGTGAGTGCCGGCATTAGCAGCTGTCTCGTCGCGCCGGTCCGCAGCTAGTTTTGTTAACATTTTACGGATGCGGCGATTCTTATTTCTTCGTTGCGTGGGTCGCGAGAGTAGCCCTCCGAACTTCTTGAATCTCTGCGCGGCGCGGCGCCGACAAGCCCGCCCTCCGCCGTAGTGACTACGGACTTCATTTTCTTGTCTTCTTCGGTGTTTGCTTTTCTTTTCTTGTTGTTGGATTGGTGGCTTGGGCCACCCACTTTCATCACCGTCTCGCCCGGGTAGTTCTTCTCGGTTAACCGGGACCCGCTCACTTTCCTCGTATCGTAGGCTCGCCGGTGCGAAATCCGAGTCAATCTCGATTATCGCTCCATCTTTCACCCTCTTTTCATCGAGTGCAAGGCTTACGCCATTCTTAAAGTTCAAGACCAACCGCCCGTTCGACATTTCCCTGCGAAAAGACAAGGAAAAGGATCGTGGGCCGTACTAAGAACAGGAACATTAAGAAAATGTTTATTAAAGATACATTTTTTTTATTATTCTTATATTTTGAAATTTAACGAGAATGAAGTAGGATAAGATGAGGGAAGAGATTTTGATTTGAAAAAGGAAACAAGGAAAACTTAATTATCATGATTTTATTTATCTTAGCACATTTTATTATTTTTGGGTTCGACTCAATCACAAGTAATTACTTCACCCGTGTTTCTTAGGGATGAAGAATTCATTCCTTCGAAACATTAGGTAGCGTAATATTTTTTCAAGTATCGTCCGTTGATTGGAAGCATATGTCGTTCTCCCTGGCAATTCACTAGCTGGTAGGAACCTCCTGAGTATACTCGCTTCAACCACAAACGGTCCTTCCCAAGTGGGTTCAAATTTTCCTCCCATCTTGCGGTGTGCAAGAATAGGTCTCTCGAGAACGAGAACTAAGTCACCAACTTTCAAGGTTCTCGGGCGGACCAGCTTGTCATGGGCTCGAACCATCTTAGCTTGGTATAGTTCTAAATTCCGTTGCGCCGTAAGTCTTTTCCTTCCAAGCTTTCTAATTCTTCGAGTCGTAATCGGCGTTTTCTTCGTCGTGATCTTGCTTGCAACTCGCAATTCCGAGTGAAGGAAGCCGAACCTCTAAAGGTAACACTCGCCTCGGACCCATACACCGCAGCGTAAGGTGTAGCTTCGAGTAGGAGTTCGAAGGTTGTCCGGTAGGCCCATAAGGCTTCTAACAATTTCTCGTGCCAATTTCTCTTATTATCGTCCAAGGTTTTCTTTAAGATTCGAACGAGAGTTTTATTAAAAGCCTCGCCGAGGCCGTTTGCTCTTGGGTAGTAAATTGTCGAGTATCGCCAGTCGATTCCGTGTCTCCCGACAAAATTGTTGATTTGTGTGCTTCGAATGCCGACCCATTATCCGAGATGATCTCGCGCGGCACTCCGAAACGGTAGACAACTTGGTTCTCGAAAACCGTAAGCACGTGGTGTGCTTTCACTTCTCTAAGTGGAACCTGCTTCGCCCACTTGGAAAAGTAATCTGTAGCCGCAAGAATGAAACGATGTCCTTTCGAAGATGGTGGTTCTATCGGACCCACTATATCCGTGCCCCAACATTCAAATGGCCACGACGCAATTGTCGGGTGTAGCACATTTGGAGGTTGGTGTAGAACCACTCCGTGCACTTGGCATTGGTGACGGCTCTTGGCGATTTTCATGCAATCGGTCATCATCGAGGGCCAGTAGTACCCTAGTCTTTTAATTTTCATTTTCATCTTTGGACCCGATTGGTGAGCGCCACAGAGTCCTGAATGCACCTCTTTAACAATTTCACGGGCCTCGGACCCGCTTAGGCACCTTAGCCACATTTGATCAAAAGACCTTCTGTATAATGTGTTGTTTATTAATGCGTAAGACGAGTTCTTTTCTTGATCCGATGGGCTAGCGACCTATTGTCCGGTAGTTTTCCTGTTTCGCAGTGTAGTTCATCAATGGCCGTCGCCAATCTTCCGTGTTTTCCGTCATCGCCGCAACCGATTCTTTTTCTTTTCCGATTTGTGTATCATGTCTATGTCAAGCCGTGATAGGACCCGACGTCCGTGAACCGACACTTCCACCGATTCATCTTGCAAACAGCAAATTCTTTTGCGAGACGGGCTAAAGCATCTGCTAAAGCATTCTCTTTTCTAGGAATTTTGTAGATTGTCACATTTGGAATCCGTTCCAACAGTATCGTATGGCATACTCGGAAGTATTGTTCGAGTCTTGGTTTAAAAATCCCGTATTGTCCGGCGATCTGTTGAATGATTAACCGTGAATCCCCGTAGATGTCGATGTCCGTTATCCCCATTTGAATGGTTAATTCCAGTCCCGTTATGAGGGCTTCGTATTCGCTTCGTTGTTTGTACACGGTTCGTCAAGTGGTAGGAGTATCTTAACATCCCCCGCTCCGGTGTTATAAAGATTAGCCCGATTCCCGCCTTACGGGCACTATCACTTGCGATTCTTCGTCTTTGTGTGCCGAAGATGCTCCGTCAAAATATAATTCCCAACGTCGATCATCGTGGTCTTCTAGGCTCATTATTTGTTCGTCCGGCAAGTCATCATTGAGAGGAGATTCGGCGGCAAAGGGTGTGTCTGCGAGGAAGTCCGCTAAGACTTGTCCCTTTACACGCACGCGAGGCATGAAAGTTATATCGAATTGCAATAATATCATCGACCATCCGGCAAACTGCCGGAAAGTATTGGACGAGTCATCAAGTATTGCAATGGATTAAACTTCGAAATCAAGTTGACCTTATGAGAAAGCATGTAGTGCCTGAGCTTTTGAGCGGCGAAGATCAGGGCCAAACAATGCTTTTCAATTGCGGGATACCTTACTTCCGTCGGAAGTAAACGACGGCTTAAGTAGTAAAGAGCATTTTCTTTACCCTCATCATCGACCCTGGCTAACGAGGCTCCGAGGAGTCGTCTAGAGCCGCGGTGTAAAGTATCGCCGGTCTACCCGAGACCGGGGCTCGCTAAGACAGGAGGTGTCATTAAATATTGTTTAATGTCTTCGAAGGCCTTCCGGCATTTCTCTTCCCAAATAAATTTGGCGTCCTTTTTAACTAGTGCCGAGAAAGGCCGACACCTACCCGACAGGTTCGAGATAAAGCGTCGAAGATATGCCAGCCTTCCCTTGCAAAGATCGTAATTGTTTTAAGGTTTTGGGAGGCGGCATTTCTAAGATAGCTTTAATCTTCTCCGGATCGATTTCAATTCCACGATGTCGGACAACGAATCCTAAGAATTTCCCGGAGGTGACGCCTAAGGCGCATTTTAAGGGATTCATCTTAAGGTTAAATTGTCTTAATCGTTCGAAAACAATTCTCAAATCATACGAGTGGTTTTCCTTTACTTTGCTTTTGATGACGACATCGTCCACGTAGCACTCGACTTGATTGTGGATGAGATCATCAAAAATTCTTGTCATTGCTCTTTGGTAAGTTGCTCTCGCGTTCTTCGATCCGAATGGCATCACCGTGTAGCAAAATACTCCGATCGGCGTTCGAATGCCGTAAGCTTTTCATCTTCCGGAGCCATTTTTATCTCGGTTGTATCCCGAAGATCCATCCATGAATGAGAATATTTCATGTGTCGAAGCAATATCGATCATCGGCTCTGGAATCGGTAGAGGGAATTCATCTTTTGGACATGCCTTGTTTAAATCTCCGAAGTCTACACAAATTCGATCCGACCATTCTTCTTTCGACCGGCACCACATTGGCTAACCGTGTCGGGTATTGTTCTTCACGGACAAATTTAGCGTCTATTAGTTTTTTAACTTCGGCTATGACTTGTTGTTCGATTTCTAGTACGCATTCTTCCGGGACCTTGTCCGACCGGAACGAAGTAGGATCCACTCCTAACTTATGGACCGCAACCTCCGGGGCTAATCCCGGCATTTCATCGTAGTTCCAAGCAAAACAGCTCTTTAAATTCCATTAATAACTTGATTATTTCTTCGAGTCTTCTTTATCGAGTAAGGAGCTAACAAAGGTAGGTCTAGGCTCTTCGCTAGTACCCAAGTTAACTTCCGTTAACTCATCTATTGTAGATTTGATTTCTTCTTCGAATTCGGTGGAGCGTCTCCAATTTGTAAATCTTCGAGTTTGTCCGTAGTTTCCATGCAGCTTTCATTGGACTTGCAAGTGACAACCAAGCAAAATTCGCATCGTCAACCGACCCTACCGTGCCGAATCCGAGTCCATACTTTGAATCGGGAGGACGGCCGGAGTTATTCCATAACTTTTCAAAATGTTGTGATTGGCCTTTTGTCCATTGTCGAGGTAAGAAACCACGTTGAATTAAATTTTGAACACAGGGAGAGTACCACTCAAAAGGTAATTCCATTAATTCGATGAAGTGACATCTTCGAATTGTACATTATTTTCAGCTTTGGAGGAAGAAGCACCACGGTAGAATTTGATCGGCTTTGCACCGTCACTACGTACCTCTTTGACCTCCATACCCTCGATCTTATTAGAATGGATCGGAGTTAGGGTCATAGTATGTACGTAGTGGTTAATCTTCTCGTACATTGATTTGTATTCTTCGTTCTTTTCATCTTCGAGGGAGATCTTGTATTGCGGCTTCTTTCGACTTATTGTTGTCGCTTCTTGCTTGATTTCTTTTTCTTCTTCGTAACTATCATCCCAATCAACATTGATGGTTGGTTTCTTCCGTCCAATCGTCCTAGTGTCTCTACCACGGCCTCGTCCCCGGCCTCGACCTCGGATGCGAGTTGTGGAGAAACCTTCACCATCTCGCCGGAAGGGAGTGGTGAGTGATCGTTGGACTAGAACTTCGGGTTCTTCGTTGTCCCGAACTTTCTTTGCTTCATTTGTTATGGTATCTCTCGGAGAAGATTGTTTTCTTTGGCGGTGCATAATAAGCCGCATCTTCATGGATTCCAATTTCATGTACCGGAGAATGGTTGTAAGTCTCCTTTGATGCACTCGTTCCCCTCCATCGTAATATTTGATGCACCGATGCAGAGATGATGGTACCATCCCGTTTTCATGTATCCATGGTCGGCCCAAGCAGAGCGTTGAACGACGTTTCGAATCGATTATATGAAATTTTGCGGTTGTCTTTGCTAAATCACCGGTCTTCATCGCAGCGTTATTGACCCGAGGGCTCTTTCTCCTTTCCGGTCGAATCCTCTTAATAACATTTTGTCGGCCTCGAGCTCACGAGCATCAATTTCCAAGTATGCTAGTGTTCGAAGACTCATTATATTGATTGATGCTCCTGGATCCACCAATACTCCGGAGAGCGTAAACTTCCCAATTGTAACTCGAAATGTACAACGGTCGGTCGTGATCTCGTCGTCCCAAGTAGTAGGTCATTGTCCGTGAAGGTAACACCTCGTCGTTCCTTTAACGAGCAAACCTCATCTAAGGAATCTCCGGCCATTCGAGCTAAGCAAATTTCCGGATCAAGTAAGGCCTCGATCGAGCCTCCCTCATCTCCTTTCGATAAGATGAGAGCATCGTAGATGCTCCGTTTAGCTCGGTAGTTTCCTAAGATGGGCTAGCACGTTGTAGTCCACTTTGTTCTCCCGCGTCTCGGCTTCTTCTCGAATGGGTATGTCTTCCGCCTGGGTTGGTTCTTCTTGAACAACCACCGCTTTCCTTTGTCTTTTGGACCCATTCTTGGAGGTAGAACTTTTCCATTTCTTAGGTCGACTTCGTAATTTCTTCGAATCTAGTGTTGAGTTTGTCTGTGTCTCCTCCCGAATCGGAATGACTCGGCTCTTCTCGGATTATCTTCCAAATCCGAAGGCTCTAACTCTATCGTAACTCGGAGCTCCTCGAAACTCACGGATAGAGTCGTTGCTTGTCGAGCTCTCGTAGCCTCCTCGATGGATGTCTTCTTCGTCATTTTGATCGTCGAGATCTTGTATGATTTGAGAATTGTTATTGGTATCGAAATCGACGCCCGGATTGTCGCTAGTTACGTAATCGTTAGAAACAAGTCAAAACGTAGCCAACGCCATCACCCTTATCATTATATGATGTCACCGAAGTGAGCGGATAATCATACAAAATTAGAGGTTCGAGGGATCTCTCCCCGAATCGGAAACAACTATCCTAGGATAAGCGGCCCCTAGTCTAGCCTTAGGAATCTCGGTCCCTCTTCTTCGTCAATTTTCTTCTTCTCTTCGATTGTCTCCTGTCGAGGTGGTTCTTCTATCGCAAGTGATAGTACCGGCCTAACAGGTCTCGAACTCTGAATTGAAGCTCGCACCGAAGCGGTTCGGATGTTGTCTAAAATCTTCTTCGAAGATCTCGTCCAGGCGGTAGTCCATCCATCGTTGGTTGCATAGGGATCTATCGGGATGACGGGATCGGTTGAGATAACATTGACGGAACCTCCTTTCCGGGGTTCCTTCATGTACTCCTTCGGGATTGTTATATTTCCTTTCCGAAGGTTGTCGTCGAGCCAACTTTTGAAGGTAATGCGGTCTTCTATCTTGTGCCCAAGCATTCGATGGTAGGGGCAAAAGTCGGGATCACCTTTCTTGTTGACTTCCTCTCGGTCTTTTGGGCTCGGCACTGGAAATCTGGAGTTTTCATTAAGCCACGGAACATCTTTGTATCGCTTCATTTTTGAACGGATATTCTCTCGCTCGAAGCTCCCTCAATGTACGTTGCGGACGAGACGGTTGTTCATACTCGCGGAGACGACCGATAGCTGGACCGGGGTTGCTCGGTAATTTTGTTGTGGTTGCTGCGGCCGTTCGCGTGGTATTTGCAGTCGGCTGTTTGCCTTTGTCAACTCGCTGCAACGACCCCGCATTTCTTTTCGAAAGTCTTCACCGGCTTCGCTTGTCCGTCTTGTCGGCAAAACTTAATTGCTTCGCCTCTTCTTGCAAGCTTCCGGCCTTGCTTAACAACTTCTCAAAAGTCTTAATAGTGAATCCCTTGAGGAGAAGTGCTATCGGGCCGTGAATGCTTTTAAGCAAGATGCCGATCGCATGTTGTTCTTGCAGTTGTGGTTCACACTTCATGCTTAAGTTTCTCCATCGAAGTATGTAATCCACCAAAGTTTCATTCGGCCTTTGTTTCTCTACCACTAAATCACCTATAGTGATGTGGTGCCGAGCTCCGGCGAATCGCTTGATGAAGAGGTTCTCTAGCTCCGAGAACGTCTTCACCGAACCATTTGGCACTCCGCATACCGCTCGAAGGCGATTCTCGACAGCATCGCTAACGAACTCGTCGGAAGAGTAGCTCATCGCTCCCGCCGCATTGCAACAACCGGCACGAAAGTGTGCAACATGCCGTCGGGGTTCCTGGCTCCGTCGAAGGTCTTAAACGGAGGTGGTACGAAGCCCTTTGGGTATCGGACAGCGTCGAATTCTTCCGGGTAAGGTCTACCCGTCCGAATAGATGTCCCGTTCTTCGATTGTGCTAGGGCTTCTCGCACCTGCCGTTCTACCAAGTTCTTGATATCCTTTTCGGGGATCATACTTTGTGTTGTATCCTTTTTCAGCTCGATCATCCCCATTGACGGATGTAATCTCCTTTCCTCCGTCTACAATGTGAATGACCTCCGGGGTGTCTCTCTATGTGGTTGTACTTGACTTTGGAGAGTGGCTAGAGCTATGGCCATCTCTTCCATCCTCTTCGCCATTTGAGCGATCGTGTCGTCCTTTTCCCGAAGCTCGTCTCTTCATCGGCTCCGGCTCCTCTCTTCTCGCGGCTGCAGGAGCACCTCGAGAAGATGATGAAGCTCGTGTCTCAACCATGTTGATTTCTGCATATTCGTTGTCCATGAATTCCGATGAGTCGATCTCATCTCCGAACTTTTCTTCTCTTTCTTTTGCCAACCGTCGGATGTCGGTTCTCAACTTTTCCATGGAATCTTCTAGCGGAGCTTTCGTGTATCTTTGTGGTTGTCATGCGATGGTTGCCGGGTCCTTTTTCACGAGTCCCCTTCATCGCAAGTAGCACTTTCTTCGCATTCCAGCCTCCCGGCGAGACTTTCTCTCTCGGCTGTCTAGTTTCGGCCTCAATCTGCCCCGTAGTGGGACGCCACACCATCCTTCTAGCAGCGAAGGTCTCATGACCGGATGGTCTATCGGCCAAATGCCGGAAGGTGGTATCCTCCCTAATCCGTAACCCCGATACTACGACAGGCGGGCTAGCCTTCATTCTCTTGCTTGGCTTTTCTATCATGACGGTGGGTTCTACTCGGGGCCCAAGACGGGATTCGATCGGCACCCGCCCTATCCTTCGTAGAATTTCCGACACGGGGCAATTTTCCTTCTTCGCTAGCTTTTCTACCAAAGTTCGCAGATCGAGCAAACGGCGTAGTTCGATTCTTTTCTTGCGGCTATCGTTGTAGTATGCGGGCCGTGGTAATGTGGCAGCAATCTTTCGAACATTCTCTTCATCCTCTCGCGGCGGAGAGGGATGGAACCCGCTTCCTCCCAAAAGTGGTATGTAGTCGAGCAATGGTGTATATTCGGTAACCGTGTATATTCCGGCAACTCGGAATTTCCTCCGGAAGGCAATCTCGGCAGCTTCCGGCTTCCACGGCGATCCTTCTATTTCTATTTCTTCTTTGGGTCTTTGTCGGCGAAGGAATCTTCGAATCGGACCCGATTTCGAAGACAGAAGGTCTTACAGGAAGATCCGTACCCTCCACGGTAACAGGTTTATCATAGTTCTGGATTCCTTTCCCCTTTGATTTGGCAGAAGTCGGGGTAGGTGCAGAAACAACTAGACCAGTGGGGGTAGTGAGAACAGTCCTCCTCGGACGGCAGTACTCCTCCTAGCTCGGGACCCTTTGCGGGGGAGGAAACTCTTGGGTCGACCTAAGGTTGAACTCAAGCAGTGGTTCCTCAGCTTCAGATACCTTGTTCGTCAGTGCAAAGAGGGAGACGTCGGTGACTTTGACGTTCGTGTTTTCAAATCCCTGTCCAAATCGGATGATCCCATTGTCGGGCAGTTCATCTTTATAGACAGCGAAGTCCAGTCCGTTGGTGAAGGAGAAAATCAGTTTCGGGGCTTCCATTTCTGCAAGGTAGATTCTGGTTGTCAGTCCCAAGTTATGCTTCTTTTCTTTAGGACGAAAAGGAATTGAAAAGAGTCCGAACGCATTCTTTGTTCATGTATTTATAAGAAGGAATTATTTGTTAAAAGAATCACTTATTAGAGGGTTTGTTTATTTAGAACGGAATGTTCAAAGGTGTAGAGAAGGTAAGGAATCGATTCGGAAAGGAAAAGAAAGTCTTAAGCAAGACTTCCCGACTCGAAGGATCACTCCTAAACTAACACCTATTGGGGGTCCACCCCACCTCGTAAATGAGGTAAAAGGATCTCGGAACCTCTCCGTTTAGGGGTGTCTAAACAAGTGGCTCCTAAATCCGAGAGAATGTTGGCTATACTTGTTCAAGATAGAAATGAACATAGTATTCCAACGGAAAGAAGGGTAGTTTGATCCATTAGGGACATGGATACACTACCGATTTTTGAAAGCGGAATTATTTGATTATAATGGAGAGAGGAATTCTCCCACGTGAGTCGCCTGAAATCCCGTCGGCATATTTTTAGGTCGTGTTTTATTTTGAAGAGGGGTCGCCTAACGAAATCGTCGGCGAATTTTTAATTTAATTAAAATAAATAATTTGAAAAGTAGTATTTGATTTTGAAAATAATTTTTAAATTTGAAAGTTTTAAGATATGAGATTAAACCGACCTCACATCCCAAATAGTTTATATAAACGAGCACCGCACCACAAACCGTGTATCTATCCCTAAGGATAGACACACCGCTTGATGGTGGGGCTTGATTAAATAAACTAGAAGATTAGTGACATCCGTTTGGTCCGCGAACCAATTTTATAAGCCGACAAGTTTCCCCTGCTTAATATGAAAACATTAAACAGGGTTTATATTACTCGGGTTCTTTAAAATTCCCTATAAGGGCAAGCCCCTATAGTTAATTACATCTTAAGTGACGGGAATCACCTAAGAAAACTCTCGATAATAATCAATGATTCTCGCTCTCTAGAATTTCAAAGTTTAAGGTTTTCAAAGATTGAACTTTGGAGTTTCAATAGGGAATGGATCAAATTTTTGGAACATTTTGTTTTGTGAATCCAAAGGAAGAAAGGTAGGAGAAATCACCGATTCGAAGTGAACTTCGATAATTTCCCGACTATCCTATCGTTTGGCTTGAATTTAGGAAAGTCCTAATGTTTATTTGATATTTCAATCTTGCCAATTTCAATTAATTAGGGCTTATATTTGTATGATAAAATCAAACAAATAACTTTAGAAGATGTGAGGGTTTATTGTCGTATCGGACGACTACCTCGGAATCCTAAGACCGGTTAGGGCTTAATTTGCAATGCAAATGCCTAACGAAGAGTTGAGGATTTATGTTGCACTAGGCAAGCTACCTCGAAGTCCTATGGCTTGGTTGTTTTAATTCTAGGAAAGTTTTCTTGAAGTAGACTCGAGTTTTCATTGATGACGATGGTCGTGTCGCCCACCATGCTCCGAGCTCCTTGTTGTTGCAGAGGTTTAGTTTTAGAAATCATAAATCAGGAGTTGAGAAAAGTGTTTTGGTTTAGAGAAAATCTTAATTTCCAGTGTGTTTTTTATGTTTTATTTAAAACAAATCTTAAAGTTGATTATAACGACACCGGTTAAGATCCCACGGTTCCATCCTTCCGGCATCATTATTTTTATCGGATTCACTTAGTCCAGATGAATTTGCTAAACTCAACCGAATGAGTTCCACACTTTCATTTAGACCGTGGAAATCCCGTTAGCAACACGTAGGTTACATCATCCGAGGTATTCCCGATCATCCAACGGGACGTTTTAATTTAGTTGTAATTGTAGTTTTGTGTTCCGTTTGTGATTAAATTTTGAGTTGTTTTATATTTTGAAATGTTGTGGCGGTGAATTTTATCTTGCAATGACTTTTAACTTAATTTTGGTTTCAGTTTTAGGGACTATCCTAAAGGTGTGGGTTTTCATGCAACAGTTGTTTTATCATGCAAGAAAAGTAAAGTGCATTTGCTAATAAAGTAAATCGCAATAATGTAAATTGTCGGAAAATGAATTGCAGGAAAGTAAATTGCAATAATACAAATGCGTACCTCGGAGGATCTTCCCGTCATCCCAAGCTACACTTAAAACACAATTAGCATATTTAAGCAAGTTCCTAGGTAAAGCTAAAGGAAAGGTTATGGTTTTCTACCAAATTCCTAATCCTATAGCTAGTCATCTCCTATGACGTCTAGGTTCTTTGGGTTTTTTGTTGTTTGAGGACGATTTTCATCATCAAAGGACAATTAAGTCCAATTGTTCTTATAAATATCCTATCATATTGAGGAAGTGCTTAAGAAGAATCTTAAACATCTTTTCAATATTTCCAGGATTGTTTTAAGTACAAATGAATTTAATTATATAAATGAATCGATCGTCCGAGGTTTTCAAGTCTTGTTAACTTGCTCAGTGAACTAGGACATTTGAATATCCTATGAGTGAGATAACACTTCATTTGATGTTCCATTTAGGAGTTATAATAATCAAAGCTTTCAAGGGTAAATTAGTATTCAAATGATTTGATTTAAGTTAAAGAGTTTAAATTTGGAATAGTGTTCAAGTTGTTTTATATTTAATTTCTTTTATGTCTTAGGTGATGTTATATTTAATTCAATTTAATTTAATTGAGTTTTAATTTAGTTTAACATAGTTCAATTTAATTTGATTTGGTATTCAATTAATTTGATTTGATTTAATTTAATTTAATTATTTAATTTAATTTAATTTAATTTAATTGTTTAATTTAATTTAGTTATTAAATTTAATTTAATTTAATTTAATTTGTCTTAATTTAATTTAATTATTAAATTTAATTTAATTTTAATTTAAATTTATCTTTAATTTACTTTATTTTTAATTTTAATTGAAATTTCAAAAGAGTTTAATAATTTAATTAAGTCTTTTAATATTTTAAATTTGAGTTATCATTTTAATTAAAAATTGAGTATTAGTTGATATAATTAATTTAGGGATTTTTAAATTAAAGAATAAATCTCTTCCTAATAAATATCCCTTATTTTAATAATTCCAATTTTATTATTCTTCCAAATTTAATCTATTATTTAATTAAAGTTTAATCATTTTAAAATTATTTAATGGGTTTCTACCCTTTAATTATTTAAATTTCAATCATCCAAATCAGATTAAGATCAAATATTTTACTTGTTGACTTTTTATTAAACCTAAAGTTTTAATTAAGGATTAAAGATTTTAATTACCATTTTACCCTTTAAGCTTAATAATTTCATAACTCACTAAATTGAACTCAAATGAACTTGAAATTTTTATGTGACTTCACTCATATGTCAATAAAGACATGAGAGGAGAAAATGTGATTTTTCTGTATTTAATTTATTTATATAATTATTTTTGGTGGAAAATAGAGATTTTCAAGGAAAATTTGATAACATGACCAAGGGAAAGTTTCTGTCCTTAAGAAAATTAGGGGACATTCCTAATGACCAGAGAAGCACTTGGACCAATTTTGGTGATTTTTTGAATTATATTATTTTTATTATAATTATTTTAAATTTTGGAGTGTTAATTAATTTTAAAATAAAATAAATGTTGAAAAATGAATTTTATATTTTTCAAAAATCTCTCTGATATCAAGGAAACCAGAGAAACAAATTTTGCAATTTTCTGATTTTTCTATGATTTATTATAATTATTTTAGTGAAAATGCTAGAAAATACATTTTTTAATTTTTAAAATTACCCTAGGGCTTTAAAATTCAATATCTCACTAAGTAGACCTAGGAAAAATGTGGGATTTGTTCTCTAAGTGATTAAAATTCAAAATGTGACATTTTGGTGAATTTTATTATTTTTGTGATTTTTATTATTTTTTAATTATTAAAAATATTAAAATATTATTAAAAATCAACTTTTTTAGAAAATTGACATTTTAATTTTCTTAGGTTTCCCTGATATCAGAGAGGCTCCAAAACCAATTTGGTGAATTTTTAAAAGGTATTTTAAAAGTTATGAATTTTTAAAGTTTAAAATGGCTAAGTGACTTAATCAACCCAATTAGTGGGGCTAACCAAGTCCAATTGACTTCAAATTTTTATGGTGGATTCCTCTCGATCCTAAAGGTCAGTGGAGAATTGATTTCAAGTCAATTTGATACCTGGTTAACTCTAATTAATTAAAGACCTATTTTGGGAGTTTAAGCCAATTAGGGTTAATCCGAGTGAATTAACTCAAGTCCTATTTTTCCTAGAGTTCTCTGGTCATAAGGAACACCACTAAATATTTCTAGAATTTATTTCACAACATGCTAATTTTTGGAATTAAAATACTCAAAACAGCAACATGCATTTAAAAAATAAATAACTTTTCACAGAGATGGCCTCTGACCTTGGAAAATTCAGGAATGTTCCCAAGTTCAGAGGCTTCAAAAGCCCTATGGTCTCATGCCATGGTGAATTGTATACATGCATGGAGAATTAAATGTATGCAGAGAGTAAATAAATCATAAAAAATAAAATACTTAATGAAATTAAGTGATTTCTTTTTCACATTATTCTCCTCCGTTCACTTGAGCAAGAGGGTATTTTTATTTTATTTTTGTGATTTTTCTACACAAAGATATGGATTTTTGAAGTTTAGGGAATTAAATAAATAAGAAAAATACCCTATTTATCTATTTATCCACGCGGCGCCAGCGAAACCTCGGCAGCTCCGAACGCACACGCGTCGCGCTCCCATTCGACGCCGCCACCTGAGTCAGCAGCCCGGGCCCCGCGGTTCTCGTACCGTCTCCTGGTCCGACGCAATCCCGGCCGTCCGTGCGCGCGTGTATCGAATGGACGCGCATCCGTTCATCGTCCCCAAGTGTTCTCACCCGAGAGCCGTCCACACTAAATCCCTAAGATCTCACTCGATTCTCAATGGATTTTCATGTTCTTATGCTCTATGGATTCGTCTTGAAGAGACGAACACATCTATACGGCTAACATGCATTGAAACTAAGGCATTCGAAATGAAGAATCTCCGAAGCTCGGGATGGAGAGTTAGCTCATACCTTGGCTCAGAGAAGTGTGGCTTCAATCTGAGAGTTGTTGCACCTTCGATTGGGTCCCAACAAGCTCCAGATGAAGTCTCCTGGTCTGGTGAATTGTCTGGATATGATTTCGACCAAGCCCGATCACAAAGCTTGGAGGCTGGAGCAACTGGGTGGCCTGGAGATGGGGCTTTTGGTGGTGGACACCTTCCCTTGGTCTGGTGAAGGTGTAGAGCCAATCAATTTGGGAATTGGCTCACTGTGGAGAAGTGTCCTGGTTTTTGGGCTAAAGTTTGAGCTCAAAATCGGGCTCGCCTAGAAGGAATTGGGGCTGGAATTCAGTGGGGATCAGGTGCTCTATGTGTAGAGAGTGATCTGGAGTGATTTTGGCAGAGTTTCCTTAAGGTTTTGTTTCTGCTCCTCTCATGGCCGAGATGGGTGGAGTTTAAATAGGAGAGGGTGGAAGGCCTCTCAGAGGGAGTTAGGGCTTGGGATCAGCTGCTCTGGTGAGGAGAAGATCAGCCATGGTGACCACCGGGCATGGGGCGGCTCGGCAAGTGAGAATTTCAATGTTGGCTCACATGTGAGCTCTCGGCCATGGTGTTTTCCGGCGGCCCGGTGGCCGGCCGGCCGTGCAATGGTCACCATCTTGGTCGGGTGGGTCGGGGCTGGGGTTTAGTGTAGCAATCGAGGTTTGACATGTGTAAAGGAGTTTGATTTAAATGGAATGGGAGAAGGCTCACTTTGGCTTGGTTTGGGTCAACCCACCATTTTGGGCTTGGTGCACCCTTCCAAGCTCGATTTTGAGCGAGAGGGAATCATTTAGGTCGGCTTAGAAGGAATGGTGAAGTCTCCATCCATGATGAGGTGGCTAAACATGGTTTAGTGTGTGACATGATTAAGGTAAAAAAGGGTTAAAGGAGGTTTAAGAAAGAACCCCTCTTCTTGCCATAAATGGACTAATGACAAGTCAAAGCCCTCATGGCTTCATGTGGCTTCGAGAATGGCTTGTTCATGGCTTCATTTGGCTTGGGAAAAGGTTGATTTGTTTCATGAAAAGGGTTTTAAGAAATTTTTTGGTAATTTGATGGGAATTTGGATGAAGCTTCATTTGGGATAATTCAATGATAATTTTAGGACTTAGGTAATGGATTTAATTAAATGGATGACAAATGGAGATGTCATGTGGGCTTTAGGGTAGATTTGGGCTTTTGAATTTTGAAGGAAATGGGCTTTTAAGAAGGTTTAAGGGAAGTGGGCTTTTAAGTTTAAGAATGTGTTCATGGATGGGCATTTTTGTAGAAGTTTGGGCCAAATAGTTGTTGGTTTTGGTTTAGGGATGTTTCATGAATAACTTGAAGCAAATTTGGGGTAGTTTGGGCTTGAATTGGGTTGAATTTGGGTTTATTTGGTAAATGGGCCAATGTAGGTCAAATTGGGCTAACTTGGGCCAATGTTGGGCTAGGGTTGAAATTGATGTAAAATAAATATTAAGAAATGTTTATGGGAGTGTTTCAAAGAGGTTTTGGCTTTGGTTGGGTTTTAATTTTGAGGTTTGGGCCTATTTGGGTTAGATTTGGGTTTAGGTCAAAATTGGGCTTTTTGATTTTGGGTTGAATTTGAGTGGGGTTTGGGTCAAAATCTTGGGCAAATCATGTTAGTGTTTTGTTTATGAGGATGTTAAGGAAGGTTTAGAAAAGATTTGGGGTTAATTGGAGTTGAATTGGGTTAGTTTGGGCTAAGTTTGGGTCATGGGTCCAAATTTGGGCTTTAAGGCCCAAAGTGAAATTGGATCCAAATGTCAATCAAATTGGACTTGGATTTGGTCTAAATTGGTATTGGGAATGTTGAATTTGAAGTTTAGAATTGAATTGGACCAAAATTGGGGTCAATTGGGTAGGTTTGGTTTGACATTGGGTCCACTTTGGGTTAAAATGGGTCAATTTGGGGGTTTTGACAAAAGTAGGGTAAATTGACAAAATTGGCCCATGGTGTAGTTGGACAAAATGAAATTGGGAATATTTGGGATTTTCTGGAATTTTTTGGGAATTTTCTGAATTTTTGGATTTTTAGGCCAAGAAGGGTATTTTGGGTATTTGGAGGGTATTGGGAGGTTTTCTTGGAATTTTTGGTATTTTTGGGTATGGATAGTCAATTTGAGTGATGTGGAGGTGTTTTGGATTGATTTTGGAAAATTTTAGGTAATTTGGAAATTTTGCAAAAATTTGAGTAATTTCGAGGGTTTTGGGTAGGTTTAGTAGGTGTAGGGTCCCAGGGGTCAAAAATTGAAAATTTGGGAAATTTAAGATTGGGTGAATTTGAGTGGGGTGAAATCATTTTGGTTCAGCCATGAAGCCATTTCAAGCCCATATGAGCCATGAAAGGACTCATTTGAGGCATTCACTATGTTGTTCCTAACCCTCTTAGCCCGAGGGCTTAGGGGTTAAGGACCATCCATGTGAATCACCTACATGAGTCGGGAGGTCAAGTTGGGTATGGGTGTGGTTTTAGGAAGTGTGTGGAAATGTAGTGTGTAAGTGTAGTGTAAGTCAGCCCCTTCACTGCACCGGGCCACCCGTAGGGCGTCCTAAGGCCAAAGAGTCCTATAGGAACTCATCCTTTAAACTTCCACATTTGATTTCAACCCTCTAGGTGATTAGGGGTCTATAGTCAAGTTTGTGGAGTTTGCGGGGAGTTTAGAAGTGGTTTGAATTTCTAAAAGGCGGGTCCCAATTCTAGTCCTCTAAGATAGTCAAAGGAAAAGCCTAAGGCTAGATCCTAAGCACTAAAAAGAAGAAAGGAAGACCTCATCAAAAATGAGGTCAACAACAGATGTTCAGAAACTTTTTTGGACACTGTCATTCAATTCCAAATTCCATTTTACACTGCTTTATGCCATTGATTTGGTATTTCATACACTTTCCCAAAATTTCCCCAAAATGCCCCTACATAACCAAAAATTCGAGAAATTCGAAAAAATTTCCAAAATTTCCCAGAATCTCCAAAATATTCCAAACTTCATTTTCTCCAATTACACAATAGCCTAATTATCTCAATTTAGGCTGATTTAATTAAAAGCCCCAATTTTGACTTAAGCCCGACCTAGGCTCCGGTTTGACCCAAATTGACCCAACGTTAGCTAATTTCTTCCCGATTTGAATTTTAAACGCATCGACAAATCCCCCTAAACTAAATGCAACATTCAATGACCACCAATTTGTCTTTGAATTTCAACCAAATCAGATTTAATCGCAAAATCCCAAAATTTAACCTTTTTTGGACCTATTTTTAATGACAACGTTACCCAAACGATTTCGAATTTCGAAACAGACTGAGCCATCGTGTCCGGAAAGTCAAAAATAGTAGGAATCAATATAAAATTTTGTATAGTTCAACGCACGAGTGAAAGTCATCAAAATTGGCTCGTTCGGGCAAATAATTAATTATTTAATCAAAATTTTCTCGTTCTAACCTAGCCATGGCTCTCACGCCCGCTCCCCTTCTCCTCTTTGTTGCACCTCACACCCGTGGCTGATCAGCCCCCTTTTCCTTGGTGGAACCCTTGCTTTCCCCTCTCCCATCTTCTCCTTTCTTGCTTAGGAAGCCATGGAGGAATCTTCCTTAGCCCCTATCCCATCCATGGCATCAAGTCTTCACCTTCCCCAAGCTCTTGTCATCTCCTCTGATTTTCTATCATCTCCATCACTTCAAGGATGGTTTATGGGCTGTATTCTCCCCAAACCATTTTTCTTTAACCAAAGGTATGTTGGGTGGCTTCTTCACCCCTCTTTTCTCTTGCATTTGGCTATAAAATAGCCTCTTTTCTTCACATTTTGGGTATTGGCCGAAATTTACATTTGGAAAGGGGGAGGTAATGCCTTTTTTTTTTCTTGAGCCAAATCCTAGGTAAGATTATGTTTACCTTTTGTTGTGGCTAAGTTCTTTGCCATTCTTTCACCTCTTTTTGGCTTAGTTGATTTACTTTAGCCATTAAAACACAATTTTCTCCTCTCATGGCTTATATTTTCTTGCTTTTGGCTAATGGATTATACGGTGGAAGTTTTTGAAGTACTTCTCATATGATAAAGGTTTGAAATTTATGCTTGCGCTTGGAACACTTTTACATGGCAATATTTGGAATTTATGCTAAGTTTTTGAAACACTTTTCATATGCTAATGCTTAGAACTCATGCTAAGTTTTGGGATACCTTTCATGTGGCAAAATTTGGAATATATGCTAAGTTTTGATAAGCTTTTATATGTCAAAAATTTGTGGAGTTTCATACTTAGACTTGGGGCTATTTCATATGCAAAAAAATTTCATTTTCCTTTGGCTTAAAAAAAAAGAGAAGAAGATGTGAAAGGTGGTATTTTCTTTTTAAGAAGAAATGCTACAAGAAAGAAAGAGAAGTTGATGAATTTGGCTTTGCATTAATTATTTTTCCTACATGCTTGTTTGAGTTTCCTATATGCTTATTCTCATGTAGGTTCGCTTGGAGAAAATGTGTAAAAATCTGATTTCTAGGGGAAATGCTGCCGAATTTTCTTTAAATTAACTTTGCATCATTCAATTTTGTTCCGAAAGTGTGCTTATGTGATGTTTTAGAAACTTGCTTTCTCTTCCATAACTTAGGTGAAATTTCAGATTTAGGGTAGTTAATGGTTTCGCTATCTCATGTGGTATATAGGAAGCCTTTTTGCACTCTTTGCATAGCAAAGAAAACTCTGTGTTTAATGCTTAATCTTATGAAGGTTTTTGTGGCATATTATGAATGATTCACATGGCATTTTATGAAATTTTTTCATAGCATTTTTTGATAGCTTCACATGGCATTCAAGAGGCTCTTTGTTCTTCATGTGTTGGCCGAAATTTTATGTTAGGGAGGCTTGAAGTGTAGCTTGTTTCATGAGGTGTTTTGATACTTTCTTGCACTTGGGAAAGGGTGATATCATATCTACACTTACCAAAATAAAAAGAATCTGCACTTGTTAAGCTATTTTGGATGAGTTTATATCATCCCCATGTTTGCAAAAATGAAAAAATCTGCACTTGTACAACTATGTGAAGTTAGTTTGGATCATTCCTATACTTTTAAATCAAAATCTGCATTTTTATAATTTTTTGGAGTCGATCTAGATCACTCGTATGCTCTCCAAAAGTGAAAATCAGCACTCACACATTTGTTTGGGAGTTTGGATATTTCATAACTTGATGGAATCATGGGGCTTTCAAGCTACTTTCACATGGCCAAAGGTTGGAAATTTTATGCTTGGTTTTGAAACAATTTTTACATGCAAAAATCTGAAATTAATGCATATGTCGGAGCCGTTTTATATATATAAAAAAAGAATTGAAGCTTAGGCTTACCTTTAGAATCACCTTCTATATGGTTAAGTTCATGTTTGAAGTGTTTAAGAATTTTGTCATTTCATATGCAAGTTGGAAGATTTTCTTGATCTTTTTGGAGAGCCAATGTTTACACTTGTGATGTTAAGAATTTTCATTGTTTCATGTGAGGTTTTTGAAGGCTTTTTTGCTCTTTTTGGAATGATTAAATATCATGCTAGAATACTTCAAGCTTTAAATTGATTCACATAATGTTTTATGAGTTTTCTTACTCTCCTTTTTGTTGACCAAAACTTTGGCTTGGAGACTTAATGGTTTTTTTTGTGAGCCATGTGATGTTTTATAGTCACTCTCTGCTACCTTTTTGGCTTGGCCAAAATTTTAAAAGGGAAGAATTTTATTTGGCTAGCTTTATTTTCATCTTGCATGCTCTTTTACCCTATAAGCTTGAAATATTATATTGTGAGGAATTCTCTTGATGAAAATAGAGCTAGTTGCTTCTTCACTTGTCATACTACATGCTTCATCACTATTCACTTCTTAAAAATGGATTCAAGTCCATTTGGCTTTAAGGTAGAAATTTGAGATAGATGGTTTCATTTGGCATTCTCTACTTTATGTTACCAAATATCTTTAGATCTCACTTGGTGAGATACATGCATGTGTAGGTGGCACTTATTTTATTACTCTATTCTCTCTACTCATACATGTTGGTTGTCGCAATTATAGAATGCTTGGGAAATGATGGCAAATGTGGATGTCGTTACATATATATATACATGCTTGGTGCACTTTTTTTCGGTTGAATTGCAGGTGTGAAAATTTAAATTTCCTACGGTTATGCTGTCGAAATTTTCTCTAAATAGGACTGGACTCTTTTCATTCCTTTTTTGGGTATGTTGCCCCCTTAACTTTTGGTTTTGATTTCACGAAGCTCTAAGGTTGTCCCTTACATTTTGGCCAAGGGACTTATATTCACATTTTACACACTACATCACATTACATTACCCTACATGATTACACTACATTACTACATCATTACATCACATTATATCACCCTACATGTTACATTATTACACATCTTACCTCTCTCTACATGTTACACTACATTCCTACATTACTTCAAAACACTACACTACCTCACGTGTTATACTTTTTTTGCCATATTTCTACACCCTTCAAATTTCTTCACATGACTTTACTACTCTACTTTGTTACTCTACAAGCTTTATACGATAACCTCTTGCACCATGCTGGAGAGGTTCGACTCCCTTACCCCTTGCACCAAGATGGAGGGGTTTAGTCTATTTGTGTCACACGTCTTACCGTCAGCTCTCCGCACCATGTTGGGAGAAGCTTTTGTCACTTTGACATGTGTTTCACTTTTGACTTTGAGAGGCAACCCACCTCTTTTCCAACAATTACATTAGGTGGATTGTCTTCTCCTTTTTATTTTCCTTGACCCCTTGTTCTTTTTTTAACCTTATTTCTTGACTCAATTCACGTGCTTATGCAGGACACATAAGTACGCATGTATAGCTTTCTGCTATATGTGGGGCCATCAAGCAAGGCTGTAAGTGCGGTGGTGGGACAACGATGAGATTGCATAGAGGAGGGATACGAGAGAATTCTAGAATAGTGCCTCCTGACTTAGAGACCCTGGAGAGGGTAGAGCAGGAACTCACGACACTATTCACCCATCCTTGGGGTTTCTACCTCAGACAATCTAAAGATGTTAGCAGTCCTACTCCGATTAGGGTAGTCAACCCGTGGATCAAAATATTTTTAATACAAAAAAATACATATATTTGAATAATACACTTCCACCACAAAAACAAAGGGCCTACTTACCTACAGCTTTTTACCTGCATGCAAATCCAAATTGAAATGTGTGAAAACTTACAAAGGTCCATGGTTGGCTACTCAAGTCGGGTTAGGGCTGCCTTCTGCAGAAGGTCGGTCTAGTTGTTGGTACCTAAGGTGGGACATATAACACTGTTCTCAGTCCCTTGTGTCATCACACTTACAGTCCTTTTTTAGACTTGTAGTCCTTTATTTTATGTGGTTTTTCCTACGTTATTTTCTTCAGATTTGCTACAAGTTTCTTTTTACATATTTGTTTTCTATGGATCTCCGATGGACTTTTCTTTATGGATTTGTTTTTTCCTGGATTTCCTACGAGACGTTACCTCTTTAGACTTTTTTTGGTTTTCTTTTGATTCCTTTTGGTCTACTATACATGTTTTACACTTAGTTATTGACCTCATTTTTGATGAGGTCTTCTCTTCTTCTCTTTAGTACTTAGGATCTAGCCTTAGGCTTTTCCTTTGACTATCTTAGAGGACTAGAATTGGGACCCACCTTTTAGAAATTCGAACCACTTCTTAACTCCCTGCAAACTCCACAAACTTGACTGTAGACCCCTAATCACCTAGAGGGTTGAAATCAAATGTGGAAGTTTAAAGGATGAGTTCCTATAGGACTCTTTGGCCTTAGGACTACCCTGGGTGGCCTGGTCTGGTGAAGGGGCTGACTTACACACACCACACCTATACACTACACCTACACACTACACTTCCACATACCTCATAAAACCACACCCATACCTAACTTGACCTCCTGACTCATGTAGGTGATCCACATGGATGGTCCTTAACCCCTAAGCCCTCGGTAAGAGGTTAGGAACAACATAGTGAATGCCTCAAGTGAGTCCCTTCATGGCTCACATGGGCTTGACATGGCTTCATGGCTCAACCAAAATGACTTCTTTCCACCCAAATTCACCCAATCTTCAATTTCCCAAATTTTCAATTTTTGACCTCCGGGACCCTACACCTACTAAACCTACCCAAAACCCTTAAAATTACCCAAATTTCTCAAAAATTTCCAAATTACCCAAAATTCTCTAAAATCAATCCCAAACATTTCCAAATCACTTAAATTGATCATTCATACCCAAAAATACCAAAAATTCCAAGAAAACCTCCCAATACCCTCCAAATACCCAAAATACCCCTCTTGGCCAAAAAATCCAAAAATTTAGAAAATTCCCAGAAAATTCCAGAAAATCCCAAATATTCCCAATTTTATTTTGTCCAACTACACCATGGGCCAATTTTGTCAATTTACCATACTTTTGTCAAAACCCCCAATTTGACCCATTTTAACCCTAAGTGCACCCAATGTCAAGCCAAACCTACCCAATTGACCCCAATTTTTGTCCAATTCAATTCTAAACTTCAATTCAACATCCCCAATACCAATCTAGACCAAATCCAAGTCCAATTTGATTGACATTTGGATCTAATTTCACTTTTGGCCTTAAAGCCCAATTTTGACCCATGACCCAAACCTAACCCAAACTCACCCAATTCAACTCCAATTAACCCCAAACCTTTTCTAAATCTTCTTTAACATTCCCATAAACAAAATACTAACATGATTTGCCCAAAATTTAGACCCAAACCCTACTCAAACTCAACCCAAGGTTAAAAGGCCCATTTTTGACCTAAACCCAAACCTAACCCAAATGAGCCCAAACCCCAAAATCAAAGCCCAACCAAAGTCAAAACCTCTTTGAAACACTCCCATAAACATTTCTCAACATTGATTTTATATCAATTTCAACCCTAGCCCAACATTAGCCCAACTTGGCCCACTTGGACCTACATAGGCCCACTTACCAAATAAATCCAAATTCAAACCAATTCAACTCCAAATCACACCAAATTGATTCCAAGCCCTTCATAGAACATCCCTAAACCAATTATGACATTTATTTGACAAAGTTCTTCACAAAATTTTTATCCAAATGCCCATCCTAAAATCAAAAGCCCATTTCCCTTAAACATTCCTAAAAGCCCACTTCACCACATCCAAAGGCCCAAAATCTACCCTAAAGCCCACATGACATCTCCATTTGTCATCCACTTAATTAAATCCATTACCTAAGTCCTAAATTCACCATCAAATTATTCCAAATCAAGCTTCATCCAAATTTCCACCAAATTATCCAAAATCCTTAAAATCCTTTTTTATGAAATCGACCAAACTTTTTGCCAAGCCAAAGGTGAGCCATGAAGCCATGCATGAGCCACATGTGAGCCATGAGAGCTTTGGACACTCCACCATGCCATATTGGGTAAGAAGAGGGGGGCTTTCCTTAATCCCTAAAGCTCATTAGCCTTAATCATGTTTCACCTAAACTTAAATTTAATCCAAATACATTTGGATGGAGACTTCTCCATGCCAAACCAAACTGATCCCTTTGATCCCCCACGGCATCCAAAGCCACCTCGAAGGGTGCACCAAGCCCAAATGGGTGGATTGACCCATTTAGACTCAAAACTAGCCATGCCCCATTCTACTTTGAATCAAAGCCTTTACACATGGCAATGGCCAATTGCTTGCACCAAGCCCCGCACCCGACCCACTCGACCTCGAGGGTGACCCATGCTCGGCCGGCCGGCCACCGAGCCGCCGGAAAACACCATGGCCGAGAGCTCACATGTGAGCCAACTTTGAAATTCTCACCGCCGAGCCGCCCCATCCCTAGTGGCCATTGTAGCCGTTCTTCTCTTGCCAAGAGCAGCTCGATCCCAAGCCCTAACTCTCCCAGGAGGCCCTCCACCCTCTCCTATTTAAACTCCACCCCTCTCGGCCATGAAAAGAGCCGAGCACAAACCTTGCCGAAACTCGCCAAAATTGTTCCGGACCCTTCTCCACCCTTAGAGCAGACTTGATCCCCAGGTGTCAATTTGCCCTAATCCCCACCGACAAAATCCAATTTCCCAACCGAAATTCCACCCAAAACTAGGACACTTCTCCACAAGTGAGCCAATTCCCAAATTGATTGGTTCTACAACTTCACCGGACCAAGGGAAGGTGTCCACCAAGCAAAAGCCCCATCTCCGAGCCACCCAGGTTGCTCCAGCCTCCAAGCTTTCGATCGGGCTTGGTCGAAATCACATCCGGACAATTCACTGGACCGGGAGACTTCATCCGGAGCTTATTGGGATCCAATCGAAGGTGCAACAACTCTCAGATTGAAGCCACACTTCTATGAGCAAAGGTATGAGCTAATTCTTCATCCCGAGCTTCTGGAGATTCTCCATTTCAAATGCCTTAGTTTCAATGCATGTTAACCGTATAGATGTGTTCGTCTCTTCAAGACGAATCCATAGAAGCATAAGAACATAAAAATCCATCGAGTATCGAGTGAGATCTTAGGGATTTAGTGTGGACGGCTCTCGGGTGAGGACGCTCGGGGACGATGAACGGATGCCGTCCATTCAATACACGCGCGGATGAACGGCTCAGATGGCGTCAGACCAGGAGACGGTACGAGAACCGCGGGGCACGGGCTGCTGACTCAGGTGGCGGCGTCGAATGGGAGCGCGACGCGTGTGCGTTCGGAGCTGCCAAGGTTGACGCGGCGCCGCGTGGATAAATAGAAAATTAGGATATTTTTCTTTTTATTTAATTCCCTAAACTTCAAAAATTCATATCTCTGTGTAGAAAAATCAGAAAAATAAAATAAAAATACCTCTTGCTCAGTGAACAGAGGAGAATAATGTGGAAAAGAAATCATTTAATTTCATCAAGTATTTTATTTTTTATAATTTATTTACTCTCTGCATTATTTTAATTCTCTATGCATGCATACAATTCACCATGGCATGAGACCATAGGGCTTTTGAAGCCTCCGAATTTGGGAACATTCCCCGAATTTTCCAAAGTCGAGGCCATCCCTATGAAAAGTTATTGATTTTTCAAATTCGGAGTTACTATTTTGAGTATTTTAATTCCAATAAATAGCATGTTGTGAAATAAATTCTAGGAAAATTTGGTGATGTTTCTTATGGCCAGAGAACCTTAGGAAAAATAGGTTTCGACTTAGTTCATTTAAAACAACCCTAATTGGCTTAAAAACCCAAAATAGGTCTTTAATTAATTAAAGTTAACCATGCATCAAATTGACTTGAAATCAATTCTCCACTCGACCTTTAGGATCAGAGGAACCCACCATAAAAATTTGAGGTCAATTGGACTTGGTTAGCCCCACTAATCGGGTTGATTAAGCCACTTAGTCATTTTAAACTTAAAAAAATTCATAACTTTCAAAATACCTTTCAAAAATTCACCAAATTAGTTTTGGAGCCTCTCCGATATCAGGGGAACCTAAGAAAATTAAAATTTCAATTTTCTAAAAAAGTTGATTTTTAATAATATTTTAATATTTTTAATAATTAAAAAATAATAAAAATCACAAAAATAATAAAATTCACCAAAATGTCACATTTTGAATTTTAATCACATAGGAACAAATCTCACATTTTTCTTAGGTCTATTTGGTGAGATATTAAATTTTAAAGCTTTAAGGTAATTTTAAAATTAAAAAAAATGTATTTTCTAGCATTTTCACTAAAATAATTGTAATAAATTATAGAAAAATCAGAAAATTGCAAAATTTGCTTCTCTGGTTTCCTTGATATCAGAGAGATTTTTGAAAAATATAAAATTCATTTTTCAACATTTATTTTATTTTTAAATTAATTAACACTCCAAAACTTAAAATAATTATAATAAAAATAATATAATTAAAAAAATCACCAAAATTGGTCCAAGTGCTTCTCTGGTCATTAGGAATGTCCCCTAATTTTCTTAAGGACAGAAACTTTCCCTTGGTCATGTTATTAAATTTTCCTTGGAAATCTCTATTTTCCACCAAAAATAATTATATAAATAAATTAAATACAGAAAAATCACATTTTCTCCTCTCATGTCTTTATTGACACATGAGTGAAGTCACATAAAAATTTCAAGTTCATTTGAGTTCAATTTAGTGAGTTATGAAATTATTAAGCTTAAAGGGTAAAATGATAATTAAAATTTTAATCCTTAATTAAAACTTTAGGTTTAATAAAAAATTAACAAATAAAATATTTGATCCTAATCTGATTTGGATGATTGAAATTTAAATAATTAAAGGGTAGAAACCCATTAAGCAATTTTAAAATGATTAAACTTTAATTAAATAATGGATTAAATTTGGAAGAATAATAAAATTGGAATTATTAAAATAGGGATATTATTAGGAAGAGATTTATTCTTTAATTTAAAAAATCCCTAGATTAATTATCTCATTAATATTCAATTCTTAATTAAAATGATAACTCAAATTTAAAATTTTAAAAAACTTAATTATTAAACTCTTTTAAAAATTTCAATTAAAATTAAAAATAAAATTAAATTAAAATTAAATTAAATTAAATTAAAATTAAATTAAATTAAATTAAATTAAATTAAAATTAAATTAAATTAAATAAATTAAATTAAATTAAATAATTGAATTAAATTAAATCAAATTAAATTAAATTAAACAATCAAATTAAATTAAATTAAATTAAATAAATTAAATTAAATTAAATAATTGAATTAAATTAAATTAAATTAAATTAAATTAAATTAAATTAAATTAAATCAAATTAAATTAAATTAAATCAAATTAAATTAAAATTAAATCAAATCAAATTAAATTAATTTAACATCAAATCAAACTCAATTGAATTAAATTAAATTAAAACTCAATTAAATTAAATTAAATTGAATTAAATATAACATAACCAAAGACATAAAGAATTCAAAATAAATCTAAAATAACTTGAACACTATTCCAAATTTAAACTCTTTAACTTAAACCAAATCATTTGAATACTAATTTACCCTCAAAAGCTTTAGTTATCATAACTCCTAAATAGAACATTAAATGAAATGTTACTTCACTTATAGGATATTCAAATGTCCTAGTTCATCGAGTAAGATAACAACGAAACTTGAATTCTCGGACGATTAATTCATTTATATAATCGAATTCATTTGGACTTAAAACAATCCTAGAAATATTGAAAAGATGTTTAAGATTCTTCTTAAGCACTTCCTCAATATGATAGGACATTTATAAGAACAATTGAATTTAATTATTCTTTGATGAAGAAAATTGTCTTCAAAACCAAAATACAAAGACCTAGACGTCATAGGAAATGACTAGCTATAGGATTAGGAATTTGGTAGAAAACCATAACCCTTGCCTTAGCTCTACCTAGGAACTTGCTTAAATATTCTAATTGTGTTTTAAGTGCAGCTTGGGATGATGGGAAGACCCTCTAGGTACGCTTTTATTTTATTGCAATTTACTTTCTTGCAATTTACTTTCCTGCAATTTACTTTCTTGCAAATGTACTTTACTTTTCTTGCATGATAAAACAACCGTTGCATGAAAACCCACACCTTTAGGATAGTCCCTAAAACCGAAACCGAACTAAGTTAAAAGTCATTGCAAGATAAAATTCACCGCCACAACATTTCAAAATATAAAACAACTCAAAATTTAATCACAAACGAACACAAAACTACAATTACAACTAAATTAAAACGTCCTGTTGGATGATCGGGAATACCTCGGATGATGTAACCTACGTGTTGCTAACGGGATTTCCCACGGTCTAAATGAAAGTGTGGAACTCATTCAGTTGAGTTTAGCAAATTCATCTGGACTAAGTTAATCCGATAAAAATAATGATGCCGGAAGGATGGAACCGTGGGATCTTAACCGGTGTCGTTATAATCAACTTTAAGATTTGTTTTAATTAAAACGTAAAAAAAACACTTAGAAATTAAGACTTTCTCTAAACCAAAACACTTTTCTCATCCCCTGATTTATAATTTCTAAAAACTAAACCTCTGCGACAAAGAAGGAGCTCGGAGCATGATGGGCAAGCACGACCATCGTCGTCAGCAAAACTTGAATCTACATCACAGAAACTTTCCTAGAACTAAACAACAAAGCCATAGGACTTCGAGGTAGTTTGCCTAGTGCAACATAAACCCTCAACCTTTGTTAGGCATTTGCATGATTGGGTCATGTAAATTAAGCCCTAACCGGACTTAGGATTCCGAGGTAGTCGTCTGATACGACAAAAACCCTCACATCTTCGAGGCTATTTGTATGATTCTATCATATAAATATAAGTCCTAATTAATTAAAATTGACAAAATCAAAACATTTAAATAAACCTTAGGATTTTCCTAAATTTAAACCACACAATAGGATAGTCGGGAAATTACCGAAATTCGCTTCGAATCTGTGGTTTCTCCTACTTTTCTTCCTTTGGATTCACAAAACAAAATGTTCCAAACATGATCCATTCCCTATTTAAATTCCAAAATTCAATCCCTTGAAAACTTAAACTTTGAAATTCTTGAGAGCAGAATTATTGATTATTATCGAGAGTTTTCTTAGGTGATTCCCGTCACTTAAGATGTAATTAACTATAGGGGCTTGCCCTTATAGGGAATTTTGAAGAACCTGTGTAATATAAACCCCGTTTAATGTTTTCATATTAAGCGAGTGAATTTTGTCGGCTTATAAAATTGGTTCGCGGACCAAATGGATGTCACAAATCTTCTATTTTATTTAATCGAGCCCCACCGTCATGCGATGTGTCTATCCTTAGGGATAGATACACGGTTTGTGGTGCAGTGCTCGTTTATATAAACTATTTGGGATGTGAGATCGGTTTAGTCTCATATCTTAAAACCTTCAAATTTGAAAATATTTTCAAAATCAAATACTACTTTTCAAATTATTTATTTTTTTTAATTAAATTAAAAATTCGCCGACAGATTTCTGTTAGGCGACCTCTCTTCAAAATAAAACACAACCTAAAAATATGCCGACAGATTTCTGGCGACTCCGCTGGGGAGAATTCCTCTCTCCATTATAATCAGATAATTCTGCTTTCAAAAATCGGAAGTGTATCCATGTCCCTAATGGATCAAACTACCCTTCTTTCCATTGGAATACTATGTTCATTTCTATCTTGAATGAGTATAGCCAACATTCTCTTGGATTTAGGAGCCACTGTTTAGACACCCCTAAACGAGAGGTTCTCGAGATCCTTTTACCTCATTTCGAGGTGGGGTGGACTCCCAATCAGGTGTTAGTTTAGGAATGATCCTTCGAGTCGAGAAGTCTTGCTTAAGACTTTCTTTTCCTTTCCAACTCTGAATCGGATTCCTTACCTTCTCTACACCTTTGAACATTCCGTTCTAAATAAACAAACCCTCTAATAAGTGACTCTTTTAACAAATGATTCCCTCTTATAAATACATGAACAAAAAACGAGTTCGGACTCTTTTCAATTCCTTTCTTTTCGTCCTAAAGAAAAGAAGCATAACTTGGGACTGACAACCAGAATCTACCTTGCAGAAATGGAAGCCCCGAAACTGATTTTCTCCTTCACCAACTGGACCGGACTTTGCCGTCTATAAGGATGAGCCGCCCGACAATGGGATCATCCGATTCGGACGTGGATTTGAAAACACGAACGTCAAGGTCACCGACGTCTCCCTCTTTGCACCGACGAACAAGGTATCCGAAGCCGAGGAGCCACCGCTCGAGTTCAACCTTATGTCGACCCAGGAGTTTCCTCCTCGCAAAGGGTCCCGACTAGGAGGAGTACCGCTCGTCTCGCAGAGGACCGCTCTTACTACCCCCACTCGGTCTAGTTGTTTCCGCACCTACCCCGACTCTCGCCAAATCAAAGGGGAAAGAAATCCGTAATTATGGTAAACCCGTCACCTTGGAGGGTACAGCATCTTCTCGTAAGACCTTCCGTTTTCGAAATTGGGTCCGCATCAAAGATTCCATCACCGACAAAGACCCAAAGAAGAAACAAGTAGAAGGATCGCCGGAGAAGCCGTAGCCGCTGAAATTGCTTTCCCGGAGGAAATTCCAGTAGCCGCCAAGATATACACCGCTACCGTAATATACACCGCCGCTCGACTACATACCACTTTTGGAAGGAAGCAGGTTCCATCCCTCTCCGCCGCAGAGGATGAGGAGAATGTTCGCAAGATTGCTGCCACACTGCCTCAGCCCGCATACTACAACGATAGCCGCAAGAAAAGAACTAGAACTACGTCGTTTGCTCGACTGCAAACTTTGGTAGAAAAGTTAGCAAGGAAGGAAAACTGCCCCATATCGGAGATTCTACGAAGGATAGGGCGGGTGCCGGCCAAATCCCGTCTTGGGCCCCGAGTAGAGCCCGCCATCATGACGTAAAAGCCAAGCAAGAGAATGAAGGCTAGCCCGCCCGTCGTAGTCTCGTGATTACGGATCAGGAGGATACCACCTTCCGACGATTTGGCCAACGCACCATCCGGTCCTAGACCTTCCGCCGCTAGAAGGATGGTGTGGCGTCCCACTACCGGGCGACTGAGATCGAAACAGCAGCCCGAGAAAGAGAGTCTCGCCAGAGGCTCGAATCCGAAGAAAGTGCTACCGCGATAAAGGGGACTCGTGAAAAAGGGACCCGGCAGCCTATCGCATGACAACCGCAAAGACACACGTAAAGCTCCGCTAGAAGATGCCATGGAAAAGTCGAGAACCGATATCCGACGGTTGGCAAAAGAAAGAGAAGAAAAGTTCGGAGATGAGATCGATTCATCGGAGTTCATGGACGACGAATATGCGAAATCAATATGGTTGAGACACGAGCTTCATCGCCTTCGCAAGGTGCTCCCGCAGCCACGAAAGAGAGGAGCCGGAACCGATGGGAAGACGGCTTCAGAAAAGGACGACACGATCGCTCAAATGGCGAAAAGGATGGAAGAGATGGCCTTAGCTCCGGCCACTCTCCGCAGTCAAGTACAACCACATGAGAGACACCCCTGCAGGTCATTCACATTGTAGACGGAGGAAAGGAGATTACATCCGTCAATGGGGATGACCAGTCGAAAAGGATACAACACAAAGTATGATCCCCGAAAAGGATATCAAGAACTTGGTAGAACAGCAGGTGCGAGAAGCCTTAGCACAATCAAAGAACGGAACATCCATTCGGACGGGTAGACCTTACCCAGAAGAATTCGACACTGTCCAATACCCGAAGGGCTTCGTACCACCTCTGTTCAAGACCTTCGACGGAACCGGGAACCCCCGACAGCATGTTGCACACTTTCGTGCCAGTTGTTGCAATGCCGGCGGGAGCGATGCGTTACTTTTCCGACAGTTCGTCAGCAGTCTTTCAGGAATCACCTTCGACTGGTATGCAGAATTACCCAATGGCTCGGTGAAGACATTCTCAGAGCTAGAGAGCCTCTTCATCAAGAGATTTGCCGGAGCTCAGCACCACATCACTATAGGTGATTTAGTGGTAGAGAAACAAAGGCCGAATGAAACTTTGGTGGATTACATACTTCGATGGAGAAACTTAAGCATGAAGTGTGAACCACGACTCGCAAGAACAACATGCAGCCGACATCTTGCTTAAAAGCATTCACGGCCCGATAAGCACTTCTCCTCAAAGGATTCACTATTAAGACTTTCGAGAAGTTGTTAAGCAAGGCCGGAAGCTTGCAAGAAGAGGCGAAGCAATTAAGTTTCACCGACAAAATGGACAAGCGTAAGCCCGCGAAGACCTTCGAAAAGAAATCCGGATCGTTGCAGCAGCTTGACAAAGGCAAGCAACCAATGCAAATACCACCGTAACGGCCGCAAGCAACCACAACAGAATTACCAAGAACCCCGGTCCAGCTATCGGCCGTCTCCGCAGTATGAACAATCGTCCCGTCCGCAACGTACATCGAGGGAGCTTCCGAGCAGAGAATATCCGTTCAAAAATGAAGCAAGCATCGAAGATGTTCCGTAGCCTAATGAGAACTCCGCATTTCCAACTGCCGTAACCTAAAAGACCAGAGGAAGTCAACAAGAACGGTGATCCTAACTTTTGCCCCTACCATCGGATGCTTCGGGCACAAGATAGAAGATTGCATTACCTTTAAAAGTTGGCTCAACGACAACCTTCTGAAAGGAAATATAACAATCCCGAAGGAGTACATGAAGGAACCCTGTAAAGGAGGTTCCGTCATTGTTATCTCAACCGGTCCCATCATTCCGATAGATCCCTATGCAATCGACGATGGATGGACTACCGCCCGGATGAGGTCTTCGAAGAAGATTTTAGACAAGCATCCGAACCGCTTCGTACGAGCTTCAATTCGTAGTTCGAGACCCGTTAAGCCGGTACTATCACTTGCGATGAAGAACCACCTCGACAGGAGACGATCGAAGAAAAGAAGAAAATTGACGAAGAAGAGGGGACCGAGACTCCTAAGGCTAGACTAGGGGCCGCTTATCCTAGGATAGTTGTTTCCGATTCGGGGAGAAATCCTCGAACCTCCGATTTTGTATGATTATCTCGCTCACTTCGGTGGGATCATATAATGATAAGGGTGATGGCGTTGGCTACATTTTGACTGTATCTAACGATTACGTAACTAGCGACAATCCGGACATCGATTTCAATACCAACGACAATTCTCAAATAATACACAATCTCGACGATCAAAATAACAAAGAAGACATCCAATAAGGAGGCTACGAGAGTTCAACAAGCAACGGATCTATCTGTGAGTTTTGAGGAGCTCCAGTTACGATAGAGTTAGAGCCTTCAGATTTTGAAGATAATCCGGAAGAGCCTGTCATTCCGATTCAGGAGGAAACACCGGCGAACTCAACACTAGATTCAGAAGAAATTACAGAAGTCAACTTAAGAAGTGGAAAAGTTCTACCTCCAAGAATGGGTCCAAAAGACAAAGGAAAGCAGGTGGTTGTTCAAGAAGAACCAACCCCAGCAGAAGAAATACCCATTCGAGAAGAAGTCGAGACACATGGAAACAAAGTGGACTACAACGTGCTAGCCCATCTTAGGAAACTACCAGCCAAACTGAGCATTTACGATGCCCTCATCTTATCAAAAGAGATGAGAGAAGCTCTGATCAAGGCCTTACTTGATCCAGAAATTTGCTTAGCTCAAATGGCCGGAGATTCCTCAGATGAGGTTTGCTCGTTAAAGGAACAGCGAGGCGTTACCTTCACGGATAATGACCTACTACTTGGGACGACAGATCACAACCGACCGTTGTACATTTCAGCTTACAATTGGGAAGTTTAGGCTCTCCGCAGTATTGGTGGATCCAGGAGCATCAATCAACATAATGAGTCTTCGAACACTAGCATACTTGGAAATCGATGCTCGCGAGCTCGAAGCGTACAAAATGTTATTAAGAGGATTCAACCGTAAAAGAGAAAGAGCCCCTGGTCAATAACGCTATCGATAAAGACCGGTGACTTAGCAAAGATAACCGCAAAATTTCACATAATCGATTCGAAACATCGTTCAACGCTTTACCGGCCGACCATGGATACATGAAAACAGAGATGGTACCATCATCTCGCACCAGCTGCATCAAAAACTACGATGGAGGGGAACAAGGCATCAAAGGCGACTTGCAACCATTCTCCGTACATGAGATTGGAATCCATGAAGATGCAGCTTTATTATGCACCGCCAAAGAAAACGATCTTCTCCAGCAGATACCGTAACAAATGAAGCAAAGAAAGTTCGAGACAACGAAGAACCCGAGGTTCTAGTCCAACAGCTCACTCACCACTCCCTTACGGCGAGATGGTGAAGGTTTCTCCACAACTCGCATCCGAGGTCGAGGCCGGGGACGAGGTCGTGGTAGAGACACTAGGACAGCTGGACGTAAGAAACCAGCCATCAATGTTTATCGGAATGATAGTTCCGAAGAAGAAAAGGAAATCAAGCAAGAAGCAAGCAACAATAAGTCGAAAGAAGCCGCAATTCAAGATCTCCCTCGAAGATGAAAAGAACGAAGAATATAAATCGATGTACGAGAAGATTAACCACTACGTACATACTATGACCCTAACCCCGATCCATTCTAATAAGATCAAGGGTATGGTGGTCAAAGAGGTACGTAATGACGGTGCAAGGCCAATCAAATTCTACCGTGGCGCTTCCTCCTCCAAAACTGAAAATAATGTACAATTTGAAGATGTCACTTCATCAGAATTAATGGAATTACCTTTTGAGTGGTACTCTTCCTGTGTTCAAAATTTAATTCAACGTGGTTTCTTACCTCGACAATGGACAAAAGTCCAATCACAACATTTTGAAAAATTATGGAATAACTCCGGTCGTCCTCCCAATTCAAAGTATGGACTCGGATTCGGCACAGTAGGGTCAGTTGACGATACTGAATTTTGCTTGGTTGTCACTTGCAAGTCCAATGAAAACTGCATGGAAACTACAGACGAACTCGAAGATTTACAAATTGGAGATGCTCCACCAGAATTCGAAGAAGAAATCAAATCTACAATAGATGAGTTAACGGAAGTTAACTTAGGTACTAACGAAGAGCCTAGACCTACCTTTGTTAGCTCCTTACTCAACAAAGAAGACTCCAAAGAAATAATCAAGTTATTAATGGAATTTAAAGACTGTTTTGCTTGGAGCTACGATTAGATGCCGGGATTAGCTCCGCAGGTCGCAGTCCATAAGCTAGAGTGGATCCTACTTCGTTCCAGCCAGACAAGGTCCCGTAAGAATGCGTCTAGAAATCGAACAACAAGTCATAGCCGAAGATAAAAAGCTAATAGACGCTAAATTTGTCCGTGAAGAACAATACCCGACTTGGCTTGCCAATGTGGTGCCAGTCAGAAAGAAGAATGGTCAGATCAGAATCTGTGTGGACTTAAGAGATTTAAATAAGGCATGTCCAAAAGATGAATTCCCTCTACCGATCCCAGAATTAATGATCGACATTGCTTCAACGCATGAAATATTTTCATTCATGGATGGATCTTCGTGATACAACCAGATAAAAATGGCTCCAGTAAGATGAAAAGCTTACAGCATTCGAACACCGATCGGAGTATTTTGCTACACAGAGGATGCCATTCGGACCGAAGAACGCAGGAGCAACTTACCGTAGAGCAATGACAAGAATTTTTGATGATCTCATCCACAATCAAGTCGAATTCTACGTGGATGATGTGGTCATCAAAAGCAAAGTAAAGGAAAATCACCCGTATGATTCGAGAATTGTTTTCGAACGATTAAGACAATTTAACCTTAAGATGAATCCCTTAAATGCGCCTTCGGCGTCACCTCCGGAAATTCTTAGGATTCGTTGTCCGACATCGTGGAATTGAAATCGATCCGGAAAAGATTAAAGCTATCTTAGAAATGCCGCCTCCCAAAACCTTAAAACAACTACGATCCTTTCAAGGGAAGCCGGCATATCTTCGACTCTTTATCTCAAACTCCGTCGGTAGGTGTCACCTTTCTCGGCACAAGTTAAAAAGGACGCCAAATTTATTTGGGAAGGGAAATGCCGAAGGCCTTCGAAGACATTAAACAATATTTAATGACACCTCCCGTCTTAGCAGCCCTGGCCTCGTGTAGACCGTCGATACTTTACACCGCGGCTTTAGACGACTCTCTCGGAGCCCCGTTGGCCTGTGTCAATGATGAGGGTAAAGAAAATGCTCTTTACTACTTAAGCCGTCATTTACTTCCGACGGAAGTAAGGTATCCCGCAATTGAAAAGCATTGTTTCGGCCTCGATCTTCGCCGCTCAAAAGCCGAGGCACTACATGCTTTCTCATAAGGTTAACCCGATCTCGAAGTTTAATCCATTGCAATACTTCGATGACTCGTCCAACACTTTCCGGCGGACTTGCCAGATGGTCAATGATATTATTGCAATTCGATATAACTTTCGTGCCTCTTCGTGCCGTAAAGGGACAAGTCTTAGCAGACTTCCTCGCAGCACACCCTTTGCCGGCAGAATCTCCTCTCAATGATGATTTTCTAGATGAACAAATAATGAACCTAGAAGACCCTGATGATCGACGTTGGGAATTATATTTCGACGGAGCATCTTCAGCACACAAAGACGAAGAATCGCAATTGATAAGTGCTCGTAAGGCAGGAATCGGGCTAATCTTTATAACACCGGAGCGGGGATGTTAAGATACTCCTACCACTCGACGTAACCGTGTACAAACAACGACGGTAATACGAAGCCCTCATAACGGGACTGGAATTAACTATTCAAATGGGGATAACAAACATCAACATCTACGGGGATTCACAGTTAATCATTCAACAGATCGTCGGACAATACAAAATTTTTAAACCAAGACTCGAACAATACTTCCAGTATGCCATACACATGTTGGAACGATTCCAAATGTGACAATCTACAAAATTCCCGTAAAAGAAAATGCTTTAGCAGATGCTTTAGCCCGTCTCGCAAAAGAATTTGCCTCGTTTGCAAGATGAATCGATGGAAGTGTCGGCTCACGGACGTCGAGTCTTATCACAAACTTCGACATAGACGCAATACACAAATAAGAAAAAGAAAAATAAGTAGTTGCAGACAGCGATGAAAAACACGAAGATTGGCGACAGCCATTGATGGACTACCCGCAAACAGAAAGCTACCGGATGATAGGTCGCTAGCCCATCGTATCAAGAAAAGAACTCCGTCCTACGCATTAATAAACAACACATTATACGAAGGTCGTTCGATCAAATGTGGCTAAGGTGCCTAAGCGGGTCCGAGGCCCGTGAAATTGTTAAAGAGGTGCATTCGGACTCGTGGCGCTCACCAGCCGGGTCCGAAGATGAAAATGAAAATTAAAAGACTAGGGTACTACCGGCCCTCGATGATGACCGACCGCATGAAAATCGCCAAGAGCCGTCACCAATGCCAAGTGCACGGAGTGGTTCTACACCAACCTCCAAATGTGCCGCACCCGACAATTGCGTCGTGGCCATTCGAATGTTGGGGCACGTATATAGTGGGTCCAATAGAACAACCATCTTCAAAAGGACATCGCTTCATTCTTGCGGCTACATATTACTTTTCCAAGTGGGCGTAGCGTCCACTTAGAGAAGTGAAAGCACACCACGTGCTACGCTTTTCAAGAACCAAGTTGTCTACCGTTTCGGAGTGCCGCGCAGATCATCTCGTATAATGGGTCGACATTCATAAGCACACAAATCAACAATTTTGTCGGAGACACGGAATCGACCGGCGATACTCAACAATTTACTACCCAAGAGCAAACGGTCTCGCCGAGGCTTTTAATAAAACTCTCGTTCAAATCTTAAAGAAAACCTTGGACGATAATAAGAGAAATTGGCACGAGAAATTGTTAGAAGCCTTATGGGCCTACCGGACAACCTTCAGAACTCCTACTCAAGCTACACCTTACGCTCTAGTGTATGGGTCCGAGGCAGTGTTACCTTTAGAGGTTCAACTTCCTTCACTCAGAATTGCAGTTGCAAACAAGATCACGACAGAAGAAAACGCTAGATTACGACTCGAAGAATTAGAAAGCTTGGAAGGGAAAAGACTTGCAGCGCAACAGAATTTAGAACTATACCAAGCTAAGATGGTTCAAGCCCATGACAAATTGGTCCGCCCAAGAACCTTCAAAGTTGGTGACTTAGTTCTCGTTCTCAAGAGACCTATTCTTGCACACCGCAAGATAGGAGGAAAATTCGAACCCACTCGGGAAGGACCATTCGTGGTCAAGCAAGATACTCGTGAGGTTCCTACCACTAGTGAATTGCCGGGGAGAACGACATATGCTTCCGATCAACGGACGATACTTGAAAAAGTATTACGCTACCTGAGGTTTCGAAGGAATGAATTCTTCATCCCTAAGAAACACGGGCGAAATAATTACTTATGATTGGGTCCGAACCCAAAAATAATAAAATTTGCTAAGATAAATAAAGTCATGATAATACGTTTTCCTTGTTTTCTTTTCCAAATCAAAATCTCTTCCCTGATCTTATCCTACTTCATTCCTGTTAAATTTGAAAATAAAAAAATATATATAAAAAAATGTGTCTTTAATAAACATTTTCTTAATGTTCTTGTTCTTAGTACAGCCCCTGATCCTTTTCCTTGTCTTTTCGCAGGGAAATGTCGAACGGGCGGTTGGTCCTGAACTTTAAGAATGGCGTAAGCCTTGCACTCGATGAAAAGAGGGTGAAAGATGGAGCGATAATCGAGATTGACTCGGATTTCGCACCAGCGAGCCTACAGGTACGAGGAAAGTGACCGGGTCCCGCTGACCGAGAAGAACTCGCCCGGCATACAAGTGATGAGAGTGGGTGGCCCAAGCCACCAATCCAACAACAAGAAAAGAAAAACAAACACCGAAGAAGATAAGAAAATGAAGTCCGTAGTCGCTACAATGGAGGGCAGTGCTTGCGGCGCCGCGCCCACGGAGATTCAAGAAGTGTGAAGAGCTACTCTCACGGCCCACGCAACGAAGAAATAAGAATAGCCGCATCCGTAAGATGTTAACAAAACTAGCTGCGGACTGACCGCGACGAGACAATTGCTAATGCCAAGCACACACATTTTAAGGACACCGGTTCACCAGGAACTCGAAGAAAGGAGGCCAGCTCCTAGGATAACGAAAAGAACCGTGGAAATCTCCGGAAGATCGAAGAAAGAAGGCTACCACGCCACCGGATAGAACCACCAATAATGCATAACCTTGTTGCGGAGCAACCCCGGGGATGTCCCGACAGTGCATCATCCCCGAGGAGCCGAGGTATGCAGGGAACGTGAAGGGATTGAACCATATATCCCACAATATGTCACAAGGCCTCGCCATCTGCAGATCATTCGGGAATACGAGCTGGAGAGAATGCAGAATGTTGAAAAGAAGACCTTTGAATACTTTGAGAGAATTAGAGGCAAAAGGATCAACATACTAGAGGGCCTCGAGCTACATACCGACGTATTCTCGCAGTATGAACAACAACGAAATCGTGGATTGTATCCGGGATTTGAAAAGAATGGGCCGAGCAGCCGCCCGAGGAAAACACCTACTCAGAACCCCGGAGATGGATGCCATGGAAAGGAAGAATCACAATACAATGCGGATGCTGCTACAACTTTGCTGAAGACAGAAAGGGAAACCCACCGGGGATACTCCGTCATGGGCAAGTAGATCCGATGCCATTAGTCATCGAGAGAATGGTAAAAAGATTGATAACATGGAGGGTATCGCCGACAGATTGCAGACCCAATAGCCGCATCATCAACATCTACAAACAGGGTGACCGCATACCCCCACATATAGATCACCACGACTTCGTCGACCTTCTCGCACGGCCTCTTTCTTGAACGAGTGTGACATCATGTTCGGATCCGACCTCCGGATAAGTAGGCCCGAGTGAGTTCCGAGGGCCGATAAAGATACCTTTACCGGTGGGTTCCGTCATGATACTGAAGGGCAACGGAGCAGATATCGCTAAGCATTGCATACCAGGAGTGCCAGTGGAGCGGATCTCGCTTACTTTCAAGAGAATGGACGACAGCAAGATACCTTACCATTTCCAACCGCACCCGCAGCTAGAGAACCTCCGGCCTTACGAGCCGTGAGTTACATGGGAAATATCACACCTCCAACATACATCCAACCGGCATCCTTGCCAAGGATGGCTTGGAAGGTGATGTTACCGACCATGTACCCCACTATTCGTACATGGATTTTTTGACAAATGCTTCTTTTGATGGACCAACAAAGATCATACACAGTCCGTTTTGAGTCTACATGGATTGTATGAAATGTAATCCAGATCTAGTTGTTTGATGTATTTTCAACATGATTGGAATGAAAGTGACCATGTCACGTTTTTGGCCTTCACCTCTTTTGTGCAAATTGATTGGGAAACGCCATTAAAGTTAAATGAACTTCGAACAAAGAAATCGAAAAGAAATAAAAAAAGGATAAAAGAAAACTTTCTTTAAAGATCTAAAAATGACAAACACCAAATTCACATGAACATTAAATAAACGATAAAATAAAATTTGAATCATTAAAAGATAAACGAAATCAACATAAATGTTAAATCAAATCACAAATCAAATTCTCAATCAAATTCCAAATCCACTCTCGATCAAATTTCAAATTTGATCTTCCCAAATTTCAAATCAAATTCTCAACCGAATTCCAAATCCAATTCGATCAAATTTCAAATTTGATCTTCCAAATTTCAAATCAAATCTTAAATCAAATTTCGATCGAGTTCAAACTCATCCTTCCAAATCTCAAATTCAATCTTTCCGTATTTCAAGTCTCCAGTCAAATTCAAATTCAATTTCTTCCAGATCTCGAATCAAATATCAATCAAATCAAATTCAAACCTTTTGGGTCGAGGATTTTACATCCAAGACTGCACTGCTTTAGGATTCTTTCCTTTTGCACTGAAATACATCAAATTCAAACCTTTTGGGTCGAGGATTTTACATCCAAGACTGCACTGCTTTAGGATTCTTTCCTATTGCACTGAAATACATCAAATTCAAACTTTTGGGCCGAGGATTATACATCCAAGACTGCACTGCTTTAGGATTCTTTCCTATTGCAATGAAATACATCAAATTCAAACCTTTTGGGTCGGGGATTTTACATCCAAGACTGCACTGCTTTAGGATTCTTTCCTATTGCACTGAAATACATCAAATTCAAACCTTTTGGGTCGAGGATTTTACATCCAAGACTGCACTGCTTTAGGATTCTTTCCTATTGCACCGAAATACATCAAATTCAAACTTTTGGGTCGAGGATTTTACATACAAGATCGCACTACTTTAGGATTCTTTCCTATTGCACCGAAATACATCAAATTCAAACTTTTGGGTCGAGGATTTTACATCCAAGACCGCACTCGCTTTAGGATTCTTTCCTATTGCACCGAAATACATCAAATTCAAACTTTTGGGTCGAGGATTTTACATCCAAGATCGCATCGCTTTAGGATTCTTTTAGTATTGCACTCGAAGTACATCAAATTCAAACTTTTGGGTCGAGGATTTTACATCCAAGACCGCACCGTTTAGGATTCTTTTCCTATTGCACTAAAATACATCAAATTCAAACCTTTTGGGTCGAGGATTTTACATCCAAGACTCGCATCGCTTTAGGATTCTTTCCTATTGCACCGAAATACATCAAATTCAAACTTTTGGGTCGAGGATTTTACATCCAAGACCGCATCGCTTTAGGATTATTTCCTATCGCACCGAAATACATCAAATTCAAACCTTTTGGGTCGAGGATTTTACATCCAAGACCGCACCGCTTTAGGATTCTTTTCCTATTGCATCGAAGTACATCAAATTCAAACTTTTGGGTCGAGGATTTTACATCCAAGACCGCACCGTTTTAGGATTCTTTCCTATTGCACTGAAGTACATCAAATTCAAACTTTTGGGTCGAGGATTTTACATCCAAGACTGCACTGCTTTAGGATTCTTTCCTATTGCACTGAAATACATCAAATTCAAACCTTTTGGGTCGAGGATTTTACATCCAAGACTGCACTGCTTTAGGATTCTTTCCTATTGCACTGAAATACATCAAATTCAAACTTTTGGGTCGAGGATTTTATATCCAAGACTCGCACCGCTTTAGGATTCTTTCCTATTGCACCGAAATACATCAAATTCAAACCTTTTGGGTCGAGGATTTTACATCCAAGACTGCACCGCTTTAGGATTCTTTTCCTATCGCACTAAAATACATCAAATTCAAATTTTTGGGTCAAGGATTTTACATCCAAGACCGCATCGCTTTAGGATTCTTTCCTATTGCACCGAAATACATCAAATTCAAACTTTTGGGTCGAGGATTTTACATCCAAGACTGCACCGCTTTAGGATTCTTCCCTATCGCACCGAAATACATCAAATTCAAACCTTTTGGGTCGAGGATTTTACATCCAAGACTGCACTGCTTTAGGATTCTTTTCCTATTGCACTGAAATACATCAAAATCAAACTCTTGAGGTTAAGGTTTTTTCATCCAACACCGCATTACTCTGAGATCTCTTCTCATTGCAACGATTCAATCTAATCAATTCAATTTTGTTTCAAGGTTGAAGATGTTACATCTAAAACCTCAGAATTCCAATTTCATTTCAAATCAAATCCTTCAAATTAATTTTGACAAACTCCAATCTAAATTGAAACTCCAAATTGAAATCTAAACTCACACATCAAAACTTAAATTGAGACAAAAAAAAATCTAAATCGAAATTCCCCCCAAGTCATGTGATTTGGAGTTTACCTCCTTTTCCTTTCCCCAGCGAGAGTTCGAGAATCTCCGGTTTCAGAGATATACTTGCTACTCCCCAGCGAAAACTCTTCTATTTCATCCTAAGTTTGTCACTTGGATGTTTGTGTCGGTTTTGTTGATCGCTTCGGTCAACACCAATACTCGCGGTGTGCTCCGTCAGCTCACCACACCTATTGGGGGTCCATTTGTTGACCTCATTTTTGATGAGGTCTTCTCTTCTTCTCTTTAGTACTTAGGATCTAGCCTTAGGCTTTTCCTTTGACTATCTTAGAGGACTAGAATTGGGACCCACCTTTTAGAAATTCAAACCACTTCTTAACTCCCCGCAAACTCCACAAACTCGACTATAGACCCCTAATCACCTGTGAGGGTCGAAATCAAATGTGGAAGTTTAAAGGATGAGTTCCTATGAGACTCTTTGGCCTTAGGACTGCCCTGGGTGGCCTGGTCTGGTGAAGGGGCTGACTTACACACACCACACTTATACACTACACCTACACACTACACTTCCACATACCTCCTAAAACCACACCCATACCTAACTCGACCTCCTGACTCATGTAGGTGATCCACATGGATGGTCCTTAACCCCTAAGCCCTTGGTTAAGAGGGTTAGGAACAACATAGTGAATGCCTCAAGTGAGTCCCTTCATGGCTCACATGGGCTTGACATGGCTTCATGGCTTCATGGCTTCATGGCTCAACCAAAATGACTTCTTTCCACCCAAATTCACCCAATCTTCAATTTCCCAAATTTTCAATTTTTGACCCCCGGGACCCTACACCTACTAAACCTACCCAAAACCAAATAAATCCAAATTCAAACCAATTCAACTCCAAATCACACCAAATTGATTCCAAGCCCTTCATAGAACATCCCTAAACCAATTATGACATTTTTTTGACAAAGTTCTTCACAAAATTTTTATCCAAATGCCCATCCTAAAATCAAAAGCCCATTTCCCTTAAACTTTCCTAAAAGCCCACTTCACCACATCCAAAGGCCCAAAATCTACCCTAAAGCCCACATGACATCTCCATTTGTCATCCACTTAATTAAATCCATTACCTAAGTCCTAAATTCACCATCAAATTATTCCAAATCAAGCTTCATCCAAATTTCCACCAAATTATCCAAAATCCTTAAAATCCTTTTTTATGAAATTGACCAAACTTTTTGCCAAGCCAAAGGTGAGCCATGAAGCCATGCATGAGCCACATGTGAGCCATGAGAGCTTTGGACACTCCACCATGCCATATTAGGTAAGAAGAGGGGGGGCTTTCCTTAATCCCTAAAGCTCATTAGCCTTAATCATGTTTCACCTAAACTTAAATTTAATCCAAATATATTTGGATGGAGACTTCTCCATGCCAAACCAACTGATCCCTTTGATCCCCCACAGCATCCAAAGCCACCTTGAAGGGTGCACCAAGCCCAAATGGGTGGATTGACCCATTTAGACTCAAAACTAGCCATGCCCCATTCTACTTTGAATCAAAGCCTTTACACATGGCAATGGCCAATTGCTTGCACCAAGCCCCAACCCTGACCCACCTGACCTTGAGGGTGACCCATGCCTCGGCCGGCCGGCCACCAGGCCGCCGGAAAACACCATGGCCGAGAGCTCACATGTGAGCCAACTTTGAAATTCTCACTCGCCGAGCCGCCCCATCCCCAGTGGCCATTGTAGTCGTTCTTCTCTGCCAAGAGCTAGTCGATCCCAAGCCCTAACTCTCCCCGGGAGGCCCTCCACCCTCTCCTATTTAAACTCCACCCCTCTCGGCCATGAAAAGAGCCGAGCACAAACCTTGCCGAAACTCGCCAAAATTGTTCCGGACCCTTCTCCACCCTGTAGAGCGCTTGATCCCCGAGTGTCAATTTGCCCTAATCCCCATCGACAAAATCCAATTTCCCAACCGAAATTCCACCCAAAACCAGGACACTTCTCCGCAGTGAGCCAATTCCCAAATTGATTGGTTCTACACCTTCACTGCGACCAAGGGAAGGTGTCCACCAACAAAAGCCCCATCTCCGGTGCCACCCGGTTGCTCCGGCCTCCAAGCTTTGTGATCGGGCTTGGTCAAAATCACATCCGGACAATTCACTGCACCAGGAGACTTCATCCGGAGCTTCGTTGGATCCAATCGAAGGTGCAACAACTCTCAGATTGAAGCCACACTTCTCTGAGCAAAGGTATGAGCTAATTCTTCATCCCGAGCTTCTGGAGATTCTCCATTTCAAATGCCTTAGTTTCAATGCATGTTAACCGTATAGATGTGTTCGTCTCTTCAAGATGAATCCATAGAGCATAAGAACATAAAAATCCATTGAGTATCGAGTGAGATCTTAGGGATTTAGTGTGGACGGCTCTCGGGCGAGGACGCTCGGGGACGATGAACGGATGTCGTCCATTCAATACACGCGCGGACGAACGGCTCGGATGGCGTCGGACCGGGAGACGGTACGAGAACCGCGGGGCCCGGGCCGCCGACTCGGGTGGCGGCGTCGAATGGGAGCGCGACGCGTGTGCGTTCGGAGTCTGCCGAGGTCGACGCGGCGCCGCGTGGATAAATAGAAAATTAGGATATTTTTCTATTTATTTAATTCCCTAAACTTCAAAAATTCATATCTCCGTGTAGAAAAATCGGAAAAATAAAATAAAAATACCCTCTTGCTCAGGTGAACGAGAGGAGAATAATGTGGAAAAGAAATCATTTAATTTCATCAAGTATTTTATTTTTTATAATTTATTTACTCTCTCGCATTATTTTAATTCTCTATGCATGCATACAATTCACCATGGCATGAGACCATAGGGCTTTTGAAGCCTCCGAATTTGGGAACATTCCCCGAATTTTCCAAAGTCGGAGGCCATCCCTATGAAAAGTTATTGATTTTTCAAATTCAAGTTATTGTTTTGAGTATTTTAATTCCAATAAATAGCATGTTGTGAAATAAATTCTATAAAAATTTGGTGATGTTTCTTATGGCCAGAGAACCTTAGAAAAAATAGGTTTTGACTTAGTTCATTTAAAACAACCCTAATTGGCTTAAAAACCCAAAATAGGTCTTTAATTAATTAAAGTTAACCATGTATCAAATTGACTTGAAATAAATTCTCCACTGACCTTTATGATCAGAGGAACCCACCATAAAAATTTGAGGTCAATTGGACTTGGTTAGCCCCACTAATTGGGTTGATTAAGCCACTTAGTCATTTTAAACTTAAAAAAATTCATAACTTTCAAAATACCTTTCAAAAATTCACCAAATTGGTTTTGGAGCCTCTCTCATATCAGGGGAACCTAAGAAAATTAAAATTTCAATTTTCTAAAAAAGTTGATTTTTAATAATATTTTAATATTTTTAATAATTAAAAAATAATAAAAATCACAAAAATAATAAAATTCACCAAAATGTCACATTTTGAATTTTAATCACATAGGAACAAATCCCACATTTTTCTTAGGTCTATTTGGTGAGATATTAAATTTTAAAGCTTTAAGGTAATTTTAAAATTAAAAAAAATGTATTTTCTAGCATTTTCACTAAAATAATTATAATAAATTATAGAAAAATCATAAAATTGCAAAATTTGCTTCTATGGTTTCCTTGATATCAGAGAGATTTTTGAAAAATATAAAATTCATTTTTCAACATTTATTTTATTTTTAAATTAATTAACACTCCAAAATTTAAAATAATTATAATAAAAATAATATAATTCAAAAAATCACCAAAATTGGTCCAAGTGCTTCTTTGGTCATTAGGAATGTCCCCTGATTTTCTTAAGGACAGAAACTTTCCCTTGGTCATGTTATTAAATTTTCCTTGGAAATCTCTATTTTTCACCAAAAATAATTATATAAATAAATTAAATACAGAAAAATCACATTTTCTCCTCTCATGTCTTTATTGACACATGAGTGAAGTCACATAAAAATTTCAAGTTCATTTGAGTTCAATTTAGTGAGTTATGAAATTATTAAGCTTAAAGGGTAAAATGGTAATTAAAATTTTAATCCTTAATTAAAACTTTAGGTTTAATAAAAAATTAACAAATAAAATATTTGGTCCTAATCTGATTTGGATGATTGAAATTTAAATAATTAAAGGGTAGAAACCCATTAAGCAATTTTAAAATGATTAAACTTTAATTAAATAATGGATTAAATTTGGAAGAATAATAAAATTGGAATTATTAAAATAGGGATATTATTAGGAAGAGATTTATTCTTTAATTTAAAAAATCCCTAAATTAATTATCTCATTAATATTCAATTCTTAATTAAAATGATAACTCAAATTTAAAATATTAAAAGACTTAATTATTAAACTCTTTTAAAAATTTCAATTAAAATTAAAAATAAAATTAAATTAAAATTAAATTAAATTAAATTAAAATTAAATTAAAATTAAATTAAATTAAATTAAATTAAATAATTGAATTAAATTAAATTAAATTAAATTAAATTAAATTAAAATTAAATTAAATTAAATAAATTAAATTAAATTAAATAATTGAATTAAATTAAATCAAATTAAATTAAATTAAACAATCAAATTAAATTAAATTAAATTAAATTAATTAAATTAAATTAAATAATTGAATTAAATTAAATTAAATTAAATAATTAAATTAAATTAAATTAAATTAAATTAAATTAAATTAAATCAAATCAAATTAAATTAAATCAAATTAAATTAAAATTAAATCAAATCAAATTAAATTAATTTAACATCAAATCAAACTCAATTGAATTAAATTAAATTAAAACTCAATTAAATTAAATTAAATTAAATTAAATATAACATCACCAAAGACATAAAGAATTCAAAATAAATCTAAAATAACTTGAACACTATTCCAAATTTAAACTCTTTAACTTAAACCAAATCATTTGAATACTAATTTACCCTCAAAAGCTTTAGTTATCATAACTCCTAAATAGAACATTAAATGAAATGTTACTTCACTTATAGGATATTCAAATGTCCTAGTTCACTGAGTAAGATAACAACGAAACTTGAATTCTCGGACGATTAATTCATTTATATAATCGAATTCATTTGGACTTAAAACAATCCTAGAAATATTGAAAAGATGTTTAAGATTCTTCTTAAGCACTTCCTCAATATGATAGGACATTTATAAGAAAAATTGAAATTAATTATTCTTTGATGAAGAAAATTGTCTTCAAAACCAAAATACAAAGACCTAGACGTCATAGGAAATGACTAGCTATAGGATTAGGAATTTGGTAGAAAACCATAACCCTTGCCTTAGCTCTACCTAGGAACTTGCTTAAATATTCTAATTGTGTTTTAAGTGCAGCTTGGGATGACGGGAAGACCCTCCAGGTACGCTTTTATTTTATTGCAATTTACTTTCTTGCAATTTACTTTCCGCAATTTACTTTCTTGCAAATGTACTTTACTTTTCTTGCATGATAAAACAACTGTTGCATGAAAACCCACACCTTTAGGATAGTCCCTAAAACTGAAACCAGAACTAAGTTAAAAGTCATTGCAAGATAAAATTCACCGCCACAACATTTCAAAATATAAAACAACTCAAAATTTAATCACAAACACGTAACACAAAACTACAATTACAACTAAATTAAAACGTCCTGTTGGATGATCGGGAATACCTCGGATGATGTAACCTACGTGTTGCTAACGGGATTTCCCACGGTCTAAATAAAAGTGTGGAACTCATTCAGTCTGAGTTTAGCAAATTCATCTGAACTAAGTGAATCCGATAAAAATAATGATGCCGGAAGGATGGAACCGTGGGATCTTAACCGGTGTCGTTATAATCAACTTTAAGATTTGTTTTAATTAAAACGTAAAAAAAACACTTGGAAATTAAGACTTTCTCTAAACCAAAACACTTTTCTCATCCCCTGATTTATAATTTCTAAAAACTAAACCTCTGCGACAGCAAGGAGCTCGGAGCATGATGGGCAGCACGACCATCGTCGTCAGCAAAACTTGAATCTACATCAGCAAAACTTTCCTAGAACTAAACAACAAAGCCATAGGACTTCGAGGTAGTTTGCCTAGTGCAACATAAACCCTCAACCTTTGTTAGGCATTTGCATGATCGGGTCATGTAAATTAAGCCCTAACCGGACTTAGGATTCCGAGGTAGTCGTCTGATACGACATAAACCCTCACATCTTCGAGGCTATTTGTATGATTCTATCATATAAATATAAGTCCTAATTAATTAAAATTGACAAAATCAAAACATTTAAATAAAACTTAGGATTTTCCTAAATTTAAGCCACACAATAGGATAGTCGGAAATTACCGAAGTTCGCTTCGAATCTGTGGTTTCTCCTACTTTTCTTCCTTTGGATTCACAAAACAAAATGTTCCAAACTTGATCCATTCCCTATTGAAATTCCAAAATTCAATCCCTTGAAAACTTAAACTTTGAAATTCCTGAGAGCAGAATTATTGATTATTATCGAGAGTTTTCTTAGGTGATTCCCGTCACTTAAGATGTAATTAACTATAGGGGTTGCCCTTATAGGGAATTTTGAAGAACCTGAGTAATATAAACCCCGTTTAATGTTTTCATATTAGCGTGGGAATTTTGTCGGCTTATAAAATTGGTTCGCAGACCAAACGGATGTCACAAATCTTCTAGTTTATTTAATCGAGCCCCACCGTCAAGCAGTGTGTCTATCCTTAGGGATTTTTACACGGTTTGTGGTGCAGTGCTCGTTTATATAAACTATTTGGGATGTGAGATCGGTTTAGTATCATATCTTAAAACCTTCAAATTTGAAATTATTTTCAAAATCAAATACTACTTTTCAAATTATTTATTTTTTTTAATTAAATTAAAAATTCGCCGACAGATTTCTGTTAGGCGACATCTCTTCAAAATAAAACACAACCTAAAAATATGCCGACATTAGTCTTCCACGCACACACTGCATCACATATACACACTTATTTGTTAGGCCTTTCATGCTTTACTTTAGTACATGTGCTTGGTTTTCTTACTTTTCTTTTCAGTACATACATACCTGCTTTACTTTCACACATATACATGCTTGCTTGCATACCTGTTTGGGAAAGCTTCCTGCTTTACCTTTTCTTTTTTAGTACATATATATGTTTAGTTTGGCTTGCATACTTTGCATTACTGCAAATATACAACTACTTCGGATGAAATAAATTGCCTCACAACATTCCAAAATATAAAATAACTCAAATTTTAATCACAAACAAAACAAAACCTACAACTGCAACTAAATTAAACTGTCTCATTGGATGATTGGGAATTCCTCGGATAAAGTAACCCACGTGTTGCTAACGGGATTTCCCACGGTCTAAATGAAAGTGTGAAACTCATTCGTTTGAGTTTAGCAAATTCATTTGGACTAAGTGAATCCGATGAAAATAACGGTGTCGGGATGAAGGAACAGTTGGATCTTAATCGGTTCTATTTAATCAACTTTAAGATTTGTTTTAATTAAAACATTAAAATATTTAGATTTGAAGACTTCTCTCAACCAAAACACTTCTCTCATCTCTTGATTATCATTTTCCAAAACTGAACCTCTGCAACGACGTGGAGCACGGAGCACGACTTCGAGGGCAGCACGACCATCTTCAACAACAAAACATGTGACGACATCAGCAAAACCATTTTTTAGTTTAAATAACAAGCTTTAGGACTTTGAGGTAGTCTGCCTAGTGCGACAAAAATCCTCACTTATTTTTTTAGGCCTTTGCACAACTAAGTTGTGCAATATAAGCCCTAACTTGCTTAGGATTCCGAGGTCGTCGTCCGGTAAGGTGTAAATCCTCCCATCGTTCAGGTTATTTGCATAATCAGGTGATTATGTAAATGTAATTCCTATAATTAATTGATAAGATTGAAACTTAAATAAGTTCATTTCAAAAATTTAAAGCCTAATATTAGGATAGTCTGGGAAGTCATCGAGGTCCTCCTCGAGATCTGTGACATCCTCTACCTTTCTTTTCTTTGACTATGGAAATAACTGTTCCACATTGTGCTTTTCACCTATTGGATTTCCCACTACCACACTTCATTGAAAACCCTACCCTTGAATTCATGAAGATAGAAACCCTGATCTAAATCGAGAGTTCTCTCAGGGGGCTTTAGTCATCTGCGGGGTAATTGACTATAGGGGCTTGCCTGTATAGGGAGATTTAAAGACCCTAAATAATATAAACCCTATTTAATTCTTCTCGTATTAAATAGGGGAATTTGTCGGTCCACATAAAGGTTCACAGACCAGAACGGATGTCATGAATTCTGTGGTTTATTTGATCAAGCGATATTGTCAAGTAGGGTGTCTATTCTTCGGGATAGATGCGTTACTTGTGATATGATGCTCGTTCATTCAAACTGTTAAATGAATGAGATTCGTCCATTCTCATTTTTAAAATTTAAAGTTCTATTTTCAAAATCAATATACATATACATATAAATTAAATTAAATCTTAGGCGCATTTCAGTGGCCGACAACTTCTGGCGACACCGCTGGGGAAAGCTCTACTCTCCATTATGATCAAGGGTTTCTATCTTCGTACATCAGCAATGTGTATGTGCCCCTCATGGTCCAAATTGTCATTCTTCCGTTTGCATGCTTTGCTCATTTCTTTCTTGGCAAGCACGGTCAACTCTCTTGATTTCAGAACCATCTGTTTGATCATCTTCAAACAGAGTGGTTCGGGAATTTCTAGGGTTTTCTTTTATGTGGGGTCGGACCCCCAATAGGTGTGTTAGTGCGTGAGGTGCGTTGTGAATTCAGCCAGGACTGGGTCCTGAATTTCACTTTTACTCCGTGTCTCTCGGGTTTGATTTGCTGTCTGAAAATTAAACCAAACTTTTACTTTCGTACCTTTCACTCAAATTTTGAAATTATACGAACAATGTTAACAAATATAAAAGCCGAAAAAAAATAAAATAAGGTGAAAACACCAAACAAAATAAGAGAATTGCCCAGTTTGTAGTACAAGTGTGGTAGCTTGAGTACTTCCGTTGAAACCACAAGGCATGGATGTTACTGATCTCCAGAATTTCTTTAAATGCCAGGAACGATGTCTTCACCAAAGTTAATTTTTTCTTTCGCCTCTGGAGTAGAGTTCGCCGTCAATAGGGATGAGCTGCCTAATCTGTCAGTCATCAAGTTTGGGCAAGGGTTCAAAGATGTTGAAATCAAGTTCGAGGATGTGGCTATTGAAATGATGAAGCCTGAAATGAGCAAGCACGTTAAGCCTATTGTAATTTTCAACCTGAAGTCTGTTGAGGAACTCCCCATGCCAAAGAAGAATTGGATTGAAAAGAACTCAGATGCCGTTGGGACTGCTCCTGAGACTGTTTCTGCTCTTACTGCCGGATTCACTACCGCTGTACCAGTCGCTCTACTAACTAAAGGAAAAGATATTCTACATGAGGAAGAGTCAGTCGATGCTTGTGTTTTGCCATCTTCTAAATTCAAGATTGAGTCTGATTCAAAGTCCATACAAATGGCAAAGGCACAGGAATGGAGGCGCAATCAGGGAATTCTGAAGATCAAGCAGCCGCGACAACAACCGCATCGGTCTGAAGAACAGCTGTTCCAGTTGAGACCATACCAGATAGATGGGAGACATGGTCCGACAATGAATCAATGATTAGGCAAGGTCTACCCATTCAAAGAGGAGTCAATGTCACAGATATTTTGTTACTTAATAAAGAGGCCAGAATTCAGACTACCGGAGCCAAAGAAACCAGAGGAGGCCGGCAAGAAAAATCATCCCCAGTACTGCAATACCACCGAATGCTATGTCATACCATATAAAACTGCTTCAGCTTCGAGGACTATCTCGGGAAGAATTTCAGAAGTGGAAATGTGATAATCCCGAATGAGTACTTAAAAGAATTTAAAAAAGGTTCTATAAATACAATTTTGGGTGATTCAACTGACTTCTACATGATGACGTCGCTTCTTGAGGGAATAAGTGATGTTTCTCAAAAACCTTCAGCTGATCTTAAAGTTATCAAAGGAAAGTTAATTAATTCTGCCTTGGAAAAGCTCCGAGCTGATGTTGCACAACTGTCTAAAGATCAAAAAGAAGATATTGAAGATGAAGATTACAACCTAACCGATTACGTGGAGGTTGAATTCGCTGAAATCAATGTTTTTGAAACCCAAGCTACGTCGTCTGCGTGTGATGCTCCGTCTGTTGAGGAGAACACAGTGGATGAGTGGTGTTGACCTCATTTTTGATGAGGTCTTCTCTTCTTCTTTTAGTACTTAGGATCTAGCCTTAGGCTTTTCCATTGACTATCTTAGAGGACTAGAATTGGGATCCACCACCTTTTAGAAATTCAAACCACTTCTTAACTCCCTGCAAACTCCACAAACTTGACTGTAGACCCCTAATCACCTAGAGGGTTGAAATAAATTGTGGAAGTTTAAAGGATGGGTTCCTATAGGACTCTTTGGCCTTAGGACTGCCCTGGGTGGCCTGGTCTGGGGAAGGGGCTGACTTACACACACACTACACTCATAGACTACACTTGCACACACCTCCTAAAACCACACCCATACCTAACTTGACCTCCCGACTCATGTAGGTGATTCACATGGATGGTCCTTAACCCCTAAGCCCTTGGGCTAAGAGGGTTGGGAACAACATAGTGAATGCCTCAAATGAGTCCCTTCATGGCTCATGTGGGCTTGATATGGCTTCATGGCTCAACCAAAATGATTTTATTCCACTTATATTCACCCGATCTTCAATTTTCCAAATTTTCAATTTTTGACCCCCGGGACTCTACACCCGCTTAGCCTACCCAAAACCCTTGAAACTACCCAAATTTCTCAAAAATTTCCAAATCACCCAAAATTCTCCAAAATCATTCCTAAACATTTCTCTCCACTCAAATTGACCATCCATACCCAAAAATATCAAAAATTCAAAAAAAACCTCCCAATACCCTCCAAATACCCAAAATACCCCCCTTGACCCAAAAATCGAGAAATTCAGAAAATTCCCAGAAAATTCTAGAAAATCCCAAATATTCCCAATTTCATGTTGTTCAACTACACCATGGGCGAATTTAGTCAATTTACCCCACTTTTATCAAAACCCCCAATTTGACCCATTTTAACCCAAAGTGAACCCAATGTCAAACCAAGCCTGCCCAATTGACCCAAATTCTAGTCCAATTCAATTCTAAACTTCAGTTGAACATTCCCAACACTAATCTAGACCAAATCCAAGTTCAATTTGATTGACATTTGGATCCAATTTTACTTTTGGCCTTAAAGCCCAATTTGGACCCATGCCCCAAACCTAACCCAAACTCACCCAATTCAACTCCAATTAACCCCAAATCTTTCCTAAACCTTCCTTAACATCCCTACAAACAAAAAACTAACATGATTTGCCCAACATTTAAGCCCAAACCCCACTTAAATTCAACCCAAAACCAAAAAGCCCAATTTTGACCTAAACCCAAACCTAACCCAAATAAGCCCAAACCCCAAAATCAAAGCCATTCCCTAAGTTATAATCCCATCATCAAATAATTCCAAATCAAGCATCATGCCAAATCACCCCTAAATACCAAAATTTTTCTTAAATCCATTTCCATGAAATTGACTTGACTTTTCCCAAGCCAAAGGTGAGCCATGAAGCCATGCATGAGCCACATGGAAGCCATGAGAGCCTCTTTACATGTCACCATGCCATTTTGGGCAAAAGGAGGAGACTCTTTCCTTAATTCCTAAAGGTGATTAACCACTCCCATGATTCCACTAAATCTTGCTTAAGCTTAATTGTACTTGGATGGTGACCATTCCCCACCGATTAAGCTGACCTAAATCACTTTCTATTCAGCCTAAACCAGGCCTCGAGTGGTGCACCTAGCCCAAATGGAGGGGTTGACCAATTTGAGCCAAAATGAGCCCTCTCCCATTCCATTCTAATCCAAGCCTTTTACACATGGCATTTGCCAATTGCCTACACTAAACCCCAGCCCTGACCCACCTGAACAAGATGGTGACCAATGCCTAGCCGGCCAGCCACCAGGTCGCCGGAAAACACCGTGGCCAACTTTGGAATTCTCCCTTGCTGAGTTGCCCCATGCCCAATGGCCACCATGGCTGTTCTTCCCATGCCCAGAGCAGCTGATCCCAAGCCCTAACTCTCCCTGGGAGGCCCTCCACCCTCTCCTATTAAAACACCACCCCCTCACGGCCATGAGAAGAGAGTTGCACAAACCATGCCGAAACTCTGCCAAAATTGTTCCAAACCCTTCTCCACCCTTAGAGCGAGTTGATCCCAGGTGTCAATTTGCCCTAATCCCCACCGACAAAATCCAATTTCTCAACTGAAATTCCACCCAAAAACAGGACCCTTCTCCACAGTGTATCAATCCTCAAATTGATTGGTCCTACACCTTCACAGAACCAAGAGAAGGTGTCCACCAGCAAAAGCCCCATCTCCAGGCCACCCAGTTGCTCCAGCCTCCAAGCTTTGTGATCGACTGTGGTCGAAATCCTACCTAGGCAATTCACCAGACCAGGATACTTCATTCGGAGCTTGCTGGGACGCAATCGAAGGTGACACAACCCTCAGATTGAAGCCACACTTATCTGAGCAAAGGTGTGAGCTAATTCTTCATCCCAAGCTTCTAGAGATTCTCCATTTCAAATGCTTTAATTTCAATGCATGATCACCGTATAGATGTATTCGTCTCTTCAAGACGAATCCATAGAGCATAAGAACACGAAAATCCTTTGAGTATCGAGTGAGATATTAGGGATTTAGTGTGGAAGGCTCTCGGGTGAGGACGCTTGGGGACGATGAATGGATGCTGTCCATTTAATACACGCGCGGCCGGACGGCTCAGATTAGGTCGGATCGGTAGACGATACGCGGAAGGCGGGACCCGGGCAGCTGACTCAAGCGGCGGTGTCGAATGGGAGCGCGCCACGCGGCACTTCGGAGATGCTAAGGTTGACTCGGCGCCGACTCGGATAAATAGAAAATTAGGGATTTTCTAATTTATTTAATTCCCTAAACTTCAAAAATCCATAACTTTGTGTAGGAAAATCAGAAAAATAAAATAAAAATACCCTCTTGCTCAGTGAACAGAGGAGAATAATGTGGAAAAGAAATCATTTAATTTCATCAAGTATTTTATTTTTAATAATTTTTTTACTGTCTGCATTATTTTAATTCTCCATGCATATAGGAAATTCACCATGGCATGTGACCATAGGGCTTTTGAAGCCTCTGAATTTGGGAACATTTCCTGAATTTTCCAAAGTCAGAGGCCTTCCCTATGTGAAGTTATTGATTTTTCAAATTCATGTTAATGTTTTGAGTATTTTAATTCCAATAATTAGCATGTTGTGAAATAAATTCTAGGAAAATTTGGTGATGTCTCTTATGACCAGAGGACCCTAGGAAAAATAGGTTTTGAGTTAACTCATTTAAAATAACCCTAATTGACTTAAACACCCAAAATCGATCCCTAATTAATTAGAGCTAACCATACATCAAATTGACTTGAAATCAATTATCCACTAACCTTTAGGATCAGAGAAACCCACCATAAAAATTTGAAGTCAATTGGACTTGGTTAGCCCTACTAAATGGGTTGATTAAGCCATTTAGGCAATTTGAACTTTAAAAATTCATAACTTTCAAAATACTTTTTAAAAATTTACCAAATTGGTTTTGGAGCCTCTCGATATCGAGGGAATTTAAGAAAATTAAAATTTCAATTTTCTGAAAAAGTTGATTTTTTGTATTATTTTAATATTTTAATAATTTAAAAAATAATAAAAATCATAAAAATAATAAAATTCACCAAAATGTCACATTTTGAATTTTAATCACTTAGGAACAAACCCCATATTTTTCTTAGGTCTATTTAATGAGATATTAAATTTTAAAGCCCTAAGGTAATTTAAAAATTAAAAAATACATTTTTTTTGGCATTTTCACTAAAATAATTATAATAAATCATAGAAAAATCGAGAAAATTGCAAAAATTAATTCTATGATTTCCTTGATATCAGAGAGATTTTTGAAAAATATAAATTTCATTTTTCAATCTTTATTTTATTTTTTTAAATTAATTAATACTCAAAAAATTAAAATAATTATAATAAAAATAATATAATTGAAAAAATCACCAAAATTGGTCAAGTGGTCCTACGGTCATTAGAAATGTCCATAATTTTCTTAAGGACAGAAACTTTACCTTGGTTATATTATTAAATTTTCCTTGGAAATTCCTATTTTCCACTAAAAATAATTATATAAATAAATTAAATACAGAAAAATCACATTTTCTCCTCTCATGTCTTTATTGGCATATGAGTGAAGTCACATAAAAATTTCAAGTTCATTTTAGCCTAATTTAGTGAGTTATGAAATTATTAAGCTTGAAGGGTAAAATGGTAATTAAAAACTTTAGCCCCTAATTAAAACTTTAGGTTTAATAAAAATTAACAAGTAAAATATTTGATCCTAATATGATTTGGATGATTGAAATTTAAATAATTAAAGGGTAGAAACCCATTAAACAATTTAAAATAATTGAAATAAACCTTAATTAAATAATTGATTAAATTTGGAAGAATAATAAAATTGGAATTATTAAACAGGGATATTATTATTAAGAAGAGATTTATTCTTTAATTTAAAAAAATCCCTAAATTAATCATTTCTATAATATTTAATTCCTAATTTAAAATGATAACTCAAATTTAAATTTTAAAATGTTAAAGGACTAATCATTAAATTAAATTAAAAAGTTAAATTATTAAACTCTTTTTAAATTTTCAATTAAATTAAAATTAAAAATAAAATTAAATTAAAGATTAAATTAAATTAAATCAAATAAATTAAATTAAATTAAATTAAATTAAATTAAATAAATTAAAATAAAATAAATAAATAAATTAAATTAAATTAAATTAAACTAAATTATATTAAAAAATATTAAATTAAAGATTAAATTAAATTAAATCAAACAAATTAAATCAAATTAAATTAAATTAAATTAAATTAAATTAAATAAAATTAAATTAAATCAAATTAAATAAATAAATTAAGTTAAATAAAATTAAAAATAATTAAATTAAAACAAATTAAATTAAATTAAATTAAATTAAAACAAATTAAATTAAATTAAATTAGATTAAATTAAATTAAATTAAAATTAAATCAAATTAAATTAAATTAAAGGAAATTAAATCAAATTAAACTAAATTAATTTAACATCAAATCAAACTAAATTGAATTAAATTAAATTAAATTAAAATTAAAATTAGATTAAATTAAATTAAAGTTAAATGAAATTGAATTAAATAACATTACCTAAGACATAAAGAAATTAAATATAAAGCAACTTGAACAACTATTCCAAATTTAAACCCATTAACTTAAATTAAATCATTTGAACACCAATTTGCCCTCGAAAGCTTTGGTTATTATAACTCCTAAACGAACATTAAATGAAATGTTACTTCACCTATAGGATATTCAAATGTCCTAGTTCACTGAGCAAGATAACAACAAAACTTGAATTCCGGACGATTAATTCATTTGTATAATTAAATTCATTTGGACTTAAAACAATCCTAGAAATATTGAAAAGATGTTTAAGATTTGTCTTAAGCACTTCCTCGATATGATAGGACGTTCATAAGAACAATTGAACTTAATTATTCTTTGATCAACAAAATCGTCCTCAAACCAAAACACAAAGACCTAGACGTCATAGGAAATGACTAGCTATAGGATTAGGAATTTGGTATGAAACCATAACCCTTCCCTTAGCTTTACCTAGGAACTCGTTTAAATATTCTAATTGTGTTTTAAGTGCAGCTTGGGATGACGGGAAGACCCTCCAGGTACGCTTTTATTTTATTGCAGTTTACATTTTTGCAATTTCTTTAATTGCATCGCACTTGCTTTTTCTTGCATGATAAACAATTGTTGCTTGAAAACCCACACCTTTAGGATAGTCCCTAAATCTGAAACCAAAACTAAATTAAAAGTCATTACAAGATAAAATTCACCGCCACAACATTTCAAAATATAAAACAACTCAAAATTTAATCACAAACAGAATACAAAACTACAATTACAACTAAATTAAAATGTCCTGTTGGATGATCGGGAATACCTCGGATGATGTAACCTACGTGTTGCTAACGGGATTTCCCACGGTCTAAATGAAAGTGTGGAACTCATTCGGTTGAGTTTAGCAAATTCATACGGACTAAGTGAATCCGATAAAAATAATGATGCCGGAAGGATGGAACCGTGGGATCTTAACAGGTGTCGTTATAATCGACTTTAAGATTTGTTTTAATTAAAACACAAAAACACTTGGAAATTAAGACTTCTCTAAACCAAAACACATCTCTCATCTCTCGATTTATGACTTCTAAAACTAAACCTCTGCAACAACGAGGAGCTTGGAGCATGGTGGGCGGCACGGCCATCGTCGTCGGCAAAACTTGAATCTACATCAGACAAAACTTTCCTTGAATTAAACAACAAAGCCATAGGACTTCGAGGTAGTTTGCACTAGTGCAACATAAATCCTCAACCTTTTGTTAGGCATTTGCATTGCAAATTAAGCCCTAACCGGTCTTAGGATTCCGAGGTAGTCGTCCGATACGACATAAACCCTCACATCTTCTAGGCCATTTGTATGATCATGTCATACGGATATAAGTCCTAATTAACTAAAACTGGCAAGATCAAAACATTAAATAAATATTAGGACTTCCCTAAATCCAAGCCAAACAATAGGATAGTAGGGAAATTACCGAAGTTCGCTTCGAATCTGTAATTTCTCCTACTTTTCTTCCTTTGAATTCCCAAAACAAAATGTTCCGAACTTGATCCATTCCCGGTTGAAATTCCAAAATTTAATCCTTTGAAAACTTAAACTTTAAAATTCTTGAGAGCAGAACTACTGATTATTATCGAGAGTTTTCTTAGGTGATTCCCGTCACTTAAGATGTAATTAACTATAAGGGCTTGCCCTTATAGAGAATTTTAAAGAACCCGAGGTAATATAAACCCTGTTTAATGTTTTTCATATTAGCGGGGAATTTGTCGGCACATAAAATTGGTTCGCGAGACCGAACGGATGTCACAAATCTTTTAGTTTATTTAATCGAGCCCCACCATCGAGCGGTGTGTCTATCCTTAGGGATAGATACACGGTTAGTAGTGCGGTGCTCGTTTATATAAACTATTTGGGATGTGAGATCAGTTTGATTCTATATCTTAAAATTTTCAAATTTAAAATTATTTTCAAAATCGAATACTACTTTTCAAATTATATATATTTAAACTAAATTTAAAATCTTAAAATTTGCCGACAATTTACGTTAGGCGACCCCTTTTCTAAATACAACACACCCTAAAAATAATGTCGACATATTTACAGCGACTCACGTGAGAAAATTCCTCTCGCCATTTTTAATCGGACGATTACGCTTTCAAAAATCGGTAGTGTATCCATGTCCCTTGTGGATCGAAGCTATCCTTCTTTCCGTTTGAATACTATGTTCATTTCTACCTTGAACAAGTATAGCCAACATTCTCTCGGATTTAGGAGCCATCTGTTTAGACACCCCTAAACGAGAGAGGTTCGAGATCCTTCTACCTCGTTTCGAGGTGGGGTGGACCCCGATAGGTGTTAGTTTAGGAGTAATCCTTCGAGTCGAGAAGTCTTGCATAAGACTTTCTTTTCCTTTCCAACTCTGAATCGGATTCCCTACCTTCTCTTCACTTTTGAACATTTCGTTCTAAACAAACAAACCCTTTAATGAATGACTCTTTTAACAAATAACTCCTTCTTATAAATACATGAACAAGAATGTGTTCGGACTCTTTTCAATTCCTTTCTTTTCGTCCTGATGAGAAGAAGCATAACTTAGGACGACAATTAGGATGCGCACTGTAGAAATGGAGGCCCCAAGGCTGATTTTCTCCTTCACCGATGGACTCGATTTTCTTGTTTACAAGGATGAGCTGCCAGACAATGGGATCATCCGGTTTAGACGAGGATTCGAGAACACAAATGTCAAGATCACCGACGTTTCCCTTTTCGCATTGACAAACAAGGTATACGAAGCTAAGAAGCCGCGATCGAGTTCGACCTTAGGTCGACCCAAGAGTTTCCTCCCATGCAAAGATCCGGCGAGAGAATGCTGCTTGTCCGCGGAAGGACTATTCTTGCTTACCCCAGCTGGTGCTAGTTGTCTTTGCACCTACCCGGCTTCTGCGCAGTTAAAGGGAAGGAAATCCGGAACTATGGTGAACACTGCTGCCGTGGAGGGTACGGACTTTCTGTGAGATCTTCGTTTTTGAAATCGGGTCCGGTTCCATCACTAACACGTACCCGAAGAAGGAACGAAGTAGGAAGATTGCTAGGAAGGCCGGAGACTGCTGAAGTCGCTTTCTGGAGGAAATCCCGAAATCCACAGTACACACCACTACTGAATACATACCATTGCACGAAGATACACCCTTTTTGGAAGGAAGTAGATTCCATCCCCTTCCGCCGCGAGTGATGAGGAAAATGTCCGCGGGATTGTTTCTACATTACCTCGACCGGCATACTACGACGACAACGAGAAGAAAAGGGCTAGGATCGCGCCATTTACCCGACTACGGACTGTGATCGAGAAGCTAGCAAAGAAAGAGAAATGCCCGTATCGGAGGTTCTAAGAAGGATAGGGCGGGTGCCGATCGAATCCCGTCTTGGGCCCAGAGTAGAACCCGCCATCGTTACGGAAAAGCCGAATAAAAGGATGAAGGCTAGTCGCTTGTCGTCGTTTCGGGATTACGGATTAGGGAGGATACCACCTTCCGGCATTTGGTGACGGACCATCGGGTCTGGACCTTCGCGCTGCTAGAAGGATGGTATGGCGTCCCACTTCTTGGACGGTTAAGATTGAAACAACGACTCGAGAAGGAAAGTCTCGTCGGGAGACTTGAATCCGAAGAAAGTGCTTCTTGCGATAAAGGGGACTTGTGAGAAGGGAACCGACGGCTATCGCACGACAAGCTGCGAAGATGCACGGAAAAGACCGCTAGAGGACGTTATGGAAAAGTTGAGGAGCGATATTCGACGACTAGCAAAAGAAAGGGAAGAGAAATTTGGAGATGAGATTGATTCATCGGAATTCATGGACGATGAGTATGCGAGAAATCAACATGGTCGAAACACGAGCTTCGTCGGCTTCACGAGGTGCTCCTGCGGCCGCGAAGAGAGGAGCCGAAGTGATGAGAAGACGACTTCAAGAGAAAGACGATACGATCGCCCGAATGGCGAAGAGGATGGAAGAGATGGCGGTAGCCTAGCCACTCTACAAAGTCGAGTGCGACCCCGAAGAGAAACACCCCGAGAGGTCATTCACATTGTGGACGGAGGAAAGGAGATTACATCCGTCAATGGGGATGATCGCTAAAGAAGATACAACACAAAGTATGATTCCGGAAAAGGATATCAAAAGCTTGGTGGAACGGCGGATGCGAGAAGCCTTAGCACAATCGAAGAGCGGGACATCCATTCGGACGGGTAGACCTTACCGGAAGAATTCAACGCCTATCCGATACCCAGAAGCTTCGTACCACCTGCGGTTCGAAGACCTTTGATGGAGCCAGGAACCCCGACGGCATGTTGCACACTTTCGTGCCGGTTGTTGCAATGCGGCGGGAGCGATGCATTACTCTTCCGACGGTTCGTCGGCGACTGTCGGGGATCACCTTTGATTGGTACGCGGAGTTACCGAATGGTTTAGTGAAGACGTTCTCGGAACTAGAAAACCTTTTCATCGAAGCGATTCGCGGAGCTCGGCACCACATCACTATAGGTGATTTAGTGGTAGAGAAGTAGAAGCCGAACGAAACTTTGGTGGATTACATACTTCGATGGAGGAACTTAAGCATGAAGTGTGAACCACAATTACAAGAACAACATGCAATCGACATCTTAATTAAAAGCATTTACGGCCCGATAGCACTTCTCCTCAAAGGATTCACTATTAAGACTTTCGAGAAGTTGTTAGACAAGGCCGGAGCTTGCGAGAGGAGGCGAAGCAATTAAATTTCGTCGACAAGACGGACAAGCAAAAGCACTGTGAAGACTTTTGAAAACAAATCCGGGATCGTTGCAGCGGTCGACAAAGGCAAGCAACCGATGCAAATATCGTCCGAACGGCCACGACAACCTCAGACAGAGTACCGACGACCGAGCCCGGCTATCGGTCATCTCCGCGATATGAGCAACCGCCTCGTCCGCAACGTACATTAAGGGAGCTTCTTAGCGGGGAATATCCATTCAAGAATGAAGCGATGCTGAAAATGTTCCGTAGTCGATGAAGACTCCAGATTTCCGGTGCAGGAGCACAGAGACCGGAAAAGTCAACAAGAAAGGTGATCCCGACTTTTGCCCTTATCACCGGATGCTTGGACACAAGATAGAAGATTGCATTACCTTCGAAAAGTTGGCTCAGCAGACAACCTTCGGAAAGGGAATATAACAATCCCGAAGGAGTACATGAAGGAACCCCGAAAGGAGGTTCCGTCGATGTTATCTCGGCCGATCCCATCATTCCGATAGATCCTATACAGCCGACGATGGATGGACTACCGCTTGGACGAGGTCTTGAAAAGATTTTAGACGGCATCCGAGCCGCTTCGGTGCGAGCTTCGATTCAAAGTTCGAAACACTGCTAAGTCGACACCTGTCACTTGCGATAGAAGAACCACCTCGACAGGAGACGATTGAAGAGAAGAAGAAAATCGATGAAGAAGAAAGGACCGAGGCTCCTAAGGCTAGGCTAGGGGCTGCTTATCCTAGGATAGTTGTTTCGGATTCGGGGAGAAATCCCTCGAACCCACGACTACTGTATGATTATCTGCTCACTTCGGTGGGATCTTATAATGATAAGGGTGATGGCGTTGGCTACGTTTTGGCTCGTTTCTAACTATTACATAACTAGCGACAATCCGGACATCGATTTCGATACAAATGACAATTCTCGAATCATACACGATCTCGACGATCACGATAAAGAAGAAGACATCCACCAAGGAGGCTACGAGAGTTCGATAAGCGATGAATCCATTTGCGAGTTTCGAGGAGCTCCGGTCACAATAGAGTTAGAGCCTTCGGACTCCGAAGCTAATCCGGAAGAACTCGTCATTCCGATTCGGGAAGAAACACCGGCAAGCTCAACACTAGATTCGGAGGAAATTACGAAGTTAACTTAAGAAGTGGAAGAGTCCTACCTCCGAGAATGGGTCCGAAAGGACAAAGGAAAGCGAGTGGTTGTTCAGAAGAACCAACCGCAGCGGAAGAAATTCCCATTCAAGAAGAAGCCGAGATACATGGAAATAAAGTGGACTACGACGTGCTTAGCCGATCTTAGGAAACTACGAGCCAGGCTGAGCATCTACGACGCTCGCATCTTATCGAAGGAGATGCGAGAAGCTCGATCGAGGCCTTACTTGATCCGAAATTTGCATGGCTCGAATGGCCGGAGATTCCTTACATGAGGTTTGCTCGTTAAAGGAACGACGAGGTGTTACCTTCACGGACAATGACCTACTACTTGGGACGACGAGACCACAACCGACCAGTTGTACATTTCGATTACAATTGGGAAGTTTACGCTCTCCGGAGTATTGGTGGATCCGGAAGCATCAATCAATATAATGAGTCTTCGAACACTAGCATATTTGGAAATTGATGCCCGCGAGCTCGAAGCCGAACAAAATGTTATTAAGAGGATTCGACCAGAAAGGAGAAAGATCCCTCGGATCGATAACACTACTAATGAAGGCCGGTGACTTAGCAAAGACAACCGCAAAATTTCACATAATTGATTCGAAACATCGTTCGACGCTCTCTTGGGCCGACCATGGATACATGAAAACGAGGATGGTACCATCATCTCTACACCGGTGCATCAAATACTATGATTGAGGGGAACAGTGCATCAAAGGTGACTTACGACCATTCTCCGTACATGAAATTGGAATCCATGAAGATGCGACTTATTATGCACCACCAGAAGAAAAAAATTTTCTCCGGAGATACCATGACGAATGAAGCGAAAAAGTTCGAGACAACGAAGAACTTGAAGTTCCGAGTCCAACGATCACTCACCGCTCCCTTACGGCGAGATGGTGAAGGTTTCTCCACGACTCGCATCCGAGGTCGAGGCCGGGGACGAGGTCGTGGTAGAGACGTTAGGACGAGTTGGACGAGAGGAAACCGACCATCAATGTTGATTGGGAAGACGAGTTACGAAGAAGAAAAAGAAATCGAAACGAGAAGCGACGACAATAAGTTGGAAAAAGCCGCAATTCGAAGATCTCTCTCGAAGATGAGAAGAATGAAGAATATAAATCGATGTATGAGAAGATTAACCACTATGTACATACTATGACCACGACCTCGATCCATTCTAATAAGATCGAGGGTATGGTGGTCGAAGAGGTACGTAGCGGCGGTGCGAAGCCGATCAAATTCTACCATGGTGCTACTTCCTCCAAAGCGAGAATAATGTACAATTTGAAGATGTCACTTCATCGGAATTAATGGAATTACCTTTTGAGTGGTATTCTCCCTGTGTTCGAAATTTAATTCAACGTGGTTTCTTTCCTCGACAATGGACAAAAGGCCGATCACAACATTTTGAAAAGTTATGGAATAACTCCGGTCGTCCACCCGATTCAAAGCATGGACTCGGATTCGGCACGGTAGGATCGGTTGACGATGCTGAATTTTTCTTGGTTGTCACTTGCGAATCTAATGAAGCTGCATGGAAACCACGAAGAATTTGAAGATTCACAAATTGGAGACGCTCCACCGAATTCGAAGAAGAAATTAAATCTACTGATAGATGAGTTAACGGAAGTTAACTTAGGTACTAGCGAAGAGCCTAGACCTACCTTTGTTAGCTCCTTACTCGATAAAGAAGACTCCGAAGAAATAATCGAGTTATTAATGGAATTTAAAGAGCGTTTTTGCTTGGAACTATGATGAGATGCAAGGATTAGCTCCGGAGATCGCGATCCATAAGCTAGGAGTGGATCCTACTTCGTCCCGGTCAAACAAGGTCCCGAGAAGAATGCGTCTAGAAATTGAACAACAAGTCATAGCTGAAGTTAAAAAGCTAATAGACGCTAAATTTGTCCGTGAAGAACAATACCCAACTTGGTTAGGCAATGTGGTGCCAGCCAGAAAGAAGAATGGTCAGATTAGAATTGGTGTGGACTTCAGAGATTTAAACAAGGCATGTCCAAAAGATTAATTCCCTCTACCGATCCCAGAATTAATGATCGACATTGCTTCAACGCATGAAATATTCTCATTCATGGATGGATCTTCAGGATACAACCAGATAAAAATGGCTCCAGAAGATGAAAAGCTTACGGCATTCGGAACGCCGATCGGAGTATATTCTTATATTGATGCCATTTGAAGAACACGGGAGCAACATACCGAGAGAGCGATGACAAGAATTTTTGATGATCTCATCCACAATCGAGTCGAATGCTACGTGGACGATGTGGTCATCAAAAGCAAAGTAAAGGACAACCACTTGTATGATTTGAGAATTGTTTTCGAACGATTAAGTCAATTTAACCTTAAGATGAATCCCTTAAAATGCGCCTTCGACGTCACCTCTGGGAAATTCTTAGGATTCGTTGTCCGACATCGTGGAATTGAAATCGACCGGGAAAGATTAAAGCTATCTTAGAAATGCCGCCTCCCAAAACCTTAAAACAACTACGATCTTTTCGAGGTAAGTTGGCATATCTTCGACGCTTTATCTCGAACTTGTCGAGTAGGTGTCGGCCTTTCTCGGCACTTAGTTAAAAAGGACGCCAAATTTATTTGGGAAGAGAAATGCCGAGAGGGCCTTCGAAGACATTAAACAATATTTAATGACACCTCTCGTCTTAGCGACCCCGGTCTCGGGTAGACCGGTGATACTTTATACCGCGGCTTTAGACGACTCTCTCGAAGCCGCATTAGCCGAGGTCGATGACGAGGGTAAAGAAAATGCTCTTTACTACCTAAGCCGTCGTTTACTTCAGACGGAAATAAGGTATCCCGCAATTGAAAAGCATTGTTTGGCCTCGATCTTCGCCGCTCAAAAGCTCGGGCACTACATGCTTTCTCATAAGGTCGACTCGATCTCGAAGTTTAATCCATTGCAATACTTGATGACTCGTCCGAAGCACTTTCCAGGCGGACTTGCCGGATGGTCGATGATATTATTACAATTCGATATAACTTTCGTGCCTCTTCGTGCGTAAAGGGACAAGTCTTAGCAGACTTCCTCGCGGCACACCCTTTGCGGCGAATTTTCTCTCGATGACGATTTGCTAGATGAACAAATAATGAGCCTAGAAGACCACGATGATCGACGTTGGGAATTATACTTCGACGGAGCATCTTCGGCACACAAAGACGAAGAATCGCAAGTGATAGTGCCGGTAAGGCGGGAATCGGGCTAATCTTTATAACACCGGAGCGGGGATGTTAAGATACTCCTACCACTTAACGGAATCGTGTACAAACAACGAAGCGAGAATACGAAGCCCTCATAACGAGGCTGGAATTAGCTATTCGAATGGGGATAACGGACATCAACATCTACGGGGATTCGCAGTTAATCATTCAACAGATCGCCGGACAGTACAGAATTTTTAAACCAAGACTCGAGCAATACTTCCAGTATGCCATGCAATTGTTGGAACAAATTCCGAATGTGAAAATCTACAAAATTCCTAGAAAAGAAAATGCCTTAGCAGATGCGTTAGCTCGCCTCGCAAAAGAATTTACCTGTTTGCAAGATGAGTCAGTAGAAGTGTCAGTTCACAGACGTCAGGTCCTATCACAGCTTGACATAGACATAATACACAAATCGGAAAAAGAAAAAGGATCGATTGCAACGGTGACGGAAAACACGAGAAGATTGGCGACGGCCATTAATAGACTCACTCGCAAACAAGAAAACTACCAGACGATAGGTCGCTAGCTCCATCGGATCAGAAAAGAACTGCGTCTTACGCATTAATAAATAACATGTTATATAGAAGGTCTTTTGATCAAATGTGGCTAAGGTGCCTAAGCGGGTCCGAGGCCCGTGAAATTGTTAAAGAGGTGCATTCGGGACTCGTGGCGCTCACCGATCGGGTCCGAAGATGAAAATGAAAATTAAAAGACTAGGGTACTACGGCCCTCGATGATGACCGAGCGCATGAAAATCGACGAGAGTCGTCACCGATGCCAAGTGCACGGGTGGTTCTACATCGACCTCCAAATGTGTTACATCCGACAATTGCGTCGTGGCCATTTGAATGTTGGGGCACGGATATAGTGGGTCCGATAGAACCACCATCTTCAAAAGGACATCGCTTCATTCTTGCGGCTACTGATTACTTTTCCAGTGGGCGGAGGCGGTTCCACTCGGAGAAGTGAAAGCACATCACGTGCTTACGAGTTTTCGAGAACCAAGTTGTCTACCTTTTCGGAGTGCCACGCAGGATTATCTCAGATAATGGGTCAGCATTCAGAAGCACACAAATCAATAATTTTGTCAGGAGACATGGAATCGACTGGCGATATTAAACAATTTACTACCCAAGAGCAAACGGCCTGGCTGAGGCTTTTAATAAAACCCCGTTCAAATCTTAAAGAAAACCTTGGACGATAATAAGATAAATTGGCACGAGAAGTTATTAGAAGCCTTATGGGCCTACCGGACAACCTTCGAACTCCTACTCGAAGCTACACCTTACGCTTCGGTGTATGGGTCCGAGGCGGTGTTACCTTTAGAGGTTCGGCTTCCTTCACTCGAATTGCGATTGCAAATAAGATCACGACGAAGAGAATGCCAAATTACGACTAGAGGAATTAGAAAGCACTGGAAGGTAAAAGACTTGCGGCGCGACGAAATTTAGAACTATACCGAAGCTAAGATGGTTCAAGCCCATGGCAAGCTGGTCCGCCGAAGAACCTTGAAAGTTGGTGACTTAGTTCTCGTTCTCAAAAGACCTATCCTTGCACACCGCAAGATAGGAGGAAAATTTGAACCCACTTGCGAAGGGTCGTTCGTGGTTGAAGCAGTATACTCAGGAGGCTCCTACCAGCTAGTGGACTGCCAAGGAGAACGACATATGCTTCCGATCAACGGACGATACTTGAAGAAGTATTACTGCTGCTGATGTTTCGAAGGAATGAATTCTTTATCCTTAGAAATACGGGCGAAGTAATTACTTATGACTTGAGTCCGAACCCAAAAATAAAAAATGTGCTAAAATTAATAAAATCATGATAATAAAGTTTTCCTTGTTTTCTTTTCCAAATCAAAATCTCTTTCTCGATCTTATCCCACTTCATTCTTGTTAAGTTTTAAAATATAAGAGTAATAAAAAAAAGCTGTCTTTAATAAACATTTTCTTAATGTTCTTGTTCTTAGTACGGCCCTCGATCCTTTTCCTTGTCTTTTCGCAGGGAAATGTCGAGCGGGCGGTTGGTCCTGAACTTTAGAAATGGCGTAAGCCTTGCACTCGATGAAAAGAGGGTGAAAGATGGATCGATAATCGAGATTGACTCGGATTCCGCACCAGCACGCCTACAGTACGAGGAAAGTGAGTCGGGTCCCGATTGATCGAGAAGAAGCTGCCCGAGCGACGATGATGAAAGTGGGTGGCCCAAGCCACCAATCCAGAGACGAAGAAAAGAAAGGCAAACACTTGAAGAAGATAAGAAAATGAAGTACGTAGTCGCTACGAGCGAGAGGGCGAGCTTGTCGGCGCCGCGCCCGCAGAGATTCAAGAAGTTCGAAGAGCTACTCTCACAGCAATGCAACGAAGAAATGAGAATCGCCGTATCCGCAAGAGGTTAACCAAACTAGCAGCGGACCAGCGCGACGAGGCAGTTGCTACTGCCGGTACGTATACTTCAAGGATGCCAGTTCACCAGGTACCTGAAGAAAGGAGGCCAGCTCTGAGGATAACAGAAAAAACCAGGGAAATCTCACGGAGATCAGGAGAAAGAAGGCTACCACGCCATCAGATAAAGTCATCAGTAATGCATAACCTTGTTGCAGAAGCAACCCCGGAGGATGTCCCGACGGACATCATCCCCGAGGAGCCGAGGTATGCAGGAGAACGTGAAGGGATTGAGTCGTATATCCCACAATACGTCACCGGGCCTCGCCATTTGCAGATTATTCCGAATACGAGCTGGAAAGAATGCGAGAATGTCGAAAATAAAACCTTTGAATACTTCGAGAGAATCGGAGGCGGAAGGATCGATATACTAGAAGGCCTCGAGCTACATACGGACGTATTCTCGGAATATAAACAACAACAAATCGTGGATTGCATCCGGGATTTGAAAAGAATGGGCCGAGCGGGCCGCTGAGGGAAAACACCTACTCGGAACCCGGAGATGGATGCCGGGGAAAGGAAGAATTACAATACAATGTGGATCTTTGTTACTGACTTTACGGAAGACGGGAAGAGAAACCCACGGGAATACTCCGTCATGGCGAGTGGATCCGATGTCATTAGTCATCAAGAGAATGGTAAAGAGATTGATAACATGGAGGGTACCGCCGGCGGATTGCATACCCGATAGCTGCATTATTAACATCTACGAGCGGGGTGTTGCATACCCCCGCACATAGATCACCACGACTTTGTCGGACCTTTCGCACGGTCTCTTTCGTGAACGAGTGTAACATCATGTTCGAATCGACCTCCGGATAGCGGTGCCCGGAGTGAGTTCCGAGGGCCGGTGAAGATACCATTACCGGTAGGTTCCGTCATGATGCCGAAGGGCAACGGAGCGGATGTCGCTAAACATTGCATACCGGAGTACCGGTGAAGCGGATCTCGGTTACTTTCGGAAGGATGGACGACGGGAAGACACCTTACCATTTCCGGCAGGACCCGGAGCTAGAGAGCCTCCGGCCTTACGAGCTCGTGAGCTACATGGAAAATATCACACCTCCGATGTACATCCATACGGCATCCTTGCCGAGGATGGCTTGGAAGGTGATGTTATTGACCATGTACCTCACTATTCGGACATGGATTTTTGATGGATGCTTCTTTGGATGGATCGAAGAAAATCATACATAGTCCGTTTTGAGTCTACATGGATTGTATGAGATGTATTCTAGATCGAGTTGTATGATGTATCTTCGACATGATTGGAATGAAAGTGACCATGTCACATTTTTTGGCCTTCACCTCTTTTGTGCAAATTGACAGGGAAACGCCATTAAAGTTAAATGAACTTCAAACAAAGAACGAGAAAAGAAATAAAAAAAGGAATAAAAGAAAACTTTCCTTAAAAATCTAAAAAATGATGAACTCCAAATTAACGATAAAATAAATTTGAATCGTTAAAGGACAAACAAAATGAACACAAATCTCAATCAAATTTCAAATTCGATCTTTCCGGATTCCAAATCAAATCTCAATCAAATTTCAAATTCAATCTTTCCGGATCCCAAATCAAATTTCAATCAAATTCCAAATCCAGATCTCAATCAAATTCAAATTCAATCTTTCCAAATTTCAAATCAAATCTCAATCAAATTCAAACTCAACCTTCCAAATCTGAAATCCAATCCGTTCTATTCTCTCCCTTGTCTAGGATGGAAGCGGTTGATTCCATTGACGCAGATAGAATCTGATGGCGAGGGATTATATCCAATCCAAACCAGTGACTTCCGATCAACTCTTTTGAACGGGGTATGTAACATTTACATATTCCCTCCTAATCTATTTCCTTCATGAAAGTCTTTTACAACTTTCCTGAAATTCTCGAAACACCAAAATTCCACACTTTTCAAATCAACACTACAAATCTTTGCAAAGTCAATGACTATTAAAATTCAAACTTTTGGAGTCAAGGATTTTACATCCAAGACTGCATTGCTTTAGGGTTCTTGCCCTATCGCAATGAAATACATCAAATCAAACTTTTGGGTTGAGGATTTTACATCCGAGATCGCATTGCTTTAGGATCCTTTCCACTATCGCAATGAAATACATCAAAATTCGAACTTTTGGAGTCGAAGATTTTACATCCAAGATCGCATTGCTTTAGGATCCTTTCCCTATCGCAATGAAATACATCAAAATTCAAACTTTTGGAGTCGAGGATTTTACATCCAAGACTGCATTGCTTTAGGATTCTTGCCCTATCGCAATGAAATACATCAAAATTCAAACTTTTGGAGTCGAGGATTTTACATCCAAGACTGCATTGCTTTAGGATTCTTGCCCTATCGCAATGAAATACATCAAATTCAAACTTTTGGAGTCGAGGATTTTACATCCGAGACTGCATTGCTTTAGGATTCTGTCCCTATCGCAATGAAATACATCAAAAAATCAAACTTTTGGAGTCAAGGATTTTACATCCGAGACTGCATTGCTTTAGGATTCTTTCCCTATCACAATGAAATACATCAAATCAAATTCCTGGGGTTAAGGATTTTACATCCGAGACTCGCACTTGCTTTAGGATTCTTTCCCTACGACGAATGAAATACATCAAAATCAAACTCTTAAGGTTAAGGATTTTACATCCGATACCGCATTGCTCCGAGATCTCTCCTCTTTGTAATGATTCAATCCAATCAATTCAATTCTTTTTGAGGTTGAAGAGGTTACATCTAAGACCACAAAATTCCAATTTTCATTTCGACTTCAAATCCCTTTTGACAAAACTTCAATCTAAATTGAAACTCCAAACTAAAATCTAAGCTCACACATCAAAAAATTAAACTAAAACAAAATAAAATCTAAGTTGAAATTCCCGAGATCATGTGATTTGGGATTCACCTCCTTTTCCCTTTCCCCGCCGAGAGTTCGAGAATCTCCAGTTTCAAAGATATACTTGACACTCCCCGGCTGAAACTCTTCTACTTTGTCCTAAGTTTGTCACTTGGACATCCGTGTTGGTTTTGTTGATCACTTCGGTCAACACCAATACGCGCGGTGTGCTCCGTCGGCTCACCACACCTATTGGGGTCCATTTGTTGACCTCATTTTTGATGAGGTCTTCTCTTCTTCTTTTAGTACTTAGGATCTAGCCTTAGGCTTTTCCTTTGACTATCTTAGAGGACTAGAATTGGGATCGACCACCTTTTAGAAATTCAAACCACTTCTTAACTCCCTACAAACTCCATGAACTTGACCGTAAACCCCCAATCACCTAGAGGATTGAAATCAAATGTGGAAGTTTAAAGGATGGGTTCCTATAGGACTCTTTGGCCTTAGGACTGCCATGGGTGGCCTGGTCTGGTGAAGGGGCTGACTTACACACACACTACACTCATAAACTACACTTGCACACACCTCCTAAAACCACACCCATACCTAACTTGACCACCTGACTCATGTAGGTGATTCACATGGATGGTCCTTAACCCCTAAGCCCTTGGCTAAGAGGGTTGGGAACAACATAGTGAATGCCTCAAATGAGTCCATTCATGGCTCATGTGGGCTTGATATGGCTTCATGGCTCAACCAAAATGATTTGATTCCACTTATATTCACCCAATCTTCAATTTTCCAAATTTTCAATTTTTGACCCCCGGGACCCTACACCCGCTTAGCCTACCCAAAACCCTTGAAACTACCCAAATTTCTCAAAAATTTCCAAATCACCCAAAATTCTCCAAAATCATTCCTAAACATTTCTCTCCACTCAAATTGACCATCCAGACCCAAAAATATCAAAAATTCAAAAAAAACCTCCCAATACCCTCCAAATACCCAAAATATCCCCCTTGACCCAAAAATCCAGAAATTCAGAAAATTCCCAGAAAATTCCAGAAAATCCCAAATATTCCCAATTTCATTTTGTTCAACTACACCATGGGAAAATTTTGTCAATTTACCCCACTTTTATCAAAACCCCCAATTTGACCCATTTTAACCCAAAGTGAACCCAATGTCAAACCAAGCCTACCCAATTGACCCAAATTCTGGTCCAATTCAATTCTAAACTTCCGTTCAACATTCCCAACACCAATCTAGACCAAATCTAAGTTCAATTTAATTGACATTTGGATCCAATTTTACTTTTGGCCTTAAAGCCCAATTTGGACCCATGACCCAAACCTAACCCAAACTCACCCAATTCAACTCCAATTAACCCCAAATATTTTCTAAACCTTCTTTAACATCCCTACAAACAAAACACTAACATGATTTGCCCAACATTTAAGACCAAACCCCACTTAAATTCAACCCAAAACCAAAAAGCCCAATTTTCACCTAAACCCAAACCTAACCCAAATAAGCCCAAACCCCAAAATCAAAGCCATTCCCTAAGTTATAATCCCATCATCAAATAATTCCAAATCAAGCCTCTTGCCAAATCACCCCTAAATACCAAAATTTTTCTTAAATCCATTTCCATGAAATTGACTTGACTTTTCCCAAGCCAAAGGTGAGCCATGAAGCCATGAATGAGCCACATGGAAGCCATGAGAGCCTCTTTACATGTCACCATGCCATTTTGGGCAAAAGGAGGAGACTCTTTCCTTAATTCCTAAAGGTGATTAACCACTCCCATGATTCCACTAAATCTTGCTTAAGATTAATTGTACTTGGATGGTGACCATTCCCACGCATTAAGTCGACCTAAATCACTTTCTATTCGACTTTAAACCGGGCCTTGGATGGTGCACCTAGCCCAAATGGAGGGTTGACCAATTTGAGCCAAAATGAGCCCTCTCCCATTCCATTCTAATCCAAGCCTTTTACACATGGCATTTGCCAATTGCCTACACTAAACCCCAGCCACGGCTCACCCGAACAAGATGGTGACCAATGCCCGGCCGGCCGCCCACCAGTGTCGCGGAAAACACCTTGGCGTGAGCTCGCATGTGAGCCAACTTTAGAATTCTCCCTTGCTAAGCTGCCCCATGCCCAATGGCCACCATGGATGTTCTTTCCATGCCCAGAGCAGCTGATCCCAAGCCCTAACTCTCCCTGGGAGGCCCTCCACCCTCTCCTATTTAAACACCACCCCCTCACGGCCATGAGAAGAGAGTTGCACAAACCATGCCGAAACTCTGCCAAAATTGTTCCAAACCCTTCCCCACCCTTAGAGCGGTTGATCCCAGAGTGTCGATTTGCCCTAATCCCCACCGACAAAATCCGATTTCTCGGCCGAAATTCCACCCAAAACCGGGACACTTCTCCACGGTGGATCAATCCTCGAATTGATTGGTCCTACACCTTCACCGGACCAAGAGAAGGTGTCCACGCAAAAAAGCCCCATATCCGAGGCCACCCGAGTTGCTCTAGCCTCCAAGCTTTGTGATCGAGTCGTGGTCGAAATCCTACCAGGCAATTCACTGAGACCGGGAGACTTCATCCGGAGCTTCTTGGGATGCAATCGAAGGTGACACAATCCTCGGATTGAAGCCACACTTCTCCGAGCAAAGGTATGAGCTAATTCTTCATCCCGAGCTTCTGGAGATTCTCCATTTCAAATGCTTTAATTTCAATGCATGATCACCGTATAGATGTATTCGTCTATTCAAGACGAATCCATAGAGCATAAGAATACGAAAATACATTGAGTATCGAGTGAGATATTAGAGATTTAGTGTGGACGGCTCTCGGGTGAGGACGCTTGGGGACGATGAATAGATGTCGTCCATTTAATACACGCGCGGACGGACGGCTCAGATTAGGTCGGATCGGCAGATGATACGCGGAAGGCGGGACCCGGGCTGCTGACTCAAGCGGCGGCGTCGAATGGGAGCGCGCCACGCGACACTTTGGAGATGCTAAGGTTGACGCGGCGCCGACTCGGATAAATAGAAAATTAGGGATTTTTTGATTTATTTAATTCCCTAAACTTCAAAAATCCATAACTTTGTGTAGGAAATTCAGAAAAATAAAATAAAAATACCCACTTGCTCAGTGAACAGAGGAGAATAATGTGGAAAAGAAATCATTTAATTTCATCAAGTATTTTATTTTTAATAATTTATTTACTGTCTGCATTATTTTAATTCTCCATGCATATAGGAAATTCACCATGGCATGTGACCATAGGGCTTTTGAAGCCTCTGAATTCGGGAACATTTCTTGAATTTTCCAAAGTCAGAGGCCATCCCTATGAGAAGTTATTGATTTTTCAAATTCATGTTACTGTTTTGAGTATTTTAATTCCAATAATTAGCATGTTGTGAAATAAATTCTAGGAAAATTTGGCGATGTCTCTTATGACCAGAGGACCCTAGGAAAAATAGGATTCAAGTTAACTCATTTAAAATAACCCTAATTGGCTTAAACACCCAAAATAGATCCCTAATTAATTAGAGCTAACCATACATCAAATTGACTTGAAATCAATTCTCCATTGACCTTTAGGATCGGAGGAACCCACCATAAAAATTTGAAGTCGATTGGACTTGGTTAGCCTACTAAATGGGTTGATTAAGCCATTTAGGCAATTTGAACTTTAAAAATTCATAACTTTCAAAATACTTTTTAAAAATTCACCAAATTGGTTTGGGAGCCTCTCTGATATCAGGGGAATTTAAGAAAATTAAAATTTCGATTTTCTAAAAAGTTGATTTTTTGTATTGTTTTAATATTTTAATAATTAAAAAAATAATAAAAATCATAAAAATAATAAAATTCACCAAAATGTCACATTTTAAATTTTAATCACTTAGGAACAAACCCCATATTTTTCTTAGGTCTATTTAATGAGATATTAAATTTTAAAGCCCTAAGGTAATTTAAAAATTAAAAAATACATTTTTTGGCATTTTCACTAAAATAATTATAATAAATCATAGAAAAATCAGAAAATTGCAAAAATTAATTCTCCGATTTCCTTGATATCGAGAGATTTTTGAAAAATATAAATTTCATTTTTCAACTTTATTTTATTTTTTAAATTAATTAATACTCCAAAAATTTAAATAATTATAATAAAAATAATATAATTCAAAAAATCACCAAAATTGGTTCAAGTGGTCCTCTGGTCATTAGGAATGTCCCATAATTTTCTTAAGGACAGAAACTCTCTCTTGGTCATATTATTAAATTTTCCTTGGAAATTCCTATTTTCCACTAAAAATAATTATATAAATAAATTAAAAACAGAAAAATCACATTTTCTCCTCTCATGTCTTTATTGGCATATGAGTGAAGTCACATAAAAATTTCAAGTTCATTTGAGCCCAATTTAGTGAGTTATGAAATTATTAAGCTTGAAGGGTAAAATGGTAATTAAAAACTTTAACCCCTAATTAAAACTTTAGGTTTAATAAAAATTAACAAGTAAAATATTTGATCCTAATATGATTTGGATGATTGAAATTTAAATAATTAAAGGGTAGAAACCCATTAAACAATTTAAAATAATTGAAATAAACCTTAATTAAATAATTGATTAAATTTGGAAGAATAATAAAATTGGAATTATTAAATAGGGATATTATTATTAGGAAGAGATTTATTCTTTAATTTAAAAAATCTCTAAATTAATCATTTCAATAATATTTAATTCCTAATTAAAAATGATAACTCAAATTTAAATTTTAAAATGTTAAAGGACTAATCATTAAATTTAATTAAAAAGTTAAATTATTAAACTCTTTTTAAATTTTCAATTAAATTAAAATTTAAAATAAAATTAAATTAAAGATTAAATTAAATTGAATCAAATAAATTAAATTAAATTAAATTAAATTAAATAAATTAAATTAAATTAAATTAAATTAAATAAATTAAATTAAATTAAATTAAATTAAATTAAATAAATAAATTAAATTAAATTAAATTAAACTAAATTAAATTAAAAAATATTAAATTAAAGATTAAATTAAATTAAATCAAACAAATTAAATTAAATTAAATTAAATTAAATTAAATTAAATTAAATTAAATTAAATTAAATCAAATTAAATAAATAAATTAAGTTAAATTAAATTAAACTAAATTAAATTAAAACAAATTAAATTAAATTAAATTAAATTGAAACAAATTAAATTAAATTAAATTAAATTAAATTAAATTAAATTAAATTAAAATTAAATCAAATTAAATTAAATTAAAAGAAATTAAATCAAATTAAAGTAAATTAATTTAACATCAAATCAAACTAAATTGAATTAAATTAAATTAAAATTAAAATTAGATTAAATTAAATTAAAGTTAAATGAAATTGAATTAAATAACATTACATAAGACATAAAGAAATTAAATATAAAGCAACTTGAACACTATTCCAAATTTAAACCCATTAACTTAAATTAAATCATTTGAACACCAATTTGCCCTCGAAAGCTTTGGTTATTATAACTCCTAAACAAAACATTAAATGAAATGTTACTTCACCTATAGGATATTCAAATGTCCTAGTTCACTGAGCAAGATAACAACAAAACTTGAATTCCCCGACGATTAATTCATTTGTATAATTAAATTCATTTGGACTTAAAACAATCCTAGAAATATTCAAAAGATGTTTAAGATTTGTCTTAAGCACTTCCTCGATATGATAGGATGTTCATAAGAATAATTGAACTTAATTATTCTTTGATGAAGAAAATCGTCCTCAAACCAAAACACAAAGACCTAGACGTCATAGGAAATGACTAGCTATAGGATTAGGAATTTGGTAGAAAACCATAACCCTTCCCTTAGCTTTACCTAGGAAATTGTTTAAATATTCTAATTGTGTTTTAAGTGCAGCTTGGGATGACGGGAAGACCCTCCAGGTACACTTTTATTTTATTGCACTTACATTATTGCAATTTCTTTAATTGCATCGCACTTACTTTTTCTTGCATGATAAACAACTGTTGCATGAAAACCCACACCTTTAGGATAATCCCTAAAACTGAAACCAAAACTAAATTAAAAGTCATTACAAGATAAAATTCACCGCCACAACATTTCAAAATATAAAACAACTCAAAATTTAATCACAAATAGAACACAAAACTACAATTACAACTAAATTAAAACGTCCTGTTTGATGATCGGGAATACCTCAGATGATGTAACCTATGTGTTGCTAACGGGATTTCCCACGGTCTAAATGAAAATGTGGAACTCATTCAGTTGAGTTTAACAAATTCATCTGGACTAAGTGAATCCGATAAAAATAACGATGCCGGAAGGATGGAACAGGTGGGATCTTAACCTGTGTCGTTATAATCAACTTTAAGATTTGTTTTAATTAAAACACAAAAACACTTGGAAATTAAGACTTCTCTAAACCAAAACACTTCTCTCATCTCCCGATTTATGACTTCTAAAACTAAACCTCTGCAACGACGAGGAGCTTGGAGCATGGTGGGCGGCACGGCCATCGTCGTCGGTAAAACTTGAATCTACATCAGCAAAACTTTCCTAGAATTAAACAACAAAGCCATAGGACTTCGAGGTAGTTTGCACTAGTGCAACATAAATCCTCGACCTTTTGTTAGGCATTTGCATTGCAAATTAAGCCCTAACCGGGTCTTAGGATTCCGAGGTAGTCGTCCGATACGACATAAACCCTCACATCTTCCGGGCCATTTGTATGATCATGTCATACGGATATAAGTCCTAATTAACTAAAACTCGGCAAGATCAAAACATTAAATAAACATTAGGACTTTCCTAAATCCAAGCCAAACAATAGGATAATCGGGAAATTACCGAAGTTCGCTTCGAATCTGTAATTTCTCCTACTTTTCTTCCTTTGAATTCCCAAAACAAAATGTTCCAAACTTGATCCATTCCTCGTTGAAATTCCAAAATTTAAACCTTTGAAAACTTAAACTTTGAAATTCTTGAGAGCAGAACTACGATTATTATCGAGAGTTTTCTTAGGTGATTCCCGTCACTTAAGATGTAATTAACTATAGGGGCTTGCCCTTATAGGGAATTTTAAAGAACCCGAGTAATATAAACCCTGTTTAATGTTTTTCATATTAAGCGGGGAATTAGTCGGCACATAAAATTGGTTCGCGGACCGAACGGATGTCACAAATCTTTTAGTTTATTTAACCGAGCCCCACCATCAAGCGGTGTGTACTATCCTTAGGGATAGATACACGGTTTGTAGTGCGGTGCTCGTTTATATAAACTATTTGGGATGTGAGATCAGTTTGATTCCATATCTTAAAATTTTCAAATTTAAAATTATTTTCAAAATCAAGTAGTACTTTTCAAATTATATATATTTAAACTAAATTTAAAATCTTAAAATTCGCCAACAATTTCTGTTAGGCGACCCCTTTTCTAAATACAACACACCCTAAAAATAATGCCGACAAGTGGCAAAGGCCCTCCCAGCAAAAAGATGAAATTATTAACAGCCTCAAGAAGAAGATCAAAGAAATGATGGTTGTCATGGTTGCAGTACAGGGACAGTCGCACTCACAGCAGGTGGCATCCCCGAAGATGAACCAGCCATAGATTGTCTATATTACCAACGAACGAAGGGAAGTCGCTTTTGCAAACCGGGATGAACTTCCAAAGAAAGATTCATCTCAGAATATGATGTCAGAGGAAGACATTAAGTTGCTGGTCGAACAGCAGGTAAAGGAAGCCTTAGCCCAATCGAAAGGGGCGCGTCAATTTCAAAAGGTAGACCCTACCCGGAGGAGTTCGATGCCATCTCATATCCCAAGGGTTTCGTACCACCTTTGTTCAGGACTTTTGACGGGACTGGAAACCCTCGACAACACGTTGCACACTTTCAAGCAAGTTGCTGCAATGCGGGGGGTAGTGATGCATTATTGTTCTGACAGTTTGTGAGCAGCCTTTCAGGAATCGCCTTCTACTGGTATGCTGACTTATCAAACCGTTCAGTGAAGACTTTCTCAGAAATGGAGAATCTTTTTGTCAAGCGTTTTGTCGGGGTTCGGCACCACGTCACTATAGGCAGTCTTGTGGAAGAGAAGCAGAAGCCAGATGAAATTTGGTGGAGTACATCCTACGGTGGAGAAACTTAAGTATGAAGTGCGAGCCCCAATTGTAGGAACAACATGCAATTGAGATCTTACTCAAGAGCATTCAAGGGTCGATAGCTTTCATACTAAAAGGACTTACCAATAAGTCATTTGAAAAGTTACTCAACAAAGTCAGCAGTCTGCAAGAAGAAATCGAGTATGTAGAGCCGCAAGAGAAGATTGAAAAGCCTGAACCAGTGAAAGTTTTTGAGAAAAAATCCGAAACAATAGCAACAGTAGATAGAGGAAAGCGATCGATGGAGATACGGACGACAGCGATATCTCGATACGAGTCGAAGACGAATAACCTCAGTACGGTCAGTTTCCACATCAGTACAATCGATTGCTTCTTCAGTTCAGTGAGCCACCTCAGTGGTATGTTCCACACATACAGCAGTATGTTCGGCCACCAGAGAAGTACGTTTGACAACCACCGCATTATATTGAACATGTCCAATAGTACGGTCAGGGGTACAATCAGCCTAGTCAGCAGCCATCTCAGCAGAGGTCATATAAAGCCGGTGGAAGACAGGTTTCAACAACTTCAGATAGGTTACACAAAAACTATTCCTTCAAGGATGATGCCGTGGCGAAGATCTTCAAGAATCCTATCAAGAAACTAGAGTTCAGGTTGCCTGAGATGAAGAAGCCGGAGGAAATGAACAAGGAGGACCACCTCAACTTTTGCCCTTACCACAGGTTCGTTGGACATACTATAAAGGAGTGCTTTGGCTTCAAAGACTGGCTTCAGGAGAACTTTAAGAATGGAAGTGTAACAATCCCCGATGAATATTTGAAAGGAACTTAAAAGAGGTTCTATCAATATGATTTCGGTCTATTTATTTGCTTCAATTAAATTCTACGTAATTGACAACAGATGAGGCACTTTTTGATTATTATTGTACTACTTTTGTCGTTGAATGAAGATATTAGCATGATAAGTATTGGTCTGAATCATCCCTCCTACTACAATGAATGAAAAACAAGGAGTTTGTTTTTGTCCAGAATTGCTCAATATTCGGAAAGTTCAAATTTGGATATTTTGCTAAGACTTTGACTTCTGGATAGAAGGAAATTAATGCCTTAATGACTGGGTCCTTCATTTTAAGGAATTCAGACTAGGTACTAATTAAATTTCAAAATGAAATAGTGTGGTTGAAATACAAGTAATTGACTCGGGATATCACGAGCCTTTTAATTTCTTGCCATATGGCTGGGTCCGGACTTTTGAAAAGTTATAATATTCCAGGATTCACGTTAAGAAACATTTCATAATTATTAATTAGGGGAGTTTTGACATCCAAAATCTTTAAATAAAATATGTCTTGCCAGATACAGTAATTCTCAGAAAACAAAAGTGGCAAAAGAAAAAAAAAAGAGTGAAACTTCTGTTTGTGAAGATTCAACTGAGGAGAAGCTTGAGGTGAGCACAAAATAAAAAATTGGTGCGCCAATTCAAGCATTCAAAATCTTTAACATGTGCTCCACTAGATATAGTAATCCTTAATAAAAAAAAGAAATAAAAAAGAAATAAAAAGTGCTCCCTGAGAAGAAGCTTGAGGTGGACATACAATAAAAAATTGGTGTTCGAATTCAAACATTAAAAACATTTAAAGTATGCTTCACTAGATATAATGATTCTCAGTAAAAAGTGGAGAAAGAATAAAAAAAAAGAAGGCTCTTTGAGAAGAAGCTTGAGGCAAACATATAATAAAAAATTGGTGTCTTAATCCTCCCTTGATTAATGAAACTTAAAAGACTACCTTAAGAAGATTCTCTCGATATAATGCTTTGGAAAAAGTCAAGTGATTTTACGTCTTTTGGCCAGTAATTAATTGGCTCTGAAATATTTTTTGACATTGAAAAATATTTTAGTCACATTAACAGAAATTTTGGGATTTGCTTAAGGCCCCAGAAGAAAGAATTAAAAAAAGGGCCATGTTATTAGCAATTAACGGAAATTCAATCCTAAAGTCTTATCTTCAGTGCCCAGCAATTACAACTTCAACATTAATTCGAAGAACGTCAGAGCAATTTCTCAAAGACAGTGTGGACAACCTCTACATAATCGATGACCAAGAATGACAGTTGCTACAAACAAAGCTACGAAATTGCATCTTCTCCAGTGGTGATATCCTTAGAAAAAACACATCTTTATAGGTGCTTGAAAGATTATAATTCTGATAGCACCTTAAAGAGTGGGTTATTTTCTACAGTTGTCATCAGTTAATGGACAATACCTCAAGAGATACCGTGCGTCAAAACGTTTCAAAGACATCCTTATTCTACGAAGCACTGATGTCGCCCTTGACTGTGACTGGGTCCAAATCTTAAAACAAATATAATAAAAAAAAACTCTACATCAAACAAAATGAAAGAAAAGAAATTGAAAAGAAAGAAAGAAAATGATTCCTTCTAAATCCCGAGTACCTCACTCTCTTTTGCATTACTTTCCGTTACTTTAGGGCTCATCCCCCTTTTGCATTACCCTTTGTCGCTTTAGGGTCCGCCCCCTATTGCTTTCCTTTTTGTCGCTTTAGGGGCCGCCCCCTACTACTTCCTTTGTTCGTTGCTTTAGGATCTCCTCCTATCACAACCTTTTAAGTATTAAATTCTGGAGATTGAGGATTCCACATCAGACTCTGTGGTGCTTTAGGGGCCGCCCCCTATCGCATTGTTTGTTCATTGCTTTAGGATCTCCTCCTATCGCAATCATTCAAGTATTAAATTCTGGAAGTTGAGGATTCCACATCCGATTCCATGTCACTTTAATGGCCATCCTCCTCTTGCATACCCTTCCGATGCTTTAGAGGTCGCCTTCTACTGCATCCTTGTCGTCACTTTAGGGGCCGTCCCCCTCTTACATACCTTACCAGTGCTTTAGAGGCCGCCCTCTACTGCATTCTTGTCATCGCTTTAGGGGCCACCCCCTATTGCGCTCTTTACCATCGCTTTAGGGGCCGCCCCTTATTGCACTCTTTACCATCGCTTTAGGGGCCGCCCTCTATTGCTCTCTTTGTCGTCGCTTTAGGGGCCACCCCATATTGCGCTCTTTGCCGTCACCTTAGGGGCCGCCCCCTATTGCGCTCTTTATCGTCGCTTCAGGGGTTGCCTCCTACTGCGCTCTTTGCTGTCGCTTTATGGGCCACCCCCTATGGCGCTCTTTGTCGTCGCTTTAGGGGCCGCCACCTATTGCGCTCTTTTTCGTTGCTTTAGGGGCCGCCCCCTATTGCCCTCTTTGTTGTCGGTTTAGGGGCCGCCTCCTATTACACTCTTTGTCGTTCGTCGCTTTAGGGGCTGACTCCTATTGTGTTATTTATTCGTCGCTTTAGGGTTCGTACCTTATTGCGTTATTTGTTCGTCTCTTTAGGGGACGCCCCCTATTGCATACTCTGCCGTCACTTTAGGGGCAACCCCCTATCGCTTTCTTTGTTTGTCGCTTTAGGGGCTGCCCCCTATTGCATTCTGTTCCATCGCTTTAGGGGCCGCCTCCTATTGCGTTCCTTGTCGTTGCTTTAGGGGTCTCCTCCTATTACGTTTCTTGTCGTCACTATAGGGGCCACCCCCTATTGCGTTCCTTGCCCGCCCCCTATTGGGCTCTTTGTCGTTGCTTTAGGGGCCGCCCCCTATTGCTCTCTTTGCCATCGTTTTAGGGGTCGCCCCCTATTGCGCTCTTTGCCGTCACATTAGGGGCCGCCCCCTATTGCGCTCTTTTTCGTTCATCGCTTTAGGTGCTGCCTCCTATTGTGTTATTTATTCGTCGCTTTAGGGGCCGCCCCCTATCGCATTCTTTTTCCATCGCTTTAGGGGCCGTCTCCTTTTTCGTTCCTTGTCTTCGCTTTAGGGGCCGCTCCCTATTGCGTTCCTTGCCCGTTGCTTTAGGGGCCGCCCCCTATTGTGTTCCTCGTCGTCGCTTTAGGGGCTTATCGCGCTCTTTGCCGTCGCTTTAGGGGTCGCCCCTATCGTGTTCGTTATAGTCGCTTTAGGGCTGCCCTCTATTGCATTCTTTTTCGTCACCTCTTAGGTTGGATGTAAGTCCATGCACTTTCCTTCCTAATGTGACACCCCTGCTACCTCTTGGGCTGAATGTGAGTCCTTGTGCTTTCCTTCCCAACGTAGTAAGGTTTCCTAGGGTCGGTGCAGGGTTGTCCTATTCCTTTTTTTCTTTCCTTTTCTGTCATTTTTGGGTTGGATGTGAATCCCTGCATTTTCCTTCCCAATGCCTTAAATTTTCTCCATCAGTCATTGAGTTGGATGTGAGTCCTTGCGCTTTCCATCTCAACCCAGTTTTCTCACTTCTCTAAATTTGAAATTCCCCAGAAATCGAAATCCTAAATCAAAATTAAAATCCAAAATTGAAATTGAAATTGAAATTGAAATCGAAATTAAAATCAAATTGAAATTGAAGTTGAATGAAAAGCAAAGTAAATCAAATCTAAATTTAAAAATTGAAAATCAAAAATTAAAGTTAAAACTCTTAAATTGAAAATTCCTCCTCTTGTTTCCCCATCGGAAACAATTCTCTCTCAATTCTGCATTTTTCCCTAAGAATTTTACTTAGGAGACTTTGTGTTGGTTTATTGATCTTCTTCGGTCAACACGAATACGCACAGTGTGCCTGTCCGACACACCACACCTATTGGGGTTCCATTTGTTAACCTCACTTTTGGTTGAGGTATAGTCTCTCTTGAGAATAGCCTAGGGTCTAGCTGTAGGACTCTCCTGGTGACTTTCTTAGAAGACTAGTCATGGAACCCTCCCCATAGAAATTCAAACCATTTTTAGCTTCACTAGGAGTTTTCATATGCTTGAGGCCTATCCTCCACCTTTTGGTAGGAATAAGGCAAGCATAAGGAAGCCTAGGGGAAGTCTCTTATAGGTGGTCTAACCTTAGGATTTACCCTGAGTGAGGTCTGGGGAGCCCGTATCACACACTTACACTTTCACACTTACATTTACACTGACATTCACATTTACAAATTACATTCTACTTTCACATCTTAAATCGAATATATTTTACTGCGATCTTTGGACTCTTTGGAAACTCATGTATGTGGTCCCACTTGCCTTATGTTTGTGGCTAAAAGAGCTAAAATCACCACATAGAGGACCAAAAGAGGCTTTCCTTAGCCCGTAGCCCATCCAGAATGATTCCGTTCTTCATGGTCTGACGATACCTTGCTTTTCCCAAAATTTCATTTTTACTTCGAAATTACTAGTTTGCCCTTGGAAAGGGGCCAAAAACCCAAGATTTCACAGAGTCACCTGGGTTTCCCAAAAATTGTTCCAGAGCATTCCTCTCGTCGAGCTGAGAAGTCTGACTGTAAACATGCCATACTTTTGAGTTACCGGCGGATCCCTCGCGGTATAAGTAGTCACTACTTGAACGACATTTCAAGCCCCACAAAACCCTCCACAATGGTCATAAACGTTCCCAGATGTTGTAATTCAATTCGAAATTCCATTTTACACTGCTTTGTGCCATTGATTTGGTATTTCTGACACTTTCCTAATATTTCACCAAAATGCCCCTACATAACAAAAAATTAGAGACATTCAAAAAATTTCCAAAATTTCCCAGAATCTCCAAAATATTCCAAACTTCATTTTCTCCAATTACACAGTAGCCTAATTATGTCAATTTAGGCTGATTTAATTAAAAGCTACAATTTTGACTTAAGTCAGACCTAGGCTCCGGTTTGACCCAAATTGACCAACGTTAGCTAATTAATTACCAATTTGAATTTTAAACGCTTCGACACATCCCTCTAAACTAAATTCAATGTTCAATTACCACTAATTTGTTTTGAATTTCAACCAAATCAGATTTAATTGCGAAATCCCCAAATTTGACATTCTTTTGACCTGTTTTTGACTACGAGGTTACCCAAACGATCTCGGATTTCGAAACAGACCGAGCCATTGTGTCTGAAATGTCAAAAATAGTAGGAATCGATATAAAATTTGCTATAGTTCGACGCACGAGTGAACGTCATCAAAATCGACGCATTCGGGTAAATAATTAATTATTTAATCAAAATTTTCTTGTTCTAACCTAGCCATGGCTCTCACACCCGCTCCCCTTCTCCTCTTTGTCTAGGAAGCCATGGAGGAATCTTCCTTTGCCCCTATCCCACCCATGGCATCAAGTCTTCACCTTCCCTAAGCTCTTGTCATCTCCTCTGATTTTCTATCATCTCCATCACTTCAAGGATGGTTTATGGGCTACATTCTCCTCAAACCATCAGTCTTTAACCAAAGGTATGTTGGGTGGCTTCTTTCCCCCTCTCTTCACTTGCATTTGGCTATAAAATAGTCTCTTTTCTTCTCATTTTGAGTGTTGGCCGAAATTTACATTTGGAAAGGGGGAGGTGCTGCCTTCTTTTCTTGAGCCAAATCCTAGGTAAGATTATGTTTATCTTTTGTTGGGGCTAAGCTCTTTGTCATTCTTTCACCTCTCTTTAGCTTAGTTGATTTACTTTAGCTATTAAAGCACAATTTTCTCCTCTCATGGCTCATATTTTCTTGCTTTTGACTAATGGATTATATGGTGGAAGTTTTCATTTATGCTTGAGTTTTTGAAGTACTTCTCATATGATAAATTTTTGAAATTTTTTCTTGGGCTTGGAACACTTTTACATGGAAATATTTGGAATTTATGCTAAGTATTTGAAACACTTTTCATATGCTAATGCTTAGAACTCATGCTAAGTTATGGGATACCTTTCATATGGCAAAATTTGGAATTTATGCTAAGTTTTGATAAGATTTCATATGTCAAAAATTTGTAGAGTTTCATGCTTAGTCCTGGGGCTATTTCATATGCCAAAAAATTTCATGTTCATTTGGCTTAAAAAAAAAAAGAGAAGAAGATGTGAAAGGTGGTATTTCTTTTTAAGAAGAAATGCTACAAGAAAGAAAGAGAAGTTGATGAATTTGTCTTTGCATTAATTATTTTTCCTACATTCTTGTTTGAGTTTCCTATATGCTTATTCTCATGTAGGTTCACTTGGGGAAAATGTGTAAAAATCCGATTTCTAGGGAAAATGCTGCCGAATTTTCTTTATATTGACTTTACATCATTCAATTTTGTTCCTTAAGTGTGCTTATGTGATGTTTTAGAAACTTGCTTTCTCTTCCATAACTTAGGAGAATGTTCAGATTTGGGGTAGTTAATGGTTTTGCTATCTCATGTGGTATATAGGAAGGCTTTTTGCACTCTTAGCCTAGCAATGAAAACTACGTGTTTAATGCTTAATCTTATGAAGGTTTTATGTGGCACTTTATGAAGCTTTACATGACTATTTGTGAAAGCTTCATATAACATCTCATGAGAGTTTTATGTGGCACTTTATGAAAGATTCACATGGCATTTTATGAAATTTTTACATAGCATTTTTTTGTGGCTTCACATGGCATTCAGGAAGCTCTTTGTTCTTCATGTGTTGGCCAAAATTTCATCTCATTCAGGAAGCTCTTTGTTCTTCATGTGTTGGCCAAAATTTTGAAGTCTACCTGGTTTCATGAGGTGTTTTGATGCTTTCTTGCACTTGGGAAAGGGTGCTATCATATCTACGCTTACCAAAAAAAAAATCTGCACTTCTTAAGCTATTTTGGATGAGTTTATATCATCCCCATGCTTGCAAAAATGAAAAAATCTACACTTGTAAAACTATGTGGAGTTAGTTTTAATCATTCCTATACTTGTTTAAATCAAAATCTGCATTTACATAATCGTTTGGAGTCCATCTAGATCACTCATATGCTCTCCAAAAGTTAAAATCAGCACTCCCACATTTGTTTGGGAGTTTGGAAATTTCATAACCTGATGGAATCATGGGGCTTTAGAGCTACTTTCACATGGCCAAAGGTTGGAAATTTTATGCTTGGTTTTGAAACAATTTTTACATGCAAAAATCTGAAATTATTGCATATGTCGGAGCTGTTTTATATAAAAAAAAAATTGAAGCTTAGGCTTGCCTTTAGAATCACCTTCTATATGGTTGTTCGTGCTTGAAATGTTTAAGAATTTTGTCATTTCATATGCAAGTTGGAAGATTTTCTTGCTCATTTTGGAGAGCCAAAATTTACGCTTGTGATATTAAGAATTTTCATTGTTTCATGTGAGGTTTGTGAAGGCTTTGTTGCTCTTTTTGGAATGATTAAATATCATGCTAGAAAACGTCAAGCTTTAAATTGATTCACATGATGTTTTATGAGTTTTCTTACTCTCCTTTTTGATGGCCAAAACCTTGGTATGGAGACTTAATGTTTTTTTTGTGAGCCATGTGAAGTTTTATAGTCTCTCCTTGCTACCCTTTTTGGCTTGGCCGAAATTTTAAAAGGGAAGAATTTTATTTGGTTAGCTTTATTTTCATCTTGCAAGCTCTTTTGCCCTATAAGCTTGAAATGTTATACTGTGAGGAATTCTCTTGATGAAAATAGAGCTAGTTGCTTCTTCACTTGTCACACTACATGCTTCATCATTATTCACTTCTTAAAAATGGATTCAAGTCCATTTGGCTTTAAAGTGGAAATTTGAGATAGATGGTTTCATTTTCCATGTTCTACTTTATGTTACCAAATATCTTTAGCTCTCACTTGGGGAGATACATGCATGTGTAGGTGGCACTTGTTTTATTACTCCATTCTCTCTACTCGTACATGTTGGATGTTGCAATTATAGAATGCTTGGGAAATGATGGCAAATGTGGATGTCGTCACATATATATACATGCTTGGTGCACTTTTTTTTGGTTGAATTGCAAGTGTGAAAATTTGATTTTCCTGTCATTATGCTGTCGAAATTTTCTCTAAATAGGATTGGACTCTTTTCATTCATTTTTTGGGTATGTTGCCCCCTTAACTTTTGGTTTTGATTTCACGAAGCTCTAAGGTTGTCGCTTGCATTTTGGCGAAGGGACTTATATTCTCATTTTACACACTACATCACATTACATTACCCTACATGATTACACTACATTAATACATCATTACATCACATTATATCACCCTACATGTTACATTATTACACATCTTACCTCACTCTACATGTTACACTACATTCCTACATTACTTCAATACACTACACTACCTCACGTGTTATACTTTTTTTGCCATATTGCTACACCCTTCAAATATCTTGAGATGACATTGCTACTCTACTTTGTTACTCTACACGCTTTATACGATAACCTCTTGCACCATGCTGGAGAGGTTCGACTCCCTTACCCCTTACACCATGATGGAGGGGATTAATCTATTTGTGTCACACGTCTTACCATTAGCTCTCTGCACCATGTTGGGAGAAGCTTTTGTCGCTTTGACATGTGCTTCACTTTTAACTTTGAGAGGCAACCCACCTCTTTTCATACAATTAAGTTAGGTGGATTGTCTTCTCCTCTTTATTTTCCTTGACCCTCTGTTCATTGTTTTTCACCTTGTTTCTTGGCTCAATTCACATGCTTATGCAGGACACATAAGTACGCATGTATAGCTTTCTGCTATATGTGGGGCCATCAAGCAAGGCTGTAAGTGCGGTGGTGGGACAACGATGAGATTGCATAGAGGAGGGATACGAGATAGCTCTAGAATAGTGCCTCCTGACTCAGAGACCCTGGAGAGGGTAGAGCAGGAACTCACGACACTATTCACTCATCCTTGGGGTTTCTACCGCCAACCGTCAAAAGATGTTAGCAGTCCTAGTCCGATTAGGGTAGTCAACCCGTGGATCGAAATATTTTTAATAAAAAAAAATTCATATATTTGAAAAATAGAAAAAAAAATCACCTCCACCACAAAAAAGGGCCTACTTACCTACAGCTTTTTACCTGCATGCAAATCCAAATTGAAATGTGTGAAAACTTACGAAGGTTCATGGTTGGCTACTCGAGTCAGGTTAGGGCTACTTTCTGCAGAAAGTCGGTCTAGTAGTTAGTACCTAAGGTGGGACATATAGCACAGCTCTGAGTCCCTTGAGCCATCGCACTTACGGTCCTTTTTTGGACTTGTAGTCTGTTACTTTCTATGGTTTTTCCTATGTTGTTTTCATCAAATTTGCTATAGGTTTATTTTTACATATTTGTTTTCTACGGATCTCCCATTGAATTTTCTTTACGGATTTATTTTTTCCTGGATTTCCTACGAGACCTTACCTCTTTAGAAATTTTTTTTTTGTTTTCTTTTGATTCATTTTGGTCTACTATACATGTTTTACACTTAGTCTTCCACGCACACACTGCATCACATATATACACTTATTTGTCAGGCCTTTCGTGCTTTACTTTAGTACATGTGCTTGGTTTTCTTACTTTTCTTTTAAGTACATACATACCTGCTTTACTTTCACACATATACATGCTTGCTTACATACCTGTTTGGGAAAGTTTCCTGCTTTACCTTTTCTTTTTAGTACATTTACATGTTTAGTTTGGCTTGCATACTTTACATTACTGCAAATATACAGCTGCTTCGGATGAAATAAATTACCTCACAACAATTCAAAATATAAAACAACTCAAATTTTAATCTCAAACAAAACAAAACCTTCAACTGCAACTAAATTTAAACGTCTCATTGGATGATCGAGAATACCTTGGATGATGTAACCCACGTGTTGCTAACGGGATTTCCCACGGTCTAAATGAAAGTGTGGAACTCATTCAGTTGAGTTTAGCAAATTCATTTGGACTAAGTGAATCCGATGAAAGTGATGGTGTCGAGATGAGGGAACCGTGGGATCTTAATCAGTTCTGTTTAATCAACTTTAAGATTTGTTTTAATTAAAACATTTAAATATTTGGATTTTAAGACTTCTCTAAACCAAAACACTTCTCTCATCTCTTGATTATCATTTTCCAAAACTGAACCTCTGCAACAACGTGGAGCACGGAGCACGACTTCGAGGGCAACACGGACATCTTCAACAGCAAAACCTGTGTTTACATCAGCAGAACCATTCTTTAGTTTAAATAACAAGCCTTATGACTTTGAGGTAATCTGCCTAGTGTGACATAAATCCTCACCTGTTCTTTTAGGCCTTTGCACAACTAGGTTGTGCAATATAAGCCCTAACTCGCTTAGGATTCTGAGGTCGTCATCCGATACGGCGTAAATCCTCCCATCTTTCAGGTTATTTCCATAATCAGGTGATTATGTAAATGTAATTCCTATAATTAATTGACAAGATTAAAACATAAATAAATTCATTTCAAAAATTTAAAGCCCAACATTAGGATAGTCCGGGAAATCATCGAGGTCCTCCTCGAGATCTGTAACATCCCCTACCTTTCTTTTCTTTGACTTTGGAAATAACTTTTCCACATTGCGCCTTTCACCTATTGGATTTCCTACTACCACACTTCGTTGAAAACCCTACCCTTGAATTCATGAAGAAAGAAACCCTGAACTAAATTGTGAGTTCTCTCAGGTGACTTCGGTCATATGAGGGGTAATTGACTATAGGGGCTTGCCTCTATAGGGAGCTTTAAAGAACCCATATAATCTAAACCCTATTTAATTTTTTCGTATTAAATAGGGGAATTTGTCAGTCCACATAAAGGTTCGCAGACCAGAACGGATGTCATGAATTTTGTGGTTTATTTGATCGAGCGATATTGTCAAGTAGGGTGGCTATTCTTCAGGAAAGATGTGTTACTTGCGATATGATGCTCGTTCATTGAAACTGCTAAATGAATGAGATTCGTCCATTCTCATTTTTAAAATTTAAAGTTCTATTTTCAAAATCAATATACATATATTTACATTAAATTAAATCTTAAGCGCATTTTAGCGGCCGACACTAACAGATAGCCCTACAAAATAAACATAAAAATAAACTTTATTTAAAGTTTAATATCATTAAAAAATATGCAAGAAATGTAAAAGAGATTAAGCATAGAAAGACTTATCGAAAGGTGTCAAGTCAAAATTTACTTTCTTGCTCAAAATTGCACTATTTTTGCTTTTTTTTTGCTCTAATAACCATTTCTTGTATCTAAAACCATAAAACATACAAAATACCTTCCTTTAAAGTGTGATATCATAAAAATGAGTAAAATTATATAGTAAAAATAGTATATATTTTAGGCGTGTCACCTTTCATAAATTTAGATCATATTTAATTGGAACTAAATGTGTGGTGCATACTGATCATTCTGCTATTAAGTATTTAATGAAGAAGAATGATGCAAAACCAAGATTGATTAGATGGATTCTTCTTTTGCAAGAATTTGATTTCGAGATAGTAGATAGGAAGGGTGCTGATAATCAAATTGCTGATCATTTGTCCAGGCTTGAAATTGAAAAATCTCTCTGTGCTGTTTAAGAAATTAATGAAAATTTTCCTAATGAAAAATTGTTCACTGTTAAAGAGTGGTGTGTTCCGTGGTATGACGACATTGTAAACTTTATTGTCAGTGATATTTTACCCTATGGTTTGACATACCAGGAGAAGAAGAAATTTATATCTCAAGCCATAACTTATTTTTCGCATGACCCATTTTTATATAAACAAGAAAAGGATTTGATTATTCAAAGATATGTAACTTTAGAAGAAAATTATAAAATTATTCAAAAATATCATAATTCTAAAAATGTGGGTCATTTTGGAGCTGATAACACTTCATATAAAATCTTATAATCTGAATTATATTAACCTACAATTTTTTAGGATGTTAATATTTATATTAAAAATTGTGATCAATGTCAATGTGTAGGTAATATTTCTAGAAGAAAAGAGATGCCCCTGAATTATATGTTGGAAGTTGAAATATTTAATGTTTAGGGATTAGATTACATGGGATCATTTTTACCATCTTCATACATTTTTATAGTAGTGGACTATGTATCTTTATGGATAGAAGTTGTTGCTTTACCTCAATGTGATGCTCAAAGTGTTGCAAAATTTTTAAATAAAAATATATATTGTAGATTTGGAATACCAAGTGTAATCATAAATGATGGGGAAGTCATTTTAGAAATGTGATTATGGGAAAGTTTGTAAATAAATATCATATTACCATCGCATTGCTACTGCTTATCATCCGCAGACAAGTGGTTTGGTTGAATTATCCAATAATGAAATTAAAAGAATATTAGAAAAGACTGTTAACCTAAATAGAAAGAATTGGTCAATCAAATTAGATTATGCTTTGTGGGCCTGTAGGATTTTTTATAGAACTCCTATAGGAATGTCCACATGTGGGCTAATTTTTGGAAAAGCTTGTCATTTACTAGTTAAACTTGAGCATAAATCATATTGGACTATTAAAGAGTTCAATTTTAATTTGAAAGATGTTGTAGAAAATATATTGTTGCAATAAAATGAGCTTGAAAAAATAAGGAATGAATCTTATGAAAATTTCAAGATTTATAAAGAAAAGATGAGGTTATGACTTGATCGGAATATTCTTACTGAAAATCTTGAGCTAGGGAAAAAAATTTTATTGCATGATGCTAGATTGAGATTTTTAGTGGAAAACTTAAGTCCAAGTGGACAAGCCCATTTATTGTAATAAATATTTATTACTATGGAGCTGTGGATATTCAAGATGCTAAGACTGAAAAAATATTTAAAGTGAATGGTCTTAGACTTAAACCTTACTTTTCAGTTGATCAATCTAAACCTGATGAGTATCTAATGTTACGTCACTCTGAATTAACTCTGAGTATGTCAGGCTGATGACGTTAAACTAAGCGCTTTGTTTTATGTTTGTTTTGTGTGCATTTAATTGGTTTGATTTGAGAAATGTGGTAGCATTTTGAATTTTTTATGTTATAGTGGTGTTTATTTGACCTTATTTAGTGACTTAAACAAATCAAAATGATGATTTTGACATTTGGTAGAACTGTGCAAAAATGTGCACTGGCGGCTATGTGCCACTAGTTGGCGCATAGGCTCCACAGTTATAAAAAATGTGAAAATGAGGTTTTAGAAGCCAAAATCATGGGTGAGTAGTTTTTAGAGTTATTAATGAGTTTTAACACGTCTAGGGTTGGTTTTGTGCCTTCCCAAGTCTATAAAAAGGCCCTAAATTTATGAAATACTTGCCCCAGTTCTTATTTTCATTCCTGAGTCTTCTGAAAGATTATTATTAGTGCAAAAATGTCTTTTAGCGAGAGCGAAGTTAAGACCGAAGAGGAAGCCAAGAAGATGATGTTTATTTGTGATAATGCACAAGAGTTATATAATGGATTTCAGGCTGTGAGTATCCAAGGAATAACAGAAAGGACTACAAAGATCGAGGCCGTTGTTGACTCTATCGATGCAAAAGTAAATGAAATTAGTGCTCATTTAGCTCACATGGCATGGCAACTCAAAATACAATTCATTCATACAAGTCATGTGGAATAAACGAATAGAGCGATGTATCTGAAGAACAAATGGATAGAAGAAGAAGATGTAAGAGGTTTTACTCATCACCCGTTTTATCACATTTACATTCTAGACGGTTCAAATGGAACTAATGGTGGTTCTAGATATATTCACCTAATGGAGATTGGAATTAAATTATATGTGGTCCTGTGGTTTGATTATGTGTGCTTAGTATTTTTAAAGTGTGATTTTAATTAAAATTTGTGTTTGTCACACTTTAAATATCTTTGATACATCTCAATGTGTAAGTTAGTGTTTAATTACATGTGTTTGAACTTATGTGTTTGGAGAATTTCATTTAAAATGTTTGGATAGAAATTTATAGTTTGTATTAAGTGTGTTTTAATATTTAATGAAATATAAGTTTATGTTTGTGTGAAATTTGTGTAGAATCATTAGAAATTAATGTGTACTTTTCGACTATCAGAGGAGTTTATGGGGAGAAATATTTATTTGAACATCTCCAACGGATTTTTGAAGGAATTAACTTAATTGTCATAATTTGGGCACTAGTGCCTAAGCACCAAACCAACAGCGCATAACAGCCAAATTTCGCAGCTAAGCATCGTATGCTTCACGCATAGGAGTCGATTCACAAAAATCATTTTTCGGTAGTTAAAAACCTAAAATTTGTCATTTATAACATCTCCATCACCTTCAACCTCTCAGTTTCACAAAATAGGAGGCAAGGGCATCATTATATGGATCATTTTAGAGCTGATTTCACCGAAATTTGTTGGATTTGAGTTCCTTAAGGTATGATCACTACTCCTAAGAAAAAATTTTTTATTTTCACCGTGTATTTTGAGTACATTATTAAAAAATCAAAAGATCACTATTCGTAGTGAAAATTTTATAAAAGCATAAGAAATTGCTTGGATTTAGTGGAGTTTGTCTTTGCAAGCTGAACTACCAAGTTTAGTTTCAATTTGTAATTCATGGTGAATTTTTTATGAATTTTAGAGATAGCTCCAAAGTCAAAACATTCGAAAGGGAAAGAAAAATTTAATTCTAACAAATTTGTTAGTTCTAAAGTGGAGAATCTTTACGTTGCTGTAGTTGCATCACAAAAATTGTTTCCATAGCTTGTTTTTAGTAATCCAGGAGGAGAAATTGAGGAGATGATTACTAGAAGGAATTAGGAAAGATGTTGTTGTTTCTCCACTGTTGCAGTTGTTTCTGTGCTGAGAGAGTTCTATGTTAAATTGCCTGCAACAGAAGACAATTTGGTGATGGTTAGAGGGCAACAAGTGGATTTTTCATCTTCAGTAATTAATATATTTTACCGATTACCTCCTGCAATGTTTTGGTTTATGTGAATTTCCATCCTTTTGAGGGAGAGTTAGATGAGATCATGGCCTTTCTTACTGATGGAAGAGGTTTGTGGAAGATTACAAATGACAGAAGAGTGAATTTTCAAGATTTTAAGTTAAACGCCAATTCAAGGCATGATGTTATTTTATCTAATCTAAGCTTCTATCTTCAAGTCATATCAGTGAAGCTACAGGGGAGAGAGCTGTTCAAAACCATTGTATTCAGCAGGGAAAGCCTTTGGATATTATTGATATTATTTTTTATTATATTCTAAATTGTTCCAGAGCTGCTATTACTGCAGGTATGGGATTTCCATCCTTGATTTATTCACTTTGTGAGCAATTTAGTGTTAAGTCTGAAACATGGGAAGAGGTTCTCCAGCCACTTAGACCTATACAAGTGTAAATGTGAACACTTACACTGTACATTCAGTATTTAGCTGGAAAGGAGGATATATTAGAGCTTCCAGTGCTTCTGCATATGCTGCTTCTACTTCTCATGCTTCTACTGTACATGCATCATCTTTTAGAGATTCACAAATAAGATTTTTACAGAAGATTTTAAAGGAGGTGAGCTTTATCAGAGAGAATGTTAGAGATATGGATGGTAAGAATAAAAACATTGAAAGGCATATTGTAAAACATGATGAATATGAGGAGAGTTATCAGCAGTACATGGACAGAGTGATTAGAGGAGATCAAGTGCTGAGATGCCCCCTCATCCTTTTTATATATCTTATGTGTCATCCAGAGACTGGAATGAAGATGATGAGAATGAGGATGATGATTATGATTGTTGTATTGAGTTTGTGATGTTGTTATGTGATTTTCTTATGTGTTGTGATGCTTTTCTTTAATGTTTTCATGTGTCATGTAATTTCATGTTGTGTAGATTAATGTTGGTCTATTTCTATTATGCAAATTTAGATGTTTATGTGTTGGATTGATGTTTTATGATGTAATATTTGATAAGTTTGTGATACTAAATGTTTTTATGTGTTTCTAATGTTTAAGTTTTTAGTAGTGTCTAATTTAATTTCTATAAAATTAGAACACTATTAGAAACCACTATTTTTATAGCAAGCTTAAAATTTTCAAAATTTGCTACCATTTATTTTCTAGCATGGTGTGATTTGTGGTGTGTATTAGCTTTGGAAACCTCCACTATTGTAGAAGTCCTTTGAAATTTTGGAATTTCTATTTTATGAAAAACTGAAAGACTGAACTTGATTTCTTTTCACTCTCTATTTTTAAACTGCTATACTTGCATATTTAGAATATTAAGATTCCCGCAACAAGTTATTCTAGTTTTTAACTCTTACCCATGTTTCATTTTTATGCTTAAATGTTTTATCCTAATTAAAAATTAAAATTTGGGGGGAATTTAAAAACAAACTTAAAAAAAACTAAAATTGTATTTGTTCTCAAGAATACTTAAATAAAATTTGATTTTTGATTGAAAACAAGTATGTATATGAAGTTATATTAGGGAATTAAAATTTTGAATATAGAAATGAGTAAGAGAACTTAATTAAAATTTATAGTAATGATGAAAAGTTTAAAGTTATAAATTTCTTAGCAAAGAAATGTTAAATATAATAAAACTTAGTAAGAAGTATTGTATTTTTGGATAAATAGAAGATTTGACTTTTATTTTTCAAAGCTTAAATTTCTTTTATTGAGAAATAATTTTCAATACTATTATTATGATTTTTAAGTGAAGGATATATATCAGACCTTTATTGTAAATGAAAGGGTGGAATTCAAAATCATTAAAGGCCTATCCAGATATAGTAATCCTTGCCTTAGATAAGAAAAGAAAATAAAAGAAAATAAAAGAAAAAGAAAAAAAGAAGAAGAAAAAAAAGAACGAAAAATAGTATGTAAGAAAGAAGGTGAAGCTTGAGGATTTAAAGGCCTAATCAAAAATTGGTTTCACACCTATAGTTTAAAATATAAGGTTTGTGAAAATCTAAAGCTTAAGGTTATAATATAGTATGTAAAATTATTTCCAAATGAAAGTTTTCAAGTGAGGAAGATGAAATGATTGAATCCTATATTTTAAAAAATCTACAAGTATTTCTGAATTAGATAAGCATTAATATTTTTCATTATCCTTTACTTAGAAATCATCTAAACTTGAAGTTGATCTCATTTACTAAAATTTTTTCTAAATTGGACTATTTCAATTCTAGAACAAATTTTAAAACCTTCCTAGAGAAACTCATTTACATAATTTGCATATTAAGATTTTTTAAGTCATTAAGTGTCACTTGAGGACAAGTAACATTTTAAGTTTGGGGGATTTTAATATACCTAAAATATATAGTATTTTTAAGCACATTTTTATACCTATTTTTTATGTATTGCTCTTTAATGGAAGGTATTTTTATGTTTTTCTTTCAGGTATTATTTAAATGAGTGACTATGATAAAAGGAGGAAAAGATGATTAAATTTGGAGAAAAAAGTGAAAGATGTGCAAAATTGGCATATGGCGCCTAAGCGCCGGATGATTGGCGCATAGGCGCCATAGTTAAAGTAACAAATTTATTTGAATTTGGTGCAAATTTGAAGGGGTTTTTGAAGCATCCTTTGGTTTAAACTTCACTAACTTCCCATCAGCACCAAAACTCATTTAAAATTTGAACAGATGGATGCATTATTGGTGGATACATTGAATCTGGACATATTTTGAAGAGACACCAAGGTACCATTTGGAAAATTTTATAGAGAAGACTTGAAGATCATAAAAAGGGTTGTTCTTGGAGGGTGTACTTAGTGTTGAGAGTCAAGTTTATGTTAGGGAGTTATTGAGAGTATGTTGCGATGCTACCTTAAATATTCTTTAAAATACAAGAATTTGATACCACTTTTTAGAAGATTTAACCTCCAGAGAATGGTGCCAAAAACTTGATGTATGAGATTAAATTTTATATTTATGTTTAGATTTAATTATTGTAAAAGTCACAATTTTAAATGCAAGTATATGTATCTTTCAAGTAATACAGGGCTCTAGTAGAGTCCCTGTTATCGATCCCACGGTGATAGTAAAATATAAAGTAAAATATATATATAAGTAATATTTTGAAATTTTCTTATGAAAATTATATATACCTTTTTTATATATATATATATATATTCAAAAAATAATTTTTACTAAAATAAAGAAAGCAGTAAGCAGTAAATTAAAATAAGCAACAATTAAAATTCTATGCAAGTGTAAAAACAACTTTCTCCTTTTTCAACTAATCAAAGAATTATAGATTAATTATCTTTTGTAGGGATGTAAGATTATGGTATTGTGCCAAATAGAAGGATTCCTATTCTTTGCCATTTGGTCTAGGTGCAAAGAACATTAACTAATCTATAGTTAGGCTTAGGATGTTTTATTAGTATAATGGGTTAATCCAGGCTCACAATACTAGATGTCCAAGGGTGGTTATGGTCGGCCCTACCAGTGACCCATTACCTTTCTATAAACCAAATTATTAGAATTTAGTCTGTCACTCTAAAAACTAATTAATTCTACGCCCAATAAATAACATATTCCTATTTTTTTGCACTTCACCTTAAATAATCTGCGCATAGCCTGCGATTACCTAAGTATTCATGTGATATGTACTAGTTAAGAACATATCTCCGGATAGGTCTCAAAATTATTCAACAGGTTTTAACAAATTAAATGGCTAATTTAAAAAGTAAACTAAGATCAGGTATTAATATCATCACAATATTTTAAAATATTTTATATTTAATTCTCTTATGAAATTTAATTAATTTATAATCTTTTCATTCTTAAAAGGAGAAAGAAAACTAACTACTCAGAACTCATTAAAATAACACAACAAAACATATTTATAAAACTTTGAACTAAAGTACAAATACATATCTGAAGTGTTCATTCAAGAGCTTCGCTGACTTCTACTGACTCCAAAGCAATTATGAAATACTCCAACAGCAATTACACATAATAAACACTCAAAATAAACTCACTAGATACAAAATAAAGTGGCACCCTAAGTATGGAAGAGCCTAAGTTAAACTAGTGATGAGAGAGAAGATGCTAAAACAAGTATGTGTACTATGAAGGGGGTTTTGGTGCGATTTTCTCTATAGAATGGGCTCCTATTTATAGAGCTTTGAATTTGACCAGGGGTTACTTAAGGCACCTCTTCAAAATTCATCCAACTTCAATGAATCTTCTAAAAAGTAACCGTCACACCTAGGCACCGGGATTTGGCGCCTAGGTGCCTGACTCCATGACCAGGTCATTCACACCTCTTCACTTTAGGTCGCACCACTTTGCAATCCAGATCATTTCCTTGTGTCAAAATACATTGTATAACATGTCCTATATATTAGGAATAACTTTCAGTCTTCTAGAAGCTCCAATAACCACTTAACACCATCAAAATAACTGCCCAAAGTCATCAAAAAAACTTAACAGCGTCTGTATCGAACTGGCGCTTAGGCGCCGGACTCTGGCGCCTAGGCGCTAGGCCAATAATTCCAAAAATTGCTCCATAAGCTCCATTTTTGCTCCTTTTTCCTTCTTTTTCTTTCTTAGACTCTTTTTAATCATCTACATCTAAAAACATGAAATTACCTTTCATTAAAGCATAATATCCTTAAGAATTGAATCATAAATAAGACATAAAAATGGGTATTTTTTAGGTAGATCAAATTCCCCCAAACTTAAATGTTACTTGTCCTCAGGTAACCCTTTTAATTACATAAAATAGATAACATTTGGAATGAAGTTAAAATATTGAAGATTTCTTATAATTTCTAGTTTTATAATTGCTTTAACAAATTATTAACCAAATTTCACTAATTAAGTTTAATTTTAAGAATTTAAGAATATTTAACTACCAAATTATAAGACTTCCAATTTTTCATTTATTTCAAGAATAATTGTAGTTTATCATATCAAGGTCACATAGAATATTTGCGAGAAAATTATTTTCATGAAACATTTTTCTAGTAAAAATATATATGCACATAGAAATTAAGTTAAAAATGTAATCAGTTTTCTTACTATAAGATAATTCAAGTGAAGCCAATTTTTGATTAGGCATTTCCTCAAGCTTCTCCTCACTTTCTCTCTTTTTCTTTTCTTTTCTTTTCTCTCTCTTTTTTTTCTGGAATTTTTTTCAATCCTTTTTTTATGAGGATTACTATTTTTGGATAGCCGGTAAATGATTTTGAACTTCACGATCCTCAACTTATTTTCAAAAACTTATCCATTCTTACCTAATAAATATGACATTAATAATTTATTATTTTTCAAAAAATTATTTCAATCTTTTCTTTTTCAAGTAATAATCTTGATTCCTTAGTTTTTCAAAAATACAATTCTCTTTACTATAAATAGAAAATTTTTTATCTTATTATTCTCTAAGCTAAATAATTTTATCCTTAAAATCAATCTAAATTTTTGAAATTTTAGTTAAGTTTACTAAATAAATTATAAATTCAAAAATTTAGGTAATCTTAAACAGATTTTTCATTCCTTATGTTATCTTAATATATTTTTAAAGAAATATTAGTTCTTTAAGGACAAATAGTATTTAAATTTGATAGATATTTTTCCCTCCCCCAAACTTCAGCTTTAGTATAAATATGAATTATGAAATTTCCTAAAGCATGATAGAAAGATAAAAACAAGAATTAATCTAAGTATAATAATGATGTAGTAATGAAAAACTAACTTCTACTTCTACACATGCTTCAATATGAATATAACAGAAATGATTAAGCATATAAATAGAAAAGTTTTGCAGAGCAGGAGTTAATTTCTAAAAATAATTTTTTTTTTTATTTTAAACATGCAAATTTACTAACTATTCATGAACACTAAATAATAGGCTGGAACAGAAATAAACTTTTATAGAAATTCATTCACATTCAGTCTTGAACACACATCAGATAAGCTAAGAAATAATTTTAACATAAAAAGTTCACAACAACTCTAACAAATAACATCACAATAAATAGTACAAGAAATAAGAAAACACTCTAAAAATAGAATCAATAAACTCTAGAGATAAGTCAAGCTACTAATCACTATCTGTAGCTTCATCATCATCATCACAAAAAGAGAACTCCATATCCTTAGGATCAACATAGGGATAAAATCTGGGACATGTAGGGAACTGAACATCATGCACTCCCTTCAGAAATCTAACTAAAGACTTTGAATACTCAACATCGAAATCATTCTTTCTTTATGTATACTCAGAAAGGTGATCAATCTTCTTGTCTATGGTATCTACTCTGCAGTGAGTTAAGAATAACTCATGCTGTTATATGAATTGATCATGCATGGTTTCCCAAAATGTAGATGATGGCTCAACAAAAGTAAATGGTCTAGAATTAGAAGCTCTACCTAAAGTAGGTAATGAACCAGCAGGTGCAGTAGAACTTTTACCTCACATTCGATCATAAATGCTAACACTTTCTCTTCCTATAGGCTTCGTCGACTTGAGCTTTTCCTCAGAAAGCTCAGCAACTACTCCAGCACTTTGACATAGAGAATAGATCAGTGATGGAAAACCAATTCCAATAGATGTGCTAGAATGAGCAGTAGCCTCCACAAAATCATAAATAATGCTTCCTACATCAATAAACTTCCTCTCTTGAATGCAGTAGTTTAGAATAGCTCTATCTCTCGGTAACTTCACTCGGATGATTGGATGGAAGGAGACGAGCGAGAAATAAAGTAGTGTCGAGGCCTTGGAAACACCATTAAGCTTAGAAGATGAAAAATTTACCCTTTTTCCATTTCGAGTCTTCCGGAGCTTCGATACTATCAGTCAAGTAGGCAATGATCATGTCCAAATCTTCCTTAGATGGAGGTAAACTTGAGTAATACACTCAATGTTTGGCGGCAGGTCATAGAAAATGTTGATGTGTTCAGGAGTGAATCCTACTCCAACTCCTCGAACGAAAATCTCATATTCCTCCGCATCCACGAAATTAGCATAAAATTCTCTAACCACCGGGATAACGACAACAGTAGTGAAATAGCAAAATCGTTGCCAGTTTAGTGCAACGATTGTCTCCTCAATTCTTCCTTTAGGATTATAAAACTTCGCTCTGAGATAAACATCCGAGTCGTAGCAAAATTTTTATATTGGAAATGTGCAGCAACAGTGAAGAACTTGGTACGATCAAAGTTTTCTCGTTCCTTTCCATGCTTAGATTTGGGTGCCATCTAAACGTGAAAGAGAAACACGAAATAAATTCAACGGATCTAGAAAAATAACTAATTTAAGCTTTTCAAACTTGAAATAGCTTAAACTCCCATGGATTTAATCATGAAAAAAAATAAATTTTTCTTAAAATTTCAATTTTTCTAGATGAGAGCAAAATCCATGGTGAAAATAAAAAATAATGAGTTTAGAGTGTAGATCTGACCTGGAGATGAAGAAATCAGGTGATTTCAAGCCCAAAAACTTAAAAATCCGGCTCTAAATGAGATCTCTAGGTGGCATTTTAGCGAAATACCGTGGAGAAGGAAGCTTAGGCATAAAAAATGGTGTGGGGGGTTTAAGAAGATGAGTTTTCAAGTTCAGGTCGAACCGACACCTAGGAGCCCAATTCTGGCTCCTAGGCGCCAGACTCACCTTTCCAAAAATTCGATTTAAATTAAATATTTTCCACTAAATCTTATCAAATTTAACTCCTATTTAATCGTATGAGAGTATTTATCCATTTTATAACCTCCAAATATTTTCACAATCAATTTAAAATGTAAGTATAGATCCACATAAATGTATCCAAATTCTTCAATTCAAAATCCTAATATCCATTCCAAATTGAACAATCTGCAGTACAAGACTTGTAACAAGGTTCAAAGTTTTATAAATAACACTAACAATCAACAAAGAAAACATTCAAATCCAACAACACACATTGAACAATTTAAGCAAATACACACATTAGATATTCAAGATACTAAAACAAGACTCGATCACGCCTAAAACACATATAGAATCTAATTAACACCGATCTTTAATTTGCATCTCTTTCGCAATGAAGTTCACTAGGACCAAAGGGATAGAACATCAACGCCCTTGAAAATTCCAAAGCCATCTTTTCATCAATCCACTTGTTCTTCACGTACATTTCTACTTGAGCGTCATGATAGACAGCCATGTGATCAGATTGAAGTTTGGTTTGCCATTTCAAGTGTTCATATTGGTGATACATCTCATGGAGACGATTACCAATACTTTAAAGTTCTATTTCAATCTTATCCATTCGACTAAACATCTTCTCCAAACTAACAGCAATAAAACCATTAAAATAAGGTTGAGGATCTTTAGGAGATTTGTCGCTTACCTCATTTCCACGATTTCCTCTATCCCTGGCCTCCAAATCCTTCCTAAATCCTCCAAAATGAATTGCTCTGGTTGAAATTAGTGTGTCTATGGGATTGGTGACGAAAAATAGGCTATAAATAAAGAGATTTTGTGTGAAAACTGAAGAAATTTGGTTTTTCCACGATCTGTAAATGCGGCACTTAGGCACCAGAATCTAGCGCCTAGGCACCAAATCATAGATACTCTAGTTATTCTGGCGCTTAGGTGCCAACTTTTGGCGCCTAGGCGCTGAAACACCGATCGACTCCGATTCTCCTATCATCAAATTTTGCAAAGTTTTGATCGTAAAATTAGGTCTAATAAACAAGTATGATCAACACACAAACACAATTACGACAAATTTAAATCAGAAACAATCACAAATGAAGGTTAACTTGATCTTCTTTTTACTCACATTTGACATGGAGTGGTCTAAGTCTAACTTCTTTATCCTTCAAGAAAATGTTTAGCATAAGCCAATACAGACTTGTTACCCTTCTACTTCTAGAAGTTATATACAAATTTAGTCAAGACCAAGGCATAACCTTATACCGATAATTAAACTCAAACTAATAAATATGGGTTGCCTCTAACAAAGCGCTTGGTTTAATGTCGTCAACCCGACCTAATTAATTAAATTAATCGGGTAGAATCAGCTCATAAGCCTCTTTGTAATTTAATTTCATTTCTCCCATATAAGGCTCCAGTCTTAATCCGTTAACTTTAAATACTTTTCCAGTTTTGGGATCTTTAATATCCACACCTTCATAAGAGTATACTTTCTCAATTATAAACAGTTCCATCCATTTAGATCTTAATTTTCCAGGAAAAAGTCTTAAACGAGGATTAAATAATAATACTTCTTGTTCAGGCTCGAGTATTTTCCTTGAAATCATTTTGTCATGCAATTTCTTCATTCTTTACTTATAAATTATAGCATTTTCATAAGACTCATTTCTAATCTCTTCCATTTCATTCAGTTGTACTAATCATTTTTCTCCTACAGTATTCAAATTATAATCGAACTCCTTTATCGCCCAATAAGCTTTATGCTCTAATTCAACAGGTAAGTGACAATGTCTATCATAAATTAACCTATAAGGTGACATTCTGATAGGTGTCTTATAAGCTGTTCTATAAGCCCATAATGTAGAATCAAGTCTATCAAACCAGTCAGTTCTTTTAGGATTAACAGTTTTTTCCAATATTTTTTTAATTTCTCTGTTTGATACTTCAGCCATTCCACTTGTTTGAGGATGATAAGCAGTTGTAATTCTATGATTGAGTTCTTATATTTCTGAAATAACTTCCCCCATCTGTGATAATTATCCCTGGCATTCCAAATCTTGTAAAAATCATTTTCTTTAAAAAATTTGAAACACTTTTGGAATCATAGTTCGGTAAAGTTACAGCTTCGATCCACTTTGAAACATAATTAACTGCTAATAAAATATAAATATTTCCAGATGATGGTACGAAAGGTCCCATAATGTCTAAATGCCATACATAAAAAAATTTGATTTCTAATATAAAGTTTAGAGGCATTTCATCATTTCTGGATATATTTCTCATTTTTTATCATCGATCACAAGTTTTCACATAATGTCCAACATCTTTAAATAAAGTAGGCCAATAAAATCTAGAATTTAAAATTTTAATTGCAGTTTTATCCACTCCAAAGTGTCATCCAAATTTAGAATCGTGACATTTTTGAATAATTGCAAAAGTTTCATCATAAGGTACACATCTTCGAATCACATAATCTCTTCCAATTTTAAAAAAATGAGGATCTTTCCAAATATATGATTTAAAATCATTCTTGAATTTCTTAATATATTTATTATTCATCGCATATGGTAAAATATTGCTAACCAAGTAGTTAACTATATCTGCATACCACGACATTTGTAATCCCTGAATGACATATAATTGCTCATCTGAGAATTTCACATTTATATTTTCTTCTTAAATCTTCTCATTAATGTTTATTATTCTTGATAAATGATGAGGAATTTTTTTGTCAGTCCCTATTCTGTTCACAATTTTAAAATCAAATTCTTGCAAAAGTAAAACCCATCTGATCAATCTAGGTTTAACATCCTTTTTAGATATTAAATACTTAATAGCAGAATAATCAGTATGCACAATACATTTTGTTCCAAGAAGATATGGTCTAAATTTATCAAAGGCATATACTATTGCTAATAGCTCTTTTTAGTAGTAATGTAATTTACTTGAGTATCATTAAGAGTTTTGCTAGCATAGTATATAACTTTGAAAATCTTCTCATATTTTTGTCCTAATACAGCTCCGATTGCATAATCACTTGCATCACAAATTAATTCAAAAGGTTTATTCCGATCAGGTGCAACAATGACAGGTGCAGTGATTAACTTTTCTTTCAGAATATTGAACACATTCAGAAAATCTTCATTAAATGCAAATTTAGCTTCTTTTTCCAATAAATGGCAAAGAGGTTTACAAACTTAGAAAAATCTTTTATATATCTCCTATAAAATCCAGCATGACCCAGAAAACTTCTTTCATCAGTAATAGTAGCAGGTGATTGTAGCAATAATTTTCACTTTTGCTTGATCAACTTCCATCCCTATTTGTGAAACTTTATGTCCAAGTACAATGCCTTCTGTGACCATATATTGTCATTTTTCCCAGTTTAGAACTAAATTTGTTTCTTCACATTTCTTCAAAATTTTCGTTATATTTTCCAAGCAAGATTCTAAAGGAGTTCCAAAAACTGAAAAATCTTCCATGAATACTTCCATTCCTTTATCAATCAAATCACAGAATATTGACATCATACATCTTTGAAAAGTTACAGGTGCATTGCACAAACGAAAAGGCATTCTTATAAAGGCAAATGTTCCATAAGGACTAGTAAATGTTATCTTTTCTTGATCATCAGGAGCAACAGGTAATTGATGATAACTAGAATATCCATCCAGAAAATAGAAATATGAGTGTCTAGCAAGTTTATCCAACATTTGATCCAAGAAAGGTAAAGGAAAATGATCCTTTCTAGTGGCGTTGTTTAATTTTCAATAGTCAATGCAAATTCGTCATCTAGTAACTTGTCTTGTTGTGATTAATTCATTCTTTTCATTAATAATGATAGTTACTCCTCTTTTCTTCAGAACACAATGAATAAGACTTACCCATTGGCTATCCGAAATAGGATAAATAATTCCAACATCTAACTATTTAAAAAACTCTTTCTTAACAACCTCTTTCATAATTGGATTTAATCTTCTTTAAGGTTCAATAGAGTTTACAATTTTCTTCTATTAAAATCCTATGCATACAAATTGAAGGGCTTATTCCTTTTATATCTTAAATAGTCTAACAAAAAGCTTTCTTATAATTCTTTAGAACTCTAATTAATTTTTCTTCTTGACCTTTGCTTAATTCTGAAGATATAATTACAGGTAAAGTTAATGAATCTCCAAGAAATGCATACTTTAAATGTGTAGGTAACATCTTAAATTCCAGTTCAGGGGCTTTTTCAATTGAGGGTAATAATATCTCATTTGTAGTTGTGTCTAAAATTCCCCAATTTTCATGAATATAATGAGCTTCTTCAGATGAATTTTCTTCATTTAATGACTCATCATTTAACATAAACTCTTTATCTTTATCATCAAAATTGACCATACATCTTTCTTGGTAATGCTTTTCAATCATATAATCAAAAATATCCATCTGATAGCATTTTTCTTTTTCAGAGTACCTCATTGATTTCAGATCATTGAATGTTATCTCTTGATCATTAACTCTCATCGTTAATTCTCCTTTTTGCACATCAATCATAGCTCGACCGGTAACTAGAAATGGTCTTCCTAAAATGATAGGTATTTCTTTATCTTCTTCCATAGCTAGAACAATGAAATCTACAGGGAAGATAAATTTATCTACCTTAATGAGAACATCCTCTATAATTCCTTTAGGATAAGTGATCGATCGATCAGCTAACTGAAGAGTTACAGTGGTAGGAGAAATATCTCCTAAATCTAACCTTTGAAAGATTGAAAATGGCAAGAGATTAATACTAGCTCCTAAATCACATAAGGCTTTTCCATAGAATTTTTCTCTTATAGCACATGGTATAGTGAAACTTCCAGGATCTTTATGTTTTTGAGGTAATTTCTTCTGAATTATTGCACTCTATTCTTCACTTAATGCAACAATTTCATAAGCTTCAAATTTTCTCTTCTTGCTTAAAATATCCTTCAGAAATTTTGCATAGCTTGACATTTGCTCCAAAGTTTCAGCAAAAAGAATGTTGATGGTAAGTTTCTTAAAAAATTCAAAGAACTTAGAAAATTGATGGTCAAGCTTCTGTTATTTAAGTCTTTGAGGAAAAGGTAGTGGTGGTCTTTTAACTTCCACTTCAATAGGTACAACAGTATGATCTTTACTTGTTGAAAGGTTATTTTTAGGTTTTTCAATCTCTTCAACTTCTTTCTCTTTTTCAATCTCATTCCACGTTTTCTCTTTTAATTCCTTTCCACTTCTAAGTTGTACAGCTTTTTCTTGTTCATGTTCTTTTCTAGATCCTTTAGGATTAATTTCGACATTGCTCGACAGTGTTCCTTGAGGTCTGTAATTAATGAAATTAACAATTTGACCCATCTGATTCTAAATACTATGAATAGCAGTGTTTTGACTTTGTAGCTGATTGCTAATTTGTAAGATCAATTTCTCTACAGATAACTTTTTTTGCTCAATGTTATAACCAGGAGGATAAGTTGTTCTATAGTTTGAATATCCTTGGTTGTTCCAATTTAGATTGGTTTGATGTCCATTACTCTAATTAAAATTAGGATGATTTTCCAACCAGGATTATAATAATTTGAATAAGGATTATTAGTTTTACTAGAAATAGCTTGCAAAGTTTCCATTGTTTGAGAATCAGCAGAATTTGCATCATTATCATTACTTAAATGTGATATATTAATAGCAAAATTATCTAATTTATTAGATATCGCAGCCACTTATAAAGCTAAAATAGAAAAGGCTTCATTATCATGAATACTGGCCATTCTTTTAGGATTAACCCTTTCAGAAGGTCATTAAATATTGTTGTTAGCCATTTCTTCAATTAAGGTGTAGGCTTCTTCAAATGTCTTAACCATTAAAGAACCACCACCAGCAGCATCAATAATTGATCTATGTTATCCAATAAGTCCATTATAAAATGTTTGAATAATTAACCAATCTGGTAAAGCATGATGAGGACATTTTCTTAATAGTTCTTTAAATCATTCCTAAGCTTCATAAATTGTTTATCCATCAAATTGAGTAAATGAAGTAATATCATTTCTCAATTTAGCAGTTTTAGAAGGAGGAAAATATTTAGCAAGGAATTTTTGTGCCATATCTGCCCATGTTTTAATAGAACAAGTTTCTAATGAATTAAGCCACATCTTTTCTTTATCTTTTAAGGAAAAAGAAAAGAGTCTAACCCTAATAGCATCATCAGAAACATTATTATATTTAAAGGTAGCACAGAGTTCTAAAAAACTAGCAAGGTGTAAATTTGAATCCTCATTAGGTGTTCCTCCAAATTGATTGTTTTGAACCATTTAAATAATAGAAGGTTTAAGCTCAAAAGAATTAGCATCTACAGCTGGAATTTGAATACTAACATGAAGTTCATCAGCTGTAGGGTTTGCATATTCCCTTAATGGTTTATAAATATTTTGTTCATTAATTATGATTGGATTTTGATTATTATTAGCCATTTTTTGATGTTTTGAAATTTGTTTTCCTTTTTTAATTCTTTAATTGGTCTTTCTAATTCAGAATCAAAAGGTAGTAATCCTTCAGATCCCGAACTACGCATAAAAATTTAAAAAAAATTGTTTTTTATGTTTTGTTTTTATGTTTTGTTTTTATGTTTCTTTTTTTACTTTTACTTTTTATTTTATCTCATCCCCAGAAACAACGCCAAAAACTTGATGCGATGCGACTTTAAATATGCTTTCAAATACAAGAATTTGATACCAATTTTTAGAAGATTTAGCCTCCAGCAAATGGTGCTATAAACTTAATGTGTGAGGTTTACTTTTATAATTTTATATTTAGATTTAATTATTGTAAAAGTCACAATTGTAAACACAAGTATACGTATCGTTCAAGTAATACAGGGCTCTACTGGAGTCCTGGTTATCGATCCCACAGGGATAGTGAAATAAAAAGTAAAATATGTATAAGTAATATTTTGAAATTTTATGATGCAAATTATATATACCTTTTATATATATATATATATTCAAATAATTTTTTTTACTAAAATAAAGGAAGCAGTAAGCAGTAAATTAAAATAAGCAGTATTTAAAATTTTATGCAAGTGTAAAATGACTTTCTCTTTTTCCAACTAATCTAAGAATTATAGATTAATTATCTTTTGTAGGGAATTAAGATTATGGTATTTAGCCAAATAGAAGCATTCCTATTCTTTACCTTGTGGTACAGGTGCAAAGAACATTGACTAATCTATAGTTAGGCTCAGGATGCTTTATTAATAGAATGGGTTAATCTAGGCTCGCAATACTAGATGTCCAAGGGTGGCTATGGTCGGCCCTACCAGTGACCCGTTACCTTTCTATAAACCAAATTATTAGAATTTAGTCTGTCACTCTAAAAACTAATTAATTCTACACCCAATAAATAATATCTTCCTATTTATTTACACTTCACCTTAAACAATTTGCGTATAGCCTGCGATTACTTAAGAATTCATGTGATATCTACCAGTTAAGAATTTATCTCCGGATAGGTCTCAAAATTCTTCAACAGGTTTTAATAAATTAAATGGCCAATTAAAATGTAATCTATGATCAGGTATTAATATCATCACAATATTTTAAAATATTTTATATTTAATTCTCCTATGAAATTTTATTATTTTATAATCTTTTCATAGTTGAAAGGAGAAAGATAACTAACTACTCAGAACTCATTAAAATAACACAACAAAACATATTTATAAAAATTTAACCAAAGTATAAATACTTATCTGAAGTGTTCCTTCAAGAGCTCCGCTGACTTCTACTAACTCCAAAACAATAATGAGAGACACCAACAGCAATTACACACAATAAACACTCAACATAAACTCACTAGATACAAAATAAAGTGGCACCCTAAGTATGGAAGAGACTAAATTAAACTAGAGATGAGATAGAAGATGCTAAAATGGGTATGTGTACTAAGAGGGGCAGTTTTGGTGAGATTTTCTCTTTAGAATGTGCTCCTATTTATAGAGCTTTGAATTTGACCAGGGGTTGCTTAAGGCACCTCTTCAAAATTCATCTAAATTCAATGTATCTTCTAGAAGGTAACCGTCGCACCTAAGGGCCGGGATCTGGCGCCTAGGCGCCAGTCTCCGTGACCAGGTATTTCGCACCTCTTCACTTTGGGTCGCACATCTTCGCGATCCAGACCATTTCCTTGTGTCTAAGTACATTGTATCACATGTCCTATATATTAGGAATAACTTTCAGTCTTCTAGAAGCTCCAATAACCGCTTAACACTGTCAAAATAACTGCCCAAAGTTATAAAAAAAACTTAACAACATCTGTATCGAACTGGCACTTAGGCGCTGGACTTTGGTGCCTAGGCGCCAGACTACTAATTCCAAAATTTGCTCTATAAGCTCCATTTTTGCTCCTTTTTGCTCCTTTTCCCTTATTTTTTTTCTTGGACTCTTTTTAATCATCGACATCCAAAAACATGAAATACCTTTTATTAAAGCATAATATCCTTAAGAATTGAATCATAAATAAGGCATAAAAATGGGTATTTTTTAGGTAGATCAGAGTACACATTTCCACTTCACCACTTTTATTATCAATTGTACCTAGTTTTTATTAAGAGTAGAATAGAGATTTGGAGTCAACAGAGTTGCACACCAACCTCTATTGAGTCTTGTAAAGGGAAAGCAAAGTTTCAAAGGAACTTCAAGAGTCTTGTGGAGAGGATTTTCAGATAAGTGTTTATCTTTGTTTTACATTTGGTTTTTAAGTAAAACCTATTTTGTTTTCACTATGATTTCTAAATTCAAATTAAGTTGTGATTACTTGATGAATGATTCGTATACTTGCTCAGTATCTCATATTTTAAATAATTAAAGTATAATTTCCTATCTAAATCGTAAGCATAAATATTCGGGGATCACTTAACCTGACATAAAATTAAGTTAAATCTAAATTAAAACCAAGATAAACCTAACTTAGGTTCAACACAAATTGAACTTAAGTTAAACCTAAACCTTAGGCTTAACCTAATTTAAACCTAACTCAAGCTCAACATAAATTTTAGGTTTAAACCCAAATTGAACCTAACTTGACATCAACATTAGGTTTGAAATATATTGAACCTAACTTAATCAAAATTCAACTTGAGTTTAACTCAACTTGAACCCATGTTAACCTAAATGTTAGGATCAATCTATATTGAACCTTACTCAACTAATTAATTAAACCAAAAATATTAGATTCAAACAACATTGAATCTAATTATTAAACTTCTAATTAATTTAAGACTTTTGAATTAAAATAACATCAAATCTAAAATATTAAAATCTAACTTTTTTGTTAGATTTTAAGCCTAATCAACATTAAACTTATAATGACTTAAGTTTAATTTACATTTTCTTAAATTCTAACACTCTTGCAGGTTATGTCTCTGGATATTATAGGGTGTGCAAACTCTATTTTGCAGGATGATCAAAACGAAACGATGACCTTAATTTTGTTTTAGATTTTCTTTGCATGTTAGGGTGTGCTAAATTTGTTTTCCAGGACGACATTCTGAAGAATAGACAAATGACAACAATATAAAATAAAATCATAATGACATCAAAACAACGACATTGACAAAACAAAATAAAATAAACAACATTAAAAAGACAAAACCAAGGCAAAATAAAACATAGAACTTTTTGGATAGCCACAAAAATAAATAACAAATTGCAAGACAATGAAATTATGACATTAACAAAATAATTAAAAATGACAAGCAACAAAACAAAAACTGATAAACATTTAGGGTAGACGACGTATTACCCTTAGGATTGAACATTAATGTTTCTTTCCTTGAAACTTCTTAGGAGACAAGTCATTAACATTAATGAGACATTTTTTTAGACAATCATAATTTTCTAAGGTGTAATTAACTATAGAAGCTTGCTCCTATAGGAGATTTAAAAGACACAGGATATATATCATATCTAGAAATCTCTGTTTACCAGAATTTCATTATCCTTATATAGAACTTCTAGGATAAGACATTCTAGAATCTTCTTCTATAAGGATTATCATCAACATCTCCTTTTCTATTGTTTTCTATTTTATTAGCCCTTATTTTCTAAAATTTTCTTATCTAGGAATCCTTTTACAGGATCCAAAGAAATACGATTTATTATTTTCTTAACTTTACAGAAGACTTACCTTAAACATGCCTGAAGAACAATATACATTTTAAGAAATGGAAAGACAAGGTGACAACAAAGGAAAGAAAATTTGGGTTGAACAAGAAAATGATATTCCACCTTGATACACCTAAAATATATAGTATTTTTACGCATAATTTATACCATTTTTTATGATATTACACTTTAATGGAAGGTATTTTGTGTTTTTCTTACCGGTATGATGAAAATGATTATTTATGATGAAAGGAACAAAAAAAGATCAAATTTGGAGCAAAATTATGAAGTTTGAGAAATTTGGCCTCTAACAACTAAGCGCCAAAGTGTCGGCGCTTAAGCGCCAAAGTGTCGGCGCTTAAGCGCCATAGTTAAAAATCAAAATTTAATCAAATTTGGTGTCATTTTCAAGAGGAGTTTGCAGCACTTTTGGTGGTGACTTCCATATCTTCCTTTGGGCGGCAAATGTGATTGAAGGGATGCATCTTTTGGTGGATACATTGAATTTGGACATGATATGAAGAGACACCATGGCAACTATTGGAAAATTATAAAAATGAAGCCTCACAATTTACAAATGTTGTTTGCTAGTATGTTGAAAGTGAGTTAAGAGTTAGGGGTTTTAGAGTTCTTCTGTTCTATATTTGTTAGTAGAGAGTAGAGAGTAAGAAAGGAAAAAGGGTTGGTGTGAAGCCTTCATCTCACCAATTTTCTTTCATCCTTATATCTAGTTTTTATTGAAGTCTAAAATTTTTATTAGAGTCTTCAGAGTTGGGCATCAACTTCGGTACGGTTGTATTGTGGAAAGCAAAATTCCAAAGAAACTTCCAGAGTCTTGTGAAGAGGATTTTCAGATAAGTAATTATCCTTATTTTTACACTTTGTTTTTAAGTAAGATTGTTGTATTTTCATTATAGTTTATGATTTTGAAAACAAGTTGTGTTTGTGTTTTTTTCATGAAATCTAAGTAGTTTATCTTTTTCTTTCTTAGATGATGAAGTAATTAAATTATGGAAGTATGTTGTGGAAAGTATAATTGTTTAATGCTAGAAGAAAGTGTGATAATTCAATTCCTTGTACTTAATTTACTTCTAGATGTGGACAATTAAAATGTTAAAATTTGTTGTGAGATTATGTAAGATCCAATGGTGTATTGTCTCAAACAACAATTGGAAAGAATCACATGCAATTATATGGGTGAGAATTGTAGTCCATATAATTCAATGCAAATATAAAGGGAGATAAACTTTATTGAGGAGTAAAATTAGAGGAATTTAGAGTGACAGGGTAAAGCCCCTTAATTTGGTTTGTTATTTTAAATTTTGTTATGAGATGTTTGCCCCCAGGTGGAGGGAAATGAAGGAACTCTAGAGTGAGAGCTGCTATCTTTCCTACCTAACCCATCTACAAAATTTAAAATTTTCAAATTAACCAATTTTCTTTATAGAACCAAGTAATGGTAAAGAATATAATTTCTCATATTGGGCACAATACATTTAAATATATCTACAACATAAATACCTATTATTATTATTGATTCATTGAAGAAGGAAAAAGATATTTGACTCTTATAGCATTTATATTGTATTTAGAATATTAATAATTTTAATTTCTTGCTTAACTTTTTATTAAAATATCAAAAACAATTTTTCAAAGTTAATACTTTAAAATATACTTACAAAAATCAATTGAAAAAGTGAAAAGTTATTTTTCTTCTTTCTCTAAAGTTTTAGACATTTCCCTGTGGGTTCGATATCTCGGGGCTTAATCATAAAGTCCTATATTACTTGATAAACGATAAGTATATTTGCGTAGTATCCCATATTATAAATCATAAATTTTCTATCTAAATCGTAACCATAAATATTTGGGGATCAAGTTCTTGGCGCTATAGCCGGGGAAATTAATTAGAATTTCATTTAAAGAAAATTAAGAAAAATTTAAAAAATTTTTGCTTTACTTTAATTTTAAAGTGTGTTTTATTTTATTTTATTTAACGTTGTATGCATAGTTTAAGGTCTGAGGGACTTGTGCCTTACAATTCTAAATTAGAAAGAACAATCAGAAAAATAAAAAAAAATTAAAAATTCTGAAAAAGATAAAAATATTTAAGAAATGACAAATCATCAAAATCAAAATGCTGACATCCATCAAGAATTTAGAGCTTTAAGAGAATATGCTAACCTTACAGTGGATGAACTTCATGGTAGTATTCAACACCCTACTGCAGCTGCCAATTCCTTTGTGCTTAAACCTGTTATTATCCAAATAGTATCTAATAATCAGTTTAAGGGAGCACCAATTGAAGATCTTAATTTACATCTTGCTAACTTTCTAAAGTTGTGTGCTACTTTTAAATATGATTGTGTTTCAGATAATGCTATTAGACTTAGACTTTTTCGTTTCTCACTAAGGGATAAAGCTAAGATATGGTTAAATTTGTTAGCACCTGGATCTATCAGAACTTGGTGTGATTTAGCATAAAAAATCTTTGCTAAATATTTTTCCACAATCAAAGACTGTAAAGCTTAGAAATGATATCATATCTTTTTGTCAATTTGAAGGTGAATCTATGTATGAGGCATGGGAACGATTTAATGATCTCCTAAGAAAATGCCCACATCATTTGATACTAGATTGGTTAATAATTCAAACTTTTTATTATGAATTAGTTGGATCTCTTAGATCTATTATCGATGCTGTTGTAGGAGGATTACTGATGTCTAAAAAGTTTACTGATACTTATGCTTTGATAGAAGAAATGGCTACTAATAATTTTCAATCACCTTCTGAAAGGTTAAATCCTAAAAAGGTAGCCAATATTCATGAAAATGATGCTTTTACGATGTTAGAAAATCAAGTTGCAACAATTTTAAGGAAAATAGACCAATTTGGGGTGAATTATTCTCACCCAATATTCATGATTGAAGAAAATTCATTAAGTCAAATGGTTGATTCTCATACTTCACCAGGAACTTTGAATGTTATAAGTAAGCCTAATAACCCTTATTCTAATTATTATAACCCAAGTTGGAAGAACCATCCAAACTTTAATTAGAATACCAATAATTAGAATGGTATTAATCAACAATGGGGGAAAAAATAAGTAAACCTATTAGGGAACTGGAATAACCAAGGAAATAATAATTATAGACCAACCTATCCTCCAGGTTTTAACAATGCTTCACAATTTAAGGAGAAGAAGTTGTTTATTGAAGAAGTCATGTTACAAATGAAAAATCAATTGCAAAGTCAAGAAGCTACAATTAGAAATCTTGAAAATAAATTAGGAAAAATTGCTAATATATTAAGTAATAGATCCTAAGGTATGTTTCCAAGTAATACTCAAGTAAATCCAAGAGATAAAAATAAAGAGCATGTAAAAGCAATTCAACTGAGAAGTGAAAGAGAATTGGAAGGTAGACTTTAAAAAGAAATTGAAGTAGAGAAAGAAGAGATTGAAGAATTAAAAGAGGACGGTCTAAAAGGTTTGGAAAGATCTATTTCTCCACTTAAGGAAGATTTGGAAAAACCACCATCTCCATTTCCTCAAAGTTGGATAAGTAATTTTAAAACTTGGAGATATTTAAGAATATTACAATCAACATTCAATTTTATCAAGACTTAGAACAGATGCCAAGCTAATTGAAATTTATGAAGGATATTCTCAACAAAAAAGGGAAGTTTGAAGATAATGAGACAGTTGCACTTAGTGAGGAGTGTCGTGCAATAATTCAGAAGAAGCTTCCTGAAAAGCATAAAGATCCTGGTAGTTTCACAATACCATGTGCAGTCGGAGACAAATTTATGGAAAAGCTTTATGTGATTATAGTGCAAACATTGACGTTATGCCTCTATCAATATTTAAAAGACTAGGATTAGGAGAAATAACTCCAACTACTGTAACTCTGCAATTAACAAATCGTTCGATTACATGTCCTAAAAGATTTATAGAAGTTGTTTGGTAAAAGTGGATCAATTTATCTTTCCTGTTGATTTCATTGTGCTGGATATAGAGGAAGATAAAGAGATACCCATCATTTTAGGAAGATCTTTCCTAGCCACAGGCAGAGCAATGATACATGTGCGAAAAGGGGAATTAAAAATGAGACTTAATGATCAGACTGTTACATTCAACATTTCAAAATGAATGAAATATCCTACAAGAGGTAAAGATGATGAATGTTATAGGATGGATGTTATCAATCACTTGAGTGAATGTCATTTCAAATCAACTTATGAAGAGAAATTGATCCACCTAAAAATTACCTATTTTTGTGTAGATTTTTTGCTCACTTTATGAACATTTTTAATGATATACACTTTAAAGGAAGGAATTTTGCATATTTTTGTCTTCAAGTATAAAAATATATGATTTAGAGAAAATGAGGCAAAAATAATGTAATTTGAAGCCAAAATAAGCCAAGAAGAAAATTCAAGCCGAGCACATATCAATATGACTTTCTATGCTTAATCTCTTTTAAATTTCTCACATAATTTTGAATGAAATCACACTTTTAAAAATATTTTTTTTATGTTTATCATGTAAGAGAAGATGTTAGGAATGCAACACAACTGAAACAGGGTAAAACAGAGTTGAAATGAAGCTAAATAGAGCAAAACGGTGAAGTTGCACACAAAGTGGCACCTAGGCACCAGAACGGACGCTTGGGCACCAGTGACGATGAGAAAATAACGCTTAGGCCAGGAAAACTGGCGCCTAGGCCCCAGACAAAGCCAAAAACTTTTCGGGGATGGTTATGGATGGTTATTGGACGGTTTTGGGTTGTTCCAAAGCATTATAGAAGCCTCTGGACGAAATCGTAAATGTCATCAAGTAATATAATGAATCTAGACACATTGAAGCGGTTTCTAAATGAAGAGGCGCGTCTCTTAAGTGAAGGGTGCGACCCTTCACACAGATGGACTGGCGCCTAGGCTCCAGAACTGGCGCCTAGGCGCCATAGTTAATTTCTAGATTATTCATTGAATATGGATGAATTTTGAAGAGATACCTGAAGCAAACCTTAGTCATTCTCGAAGCTCTATAAATATGGATTAATTTTACAGCCTGGGAGAATCATTTTGGGGTGGTTTTACATAAGGTTCAAGGGGTGTGTCTGTGTGGAGTTTGGTGTGAGTTAATTGATGTAGATTTCTACATTTTGTGGAGAAATTATTGAGGGATTTTTAGTGATTTATGTAAGGAATGTATGAGCAGCGCATAGATCAGTGGGAGACTTTGGTGGAGAGATTCTCTTCTTTCTTTTAGAGGGAAAAAGCTAAGTATTGTGTTCTTCATTTTCTAGTAATTGTTGTAACACTTTCTGGTGGATTTTCTTTGATTTAAATAAATTTTTCTGTTGTGTTCTATCCATGCTTCATAAGTAATTTTCTTTACTATTTTCTTTTAATATGATGTAGTGGCATATGTAGGAAAATTATTTTTATGATAGAACATTTCACTGTGATGAGTAATATCTCCTTCACTTAATTTACATAACTTAATTGGCATTAGGTTATTTTAAAATTTGTTGTAAGTGAAACTAAAACTCGAAAGAGCGGTGATCTCGCAACTTGAGTGCACTTTCATTGTCCGGTTAACTAGTAATATAGTTAGGCGATAATGCAACTTTTAAGGAATTATTATTTAATACTCTGTATCTATTAGATACTTCTAGGTGCCAGATAGTTGCATGAAACTAATAGACCATTAAAGGCCAATGTTCTTTTTTGGCACTTTATTTATTACATAATTCTACCAATTCTTTTACTTCTTATTCCATTATTTTCATTTACTTTTATTTTGTAATAAAATAGATGTATCTTTAGGAATCAAGATTTACTTAGATATTCTCTTATTAAATTAATGTGATGACACTTTACCGGATCTTCATTTACTTTACAAATTTTCCTCTTGTATCGTTAACATCTGTGAAGAATTCTTATGATCTGACCATGAGCTAAGAATTCTTAACTTGTAAGTATCACATTTCCCATGGAAAGGTAGATGGTAAATCCTTGAAGGGGGAGGTGCAAATAGATAGGAAGATAATCTTTGAAGGGTGCAGAATTGAATATGTTTTTAGAGTGACATGCTAAATTCTATCAATTTTGTTTAAGATGAGGTGACAGGTCGCTAGTAGGCTCGACTATAGGCACCTATGGGGGGAGTGAACTAAAAGTCAGAGCCTAGAACTTCGTCCCTTACCACTAACAATATATTCTGATCCAATCTTCTAAAACTAGCTATGTTTTTTTTTGACCTGGACCAAAGGGTAAAGGATATATATGCTCCTATTTGTCATAACTACATTAAATTCTAAGCATTTCTTTCCTATATATTATCTCGGTAATTGCAAGAGAAAGGTAGTCTTTAATATCTCAAAATTCTCTAAACTAATTTATTCAGATAAGTTACCTTTTTATATTAAATTTTCATTTAGGAATAGTTATTAGAAAAACCATTTTAATTGACATTCCAAATTAAAGCCTTCTAAAATTAAACTATAATTAGCCTAAAGAATTTCTTACCTCGCTTCTTTTTGGGATCGATATTGGGGTTTTTAAAAGAAAGTCATATATTACTTAAAGCGATGTGTATACTTGTGTAGTACCCTTAGTGTATAAAATATTTTCTAATTTTTATATCATTTAAGATTTTGCACATTAGCTGCTATTTATAAATTGGGTTAAGTTTTTTGTCATCTTTTGGAAGTTAATTTTACTGCGTAATTGTGGGTCGAGTCAAGTTTTTGACGTTGTTGCCGGGGAAAGTTTCAGTGAGAACTTTTAGGAGAATTTTTAGTTAATTTTTTAAGGCTTAGATTTGGAATTTATAGTATTATAATATTGTGTGTTTAATTATTTTTTGTTTATTTTTAAATAACATCCAAAATACCAAAAATATTTTTGAGATTTGTCCTATTAGTTAAGTCTTTAAATTTTTATGCGTAGTTCAGGTGCTGCAGACCTTGAACTTTATGACTCGGATTTAAAGAAAACTTTTAGGAGGATTATGAATTAGAAAAGACTCCATGAATTGATGTTAGAAATGGCTGATCAATAATATAATGAATATTACTATTTGGATTATAATGCTAGTCAAGGATAACTTAAATCAGAAGAGTAACTAGTATAATTTGATCTAAAATATGAATCACTTGGAGAGAATTTGATCCAAAATTTGGGAGATCTTGAACTATCTTATAGAGATCCATTTCTTATGAATTTTAAAGAAGAAATTAATATGCAATTTATTAGAAGAATATTGGACCTAGGAAGAAACATGAGGAATAATGATCTAAATCAATTTGAAAATGGAAGAGTTAAAAGAAAAATAAAATTTGAGGAGTGATACACCTAAAATATATAGTGTTTTATACACATTTTTATACCTATTTTTGATGATATTGCATTATAATGGAAGGTATTTTGTGTTTTTCTTGTAGGTATAATGATAATGAGTGATTATGATGAAAGAAGTAATATTGGATCAAATTTTGAGGAAAAAAAATAAAAAAATGAAAAACTGGACCTTGGCGGCTAAGCGCTTAGCTGCCACAATTAAAAATCGAATTTTCTTCATTTTTGGCGCTAATTACAAGGGGTGTTTGAAGCAACTTTTTGTGGTGACTTCCTTAACTTCCCATGGGTGACAAATTTGAATGAAGGGATGTATCTTTTGGTGGATACGTTGAATCAGGACTTGATTTGAAGAGACCCAAATCACTTTTTGTATTATTATTAAAGATATGTCATGAGATTCTTTAGTGGTGTATGTGTGTGCGTGTGTGTCCTTAGTGAGAGTTAGACTTTTAATTTAGTGTTCAAGAATCTCTTCTAGTTTTCAGTTTCATCTTCTAGTTTAAAGAGATTTACTTTTAGTCTTTTATTTGTTAGAGTTAGTTAGTTTGGTGTGAAACTTTCTTTCCACCAATTTACTTTCATCCATTTATCTTGTATTTATTGAAGTCTAAAGTCAGAGTTGGATTCAACAGAGTTGGGCGCCAACCTCTGTAGTGTTGTCCTGTGAAAAGTCAAATTTGAAAGGAACCTCTGGAGTCCTATGGAGAGGATTTTTAGATAAGTGTTTACTTCTATTTTCTATACTTAGTTTTTATTGTTGTGCATTCTTTATAATTTCTATTTTTAAAAGAATGTGTGCTTGTGTTTTCTCCATGAATTCTTAGTAGTTTTCTTTATCTTTTTCTTTCTTAAATAAAGAAGTAATTAAATTATGTAGGATTTTTATGGAATGTATAAGTGTTTAAATTTGGAATACGTTGTGAAGACGTAATTCCATGGACTTAATTTACTTCTTAATTTGGCCAGTTAAGATGTTAAATTTTTTGTAAGATTATGTAAGATCCAATGCAGTATTGTCACAAACAATAAATGATATAAATCACATCTAATTATATAAATGAGAATTGTAGTCAACATAATTGAATGCTTAGGAGATATGCTTTTAATGGGGAGTAAAATTAGAGGTCTTTAGAGTGACAGGCTAAAGCCCCCTAATTTGGTTTGATATTTTAAATATTGTTATGAGAAGTTAGCCCCTAGGTGGAGGGAATCGAGAAACTGTAGAGAGCGAGCTAGTATCTTCCCTACCTAACCATTTTCAAGATTTTAAAATTCCAAATTAACCAATGTTCTTTATAGAACCAAGTAAGGGTAAAGAATAAATTTGCTCCTATTTATCACAACACATTTAAATTCTTCCACGACAATACTTTCATGATTATTACTGCTTTATAAGAGAAAGAATAAAATATTTTATTTCCTAGTATTTTATACTGCATTTTAAAGTTATGATAAATTTTTTTTATTGCTTAGATTTAGTTAAAAATACCAAAAATAATTTTCAAGTTTTCAAATCAAAACATACTTTTAAAAATCATTAAAAAAATTAAAAGTATAATTTTCTTAATTCATTAAAAAAATTTTACATTTCCCTATGGGTTCGATATCTCAGGCTTAATCAGAAAGTACTATATTACTTGATAACAATACGTATACTTGCGTATCCCATATTATGAAATCATAATTAGCATATCTAAATCATCAGCACATATATTCGGTGTGTGTCAAGTTTTTTGTGCACATAGATTTATTGGGGATCAATGATTTCATAGGAATTCCTTGAATTAGAAAAGATTGAGCAATTGATCAAGGATTAATTAAATGGATTTTTTTATCCAGGAGGAATCATTTGTCGGGCTGACGACGTTATACCAAGCTCATTATGCGAGGAAACCCATAATTATCGGTGTGCTTTGATTTAGTATGCTTGATGTCATGTTTGTTAGTGTTTTCGTGTGTTTGCTTTAGTTTGGATTAATCTTCTTGGATTGCTAGCAAATTTAATTGATCTTTATGTGTCATTACGAATTGATCAATTTGATTAATGTTTGGATTGTTGTAGTTTAATCTGATCATTTTGAGTGTCATGAGGGACGTGATTCTTTAACTTCGTATGGATCCATCTTAATTTCCATTACTTCTTTTCTTTGACCTTATTTTCATTCGGTAGGAGTCATGAACCTATTTATGGAGTAACATGTGGATGGTCTTATACTATCTTTATAACTAATAGAGGTGTTTAAATTAAAGGGATAAGGTGATGCCTGATGTTGGTGCTCAAGAGCCAACAAATCTGAGATAATCGTATCCTTGGGATTAGACTCTATTAAATCATTTATAAGTACTCAATTTATTAGTGTAGTGATTCCATTAGAAATCCGAAGGTAGTGAGATACAATGAGTTAAAGGAAGAATTGACCTCATTTATCATGTGTGTTTATGTTTGAGTTACAACAAAACTTAGAGATTTGAAGAACACTTAAATATATATTCTCATGCCGATGTTTGTCCTGCTTGTTAGACCTTTCTTTAGTTTAATTTTTTTCAAGCAAGTTTAGTTTAGAAATACTTTTAATCAAAATTTTTTGTCCTGATGAATACTTGTAGATGTTTCTGATAGATATTTGTGATAGAAAGAATTTTCGTACTGTTTTTCTTCCTGCTTACATTTTTTGTACTGAATGTTATATATGTTAAAAATAAAGTTTGGGGGTTGGAAGAAAAATATATTTTAAATTTAGTATACCTCCTTTTAGTATAATATTATTGCAAGCATGTTTTAGGCTAGATTTACTTTCATATGCAGATATTCTATCCTAATTTTGCATGTAAATGAATTTGATAGGATTTGTAGTTGTTAGTAAATTGAAATTTTATTTTTTTTCCTCGTACATTTTATGGAATTAATTGCAAAATATTTTAAAATTCAAGTTTGGGGGGATGAAAAATAATTTTCAAAAACTTAAATTTTATTTGTTCTAAAAAATGTTATAAATAAATTTGATTTGTGATTGAAAAATAGTTATGTCTATGAAGTTATATTAGGGAAATAAAATTCTAATTATAGAAATGAGTAAGAGAATTTAGTTAAAATCTATAATAATGATGAAAACTTTTAAGTTAAAATTTTCTTAGTGAAGAAATGATAAACATTGTTTAACTATCTATAGTAGGAAAAGTTGTATTTTGGAAAAATAGAAGTTTTAGACTTTATTTTTAATTTGAAAAACAATTTTCAAAACTGTTATTATATTTCTAATTAAAAGATATATATCTACCTTATGCTTTAGGAAAGGAAGGGTGGAATTCAAAATTATTAAAGGCCTATCTAGATATAAAAATCCTTGCCTGAGAAAAAAAGAAGAGAGAAAAGAAAAAGAAAAAGAAAGAAAAAGAAACAAAAAGAAAAGAAAAGTATAGTATGTGGAAAAGGAAGGGGATGTTTGAGGATTAAAGGGCCTAATCAAAAATTGGTTCCACACCTGAGCTTTTTAAAGTATAAGATTTGAGAAAATCTTAAGCTTAAAATATAAAATAGTTAGTATAATTATTTTTAATAATGATTTTCAATTAAAGAAAATAAAATGCCTAACCCCTATATTTTGAAAAATCTCTAATTATTTCTGAATTAGATAGCAACACATATTTTAACACTCTTTCATCTAAGAGATTTCTAAACTTTAAATTGGTCTCATTTACAAAAAAAATATTTAAATTAGACTATTACAATTCTATAACAAAATTTTAGAAACTCCTAAAGAAACTCATAGACATGATTTACTTGTTTGGTTTTATATGTTATAGTGTTACTTAAGAATAAGTAACGTTTAAGTTTGGCGGAATGATCCACCTAAAAATTACCTAATTTTAGTGTATATTTTATGCTCATTTTATGCACATTTTTAATGATATACACTTTAAAGGAATGTATTTTGCATATTTTTTTTTTCAAGTATAAAAATATATGATTTAGAGAATATGAGGCAAAAACAATGCAATTTGAAGCTGATATAAGCAAAGAAGAATATTATAACCTAGTACATATCAATATGTCTTTCTATGCTTAATCTCTTATACATTTCTCTCATGCTTTTGAATGAAATTTCACTTTGATGAAAGGTTTTCTTTATATTTATCTTGTAGGTGAAGATATTTGGAATACAATGCAACTGAAATGGGGCGAAACGGAGTTAAAACGAACCCAAACGGAGCAAAACGGTGAAGCTGCGCACAACGTGGTGCCTAGGCTCTAGAACCGGCGCCGGGGCGCCAGTGACGACGAGAAAACAGAGCCTAGGTGAAGGAAACAGGCGCCTAGCCCCTAGACACAGGCAGAAACGTTTTGGGGACAATTATGGATGGTTATTGGACGGTTTTGGGTGGTTCAAAAGCATTTTATAAGCCTCTGGATGAAATCCTACATGTCATCAAGTAGTACAATGAATTTAGACATATTGGAGCAGTTTTTAAATAAAGAGGTGCGTCTCTTAAGTGAAGGGGTGTGACCCTTCACACAGATGGACTGGCGCCTAGGCGCCACTGTTAATTTCTAGAATATTCATTGAATATGGATGAATTTTGAAGAGATGCCTGAAGCAACCCTTGGTCATTTTCGAAGCTCTATAAATATGGATTAATTCTACAGCCTAAGAGACTCGTTTTGGTGTCATTTTACATAAGGTCCAAGTGGTGTGTGTGTCTGGAGTTTTTTGTGAGTTAGGAGATGTCAATTTCTACATTTTCTAGATAAATTGGTGAGGGATTTTGAGAGATTTATGTAAGGAATGTACGAGCGGCACATGGATCTGCGGGAGACTTTGGTAGAGAGATTTTCTTTATTCTTTCAGAGGGAAAAAACTAAGTATTGTGTTCTTCATTTTCTTGTATTTGTTTTAAAAATTTTTTAGTGGATTTTCTTTGATTTAAATGAAGTTTTCTGTTCTGTTTTATCCATGTTTCATAAGTAATTTTCTTTACTATTTTCTTTTAATATGATGTAGTAGAATTTGTAGGAAAATTATTTTTATGATAGAATTATTTTCATTTCACTGGTATGAGTAATATCTCTTTGCTTAGTTTACATAACTTAAGTGACAATAGGTTATGCTAAAATCTGTTGCAAGAGAAACTAAAACTCGAAAGAGCGGTGATCTCGCAACTTGAGTGACCTCACATTGTCCAGTTAACTAGTAATATAGTTAGGCGGTAATGCAACTTTTAAGGAATTATTATTTAATAATTTGTTTCTATTAGATGCTTCTAAATGATAGATAGTTGCATGAAACTAATAGAATATTAAAGACATATGTTCCTTGTTGGCACTTTATTTATTACATAATTCTATCTATTCATTTACTTCTTTTGTCATTATTTATATTTTCTTTTATTTTGTAATAAAATAGATGTATGTTTAGGAATCAAGATTTGCTTAGATATACTCTTATTAAATTAATGTGATGGTACTTTACCGGATCTTCATTTACTTTACAGATTGGCTACTTGCATCGTTAACAGCTGTGGATAATTCTTAATATCTGACCGTTGGCTAAGAATTCTTAACTTGTAAGTATCACATTTTCCTTAGAAAGGTAGATGGTAAATCCTTGGAGGGGGAGGTGCAAATAAATAGGAAGATAATCTTGGAAGGGCTAAAATTGAATATGTTTTTAGAGTGACAAGCTAAATTCTATCAATTTCGTTTAAGAGGAGGTGAAGGGTCACTAGTAGGCCCAACCATGGGCACCCATGGGGGGAGACTAGATGTGAGAGCCTAGAACTTTGTCCCTTACAACTAACAATACATCCTGATCCAATCTTCTAAAACTAGCTAATGTTCTTTATGACCTGGACCAAAACGTAAATGATATATATGCTCCTATTTGTCACTACTTCATTAAATTCTAAGCATTTCTTTCCTACATATTGTTTAGGTAATTGCTAGAGAATGGTAGTCTTTAACATCTCAAAATTCTCTAAACTAATTTATCCAGATAAGTTATCTTTTTATATTATATTTTCATTTTGGAATATTTATTAGATAACCTTTTTAATTGACATTCCAAATTAAAGCCTTATAGAATTAAACTAGAATTAGCCTAAAGAATTTCTTACCTCGCTTCTCTGTGGGATCGATACTAGGATTTTAAAAGAAAGTCATATATTACTTAAAACGATGAATATACTTGCATAGTACCCCTCATTTGTAAAATATTTTCTAATTTTTATGTCATTTAAGATTTTTCACACTAGCCGCTATTTATAAATTCGGTCAAGTTTTCGGTCATCTTTTGGAAGTTAATTTTACTGTGTAATTGCGGGTCAGGTCAGAAATCTGAATGAAAAGATTTAGAACATGAGCAACAAGAGGAGTTACATCATTCTGAAGATTTTCATGAGGAAGATATAAATTATGTTCATTAAAATTTTGAATTGTTGGACATGACTAAAAAGATGAATCTTTTGATCCAGCAATTGAAGGACCTCCTGAACTTGAGTTAAAGATGCTTCCTGATCATTTGAAGTATATTTTTTTAGGTGAGTCCTTAACTTTGCCCGTAATAATTTCCTCTCAATTAACTAAAAAAGAAGAAAATAGTTTGTTTGAAGTTTTGAAGAAGTACGAGAAAGCCTTTGGATGGACGATTGTTGATATTAAAGGAATCAGTTCTTCAATTTATATGCATGGAATCCTTATGGAAGATAACTAAAAACCTAGGGCTGAACCTTAAAGGAGATTAAATCTTATTATGAAAGATGTTGTTAAGAAAGAAATTTTAAAGTGGTTGGATGCTGGGATTATCTACCCTATTTCAAATAGTGCATGGGTTAGTCCTATTCACTGTGTTCCTAAGAAAGGATGAGTAACTGTGACTGTTAATGAGAAGAATGAGATTATACCAACAAGATAAGTTACATGGTGGCGAATTTGCATTGATTAAAGAAAATTAATTCTTTCTACAAGGAATGATCAGTTTCCACTATCATTTAAAGATCAGATGTTTGATAGAATAGCTGGGCATAAATACTTTTGTTTTTTGGATGGATATACTGGATACCACCAAATTCAAATTGCTCTTGAGGATCAAGAGAAAATAATGTTTAACAATCCTTATGGTATGTTTGCTTTTAGAAGAATGCCTTTTGGTTTATGTAATGCCCCTGCTACATTTCAGAGATGTATTATGGCTATTTTCTTTGATTTAATTGAAAAAGGGATTGAAGTTTTATGGATGACTTTTCAGTGTTTGGAAGTTCATTTGAATCATGTTTAGAACATTTATCTAAAGTTCTAAAATGCTGTGAAAAAACTAACTTGGTCTTTAATTGAGACAAATGCCAATTTCTGGTAGTAGGAGAAATTGTATTAGGACATAGAATATAGAAAAAATGTTTGGAGGTGAATCCTGCAAAAATTCAAGTTATCTCAAATTTACCTTGTGCAACGAATGTAAAGAGAATTAGAAGTTTTCTGGGACATGTTGGATTCTATAAGCATTACATTAAAGATTTTTCAAAAATTTCAAAACCCTTATGTCGTTTATTGGAAAAGGATGTAATTTTTTATTTTGATAATGAATGCCTAAAAGCTTTTGAAATAATAAAAGAAAAATTAATCACTGCACCTATTAGAATTTCACCAAATTAGAAAAAACCTTTTGAATTAATGTGTGAAGCTAGTGATTATGCTATTGGTGCTGTTTTGGGTCAGAAATATGATAAAATTTTCAAAGTAAATTAATCACTGCACCTATTAGAATTTCACCAAATTAGAAAAAACCTTTTGAATTAATGTGTGAAGCTAGTGATTCTTCTTCTACAAGAATTTTTTTTTGAGAAAGTAGATAGGAAGGATGCTGATAATCAAATTGCTGATCATTTATCTAGGCTTCAAACTAAAAAATCTCTTAGTGATACTGAAGAAATTACTGAACATTTTCCTGATGAAAAATTGTTCACTATTAATGAGTGGTGTATTCCGTGGTACACCGACATTGTAAACTTTATTGTCAGTGATATTTTACCATATGGTTTGACATACCAAGAGAGGAAGAAATTTTTATCTGATACTTGACCCGACCGCAAGTAACGCAGTAATATATGCTTCCAAAAGATGGCCAAAGCTTGACCCAATTTATAATAAGCGGCTAGTGTATAAATCAAAATATTGTAAATTTTAGAATTTACTTTACACACTAGGGGTACTACGCAAGTATACGTATCGTTTCAAGTAATATAGTGTTTTCTATTATAAACCAAGTATCGATCCCAAGAGGAAAAATTATAGAAATAACTTTTCTAAATATTATATTTTAAAAATATCTTTTTATCCTTTAAATTAATTATAAATTACTATTAATTTACTAGATGAAATTAAAGAAAACAATACTAAGAGAATGATTTATTAAAACTATATAAAATAACAACTTTCTTTCCTTTAATTATTCAAAGAATTTTAAGATAATTTAATATTCGTTGGAGAATTTGATTTATGGTATTGTGCCAAATAGAAGCATTCCTATTCTTTACCCTTTTATCCAGGCACAAGGAACATTGGCTAATTTACAGATCAGGTATGGATGTATTGTTAGTAGTAATGTGTTAATCTAGACTCTCACTTCTAGATGTCTAACGGTGGCTATGGTCGGCCCTACGAGTGACCCATTCCTGATCTATAAATCAAATTATAAGAATTTACCCTGTCACTCTAAAAACTTATCAATTCTACGCTCTTTAAATCTTATCTTCCGATTTATTTGCACTTCACCTTGAATAGCCCGCACATGGCCTTCGACTACCCAAGGATTCATGTGACATTTACAAGTTAAGAGTTCTTCTCCTTCAAGGTTTCAAAACTCTTCAACATGTTTTAACAATTTAAATGGCCATTTTAAAAAGTAAAGTAAGATCAGGTATTAATGTCATCACAATGTTTTAAAAATATTTTCAATTTTAACTCTCCATCGAATCTTTATATTATCTTATCTATCTCTTCATGATTGAAGGAAGAAAGTAAACTAACTACTCAGAACACATTGAAAATAAACTGTAAAACATAATAAATAAACTTTGAATCAACTATAAAAAAACTTATCTTAAATATTCCTTCAACAGATCTTCTGACTCCTAACCCCACAGTGTAATGAACTCCAGATGCTACAAATTGAAAGTAAACTCACTAAACTAAACAAAAGTGGCCCTAAATTTCTCTCTCTAATTCTCTATACTCTCTCTCTAATGAGATTTCTCTCTCTAAGGAGGCTAGAGGGGTGGGAAGAATGGGGCCCTTTTTCTCTGATGGAGTGGACTCCAATTTATAAGCTCCAAGGGTTGCCTTGAGGCACCTCTTCAAAACATGTCCAAATTCAATGAATCTTCTAGAAAGTCAGTCTGGCGCATAGGCACCGGAATCTGGCACCTAGGCGCCGGACACCGCGTCCAGTTCTTCGCACCTCTTCGCTTTGGCTCGCACCTCTTCGCTTTTAAAACCTTTTTGGAGCGTCCAAATGCAATGTATCACATGTCCTATTATCAAGGAACAACTGCCAGTCTTCTAGAATGTCCAATAACTGCTCACTCCATCAAAATAACTGTCCAAAAGTCGTCAAAAACTTGACAGTTTCTGTATCGAGTATGCCGCCTAGGCACCAGTTTCTGGCGCCTAGGCGCCAGGCCATATTTTTTTTAATTTTTGTATTTTTCCCCATTTTTAGTCCTTTTTGCTCCTTTTCCTTTTCTAGACCTTTTTACATCACCTACATCCAAAAACACATAAATACCCTTCATTAAAGCATAATATCCTTAGAAATTGATAAAAATCAAGGCACAAAATATATGTATTTTTCTTCATGAATCAAAATCCCCCAAAATTAAATGTTACTTTTCCTCAAGTAACTCTTTTTACTATATAAAATATAACCTTTGGAATAAAAGATAAATATTTAAGATTCCTTATAATTTTTTATTTTATAAAGTCTTTAGTAAATTATTAACCTAATTTCACTAACTAGGTTTAATTTTAAGAATTTAAAGAATATTCAACTTCTAAATCATAAGATATCAAACTTTTCATTCATTTTGAAAATAAAAGATGCTTATTATATTAAGATCTCATAGATTATTTACTAGAAAAAGATTTTCTTGAAAAATAGTTTTTAAATGAATATTCATGTATAAAAATTAAGTAAGATATCTAACTAGTTTTCTTCCTATAAGATAATTCAAGTGAAGCCAATTTTTGATTAGGCATTTCCTCAAGCTTATCCTCTCTTTTCTTTTCTTTTTTTTTCTTTTGTTTTTTTATATATAGAGAGGATTACTATATCTGGATAGCATGTTAATGGTTTTGAACTTCACTATCCTTAACTTATATTTTTAAAACTTATGCATTTTCACTTAATTATTATAACATAAATAAGAATTCAAAAAGATTTCCAATCTTTTCTTTTTCAAGTGATAATTTTTTATTACTTAATATTTCTAAATTCTATCATTTCTATCATGAATAGAAAAATTCTTTAATCTTATTATTCCTTATGTTAAATAATTCTATTCTTAAAATCAATCAAAGTTAGTAAAACTTTACTTAATTTCACTCAATTGTTTATAATTTCAAAAATAAAAGTGGTCTCAAATAAATTATTTATTCCTTAAGTTATGTTAAAAAGTTTTTATTTTTAAGAAAATATTAGCTCTTTAAGGACAAATAAAATTTAAATTTTGAATGTATTTCCTTTCCCCCAAACTTAAGTTTTGGTACACTATGAAAATTTTCAAAGTATGAGAGAAAGAAAATCATAAGAATTTTTATAAGTATGTAAAAACAATCTTAAAAAGAAAAATTAACTTTCTAAACATGCTTTTATGAATAATTAAGATAAAATTGAAGCATGTATAAAAAAGTAAGCAAGCTAATTTTTTATTATACTAAATTTGAAACAAAAATTAAAGCAGAGCAAAATTACTAAGTTCTAAACATTAGACGAAAACAAACATATAAATTAACTCTAACATCAGTCTCAACACAATATACTAAAAATGTTTTAACTACAGAATCCATCCACACAAGTACATAAACTAAACAAATACATCAAACATAAAACTAACAAACAATCCAAACAAAACAAACTAAATACAGAGTAGCATTACATAAAGATCTCTCTACTACTAATCACTAGCTGTCGCCTCATCATCATCATCATCACCAAAGGAAAACTCAACGTCCTTAGGATCAATAAATGATGTAAAGCTAGGAAAAGTAGGGAAACTCACATCATGTTCACCCTTCAGAAATCTGACTAGGGCTTCATCGTACTACGCATCATAACTACTCTTCCTACGGGTATAGTCGGAAAGATGATTTGGTTTCTTGTCAATAGTATCTATCCTGCGGTGAGTACGAAACAACTCCTGCTGTCTGCTCTAAAACTGATCATGCATGGACTCCCAGAAACTAGATGGTGGCTCAACTGAAGTAGAGGGGCGAGAAGTAGAAGGTCTACATGGAGTATATGCAGAAGTAGAAGGAGCGATCAATCTCTTCCCTCGAAGACGATCATAGATACTAACACTCTCCTGCCCAATTGGCTTGGTAGTCTTTAACTTCTCCTCAGAAATATCAGCACTGACTCCATCATTAACACATAACGAATAAATCAAAGAAGGAAATCCCAATCCAACAGAAGTGCTGGATCTCAGAATAGAATCCACAGATTCATAAATAATACTGCCAACGTCTATAGGCTTTCTCTCCTTAATGCAGTAGTTCATGATCGCTCGATCTTTAGTTACTTCACTCAGATGATTGGAAGGTAACAATCTCGCAGAAATGAAATAGTGCCATGCTTTTGAAATACCATTTAGCTTGGAAGATTTGAAATTTACCCTTTTGCCGTTCCTGATCTTCTAAGATCCAGTACCGTCAGTCAAATAGACAATAATCATATCCAAATCACCCTCAGATGGTGATAATCCAGAATAATAGCACTCAATCGTCGGTGGCAGGACACAGAATATGTTGATTCTTTCGAGTAAATCCTACTCTGATTCCTCCGACAAAGACTTCGAATCTTCAGCATCTAGAAAATTTGCATAAAATTCTCGAACAAGCCGGGATAACAACAATAGCGATGAAGTAACAAAATCGTTGTCGATTGTGTGCAACGATAGTGTTTTCGATCATCTCCCCAGGATGATAAAAACTTCGTTCCGAGATAAACTTTCTCGACGACGCAAGTTCGTGGAAACGAAAATGCGCAGCCGCAGTTGGAAATTTGCTGCTATCAAAATTTTCTCGTCCCTTCCCGCGCTTTGATTTTGGTGCCATCTAAACGTGAAAGAAAATAAGAACAAATTTAGGAATCAAAGATTTAAACCCTTTTTAAGTTTATAAAACTTAAAATAAGTTTAAAAATCCAAAGAAAACACTGAAAATCAAAATTTTTTTCAAAATTTCGGTTCTTAGCAAAAACTAGGAAAATCTATGGTGAAAATAAAAAATAAATGGTTTAAAGTGTAGATCTGACCTTGAGACGATGAAATCGAGTGGTTTCACACTCAAATCCTTATTGTATTGACCTCAAAATGGATCCAAATGGTGTATTTTCGTGAAAATGGGGAAGAAGATGAAGCTTATGTGTGAAAAATGGCTTTTGGGGCTTTAAATGGTAATTTTCGGGTAGCAAGCCGAGCCGGCGCTTAGGCGCCGAATTCTGGAGCCTAGGCGCCAGACTCGCCTTTCACAAAAAACTATTTTTAAATTTAATTTTCCACCAAAATTCATAAATTCAACTTCCAATTACTCATATTAGAGTAGGGCTTCAATTTCTAACTTCCAAAACATTTTCCAAAAATTTTAAAAATTAAATATTAAATCCACCAATCGAACACTAAGTTTACATCAAACTCACTAAATTACATTCATAATCTTCAATGTTGACTCAATACATTCCAGATAAGTATTATACTTGATTCTAGTTACTAATACACACTCAAACACAACAATTTCTAAGCAAAAACAACACACATTGAACATGAAAGCAAATACACAAATAAACACTATTGATTCTCTAAATCGATACAACAACTCAACAAACCATATAATAACTAACCCATTACCAGAATATTCAATCATCAGAAGGGAAATTGTGAATTCTACTTGGAAAGAACACTAACGCTCTCGGGAAATCCGTAGCCGTCTTTTCGTCAATCCACTTGTTCTTCGCATACATTTCAACTTGAGCATCTTGATAAGCCTCAAAATGATCAAATTGAAGTTTCATCTACCATTCTAGATGTTCAATCTGATGAAACATCTCATGAAGGTGATCTCCAATTATTTTAAAATCCACTTCAAACTTATCCAAACTACTAGAGATTTTTTCTAAACTTACAGTAATGAAACCATTGAAGTAGGGTTGAGGATCCTTAGAAACCTTGTCTCTAACTTCTTCTCCATGATTTCTTCCTTCCATTTCTTCAAAATTCTCTCAAATCTCTCAAGAATGAAGTGCAAGGGACGTAATTCTGATTGCTTGATGGTTAGGGAAGAGAATAGGTTGATTTTTAAGGGAAAATAGTGTGAAAAACTAAAAATTTTAGTTTTTGCACGACCTAGTAACTATGGCACATAGGCGCCGAATCTGGTGCCTAGGCGCCGGACCTATTGATACATAGTTGATTCTCGCGCTTAGGCGCCGGAACTATGTTCAACTCCATTCCACCTAATCATCAAATTTCAAAATTTCGTTCTCCAAGATAGGTATACTATACTGGTAAGAGTAATTTAGACTCAACAACACACATCGTAAGCAATCATAATGAAGGTTAACTTGATCTCCTTTTTACTCATATTCAAAATAGAGTGATCCAATTTTTAAATTTACATACTTTAAAATAATTTTCAGCCTAAGTCAATAAAGACTTATAAGCATCAAATTTCTTAATAAGTCAATAAAATAAGTTTCTTCATAAGGTACACATCTTCGAATCATAGAAACTTTTCCATTTTTAAATAAATGAGGTTCTTCCCAGGTATAAGATTTAGCATCATATTTAAATTTCTTAATAAATTTGTTATCCAAGTCATAAGGCAAAATATTGGTAACTAAATAATTAACAATATCAGCATACCAAGGTGTTTTATATTCTTGAATAGCATATAAAGATTCATCAGGAAATTTCTCATTTATATTTTTTTTCCGAAAAAATATCATTTTTAATTCTAGACAAATGATCAGCAATTTGGTTTTTAGTTCCTTTTCTATCTACTATTTGAAAATCAAATTCTTGAAGAAGTAAAACTCATCTTATCAGTCTAGGTTTAGAATCCTTCTTAGATAATAGATATTTAATAGCATAATGATCAGTATGAACTATGCATTTAGTAACAAGAAGATAAGGTCTAAATTTATCAAAGGCATATACTATATTTTTGTCCTAATACAGCTCCAATTGCAAAATCACTTGCGTCACACATTAATTCAAAAGATTTCTCCCAATTAGGTGCAACAATGATAGGTGCAAATATTAATTTTTCATTAAGAATATTAAAGGCAGTAATACATTCTTTATTAAATTCAAATTTTGCATCTTTTTCTAATAAATGACAAAGAGGTTTAGCAATTTTAGAAAAATCCTTTATGTATCTTCTATAAAATCCAGCATGACCTAGAAAACTTCTCACATCGATAACGAGTAGTAGGTGGTTGCAATTCAGCAATAATTTTTACTTTTGCTTGATCAACTTCGATCCCTTTTTGTGATACTTTGTGACCAAGTACAATGCCTTCTGTGACCATGAATTGACATTTTTCCCATTTAAGAACTAAATTTGTTTCTTCACATCTTTTCATAACTTTGGAAATGTTTTCCAAACAAGATTCAAAAGAAGTTCCAAATACTGAAAAATCGTCCTTGAATATTTCAATTCCTTTGTCAATCAAATCACAAAATATTGGCATCATACATCTTTGAAAAGTTGTAGGTGCATTACATAAAACAAAAGGCATTCTTCTAAAAGCAAATGTTCCATAAGGACTTGTAAATGTTGTCTTTTCTTGGTCCTCGGGAGCAATAAGTAATTGATGATAACCAGAATATCCATCCAGGAAATAGAAATATGAGTGTCTAACAAGTTTATCAAGCATTTGATCTAAGAAAGGTAAAGGAAAATGATCATTTCTAGTGGCTTTATTTAATTTTCTATAATCAACACAGATTCGCCATCCAGTAAATTGTCTTGTAGGTATAAGTTCATTTTTATCATTAACAATGACAGTTACTCCTCCTTTCTTCGGAACACAATGAATAGGACTTACCAATTGACTATCTGAAATAGGATAAATAAGACCAGCATCTAACCATTTAATAATTTCTTTTTTAACAACCTCTTTCATGATAGGATTTAATCGTCTTTGCGATTCTATAGTTGGTTTAAAATTTTGTTTCATTAAAATTCTATGCATACAAATGGAAGGGCTTATTCCTCTTATATCAGCAATAGTTCAACCAAAAGCTTTCTTATAATTCTATAACACACCTATTAGTTTTTCTTCTTGATCTGTACTAAGTTTAGAAGAAATAATAATAGGTAAAGTTAACGAATTTCCAAGAAACGCATATTTTAAATGGGAAGGTAACATTTTTAATTCCAGTTCAGGGGCTTTTTCTATTGATGGTAAAAGTATATCATTTTGAGTTATGTCTAAAGTTTCCCAATTATCTTTTATAAAATAAGTCTCTTCTTCTTCCACAACTTCATCTTCATCAGTTAAAAATTCAAATTTTTCTTCGAAATGACTTTACATTTTTCTTGATAATGTTTTTCAATTAAATAATCAATTATATCCATTCGATAACATTTCTCTTTATCAGGGTACTTCATTGATTTAAGAACATTTAATTTGATTTCTTGATCATTAAGTCTCATGGTTAGTTCTCCTTTTTGCACATCAATCATAGCTCATCCAGTAGCTAGAAAGGTCTCCCTAAAATTATAGGTATCTCTTTATCTTCTTCCATATCAAGTACTATGAAATCTACAGGGAAGATAAATTTATCCTCTTTAACAAGTACATCCTCTATAACTCCTTTAGGATAAATGATAGATCTATCAGCTAACTGAAGGGTTACAGTGGTGGGAGTAATATCTCCTAAACCTAATCTTTGAAAGATAGAAAATGGCATGAGATTAATACTTGCTTCTAAATCACATAAAGCTTTTCCACAAAATTTTTCTCCAATAGCAAAGGGTATAGTGAAACTTCCAGGATCCTTAAGCTTTTCAGATAATTTCTTTTGAATTATTGCACTGCATTCTTCACTTAGTGTAACAGTTTTAAAAGCTTTAAATTTTCATTATTCGCTTAAAATATCCTTCATAAATTTTGCATAAGTTGACATTTGTTCCAAAGCTTCAGCAAAAGGTATATTAATAGTAAGTTTCTTAAAAATTTCAAAGAACTTAGAAAATTGATGATCAAGTTTCTGTTGTTTAAGTCTTTGAGGAAAAGGTGGTGGTGGTTTTTCAACTTCCACATTAACAGGTATAACAGTCTGATCTTGACTAGGAGAGAGAGTTCCTTTAGGTTTTTTAATCTCTTTAACATCAATATCTTTTTCAATTTCATTCTGCATTCTTTCTTTTAATTATTTTCCACTTCTAAGTTGCACAGCTTTAGCTTGTTCATGTTCTTTTCCAGTTTCCTTTGGATTAACTTCAACATTACTAGGAAGTGTTCCTACACGTATGTTATTAATTAAAGTAGCAATTTGCCTCATTTGATTTTCAATATTACGAATTGTAGTATTTTGATTTTGTACTTGATTATTCATTCGTAATATTAATTCCTCTATTGATAACTTTTTCGGTTGATTATTAAATCCAGGAGGTTTAAAATTTGGATTAACTTGATTATTCCAATTTCCAGTGGGATACGATTGATTATTACCCCATTGTTGTTGTGAATTATTCCAGTTAAAATTAGGATGATTTTTCTACCCAGGATTATAAAAATTTGAATAAGGATTATTTTTACTTGCAATAGCTTGTAAAGTTTCAATAGTTTGAGAATCTTCAATATTAGAAGAATTATTTTGCGAAATATTAATTGCAAAACTATCTAATATCTTAGACATTGCTGCTACTTGTGAAGCTAAAATAGAAAAGGCTTCATTATCGTGAATACTTGTCATCTTTTTAGGATTAATCCTTTCAGAAGGCCATTGAAAGTTGTTATTAGCCATTTCTTCAATTAAAGTGTAAGCTTCTTCAAATGATTTAGACATTAAAGAACCTCCAAGCAGCGACATCGATAATTGATTTTAAAGATCCAATTAATCCATTATAAAATATTTGAATAATTAACCAATCAGGAAAAGCATGATGAGGACATTTTCTTAATAGTTCTTTAAATCTTTCCCAAGTTTCATATATCGTCTCCCCGTCAAATTGACTAAATGAAGTAATATCATTTCTTAATTTAGCAATTTTAGGAGGAAAATATTTAGCAAGGAATATTTGTGCCATTTCAGCCCATGTTTTAATAGAACTAGTTGCTAATGAGTTTAACCACATCTTTGCTTTATCTCTTAAAGAAAAAGGAAAGAGTCTAAGTCTAATAGCATCATCAGAAATATTGTTATATTTAAAGGTAGCACAAAGTTCTAAAAAACTAACAAGGTATAAATTTGGATCCTCATTTGGTGTTCCACCAAATTGATTGTTTTGTACCATTTGAATAATAGACGGTTTAATTTCAAAAGAATTAGCATCTACAGTTGGTATTTGAATACAACTATGAAGTTCATCAACTGCAGGGTTAGCATAATTCCTTAATGGTTCATAAACATTTTGATCATTAAGTTCAATTAGATTTTGTAAAGTAGCCATTTCTTGAAATTTTTGAATGTGTTTTCCCTTTTTAATTTATCTAAATGTTCTTTCTAATTCAGAATCTAAAGGTATTAGTCATTCAGAACCAAATCTTCGCATAAAACAAGGAATAAAATACAACTTTTTTATATTTTATATTTTAAATTTTTTTTTTATTTTTATATTTTTAGAAATATAATATTTTTTACAGAAATTTATAATTAGTTTATTTCTTTCCCTGGCAACGGCGCCAAAAACTTGACCCGACTGCAAGTAACGCAGTAATATATGCTTCCAAAAGATGGCCAAAGCTTGACCCAATTTATAATTAGCGGCTAGTGTAAAAATCAAAATATTGTAAATTTTAGAATTTACTTTACACACTAGGGGTACAACGCAAGTATACGTATCGTTTCAAGTAATATAGGGTTTTCTATTACAACCCAAGTGTCGATCCCACAGGGAAAAATTATAAAAAAAAATTTTCTAAATATTTTATTTTAAAAATATCTTTTTATCCTTTAAATTAACTATAAATTACTATTAATTTACTAGATGAAATTAAAGAAAACAATACAAAGAGAATGATTTATGAAAACTATATAAAATAACAACTTTCTTTCCTTCAATTAATCCAAGATATTTAAGATAATTTAATATTCGTTGGAGAATTTGATTTATGGTATTATGCCAAATAGAAGCATTCCTATTCTTTACCCTTTCATCCAGGCACAAAGAGCATTGGCTAATTTATATATCAGGTCCGCATGTATTGTTAGTAGTAATGGGTTAATATAGACTCTCACTTCCAGATGTCCAAGGGTGGCTATGGTCGGCCCTACAAGTGACCCATTCCTGATCTATAAATCAAATTATAAAAATTTAGCCTGTCACTCTAAAAACTTATCAATTCTACGCCCTTTAAATCTTATCTTCATATTTGTTTGCACTTCACCTTGAATAGCCCGCACATGGCCTTCGACTACCTAAGGATTCATATGACATTTACAAGTTAAGAGTTCTTCTCCTTCAAGGTTTCAAAACTCTTCAACAGGTTTTAACAATTTAAATGACCATTTTAAAAAGTAAAGTAAGATCAGGTATTAATGTCATCACAATGTTTTGAAAATATTTTGAATTTTAATTCTCCATTGAATCTTTATATTATCTTATATATCTCTTCATGATTGAAGAACGAAAGTAAACTAACTAGTCAGAACACATTGAAAATAAACTGCAAAACATAATAAAAAAACTTTGAATCAAATATAAAAATACTTATCTCAAATATTCCTTCTACAGATCTTTTGACTCCTGACTCCACAGTGTAATGAACTCTAGATGCTACAACTTGAAAGTAAACTCACTAAACTAAACAAAAGTTGCCCTAAATTTCTCTCTCTAATTTTTTAGACTCTCTCTCTCTCTGATGAGATTTCTCTCTCTAAGGAGGCCTGAGGGGGTGGGACGAATAGGGGGCCATTTTCTCTGAAGGAGTGGACTCCTATTTATAGGCTCCAAGGGTTAACTGAAGGCACCTCTTCAAAACATGTCCAAATTCAATGAATCTTCTAGAAGGTCGATCTGGCGCCTAGGCGCCGGAATCTGGCGCCTAGGCGCCGGACACTGCGTACAGTTCTTCGCACCTCTTCGCTTTGGCTCACACCTCTTCGCGTTTAAAACCATTTTGGAGCGTCCCAATACAATGTATCACATGTCCTATTATAATGGAACAACTGCTAGTCTTCTAGAATGCCAATAACTGCTCACTCCGTCAAAATAACCGTCCAAAAGTCCTAAAAAATTTGACAGTTTCTGTATCGAGTCTGGCGCATAGGCGCCAGTCCATATTTTTTTCTTCTTTTTGCATTTTTCTCCATTTTTGCTCCTTTTCCTTTTATAGACCTTTTTACATCACCTACATCCAAAAACACAAAAATACCCTTCATTAAAGCATAATATCCTTAGAAATTGATAAAAATCAAGGCATAAAAATATGTATTTTTCTTCATGGATCAATACTAGAACTTTTTTTTGGGATGACCCTTTTTTATATAAACAAGGAAAGGATTTGATCATTCGAAGATGTGTTCCTTTAGAAGAAACTTTCAAAATTATTCAAAAATGTCATAATTTTGTTTATGGGGGACATTTTGGAGTTCATATAACTTCTTATAGAATTTTACCATATGGATTTTATCAGCCTATAATTTTTAAAGATGTTAATGCATATATTAAAATTTGTGATCGATGTTAGCGTGTAGGCAATATTTCTAGAAGAAGTGAGATGCCCCTCAATTATATGTTGGAAGTTGAAATATTTGATGTTTGGGGATTAGATTTTATGGAACCATTTACACCATCTTTCGGAAAGATTTATATTTTAATAGCAGTAGACTTTGTATCCAATTGGATTAAAGCTATTGCATTACCTCAATGTGATGCTCAAAGTGTTGCAAAGTTTTTAAGAAAGAATATTTTTTGCAGATTTGGAATACCAAGAGTAATTATAACATATGAGGGAAGTCATATTAGAAATGCGTTTATGGAGAAGTTAGTAAAGAAATATAATTTAACCATCACATTGCTACTGCTTATCATCCGAGAAAAGTGGTTTGGCTGAATTATCCAATCGAGAAATTAAAAGAATATTAAAAAATTTGGTTAATCCAAATAGAAAGGATTGGTCAATCAAACTGGATTATGCTTTGTGGGCTTATAGAACTACTTATAGAACTCTTATAGGGATGTCCCCATATAGGCTAACTTTTGGACAAGCTTGTCCTTTTCCTGTTGAACTTGAGCATAAAGCATATGGGGCTATAAAAGAGTTTAATTATAATTTGAAGGATGTTACAGAGAAGAGATTATTGCAATGAAATGAGCTTGAAGAGATAAGGAATGACTCTTATTAAAATGCTAAGATTTATAAAGAGAAGATAAAATTATGGCATGATCGGAAGGTTCTTACTAAAAATTTTGAGCCAGGATAAAAAGTTTTATTATATAATTCCAAATTAAAATTTTTTGCTAGAAACTTAAGTCCAAATGGATGGGTCCATTTATTCTGATAAAAGTTTATTCTTATGGAACTTAGATATTCAAGATCCTAAGACTAGAAAAATATTCAAAATTAATGGTCATAGACTTAAACCTTATTTTTCAATCGATCAACTTAAACCTTATGAGAATCTGATGTTGGGTCACTCAGAATAAATTTTAGATATGTTAGGCTAAAGATAATAAACCAAGCTCTTTGTAGGAGGCAACTCATAGTTATCTGTGTGTTTTGCTTTATGTTTACTTTGTGTGCTTTGATTGGTTTGTTTTCATGATTATGTGGTAGTATTTTGAAGATATTGGTTATAGTGTTGTTTATTTGACATTAATTGATGACTTAAAAGAGTCATAATGAAAAATTTGGACATTTGGTAGACATGTGCAAAAATGATCACTGGCGGCTAAGCGCCGCCTGGTTGGCGCTTAAGCGTCGCAGTTAAGAAAAACGTGATAAGTGAATTTCTAGAAGCCAAAGTCATGGGAAGTAGTTTTAGAAGTTATTTTGGAGTTTTAAAACGTCTAAGGTCGGTTTTAGAACTTTTTATGTCTACAAAAAGACCTTGAATTAAGAGAAACACTTGCCCCGGTCCTTATTTTCATTCTTTATTCTTAAGAAGAGTATTTTGAGTGCAAAAATGTCTTCTTGGGAGAGTTAAATTAAGGAGGAAGCCAAAAAGAAGAAATTTATTAGTGAAAGTGCGCAATAGTTATTCAACAGATTCCTAGCAATTAGTATTCAAGATATTGCAGAAAGAATTGCGAAGATTATAGCCAACGTGGAGTCAATTGAAGCAAAGGTAAATGAAACTAACAATCATTTAGCGCATATGGGATGGCAACTTAAAATGCAATTTAGTCATACAAGTCATGCGGAAGAAGCGGATAAGGCGATGTTTCTGAAAAACAAATGCTTAGAAGAAGAATATGATAGAATTTTCAACCATCACCGATTTTATCAGATTTATATTCCAGATGGTTCAAATGAAACTAATGGTGGTTCTGGATATATTCCACCTAATGGAGATTGGAATTAATTTGAGTATAGTCTAGTGTTGTACTTTTTATGTGTTAAGTGTTTTGTGTCTAGTGTTTTATCTTTGTGTTTTATTGAACTTTAATGTGTTTTCGTTACATCATAATGATGCAAATTTATCTTTATTTTTATGTATTTGAATCTTTGTGTATTGGGAAATTTCATCAAAAGTTTTTGGATAGAAATTTTTAGTTTGTATTTAGTTTGGTTGTTTTAATTAAATGAAAATTTGTGTTTGTGTGAAATTTGTTAGGAATTGATAGAAATTTAACTTTCTTTGGAGAATTAGAAAAGTTTTTAGGGGAGAAATGACTATTTGAAGTGATTTAGGGTGATTAACCAAGGGGTTTAGTACACTTTTAAATTAATTGTGAAAATCAGGGTACTGGCGCTTAAGCTCCATAACTTAGGCGCTTAAGCACTAGATTTTGCGGCTAAGCGCCGTATGCCTCGCACATAAGCGCCGGTTCACGAAAATTGGTTTGTTGTAGTTAAAAACCCAAAAATTGACATTTTTAACACCTCCTGTCACCTTCGTCCTCCCAATATCGCGAAATACGATTTAGGGCATCTTAGGTTCAATTAATTAAGAGTCGATTTCAACGAGATTTGTCAGATTTGAATTTTTTGAGGTATGAGCCCTACTCCTAAGTAAATATTTTTTTTTCACCATATATTTTGAGAAAATTATTAAAAAATCTTAAAATCATTATTTATACTGAAATTTGGAGAAAAACATGACAAATTTCTTGGATTTAGTAGAAATTACCTTTGGAAGTTAAATTAGCAAGTTTAATTTAATTTTGGAATTTATGGTGAATTTTTGTGATTTTTTTAGAGATGGCTCCAAACTCAAAGCGCTCGAAAGAGAAAGCAAAATTTGAGTCCAACAAATTTGTTAGTGCGAGAGCAGAGTGACCCAACCCGCAATTACGTAGTAAAATTAACTTCCAAAAGATGACCAAAAACTTGACCCAATTTATAAATAGGGGCTAGTGTGCAAAATCTTAAATGATATAAAAATTAGAAAATATTTTACACACTAGGGGTACTACACAAGTATACACATCATTTCATGTAATATAAGGCTTTCTTTTAAAACCCCAGTATCAATCCCACAGAGAAGCGAGGTAAAAAATTATTTAGGCTAATTGTTGTTTAATTCTATAAGGCTTTAATTTGGAATGTCAGTTAAAATGGTTTTCTAATAACTTTTCCTAAATGAAAATTTAATATGAAAAGATAACTTATCTGGTCAAATTGATTTAGAGAATTTTGAGATGTTAAATACTACCTTTCTCTTGCAATTACCTAGATAATATGTAGGAAAGAAATGCTTAGAATTTAACGTAGTAGTGACAAATAGGAGCATATGTATCCTTTACCCTTTAGTCCAAGTCATAAAGAACATTAGCTAGTTTTAGAAGATTGGATCAGGATGTATTGTTAGTAGAAAGAAACAAAGTTGTAGGCTCTCACTTCTAGTTCCCTCCTCCCCCATGGGTGCCTATGGTCGGGCCTACTAGTGACCCGTCACCTTCTCTAAAACCAAATTGATATAATTTAGCCTGACGCTCTAAAAACATATTCAATTTTGTGCCGCCCTTTAAAGATTATCTCCTTATCTATTTGCACCTCCCCCTTCAAGGATTTACCTTCTACCTTTCCAAGGGAAATGTGATAGTTACAAGTTAAGAATTCTTAGCCCATTGTCAGATCTTAAGAATTATCCACAGATGTTAACAATACAAGAGGCCAGTTTGTAAAGTAAATGAAGATCCGGTAAAGTATCATCACATTAACTTAATAAGAGAATATCTAAGCAAATCTTGATTCCTAAACATACATCTATTTTATTACAAAATAAAAGTAAATGAAAATAATGGCATAAGAAGTAAAAGAATTGATAGAATTATGTAATAAATAAAGTGCCAACAAGGAACATATGTTATTAATATTCTATTAGTTTCATGCAACTATCTGTCACCTAGAAACATCTAATAGAAATAGATTATTAAATAATAATTCCTTAAAATTTGCATTACCACCTAAGTATATTACTAGTTAACCGGAAAATGTGAGTGCACTCAAGTTGCGAGATCACCACTCTTTCGAGTTTTAGTTTCACTTACAACAGATTTTAACATAACATATTGCCACTTAAGTTTTGTAAATTAAGCGAAGGAGATATTACTCATCACAGTGAAATGAAATTAATTCTATCATAAAAATAATATTCCTACACATGCCACTGCTTCATATTATAAGAAAATAGTAAATAAAATTACTTACGAAGCATGGACATAACACAACAGAAAACCTCATTTAAATTAAATAAAATCCACCAGAAAGTGTTTACAACAATTATAAGAAAATTAAGAACACAATACTTAGTTTTTTCCCTTTGAAAGAAAGAAGAAAATTTCTCCACCAAAGTCTCCCGCCGATCCATGCATCGCTCATACATTCCTTACATAAATCTCTCAAAATCTCTCACCAATATCTTCAGAAAATGTAGAAATCTCCTAACTCACACCAAACTCCACACACACACAGCCCTTGGACCTTATGTAAAATGACCCCAAAATGACTCTCCTAGGCTGTAGAATTAATCCATATTTATAGAGCTTTGAAAATGACCAAGGGTTGCTTTAGGCGTCTCTTAAAAATTCATTCATATTCGATGAATATTCTAGAAATTAACTATGGCTCCTAGGAGCCAGTCCATCTGTGTGAAGGGTCGCATCCTTCACTTAAGAGACGCACCTCTTCATTTAAAAACTGCTCCAATGTGTCTAGATTCATTGTATTACTTGATGACATATAGGATTTCATCAAAAGGCTTCTAGAATGCTTTGAAACCACCCAAAAATGTCCAATAACCATCCATAACAATACCCAAAACGTTTCTGGCTGTGTTTGGCACCTAAGCGCCTGTTTCCGTCACCTAGGCGTTGTTTTCTTATCGTCACTGGCGCCTAGGCGAGACCCTGTGCGTAGTTTCACCGTTTTGCTCCGTTTGGCTTCATTTCAACTCCGTTTCGCCCCATTTTAGTTGCATTGCATTCCTAAAATTTTTACCTACAGTATAAATATAAAAAAAAATTCTTCAAAGTGTAATTTGTTTCGAAAACATGTGAGAAATGTAAAATAGATTAAGCATAGAAAGACATTGATATGTTTAGAACTTTATTATTTGCTTATTTTGGCTTCAAATTGCATTATTTTTGCCTCATTTTCTCTAAATCATATATTTTTTTACTTGAAGAAAAAAATATGAAAAACACATTCCTTTAAAGTGTATATCATTAAATATGTGCATAAAGTGAGCATAAATTCTACACTAAAAATAGGTAATTTTTAGGTGAATCACAGAGGATCGATATGTCGAAGCATTATCGTCATGAAAATTGATTCCTAAAAGAGTGTTTAGTAAGAAAGGAGAAGTTATTGAAGAAATGATAACTAGAAAGAATTGGAAGAATTACTTTTACTTCTCCGCTGTCGCTGTTGTTGCTGTGGTCAGAGAGTTTTATGCAAACTTGCTTGCAACAGAAGAAAATTTAGTGATGGTTAGAGGTGAACAAGTGCATTTTTCAGCTACGGTAATCAATGCCTTCTACCACTTGCCTCCTAAATTGTTTTTTTATGTTAATTATCATCCTACTAATGAATAATTAGATGAGATAATATCTTTTATGACTAAGGGAAGAGGTTTGTGGAAGATAACAAATGAAAGAACAGTAAATTTTCAGGCCTCTAAGTTGAATGTCATTTCAAAGGCATGACATTATTTTTTCTCATCTAAACTGTTACCTTCAAGTCATATTAGTGAAGTTACGAGGGGGAGAGCTGTTCTGAACCATTGTATCCAGCAAGCAAAGGCTATTGACATAGGGGCTATTATTTTTATTATGTGATGAACTGTGCCAGATTTGCTACTATTACAGGTATGGGATTTCCTTCCTTAATTCATTCAATTTATGAGTGGTCTGGTGTGAAGTTTGAAACATGGGATGAAGTTCTTCAGCTATTAAGACCTATTACCAATGTAAATGTTGTCGCTTACACTGTATATTTAGAGTTTGGCTGGAGAGGAGGATTTAGAGCTTCACTGCTTCTGCTTTTGCTACTTCTACTTCACGTGCCACTACTTCTAGAGGATCATCATCTAGTGATTCATAGACTAAATTATTAAAGAAGATTTTGAAGAAAATGAGTCTTACCCGAAAGCATGTTAGAGATATGGATGGTAAGATTTAAAATATCGAAAGGTATATTGTTAAGCATGATGAATATGAGGAGAATTATCAGCAGTATATGGATCGAGTGATTAGAGGTGATCAAAGTACTGAGATACCCCATCATCCGTTTTATATACCTTATGTGTCATCGATAGACTGGAATGAAGAAGATGATGATGTGGATGATGATTAGGATTGTTGTGTTGAGTTTCTTTTATTTTGTGATTTCTTATGTATAGTTATGTTTTTATTTGATGTTTTTATATGTGATGTGATGTTTAATTGTTGTGTGATGTATTTGTGATATGAACAATGATATTGCATAGAGCATAGTTGGACTATTTCTTTTTATGCACATTCAGATGTTTATGTGATAAATTAATGTTTTTTGTTGTAATTTGTGATATTTGTGTGGTAGTAAATGTTTTAAATGTGTATTTAGTTTTTGAATTTTTTTTAATAGAGTGTAAATTAATTCAAAATCTATTAGGAAATGTGGAACACTATTAAAAACAACTATTTGAAAATTGCATGCTTAAAACTTTTTAAAATCTACTACAAGTTATTATCTAGAATTTTTATGATTTTAGTTGTGTTAAGTTGGTGTGTATTTGCTTTGAAAACCTCCACTACTATAGAAGTTTTTTAAATATTTTATTTTATGAAAAATTGAATTTAGTTTCTTTTTACTCCTATTTTTCTTTAAAACTGTTATACTTGCATATTTAGGATTTTGAAATTCTTGCAAGCATGTTATTTAGTTTTTAATTCTCACGCATGTATCATTTCTTATGTTTAAATGTTTTTATCCTAACTAAAAATTAAAGTTTGGTGGGGGGGGGAATTTAAAAAAAAAATTTTTTCAAAAACCTAAAATTTTATTTGTTCTCGAGAATACCTAAAATAAATTTGGTTTTTGATTGAAAATAATTATGTACATGAAGTTATATTAGGGAAACAAAAATTTGAATATAGAAATGAAAAAAAGAATTTAGTTAAAATTTATAGCAATAATAAAAAATTTAAAGTTAAAATGTTCTTAATAAAGAAATGTTAAATATAGTTAAACTATCTTTTGTAAGAAATGTTGTATTTTTTGATGAATAGAAGATTTGAATTTTATTTTTAAAAGCTTAAATTTCTTTTATTGAGAAATAATTTTCGACACTTTTATTATGATTTTTAAGTTAAAGATACATATCACACCTTTATTTTAAATGGAATGGTGGAATTAAAAATCATTAAAGGTCTATCCGGTTATAGTAATCCTTACTTAAGAAAAAAAAGAAAAGAAAGAAAAAAAGAAAAATAGTATGTGGAAAGGAAGGAGAAGCTTAAGGAATTAAGGGCCTAATCAAAGATTGGTTCCATGACAAAAGTTTAAAATATATGTTTTGAGAAAATCTAAAACATAAGGTTATAATATAGGAAGAAAAATTATTCTCAATTAAATTTTTTAAGTGAGAAAAATAAAAATCATATATTTTGAAAAATCTACAAGTATTTCTGAATTAGATAGATAACTTATAATTTCATTATCCTTTACTTAAGAACTTTCTAAACTTTAAGTTGGTCTATTTACTAAGATTTCTTCTAAATTGGATTATTTCAATTATAGAAAAAAATTTTGAAACCTTCCTAAGAAACTCATTCACATAATTTTCATGTTAAAATTTTTATTGTTAAGTGTCACTTGAGGACAAGTAACATTTTTTAAGTTTGGGGGATTTTGATACACCTAAAATACAAATTATTTTTATGCACATTTTTATACCTATTTTTTATGATAATGCACTTTACTGGAAGTTATTTTACGTTTTTTCTTGCAGATATGATGAAAATGATTAAGTATGATGAAAGGAGCCAAAAAAGGATCAAATTTGGAGTAAAATTATGAAGTTTGAGAAAATTGGCATTTGGCGCTTAAGCGCCAAAGTGCCGACACTTAAGTGCCACAGTTAAAATTTGACTTTTAATCAAATTTGGGGCCATTTTTAAGGGGTGTTTGAAGTGACTTTTGGTGGTGACTTCCTTAACTTCCTTTGGGCGGAAAATGTTATTGAAGGGATACATCATTTGGTGGATACATTGAATCTTGACATGATATGAAGAGACACCAAGGCACTTTTTGGAAAATTATAAAAAGGAAGCCTCATAATTTGCAAAGGTTGTTGTTAGTATGTTGAATACGTGTTAAGAGTTAGAGGTTTTGGAGTTCTTCTGTTCTATAGTTGTTAGTAGAGAGTAGAGAGTAAGAAAGGAAAAAAGGTTGGTGTGAAGCATTCTTCTCACCAATTTTCTTTCATCCTTGTATCCAGTTTTTATTGAAGTTTAAAGTTTATATTAGATTCATCAGAGTTGGGCACCAACCTCTGTAGAGTTGTATTGTGGAAAGAAAAATTTCAAAGAAACTTCGAGAGTCATATGGAGTGGATTTTCAGATAAGTATTTATGTTTGTTTTTACACTTTATTTTTAAGTAAGATTTTCGTGTTTTCATTATGGTTTATGCTTTAAAATCAAGTTGTGTTTATGTTTTTTTCATGAAATTTGAGTAGTTTACTTTATCTTTTTCTTTATTAGATGATGAAGTAATTAAATTATGGAAGTATGTTGTGGAAAGTATAAGTGTTTAATGCTGGAAGAAATTTTGATGATTCAAATCCTTGCACTTAATTTACTTCTTGATGTGGCCAATTAAGATGTTAAAATTTTTTGTGACATTATGTAAGATCTAATGCGGTATTGTCTCAAACAGTAATTGGAAAAAATCTCATGTAATTTTATGGGTGAGAATTGTAGTCCATATGATTCAATGCAAATATATAAGGAGATAAGCTTTATTTGGGAGTAAAATTAGAGGACTTTAGAGTGACATAATAAAGCTACCTAATTTGGTTTGTTATTTTAATGTTTTTTATGAGGAGTTGGCCCCCACGTGGAGAGAAAAGAGGGAACTGTAGAGTGAAAGCTGGTATCTTCCCTGCCTAACCCATCTACAAAATTTCAAAAATTCAAATTAATCAATTTTCTTTATAGAACCAAGTAAGGGTAAAGAATATAAGTGCTCCAATTTGGCACAAAATACTTCCACAACATAAACATCCATAATTATTACTGATTCATTGAAGAAGGAAAAAGATATTTGATTCTTATAACTTTTATATTGTGCTTAGAATATTGATAATTTTAATTTCATGCATAACGTTTTATTAAAAATATCAAAACAACTTTTCAAAATTAATACCTTAAAACATACTTACGAAATTCAATTTAAAAAGTAAAAAGTTATTTTTCTTATTTCCTTAAAGTTTTAGACATTTCCTTGTGGGTTCGATATCTCGGGGCTTAATCAGAAAGTTCTATATTACTTGATAAACGATACGTATACTTGCGTAGTATCCCATATTATAAATCATAAATTTCATATCTAAATTGTAAGCATAAATATTTGGGGATCACACCTCCGTCCATATATGAAGTTGGATTTTGTTCAAAGACTCAACAAAGAAATAAAACACATTCTCTTAAAAGAAAAAAAAGGTGGAACGAAAATAATAATTTTGAAATATCTGAATTTGAACAATGTTTTTTCGGGAACCCTTCCTTTCCAAAAGAAAACTGATATGTTCTGATACCTATTGATTGTGAGGAAAATACTTTCCAACCAAAATTCTCTGTCAATTCATGTCGTATACTCTGTGTTTAAAAGATTAGCACGGAAAGACAAGTGTTCAATTTCTTGGACTGTTAGATAAAATTGGATGTGTGGTCTCTACAAAAATGAGAAGAATGATTCTTTCGATTGAAGATCCTACTTACTTTAAAAGGGATCAACAGTTCCAATTAGACAGTCAGTGTACTACCAGTAAAATTTCATCCTGGCCCAAGCTTAAAAGATGTGGTTGTTATAAGAAATATAACTAAGCATAACAAATTAATATGAATAGCAGAAGACACATCTGCTAAAATGACTTCTTTGGTTCAAATCCTACAATGAGTAGACCCTTCTTATTCACAAAATGATGATACACTTTCCATGATATCTCGTTATATACTAAAAAATAATGTATGGAGACGTGAATGGTCAGGAGGAATCCTGGATACCATGAGTACCCCTGCAAATAGTTTTCAGGAGAAAAGTTGTGAAAAGCATCCTATGAAATCATTCGAAGAAAGATTGAAGAAATTGAAAAATGACATTAAACAATTCTTAATACGGAGGAGGGATAATTCTTCAAATAGTTCAAATGAGGAAGTCGCTGGGATAAATATGGTGGAAACACAATCTACCTCCCTAGCACGAGAATTAAGTGAAGAAGATACGAAATAAGAGTTACGAGTGATTATTCGACAATGAGATGAAAAAATTAATCGTTTCGAATAAAAAATGGAAGTATTAATGGGAACTATACAAAATCCACCAACAAATCCGTTGTCTGTTGTTGAAATCATTAGGCTAGAGGCAATACACATTTTAGAGGTCAAGGGAGAGCCAATTGAAATTGAAGAAAACAATCAAAAGAAAAGGATTCTCCTTAATTTCGAATTCAAGAAAAGGAAATTACCCAATTGATAGAACAAAAAATAAAAGCAACAATGGCTCGGGTAAAAGCTGGATCATTAATTCCAAAAGGAAGACTATATCTAGAGGAATTTGATTTTGTTTGTAACCCTAAAGTTTTGTTCATTCTCTCTTCAAAAAGTCTAATGGGACCGGTAATCCTAGTTAGCATCTTACACACTTCAGAGCAAGTTGTTGTAATGCGGGAGGAAGTGACGCTCTTCTATTCCGTCAATTTGTGAACAATTCTCACAGGAGTTTCCATTGATTAGTATGGAGAACTTCCTAATAGGTCTATTAAGTGTTTTGAAGAACTTGAAAGTATTTTCATTCAATGGTTCCCTGGAGCACAACACCATAACACAGTTGGTGATTTGGTAGTAGGAAAGCAAAAGCAAGGAGAGAGTTTAGTGGATTACATTTTGCACTGGAGAAATCTCAACATGAAATGTAAACCGCAACTTCAAAAACAACACGCTATTTAAATCTTGCTTAAAAATATCCAGGATCCATAGCATTTATGATCAAAGGATTCACAATAAAATATTCAAAAAATTACTCATTAAAGCTGTCAATCATCAAGAAGAAGCTAAGTAGATGGGTGTAACAGAAAAGAATGAAAAAACAAAGTTTGTCAAAACATTTGAAAAGAAGTAGAGAAATTTTGTAGAGAAGGGTAAACAAGTCATGAAAGTTCAACTCAAACAAAAGAAATAACAATAGAGCCAATCATTACCACAAACTTCTTCTCAATTACAATTTCAAAAACCAATTCCAGTACCGACAGACAAAAGAATGATGATTGAAAGAATGAATAATGAATTCCTGTTTAAGATAGAGGCTGACAGCAAACATTTTCGTAGCCTGCTAAAAATACCAGAATTTAAGCTGCCTGAGGCTAAAAGGCCAACAGAAGTTTGTCGGCATTATTTTCAGGTTGTGTGTTTTATTTTGAAAAGGGGGTCGCCTAACAGAAATTGTAGGCGAATTTTTAATTTAATTTAAATAAATAATTCGAAAAAGTAGTATTTTATTTTGAAAATAATTTTAAATTTGAAAATTTTAAGATATGAAATCAAACTGATCTCACATCCCGAATAGTTTATATAAACGAGCACCGCATCACAAGCTGTGTATACTATCTCGAAGAATAGACACCTCTGTTTGGTGATGGGGCTCGATTAAATAAACTAGAAGATTTGTGACATCCATTTGGTACGCGAACCAATTTTATAAGCCGACAAGTTCCCCTGCTTAATATAAATGAATTAAGCAGGGTTTATATTACTTGGGTTCCTAAAATTCCCTATAAGGGCAAGCCCCTATAGTTAATTACATCTTAAGTGACGGGAATCACCTAAGAAAACTCTCGATAATAATCGGTAATCTGCTCTCGAGAATTTCAAAGTTTAAGTTTTCAAAGCATTGAACTTTGAAATTTCGATAGGGAATGGATCGAGTTTGGAACATTTTGTTTTGGGAATTCAAAGGAAGAAAGGTAGGAGAAATCACGGATTCGAAGCGAACTTCGGTAACTTCCAAACTATCCTATTATTTGGCTTGGATTTAGGAAAGTCCTAATGTTTGTTTAATGTTTTGATCTTGCCAATTTTAATTAATTTGGACTTATATTCGTATGATATGATCACACAAATAGCCTTGAAGATGTGAGGGTTTATGTCGTATCGGACGACTACCTCGGAATCCTAAGACCGGTTAGGGCTTAATTTGCAATGCAAATGCCTAACAAAAGGTTGAGGATTTATGTTGCACAAGGCAAACTACCTCGAAGTCCTATGGCTTGGTTATTTAATTCAAGGAATTTTTAGCCGATGTAGATTCGAGTTTTGCGATGACGATGGTCGTCTTGCCTACCCTGCTCAGAGCTCCTTGTTGTTGCAGAGGTTTAGTTATAGAAGTCATAAATCAAGAGATGAGAAAAGTTTTTTGGTTTAGAGAAAATCTTAATTTCCAAGTGTTTTTTATGTTTTATTTAAAACAAATCTTAAAGTTGATTATAACAACTCCGGTTAAGATCCCGCGGTTCCATCCTTCCGGCATCGTTATTTTTATCGGATTCACTTAGTCCAGATGAATTTGCTAAACTTAGCTGAATGAGTTCAACACTTTCATTTAGTCCGTGGGAAATCCCGTTAGCAACACGTAGGTTACATCATCCGAGGTATTCCCGATAATCCAACAAGACGTTTTAATTTAGTTGTAATTGTAGTTTTGTGTTCTGTTTGTGATTAAATTTTGAGTTGTTTTATATTTTGAAATGTTGTGGAGGTGAATTTTATCTGGCAATGACTTTTAATTTAGTTTTAGTTTCAGTTTTAGGGACTATCCTAAAGGTGTGGGTTTTCATGCAACAATTGTTTATCATACAAGAAAGTAAGTGCGATGCGATTAAATAAATTACAATAAGGTAAATTGCAATAAAATAAAAGCGTACCTGGAGGGTCTTCCTGTCATCCCAAGCTGCACTTAAACACAATTTAGAATATTTAAGCATTTAAAGCAAGTTCCTCAGTAAATCTAAGGGAAGGGTTATGGTTTTCTACCAAGTTCCTAATCCTATAGCTAGTCATTTCCTATGATGTCTAGATTCTTGTGTTTTGGTTTGAGGACGATTTTCTTCATCAAAGAACAATTAAATTCAATTGTTCTTATAAATATCCTATCATATTGAGGAAGTGTTTAAGAAGAATCTTAAACATTTTTTCAATATTGCTAGAATTGTTTTAAGTCCAAATGAATTTAATTATACGAATGAATTAATCGTCGAGAATCCAAATTTTTTGTTATCTTGCTCGGTGAACTAGGACATTTGAATATCCTATAAGTGAAGTAACATTTCACTTAACGTTACGTTTTAGGAGTTATGATAACCAAAGCTTTCGAGAGGCAAATTGGTGTTCGAATGGTTTGTGATTTAATTTAATTTCGGTTATCGGGTTTAAATTTGGAATAGTGTTCAAGTTGCTTTATTTTGAATTTATTTATGTCTTAGGTGATGTTATTATTATTTTTTTTAATTCAATTTAATTTAACTTTAATTTAATTTAATTTAGTTTAGTTTCAATTTTAATTTAATATAATTAATTTAAATTAATTTTAATTTTAACTTGATTTTATTATTTTATTTAATTTAATTCAATTTAGCTTCATTTTATATGAATTAATTTAATTTAATTTAATTGGATTTAATTTTAATTTAATTTAATTTACTTTAATTTAATTTAAGTTAATTTAATTTAATTTAATTTAATTTGTTTTAATTTAATTTAATTTAATTTAATTTAATTTAATTTGATTTAATTTGATTTAATTTAATTTGTTTAATTTAATTAATTTAATTTAATTTGATTTAATTTAATATGTTTTAATTTAATTTAATTTTAACTTGTTTTAATTTAATTTTATTTAATTCAATTTAATTTAAATTTTAATTTAATTTTACTTTTAATTTTAATTTAATTGAAATTTTAAAAGGGTTTAATTTAAATAATTTAACTTTAATTTAATTTAATGATTAAGTCTTTTAGCATTTTAAAACTTAAACTTGGATTATCATTTTAATTAGGAATTAAATATTATGGAGATGATTAATTTAGGGATTCTTAAATTAAAGAACAAATCTCTTCCTAATAATATCCCTGTTTTAATAATTCCAATTTTACTATTCTTCCAAATTTAATCAATTATTTAATTAAGGTTTATTTTAATTATTTTCAAATTGTTTGGTAGGTCTCTATTCTTTAATTATTTAAATTTCAATCATCCAAATCATATTAGGATCAAATATTTTACTCTTTAATTTTATTAAGCCTAAAGTTTTAATTAAAGGTTAAAATTTTATTTACCATTTTGCCCTTCAAGCTTAATAATTCCATAACTCACTAAATTGAGCTTAAATGAACTTGAAATTTTTATGTGACTTCACTCATATGTCAATAAAGACATGAGAGGAGAAAATGTGATTTTTCTGTATTTAATTTATTTATGTAATTATTTTTGGTAGAAAATAGAGATTTCCAAGAAAAATTTAATAATATGACCAAGGGAAAGTTTCTATCCTTAAGAAAATTATGGGACATTCCTAATGACTAGAGGACCACTTGGACCAATTTTGTTGATTTTTTGAATTACATTATTTTTATTATAATTATTTTAACTTTTGGAGTATTAATTAATTTAAAAATAAAATAAAGGTTGAAAAATAAATTTTATATTTTTTTCAAAATCTCTCCGATATCAAGGAAATCAGAGAATCAATTTTTACAATTTTCTGACTTTTGTTTGATTTATTAGAATTATTTTAGTGGAAATGCTAAAAAATACATTTTTTTAATTTTAAAATTACCTTTGGGCTTTAAAATTTAATATCTCATCAAATAGACCTAAGAAAAATATGGGGTTTATACCTAAGTGATTAAAATTCAAAAGGTGACATTTTGGTGAATTTTATTATTTTTGTGATTTTTATTATTTTTTAATTATTAAAAATATTAAAATAATGCAAAAAATCAACTTTTTTAGAAAATTACAATTTTATTTTTCTTAAATTCCCCTGATATCAGAGATGCTCCAAAACCAATTTGGTGAATTTTTGAAAAGTATTTTGAAAGTTATGAATTTTTAAAGTTTAAATTGGCTAAATGGCTTAATCAACCCATTTAGTAGGGCTAACCAAGTCCAATTAACTTTAAATTTTTATGGTGGGTTCCTCTAATCCTAAAGGTCAGTAGAGAATTGATTTCAAGTCAACTTGATGTATGATTAGCTCCAATTAATTAAGGACCTATTTTGGGTGTTTAGGCCAATTAGGGTTATTCCATGTGAATTAATTCAAAACCTATTTTTCCTATGGTCCTCTGGTCATAAGAAACATCACCAAATTTTTCTAGAATTTATTTCACAACATGCTAATCATTTGAATTAAAATACTCAAAACAGCAACATGAATTTGAAAAATCAATAACTTCTCATAGGGATGGCCTCTGACTTTGGAAAATTCAGGGAATGTTCCCAAATTCGGAGGCTTCAAAGCCCTATGGTCTCATGCCATGGTGAATTTCCTATATGCATGGAGAATTAAAATAATGCGGACGAGTAAATAAATTATTAAAAATAAAATACTTGATGAAATTAAATGATTTCTTTTCCACATTATTCTCCTCTGTTCATCTGAGCGAAAGGGTATTTTTATTTTATTTTTCTGATTTTTCTACACAAAGTTATGCATTTTTGAAGTTTAGGGAATTAAATAAATCAAAAAATACCCTAATTTCCTACTTATCCACGCGGCGCCACGCCATCCTCGGCATCTCCGAAACGCCGCGTGTCGCGCTGCCATTTGATGCCGCCATCCAACTCAACGCTCCGGGGGTCAGCTGTATCGTCCCATCTCTTCATCCGGCGTGATCCTGGCCGTCCGTTCGCGCGTGTATGGAATGAACGGCATCCGTTCATCGTCCCCAAGCGTCCTCACCCGAGAGCCGTCCACACTAAAATCCTAAGAACTCACTCATTTCTCAACGGATTTTCGTGTTCTTGTGCTCTATGGATTCGTCTTGAAGAGACGAATACATCTATACGGTGATCATGCATTGAAATTAAAGCATTTGAAATGGAGAATCTCCAGAAGCTCGGGATAAAGAGTTAGCTCATACTTTTGCTCAGAGAAGTGTGGCTTCAATCTGAGGGTTGTGTCACCTTCGATTGGGTCCCAGCAAGCTCCAGATGAAGTCTCCTGGTCTGGTGAATTGCCTAGGTATGATTTCGACCAAGCCCGATCACAAAGCTTGGAGTCTGGAACAGATGGGTGGCCTGGAGAGGGGGCTTTTGCTGATGGACTCCTTCCCTCGGTCGCGGTGAAGGTGTAGGACCAATCAATTTGAGGATTGATCCACCGTGGAGAAGTGTCCTGGTTTTGGGTAGAATTTTGGTCGAGAAATTGGGCTCTGTTGGTGGGGATTAGCGCAAATTATCACCTGGGGATCAACTCGCTCTAAGTATGGAGAGTGTTCGGAACAATTTTGGCGGGGTTTCGATAAGGTATGGTTCGGCACCTCTCGTGGCCGAGAGGTGGTGAGGTTTAAATAGGAGAGGGTGGAGGGCCTCCCAGGGGGAGTTAGGACTTTGGATCAACTTGCTCTTGGCAAGAGAAGAACGACTACAATGGCCACTTGGGGATGGGGTAGCTCAGCGGGTGAGAATTCCAAGTTTGGGCTCACATGTAAGCTCTCGGCTCAGTGGTTTCCGGCGGCTGTGGTGGGCGGCCGACCGGGGTCGAGTCATTGTTGTCATCGGAGAGGTCGGGTGGGGCTTATTGCAGTCAATTGGCCAATGCCATGTGTAAAGAGCTTGGATTGAAATGGAATGGGGGGATGGCTATTTTGGGTTCAAATCAGTCAACCCATGATTTTGGGCTAGGTTCACCACCCGAGGCTCGGTTTTGGGCTGAAAAGGATCACTTGGGTCGGCCAAGAGAAAATGGTGTGGTCTCCATCCATGATGAGGTGGCTAAGCATGGTTTAGTGTGTGGCATGCTTAAGGTAAAAAAGGGTTTAAGAAGGATTAGGAAAGGGGGCCCTCCTTTTGCCAAATGTGGTAAGGTCACATGTGAGCAACTCACATGGCTTACATGTGGCTTAAGAGTGGCTTCATGGCTCCATTTGGCTTTGGAAAAAGTTGGCTTTGTTTCATGAAAATGGTTTTTAAGGATATTGGGTATTTTTGATGAAATTTGGATAAAGCCTAATTTGGAATGATTTGATTATTGATTTAGGCTTTAGGGATAATTTCAATTAATGAAGTGATGAAAATAATGTGTCATATGGGCTTTAGCATGAAGTTTAGGCTTTTAGGAAGGTTTATGAAAGTGGGCTTTTGGTTTGAAAATAAATTTATGGATGGGAATTTTGTGAAGGATTGGGCCAAACAAATGTTGGGTTTAGCTCATGGATGTGTCATGAGTGATTTGAATCAAGTTGGGAGTGATTTGGGTTTGAATTGGGTTGAATTTGGGCTTCTTTGGTGAATGGGCCAATATAGGTCAAATTGGGCTAACTTGGGCCAATGTTGGGCTAGGGTTTAAATTGATGTAAAATAAATTTTGGGAAATGTTTATGGGAGTGTTTCAAAGAAGTTTTGGCTTTGGTTGGGTTTTGATTTGGGGTTTGGGTTTATTTGGGTTAGGTTTGGGTTTAGGTCAAAATTGGGCCATTTAGCTTTGGGTTGAATTTGAGTGGGGTTTGGGTATAAATTTTGGGCAAATCATGTTAGTTTTTTGTTTGTGGGGATGCTAAGGAAGGTTTAGCAAAGGTTTGGGGTTAATTGGAGTTGAATTGGGTTAGTTTGGGTTAGGTTTGAGTCATGGGTTCAAATTGGACTTTAAGGTCCAAAATGAAATTGGGTTCAAATGTCAATCAAATTGGACTTGGATTTGGTATAGATTGGTGTTGGGAATGTTGAATTGAAGTTTAGAATTGAATTGGACTAGAATTTGGGTCAATTGGATAGGTTTGGTTTGACATTGGGTTCACTTTGGGTTAAAATGGATCAAATTGGGGGTTTTGACAAAAGTAGGGTATATTGACAAAATTGGCCCATGGTGTAGTTGAACAAAATGAAATTGGGAATATTTGGGATTTTCTGGAATTTTCTGGGAATTTTCTGAACTTTTGGATTTTTGGGTCAAGAGGGGTATTTTGGGTATTTGGAGGGTATTGGGAGGTATTTTTGGAATTTTTGGTATTTTCGGCTATGGATGGTCAATTTGAGTGATGTGTGAATGTTTAGGATTGGTCTTGAGGAATTTTGGGTGATTTGAAGATTTTTTGGAAAATTTGGGTAATTTTAAGGGTTTTGTGTAGGCTAGGCAGGTGTAGGGTCCCGGGGGTCAAAAATTGAAAATTTGGAAAAATGAAGATTGAGTAATTGCAAGTGGAATGAAATCATTTTGGTTGAGCCATGAAGCCATATCTAGCCCACATGAGCCATGAAGGGACTCATTTGAGGTATTCACTATGTTGTTCCTAACCTCTTGCTGAGGGCTTAGGGGTTAAGGACCATCCATGTGAATCACCCTTATGAGTCGGGAGGTCAAGTTGGGTATGGGTTTGTTTTTAGGAGGTGTGTGAAAGTGTAGTGTGTAGGTGTAGTGTGTGTGTAAGTCGGCCCCTTCACCGGACCGGGCCACCTGGGGTAGTCCTAAGGCCGAAGAGCCACTATAGGAACTCATCCTTTAAACTTCCACATTTGATTTCGACCCTCCGGGTGATTAGGGGTCTATAGTCAAGTTTGTGGAGTTTGCGGGGAGTTAAGAAGTGGTTTGAATTTCTAAGTGGTGGGTCCCAAGTCTAATCCTCTAAGATTGTCAAAGGAAAATCCTAAGAGCTTAGATCGTAAGTACTAAAAGAAGAAGAGATGACCTCATCGAAAATGAGGTCAACAAATGGACCCCCGATAGGTGTGGTGTGCTAACCAAGCACACCGCGCGTATTGGCGTTGACCGAAAAGATCAACAAAACCAACACAGATGTCCAAGTGACAAACTTAGGACGAAGTAGAGGAGTTTCCGCTGGGGAGTGTCAAGTATATCTCTGAGACTAGAGATTCCTGAACTCTTGCTGGGGAAAGGAAAAGGAGGTGAATCCCAAATCGCATGATCTGGGGGAATTTCGATTTAGATTTTATTTTGTTTCAGTTTAAGTTTTGATGTCTAAGTTTAGATTTCAATTTGGAGTTTTAATTTAGATTGAAGTTTCGTCAAAATTAATTTGAAGGGATTTGAACTTAAAATGAAAATTTTAATTTTGTGGTTTTAGATGTAACATCTTCAACCTCAAAAGAAAATTGAATTGATTGGATTGAATCATTACAATGAGGAGAGATCTCTGAGCAATGTGGTATTGGATGTAAAATCCTTAACCTCAAGAGTTTGATTTTGATGTATTTCATTGCGATAGGGAAAGAATCCTAAAGCAATGCAGTGTCGGATGTAAAATCCTCGACTCCAAAAGTTTGAATTTGATGTACTTCATTGCGATAGGGAAAGGATCCTAAAGCAATGTAGTCTCGGATGTAAAATCCTCAACTCCAAAAGTTTGAATTTGATGTATTTCATTGCGATAGGGAAAGGATCCTAAAGTAATGCAGTCTCAGATGTAAAATCCTCAACTCTAAAAGTTTGAATTTGATGTATTTCATTGTTATAGGGAAAGGATCCTAAAGCAATGCAGTCTCGGATGTAAAATCCTCAACCTCAAAAGTTTGAATTTGATGTATTTCATTACAATAGGGAAAGAATCCTAAAGCAATGCAGTCTCGGATGTAAAATCCTCAACCCCAAAAGTTTGATTTTGATGTATTTCATTGCGATAGGGAACGCATCCTAAAGCAATGCAGTCTAGGATGTAAAATCCTTAACTCCAAAAGTTTGAATTTGATGTATTTCATTGCGATAGGGAAAGAATCCTAAAGAAATACAGTCTCGGATGTAAAATCCTCAACCCCAAAAGTTTGAATTTGATGTATTTCATTGGTATAGGGAAAGAATCCTAAAACAATGCAGTCTCGGATGTAAAATCCTCAACCCCAAAAGTTTGAATTTGATGTATTTCATTGCGATAGGGAAAGGATCCTAAAGCAATGCAATCTCGGATGTAAAATCCTTAACTCCAAAAGTTTGAATTTGATGTATTTCATTGCGATAGGGAAAGAATCCTAAAGTAATGCAGTCTCGGATGTAAAATCCTCAACCCCAAAAGTTTGAATTTGATGTATTTCATTGCGATAGGGAAAGGATCCTAAAGCAATGCAGTCTCGGATGTAAAATCCTCGACTCCAAAAGTTTGAATTTGATGTGTAATTGATTTTGTAAAGATTTGTAATGTTGATTTGAAAAATGTGGAATTTTGTTGTTTCGAGAATTTCATGAAAGTTGTAAAAGACTTTCAAGTAAGGAAATAAATTAGGAGGGAATATGTAGATGCTACATATCCCATTCAAAAGAGTTGATCGGAAGTTCTTTGGTTTGGATTGGATATAATTCCTTGCCATCAGATTCGATCCGTGTCAATGGAATCAACGACTTCCATCCCAGACAAGGGAGAGAGTAGAACAGATTGGATTTCGGATTTGGATGATTGAATTTGAATTTGATTGAGGTTTGATTTAAGATTTGGAAAGATTGAATTTGAAATTTGATTGAGATTTGATTTGAGATTTGGAAAGATTGAATTTGAAATTTGATTGAGATTTGATTTGAGATTTGGAAAGATTGAATTTGAAATTTGATTGAGATTTGATTTGAGATTTGGAAAGATTGAATTTGAATTTGATTAGGATTTGATTTGAAATTTGGAAAGATTGAATTTGAAATTTGATTGAGATTTGATTTGAAATTTAGAAAGATTGAATTTGAAATTTGATTGAGATTCGATTTGAAATTTATGTTCATTTTGTTTGTCTTTTAACGATTCAAATTTATTTTATCATTGATTTAATGTTCATGTGAATTTGGTGTTCATCAATTTTTAAATTTTTAAGGAAAGTTTTCTTTTATTCTTCTTTTTTTTTGTTTCTTTTCTGTTCTTTATTCGAAGTTCATTTAACTTTAATGGCGTTTCTCAGTCAACTTGCACAAAAGAGGTGAAGGCCAAAAATGTGACATGGTCACTTTCATTCCAATCATGTTGAAGATACATCATACTACTCGATCTGGAATACATCTCATACAATCCATGTAGACTCAAAACGGACTATGTATGATCTTTGTCGATCCATCCAAAAAACGGTATCTGTCAAAAATCCATGTCTGAATAGTGAGGTACATGGTCAACAACATCACCTTCCAAGCCATCCTTGGCAAGGATGTCATATGGATGTACGTTGGAGGTGTGATATTTTCCATGTAACTCGCGGCTCGTAAGGCGGAGGCTCTCTAGCTCCGGATGCGGGCCGGAAGTGGTAAGGTGCTTTCCTGTCATCCATCCTTCTGAAAGTAACTAAGATCCGCTTCATTGGTACTCCCGGTATGCAATGTTTAGCGACATCTGCTCCATTGCCCTTCAGTATCATGACGGAACCTACCGGTAATGGTATCTTCTGCGGCCCTCGGAACTCACTCGGGCCTGTATCCGGAGGTCGGATCCGAACATGATATTACACTCATTCGAAAAGAAGCTCGTGCGAAAGGTCCGACAAAGTCGTGGTGATCTATGTGCGGGGGTATGCAGTCACCCTGCTTGTAAATATTAATGATGCAACTGTTGGGTATGCAATCTGCTAGCAGTACCCTCCATGTTATCATTCTCTTTACCATCCATTTGATGACTAATGGAATTGGATCTACCTGGCCATGACGGAGTATCCCCGGTGGGTTTCCCTTCCTGTCTTCTGCGAAGTTGTAGCAGCATCCACATTGTATGGTAATTCTCCCTTTCCCTGGCATCCATCTTCGAGGTTCCGAGTAAGTGTTTTCTCTTAGGCGACCTGCTCGACCCATTCTTTTTAAATCTCGGATGCAGTCCACGATTTGTTGTTGTTCGTATTCGAGAACACGTACGTATGTAGCTCGAGGCCTTCTAGTATATTGATCCTCCCGCCTCTGATTCTCTCGAAGTATTCAAAAGTTTTCTTTTCGACATTCTGCATTCTTTCTAGCTCGTATTCCGGAATAATCTGCAAATGGCGAGGCCTGGTGACGTACTGTGGGATATACGGCTCAATCCCTTCACGTTCTTCTGCATACCTCGGCTCCTCGGAGATGGTGTCCGTCGGGACATCCTCCGGGGTTGCTTCTGCAACAAGGTTATGCATTACTGGTGACTTTATCTGGTGGCGTAGCAGCCATCCTTCTTCTGTTCTTCTTAAGATTTCCCTGGTCTCTTCTGTTATCTTAGGAGCTGGCCTCCTTTTTTCAGGTTCCTGGTGAACTAGCATCCTTGAAGTATATGTACTGGCAGTAGCAACTGCCTCGTCGCGCTGGTCTGCTGCTAGTTTAGTTAACATCTTGCGGATACGGCGATTTTTATTTCTCCACTGGGTTGCTGTGAGAGTAGCTCTTCGTACTTCCTGAATTTCTGTGGGTGCGGCGCTGACAAGCCTGCCCTCTGCTGTAGCGACTACAGACTTGATTCTCTTGTCTTCCTCAGTGTTTGTTTTCCTTTTCTTCTGCTGGATTGGTGGCTTGGGCCTCCCACTTTCATTCTTGTCGGACCGGGCCAGTTCCTCTCGATCAGCTGGGACCCAGTCACTTTCCTCGTATTGCAGGCCTGCTGGTGCGAAGTCTGAGTCAATCTCTATTATCGCTCCATCTTTCACCCTCTTTTCGTCGAGTGCAAGGCTTACGCCATTTCTAAAGTTCAGGACCAACCGCCCGTTCGACATTTCCCTGCGAAAAGATAAGGAAAAGGATCAGGGGCTGTACTAAGAACAAGAACATTAAGAAAATGTTTATTAAAGACAGTTTCTTTTTATTATTACTTTTATATTTTTAAATTTAACGGGAATGATGTGGGATAAGATCAGGAAAGAGATTTTGATATGGAAGAGAAAACAAGAAAAACTTTATTATCATGATTTTATTTATTTTAGCACATTTTTTATTATTTTTGGGTTCGGACCCAGTCATAAGTAACTACTTCACCCGTGCTTCTAGGAATGAAGATATCAGGTAGCGTAATACTTTTTCAAGTATCGTCCATTGATCGGAAGCATATGTCGTTCTCCTTGGCAATTCACTTGCTGGTAGGAGCCTCCCGAGTAGACTGCCTCAACCACAAACGGCCCTTCCAGAGTGGGTTCAAATTTTCCTCCTATCTTGCGGTGTGCAAGGATAGGTCTCTTGAGAACAAGAACTAAGTCACCAACTTTGAAGGTTCTTGGGCGGACCAGTCTGTCATGAGCTTGAACCAGCTTAGCTTGGTATAGTTCTAAATTCTGCTGCGCTGCAAGTCTTTTCCCTTCCAGGCTTTCCAATTCTTCTAGTCATAATTTGGCATTCTCTTCTGTCGTGATTTTGTTTGCAACTGCAATTCGAGTGAAGGAAGCCTGGACCTCTAAGGGTAACACTCGCCTCGGACCCATACACCAGAGCGTAAGGCGTAGCTTAAGTAGGAGTTCTGAAATTTGTCCGGTAGGCCCATAAGGCTTCTAATAACTTCTCGTGTCAATTTCTCTTATTATCGTCCAAGTTTTTCTTTAAGATTTGAACGAGAGTTTTATTAAAAGCCTCAGCCAGGCCGTTTGCTCTTGGGTAGTAAATTGTTGAATATCGCCGGTCGATTCCGTGTCTCCGACAAAATTGTTGATTTGTGTGCTTCTAAATGCTGACCCATTATCCGAGATGATCATGTGCGGCACTCCGAAATGGTAGACAACTTGGTTCTTGAAAAGCGTAGCACGTGGTGTGCTTTCACTTCTATGAGTGGAGCCGCCTCTCGCTACTTAGAAAAGTAATCCGTAGCCGCAAGAATGAAGCGATGTCCTTTTGAAGATGGTGGTTCTATTGGACCCACTATATCCGTGCCCCAACATTCGAATGGCCACGACGCAATTGTCGGATGTAGCATATTTGGAGGTTGGTGTAGAACCACTCCGTGCACTTGGTATTGGTGACAGCTCTTAGCGATTTTCATGCAGTCTGTCATCATCGAGGGCCAGTAATATCCTAGTCCTTTAATTTTCATTTTCATCTTCGGACCCGACTGGCGAGCGCTAAAGAGTTCTGAATGGACCTCTTTAACAATTTCACGGGCCTCAGACCCACTTAGGCATCTTAGCCACATTTGATCGAAAGACCTTCTGTATAATGTATTGTTTATTAATGCGTAGGACAGGGTTCTTTTCTTGATCTGGTGGGCTAACGACCTATTGTACGGTAGTTTTCCTGTTTGCGGGTAGTTCATTAATGGTCGTCGCCGATCTTCCGTGTTTTCACGTCATCGTTGCAGCTGATTCTTCTTCTTTTTCGATCCGTGTATTATGTCCATATCGAGTCGTGATAGGACCTGACGTCCGTGAACCGACACTTCTACCGACTCATCTTGCAAACAAGCAAATTCTTTTGCGAGACGGCTAACGCATCTGCTAAAGCGTTTTCTTTCTCGGGAATTTTGTAGATTGTCACATTCGGAATCGTTCCAACAACTATATGACATACTTGGAAGTATTGCTCGAGTCTTGGCTTTAAAATTCCGTACTTGTCCGGCGATTTGTTGAATGATTAACTCGCGAATCCCCGTAGATGTTGATGTTTGTTATCCCCATTTGAATAGTTAATTCCGATCTCGTTATGAGGGCTTCGTATTCGCTTCGTTGTTTGTACACTTGCTCGTCGAGTGGTAGGAGTATCTTAACATCCCCTCGCTGCGGTGTTATAAAGATTAGTCCGATTCCTGCCTTACGGGCACTATCACTTGTGATTCTTCGTCTTTGTGTGCTCGAAGATGCTACGTCGAAATATAATTCCCAACGTCGATCATCGGGGTCTTCTAGGCTCATTATTTGTTCATCCGGCAAGTCGTCATTGAGAGGAGATTCCGCAGACGGAGGGTGTCTTTGCGAGGAAGTCTGCTAGGACTTGTCCCTTTACGGCACGAAGAGGCATGAAAGTTATATCGAATTGCAATAATATCATTGACCATCCGGCAAGTACGCCGAAAGCGTTGGACGAGTCATCAAGTATTGCAATGGATTAAATTTTGAGATCAGGTTGACCTTATGAGAAAGCATGTAGTGCCTGAGCTTTTGAGCGGCGAAGATCAGGGCCAAACAATGCTTTTAAATTACGGGATACCTCATTTCTATCGGAAGTAAACGACGGCTTAGGTAGTAAAGAACATTTTCTTTACCCTCATCATTGACCTGGGCTAACAGGGCTCCGAGAGAGTCGTCTAATGCCGCGGTATAAAGTATCAATGGTCTACCTGAGACCGGGGTTGCTAAGACAGGAGGTGTCATTAAATATCGCTTAATGTACTCGAAGGCCTTATGGCATTTCTCTTCCCAAATAAATTTGGCGTCCTTTTTAACTAGTGCCGAGAAAGGCTGACACCTACCTGACAAGTTTAAGATAAAGCGTCGAAGATATGCCAGCTTCCCTTGAAAAGATAGTAGTTGCTTTAAGGTTTTGGGAGGCGGCATTTCTAAGATAGCTTTAATCTTTTCCGGGTCGATTTCAATTCCACAATGTCGGACAATGAATCCTAAGAATTTCTCGAAGGTGACACCGAAGGCGAATTTTAAGGGATTCATCTTAAGGTTAAATTGTCTTAATCGTTCGAAAACAATTCTCAAATCATATAGGTGGTTGTCCTTTACTTTGCTTTTGATGACCACATCGTCCATGTAGCATTCGACTTGATTGTGGATGAGATCATCAAAAATTCTTGTCATCGCTCTCTGGTATGTTGCTCCTGTGTTCTTCAGTCCGAATGGCATCACTGTGTGGCAATATACTCCAATCGGCGTTCTGAATGCTGTAAGTTATTCATCTTCTGGAGCCATTTTTATCTGGTTGTATCCTGAAGATCCATCCATGAATGAGAATATTTCATGTGTCGAAAAAATGTCGATCATTAATTCTGGGATCGGTAGAGGGAATTCATCCTTTGGACATGCCTTGTTTAAATCTCCGAAATCCACACAAATTCGATCCGACCATTCTTCTTCCTAACTGGTACCACATTGGCTAACCAAGTCGGGTATTGTTCTTCGCGGACAAATTTAGCGTCTATTAGCTCTTTAACTTCAACTATGACTTGTTGTTCGATTTCTAGACGCATTCTTCTGGGACCTTGTCTGAAAGGGACTGAAGTAGGATCCACTCCTAGCTTATGGACTGCGACCTCTGGAGCTAAACCTGGCATCTCATCGTAGCTCCAAGCAAAACAGTCTTTAAACTCCATTAATAACTTGATTATTCCTTCGGAGTCTTCTTTATTGAGTAAGGAGCTAACAAAGGTAGGTCTAGGCTCTTCGCTAGTACCTAAGTTAACTTCCGTTAACTCATCTATTGTAGATTTGATCTCTTCTTCGAACTACGGTGGAGCGTTTCCAATTTGTAAATCTTCAAATTCTTCTGTAGTTTTCATGCAGTTTTCATTAGACTCGCAAGTGACAACCAAGCAAAATTCAGCATCGTCAACTGATCCTACTGTGCCGAATCCGAGACCATGTTTTGAATTAGGTGGACGACAGGAGTTATTCCATAATTTTTCAAAATGTTGTGATTGACCTTTTGTCCATTGTCGAGGTAAGAAACCACACTGAATTAAATTTTGAACACAGGGAGAGTACCACTCAAAAGGTAATTCCATTAATTCTAATAAAGTGACATCTTCAAATTGTACATTATTTTCAGTTTTGGCGGAAGGAGCACCACGGTAGAATTTGATGGGCTTTGCACCGCCGCTATGTACCTCTTTGACCACCATACCCTCGATCTTATTAGAATAAATCGGGGTCAGGGTCATAGTATGTACATAGTGGTTAATCTTCTCGTACATCGATTTATATTCTTCATTCCTTTCATCTTCAAGCGGGATCCTGAATTGCGGCTTCTTCCGACTTATTGTCGTTGCTTCTTGTTTGATCTCTTTTTCTTCTTCGGAACTATCTTCCCAATCAACATTAATGGCTGGTTTCCTCTGTCCAACTGTCCTAACGTCTCTGCCACAACCTCGTCCCCGGCCTCGACCTCGGATGCGAGTTATGGAGAAACCTTCTCCATCTCGCCGTAAGGGAGTGGTGAGTGACTGTTGGACTACAACTTGAGGTTCTTCGTTGTCCCGAACTTCCTTTGCTTCATTCGTTATGGTATCTCTGGAGAAGATTGTTTTCTTCGGAGGTGCATAATAAGCTGCATCTTCATGGATTCCAATTTCATGTACGGAGAATGGTTGTAAGTCACCCTTGATGCACTCGTTCCCCTCCATCGTAGTATTTGATGCACTGGTGTAGGGATGATGGTACCATCCTGTTTTCATGTATCCATGGTCAGCCCAGTAGAGCGTTGAACGACGTTTCTGAATCAATTATGTGAAATTTTGCAGTTGTCTTTGTTAAGTCACCGGTTTTCATTAGCAGTGTTATTGATCCGAGGGCTCTTTTTCCTTTCTGGTTGAATCCTCTTAATAACATTTTGTACGCTCGAGCTCGCGAGCATCAATTTCCAAGTATGCTAGCATTCGAAGATTCATTATATTGATTGATGCTCCTGGATCCACCAATACTCTGGAGAGTGTAAACTTCCCTATTGTAACTGAAATGTACAACGGTCGGTTGTGGTCTGATGTCCCAAGTAGTAGGTCATTGTCCGTGAAGGTAACACCTCGCTGTTCCTTTAACGAGCAAACCTCATCTAAGGAATCTCCGTCCATTTGAGCTAAGCAAATTTACGGATCAAGTAAGGCCTTGATCAGAGCTTCTCCCATCTCCTTTGATAAGATGAGAGCGTCGTAGATGCTCAGTTTGGCCGGTAGTTTCCTAAGATGGGCTAGCACGTTGTAGTCCACTTTATTTTCATGTGTTTCAGCTTCTTCCCGAATGGGTATTTCTTCTGCCGGGGTTGGTTCTTCCTGAACAACCACACGCTTTCCTTTGTCCTTTGGACCCATTCTCGGAAGTAGAACTCTTCCACTTCTTAAGTTAACTTCTGTAATTTCTTCTGAATCTAGTATTGAGTTTCTTGGTGTCTCCCCTTGAATCAGAATGACAGGCTCTTCTAGATTAGCTTCAGAGTCTGAAGGCTCTAACTCTATTGTGACTGGAGCTCCTCGAAACTCGCAAATAGATTCGTTGCTTGTTGAACTCTCGTAGCCTCCTTGATGGATGTCTTCTTCGTCATTGTGATCGTCGAGATTGTGTATGATTTGAGAATTGTCATTTGTATCGAAATCGATGTCCGGATTGTCGCTAGTTACGTAATCGTTAGAAACAGTCAAAACGTAGCCAACGCTATAATCCTTATCATTATAAGATCCCACCGGAGTGAGCAGATAATCATACAGAGTCAGAGGTTCGAGGGATTTCTCCCCCGAATCGGAAACAACTATCCTAGGATAAGCAGCCCCTAGTCTAGCCTTAAGAGCCTCGGTCTTCTCTTCTTCGTCAATTTTCTTCTTCTCTTCAATTGTCTCTTGTTGAGGTGGTTCTTCTATCGCAAGTGATAGTGTCGACTTAACAGGTTTCGAACTCTGAATTGAGGCTCGCACCGAAGCGGTTTGGATGTGATCCAAAATCTTCTTCAAAGACTTTGTCCAAGCGGTAGCCCATCCATCATTAGTCGCATAGGGGTATATCGACACAATGAGATCCGTCGAGATAACATTGACGGAACCTCCTTTCTGGGGTTCTTTCATGTACTCCTTCGGAATCGTTATATTCCCTTTCAGAAGATTGTCGTTGAGCCAACTTTTGAAGGTAATACAATCTTCTATCTTGTGTCCAAGCATCCGGTGGTAAGGGCAAAAGTTGGGATCACCTTTCTTGTCGACTTCTTCTGGTCTTTTAGGTTCTGGTAGTTGGAAATCTGGAGTCTTCATCAGACTGCGGAACATTTTTGGCACTGCCTCATTCTTGAACGGGTACTCCCTGCTCAGAAGCTCCTTTAACGTACGTTGCGGACGAGGCGGTTGTTCATACTGTTAAGATGAATAATAGCTGGGCCGGGGTTGCTGGTAATTCTGTTGAGGTTGCTGCGGCATTCTGACGATATTTGTATTGGTTGCTTGCCTTTATCGACTGCTGCAATGATCCCGAACTTCTTTTTAAAAGTTTTCACGGGCTTCGGTTTGTTTGTTTTGTCAGTGAAACTTAATTGCTTCGCCTCCTCTTGCAAGCTTCCGGTCTTGCTTAACAACTTCTCGAAAGTCTTAATAGTAAATCCCTTGAGGAGAAGTGCGATCGGGCCATGAATGCTCTTAAGTAAAATGTTGACTGCATGTTGTTCTTGTAGTTGTGGCTCACACTTCGTACTTAGATTTCTCCATCGAAGTATGTAATCCGCCAAGGTTTCGTTCGGCTTCTGCTTCTCTACCACTAAATCACCTATAGTGATGTGGTGTCGAGCTCCGACAAATCGCTTGATGAAGAGGTTCTCTAGTTCGAAAATGTCTTCACCGAACCGTTCGGTAATTCGCATACCAATCAAAGGCGATCCACGACGAGCTGCCGACAAATTGTCCGAAGAGTAAGGCATCACTTCCGCCGCATTGCAACAAGCGGCACGAAAATGTGCAACATGCTCGCCGAGGGTTTCCGGTTCCATCAAAGGTCTTGAACGAGAGGTGGTACAAAGCCTTTCGGATATTGGACGGCGTCGAATTCTTCGGGGTAAGGTCTACCCGTCCGAATGGATGTCCCGCTCTTTGATTGTGCCAAGGCTTCTCGCACTTCGTTGTTCCACCAAGTTCTTGATATCCTTTTCCGGAATCATGCTTTGTGTTGCATCCTTCTTTAATCGATCATCCCCGTTGACGGACGTAATCTCCTTTCCTCCGTCTACGATGTGAATGACTTCGAGGGTGTCTCTCTTTGGGGTTGCACTTGACTGCGGAGAGTGGCTAGGGCTACGACCATCTCTTCCATCCTTTTGCCATTTGGCGATCGTATCATCTTTCTCTTGAAGCTGCCTCCTCATTACTTCCGGCTCCTCTCTTCTGCGGCCGCAAGAGCACCTAGTGAAGGCGACGAAGCTCGTGTTTCAACCATGTTAATTTCTGCATACTCATCATCCATGAACTACGACGAATCGATCTCATCTCCGAATTTCTCTTCTCTTTCCCTTGCTAATCGCCGAATATCGGTTCTTAGCTTTTCCATAGCATCTTCTAGTGGTCTTTTCTGTACATCCTTGCTTGTTTTCATGTGATAACTGTCGGGTTTCCTTCTCATGAGTCCCCTTTACTGCGGTAGCGCTTTCTTCGGACTCAAGTCTCCTGACGAGACTTTCCTTCTCAGGTTGTTGTTTCAATCTTAATTGTCCAGTAGTGGGACGCCATACCATCCTTCTAGCAGCAGAAGGTCTAAGACCGGATGGTCTGTCGACCAAATGTCTGGAAGGTGGTATCCTCCCTAATCTGTAGTCCCGAAACAACGACGAGTGGACTAGCTTTCATTCTCTTATTTGGCTTTTACCGCAATAATAGCAGGTTCTACTCGCGGCCCAAGATGGGATTTGACTGGCACCCGCCCTATCCTTCTTAAAATTTCTGATACAGGGCACCTTTCCTTCTTTGCTAACTTCTCTATCAAAGTTTGCAGTCGAGCAAATGGCATAGTTCTAGCCCTTTTCTTACGGCTATCGTTGTAATATACGGGCTGAGGCAATGTAGAAGCAATCTTGCGAACATTTTCCTCATCCTCTGTAGCGGAGAGGGGATGAGACATGCTTCCTCCCAAAAGTGGTATGTATTCAGGCAGCGGTGTATACTCGGGTAGTTCTGGGATTTCTTCTAGGAAAGCAACTTCAGCAGCTCTGGCTTCTCTAGCAATCCTTCTTCTTCTATTCCTTCTCTGAGTCCGTGTCAGTGATGGAATTCTCGAGCTGGACCCGATTTCAAAAACAGAAGGTTTCACAGGAAGGTCTATACCCTCCACGGTAACAGGTTCATCATAGTTCTGAACTTCCTTCCCCTTTAGTTTGGCAGAAGCCGGGGTAGGTGCAAAGATAACTAGACCAGTGGGGGTAGCAACAACGGTCCTTCAGCAGACGGCAGTACTCCTCTCGGTTGGAATCTTTTGCGAGAGGAGGGAATTCGTGAGTTGACTTGAGGTTGAACTCAATCAATGGCTTCTTAGTTTCTGGTACTTTGCTTGTGAGTGAAAATAGAGTGACGTCGGGGATTTTGATGTCGGTGTCCCCGAATCCTTGTCCGAATCGAATAATTCCATTATCAGGCAGTTCGTCCTTCAACACGGCCAGGTCGAGTCTGTTGACGAAGGAGAAGATCAATTTTGGGGCTTCCATTTCTGCAGGGTAGATTCCAAGTGTTAGTCTACGAATCGTGCCTCTTCTTGTCGTAAAACTTATGACGAAAAAGAAAGAGTCCGAACACATTTCTGTTTATCTTAGTGTATTTGTGGTATTAAAGGAAAATTGTCTTTTTCGGAAAGATTTGTTCGTTAGGAGGGAGAATTATTAAAAGAAGGAGAGTTGTAGGAAGAGTAAAAGGAATTGATTAGGAACTGGAAAAGGAAGAGAAAGTCTTGCAGAAACTTCTCGACCCGCAAGACCGCTCCTAAACTAATACTTATTGGGGGTCCACCCCACCTCAGAAATGAGGTAAAAGGATCTCGGAACCTCTCTGTTTAGGGGTGTCTAAACAGTGGCTCCTAAATCCAAGAGAATGTTGGTTATACTTGTTCAAGGTAGAAATGAACATAGTATTCCAACGGAAAGAAGGGTAGTTTGATCCACTAGGAACATGGATACACTACCGATTTTTGAAAGCGAAATTGTTCGATTAAAATGGAGAGAGGAATTTTCCCCAGCGAAGTCGCCAGAAATATGTCAGCATTATTTTTCAGGTTGTGTGTTTTATTTTGAAAAGGGGGTCGCCTAACAGAAATTGTCGGCGAATTTTTAATTTAATTTAAATAAATAATTCAAAAAAGTAGTATTTTATTTTGAAAATAAATTTAAATTTGAAAATTTTAAGATATGAAATCAAACTGATCTCACATCCCGAATAGTTTATATAAACGAGCACCGCATCACTAACTGTGTATCTATCTCGAAGAATAGACACACTGTTTGGTGATGGGGCTCGATTAAATAAACTAGAAGATTTGTGACATCCGTTTGGTCTGCGAACCAATTTTATAAGCCGACAAGTTCCCCTGCTTAATATAAATGAATTAAGGAGGGTTTATATTACCTGGGTTCTTAAAATTCCCTTTAAGGGCAAGCCCCTATAGTTAATTACATCTTAAGTGACGGGAATCACCTAAGAAAACTCTCGATAATAATCAGTAATTTTGCTCTCAAGAATTTCAAAGTTTAAGTTTTCAAAGGATTGAACTTTGGAATTTCAATAGGGAATGGATCAAGTTTGGAACATTTTGTTTTGGGAATTCAAAGGAAGAAAGGTAGGAGAAATCACAGATTCGAAGCGAACTTCAGTAACTTCCCAACTATCTTATTGTTTAGCTTGGATTTAGGAAAGTCCTAATGTTTGTTTAATGTTTTGATCTTGTCAATTTTAATTAATTTGGACTTATATTCGTATGATATGATCACACAAATAGCCTTGAAGATGTGAGGGTTTATGTCGTATCAGACGACTACCTCGGAATCCTAAGACCGGTTAGGGCTTAATTTGCAATGCAAATGCCTAACAAAAGGTTGAGGATTTATGTTGCACTAGGAAAACTACCTCGAAGTCCTATGGCTTGGTTATTTAATTCTAGGAATGTTTAGCTGATGTAGATTCAAGTTTTGCCGATGATGATGGTCGTGCAGCCCACCCTGCTCCGAGCTCCTTGTTGTTGCAGATGTTTAGTTATAGAAGTCATAAATCAAGAGATGAGAAAAGTGTTTTGGTTTAGAGAAAATCTTAATTTCCAAGTGTTTTTTATGTTTTATTTAAAACAAATCTTAAAGTTGATTATAACAACATCGGTTAAGATCCCACGGTTCCATCCTTCCGGCATCGTTATTTTTATCGGATTCACTTAGTCCAGATGAATTTGCTAAACTCAACTGAATGAGCTCCACACTTTCATTTAGACCGTGGGAAATCCCGTTAGCAACACGTAGGTTACATCATCCGAGGTATTCCCGATCATCCAACAAGACGTTTTAATTTAGTTGTAATTGTAGTTTTGTGTTCTGTTTGTGGTTAAATTTTAAGTTGTTTTATATTTTGAAATGTTGTGGCAGTGAATTTTATCTTGCAATGACTTTTAATTTAGTTTTAGTTTCAGTTTTAGGGACTATCCTAAAGGTGTGGGTTTTCATGTAACAGTTGTTTATCATGCAAGAAAAGTAAGTGCGATGAGATTAAATAAATTACAATAAGGTAAATTGCAATAAAATAAAAGCATACCTGGAGGGTCTTCCCGTCATCCCAAGCTGCACTTAAACACAATTTAGAATATTTAAGCATTTAAAGCAAGTTCCTCAGTAAAGCTAAGGGAAGGGTTATGGTTTTCTACCAAGTTCCTAATCCTATAGCTAGTCATTTCCTATGACGTCTAGGTTCTTGTGTTTTGGTTTGAGGACGCTTTTCTTCATCAAAGAACAATTAAGTTCAATTGTTCTTATAAATATCCTATCATATTGAGGAAGTGTTTAAGAAGAATCTTAAACATTTTTTCAATATTGCTAGAATTGTTTTAAGTCCAAATGAACTTAATTATACAAATGAATTAATCGTTCGAGAATCCAAATTTTGTTGTTATCTTGCTCAGTGAACTAGGACATTTAAATATCCTATAAGTGAAGTAACATTTCACTTAATGTTTTGTTTAGGAGTTATGATAACCAAAGCTTTCGAGGGCAAATTGGTGTTCAAATGGTTTGTGATTTAATTTATTTTCAGTTATCGGGTTTACATTTGGAATAGTGTTCAAGTTGCTTTATTTTGAATTTATTTATGTCTTAGGTGATGTTATTATTATTTTTTTTTAATTCAATTTTAATTTAACTTTAATTTAATTTAATTTAGTTTAGTTTCAATTTTAATTTAATCTAATTAATTTAAATTAATTTTAATTTTAACTTGATTTTATTATTTTATTTAATTTAATTCAATTTAGCTTGATTTGATATGAATTAATTTAATTTAATTTAATTGGATTTAATTTTAATTTAATTTAATTTCCTTTAATTTAATTTAATTTAATTTAATTTAATTTGTTTTAATTTAATTTAATTTAATTTAATTTAATTTAATTTGATTTAATTTGATTTAATTTAATTTGTTTAATTTAATTATTTTAGTTTAATTTGATTTAATTTAATATGTTTTAATTTAATTTAATTTAATTTAATTTAATTTTAACTTGTTTTAATTTAATTTTATTTAATTCAATTTAATTTAAATTTTAATTTAATTTTATTTTTAATTTTAATTTAATTGAAATTTTAAAAGGGTTTAATTTAAATAATTTAACTTTAATTTAATTTAATGATTAAGTCTTTTAGCATTTTAAAACCTAAACTTGGATTATCATTTTTATTAGGAATTAAATATTATGGAGATGATTAATTTAGGGATTCTTAAATTAAAGAACAAATCACTTCCAAATAATATCCCTATTTTAATAATTCCAATTTTACTATTCTTCCAAATTTGATCAATTATTTAATTAAGGTTTATTTTAATTATTTTCAAATTGTTTGGTAGGTTTCTATTCTTTAATTATTTAAATTTCAATCATCCAAATCAGATTAGGATCAAATATTTTACTCTTTAATTTTATTAAGCCTAACGTTTTAATTAAAGGTTAAAATTTTAATTACCATTTTGCCCTTCAAGCTTAATAATTCCATAACTCACTAAATTGAGCTTAAATGAACTTGAAATTTTTATGTAACTTCACTCATATGTCAATAAAGACATGAGAGGAGAAAATGTGATTTTTTTGTATTTAATTTATTTATGTAATTATTTTTGGTAGAAAATAGAGATTTCCAAGAAAAATTTAATAATATAACCAAGAGAAAGTTATTATCCTTAAGAAAATTATGGGACATTCCTAATGACAAGAGGACCACTTGGACCAATTTTGGTAATTTTTTGAATTATATTATTTTTATTATAATTATTCTAAGTTTTGGAGTATTAATTAATTTTAAAATAAAATAAAGGTTGAAAAATAAATTTTATATTTTTTAAAAATCTCTCTGATATCAAGGAAATCAGAGAATCAATTTTTACAATTTTCTGATTTTTCTTTAATTTATTAGAATTATTTTAGTGGAAATGCTAAAAATACATTTTTTTAATTTTAAAATTACCTTAGGGCTTTAAAATTTAATATCTCATCAAATAGACCTAAGAAAAATATGGGGTTTGTTCCTAAGTGATTAAAATTCAAAATGTGACATTTTGGTGAATTTTATTATTTTTGTGATTTTTATTATTTTTTAATTATTAAAAATATTAAAATAATGCAAAAAATCAACTTTTTTAGAAAATTGCAATTTTATTTTTCTTAAATTCCCCTAATATTAGAGATGCTTCAAAACCAATTTGGTGAATTTTTGGAAAGTATTTTGAAAGTTATGAATTTTTAAATTTTAAATTGGCTAAATGGCTTAATCAACCCATTTAGTAGGGCTAACCAAGTCCAATTGACTTCAAATTTTTATGGTGGGTTCCTCTAATCCTAAAGGTCAATGGAGAATTGATTTCAAGTCAAATTGATGTATGATTAGCTCTAATTAACTAAGGACCTATTTTGGGTGTTTAGGCCAATTAGGGTTATTCCAAGTGAATTAATTCAAAACCTTTTTTTCCTAGGGTCCTCTGGTCATAAGAAACATCACCAAATTTTTCTAGAATTTATTTCAAAACATGCTAATCATTGGAATTAAAATAGTTAAAACAGCAACAAGAATTTGAAAAATCAATAACTTCTCATAGGGATTGCCTCTGACTTTGGAAAATTCAGGGAATGTTCCCAAATTTAGAGGCTTCAAAAGCCCTATGGTCTCATGCCATGGTGAATTTCCTATATGCATGGAGAATTAAAACAATGCGGACAGGTAAATAAATTATTAAAAATAAAATACTTGATGAAATTAAATGATTTATTTTCCACATTATTCTCCTCTGTTCACTGAGCAAGAGGGTATTTTTATTTTATTTTTCTGATTTTTCTACATAAAGTTATATATTTTTGAAGTTTAGGGAATTAAATAAATCAAAAAATACCCTAATTTCCTACTTATCCACGCGGCGCCACGCCATCCTCGGCAGCTCCGAAACGCCGCGTGTCGCACTGCCATTCAACGCCGCCATCCAACTCAGTGCTCCTGGGGCCTGCTGTATCGTCCCATCTCCTCATCCGGCGCGATCCTGGCTGTCCGTCCGCCCGTGTATGGAATGAATGACATCCGTTCATCATCCCCAAGCGTCCTCACCCGAGAGCCGTCCTCACTAAAATCTTAAGAACTCACTCATTTCTCAAAGGATTTTCGTGTTCTTGTGCTCTATGGATTCGTCTTGAAGAGACGAATACATCTATACGGTGATCATGCATTGAAATTAAAGCATTTGAAATGGAGAATCTCCAGAAGCTCGGGATAAAGAGTTAGCTCATATCTTTTTTCAGAGAAGTGTGACTTCAATCCGAGGGTTGTGTCACCTTCGATTGGGTCCCAGCAAGCTCCGGATGAAGTCTCCCGGTCCAGTGAATTGCCTAGGTATGATTTCGACCAAGCCCGATCACAAAGCTTGGAGTCCGGAACAGATGGGTGGCCTCGGAGAGGGGCTTTTGCTGGTGGACTCCTTCCCTTGGTCCGGTGAAGGTGTAGGACCAATCAATTTGAGGATTGATCCACCGTGGAGAAGTGTCCTGGTTTTGGGTGGAATTTTGGTCGAGAAATTAGGCTCCGTTGGTGGGGATTAGCGCAAATTGTCACCGGGGATCAACCTGCTCTAAGTATGGAGAGTGTTCGGAACAATTTTGGCGAGTTTCGGTAAGGTGCGGTTCCGGCACCTCACATGGCCGAGAGGTGGTGAGGTTTAAATAGGAGAGGGTGGAGGGCCTCCGTGGGGAGTTAAGGCTTGGGATCGACTGCTCTTGGCAAGAGAAGAACAGCTACAATGGCCATCGGGGATGGCGCGACTCAGCAGGTGAGAATTCCAAGTTTGGGCTCACATGTGAGCTCTCGGCCTGGTGGTTTCCGGCGGCAGTGGTGGCTAGCCGGCCGAGTCGGTCACCTGTTGTCATCGGGGAGGTCGGTGGCTGGGCTTAGTGCGAATCGATTGACAATGCCATGTGTAAAGAGCATGGATTGAAATGGAATGGGGGAAGTCTATTTTTGGTTCAAATGAGTCAACCCATGATTTTGGGCTAGGTTCACCACCCGAGGCCTGGTTTTGGGCCGAAAAGGATCACTTGGGTCGACCAAGAGAAAATGGTGTGGTCTCCATCCATGATGAGGTGGCTAAGCATGGTTTAGTGTGTGACATGCTTAAGATAAAAAAGGGTTTAATAAGGATTAGGAAAGGGGGCCCTCCTTTTGCCAAATGTGGTAAGGTCACCTGTGAGCAACTCACATGGCTTACATGTGGCTTAAGAGTGGCTTCATGGCTCCATTTGGCTTTGGAAAAAGTTGGCTTGGTTTCATGAAAATGGTTTTTAAGGATATTGGGTATTTTTGATGGAATTTGGATAAATCCTAATTTGGAATGATTTGATTATTGATTTAGGCCTTAGGGATAATTTCAATTAATGGAGTGATGAAAAGAATGTGTCATATGGGCTTTAGCATGAAGTTTGGGCTTTTTGGAAGGTTTAAGAAAGTGGGCTTTTGGTTTGAAAATAAATTTATGCATGGGAATTTTGTGAAGGATTGGGCCAAAAAAATGTTGGGTTTAGCTCATGGATGTGTCATGAGTGATTTGAAGCAAGTTGGGAGTGATTTGGGTTTGAATTGGGTTGAATTTGGGCTTCTTTGGTGAATGGGCCAATATAGGTCAAATTGGGCTAACTTGGGCCAATGTTGGGCTAAGGTTGATATTGATGTAAAATAAGTGTTGGGAAATGTTTATGGGAGTGTTTCAAAGAAGTTTTGGCTTTGGTTGGGTTTTAATTTGGGGTTTGGGTTTATTTGGGTTAGGTTTGGGTTTAGGTCAAAATTGGGCCTTTTAGCTTTGGGTTGAATTTGAGTGGGGTTTGGGTCTAAATTTTGGGCAAATTATGTTAGTGTTTTGTTTGTGGGGATGCTAAGGAAGGTTTAGAAAAGGTTTGGGGTTAATTGGAGTTGAATCGGGTTAGTTTGGGTTAGGTTTGGGTCATGGGTTCAAATTGGACTTTAAGGTCCAAAATGAAATTGGGTTCAAATGTCAATCAAATTGGACTTGGATTTGGTATAGATTGGTGTTGGTAATGTTGAATTGAAGTTTAGAATTGAATTGGACCAGAATTTGGGTCAATTGGATAGGTTTGGTTTGACATTGGGTTCACTTTGGGTTAAAATGGATCAAATTGGGGGTTTTGACAAAAGTAGGGTAAATTGACAAAATTGACCCATGGTGTAGTTCAACAAAATGAAATTGGGAATATTTGGGATTTTTTGGAATTTTCTGGGAATTTTCTGAACTTTTGGATTTTTGGGTCAAGAGGGGTATTTTAGGTATTTGGAGGGTATTGGAGGTATTTTTGGAATTTTTGGTATTTTTGGCTATGGATGGTCAATTTGAGTGATGTGTGAATGTTTGGGATTGATCTTGAGGAATTTTGGTTGATTTGGAGATTTTTTGGAAAATTTGGGTAATTTTAAGTGTTTTGGGTAGGCTAGGCGGGTGTAGGGTCCCGGGGGTCAAAAATTGAAAATTTGGAAAAATAAAGATTGAGTAATTGTAGGTGGAATGAAATCATTTTGGTTGAGCCATGACGCCATATCAAGCCCACATGAGCAATGAAGGGACTCATTTGAGGTATTCACTATGTTGTTCCTAACCCTCTTAGCCAAGGGCTTAGGGGTTAAGGACCATCCATGTGAATCACCCTTCTGAGTCAGGAGGTCAAGTTGGGTATGAGTGTGTTTTTAGGAGGTGTGTGAAAGTTTAGTGTGTAGGTGTAGTGTGTGTGTAAGTCAGCCCCTTCACTGGACTGGGCCACCTGTGGTAGTCCTAAGGCCAAAGAGCCCCATAGGAACTCATCCTTTATACTTCCACATTTGATTTCAACCCTCTAGGTGATTAGGGGTCTATAGTCAAGTTTGTGGAGTTTGCAGGGAGTTAAGAAGTGGTTTGAATTTCTAAGTGGTGTGTACCAAGTCTAATCCTCTAAGATAGCCAAAGGAAAAGTCTAAGGCTAGATCCTAAGTACTAAAAAGAAGAAGAGATGACCTCATCAAAAATGAGGTCAACAAAGTTGACATGAAAGACAATCCCAACTATTACCCTTACCACAGAATGCTTGGACACAAAACTGAAGAATGTTTTGTCTTCAAAGACTTATTAGAGCGTAACTTTAAAGAAGGAAATATAGTAATCCTGAAAGAATATTTGAAAGAACCTGAATAAGGTTCGGTCAGTATGATTTCGGTTTATAAGCTTAATTCCGATGATAAAAACAAAGACAACATTGTTAGGGGTAAATCATATAAGGCGATACTTACGGACATTCAAGTCATAAAATCTTCTAAGAAAGAAAAGAAAAAGAAAAATAAAGAACCAATAAGGATTAGAGGTCTTCCAAACATAGGGACTATAGTTCCTTTTATTTTTTTTATCTCTTATGTTTCTCCAGTTCCTACTAGGATAGTTGTCTCATTTGAAGGGAAAAAATCCCTCTGGCCGTTGACCTTATATGACTTCCTTTTTACCACTAGTGTGAATAATAATACTTCCAGTTTTGCTTACAATTTGTCTATTTTGGGTGATACCACTGCAAATGATCATTCAAATTTTAATTTTGAAGATAATACTTAAATCGTAGATGATCTTGATCAATCTAATGACAACCAAAATGACAATAACATTAATGATAATTCTAACAATGACAAAGACGAAAGTGATACTGTCACACTCAAACTAAAATGAACCCCAATCTCCCTAGAGTTGGAATCTTCAGACTCAGAGACAAAAGAGTCAAACATTAAACTTGAAGAAATAGTTGAAATTAATTTGCGAAGTGGAAAAGTTCTACCCTCCAGGATGGCTTCCTAAGAAAAGGAAAAATAAATATTTACACTGGAAAAGATCGTTCCTTCAATACATCCACAACTCTCTGAAAGAAATGAGGAGAATCTTTACAGTAAAGTGGACTATAATGTATTAGCTCACTTGAGAAAGTTACCAGCAAAATTGAGTTTATATGATGCTCTTATACTCTCAAAACAAATGAGAGAGTCATTGATAAAAGCACTTTTATACCAAGATATTTTCTTAGCTCAACTGGCTAGCATCACTCAAAATGAAGCTTGTCCATTAGAAGAATCGACAAAGTTTACTTTCTCTGATAATGACTTGTTACTTGGAACAACTGAGCATAATCGTTCACTATACATCACAGTGAACATAAATGACATGACCAAGGTGCCTCGATTAACATAATGAATTTGAGAACTCTTCCATAATTGGATATTGCTGCATCTCAACTATCAAGAGATACAATGATGTTATGAGGATTTAATCAACAAGTAGAACGAGCTCAAGGATCAATAGCGTTGCTCCTAAAGATAGGTGACTTGGTGACAACAACAAAGTTCTATATCATCGACTCTGATACCTCTTTTAATGCTTTACTTGGCAGACCATGGCTTCATGAGCATAAAATGGTTCCCTCTTCACTGCATCAATGCATGAAATATTTACAAAAAGGAGAATAATGTTGTATTATAGGAGATTTGCAACCATTTTCAATCAATGAAATTGGTATACATGAAGATGCGGCATATTATGCTCTTATAAAGAAAACAATATTCTCCAGGGAGGCAATTGTGGATATAAAAGAAAAGGAGAAAGGAAAGAAAATAAATGAAAAAGATTACTCTTCAACAAAGTTGAAGGGTGGTGATTCTCATCAAACTTATACCTGAGGTTGTGGCTGGGGACAAGGACGAGGGAAGGAAAACCCAACTGTCATAATGAAAAAACCATTAAAGTTCAAAATTCACTTGGACTCTGAAGAAGATACAAAAGAAGAAACAACATCAGTGGTTATAAAAGAGCCTCAATTCAAAATACCTCTTAAAGAAGAAGGCAAAGAAAAACAATTTGAGCCTATGTATAAGAAAATTAATCATTATATACTCTCTATGAATCTAACTCCAATCTCTACTGCAAAGATTGAAAATTTAGTGTCAAAGAAGTATATGGTGATGATAAAAAGCTAATTAAGTTTAGACTTGGCTCTACTTCTTCTAGTACTGAAACTAATGTAAAATTATAAGATGAAAATATTCCAAAATCAATGAAAATTCCTTTTGAGTTTTATTCTCCTTGGGTAAAAAAAATTATTCAAAATATTTTAATACACAAACAATGGTCTTTAAAATAACCACATTTTATTGAACAAATGTAGGAGAATAATAAAAGAGACCCTAACTCTAAGGAAGGCATTGGATTTGGTTCTATAGAACCTTTGGATGATACGAAATTTTTCCTATTCATCACTGAAGAACATAATTTTCAACCAACATCTCATCTTTCTATCGAAGATGCTCCTCCAAATTGGAAGAGAAAATTAAATTAACAGTTGATGAATTAAGAGAATTAAATCTAGGAACTGATGAAAACCTGAAACCAACTTGTATTAGTTCATTTCTTAATGACATAGAAGCAAAAGAAATAATTCAATGGTTGACAGAATACAAAGACTGCTTTGCCTGGACTTATGATGAAATGCTTGGACTAGCTCGAGAATTTACAGTCTATAAACTTGGGATAAATCAAATCGTAATCCTTGTTAAACAAGCTCCAAGAAGGATGTGCGTTGTAATAGAACAACAAGTCATTGTTGAAGTTAAGAAATTAATTGAGGCTTGTTTCATACGAGAAGAAAATTACCCTACATGGCAGGCCAATGTGGTGCCAATTAGAAAAAAATGGTCAAATTAGTATTTGTATAGACTTCAGAGACTTGAACAAAGCATGTCCGAAAGATGAATTACCTTTACCAATTAGAGAATTAATGGTCGATATTGTATCTAAGCACACAATATTTTTCTTTATAGATGGATCATCAGGATATAATTAAATAAAAATGTTTTTAGAAGGTGAAGCAAAACAGCCTTCAGGACACCCATAGAGATATAATGTTACAAAGTTATGCCATTTGGATTAAAAAATGCTGGTGCAACCTATCAAAGAGCCATGACACTTGTTTTTTATGAACTAATACACAATCAAGTCAAATGTTATGTGGCCGATTTAGTTACCAATAGTAAACAATAAGATGATCATGTATGTGATTTGACAATTGTCCTCGAACAATTAGATCAAAATAACCTTAAAATGAATCCCTTATAATGCGCATTCGGTGTTACTTCAAGAATTTTTTTAGTATTAGTTGTTTGACATCGTGGGATTGAAATTGATCCCCTCAAAATTGAAGATACCCTAAATATGCCTCCTCCTAAAAATCTAACTCAATTAAGATCATTTAAAGGAAAATTAACATATATACGACGTTTATTTTCAATTTGTCAGGTAGGTGTCAGTCTCTCACTGCCCTAACTAGAAAGACACTAAATTTGTGTGGGATGAAAATGCCAACACGCCTTTAAAAATATCCAACAATGCTTGACAACACCTCCTGTCATAGCAGCCCATATATTAGGAAGACCTCTAGTCCTTTACACTGTAGCATTGAATAATTCTCTTGGAGCATTAATAGCACAATTAAATGATGAGGGAAAAAATGCATTATATTATTTGAGTTGCTATCTGGTTCTGACAGAAATAAAATTCCCAGCGATTGAAAACATTGCTTAGCCTTGCTTTTTGTAGTTCAAAAACTGAGGCACTATATGCTTTCCCATAAAGTAACTCTTATTTCAAAAGTTAACCATTACAATATCTAATGACACGACCGACACTTTTTGGAAGTTTAGCAAGATGGGCAATGATACTACTGCAATTCGACATAACATCTGTACCATTATGTACTGTCAAAGGAGAAATCTTGGCAGATTTCTTAGTAGCACACCCAATTCCAATTGGATCACCTAACAATGTTGATTTACCTGATGAACAAATATTAGAAAAAAAATCTCAAGGATACAACGATGGAAGTTATATTTTGATGGAGCATCATCTGCTCGAAGAGACAGAACAAAAAAACAGTCATACTAGGCAAAGCCGGAGTAGGATTAATTTTCATCACTCCATAAAAGTAATGATGTCATTTTCATATCATTTAACTGAATCATGCACAAATAATGAAGCTGAATATAAAGCACTCATAACCGGTCTCGAATTGACAACATTAAAGGAAATAAAAAATATCAACATCTACGGAGACTCCCAATTTATCATTAATCAAATTACGGGTAAATATAAGACATTGAAACCTCAAAGTGAACAATATTCTTGTTACACTCTAAAACTGCTTCAGCAAAATCTGATAAAATGTTCTTCTTAATCCCTAGACAAGATAATTTTTTATCAGATGCTTTGGCAAAACTTGCAAAAGAATTAGCTTGTCCAGAAGAAGATGATATTCTGATCTCTATAAAAGGACGACAAGTTCTTTCCCAAATTAACTTGAACGATCTACATAAAGTCAGTGAAAACATGACAACAACAATTGACGAAGAAAAGGATGATTTGTGACGACAAATTATTTAATATTTACCAACTAGAAGGTTACCTAAAAACAACTCTGTCACAACCCAAATTAAACAAAGAGCATTATCTTATGCTCTAGTAAATGATATCCTTTACAAATGATTTTTTGACCAAATGTGGCTAAGATGTTTAAACGAAACTGAAGCTCAAGAGATTATTAAAAAAGTCCATTCAGGTCTATGTGGTGCACACCAATTTGAGCCTAAAACAAAAATGAAAATAAAGAGAATGGGATATTATTGGCCAACAATGATGACTGATTGTCTCGACGCAACAAAAAGGTGACATCAATGTCAAATACATGGAGTGGTCTTACATCAACCGCTAAATGTACTACATCAAACTATTGCATCATGGTCATTTGAGTGTTGGGGCACCAAAATATTGGCCCTATAGACGCTCCATCATCTAAAAGCCATAGACTTATTTTGGCTGCCACTGATTACTTCTCCAAATGGGCAGAAGTAATACCACTCAGAGAAGTTGTTCCACTAAAAATTTGATAGCTTTTTAATGCCTATTTCATACGTAGTTTTGATGATATCGCACTTTAAAGAAGGGTATTTTCATGATTTCATGCAGGTGTAAAGATTCCATGCCTTTGGAGCAAAAGGAAGCAAAAAAGAGCAAATTTAGAGCAAAATGAGGCAAATTAGACATTTTGACCTAGAGCACTAGACGGGGCCCTATCCTGCATCAGACAACCCTATCCTACATTTAACCGCCCTTAAGTCCAGAGAGTTTGAGCAGAACAATGGAAAATAGAACTGGACGGTGCACTATCGAGTACCGGACCGCGACCTATCACGAATTCAACCAGATTTAATGTATTTAACTGAATTTTGGAAGAGTGCTTGAGGGAACTCTTAGGAAAGTTGTTTCTACGCGATGTACGGCTTATTTTTAGGTTTGTGTGTTGTATTTTTGAAAAGAGGTCGCCTACAGAAATTGTCGGCGAATTTTAGATTTTAATTTTAATTTAAATATATATATGATTTAGAAAGTAGTATTTAATTTTGAAAATAATTTTAAGATATGAAATCAAACCGACCTCACATCCCAGATAGTTTATATAAACGAGCGCCGCATCACAAACCATGTATTTTTCCCGAAGAATAGACACACTGCTTAATGATGGGGCTCGGTTAAATAGACTAGGAGATTTGTAACATCCGTTTGGTCTACGAACCAATTTTATAAGCCGACAAATTCCCCTGCTTAATATAAATGAATTAAGCGAGGGTTTATATTACTCGGGTTCTTCAAATTCCTATAAGGGCAAGCCCCTATAGTTAATTACATCTTAAATGAAGTGAATCATTTAAGAAAACTCTCGATAATGATCGATGGTTTTGCTCTCAAGAATTTTAAAGTTTAAGGTTTTCAAAGGATTGGATTTTTGAAATTTCAAAAGGGATTAGCTCACATTTGGAACATTTATTTTCAGGAGTCCAAAAGGAAGAGAAGTAGGAGAAACTGAGGATCCGAGAAGAATCTTCTCAACTTCCCACACTATCCTATGGTTTGGCTTCAATTTGGAAATTTACTTAATGTTTCCATCCTGCCAGTTTTAATTAATTAGGACTTATATTTGCATGACGCAGTCATGCAAATAGCCTCGAAGATGTGAGGGTTTATGTCGTATCGGACGACGACCTTAGAATCCTAAAGTGTTAGGGCTTATATTGCACAACAGAGCTGTGCAAAAGCCTAACAAAAGACTGAGGATTTATGCTACACTAGGCAAACTACCTCGAAGTCATATGGTTTATTGTTTAAACTAAAGAGTAGTTTAGTTGATGTAGAGTTGTTTTGCTGACGAAGATGGCCGTGCTGCCAACCATGCTCCGAGCTCCTTGTTGTTGCAGGGGGTTTAGTTTTAGAATTCATAAATCAAGAGGTGAGGAAAGTGTTTTTGGTTTAGAGAAAGTTTTAATTTCCAAGTGTTTTTTATGTTTTAATTAAAACAAATCTTAAAGTTGATTATAACAACACCGGTTAAGATCCCACAGTTACATCCTTCCGACATCGTTATTTTTATCGGATTCACTTAGTCTAGATGAATTTGCTAAACTCAACTAAATGAGTTCGACACTTTCATTTAGACCGTGGGAAATCCCGTTAGTAATACGTAGGTTACATTATCCTAGGTATTCCTGATCATCCAACAAGACGTTTTAATTTAGTTGTAGTTGTGGTTTTGTTGTTTTGTTTGTGATTAAATTTTGAGTTGTTTTATATTTTGAAATATTGTGGCGGTGAATTTTATCTTATAATGACTTTTAATTTAGTTTTGGTTTTGGTTTTAGGGATTATCCTAAAGGTGTGGGTTTTCATGCAACAGTTGTTTATCATGCAAGAAAAGTAAGTGCATTTGCAATAAAGTAAATTGCAAGAAGGTAAATTGCAATAAAATAAAAGCGTACTCGGAGGGTCTTCCCGTCATCCTGAGTTGCACTTAAACACAATTTAGAATATTTAAGCATTTAAATCAAGTTCCTAGGTAAAGCTAAGGGAAGGGTTATGGTTCTCTACCATGTTCCTAATCCTATAGCTAGTCATCTCCTATGACGTCTATGTTCTTGTGTTTTGGTTTGAGGACGATTTTCTTCATCAAAGAACAATTAAGTTCAATTGTTCTTATAAACATCCTGTCGTACTGAGGAAGTGCTTAAGATGAATCTTAAACATCTTTTCAATATTTTTAGGATTGTTTTAAGTCCAAGAGAATTTAATTATATAATGAATCAATTATCCAGGAGTTCAAGTTTTGTTATCTTGCCCAGTGAACTAGGACATTTGAACATCCTATGAGTGAAATAACACCTCACTTAACACTCCGTTTAAGAGTTATGACATCATGAGCTATTGAGGGCAAATTATCGTTCAAGTGATTTGTGATTTAATTTAATTTCAATTAATGGGTTTAAGTTTGGAATAGTGTTCAAGTTGTTTTAGATTTATTTTTGAATTCTTTATGTCTTAAGTGATGTTATATTTAATTCAATTTAATTTAATTTAATTTAATTTAATTTAATTTGATTTAGTTTTAATTTTAATTTTATTTTAATTTTTAATTTAATTTTAATTTTATTTTAACTTGATTTTATTTTATTTTTTTATTTAATTTAATTTAATTTAATATGTTTTAATTTAATTTAATTTAATATGTTTTAATTTAATTTAATTTAATGTGATTTAATTTATTTTAATTTGATTTAATTTAATTTAAATTTTCATTTGGTTTTATTTTTTTTAATTTTAATTTTAATTTAATTTTATTATTATTTTTTTAATTTTAATTTAATATTTTATTTTTTTTATGCTTTAAGGATGATTTAATTTTAATTGTTAAAGTATTAATTTAACTAAAATTTTAAAAGGATTTAAATTAAATGTTTTAATTTTAATTTAATTTAATGATTAAGCATTTTAAGTTTTGAATTTGGATTATCATTTTAATTAGGAATTGAATATTATTGAGGTGATTAATTTAGGGATTCTTAGATTAAAGAATAAATTTCTTCCTAATAATATCCCTATTTTAATAATTCTAATTTTTCATTATTCTTCCAAATTAATTAATTAATTAATTAAGGTTTATTTTGATTACTTTCAAATTATTTGGTAGGTTTCTATCCTTTAAATACCTAAGTTTCAAACATCCAAAATCAACTTAGTATCAAATATTTTACCCACCCTTTTAATTAAACCTAAAATTTTTAATTATAGGTTAAAATTTTAATTACTATTTTGCCCTTTAAACTTACTAATTTCATAACTCACTAAATTGAGCTTAAATGAATTTGAAATTTTTATGTGGCTTCACTCATATGTCAATCAAGGCATTAGAGGAGAAAATGTGATTTTTCTGTATTTAATTTTTTTATATAATTATTTTTTGTGGAAAATAAGGATTTTCAAGGAAAATTCAACAACATGACCAAGGGAAAGTTTCTGTCATTAAGAAAATTATGGTACATTCCTAATGACTAGAGGACCACATAGACCAATTTTGGTAATTTTTTTAATTATATTATTTTTATTATAATTATTTTGAATTTTGGAGTATTAATTAATTTAAAAATAAAATAAAGATTGAAAAATGAATTTTATATTTTTCAAAAATATCTCTGATATCAAGGAAACCAAAGACCTACTTTTTATAATTTTTTTATTTTTCTTTGATTTATTAGAATTATTTTAGTGGAAATGCTAGAAAATACATCTTTTTAATTTTTTAAATTACCCTAGGGTTTTAAAATTTAATATCACATCATAGAGACCTAAGAAAAATATGGGGTTTGTTCCTAAGTGATTAAAACTCAAAATATAACATTTGATGAATTTTATTATTTTTGTGATTTTTATTATTTTTTAATTATTAAAAATATTAAAATAATGAAAAAAATCAACTTTTTTAGAAAATTGCAATTTTAATTTTCTTAAATTCCCTTGATATCATAGAGGCTCCAAAACCAATTTGGTGAATTTTTGAAAAGTATTTTGAAAGTTATGAATTTTTAAAGTTTAAGTTGGCTAAATGGCTTAATCAACCTATTTGGTAGGGCTAACCATGTCCAATTGACTTCAAACTTTTATGGTAGGTTCCCTTGATCCTAAAGGTCAGTGGAGAATTGATTTCAAGTCAATTTGATGTGTGATTAGCTCTAATTAATTAAGGTTCTATTTTGAGTGTTTAAGCCAATTAGGGTTATTCCAAGTGGATTAATTCAAAACCTATTTTTCCTAGAGTTCTCCGGTCACAAGAAACATCACCAAATTTTCCTAGGATTTATTTCACAACATGCTAATTATTAGAATTAAAATACTCGGGATAGTGACCTAAAATTGAAAAATCAATAACTCTTCATAGGGGTTGTCTCTGACTTTAGAAAATTCAAGGAATGTTCACAAATTCAGACGCTTCAAAAGCCCTATGGTCTCATGCCATGGTGAATTGTATACATGCATAGAGAATTGAAAATGTGAAGAGAGTAAATAAATTATTAAAAATCAAATACTCAATGAAATTAACTAATTTCTTTTCCACATTATTCTCCTCTCGTTCATCGAGCAAGAGGGTATTTTTATTTTATTTTTCTGATTTTTCTACACAAAGTTATGTATTTTTGAATTTTAGGGAATTAAATAAATAAGAAAATGCCTATTTTCCTACTTATCCAGCGCGACAACACGCCATCCTCGGCAGCTCCGAAATGCCCTGTGTCGTCTTCTGCGTATCATCCACTGATCCGACCTGATCTGAGCCATCCATCCGCGCGTGTATTGAATGAACGGCATCCGTTCATCGTCCCCAAACCTCCTAGCCCGAGAACCGTCCATCTTCTAGGCTTAAGATCTCGCTCGATACTTGACCAAATTAAACGTTCTTATGCTCTATGGATTCGTCTCGAGAAGACAAACACATCCATACGGTTTATGTGGCATGAAATTGACTCAATAAAATGGAGAATGTTTAGAAGCTCGGGAAGAAGAGTGAGACCATACATTTGCTCAGAGAAGTGTGGCTTCGATCTGAGGGTCATGTCACATTCGATTGGGTCCAAGCAAGCTCCAGATGAAGTCTCCTGGCCTGGTGAATTGTCCAGGTATGATTTTGACCGAGCCCGATTTCAACCTTTGGAGTCTGGAACAGATGGGTGGCCTGGAGAGGGGGCTTTCACTGAGGAACTTCTCCTCTTGACCTTGTGCAGGTGTAGGAAAGTTTAATTTGACTTTGGTGGAGGATTTGGGAATGTCCTGTTCTAGCCTGAGAATTGAGCTCCAAAATTGAGCACAATTAGTGGGGATTAGGGCAAGAGGACAGTGAGGATCAAATGCTCTAGGTGTGGGGAGAGTCTGGAGTAATTTTGGCAGAGTTTCCTTAAGGTTGATTCAGCACCTCCTCATGGCCGAGAGGCTGGAGGGCCTCCCAGGGGGAGTTAGGGCTTGGGATCAGCTTCTTAGGTCAAGGGAAGAACAACCATGGTAGCCATTGGGCATGGGGCAACTCAACAAGGTGGAATTCCAAAGTTTGGCTCCTCCTCATGTCTCGACCATGGCATTTTCAGGTGATCCAGGTGGCTGGCCGACAGGCAAGGGTCACCCACAAGGTCAGGGAGGTCAGGAGTTGAAGTTGGTGAATTCAATTAAAGCCTTACATGTGTAAAGTGGTTGGATCAAAATGGCATGGGGAGGTGGCTTCTTTTGCACTTGGTTTGGTCAACCCATGGAAATGGGCTTGGTTCACCTCCCCATGGCTGATTTGAAGTCGAGGGAGGATCGGATGAATCACGTAGGAAAGGGTAGAGAAGTCACCATCCATGAATATTTTGATTAATCATGGATTAAGGTGAAGCATTAAAAGGGTTAAAACCTTTTTAAGGGGGCTTAAAAGAGGCTCCTCCTTTTGCAATTAATAGTATGATGATGTGTAAAGTGGATCCCATGGCTTCGTGTGGCTTGTGCATGGCTTCACGGCTTGCTTCGTGGCTTGGCTCACTTACATGAGAAAGGGATTTTGGGATTTTTGGCATTTAGAGGTGACTTGGCATATGGCTTGATTTTGAACCATTTGATGATTGATTTAGGACTTAAGGGATGATATTAATTGAGTGGTGACGGGATGAGATTGTAATGTAGGCTTTAGGATGAGTTTGGGCTTTTAATATTTAATGAAGATGGGCTTTTAAAATGGTTTAGGGAAGTGGGCTTTTGGATTTTAAAATGGATTTTAGGATGAAAGTTTGGTAAAGGCTTGGGCCAAATAATTGTTGGGTTTGGCTTAAGGATGTGTCATGATTGATTTGAAACAAGTTTGGAGTGATTTGGCTTTGAATTAGGTTGAATTTGGGTTGATTTGATAAATGGGCACATGTAGGTCAAATTGGGCTAATTTGGGCCAATGGTAGGCTAAGGTTGAAATTGATGTAAAATTGATGTTGAGAAATGTTTATGGGAGTGTTTGAAAGAGGTTCCAACTTTGGTTGGATTTTGATTTTGGGATTTGGGCTCATTTGGGTTAGGGTTGGACTTAGGTTAAAATTGGGCCTTAGGGTTTTAGGTTGAATTTTAGTGGGGTTTGGATCCAAATTTTGGGCAAATCATGTTAGTGTTTTGTTTGTGGGTATGTTAGGGAAGGTTTAGAAAAGATTTGGGGTTAATTGCAGTTAAATTGGTTTGGTTTGGGCTAGGTTTGGGTCATGGGTCCAAATTGGGCTTTAAGGCCAAAAGTGAAATTGGATTCAAATGTCAATCAAATTGGACATGGATTTGGTCTAGATTGGTGTTGGGAATGTTGAATTGAAGTTTAGAATTGAATTGGACCAGAATTTGGGTCAATTGGGTAGGTTTAGTTTGACATTGGGTTCATTTTGGGTTAAAATGGGTCAAATTGGGAATTTTCACAAAAGTGGGGTAAATTGAAAAAAATTGGCCCAAGGTGTAGCTGAATAAAATTAAATTGGGAATATTTGGGATTTGCTGGAATTTTCTGGGAATTTTCTGAATTTTTGGATTTTTGGGTCAAGAGGGGCATTTTGGGTATTTGGAGGGTATTGAGGGGTATTTTTGGAATTTTTGGTATTTTTGGCTATGGATGATCAATTTGAGTGGAGGGAAATGTTTAGGAATGATTTTGGGGAATTTTGGGTAATTTAGGTGATTTTGCAAATTTTGGGTAGCTTTCAAGGCATTAGGTAAGGTTAGGCGGGTCCTGGAGCTCCGTCGGGTCAAAAATTGAAAATTTAGAAAATTTAAGATCGGGTAAATGTAAGTGGAATTAAATCATTTTGGTTGAGCCATGAAGCCATATCAAGCCCACATGAGCCATGAAGGGACTCATTTGAGGCATTCACTATGTTATTCCTAACCCTCTTAGCCAAGGGCCTAGGAGTTAAGGACCATCCATGTGAATCACCTTCATGAGTTAGGAGGTCAAGTCGGGTATAGGTGTGCTTTTAGGAGGTGTGTGAAAGTGTAGTGTACAAGTGTAGTGTGTGTAAGTCAACCCTCACCAGACTAGGCCACCCAGGGCAGTCCTAAGGCCAAAGTCCTATAGGAACTCATCCTTTAAACTTCCACATTTAATTTCAACCCTCTAGGTGATTAGGGGTCTACAATCAAGTTTGTGCAGTTTGCAGGGAGTGGTTTGAAATTCTAGTTGGTGGGTCCCAATTCTAATCCTCTAAGACAGTCAAAGGAAAAGCCTAAGGCAAGATCCTAAGTACTAAAAAGAAGAAGAGAAGACCTCATCAAAAATGAGGTCAACACGCGAATTTAAATGAATTGAAGCAACAAACTAGGGAGTCTCTTCAATGTTTTTCAAAGTCTTTTCATTGTTCTTGAGTAGAGATTCCTTTGGAGAGAGTTTAGGAATTAGTGTATTGTGTGTTTTCTCTACTAAGTAATGTAGGAGGAAAGGAAAAGTGATAGATTTCTTCTTCTTTACTCATCTTAAGAGAGAATTGTGTGTTGTTGTGGAGAAAGAAAAGAAGTAAAGGAATTTCAAGAGATTCGTTGGGGGAAGAAATTGAGATAAGTTTTACTAACTATTCTTTATTTGTATGACGTTGCTTTTATATATAAAATCCATTTTTTATCATACTTTCCTCATGAATCTTAAGTAGATTTCTTTATCTTCCTCCTTTTCATGGGATGTGTTGATGTTGTGTAAAGGAAATGATGTGCTCATTTAATATGAAACATTAGTAATGACATTTTCACTTCAAACTTCATTTACTTTTTGATCTGGCCAATTATATTGTTAAAACTTGTTGAGTGACATGTTCTGAAAGGACTATGAGTTCTACAACAAAAGGGAAGGTCACATTCAATGTCCATGAATGAGTAACATAGTTCATGGGGGGTTGGGTGCATATAAGAAAGGAAATATGTTTTGATGGGCGTAGAATTGTAGATTTTAGAGTGACAGACTGAAATCCCCAATTTGGTCCTATGGTTTGGAAACTAAAGCGAGAGTTATCCTTCGGACGAAGGGAAGCGGGAGCTCCGTAGTGACAGTCAGTATTCTCTCAGCCTAACCTTGGACTTAGGGAATAAACATAGGATTAGCCAATGGTCTTTATTGCTCAGACGAGAGTAAACAATAGGAATGCTCCTATTTGGCACATTACAGTTGTATCACTGATCTATGCCACTAAATCATCACATTATCAATGGAAATGAGGAGGATTCTTTCTTCTAATTTGAGCTTTTGTTATAAAATTTAATCTTGTGTTTGTTAATTGAGTTATAAGGGTAGAACGTACTTTGGTAGAATTAGTAACTGTTACTGTCTGAAAATCCTTAAAGTATTAGTAACAGTTGCAATTCTGTTGTGATTCAAGTATTGATTTATGTGCTCCATTATAGATTTTGCAAACCTCCTCGTGGGATCAATAAGCAAGACTCCACTAGAGCTCTGTATTACTTGAGCTATATGTATACATGCATTTTAAATGTGTGACTCACTAGAAATCTAAATCAGTAGATATATATCTGAGTTCATAAAATTTTGGCATTTAAAAAAATTGCACCAAGTTTCTGGCGCCGTTGCCGGGGAGGTAACAGTAAAATTAAATTTGGTAGTACTCGAAAACTTATATTTGAATTACAAGTCATAATTGTGTTTGTTTTCTTATTGCTAGTGTGCTTATTGTGATTGTGTATGCATAGATTCAGAACTAAAAATTTAATACCTTACGATTCTGAATTGGAGTGTTCTATTAAAAAGATTCAAAAACAAAAGAGAGAACTTAAAAATTTAAATTAGATGGAGAATAATCTAAACAATCAAGGAATTGAAAATGAAACCAACAAAGACCATTAAGAGATTATGTTAACTCTACATTAGTTGAAATTCACATAACTATCCAAAATCTTAATGTAGCTGCTAATTCATTTGAGCTTAAACCTGTTGTTATCCAAATGGTACAAAATAATCAATTCGGTGGGACATCGAATGAAGATCCTAATTTACATCTTATAAGTTTTCTAGATATATGCCACATTTAAATATGATGGAGTGTCAAATGATGCTGTTAAGTAACCTCAATCCGCGAACAACGTAGTAATTTATGTTCTCAGAAATATGTTATAGTCAATACTTTGACCCTAGCGGCTAGTGTATCTAAATATAATTTTATGGAAAATATTTTACACACTATAGGTACTACGCAAGTATATGTATCGTTTCAAGTAATATAGGGCTTTAAATAAAGACCCCAGTATCGATCCCACAAGAAGGTTTATAGATTTTTAGATATTTAAATTTTATTTTTATGTATTTCTATTAAATTTTTAAATTTAATATTTAATTTACTATGAAAGCGAATTAAAGCGATACTTAAAATAATGAGTGATGTAAATAATAATAAGCAAACAACTTTCTTCCTTTCAATTAATCTAAGACTTTTTAGATAATATAATATCCATGGAGAATATAAATTTATGGTATTGTGCCAAATAGAAGCAGTCCTATTCTTTACTTTCGCTTGATAGTGCAAAGAACATTGGCTAATCTATAGATCTGGTCTAGATGTATTGTTAGTAGAATGGGTTAATCTGGGCTCACACTACTAGATGTCCAGGGGTGGTTATGGTCGGCCCTACTAGTGATCCGCTCCCTCTCTGTAAACTAAATTACAAGAATTTAGTCTATCACTCTAAAAACTTATCAATTCTACGCCCATTGAATAATATTTTTCTATTTATTGGCACTTCACCTTGAATACCCCGCACAAGGCCTTTGACTACCCAAGGATTCATGTGATATGTACTAGTTAAGAGTTCATCTCCTTTTAGGTCTCAAAACTCTTTAATAGATTTTAACAATTTAAATGGCCAATTTAAATAGTAAATTAAGATCCGGTATTAATATCATCACAGTATTTAAAACATATTTTAGTATCTAATTCTCCAACGAATTTTAGATTATCTTATTTATCTTTTTATAATTGAAAGGAGAAAGTAAAGTAACTACTCAGAACACAATGAATCTAAATAATAAAACATATAAATAAGACTTTGAATAAAATTACAAATACTTATCTCAAGTGTTTCTCCAACTGAACCTCTGATTCCTACTAACTACAAAGCGAAATAGACTTCAAAAGTACCAACTCTTCCAAACACTCAATACAAAGTCTAAATAAAATAAACTCACTAATTTATGAAGGATAGTAAACTAAAAGTATGGCCCTTAAAATTATCTCTCTAATTTTTGGATTTCTTATTGGGCTACTTGGGTTGGGCTTTTTTCTCTGTAGGAATAGCATTCTATTTATAGGCTTCAAGGGTTGCCTAAGGCACCTCTTCAAAATGTGTCTAAGTTCAATGAATCTTCTAGAAAGTGTGTCTGGCGCCTAGGCGCCAAACAATGCATCCAGTTCTTCGCACCTCTTCATTTTAGATCGCACCTCTTCACGATCCAAACCGTTTCCAAGCGTCTAAATACAATGTATCACATGTCCTATAATCCAGGAATAACTGCCAATCTTATAGATGGTCCAATAACCGCTCTAACCGTCAAAATAACCATCCAAAGTAGTAACAAAAACCGTCATAGATTTGGTATCAAACTGGCGCTTTGGAGCTAGACTCTGGCGCCTAGGCGTCAGGCTCATTATTTTGGCAATTTTGCATTTTAGCTCCATTTTCGCTCCTTTTTTGTCCCTTTTCATTCCTTTTCATCTTTTCTTCCTTTTTGAACATTTTTGCATCACCTACATCCAAAAATATAAAATACCTTCCATTAAAGCATAATATCCTTAAAAATTTGATAAAAATCAAGGCATAAAAACAGGTATTTTTTTCATGGATCTGAATCCCCCAAACTTAAACGTTACTTGTCCTCAAGTAACCCTTTTAACTATATAAAATGTATAACATTTGGAATAAAGTTAAATATTTAAGATTCCTTGTAATTTTTTATTTTATAAAGGCTTTAGTAAATCATTAACCAAATTTCACGAACTAAGTTTAATTTTAAAAATTTAAAGAATATTTAACTACCAAATTGTAAGAAAAAAATTTTTCATTCATTTCAAAAATAATAGTAGTTTATTATATTAAGATCACATAAATTATTTACAAGAAAAAGATCTTCATGAAATTCTTTTCTAATAAAGATACATGCATAAAAATTAAGTAAAATATGTAATTAGTTTTTTTTATAATATAATTCAAGTGAAGCCAATTTTTGATTAGGCATCCTCTTAAGCTTCTCCTCACTTCTATTTTTTTTTTCACAGTGAGGATTAATGTATCTGGATAGCCTGTTAATGATTATGAACTTCACTATCCTTAACTTATATTTTCAAACTTATACATTTTCACTTAATTACTATAACATGAATAGTTTTCAAAAAGACTTGCAATCTTTTTCCCTTTCATGTTATAATTCTTGATTTCTTAATACTTCTAAAATCCAATTTTCTCTATCATGAATAGAAATAATTCTTAATCTTACGCTTCTTTAAGTTGAATAATTTTATTCTTAAAATCAATCAAATTTATTAAAATTTTTGTTTAATTTTACTAAATTATTTATAATTTTAAAAATTTAAGTGATCTTAAATAGATTTTTCATTCCTTATGTTATGTTAATATTTTTTCTTTAAATATTAGCACTTTAAGGACAAATAAAATTTAAATTTGCATGTATTTTATCTTCCCGCAAACTTATATTTTGATATATCATGAAAAATTTTAAAGTATGAGAGAAAGAAAGGCATAATTTTAAAAAGAAAATTTTTTTATAAGTATGTAAAAACAGTCTACCAAGAAAAATTTACTTCTACACATGCTTTTTATGATATTACTGAAATAATGAAGCATATAAAAAAGTAAGCAGGCTCAATTTTTGTATCATTAGCAAAATTAAACGACTATACTAATATTAATAAGAGAAACAAAACAACATTAATAACTATATAAGAATACTAAACAGTAAGCTGAAAATATAAATAAACATTTATCATAGAAAAAGAAAAGAAAATTCATCCATATTTCAGTCTTAAACACGTATCAAACTAGATACTCTAAAAACAATCTCAACATAAAAAAAAATCCACACGAAGTTACTTTAAACAAAACGACACTAACTAACAACAAACTAATCAAGACTAACAAACAAGAAATAACTAAAAATAGAATCAACTCATCTCCACAGGTAATTCAAGCTACTAATCACTATCTGTAGCCTCGTCATCGTCATCACCAAAAGAAAATTCCACATCGTTTGGATCAACATACGGTGAAAATCTAGGATAGGAAGGGAACTGAACATCATGCTCACCCTTCAAGAATCTATGTAAAAACTCTGAATACTCAGCATCATAACCACTTTTCCTTTGGGTATATTCAGATAGATGATAAATCTTCTTGTCTATAGTATCTACTCTACAGTGAGTTAGAAATAAGTCATTCTGTTGCTCCAGAAATTGATCATGCATTGATTTCCAGAAACTAGATGGTGGCTCAGCAGTAGAAGTAGAAGGTCTAGAAGTAGAAGCTCTACCTGGAGTAGGTACAGAAGTAGAAGGAGCAGCAAATCTCTTCCCGCGAAGACGATCATAAATACTAACACTCTCCTGCCCAAAAGGCTTTGTAGTCTTTAGCTTCTCCTCTGAAATATCAGCAATAACTCCATTGCTCAAACATAAAGAATATATCAAGGATGGGATTCCTAATCCTACACAAGTGCTGGATCTTGCAATAAAATTCACAGAATCATAGATAATGCTACCAACATCTATCGGCTTCCTCTCCTGAATGTAGTAGTTAAGAATAGCTCTATCTCTGGTAACTTCACTTAGGTGGTTTGAAGGAAATAGTCTAGCAGAAATAAAATAGTACCAGACCTTTGAAATACCATTCAACTTAGAAGATTTAAAGTTTACCCGTTTTTCATTTCGGATCTTCCAAGCTCCAGTGCCATCAGTCAGATATGAAATAATCATCTCCAGATCTCCTTCAGATGGAGATAGACCAGAATAGTAGCACTCGACAGTAGGTGGTAGGCCATAGAAAATATTGATCCATTCCGGACTCAATCCCACTTCAACAACTCTTACGAAGACTTCGTAGTCTTCCGCATCCATAAAGTTGGCATAAAACTCTCGTACAATAGGAATAACAACAACGGCAGTGAAATAATAGAATAGCTGCCAGTTGTGTGCAACGATCATGTTCACGATCATCTCTCCAGGATTGTAAAAACTGTGCTCCGAGATAAATTTCCTTGATGACACAAATTCGTGATAACGAAAGTGTCGACTACAGCTAGACCGAACTCTGTCGTCGTCGAAATTTTCTCGTACTTTTTCGCACTTAGATTTAGGTGCCATCTAAACGTGAAAGAAAACAAAAATAAATAAAGGAATCAAAGATCTAAACTCTTTTAAGCTTGAGAAACTCAAAATGAGTTAAGAAAATCCATGGAAAATTTCTAAAAATCAAAATTTTTCTCAAAAATTTCAGTTTTTAGCAATAATAGGAAAATCCATGGTAGAAATAAAAAATAAATGGATTAGAAGGTATATCTGACCTTGAGATGAAGAAATCGGGTGATTTTGGGCTCAAATACGTGACGTTTTGACCTCAAGATGGATCTAAGGGGTGTATTTTCACAAGAATGAGGAAGGGGATGAAGCTTAGGCATCGTCCATGGCTTTGTCGGCATATTTTTAGGTTGTGTTGTATTTTGCAAAGGGGTCGCCTACAGAAATTGTCGGCATATTTTTAAATTAATTTAAATAAATAATTTGAAAAGTAGTATTTAGTTATAAAAATAATTTTTAAATTTGAAGATTTTAAGATATGAAATCAAACCGATCTCACATCCCAAATAGTTTACATAAACGAGCACCGTACCACAAACCGTGTATCTATCCCGAAGAATAGGCACACTCGCTTCGACGATGGGGCTCGATTAAATAAACTAGAAGATTTGTGACATCCGTTTGGTCTGCGAACCAATTTTATGTGCCGACAAATTCCCCTGTCTAATATGAAAACATTAAACAGGGTTTATATTACCTGGGTTCTTTAGAATTCCCTATAAGGGCAAGCCCCTATCGTTAATTACATCTTAAGTGACGGGAATCACCTAAGAAAACTCTCGATAATAATCAGTAGTTCTCGCTCTCAAGAATTTCAAAGTTTAAGTTTTCAAAGGATTGAATTTTAGAATTTCAATAGAGAATGGATCAAGTTTGGAACATTTTTGTTTTAAGAATTCAAAGAAAGAAAGGTAGGAGAAATTACGGATTCGAAGTGAACTTCGGTAACTTCCCGACTATCCTATTGTTTGGCTTGAATTTAGGAAAGTCCTAATGTATATTTAATGTTTTGATTTTGTCAATTTTAATTAATTAGGGCTTATATTTATATGATAGAATCATACAAATAAGCCTCGAAGATGTGAGGGTTTATGTCGTATCGTACGACTACCTCTGAATCCTAAGACCGTATAGGGCTTAATTTGCAATGCAAATGCCTAACGAAGAGTCGAGGATTTATGTCGCACTAGGCAAACTACCTCGAAGTCCTATGAGTTCGTTATTTAATTCTAGGAAAGTTTTACCGAAGTAGACTCGTGTTTTCACGATGACGATGACCGTGCCGCCCACCATGCTCCGAGCTCCTCGTTGTTGCGCAGAGGTTTAGTTTTAGAAGTCATAAATCGTGGGACGAGAAAAGTGTTTTAGTTTAGAGAAAATCTTAATTTCCAAGTGTTTTTTTGTGTTTTAATTAAAACAAATCTTAAAGTTGATTATAACGACACCCGTTAAGATCCCACTGGCTCCATCCTTCCGCATCGTTATTTTTATCGGATTCACTTAGTCCGTATGAATTTGCTAAACTCAACTGAATGAGTTCCACACTTTCATTTAGCACCGTGGAAATCCCGTTAGCAACACGTAGGTTACATCATCCGAGGTATTCCCGATCATCCAACAGACGTTTTAATTTAGTTGTAATTGTAGTTTTGTGTTCTGTTTGTGATTAAATTTCGAGTTGTTTTATATTTTGAAATGTTGTGGCGGTGAATTTTATCTTGTAATGACTTTTAATTTAGTTTTGGTTTCAATTTTAGGGACTATCCTAAAGGTGTGGGTTTTCATGCAACAGCTTGTTTATCATGCAAGAAAAGTAAGTGCGATGCAATTAAAGAAATTGCAATAATGTAAATTGCAATAAAATAAAAGCGTACCCTGGAGGGTCTTCCCGTCATCCCAAGCTCGCACTTAAGACACAATTAGAGCATTTAAGCAAGTTCCTAGTAAAGCTAAGGGAAGGTTTATGGTTTTCTACCAAGTTCCTAATCCTATAGCCTAGTCATTTCCTATGACGTCTATGTTCCTCGTGTTTTGGTTCGAGGACGATTTTCTTCATCAAAGAATAATAAAGTTCAATTGTTTTTATAAACATCCTATCATATCGAGGAAGTGCTTAAGACAAATCTTAAACATCTTTTCAATATTTCTAGGATTGTTTTAAGTCCAAATGAATTTAATTATATAAATGAATTAATCGTCCGGAATTCAAGTTTTATTGTTATCTTGCTCAGATGAACTCAGGACATTTGAATATCCTATAGGTGAAGTAACATTTCATTTAACGTTCTACTTAGGAGTTATGATAACTAAAGCTTTCGAGGGCAAATTGGTGTTCAAATGATTTGTGATTTAGTTTAACTTCAGTTAAAGGGTTTAAATTTGGAATAGTGTTCAAGTTGCTTCATGTTTAATTTCTTTATGTCTTAGGTGATGTTATTTAATTCAATTTAATTTTAATTTAATTTAATTTAATTTAATTTAATTTAATTTAATTTAATTCAAATTAGTTTGATTGATGTTAAATTAATTTAGTTTAATTTGATTTAATTTCCTTTAATTTAATTTAATTTGATTTAATTTTAATTTAATTTGATTTAATTTAATTTAATTCAATTTAATTTAATATGTTTTAATTTAATTTAATTTAATTTAATTTAATTCGTTTTAATTTAATTTAGTCTAATTTAATTTAATTTAATTTATTTATTTAATTTAATTTAATTTAATTTTTCATTTAATTTAACTTAATTAATCTTTAATTTAATTTAATTTGATTTAATTTAATTTAATTCAATTTGATTTATTTAATTTAATTTAATTTTAATTTAATTTATTTTTAACTTTAATTGAAATTTTAAAAGGGTTTAATAATTCAACTTTTGTTTAATGATTAAGTCCTTTAATATTTTAAATTTGAGTTATCATTTTAATTAAGAATTAAATATTAATGAGATGATTAATTTAGGGATTTTTAAATTAAAGAATAAATCTCTTCCTAACAATATCCCTATTTTAATAGTTCCAATCTTATTATTCTTCCCAAATTTAATCAATTATTTAATTAAGGTTTATCTCAATTATTTTAAATTGTTTAATGGGTTTCTACCTTTTAATTATTTAAATTTCAATCATCCAAATCAGATTAAGATCAAATACTTTACTCTTTAATTTTATCAAGCCTAAAGTTTTAATTAAAGGTTAAAATTTTAATTACCACTTTGCCCTTTAAGCTTAATAATTTCATAACTCACTAAATTGAGCTTAAATGAACTTGAAATTTTTATGTGACTTCACTCATATGTCAATAAAGACATGAGAGGAGAAAATGTGATTTTTCTCGTATTTAATTTATTTATATAATTATTTTTGGTAGAAAATAGAGATTTCCAAGGAAAATTTAATAACATGACCAAGGGAAAGTTTCTGTCCTTAAGAAAATTAGGGGACATTCCTAATGACTCAGAGGACCATTTGGACCAATTTTGGTGATTTTTTGAATTATATTATTTTTATTATAATTATTTTAAATTTTGGAGTGTTAATTAATTTAAAAATAAAATAAAGGTTGAAAAATGAATTTTATATTTTTCAAAAATCTCTCTGATATCAAGGAAATCAGAGAATCAATTTTACAATTTTCTGATTTTTCTATTATTTATTATAATTATTTTAGTGGAAATACTAGAAATATATATTTTTTTTAATTTTAAAATTACCTTAGGGCTTTAAAATTTAATATCTCATTAAATAAACCTAAGAAAAATATGGGAATTGTTCCTAAGTGATTAAAATTCAAAATATGACATTTTGGTGAATTTTATTATTTTTTAATTATTAAAAATATTAAAATAATATTAAAAAACAACTTTTTTAGAAAATTGAAATTTTAATTTTCATAAATTCCCCTGATATCAGAGAGACTCCAAAACCAATTTAGTGAATTTTTGAAAGGTATTTTAAAAGTTATGAATTTTTAAAGTTCAAATTAACTAAATGGCTTAATCAACCCATTTAGTAGGGCTAACCAAGTCTAATTGACTTCAAACTTTTATGGTGGGTTCCTCTGATCCTAAAGGTCAGTGGAGAATCGATTTCAAGTCAATTTGATGTATGGTTAACTCTAATTAATTAGTGGATCTATTTTGGGTGTTTAAGCCAATTAGGGTTATTTTAAATGAACTAACTCAAAACCTATTTTTCCTAGTGGTCCTCTCGGTCATAAGGGACATCACCAAATTTTCCTAGAATTTATTTCACAACATGCTAATTATTAGAATTAAAATACTCAAAACAAGTAACATGAATTTGAAAAATCAATAACTTCTCATAGGATGGCCTCGACTTTGGAAAATTCGGGAATGTTCTCAAATTCGTAGGCTTCAAAAGCCCTATGGTCTCATGCCATGGTGAATTTCCTATATGCATGGAGAATTAAAAGAGTGCAAACAGTAAATAAATTATTAAAAATAAAATACTTGATGAAATTAAATGATTTCTTTTCCACATTATTCTCCTCTGTTCACTGAGCAAGGGTGTATTTTTATTTTATTTTTATGATTTTCCTACACAAAGTTATGAATTTTCCAAGTTCAAGGAATTAAATAAATAGAAAAATCCCTAATTTTCTATTTATCCGAGTCGGCGCCGCGTCATCCTCGACATCTCCGAACGGCCACGCGGCGCGCTCTCATTCGACGCCGCCGCTTGAGTCAGCAGCCTGGGTCCCGCGGTTCACATATCATCTCCTGGTCCGACGCCATCTGAGCCGTCCGTCCGCGCGTGTATTGATTGAACGACATCCGTTCATCGTCCCCAAGCCTCCTAACCCGAGAACCGTCCATCTTCTAGTGCCTAAGATCTCACTCGATACTTCGACCAAATCTTAACGTTCTTATGCTCTATGGATTCGTCTCGAGAAGACGAACACATCCATACGGTTTATGTGGGATGAAATTTACTCAATAAAAATGGAGAGTGTTCGAAGCTCGGGAAGAAGAGTGAGGCCATACCTTTGCTCGCAGAAGTGCGGCTTCGATCTGAGTGTTGGTTCACCTTCGATTGGATCCCAGCAAGCTCCAGATGAAGTCTCCCGGTCCGGTGAATCGCTCAGGTAGGATTTCGACCACAGCCGATCACAAAGCTTGGAGGCCGGAGCAACCGGGTGGCCCGGAGATGGGGCTTTCAGCGGGAAACTTCTCCTCTCGGTCCGGTGAAGGTGTAGGACCAATCAATTTGAAGATTGATCCACCGCGAAGAAGTGTCCTGGTTTTGAGCTAAAGTTCGAGCTCAAAATCGAACTCACTCGGAGGGAATTGGGGCTGGAATTCAGTGGGAATCAAATGCTCTATGTATGGGGAGTAGCTCGGAACAATTTTGCAGTAGTTTCCTTAAGATTTGTTTCAGCACCTCTCATGGCCGAGAAGGGGTGGTGTTTAAATAGGAGAGGGTGGAGGCCTCCCAGTGGAGAGTTAGGGTCTGGGATCGACTGCTTCTGGCAAGAGAAGAATGACTACAATGGCCACTGGGGATGGGGCACTCAATAAGGGAGAATTCCAAAGTCGGCTCACATGCGAGCTCTCGGCCATGGTGTTTTCCGGCGGGCTCGGTGGCCGGCCTGCTAGGCATGGGTCACCCTCAAGATCAGGTGGGTCGTGGACTGGACTTGGTGCAAGCAATCGGCAATTGCCATGTGTAAAGGCTTTGATCCAAAGTAGAATGGGGCATGGCTAGTTTTGAGTCTAAATGGGTCAATCCACCCATTTGGGCTTCGGTGCACCCTTCAAGGTGGCTTTGGATGCCGTGGGGGATCAAAGGGATCACTGGTTTTGCATGGAGAAGTCTCCATCCAAATATATTTGGATTAAATTTAAGTTTAGGTGAATCATGATTAAGGCTAATGAGCTTTAGGGATTAAGGAAAGCCCTCCCTCTTCTTACCCAATATGGCATGGTGGAGTGTCCAAGGCTCTCATGGCTCACATGTGGCTCATGCATGGCTTCATGGCTCACCTTTGGCTTGGGGAAAGTTAAGTCAATTTCATGGAAATGGATTTAAGAAAGATTTTGGTATTTTAATGGGAATTGGCATATGGCTTGATTTGGGATGATTTGATGATGAATTTAGGACTTAGGTATCGAGTTTAATTGAAAGTATGATGAGGGGAAATGTCATATGGGCTTTGGGACCAATTTTGGGCCTTTGGATGTGGTAAAAGATGTGCTTTTAAAATGGTTTAAGGAATGGGCCTTTAAGTTTAAAAATGAATTTATGGATGGGAATTTTGTAAAGAGGTTGGGCCAAATAATTGTTGGGTTTAGCTCATGGATGTGTCATGAGTGACTCGAAGCAAATCGGGGTGATTTGGGCTCGAATTGGGTTGAATTTGGGCTCTTTTGGTGAATGGGCCAATATAGGTCAAAGTGGGCCAAGTTGAGCCAATGTTGGGCTAGGGTTGAAATTGATGTAAAATTAATGTTGAGAAATGTTTATAGGAGTGTTTCAAAGAGGTTTTGACTTTGGTTGGATTTTGATTTTGGGGTTTGGGCTCATTCGGGGTTAGGTCTCGGGTTTAGGTCAAAATCGGGCCTTTTAGCTTGGGGTTGAATTTGAGTGGGGTTTGGGTTTAAATTTTGGGCAAATCATGTTAGTGTTTTGCTTGTGGGGATGCTAAGGAAGATTTAGAAAAGATTTGGGGTTAATTGGAGTTGAATTGGGTGAGTTTGGGTTAGGTTTGGGTCATGGGTCCAAATCGGGCTTTAAGGCCAAAAGTGAAATTGGATCCAAATGTCAATCAAATTGGACTTGGATTTGGTCTAGATTGGTGTTGGGAATGTTGAATTGAAGTTTAGAATTGAATTGGACCAGAATTTTGGTCAATTAGGTAGATTTGGTTTGACATTGGGTTCACTTAGGGTTAAAATGGGTCAAATTGGGGGTTTTAACAAAAGTAGGGTAAATTGACAAAATTGGCCCATGGTGTAGTTGAACAAAATGAAATTGGGAATATTTGGGATTTTCTGGAATTTTCTGGGAATTTTCTGAATTTTTGGATTTTTGGGTCAAGAGGGGTATTTTGGGTATTCGGAGGGTGTTGGGAGGTTTTCTTGGAACTTTTGATATTTTTGGGTATGGATGATCAATTTGAGTGATGTGGAAATGTTTGGGATTGATTTTGGGGAATTTTGGGTGATTTGGAAATTTTTGAAAAATTTGGGTAATTTCAAAGGCATTGGGTAAAGTAGTGTGAGGTCCCGGTGTCAAAAATTTAAAATTTGGAAAATCGAAGATCGGGTAAATGTAAGTGGAATAAAATCATTTTGGTTGAGCCATGAAGCCACATCAAGCCCACATGAGCCATGAAGGGACTCATTCGAGGCATTCACTATGTTGTTCCTAACCCTCTTACCAAGGGTTTAGTGGGTTAAGGACCATCCATGCGAATCACCTACATGAGTCGAGAGGTCAAGTTAGGTATGGGTGTGATTTTAGGAGGTGTGTGAAAGTGTAGTGTATGAGTGTAGTGTGTGTGTAAGTCAGCCCCTTCACTGCACCGTGCCACCTGCAGGGCATCCTAAGGCCAAAGAGTCCCATAGGAACTCATCCGTTAAACTTCCACATTCGATTTCAACCCTCTAGGTGATTAGGGGTCTACGATCGAGTTTGTGGAGTTTGCAGGGAGTTAAGAAGTGGTTTGAAATTCTAGATGGTGGATCCCAATTCTAGTCCTCTAAGATAGTCAAAGGAAAAGCCTAAGGCTAGATCCTAAGTACTAAAAAGAAGAAGAGAAGACCTCATCAAAAATGAGGTCAACAAATGGACCCCCAATAGTGTGGTGAGCCGACGGAGCACACCACGCGTATTGGTGCTGACCGAGCGATCGACAAAACCAACACAGTATGTCCAAGTGACAAACTTAGGACGAAGTAGAAGAGTTTCCACTGGGAGTGTCAAGTATATCTCTGAAACTGGAGATTCCTGAACTCTCGCTGGGGAAAGGAAAAGGAGGTGAATTCCAAATCACTTGATCTGGGGGAATTTCGATTTAAATTTCATTTTGTTTCAATTTAAGTTTGGAGGTGTAATTTTAGATTTTGATTTTTTATTTTAGATTGAAGTTTGATTTAAAATTAATTTGAGAAAATTTAGATTTGAAACGAGAATTGAAACCTAGGTTCCAATCTCGGGATTGCAAAGAAAACTCGGAATTTAGGTACCGACCTCGAAATGAGAGTCGAAATTTAGGTATCGATCTCGAAGAGAGTCGAAATTTAGGTATCGATCTCGGAATGAGAACTGAATTTAGGTACCGATCTCGGAAATTTTGAATCGAAATTTAGGTATCAATTCTGATGAGAATCGAAATTTCAGTATCGATCTCGAGTGAGAACCGGAATTTAGGTACTCGGTCTCGGAAATTTTGAATTGAAATTTAGGTATCAATTCGGATGAGAATCGAAATTTAGGTATCGATCTCGGAGCGAGAACTGGAATTTAGGTACCAGTCTCGAAAATTTTGAATTGAAATTTAGGTATCAATTCGGATGAGAATCGAAATTTAGGTATCGATCTCGGAATGAGAACTCGGAATTTAGGTATTGGTCTCGAAACTTTGAATTGAAATTTAGGTATCAATTCGGATGAGAATCGAAATTTAGGTATCGATCTCTGAGTGAGAACCGGAATTTAGGTACCAGCCTCGGAAATTTTGAATTGAAATTTAGGTATCAATTCGGATGAGAATCGAAATTTCGGTATCGATCTCGAATGAGAACCGGAATTTAGGTACCGATCTCGAAAGTTTTGAATTGAAATTTAGGTATCAATTCGGATGAGAATCGAAATTTAGGTATCGATCTCGTAATGAGAACTGGAATTTAGGTACCAGTCTCGGAAATTTTGAATTGAAATTTAGGTATCAATTCGGATGAGAATCGAAATTTAGGTATCGATCTCGGAGCGAGAACTGGAATTTAGGTACCAGTCTCGGAAATTTTGAATTGAAATTTAGGTATCAATTCGGATGAGAATCGAAATTTAGGTATCGATCTCGGAATGAGAACCGGAATTTAGGTACTGGTCTCGAAAATTTTGAATTGAAATTTAGGTATCAATTCGGATGAGAATCGAAATTTAGGTATCGATCTCGGAGTGAGAACTGGAATTTAGGTACCGATCTCGGAAATTTTGAATTGAAATTTAGGTATCAATTCGGATGAGAATCGAAATTTAGGTATCGATCTCGAATGAGAACCGGAATTTAGGTACCGACTCTGAAATTTTGAATTGAAATTTAGGTATCAATTCGGATGAGAATCGAAATTTAGGTATCGATCTCGGAATGAGAACCGGAATTTAGGTACCAGCCTCTGAAATTTTGAATTGAAATTTACTCGTGGAGATTTGGATTTAGCGGGAGATCGAAATGAGATATGAAAGTGTTTCATATCCCATGGGAATCAATCAAAGTCCGATTACTGGCGAAGGGTACAAACCCATGCCATCCGGATCAAATTGAAAATTCTTCGTGATTCCGAAATCATCCCGAGAGAGGGTTTCAAGGGAGGTCTAGAATAGATCTTGATTTGAAGAAGGATTGGAGGATTTGAAAAGATGGATTTAAACTCGAATTCAATTTGAACTTTAAATTTGTTTTGTTTGTCCTTTAACTATCCCGTTTTTTGTTGTTTATTCGGTGTTTATGTGGATTTGGTGTTCGACATTTTTAGATTTTTTTTTTTTAAGGAAAGTTTTCTTTTATTCTCCTTTTTTTATTTCTTCTCTGTTCTTTGTTCGAAGTTCATTTAACTTTAATGGCGTTTCCCAGTCAATTTGCACAAAAGAGGTGAAGGCCAAAAATGTGACATGGTCACTTTCATTCCAATCATGTCGAAGATACATCATACAACTCGATCTGGAATATATTTCATACAATCCATGTAAACTCAAAACGGACTATGTATGATCTTCGTCGATCCATCCAAAGAAGCGTCTGTCAAAGATCCATGTCTGAATAGTGGGGTACATGGTCAATAACATCACCTTCCAAGCCATCCTTGGCAAGGATGCCGTATGGATGTACATTGGAGGTGTGATATTTTCCATGTAACTCATAGCTCGTAAGGCCGGAGGCTCTCTAGCTCCGGGTCTGGCTGGAAATGGTAAGGTGTCTTCCTGTCGTCCATCCTTCTGAAAGTAACTGAGATCCGCTTCACTGGTACTCCCGGTATGCAATGCTTAGCGATATCCGCTCCGTTGCCCTTCGCATCATGACGGAATCCTACCGGTAATGGTATCTTCACCGGCCCTCGGAACTCACCCGGGCCTCGCTATCCGGAGGTCGATCCGAACATGATGTTACACTCGTTCAGGAAAGAGACCGTGCGTAAATGGTCCGACAAAGTCGTGGTGATCTATGTGTGGGGGTATGCGAACACCCCGCTTGTAGATGTTAATAATGCATCTATTGGGTATGCAACTGCGCGGAGTACCCTCCATGTTATCAATCTCTTTATCATTCTCTCGATGACTAGTGACATCGGATCCACTCGGCCATGACGGAGTATTCCGGAGGGTTTCCCTTCCTGTCTTCCGTAAAGTTGTAACAAGCATCCACATTGTATTGTGATTCTTCCTTTCCCCGGCATCCATCTCCGGGGTTCCGAGTATGTGTTTTCCTTAGCGGCTCGCTCGGCCTCATTCTTTTCAAATCCCGGATGCAATCCACGATTTGTCGTTGTTCATACTCCGAGAATACGTCCGTATGTAGCTCGAGGCCCTCTAGTATATTGATCCTTCCGCCTCGAACTCTCTCGAAGTATTCAAAGGTTTTCTTTTCGACATTCTCGCATTCTCTCCAGCTCGTATTCCGGAATAATCTGCAGATGGCGAGGCCTGGTGACATATTGTGGGATATACGGCTCAATCCCTTCACGCTCTCCTGCATACCTCGGCTCCTCGGGGATGATGTCCGTCGGGACATCCCCCGGGGTTGCTTCTGCAACAAGGTCATGCGTTACTGGTGGTTCTATCCGATGGCGTGGTAGCCTTCTTCTTCCGGGTCTTTGTGAGATTTCCCCGGTCCTTTCGGTTATCCTAGGAGCCGGCCTCCTTTCTTCAGGTTCCCGGTGAACCGGTGTCTTTGAAGTGTACGTACCGGCGTAGCAACCGTCTCGTCGCGCCGGTCCGCAGCCTAGTTTTGTTAACATCTTACGGATACGACGATTCTTATTTCTTCGTTGCGTTCGTCGCGAGAGTAGCTCTTCGAACTTCTTGAATCTCCCGTGGGCGCGGCGCCGACAAGCCCGCCCTCCGCCGTAGCGACTACGTACTTCATTTTCTTATCTTCTTCGTTGCTTGCCTTTCTTTTCTTGTCGTCGGATTGGTGGCTTGGGCCACCCACTTTCATCTCCGTCTCGCCCGGCAGCTTCTTCTCGGTCAATCGGGACCCGATCACTTTCCTCGTATCGTAGGCTCGCTGGTGTGAAATCCGAGTCAATCTCGATTATCGCTCCATCTTTCACCCTCTTTTCATCGAGTGCAAGGCTTACGCCATTTCTAAAGTTCGGGACCAACCGCCCGTTCGACATTTCCCCGCGAAAAGACAAGGAAAAGGATCGAGGGCTGTACTAAGAACAATAACATTAAGAAAATGTTTATTAAAGACATTTTTTCTTTATATTATATTTTTTTCGTATTTTCAAATTTAACGAGAATAAGGTGGGAAAAAATCAGGAAAAGATCTTGATTTGGAAAAGAAAACAAGGAAAACTTTATTATCATGATTTTATTTATCTTAGCACATTTTATTATTTTTTGTGGTTCGGACCCAATCATAAGTAATTACTTCGCCCGTGTTTCTTAGGGATGAAGAATTCATTCCTTCGAAACATCAGGTAGCGTAATACTTTTTCAAGTATCGTCCGTTGATCGAAGCATATGTCGTTCTCCCCGACAATTCACTAGCCGGGTAGGAACCTCCCGAGTATACCGCTTCAACCACAAACGGCCCTTCCCAAGTGGGTTCAAATTTTCCTCCTATCTTGCGGTGTGCAAGAATAGGTCTCTTGAGAACGAGAACTAAGTCACCAACTTTCAAGGTTCTCGGGCGACCCGCTTGTCATGGGCTTCGAACCATCTTAGCTTGGTATAGTTCTAAATTCGTTGCGCTGCAAGTCTTTTTCCTTCCAGGCTTTCTAATTCCTCTAGTCGTAACTTGGCATTCTCTTCTGTCGTGATCTTATTTGCAACTGCAATTCTGAGTGAAGGAAGCTGAACCTCTAAAGGTAACACTGCCTCGGACCCATATACCAGAGCGTAAGGTGTAGCTTGAGTAGGAGTTCTGAAGGTTGTCCCGGTAGGCCCATAAGGCTTCTAACAACTTCTCGTGCCAATTTCTCTTATTATCGTCCAAAGTTTTCTTTAAGATTTGAACGAGAGTTTTATTAAAAGCCTCGCCGAGGCCGTTTGCTCTGGGTAGTAAATTGTTGAGTATCGCCGCCGATTCCGTGTCTCCCGACAAAATTGTTGATTTGCGTGCTTCGAATGCCGACCCATTATCCGAGATAATCTCGTGCGACACTCCGAAACGGTAGACAACTTGGTTCTCGAAAACCGTAGCACGTGGTGTGCTTTCACTTCTCCGAGTGGAACCGGCTTCCGCCCACTCGGAAAAGTAATCCGTAGCCGCAAGAATGAAGCGATGTCCTTTCGAAGATGGTGGTTCTATCGGACCCACTATATCCGTGCCCCAACATTCAAATGGCCACGACGCAATTGTCTGGATGTAAGCACATTTGGAGGTTGGTGTAGAACCACTCCGCGCACTTCGCATCGTGACGGCTCTCGGCGATTTTCATGCAGTCGGTCATCATCGAGGGCCGTAGTACCCTAGTCTTTTAATTTTCATTTTCATCTTCGGACCCGACCGGTGAGCGCCACGTAGTCCCGAATGTACCTCTTTAACGATTTCACGGGCCTCGACCCGCTTAGGCACCTTAGCCACATTTCGATCGAAAGACCTTCCGTATAACGTGTTGTTTATTAATGCGTAAGACGTAGTTCTTTTCTTGATCCGATGGGCTAGCGACCTATCGTCCGGTAGCTTTCCCGTTTGCAGTGTAGTCTATCAATGGTCGTCGCCAATCTTCTCGTGTTTTCCGTCACCGTTGCAACCGATTCTTTTTCTTTTCCGATTTGTGTATTGTGTCTATGTCGAGCCGTGATAGGACCCGACGTCCGCGAACCGACACTTCCACCGATTCATCTCTGCAAACGTGCAAATTCTTTTGCGAGACTGGCTAAAGCATCTCGCTAAAGCATTTTCTTTTCGGGAATTTTGTAGATCGTCACATTTGGAATTTGCTCTAACAACTGTGATGGCATACTCGGAAGTATTGCTCGAGTCTTGGTTTTAAAATTTTGTACTCGTCCGCGATCCGTTGAATGATCAATTGCGAATCCCCGTAGATGTTGATGTCCGTTATCCCCATTTGGATAGTTAATTCCGAGTCCCGTTATGAGGGCTTCGTATTCCGCTTCATTGTTTGTACATGGTTCCGTCAAGTGGTAGGAGTATCTTAACATCCCCGCTCCGTGTTATAAAGATTAGCCCGATTCTCGCCTTACCGGGCACTATCACTTGCGATTCTTCGTCTTTGTGTGCTGACGATGCTCCGTCGAAATATAATTCACGACGTCGATCATCAGGGTCTTCTAGGCTCATTATTTGTTCATCTGGCAAATCGTCATTGAGAGGAGATTCTATCGGCAAAGGGTGTGCTGCGAGAAAGTCTGCTAAGACTTGTCCCTTTACGGCACGAAGAGGCACGAAAGTTATATCGAATTGCCATAATATCATCGACCATCCGGCAAGTCCGCCGGAAAGTGTTGGACGAGTCATCAAGTATCGCAATGGATTAAACTTCGAAATCGAGTCGACCTTATGAGAAAGCATGTAGTGCCCGAGCTTTTGAGCGGCGAAGATCGTGGCCAAACAATGCTTTTCAATTGCGGGATACCTTATTTCCGTCGGAAGTAAATGACGCGATTAAGTAGTAAAGAGCATTTTCTTTACCCTCATCATCGACTCCGAGCTAACAGTGGCTCCGAGAGAGTCGTCTAAAGCCGCGGCATAAAGTATCGCGGCCTACCCCGAGACTGGGGCCGCTAAGACAGGAGGTGTCATCAAATATTGTTTAATGTCATCCAAAGCCTTCTGGCATTTCTCTTCCCAAATAAATTTGGCGTCCTTTTAACTAGTGCCGAGAAAGGCCGACACCTACTCGACAAGTTTGAGATAAAGCATCGAAGATATGCCAACTTCCTCGAAAAGATCGTAGTTGCTTTAAGGTTTCGGGAGGCGGCATTTCTAAGATAGCTTTAATCTTTTCGAGGTCGATTTCAATTCCACGATGTCGGACAACGAATCCTAAGAAATTCCCGAGGTGACGCCGAAGGCGCATTTTAAGGGATTCATCGTAAGGTTAAATTGCCTTAATCGTTCGAAAACAATTCTCAAATCATACGTGTGGTTTTCCTTTACTTTGCTTTTGATGACCACATCGTCCACGTAGCATTCGACTTGATTGTGGATGAGATCATCAGAAATTCTTGTCATCGCTCTCCGGTATGTTGCTCCCGCGTTCTTCGATCCAAATGGCATCACCGTGTAAGCAATATACTCCGATCGGCGTTCGAATGATGTAAGCTTTTCATCTTCTCGAGCCATTTTTATCTGGTCGTATCCTGAAGATCCATCCATGAATGAGAATATCTCATGTGTCGAAGCGATGTCGATCATTAGTTCAGGGATCGGTAGAGGGAATTCGTCCTTTGGACATGCCTTGTTTAAATCTTTGAAGTCCACACAAATTCTGATCTGACCATTCTTCTTTCGATCGGCACCACATTGGCTAACCAAGTCGGGTATTGTTCTTCGCGGACAAATTTAGCGTCTATTAGCTTTTTAACTTCAGCTATGACTTGTTGTTCGATTTCTAGACGCATTCTTCCGGGACCTCGTCCGACCGGGACGAAGTAGGATCCACTCCTAGCTTATGGACCGCGACCTCGGAGCTAATCCCGGCATCTCATCGTAGTTCCAAGCAAAACAAGTCTTTAAATTCCATTAATAACTCGATTATTTCTTCGAGTCTTCTTTATCGAGTAAGGAGCTAACAAAGGTAGGTCTAGGCTCTTCGCTAGTACCTAAGTTAACTTCCGTTAACTCATCTATCGTAGATTTAATCTCTTCTTCGAATTCGGTGGAGCGTCTCCAATTTGTAAATCTTCAAATTCGTTCGTAGTTTCCATGCAGCTTTTCATTAGACTCGCAAGTGACAACCAAGCAAAATTCAGTATCGTCAACCGATCCTACCGTGCCGAATCCGAGACCATGCTTTGAATCGAGTGGACGACCGAATTATTCCATAATTTTTCAAAATGTTGTGATTGGCTTTTTGTCCATTATCGAGGTAAGAAACCACGCCGGATTAAATTTTGAATACAGTGGAGAGTACCACTCAAAAGGTAATTCCATTAATTCTCGATGAAGTGACATCTTCAAATTGTACATTATTTTCGCTTTGGAGGAAGAAGCACCACGGTAGAATTTGATTGGCTTTGCACCGCCGCTACGTACTTCTTTGACCACCATACCCTCGATCTTATTAGAATGGATCGGGGTTAGGGTCATAGTATGTACGTAGTGGTTAATTTTCTCGTACATTGATTTGTAGTCTTCGTTCTTCTCATCTTCAAGAGAGATTTTGAATTGCGGCTTCTTCCGACTTATTGTCGCTGCTTCTTGTTTGATCTCTTTTTCTTCTTCAGAACTATCTTCCCACTCAACATCGATGGCCGGTTTCCTCGTCCAACCGTCCTAACGTCTCTACCACGACCTCGTCCCCGCCTCGACCTCGGATGCGAGTCATGGAGAAACCTTCACCATCTCGCCGGAAGGGAGTGGTGAGTGATCGTTGGACTAGAACCTCAGTGCTCTTCGTTGTCCCGAAATTTCTTCGCTTCATTCGTTATGGTATCTCCGGAGAAGATTGTTTTCTTCGGTGGTGCATAATAAGCCGCGTCTTCATGGATTCCAATTTCATGTACGGAGAATGGTTGTAAGTCACCTTTGATGCACTCGTTCCCTCCATCGTAGTATTTGATGCACCGATGTAGAGATGATGGTACCATCCCGTTTTCATGTATCCATGGTCGGCCCAAGAGAGCGTTGAACGACGTTTCCAAATCAATTATGTGAAATTTTGCGGTTGTCTTTGCTAAGTCACCGGTCTTCATTAGTAGCGTTATCGATCCGAGGGCTCTTTCTCCTTTCTGGTTGAATCCTCTTAATAACATTTTGTCGGCTTCGAGCTCGCGAGCATAAATTTCCAAGTATGCTAGTGTTCGAAGACTCATTATATTGATCGATGCTCCCGGATCCACCAATACTCCGGAGAGTGTAAACTTCCCAATCATAACTCGAAATGTACAACTGTCGGTTGTGATCTCGTCGTCCCAAGTAGCAGGTCATTGTCCGTGAAGGTAACACCTCGTCGTTCCTTTAACGAGCAAACCTCATCTAAGGAATCTCCGGCCATTCGAGCTAAGCAAATTTCTCGGATCAAGTAAGGCCCCGATCGCAGCTTCTCTCATCTCCTTTGATAAGATGAGAGCGTCGTAGATGCTCGGCTTGGTCGGTAGTTTCCTAAGATGGGCTAGCACGTTGTAATCCACTTTATTTCCATGTGTCTCGGCTTTTTCTCGAATGGGTATTTCTTCCGTCGGGGTTGGTTCTTCTTGAGCAACCACCGCTTTCCTTTGTCCTTCGGACCCATTCTCGGAGGTAAAACTCTTCCACTTCTTAAGTTAACTTCATAATTTCTTCCGAATCTAGTGTCGAGTTTGCTCGGTGTTTCTTCCCGAATCGGGATGACAGGTTCCTCTTGATTAGCTTCGAAGTCCGAAGGCTCTAACTCTATCGTGACCGGAGCTCCTCGAAACTCGCAAATGGATTCATTGCTCATTGAACTCTCGTAGCCTCCTCGGTGGATGCCTTCTTCGTCGTCGTGATCGTCGAGATCGTGTATGATTTCGAGAATTGTCATTTGTATCGCAATCGATGTCCGGATTGTCGCTAGTTACGTAATCGTTAGAAACAGATCAAAACGTAGCCAACGCCATCACCCTTATCATTATAAGATCCCACCGAAGTGAGCAGATAATCATACAGAGTCAGAGGTTCGAGGGATTTCTCCCCCGAATCTGAAACAACTATCCTAGGATAAGCAGCCCCTAGCCTAGCCTTTGGAGTCTCAGTCTTCTCTTCTTCGTCGATTTTCTTCTTTTCTTCAATTGTCTCTTGTTGAGGTGGTTCTTCTATCGCAAGTGATAATACCGGCTTAATAGGTTTCGAACTCTGAATTGAAGTTCAAACCGAAGCGGTTTGGATGTTGTCTAAAATCTTTTTCGAAGACCTTGTCCAAGCGGTAGTCCATCCATCGTCAGTCGTATAAGGATCTATCGGAATGATGGGATCAGTTGAGACAACATCGACGGAACCTCCGTTCGGGGTTCCTTCATGTACTCCTTCGGGATTGTTATATTCCCTTTCCGAAGGTTGTCATCGAGCCAACTTTTCAAGGTAATGCAGTCCTCTATCTTGTGTCCAAGCATTTGGTGATAAGGGCAAAAGTCGGGATCACTCTTCTTATTGACTTCTTCCGGTCTCTTAGGCTCGTGCAATCGGAAATCCGGAGTTTTCATCGACTACGGAACATTTTCAGCATCGCTTCATTCTTGAATGGATATTCCCCGCTCGAAGCTCCCTTAATGTGCGTTGCGGACGAGGCGGTTGTTCATACCGTGGAGATGACCGATAGCCGGGTCGGGGTTGTTGGTAATTCCGTCGAGGTTGTCGGGGCCGTTCGGACGATATTTGTATCGTTTGTTTGCCTTTGTCGACCGCCGCAACGATCCCGGATTTCTTTTCAAAAGTCTTCACGGACTTTTGCTTGTCCGTCTTGTCGACGAAACTTAATTGCTTCGCTCCTCTTCGCAAGCTTCCGACCTTGCTTAACAACTTCTCGAAAGTCTTAATAAGTGAATCCTTTCGAGGAGAAGTGCTATCGGGCCGTGAATGCTTTTAAGTAAGATGCCGACCGCATGTTGTTCTTGTAGTTGTGGTTCACACTTCATGCTTAAGTTCCTCCATCGAAGTATGTAATCCACCAAAGTTTCGTTCGGCTTCGCTTCTCTACCACTAAATCACCTATAGTGATGTGGTGTCGAGCTCCGGCGAATCGCTCGATGAAGAGGTTTTCTAGTTCCGAGAACGTCTTCACCGAACCATTTGGTACTCCGCATACCAATCAAAGGCGATCCTCGACAGTGCCGCCGACGAACGCGTCGGAAGAGTAATGCATCGCTCCCGCCGGCAGTCGGCAACAACCGGCACGAAAGTGTGCAACATGCCGTCGGGGTTCTCTGCTCCATCAAAGGTCTTGAACGGAGGTGGTACGAAGCCTTTGGGTATTGGACGACGTCGAATTGTTCCGGTAAGGTCTACCCGTCCGAATGGATGTCCCGCTCTTCGATTGTGCTAAGGCTTCGCACTCGCCGTTCCACCAAGCTTTTGATATCATTTTCCGGAATCATGCTTTGTGTCGTATCCTTCTTTAGCCGATCATCCCCGTTGATGGATGTAATCTCCTTTCCTCCGTCCGCAATGTGAATGACCTCTCGGGGTGTTTCTCTTCGGGGTCGCACTCGACTCCGGAGAGTGGCTAGGGCTATAGCCATCTCTTCCATCCTCTTCGCCATTCGGGCGATCGTATCGTCCTTCTCTTGAAGCCATCTTCTCATCACTTCGGCTCCTCTCTTCGCGGGCCGCAGGAGCACCTTGTGAAGCCGATGAAGCTCGTGTTTCGACCATGTTGATTTCTCGCATACTCATCGTCCACGAATTCCGATGAATCAATCTCGTCTCCGAATTTCTCTTCCTTTCTTTTGCTAGTCGTCGAATATCGATCCTCAACTTTTCCATAACATCTTCTAGCGAGCCTTTTCGTGCATCCTCGTAGTTGTCGTGCGATAGCCGCCGGTCCCCTTCTCGCGAGTCCCCTTCATTGCAGAAGCACTTTCTTCGCATTCAAGTCTCCCGACGAGACTCTCCTTCTCAGTCGTTGTTTCAATCTTAGCCGTCCAAGTAGTGGGATGCCATACCATCCTTCTAGCAGCAGAAGGTCTAGGACTCGATGGTCCGTCGCCCAAATGCCGGAAGGTGGCATCCTCCCTAATCTGTAATCCTATTACGACGACAGGCGGACTAGCCTTCATCCTTTTATTTGGCTTTTCAGTAATGACGACAGGTTCTACTCGTGGCCCAAGACGGGATTTGACTGGCACCCGCCCTATCCTTCGTAGAATCTCCGATACGTGGCATTTCTCTTTCTTCGCTAGCTTCTCGATCACAGTCTGTAGTCGGGTAAATGGCGTAATCCTTGCCCTTTTCCTTCGTCGTCATCGTAGTATGCGGGTCGAGATAATGTAGAAACAACCCCGCGGACATTTTCCTCGTCACCGCGGCGGAAAGGGATGGAATCCGCTTCCTTCCAAAAAGGGTGTATCTTCGAGCAATGGTATGTATTCATGTAATGGTGTGTACTCGAGGATTTCTTCTAAGAAAGCGACTTCGGCAGCCTCCGGCCTTCCCGGCAATCTTCCTACTTCGTTCCTTCTTTGGGTCCGTGTTAGTGATGGAATTCTCGAGCCGGACCCGATTTCAAAAACGGAAGGTCTCACATGAAAGTCTCGTACCCTCCACGGTAGCGGTGTTCACCATAGTTCCGGATCTCCTTCCCCTTTAATTTGCGCAGGCTGGGGTAGGTGCGTAGACAACCGCACCAGCGGGGTAGAAACAACGTTCCTCATGCGGACAAGCAAGATTCTCTCGACGGATCTTTTGTAGGGGAGGAAACTCTCGAAGTCGACCTAAGGTCGAACTCGAGCAACGGCTTCTCGCTCGTATACTTTGTTCGTCGCCGCGAAAAGGAAACGTCGGTAATCTTGACATTTGTGTTCTCGAATCCTTGTCCAAACCGGATGATCCCATTGTCAGGCAGCTCATCCTTGTAAACAGCGAAGTCCAGTCCATTGGTGAAGGAGAAAATCAGCTTTGGGGATTCCATTTCTGCAGGGTAGATTCTGGTTGTCAGTCCCAAGTTATGCTTCTTTCTCATTAGGACGAAAAGAAAGGAATTGAAAAGAGTCCGAACACATTCTTGTTCATGTATTTATAAGAAGGAGTTGTTTGTTAAAAGAGTCATTCATTAGAGGGTTTGTTTGTTTAGAACAAAATGTTCAAAGGCATAGAGAAGGTGATGAACCCTATTCAGATTTGGAAAGGAAAAGAAAGTCTTATGCAAGACTTCTCGACTCGGAGGATCACTCCTAAACTAACACAAATGAGGTAGAAGGATCTCAGAACCTCTCTGTTTAGGGGTGTCTAAATAGTGGCTCCTAAATCCGAGAGAGTGTTGGCTATACTTGTTCAAGGTAGAAATGAACATAGTATTCCAACGGAAAGAAGGGTAGCTTGATCCACAAGGGACATGGATACACTACCGATTTATGAAAGCAGAATTGTCTGATTAAAATGGAGAGAGGAATTGTCCCCAGCGGAGTCGCCAGAAGTTGTCGGCATATTTTTAGGTTGTGTTGTATTTTGCAAAGGGGTCGCCTACAGAAATTGTCGGCATATTTTTAATTTAATTTAAATAAATAATTTGAAAAGTAGTATTTAGTTTTAAAAATAATTTTTAAATTTGAAGATTTTAAGATATGAAATCAAACCGATCTCACATCCCAAATAGTTTACATAAACGAGCACCGTACCACAAACCGTGTATCTATCCCGAAGAATAGGCACACTGCTTGACGATGGGGCTCGATTAAATAAACTAGAAGATTTGTGACATCCGTTTGGTCTGCGAACCAATTTTATGTGCCGACAAATTTCCCTGCCTAATATGAAAACATTAAATAGGGTTTATATTACCTGGGTTCTTTAGAATTCCCTATAAGGGCAAGCCCCTATAGTTAATTACATCTTAAGTGACGGGAATCACCTAAGAAAACTCTCGATAATAATCAGTAGTTCCGCTCTCAAGAATTTCAAAGTTTAAGTTTTTAAAGGATTGAATTTTGGAATTTCAATAGAGAATGGATCAAGTTTGGAACATTTTTGTTTTGAGAATTCAAAGAAAGAAAAGTAGGAGAAATTACGGATTCGAAGTGAACTTCGGTAACTTCCCGACTATCCTATTGTTTGGCTTGAATTTAGGAAAGTCCTAATGTCTATTTAATGTTTTGATTTTGTCAATTTTAATTAATTAGGGCTTATATTTATATGATAGAATCATACAAATAGCCTCGAAGATGTGAGGGTTTATGTCGTATCAGACGACTACCTCGGAATCCTAAGACCGGTTAGGGTTTAATTTGCAATGCAAATGCCTAACGAAGAGTTGAGGATTTATGTTGCACTAGGCAAACTACCTCGAAGTCCTATGAGTTTGTTATTTAATTCTAGGAAAGTTTTACTGAAGTAGACTCAGGTTTTGCTTATGACGATGGCCGTGCTGCCCACCATGCTCCGAGCTCCTTGTTGTTGCAGAGGTTTAGTTTTAGAAGTCATAAATCAGGGGACAAGAAAAGTGTTTTGGATTAGAGAAAATCTTAATTTCCAAGTGTTTTTTTTTTTAATTAAAACAAATCTTAAAGTTGATTATAACGACACCGGTTAAGATCCCACGGTTCCATCCTTCCGGCATCGTTATTTTTATCGGATTCACTTAGTCCAGATGAATTTACTAAACTCAACTGAATGAGTTCCACACTTTCATTTAGACCGTGGGAAATCCCGTTAGCAACACGTAGGTTACATCATCCGAGGTATTCCCGATCATCCAACAGGACATTTTAATTTAGTTGTAATTGTAGTTTTGTGTTCTGTTTGTGATTAAATTTTGAGTTGTTTTATATTTTGAAATGTTGTGGCGGTGAATTTTATCTTGTAATGACTTTTAATTTAGTTTTGGTTTCAGTTTTAGGGACTATCCTAAAGGTGTGGGTTTTCATGCAACAGCTTGTTTATCATGCAAGAAAAAGTAAGTGCGATGCAATTAAAGAAATTGCAATAATGTAAATTGCAATAAAATAAAAGTGTACCTGGAGGTTCTTCCCGTCATCCCAAGCTGCACTTAAGACACAATTAGAGCATTTAAGCAAGTTCCTAGTGTTGACCTCATTTTTGATGAGGTCTTCTCTTCTTCCATTTAGTACTTAGGATCTAGCCTTAGGCTTTTCCTTTGACTATCTTAGAGGACTAGAATTGGGACCCACCTTTTAGAAATTCAAACCACTTCTTAACTCCCCGCAAACTCCACAAACTTGATCGTAGACCCCTAATCACCTAGAGGGTTGAAATCAAATGTGGAAGTTTAAAGGATGAGTTCCTATAGGACTCTTTGGCCTCAGGACCGCCTACAGGTGGCCCGGTCCAGTGAAGGAGCTGACTTACACACACACTACACCTATACACTACACTTTCACACACCTATACCTAACTTGGCCTCCTGACTCATGTAGGTGATTCACATGGATGGTCCTTAACCCTAAGCCCTTGGCTAAGAGGGTTAGGAACAACATAGTGGATGCCTCAAATGAGTCCCTTCATGGCTCATGTGGGCTTGATGTGGCTTCATGGCTCAACCAAAATGATTTCATTCCACTCAAATTTACCCAATCTTCAATTTTCCAAATTTTCAATTTTCCAAATTTTCAATTTTTGACCCCCGGGACCATACACCCGCTTAGCCTACCCAAAACCCTTTAAATTACCCAAATTTCTAAAAAATTTCCAAATAACCCAAGATTCCTCAAAATCAATCTCAAACATTTCCACATCACTCAAAGTGATCATCCATACCCAAAAATACCAAAAATTCCAAAAATACCTCCCAATACCCTCCAAATACCCAAAATACCCCTCTTGACCCAAAAATTCAAAAAAATTCAGAAAATTCCTAGAAAATTCCAGAAAATCCCAAATATTCCCAATTTCATTTTGTTCAACTACACCATGGGCCAATTTTGTCAATTTACCCCACTTTTGTCAAAACCCCCAATTTGACCCATTTTAACCCAAAGTGAACCCAATGTCAAACCAAGCCTACCCAATTGACCCAAATTCTGGTCCAATTCAATTCTAAACATCAATTCAACATTCCCAATACCATTCTAGACCAAATCCAAGTCTAATTTGATTGACATTTGGATCCAATTTCACTTTTGGCCTTAAAGCCTAATTTGGACCCATGACCCAAACTTAGCTCAAACTCACCCAATTCAACTCCAATTAACCCCAAATCTTTTCTAAATCTTCCTTAGCATCCCCACAAGCATAACACTAACATGATTTGCCCAAAATTTGGACCCAAATTCCCCTCAAATTCAACCCAAAGCTAAAAGGTCCAATTTTGACCTAAACCCAAACCTAACCCAAATGGGCCCAAACCCCAAAATCAAAGCCCAACCAAAGTCAAAACCTCTTCGAAACACTCCCATAAACATTTCTCAACATTGATTTTACATCAATTTCAACCCTAGCCCAACATTGGCCCAACTTGGCCCACTTGGACCTATATTGGCCCATTCACCAAAAGAGCCCAAATTCAACCCAATTCAAGCCCAAATCACTCCCAATTTGCTTCAAGTCACTCATGATACATCCATGAGCTAAACCCAACAATTATTTGGCCCAACCTATTTACAAAACTTCATCCCAAAATCCATTTTAAAATTCAAAAGCCCACTTTCCTAAACCATTTTAAAAGCCCATCCTTCACCACATCCAAAGGCCCAAAATTGGTCCCAAAGCCCACATGATATTTCTCTACATCATCCATTCAATTAAAATCATCCCTAAGTCCTAAATTCATCATCAAATCATTCCAAATCAAGTCTCATACAAATTTCCATCAAATTACCAAAAATTCTTAAAACCCTTTTTTATGAAATTGACTTGACTTTTCCCAAGCCAAAGGTGAGCCATGAAGCCATGCATGAGCCACATGGAAGCCATGAGAGCCTCTTTACATGTCACCATGCCATTAATGGCAAGAGGAGGGACCCTTTCCTAACCCTTCATTAAGCCTTTTTAACCATACTCATGTCACACTCTAAACCATGCTTTGCCACCAAATCCTCGATGGAGACTCCACCACACATGGGAGGTTGACCCACCCGACCTCCTCGGCCCAAAACTAGTGTCTTGGGGAGGTGCACCCAACCCATTTGCATGGGTTGACCATTTTAAGCCAAAATGACCCCTTCCCCTTTCTACTTTGATTCAATCACATTACACATGTCAAACCTCGATCGAATGCACCAAATCCCAGCCACTGACCCACCCGAACAACATGGTGACCAATGCTCGGCTCGGCCAGCCACCGAGCCGCCGAAAAACACCATGGCCGAGAGCTCACATGTGAGCCAACCTAGGAATTCTCCCTTGCCGAGCCGCCCCATCCCCGCGTGGCCATTGGAGTCTGTTCTTCTCTTGCCAAGAGCAGCTGATCCCAAGCCCTAACTCTCCCGGGAGGCCCTCCACCCTCTCCTATTTAAACACCACCCCTCTCGGCCATGAGAGGTGCTGAAACAAAACCTTAAGGAAACTCGCCAAAATTGTTCCGGACTCCTCCCCATACATAGAGCACTTGATCCCCACCGAGATCCCCCTGCCATTTCTTCTCCCGCGAGCTCAATTTCGTAGTTGAAATCTAGCCTCAAAACCAGGACACTTCTCCACGAGTGAGCCAATCCCCAAATTGATTGGTTCTACACCTTCACCGGACCAAGGGAAGGTGTCTACCAGACAAAAGCCCCATCTCCGGGCCACCCAGTTGCTCCAGCCTCCAAGCTTTGTGATCGGGCTTGGTCGAAATCCCACCAGACAATTCACTGCACCAGGAGAATTCATCCGGAGCTTGCTCGGGATCCAATCGAAGGTGCAACAACCCTCGGATCGAAGCCACACTTCTCCGAAGCAAAGGTATGAACTAATTCTTCATCCCGAGCTTCTGGAGATTCTCCATTTTAAATGCTTTAATTTCAACGCATGATCACCGTATAGATGTGTTCGTCTCTTCAAGACGAATCCATAGAGCATAAGAACATGAAAATCCATTGAGTATCGAGTGAGATATTAGGGATTTAGTGTGGACGGCTCTCGGGTGAGAACACTCGGGGACGATGAATGGATGCCGTCCATTCAATACACGCGTGGACGGACGGCCGGGATCGCGTCGGATCGGGAGACCGGTACGAGAACCGCGGGGCCCGGGCGTCGACTCGAGATGGCTGCGTCGAATGGGAGCGCGACGCGTGTGCGTTCGGAGCTGCCGAGGTTGACGCGGCGCCGCGTGGATAAATAGAAAATTAGAGATTTTTCTGATTTATTTAATTCCCTAAACTTCAAAAATTCATAACTTTGTGTAGAAAAATCAGAAAAATAAAATAAAAATACCCTCTTGCTCAGTGAATAGAGGAGAATAATGTGGAAAAGAAATTATTTAATTTCATCAAGTATTTTATTTTTATTAATTTATTTACTCTCTACATATTTTTAATTCTCCATGCATGTATACAATTCACCATGGCATGAGACCATAGGGCTTTTGAAGCCTCCGAATTTGGGAACATTCCCCGAATTTTCCAAAGTCGAGGCCATCCCTATGAAGAGTTATTGATTTTTCTAATTCATGTTACTGTTTTGAGTATTTTAATTCCAATAAATAGCATGTTGTGAAATAAATTCTAGGAAAATTTGGTGATGTTCCTTATGACCGGAAGGACCCTAGGAAAAATAGGTTTTGAGTTAGTTCATTTAAAACAACCCTAATTGGCTTAAACACCCAAAGTGGATCTCTAATTAATTAGAGCTAACCATACATTAAATTGACTTGAAATCAATTCTCCAATGACCTTAAGGATCAGAGGAACCCACCATAAAAATTTGAGGTCAATTGGACTTGGTTAGCCCTACAAATTGGGTTGATTAAGCCATTTAGTCATTTTAAACTTTAAAAATTCACAACTTTCAAAATACTTTTTAAAAATTCACCAAATTGGTTTTGGAGCCTCTCTTATATTAGGGGAATTTAAGAAAATTAAAATTTCAATTTTCTAAAAAGTTGATTTTTTAATATTATTTTAATATTTTAATAATTAAAAAATAATAAAAATCACAAAAATAATAAAATTCACCAAAATGTCACATTTTGAATTTTAATCACTTAGGAACAAAACCCATATTTTTCTTAGGTCTATTTAGTGAGATATTAAATTTTAAAGCTCTAGGGTAATTTTAAAATTAAAAAAAATGTATTTTCTAGCATTTTCACTAAAATAATTATAATAAATCATAGAAAAATCAGAAAATTGTAAAATTTGATTCTCTGATTTCCTTGATATCAGAGAGATTTTTGAAAAATATAAAATTCATTTTTCAACCTTTATTTTATTTTTAAATTAATTAACACTCCAAAACTTAAAATAATTATAATAAAAATAATATAATTCAAAAAATCACCAAAATTGGTCCAAGTGGTGCTCTGGTCATTAGAAATGTCCCCTAATTTTCTTAAGGACAGAAACTTTCCCTTGGTCATGTTATTAAATTTTTCTTGGAAATCTCTATTTTCTACCAAAAATAAGTATATAAATAAATTAAATACAAAAAAATCACATTTTCTCCTCTCATGTCTTTATTGACATATGAGTGAAGTCACATAAAAATTTCAAGTTCATTTGAGTTCAATTTAGTGAGTTATGAAATTATTAAGCTTAAAGGGTAAAGTGGTAATTAAAATTTTTAATCCTTAATTAAAACTTTAGGTTTAATAAAAAAATTAACAAGTAAAATATTTGATCCTAATCTGATTTGGATGATTGAAATTTAAATAATTAAAGGGTAGAAACCCATTAAGCAATTTTAAAATGATTAAACCTTAATTAAATAATTGATTAAATTTGGAAGAATAATAAAATTGGAATTATTAAAATAGGGATATTATTAGGAAGAGATTTATTCTTTAATTTAAAAATCCCTAAATTAATTATCTCATTAATATTCAATTCTTAATTAAAATGATAACTCAAATTCAAAACATTAAAAGACTTAATCATTAAACTAAAATTAAATTATTAAACTCTTTTAAAAATTTCAATTAAAATTAAAAATAAAATTAAATTAAAAATTAAATTAAATTAAGTAAATTAAATTAAATTAAATTAAATTAAATTTCAATTAAAGTTAAAAATAAAATTAAATTAAAAATTAAATTAAATTAAATTAAATAAAAAAATTAAATTAAATTAAATGAATAAATTAAATTAAATTAAATTAAATCAAATTAAATTAAATTAAAGATTAATTAAATTAAATTAAATTAAATTAAATTAAAACATATTAAATTAAATTAAATTAAATTAAATTAAATCAAATTAAATTAAAATCAAATCAAATTAAATTAATTTAACATCAAATCAAACTAAATTGAATTAAATTAAATTAAATTAAATTAAATTAAAATTAAAATTAAATTAAATTAAATTAAAGTTAAATTAAATTGAATTAAATAACATCACCTAAAACAGAAGGAAATTAAATATAAAGCAACTTGAATACTATTCCAAATTTTAACCCATTAATTGAAATTAAACTAAATCACAAACCATTTGAACATCAATTTACCCTCGAAAGCTTTGGTTATTATAACTCCTAAAACGTAACATTAAATGAAATGTTACTTCACTTATAGGATATTCAAATGTCCTAGATTCAATTGAGCAAGATAAAAACAAAACTTGAATTCTCGGACGATCAATTCATTTGTATAATTAAACCCATTTGGACTTAAAACAATCCTAGAAATATTGAAAAGATGTTTAAGATTTGTCTTAAGCACTTCCTCGATATGATAGGATGTTCATAAGAACAACTCGAATTTAATTATTCTTTGATGAAGAAAATCGTCTTCAAACCAAAACACAAGGAACCTAGACGTCATAGGAAATGACTAGCTATAGGATTAGGAATTTGGTAGAAAACCATAACCCTTCCCTTAGCTTTACCTAGGAACATGCTTAAATATTATAATTGTGTTTTAAGTGTAGCTTGGGATGACGGGAAGACCCTCCAGGTACCCTTTTATTTTATTGCAATTTACTTTCTTGCAATTTACATTATTGCAATTTCATTAATCGCATCGCACTTACTTTTCTTGCATGATAAACAACTATTGCATGAAAACCCATACCTTTAGGATAGTCCCTAAAATTGAAACAAAAACTAAGTTAAAAGTCATTGCAAGATAAAATTCACCGCCACAACATTTCAAAATATAAAACAACTCAAAATTTAATCACAAACAAAACACAAAACTACAATTACAATTAAATTAAAATGTCCTGTTGGATGATCGGGAATACCTCGGATGATGTAACCTACGTGTTGCTAACGGGATTTCCCACGGTCTAAATGAAAGTGTGGAACTCATTCAATTGAGTTTAGCAAATTCATTTGGACTAAGTGAATCCGATAAAATAATGATGCCGGAAGGATGGAACCGTGGGATCTTAACCGTGTCGTTATAATCAACTTTAAGATTTGTTTTAATTAAAATATTGAAAACACTTGGAAATTAAGATTTTCTCTAAACCAAAACACTTTTCTCATCCCCTGATTTATGACTTCTAAAACTAAAACTCGCAACAACAAGGAGCTCGGAGCATGGCGGGCAAGACGGCCATCGTCATCGAGCAAAACTCGAGTCTACTTCAACAAAACTTTCCTAGAATTAAATAACAAAGCCATAGGACTTCGAGGTAGCTTGCCTAGTGCAACATAAATCCTCAACTCTTCGTTAGGCATTTGCATTACAAATTAAGCCCTAACCGGTCTTAGGATTCCGAGGTAGTCGTCCGGTACGACAATAAACCCTCACATCTTCGAGGCTATTTGTTTGATTTTATCATATAAATATAAGTCCTAATTAACTAAAATTGGCAAGATCAAAACATTTAAATAAATATTAGGACTTTCCTAAACTCAAGCCAAACAATAGGATAGTCGGGAAATTACCGAAGTTCACTTCGAATCTGTGATTTCTCCTACCTTTCTTCCTTTGAATTCCCAAAACAAAATGTTCCAAATTTGATCCATTCCCTATTGAAATTCCAAAATTCAATCCTTTGAAAACTTAAACTTTGAAATTCTTGAGAGCGGAATTATTGATTATTATCGAGAGTTTTCTTAGGTGATTCCCATCACTTAAGATGTAATTAACTATAGGGGCTTGCCCTTATAGGGAATTTTAATGAACCCGAGTAATATAAACCCCGTTTAATGCTTTCATATTAAGCGGGGAATTTGTCGGCTTATAAAATTGGTTCGCGGACCAAACGGATGTCACAAATCTTCTAGTTTATTTAATCGAGCCCCACCGTCAAGCAGTGTGTCTATCCTTAAGGATAGACACACGATTTGTGGTGCGGTGCTCGTTTATATAAACTATTTGGGATGTGAGATCGGTTTAATCTCATATCTTAAAATCTTCAAATTTAAAATTATTTTCAAAATCAAATACTACTTTTCAAAATTATTTATTTAAATTAAATTAAAAATTCACCGACAACTTCGTTAGGCGACCCCTTTTCAAAATAAAACACACAACCTAAAAATATGCCGACAACTTCGGCGACTCACTTGAGGAAAATTCCTCTCTCCATTATAATCGGATAATTACGCTTTCAAAAATCAGTAGTGTATCCATGTCCTTAATGGGTCAAACTACCCTTCTTTCCGTTGGAATACTATGTTCATTTCTACCTTGGACAAGTATAGCCAACGTTCTCTCGGATTTAGGAGCCACTGTTTAGACACCCATAAACAGAGAGGTTCCGAGATCCTTTTACCTCATTTTTGAGGTGGGGTGGACCCCCAATAGGTGTTAGTTTAGGAGTGATCCTTCGAGTCGAGAAGTCTTGCATAAGACTTTCTTTTCCTTTCCAACTCCGAATCGGATTCCTTACCTTCTCTACACCTTTGAACATTCCGTTCTAAATAAACAAACCCTCTAATAAGTGATTCTTTTAATAAATGATTCCTTCTTATAAATACCTGAACAAGAATGAGTTCGGACTCTTTTCAATTCCTTTCTTTTTGTCCTAAAGAAAAGAAGCATAACTTGGGACTGACAACCAGAATCTACCCTGCAGAAATGGAAGCCCCAAAGCTGATTTTCACCTTCACCAATGGACTGGACTTCGCTGTCTATAAGGATGAGCTGCCCGACAATGGGATCATCCGATTTGGACAAGGATTTGAAAACACAAATGTCAAGATCACCGACGTTTCCCACTTTGCACTGACGAACAAAGTATCTGAAGCTGAGAAGCCGCTGCTTGAGTTCAACCTTAGAGAGTCATCGCTGCGTCCGCGAGAGAGACCTGTTCTTACTACCCCCACTCGGTCTAGTTGTTTCGCACCTAACCCGACTTCTGCCAAATCAAAGGGGAAAGAAATCCAGAATTATGGTAAACCTGTTACCGTGGAGGGTACAGATCTTCCTGTGAGACCTTCTGTTTTCGAAATCGGGTCCAGCTCAAGGATTCCATCACTGACAAGGACCCAAAGAAGAAACAAAAGTAGAAGGATCGCTAGAGAAGCCAGAGCCGCTGAAATTGCTTTCCTGGAGGAAATCCCAGAACTGCCTGAATATACACCGCTGCCAGAATATACACCGCTGCCTGAATACATACCACTTTTGGGAGGAAGCAGGTTCCATCCCCTCTCCGCCGCAGAGGACGAGGAAAATGTTCGCAAGATTGCTGCCACATTACCTCAGCCCGCATATTACAACGATAGCCGCAAGAAAAGGACTAGAACTACGTCGTTTGCTCGACTGCAAACTTTAGTAGAAAAGTTAGCAAAGAAGGAAAACTGCCCCGTATCGGAGATTCTACGAAGGATAGGGCGGGTGCCAGTCAAATCCCGTCTTGGGCCCCGAGTAGAACCCGCCATCATGACAGAAAAGCCAAGTAAAAGAATGAAGGCTAGTCCGCTCGTCGTCGTCTCGGGATTACGGATTAGGGAGGATACCACCTTCCGGCATTTGGTCGACGAGACCATCCGGTCCTAGACCTTCTGCCGCTAGAAGGATGGTATGGCGTCCCACTACTGGGCAGTTAAGATTGAAACAACAGCCTAAGAAAGAAAGTCTCGCCAGGAGACTTGAATCTGAAGAAAGTGCTACTGCGATAAAGGGGACTCGTGAAATGGGGACCCGGCAGCTATCACATGACAACCGCAAAGACACACAGAAAGCCCCGCTAGAAGATGCCATGGAAAAGTTGAGAACCGATATCCGACGATTGGCAAAAGAAAGAGAAGAAAAGTTCGGAGACGAGATTGATATTCATGGACGACGAATATGCAAAAATCAACATGGTCGAAACACAAGCTTCATCAGCTTTGCAAGGTGCTCCTGCAGCCGCAGAAAGAGAGGAGCCAGAACTGATGAGAAGGCAGCTTCAGGAGAAAGACGACACGATCGCCCGAATGGCGAAAAGATGGAAGAGATGGGCGTAGCTCTAGCCACTCTCCGGAGTCAAATGCAACCACAAAGAGAGACACCCCCGGAGGTCATTCACATTGTAGACGGAGGAAAAGAGATTACATCCGTCAATGGGGATGATCGACTGAAAAAGATACAACACAAAGTATGATCCCCGAAAAGGATATCAAGAACTTGGTGGAACGGCAGAGTGCGAGAAGCCTTAGCACAATCGAAGAGCGGGACATCCATTCGGACGGGTAGGCCTTACCCGGAAGAATTCGACGCCGTCCAATACCCGAAAGGCTTCATACCACCTCCGTTCAAGACCTTCGATGGAACGGGAACCCCAGACGAGCATGTTGCACACTTTCGTGCCGAGTTGTTGCAATGCGGCGGGAGCGATGCACTACTCTTCCGACGGTTCGTCGCGCACTCGTCGAGGATCGCCTTCGACCGGTATGCGGGATTACCAAATGGTTCGGTGAAGACGTTCTCGAGCTAGAGAACCTCTTCATCGAGCGATTCGCCGGAGCTCGGCACCACATCACTATAGGTGATATAGTGGTAGAGAAATAAAAGCCGAATGAAACTTTGGTGGATTACATACTCCGATGGAGGAACTTAAGCATGAAATGTGAACCACAAGCTGCAAGAACAACATGCGATCGGCATTTTACTTAAAAGCATTCACGGCCCGATAGCACTTCTCCTCAAAGGATTCACTATTAAGACTTTCGAGAAGTTGTTAAGCAAGGCCGGAAGCTTGCAAGAAGAGGCGAATCAATTAAGTTTCGCCGACAAGACGGACAAGAAAAAGCCTGTGAAGACTTTTGAAAAGAAATCCAGGATCGTTGCAGCAGTTGACAAAGGTAAGCAACCGATGCAAATACCACCAGAACGGCCGCAGCAACCACAACAAAATTACCAGCAACCCCGGCCCGACTATCGGTCATCTCCACGAGTATGAACAACCGCCTCGTCCGCAACGTACATTAAGGGAGCTTCGAGCGGAGAATATCCGTTCAAGAATGAAGCAGTGCCGAAAATGTTTCGTAGTCTGATGAAGACTCCAGATTTCCAGCTGCCAGAGCCTAAAAGACCAGAGGAAGTCAACAGGAAAGGAGATCCCAACTTTTGCCCGTACCACCGGATGCTTGGGCACAAGATAGAAGATTGCATTACCTTCAAAAGTTGGCTCAACGACAACCTTCGGAAAGGGAATATAACAATCCCGAAGGAGTACATGAAGGAACCCCATAAAGGAGGTTCCGTCAATGTTATCTCAACTGATCCCATCATTCCGATAGATCCCTACACGACCGACGATGGATGGACTACCGCTCGGACGAGGTCTTCGAAAAAGATTTTAGACGAGCATCCAAACCGCCTCGGTGCGAGCCTCAATTCAGAGTTCGTGACCTGTTAAGCCGGTACTATCACTTGCGATAGAAGAACCACCTCAACAGGAGATGATTGAAGAGAAGAAGAAAATTGACGAAGAAGAGAGGACTGAGACTCCTAAGGCTAGACCAGGGGCTGCTTGTCCTAGGATAGTTGTTTCCGATTCGGGGGAGAAATCCCTCGAACCTCTGATTTTGTATGATTATCTGCTCACTTCGGTGGGATCATATAATGATAAGGGTGATGGCGTTGGCTACGTTTTGACTGTTTCTAACGATTACGTAACTAGCGACAATCCGGACATCGATTTCGACATCAACGACAATTCTCAAATCATACATGATCTCGACGAGCAAAATAACGAAGAAGGCATCCATAAAGGAGGCTACGAGAGTTCAACAAGCAACGAATCTATCTGCGAGTTTCGAGGAGCTCCAGTCACGATAGAGTTAGAGCCTTCAGATTCTGAGGATAATCCGGAAGAGCTCGTCATTCCGATTCGGAGGAGACACCGACAAGCTCAACATCGGATTCGAAGAAATTACGAAGTCAACTTAAGAAGTGGAAGAGTTCTACCTCCGAGAATGGGTCCAAAAGACAAAGGAAAGCGTGTGGTTGCTCAAGAAGAACCAACCCACGCGGAAGAAATACCCATTCGAGAAGAAGCCGAGACGCATGAAAATAAAGTGGACTACAACGTGCTAGCCCATCTTAGGAAACTACCGGCCAAGGCGAGCATTTACGACGCTCTCATCTTATCAAAGGTGATGAGAGAAGCTCGATCGAGGCCTTACTCGATCCGAGAAATTTGCTTAGCTCAAATGGTCGGAGATTCCTTAGATGAGGTTTGTTCGTTAAAGGAACGACGAGGTGTTACCTTCACGGACAATGACCTACTACTTGGGACAGCAGATCACAACCGACCATTGTACATTTCAGTTACAATTGGGAAGTTTACACTCTCCAGAGTATTGGTGGATCCAGGAGCATCAATAAATATAATGAGTCTTCGGACACTAGCATACTTGGAAAATGATGCTCGCGAGCTCGAAGCCGACAAAATGTTATTAAGAGGATTCAACCAGAAAGGAGAAAGAGCCCTCGGGTCAATAACGCTACTAATGAAGACCGGTGACTTTGCAAAGACAACCGCAAAATTTCACATAATTGATTCAGAAACGTCATTCAACGCTCTACTGGGCCGACCATGGATACATGAAAACAGGATGGTACCATCATCTCTACATCAATGCATTAAATACTACGATGGAGGGGAACGAGTGCATCAAAGGTGACTTACAACCATTCTCCGTACATGAGATTGGAATCCATGAAGACGCGGCTTATTATGCACCTCCAAAGAAAACAATCTTCTCCGGAGATACCGTAACAAATGAAGCAAAGAAAGTTCGGGACAATGAAGAACCCGAAGTTCTAGTCCAACGATCACTCACCACTCCCTTCCGGCGAGATGGTGAAGGTTTCTCCACAACTCGCATCCGAGGTCGAGGCCGGGGACGAGGCCGTGGTAGAGACGCTAGGACAGGTTGGACGGAGGAAACCAGACCATCAATGTTGATTGGGAAGATAGTTCGAAGAAGAAAAAGAAATCAAACTAGAAGCGAGCGACAATAAATCGAAGAAGCCGCAATTCAAGATCTCTCTCGAAGATGAGAAGAACGAAGAATACAAATCAATGTACGAAAAGATTAACCACTACGTACATACTATGACCCTAACCCCGATCCATTCTAACAAGATCGAGGGTATGGTGGTCAAAGAGGTACGTAACGACGGTGCAAGGCCAATCAAATTCTACCGTGGTGCTACTCCCTCCAAAACTGAAAATAATGTACAATTCGAAGATGTCACTTCATCAAAATTAATGGAATTACCTTTTGAGTGGTACTCTCCCTGTGTTCAAAATTTAATTCAACGTGGTTTCTTACCTCGACAATGGACAAAAGGCCAATCACAACATTTTGAAAAATTATGGAATAATTCCTGTCGTCCACCCAATTCAAAGCATGGTCTCGGATTCGGCACAGTAGGGTCAGTTGAAATTACTGAATTTTGCTTGGTTGTCACTTGCGAGTCTAATGAAAACTGCATGGAAACTATAGACAAACTCGAAGATTTACAAATTAGAGACGCTCCACCAGAATTCGAAGAAGAGATCAAATCTACAATAGATGAGTTAACGGAAGTTAACTTAGGTACTAGCGAAGAACCTAGACCTACCTTTGTTAGCTCCTTACTCAATAAAGAAGACTCCGAAGAAATAATCAAGTTATTAATGGAATTTAAAGACTGTTTTGCTTGGAACTTCGATGAAATGCCGGGATTAGCTCCGGAGGTCACGGTTCATAAGCTAGGAGTGGATCCTACTCACGTTCCGATCAGGCAAGGTCCCGAAGAATGCGTCTAGAAATCGAACAACAAGTCATAGCCGAAGTTAAAAAGCTAATAGACGCCAGATTTGTCGCGTGAAGAACAATACCCGACTTGGTTAGCCAATGTGGTGCCGATCAGAAAGAAGAATGGTCAGATCAGAATCTGTGTGGACTTCAGAGATTTAAACAAGGCATGTCCAAAAGATGAATTCCCTCTACCGATCCTAGAATTAATGATCGACATTGCTTCGACTCATGAGATATTCTCATTCATGGATGGATCTTCAGGATACAACCAGATAAAAATGGCTCCAGAAGATGAAAAGCTTACAGCATTCGAACGCCGATCGGAGTATTTTGCTACACGAGTGATGCCATTCGGATCGAAGAACGCAGAGCAACCTACCGGAGAGCAATGACAAGAATTTTTATGATCTCATCCACAATCAAGTCGAATGCTACGTAGACGATTCGGTCATCAAAAGCAAAGTAAAGGAAAACCACTTGTATGATTTGAGAATTGTTTTCGAACGATTAAGACAATTTAACCTTAAGATGAATCCCTTAAAATGCGCCTTCGGCGTCACCTCCTGGAAATTCTTAGGATTCGTTGTCCGACATCGTGGAATTGAAATCGACCCGGAAAAGATTAAAGCTATCTTAGAAATGCCGCCTCCCAAAACCTTAAAACAACTACGATCTTTTCAAGGAAGCCGGCATATCTTCGACGCTTTATCTCAAACTCGTCGAGTAGGTGACGACCTTTCTCGGCACTAGTTAAAAAGGAAGCCAAATTTATTTGGGAAGAGAAATGCCGTGAAGGCCTTCGAGGACATTAAGCAATATTTAATGACACCTCCTCGTCTTAGCGACCCTGGTCTCGAGTAGACCGACGATACTTTATACCGCGGCTTTAGACGACTCTCTCGGAGCCATGTTAGCCCAGGTCAATGATGAGGGTAAAGAAAATGCTCTTTACTACTTAAGCCATCGTTTACTTCCGACGAAAATAAGGTATCCTACGATTGAAAAGCATTGTTTGGTTCTAATCTTCGCCGCTCAAAAGCTCAGGCACTAAATGCTTTCTCATAAGGTCAACCTGATCTCGAAATTTAATCCATTGCAATACTTGATGACTCGTCCAACACTTTCCGAACGGACTTGCCAGATGGTCAATGATATTATTGCAATTCGATATAACTTTCGTGCCTCTTCGTGCCGTAAAGGGACAAGTCTTAGCAGACTTCCTCGCAGCACACCCTTTGCCGGCGGAATCTCCTCTCAATGACGATCTGCAAGATGAACAAATAATGAAACTAGAAGACCTTGATGATCGACGTTGGGAATTATATTTCGACGGAGCATCTTCAGCACACAAAGACGAAGAATCGCAAGTGATAGTGCCCGGTAAGGCAAGAATCGGGCTAATTTTTATAACACCGGAGCGGGGGATGTTAAGATACTCCTACCACTTGACAGAACCGTGTACAAATAATGAAGCAGAATACGAAGCTCTCATAACAGGACTGGAATTAACCATTCAAATGGGGATAACAGACATCAACATCTACGGGGATTCACAGTTAATCATTCAACAGATCGCCGGACAAGTACAGAATTTTAAAGCCAAGACTCGAACAATACTTCCAGGTATGCCATACAGTTCGTTGGAACAGATTCCAAATGTGACGATCTAGAAAATTCCCGTAAAAGAAAATGCTTTAGCGAGATGCTTTAGCCCGTCTCACAAAAGAATTTGCCTGTTTGCAAGATGAATCGCAGAAGTGTCGGTTCACGGACGTCGAGTCCTATCACGGCTCGACATAGACACAATACACAAATCGAAAAAGAAAAAGAATCGATTGCAGCGAGTGATGAAAAACACGGAAGATTGGCGACGACCATTGATAAACTACCCGCAAACAGAAAGCTACCGGACGATAGGTCGCTAGCCCATCGGATCAAGAAAAGAACTTTGTCTTACGCATTAATAAACAACACATTGTACGGAAGGTCTTTTGATCAAATGTGGCTAAGGTGCCTAAGCGGGTCCGAGGCCCGTGAAATTGTTAAAGAGGTACATTCGGGACTCCGTGGCGCTCACCGCCGGGTCCGAAGATGAAGATGAAAATTAAAAGACTAGGGTACTACCGGCCCTCGATGATGACCGACCGCATGAAAATCGCCAAGAGTCGTAACCAATGCCAAGTGCACGGAGTGGTTCTACACCAACCTCCAAATGTGCTACACCCGACAATTGCGTCGTGGCCATTTGAATGTTGGGGCACAGATATAGTGGGTCCGATAGAGCCACCATCTTCAAAAGGACATCGCTTCATTCTTGCGGCTGCGGATTACTTTTCCAAGTGGGCGAGAGCGGCTCAACTTAGAGAAGTGAAAGCACACCACGTGCTACAGTTTTTCAAGAACCAAGTTGTCTACCATTTCGGGGTGCCGCACAGGATCATCTCAGATAATGGGTCAGCATTCAGAAGCACGCAAATTAACAATTTTGTCAGGAGACACGGAATCGACTGGCGATATTCAACAATTTACTACCCAAGAGCTAACGGCCTTGCTGAGGCTTTTAATAAAAATCTCATTCAAATTTTAAAGAAAACTTTGGACGATAATAAGAGAAATTGGCACGAGAAGTTGTTGGAAGCCTTATGGGCCTACCGGACAACCTTCAGAACTCCTACTCAAGCTACACCTTACGCTCTGGTGTATGGGTCCGAGGCAGTGTTACCTTTAGAGGTTCAGCTTCCTTCACTCAGAATTGCAGTTGCAAATAAAATCACGATAGAAGAGAACGCCAAATTACGACTCGAAGAATTAGAAAGCCTGGAAGGGAAAAGGCTTGCAGCGCAACAGAATTTAGAACTATACCAAGCTAAGATGGTTCAAGCCCATGACAAACTGGTCCGCCCGAGAACCTTCAAAGTTGGTGACTTAGTTCTCGTTCTAAAGAGACCTATTCTTGCACACCGCAAGATAGGAGGAAAATTTGAACCCACTTGGGAAGGACCGTTTGTGGTTGAAGCGATATACTCGGGAGGTTCCTACCGGCTAGTGAATTGCCGGGAGAACGACATATGCTTCCGATCAACTGACGATACTTGAAATAGTATTACGCTACCTGATGTTTCGAAGGAATGAATTCTTCATACCTAAGAAACACGGGCGAAGTAATTACTTATGATTGGGTCCGAACCCAAAAATAATAAAATGTGCTAAAATAAATAAAATCATGATAATAAAGTTTTCCTTGTTTTCTTTTCCAAATCAAAATCTCTTCCCTGATCTTATCCCATTTCATTCCGTTAAATTTGAAAAATACAAAAAATAATATAATAAAAAATGTCTTTGATAAACATTTTCTTAATGTTCTTGTTCTTAAGTACGTGCCCCCGATCCTTTTCCTTGTCTTTTCGCAGGGAAATGTCGAACGGGTGGTTGGTCCCGAACTTTAAGAATGGCGTAAGCCTTGCACTCGATGAAAAGAGGGTGAAAGATGGAGCGATAATCGAGATTGACTCGGATTTCGCACCGACGAGCCTACGATACGAGGAAAGTGACTAAGTCCCAGCTGATCGAGAAGAACCGCCCGGCGTACAGATGATGAAAGTGGGTGGCCCAAGCCACCAATCCAACGAGCGAAGAAAAGAAAAGCAAACACTGAAGAAGACAAAAAAATGAAGTCTGTAGTCGCTACAGCAGAGGGCAGGCTTGTCAGCGCCACGCCCACAGACATTCAAGAAGTTCGAAGAGCTACTCTCACAGCAACGCAACGAAGAAATAAGAATCGCCGTATCCATAAGATGTTAACAAAACTAGCTGCGCACCGGCGCACGAGACGATTGCTAATGCCGGCACATACGCTTCAAGGACACCGGTTCACCGAGAACCCGAAGAAAGGAGGCCAGCTCCTAGGATAACGAAAGGACCGGTAGAAATCTCTAGAAGATCGAAGAAAGAAGGCTACCACGCCACCGAGATAGAACCACCGGCAATGCATGACCTTGTTGCGAAGCAACCCGGGGGATGTCCCGACGAGCATCATCCCCGAGGAGCCGAGGTATGCAGGAGAACGTGAAGGGATTGAGCCGTATATCCCACAATATGTCACCAGGCCTCGCCATCTGCAGATCATTCCGGAATATGAGCTGGAGAGAATGCAGAATGTTGAAAAGAAAACCTTTGAATACTTCGAGAGAATTAGAGGCAGAAGAATCAATATACTAGAGGGCCTCGAGCTACATACAGACGTATTCTCGCAGTATGAACAATAGCAAATCGTGGATTGCATCTGGGATTTGAAAAGAATGGGCCGAGCAGGCCGCCTGAGGGAAAACACATACTCAAAACCCCGGAGATGGATGCCAGGGAAGGGAAGAATCACAATACAATGCGGATGCTGCTACAACTTTGCGGAAGACAGAAAGGGAAACCCACCGGGAATACTCCGTCATGGGCAAGTGGATCCGATGCCATTAGACATCAAGAGAATGGTAAAGAGATTGATAACATGGAGGGTACTGCCAGCAGATTGCATACCCAATAGCTGCATTATTAACATCTACAAGCAGGGTGACTGCATATCCCCGCACATAGATCACCACGACTTTGTCGGACCTTTCGCACGAGTCTCTTTCCCGAACGAGTGTAACATCATGTTCGGATCCGACCTCCGGATAGCGGACCCGGTGAGTTCCGCGGGCCGGTGAAGATACCATTACCGGTAGGTTCCGTCATGATACCGAAGGGCAACGGAGCGGATATCGCTAAGCATTGCATACCGGAGTACCGAGTGAAGCGGATCTCGGTTACTTTCGAAGGATGGACGACGGGAAGACACCTTACCATTTCCAGCTCGGACCCGGAGCTAGAGAGCCTCCGGCCTTACGAGCTGTGAGTTACATGGAAAATATCACACCTCCAATGTAGATCCATACGGCATCCTTGCCAAGGATGGCTTGGAAGGTGATGTTATTGACCATGTACCCCACTATTTAGACATGGATTTTTTGACAGATGCTTCTTTGGATGGATCAACAAAGATCATGCATAGTCCGTTTTGAGTCTACATGGATTGTATGAGATGTATTCCAGATCGAGTTGTATGATGTATCTTCAACATGATTGGAATGAAAGTGACCATGTCACATTTTTGGCCTTAACCTCTTTTGTGCAAATTGACAAGGAAACGCCATTAAAGTTAAATGAACTTCAAACAAAGAACAGAAAAGAAAAAAAGAAGAATAAAAGAAAACTTTCCTAAAAAAAAAAATCTTAAAAATGACGAACACCAAATTCACATGAACATTAAATAAACGATAAAGTAAAATTCGAACCATTAAAAGATAAACAAAATCAACATAAGTGTTAAATCAAATCTCAAATCAAATTCTCAATCAAATTTCAAGTCCAATCTCGATCAAATTTCAAATTTGATCTTCCAAATTTCAAATCAAATCTTAAATCAAATCTCAACCGAGTTCAAACTCATCCTTCCAAATTTCGAATTCAATCTTTCCAGATCTCAAATCTCAATCAAATTCAAACTTTTGGGTCGAGTATTTTACATCCAAGACTGCATTGCTTTAGGATCCTTTCCCTATCGCAATGAAGTACATCAAATTCAAACTTTTGGGTCGAGGATTTTACATCCAAGATTGCATTGCTTTAGGATCATTTCCCTATCGCAATGAAGTACATCAAATTCAAACTTTTGGGTCGAGGATTTTACATCCAAGACTGCATTGCTTTAGGATCCTTTCCCTATCACAAGGAAGTACATCAAATTCAAACTTTTGGGTCGAGGATTTTAAATCCAAGACTGCATTGCTTTAGGATCCTTTCCCTATCGCAATAAAGTACATCAAATTCAAACTTTTGGGTCGAGGATTTTACATCCAAGATCGCATCGCTTTAGGATCCTTTCCCTATCGCAATAAAGTACATCAAATTCAAACTTTTGGGTCGAGGATTTTACATCCAAGACCGCATTGCTTTAGGATTCTTTCCCTATCGCAATGAAGTACATCAAATTCAAACATTTGGGTCGAGGATTTTACATCCAAGATCGCATTGCTTTAGGATCCTTTCCCTATCGCAATGAAGTACATCAAATTCAAACTTTTGGGTCGAGGATTTTACATCCAAGACTGCATTGCTTTAGGATCCTTTCCCTATCGCAATGAAGTACATCAAATTCAAACTTTTGGGTCGAGGATTTTACATCCAAGACTGCATTGCTTTAGGATCCTTTCCCTATCGCAATGAAATACATCAAATTCAAACTTTTGGGTCGAAGATTTTACATCTAAGACTGCATTGCTTTAGGATCATTTCCCTATCGCAATGAAGTACATCAAATTCAAACTTTTGGGTCGAGGATTTTACATCCAAGACTGCATTGCTTTAGGATTCTTTCCCTATCGAAATGAAGTACATCAAATTCAAACTTTTGGGTCGAGGATTTTACATCCAAGACTGCATTGCTTTAGGATCCTTTACCTATCGCAATGAAGTACATCAAATTCAAACTTTTGGGTCGAGGATTTTACATCCAAGACTGCATTGCTTTAGGATCCTTTCCCTATCGCAATGAAGTACATCAAATTCAAACTTTTGGGTCGAGGATTTTACATCCAAGACTGCATTGCTTTAGGATCCTTTCCCTATCGCAATGAAGTACATAAAATTCAAACTTTTGGGTCGAGGATTTTACATCCAAGACTGCATTGCTTTAGGATTCTTTCCCTATCGCAATGAAGTACATCAAATTCAAATTTTTGGGTCGAGGATTTTACATCCAAGACTGCATTGCTTTAGGATCCTTTCCCTATCGCAATGAAGTACATCAAATTAAAACTTTTGGGTCGAGGATTTTACATCCAAGACTGCATTGCTTTAGGATCCTTTCCCTATCGCAATGAAATACATCAAATTCAAACTTTTGGGTCGAGGATTTTACATCCAAGACTGCATTGCTTTAGGATTCTTTCCTATCGCAATGAAGTACATCAAATTCAAACATTTGGGTCGAGGATTTTACATCCAAGACTGCATTGCTTTAGGATCCTTTCCCTATCGCAATGAAGTACATCAAATTCAAACTTTTGGAGTTGAGGATTTTACATCCGAGACTGCATTGCTTTAGGATCATTTCCCTATCACAATGAAATACATCAAAATCAAACTCTTGGGGTTAAGGATTTTACATCCGAGACTGCATTGCTTTAGGATTCTTTCCCTATTGCAATGAAATACATCAAAATCAAACTCTTGAGGTTAAGGATTTTACATCCAATACCGCATTACTCTGAGATCTTTCCTCATTGTAATGATCCAATCCAATCGATTTGATCTTCTTTTGGGGTTGAAGATGTTACATCTAAAACCTCAAAATTTCTTTTTTCATTTCAAATCAAATCCCTTCAAATTAATTTTGACAAACTTCAATCTAAATTGAAACTCCAAATTGAAATCTAAACTCACACATCGAAACTTAAACTGAAACAAAATGAAATCTAAATTGAAATTCCCCGGATCATGTGATTTGGGATTCACCTCCTTTTTTCCTTTCCCCAGCGAGAGTTCAGGAATCTCCGGTTTCAGAGATATGCTTGACACTCCCCAGCGGAAACTCTTCTACTTCGTCCTAACTTTGTCACTTGGACGTCTGTGTTGGTTTTGTTGATCGCTTCGGTCAACACCAATACGCACGGTGTGCTCCGTCAGCTCACCACACCTATTGGGGGTCCATTTGTTGACCTCATTTTTGATGAGGTCTTCTCTTTTTCCCTTTAGTACTTAGGATCTAGCCTTAGGTTTTTCCTTTGACTATCTTAGAGGACTAGAATTGGGACCCACCTTTTAGAAATTCAAACCACTTCTTAACTCCCCGCAAACTCCACAAACTTGACTGTAGACCCCTAATCACCTAGAGGGTTGAAATCAAATGTGGAAGTTTAAAGGATGAGTTCCTATAGGACTCTTTGGCCTTAGGACTCCCCTGGGTGGCCTGGTCTAGTCAAGGGGCTGACTTACACACACACTACATTTATACACTACACTTTCACACACCTATACCTAACTTGGCCTCCTGACTCATGTAGGTGATTCACATGGATGGTCCTTAACCCCTAAGCCCTTGGCTAAGAGGGTTAGGAACAACATAGTGGATGCCTCAAATGAGTCCCTTCATGGCTCATGTGAGCTTGATGTGGCTTCATGGCTCAACCAAAATGATTTCATTCCACTCAAATTTACCCAATCTTCAATTTTCCAAATTTTCAATTTTTGACCCCGGGACCCTACACCCGCTTAACCTACCCAAAACCCTTAAAATTACCCAAATTTCTCAAAAATTTCCAAATAACTCAAGATTCCTCAAAATCAATCTCAAACATTTCCACATCACTCAATGTGATCATCCATACCCAAAAATACCAAAAATTCCAAAAATACCTCCCAATACCCTCCAAATACCCAAAATACCCCTCTTGACCCAAAAATTCAAAAAAATTCAGAAAATTCCCAGAAAATTGCAGAAAATCCTAAATATTCCCAATTTCATTTTGTTCAACTACACCATGGGCCAATTTTGTCAATTTACCCCACTTTTGTCAAAACCCCCAATTTGACCCATTTTAACCCAAAGTGAACCCAATGTCAAACCAAGTCTACCCAATTGACCCAAATTCTGGTCCAATTCAATTCTAAACTTCAATTCAACATTCCCAATACCAATCTAGACCAAATCCAAGTCCAATTTGATTGACATTTGGATCCAATTTCACTTTTGGCCTTAAAGCCTAATTTGGACCCATGACCCAAACTTAGCTCAAACTCACCCAATTCAACTCCAATTAACCTCCAACTAACCCCAAATCTTTTCTAAATCTTCCTTAGCATCCCCACAAGCATAACACTAACATGATTTGCCCAAAATTTGGACCCAAATCCCACTCAAATTCAACCCAAAGCTAAAAGGCCCAATTTTGACCTAAACCCAAACCTAACCCAAATGGGCCCAAACCCCCAAATCAAAGCCCAACCAAAGTCAAAACCTCTTTGAAACACTCCCATAAACATTTCTCAACATTGATTTTACATCAATTTCAACCCTAGCCCAACATTGGCCCAACTTGGCCCACTTGGACCTATATTGGCCCATTCACTAAAAGAGCCCAAATTCAACCCAATTCAAGCCCAAATCACTCCCAATTTGCTTCAAGTCACTCATGATACATCCATGAGCTAAACCCAACAATTATTTGGCCCAACCTCTTTACAAAACTTCATCCCAAAATCCATTTTAAAATTCAAAAGCCCACTTTCCTAAACCATTTTGAAAGCCCATCCTTCACCACATCCAAAGGCCCAAAATTGGTCTCAAAGCCCACATGATATTTCTCTACATCATCCATTCAATTAAAATCATCCCTAAGTCCTAAATTCATCATCAAATCATTCCAAATCAAGTCTCATACAAATTTCCATCAAATTACCAAAAATTCTTAAAACCCTTTTTTATGAAATTGACTTGACTTTTCCCAAGCCAAATGTGAGCCATGAAGCCATGCATGAGCCACATGGAAGCCATGAGAGCCTCTTTACATGTCACCATGCCATTAATGGCAAGAGGAGGGGACCCTTTCCTAACCCTTCATTAAGCCTTTTTAACCATACTCATGTCACACTCTAAACCATGCTTTGCCACCTAATCCTCGATGGAGACTCCACCACACATGGGAGGTTGACCCACCCGACCTCCTCGGCCCAAAACCAGGTCTTGGGGAGGTGCACCCAACCCATTTGCATGGGTTGACCATTTTAAGCCAAAATGACCCCTTCCCCTTTCTACTTTGATTTAATCACTTTACACATGTCAAACCTCAATTGAATGCACCAAATCCCGGCCACGACCCACTCGAACAAGATGGTGACCAATGCCCGGCCGGCCAGCCACTGGGCCGCCGGAAAACACCATGGCCGAGAGCTCACATGTGAGCCAACCTAGGAATTCTCCCTCGCCGAGCTGCCCCATCCCCAGTGGCCATTGGAGCTCGTTCTTCTCTTGCTAAGAGCAAGCCGATCCCAAGCCCTAACTCTCCCAGGAGGCCCTCCACCCTCTCCTATTTAAACACCACCCCTCTCGGCCATGAGAGGTGCTGAAACAAAACCTTAAGGAAACTCCGCCAAAATTGTTCCGGACTCCTCCCCATACACGAAGAACTTGATCCCCACCGAGATCCCCCGCCATTTCTTCTCTCGCGAGCTCAATTTCGTAGTCGAAATCTAGGCCCAAAACCAGGACACTTCTCCACGGTGAGCCAATCCCCAAATCGATTGGTTCTACACCTTCACCGGACCAAGGGAAGGTGTCTACCAAGCAAAAGCCCCATCTTCGAGCCACCCAGCTTGCTCCGACCTCCAAGCTTTGTGATCGGGCTTGGTCGAAATCCCACCTAGACAATTCACCGGACCGGAGACTTCATCCGGAGCTAGCCGGGATCCAATCGAAGGTGCAACAACCCTCGGATCGAAGCCACACTTCTCCGAGCAAAGGTATGAGCTAATTCTTCATCCCGAGCTTCCGGAGATTCTCCATTTCAAATGCTTTAATTTCAATGCATGATCACCGTATAGATGTGTTCGTCTCTTCAAGACGAATCCATAGAGCATAAGAACATGAAAATCCATTGAGTATCGAGTGAGATATTAGGGATTTAGTGTGGACGGCTCTCGGGTGAGAACACTTGGGGACGATGAATGGATGCCGTCCATTCAATACACGCGCGGACGGACGGCCAGGATCGCATCGGATCAGGAGACGGTACGAGAACCGCGGGGCCCGGGCTGTTGACTCAGATGGCGGCGTCGAATGGGAGCGCGACGCGTGTGCGTTCGGAGCTGCCGAGGTTGACGCGGCGCCGCGTGGATAAATAGAAAATTAGGGATTTTTTTTGATTTATTTAATTCCCTAAACTTCAAAAATTCATAACTTTGTGTAGAAAAATTAGAAAAATAAAATAAAAATACCCACTTGCTCAGTGAATAGAGGAGAATAATGTGGAAAAGAAATTATTTAATTTCATCAAGTATTTTATTTTTAATAATTTATTTACTCTATGCATATTTTTAATTCTCCATGTATGTATACAATTCACCATGGCATGAGACCATAGTGGCTTTTGAAGCCTCCGAATTTGGGAACATTCCCCGAATTTTCCAAAGTCGGAGGCCATCCCTATGAAGAGTTATTGATTTTTCAAATTCATGCTACTGTTTTGAGTATTTTAATTCCAATAAATAGCATGTTGTGAAATAAATTCTAGGAAAATTTAGTGATGTTCCTTATGACCAGAGGACCCTAGGAAAAATAGGTTTTGAGTTAGTTCATTTAAAACAACCCTAATTGGCTTAAACACCCAAAGTGGATCTCTAATTAATTAGAGCTAACCGTACATCAAATTAACATGAAATCAATTCTCCACTGACCTTTAGGATCAGAGGAACCCACCATAAAAATTTGAGGTCAATTGGACTTGGTTAGCTCTACTAATTGGGTTGATTAAGCCATTTAGTCATTTTAAACTTTAAAAATTCACAACTTTCAAAATACTTTTTAAAAATTCACCAAATTGGTTTTGGAGCCTCTCTGATATTAGGGGAAATTAGGAAAATTAAAATTTCAATTTTCTAAAAAAGTTGATTTTTTAATATTATTTTAATATTTTAATAATTAAAAAATAATAAAATCACAAAAATAATAAAATTCACCAAAATGTCACATTTTTAATTTTAATCACTTAGGAATAAACCCCATATTTTTCTTAGGTCTATTTAGTGAGATATTAAATTTTAAAGCTCTAGGGTAATTTTAAAATTAAAAAAATGTATTTTCTAGCATTTTCACTAAAATAATTATAATAAATCATAGAAAAATAAGAAAATTGTAAAATTTGATTCTCTGATTTCCTTGATATCAGAGAGATTTTTGAAAAATATAAAATTCATTTTTCAACCTTTATTTTATTTTTAAATTAATTAACACTCCAAAACTTAAAATTATTATAATAAAAATAATATAATTCAAAAAATCACCAAAATTGGTCCAAGTGGTCCTCTGGCCATTAGAAATGTCCCCTAATTTTCTTAAGGACAGAAACTTTCACTTGGTCATGTTATTAAATTTTCCTTGGAAATCTCTATTTTCTACCAAAAATAATTATATAAATAAATTAAATACAGAAAAATCACATTTTCTCCTCTCATGTCTTTATTGACATATGAGTGAAGTCACATAAAAATTTCAAGTTCATTTGAGTTCAATTTAGTGAGTAATTAAATTATTAAGCTTAAAGGGTAAAGTGGTAATTAAAATTTTTAATCCTTAATTAAAACTTTAGGTTTAATAAAAAAATTAACAAGTAAAATATTTGATCCTAATCTGATTTGGATGATTGAAATTTAAATAATTAAAGGGTAGAAACCCATTAAGCAATTTAAAATGATTAAACCTTAATTAAATAATTGATTAAATTTGGAAGAATAATAAAATTAGAATTATTAAAATAGGGATATTATTAGGAAGAGATTTATTCTTTAATTTAAAAATCCATAAATTAATTATCTCATTAATATTCAATTCTTAATTAAAATGATAACTCAAATTCAAAACATTAAAAGACTTAATCATTAAACTAAAATTAAATTATTAAACTCTTTTAAAAATTTCAATTAAAATTAAAAATAAAATTAAATTAAAAATTAAATTAAATTAAGTAAATTAAATTAAATTAAATTAAATTAAATTAAATTTCAATTAAAGTTAAAAATAAAATTAAATAAAAAATTAAATTAAATTAAATAAACAAATTAAATTAAATTAAATTAATAAATTAAATTAAATTAAATTAAATCAAATTAAATTAAATTAAAGATTAATTAAATTAAATTAAATTAAATTAAATTAAAACATATTAAATTAAATTAAATTAAATTAAATTAAATCAAATTAAATTAAAATCAAATCAAATTAAATTAATTTAACATCAAATCAAACTAAATTGAATTAAATTAAATTAAATTAAAATTAAAATTAAATTAAATTAAATTAAAGTTAAATTAAATTGAATTAAATAACATCACCTAAAACAGAAGGAAATTAAATATAAAGCAACTTGAACACTATTCCAAATTTAAACCCATTAATTAAAATTAAACTAAATCACAAACCATTTGAACATCAATTTACCCTCGAAAGCTTTGGTTATTATAACTCTTAAACAGAACATTAAATGAAATGTTACTTCACTTATAGGATATTCAAATGTCCTAGTTCACTGAGCAAGATAACAACAAAACTTGAATTCTCGGATGATCAATTCATTTTGTATAATTAAACCCATTTGGACTTAAAACAATCCTAGAAATATTGAAAAGATGTTTAAGATTTGTCTTAAGCACTTCCTCGATATGATAGGATGTTCATAAGAACAACTGAATTTAATTATTCTTTGATGAAGAAAATCGTCTTCAAACCAAAACACAAGGAACCTAGACGTCATAGGAAATGACTAGCTATAGGATTAAGAATTTGGTAGAAAACCATAACCCTTCCCTTAGCTTTACCTAGGAACTTGCTTAAATATTCTAATTGTGTTTTAAGTGTAGCTTGGGATGACGGGAAGACTCTCTAGGTACGCTTTTATTTTATTGCAATTTACTTTCTTGCAATTTACATTATTGCAATTTCATTAATCGCATCGCACTTACTTTTCTTGCATGATAAACAATCGTTGCATGAAAACCCATACCTTTAGGATAGTCCCTAAAACTCGAAACCAAAACTAAGTTAAAAGTCATTGCAAGATAAAATTCACCGCCACAACATTTCAAAATATAAAACAACTCAAAATTTAATCACAAACGAACACAAAACTACAATTACAATTAAATTAAAATGTCCTGTTGGATGATCGGGAATACCTCGGATGATGTAACCTACGTTTTGCTAACGGGATTTCCCACGGTCTAAATGAAAGTGTGGAACTCATTCAATTGAGTTTAGCAAATTCATTTGGACTAAGTGAATCCGATAAAATAATGATGCCGGAAGGATGGAACCGTGGGATCTTAACCGGTGTCGTTATAATTAACTTTAAGATTTGTTTTAATTAAAATATTGAAAACACTTGGAAATTAAGATTTTCTCTAAACCAAAACACTTTTCTCATCCCTTGATTTATGACTTCTAAAACTAAAACTCTGCAACAACAAGGAGCTCGGAGCATGGCGGGCAGCACGGCCATCGTCATCAGCAAAACTCGAGTCTACTTCAACAAAACTTTCCTAGAATTAAATAACAAAGCCATAGGACTTCGAGGTAGTTTGCCTAGTGCAACATAAATCCTCAACTCTTCGTTAGGCATTTGCATTGCAAATTAAGCCCTAACCGGTCTTAGGATTCCGAGGTAGTCGTCCGTACGACAATAAACCCTCACATCTTCGAGGCTATTTGTTTGATTTTATCATATAAATATAAGTCCTAATTAACTAAAATTGGCAAGTTCAAAACATTTAAATAAATATTAGGACTTTCCTAAACTCAAGCCAAACAATAGGATAGTCGGGAAATTACCGAAGTTCACTTCGAATATGTGATTTCTCCTACCTTTCTTCCTTTGAATTCCCAAAACAAAATGTTCCAAATTTAATCCATTCCCTATTGAAATTCCAAAATTCAATCCTTTGAAAACTTAAACTTTGAAATTCTTGAGAGCAGAATTATTGATTATTATCGAGAGTTTTCTTAGGTGATTCCCGTCACTTAAGATGTAATTAACCATAGGGGCTTGCCCTTATAGGGAATTTTAAAGAACCCAGGTAATATAAACCCCGTTTAATGCTTTCATATTAAGCGAGGGAATTTGTCGGCTTATAAAATTGGTTCGCGGACCAAACGGATGTCACAAATCTTCTAGTTTATTTAATCGAGCCCCACCGTCAAGCGAGTGTGTCTATCCTTAGGGATAGTACACACGATTTAGTGGTGCGGTGCTCGTTTATATAAACTATTTGGGATGTGAGATCGGTTTAATCTCATATCTTAAAATCTTCAAATTTAAAATTATTTTCAAAATCAAATACTACTTTTCAAAATTATTTATTTAAATTAAATTAAAAATTCGCCGACAACTTCTGTTAGGCGACCCCCTTTTCAAAAGAAAACACACAACCTAAAAATATGCCGACAACTTCTCTCGACTCCGCTGGGGAAAATTCCTCTCTCCATTATAATCAGATAATTCTGCTTTCAAAAATCGGTAGTGTATCCATGTCCTTAATGGGTCAAACTACCCTTCTTTCCGTTGGAATACTATGTTCATTTCTACCTTGGACAAGTATAGCAAACGTTCTCTCGGATTTAGGAGCCACTGTTTAGACACCCATAAACAGAGAGGTTCCGAGATCCTTTTACCTCATTTTTGAGGTGGGGTGGACCTCCAATAGGTGTTAGTTTAGGAGTGATCCTTCGAGTCGCGAAGTCTTGCATAAGTCTTTCTTTTCCTTTCCAACTCTGAATCGGATTCCTTACCTTCTCTACACCTTTGAACATTTCGTTCTAAATAAACAAACCCTCTAATAAGTGATTCTTTTAATAAATGATTCCTTCTTATAAATACCTGAACAAGAATGAGTTCGGACTCTTTTCAATTCCTTTCTTTTCGTCCTAAAGAAAAGAAGCATAACTCGGGACCGACAACCTGAATCTACCCCGCGAAATGGAAGCCCCAAAGCTGATTTTCTCCTTCACCAATGACTGGACTTCGCCGTCTATAAGGATGAGCTGCCCGACAATGGGATCATCCGATTTGGACAAGGATTTGAAAACACGAATGTCAAGATCACCGACGTTTCCCTCTTCGCACCGACGAACAAAGTATCCGAAGCCGAGAAGCCGCCGCTCGAGTTCAACCTCAGGTCGACCCAAAAGTTTCCTCCCCTACAAAGGATCCCGACCGAGAGGAGTACTCGCCGTCCGTAGGAGGACCGTTCTTACTACCCCCACCGGTCTAGTTGTTTCGCACCTACCCCGACTTCTGCCAAATCAAAGGGGAAAGAAATCCAGAATTATGGTAAACCTGTTACCGTGGAGGGTACAGATCTTCCTGTGAGACCTTCTGTTTTCGAAATCGGGTCCAGCTCAAGGATTCCATCACTAATAAGGACCCAAAGAAGAAACAGAAGTAGAAGGATCGCTAGAGAAGCCAGAGCCGCTGAAATTGCTTTCCTGGAGGAAATCCCGTAACCGCTCGAATATACACCGCCGCCGAATATACACCGCCGCTCGAATACATACCACTTTTGGGAGGAAGCGAGTTCCATCCCCTCTCCGCCGCGGAGGACGAGGAAAATGTTCGCAAGATTGCAGCCACATTACCTCAGTCCGCATATTACAACGATAGCCGCAAGAAAAGGACTAGAACTACGCCGTTTGCTCGACTGCAAACTTTGGTAGAAAAGTTAGCAAAGAAGGAAAACTGCCCCGTATCGGAGATTCTACGAAGGATAGGGCGGGTGCCAGTCAGATCCCGTCTTGGGCCCCGAGTAGAACCCGCCATCATGACGTAAAAGCCAAGTAAGAGAATGAAGGCTAGTCCGTCCGTCGTCGTCTCGGGATTGCTGATCAGGGAGGATACCACCTTCCAGCATTTGGTCGACGGACCATCCGGTCCTAGACCTTCTGTCGCTAGAAGGATGGTATGGCGTCCCACTACTGGGCGACTAAGATTGAAACAACAGCCCAAGAAAGAAACTCTCGCCAGGAGACTTGAATCTGAAGAAAGTGCTACTGCGATAAAGGGGACTCGTGAAAAGGGGACCCGACAGCTATCACATGACAACCACAAAGACACACAGAAAGCCCCGCTAGAAGATGCCATGGAAAAGTTGAGAACCGATATCCGACGATTGGCAAAAGAAAGAGAAGAATAGTTCGGAGACGAGATTGATTCATCGGAATTCATGGACGACGAATATGCAGAAATCAACATGGTCGAAACACGAGCTTCATCAGCTTCGCAAGGTGCTCCGGTAGCCGCAGAAAGAGAGGAGCCAGAACTGATGAGAAGGCAGCTTCAGGAGAAAGACGACACGATCGCCCAAATGGCGAAAAGGATGGAAGAGATGGCTGTAGCTCTAGCCACTCTCCAGAGTCAAATGCAACCACAAAGAGAGACACCCCCAGAGGTCATTCACATTGTAGACGGAGGAAAAGAGATTACATCCGTCAATGGGGATGATCACCGAAAAAGATACAACACAAAGTATGATCCCTGAAAAGGATATCAAGAACTTGGTGGAACAACAGATGCGAGAAGCCTTAGCACAATCGAAGAGCGGGACATCCATTCGGACGGGTAGGCCTTACCCGAAGAATTCGACGCTGTCCAATACCCGAAAGGCTTCGTACCACCTCTGTTCAAGACCTTCGAAGGAACCGGGAACCCCCGACAGCATGTTGCACACTTTCGTGCCAATTGTTGCAATGCCGGCGGGAGCGATGCACTACTCTTCTGACAGTTCGTCAGCAGCCTGTCAGGGATCGCCTTCTACTGGTATGCAAAATTACCAAATGGTTCGGTGAAGACGTTCTCAGAGCTAGAGAACCTCTTCATCAAGGGATTCGCCGGAGCTCAGCACCACATCACTATAGATGATTTAGTGGTAGAGAAACAAAAGCCGAATGAAACTTTGGTGGATTACATACTCTGATGGAGGAACTTAAGCATGAAATGTGAACCACAACTACAAGAACAACATGCAGTCGGCATTTTACTTAAAAGCATTCACGGCCCGATAGCACTTCTCCTCAAAGGATTCACTATTAAGACTTTCGAGAAGTTGTTAAGCAAGGCCGGAAGCTTGCAAGAAGAGGCGAAGCAATTAAGTTTCGCCGACAAGACGGACAAGAAAAAGCCTGTGAAGACTTTTGAAAAGAAATCCGGATCGTTGCAGCGAGTTGACAAAGGCAAGCAACCGATGCAAATACCACCGTAACGGCCGCAACGAACCATAACAGAGTTACCAAGAACCCCGGCCCAGCTATCAGTCATCTCCACAAGTATGAACAACCGCCTCGTCCGCAACGTACATTAAGGGAGCTTCGAGCGAGAGAATATCCGTTCAAGAATGAAGCGAGTGCCGAAAATGTTCCGTAGTCCGATGAAGACTCCGCATTTCCAGCTGCCGCAGCCTAAAAGACCAGAGGAAGTCAACAGGAAAGGAGATCCCAACTTTTGCCCCTACCACCGGATGCTTGGGCACAAGATAGAAGATTGCATTACCTTCAAAAGTTGGCTCAACGACAACCTTCGAAAAGGGAATATAACAATCCCGAAGGAGTACATGACGGAACCCTAGAAAGGAGGTTCCGTCAATGTTATCTCAACTGATCCCATCATTCTGATAGATCCCTACACGACTGACGATGGATGGACTACCGCCTGGATGAGGTCTTCGAAAAAGATTTTAGACAGCATCCAAATTGCCTCGGTGCGAGCCTCAATTCAGAGTTCGAGACCTGTTAAGCCGGTACTATCACTTGCGATAGAAGAACCACCTCAATAGGAGACGATTGAAGAGAAGAAGAAAATCGACGAAGAAGAGAGGACCGAGACTCCTAAGGCTAGACCAGGGGCCGCTTGTCCTAGGATAGTTGTTTCGATTCGGGGGAGAAATCCCTCGAACCTCTCGATTTTGTATGATTATCTCGCTCACTTCGGTGGGATCATATAATGATAAGGGTGATGGCGTTGGCTACGTTTTGACTGTTTCTAACGATTACGTAACTAGTGACAATCCGGACATCGATTTCGACATCAACGACAATTCTCAAATCATACACGATCTCGACGAGCAAAATAACGAAGAAGGCATCCATAAAGGAGGCTACGAGAGTTCAACAAGCAACGAATCTATCTCGCGAGTTTCGAGGAGCTCCGACCACGATAGAGTTAGAGCCTTCGCATTTTGAAGATAATCCGGAAGAGCTCGTCATTCCGATTCAGGAGGAGACACCGACAAGCTCAACACCGGATTCGAAGAAATTACGAAGTCAACTTAAGAAGTGGAAGAGTTCTACCTCCGAGAATGGGTCCAAAAGACAAAGGAAAGCGTGTGGTTGTTCAAGAAGAACCAACCCCAGCAGAAGAAATACCCATTCGAGAAGAAGCCGAGACACATGAAAATAAAGTGGACTACAACGTGCTAGCCCATCTTAGGAAACTACCGGCCAAACTGAGCATTTACGACGCTCTCATCTTATCAAAGGAGATGAGAGAAGCTCTGATCAAGGCCTTACTTGATCCGGAAATTTGCTTAGCTCAAATGGTCGGAGATTCCTTAGATGAGGTTTGTTCGTTAAAGGAACAACTGAGGTGTTACCTTCACGGACAATGACCTACTACTGGGACGACGAGATCACAACCGACCATTGTACATTTCAGTTAAAATTGGGAAGTTTACACTCTCCAGAGTATTGGTGGATCCAGGAGCATCAATAAATATAATGAGTCTTCGGACACTAGCATACTTGGAAATTGATGCTCGCGAGCTCAAAGCCGACAAAATGTTATTAAGAGGATTCAACCAGAAAGGAGAAAGAGCCCTCGGGTCAATAACGCTACTAATGAAGACCGGTGACTTAGCAAAGACAACCGCAAAATTTCACATAATTGATTCAGAAACGTCATTCAACGCTCTACTGGGCCGACCATGGATACATGAAAACAGGATGGTACCATCATCTCGACACCAGTGCATTAAATACTACGATGGAGGGGAACAGTGCATCAAAGGTGACTTACAACCATTCTCCGTACATGAGATTGGAATCCACGAAGACGCAGCTTATTATGCACCTCCAAAGAAGACAATCTTCTCCAGAGATACCGTAACAAATGAAGAAAAGAAAGTTCAGGACAACGAAGAACCTGAAGTTCTAGTCCAACAGTCACTCACCACTCCCTTCCGGCGAGATGGTAAAGGTTTCTCCACAACTCGCATCCGAGGTCGAGGCCGGGGACGAGGCCGTGGTAGAGACGCTAGGGACGGTCTGGACGAGGAAACCAGCCATCAATGTTGATCGGGAAGATAGTTCGATGAAGAAAAAGAAATCAAACAAGAAGCAGCCGACAATAAGTCGAAGAAGCCGCAATTCAAGATCTCTCTCGAAGATGAGAAGAACGAAGAATACAAATCAATGTACGAAAAGATTAACCACTACGTACATACTATGACCCTAACCCCGATCCATTCTAACAAGATCGAGGGTATGGTGGTCAAAGAGGTACGTAACGACGGTGCAAGGCCAATCAAATTCTACCGTGGTGCTACACCCTCCAAAACTGAAAATAATGTACAATTCGAAGATGTCACTTCATCAGAATTAATGGAATTACCTTTTGAGTGGTACTCTCCCTGTGTTCAAAATTTAATTCAACGTGGTTTCTTACCTCGACAATGGACAAAAGGCCAATCACAACATTTTGAAAAATTATGGAATAATTCCGGTCGTCCACCCAATTCAAAGCATGGTCTCGGATTCGGCACAGTAGGGTCAGTTGACGATACTGAATTTTGCTTGGTTGTCACTTGCGAGTCTAATGAAAACTGCATGGAAACTATAGACGAACTCGAAGATTTACAAATCGGAGACGCTCCACCGTAATTCGAAGAAGAGATCAAATCTACAATAGATGAGTTAACGGAAGTTAACTTAGGTACTAGCGAAGAACCTAGACCTACCTTTGTTAGCTCCTTACTCAATAAAGAAGACTCCGAAGAAATAATCAAGTTATTAATGGAATTTAAAGACTCGTTTTGCTTGGAAATACGATGAAATGCCGTGATTAGCTCCGAAGTCGCAGCTTCATAAGCTAGGAGTGGATCCTACTTGCTCGGCAACAGCAAGGTCCCGAAGAATGCGTCTAGAAATCGAACAACAAGTCATAGCCGAAGTTAAAAAGCTAATAGACGCCGATTTGTCCGTGAAGAACAATACCCGACTTGGTTAGCCAATGTGGTGCCGATCGTAAAGAAGAATGGTCGATCGAATATGTGTGGACTTCGGAGATTTAAACAAGGCATGTCCAAAAGATGAATTCCCTCTACCGATCCTGCAATTAATGATCGACATTGCTTCGACTCATGAGATATTCTCAATCATGGATGGATCTTCGTGATACAACCGGATAAAAATGGCTCCGTAAGATGAAAAGCTTACGACATTCGTAACGCCGATCGGAGTATTTTGCTACGCAATGGATGCCATTCGGATCGAAGAACGCAGGAGCAACCTACCGTAGAGCAATGACAAGAATTTTTGATGATCTCATCCACAATCAAGTCGAATGCTACGTGGACGATGTGGTCATCAAAAGCAAAGTAAAGGAAAACCACTCGTATGATTCGAGAATTGTTTTTGAACGATTAAGACAATTTAACCTTAAGATGAATCCCTTAAAATGCGCCTTCGGCGTCACCTCCGGAAATTCTTAGGATTCGTTGTCCGACATCGTGGAATGGAAATCGACCCGGAAAAGATTAAAGCTATCTTAGAAATGCCACCTCCCAAAACCTTAAAACAACTACGATCTTTTCAAGGGAAGTCGGCATATCTTCGACGCTTTATCTCAAACCTCGTCGGTAGGTGTCAGCCTTTCACGGCACAAGTTAAAAAGGACGCCAAATTTATTTGGGAAGAGAAATGCCAGAAGGCCTTCGAGGACATTAAGCAATATTTAATGACACCTCCTGTCTTAGCAGCCTCGAGCCTCGTGTAGACCGCCGATACTTTATACCGCGGCTTTAGACGACTCTCTCGGAGCCCCGTTAGCCTGTGTCAATGATGAGGGTAAAGAAAATGCTCTTTACTACTTAAGCCGTCGTTTACTTCCGACGGAAGTAAGGTATCCCGCAATTGAAAAGCATTGTTTGGCCCCGATCTTCACCTCTCAAAAGCTCGAGCACTACATGCTTTCTCATAAGGTCAACCCGATCTCGAAATTTAATCCATTGCAATACTTGATGACTCGTCCAACAATTTCCGGCGGACTTGCCGGATGGTCAATGATATTATTGCAATTCGATATAACTTTCGTGCCTCTTCGTGCCGTAAAGGGACAAGTCTTAGCAGAACTTCCTCGCAAAGACACCCTTTGCCGGTGGAATCTCCTCTCAATGACGATCTGCCGGATGAACAAATAATGAATCTAGAAGACCTCGATGATCGACGTTGGGAATTATATTTCGACGGAGCATCTTCAAGCACACAAAGACGAAGAATCGCAAGTGATAGTGCCCGTAAGGCAGGAATCGGGCAAATTTTTATAACACCGGAGCGGGGGATGTTAAGATACTCCAACCACTCGACGGAACCGTGTACAAACAATGAAGCGTAATACGAAGCCCTCATAACGGATCGGAATTAACCATTCAAATGGGGATAACGGACATCAACATCTACGGGGATTCACGCTTAATCATTCAACGGATCGCCGGACAAGACAGAATTTTAAAGCCAAGACTCGAACAATACTTCCAAGATGCCATACATGCTGTTGGAACAGATTCCAAATGTGACGATCTACAAAATTCCCAGAAAAGAAAATGCTTTAGCAGATGCTTTAGCCCGTCTCGCAAAAGAATTTGCCTGTTTGCAAGATGAATCAGTAGAAGTGTCAGTTCACGGACGTCAGGTCCTATCACAAACTCGACATAGACACAATACACAAATCGAAAAAGAAAAAGAATCAGTTACAGCAGTGATGTAGAAAACACAGAAGATTGGCGACGACCATTGATAAACTACTCCGCAAACAGAAAGCTACTGGACGATAGGTCGCTAGCCCATCGCATCAAGAAAAGAACTCGTCTTACGCATTAATAAACAACACATTGTACGAAGGTCTTTTGATCAAATGTGGCTAAGGTGCCTAGCGGGTCCGAGGCCCGTGAAATTGTTAAAGAGGTACATTCGAGACTCGTGGCGCTCACCGATCGGGTCCGAAGATGAAGATGAAAATTAAAAGACTAGGGTACTACTGGCCCTCGATGATGACCGACTGCATGAAAATCGCCAAGAGCTGTCACCAATGTCAAGTGCACGGAGTGGTTCTACACCAACCTCCAAATATGCTACACCCGACAATTGCGTCGCGGCCATTCGAATGTTGGGGCACGGATATAGTGGGTCCGATAGAACCACCATCTTCAAAAGGACATCGCTTCATTCTTGCGGCTACGGATTACTTTTCTAAGTGTGCAGAGGCGGCTCCACTTAGAGAAGTGAAAGCACACCACGTGCTGCGCTTTTCAAGAACCAAGTTGTCTACCGTTTCTGGGTGCCGCGCGAGATCATCTCATATAATGGGTCGGCATTCGAAGCACGCAAATTAACAATTTTGTCGTGAGACACGGAATCGACTGGCGATATTCAACAATTTACTACCCAAGAGCAAACGGCCTCGCTGAGGCTTTTAATAAAACTCTCATTCAAATTTTAAAGAAAACTTTGGACGATAATAAGAGAAATTGGCACGAGAAGTTGTTGGAAGCCTTATGGGCCTAGCGGACAACCTTCAGAACTCCTACTCAAGCTACACCTTACGCTCTCGTGTATGGGTCCGAGGCAGTGTTACCTTTAGAGGTTCAGCTTCCTTCACTCAGAATTGCAGTTGCAAATAAAATCACGACAGAAGAGAACGCCAAATTACGACTCGAAGAATTAGAAAGCCTGGAAGGGAAAAGGCTTGCAGCGCAACAGAATTTAGAACTATACCAAGCTAAGATGGTTCAAGGCCATGACAAACTGGTCCGCCCGAGAACCTTCAAAGTTGGTGACTTAGTTCTCGTTCTCAAGAGACCTATTCTTGCACACCGCAAGATAGGAGGAAAATTTGAACCCACTTGGGAAGGACCGTTTCGTGGTTGAAGCAGTATACTCGGGAGGTTCCTACCGACTAGTGAATTGCCGGGAGAACGACATATGCTTCCGATCAATCGACGATACTTGAAAAAGTATTACGCTACCCGATGTTTCGAAGGAATGAATTCTTCATCCCTAAGAAACACGGCGAAGTAATTACTTATGATTGGGTCCGAACCCAAAAATAATAAAATGTGCTAAAATAAATAAAATCATGATAATAAAGTTTTCCTTGTTTTCTTTTCCAAATCAAAATCTCTTCCCTGATCTTATCCTATTTCATTCCTGTTAAATTTGAAAAATACAAAAAATAATATAATAAAAAATGTCTTTGATAAACATTTTCTTAATGTTCTTGTTCTTAGTACAACCCCTGATCCTTTTCCTTGTCTTTTCGCAGAGAAATGTCGAACGGTCGGTTGGTCCTGAACTTTAAGAATGGCGTAAGCCTTGCACTAGATGAAAAGAGGGTGAAAGATGGAGCGATAATCGAGATTGACTCGGATTTCGCACCGCAGAGCCTACAAGACGAGGAAAGTGACCGGGTCCCGCTGATCGAGAAGAACCGCCCGGCGGACAAGGATGAAAGTGGGTGGCCCAAGCCACCAATCCAACAGCAAGAAAAGAAAAGCAAACACTGAAGAAGACAAGAAAATGAAGTCTGTAGTCGCTACAGCAGAGGGCAGGCTTGTCAGCACCACACCCACAGACATTCAAGAAGTTCGAAGAGCTACTCTCACAGCAACGCAATGAAGAAATAAGAATCGCCGTATTCGTAAGATGTTAACAAAACTAGCTGCGAACCAGCGCGACGAGACAATTGCTAATGCCAGTACATACGCTTCAAGGACACCGGTTCACCGAGAACCCGAAGAAAGGAGGCCGCCTCCTAGAATAACGTAAAGGACCGCAGAAATCTCCGAAGATCGAAGAAAGAAGGCTACCACGCCACCGGATAGAACCACCGCAATGCATGACCTTGTTGCAGAAGCAACCCCGGGGATGTCCCGACGGCATCATCCCCGAGGAGCCGAGGTATGCTCGGAGAACGTGAAGGGATTGAGCCGTATATCCCACAATATGTCACTGGGCCTCGCCATCTACGTATCATTCCGAATATGAGCCGGAGAGAATGCGAATGTTGAGAAGAAAACCTTTGAATACTTCGAGAGAATTAGAGGCAGAAGAATCAATATACTAGAGGGCCTCGAGCTACATACAGACGTATTCTCAGAGTATGAACAACAAGAAATCGTTGATTGCATCCGTGATTTGAAAAGAATGGGCCGAGCAGCCGCCCGAGGGAAAACACATACTCGTAACCCCGGAGATGGATGCCGTGGAAGGGAAGAATCACAATACAATGCGGATGCTACTACAACTTTGCGAGAAGACAGAAGGGAAACCTACCGGAATACTCCGTCATGGGCAAGTGGATCCGATGCCATTAGTCATCAAGAGAATGGTAAAGAGATTGATAACATGGAGGGTACCGCCAGCAGATTGCATACCCAATAGCCGCATTATTAACATCTACAAGCGAGGTGACCGCATACCCCCGCACATAGATCACCACGACTTTGTCGACCTTTCGCACAGCCTCTTTCCCGAACGAGTGTAACATCATGTTCGGATCCGACCTCCGGATAGCGAGCCCGAGTGAGTTCCGCGGGCCGCTGAAGATACCATTACCGGTAGGTTCCGTCATGATACCGAAGGGCAACGGAGCGAGATATCGCTAAGCATTGCATACCAGGAGTACCAATGAAGCGGATCTCGCTACTTTCGAAGGATGGACGACAGGAAGACACCTTACCATTTCGAGCCGTACCCGGAGCTAGAGAGCCTCCGGCCTTACGAGCCGTGAGTTACATGGAAAATATCACACCTCCAATGTAGATCCATACGGCATCCTTGCCAAGGATGGCTTGGAAGGTGATGTTATCGACCATGTACCCCACTATTCGTACATGGATTTTTTGACGATGCTTCTTTGGATGGATCAACAAAGATCATACATAGCTTCGTTTCGAGTCTACATGGATTGTATGGGATGTATTCCGCATCGAGTTGTATGATGTATCTTCAACATGATTGGAATGAAAGTGACCATGTCACATTTTTGGCCTTCACCTCTTTTGTGCAAATTGACTGGGAAACGCCATTAAAGTTAAATGAACTTCGAACAAAGAACGAAAAAAAAAAAAAGAAGAATAAAAGAAAACTTTCCTAAAAAAAATCTTAAAAATGACGAACACCAAATTCACATGAACATTAAATAAACAATAAAGTAAAATTTGAATCATTAAAAGTTAAACAAAATCAACATAAGTGTTAAATCAAATCTCAAATCAAATTCTCAATCAAATTTCAAGTCCAATCTCGATCAAATTTCAAATTTGATCTTCCAAATTGCAAATCAAATCTTAAATCAAATCTCAACCGAGTTCAAACTCATCCTTCCAAATTTCGAATTCAATCTTTCCAGATCTCAAATCTCAATTAAATTCAAACTTTTGGGTCGAGGATTTTTCATCCAAGACCGTATCGCTTTAGGATCCTTTCCCTATCGCAATGAAGTACATCAAATTCAAACTTTTGGGTCGAGGATTTTACATCCAAGACCGCATTGCTTTAGGATCATTTCCCTATCGCAATGAAGTACATCAAATTCAAACTTTTGGGTCGAGGATTTTACATCCAAGACCGTATCGCTTTAGGATTCTTTCCCTATCGCAATTAAGTAAATCAAATTCAAACTTTTGGGTCGAGGATTTTACATCCAAGACTGCATTGCTTTAGGATCCTTTCCCTATCGCAATGAAGTACATCAAATTCAAACTTTTGGGTCGAAGATTTTACATCCAAGACTGCATTGCTTTAGGATCCTTTCCCTATCGCAATAAAGTACATCAAATTCAAACTTTTGGGTCGAGGATTTTACATCCAAGACTGCATTGCTTTAGGATTCTTTCCCTATCGCAATGAAGTACATCAAATTCATACTTTTGGGTCGAGGATTTTACATCCAAGACCGCATTGCTTTAGGATCATTTCCCTGTCGCAATGAAGTACATCAAATTCAAACTTTTGGGTCGAGGATTTTACATCCAAGACCGCATCGCTTTAGGATCCTTTCCCTATCGCAATGAAGTACATCAAATTCAAACTTTTGGGTCGAGGATTTTACATCCTAGCATCGCATCGCTTTAGGATCCTTTCCCTATCGCAATGAAATACATCAAATTCAAACTTTTGGGTCGAGGATTTTACATCCTAGCATCGCATTGCTTTAGGATCCTTTCCCTATCGCAATGAAGTACATCAAATTCAAACTTTTGGGTCGAGGATTTTACATCCAAGACCGCATTGCTTTAGGATTCTTTCCCTATCGCAATGAAGTACATCAAATTCAAACTTTTGGGTCGAGGATTTTACATCCAAGACCGCATTGCTTTAGGATCATTTCCCTATCGCAATGAAGTACATCAAATTCAAACTTTTGGGTCGAGGATTTTACATCCAAGACCGCATTGCTTTAGGATCCTTTCCCTATCGCAATGAAATACATCAAATTCAAACTTTTGGGTCGAGGATTTTCCATCCAAGACCGCATTGCTTTAGGATTCTTTCCCTATCGCAATGAAGTACATCAAATTCAAACTTTTGGGTCGAGGATTTTACATCCAAGATCGCATTGCTTTAGGATTCTTTCCCTATCGCAATGAAGTACATCAAATTCAAACATTCGGGTCGAGGATTTTACATCCAAGACCGCATCGCTTTAGGATCCTTTCCCTATCGCAATGAAGTACATCAAATTCAAACTTTTGGAGTCGAGGATTTTACATCCGAGATCGCATTGCTTTAGGATCATTTCCCTATCGCAATGAAATACATCAAAATCAAACTCTTGGGGTTAAGGATTTTACATCCGAGACTGCATTGCTTTAGGATTCTTTCCCTATCGCAATGAAATACAACAAAATCAAACTCTCGAGGTTAAGGATTTTACATCCAATACCGCATTACTCCGAGATCTTTCCTCATTGTAATGATCCAATCCAATCGATTCGATCTTCTTTTGGGGTCAAGATGTTACATCTAAAACCTCAAAATTCCTTTTTCATTTCAAATCAAATCCCTTCAAATTAATTTCGACAAACTTCAATCTAAATCGAAACTCCAAATTGAAATCTAAACTCACACATCGAAACTTAAACTCGAAACAAAATGAAATCTAAATTGAAATTCCCCTGCATCATGTGATTTGGGATTCACCTCCTTTTTCCTTTCCCCGCCGAGAGTTCGTGAATCTCCGGTTTCGTAGATATGCTTGACACTCCCCGATGAAACTCTTCTACTTCGTCCTAAGTTTGTCACTTGGACATCTATGTTGGTTTTATTGATCGCATCAGTCAACACTAATACGCGCGGCGTGCTTCGTCACCACCACACCTATCGGGGGTCCATTTGTCGACCTCATTTTTGATGAGGTCTTCTCTTCTTCCCTTTAGTACTTAGGATCTAGCCTTAGGCTTTTCCTTCGACTATCTTAGAAGACTAGAATCGGGACCCACCTTTTAGAAATTCAAACCACTCGCTTAACTCCCCGCAAACTCCATAAACTCGACCGTAGACCCCTAATCACCTGCAGGGTCGAAATCAAATGTGGAAGTTTAAAGGTTGAGTTCCTATGTGACTCTTTGGCCTTAGACCGCCCCGGGTGGCCCGGTCCGGTGAAGGGGCCGACTTACACACACACTACACTTGTGCACTACACTTTCACACACCTATACCTAACTTGGCCTCCCGACTCAAGTAGGTGATTCACATGGATGGTCCTTAACCCCTAAGCCCTCGCTAAGAGGGCTAGGAACAACATAATGGATGCCTCAAATGAGTCCCTTCATGGCTCATGTGGGCTTGATGTGGATTCATGGCTCAATCAAAATGATTTCATTCCACTCAAATTTACCCAATCTTCAATTTTCCAAATTTTCAATTTTTTACCCCCGGGACCCTACACCCGCTTAGCCTACCCAAAACCTTTAAAATTACCCAAATTTCTCAAAAATTTCCAAATAACCCAAGATTCTTCAAAATCAATCTCAAACATTTCCACATCACTCAAAGTGATCATCCATACCCAAAAATACCAAAAATTCCAAAAATACCTCCCAATACCCTCCAAATACCCAAAATACCCCTCTTGACCCAAAAATTCAAAAAAATTCAGAAAATTCCCAGAAAATTCCAGAAAATCCCAAATATTCCCAATTTCAGTTTGTTCAACTACACCATGGGCCAATTTTGTCAATTTACCCAACTTTTGTCAAAACCCCCAATTTGACCCATTTTAACCCAAAGGGAACCCAATGTCAAACCAAGCCTACCCAATTGACCCAAATTCTGGTCCAATTTAATTCTAAAATTCAATTCAACATTCCCAATACCAATCTAGACCAAATCCAAGTCCAATTTGATTGACATTTGGATCCAATTTCACTTTTGGCCTTAAAGCCTAATTTGGACCCATGACCCAAACTTAGCTCAAACTCACCCAATTCAACTCCAATTAACCACCAATTAACCCCAAATCTTTTCTAAATCTTCCTTAGCATCCCCACAAGCATAACACTAACATGATTTGCCCAAAATTTGGACCCAAATCCCACTCAAATTCAACCCAAAGCTAAAAGGCCCAATTTTGACCTAAACCCAAACCTCACTCAAATGGGCCCAAACCCCAAAATCAAAGCCCAACCAAAGTCAAAACCTCTTCGAAACACTCCCATAAACATTTCACAACATTGATTTTACATCAATTTCAACCCTAGCCCAACATTGGCCCAACTTGGCCCACTTGGACATATATTGGCCCATTCACCAAAAGAGCCCAAATTCAACCCAATTCAAGCCCAAATCACTCCCAATTTGCTTCAAGTCACTCATGATACATCCATGAGCTAAACCCAACAATTATTTGGCCCAACCTCTTTACAAAACTTCATCCCACAATCCATTTTAAAATTCAGAAGCCCACTTTCCTAAACCATTTTAAAAGCCCATCCTTCAAAACATCCAAAGGCCCAAAATTGGTCCCAAAGCCCACATGATATTTCTCTACATCATCCATTCAATTAAAATCATCCCTAAGTCCTAAATTCATCATCAAATCATTCCAAATCAAGTCTCATACAAATTTCCATCAAATTACCAAAAATTCTTAAAACCCTTTTTTATGAAATCGACTCGACTTTTCCCAAGCCAAAGGTGAGCCATGAAGCCATGCATGAGTCACATGGAAGCCATGAGAGCCTCTTTACATGTCACCATGCCATTAATGGCAAGAGGAGGGGACCCTTTCCTAACCCTTCATTAAGCCTTTTTAACCATACTCATATCACACTCTAAACCATGCTTTGCCACCTAATCCTCGATGGAGACTCCACCACACATGGGAGGTCGACCCACCTGACCTCCTCAGCCCCAAAACCAGGTCTTGGGGAGGTGCACCCAACCCATTTGCATGGGTTGACCATTTTAAGCCAAAATGACCCCTTCCCCTTTCTACTTTCGATTCAATCACTTTACACATGTCAAACCTCAATCGAATGCACCAAATCCCAGCCCCGACCCACTCGAACAAGATGGTGACCAATGCCCGGCCGGCCAGCCACCGGCCGCCGGAAAACACCATGGCCGAGAGCTCACATGTGAGCCAACCTAGGAATTCTCCCTCGCCGAGGTGCCCCATCCCCAGCGGCCATTGGATCCGTTCTTCTCTTGCCAAGAGCAACTGATCCCAAGCCCTAACTCTCCCTGGGAGGCCCTCCACCCTCTCCTATTTAAACACCACCCCTCTCGGCCATGAGAGGTGCTGAAACAGAACCTTAAGGAAACTCTACCAAAATTGTTCCAGACTCCTCCCCATACACAAAGCATTTGATCCCCACTGAGATCCCCCTGCCATTTCTTCTTTGTGAGCTCAATTTCAGAGTTGAAATCTAGGCCCAAAACCAGGACACTTCTCCATAGTGAGCCAATCCCCAAATCGATTGGTTCTACACCTTCACCGGACCAAGGGAATGTGTCTACCAAGCAAAAGCCCCATCTCCAGTGCCACCCAGCTTGCTCCAGTCCTCCAAGCTTTGTGATCGGGCTTGGTCGAAATCCCACCTAGACAATTCACCATACCAGGGGACTTCATCTGGAGCTTGCTGGGATCCAATCGAAGGTGCAACAACCCTCAGATCGAAGCCACACATCTCTGAGTAAAGGTATGAGCTAATTCTTCATCCAGAGCTTCTGGAGATTCTCCATTTCAAATGCTTTAATTTCAATGCATGATCACCGTATAGATGTGTTCGTCTCTTCAAGACGAATCCATGTAGCATAAGAACATGAAAATCCATTGAGTATCGAGTGAGATATTAGGGATTTAGTGTGGACGGCTCTCGGGTGAGAACACTTGGGGACAATGAATGGATGCCGTCCATTCAATACACGCGCGGACGGACGGCCAGGATATCGTCGGATCAGGAGACGGTACGAGAACCGCGGGGCCCGGGCAGCTGACTCAGATGGCGGCGTCGAATGGGAGCGCGACGTGTGTGCGTTCGGAGCTGCCGAGGTTGACGCGGCGCCGCGTGGATAAATAGAAAATAAGGGATTTTTCTCGATTTATTTAATCCCCTAAACTTCAAATATTCATAACTTTGTGTAGAAAAATCGAAAAATAAAATAAAAATACCCTCTTGCTCAATGAACGGAGGAAAATAATGTGGAAAAGAAATTATTTAATTTCATCAAGTATTTTATTTTTAATAATTTATTTACTCTCTCGCATATTTTTAATTCTCCATGCATGTATACAATTCACCATGGCATGAGACCATAGTAGCTTTCAAGCCTCCGAATTTAGGAACATTCCCCGAATTTTCCAAAGTCGAGTGACCATCCCTATGAAGAGTTATTGATTTTTCAAATTCATGTTACCGTTTTGAGTATTTTAATTCCAATAAATAGCATGTTATGAAATAAATTCTAGGAAAATTTGGTGATATTCCTTATGACCGGAGGACCCTAGAAAAAAGAGGTTTTGAGTTAGTTCATTTAAAACAACCCTAATCGGCTTAAACACCCAAAGTGGATCTCTAATTAATTAGAGCTAACCATACATCAAATTGACTTAAAATCAATTCTCCACTCGACCTTTAGGATCAGAGGAACCCACCATAAAAATTTGAGGTCAATCGGACTCAAGCTAGCCTCTACTAATCGGGCCGATTAAGCCATTTAGTCATTTTAAACTTTAAAAATTCACAACTTTCAAAATACTTTTTAAAAATTCACCAAATTGGTTTTGGAGCCTCTCTGATATTAGGGGAATTTAGGAAAATTAAAATTTCAATTTTCTAAAAAAGTTGATTTTTTAATATTATTTTAATATTTTAATAATTAAAAAATAATAAAAATCACAAAAACAATAAAATTCACCAAAATGTCACATTTTGAATTTTAATCACTTAGGAACAAACCCCATATTTTTCTTAGGTCTATTTAGTGAGATATTAAATTTTAAAGCTCTAGGGTAATTTTAAAATTAAAAAAATGTATTTTCTAGCATTTTCACTAAAATAATTATAATAAATCATAGAAAAATCAGAAAATTGTAAAATTTGATTCTCTGATTTCCTTGATATCAGAGAGATTTTTGAAAAATATAAAATTCATTTTTCAACCTTTATTTTATTTTTAAATTAATTAATACTCCAAAACTTAAAATAATTATAATAAAAATAATATAATTTAAAAAATCACCAAAATTGGTCCAAGTGGTCCTCTGGCCATTAGAAATGTCCCCTAATTTTCTTAAGGACAGAAACTTTCCCTTGGTCATGTTATTAAATTTTCCTTGAAATCTCTATTTTCTACCAAAAATAATTATATAAATAAATTAAATACAGAAAAATTACATTTTCTCCTCTCATGTCTTTATTGACATATGAGTGAAGTCACATAAAAATTTCAAGTTCATTTGAATTCAATTTAGTGAGTTATGAAATTATTAAGCTTAAAGGGTAAAGTGGTAATTAAAATTTTTAATCCTTAATTAAAACTTTAGGTTTAATAAAAAAATTAACAAGTAAAATATTTGATCCTAATCTGATTTGGATGATTGAAATTTAAATAATTAAAGGGTAGAAACCCATTAAGCAATTTAAAATGATTAAACCTTAATTAAATAATTGATTAAATTTGGAAGAATAATAAAATTGGAATTATTAAAATAGTGGATATTATTAGGAAGAGATTTATTCTTTAATTTATAAATCCCTAAATTAATTATCTCATTAATATTCAATTATTAATTAAAATGATAACTCAAATTCAAAACATTAAAAGACTTAATCATTAAACTAAAATTAAATTATTAAACTCTTTTAAAAATTTCAATTAAAATTAAAAATAAAATTAAATCAAAAATTAAATTAAATTAAGTAAATTAAAGTAAATTAAATTAAATTAAATTTCAATTAATGTTAAAAATTAAATTAAATTAAATAAACAAATTAAATTAAATTAAATGAATAAATTAAATTAAATTAAATTAAATCAAATTAAATTAAATTAAAGATTAATTAAATTAAATTAAATTAAATTAAATTAAAACATATTAAATTAACATAAATTAAATTAAATTAAATCAAATTAAATTAAAATCAAATCAAATTAAATTAATTTAACATCAAATCAAACTAAATCAATTAAATTAAATTAAATTAAAATTAAAATTAAATTAAATTAAATTAAAGTTAAATTAAATTGAATTAAATAACATCACCTAAAACATGAATGAAATTAAATATAAAGCAACTTGAACACTATTCCAAATTTAAACCCATTAATTGAAATTAAACTAAATCACAAACCATTTCAACATCAATTTACCCTCGAAAGCTTTGGTTATTATAACTCCTAAACGTAACATTAAATGAAATGTTACTTCACTTATAGGATATTCAAATGTCCTAGTTCACCGAGCAAGATAACAACAAAACTTGAATTCTCTGGACGATTAATTCATTTGTATAATTAAACCCTTTTGGACTTAAAACAATCCTAGAAATATTGAAAAGATGTTTAAGATTTGTCTTAAGCACTTCCTCGATATGATAGGATGTTTATAAGAACAACTGAATTTAATTATTCTTTGATGAAGAAAATCGTCTTCAAACCAAAACACAAGGAACCTAGACGTCATAGGAAATTACTAGCTATAGGATTAGGAATTTGGTAGAAAACCATAACCCTTCCCTTAGCCTTTACCTAGAACTCGCTTAAATATTCTAATTGTGTTTTAAGTGTAGCTCAGATGACTGGGAAGACCCTCCAGGTACGCTTTTATTTTATTGCAATTTACTTTCTTGCAATTTACATTATTGCAATTTCATTAATCGCATCGCACTTACTTTTCTGCATGATAAACAACTCGTTGTATGAAAACTCATACCTTTAGGATAGTCCCTAAAACCGAAACCAAAACTAAGTTAAAAGTCATTGCAAGATAAAATTCAACGCCACAACATTTCAAAATATAAAACAACTCAAAATTTAATCACAAACGAACACAAAACTACAATTACAATTAAATTAAAATGTCCCGTTGGATGATCGGGAATACTTCGGATGATGTAACCTACGTGTCGCTAACTGGATTTCCCACTGCCTAAATGAAAGTGTGGAACTCATTCAATCGAGTTTAGCAAATTCATTCGGACTAAGTGAATCCGATAAAATAATGATGCCTGAAGGATGGAACCGTGGGATCTTAACCGGTGTCGTTATAATCAACTTTAAGATTTGTTTTAATTAAAGTATTGAAAACACTCGGAAATTAAGATTTTCTCTAAACCAAAACACTTTTCTCATCCCTCGATTTATGACTTCTAAAACTAAAACTCGCAACAACAATGAGCTCTGAGCATGCATGGGCAAAGACGGCCATCGTCATCGCAAAACCTCGAGTCTACTTCAACAAAACTTTCCTAGAATTAAATAACAAAGCCATAGGACTTCGAGGTAGTTTGCCTAGTGCAACATAAATCTTCAACTCTTCGTTAGGCATTTGCACTGCAAATTAAGCCCTAACCGGTCTTAGGATTCCGAGGTAGTCGTCCGGTACGACAATAAACCCTCACATCTTCGAGGCTATTTGTTTGATTTTATCATATAAATATAAGTCCTAATTAACTAAAATTGGCAAGATCAAAACTTTTAAATAAATATTAGGACTTTCCTAAACTCAAGCCAAACAATAGGATAGTCGGGAAATTACCGAAGTTCACTTCGAATCTGTGATTTCTCCTACCTTTCTTCCTTTGAATTCCCAAAACAAAATGTTCCAAATTTGATCCATTCCCTATCGAAATTCCAAAATTCAATCCTTCGAAAACTTAAACTTCAAATTCTCGAGAGTAGAATTATCGAATATTATCGAGAGTTTTCTTAGGTGATTCCCGTCACTTAAGATGTAATTAACTATATGGGCTTGCTCTTATAGTGGAATTTTAAAGAACCTGTGTAATATAAACCCCGTTTAATGCTTTCATATTAAGGTGGAATTTGTCGGCTTATAAAATTAGTTCGCGACCAAACGGATGTCACAAATCTTCTAGTTTATTTAATCGAGCGCCACCATCAGCAGTAGTGTCTATCCTGTAGGATGAGACACACGATTCGTGGTGCGGTGCTCGTTTATATAAACTATTCTGGGATGTGAGATCGGTTTAATCTCATATCTTAAAATCTTCAAATTTAAAATTATTTTCAAAATCAAATACTACTTTTCAAAATTATTTATTTAAATTAAATTAAAAATTCGCCGACAACTTCGTTAAAGGACCCCCTTTTCGAAATAAAACACACAACCTAAAAATATGCCGACAACTAGGTAAAGCTAAGGGAAGGTTTATGGTTTTCTACCAAGTTCCTAATCCTATACCTAGTCATTTCCTATGACGTCTATGTTCCTTGTGTTTAGGTTCGAGGACGATTTTCTTCATCAAAGAATAATAAAGTTCAGATTGTTCTTATAAACATCCTATCATATCGAGGAAGTGCTTAAGACAAATCTTAAACATCTTTTCAATATTTCTTGGATTGTTTTAAGTCCAAATGAATTTAATTATATAAATGAATTAATCGTCCGGAATTCAAGTTTTGTTGTTATCTTGCTTCGCAGAACTAGACATTTGAATATCCTATCGGTGAAGTAACATTTCATTTAATGTTCTACTTATGGAGTTATGATAATAAAGGTTTTCGAGGGCAAATTGGTGCTCCAATGATTTGTGATTTAGTTTAAATTCGGTTAAAGGGTTTAAATTTGGAATAGTGTTCAAGTTGCTTCATGTTTAATTTCTTTATGTCTTAGGTGATGTTATTTAATTCAATTTAATTTTAATTTAATTTAATTTAATTTAATTTAATTTAATTTAATTTAATTTAATTTAATTTAATTCAAATTAGTTTGATTTGATGTTAAATTAATTTAGTTTAATTTGATTTAACTTCCTTTAATTTAATTTAATTCGATTTAATTTTAATTTAATTTGATTTAATTTAATTTAATTCAATTTAATTTAATATGTTTTAATTTAATTTAATTTAATTTAATTTAATTTGTTTTAATTTAATTTAATCTAATTTAATTTAATTTAATTTATTTATTTAATTTAATTTAATTTAATTTTTCATTTAATTTAACTTAATTAATATTTAATTTAATTTAATTTGATTTAATTTAATTTAATTCAATTTGATTTATTTAATTTAATTTAATTTTTAATTTAATTTTATTTTTTAACTTTAATTGAAATTTTAAAAGGGTTTAATAATTCAACTTTAGTTTAATGATTAAGTCCTTTAATATTTTAAATTTGAGTTATCATTTTAATTAAGAATTAAATATTAATGAGATGATTAATTTAGGAATTTTTAAATTAAAGAATAAATCTCTTCCTAACAATATCCCTATTTTAATAGTTCCAATCTTATTATTCTTCCCAAATTTAATCAATTATTTAATTAAGGTTTATCTCAATTATTTTAAATTGTTTAATGGGTTTCTACCTTTTAATTATTTAAATTTCAATCATCCAAATTAGATTAAGATCAAATATTTTACTCTTTAATTTTATTAAGCCTAAAGTTTTAATTAAAGGTTAAAATTTTAATTACCACTTTGCCCTTTAAGCTTAATAATTTCATAACTCACTAAATTGAGCTTAAATGAACTCGAAATTTTTATGTGACTTCACTCATATGTCAATAAAGACATGAGATGAGAAAATGTAATTTTTCTCGTATTTAATTTATTTATATAATTATTTTTGGCAGAAAATAGAGATTTCCAAGGAAAATTTAATAACATGACCAAGGGAAAGTTTCTATCCATAAGAAAATTAGGGGACATTCCTAATGACCAAAGGACCATTTGGACCAATTTTGGTGATTTTTTGAATTATATTATTTTTATTATATTTATTTTAAGTTTTGGAGTATTAATTAATTTAAAAATAAAATAAAGATTGAAAAATGAATTTTATATTTTTCAAAAATCTCTCCGATATCAAGGAAATCAAAGAATCAATTTTGCAATTTTCTGATTTTTCTATGATTTATTATAATTATTTTAGTGGAAATACTATAAATATATATATTTTTTTTAATTTTAAAATTACCTTAGGGCTTTAAAATTTAATATCTCATTAAATAAACCTAAGAAAAATATGGGATTTGTTCCTTAGTGATTAAAATTCAAAATATGACATTTTGGTGAATTTTATTATTTTTGTGATTTTTATTATTTTTTAATTATTAAAAATATTAAAATAATATTAAAAATCAACTTTTTTAGAAAATTGAAATTTTAATTTTCTTAAATTTCCCTGATATCAGAGAGGCTCCAAAACCAATTTAGTGAATTTTTGAAATTTATTTTGAAAGTTATGAATTTTTAAAGTTCAAATTGACTAAATGGCTTAATCAACCCATTTAGTAGGGCTAACCAAGTCAAATTGACTTCAAACTTTTATGGTGGGTTCCTCTGATCCTAAAGGTCAGTGGAGAATTGATTTCAAGTTAATTTGATGTATGGTTAACTCTAATTAATTAGGGATCTATTTTGGGTGTTTAAGCCAATTAGGGTTATTTTAAATGAACTAACTCAAAACCTATTTTTCCTAGGGTCCTCTCGATTATAAGGGACATCACCAAATTTTCCTAGAATTTATTTCACAACATGCTAATTATTAGAATTAAAATACTCAAAACAGTAACATGAATTTGAAAAATCAATAACTTCTCATAGGATGGCCTCTAACTTTGGAAAATTCAGGGAATGTTCTCAAATTCGTAGGCTTCAAAAGCCCTATGGTCTCATGCCATGGTGAATTTCCTATATGCATGGAGAATTAAAAGAGTGCAAACAGTAAATAAATTATTAAAAATAAAATACTTGATGAAATTAAATGATTTCTTTTCCACATTATTCTCCTCTGTCCACTGAGCAAGATGGTATTTTTATTTTATTTTTATGATTTTCCTACACAAAGTTATGAATTTTCCAATTCAGGGAATTAAATAAATAGAAAAATCCCTAATTTTCTATTTATCCGAGTCGGCGCCGCGTCATCCTCGGCATCTCCGAACGGCCACGCGGCGCGCTCTCATTCGACGCTGCCGCTTGAGTTAGCAGCCCGGGTCCCGCGGTTCACGTATCATCTCCTGGTCTGACGCCATCTGAGCCGTCCGTCCGTGCGTGTATTGAATGAACGGCATCCGTTCATCGTCCCCAAGCCTCCTAACCCGAGAATCGTCCATCTTCTAGGCCTAAGATCTCACTCGATACTTGACCACATCCATATGGTTTATGTGGGATGAAATTTACTCAATAAAAATGGAGAGTGTTCAGAAGCTCGGGAAGAAGAGTGAGGCCATACCTTTGCTCAGAGAAGTGTGGCTTCGATCTGAGGGTTGTTTCACCTTCGATCGGATCCCAAGAAGCTCCGGATGAAGTCTCCCGGTCCGGTGAATCGCCTAGGTAGGATTTCGACCACGCCAGATCACAAAGCTTGGAGGCCGGAGCAACCGGGTGGCCTCGGAGATGGGGCTTTCAGCGGAAACTTCTCTTCTTGGTCCGGGTGAAGGTGTAGGACCAATCAATTCGAAGATCGATCCACCGTGAAGAAGTGTCCCGGTTTTCGGGCTAAAGTTCGAGCTCAAAATCGAACTCACTCGGAGGGAATTGGGCCGGAATTCAGCTGGGAATCAAATGCTCTATGTATTGGGAGTAGTCCGGAACAATTTTGGCAGAGTTTCCTTAAGATTTGTTTCAAAGACCTCTCATGGCCGAGAAGGGGTGGTGTTTAAATAGAGAGAGGGCGGAGGGCCTCCCGGGAGAGTTAGGGCTTGGGATCAGCTCGCTTCTTGGCAAGAGAAGAACAGCTACAATGGCCACCGGGCATGGGGCAGCTCAACAAGGGAGAATTCCAAAGCCGGCTCACATGTGAGCTCTCGGCCATGTTGTTTTCCGACGGCCTGGTGGCCGGCCGGCCAGCATGGGTCACCCTCAAGGTCGGTGGGTCGTGGCTGGGACTTGGTGCAAGCAATCGGCAATTGCCATGTGTAAAGGCTTTGATCCAAAGTAGAATGGGGCATGGCTAGTTTTGAGTCTAAATGGGTCAATCCACCCATTTGGGCTTGGTGCACCCTTCAAGGTGGCTTTGGATGCTGCGGGGGATCAAAGGGATCTCGCTGGTTCGGCATGGAGAAGTCTCCATCCAAATATATTTGGATTGAATTTAAGTTTAGGTGAATCATGATTAAGGCTAATGAGCTTTAGGGATTAAGGAAAGCCCTCCCTCTTCTTACCCAATATGGCATGGTGGAGTGTCCAAGGCTCTCATGGCTCACATGTGGCTCATGCATGGCTTCATGGCTCACCTTCGCTTCGGGAAAGTTAAGTCAATTTCGTGGAAATGGATTTAAGAAAGATTTTGGTATTTTAATGGGAATTGGCATATGGCTTGATTTGGGATGATTTGATGATGAATTTAGGACTTAAGCATTGAGTTTAATTGAAAGTATGATGAGAGGAAATGTCATATGGGCTTTGGGACCAATTTTGGGCCTTTGGATGTGGTAAAAGATGGGCTTTTAAAATGGTTTAAGGAATGGGCCTTTAAGTTTAAAAATGAATTTATGGAAGGGAATTTTGTAAAGAGGTTGGGCCAAATAATTGTTGGGTTTAGCTCATGGATGTGTCATGAGTGACTTGAAGCAAATTGGGGGTGATTTGGGTTTGAATTGGGTCGAATCTGGGCTCTTTTAGTGAATGGGCCAATATAGTCAAAGTGGGCCAAGTTGAGCCAATGTTGGGCTAGGGTTGAAATTGATGTAAAATTAATGTTGAGAAATGTTTATAGGAGTGTTTCAAAGAGGTTTTGACTTTGGTTGGGTTTTGATTTTGGGGTTTGGGCTCATTTGAGTTAGGTTTGGGTTTAGGTCAAACTTGGGCCTTTTAGCTTTGGGTTGAATTTGAGTGGGGTTTGGGTTTAAATTTTGGGCAAATCATGTTAGTGTTTTGCTTGTGGGGATGCTAAGGAAGATTTAGAAAAGATTTGGGATTAATTGGAGTTGAATTGGGTGAGTTCGGGTTAGGTTCGGGTCATGGGTCCAAATTGGGCTTTAAGGCCAAAAGTGAAATTGGATCCAAATGTCAATCAAATTGGACTTGGATTTGGTCTAGATTGGTGTTGGGAATGTTTAATTGAAGTTTATAATTGAATTGGACTAGTATTTGGGTCAATTAGGTAGGTTTGGTTTGACATTGGGTTCACTTATCTAAATCATTTCATATTTGTAGGGACAAACAGAAGAAGAGTACTCAGAAAATATAGAATTCACAAAAGAAACCATATTTATATAAGTTAAATTCAAAGTACAAAACTTAAGTACCAAATTATTAATACTTATCTGGAATGATATCCAAGCAATCCTTTTAAGTTTCTTTGACTCCGACTGAATTTTACAAGACTTCAAATTCAACAATCAAACTAAACACACTCTGAACTCTCACTAAGAAAAAGTAAATAACACTACACACTCTTTAACTAAATGAGATTACACACCTCTTTCACTCTTATAACACCTACACACTCCAAACAACCACACTTTATTGTAGAATCATCCTCTATCTATAGAGCTTCAAAAATGACTAGGGGTTGATTCAGGCACCTCTTCAAAATTTTTCCATATTCGTTGAATATTCTAGAAACTAACTGCGGTGCCTAGGCGCCAGATCTGTTGTGCAAATGGATAATGATTTTCATGACAACTCTACTAGTAAGGATGTTTATACAAGACTTAAGTAAAAATAAATGTAATTAGGTTTCTTCTTATAAGATAATTCAAGTGAAGCCAATTTTTGTAGGCATATCCTCAAGCTTCTCCTCACTTATTCATTTTCGTTTTCTTTTCATATTTGGATTGCTTTTCAAATATATATATATATATATATATATATATATATATATATATTGAAAAAACCAAAATATTATTCAAAGAAAGTCTTACATCTAACATGAGGGATTCCAATTAAATCCCCATGTAAAAGAGAACTAAATAAAGGAAAGGAAGAGTAATTAGCACTATAAATAACATCTATAGAAGAAGAAGCCTTAGTTGCAAGCCAATTAGCCGGTTGATTAACCCTCCCTATAAGTGTGACTCCATAGAACTGCAATAGATGAAGAGAGAAGGTTAATTTTATTAATCCAGATCTGGAGAAACCAAGGCACAACAACTTGTGATAGTAAGATCTGAAGTAAATGCAAGGAGTCCATTTCCAAGTGCACACATTGAATATTCTGCATAACAGCAATTTTCAACCCCCAAAAGGCAGCAATTGCTTCAGCTTCCAAAACATTTAAAATAATAATAGGTGCTGAAAAGAACCATAAACAGTGACCTTTAAAATTTCTGGAAAGACCTCCAATACCAGCTGTAGAAGTTCTGAAGCTTCCATCAATATTAATCTTAAGCCATGGGTTCTTAGGTGGTCTCCATATAACAAACATAACTCTGTTTTTAAGGCCATGATTTGAAGAAGGGACAAAATTATGTGTGTTATTGATAAAATTAAGACAGTTTCTAATGATAAGATTAGAAGATAACACCTTATTATTGAAAATTAAATCATTCCTGGCTAGCCATATAAAACAGAAAATGATAAATGGAATGAAATAACGAGAATTAGCTTTCCACTCTTTCCAGCAATCATTGACATAACTCCAAGAAGAGTAAGGAGTTTGCAGCCCCATTGCAAATAACACTGCTTTCCATACCTCCCCGTGCCCAACTTACAAATAAGAAAAATATGCCCAATAATCTCTTCAGCATTGCGACAGAAATGGCATCTGGATGGACCTTTAAGACCCTTGAGTTTAAGTATATCATCTGTTGGTAGCATCTTCTTAAACAACCTCCAACAAAAAAATGACATAGAAGGGGTTATATATTTACTCCAAAGCTTAGCACCCCAATCATTCTTTTGCTAAGTAAAACACTTTTGATAAATGAATTTAGATAAACTTTGATTATGAGACTTTTTGATAATAAGTCTATCTTTTCTCCAAGGATGAATAGGAGCATTTAAGATCTTATTATGAATATCAGCAGGAACATAATCTTGAAATTTATGCAAATTTCAATCACCATCACTCCAACAACAAGAATTTGTTGAATAGGAAAATTGTGATTATAATGTGCTTGAAGAGACACATCAAACAACCAACTGTCAAACCATAAATCAATTTGTCCATTACCAATTTCCCTGTCGGTGAATTTTTTAATTTAATTTAAATAAATAATTTGAAAAGTAGTATTTGATTTTAAAAATAATTTTTAAATTTGAAGATTTTAAGATATGAAATCAAACCGATCTCACATCCCAAATAGTTTATATAAACGAGCACCGTACCACAAACCATGTATCTATCCCGAAGAATAAGCACACTGCTTGACGATGGGGCTCGATTAAATAAACTAGAAGATTTGTGACATCCGTTTGGTCTGCGAACCAATTTTATGTGCCGACAAATTCCCCTGCCTAATATGAAAAACATTAAACAGGGTTTATATTACCTAGGTTCTTTAGAATTCCCTATAAGGGCAAGCCCCTATAGTTAATTACATCTTAAGTGACGGGAATCACCTAAGAAAACTCTCGATAATAATCAATAATCTCGCTCTCAAGAATTTTAGAGTTTAAGTTTTCAAAGGATTGAATTTTGGAATTTCAATAGTGGAATGGACCAAGTTTGGAACATTTTTTGTTTTGAGAATTCAAAGGAAGAAAGGTAGGAGAAATTACGGATTCGAAGTGAACTTCGGTAATTTCCCGACTATCTTATTGTTTTGCTTGAATTTGGGAAAGTCCTAATGTTTGTTTAATGTTTTGATCTTGCCAATTTTAATTAATTAGGACTTATATTCGTATGATAAAATCATACAAATAGCCTGGAAGATGTGAGGGTTTATGTCGTATCGGACGACTACCTCGGAATCCTAAAACCGGTTAGGGTTTAGTTTGCAATGCAAATGCCTAACGAAGAGTTGAGGATTTATGTTGCACTAGGAAAACTACCCCGAAGTCCTATGGGTTTGTTATTTAATTCTGAGAAAGTTTTGCTAAAGTAGACTCAGGTTTTGCTGATGACGATGGCCGTGCTACCCACCATGCTCCGAGCTCTTTGTTGTTGCAGAGGTTTAGTTTTAGAAGTCGTAAATCAGGAGATGAGAGAAGTATTTTGGTTTAGAGAAATTCTTAATTTCCAAGTGTTTTTTATGTTTTATTTAAAACAAATCTTAAAGTTGATTATAACAACACCGTTAAGATCCCACGGCTCCATCCTTCCGGCATCATTATTTTTATCGGATTCACTTAGTCCGGATGAATTTGCTAAACTCAACTAAATGAGTTCCACACTTTCATTTAGACCGTGAAATCCCGTTAAGCAACGCGTAGGTTACATCATCCGAGGTATTCCCGATCATCCAACGAACGTTTTAATTTAGTTGTAATTGCAGCTTTGTGTTCGTTTTGTGATTAAATTTTGAGTTATTTTATATTTCGAAATGTTGTGGCGGTGAATTTTATCTTGCAATGACTTTTAATTTAGTTTTGGTTTCAGCTTTTAGTGGACTATCCTAAAGGTGTGGGTTTTCATGCAAACGATTGTTTATCATGCAAGAAAAAGTAAGTGTGATGCAATTAAAGAAATTGCAATAATGTAAATTGCAATAAAATAAAAGCGTACCTGGAGGGTCTTCCCGTCATCCCAAGCCGCACTTAAAACACAATTAGCGTATTTAAGCAAGTTCCTAGGTAAAGCTAAGGGAAGGGTTATGGTTTTCTACCAAGTTCCTAATCCTATAGCTAGTCATTTCCTACGACGTCTAGGTCTTTGTGTTTTGCTTCGAGGACGATTTTCTTCATCAAAGAATAATTAAGTTCAATCGTTCTTATGGACGTCCTATCGTATCGAGGAAGTGCTTAAAACAAATCTTAAACATCTTTTCAATATTTCTAGGATTGTTTTAAGTCCAAATGAATTTAATTACACAAATGAATTAATCGTCCGGAATTCAAGTTTTGTTATCTTGCTTCGATGAACTAGGACATTCGAATATCCTATAAGTGAAGTAGCATTTCATTTAACGTTCGTTTAGGAGTTATGATAACCAAAGATCTCGAGGGTAAATTGGTGTTCAAATGATTTATGATTTAGTTTAACTTTAGTTAAAGGGTTTAACTTTGGAATAGTATTTAAGTTATTTTATATTTAATTTCTTTATGTCTTAGGTAATGTTATTTAATTCGATTCCATTTAACTTTAATTTAATTTAATTTGATTTAGTTTTAATTTAATTTAATTTAATTCAATTTAGCTTCGATTTCGATTTAATTTCCTTTAATTTAATTTAATTTGATTTAACTTTAATTTAATTTAATTTAATTTAATTTAATTTAATTTAATTTATTTGATTTAATTTAATTTAATTTAATATTTTTTAATTTAATTTAATTTAATTTAATTTATTTTATTTTTTTAATTTAATTTAATTTATTAATTTAATTTAATTTAATTTATTTAATTTATTTATTTAATTTAATTTAATTATTTAAATTAATTTAATTTAATTATTTAATTTAATTTAATTTAATTTAATTTAATTTAATTTAATTTTAATTTGATTTTTAATTTTAATTTAACCGAAAAATTTAAAAAGAGTTTAATAATTTAACTTTTTAACTTAATCCTTTAACATTTTAAAATTCAAATTTGAGTTATCATTTTTAAATAGAATTAAATATTATTGAAATGATTAATTTAGGGATTTTTAAATTAAAGAACAAATCTCTTCCTAAAAATATCCCTATTTTAATAGTTCCAATTTTATTATTCTTCCCAAATTTAATCAATTATTTAATTAAAGTTTATTTCAATTATTTTAAATTGTTTAATGGGTTTCTACCCTTTAATTATTTAAATTTCAATCATCCAAGTCAGATTAAGATCAAATATTTTACTTGTTAATTTTATTAAACCTAAAGTTTTAATTAAGGGTTAAAATTTTTTAATTACCATTTTGCCCTTCAAGCTTAATAATTCCATAACTCACTAAATCGAGCTCAAATGAACTTGAAATTTTTTATGTGACTTCACTCATATGCCAATAAAGACATGAGAGGAGAAAATGTGATTTTTCTATATTTAATTTATTTATGTAATTATTTTTGGTGGAAAATAAGAATTCCAAAGGAAAATTTAATAATATGACCAATGGAAAGTTTCTATCCTTAAGAAAATTTTGGAACAATACTAATGACCAGAGGACCACTTGGACCAATTTTGGTGATTTTTTGAATTATATTATTTTTATTATAATTATTTTAAGTTTTGGAGTATTAATTAATTTAAAAATAAAATAAAGGTTGAAAAATGAATTTTATATTTTTCAAAAATCTCTCTGATATCAAGAAAATCAGAGAACCAATTTTTAAAATTTTCTGATTTTTATTTGATTTATTATAATTATTTTAGTGAAAATGCTAGAAAATACATTTTTTTTAATTTTAAAATTACCCTAGGGCTTTAAAATTTAATATCTCATAAAATAGACCTAAGAAAAATATGGGGTTTGTTCCTAAGTGATTAAAATTCAAAATGTGACATTTTGGTGAATTTTATTATTTTTATGATTTTTATTATTTTTTAATTATTAAAATATTAAAATAATATTAAAAATCAACTTTTTTAGAAAATTGAAATTTTAATTTTCTTAAATTCCCCTGATATCGTAGAGGCTCCAAAACCAATTTAGCGAATTTTTAAAAAGTATTTTGAAAGTTATGAATTTTTAAAGTTTAAAATGACTAAATGGCTTAATCAACCCATTTTGTAGGGCTAACCAAGTCCAATTGACTTCAAATTTTTATGGTGGGTTCCTCTGATCCTAAAGGTCAGTGGAGAATTGATTTCAAGTCAATTTGATGTATGGTTAGCACTAATTAATTAGGGATCTATTTTGGGTGTTTAAGCCAATTAGGGTTATTCCAGTGAATTAATTCAAAAGCTATTTTTCCTAGGGTCCTCTGGTCATAAGAGACATCACCAAATTTTCCTAGAATTTATTTCACAACATGCTAATTATTGGAATTAAAATACTCAAAACAGTAACATGAATTTGAAAAATCAATAACTTGTCATAGGGATGGCCTCTGACTTTGGAAAATTCAGGGAATGTTCCAAAGTTCAGAGGCTTCAAAAGCCCTATGGTCTCATGCCATGGTGAATTTCCTATATGCATGGAGAATTAAAACAATGCAGAGGGTAAATAAATTATTAAAAATAAAATACTTAATGAAATTAAATGATTTCTTTTCCACATTATTCTCCTCTGGTTCACCGAGCAAGAGGGTATTTTTATTTTATTTTTATGATTTTCCTACACAAAGTTATGAATTTTTAAAGTTTAGGGAATTAAATAAATAGAAAAAATCCCTATTTTTCTATTTAAGTGATGCGGCGCGCACTCAACCTCGGCAGCTCCGAATGCACACGCGTCGCGCTCCCATTCGACGCCGCCGCTTGAGTCAGCAGCCCGGGTCCCCCGGTTCACGTACCATCTCCTGGTCCGATGCCATCTGAGCCTTCCGTCCGCATGTGTATTGAATGAACGGCATCCGTTCATCGTCCCCAAGCCTCCTAACCCGAGAACCGTCCATCTTTTAGGCCTAAGATCTCACTCGATACTTGACCAAATTTAATGTTCTTATGCTCTATGGATTCGTCTCGAGAAGACGAACACATCCATACAGTTTATGTGGCATGAAATTGTCTTAATGAAAATGGAGAATGTTCAGAAGCTCGGGAAGAAGAGTGAGGCCATACCTTTGCTCAAGAAGTGTGGCTTCGATCCGAGGGTTGTTTCACCTTCGATTGGATCTCGGCAAGCTCCGCATGAAGTCTCTTGGTTCGGTGAATCGCCTAGGTAGGATTTCGACCACGCCCGATCACAAAGCTTGGAGGCCGGAGCAACCGGGTGGCTCCGGAGATGGGGCTTTCGGTGGGAACTTCTCCTCTTGGTCCGGTTGAAGGTGTAGGACCGATCAATTTGAGAATTAGCTCACTGTGGCAAAGTGTCCCGATTTTGGGCTAAAGTTCGAGCTCAAAATCGAACTCACTGGAGGGAATTAGTAGTCGGAATTCGATGGGGATCAAATGCTCTATGTATGGGGAGTAGTCCGAAACAATTTTGCAGAGAGTTTCCTTAAGGTTTTTTTCAGCACCTCTCATGGCCGAGAGGGGTGGTGTTTAAATAGGAGAGGGTGGAGGGCCTCCCAGGGAGAGTTAGGGCTTGGGATCAGCTGCTTAGGTCAAGGGCAGAACAGCCATGGTGGCCATTGTGCATGTGAGCTCTCGGCCATGGTGTTTTCCGGTGACCTGGTGGCTGGCCGGCCAGGCATTGGTCTCCATCTTGTTAAGGTGGGTCAGGGCTGGGGTTTGGTGCATTCAATTGAGGTTTGACATGTGTAAAGTGGTTGAATCAAAGTAGAAAGGGGAAGGGCCATTTTGGATTATTTTGGTCAACCCATGCAAATGGGTTGGGTGCACCTCCCCAAGACCTGGTTTTGGGCTGAGGAGGTCAGGTGGGTCAATCTCCCATGTGTGGTGGAGTCTCCATCAAGGATTAGGTGGCAAAGCATGGTTTAGAGTGTGACATGCTTAAGGTAAAAAAAGGCTTAAGAAGGATTAGGAAAGGGGGTCCTCCTTTTTCCATTAATGGCTTGATCACATGTCAAACCCTTCATGGCTTCATGTGGCTTGTCCATGGCTTGCATGGCTTATCTTTGGCTTGGGGAAAAGCTTCGTCAATTTCATGAAAATGGATTTTAGGAATTTTTGGTAATTTGATGGAAATTTGTGTGAAACTTGATTTGGAATGATTTGATGATGAATTTAGGACTTAGGTATTGAGTTTAATTGAAAGTATGATGAGGGGAAATGTCATATGGGCTTTGAGACCAATTTCGGGCCTTTGGATGTGGCAAAAGATGGGCTTTTAAAATGGTTTAAGGAATGGGCCTTTAAGTTTAAAAATGAATTTATGGATGGGAATTTTGTAAAGAGTTTGGGCCAAATAATTGTTGGGTTTAGCTCATGGATGTGTCATGAGTGACTTAAGCAAATCGGGGTGATTTGGGTTTGAATTGGGTTGAATTTGGGCTCTTTAGGTGAATGGGCCAATATAGGCCAAAATGGGCCAAGTTGGGCCAATGTTGGGCTAGGGTTGAAATTGATGTAAAATTTATGTTGAGAAATGTTTATGGTAGAGTTTCAAAGAGGTTTTGACTTTGGTTGGGCTTTGATTTTGGGGTTTGGGCTCATTCGGGTTAGGTTTGGTTTAGGTCAAAATTGGGCCTTTTAGGCTTGGGGTTGAATTTGAGTGGGGTTTGGGTCTAAATTTTGGGCAAATCATGTTAGTGTTTTGCTTGTGGGGATGCTAAGGAAGACTTAGAAAAGATTTGGGGTTAATTAGAGTTGAATCGAGTGAGTTCGGGTTAGGTTTGGGTCATGGGTCCAAATTGGGCTTTAAGGCCAAAAGTGAAATTGGATCCAAATGCCAATCAAATTGGACTTGGATTTGGTCTAGATTGGTGTTGGGAATGTTGAATTGAAGTTTAGAATTGAATTGGACCAAAATTTGGGTCAATTGGATAGGTTTGGTTTGACATTGGGTTCACTTAGGGTTAAAATGGATCAAATTGGGGGTTTTGATAAAAGTAGGGTAAATAAAAAAAATTGGCCCATGGTGTAGTTTAACAAAAGGAAATTGGGAATATTTGGGATTTTTTGGAATTTTCTGGGAATTTTCTGAATTTTTGGATTTTTGGGTCAAGAGGGGTATTTTGGGTATTTGGAGGGTATTGGGAGGTATTTTTGGGTATGGATGATCAATTTGAGTAATGTGGAAATGTTTGGGATTGATTTTGGGGAATTTTTGGTGATTTAGGTGATTTTGGAAATTTTGGGTAGTTTCAAGGGCATTTGGTAGGTTAGGTAGGTGTAGGGTCCCGGGGGTCAAAAACTGAAAATTTGGAAAATTGAAGATTGGGTGAATATAAGTGGAATGAAATCATTTTGGTTGAGCCATGAAGCCATATCAAGCCCACATGAGCCATGAAGGGACCCATTTGAGGCATTCACTATGTTGTTCCTAACCCTCTTAGCCAAGGATTTAGTGGATTAAGGACCATCCATGTGAATCACCTACATGAATCAAAGAGGTCAAGTTAGGTATGGGTGTGGTTTTAGGAGGTGTGTGAAAGTGTAGTGTATGAGTGTAGTGTGTGTGTAAGTCAGCCCCTTCACTGCGACCAGGCCACCCAGGGCAGTCCTAAGGCCAAAGAGTCATATAGGAACTCATCCTTTAAACTTCCACATTTGATTTCAACCCTCTAGGTGATTAGGGGTCTACAGTCAAGTTTGTGGAGTTTGCGGGGAGTTAAGAAGTGCTTTGAATTTCTAAAAGTTGGTGGATCCCAATTCTAGTCCTCTAAGATAGTCAAAGGAAAAGCCTAAGGCTAGATCCTAAGTACTAAAGAGAAGAAGAGACGACCTCATCAAAAATGAGGTCAACATTCCCAAATAAACATCTTTTCAGCATGAAGTCTTACTTTAAGCATCTCTTTCCAAGTTTTAGAATCTCCAGGTTTAAAACAGACCATAGCTGGATGTTCATTATGACAATACTTAGCCTTCATAAATCTTGCCCACAAGGACTGTTGTGATCTGAAATTGATCCATTGCTTACAAGAGAATGTAAAGCTCAGATTCTGAAAGCTTTTAAAGCCTAACCCACCACAATCAATTGGCTTACATAACTTATCCATATTTGTCCAATGCATTTGATTATGTTGCCCTTCCCATACAAATTTATTAAACATAATAGAAAGCATTTTCTGTGTACTCTTCTTCATTTTGATCATCTGCAGTGTATAAAGAGGGAATGTAGTTAACACACTCTTAAGAAGTGTTATTCTTCCACCATTTGAGAGAAAAGAATTAGACCAGCAGTTAATTTGAGAGGATATTCTAGAAATTATATCATCATAGTGTGAAAGTCTCCTTCTACCTTTGATTAAAGGAAATCCAAATACTTAAGAGGATATTGAATCTCCTTAAATTTAGTGAAATCAGAAATCCAGTTTTTCATATGAACACTGATTTTAGAGCTTGCAAGGAATTAACATTTAGATCTATTAAAAACCATTCCAGAGATAGCTTCAAAGTCAGTCAAAACTTTCATGAGACATTTAATAGATTGTTTGCATCCATTGGAGAATACTATCACATCATCAGCATAGGCTAGATGACTGACAAGTTTTGTAGATCTATGCTGATATTGAGTGTACTGATGAGTAAGCTGCTTTTGGTTCAACATTCTTGAAAGGTAATCAAAGACAAGGATGAAAATATAAGGAGACAAAGGATCTCCTTGTCTAATGCCCCTTCCAGATTTAAAGAATCCATGACTTCTACCATTAATAAGCACACCGTGATAATTATTATTCAACCATCTATAAATGAGATTACAAAAAGTAGAACTGAAACCTCTATCTGCAAGAACTTTAAGAATAAAAGCCCAACTGATAGAATCAAATGCTTTGGCCAAATCCAATTTAAAAATAATATTAGAACCTTTGCAGCATTTATCAATATCGACTAGCATTTCTTGGGCCTAAAGAACATTGTCACATATGCATCTTCCCTTTATAAAAGCACTTTGATTTTCAGAAATAAGGTCCTCTAATAAAGGCTGTAAACGAGCTACCAAAATTTTACTTATAATTTTAGAGAAGGTGGAAGTTAGACTGATGGGTCTGAAGTCTTGCCAGTTGGATTTGCTTTTATCTTTAGGAATCAAAACAATGGTAGTGGAAGCAAAGTACTTAGGAAGATCAATTCCCCGAAAGAAGCTTTGATCGCTAAGACCACATCGGATTTGATTATGGTCTAGTTTTTGATATAGAAATCACAGATGAATCCATCCGGACCAACTGTCTTACTACCATCAATTGTTTTAATAGCCTCAAAAATTCCTTAGCATCAGGAGGTTGAACAAGGGAATCCATATTCACATTGCTCGAAATCGGAACTTATGAGAGCGAGGAGTATAAGCAAGCAGAACTAATAGGTTGATACGAAAACAATTTATAAAAGTAGGCAATAAGCATCATCAGCAATCTCTTTAGAATTGACTAACCATGTATTATCAACAGATTTGATTTTCAATATAGCATTAACAGATCTCTTATATTTAATGGTTGCATGAAAAAATTTGGAATTTCTGTCACCATGCTTAAACCAATTGACAGCTGCTTTTTGTTGTAGAAAAAGCTCTTCTTTCAATATAGCAGATTGTAATTTACTATAAACTTCATTAAGACAATGTTCAGAATCCATACCATCTTCAACAAGCTTTTCCATTTCATTAACCATAGATTCAGCTTCAATAACTTGCTGATGAACATTCCCAAAAACAGTCCAATTCCAATGTTTCAGCTTTCTAGCAATCCTTTTTTGTAAATGCCAAAGTTTAGAAATAGGTTCAGAATAAAGAGCTTCCAAAGGAGCCTTCCAATTATCAGCAATCAATCGATTATAAGCAGGATGAGTAGACCACACATTAAGATATCTGAAAACTGAATTCTTAACAGTAGGAGAGAAAGAACAAGTCGACTAGTAAAGGAGAATGATCGGATCCAAGCCTTGCTAAATGTTTAACAAGTAGTAATAGGGAACATACTTAGCCGTAGTTGATTAACCAGAATTCTATCAATTCTTTCATAAATATTTCCTCTCCTCCAAGTAAAAGGAGAACCTTCAAATCCAATATAAAAAAGATTAGCCAAAGTGATATTATTAGAGAAGTTCAACATTGCTTGCAGATTAGGATTTCTCCCACCCTTTTTTTCACTAGGATGTGCTATTGAATTGAAGTCCCCACCAACAATCTAGCTATCATTCATTGAATTACTAATATGATGTAATACATTCCAAAGTTCTGATCTATCAATACTAGCAGTAGCAGCATATATAAAAGAAGCAAAACGATTGAACTGGTCTAATTCAAAATGGATATGCAGCAGCTGAGAATGATTAAGTATGATCTTAATCTTCAGCTCTTTTCTATAGAACATCCAGATTTTATAAGAACAGTTAACCACAAAATTATATCCAGAGAATTTCTCAGTGAATCTATCATAATTAGATTTCACCAAAGGCTCTAAAATAACAATAATCCAAAAGTGATGAACCCTGTTTAAATTTAAGAGTCTATTAAGGGAGCCAGGGTCAGCCACTCCCCTAATATTCCAGCATAAGAATTTAATCATGAATAACATTTCTTCCTCCTCTAGTCAACCTAGAGAAAGAACTTTCAGCTGTAGTAGATTGAATAATGTTGCTTTCAGAAAGATTTTTTAACTCCAGGGATCTCTTCTTTCTAGCTTTTTGTATCATCCAATCATTATTAATATCATTGCTAATATCCGCCATTCCCGCGAAGTCAAGTATCTTTCCGAGATGTTTGTTGAAATACAGGATAATTCATAGGCTTGGGTAGAACTTCAACTCGCTTGATAATGAGTAATAGTATTGTCTTGCAAAACCTCATGAGGATTCTGAACTTCTGTAGCAGTAGTAATATCAGATTCTAAAACAACTAATTCGGGAGAAATGGATGATTCAATTAAGCTGGAATCTCTTGGTAAAAGAGCAGCCAAAGATTCAGTAGTTTCAGTATTTCTAGTAATTTCTTCATTCTCAGGAGTAATATTAACTATTTCAGATTTAATAGGTAAAGTGTCTGAGGCAATAACAGCAATCTGCACAGGTTCATCAACAGTCTCCTTAGAAGATAATTGCACCTTTTCCCCAATAGGAGCAATTACAGAAGTCTGAACAGGATCAACATTAGTTTGCAAATCTTCCACATTAGGAACAACAGTTTGAACTGTTTTTTTAGGATCAATGATTCTATTTTCCTTCAAGTGAGGATGAGGCCTGAAACAGCTATCATTGGAATGTCCAAACATTTTACAATGATGGCAGTAGAATGGCTTATTTTCCATTATAACTGTTTGCCAATATCCATTGTGTGGTGTACCAATCCAGATTTCTTCAATATCAGCAAGAGATACATCTCTTTCCACAAGAATTCTAGCCACAGAAGGCCTAGTGAGTTGAAAGGTAGGCATATCCAACTTCAAAGGCCTACCTAAAGCAGTCCCAATAGCATAAAGAATTTGATGATTAAAAAGATGAAGTTTCAGATTTGGTAATTTATTCCAAATAGGAATAACAGGTGGTTCTTGATGAGGATCAAAAGAAGGAGACCATTTTTAAAAGTTTCATAGGAATACCATCAATCAAAACAAATTTCTTGGAGAATAAATTAGCATAATCCACTTCTTTGGTAAGTTGAATCATAATATGCCTACCATCAAAAAGACCAACCTTCCAAGAACCCAACAATCTGAAATTCTCAAAACATTTCCTTATGATTTCCATTTTTGGATGTCCAAATTGAAACTTACCAATTAAAGTAAATTTGTGTACATCCACTAGAGAGGAAATATCAGCATCCGATAGAATTAAGGCAGGCTTTCCAACCTTCTTCTCAATTTTCTTGATGAATTGGCACTCCTCGTTACCATGCGTAGCATCATAATAAAATTGTGGAAAAACTAGCTTATCAGAAGGATTTGATGAATCAAGACCAGTCACTTCAGCAAAAGTCTTTGCCGGAGATCGAATTTGATCAGCCATTCAGAAAATTAGGAAACAAGTCCAAAATTCAAAAGAATTAAAACCCGGGAAAGAAGAAATTAGGAGCAACAACAGCAAATGCAAGGATAGAATGAAAACTAAAAGGATTAGTATTCAAATCTACCAAAAATCAACAGAATTGAAAGAAGGAAATCAAGAATCGCACCAAGAACTCTCCACAAAATACGGTTCCATCTCTCATTATATATATTCCTGATCTTTTGAGGACACACCCTCTTGTGCAACTAAAGTATATTTATGTATATATATATATATATATGTATGTATATATATATATACCTATGTATGTATAGATAGATATATATGTGTGTATAGATAGATATATATGTATGTATAAATAGATATATACGTACGTATAGATAGATATATACGTATGTATAGATAGATATATACGTATGTATACATAGATATATACGTATGTATACAAAGATATATACGTATGTATACATACATATATACGTATGTATAAATACATATATATATATAGGATAAAATTCAGAAGGCAAGATACTATGTGGGCTAAATTCTTAAAAGTGAAGTATTGCAGGAAATCACATCCAAATGCTGTTTTGCCAAAGCTGGGGGATTCAAATCACTGGAAAAGTTTGCTGAAAGTGAGGGAAACTTCTAACCAGTTCTTCTGCTGGGAGGTTGGAGCCGGGGATGTAAATTTTTATTATGATAACTGGATTCCATATGGTCATTTAACTTTCACTAATGAGATAAATCATCATCTTACAGTTTTAGATTTCTGGGTGGAGGACCAGTGGAATGTTAGTCTTCTGAGAGAGGTGTTGGATGAGGAAAGTGTGCAACAGATCCTTGTCATCCCTATTGAACCAACTAAACCTGATAAAATTTTGTTGAAGCAATCTAACAAACAATCCTTTAACAACATGATACATAATTCCTTCACTTCATGGTCTAACACCAATTGAGGGGAGAAGATCTGGACCAGACTATTGTCTTCATCTATGTCCTCTTTCTATTGGAGATTATTTCATAAGTATCTTCCATTGGATGATATCTTGAAGTTAAAAAGGCTGAGAACTGCCTCTAGATGCTGGTTATGCCATTCTCATGAAGAAACTGTCTCTCATCTTTTCCTAAATTGCTCTATCACTAGCCAAGTATGGAATGTTGTGTTACATCAACTAAATTTAACTCAACATAAATATAACTGGATATCCTTAGAGGCTTGCTGGGAGGACTGGAAAGATGAGCAGTGGTACCAAGTTCTTGTAGTCCTCTGCTGGTTTGTATGTATGGCAGAAATCAAGCTAAGTATGAAAACAAACCTTGTGTGATTAATACTATTGTGGCTAATTACTATAGCCTCATAAACAAGCACGCATTGCTGGAATGTTCCACTAAAAGAAAAACTATTTTTTCTGAGATGGTCCCTGCCTTCCATGACATGGATTAAAATCAATATTGATGGCAGTTTTACCCCTTCATCTGCTGGTATAGGTGATGTGTGCCGAAACTGTCTGTGTCAGTTATTGTGGTTTTTTCATGAACCCGTTGTCTCTTCATCAGCTTTGGATTCTGAGCTTCAGCCTGCTCACTGGGCACTTGTTACTGCTAAAGCACTCAATTATCATTACGTTTAGATAGAATCTGACTCACAACAATTGATTAATATTCTGCAGGGGTTCTCTCCTCCTCCCCGGAATTCGGTCTATTTTCTCGGAACCATTCTCTCTACTTTTGGTTTTTTTACACTTAAATGGTCTCATATATTTAGCGAGGGTAACCAACCTCGCTAATTGGTCGTCAAAAATGCTGCATCCACTAGTAATACAGTTATTTCTGTTACACCTTTTGAGCCTCTAAGGCTTTTACTATTAGGAGATTTGACTAATATTCGCTTTCTCATATGTATGTAACCTTTTTTTATTGAATTAATTTTCCCTTTCTCTGAATATATATATATATATATATATATATATATATATATATATATATATATATATATATATATATATATATATATATATATATATATATATATATATATATATATATATATATATATAAAGCTTTATCTTCCCAAGAGATAATGGTCTCCTCTACTCTACCTCCCCAGCTTCTTCACCTCATCAAGGTTGATTCTTTCCAAGCTCCTCATTTCAGAATTTTGGAGTGATGTCCCAGCAATTGTTACTTTCCCTGCACCTGCTAAAGCTGTTTATAGTTACTGCAGGAGCATTTTTGTGTCTTTTTGTTTTTCTTGGTGATTTGCTTTTTGGGTATTTTCTTCTGGGCTGTTCTCTTCTTTTACTGGGAATGGCCGACTACTCTCTAGTTCATTTCATTTACTTAGTCTCTTTTCCTTTTTGGTGTGGAGTTGTACTGGGTTCTTCTTCCCTGGGGGATCTCTCTTTTGTAACTTCATACTTTTAATCAACATGTAGGGGGCCAAGAGTAGCCCCTTCCCAAAAAAAAAAAAAATATACATATATATATACATATATATGTATATATATATATATATATATATATATATATATATATATATATATATATATATATATATATAAGCGAGCTCGGTTTAGGTGCTTCGTTAGGGTTCCGGGGTCGTGGATGACCCTCGCGGCGCCGGCGACTACTTCGGCAAGGTAAGCTTACTTACTGGGTGGAGGTGGTGAGGTGTCCTCGCCGGAGCCGGTCGGTGGCTCCTTTTCCTCCTTCCCGTGCTCTCCCGAGTTTGAATTTACTCGTTCCATCGAACTTGCTTGGCTTGGAGGTTCTTTTTCCTTGTTTGCTGGTTTGGGAACATTGTTTTTCACTGCTGTTTTACCTGGAAGTTGGTGTTGTTGAGACTTCTATAGTCTTTCTTTTTGTGTTTGCTTGTCTTGTCCTTTCCATTTTTTCAGGGGGGGGCATGATGGCCCACCCCATTGACTTGGATACAAATTAACAGTGGGCTAAGACCACTTATGCTGGGGTTGTTGGAAACTCTTCTGTTGATGCTCCTTCCTCTGATTCCCTTCTTTTCCCTTAATTCCCGCATGATGCGGCCGCCAGTAGTGTCTCACTCGCCCTTTGTTCATCCTACTGGCTCCCTGGAAGGTGAACTAGCTGTTTACTTCTCTGACCAGGAGCTAGCTCTACTCAGTGAAGAAGTTAAATTTACTTTAATAAGGAAATTTTCTTTGGGACACCCAAAGATGGACCTGGTCAGACATTTCTTTACTTCTATTCAGTTCATTGGGAAGTGGCAACTTGGCCTGCTTGATGGTAGGCATCTCCTAATTCAATTATCCACTGAAGAGGATTATGCAAGACTCTTTGCCAAACAATCTATCTCTATCGTCGGAGTCGACATGAAAATTTTGAAATGGACCCCGCATTTTAATCCTAGGAAGGAACCTCCCATAGCTCCAATATGGTTTAAACTTCCCGAACTCCCTATCAGATTTTTTAATCGAATGCTCTATTCAACATAGCTAAAGCCTCGGGAACCCCTCTCGAATCGATGGGCCTACCAAATCCAAAGCAAGACTCCGCTCGTCGCTAGAGTACAAGTGGAAAGGGATGTTACCCTTCCCCTCATATCAAGAATTAGAATTGGCTCTGAAAATGAAGCTTTTTGGCAAGATGTTATCATGGAACAAACCCCCTACTACTGTACCCACTGCAGGATGCTTGGTCATACTTTAAGCAGATGTTATAGGCTCCATCCACCAACCAAAAGAGTTGCCAAACCACCCCCCTCTAAATCTCCAACTCTTCTTGTTGAGTCCACCCACACAAACCCCCCCTTCCCCCACCCCCACCCCACACCCTATTTCTCTGACCTCACCTCATGCTGAAATTGACCCCCAGTTAATCAACAAGTTTGATGCTGCTGAGTTGGCTGGTGAACTGTTGAAAGGTGCCATTTCAGTGGATGATGATCCAGTGTTAACTGCTAGGGATAAAAATCTATTTTCTGTAAGAGTTGACCATGTTATTGAACAGCTGGGAAGGGAAGAAGCTCACCAAGATTCTAAATCAACTGATATTGAGAAGATAATTAACAATGCCCCACTGGAAACTGTTTGTGATGAAGATGACGACTTCCGATGCAGGAAATACCTTCATATCTTCGGATCCCCAAATGGAGACCTACAGGAGAATTTGCAGAAGATGTCTCATAAAGTCGAAGAAGCTTGGCAAATTCGAAACAAAGGAGAAGGAAAAAGGAATTAATGAAGCTCAAAAATTTATCTCAAGATAACATCCTCGGCACCCCTCAACATCTCCAAAGACTTCCCTCCCTAGCCGACCAGTGACTGGGAAAGCTTTATACCATGATTAACATATTATGTTGGAATGTTAGGGGAATTTCTAATCCTCGGTTCCCTTAACGTAATCTTTCAACCGAACAGGACTCACAAATTTTGGATCATTGCTCTCCTCGAGCCTTTGGTGAGGAAAAACATCACTCGCCTTCTCAAATAAATTCCTTGGTTATAATTGTTTCAAGTAATGTTAACAATAAAATCTGGGTATTTAGTAGAAAAGAACTACATTGTAATATCTTGATTGATAATCCTCAATTTCTCCATATGGATATTTCCCTAGATCACTTTACATGCTTGGCTACCTTCATTTATGCTGGGAGCTCTTTAGAGGCCAAGAACATGCTATGGACCGATTTGCATAATTTTTCCGGCACTCGCTATTAGGAACTCGGATCGTAGGTGGAGATTTCAACAAGCATTAGGGAACCTAGTGAAAAATTGGGTGGCAACACCCCTAGCATCAATGCTATGATGCAATTCTCCAACAACATCCAATCTCGCAGACTTTTTGATCTGGGTTTTAGTGGATCCCCTTTCACCTGGAAAAGAGGAAAGTTGCTAGAAAGATTAGACAGATTTTTGGTGAACAGCCAGTGGATGGAGTCATTTCCTATCACCCAAGTTCATCACCTACCTAGAATTACTTCTGATCACTCCCCTTCGCTTATTAAAATTTCTACTGGGAGTTCGAGTAAACAAGCATTGTTTTAGATTTCCGAATAGTTGAGCCGATCATCATGAATTTTTGTCCGCGGTGAAAGCCGGATGGACCATTCCCCATCTCCCCGGTGATAACCCCCTTATCGTATTGTGGAAGTTACAAAAACCTTAGTTTCCATTTGAAGAAATGGAACAGAAACAGTTTTGGTAATATTTTTCACCAGGTTTCACAAGCTGAACTCACTTTGAAGACTTTGGAACAACTGAATGCTAATGGAGTGGACAATGAGGAGGCCATTATTGATGCACAGGTTAAATTAATCCAAGCCATTAAGGTGGAAGAGAATTATCCGCAACAAAAAGTCGCTATTAATAGATTTGTTTATGGAGACGAAACTCTAAGTACTTCCATGCTATGATCAAATATAGAAGACAACTGAATGCTATTGTCTCTATCAAGGATCAACAGGATCAATGGATCACCCAACCTTCTCTTATTGCCGAGAGTGTCGTCAGGCACTTTCGAATCTTTTTGCCGCGACAGGTTCTCCCTCCCCTATCCAAACCGAGATCTTTGATGATGACGGACTCTACACCCAACAATCGCAACTTACTCGCTTTACCCGAGGAACAAGAAATTGTGGCAAGCACTCAACTCTATCGATGGAAATAAGGCAACTGGACTCGATGGGTATACATCTACTTTTTATAAGAAGGCTTGGGAGCTAATCAAAAAGGATGTAATTGTCGCTATTCAGGCCTTCTTTTCTGGTACCAATCTCCCCCCTTATTTATCTTCTACTACCATGGTTCTGATCCCCAAAGATAAGCGAAAAACCCGTTGGAATGACTTTAGGCCTATAAGTCTAACCAACACTCTCTCAAAGATTATTAGAAAGATTCGGTAAATAGACTTCAACCCCACCTTCCAACTCTCATCTCTCCTAATCGCCGCCTTTTGTCAAAGGCGTAAACATCACCGATAACATTCTCCTAGCTCAAGAGTTATTGCTGGACATGTACAAGCCTATTAGAGGTCGAACCCGCTTCTTAAACTTGATTCGAAGAAAGCATATGACACTATCACCGGCAATTTATTGATCTTATTTTGAAGGGAAGAGGTTTCAATCCACGCTTCGTGAGTCGATTCAAAGATGGATTTCCAATACCAATTACAGCATCTTGATCAATGGGACTTTCCATGGTTATTTCCCAGTTGGGAGAGGAATAAAGCAAGGGGACCCCCTGTCCCCTACCATTTTCATTCTGGTATTTGACTACTTCTCCAGAATTCTCAATCAGGCTCATAAATCCTACCCTTATCTCTGTTACAAACACTGCTCCACCCCTATTGTGAGTCATCTGGCCTATGCAGATGATGTTATTATATTTTCCAATGGCAGTAAGATGGCAGTGAAGAAAATCATGCAAATATTGGAGCATCTTAAGGATGTGGCTGGATTAGATCTAAACAAAAGTAAACGTCAGTTCCTAACAGGCAAGAATTGCAAGACTGATACCCTTTCTTGGATCAAGGCTTTCACTGGTTTCTCTTACCCGTCTGTTCCCATTAAGTATTTAGGGATACAATTGTTAAAAGGTAAAAAAAAAAAAAACTCAATATGATGAGGTGACTAACAAGATTATCTCTCAAATTAACTGCACGGGCCAATACCTTCCTCTCCAATGGGGGTCGAATTACCTTGCTTCAAAGTATCTTAACCTTTTTCCCCTATACACTATGCAAATGATTAAAATGAAAAAAAGCACCCAACAATTGTTAGCCACTACTTTTAACAAATTCCTTTGGGAGGGTAAACATCCACAAAAACATTGGGCTATTTGGAATAAGCTGTGTAAACCAGTTAAAGTCAGGGGTTTGGGATTCAAGAGCTTTAAACAAGCTGGGTGAGTTATTCTACATCAAGAAGTGGATCAGGTTTAGACAAGGAAATTCTTTATGGGCCTCTTTTTATTAGTTACAAGTATTGCAAAAAAACCCATCCTAACTCCGGTTCATCCTAAGCCGGTTCGATTCTATCCACCGGAAGGAGATGCCGAAAGTCGAAATTTAGCCAATGAATTCTTCCGTTGGGAGCCGGGATCCGGTAAGATCAATTTTGGCTGGATAACCGGCTTCATGGGACTTCTCCTACTCCTCTTTTCCCCGCCGATTATGACCCAAACTTAAATGTGTTTGATCTATGGCAAGGAAACCTTTGGAACATTGCAGCCTTCAGCGCATTGTTCCGAAGATATCATCCCCGAAATCTCGGACATCCCAAGTAGAGCCTTCTGCTCCCCGATAAACTTGTTACTAAGAACCCTCCACACAGGTCTCTAAGCCATTTTATCTACAAGCATGCTCACACTTGGACTAAGGTTAACTGGGGGAAAAGAATATGGTGCAAGGAACTCACCCCTTCCATGTCCTTTTTCTCCTGGAGGTTATTTCAAGGGTTCCTACCACTCGGATGACATCTTGAAAATGAAGGGGCTCAGAATTGCCTCTAGATGTTGGCTGTGTAATTCTAATGAAGAAACCATTCAACACCTTTTTATGGAATGCCCTGTGGTGCAGGAGGCCTGGGACTTTACACTTACAAGGATTAATCTTAGAAGGCATCAGGGCCACTGGATTTCCATTAAATCCAGCCGGCTCGATCGGGTGGACCTTCAACTCTCCCATATTCCTCTTATCATTTTTTGGTTCACTTGGATGGCTAGGAACAAAAGTAAACATCATGGTGAAAGGTCTGATAGTAAGCAAATCTCCACTCTTTGCTGCAGCTTTATACAGAATCACATTTCAAATCCTTCCTCCTCAATCAAGCCCAAAACCAGGGTGACATTAATTCAATGGACCCCTGCCCCTCTTCCTTGGGTCAAGATCAATACTGATGGAAGTTACACTTTGCATAATGCTGGCATTGGTGGGGTGTGCAGGAACCATCAAGGTAACTGCCTTTGGTGGTTCCAATCCCCCATTTGTGTTTCTTCTGCTCATGAAACAGAAATTGCTGCTGTTTACTGGGCCATCAGGATGGCAAAGGAGCTTATGTACACTCACCTGGTTATTGAATCAGATGCTGCTCATAACCTACAAATGCTGAGGGGTTCTGCCTCCACACCCCACCATCTTGTGTATTGGAAGAGGAAAATTAATCAGCTTACTCATAATATCCAAATTCAGTGGTAACACACTTATAGAGAAGGGAATCAACCTGCCAATTGGCTTGCCAGAACAGCCTCCTTCAACCACAAAATTAAGTTTAGTGCTTCCCCTGAGGCCTAGTTATCTACTTTGTTGAGAGGAGACCTTTTAGCTCTTCCTTTTGTCAGAAGAGCTTAACTTTATTTTCCCTTTTCCTTCTTTTCCTTAGGGTGCTGTTGGGCCTCACCCCCCTCTAAAACTGTTGTAATCACTTTAAGTTTTAACATGCAAGGAGCTTAGGGTTCTTTTAGAGAAAAAAAATATATATATATATATATATATATATATATATATATATATATATATATATTTCGAATATGCAATATGGTGGTCGTTGTTGCTCTGCTAGGGTTTCTAGCATGACCCTCGCCGGCGGCTCCTTATGTGGTGGCTCAGGTAAGGTGGGGTGGCTTTCTTGCTGAGGAGAAAAGATTTCTTGGTGTGGTTTGGTTCTACTGTCTTACTTTGGTGGTTTTCTCCTTCCCGGGCTCCATAAATTTGAATTTTACTGTTCCATTGGTTCCTTCTTGCTTTGTTTTGCTTTTGGGTGAGGAGTGGTCCTCTCCTTCCCCTCCCCCCTCCTGGGGTTACCTGGGATCTTGGCTGAGCCTTTTCTTTGGCTGGTTTGCCTGGGGCTGTGTTTCTGGTTTTCAGCTATACCTGTTCCTGCCTTCTAGTTTTGGTTCTCTGTGCTGCACCTGAATGGATAATCCTATCGACCCTCCTAATAGACTGGATGGGTCTAAGACTTCATATGCTGGAGTGGTAGGCCATTCCCCCTCTCTACCTTCCAGCAAGCTGGTTTTTCCCCAATTATTTCATGAAGCTGCTGCTGGTAAAACCCATAGCCCTTTCATCCACCCTGTTGGTGAAAAGGAGGGTTTCCCGGCCATTTTTTTCTCTGATGCTGAACTAGAAACTCTAAATGAAGAAGTCAAACTAACCCTTATTGGGAAATTCACTCTTGGCCATCCTAAAATGGAATTAGTTAGAGCTTTCTTTGATTTCCTGGCTTTTATTGGCAGCTGGAAAATGGGTCTCTTAGATGGGAGACATCTTCTCATTCATCTATCCACTGAAGAGGACTATGATAGGCTATTTGCAAAGCAAATGGTGACAATTGCTGGCATGGATATGAAGCTACTTAAATGGACACCAGACTTTGACCCAAGCAAAGAACCCCTTATTGTTCCCATTTGGTTCAAGTTCCCAAAACTACCCTACAGTTACTTCAACCATAACACTCTTTTCCAAATTTCTAGGGGTATTGGTACTCCCCTAAGGATGGATGTAGCTACTTTCACCAGGGGGATGCCTGATGCTACCAGAATTCAAATTGAAAGATACATATCTTTGCCTGAGATCAAGAAGATTTGGGTAGGGTCTGTTTCTGATGGCTACTGGCAGGAGGTTATAATGCAGTAAAAGCCCTATTATTGCAACCATTGTAAAATGTTTGGGCATACAGTTGAAAGGTGATTCAGGCTCCAGCCAACTTCTAAGAAACCCAACTCCACTACAACAGGGAGACCTGCCCCCACCAAAAATCCAACTACAAACCTTTCACCAATATCCCCTTCCATCACTACTACCCTTACTAACAACCTGGCTCACCTCTCATCCCCTATCCCCACTGATCACACTCCCAACCCCTCTACTCCTTTGGAACACCCAAAACTTTCACCCCCCAGAGTTCCCCCTTCACAGGCCAATCCCATTTCTCCTACCATCCCCCCACCTCCTCTCCTTTCATCTCCCCCACCCCCCACTGAGCTAGCTGTTGTCTCTCCTTCTATTTTACCTCTAGCCCTTCCTGTTGGAGAGCTTCAAGAGTCCTTGGAACAAGCTTGGGAAGTTCAGACTTCAAAAAAAAAGAAAAAATCAAAATCAGATCCTACTAGAAACCCCCCCTCCTCATCGAAGACCCCTCCCAGCCCTACCCCCCTTTCTACTAGGGGCAGAACCAGATCTAAATCTCATCCCCCCTCCACCTCTCCACTTAACCAATGATAAATTTTCTTTCTTGGAACATTAGAGGTGTGGCCCAACCCTCCTCTCTAAAAAGACTCATTTACCTTACCAAAAAACACTCTATTTGGTGCCTTGCCATCCTTGAACCCCTTGTTCATCAAGCTCCTTCCAAAATTATCAAAAAGTTTCCTAGTTTTTCCCACTTTGCTAACTCAAACAACAAAATTTGGATTCTTTGCAGAAAAGAAATTACTTGGACTGTCCTTCTGGATCACTCCCAATTTGTTCATCTCTCTCTCAATTTGCTTGGCCACTCCATTCGTTGCCTCCTTTGTCTACGCTCTGGCTGCAGGAGCATCGACGGATCTCAACTTTGGGAGCAAATTCATGCACTTAGTACCCATATCAATTCCCCCTGGATTGTAGGTGGGGATTTTAACTGCATATCTACTCCAGCTGAAAAACTAGGTGGCAGAAGGCCTAATGTTAGGACCATGTGCAACTTTAGGGATAACATCCTAGCTGCTGGACTGTTTGATTTGGGTTTCATGGGCCCCCTTTTCACATGGAAGAGGAATCATGTTCAAGAAAGGCTTGACAGAATTCTGTCCAATGAGCTCTGGCAATCCCATTTCCTCCACACCCAAATTACCCACCTGGCTCATACTTGTTCTGATCATAGACCCCTTTTGATCTCCCTAACTATCCCTACTAATCAGCAATCTAAACCCCCTTTCAGATATCAGAATTTCTAGTCTTCTCACCCTAAATTTTTGCCATTTGTCAAGAACCACTGGAAAGCTTCTACTCAGCAGGACCCCTGGATCAGATTATGCTCATTACATCAGAACCTGAGTCCCCAGCTGAATAAGTGGGGATGGCAGCAATTTGGCAATGTCTTTTCTGCAGTTGAACATGCTGAACAAGAAGTTTTGTCATTGGAGGAGAAGACCCAACATAACAATGATCTAAATCCCCTTCTGCTGGCAGCTGAAGCTAAACTATTGAAATCCATTGATATCCAAGATATGTATTTGAAGCAGAAGGCTTCCATCAAGCATTTTGTTGAGGGAGATAGGAATACAGCTTATTTTCATGCCTACTTACAGTATAGAAAAAAATGCAGCTACATTCACCAAATAAAGAAGGATTCTGGGGAATGGATCTCCCATCATATGGATATTGGCAAGAGTGCCACTCAACACTTCAGAAAGCTGCTCCAACAGCCTCACATGAATAGAACCTAAATTTCATCTGCTCTTTTCAGGAACCAGCAGCCCCTCCTAACTATGAAAGATCTCAGTTTTCCCCCTTCTGAAACTGAAATCTGGCAGGACCTCTCCTCCATTGATTCATCCAAAACAGCTGGCCCAGAAGTCTAGACATCTGATTTTTATAAAAAGGCTTGGACAATCATCAAAAATGACATCATTGAAGCCATTGTTAATTTCTTTCATGGTGGAGATATTCCCCAATACTTCTACAACTCTAGCTTTGTGCTAATTTTCAAAGGCAGTATGCAGACCACTTGGGATCACTACAGACCTATATCCCTTACTTCTGTTATCAGCAAACTAATTAGTAAGATTATTGTTAACAGACTGCAACCCCTATTGGACCATCTCATCAGCCCCAACCAAACTACATTTGTCAAGGGAAGATCCATATCTGATAACATATTGCTGGCTCAAGAATTGCTATTAGATCTTAATAAAAAGTGTAGAAGTGGAAACCTAATCTATAAGCTGGACATCAAGAAGGCCTATGACACCACTAATTGGAATTTTCTGTTGGAAACTCTTGCTGCTGTAGGATTTCGGAACAATTTCTGCAACCTCATCAAAAGATGGTTAAAAGCTAATGTTCACTCCATAATTCTTAATGGTTCCAGTTGGGGTTACTTTGTTGCCACCAGGGGTCTTAAATAAGGGGACCCTCTATCACCTACTCTTTTCATCTTGGCTATGGACTATCTGTCTAGGCTCCTTAACCAAACTGCTACAATGCATGGTTCCACTAGGTATCATCATAAATCAAATATTACCATCTCCCATCTGATATATGCTGATGATGTCATGATTTTTTCTAATGCTTCTAAAATTGCTGTTAAGCAAACCATGAAATGCCTGCATTCTTTTCAACTGTGTTCTGGGATGGAGTTCAATCCTACCAAAAGCTACTTGATTACTTCCTTCACTGGTTTTTCCAGTACCACTCTACCTATCAATTACCTTGGGGCCCAACTTAATTTAGGCACAGCTCAGCAAAGACAATTTGATGAAACCTTGAACAAGATTAGCACCTACCTGGCTAATTGGACTCACAATTATCTCTCAAATGGGGGTAGAATAACTCTCCCAAACTATGCTCTCCAAACAGCTGGTATGAATAAAGGCACACAATACCTGTTTGAAAGAGCCTTTAATCAGTTCTTATGGGTTTGACAAAGGAAGCAACTTCACTGGTCATCCTGGCATAAAGTAGCTAAACCTATTTGGGCATGTGGGATGGGCATCAAGACCCTCCAGCAGATTTCCCAAATTAACATCTGCAAACTCTGGCTCAAATTCAGATCCCAAACCTCTCTTTGGGCTTAATACATCTCTGGAAAATACTACAGGCACATTCACCCTTCCCAAGCAACTAGTAAAATTGGTGATTCTAAAATTTGGAGAGCCATGGTGAAAAATAAAACTCATGTTGAGAATATGTACATATGGAACTTAAGACATGGAAATCTATCTTTCTGGCTGGATCATTTGTGCCCAGCTGGTTGGCTCCATCCCTTCCCTACCTCACCTGATCCTAAACTTAAAGTTGCTGACTACTGGAATGGGGACAACTGGTCTATTCCATCACTACTTAAGGTGCTGAGTAAAGATTCTGCTGATCAAGTGGCTACAATCAAATTCAACAACAAAGAGAAAGACTCCATAAGCTGGCAATCCCACCTCTCCCACAGCCTATCTAAAGCCATTTATTCCAAACTTTATAACTGGAACACTGTCCAATGGGGAGAGGCTCCCTGGAATAAATACCTTTTTCCTTCAATGTTCTTTTTTTCTTGGAGACCTTTCTTGAAGCTGCTTCCCACTGATGATATCCTCAAATTGAAAGGAATTAGAGGCCCCTCATGCTGTAAGCTTTGCTGGAAAGAGGAAGAATCCATCCCTCATCTATTTTTCAGATGCACTTTCTCCCAAGCTGTTTGGAGAAAACTCACCCAGCCAGTTCCACTTAAACACTCAGAATTTGACCTGGGATCTCCCTGTCTTCCTGCTGGCTAGGCTGGAATGCAATTGGTATGGGAGCCATTCCTTTTATCATTGCTCGGTTTATCCGGATGGAAAGAAACAAAGTTAACTATGATGGAACTATACCTAGTGAGCTTCAAGTTACCAAAAGTGCCTTTCCTACATCCAAAAACTCATCAGATACACTAAATTCCCTAATATCGGTTGTCTGGAACTCTCAAACTGTCTCCCTTCCTTCAAGATTGGACTGGTATCTTGGATTTCCCCCCATTACCTCAAAGTCAATTGTGATGGCAGCTACTGTCCTGATTCTGCCGGCATTGGTGGTCTCTTCAGAAACAGTGGTGGTAATTGCTGTCTTTTCTTCCATGCTCCTGTGCAAGCCACTGATTCCATGGAAGCTGAGCTTATTGCCATTTACTGGGCTCTGAACATTGCTAGGAATTTTCATTGGCATCATATTGAGGTTGAAAGTGATGTTGAACTTGCCATAAAGAGCAGTAAGGAAAATGATCTCCCTGCCACTCTTCCCTGGCACCATCTCTATTGGGTTAAAAGAATTCATGTCATTCGATCTCTGATCCAACCTCAGTTCTACTTCACCTATAGAGAAGCTAACCAGCTAGCTGACTAGTTAGCCAAATTGGGAGCTAATTCTGGTGAAGTAGTCATATCCCATACCCCCTCACCCCAGCTATCCCTGCTTATTGGTAGTGACATCCTAAAAGTCCCTTACTTAAGAATTATTCACTAATCAGGGCTTGGTGGGCCTCTCTACCCCACCCTCATTTTCTCGGCATGATAGCATTGTTTTGTGCCTCGTTTGTAAGTCGTTTCTTTTTTAACATTCTTTATACTTCGTTAGTTAGCATGTTAGGTGTTTTGCTCCTTTTTGGGTTTGTGAGGGATGGAGCCCCCTCAACCTTTTTGTACCTAACTTCTAATAGCAACAAAGTTTTTTGAATATATATATATATATATATATATATATATATATATATATATATATATTGAATGGGAGCCGGATAAGCTCCAATAGATTAAAAACATGATGAATGATAGGGTGAGGGGTTGGGAGTCCAAGACATAAAAGGCCCCTCCTAGAAAACAACTGACACAAAAAAAATGAAAATTTAGACCCTACATGTAAACCCATTCTCAACAAAAGACAACACTTACAATTTACAAGCAAGTAGAGGGGGACAAGAAGCAAAATAAAACCAGGCTCAGGATATCAGGGACACAACATCAGGACACCAGCATTTAGGGCACCATCAAGACTCCACTCTAAAATGAGGAGCAGAAAGATTGTCCTCACCTATGAGAATGGCTAACTTGGGAGGAGGGATAGTAGAAACAATCACAGAATCAGAAGTAGAGCCAAATTTGGCTAACCAATCAACAGGTATCTTCATTAGTTCAAGAGGATATTCTAAGTCTGGATAAATCTTGTTCGAACCTTTTTTAATATCCACCTTCTCCTTTTCTATTTCAAGTTATTTTTGTACTCTTGTCTCCAATTCCTTTCCACTCCTTAATCAAATATCGTTAAGTTGTTCCTTTTTTGATCTTTTGGATCGATCTCAACATTACTTGGAAGCGTGCCAGAAGGTCTATCATTAAGTGCAGTGAAAATATGCCCCAATTGATTTTTAATATTTTTTATCACAACAACTTGAGCTTGTAATTGATTTCCCATATTCAGAATCATTTCTTTAGTAGACAACTTCTTATCCTTAAATTGCGGGTTACTTTTTAGTCCAGGAGGATAAGAGGGTCTAAAATTGGTATTTCCTTGATTGATTAAATTTCCAAATGGATTTATAGAATTGTTCCCCCAATGTGGGTTAACATTAGCATTGTTATTATTCCAGTTGAAATTTGGGTGATTATTCCAACCAGGATTATAATAATTTGAATAAGGATTATTAGGTCTATTAATAACATTCAAAGTCTCATAAGATGTTTGAGATTCTGTTATCTGTCCAAATGAATTTTCCTCTAACACTTTGGATGGTTGAGAATAATTCATTCCATACAGATCTAGTTTCTTAGAAAGGGCTGCAATTTGAGAAACTATCATTGTCATCATATCTGAATCATGAACACTAGCTACTCTCTTAGGATTTACCCGTTCAGAGGGCCATTGAAAATTATTAGTAGTCATTTCTTCTATTAATGTGTATGCTTCATCAAACGGTTTTGACATTAACGATCCACTAGCAGCATCTATAATCGATCTCAATGATTGCACAAATCCATTGTAAAATGTTTGAATTCTTAACCAATCGGTTAAAGCATGATGTGGGCACTTCCTAAGAAGATCTTTAAATCTTTCCCAAGCTTCATATATTGATTCCCCTTCTGACCAAAAGATGTGATATCACTTCTTAGCTTAGCAGTCTTTGATGGAGGAAAATATTTTGATAGAAACTTTTGAGACAATTCTCCCCTAGTACTAATAGATCCAGGTGCGAATGAATTTAACCATGCCTTAGCTTTATCCCTTAATGAAAAAGGAAAAAGTCCAAGTCTGACAGCACACTAGACACTCCGTCATATTTAAAAGTAGCACGCAGTTTTAGAAAACTAGCGAGATGCAAAATTTGGATCCTCATTAGGTGTTCCTCCAAATTGATTATTTTGTACCATTTGGATAATAGTAGGTTTAAGTTCAAATGAATTAGCAGCAACATCAGGATTTTGACTAGTGACCCGACCCGCAATAACGCAGTAATATTTGCTTCCAAAAAGATAGCAAAAAACTTGACCTAATTTATAAATAGCGGCTAGTGTATAAAATCAAAATATTGTAAAATTTTAGAAAATATTTTACTCACTAGGGGTACGCAAGTATATGTATCGTTTCAAGTAATATAGGGTTTTCTTTTAAGACCATAGTATCGATCCCACAGAGAAGCGAGGTAATCAATCCTTTAGGCTAATTCTAGTCTATTTCTATAAGTTCTAAATTTGGAATGTCGACTAAAATGAGTTTTCTAATAAATAATCCTAAATAAAGTTCTTCAATAAAAATATCACTTATGGATAAATTGGGTTGGAGAATTTTGAGATATTAAAAACTACCTTTGTCTTGCAATTACATAGATAATGTGTAGGAAAGAAATGCATAGAATTTTATGTAGTAGTGCCAAATAGAAACATTCCTATTCCTTACCCTTTGGTCTAGACATAAAGAAAATTGGCTAATCTATAGTTCAGTTCAGGATTTTTTATTAGTAGAATGAGTTAATCTAGGCTCACACTTCTAGATGTCCAAGGGTGGCTATGGTCGGCCCTACTAGTGACCTTTTCCCTTTCTATAGACCAAATTATTAGAATTTAGTCTGTCACTCTAAAAACAAATGAATTTTACGCCCAATAAATCATATATTCCTATTTATTTGCACTTCATCTTAAATAACCCGTGTATAGCCTGCGATTTCCTAAGGAATCATGTGATATCTACTAGTTAAGAACTCATCTCAGGATAGGTCTCAGAATTCTTCAACAGGTTTTAACAATACAAGTGATCAATTTGTAAAGTAAATGAAGATCCGGTATGAATATCATCACCATAATTTAATAAGAGAATATCTAAGCAAATCTTAATTCCTAAACATGCATCTATTTCATTACAAAACAAAAGTAAATGAAAATAATGACATAAGAAGTAAAAGAATTGATAGAATTATGTAATAAATTAAGTGCCAACAAGGAACTTATTTCATTAGTATTCTATTATATTTATTCAACTATCTACCACCTAGAAGCATTTAATATATAATTATCTCATAAAAATAATTTTACTACACATGCCACTAATTCATATTTAAAAGAAAGAGTAAGAAAATCACTTACGAAGCATGGATAAATCACGATAGGAAACTCAGTCTAAAACAAATAAAATCCACTAGAAAGTGTTTACAACAATTACAAGAGAATGAAGAACACAATACATAGCATTTTCCATCTAAGGGAAAGAAGAAGATCTCTCCACGAAAGTCTCCCATCGATCCATGCGCCGCTAGTACTTCCCTTACATAAATATCTCAAAATCCCTCACCAATATCTCCATAAGATGTAGAAATCTACATCTTCATGACGCTAAAATGACTCTAAAATGACTAAGGGAGAAGAGAGAGAGAGAGAGAGAGAATGGCCCTTTTCCTATAGAAATGTTTTCTATTTATAGAGCTCAAAAAATGGCCAGGGGTTCCTTAAGGCACCTCTTCAAAATTCATTCACATTCATTGAATATTCTAGAAACCAATTTTGGCGCCTATGCACCAGACTCCTGTGACCAAGTCTTCACACCCCTTCACTTTGGGTCACACCTCTTCACAATTAAAACTGTTCTAATGTGTCCAGATGCATTTTATCACATGTCATATATATTAGGAGTAACTTCTAGTCTTCTAGAAGGTCTAGAAACTACTTGACACCTTCAAAATAACTTCCAAAGTCATCCATAATCGTCCCTAGACAGGTTCTGGTGCCTAGGAGCCTTTTTCTCGTCGTCACTGGTGCCTAGGCGCTGGGTTTGGCGCCTAGGCGCCAACCTGTACGTAGCTCCACTGTTTTGCTCTGTTTGGCTCCGTTTCAACTCTGTTTTGCTCCATTTCAGCTGTGTTGTGTTCCTTACATCTTCACCTACAAGATAGACATAAAAATAACATTTTTTAAAAGTATAATTTCATTCAAAAACATGTGAGAAATGTAAAATAGATTAAGCATAGAAAAATATATTGATATGTACTAGGTCAGAATTTTCTTCTTTGCTCATTTTGGCTCCAAATTGCATAGTTTTTGCTTCATTTACCCTAAAATCATATTTTTATACTTGAAGATAAAAATATGCAAAATAACTTCCTTTAAAGTGTAATATTATTAAAAATGTGCATAAAATGGGCATGAAATGAAAATAAAAACAGGTAATTTTTAAGTGGATCAAATTCCCTCAAACTTAAATGTTACTTGTCCTCAAGTAACACTATAATCATGTAAAACCACATAAGAAAATCATGTGTATGTGTTTCTTTAGGAGTTTCTAAAATTTTTTTCTAGAAATGTAGTAGTCCAATTTAGAAAAAAATTTAGTAAATGAGACCAATTTGAAGTTTAGAAATCTCTTAGATAAAAAAGTATGAAAATATGTGTTGCTATCTAATTCAAAAATACTTATAGATTTTTAAAAATAAAGGGGTTAGACTTTCTAATTTTGTTTACCTAAAAATATTTATTAAAAATAAATATACTAACTATATTATATTTTTAAGCTTAAGATTTTTTCAAATCTTATACTTTAAAAAGCTTAGTTGTGGAACCAATTTTTGATTAGGCCCTTTAATCCTCAAACTTCTCCTTCCTTTTTCTAACATACTATACTTTTGTTTCCTTTTTTTATTTTCTATTCTTTTATTTTTCCTTTTATTTTCTTTTATTTTTCCTTTTCTTTTATTTTTCTTTTTTTCAGGCAAAGATTACTATATCTGGATAGGCCTTTAATAATTTTGAATTCCACCCTTCCTTTCCTAAAGCATAAGGAAGATATATCATTTACATAGAAATATAATAACTGTCTTGAAAATTATTTTTCAATAAAAGAAATTTAAATATTGAAAACAAAAGTCTAATCCTTCTATTTTTCTAAAAATACAATTTTTCTTACTAAAGATGGTTACACAATATTTATCATTTCTTCACCAAGAAAAATTAATCTTTAAATTTGTCATCACTACTATAAATTTTAACTAAATTTTCTTACTCATTTCTATATTCAAAATTTAATTTCCCTAATATAACGTCATACACATAAATATTTTTCAATAAAAAATCAAATTTATTTATAACATTTATCAGGACAAATAAAATTTAAGTTTTTGAAAATTATTTTTCATTCCCCCTAAACTTAAATTTCAAAATATTTTCATATTAATTCCATAAAATATAGGTGGAAGAAAAATAAAAGTTAAATCTACTAACTACTACAACATCCTATCAAATTTATATATATGCATAATCAGGATAGAATGACTGCACGAGAAAGTAAATCTTGCTTAAAACATGTTTGTTATAATATTAAACTTAAAGAAAGTATATTAACTTCAAAATATATTTTTCTCCCTACCCCCAAACTTGAATTTGAACTTGTATAACATCTAGCAAAGAAAATATAAGTAGGAAGAAAAATAGTTCAGAATTTCTATCTACCACAAATGTTTGTCAATAACATCTACAAATATTCATCAGGATATAACAATTTGTAATAGAAAGTAAGTCTAAACTAAACATGCTAGAATAAAATTAAAATAAAGAAAGGTCAAATAAGCAAGACATGTATCGGCATGGGAATATATATTTAAGTCTTATTCAAATCTCTAAATCTTTGTAACACAAACACAAGCACAAACACACAAACTAAAATGGCTAGACTCGCAGATTCATAAACAAATATCAATTGAGGTTAATTTGACTCCTTTCTACTCAAATTTTCCATCCTTACTTTCAATTTCTAATGGAAGAAACTACACTAATAATGATAATCTGATAAATAAAAATAGTGCAGTTCATTCATATGTTGTTCATTAAGCAATTTCATGACCTTACTTAGTGAAAATAAAGTCAGATAATGGAAGTAATAAAGTTGACATGGAGTGGTCCAAGTCCAAACACTACATACTTCAAGGTAATGCTCAGCTCCGGTTGAGAACTGAGTTATAACAGACTCGTCAGCCTGCTACTACCAGAAGTCATATACAAATTTAGTCAAGACCAAGACATAACCTCACAAAAATAATCTAATCTGCACTAAAGCAAACATAAAACAACACATAAACATACTAGCAAACATAACCATGGGTTGCCTCCCATGAAACACATGATTTAATGTCATCAGTCCGACAACTGATAAATATTGGTTACCTCCCATAAAGTGCTAGGTTTAACGTTGTCAGCCTGACAAATTTTTCCTCCTGGATTAAAATTCCACTTTAATAATCCTTGATTAATCGCCCATTCTTTTTCAGATCCAAGAATTCCTAAAAGAAATTCTCAAATTTAAATTTTTCAGTCAGCTTTTCCATCTCAAATTGATTTATATCATTTTTCCTCAGGTTTCTTTCTAGATCCAATATCCTTCTATTTATTTTCGAAAATTACGCGTTAATATCATCCTTAAAATTTATAAGAAATAGATCTCTATAAGATAGTTCAAGATCTCCCAAATTTGGATCAGATTCTCATTAGATAATTCAGATTCTCGATCAATATCTTCTAGGTTACTCTTCTGTTTCAAAATATCTTCCAATTCTAGTTCAATAACTTTATCATTTTCATCATTCAATTCAGGTTTTTCTTGTGATTGAGTCGCATCTAAAGATATAAAGACTGGTTGTGTAGAAGAATTCCCTAAATAGGTAGGGTTTAAAATTGTATGGGGTACATCCATCTTGAGTTCATGAGACTTTTTAACAAATGGAATTAAAAGTTTACTATTTTTGGTAGCGTTCATCATTTCACACCTATCCTGAACATACATACAGTCTTCTTTAAATACCATTTTTTAATCATCATGAAAATCCATTTCAATCTCATCTGTTAACTTACTCTCAAAACTTTCTTGGAAATGGTCTTTACTTAGATAATCAGTTTCATTTATCTAAAAACAATCATCATCTTTCCTCTCAGCTAGATATTTCATAGTTATTAATACATCAAAAGTGATTTTCTGGTCATTAATATTCATAATCAACTCTTATTTTTGCACATCTATCATAGCTTGTCCAGTAACAAGGAAAGTTCTCCCTAAAATAATTGGAATTTACTTATCTTCCTTCATATCTAATACAATAAAATTGAAAGGAAAGATAAATTTATCCACTTTAACAAGCACGTCTTCTATAACTTCATTTGGATAAATGATAGATCGATCAGCTAACATAAGGGTTACAATAGTGAGAGAAATATCGGCTAAACCTAACCTTCTAAATATAGATAGAGCATCACATTAATTCTCACTACTAAATCACATAATGTTTTTCCACATAATCTTTCTCCAATTACACAAGGAATTGTAAAGCTACAACAATCTTTAAATTTTCGAGGAAAATTTTTCTGAAGTATAGCGTTGCACTCCTCACTTAGTGCAACTGTCTCGTAATTCCCAAATTTCCTTTTCTTATTTAATATCTCCTTCATAAACTTTGCTTAACTTGGCATTTATTTCAAAGCTTCAGTGAAAGGAATATTTATCGTTAACTTCTTAAGTACTTTCATGAACTTTGAAAATTTCTTATCCAACTCATGTTGTCTAAGACTTTGAGGAAATGGAGGTGGTGGTCTTTCCAAACTGATTTTAGTTGGAGAATTTAATTTTTCCAAACCCTTAGAAACATGTTTTTTAGATCTTTTAGTTTCCTTTGTTTCTCTCACAATATCTTTCTCTTTTCTTACCACATCCTCTATCTCTCTTCCACTTTTTAATTGGACAGCTTTTACTTGTTCATTAGTGTTCTCTTTAGGGTTGATCTCAATGTTGCTAGGAAGTGTTCCTTGGGGTCTATTACTAAGTGAATTAGTAGTTTGTCCCAGTTGATTCTCTATATTTTTAATCTCAGCATTTTGGCTTTGCAACTGATTTCCCATTTGCAATACCACTTCTTCCATAGACATCTTCTTATCCTCAAATTGTTCATCATTGTTAGAGTCTGGTGGATATGAAGGTCTATAGTTTCTGTTCCCATGATTATTCCCACTTTCATTAGGATTTTCATAATTATTTTCTCATTTTTGGTTTCCACCATCAGTAGTATGATTCCAGTAAAATTTAGGATGGTTCTTTCAACACGGGTTGTAAAAGTTATAGTATGGGTTGTTTATGGTATTTAAAGCGTCATATGATAAGTTAGAATCAATTATACGCCCTAATGAACTTTCCTCACTTAAAGAAGTAAATTGATGCTTGTTCATTCCAAATTGGTCCAACGTTTTTGATATTGTGACAACCTAAGATTCAATAATTGTAATCATATTTGTATCATGAACACTAGCTACATTTTTTATGACTTACCCTTGCAGAGGGCCATTGAAATTCATTTCTAGCCATTTTTTTCAATTAATGCATACACTTCATTAAAAGATTTTGACATTAATGAACCATCAGCAGTAGCAACAATTATAGACCTAAGGGATCCTACTAACCAATTATAAAAACTTTGAATGATTAACCAATCGGGCAGAGCATGATGTGGACACTTTCTTAGGAGTTCCTTAAATCTTTCCCAAGCTTCGTATATTGATTCTCCTTCATATTGACAAAATGAGATAATATCATTTTTAAGTTCAGTAGTCCTTGAAGGTGGAAAATACTTAGCTAGGAATTTCTAAGTTAATGCCTCCCAATTTTTAGTAGAGCCAGGTGCTAATGAGTATAATCATACTTTAGCCTTATCCCTTAGTGAGAAAGGAAAAAGCCTTAGCCTAACAGCATTTTCTGATATGCCATTATAACGAAATGTAGCACAAAGTTCTAGAAAACTTGATAAGTGTTGTCGGCATATTTTTAGGTTATGTGTTGTATTTTTGAAAAGGGGTCGCCTACATAAATTGTAGGCGAAATTTAAAATTTAAATTTAATTTAAATATATATATATAATTTAGAAAGTAGTATTTGATTTCAAAAAAAATTTTAAGTTTGAAGATTTTAAGATATGAAATCAAACTGATCTCACATCCCAAGTAGTTTATATAAACGAGCACCGCATCACAAACCGTGTATCTATCCCGAAGAATAGACACACTGCTTGATGATGGGGCTCGATTAAATAAACTAGAAGATTTATGACATCCGTTCGGTCTGCAAACCAATTTTATAAGCCGATAAGTTCCCCTGCTTAATATAAATGAATTAAACAGGGTTTATAATACCTGGGTTCTTAAAGTTCCCTATAAGGGCAAGCCCTCATAGTTAATTACATCCTAAGTGACGGGAATCACTTAAAAAAACTCCCGATAATGATCAGTGGTTTTGCTCTCAAGAATTTCAAAGATTAAGGTTTTCGAAGGATTGAATTTTGAAAATTTCAAAAGGGAATGGATAGAATTTGGAACAGTTTATTTCAGGAGTCCAAAGGAAGAGAAGTAGGAGAAGCTGAGGATCCAAGAAGAATCTTGGCAATTTCCCAAACTATTCTATTGTTTGGCTTCAATTTGGGAGTTTATTTAATGTTGCAATCCTGCCAATTTTATTTATTTAGGACTTATATTCGTATGACATGATCATACAAATAACCTTGAAAATATGAGGGTTTATGTCGTACCAAACAACTACCTCGGAATCCTAAGACCGATTAGGGCTTAATTTGCATAATATGATTATGCAAATGCCTAACGAAAAGATTGAGGATTTATGTTGCACTAAGTAAAATACCTTGAAATCCTATGGCTTGGTTATTTAATTCTAAGGAAAGTTTTGCTGAAGTAGACTCAGGTTTTGCTGATGATGATGGTCGTGCTGCCCATTATGCTCCAAGCTCCTTGTTGTTGCAGAGGTTTAGTTTTAGAAGTCATAAATCAGGAGATGAGAGAAGTGTTTTGGTTTAGAGAAAATCTTAATATCCAAGTGCTTTTTAATATTTTAATTAAAACAAATCTTAAAGTTGTTTAAACAAAACCGATTAAGATCGCACTGTTTCGTCATCTCGACACCGTTATTTTCATTGAATTTACTTAGTCCAGATGAATTTGTTAAACTCAACTGAATGAGTTCCAAATTTTCATTTAGACCGTGGGAAATCCCGTTAGCAACACGTGGGTTACATCATCCGAGGTATTCCCGATCATTCAACGAGACATTTTAATTTAGTTACAATTGTAGTTTTGTTGTTCTATTTGTGATTAAATTTTGAGTTATTTCATATTTCAGATTGTTGTGGCGGTGAATTTTATCTTGCAATGAATTTTAATTTAGTTTTGGTTTCAGTTCAGGGACTACCCTAAAGGTTTTGGTTTCAATGCAACAGTTTTATTTATCATGCAAGAAAAGTAAAGTACAATGCATGTAAGTAAATTGTAATAAAATAAAAGCATATCTGGAGGGTCTTCCCGTCATCCCAAGCTGCACTTAAAACACATGTTAAGGCATTTAAATATTTCAACAAGTACCTAGGTAAAGCTAAGGGAAGGGTTTTGGTTGTCTTCCAAATTCCTAATCCTATAACTAGTCATCTTCTATGACGTCTAGGTTCTTGTGTTTTGTTTAAGGATGGTTTTCTTCATCAAAGAATAATTAAATTTAGTTGTTCTTCTAAAACATCCCGTCATATTGAGGAAGTGCTTAGGACAAGTTCTAAAAATCTTTTCAATATTTCTGGGATTTTTTTGAGTCCAATCCAAGTAAATTTAGTTGTACAGGTGAATTAATCATCCAGGAGTTTATTTAAATTTTGTTTCTTGCTCAGTGAACTTAGGTATTTGATTACCTGATGAATGAAGTGACATCTCACTTAATACTCTATTTAAGAGTTATAATAATTAAAGCCTTTAAGGGCAAGTTAGTTTATCTAGAATTTCAATCATAATTAATTAAAAATTTGAGTGAATGGTTTAAAGTATTTTAATTTAATAATGAGGTTTTAATTAATAATTTTAAGTTTGAAATAGTGTTCAAATTATTTTAGATTTAATTCTTAATGATTTCATTTAGGTTTGTTGTTAAATGATTTTAATTAAATTTGATTTTAATTTAATTTTAATTTAATTTAACTTAAATTTAATTTTAATTTAATTTTTAATTTGAATTTGATTTAAATTTATTTAATTTTTAATTCAATTTAATTTTAATTTAATTTAATTTAATTTTAATTTATTTTTAATTTAATTTAACTTTAATTCAATTTAATTTTACTTTAATTTAATTTAATTTAATTTTAATTTAATTTAATTTTTAATTTAATTAAATTTAATTTAATTTAATTTTTATTTAATTTAATTTAATTTAATTTTTATTTAATTTAATTTTAATTTAATTTAATTTAATTTATAATTTAAATTTAATTTAATTTAATTTTAGTTTTAATTTTAGTTTTAATTGTTAATTTTAATTATGAATTTGGATTATTATTTTAATTTTTAATTAAGAAATAAGTATTGAGGAAGTGACTTATTTAGGGATTTTTTAAATTAAAGAATAAATATCCTCTTAATAATACCCCTATTTTAATGATCCAAATTTAAATATATTCTTTCCAAAATTTAAATTATTTAATTAATTAATGTTTCATTTTCGATATTTTAAAATGTTTAGTGGGTTTCTACCTCTTAATTTTCCTAAGTTTTAATCATCCAAGAGAAAATTAAAATCAAATATTTTACCCCCCCCCCCCCATTTTGATTAAACCTAAAGTTTTAATTAAGGGTTAAAATTTTTAATTACCTTTATGCCATTTTATGCTTATTTATTTCATAAATCACTAAATTGAGCATAAATAAATTTGAATTTTTTATGTCACCTCACTCATATGTGAGTTAAAACATTAGAGGAGAAAATGTGATTTTTCTGAATTTAATTTATTTATATAATTATTTTTAGTAGAAAATAGGAGTTTTTAAAGAAAATTCAACAACATGACCAAGGAAAGGTTTCTATCCTTAAGAAAATTATGGGATGTTCCTAATGACCAGAGGACAACTTAGACCATTTTTTGGTGATTTTTTGAATTATTCTTTTTTTATTGTAATTATTTTATTTTTTAGAGTATTAATTAATTATAAAATAAAATTAAATTTTAAAAATAGATTTTATATTTTTCTTAAATCTCTCTAACCTCAAGGAGTTTAGAGAAATAAATTCTATAATTTTCTGAATTTTCTTTCATTTATTAGAATTATTTTAGTGAAAAAGGTTAAAAACTCATTTTTTTAATATTAAAAATTAGATTAAGCCTTTAAAATTCAATATCTTTCCCTAGGGACTTAGGACAAATATTTGGTTTGTCCCTAAGTGATTAGGAATCAAAATGTGACATTTTTATGATTTTTAATATTTTTATGGTTATTATTATTTTTTAAATTGTTAAAAATTAAAATATTATGAAAAATCAACCTTTTTTTAAAAATTCCAATTTTAATTTTCCTGAACTCCCTTGATATCAGAGAAGCCCCAGAACCATTTTTGTGAATTTTTGAAAATTATTTTTAGAGTTATGAATTTTTAAAGTTCCATTCTGCTTATGAGGCTTAATTAATCCATTTGGTAAGGTTAATCAAGTCCAATTGATTTCAATTTTTTATGTGAAGTTCCTTTGATCTTAAAGATCAATGGAGAATTATTTTCAAGTCAATTTGATGTGTGGTTAACCCTAATTAATTCAAATTCAATTTTAGGGGTTTAGGCCAATTAAGGTTATTATGAATGAATTAACTCAAAATATATTTTTCATAGGGTCCTCTGGTCCTAAGGAACATCACCAAATTTTCCTAGAATTTATTTCACAACATGCTAATTATAGGAATTAAAATACCTAAAACAATGACATGAAATTGAAAATTCACTAACTTTTCACAGAGATGACCTCTGACCTTGAAAAATTCAGGGAATGTTCCCAAGATCAGAGGCTTCAAAAGCCCTATGGTCTCATGTCATGGTGAATTATCTATACAAATGAAGAATAAAAATACTGAAAAACAGTAAATAAATTATTAAAAATAAAATACTCATCCAATTAATTTGATTTCTTTTCCACATTATTCTTCTCTATTCACTGAGCAAGAAGGTATTTTTATTTTATTTTTGTGATTTTTCTATGACAAAATATGGATTTTTGAAGTTCTGGGCATTTAAATAATTCAAAAATAACCTATTTATCTACTTATCCACGCGGCGCCAGCGCAACATCGGCAGCTCTGAAAGCCCACACGGCGCATTCCCATTGGACGCCGCCATCCAACTCAGTGCTCCGGGGGACCGTGGTTCACGTAACATTCTCTGGTCCGACACAATCTGAACCGTCCGCTCGATACACGCTCGATCCAACGGCTCCCGGTCATCATCTACGACTGGTGTACATCCGTGATCGTCCACACTAAAACCCTAAGATCTCACTCGGTTCTCAATGAATTTTCGTGTTCTTATGCTCTATGGATTCGCATTGAAGAGACAAACACATCCATATGGTTTATAAGCCATGAAATTAACCCAAACAAAATGGAGAATCACTGGAAGCTCGGGAGGAAAAGTGAGTTCATACCTTTGCTCAGAGAAGTGAAGCTTCGATCTAAGAGTTGTATCACCTTTGATTGAGTCCAGGCAAGCTCCAGATGAAGTCTCTGGCTCCGGGAATTGTCTAGGTATGAAAGTGACCAAGGCCGATCACAAAGCTTGGAGGCTGGAAGCAATGGCTGGCCTGGTGAGGGGGCTTTTGCTGGGGAACTTCTCCTCTTGGTCTGGTGAAGGTGTAGGACCAATCAATTTGGAGATTGGCTCACTGTGGTGAAGTGTCCTATTTTTTGGGTGGATTTTCAACTCAAAAATTGAGCTCTGTTAATGGGGATTAGGGTAAAGGAACACTGGGGATCAACTACTCTATATCTGTAGAGGGGTCTGGAATTATTTTGGCAGAGTTTTGACATGGTTTTTGTTCAACTCTTCCTTTGGCCGAGAGGAAGTGGTGTTTAAATAGGCATGGCTGGAGGGCTAACCAGGGGGTTTGATGGCTTGGATCCACTGCTCAGGGCAAGGGAAGAACAGCCATGGTGTTCAATTGGGCTGGGACAGCTTAGCAAGGAGAAATTCAAAAATTGGCTCACATGGGTACTCTCGGCCTGGTGGTTTCCGGAGGCTGTGGTGGCTAGCCGGCGAGGGTCAAGTCACCCTCAAGGTCGGAAGGACCAGTGCTGGAGGTTTGTGCAAGCAATTGTCCAATGCCAAGTGTAAAGGGTTGGATTTAAGTAGTAAAGGGAGAAGATTGATTTTGGGTTCACATGTGTCAACCCATGTATTTGGACTTGGTTCACCTCCCCATGGTCTGATTTTGGGCCAACGACATCAATTGGGTCAGCTGCCATGGAGTGGTGAAGTCCCCATCAAAATAGTTTAAGTTAATTTTGGGTTATTGTATTGCATTAAAGAGGTTAAAATGGCTTAAGGAAGGCTTAGGAAAGGACTCCCTTTTCTTGCCATTATTGGCTTGGTGACAAGTCAAACCCCCCATGGCTTCATGTGGCTTGTCCATGGCTTGCATGTGGCTCCATTTGGCTCATCCTTGTCTTAGGAAAATTGGATTCATTTATATGAAAAAGGAATTTGGAGATTTTGGCAATTTAGTGAAAAATTTAGATGTTGCTTGATTTAGGTTGATTTGATGATTGATTTGGGACTTATGAATTGATTCCAATTAAAGGGATGATGAGAAGGAATTGTCATGTGGGCTTTGGAATGGATTTAGGCTTTTGGATTTCACTTTGGATGGGCGTTCAAGATGGTTTATGGAGTGGGCTTTTAGATTTCAAAAAAAACTTTATGATGAAAATTTTGTAAAGGATTGGGTCCAATAAGTCTTGAATTTAATTTAGTAATGTTTCATGAATGATTTGGAATCAATTTGAAGTGATTTGGAGTTGAATTGGGTTGAATTTAGGTCTTTTTTAGTTATGGTCAAAATGGATCCAATTGGGCTAACTTGGGTTAAGTTTTGGCTAAAGTTGGATTTGATGTAAAATTAATGTTGAGAAATGTTCATGGGAGTGTCACAAAGAGTTTCCATCTTTGGTTGGGTTCTAATTTTGGGATTTGGGCCCAATTGGGTTAGGTTTGGACTTAGGTCAATTTAAGGGATTTTGGTTTTGGGTTAGGTTTGGGTGGAGTTTAGGTCCAAATTTTGGGCAAATCAAGTTAGTGTTTTGTTTATGGAGATTTTAGGAAGGTTTAGAAAAATATTTGGGGCCAATTAGAGTTGAATTGGATGGGTTTGAGCTAGGTTTAGGTTATGGGCCAAAATTGGGCCTTATGCTTCAAATTGAAATTGTGCTCAAATCTCAATCAAATTTTTCTTGGATTTGGTCTAAATTGATATTGGGGATGTTGATTTTAAGTTTAGAATTGAATTGGACCAAAATTGAGGTCAATTAGGGTGGTTTGGTTTGAAATTGGGTTCACTTGGGATTAAAATGGGCCAAATTGGGGGTTTTGGTAAAAGTGGGATAAATTGGCAAAATTAGTCCATGGTGTAGTTGAATAAAATAAAATTGGGAGTATTTGTGATTTTTGAAATTTTTTGGGAATTTTCTGAATTTTTGGATTTTTGGGCTAAGAAGGGCATTTTGGGTATTTGGAGGGTATTGGGGGGTACTTTTGAAATTTTTGTTATTTTTTGCTATGGATGATCAATTTGAGTGGGGGTAAATGTTTAGGATTGATTTTGAGGAATTTTGGGTAATTTAGGTGATTTTGTAAATTTTGGGTAGTTTCAATGGCTTTTAGTAGGTTTAGTAGGTGTAGGGCCCAGGGGGTCAAAAATTGAAATTTTGGAAAAATGAATATTGATCAAATTGGAATCACTTTAGTTGAGCCATGAAGCCATATTAAGCCCATATGAGCCATGAGAGGACTCATTTAAGGCATTCAATATGTTGTTCCTAACCCTCTTAGCTAGGGGCTTAGGGGTTAAGGACCATCCATGTGAATTACCTACATGAGTTAGGAAGTCAAGTTGGGTGAGAGTGTGGTTTTAGGACTTGGAATGTGTGTGAGAGTGTAGTGTATGTGCAAGTCAATCCTCATTAGACAAGGCCACCCAGGGTATTCCTAAGGCCAAGAAGTCCTATAGGGAACTCATCCTTTAAACCTCCACATTTGATTTCAAACCTCTAGGTGATTAGGGGTCTACAATCAAGCTTGTGGGGTTTGCAGGGAGTCAAGAGGTGTTTGAACTTCTAAGTGGTGGGTCACATTTCTAGTCCTCTAAGATAGTCAAAGGGAAAACCTATGGCTAGATCCTAAGCACTAAGGAGAGAAGAAAAGACCTCACCAAAAATGAGGTCAACAAGTGTAAATAGGGATCCTCCAAAGGAGTTCCCCCAAATTGATTGTTCTGCACCACTTGGATAGTCAGCTTATATGACAAGGTTTTGTATACTTGAGTGAATTTCATCTGTCATAGGATTTACTTAATCCGTCAAGGCAGTATGATGATTTTCAAGTTATTATCTTGAAAGTTTTCCATTTCAATTTCTAGTTTTTCGAGTCCTTTCTATATTTTATTTTTTTTATTTTTCAAACTTGAGATCATAAGGCACAAGTCTTGCAGATCCTTTGTTTTGCATACATAACACAAGAAACAATACATTAACAACTAAACAAATAAAATGAAAAATATATTCAACACAACAAAACATTTTCACAAACACCTTATTTTTCACACAATTAATTTTTTTCTTTTTTCACAACACTTTTTCATATAACAAACACTTTTCACACAAAAATATTTTTTACAACACTACAATATTCTAAGTCTAAACCTTATTATTTCAACTAAAATTCTACTTAAGTTCTTACCGAAGCTTCCTCGGCAACAGCCCAAAAACTTGATGTGTGACTTAGCGTTAAGGGGGCTTTATATATACTTTCAAATGCAATAATTTGATTCCACTGCTAGAAGATTTAATCCCCACCAACGGCGCCAAAAAATTGACCCGACCCGCAATAATGCAGTAATATTTGCTTTAAAAATATGGCAAAAAACTTGACCCAATTTATAAATAGTGACTAGTGTATAAAATCAAAATGTTGTAAAATTTTAGAAAATATTTTACTCACTAGGGGTACTACGCAAGTATACATATCGTCTCAAGTAATATAGGGTTTTCTGTTAAGACCCCAGTATCGATCCCACATAAAAGCGAGGTAAGCAATCCTTTAGGCTAATTCTAATATATTTCTATAAGGCCTAAATTTGGAATGTCAAATAAAATGTGTTTTCTAATAACTAATCCTAAATAAAGTTCTTAAATAAAAAGATCACTTATGGATAATTTAGGTTGGAGAATTTCAAGATATTAAAAACTACCTTTCTCTTACAATTACATAGATAATGTATTGGAAAGAAACGCTTAGAATTTTATGTAGTAGTGCCAAATAGAAGCATTCCTATTCTTTATCTTTTGGTCCAGGCATAAAGAACAATGGCTAATCTATAGATCAGTTCAGGTTGTTTTATTAGTAGAATGGGTTAATCTAGACTCACACTTCTAGATGTCCAAGGGTGGCTATGGTCAGCCCTACCAGTGACCCGCTCCCTTTCTATAAACCAAATTATTAGAATTTATTCTGTCACTTTAAAAAGTAATGAATTCTATGCCCAATAAATCATATCTTCCTATTTATTTGCACTTCACCTTAAATAACTCGCGTATAGCCTGCGATTACGTAAGGATTCATGTGATATCTACTAGTTAAGAACTCATCTCCGGATAGGTCTCAGAATTCTTCAGCAGGTTTTAGCAATACAAGTGATCAATTTATAAAGTAAATGAAGATCCGGTATGAATATCATCACCATAATTTAATAAGAGAATATCTAAGTAAATCTTAATTCCTAAAAATGCACTATTTCATTACAAAACAAAATTAAATGAAAATAATGGCATAAGAAGTAAATTAATTGATAGAATTATGTAATAAATTAAGTGACAACAAAGAACTTATTTCATTAGTATTCTATTATATTTATTCAACTATCTGTCACCTAGAAGCATTTAATAGATAATTCTATCATAAAAAAATTTTTTCTACAGAAGCCACTACTTTATATTTAAAAGAAATAGTAAAGAAAATGACTTACGAAGCATGTATAAATCACGACAGAAAACTCAGTTTAAAACAAAGAAAATCCACTAGAAAGTGTTTACAATAATTACAAGAGAATAAAGAACACGATACTTAGCTTTTCCATTCTGAAGGAAAGAAAAAGATCTCTCCACCAAAGTCTCCCATCGATCCATGTGCCGCTCGTACATCCCTTACATGAATATCTAAAAATCTCTCACCAATCTCTTCATAAAATGTAAAAATCTACATCTTCATGACACTACAATGACTCTAAAATGAGTAAGGGAGAAGATAGAGAGAGAGAGAGAGAGAGAGAGCGAGTGAGAGCAAGAGAGAGAGAGAGGCCCATTTCATGTAGAAATGTCTCCTATTTATAGAGCTCTGAAAATGGCCAGGGGTCCCTTAAGGCACATCTTCAAACTTCGTCCACATTCATTGAATCTTCTATAAACCAACTGTGGCGCCTAGGCGCCGAGATCTGATGCCTAGGCGCCAGACTCCTGTGACCAATTCTTCGCACCCCTTCACTTTGGGTCGCACCTCTTTGCTATTAAAACCGCTCTAATGTGTCCAGATTCATTGTATCACATGTCCTACATATTAGGAGTAACTTCTAGTCTTCTAGAAGGTCTAGAAACTACTTAACACCGTCAAATTAACTTCCCAAGTAGTCCATAACTATCCATAATTATCCCTAGACAGGTTCTTGTGCTTAGGCCTTGATTCTGGCCCCTGGGCACCATTTTATCGTCGTCACTGGCGCCTAGGCACTGGGTTTGACTCTTAGACGCCACCCAGTGTGCAGCTCCACTGTTTTGCTCCGTTTGGCTCCGTTTCAACTCCGTTTCGCCCCATTTCAGTTATGTTGCGTTTCTAACATCTTCACTTACAAGATAGACATAAAAACTACCTTTCTCAAAAGTATAATTTCATTCAAAAATATGTGAGAAATGTAAAATAGATTAAGCATAGAAATATATATTGATATGTAATAGGTCAGAATTTTCTTCTTTGCTCATTTTGGCTCCCAGTTGCATAGTTTTTGCTTTGTTTTCTCTAAAATCATATTTTTTATACTTAAATATAAAAATATGTAAAATAAATTCCTTTAAAGTGTAATATTATTTAAAATGTGCATAAAATGGGCATGAAATGAACACTAAAAACACGTAATTTTTTAGTGGATCAACTAGTCACATGAATTTCATCTGCTGTTGGGTTAGCATAATCTCTTAAAATTCTTAGCAAATTTCTAATATCATTTCTCTGATTATCTAAATTATTCACCATTTTACAAAGATTTTCAGTTTGTTTCTTTTTGTTTTCTAATTTTTCTAATAGTACGCTCTAACTCCAAATCATAAGGTACTAAACCTATAGATCCACTACTACGCATATAAAATCACACAAATACTATAAAAAGTAAACAAACACACAATTACACACTACAAAATCAAGGTTTTCAATTACTATATTATTAATAGATACCGTTTATACTTTCCCTACGGCGAGCGCCAAAAACTTGATGCGGACTTTTAATATTTCAAGAACTTATGAACTCAAATTTATATATATATTTATAATGTTTTTGTAAAGTCTAAACATTCACCGCAAGTATATGTACTGTATTAAGTAATACAAGGCTCTAACGGAGTCCTGGTTATTGATCCCACAGGGAAGGCACGATTCTTACAACATATAACGTAACATTGAAATCCAATACTCAAATTGCAATTAAAGTTTAATGTTTACATCTACTAGCAAGATGCAGAAAACAGTAACAATTAAGCAAACTACAATTACTTCTAATATCTTTAAAACAGAATTAACTAACAGACACACACTAAGTTATGTATTTGAAAGGTTTTGATATATAAGAAAAGTATCTTTCCACTTGCAAGGAGCATATGTTGTGTGAATGATATGGAATGATTATTTATGGTATTTTGCCAAATAAAAGCATAAATGTTTCTTTAACCTCAAAAGAGTACACCCTCTTTCAAGCATGAAAAGAACATTGATATATCCTAAGTTTAGTCACTAAATCTAAGTCTAGGCTAGGAGGATACTGGTTGTCACTACGGAGCTCCCACTCACCCTTCACTTGAAGGCTAACCTTCGAGTTTAGTTACTAATCTTAGGACCAAATTGGGGATCTCAGCCTATCACCCTAAAACCTCCAATTTGAAGTCCATCAAAACACATTTTCCTATTTATTTGCACTCAATTCCAATGAACTACGCAATTCATCCATGGACATTAAATGGATTCTTCATTATTGTTGTACGACAATAAATCCTTTCAGAGTTATTGTTCAACAACATATTTTAATAATTTAATTGGCCAGATCAAAAAATAAATTATGTTCAAAATGAAAAATCATCACAATTTCTTCAATACTTGAAAAGAACTTTAAATTCACATCATTACATCATCACATCTCTATCCAAAAAAAAAGACAAAGGAGACTACTCAGAATTCATTGAAAATACACAATAAAACATTGATTTTATGTATAGAAGAAATGTCATACAAAGCACAAAAGAAAATATAACTTATCTCTATCTCTTCCCCAACGTAATTCTCTTGAAGTTCCTTTGAATCCTTTTCACTCTTATTTTCAATTCCCTCTTTACAATGGAAAGGAAGAAGCAATCTCTCACTTTACTCCTTCTCCTTCACTCCTTAGAGAAGACTCCCTCTCAATTTCTCACTTCTACACTCACTCTTCTAAACCCTAACACTCAACACACACTCTCGCTCACTTTAACCACACTAGAACTCCAGAACACACTCTATTTTTCATCCAAAAATAGTTACTTATAAGTTAGAAACAAAATCCTAAGAGTTTCCTTAAGCATCCCTTCAAAAAGTTGCCAAAACTCTTCAAATTTGAATTGCACCGACATTGGGCCCCGGCAGCGCCCAATAGGGCACCGGTAGCACTCTATTGCCTGAATAAATTCTGAAGCTCTCGGGAAAATGGCACTGGCGGCGTCCATTCTGGCACTGGCGATGCCCATTCTGGCGCTGACGGTGCCAGAAGCTGTTTTCCTCCTTTTTGCTCATTTTTGCTCCGAATTCGTTCCTTTTCGCATCTTTTCGCTCCAATCACCTAAAATCATCATACCTAAAACAAATTATGAAAAATATTTTTCTTTAAATTCAATATTACCAAAAATGGGTAAAATTATATAACAAAAATAGTATATATTTTTGGTGCATCAATACCTCATTAATTTAAGAACATTGAATGTTACTTCTTGATCATTAACTCTCATGGTTAACTCCTCTTTTTGTACATCTATCATAGCACGTCCAGTAGCAAGGAAAGGACTTTCGAAAATAATAGGAATCTCTTCCTCTTCTTCTATATCTAGAATTATAAAATCTACAGGGAAAATGAATTTATCCACCTTTACCAATACATCTTCTATCATTCCTCTTAGGTGAGCAGTAGATCGATCTGTTAATTGTAAGGTTACAGTTGTAAGAGATATTTCTCCTAAATCTAACCTCATAAAGATGGATAAAAACCTGAGGTTAATACTTGCTCCTAAATCTCACAAGGCTTTTCCATGAAATCTGTCTCCTATAGCACGAGATATAGTAAAACTTCCAGGATCTTTAAGCTTTTTAGGTAGCTTTTTCTGAATAATTGCACTACATCTTTCACTTAGTGCAATAGTTTCAAAAGCTTTAAACTTTATTTTCTTATTAAGAATATCTTTCATAAATTTAGCATACTTAGGCATTTGTTCAAAAGCTTTAGCAAATGGGATATTAATGGTAAGCTTTTTAAATCCTTCAAAAAATTTTGAAAATTGTTTATCCAATTTCTATTGTTTCAATCATTGTGGAAATGAGGGTGGAGGTTTTTCAAATTCATTTTGAGATAGAAAATATTTTTCTTCTTCATGGATTATTTCCTTAGGTTTCTCAACTTCTATCACTTCAGTCTCTTTTTGAATTTTATTTTCCTTTCCATACCTTAATTATTTTCTACTTCTGAGTAATACAGCTTTAATTTGATTTTTATCTTTTCCATTTTTTGTTGGATTTCCTTAAATAAGACTTGGAAGTGTTCCCTGTGATCTGTTGTTAATTGCATCTGCAATTTGCCCCATTTGATTCTTAATTTTTCTTATCGCAGCATTTTGACTTTGCAATTGACTACCCATTTGTAAAATTAAATCTTCTATGGAAATTTTCTTTTCCTTAAATTGTTAGTTATTAATACCAAGAGGATAAGAAGTTTGATAGTTAGAATTACCTTGACTATTCCAATTTTTAATTGGGTTAGGTTGGTTATTACCCCATTGTAGATTTGCATTATTCCAATTTAAGTTAGGGTGATTTTTCCAACTTGGATTATAGTAATTGGAATATAGGTTATTAGTTTTGCTAACGATAGCTTGCAATGTCTCTAAGGTTTGAGATTCATCAGTACTTCCTGAATTAACTTTACTTGCGATAATTGAGACAAATTATCTATTTTTTTAGATATTGCAGCAACTTGAGATTTTAAAATAGAAAAGGCTTCATTTTTTTGAATACCAACCACTCTTTTAGTATTAACTCTATTAGAAGGCCATTGAAAATTATTAATTTCCATTTATTCTATTGAAGCATAAGCTTCATCAAATGGCTTAGCCATTAAGGAACCACCAGCAGCAGCATCTACAATAGATCTAAGATAACCTATTAATCCATTATAAAATGTTTGTATAATTAACCAGTCTGGTAAAGCATGATGTGGGCACTTCCTAAGAAGTTCCTTAAATCATTCCCATGCTTCATAAATAGTTTCTCCTTCAAATTGAGTAAATGAGATTATATCATTTCTATGTTTTGTAGTTTTAGATGGTGGAAAATATTTAGTTAGAAATTATTGAGCCATTTCTCCCAAAGTTTTAATAATCCTATTGCTAATGAATTAAGCTACATCTTAGCCTTATCCCTAAAAGAAAAAAGTAAAATTCTAAGCCTAATAGCATCATCAGAAACATTATCATACTTGAAGGTAGCAGAAAGTTCTTAAAACTAGCAAGGTGTAAATTAGGATCTTCAGTAGAAGATCCTCCAAACTAATTATTTTGGACCATTTTTATAATTACAGGTTTAAGATCAAATGAGTTTGCTACTAAAGTAGGGATTCGAATGCTTAAAATGAATTTCATCAGTTGTAGGGTTAACATAATCTCTTAAGCGTCTTTGTAAATTTTGATGTTCATATTCTGTAATATTTTGTTCCATATTATTTTAAGGTATATTAGCCATTTCATGCAAATTATGAATTTAATTTTTTTTCTAATTTTTCTTACAGTGCGTCCTAATTCAGAATTATATGGTATTAATCCTTCAGATTCTGAACTTCGCATAAAAGAAATTAGAAAATATTTTTAATTAATAAAAAAACAAAAAATATGTATATATATATATATAATACTGGATGATATATATGTATATATAAATTTATATAGGGCTTTGAAGAGAGAGAAGCTCCGAATTTTAGGGAGGGTTCTTGAAGTTCAAATTTTCTTTTGCTAAGGATTTGAATTCTTGTTCTTTCCAGGTGAATTCAATTCCTTTGAATTCCTTGGATTTGTTCTTGTTTTGTTTCGGATGGTCGTACATGCACTCGTTGGAAAGGCTTCCTCTGTGGATGTGGTGGGCTCGAATTTGGTCGATTCGATAAGCTTCGTCTTTCCCCAACTCTACCATGATGTTGTTTCAGGTAAAAATGGATGTTCTTTCATTAAGCCAATTATCAAGAAAGGTGGAAAACCCGCTTTGATTTTCTCCGAAACCGAATCGGCTTCCCGGTCGATGCGCATAAGTTTACACTTGTTGGGAAATTCCAATATGGACATCCTAAATCGGAAAGAATTAGAAAATGCTTTCAAGATTCAAGCTTATCGGTATTTGGAAAGTGGGTCTTTTCGATGGTAGGTATATCATGATTAAACTTTCCAATGAAGAGGATTATGCAAATTTATTTTCCAAGAAGTTTATTATCGTGGAGGGTATTTACATGAAAATCTTGAAATGGTCTCCCGAATTTGATTCTAATCAGAAGCACCTATTATTCCCGTATGGTTTAAGATTCCTAATCTCAAACTGCAGCTTCTTTAATCATCAAGTTCTTTATGCAATTGGTACTGCTTTGGGAAAACCACTTAAATTAGATCTCCCTACCTTTAATCTAGTCCGCACCTTCCTCGGCAAGAATCCTTGTTGAAAGAGATGTTACACTTCAAGATGTCGATGAAATTTGGTCGGGGTCTCCACATAATGGATATCTGGCAATCTATTGTAATGGAACATAGACCTTTTTATTGCAATCATTGTAAAATGTTTGGTCATACTAAGGAAGGTTGTTATAGAATTCATCCTAATCTTATGCCATCTAAATATAAGGCTGGAACTGCTGTCGATACACAAAGAGGGCGGAATCTCGATTCCGTCACCCTTAATCCCGATATTGTTAAGGGGACTCCTATTGTGGTTCGGATAACTCCAAATGTGATTCAAGATTTCTCTCGCTCGCTATTGAACCCGCTCGAAACTTCGACTAATGCATCTCGCTAAAAATAATTGTTCTACCTTGAACAACAACAACCTAGCCGATCCAGCTTCGTTGATGTTTCGATCCTAATATTTCGCCGAGAATCCTCTTATTGATCGTACACTCAATTCTCGGTTCTATCATTACAAATGCTATTAATGAATTAGAAAAGGATTTGGATTCAACTTATTCCCGGAACTCGCTATTGTCGCTAATAATCTTTATTCTGGTAATGTTGCCGTCGTTAATGAAGTATCCGGTAATTTAAATTCGAAAGTTCATTTACCGTTGATGGGAATGGGAATGAAGTTGTTATTAGAACGTAATTATCTTCTTATCAAGCTAAGGAGGTTTCACCCGCTATTATTAACTATCCTATATTTCGAATTCATCACACAACTTGGATTCTAATTCTTCCGATCGACCGAATGTTGTCAATAAAGATTTGAAAGAAGATTGGATGGTGCAAAATTCTAAGAAGAAGAAGGAATTAAAGCAATTATCAGTATCGAATATTATCCCCTCTAATACTGTTACTTTTTCTAGGCTTACTAGAGGAAGTAGATCTACTCATGATTAATTTTTTATGTTGGAATGTTAGGGGAGTGGCCAACCCCGGCTCCCTTAGCAGAATTTGAAGTCTCAATGTGGTTCATAAATTTTGGGTCATTGTTCTTCTTGAAACTTTGGTGAAAAAGAATTTTGATAGATTTTTAAGGAGGTTTTTTGGTTTTTCTTTTGCCTCCAATTCTACTAATAAGATCTGGCTTTTTAGTAGGAAGGAGTTGAGAGTTGATATTCTTATTGATAATCCTCAATTCTTACATCCGCATTTCGAGCTTGATCGGCTCAAAGGATTTGCTACTTTTGTTTATGCTTCTTCTACTATTGCTTGCAGATCCGAACTTTGGTCTCAATCGAAGGATATTGGTCGAATATGTTTCGAGGGCCGGATAGTGGGTGGTGATTTTAACTCGCATTTTGCACCCTAGTGAGAAGAAAGGAGGAAGGAATCCTAATCTTCAAGATATGCTAAATTTTACTAACCAAGTTAGTGCTACTAATCTATTCGATATTGGGTTCAAGGTTCTCCATTTACTTGGAGAAGAGGTTCTCTTTATGAAAGGTTGGACGTAATCTTTACTAATCAACTCCGGATAGATATGTTTAGTCTTTCCAAAGTTAATCACTTAGCTAGACTTGGTTCGTACCATGCTCCCTCGCTTGTTCAATTCTCTCATTTTATTAATACTAAACATCATGCTTTCGCATACTTAAATGTATGGTCTACTCACCCTACTTGTTATCAAGTTGTTAAGCATAATTGGATTCTCCCATCTAATTATTCTACTGCTAATCCTTTATTGAAGTTATGGCAACTTCATAAGTCAGTTACTAAGGCTTTAATTAATAGGAATTGACCGAATTTGGGAACCTTACATATAATATTCAAAAGCGAAAATTTAGTGGCCCGAGTTGAAATTGAAGTGGAAGTCGGGAGGAAAACTGATAAAGATCTGCTGGAAGCTAATGATTTGCTACAGGAAGAGCTCCTTCTTAAACAGAAAGCAGCAGTTAACCATTTACTTCATGGAGATAGGAATTCAAAATTTTTTCATGCTATAATTAAGCATAGAAGATCCATTAATACAATTCAAAGAATTAAATCTACTAATAATTGCCGGCTTTCTACTTCTCGAGAAATCGGGGATGATGTCGTTCAATATTTTCAAAACCTTTTCTCTTATCAAGATACCAACTCGATATCTTTTCTAATAAACTCATGCAAGCCGATTTGCAGTTGGCTAGGGAATTAAATCTATTCGTAATACCTAATGAGGATGAAATATTATCTTCCATCAATTCTTCGGACAAGAATAAGACAAATGGTCCAGATGGGTTTACTCCTGATTTCTACAATAAATTCTGGCAAATTATCAGGATGGATATTGTTGAGGCTATTAAACTTTTCATTCAGGGCATGGATCTTCCTAAGTATTTTGTATCCTCTTCAATTATTCTCATACCAAAGGATAAAAAGAAGGATTGTTGGCGTGACTTTGAACCTATTAGCATCACTTCAACCTTTTCAAAAATCATCGGCAAGCTTCTTGTGGCTAGAATTTCGCCTCTTATGGATACTTTAATCTCTCGAAAATCAATCAACATTTATTAAAGGAAGAAGTATTAGCGAAAATATATTGTTAGCTCAAGAAATGCTTACCGATATCGATAAGCCTCGTAGGGGTTCTAATCCGATTTTTAAATTGGATCTTTCTAAGGCTTTTGATACTATAAGTTGGTCCTTTATTCTTAAAGTGCTTTATGCTAAAGGATTCAGCTTCAGTCATTGTGGACTCATTTCAAGGTGGTTAAGCAATAATTACTATAGTGTTCTCATTAATGGTGAGAGCAATGGGTTTTTTCAGCAGGTAGAGGCATTAAACAAGGAGACCCCCTTTCTCCTTATATCTTCATATTGGCTTTTGATTACCTTTCCAAGCTTCTTAATAATGTTCGCATCACTCACCCTTATACCTGCTTTCAACTACGTATCCACTCAACCGATTTCCCACCTCGCATTTGCCGATGATGTCATAGTTTTCTGGAATGGTAGTGAGAATTCCATAAGATGTTTAATGAAGGTTTTGGATGAATTTGAAGAGGTCTCTGGTATGACTTTTAACAAGTCCAAGTGTCATTTTTTGTTCAGTTCTAAATTTAATGTTAATACTAAAAAGTGGATAGCAGATTTCACTGGATTTAGGGAGGCTAAATATCCTCTTAAGTATTTGGGTTTTCCTTTAATCAAAGGTAAACTTAGACATTCCCACTATGATGATGTGGTATCTAAAATTTATGCTCAAATTTAATGTTGGACAAATTCATTTCTATCAAATGGTGGTAGAATCACTCTTCTCAAGAGTATTTTAACTACTTATCCTCTCTATATTCTTCAAATGATCAAGATGAAGAAAAGCACACAAAAATTACTGTCCATTATATTTAATAAGTTTCTTTGGGAAGGTCATCATAGACAAATGCATTGGACCAATTGGGATAAAGTTTGTAAACCTATTGCTAGTGGTGGGTTGGGTTTTAAGAGTTTTCAAGAAATCAGCTTTTCCTTTTATTGCAAGCAATGGATTAACTTTAGAGCCAAGAACTCCTTATGGTCTAAGTTTTTGCATGGGAAGTACTGTTCTAATATTCATCCTACTCAAGTACAATTGAAGAATGGGGATTCAAATCACCGGAAGCAATTATCGAAAGTTAGAGAAGCAATCGAACAACTTTTTGTATGGGAGCTCGGGGATGGGCAAATTCATTTTTGGAGGGATAAGTGGATTTTTTAATGAGTCTCTCGATTGATCTTAATATTCATCATTCCATTCGTCATCCCATTCGTAAAGTAGCCGATTGTCGGATCAATTCGTAATGGGATACCGCTAAGCTTAGTAGTTGTATTGATTCTCGCAACCCAAAAAAGATTTTGAATATTCCTATTCAATCAGCCGAAAAGAGATAAATTGGTCACAAAGATTCCACCTAATCAAAGCTTGTCTAATTTTCTATTTAGAGGTGCCTGTTCTACTAATGATCGTGGGAAGAAGCTATGGAATAAATTCTTAACACCTTCCATATCTTTTTTCTGTTGGAGACTTTTCAGGAAGTTTCTTCCAACAGATGACATTCTAAAACTTAAGGGAATTCGTGGACCTTCGATTTGTCAATTTTGTCATGTTGATGAAGAATCCATTCCTCACATATTTATAAGGTGCTTTGTTGTTCAAGAGGTATGGAAATCGTTTTGGATAATCTTGGGCTTTCTTCCAAATTTTTTTCATGGCTTAGTATTGAATTATGTTGGCAAGATTGGAAGGATTCTACCGATTATTACATTCCTCTTATTATCTTCTCGGTTTATATGGATGGGAAGGAATGATGCTATTTTCAACAACAAGGATTGCTCTACCCAAGCATATTATCGTGAATTGTTTAATTTATGTTCATAAGGCTAGACAAATAATTAATTCCCAAGAAATTCTCGTTATTAACAAGGTCAAGCTTGTTATTTGGAGATTACCTATGGCTCCTTGGGTTAAAATAAATTCGATGGGAGTTTTTCTTCAATTGGTGCTGGAATCGGGGGCTATTTGCAGGGATCATATCGGTAATCTTAATTGGTTTCTCTCTCGCTCTCGTTATGGCGGATAATGCCTTGAAACCGAAGTTATTGTCGCTTATCGGGGTCTCAAAGCCGCCTTCCTTAATAAACCGAAGTTGCTCGTTCCATGGCACATTCTTACTGGGTCAATATGATCCTCAAGTTATCCTCCAAGCTAGTTGTTATATGGAGTCATATTCATAGAGAGGGAATCAACCTCGCAAATTGGTCGTCAAGAGAGCTTCTTCAGGAAGGAAATAATTTGTAACTCAAGCTCTTCTTCGAATTTTTATCTTCTTCTTTTTCTTTTTTTAGAACTCTTTTACATGGGGACTTATTAGCCATTCCTCATGTCAGATGTTTTAAGACCTCCATTATTCAATAAAAGTTTTTTTTGGTGAAAAAAAAATATATATATAATACTGGATATGAAATGGCTATGGAGGTAAGTGCTCTGCTAGGGTTTCCTTGGCTTCCATGGCGGCGGTGATCTGTAGGAGGCTTACTATTAGTGTGATGGCGCTCAGGGAAGGTAGGCTGTTTGGTGGTGTTTGTGGGCTGAGGTGGTTTTGTTGTTTTTCCCTTCCCGGGCTCCTGCTTTTCAAATTTGTTGGTCTAGTTACTGTTGGATTGATTTTGGGTTTCTGTGGTGGAGGCTATTGCCGGCTCTATGGCACAGCAGCTGGACCTGGAAACTAACATTCAATGGTCTAAGGTAACTTTTGCTAGTGTTGTTTGTAACAACAAAAATGTGGAGTCTAATACTGAAGGAACCTTCTTCCCACAATACCTTCATGATGCTGCTGCAGGAAGGTCTACTTGCCCTTTTGTTCATCCAACTGGAACCAAAGATGGTGAGCCTGCTGTCTTTTTCTCTGACCAGGACATTATGCAACTCAATGATGATGTGAAGCTCACTCTTATTGGGAAATTTGCTCTTGGACACCCACGAATGGAACGGGTTAGAAAGTTTTTTGAGTCTCTACAATTTGCTGGTACCTGGCAGCTGGATCTACTTGATGGCAGACATCTTCTCATTCAACTGAATACTGAGGAAGATTTTACAAGGCTCTTTGCAAAGAAGGCTGTTATCATTGTTGGTTTTGAGATGAGAATTTTCAAGTGGACTCCAGAGTTTAACCCCAGAAATGAGCCACCAGTAGTTCCCATCTGGTTTAAATTTCTTGAGCTCCCTCTCGCATATTTTAACCGTAATGCCCTTTTCAACATTGCTAAAGCTATTGTCACTCCTTTGAGAATGGATAATCCCACCAAGAACAAGGCTAGACCTGCTGCTGCAAGGGTTCTAATTGAGAGAGAAGTAACACTCCCTGAAATTAAGAGGCTTTGGGTAGGTTCTGATGGGGAGGCCTACTGGCAGGCGTGATCATGGAGTAGCAGCCTTATTACTGCAATCATTGCGAATGTTTGGACACACAGCTAACAAATGCTATGACTCCACCCTCCTTCAAGAAAGCATACCGAGGTGCTCGCTTCACTTTCTGCCGGTGTACTTAGACATGTCCCACCCGCCGTGAACATTTCCCCCCATCCTATATCTCCACCTCAACCCCTTTCTAACCTTCTTATGGGCAACCGTCCTCATCCCCCCTCTAAACCATCTATCTTACCTGGTACTGCTGAATTATTGCCTCCCCTTCATCCAGCCCCCCTCACTTCACCCAGCTCCCTCACATTTAGACTGTTCACCTCTTCCCATCTCACCTTCTCATAGGCCATCCCATCCCCCCCTCATCCCCCCTTCCCCTCTATTCCCTATTAACCCATCAGAATTTGCTACTTCACCCTCTTCCCCTCCTATCTTCCCCATTCCTTCTGACTGCTCTCCTCTAGGTAGAATGAGGAAGGAAATTCTCCCTGTTGCCATCATCTCCACCACTACTTCATTTGATCCTGCTGTTAGTGAGAATAAATTGACTGAGGGAGAGTGGCATGTCATTACCCCTAAAAAGAAAAGCAAAAACAGTAAAGAACTCCTCAGGCTCCACCCTCCCTCATCTGTAGAAGAGCTGGATTCTCTCCTGGAAGCTGCACCCCAGGTGAATACTAGAGGGAGAACCAGCATCAAAATCTCAATCATCTATTTACCCCCAAAGACAAATTTCTAATATCCAATGATTAACATCCTTTGTTGGAATATTAGAGGGGCCGCTCACCCCTCATCCCTCCAAAGATTAATTAACCTAAATAGAAAGCACAAATTCTGGTGCATAGTCCCGTCAACCTATGGTCCATAAAAAACCCGAAAAAATTCTCCTCAAATTCCCCGGTTTTTCCCATTATTCTAATATCATCAATAAAATTTGGATTTTCCGTAGACATGAACTCAGGTGGTCCGTTCTTTTCGACCAAAGGCAACTTCTTCACATTTCAATCTTTCTTCATGGGATGAATGGAGTGGCTTCTTTCATATATGCTCGGTTGTACTAAAAATGACAAGCCGGAGCCGTGGTCTTCTCTACATTCTATCGGAAAAGATCTGGACTCTCCTTGGTTGGTTGGGGAGACTTTAATTGCATCTCTACCTCTCGCCGAGAAGATGGGAGGGAGACCACCTAATCTCACCACCATGAATAACTTCGTAATAATATATCTTTTGTCTGGTCTCTTCGATTTGGGATTTTCCGGTCCCGAATTTACTTGGAAGAGAGGTAGGCCGTGGGAGAGACCGGACAGATTCCCGGTGAATGGCCGCTCGGCGGTCCCATTTTCTCCACACTTTTGTAACCCACCTTCCAATGGCCGGGTCGACCATGGACCTCTTCTCATTACCATCACTTCTCCTCCCCCTACCTGCAAGCAATCCCCTTTCAGATACCTAAATTTTTGGTCAGCTAATGACTCTTTTCTTGCTGAGGTGGTCTCTTTGTGGTCTGGTGTCTCTCACCCTGACCATTGGACTAGACTTTGCCTTCTGCATTAGAAGGTGGGTATGGGCCTCAAGAAGTGGAGCTGGGCTGTAATTGGAGATGTTTTTTCTGCTGTGGAGGTTGCAAACAGGAAGGTTGCCAAATTAGAGAAGAATGTTTTGGAAGATGACTCCTTGGATGGACTTCTTCTTCAAGCACAGGAAAATTTACTCACCACCACTTCTATTCAGGAACTCTTATTAAAACAAAAAGCAGCTGTGAATATTTTCAATGATGGTGATAGGAACACCAAATTTTTTCATGCTCATATCAAATACAAGAGAAGATGCAATACTATTCATAACATCATTTATGCTGATGGTACCCCCCTCACTGATAACTCTGCCATTGCACTTAATGTTGTCCAGTATTACCAGCACATTCTTAGCCAACCCCACTCGAGAGAACCCAGCTTGATAAATCTATATTTGTTCGAGATGCCCAGCTCACCGAGAACATCGAATTGTGTCAAATTCCTACCGAGCGAGAAGTCTCGGGCTGCCATTTCCACTCTTGATAGTTCCAAAGCCGCAGTCCCGATGGATTTACCGCCGACTTCTATAGGAAAACATGGAGCATTATAAAGATGGAGGTGGTCCATTCCATTCAGTCTTTTTCCAGAGCGTGACATTCCATACTACTTTAATCATTCTATTATTGTTTTAATTCCTAAATCTGCTAAGGCTGAATCATGGAATCATTATAGTCCTATTAATCTCTCTTCTGTTATCAGCAAGACTATCAGCAAGATCCTAGTTTCTAGATTGCAGCCTCTTTTGGATAAAATTATATCTCCCAGCCAATCTGCTTTTGTTCATGGCCGTTCCATTACCGACAATGTTCTTCCGGCCCATGAAATGCTTCGGATTTGGATAGGAGTTGTAGAGGTGGGAATCTCATTTATAAGCTCGGACATCGCAAGGCCTATGATACTCTCCACCGGGATTTTCTTCCGGATGTTTTATCTGCAAGGGGATTATCTGAGCAGTTTTGTAATCTTATCCACAGATGGCTCCAGTCGAACAGCCACTTCATTCTTATCAATGGTCAAGCATGGGGAAATTTTATTTCTTCTAGGGGTCTTAAGCAAGGAGACCCTTTATCCCCCTCCCTTTTCATTTTGGCCATGGATTATTTTTCCAGGGTGCTCAATTCTCCTAACCATTCCCAGCACCTCTATAGATACCATCATAAGTCCAATATTCATATTTACCACCTCATCTATGCTGATGATGTGATTATTTTCTCCAATGCTCAGAAGAATGCTGTTAAGAATATTATGAAATGTCTCCAACATTTCCAGTCTTACTCAGGTTTACAATTCAATGCTGATAAGTGCCAATTGATTTGCCACAAAAGAATGGCACTCGATCATAAAAATCGGCTTCTTCGCTTATCGGATTCGAAGTTCTCCCGGCCCTCTTATTTATCTTGGTGTTCCATTACTTAGAGGGAGAGTTAAGCGTACCCACTTTGACTCTATTCTCTGAAGATTCACACTCGCCTATCTAGCCGGTCCCATTCCTTCTTATCTAGTGGAGGGAGGATCACTCTCCTTAAAAGCATTCTCACTACCTTCCCTTCTTACACCCTCCAGATGATAGCTTATGACTAAATCAACTCACTCGCAGTTGGATAGAATTTTTAACAGATTTCTGTGGTCTGGGAATAGGAGGCAACTGCATTGGACTTCCTGGCTTAAGGTGGCTAAACCTACTTGGGCAGGGGGTATTAGTGTTAAAAGTCTGCATCAAATCTCCCAGATCAACCATTGCAAGTTGTGGATCATATTTCAATCACAGAATTCTCTTTGGGCTAAATTCATGAAGGGAAAGTACTGTAGAGATACTCGCCCAGCTTTGGTATCCAGGAAGTTGGGAGATTCTAGAGTGTGGGCAAACACGCTTAAGGCTAGACCCAAGGCTTGTAATATGTTCCCATGGGAGCTAGGTTTTGGCCAAATCTCCTTTTGCTTAGACAAATGGTGCCCTGAGGACTGGCTCCTGCCAGCCCCTAATGTCACCAAAGCCCCCCGCCGAAAGTCGTCGACCGCCGGAGCAATGGTGAATGGTCTCTTCCCATGCTCAATTCTCTTCTTCAACCGCATTCCGCTAAGCTTGTGGCTACTATACCTCTACACCCCTCCGTACCCGACAGAATTAGTCAGGCCGCTTATAAATCACAAAGTCTATCTAAAGCAATTTATTCTAAGTTGTTCCAGATGGCGAGCTTCTCTGGGGACAAGTGCCATATGAAATAAATATCAAACTCCCTCCATGTCCTTTTTTGCCGGAAGCCGCTCCATAATGTCCTTCCCACTCGCTGACCTCCTCGAAGTTAAAAGGTTCGAGGGGACCCTCTTCGCCGCAGTTGTGTATGAAGGATGAGGAATCCTCTACCCATCTTTTCTTCGAATGTCCTTTCTCTCAACAAGTCCGGGCTTACCTGCATACGCTTTTTAAGCCGAATCTTGTCAATCTCTCCCTGGATGTGTCTCTCTTCTTGCTGGGTTGAGTGGAAGAAAGCAAATTTGGGGGATGTCCCTTATATTCTTGCCTGGTTTATATGGATGAGTAGGAATAACTCCACCTTTGATAATGTTACCCCTTGTGCCAGGAGAGTGGCTAGGAATAGTCTCTCTTACATTGCCAAATTAATCCATTGGAAAGGTTATCCTAATTTATGCTCTTTCCCTTCAGCTGCTAGGAGGGTGCTTCCTACCATCACCTGTGTGGAGTGGACAAACCCGATTTACCCTTATATCAAGGTAAATACTGATGGCAGTTTCTCCCCTTAAGGAGCCGGGGTGGGGGTGTGTTCGAGAACCGTAGAGGCAAGTGCTTAATTTTCTTCCGCATCCCCGTCGCTGTCGTTGATTCCTTCGAGGTCGAAGTCATTGCTCGTTTATCGGGCTTTCAAGGTAGTTGCTCACTTTAAATGGTCCTCCCCGATCGTGGAGGTGGATTCTCGCTAACTGCTTCAATCCTCGGGGAATGCCGACTCCCTCCCATGGCATATCCAACCGTGGCCGGATAAAATTTTAGACTTGAAAAGAAATTGTAATTACCATTTTCAGTTCATTTACAGAGAGGGCAATCTTCTAGCGAACTGGTTAGCTAGGGAAGCCAGTATTACCTATTCCAGCAGGATTTCTAACTCTCCCCCTCCCCCTCTCTCCTTTCTACTTGTCGGTGATCAAATGCCTTTTCCCTATCTCGTAATTACTAAACCACAAAGCATGGACTCGGTTTTTTAGTCGTTGGTGGAGGTGCGAGCCGAATTATCGGATATATATATATATATATATATATATATATATATATATATATATATATATATAGATATATACATACATACATACATATACAACCAGCTCTTTAGCTTCTTTGGGAGTGTCTCAACAAAATGTAGTTTTGGTGTCTATTATTGTTGGATTAAGTTTTTATTGGGCACATTTTGGGATAGGTTTATTTACAATTAGTTAGTTACTTTTTCTTTTGGAGTGGAGTTGTATTGGGTTGGGTTGTTCCCATTGGGAGATTTCTGTAACTTCACTCTTTTGAATCAACATGTAGGGAGCCAAAAGTAGCTCCTTCTTTTTTAAATATATATATATATATATATATATATATATATATATATATATATACCGAGGGGAGATCCAGATTTTATGAAGACTTCTTGCTACGATTTTCAAATTCTTCTTCTTTTCTTGATAATTTGAAGGATTTCCTTGCTACATTGTTAAGATTGGAAGACTAATTCTATTAGTTTTCATCTTTGAATTATCTTATAGTTGTTATTTTTTCTGATTTTCATGAAGGCTTCTTTGTTCTATGTTTTAAATCGTCATCTACTTGAAGTTTTGAAATGGATCCTGATATTGGTGTTAAGATTTGAAAACTAATCTTCTTAGTTTCTCTTCTTTACATTCTTCTTTGGTTATTAGCTGATTCCTGGATTTCTTGATTATTCCTATTTTGGCTGTTATGGATAACTCTAAAAATTCAAGTGAGATTACCATTGGAAAATCTTTTGTGGAGGTGGTTGGTAAATCCTTGGAGGGATCTTCTGATAATCTAGTGTTTCCACAATGTTATCATGTGTCGGCTGAGGGAAAAGGTAGTTGTGCTTTAATCAAGAAAATTGTGAAGAAAGGAGGGAAACCAGCCATAATTTTATCGAAAAATGAACTTGCTTTTCTTGTTGAGACACATAAATTTACTCTTGTTGGTAAATTTCAGATGGGTAATCTGAAAATGGAAATTATAAGAAAGTTCTTTGAAGGTGTTAAACTTGTGGTTTCATGGAACATTGGATGGTTGGATGGAAGGCATGTTTTGATTCGACTGAGTAAGGAGGAAGCTTATGCATTGTTATTTTCTAAGAAGATGATTATAATTGAGAAATATAAGCATGAAGATTCTCAAATGGTCACAAGACTTCAACCCTGAACAAGATACTCCAATTGCCCCTATATGGTTTAAGTTGCCAGGACTTAAATTGCACTTTTTTAAACATTAGATTTTATATTCTATTAGAACTATTTTGGGAAGACCTCTAAAGACTGATCTTCCCACTTTTCATCTTACAAGACCATCTGCTGCTAGAATTTTAGTTAAAAGGGATGTGACTCTCCCTGATGTGAATGAGGTCTGGATTGGAACAGCCCATGATGGCTATTGGCAGTCCATTATAATGGAACAAAGGCCCTATTTTTTCATCAATGTAGGATGTTTAGGCATACTCAAGATAAATGTTATAGACTTCATCCTGATTTGACTTTCAAAGGGAGAAATAATCACAAGCTGATCGCTGAAAATTTTATTAAGAAATTCATACCTATTTTTGATGAAATTGCACTTTAAAGAAGGGTATTTTCTTTATTTTATTGCAGGAATGAAGAATTTAGGTGATAAAAGCAAAAATCATAAAAAAGAGCGAATTTGGAGCAAAATCATGCAATTTGTGCTGAGTCGCCGACGGCGAGATCGAGCCCGCCGACGGCGAGGTTACGAGAAGAAAATTTTGAAGAATTTATAACTGTCTCGCTGACAGCGAGCCCGAGCCCGCTGACAGTGAGCTAGAGCAGTTGAGGATCTTCTAGAAGCCTCGCCGACAGCGAGTTAGTTTGTCACCGACGGCGAGCTAGTTCAAATGGTGCAGATACATTGAACCTGGACACTTTTTGAAAGGATGCTTACACACCTCTTGGTCCTTTGCTAACCTCTATATATAGAAGCCGAAATTAAGTCTTTTGTGTGTTACCTTAGTGTTAATTGGTGTTAATTTTGTGTCATTTTGTGTGCAATCTTTGTGTTTTAAGTCCAATCTTTGTGTTCTAAGTGTTATAAGTGAGTTATTTTGAGTCTTTAGTGAGTATTTAGTGAGTCGTGCTGTACTTGAAGGAAGAGTCAAAGGAACTGCAAGGAGTCTGCTTGGGGATAAATTAAGATAAGTATTTGTATTTATTATTTTTAACTTTAAATGAAATCCATGCTTAGTTTAGTTTCCATGCATTCTGAGTAGTTTATTTAGTCTTTCTCCATATTTATGAAATTAAGTGACTTGATGAAATTAAAATAAAGATACTTTTATATATTAATAAATTGTGATAATTTTTACTTAAAAACTTAATTTACTTTTCAAACTAGCCATTTGATTTGTTAAAATATGTTGATTATCAACTATAGTAATGATTACATCTGATATTCGGGGAAATTCAAAAGCTTTGAAAGGAGGGTGCAAATAAATAGGGAAATAATATCACTGGGCGTAGAATTGAGCATTTTAGTGTGACAGACTAAAATATTCAATTTGGTTCTATTGTTTGAGAGCTGAAGTGTAGATGTTAGCCCTCGAGCGAGGGAACATGGGAGCTCGAAGTGGCAATCGGTAGCCTCCCAACTCTAGCTAGCAGATTCAGTAATCAAACATAGGATTAGTCAATATTCTTTACACCTGGACCAAAGGGTAAAGAATAGGAATGCTCCTATTTGTCACAATACCTTAACATTATCTATTTAAATTCATCAACCATTTAAATTTCTAAAACAAGGGGAAAGATACTTTTTCTGAATAGTTAAGACTTATTTAGCAATTAGTTTCATTTCCTGCACTTGCAATTAGTATTAATTTTCTACTTAGTTAATTTATCTAATTAAAATACTTAATTTACTTTATTGCGCTTAAATTCAGAATTCTAAATTTCCGTATAATATTATTATTATTATTATTATTTTAAAATTAGTTGTTATTTAATTTTCTCTTTCCCTCTGGGATCGATAACCAGGACTCCACTAGAGCCCTGTATTACTTGATATGATACATATACTTGCGTAGCATCCACAACATAAACAATTACAATTCTATACATATAATATAGCGGGACCAAGTTTTTGGCTTCATTGCAATCAAATTAAAATATCATAATATAAATTTGTGGGTCAAGTTTTTGGCACCGTTGCCGGGGAAAGTAAGAAAAATTTACTAAAGTAACGGACTATTTTAAAATAATCATAATAAATAAATATCTATTCTAAAATTGTATGCGCAAATTTGGAAACGAAAATTTAATACCTTACGATTCTGAATTAGAGGGTACAATTAAAAGAATTAGAAAACAAAAGAAACAAACTATAAATTTAACACAAATGGCGAATATTCCTGAAATTCAAAATATGAACCAACAAAGACCATTAAGAGATTATGCCAACCGTACATCGATGAAATTCATTTAACTATTCAAAACCTCGATGTAGCCGCTAATTCATTTGAACTTAAACCCGCAATTATCCAAATGGTACAAAACAATCAATTTAGTGGTTCACCTACCGAAGATCCTAACTTACATCTTGCTAGTTTTCTAGAACTTTGTGCTACTTTTAAATATCAAGGAGTATCCGACGATGCTATAAGACTTAGACTTTTTCCTTTTTCATTAAGGGATAAGGCTAAAATGTGGTTGAATTCGTTAAGCACTCCGGATCAATTAAAACTTGGGGAGAATTATCACAAAAATTTCTATCCAAATATTTTCTACCATCTAAAACTGCTAAGTTTAGAAATGATATAACTTCTTTTTGTCAGATAGATGGAGAATCAATTTATGAATCTTGGGAGAGATTTAAGGAACTTCTTAGGAAATGCCCACATCATGTGCTACCGTATCGGCTAATTATTCAAACCTTTTATAATGGATTAGTGGGATCTTTAAGATCAATCATCGATGTCGTCGTCTGGAGGTTCATTAATGTCTAAACCATTTAATGAAGCTTATGCACTAATCGAAGAAATGGCAACAAATAATTTCCATTGGCCTGCAGATAGAGTAAATCCGAAAAAAAATAGCCAGCATTCATGAAAACGATGCAATATCTATGTTAGCTTCTCAAATTGCTGTTATATCTAAGAAATTAGATCATTTTGGAATGAACTACTCTCCTACTTTAGAAGAAAACTCATCTGGACAAATCATAGAATCTCAATCTAATTATGAAACTTTAAATGCTATTAATAATAGAACTAATAACCCTTATTCAAACTATTATAATCCTGGTTGGAAAACTCATCCAAATTTTAATTGGAATAACACATCTAATCAACAATGGATGAATCAACCTAATCAAACAAATCCAAACTATAAACCTAATTACCCACTCGGATTTAATAACAATAACCCACAATTCAAAGATAAGAAATTATCTATGGATGAATTAATTTTGAATATGGGTCATCAACTACAAAATCAAGGAAATCAACTACAAATTCAAGGAAATAAATAACTAATTCAAGGAACATCTATTAAAAATATTGAAACTCAACTTGGACATATTGCTACTGCGCTAAATAATAGAATACCTGGAACTTTTCCTAGTAATGTTGAAATAAATCCTAAAGATCAAGGAAAAGAACGAATTAAAGCAATACAACTAAGAAGTGGAAAAGAACTAGAACCTCAAATTCAAAAAGAACTTAAAAGCCAAAATGAGGAAGTGGAAATTGAAAAGTAAACAATTCAACAAGATTCAAACTTGGAACATCCTTTAATACCTATGAAAATTTTTGTTGAAACACCTCCACCACCATTTCCTCAACGACTAGCTCAACATAAAAAAGATAAACAATCTGCTAAATTCCTTGAAATACTAAAGAAATTAACGATCAATATACCTTTTGTTGAAGCTTTAGATCGGATGCCAAATTATGTAAAATTTATGAAAGATATTCTAAATAAAAAAGAAAATTCAACGATAATGAAACAAGTCGCACTTAGTGAAGAGTGTAGTGCTATTATTCGAAGAAGCTTCCGAAAAATTGAAAGATCCCGGTAGTTTCACTATACCTCGCGCTATAGGAGAAAAATTTTATGGAAAAGCTTTGTGTGACTTAGGAGCAAGCATCAATCTAATTCCTCTATCGATTTTTAAGAGATTAGGATTAGGAAAAATTACACCTACTTCAGTAACCCCTCAATTAGCTGATCGTTCGATTACCTATCCTAAGGGAGTTATTGAAGATGTGTTCGTAAAGGTGGATAAAATTATCTTCCCAGTAGATTTTATTGTTTTACATATGGAGGAAGATAAAGAAATTCCTATCATTTTAGGAAGACCATTTTTAGCTACTGGAAAAGCTATGATTGATGTTCGTAAAGGAGAATTAACTATGAGAGTAAATGACCAAAAAGTTACCTTTAATATTGCAAAATCAATGAAATATCCTGCGCTAGAAAAAGATGATGAATGTTTTCAAATGGAAATACTTGAACAATTACAACGCGAACATTTTAAGGAATATTACGAAGATAATTTAGAAAAAGAAAATACTGAATTAATTGAAGATAATAATGAAGAACTAGATTATATTCAGGAAAGATTTGAATTTCTGGATAATACTGAAAATACTGACAAGAATATAGTTCCATCAATTATTAAACCTCCTGAACTTGAGCTAAAAATATTACCTGATCATTTGAAATATGCTTATTTAGGTAATTCTTCAAATTTAGCAGTTATTATTTCATCTACATTAAATGAATCTCAAGAACAAAAACTTTTAGAAACTTTAAAAAAATACAAGAAAACTTTTGGTTGGACTTTAGCAGATATTAAAGGAATTAGTCCTTCAATCTGTATGCATAGAATTATTTTAGATGATGAACATAAACCTAAAGCAGATCCCCAAAGGAGATTAAATCCGATAATGAAAGAAGTAGTTAAGAAAGAAATTTTAAAATGGTTAGATAATGGTATTATATATCCTATTTCGACAGTGCTTGGGTAAGCCCAATTCACTCGTGTTCCTAAGAAGGGAGGAGTGACCGTCACCGCCAATGAAAATAACGATCTTATTCCTATAAGACAAGTTACCGGTTGGCGTATATGTATTGATTATAGGAAATTAAATACCGCCACCGGAAAGATCACTTCCCTTTACTTATTTCTAGACCAGTATGTTAGGTAGATTAGCTGGACATAAGTATTTTTGTTTTCTAGATGGATACACCGGTTATCATCAAATACAAATTGCTCCCGAGGATCAAGAGAAAACTACATTTACTAGTCCTTATGGAACTTTCGCTTTTCGAAGAATGCCTTTTGGATTATGTAATGCACCAAGCAACATTCCGTAGATGTATGATGTCAATATTTAATAAGTTAATTGACAATGGAATAGAAGTATTTATGGATGATTTCTCCGTATTTGGAACATCATTTGACACATGCTTAACTCATCTTGAAAAAGTATTAGAAGTATGTGAGAAAACAAATTTAGTTCTAAATTGGGAGAAATGTCAATTTATGGTTGTTGGCGGCATTGTATTAGTGGCATAAAATTTCGTAAAAAGGCATGGAAATGGACCCCGCAAAATTCAAGTTATAATTAAGTTACCACCTCCAACTACGGTAAAAGGGGTAAAATGTTTTCTTGGACATGCTAGATTCTACAGACGCTATATAAAAGTTTTTTCAAAAATTACTAAACCTCTATGCCAACTTCTCGAAAAGGACAAGAAATTTGAATTTACAATCGAATGCCTGAATGCTTTTGAACACTTAAAAGAAAAATTAATTACAGCACCTATAATAGTTTCACCTAACTGGGAGAAACCATTTGAACATATGTGTGATGCTAGTGATTACGCTGTAATAGCAGTTCTTGGGCAAAGATATGAAAAGATTTTTAAAGTTATATACTATGCTAGTAAAACTCTAAATGATGTTGAAATAAATTATACAGTTACAGAAAGAGAATTATTAGCAGTAGTGTATGGTTTTAATAAATTTAGACCTTATCTGATTGGAACAAAATGTATCGTGCATACCGATCATTCTCGCTATCAAATATTTAATGCAAAAGAAAGATTCCAAACCAAGATTAATTAGATGGATGTTATTAATGCAAGAATTCGATTTTGAGGTCGTTAATAAGAAAGGAACTCGATAATCAAATTGCGGATCATTTATCAAGATTAGAAAATCATGAATTATCCGATATTGAAAATGAAATTATAGACATGCTTTTCCCGATGAACAACTATATAATATCAATGAGTGGAAAATACCATGGTATGCTGATATAGTAAACTATATAGTTAGTATTATTTTACCACCTATGCTAACTTTGCAACAACAGGAAAAATTCATCCATGATACGAAAACCTATTTTTGGGATGGACCATATTTATATAAGCAATGTAAGGATTTAATTATTAGAAGATGTGTACCTTATGAAGAAATCGAACCAATTATTCAAAAATGTCATGATTCTGATTTTGGAGGACATTTTAGGACTGATAAAATTGCTTATAAGATTCTACAATCTGGATTTTACTGGCCTACTCTATTTAGAGATGTATATAGATATATTAAAACTTGCGATAAATGCCAAAGAGTAGGATATATATCTAGAAGAAACAAAATGCCTCTAAATTTTATATTAGAAGTTGAAATTTTTGATGTTTGGGGATTAGATTTTATGGGACCTTTTATTCCATCATTTGGAAACTCATATATATTTCGTAGACATTGATTATGTTTCCAAATGGATCGAGGCACAAGCTTTACCTAGGTGTGATGCTAAGAGTGTTTCAAAATTTCGATGAAAAATATTTTTACTAGATTTGGAATGCCGAGAGTGATTATCACCGACGGAGGAACTCATTTTAGAAATAAATACATTCACAAACTAGTAGAAAAATACAATATTACTCATAAGATATCCATCGCTTATCATCCACGTACTAGCGGATTAGTCGAAGTATCCAATCGTGAGATTAAACGTATTTTAGAAAAATCAGTAAACCCAAATAGGTTAGATTGGTCTATTTGATTAGATAACTGCATTATGGGCTTATAGGATCGCTTATAAAACTCGATTGGAATGACTCCTTACAGGCTTATATATGAAAAAACATGCCACTTACCAGTTGAATTAGAACATAAAGCATATTGGGCGATTAAAGAATTTAATTATAATATGAAGGAAGCTGGTGAGAAAAGATTGCTGCAATTAAATGAATTGGAAGAATTAAGAAATGAATCATATGATAATGATCGGATTTATAAAGAAAAGATGAAATTATGGCATGATCGGAAGATTAATCGGAGAAATTTTGAACCAGGACAGGAAGTTTTGCTATATAATACTAGATTGAAATTATTTCCTGGGAAATTGAAGTCTTGATGGTTATGGCCTTTCACCATAACTCAAATATTTTCATACGGAACTATAGAGATCGAAGATCCAAAAACTGGATATAAATTTAAAGTTAATGGACATAGATTAAAACCATATTTCGAAGGTATAAGACCTAACTATAAAGAGGTTTTAATGCTTAGTCAACCTGATTAATAATTGAAATTAGGTCGGGCTGACGACGTTAAACCAAGCGCTTTATGGGAGGCAACCCATATTAGTTATTTATTTTTATTTTAATAGTTAGTTTATATTATTGAAACTTTACTACTCAATTTTTATTAAGAATCATCACATATTCGAACCATTATGATGAGAAAAGAAATTATTCGATTTAGAGCTAAATTGGACATTATTTTGAAATCTCGCCAACGGCGAGGTCGATACTCGCCGACAGCGAGGTTCACGCCTAATTCAGTTTATTTATAAGCTCGCTGACAGCGAGAAACGAGCCCACTGACAGCGAGAACCTGAAAGGTAGTTTTTATAACTAAGTCGCCGACGGTGAGAAACCTCCCGCCGACAGTGAGGAAGTTATAAAAATGAGTTATATATACTTTAAATGCTGATCTGGACGGTTTCAACACCAAATCCTTAGTGAAAAACCATTCTTAAACCATTCTAAGTCTGCTTCTTCACTAGAATTCATTCCATTCATCATAATGGCCTCCAAATTCTTAGATTCTTCTAAATCTGGAGTGTTTAACTGGAGGAAATTTGTGAGTGCGGAAGCGCAGCTGATCTTCAACAAGGTTTTGGTAAAGAAAAGAATTATTAAGGAACGGGGATTTGTCAATCGAGGATTAGAGAATTCCACTACGAAGATAGAAGAAATGATCGCGCAGTGGCACTGGGAGGTATTCTGTTACACTACGTCCGCCGTTGTTATTCCAAGCTTGTGAAAGAGTTCTACTCTAACTTACATGCAATCAACAATGGGAATATCTACGTCCGAGGAAGATGGGTGACGTTTACTCCATCCGGAGTAAATGAGTTATTCTCTATAGAAAACACCCCGTATTTCACTATTCAAATTTTGTGCCTACTCGATATAATATGAATGAGATATTTCGATATCCGATCGATGAAACGGAAGATCGGGAAATGCGTGAAGATGGGTATGTTAGTTTCTCTGCATCACTTTTGAATCCTGTCTCGAAGCACTGGCTCTTTTTCATCTCATCTAAATTGTTACCTACTATATGGTAAACAAGGTTTCGAAAGAATGCGCTATATTGAATTATTGTATTCAAATTAGATTGCCTATTGACGTGGGATCAATAATTGTTAAGTCTGCATTGGGTTTAATTGTGCATGGGTCAGTTCACGGACTAGGACACCCATCTACTATTTTTGCATTATGCAGTCAGTACCAGGTTTCTTATGAAGCTTGGGAAAAGGTACTGTTACCTTGGAAGACGCTTGATCCTACAGATATGTTCCCTACTTTGGACAATAATGAAGACATTACATTCATCTCTGATAGAGCTTCACAAAATCATCCTATAGCAAGGCCTATTTCAGATAAAATGGAGTTACTTATGAAGAAAATTAATGGAATGGAGAAAGAACTACGTAATGTGAGAGATTTAATCGACAATATATCCGATTTATTTGATCACATTGATCGGAGGATGAAGGAACACTTCGATCATTCTGGACACTTGGAAGCTAGCTTTCTTCATTTACCGAGACGAAGGGTTGGATCATTGAAGAATGCCGCTCGGAATTTCCCTTCGAGCCTTTCTATAACTTATTTGTGCATCATCGTCATATCGGAAATATCAGAGAAGATGAAGATTCTGACCTTGAAGAGTAGTAGTAAAGATTTCTATAGTATGTTTGTATTAATGTTATTTGATTTGATTTAGATTTTTATTACGTTTGGAGTGATGATTTGAATATCTCAAACTTAATTGAGATATGTGTCATAGTTTTGTATCAGCATTTAGTGTGTCGTGGTTTGGTTTGCGATGCTGATTAGTAGTAAGGATTAAAGTTTGAAGTTTGATTATAGTCTAAAAATTATGTTAGTTTGTATGTCTCATGGATTTCAACATTAAAGTTAATTTGTTGTGTTGTGTGAATTTGTTTGTGTTTAAGTAGCTAATCTTCTTATTAAATTAATAAATGATGTGATCAGAAATATAATATAAGACAAATCAAGGACGAAAATAAGTGACAAATTTCAGAAATTTAAAATTTTTGGAATCTCGCCGACGGCGAGAAAAATCCCGCCGACGGCGAAGAATTCCTCGCCGACAGCGGATTTTTCCCGAAAGTTTTTGGTTCTGAAAAATATTAGCTCGCTGATAGTGAGGTAGGAAAAAAACATATATTTGACCGGTCAAAAATACTATTCATCATCCCCAACCTCCAATTTTCGCAAAAACCGACCTAGGGCTTGAGAGATCTTGGATTTGAAGCGATTTCATCACTCAAAAACACCGGATTTCATCTTCTCTTGGTAAGAGCTTCACTCCTATGCAAAAATTTTTGATTTTCACCAAGTATTTTCACCACATTGCAAATTTTGGGAAAAATCAAAATGTGGAAGAAATATTCAGTGGAAATCCATGCAATTTGATTTAAATTGCTTACAAATGTTATAGGAAGCCTTCTTAGGATTATTTTTAAGTTTAGTGAAAATTTTCGTGATTTTCACAGATTGATCGAATGGCTCCACGACAGAAACGTCGAGTAGAGTTCGATGAAAACCGATTCATCAACGCACGAGCACAAGCAAAATATTTTGAAAATATACAAGGAAGAAAGTGCATTGCGGATCTGGTATTCAAAAATCCGGGAGGAGAAGTAGAGCGGATTATAAAGGAACGAGGACTGGGAAAATTTACGTTATGTTCGAGTATAGAGCAATTGTAGAAGTGGTGAAAGAATTTTATGCCAATTTGACTGTCGCTGAAGATGCACCTGTAAAGGTACGAGGTTTTTTTTGTAGATTTTAATGCTGCTAGAATTAACGCGTTCTATGAAGTTCATGACTCGCACTTTAACGAGTATGAAACTTTTGGAACGATGGAAGGACCACTGGAGGAAGTCATTAACTTTCTCACTGATGGGACTAGAGTATGGAAAATGAAGCAGCAGGAAAGAGTGAATTTTCCTCTTTCCAAATTAAATGCGATCTCAAAAGCCCGACATTACTTTATTTGTTCTACTCGTTACCCACATATCACCACAGGTGAGGTAACATGAGATAGAGCAATTCGAATTTTCGCATTCGGAATAACGAAGCATCAACATCGGGAGAGTTATTTATCCGAATATCCCGGCCACTCCTCGAAATGAGAGTGGAGCCGGATTGGGCCACCTCGGATTGATTTTTGCACTCGCCAACTCTCGCGAGTTGAGGGTAGAGATGATGAAGAATGGGTGGAACCAATGAAACCACTTACGACTCGCTAACATTAAGAAGTATGAGTCCCATGAAGGGTGGAGAGCGAGGAGTAAGAAGTTATTTTACTCAATCAAGTAGAGATATACCCTCTACTAGCCTATGGTCCTCCCGAGCCTACCACCCCTACTTTACAAGATCCGATGATTGAATTGACTCGCATAGGAAGAGTTTTGAGCGGTTGGAGAGACCATGGGGAGAAGGTTTGATCATTTTGATCAAAAGATTGATAATCCGGAGAGGAGACATGATTATGATAGTTGAATACCTCCAGGCGACATTCGGAATACGAGATTGCATATTATGAAGCCGAACGTCGTTATAGGAGTGGAGATGTAGATGTAGTCTTTCCGGAATGCCCCGGGTACACTCGGTATAACCCCGCTCGGTCTTCTCGCGACTTCTGCGATCAAGGAGGGGATGATATAGTTTGGGACTTTGATGCCGAAGATTAGGACTTTATTTATTTTATTTGTTTGATGTAAGTTATTTTGAGGATTGTATATGTTTGTAATATTCAATACTTTATTTTGAGACATTGGATGTTAGTTAGATTAATTTGCTTGGATTGTTATAGTAGTTAGTTTTTGTTTTTGTGTTAGTTAATTGCATTTTTTTTATGTTAATTAGGATGTTAGTTTTTATTTAATATGTTTTTTTTTATTTTGTATTGTTTTAAGTTTTTAAAATTGTTAATCTGTTTGTTCAATTTTTTTAATATGTTAGCAATTCATATGTGTAGTGTAGAGTTATTTTAATTGTTGTGTTTAATACTTATCTTAGATTTTATCCCTGCATTTTCTTTAAATTGTTATATATATATGGAGAATACTAACAATACAGGTTCAATGAAAAATGAAAAAGCCTGCAAAAATTTCAAAGAAAAAAGAAATACCTAAACTTCAAGGGTATGATTTATTTACTTTCCTTCTTTTTCATTATTTAGAATAGATATAAAAATTTAAGTTTGGGGGGAGAGTAAAATAAAAATTTAGTTATTAACTTATTCTCAATTTCTATTTTCAAATTATTATAAAATGATTTTTATAGCAAATTTTTCAATTTGATTTAATATGAATTATTTTATTTAATTATTATAAAAGGTTAAATGAAATATTTCTAGTACTTTAATTAATTAAATAGAATAAAATATTTGGTTAAAGGGAATAAGAATATAGTAAACTATTTTTAGTAAGGAAAACTATATTCTAAAATTAAAATTCTTAAGTATTCAAGTGAAAAAGAAAAGATTGAAAATCAATGAAGTATCAACTATGAAGTATATAAAAGCTAAGAAATATTCCTAAGTTTCAAATTTAGGAAAATGAAAATGAAGTTCAAAATTATTAACAGGCTCTCCAGATACAGTAATCCTCAATAAAATTAAAAAAAAAGAAAAAGAAAAAAAAGAAAATGAGGAGAAGCTTGAGGAGATGCCTTATCAAAAATTGGCTTCATTTGATTTAACCTAAAGGGAAAAACTTAGATATTTATAAACTTATGTTTATGGATTAGAATTTTCCCTAATAGTATTTTCTTGAATTTCTTATCATATGAATATCTTAAGTAGTTATTCTTTAAAATATAGTCATTCCTGAAATGAATATTAAGCTAGAAATCTTAGACTCGATAACTAAATAATTTATTTCTATAAGATTAATTAAATTACATGAATTATTTTTATTTAACTTTATTATGATATTAATTAATCTAATTCATAGTTATTTAAATTGAAAAATCTTATTATAAAACTCATTATTTTTATGTAGTACTAAAATTACTTGAGGACAAGTAATAAGTAAGTTTGGGGGATTTTGATCGCTGAAAATTTTATCAAGAAATTCATACCTATTTTTGATGAAATTGTACTTTAAAGATGGGTATTTTCTTTATTTTATTGCAGGAATGAAGAATTTAGGTGATAAAAGCAAAAATCATTAAGAGGAGCGAATTTGGAGCAAAATCATGCAATTTGTGCTGAGTCGCCGAGGGCGAGATCGAGCACGCCGACGACGAGGTCACGAGAAGAAAATTTTGAAGAATTTATAACTGTCTCGCTGACAGCGAGCCCGAGCCCGCTGACAGCGAGCTAGAGCGGTTGAAGATCTTCTAGAAGCCTCGCCGACGACGAGGTAGTTCGTCGCCGACGGCGAGCTAGTTCAAATGGTGCAGATACATTGAACCTGGACACTTTTTGAAAGGATGCTTACACACCTCTTGGTCCTTTGCTCACCTCTATATATAGAAGCCAAAATTAAGTCTTTTGTGTGTTACCTTAGTGTTAATTGGTGTTTCTTTTGTGTCATTTTGTGTGCAGTCTTTGTGTTTTAAGTCGAATCTTTGTGTTCTAGGTGTTATAAGTGAGTTATTTTGAGTCTTTAGTGAGTATTTAGTGAGTCGTGCTGTACTGGAAGGACGAGTCAAAGGAACTGCAAGGAGTCTGCTTGGGGATAAATTAAGATAAGTATTTGTATTTATTATTTTTAACTTTAAATGAAATCCATGCTTAGTTTAGTTTCCATGCATTCTGAGTAGTTTATTTAGTCTTTCTCCTCGTTTATGAAATTAAGTGACTTGATGAAATTAAAATAAAGATACTTTTATATATTAATAAATTGTGATAATTTTTACTTAAAAACTTAATTTACTTTTCAAACTGGCCATTTGATTTGTTAAAATATGTTGATTATCAACTATAGTAAAGATTACATCTAATATTCGGGGAAATTCAAAAGACTTGAAAGGAGGGTGCAAATAAATAGGGAAATAAAATCACTGGGCGTAGAATTGAGCATTTTAGTGTGACAGACTAAAATATTCTATTTGGTCCTATTGTTTGAGAGCTGAAGTATAGATGTTAGCCCTCAGGCGAGGGGAACGTGGGAGCTCTGAAGTGGCAGTCGGTATCCTCCCAGCCTAGCCGCAGTTCAGTAATCAAACATAGGATTAGTCAATATTCTTTACACCTGGACCAAAGGGTAAAGAATAGGAATGCTCCTATTTATCACAATACCTTAACATTATCTATTTAAATTCATCAATCATTTAAATTTCTAAAACAAGGGGAAAGATACTTTTTCTGAATAGTTAAGACTTATTTAGCGATTAGTTTCATTTCCTGCACTTGCAATTAGTATTAATTTTCTACTTAGTTAATTTATCTAATTAAAATACTTAGTTTACTTTATTGCGCTTAAATTCAGAATTCCAAATTTCCGTATAATATTATTATTATTATTATTATTTTAAAATTTGTTGTTATTTAATTTTCTCTTTCCCTCTGGGATCGATAACCAGGACTCCACTAGAGCCCTGTATTACTTGATACGATTCGTATACTTGCGTAGCATCCACAACATAAACAATTACAATTCTATACATATAATATAGCGGTACCAAGTTTTTGGCTTCGTTCCAATCAAATTAAAATATCATAATATAAATTTGTGGGTCACAAGCCTAAAGCAATTGTTGAAGATTCTAAGGCTCCAGGTGATGATGAGAGGATTCAAGTAGTACATATTCCAGTAATAAATATTTCTTCTGTTGATAAATCTGTTGCTGATCTTGATGAAGTCCAGATTCATAATGAAATGCCTGCTGAGGTTCATATTTCTTAGGGGAAAAAGGTTATTGATACTGATATTGATATTATTAACAAGTAATTAAATTATTTGGAAGTTCCTGAAAATCCTACTTTAAGTTAAATGCTGTTGCTGCTATTTTTGAATCTGATGGCAGAACTTTTATAAGTTTTCATTTGAGTATTCCTCTTGTTGCTGAAGTGGTTCCATCTATTATTGAGTATCCTTCTTTTCATTCCTCTATAAGTGGTAATACTGATGAAGATGTGTTAAATTTAGTTAGAAATGAGATGGAAGAAGATTGGTTGGTGCAAAAGCATAAGAAGAAGAAAAATTTGGAAATGGGGCATCTCAATGAAGACAATATCATCTTACCTGATGGATCTCCAAAGTTGCAAAAGGCTAACTTCCTCTCTAGGCTGACTAGAGCAGGAGAGCAAGCTACTCATGATTAACTTTTTGTGTTGGAATATTAGGGGAGTTGCTAATCCTGGCTCCCTTAATAGGGTTATCAATTTAAAATAGATTAAAAATTTTTGGGCTTTTGTCCTTTTAGAGCCTTTAGTAGTCAATAATTTGAGTAGATTTACTCAAAATTTTCCTAATTTTGTTTTCAAGAACAATTGCTCTAATAAAATTTGGCTTTTCTCTAGAAATGAAATGAAAGTTGATGTTTTAATTGATGATGCTCAATTCCTGTACATTTATTTTGAAGTTGAACAGCTGAAAGGTTTTGCCACTTATGTATATGCTGGGACTTCTATTGATGACAAAAGATTGTTATGGGAGAACATGCTTTCTATTAGTGCTAATATGAGTGATTGTTGGCTTGAGGGGTGCGATTTTAATTGTATTGCAAGTCCAAATGAAAAGAAGGGTGGTAGAAATCCATATTTTAACAAAATGATAAAGTTTTCTTCCAATATTCATGATGCAAAACTATTTGATTAAGGTTTTGAAGGAACTTCTTTTAAATGGAGAAGAGGTTCTATTTGGGTAAGATTGGATAGGTTCCTGGTAAACCAGCAATGGCTTGATTTATTTTCTGTTTCTAAAGTTATTCATCTTTCTAGAATTGGATCTGATCATAATCCTTTATTGTTGAAGTTAGCTTTTACTCATAAGCCTAAATCTAATGAATTTAGATACCTTAATGTTTGGTCTTCTCATCCTTCTTATAAATCTATTATTGAGGAGAATTGGCATCTATCTGATATTTTTGTGGGTAAACCTATGGTCAAATTATGGTTATTGCAAAAGAAGATGGCTAAAATTTTGAAAGACTGGAATTTTCAGAATTTTGGTAATGTCCATCTTAAAGTCAAACTAGCAGAAGTTCTGGTAAATCAAAAGGAGATGGAATTGGATGCTAGAATTATTACTGAAGATCTGATTATTGAAGCATATGAAGATCTTAATTCTGCCATCGCACAAGAGGAAGATTTCTTGAAACAGAAGGCTGCAACTAATTGGTTTACTCATGGGGACAAAAATTTTATGTTCTTTCATTCTATTATTAAATATAGAAGATCATTAAATGTGATTGATAAAATCCAAGATTCTAATGGTAATTGGCTCACTAATAATAAGGAGATTGCTGATAGTGTTGTGGTGCATTTTCCAAATTTATGTTCTGCTCAAAATTGTAATTCTGACTTTTTTTAAAATCTGGCTGAATTATTTGCTGAAAATGGTATGATTAGTGGTGGTAACATGGAGTTCTCTTCTATTCCTGGTGATAAGGAGATTTATGAGGCTTTGGCATCTATTGACAATAATACAACTGTTGGTTCTGATGGTTTTACCTCTGATTTTTATATAATGAATTGGAAAATTTTAAAAAAATTCAGTAACTGAGGCTGTTAAAAGTTTTTTGCTGGTGATCAAATTACAAAATATTTTACTTCAACTACTATATATTGATTCCTAAAGATAAGAAAAGAAGTGTTTGGCAAGATTGTAGACATGTTAGTCTTTCTAATAGTTTTACTAAGATTATTAGCAAGATTATGGTTTCTAGGCTGCAACCTGCACTGAATTCATTGATTGCTGATAACCAGTCTGCATTTGTGAAAGTAAGGTGTATCAATGATAATGTATTGCTTGCCCAAGAGTTATTAACTGATATTGATATGTCTTGTAGAGGAAGTAAAGTCATTTTCAAACTGGATCTTGCCAAAGCAGAGGATAAAATTAGTTGGGAATTTATTATGATGGTTCTAGCTGAAAGAGGGTTTTCTCTGGATTTTTGTGTTTAATTTCAAAGATGGTTAAGTAACAATATCTATAGTATTTTTATTAATGGAGAGACTCATGGTTTCTTCCAATCTGGAAGGGGACTTTAACAAAGAGATATCTTATCACCTACCATCTTCATTTTGGCTTTTGACTCCTTATCAAAAATGCTTAAGAAATTACATCAAGTGCATCCTTATATCAGATTACAACATAGATCTGATTGTGTGATCAGCCATTTAGCCTATGCAGATGATGAAATGGCCTTTTCTAATGGCATTAAAAATGATGTGAAAAAGTTTATGAAGACATTGCAGCAGTTTGTATCTATTTCTGGAATGAACTTTAATAAATCCAAATGTTATTTTTTGCCTAGTAATAAAATGCATGATGATATGAAAAACTGGATAATTGATTATACTGGATTTAAAGAGGCTTAATACCCTCTTAAATATTTGGGATTCCCTCTCATTAAAGGTAAAAGGAAAATGGCACATTTTGATGATATTGTTAATAAAATTTCTTCCCAAAGTAATAGTTGAACTACCTCTTTCTTATCTAATGGTGGAAGCATTTTTATTATTAAAGCTTGTTCTCTCATCCATTCCAATCTATACTCTACAAATGGTAAAATTAAAGAAAAGTACACAAAGGCTTCTTTCTACTATGTTCAACAAATTTCTATGGTAAGGTAGCTATAAGCAGAAACATTGGTCTAACTGGGATAAAATTTGTAAACCATTTGACTATGGAGGACTGGGTTTCAGGAATTTTCAGCATATGAGTTTTATTTTCCATTGTAAACAATGTATTAGATTCAGGATGCAAAATTCTTTATGGGCCAGATTCTTGTATGGGAAATACTGTTTTAAAGGTGTACATCCTTCTTAGGTTCTGCCAAAAGCTGGGGATTCAATGAATTCGAAAGAACTTCTTAAAATAAGAGATAAAGCTGAAGACTTGTTTGTTTGGGATGTGGGAGAGGGGGAGATTAACTTCTGGTATTACAATTGGCTGTTGAATGTATGTCTTAACGAACAAAGAGGACTGCATTCACAAAATTTGAAAATTGCTGATTGTTGGTCTAATAATTAATGTAATTTTGATATGGTGAATCAGTTGGTTGATAAAGATATTGCTAGAAGAATATTGAATACTTCTTTTATTTTTTTTCAAAAAGATAGATTGGTTATTAAGAATTCTTCTAGAAAATCTTTGTCTAATTTTTTTTATAAATTTTATTTTAGCTGGAATAAGGCTTAATGGGGTAATTTAATTTGGAACAAATTTTTATCCTCTTTAATTTCCATCTTTTGTTGGAGAATGTTTAGGAATTTCCCACCTACTGATGATATTCTGAAATTGAAAGGATTAAGAGGTCCTTCTATGTGTCACTTATGCCATAAGGAGGAGGAGAGTATGGATCATCTCTTTATTCATTGTTGTTTTTCTCATGAACTTTGGAAAGAGGTTCTAGGCTTTCTGAATTCAGTCTCTAAACTTCATAATTGGCTTAATATTTCTGCTTATTGGAATGATTGGAAATCATAAAGGAATTTTTATATCCCTTTGATAACTTTTTGGTTTATTTGGGTGATAAGAAATAATTGGATTCATGATAGTAAAATGCCATCTGTTAATATTACTGTTGCTCACTGTTTGGCTTATCTTATTAAAATTCAGGGGAATTTTCGGGATTCAAATATTAAAAGGAAGGAGAGGAGAATACAGTTTGTGATTTGAAGAAAGCCAATTGATCCTTGGTAGAAAATTAATACTGATGGTAGTCTCAAGGGAGCTTATACAGGTATTGGTGGAGTGTGCATAAATTATAAAGGAGATTGCTTGTGGTATTTCTCTTCTCCTATGGTTTCTAAAAGTATCGTAAAAATAGAAGCGGCTGCAGTTTATTGGAGTCTGAAGATTGTTGTAAGGTTGAAGTATGAAGGTATTCACGTGGAGATGCATTTTCTTCAACTTGTCAAAATTCTTCTTAATATTTCTGTGCCACCTTTGTTCCTGCTTCATTGGATCAACAAAATCAAAATCTTGAATACTTCCATGAAAATTATATGGAACCAAATCAGCCTGCTAACTTTTTATCCCATGAACTCTTCTATTGTTTCTTGTTCTTCTTTTATTTTTGGTTTTTTCGTGGTGTTGCTTCATGGGGATTTATTAGATTATCCTCATGTTAGATGTAATTAATTCTCTATCAATAAAAGTTTTTGTTGGCCTATATAGATATATATATATATATATATATATATATATATATATATATATATATATATTACCAAAACAATAAATATTATTCCATTAAGAAGAAGGTTTACATCTAATGTAAGGCAAGGATAATTTATCCCCCTTAATTAAAACAGCAAGCTCACTAGTAGTAGATCTACATAGCATAGACCTAGAAGACATTGCTCCTTTCTTAGCAAGCCAATCAGCACATCTATTACCTTCTCTAGGGATATGACTCCACAATACCTTAATCTTAGTACATAAAATAGAGATTTGTTTAAAAACATGCATAATAAACCATAAAGGAGGATGAAGCCCTTTAAACAGATCAACCAGCCATTTGGAGTCCACTTCCACATGTATAAACTTCCATCCTAACATAGAAGCAATTTTTAAAGACCATAAAACAACTTGTATCTCAACGATGCATCACATTTTGTGCCACAATGGGAGAATAGAAATTCAACACACAATCACCTTTGAAGTTCCCGAAGATGCCTCCTATGCCGAGCAACATTAGCTTTAAAACTTGCATCCGTATTAACCTTAATCCAAGGTGAAATAGGTTTATGCCAATAAACTTTAGAAATTAGAAGAGCTCTTGAATCAGTCCTCCTTGGAATTTTGAATTTCAGCAACTTTTCCAATTTTCCAATAAAAGATATAAAATTAAAGCTAATACGACTATGAGAAATCATACCATCTTCATATCTGATGTGATTTCGAGCCATCCAAATAAACCATAATATTATCCCAGGAATAAAATCAGCATTAACCTCCTTCCAATCTTTCCAGCAATCCAATAGATTGGACCAATGAGCATGAATAAAAAGATTTAAATGAGCAATGACTGTATGCCAAGTCTTTAAAATTACTGGACATTGAAAGAAGAGATGAGCAAAGGATTCATCATGAACACCACAGAAATTGCATTTGGAAGGCCCTCTTATGCCTGTTAACTTAAGAATATGATCTAAAGGCAATATGTGATGAAAACATCTCCAGTAAAAAAATGACATAGAAGGAGTTAAGTATTTATTCGAAATAGAATTCCCCCAATCCACCTTAGGCCATAAGAAATATTTATTATAAACATATTTGGAAAATGATGAAAAAACAGAATTCTTAGTAACAATTCTGTCAACCTGATTGGTATCAAAAGAAACTTGTTTATTCACCTTAGTTAAATCTTTGCCCACTTGATTGATTAAGATGTCTTCATCCCATTGATTACCATTCTTCCAGCATTGTTTAACAGTTAAAGGAGTTCTATCCAAATAACTTTCAGCAATTCGGCCATCAGCTAGCCAATTATCTAGCCAGAAGTCCAGTTTACCTTCTCCTAGTTCCATACAAAACAGTCTTCAGCCATTTCTCTTACTTTAAGTAAATCAATCCAAGTTTTAGAATCACCAAACTTTCTCTGAATCAACAAAGGATGTGAATCTTTACAATATTTCAACTTCATATACTTAGCCCAAATTGTAGTTTGGGATCTAAAATTCACCCAAAGTTTACAATAGAATGTTTGATGTAGATGCTGAAAAGATTTAAAGCTCATACCTCTAGCAGAAATAGGTATACATAATTTTCCCATTTTATCCAATGTATATTTTTATTTTTTCCTTCCCAAATAAATCTCTTAAACAATCTTTCCAAAACCAGTTGAGTGCTTTTCTTCATTCTTAACATTTGCAACAAAGACATAGGATAGGATGAAAGTATACTTTTAACAAGAGTGATTCTTCCACCTGTAGAAAGAAAAGAATTTGTCCATACCGAAATTTGCTTGGACACCTTTGAAATAATCTCATCAAATTGAATTTGCAGCTTCTGCCTTTAACCAAATGGACTCTCAAATATTTAATAGGTAGTTTAGCAGATTTAAATCCTGTTATATCTTTCACCCAATTTCTGGAAGAGGACTTCACTTGTTTGCTGAAAATTACTTGTCACTTGCTAGGGTTGAAATTTAAACCTGAAAGATTCTGAAATAACTCAAGCAGCAAAGAAATTCTTTTGACAGCTAGCTTGGAAGCATTTGAAAAACTATGACATCATCAGCATACATAAGATGACCCATATTGTAATTAGCTTTGTTAGCAAACCAGAGATATTCATGAGTATTATATGCCTTAACAAGTAGTTTGGAAAGATAATCCATAGCCAATATGAAAATAGTAGGGGACAAAGGATCTCCTGGTTTGATTCCCCTAGAAGCTTGAAAAATCCTTCGAATTCCCATTAATCAAGTAAAGTATAATAATTGACTTGCAGCCATCTATAAATCAAATGACGTAAATTAGGAGAAAAACCTTTTGCCTTAAGCACATGCATGATGAACTCCCACTGATGGAATCATAAGCTTTTGATAAATCCAATTTATAGATCGATTTCCCGATCTACATTGTCTATCCAAATCCAACATAAGTTCTTGTGTGAGTAAAACATCATCAGTAATATTTCTACCTTTAACAAATGTTGATTGATAAGGAGACACAATTTGAGGAAGAATCTTTTGTAATCTTAACACAATAATCTTGCTAATGAGTTTAGAAATAACAGTTGTAAGGGCAATTGGCCGAAATTTATCCCGGCCTACTTTTGACATCATCTTTAGGAATAAGAACAATAGTCGAGACAAAGAAAGTATTCGAGCATGTCCTCTCCCCTAAAAAACTTTGAACAACTTGAATTACTTCGTTTTCACAATCCGCCATGCTTTGATGTAAAAAGTTGTCAGTAAATCCATCACCCCTGACGACCTTATCCCCATCAATGGAACATAAAGTTTGCCAAATTTCATTTTCAGAAGGAATAAAAGACAGATCCAACTCCTTAGTAATGTTAAAATCTTCTAAAAATAATGAATTATCAAATAAATTTTGTTGGAAAACATGAGATCTATTCATGAAATTCTGAAAATGATTTACAGCACTTGAAGCAATAGAAGGTAGATCAATTATCCACTCTCCATTTTCAGCTTTAATTTTCAAAATTGCATTGGAAGATCTTATATATTTAATAGAAGCATGATAAAAACTAGTATTTCTATCTCCTTCAAGAAATCTTTTTACAGCAGCTTTTTGTCTGAAAAATGATTCTTCCCATTGAACGGCTTGTATCAATTTTAAATTAGCTTGTATCAGATTCTCAGATCTTAAATCATGTTCATCATCACTTTCAACCTTTAAAACCTCCATTTTAGCATCTCTAACTTTTTTTGAAAGATTCCCAAAACAGTTCCAATTCCAATGCTTGAGTTTTCTTGCTACTGATTTTTGAATAAGCCATAATCTAGCCCATGGTGATAATCTAGAATCAGGTCTCCAAACAGAATTCAAAAAACGCATAAACTCTTCATGTTCCAGCCATACATTAAAGAATCTGAAATTTGCTTTTGAATCTTTAACAGATAATGCAATAGACATGAGTAATGGTCTCGTGATCGATGAAGTGTAAGAAAGATGTGCAACTTTAAGCATAATAGAAATCAGCCATCCAAGCGAACTTGCTAGGAATCTATCCAGCTCTTTCATGCAACTCTACCTCTTTTCCAAGTGTCCAAAGGACCCCGGAAAGGAACTTCCACCAGATTAGCAAGATTGATATTATCAAGAAAAGAAGTCATTTTTTCAACATCATAAGATTTTCCACCCCCCTTTTCATTAGGATAGGCAATACTATTAAAATCACCACCAACTAACCATGGAATTTGAGATTAATTAGTTCCTGCCATAAATCTTCCTTAGCCTTATTGGAACACCCAGCATAGACCAAGGTTGCAGTGGTCTCTAAATAATTCCAAGACAATGATACGTGAAGAAATTGTTGATCATTAAGCAAAACTTTACAAGAAACATCCTTTTTATAGAAAAACCAGATTTTACTATTGATATTAGAGATAATATCATATTGTGAAAAAATTCTCACCAACTTAGGAGAAAAACTCTTAGTAAGAGGCTCCAAAATTGCAAAGCAACATAATTTATAGACTCTAACTAAATTTTTTAATCTTATCAGGGAATTAGAGTATGAAATTCCTCTGATATTCCAGTACATTAAATGAATTATATGTTTGGAGGTTTGGAGCTCCTAGTAGCTCTCCCACCATTGACATCATGTTCCATACCATGAGAATTATCCAACATATTTTTTAATTCCTGCTTTCCTTTATATTTTCTTCTGCTTCTTTCAATCTCCCAATTGTCCTCCATCTCATTTCGATATGTGGCAGCATTTCCGCATCAATATCATTATCCGTAAGTTCAACTACATTAGATATGACATCTCCTCATGTTCCTTTATAATTAGATTTTCCACAAAGCATTAGATTAACCAAGCAACAACTCCGATCGGGAACCACAATGTGGGATATGCCTTCATTCATGATCTCTTGCCTTCCAACCACTTGTGTATCGATTGAAAAACTATCCGTTTGAATAACGAGTCCAAAGAACAGAGCCGCAACCTCATCTAGATTTAAACTTTTTGTCTGCTTCCCAGAATCACCATCTTCCTTCATAACTTCATTCACCACAGCATTAACACCTGAGCCAACATTCTTCTTCAACATTCTTAAATCTAGATGAAGTCTATAACACCTATCTTGAGTATGGCCAAACATTTTACAATGCTTACAATAAAAAGGTTTTTGTTCCATAGTAATTGATTGCCAATACCCATTATGTTCAGTCCCAAGCCAAATTTCTTTAATCTCAGGCAAATTTATGTCCCTCTCGACCAGAATTCTAGTAGAAGAGGGTCTAGATAAATTAAAAGTAGAAAGATCAAGCTACAATGGTCTGCCAATTATTGAGCCAATAAAGAACAAGACTTGATGATTAAAAAAAGTAATTTGAGCCCTTGTAACTTATACCAAATTGGTATAATAGGTGGTTCATGTGATGGATCAAAATCTAATGACCATTTCAGAATTTTCATCATAACTCCTTCAACTAAAATAGACTTATTGGAAAAGATTTGTGCATAATCTTCTTCTTTAGTGAGATGTATCATGATATGTCTTCCATCAAATAATCCTATCTTCCAATTTCCTGCTAGTTTGAAATTATCAAATACCCTTCTAATAATTTCCATTCTTGGATGGCCTAACCGAAATTTACCAATTAAGGTAAATTTGTAGTTCTCAGTTAACATATCAATCTCCTCATTAGAAAAGACAATAACATTTTTACCAGATTTCATAGTGCCTTTCTTGATAAAACTGCAATCAGCTTTTCCAGCCAAAGATTCATGATATAGATGAGGGAAAACCAGTTTATCCCCCAATCCATCCGACGATCGACCCACCACTTCAGCAAAGCTCTCCTTGCCCAACAAAGGGGCAGCACCATCAGAATTGATGACCATAAATCACACAGTCAAGAAAAGAAGGCAAAACCATTATGAAACTTCCAAGAATCAACCAAAAAAGAACCAATCCGACCAAGAAAATAGAAATCAATGAATCAAATAGTAATTAATTCAAATAAAACCAGAAGACCAATGAAGAAAACCAGAGTTAATCAGATGCAAAACCCAGAAATTCAATACCCACCTTCCAGAAAAAAAAATCACATACTTCAAGATCTGATTCTTCAAAATATATATATATATATTATAAAAATTTTTATCTTTCTTTTTTAATTTAATTAATTTTTAGTGTTATCCCTAGCAACGACGCCAAAATCTTGACCTGACCGCAATTAAAGTAAAATAGCTTATAAAATAATTGTCAAACTTGACCCAAATCAGATTAAGCGGCTAATGTACGATAATTAAAGATTAAAGTTTTTATATCTATAAATTGTGCACTAGGGGTACAATGCAAGTATACATATCGTTTCAAGTAATATAGGGCTTTCGTTTTAAAAAACCGAGATATCGATCCCATGGGGAATGCTAAGTAAAAAATTTAAGAAAGAAAGAAAAAATTCTATTTAAAAACTAACCAACTAAAAATTAATAATTCGTAAGTTTTTAAAGTAGCAATTGTAAATTAAATCAAAATTTAAATGCTTTAACACAATAAACAAAGATTCTTTCTCCATAAGAAATATTTCATGATTAGTAAACATCTAAATTAGTTTAAGAACTTTGAAAATGAGGTATTGTGACAAATAGGAGCATATATATTCTTTGCCCTCTAGTCAAGTGTATAAAAAACATTAGCTATTTTTAGAAGACTAGATCGGGATGTATTGTTAATAGTAAGGGATGAATTTCTAGGCTCTTACTTTTGTTTTCCCCCCTAAGGGTGCCTATGGTCGGGCCTACTAGTGACTTGTCACCTCCTTTTAAACCAAATTGATAGAATTTAGCCTGTCACTCTAAAAACATATTCAATTCTATGCCCTTCAAAGATTATCTCCTTATTTATTCGCACCTCACCCTACAAGGATTTACCATCTACCTTTCCAAAGGAAATGTGATACTTACAAGTTAAGAACTCTCAGCTCACTGTCAGATCTTAAGAATTCACCATAGATTTTGTCATTACAAGTGATCAAGTTGTAATGTAAATGAAGATCAGGTAAAGTATCATCACAAATTATGGATGAAGAAAAATAAGTTCTCAAAACTAAATTAAATCCTTATCTAAATCATTTCATATTCTTTGGGAGAAAAAGAAGAAGACTACTCAGTAAACATAGGATTCACACCACAAACCATATTTATATAAGTTAAATTCAGAGTGCCAAACTTAAGAACCAAATTATAAATACTTATCTGGAATGATATCCAAGCAATCCTTTGAAGTTTATCTGACTCTGACTGACTTTTACCAGACTCCAACTCCAGCAATCACACTAAACACACTTTAAAATCTCACTAAAGAAAGGTAAATAACCTTACACACTCTTTAACTAAATGAGATTACACACCTCTTTGACTCTTATAACACCTACACACTCCAAACAACCACACTTTTCTGTAGAATCGTCTTCTATTTATAGAGCTTTAAAAATGACCAGGGGTTACTTCTGGCACCTCTTCAAAATTTGTCCATATTCTTTAAATATTCTATAAGTAATTGTGGTGCCTAGGCATCAGATCTCCTGCGTGAATGGACGCGTCCCTTCAGTTTTTGAGTCGTAACTCTTTGTTGAAAAATTGATTCCCTGTGTCTATAATCATTGTATCTTGTTTATAACATATGGGAATTTGTCCAGAGACTTCTAGATTGCTTTTGAGTCATCAATAACCATCACCAAATCATCAAAGAATTCTCTTGATTTTCTTGTTGAGTCTAGCGCCTAGGCGTCAGTTCTGTCGCCAATATCAACCTTTTTTTTGTTCTTTTCTTCACTTGGCTCATTTTTGCTCCTTTTACTCCTTTTTTGACTCTTTTTCTTCATAAACACATTTTCTTGTACCTGCAACCAACAACATAAGAAATACATTTCATTAAAGCGTAATATTCTTAAAATATTAGTTAAAATGATATAAAAATTTAGGTAATTTTAAGGGTGATCAGACATCCATTTCTTTCTCCAGTTAATGGATATAAGACCTTTATTGACACGAAAACATGGCATTCCTCTAAATTTTTTTTTTAAGAAAGGATAAAATCTGCATAACATTCATTCTCAAAACTGAAAAATAGACATCTGACATTTTCTAGCAATGGTATGACATCCATCCTCTTTCCCAATTATTATAAGACATTTCCTGATAAACTGACAATGAATATTATAACATCATGAACATTTCGGTCAACACCAATATGTGTGGCATACTTGTGCAATATCCTCAACATATTGGGGGCCCATTTGTTGGCCTCATTTTTGTGAGGATCATTTCTAAACCTTGTTGAGATTGGAAGTTTACCACTATTGGCTCCCTAATTCTCAATAAGACTCATTAAACCCTATAGACCCAACAGGTCAACCTTTGACCAAAAATTCAATTTTGGTCAAAATGTTTAATCCTTAACCCAAACCAACCCATTGACCCAATAAGTCAACATTTAACCAAAGAGTTAATTTTGGTCAAAATGGCCAATCCTTGACCCAATCACCAACCCATTGATCCAATATGTCAACCTTTGACCAAAAATTCAATTTTGGTCAAACTATTCTATCATTGACCTAATGACCAACCCATTAACCTAATAGGTCAATCTTTGACCAAAAAGTTAATTTTGGTCAAGTTGGTTAATCCTTGACCCAATGAACAACCCATAGACCCAATAGGTTAACCTTTGACCTAAAAAGTCAACATTGGTAAAAATGGTCAATTTTTTACCTAATGACTACAACATTAGTCAATTCTTGATCGAACTAGTCAACCCATGACCTGAAAACCATCACATTGACATCATAGGTCCAACCTTGACCTAAACAGACCTAATTGATTAAATTGGCAAACCTAAGATCTAAAAGATTACCACATTGACATTATTTGTCAATTATTGACCTAATCAACTCAACATTGGTCCAGAAGATTAATACAAAATCCAAAAGTCACCGCATTGACCCTTGGATTGACCTAAACCTTAAAATTGGTAAACATGACAAATTAAACCCTAAATGACAAAATATTTGGACCTAATGACCAATCAAACCATGAAAACGTTAAGAAAGTCAAAAATTAGTCATTATTGGACCAAAATGGGTCAACATAGGTCAATCAGAGTCAATAATTGTCAACCCTAGTCAACGTTTATCCAATTTGGTTAAAATACACAATTTTGAACCAAAAATTATAAAAAATAATCAAATAATTAATCTAAAATTTTTTTTGATTAATTTATTAGCTATTAATATAATTTGCAATATTTTTGATTAATTAGATAATTAATTAAAAATAGAAACACAATTAAAAGCCATGAAAATAAAATTTGAACATGTGACACCATTTCTGACATAATAAATGGTTTTCAATTTTTCAAGCTAATTAATGAAACCATTATGAACTCACATGGGTTAGACAAAACACATGAGACCAATTAAAAATAAATCAAACCATTAAGTGATTCATGAAATATCACCTTAACTATGGGTAAAAGACATAAACACACTTTAATCATAAAAGGAAATGAGGTATCATCCTCTCCCAAACTCAAAGTACGAATCATACTCTTGCATGAGATGAAGTAGCTTGTCATTTTAAGTTTGCCATGGATAAACCAATAAGGATGAAACACAACTTAACCTCACCTTTTTACCATGGTTAACTCACATAATACTTCATCATGACAAAATTATAAAAAGTAGGAAAATGAATGGATTACATGGCATCCTCTCATCAAAACTTAATTGACATGTAAAATTGAAGATGGCTAGCTTTCATTGAGTTCCAATGCACCTCTCTCTCATCCAGTAGAAAGAAAACATGACTTGAGTTAGCCATTTATCATGGTTAGACCAAATGATAAAAATGGATGAATGTGAAGCCTGTGTTTCATCCTCTCCTCACCAATATTAGATGACTAATGGAGACTCATATGGGGAAGGTTAATCCACAGCCTTTAAACCAATCCATACACCTACTTGACCAACCAATTGAAAGAGACCAAATGGAAAAACCCAATCTTCACTATGGTTAAGCACATGATGGGAATCCTTGTAATTTGCAATTCTCTTATCCCCTCTGCTAAAATCTCTTCCCAAAACATTAATGAGGAAGTTAACAACTCCTGTAAATCAACCCTAGCCAATCCAAGTTCTTCCATGGCTATAAATAAAGTCCAAAACCGAGAAGGCTAAGAGAGACCAAAAATTGGGAGATGCCTTAACACTACATAATTCCCTTAGCCACCGAACGAAAAATGTTCCCGTAACTTAGTGCAATTGTTTCCTCATGAAATCAAGCCATGAAATCCACTCAATCTCCTCAGTCTAGCTAACCTGAATGGACCCAAAACAGAACATTTTGGGAGTGTGAAAAAAACTCTTCAAATCTTCAATTTGACCTTCCTAAATCCATTTAGGGACTAAAGGAGGAGGATCCCAATCAAAATTGGCCATCCCCATAGCGTCTAAGACATCAATCGACTACACCCTTCCAAATCAAGCCCCTTTTGATCAAAATCATGCAAGGACTCAATTTGAACTCAAATGGAGTTTGGAAAAAGCCTTCTCAAGACCACATGAAGCTTCCAAGTCATTTAAATCAAGCTCAAATCAACTTTGGCCAAGGTATGGATATTCCACTTTAATGGCGTTCGGGTTTCACACTTTGCGAAACAAATCATTTCAAAACCCATACATCACCATATGGATGGGTTCTCCATCTCAAAACGATCATATAGAAACAAATTTTATTTGATTTTATCAAAAATCGAGAGAGATCTTGTTCCTAAAGAATGGACGGTCTACAGGATCGAAGGGAATGAACAAGATGAATGGATGTCGTTCATTTTTGAGTTTTAGAAACAGACAGCTATGATTAAAACCCACTATCTCTACTGTTCGGATCCCCACATCAGATCTATTGCATTTCGACCAGTCCGAGGACACGCGATAGCTTAAGATTTTTCTGGATTTAATTAAATTCAGATAAACCTTAAAATAATCAAAATTGCATATCTTGATATAGAAAAATCCTAAAAATATGATAAAAATATCCCTCAACTCAACATGAAGAGGAAAAAAATTATGAGACCAAAATTATAATTTTATTCTATGTATTTAATTTTTAAATAATTAAGTGCTCTTGGGAGTATTTTATTTATTAAAAATCAATTATTAAACCAAAAATTATTAAAATTTGGGAAAATTATCTCTAGGCCCTTAGAAATATCCCTTGATTTTTCCTAGGCTAGGAAAATCCTCTAAGTCATCATTTCATAATTTTCAAGACGCTTTGTAATTATTTTTTTTAACAATAATTATAAAAATATTTAAGGATAATAAAATTGGAAAATGGTTAGGAAATTTAAGGTGACAGACAATAACCTTAAAATGACAATTCTTAAGCCATTAAACAATTTTAAATGACATTTTCAACATTAGAGATAAAATTATTATAAGTTAATAACTTAAAATCCTAAAAATCCTATCCTCACTCAACTTAGCCCATTCAACAATAAACTAAGTCAAAATTGAGTCAAACTCAAAATAGACTGAAGACAAACCCTAATTAGGTCTAAAACATTTAATTAGACCTGATTAAAAAATTAATTAGTATATTAAACCATAATTATATTAGGTTTAGTCCAAAGTCAAATTTTAATTAAGTTTAAGGACATATTAAACTTAATTAACTCAAAATCAAATTTTAATTAAGTTTAAGGACATATTGAACTTAATTAAGTCAAAATAAAACTTTAATTAAGTTTAAGGACATATTAAATTTAATTAACTTAATTAAACCTTAATTACATTACATTTAATTCAAAATTAAACTTTACTTAAGTTTAAAGACTTATTAAACTTAATAAACCAATTAAATCTTAATTAGATTAGGTTTAATCCAAAATCAGACTTTAATTAAATTTAAGGATATATTAAACTTAATTAATTCAAAATTAAACTTTAATTAAGTTTAAAGACATATTAAACTTAATTAACTCATTAAACTTTTATTACATTAAGTTTAATATAAAAACAAACCCTTATTAGGTTTAACCCACATTAAACCTGATTAATAAACTTAAACCTTACTTACATTAGGTTTAAGTAACTCTTAAACCCTAATTAGGTTTAACCCACATTAAACCTAGTTAATGAACTTAAACCTTACTTACACTAGGTATAAGTAACGCTTAAACCCTAATTAGGTTAAACCCATATGAAACCTAATTAATCAACTTAAACCTTACTTACATTAGTTCTAAGTAACTATTAAACCCTAAATACGTCTAACCCTTAATTAGACCTAATTAAACAGCTTAAACCTTAATTACATTAGGTTTAAGAAAAATTAAACTCTAATTAGTTTTAACCCATATTAAACCTTACTTACATTAGGTCTAAGTAACTATTAAACCCTAATTAAGTCTAACACCTTAAACTAAATTAAATTATTAAACCTTAACCAACTAAGGTTTAATCAAACTTAAAGTCTAACACATTAGAATTAATTAAACAACTAAACCTTAACCAACTAAGGTTTAATCAAAATTAAACCCTCATTAAGTCTAACACATTAGACTTAATTAAACCACTAAACCTTAATCAACTAAGGTTTAATCAAACTTTAACCCTAATTATGTCTAACACATTAGACTTAATTAAGTTATTAAACCTTAATCAGCTAAGGTTTAATCAAACTTAAACCCTAATTAAGTCTAACACATTAGACTTAATTAAACTATTAAATCTTAACAACTAAGGTTTAATCAAACTTAAAACTAATTAAGTCTAAAACATTAGAATTAATTAAATTATTAAACCTTAACCAACTAAGGTTTAATCAAACTTAAACCCTAATTAAGTCTGACACATTAGACTTAATTAAACTATTAAACCTTAACCAACTAAGGTTTAATCAAACTTAAACCCTAATTAAGTCTAATACATTAGACTTAATTAAACTATTAAACCTTAACAAACTAAGGTTTAATCAAACTTAAACCCTGTTTAAGTCTAACACATTAGACTTAATTAAATTATTAAACCTTAACCAACTAAGTTTTAATCAAACATTATCCCTAATTAAGTCTAACACATTAGACTTAATTAAACTATTAAATCTTAACAAACTAAGGTTTAATCAAACTCAAACCCTCATTAAGTCTAACACATTATACTTAATTAAACTATTAAACCTTAACCAACTAAGGTTTAATCAAACTTAAACGTAATTAAGTCTAACTCATGGTTTCTTCCAATCTGGAAGGGGACTTTAACAAGGAGATATCCTATCACATACCATCTTAATTTTGGCTTTTGACTCCTTATCTAGAATGCTAAATAAATTACATCAAGTGCATTCGTATATCAGATTCAAACATAGATCTGATTGTGTGATCAGCCATTTAGCCTATGCAAATGATGTAATGGCCTTTTCTAATGGCAGTAAAAATGATGTGAAAAAGTTTATGAAGACATTGCAGCAGTTTGTATCTATTTCAGGAATGAACTTTAATAAATCCAAATGTTATTTTCTGCTTAGTAGTAAGATGCATGGTGATATGAAAAATTGGATAATTGATTATATTGGATTTAAAGAGGCTTAATACCCTCTTAAATATTTGGGATTCCTTCTCATTATAGGTAAAAGGAAAATGACACATTTTGATGATATTGTTAATAAAATTTATTCCCAAAGTAATAGTTGGACTACCTCTTTCTTATTTATCGGTGGAAGCATTTTTTTTATTAAAGATTGTTCTCTCATCCATTCCAATCTATACTCTACAAATGGTAATATTAAAGAAAAGTACTCAAAGGCTTCTTTCTACTATGTTCAACAAATTTCTATGGGAAGGTAGCCATAAGCAGATACATTGGTCTAACTGGATAAAATTTGTAAACGATTTGACTATGGAGGATTGGTTTTTAGGAATTTTCAGCATAAGAGTTTTATTTTCCATTGTAAACAATGGATTAGATTCAGGATGCAAAATTCTTTATGGGCCAGATTCTTGTATGGGAAATACTATTTTAAAGGTGTACATCCTTCTCAGGTTCTGCCAAAAGCTGGGGATTCAAAGAATTGGAAAGAACTTCTTAAAATAAGAGATAAAGCAGAAGACTTGTTTGTTTGGGATGTGGGAAAGGGGGAGATTAACTTCTGGTATTACAATTTGTTGTTGAATGTATGTCTTAAGGAACAATGAGGACTGCATTCACAGAATTTGAAAATTGTTGATTGTTGGTCTAATAATTAATGTAATCGTGATATGGTGAATCAGTTGGTTGATAAAGATATTGCTAGAAGAATATTGAATACTTATTTTATTTCTTCTCAAAAAGATAGATTGGTTATTAAGAATTCTTCTAGACAATCTTTGTCTAATTTTATCTATAAATTTTATTTCAGCTGGAATAAGGCTGGGAACAAATTTTTATCCTCTTCAATTTCCATCTTTTGTTGGAGAATGTTTAGGAAGTTCCTACCTACTAATAATATTCTAAAATTGAAAGGATTAAGAGGTCCTTTTATGTGTCACTTATGCCATAAGGAGGAGGAGAGTATGGATCATCTCTTTATTCATTGTTGTTTTCTCTTGAACTTTGGAAAGAGGTTCTAGGCTTTTTGAATTCAGTCTCTAAACTTCATAATTGGCTTAATATTTCAGCTTATTGGAATGATTGGAAATCATAAAGGAATTTTTATATCCCTTTGATAATTTTTTTGTTTATTTCGGTGATAAGAAATAATTGGATTCATGACAGTAAAATGTCATCTGTTAATATTACTGTTGCTCACTGTTTGGCTTATCTTATTAAAATATAGAGGAATTTTTGGGATTCTAATATTAAAAGGAAGGAGAGGAGAATACAGTTTGTGATTTGGAGAAAGCCAATTGGTCCTTGTTACAAAATTAATACTAATGGTAGTCTCAAGGGAGCTTATACAGGTATTGGTGGAGTGTGCAGAATTTATAAAGGAGATTGCTTGTGGTATTTCTCTTCACCTATGGTTTCTTAAAATATCCTAAAAATAGAAGTGGCTGCAGTTTATTGGAGTATGAAGATTGCTGTAAGGTTGAAGTATGAAGGTATTCATGTGGAGATGAATTTTCTTCAACTTGTCAAAATTCTTCTTAATATTTCTGAGCCACCTTGGTTATTGCTTCATTGGATCAACAAAATCAAAATCTTGAATTTTTCTATGAAAATTATATTGAGCCATACTATAAGGGAAGGAAATCCGCCTGCTAACTTTTTAGCTAAGAAGGCCATGAACTCTTCTATTTTTTCTTATTCTTCTTTTATTTTTGGTTTTTTCAAGGTGTTGCTTCATGGGGATTTATTAGATTATCCTCACGTTAGATGTAATTAATTCTCTGTCAATAAAAGTTTTTGTTGGCCTATATATATATATATATATATATATATATGCTTTCCAACTGAGTTCTGCCAAATGATCAAAAGATGGCTGAAGTTCAATCATCACTCAATTCTGGTAAATGGTCGAGCCTTGGGAGGTTTCCGTGCTACCGTAGGTCTTAAACAGGGAGACCCTCTTTCCCCTCCATTTTTATATTAGTGATGGACTATCTCTCTAGACTCCTTGAAGCTCAAATTTCCCCTCACCACTATGCTAGATACCATCATAAATCAAATGTTAACATATCCCATCTATTGTATGCCGATGATCCGATGTTATTTTCCGTAGCTTCCAAACCTGGTCGTCAAGAGAGTTAATGAATGCCTTACTCAATTCCAAACTATTTCTGGGCTCCAATTTAACAAATCCAAATGTGATTTGATTTTCTCTAGTAACACCAAGCTTGACCTCTGTCACTGGATTACTAGCTATACTGGATTTTCTACTGCATCTCTTCCTATGAAATACCTGGGAGTGCTTCGATCAAGGGAAATCTAAGCGACTCCACTTTGATGAGATCATTGGTAAGCCGAATACCCAACTCTCAAATCGGGCTAATTCTTATTTATCCGATGGGGAAGAATCACTCTACTTCACAGTATCCTTACCACCTTCCCTAATTATGTTCTCCAAATGGCTTGTTTAAAGAAAAGCTCCGTAATCCAAATTGAAAGAATTTTTAATAGGTTTCTTCGTCCGGTCGAGGAAGCAAATGCACTCGGGCAAGTTGGCGTAAACTCGCCAAACCTCACTGGGCTGGAGGATTGGGTTTCAAAGGGTTGCATCATCTCGCGAAAGTCAATTTCGCAAGTTATGGGTGGAATTCGGACAATGTAAGTCTCTATGGGCACTTTACTCGACAGAAAATATCAGAAAGATAGCCACCCCGGCTTGGCCCAAATTAAACCAGAGTTGCTCTAGAATTTGGAAACAAATGCTTATCAATAGAGATCCGTCGAATCACTTTTCACATGGGAGCTTCGGTCAAGGGAAGATTATGTTCGGCAGGATACTTGGTGCCCACTCGAAATGAAGATTGCTATCCCATATACAAACCAACAAACTTTTCCCCGTGGCTACTCGTCGGGACAATAATCATTGGTCCCTCACTAAGCTTCAGTGAACTACCGACCGATTGTTCCGCTCAACAGTGTTTCTGCTATTCATTTTGATACTTCCCAACCCGACAAAATTATCTCGCGTAATGGTAAGCCCCACGACCCTTACTAAGCATATCTACCGTACCATTTATAATCGGCCCGACATTACTTGGGCAAACATATCCGGAACAATTATCTAACTCCATCCATGTCATTCTTCATCCGGAGGCTCTTTCACCATCTACTTCCTACCGATGACATCCTCAAACTCAAGGGAATTAGAGGACCTTCCAAGTGCTACCTCTCGTGGACCGCCGCTCGAATCTCTCGCAACATCTTTTCTTTAACCGTTACTTCTCTCGTGAAGTCCGGAGGGGAGTGATCAATTTATTAAACATAAATACTATTCTACTTGATTGGAAGGATATATCCACCTGCCGGCAAAGAATGGAATAAAGCTAATTTAGTGGTCGTCCCATTCTTGATTGCTTGGTTCATCCGGATGCACAGGAACAAAGTAAAAAATGAGGAGGAGAGCGTAAAAGTATTAACCGTGGTAACAAATTGTCGGCTTTTCGACTAAAATCATACTTTGGAAGCACTTCCCCAACATTCTTCACTATCCTACCCTTCTTCACCCCAAGCAGCTCAAGATTATTTTAGTTAATCGGAAGGTTCCTCCCTCCCCTTTCATTAAAGTTAACACCGATGGGGCTTTTGCAGCTGCGGGTGCCGGGTGTGGTGGTGTGTTCAGTGGATCCATATGGCAAGTGTATCCGTCTCTTCCATTCTCCTACCGTGGCGGCCGATGCTTTAGAAGCCGAGTTAACAACAGCTTGTTAGGCTATACAAGTTAGCCATTTCCTCGCCATCGTAGCATAATATCCTCGTGGAATGCGACTCGCCACTATTCCGCAATACTTACAAAACACTCTCCATCCTCCTCGCATCTTTCAAATTGGATACATAAGATCGAAGACTCTCCCAACAATGTAATATCCAGTTCTCTTTCATTTACGCAGAAGGTAATAGGCCCGCTAATTGGCTAGCTAGGAAAGCCCTCCACTCTCAACGTGTCCTCGTGTCACCGCCCCTCCTCCTACCCCCGTCCTACCTTTTGGATGTAGACCTCGTGCGTGCTCCACATTTTAGATTGGTGTCTATTAGTGGATGACATATGTTTTGCTTTGGTTTTTCTTTTTCTCGTTGGAAGTATACCGGTGTCCGTATAGGATGTGGTGTGTAGCATCTTATACCACCATAGTTATTTTTGGATACTTCAATCGTGGTATGTAATTGTTTTTTTTTTCTCATCATTAACATGTAGTGAGCTACTCTAGCTCTTTTCTTTAATATATATATATATATATATATATATATATATATATATATAAAATGGCCGCTGGGTTTGGTGCTCTCTTAGGGTTCCGGGGTCGTGGATGACCCCCGCGCGCTCGTCTGACCGCTTTGGAAAGGTAGGCTTACTAACCCGGGTGGAGGTGGTGAGGTGTCCCCGCCGGAGCCGGTCGAGTGGCTCCTTTTCCTCCTTCCCGGCTCTCCTGTGTTCGAATTATACTGTTCCATTGAATTTGAGGTGGGAGTTACGATTTGTTCTGTTAATCTCTTGGCTTGGAGGTTCTCTTTCCTTGTTTTGCTGGTTTGGGAACACTGTTTTACACTGCTGAGCTTCCTGGCTGTTGGTTTTGGTGGGACTTCTCTAGTTTCTCTTTCTTGGTTAGCTTGATTTGTCTTTTCCACTTTTACTGGGGGGGCATGATGGCCTACCCCATCGACATGGATACTAATTTACAGTGGGCTAAGGCCACTTATGCTGGGGTTGTTGGAAACTCTGCTGCTGATGCTCCTACCTCAGATTCCCTTATTTTCCCTCAATTCCTGCATGATGCGGCTGCTGGCAGGTCTCAGTGTCCTTTTGTTCATCCTACTGGTTCCCTGGAAGGTGAACCAACAGTTTACTTCTCTGACCAGGAGCTAGCTCAACTCAGTGAGGAAGTTAAATTTACTTTAATAGGGAAATTTGCTCTGGGACATCCTAAGATGGACCTGGTCAGACAGTTCTTTACTTCTATTCGGCTTATTGGTAAGTGGCAACTTGGCTCGCTTGATGGCAGGCACCTCCCCGATCCAATTATCCACCGAAGAGGATTATGCAAGGCTCTTTGCCAAACAATCTATCTCTATCACTGGAGCCGACATGAAAATTTTTAAATGGACCCTGCATTTCGATCCTAGGAAGGAACCTCCCATAGCTCCAATATAGCTTTAAACTTCCCGAACTCCCTATCGGATTTATAATCGAATGCTTTATTCAACATAGCTAAAGCCTTGGGGACTCCTCTCAGAACAGATGGGCCTACCAAATCCAAAGAAAGACCTCGTCGTTGCTAGAGTACAAGTGGAAAGGGATGTTACCCTTCCCCTCATATCAAGAATTAGAATTGGCTCCGAAATGAAGCTTTGGCAAGATGTTATCTTGGAACAAACCCCCTATTACTGTACCCACTGCAGGATGTTTGGTCATACATTAAGCAGATGTTATAGGATCCATCCACCAGCCAAAAGAGTTGCCAAACCACCCCCCTTTAAATCTCCAACTTTTCCTGCTGAGTCCACCCACACAAACACCCCCCCTCCTCCTCCCCCCCCACCCCACACCCTCATTCTCTGACCTCACCTCATGCTCAAATTGACCCCCAATTAATCAATAAGTTTGATGTCGTTGAGTTGGCTCGGTGACCGGCTTAAAGGTGCCTTTTCATTGGATGATGATCCAGTGTTAACTGCTACGGATAAAAATCTATTTCCTGTAAGAGATGATCAAGTTATTGAACAGCTGGGAAGGGAAGTAGCTCACCAGGATTCTAAATCAACTGAAATTGTGAAGATAATTAACAATGCCCCCCTGGAAACTGATTGTGATGAGGATGACAGCTCTGATGCAGGAAACACCTTTATATCTTCTGGATCCCCAAATGGAGACCTACAGGAGAATTTGCAGAAGATGTCTCATAAAGCTGAAGAAGCTTGGCAAATTCAGAAACAAAGGAGAAGGAAAAAGGAATTAATGGAACTCAAAAATTTATCTCAAGATAACATTCTTGGCACCCCCTCAACATCTCCAAACACTTTCCTCCGCCGACTGTGATCGGAAAGCTTTATACCATGATTAACATATTATGCTCGGAATGTTAGGGGAATTTCTAATCCCGGTTCCCTTAACGTAATCCATCAACCGAACGAGACTCACAAATTTTGGATCATTGCTCTCCTTGAGCCTTTGGTGAGAAAAAACATCACTCGCCTTCTCTAAAAAATTCCCTGGATATAATTGTTTCAGCAATGACAACAATAAAATCTGGATATTTAGTAGAAAAGAACTACATTGCTATATCTTGATTGATAATCCTCAATTTCTCCATATGGACATTTCCCTAGATCACTTTAACTGCTTGGTTACCTTCATTTATGCTGGGAGCTCCTTAGAGGCCAAGAACATGCTGTGGACTAATTTGCATAATTTTTCTGGTACTTCTATTAGGAACTAGATTGTGGGTGGAGATTTCAACAGCATAAGGGAACCTAGTGAAAAATTGGGTGGCAACGCCCCAAGCATCAATGCTATGATGCAATTCTCCAACAACATCCAATCTGCAGGACTTTTTGATCTGGGTTTTAGTGAATCCCCATTCACCTGGAAAAGAGGTAAGCTGCTGGAAAGATTAGATAGATTTTTGGTGAACAGCCAGTGGATGGAGTCATTTCCCATCACCCAAGTTCATCACCTACCTAGAATTACTTCTGATCACTCCCCACTGCTCATTAAAATTTCTATGGGGAGTATGAGTAGGCAGCATTGCTTTAGATTTCTGAATAGTTGGGCTGATCATCAAGAATTTCTGTCTGTGGTGAAAGCTGGATGGACCATCCCTCATCTCCCTGGTGATAACCCCCTTATCAGACTTTGGAAGTTACAAAAAAATCTTAGCTTCCACTTGAAGAAATGGAACAGAAACAGCTTTGGTAATATTTTCCACCAGGTTACACAAGCTGAACTCACTTTGAAGACACTGGAACAACTGAATGCTAATGAAGTGGAGAATGAGGATGCCATTATTGATGCACAGGTTAAATTAATCCAAGCCATTAAGGTCAAGAGAACTATCCGCAACAAAAAGCTACTCTTAATAGATTTATTTATGGAGACGAAACTCTAAGTACTTCCATGCTATGATCAAATATAGAAGACAACTGAATGCTATTGTATCTATCAAGGACCAACAGGATCAATGGATCACCCAACCTTCTCTCATTGCTGAGAGTGTTGTCAGGCACTTTCAGAATCTTTTTGCTGCAGACAGGTTCTCCCCTCCCCCTATCCAAACTGAGAGCTTTGATGATGACAGACTATACACCCAACAATTGCAGCTTACCAGTTTACCTGAGGAACAAGAAATTGTGGCAGCACTCAATTCAGTTGATGGAAATAAAGTAGCTGGACCTGATGGGTATACATCCACTTTTTATAAGAAGGCTTGGGAGCTAATTAAAAAGGATGTAATTGCTGCTATTCAGGCCTTCATTTCTGGTACCAATCTCCCCCCATATTTCTCCTCTACTACCATGGTTCTGATCCCCAAAGACAAGCAGAAAACCTGTTGGAATGACTTTAGGCCTATAAGTCTAACCAACACTCTCTCAAAGATTATTAGCAAGATCTTGGTAAATAGACTTCAATCCCACCTTCCAACTCTCATTTCTCCTAATCAGTCAGCTTTTGTCAAAGGCAGAAACATCACTGATAACATACTCCTAGCTCAAGAGTTATTGCTGGACATAGACAAGCCAATTAGAGGTCAGAACCTGCTGCTTAAACTTGATTTGAAGAAAGCATATGACACTATCAGCTAGTAATTTATTGATCTCATTTTGAAGGGAAGAGGTTTCAATCCACAGTTCTGTACTCTGATCCAAAGATGGATTTCCAATACCAATTACAGCATCCTGATCAATGGGACTTGCCATGGGTATTTCCCTGCTGGGAGAGGAATAAAGCAAGGGGACCCCCTGTCCCCTACCATTTTCATTCTGGCATTTGACTACTTCTCCAGAATTCTCAATCAGACTCATAAATCCTACCCTTATCTCTGCTACAAACATTGCTCCACCCCTACTGTGAGTCATCTAGCCTATGCAGATGATGTTATTATATTTTCCAATGGCAGTAAGATGGCAGTGATGAAAACCATGCAGATATTGGAGCATCTTAAGGATGTGGCTGGGTTAGTTTTAAACAAAAGTAAAAGTCAGGTCCTAACAGCCAAGAACTGCAAGACTGATATCCTTTCTTGGATCAAGGCTTTCACTGGTTTCTCTCACCCTTCTGTTCCAATCAAGTATTTAGGGATACAATTGTTAAAAGGAAAAAAAAAAAGCAAACTCAATATGATGAGGTGACTAACAAGATTATATCTAAAATTAACTACTGGGCCAATACCTTCCTCTCCAATGGGGGTCGAATTACCTTGCTTCAAAGTATCTTAACCTCTTTCCCCCTATACACTATGCAAATGATTAAAATGAAAAAAAGCACCCAAAGAATCGTTAGTCACTACTTTTAACAAATTCCTTTGGGAGGGTAAACATCCTCAAAAACATTGGGCTACTTGGAATAAGCTGTGCAAACCAGTTAATGCTGGGGGTTTGGGATTCAAGAGCTTCAAACTATTGGGTGAGTTATTCTACATCAAGCAGTGGATCAGGTTTAGACAAGGTAATTCTTTATGGGCCTCATTTATTAGATATAAGTATTGCAAAAGAACCCATCCTAACCTGGCTCATCCTAAGCTGGTTGATTCTATCTACTGGAAGGAGTTGCTTAAAGTCAGAAATAAAGCCAATGAGTTCTTCTGTTGGGAGCCGGGATCCGGTAAGATCGGCTTTGGCCGGATAACCGGCTTCACGGGTCCGCCCCTACCCCACTTTTCCCCGCCGATTATGACCCAACCTCGAATGTGTCTGATCTATGGCAAGGTGACCATTGGAACATTGCAGCCTTAAAGCAGATTGTTCCAGAAGATACCATTCCTGAAATCCTGGACATCCCAGTGGATTCTTTGCTCCTGATAAATTTGTTACTAAGAACCCTCCACACAGGTCTCTAAGCCATTTTATCTATAAGCATGCTCACACTTGGACTAAGGTTAACTGGGGGAAAAGGATATGGTGCAAGGAACTCACCCCTTCCATGTCCTTTTTCTCTTGGAGGCTATTTCATGGGTTTCTACCACTGGATGACATCTTGAAAATGAAGGGGCTCAAAATTGCCTCTAGATGTTGGCTGTGTAATTCTGCAGAAGAAACCATTCAGCACCTTTTTATGGAATGCCCTGTGGTGCAGGAGGTCTGGGACTATACACTTACAAGAGTTAATCTTAGAAGGCATCAGGGTCACTGGATTTCCATTCAGTCCTGCTGGCTTGACTGGGTGGACCTCCAACTCACACATATTCCTCTTATCATTTTTTTTGTTCACTTGGATGGCTAGGAACAAAATTAAACATCAAGGTGAAAGGTCTGATAGCAGGCAAATCTCCACTCATTGCTGCAGCTTTATACAAAATCATATTTCTAATCCTTTCTCCTCAATTAAGCCCAAACCCAGGGTGACATTAATTCAATGGACCCCGGCCCCTTTTCCTTGGGTCAAGATCAATACTGATGGTAGTTACTCTATGCATAATGCTGGCATTGGTGGGGTGTGCAGGAACCATCAAGGTAACTGCCTTTGGTGGTTCCAATCCCCCATTTGTGCTTCTTCTGCTCGGTAGCGTGAATTCTGTCGTTGTATACTCGGGCCATCAAGATGGCAAAGGTGCTTATGTACACTCACCCGGTTATTGAATCCGATGCCGCTCATAACCTACAAATGCCGAGGGGTTCCGCCACCACACCCCACCACCTCGTGTACTCGGAAGAGGAAAATTAATCAGCTTACTCATAATATCCAAATCCAAGTGGCAGACACACTTATAGAGAAGGGAACCAACCTCGCTAATCGGCTTGCTGAACGTGCCTCCTTCAACCACGTAATTAAGTTTAGTGCTTCCCATGTGGCCCATTTATCTACTTTGTTGAGAGGAGACCTTTTGGCTCTTCCTTTTGTTAGAAGAGCTTAACTTTATTTTCCTTTTTCCTTCTTTTTTACTTTGGATGTTGTTGGGCCACACCCCCCCCTCTAAAACTTTTGTAATTACTTTCATTTTTAACATGCAAGGAGCTTAGGGCTCTTTTAGAGAATATATATATATATATATATATATATATATATATATATATATATATATATTAATATAAAAATTTTTATCAATCTTTTTTAATTTAATTAATTTTTAGTGTTGTCCCCAGCAACGGCGCCAAAATCTTGACCCGACCGCAATTACGCAAGTAAAATAGCTTATAAAATTATGGCCAAACTTGACCCAAATTAGATTAAGCGGCTAATGTACGATAATTAAAGATTAAAGTTTTTATATATATAAATCGTGCACTTGGGGTACAATGTAAGTATACATATCGTTTCAAGTAATATAGGACTTTCTTTTTAAAAACCCCAGATATCGATCCAATGGGGAAAGCTAAGTAAAAAATTAAGGAAGAAAGAAAAAATTCTATTTAAAAACTAACCAACTAAAAAGTAATAATATGTAAGTTTTTAAAATAGCAATTGTAAATTAAATCGAAATTTAAATGCTTTAACACAATAAACAAAGATTCTTTCGCCATACGAAATATTTCATGATTAGTAAACATCTAAATTAGTTTGAGAACTTTGAAAATGAGGTATTGTGACAAATAGAAGCATATATATTCTTTGCCCTATGGTCAAGTGTATAAAAAAATAATCTATTTTTAGATGACTAGATCAGGATGTATTGTTAATAGTAAGGGATGAATTTCTAGGCTTTCGCTTCTATTTTCCCCCCTAAGGGTGCCTATGGTCGGGCCGACTAGTGACCTGTCACCTCCTTTTAAACCAAATTGATAGAATTTAGCCTGTCATTCTAAACACATATTCAATTCTACACCCTTCAAAGATTATCTCCTTATCTATTCGCACCTCACCCTACAAGGATTTACCATCTACCTTTCCAAAGGAAATGTGATACTTACAAGTTAAGAACTCTTAGCTCACTGTCAGATCTTAAGAATTCTCCACAGAATTTATGATTACAAGTGATCAAGTTGTAATGTAAATGAAGATCAGGTAAAGTATCATCACAAATTATGGATGAAGAAAAATAAGTTCTCAAAACTAAATTAAATCCTTATCTAAATCATTTCATATTCGTAGGGAGATAAAGAAGAAGACTACTCAGTAAACATAGGATTCACACCAAAAACCATATTTATATAAGTTAAATTCAAAGTGCAAAACTTAAGAACCAAATTATAAATACTTATCTGGAATGATATCCAAGCAATCCTTTCAAGTTTCTCTGACTCTGACTGACTTTTACAAGACTCCAACTCCAACAATCACACTAAACACACTCTAAACTCTCACTAAAGAAAGGTAAATAACCTTACGCACTCTTTAACTAAATGAGATTACACACCTCTTTCACTCTAATAACACCTATACACTCCAAACAACCACACTTTTCTGTAGAATCGTCATGTATTTATAGAGCTTCAAAAATGACTAAGGGTTACTTCGGGCACCTCTTCAAAATTTGTCCTTATTCGTTGAATATTCTAGAAGTAATTGTGGCGCCTAGGCATCAGATTTCCTGCGTGAATGGACGCGTCCCTTCAGGTTTTGAGTCGAACTCTTCGTTGAATAACTGATTCTCTGTGTCTATAATCATTGTATCTTGTTTGTAACATATGGGAATTTATCCAGAGACTTCTAGATTGCTTCTGAGTCATCAATAACCATCACCAAATCATCAAAGAATTCTCTTGATTTTCTTGCTGAGTCTTGCGCCTGGGCGCCAGATCTGGCTCCAATATCAACCTTTTTTTTCTTCTTTTCTTCACTTGACTCATTTTTGCTCCTTTTACTCCTTTTTTGACTCTTTTCTTCATAAACTCATTTTCTTGTACCTGCAACCAACAACATAAGAAATACCTTTCATTAAAGCGTAATCTCCTTAAAATATTAGTTAAAATGATATAAAAATTTAGGTAATTTTAAGGGTGATCAGACATCAATTTCTCTCTCCAATTATTGGATATAAGTCCTTTCCTGACACGGAAACATGGCATTCCTCTAACTTTTTCTTTAAGAAAGGATATAAGCTGCATAACATTCCATCTCAAAACTGAAAAACAGACATCTGACATTTTCTAGGGATGGTATGACATCCATCCTCTTTCCCAATTATTATAAGACATTTCCTGATAAACTGACAATGAATATTATAACATCATGAATGTTTTGGTCAACACCAATATGTGCGTCATACTTGTGCAATATTCTAAACATATTGGGGGGCCCATTTGTTGACCTTATTTTTGTGAGGATCATTTCTAAACCTTGTTGAGATAGGAAGTTTACCAATATTGACTCCCTAATTCTCAATAAGACTCATTAAACCCTATTGACCCAACAGGTTAACCTTTGACCAAAAACTCAATTTTGGTCAAAATGTTAAATCTTTAACCCAAACCAACCCATTGACCCAATAAGTTAACATTTGACCAAAGAGTTAATTTTGGTCAAAAAGGCCATTCCTTGACCCAATGACCAACCCGTTGATTCAATATGTCAACCTTTGACCAAAAATTTAGTTTTGGTCAAACTGTTCAATCATTGACCTAATGACCAACCCATTAACCTAATAGGTCAACCTTTGACCAAAAAGTTAATTTTGGTCAAAATGGTTAATCCTTGACCCAATGACCAACCCATAGACCCAATAGGTTAACCTTTGACCTAAAAAGTCAACATTGGTAAAAATGGTCAATTTTTGACCTAATGACTACAACAATAGTCAAATCTTGACCGAACCAGTCAACCCATGACCTGAAAACCATCACATTGACATCATAGGTCCAACCTTGACCTAAACAAACCTAATTGATTAAATTGGCAAAACTAAGATCTAATAGATTACCACATTGACATCATTGGTCAATTATTGACCTAATCAACTCAACATTGGTCCGGAAGATCAATACAAAATTCAAAAGTCACCACATTGACCCTTGGATTGACCTAAACCTTAAAATTGGTAAACATGACAAATTAAACCCTAAATGACAAAATATTTGGTCCTAATGACCAATCAAACCATGCAAAGGTTAAGAAAGTCAAAATTAGTCATTTTTGGACCAAAATGGGTCAACATAGGTCAACCAAAGTTAACATTGGTCAACCATAGTCAACAATTATCCAATTTGGTTAAAATACCCAATTTTGAACAAACAATGATAAAAAATAATCAAATAATTAATCTAAAAATTGTTTTGATTAATTTATTGGCTAGTAATATAATTTGGAATATTTTTTATTAATTAGATAATTTATTAAAAATCGAAATACAATTAAAAGCCATGAAAATAAAATTTTAACATGTGACACCATTTATGACATAATAAATGGTTTTCAATTTTTCAAGCTAATTAATGAAACCATGATGACCTCACATGGGTTACACACAACCCATGAGACCAATTAAAAATAAATCAAACCATTAAGTGACTCATGAAATATCACCTTAAATATGGGTAAAAGACATAAACACACTTTAATCATAAAAGGAAATGAGGAGTCATCCTCTCCCAAACTCAAAGTATGAATCATATTCTTGCATGAGATGAAGTAGCTTGTCATTTTAAGTTTTCCATGGACAAACCAATAAGGATGAAACACCACTTAACCTCACCTTTGTTCCATGGTTAACTAACATAATACTTCATCATGAAAAAATTATAAAAAGTAGGAAAATGAATGGATTACATGGCATCCTCTCATCAAAACTTAATTGACATGGAAAATGGAAGATGGCTAGCTTTTATTGAGTCCCCATGCTCCTCTCTCTCATCCAGTAGAAAGAGAACTTGACTTGAGTTAGCCATTTATCATGGTTAGGCCAAATGATGAGAATGGATGAATGTGAAGGCTGTGTTTCATCCTCTCCTCACCAATATTGGATGACTAATGGAGACTCATATGGGGAAGGTTAATCCACAGCCTTTAAACCAATCCATACACCTACTTGACCAACCAATGGAAAGAGACCAAATGGAAAAACCCAATCTTCACTATGGTTAAGCACATGATGGGAATCCTTGTAATTTGCAATTCTCTTATCCCCACCGCTAAAATCTCTTCGCAAAATATTAATGAGGAAGTTAACACCTCCCCTAAATCAACCCTAGCCAAACCAAGCTCTTCCATGGCTATAAATAAAGTCCAAAACCGAGAAGGCTAAGAGAGACCAAAAATTGGGAGATGCCTTAACACTACATAATTCCCTTAGCCCTAAACAGTAAAAATGTTCCCTAGAACTTAGACAATTGATCCCTCATGAAATTAAGCCATGAAATCCACCCAATCTCCTCAGTATTGCTAACCTGAGTGGACCCAAAACAGAACATTTTTGGAGTGTGAAACTAAACTCTTCAAATCTTCAAATTGACCTTCCTAAATCCATTTAGGGACTAAAGGAGGAGGATCCCAATCAAAATTGGCCATCCCCATAGCGTCTAAGACATCAATCGACTACACCCATCCAAATCAAGCCCCTTTTGATTAAAATCATGCGAGGACTCAATTTGAACTCAAATGGAGTTTGGAAAAGCCTTCTCAAGACCACATGAAGCTTCCAAGTCATTTAAATCGAGCTCAAATCAACTTTGGCCAAGGTATGGATATTCCACTTTAATTGCGTTCGGGTTTCACACTTTGCGAAACAATTCATTTCAAAACCCATACATCACTATATGGATGGGTTCTCCATCTCAAAACGATCATATAGAAACAATTTTCATTTGATTTTATTAAAAATCGAGAGAGATCTTGTTCCTAAATAATGGACAGTCTACAGGATCGAAGGGAATGAACAAGCTGAATGGATGTCGTCCGTTTTCGTGTTTTGGAAACGGACAACTATGATTAAAACCCTCTATCTCTGCTGTTCGGATCCCCACATCCGATCTATCGCATTTCGACCCGTCCAAGTACACGCGATAGCTTAAGATTTATCTAGATTTAATTAAATTTAGATAAACCTTAAAATAATCAAAATTGCATATTTTGACATAGAAAAATCCTAAAAATATGATAAAAATATCCCTTAACACAACATGAAGAGGAAAAATTATGAGACCAAAATTAAAATTTTATTCTATGTATTTAGTTTTTAAATAATTAATTGCTCTCGGCCCTTAGAAATTAAAAATTAATTATTAAACCAAAAAAAATTAAAAATTGGGAAAATTATCTCTAGGCCCTTAGAAATATCCCTTGATTTTTCCTACGCTAGGAAAATCCTCAAAATCATCATTTCATAATTTTCAAGACACTTTTTAATTATTTTTTTAACAATAATTATTAAAAACTTTTAAGGAAAATTAAATTAGAAAATGGTTAGGAAATTTAAGGTGACACACAATAACCTTAAAATGACAATTCTTAAGCCATTAAACAATTTTAAATGTCATTTTCAAGATTAGAGTTAAAATTATTATAACTTAATAACTTAAAATCCTAAAAATCCTATCTTCACTCAAATTAGCCCATTCAACAATAGACTAAGTCAAAATTGATTCAAACTCAAAATAGACTCAAGACAAACCCTAATTATGTCTAAAACATCAAATTAGACCTGATTAAAAACTTAACTAATATATTAAACCTTAATTATATTAGGTTTAGTCCAAAATCAAATTTTAATTAAGTTTAAGGACATATTAAACTTAATTAACTCAAAATGAAACTTTAATTAAGTTTAAGGACATATTAAATTTAATTAACTTAGTTAAACCTTAATTACATTACATTTAATTCAAAATTAAACTTTACTTAAGTTTAAAGACATATTAAACTTAATAAACCCATTAAATCTTAATTAGATTAGGTTTAATCCAAAATCAGACTTTAATTAAGTTTAAGGATATATTAAACTTAATTAATTCAAATTAAACTTTAATTAAGTTTAAAGACATATTAAACTTAATTAACTCATTAGACCTTTATTACATTAGGTTTAGTATAAAAACAAACCCTTATTAGCTTTAACCCACATTAAACCTGATTAATCAACTTAAACCTTACTTACATTAGGTTTAAGTAACTCTTAAACCCTAATTAGGTTTAACCCACATTAAACCTAACTAATCAACTTAAACCATACTTACAGTAGGTTTAAGTAACTCTTAAACCCTAATTAGGTTAAACCCACATTAAACCTAATTAATCAACTTAAACCTTACTTACATTAGGTCTAAGTAACTATTAAACCCTAAATATATCTAACCCTTAATTAGACCTAATTAAACACCTTAAACCTTAATTACATTAGGTTTAAGACAAATTAAACTCTAATTAGTTTTAACCCATATTAAACTTAATTAATCAACTTAAACCTTACTTACATTAGGTCTAAGTAACTATTAAACCCTAATTAAGTCTAACACCTTAGACTAAATTAAATTATTAAACCTTAACCAACTAAGGTTTAATCAAACTTAAACTCTAATTAAGTCTAACACATTAGAATTAATTAAACTATTAAACCTTAACCAATTAAGATTTAATCAAACTTAAACCTTAATTAGGTCTAACTCATTAGACTTAATTAAACTATTAAACCTTAACCAACTAAGGTTTAATCAAACTTAAATCTTTATTAGGTCTAACACATTAGACTTAATTAAACTATTAAACCTTAACCAATTAAAGCTTAATTATACCTAGATCTAAACCTAACTTAAGTCCAATCCATATTGGACGTAACTGAAACCTAACTTAGGTTCAACATGACATAAATGTTAGTTAATCTAAACCTAACTTAAGTCCACCCCATATAAGACTTAAGTAAAATCTATTTTAGGTTCAACATGATATGAATCTAAGTTAACATAAATCTAATTAAAAAACAACCAATATTGGACTTAGTTCAAATCTAACCTAGGTTCAATGTCTAAGTTAACCTAAGTCCAACCCATATTGGACTTAAGTCAGTTATAACCTAGGTTCAACATCTAAGATAACCTAAGTCCAACCCATATTGGACTTAAGTCAAATCTAACCTAGGTTCAACATGACATGAATCTAAGTTAACCTAAACCTAACTTAAGTCTAACCCATATTGGACGTAAGTCAAGTATAACTTAGGTTTAACATGACATGATTCTAAGTCAACCCAAACCTAACTTAAATCCAACCCATATAATATTTATATCAAACCTAACTTAGGCTCAAAATGACATGAATCTAAGTTGAACTAAACCTAACTTAAGATCAACTAACATTGAACTTAAGCTTAGGATTTAAACTAACATTAATCTAATTTAAGCCCAAGTTAAACCCAGGTTAACCCTAACCTAACTTAATGCCTTAAGTCAAACTTAAGCTTATGACTTAACCTGACATAAACTTAAGTTAAATCTAAATTAAAACCAATACAAACCTCACTTAAGTTCAACACAAATTGAACTTAAGTCAAACCTAAACCTTAGCCTTAACCTAATTTAAACCTAAGTCAAGCTCAACATAAATTTAAGGTTCAAACCCAAATTGAACCTAACTTGACATTAGGTTTGACTTATATTGAATGTAACTTAATCAAATTTCAACTTTAGTTCAACCCAAAATGAACCTAAGTTAACCTAAATGATAGGATCCATTTATATTGAACCTAACTTAACTAAATAATTAAACCAAAAATATTAGATTCAAAAGACATTGAATTTAATTATCAGAGTTCTAACTAATTTAAAACTTTTGAATTCAAATAACATCGAATCTAAAACAGTAAAATCTAACTTTTTGTTAGATTTTAAGCCTAATCAACATTAAACTTAAAATGACTTAAGTTCAATTTAAATTTTTTAAAATTCTAACACTCTTGCAAGTTAAGCCTCTGCATATTATAAGGTGTGCAAACTCTGTTTTGCACGACGATCAAGATGACATAATGACATTAATTTTATTTTAGATTTTCTTTGCATGTTATAGGGTATCTTAACTCAGTTTCGCAGGATGACATTCTAAAGAAGGGGCAAACAACAAGAAAACAAAACAAAATCGCAACGACATCAAAATAACGACATTGATAAAACAAAACAAAACAAACAACATTAAAATGACAAAACCAAGACAAAATAAAACCTAGAACTTTTATGGTAGCCACCAAAACAAATAATAAATTACAAGATAATAAAATAATGACATTAACAAAATAATTAAAAATGACAAACAACAAAAAAAATAAAAACTGAGAAAATTAAACTTTTAGGGTAGTACGACATATTACCCTTAGGATTGAAAGTTAACATTTCTTTCCTTGAAACTTCTTAGAAAATAAGTGATTAACATTAATCAGATGTTTTCTTAGACAATCATAATTTTCTAAGGTGTAATTAACTATAGGAGCTTGCTTCTATAAGAGACTTAAAAAACTTAGGATATATATCATATCTAGAAATCTCTAGTTACCTAAACTTCATTATCCTTATATAGAACTTCTAGGATAAGACATTCTAGAATCTTCTTTTATAAGGATTATCACTGACACCTCCTTTTCTAATGTTTTCTATCTTATTAGCCTATATTTTCTTCGAATTTATTATCTAAGAATCCTTTTACAAGATCCAAAGAAATTATATTTATTGAAGATTAGGGCAATATCATTGATAAACAGAGTGGCGACTCCAAAAATGACATCGACATCGACACCGAGAACATCTCCGACACAACTTCTAATTGCCATCAAGCATCCTAAATAGATTCATTGAAATTATAAATTTTTTGGATTTCCACGGTCCACCCACATTAGTTTTCAATGGGAGATGTAATACAATTGAAAACTACACCAACTAACCAATTTGAATCCATAGATTTTCTTACTAATGAGAGATTATCCCAAAGATATTTTTTAGAATCAGAAGACCATCCAGCATATACAATAGAGTCAAAATGCTCAAATTTACCAATTTAAACCATCAGATGAACAAAATGAGGATTATCAATCAAAATAGACCAAACCACTTCCTTTCTAAAGAGAATCCATATTTTTTGACTGACATTAGCAAATTTTGAAAACCAAGAAATTTCTTGAGAATAGGTTGTACATGTTTAGAAAATATCAGTTCTAAAAGAGCAAAACGCCATAGTTTGTGCACCTTAATCAGATTAAGGAGTCTGTGAAGGGAATTAAGGTGAGCAATTCCCCTCACATTCCATTAAAGGAGGTCAATCATTGTGGCTAGCTTTTCCCTTTCCCCTAGTCTTGGAAATGGAATTAATCACCAAATTTAAAGAGCTATATTTTATATTTAAACTGCTACCATCCTTCAAATTTTTCAATTCATTAGCACCTTTCTTTTTCTTCTTTTTCTGAGTTATGATTTTGTCCTGATCTAAAGAGCAGTGTTTACCTTCATCTATTAATGGCAATCCTAGGTCTTTACCATAATGCAATGTCAGACCAGCATTCCCTACACAAACTGGAGTCCTTCTATTTTTCCTATACTTCTGAACATGCCACTCCTCTTCCATAGTAGTAACCATATCAGTAATATCATTTTCTTTAATGAAATGCTCAAGAATGGGGGAATGAACATCAGGCCCAACCACAGAGGCTGGAAGAGGGATTTATTATGGAATAGGTTCATTCAGAGGTCTTGTGTCTATTACAATAGTCGCATTACGGAGTTCATCTAACTGAGTGTGTCATCAAAATGGGAGGTAGTACAACCATATTAGCAACCTGTGATTGATGTGTAGGAGCATGTAATTGATTAGAATCATGTACAAGGCAAGAGTTAGCTTGTCCCATTTGAGCCAATTTATAAGGTCACAGGTCAGGATGTAATATGTAGCACTTCTCTTGACTATGTCCAAACATTCTGCAATGCATACAATACAGTGGTTGTTGCTCTAAAATAATAGGCTGCCAATAATTATTATTTGCATATCCAATCCATACTTCATCAAATGTAGGTAAGGTAATATCTCTTTCCACTATAACTCTGGCTGAGGAAGATCTGGTAACATTGAAGAAGGAGATATCTACCTTCAACAGTCTCCCAAGAAAGTCCCTAATTATGTATAATATTTCCTGATTGAAAAAAGAGATTTAAGGTTAGGGAGCTTATACCAAACTGGTATTATAGGTGGTTCTTGTGTGGAATCAAAATCCATGGTCCACTTTAGCAGCTTCATTGGTTTTCCTTTTATCATGAGGATTTTCTTAGAAAAAATCTAAGCAAAATCATCCTCCCTTGATTGCTTCATTGTATTTTTTTTATGTACGCAAATGCGGTGGGAATTTTAATATGCACGGTCTACTTCTTTGATGTTATTTCATGGCTCCACATTTATATATGGTATCTATCTTCACTTGTATATGCATGTCTCTCTATTGATAATGTTTTTGAAAAGCTTAGTACAAGGAAATCTTTCGCTCCTCCAATATTTTCCATTTTGCTACCTCTCCACAACTGTTGGTTATCATTCCTCTTCTCATGTGAAGAAGGATTATGTAAAGATCATCCATAAAAGAGTCCTTGAATAATTTTTTGTGTCTGTTGACCTCATTTTTGATGAGGTCTTCTCTTCTCTCTTTAGTACTTAGGATCTAGCCTTAGGCTTTTCCTTTGACTGTCTTAGAGGACTAGAATTGGGACCCACCTTTTAGAAATTCAAACCACTTCTAAACTCCCTGCAAACTCCACAACTTGACTATAGACCCCTAATCACCTAGAGGGTCGAAATCAAATGTAGAAGTTTAAAGGATGAGTTCCTATAGGACTCTTTGGCCTTAGGACCGCCTCAGGTGGCCTGGTCTGGTGAGGGGGCTGACTTACACTACACTTACACACTACATTTCCACACACTTCCTAAAACCACACCCATACCCAACTTAACCTCCCGACTCATGTGGGTGATTCACATGGATGGTCCTTAACCCCTAAGCCCTCGGCTAAGAGGGTTAGGAACAACATAGATGAATGCCTCAAATGAGTCCTTTCATGGCTCATATGGGCTTGAAATGGTTTCATGGCTCAACCAAAATGATTTCTTTCCACCTAAATTCACCCAATCTTCAATTTCCCAAATTTTCAATTTTTGACCCCCGAGACCCTACACCTACTAAACCTACCCAAAACCTCAAATTACCCAAATTTTTGCAAAATTTCCAAATTACCCAAAATTTTCCAAAATCAATCCCAAACATCTCCACATCACTCAAATTGATCATCCATACCCAAAAATACCAAAGATTCCAAAAATACCCCCCAATACCCTCCAAATACCCAAAATACCTTTCTTGGCCTAAAAATCCAAAAATTCAAAAAATTCCCAGAAAATTCCAGAAAATCCTAAATATTCCCAATTTCATTTTGTCCAACTACACCATGGGTCAATTTTGTCAATTTACCCTACTTTTGTCAAAACCCCCAAATTGACCCATTTTAACCCAAAGTAGACCCAATGTTAAACCAAACCTATCCAATTGACCCAAATTCTGGTCCAATTCAATTCTAAACTTCAATTCAACATCCCCAATACCAATCTAGACCAAATCCAAGTCCAATTTGATTGACATTTGGATCCAATTTCACTTTGGGCCTTAAAGCCCAAATTTGGACCCATGACCCAAACTTAGCCCAAACTAACCCAATTCAACTCCAATTAACCCCAAATCTTTTTTAAACCTTCCTTAACACCCCCATAAACATTTCTCAACATTTATTTTACATCAATTTCAACTCTAGCCCAACATTAGCCCAATTTGGCCCACTTGGACCTACATAGGCCCACTTACCAAATAAACCCAAATTCAAACCAATTCAACTCCAAATCACATCAAACCGATTCCAAGCCCTTCATAGAACATCCCTAAACCAATTATGACATTTATTTGACAAAGTTCTTCACAAAATTTTTATCCAAATGCCCATCCTAAAATCAAAAGCCCATTTCCCCTAAACTTTCCTAAAAGCCCACTTCACCACATTCAAAAGCCCAAATCTACCCTAAAGCCCACATGACATCTCCATTTGTCATCCACTTAATTAAATCCATTACCTAAGTCCTAAATTCACCATCAAATTATTCCAAATCAAGTTTCATACAAATTTCCATCAAAACATCCAAAATTCTTAAAACCCATTTTCATGAAATCGACCAAACCTTTTCCCAAGCCAAATGGAGCCAAGGATGAGCCATTCACAAGCCATATGAAGCCATGAAAGTTTGGCATGTGACCATGCCATTAATGGCAAAAGGAGGAGGTCCTTTAACCATCTCCTAAAAGTCATTAGCCTTAAGCATGTCTCCCCTTAACCAAGATTTAATCCAAATATTCTTGGATAAGGACATCACCACCTCTTGACCAGCTAGCCTAACTGATCTTCTCAGCCCAAGACCAGCCATGGGGAGGTGAACCCAACCCAAACCAATGGGTTGACCAATTTCAAGCCAAAATGGCCTCTCCCCCATTCCATTCTAATCCAAACACTTTACACATGTCCAAGCCCAATTGACTTCACCATTGCCAAGCCCTGACCTCCCTGGTCAAGATGGTGACCCATGCTCGCCGGCCACCTGCTCGGATCGCCGGAAAACACCACACCCGAGAGCATCATGTGAGCCCAAGCTTGGAATTCTCACCTGCCGAGTTGCCCCATGCCCAATGGCCACCATGGTCGTTCTTCTCCTCACCGAGTGCAGCTGATCCCATGCCTCAACTCCCCACGGAGGCCCTCCACCCTCTCCTATTTAAACTCCACCCCTCTCGGCCATGAAAGGAGCTAAGCACAAACCTTGCCAAAACTCGCGCAAAATTGTTCCGGACCCTTCTCCACTCTTAGAACACTTGATCCCCGAGTGAGATCCCCCGCCATTTCTCCTCCGTAAGCTCGATTTCGGAGTCGAAATTCCACCCAAAACCGAGGAAACTTCTCCACGGTGAGCCAATTCTCAAATTGATTGGCTCTACACCTTCACTGTACCAAGGGAAGGTGTCCACCAGCAAAAGCCCCATCTCCGAGGCCACCCGAGTTGCTCCGGCCTCCAAGCTTTGTGATCGGGCTTGGTCGAAATCATATCCGGACAATTCCCGTGACCAAGAGACTTCATCCGGAGCTCGCGGGACCCAATCGAAGGTGCAACAACTCTCGGATTGAAGCCACACTTCTCCGAGCCAAGGTATGAGCTAACTCTCCATCCCGAGCTTCGGAGATTCTCCATTTCAAATGCCTTAGTTTCAATGCATGTTAGCCAGTATAGATGTGTTCGTCTCTTCAAGACGAATCCATAGAGTATAAGAACGTAAAAATCCATCGAGAATCGAGTGAGATCTTAGGGATTTAGTGTGGACGCGCTCTCGGGTGAGAACACTTGGGGACGATGAACGGATGTCGTCCATTCAATACACGCGCGGACGAACGCGCTCGGATGGCGTCGGACCGAGAAACGGTGCGAGAACCGCGGGGCCCGGTGCCGCCGACTCGAGTGGCGGCGTCGAATGGGAGCGCGCCGCGTGGCCTTTCGGAGTCGCCGAGGATGCGGCCGGCGCCGCGTGGATAAATAGAAAATTAGGGTATTTTCTTATTTATTTAATTCCCTAAACTTCAAAAATTCATATCTCCGTGTAGGAAAATCATAAAAATAAAATAAAAATACCCTCTTGCTCGAGTGAACGAGAGGAGAATAATGTGGAAAAGAAATCACTTAATTTCATCAAGTATTTTATTTTTTATAATTTATTTACTCTCTGCATTGTTTTAATTCTCCATGCATGCATACAATTCACCATGGCATGAGACCATAGGGCTTTTGAAGCCTCTGAATTTGGGAACATTCCCCGAATTTTCCAAAGTCGGAGGCCATCCCTATGAAGAGTTCTTGATTTTTCAAGTTCGAGTCACTGTTTTGAGTATTTTAATTCCAATAAATAAGCATGTTGTGAAATAAATTCTAGGAAAATTTGGTGATGTTCCTTATGACCAGAGAACCCTAGGAAAAATAGGTTTTGACTTAGTTCATTTAAAACAACCCTAATTGGCTTAAACACTCAAAATAGGTCTTTAATTAATTAGAGTTAACCATGCATCAAATTGACTTGAAATCAATTATCCACTGACCTTTAGGATCAGAGGAATCCATCATAAAAATTTAAGGTCAATTGGACTTGGTTAGCCCCACTAATTGGGTTGATTAAGCCACTTAGCCATTTTAAATTTTAAAAATTCATAACTTTTAAAATACTTTTCAAAAATTCACCAAATTGGTTTTGGAGCCTCTCTGATATCAGGGGAACCTAGGAAAATTAAAATTTCAATTTTCTAAAAAAGTTGATTTTTAATAATATTTTAATATTTTAATAATTAAAAAATAATAAAAATCACAAAAATAATAAAATTCACCAAAATGTCATATTTTGAATTTTAATCACTTAGGAACAAACCCCATATTTTTCCTAAGTCTATTTAGTGAGATATTAAATTTTAAAGCCCTAGGGTAATTTTAAAATTAAAAAAATGTATTTCCTAGCATTTTCACTAAAATAATTATAATAAATCATAAAAAATCAGAAAATTGCAAAATTTGTTTCTCTGGTTTCCTTGATATCAGAGAGATTTTTGAAAAATATAAAATCCATTTTTCAACATTTATTTTATTTTTAAATTAATTAACACTCCAAAACTCAAAATAATTATAATAAAAATAATATAATTCAAAAAATCACCAAAATTGGTCCAAGTGCTTCTCTGGTCATTAGGAATGTCCCCTAATTTTCTTAAGGACAGAAACTTTCCCTTGGTCATGTTATCAAATTTTCCTTGGAAATCTCTATTTTCTACCAAAAATAATTATATAAATAAATTAAATACAGAAAAATCACATTTTCTCCTCTCATGTCTTTATTGACATATGAGTGAAGTCACATAAAAATTTCAAGTTCATTTGAGTTCAATTTAGTGAGTTATGAAATTATTAAGCTAAAGGGGTAAAATGGTAATTAAACTTTTAACCCTTAATTAAAACTTTAGGTTTAATAAAAAATCAACAAGTAAAATATTTGATCTTAATCTGATTTGGATGATTGAAATTTAAATAATTAAAGGGTAGAAACCCATTAAATAATTTTAAAATGATTAAACTTTAATTAAATAATAGATTAAATTTGGAGGAATAATAAATTGGAATTATTAAAATAAGGGATATTTATTAGGAAGAGATTTATTCTTTAATTTAAAAAGTCCCTAAATTAATTATCTCATTAATATTCAACTCTTAATTAAAATGATAACTCAAATTTGAAACATTAAAAGACTTAATTAAATTATTAAACTCTTTTAAAATTTTAATTAAAATTAAAAATAAAGTAAATTAAAGATAAATTAAAATTAAATTAAATTTAACAATTAAATTAAATTAAATTAAATTAAACAATTAAATTAAATTAAATTAAATAATTAAATTAAATTAAATTAAACAATTAAATTAAATTAAATTAAATTAAATAATTGAATTAAATTAAATTAAATAATCAAATTAAAATTAAATCAAATCAAATTAATTAAACATCAAATCAAATTAAATCAAACTCAATCAAATTAAATTAAATTAAAACTCAATTAAAATTAAATTAAATTGAATTAAATATAACATCACCTAAAACGAAAGAAAATAAATTTAAAGCAACTTGAACACTATTCCAAATTTAAACTCTTTAACTTAAACCAAATCATTTGAATACTAATTTACCCTCGAAAGCTTTAGTTATTATAACTCCTAAATAAAACATTAAATGAAGTGTCACTTCACTCATAGGATATTCAAATGTCCTAGTTCACTGAGCAAGTTAACAAAACTTGAAAACCTCGGACGATCGATTCATTTATATAATTAAATTCATTTGGGCTTAAAACAATCCTAGAAATATTGAAAAGATGTTTAAGATCCTTCTTAAGCACTTCCTCAATATGATAGGACATTTATAAGAACAATTGAATTCGATTATTCTTTGATGAAGAAAATCGTCCTTAAACCAAAACACAAAGAACCTAGACGTCATAGGAAATGACTAGCTATAGGATTAGGAATTTGGTAGAAAACCATAGCCTTTCCCTTAGCCTTACCTAGGAACTTGCTTAAGTATGCTAATTGTGTTTTAAGTGCGAGCTTGGGATGACGGGAAGACCCTCCAGTGTACGCATTTGTATTATTGCAATTTACTTTCCCGCAATTTATTTTCCAAGCAATTTACATTATTGCAATTTACTTTATTACAACTGCGTTTATTTTTCTTGCATGATAAAACAAGCTGTTGCATGAAAACCCACACCTTTAGGATAGCCCCTAAACCGAAACCAAATTAAGTTAAAAGTTATTGCAAGATAAAATTCACCGCCACAATATTTCAAAATATAAAACAACTCAAAATTTAATCACAAACATAACACAAAACTACAATTGCAACTAAATTAAAACGTCCTGTTGGATGATCGGGAATACCTCGGATGATGTAACCTACGTGTTGCTAACGGGATTTCCCACGGTCTAAATGAAAGTGTGGAACTCATTCAGTTGAGTTTAGCAAATTCATCTGGACTAAGTGAATCCGATAAAAATAATGATGCCGGAAGGATGGAACCGTGGGATCTTAACCGGTGTCGTTATAATCAACTTTAAGATTTGTTTTAATCAAAATACAAAACACTCGGAAATTAAGACTTCTCTAAACCAAAACACTTCTCTCATCCCCTGATTTATGATTTCTAAAACTAAACCTCCGCAACAACCGGGAGCTTGGAGCATGGTGGGCAAGCACGGCCATCGTCGTCGCAGAAACTTGAACCTACTTCAGCGAAACTTTTCTAGAATTAAATAACCAAGCCATAGGACTTCGAGGTAGCTTGCCTAGTGCAACATAAATCCTCAACTCTTCGTTAGGCATTTGCATTGCAAATTAAGCCCTAACCGGTCTTAGGATTCCGAGGTAGTCGTCCGATACAATATAAACCCTCACATTTTCTAGGTTATTTGTTTGATTTTATCATACAAATATAAGCCCTAATTAATTAAAATTGGCAAGATTGAAATACTAAATAAACATTAGGACTTTCCTAAATTCAAGCCAAACAATAGGATAGTCGGGAAATTACCGAAGTTCACTTCGAATCAGTGATTTCTCCTACCTTTCTTCCTTTGGATTCACAAAACAAAATGTTCCAAAACTTGATCCATTCCCTATTGAAATTCCAAAATTCAATCTTTGAAAACCTTAAACTTTGAAATTCTTGAGAGCAGAATTATCGATTATTATCGAGAGTTTTCTTAGGTGATTCCCGTCACTTAAGATGTAATTAACTATAGGGGCTTGCCCTTATAGGGAATTTAAAGAACCCAGGTAATATAAACCCTGTTTGATACTTTCATATTAAGCGGGGAATTTGTCGGCTTATAAAATTGGTTCACGGACCAAACGGATGTCACAAAACTTCTAGTTTATTTGATCGAGCCCCACCTTCGAGCAGGTGTGTCTATCCTTAGGGATAGATACATGGTTTATGGTGCGGTGCTCGTTTATATAAACTATTTGGGATGTGAGATCGGTTCAATCTCAAATTTAAAATTATTTTCAAAGTCAAATACTACTTTCTAAATTATATATATATTTAAATCAAATTTAAAATTTAAATTCGCCGATAACTTCGTTAGGCGACCCCCTTTTAAAATACAATACAACCTAAAAATAGTGCCGATAGTGTCGTACCTAGGTTCAAAAGACTCTGCACCCCAGCAATATGGGGGATGATGGTAAAATATAAAATCTATTTTATAGTAATAAATAAAATTTGATGCCAAGGAGTTATCAAAATAGAATACCATCAATTCAAAAATAAAACTTATAACATCAATTCAACAAAAATTCGACCTTCCTTTGCGGAAGCTCTTAAGGGTAATCTTAATCCAAATACATCTTCTTCTCCTAATCTTTGTTTGTTTCCTTTATCCTTCAGAGATCAGTTTGGTGAAGAAGGATCTGATGGATTATTGAAGAAATCTTCAAAGAAAAATGAAAAACTGGCTTCAATCTTTAATGAAGAGGACACTGTGATACTTGCAGAGCCTCTTAAATACACTTTAATCGGTAAATTTACTTACGCTCATCCTAAAATGGAGGTTATTCAAAGGTACTTTACTGATCTCAAGCTATTAGTTCAATGGAATGTAGGACTTATTGACGGTAGGAATCTGATGATTAAACTGGAGAACGAATCTGATTATACACAACTATTTTCTAAAAAATTTATTCAAATAAAAAAGATGTATATGAAGATTCTTAAGTGGACGGGGGATTTTAATCCCAAAGAAGAACCACCAATAGTTCCTATCTGGTTTTGTTTTCCGGGGTTAAAATTGCAGTTCTTTAATAAGAAGGTTCTTTACTCTCTTGGTAAGATTTTTGGTACTCCTATGAAGGTAGATTTGGCCTCTGTTAATTATAATAGGTCTTCTATTGCCAGAATTCTTATTGAGAGGGATGTGACTGCTCCTTTCTGCGATTCTGTGTGGTTAGAAAACTCTGGTTCTGGTTATTGGCAAACAGTAGAGATGGAATACATTCCACCCTACTGTAATAAATATCGTATGTTTGGTCACACTTTCAATAACTGTTATATTGCTCATCCCCATTTGAAAAACAAAATTCCAAAAAACCCTAATAATAATGTCGAGATTTCTCATAAGGAAAGAAATATGCAACCTATTCTTGATCTGGAATTGAATAACACCTCTGTTAGGAATATAGAAGATTCTAATGTGATTATAATTCCAGATAAAGTGGATATTGTAGGTCAATCTTTTGGTAAAGATTTACCACAAGATGGCAATATTATAGTTTCCACATCAAAAGATTCACTACATGGGGATGTGAACAGAGATTTTGACCATGAATTTGTTGGTTTAAATGATATTAATTTTAACAAAGATGTTCATAACATCAGCACTCAACCAATATTATTTATTGATCCTATTGTTGGATAGGGTATAGATAATATGCATATGCATATTAACCTTATGGAGAAAGAATCTATTGGGAATATTATTACTGATAATATGAATGCTGAACTTAATGTTTTTAGCAGGCCTGAACCTGAAGATGAATGGCTGATCCAAAAATCTTTAAGGAGGAGAAAATTCAAGGGTAGCCGAGAGTTAAGCTACATAAACCTTGATGCTGTGCAGGATCACATGAATGGTAGGACTGATTCCAATGAGGTAACTTCTACTTCTAGGGTAACTAGGAGTAGAAAAGACACTGATGATGAATTATAACACTATGATATGGAATATTTGAGGTGTTGCTAAAAGAGATGCCTCTAATAGACTAAGGAACCTTATCAAAAAATATCATTTGAATTTTTTTGGTATTTTGGAACCCTTAGTTAATTCTATAAATAATTCTAAATTTGTTCAAAAAATTGGTAATTTTTCAGTTTATGGCCAACACTAATAATAAGATTTGGTTCTTTTGGAGAGATTTCATCACTGTTGATGTGATTATTAATCATGCTCAATTACTGCATGTTTTTATCTCTTATTTTGGCATTTATTTCAATTTTTCTATTGTTTATGCTGGTTAAACTAAGCAAGATAGAATCTGCTTATGGAATCTAATTAAATCTATTAGTCCTATGCTGGACCCTTGGCTTGTTGGGGGTGACTTTAATATAATTTCTTCTGTTAATGAGAAAATAGGTGGTGTTTATCCTAATGTTAATCTTATTTCTAACATCAATTCTGTTATCCTTGATGCTGAACTTTTTGATTTAGGGTATACTGGTAATGCTTTTACTTGGCATAGAGGTAATGTTTTTGAGAGGCTTGATAGATTCATGGCTAATCTTTGGTTGGTACAATAAGTTCATGAATTTTGAGATTTTGCATTTATCCTTTAATGCATCTGACCACACTCCTATCTTACTTAAAGTTTTCAATAATACTCATAAGAGAAGTTGTTTTCACTTTAGTTTCCTGAATGCTTGGACTAATCATCCTAATTTTTTGGAGTTTATTAAGTCTAACTTGGACTTGTAATAACTCCGTTTATAACCTGTCTCCATCCTAATCCTGGTCAGAAGCTATGGTATCTTCATAAACATCTTGCTAAAAAGTTAAGATGTTGGAATTGGAATGTTTTTAGTAATATTAATAGGTTGGTTGAGGAGGCTGAGACTAGAGTCCAGGATTTAGAAATTTTGTTACAGCACAATATCATCACCTTTAATCTTTTTACTCAAGCTCAAAAGGATCTTACTTATGCCATTAATATTGAGGAAAGCTTTTATGCTCAAAAAGCTTGTATGTCTAATTTTATTAATGGGGATAGGAATACCTCTTATTTTCATGCTTGCATTAAGAATAGAAGAAATAGGAATTTTATATCTTCTATTAGGACTGACAATGGTTCTGTTCTTACTAATCAAGATGATATCATTAATGATGGCATTGGTTTTTTTGCTCACTTATTCTCTTCTGATAATAGTGCTATTGAGATGATTAACTGTGATGTCTTTCCTTCTGCTGCTATTGTACAAAATGTTAATTTTACTTATGTTCCTAATTCTTCTAAAATTAAGTCCACTTTGGACAGCATGGATAATGGTAAGGCTGTTGGGCCTGATGGCTTTACTGTTGAGTTTTATAAGCATTGCTAGGATATTATTAAAAATGAGGTTATTGGTGCTATTCAGGATTTTTTTAAGGGTATTGATTTACCAAAATTTTTTAAATGTTCCAATATTGTTCTTATTCCTAACGAACATAATATTAATTCTTGGAAGTCTTTTAGACCTATTAGTATTTATACTGTTATATCTAAACTTATTTCTAAGATTATTGTGAATAGAATTCAGGATGTCTTAAGTAAGTTAATTTCTTTAAATCAGACTACCTTTATTAAAGGCAGAACTATTATTGATCATGCTCTTACTGTTCAAGATTTTCTTTTTGACCTTGATAAGAGTAAAAGAGATGGGAACATTATTTTTAAGATGGATATTCAAAAAGCCTTTGATTCTATTAGATGGGAGTTTATTATCCATGTGTTAATGGCTCATGGGTTCAATCAGGATTTCTGTAACTTAATTTATAGAATCCTTAGTAATAATTATTATTCTATTATCATTAATGGTAATTCTGCTGGGAATTTCAAGTCTTCTAAAGGAATCAAGCAAGGTGACCCTCTTTCTCCCTATTTGTTTATACTTGCTATGGATCATTTCTCCAAGTGCATTAATAAGTTATATGTGGAGAATCCCTCTCTTAACTTTGTGCATAAAGGTTGTATCAGCATTTCTCATCTTTGCTATGCAGATGACCTTATTATTTTTACAAATTCTAATAAGAGATCTATTAAGAAGATTTGGAAACTCATTAATCATTTCCAAAATTCTTCGGCATGTTTTTTAATTCTGCTAAATGCTCCTTTTATGGATCTAAGTTTATCAGCAATATGAAGTTAAAGTGGATTGAGGAGTATACTTTATGTCAGTTGGTTGTTTTACCTATTACTTATCTTGGTTTTGTTTTAGATAAAAACCCTAAGAGAATTGCTTTGTTTACTAATTTGGTTGACAAAATTAGAATGAAAATTTATTCTTGGGAAAACAAGTTTCTTTCTTTTAGGGGGCATATTATTCTATTGAAAAGTATACTTACTTCTCTGCCTCTTTACACTATTCAAGTGATGAATGTTCCTAAGGCTATTATTAGAAAGATTGAAGTTTTATTTAATAGTTTTTTATGGGATGGTTGCCGGAAAAAAGGGTTACACTGGAAGTGTTGGGAGAAGTTGTGCAAGCCCATTTCTAATGGGGGTCTGGGTTTTAGAAGTATTACTGACTCTATTAAATATAATTATATGAGGCTTTAGGTTCACTTTAGAGATAATAACTCTACTTGGGCTCACCTTCTGTCCTCGAAATATTGTGCTAATCATCATCCTTTATCTATTACTGCTGCTTCTAATGACTCATACATTTGGAAAGAAATGCTAATGGTTTCTCATCTGGTTGAGAAATTCATTTGCTGGGATGTTAGTATTGGTAAGCTGTCTTTCTGGTATGATGACTGGACTACTTTTGGGCTCCTTGCTAGTTGCTATGATGGCCCTCAGCATATTAAAGTTTATGTTAATGATTTCTGGGAAAATTCTCATTGGAATCTTGCTAAGTTAGGCTCTGTGATTAAGCATAGTGATGTTTATTTCATTGCTAGTATCCCTTTAGATAATACCGGAAAGGATATTCCTAAGGTCAAGACTAAAATTGGGGATTACAGTTACTAAAACCTTTGCTGGTATTAGTTCTTTCACTGTTGGGTATGATTTGTCTTGGCTTTGGAATAAATGGATGAAGCCTTCTATTTCCTTTTTTACTTGGAGACTGTTACATAATTGCATTCCTATTGATGATTTACTTAAGCTTAAGGGTTTAAGGATTGTTTCTAAATGCTATTTTTGTAAGAATGATGAAGAATCTATTTTACATACGTTTATTAAGCTGTCGCTTTGCGATTGATATTTGGAAGAGAGTTTTTACTCTTTGCAGCAGATCTATTTCGTTTCATGGTTATAATTCCATTATTGAAATGTTTCAGGATTGGAATTGTTTGAGGCATGTGTTTCTTAGTAATATTCCTTCTATTATTGTTTGGTTCATTTGGATGAACCGTAATAGCATTAAATATGATGGTAATACTTCTAGTTCCTTTAAAGTTGCTGGGCAAATCCTTTCTTACATTTCTAAATGTGTTTCTATGGTGGATTTTGAATCTAATAATAACGGTTATATTGTTGCTTTGACTTCTAATCTTCAATTGCCTATAAATTTAGTTAATGTTGCCGGTTCTAGTATTCACTGGTATAAACCTCTTGCGCCTTTTTTGAAAATCAATACTGATGCTTCTTGGAATTTTACTAAAGCTGGTATTGGTGGGGTTTGTCGTGACTGGAATGGGTCGATTTTAGCTTGGTTTGTTGCTCCTATTGTTACTTCGATGCCTTTAATAGCTGAAGATGAGGCTATTATTCTTGCCCTTTTAATTGCTAAGTATAAGAAATGGGTGAATATTATTCTCGAAACCGATTCTTTAACTATTTTTGATATTTGTTCTTTAAATATAACCTGTCACTGGAGTGTTTTATTACAGATTAAAAAAATTAAGGCTCTTTCAGTTGGATTGAATGTGGTTTGGAATCATACTCGACGAGAAGGGAACTTGGTTACAGATTGGATTGCTAAGCTTGGCGCAAATCTACTGAAGCATATTGTCTCTGAGTTTGTCCCTCTATTTTTAAACTCTGTGTTTGCTTTAGATACTTAGTTGTTGTTTGTTCTTAGAGTATTTGTGTGTTGGTCTGGTGGGGTGAGTTGTATTTTCTCTTTTTTTGGAAGAAGGACCCAATTCTTTTCTTTTTGTGATTTCTATAGGATGCGTGTGTTGGGACATTCTTCCCGGTTTTGTACTTTCTTTTATGGAACAATAAAATTGAGCCTTTGTGCTCTTTTATTAAAAAAAATGTAGAATTGGAAAGAATTTGAAAGGACAAAAAATTGAAAGTAAAACTATCGAAAATATATATATATATATATATATATATATATATATATATATATATATATATATCATAATGGCGTCTAAGGAGGGAAGAGCTCTACTATGGTTTGGTCATGGCTGGTGACTACAGCAGCTCGGTGGGGAAGGAGGGAAGGTGTCTGTCTGGGGTTTTTGACACTCTTGGCCCGTTACTTTCAGTGTTTTGGGATGGGTTCTTAGAGTCTCCAGGGGGTTTGCCCCTTCCGGAGAACTTTCCTTTTTGAATTTTACTGTTCCATTGGATCTTGGGGCACCAGTTTGCAATTAAGCATTTATGACAGCTCCCATTGACCTGAGAGCTAATATTGCATGGACTAAGGCCACCTATGCTGGGGTGGTTGCTAAAGTACATGCTCATCTTAGTAACTATGACTTACTGGTGTTTCCCCAAGCTCTACATGATGCGGTTGGTGGTAAAGGGACTTGTCCCTTTATTAATGCCCTTTGAGCTAAGGATGGCCTCACTGCCATTTTCTTCTCTAAGGATGGAATGGAAGAGCTAAATGAGGAAGTGGATCTTACTTAAATTGGAATATTTTCCTTAGGACACCATAAGATGGAGTTGGTAAGAAACTTTTTTGACTCCTTCAATTTCTATGGTGCATGGAGGATGGGAATACTTGATGGCAAACACCTGCTAATTCATCTTACTAATGAGGATGATTATGCAAGACTGTTTTCCAAACAATCCATTATCATTGATGGTCTTGAAATAAAATTACAGAAATGGACTCCTAACTTTGACCCAAGTAAGGACCCCTCTGTGGTTCCTATTTGGTTCAAATTCTCTAGACTATTGTCGGCCGCTTAAATGATTTGAATTTGAAAATTACCTTTTTGTTATTGGTTTGAGATTTTAAGATTCAATTTAATATATATATATATATATATATATATTAGTTTTGAAAATAAAATTTTAAATTTGAAAATATGAGAATGGACGAATCTCATTCATTTAACAGTTTGAATGAACGAGCATTATATCGCAAGTAACGCATCTATCCCGAAGAATAGACACCCTACATGACAATATCGCTAGATCAAATAAGCCACAAACCTTTATGTGGACCAACAAATTCCCCTATTTAACAAAAAAAGAATTAAATAGGGTTTATATTACTTGGGGTCTTTAAAGCTCCCTATAGAGGTAAGCCCCTATAGTCACTTACCCCTCAAATGATCGAAGTCACCTGAGAGAACTCTTGATTTAGATCAGGGTTTCTATCTTCATGAATTCAAGGATAGGGCTTTCAATGTAGTGTGGTAGTAGGAAATCCAATAGGTGAAAGGCGCAATGTGGAACAGTTATTTTCAGAGTCAGAGAAAAGAAAGGTAGGGGATGTCACAGATCTCGAGGAGAACCTCGATGACATCCAAAACTATCCTAATGTTGGGCTTTAAATTTTAGAAATGAATTTATTTAATTTTCAATCTTGTCAATTAATTATAGGAATTAAATTTACATAATCACTTGATTATGTAAATGACCTGAAAAATATGTGGATTTATGTCATACCGGACGATGACCTCGGAATCCTAAGTGAGTTAGGGCTTATATTGCACAGCAAGGCTATGCAAAAGCCTAAAAGAACAGGTGAGGATTTATGTCGCACTAGGCGAACTACCTCGAATTCCTATGGCTAGTTGTTTATTTATAAGAAAAGAGAGTTGTTGTTGAAGATCCGTTATTTGCTCTCTCGAACATGTCCTTTCGCATCCTTGATCGTGCTGCCCTCGGTGTATTGCATCAGCTGTTTTGTTGTTGCAGAGGTTCAGTTTTAAAAGTTGAAAATCAAGAGATGAGAGATGTGTTTTGGTTTAGAAAAGTCTTAGAATCCAAATGTTTTAGTGTTTTAATTAAAACAAATCTTAAAGTTCATTAAACAAAACCGATTAAGATCCCACGGTTCTATCATCCCGGCACCGTTATTTTCATCAGATTCACTTAGTCCAAATGAATTTGCTAAACTCAACTGAATGAGTTCCACACTTTCATTTAGACTATGGGAAATCCTGTTAGCAACACGTGGGTTACATCATCCGAGATATTCCCAATCATCTAACGAGACATTTTAATTTAGTTGCAGTTGTAGTTTTGTTGTTCTGTTTGTGATTAAATTTTGAGTTGTTTTATCTTTTGAATGTTGTGGTGGTGAATTTTATCTTGTAGTAACTTTTAATTTAATTTTGGGATTCTGTTTTGTGACTATCCTAAAGGTTTTCAATTTTCATGCAGGGTGACATTCTTGTTTAACATGCAAGAAAGGTAAAGTACAGTGCAGGAAAAATAAATCGTAATAAAATAAAAGCGTACCTGGTAGGGTCTTCTAGTCATTCCCAGCTGAAACTTTAGTATTGCATTGCATGTATGTGTTTATAATTTTGTAAAAATTAAAGCATGCTAGAAAACAGGAAGAAGTAGGTCTAACAAGCAATAACTACTCAATCCTATGATGTCTATGTTTAGATCCTGCTTGTCTACCAAGTCCTTTGATGTCTATGTTAAGATCCTGGTTGTCTACCAAGTCCTATGATCTCTTTGAGAATTTCTATGTTATGTTTCAATGAACTTTGTTAATTTAATTGAGGATGATTTCGTTAAGTAGACATATTAAGTTTAATAGACCTCTAAGGTATCCAAAAGGTCAGAGAAGGATGCAGGTCCATGCTTCCCTCTCACAGCCTGGTGAAAAGTCTCGGGCTCATTTAGACTTATTATGTTGTTTAACAACTCATCCTACCTATACCCTTATGCTTAATGAACACAGTTGTTCGGGGTAGGTTGGGGCAGATGGGTTTAGGTGTAGTTTGGATTTGGATTGGTGGTAATTGGTAGTTTGATTTGGACTTATGTGAGTGTTGTGAAGAGTTTGTGATTTTAATTGTGGAAGATTTGCTTGAGTTTGTGTTTGGATTTGTTTTTTTTTTGTTTGGGTTTAGTTTGATTTTGGTTTGATTTTGGTTTTGTTTTTAGTTTTTTATTAGGGCTAGGAGCTTTGAGTTTGGAATGTGAATTGGGAAGATTGTGTGGACATCGGGTAAAATTTGGGTTACTCCATGCATTCATTAAGCATAAGGGCATTCTTATTATGTTTTCTACACCAAGTTATAATTTTCTAGGGGTCTTTATAAAGGGAAAAATAAACCATGCCTTAGGAGGCCTATCCTAGCTTTGATTGTTATCGTGTTGGTATTGTATTATGGTCGGGATTGTTGTTGTATGTTGTGATTGTTGTGATTGTATGTGTGTAATTGTTATGTTATTTATATGTTTTTATTGTTATTTATTATTTTATTATTGTTTATTTTGTTATGTGTTATCATTTTATGTTATTATTGTTATTTATTATTTATGTTATTTTTATTATGTGTTATTTAAAATTATTATCTTTTATTTGTAATTAAAATTATTATTATCATTATTATTTATTTAATTTATTATCTTATTTAATTCATTGTGATTTATTTACTTCTATTTGATTGTTATTTATTTCTTTTAATTAATTAATTAATCATCATTTACTTTACTTAATTTATTTATTTATTGTTATTCCTTTATGATTGCTTAATATTTATTTTTTTGAATTATTATTTTTATTATTATTTATTTAATTTCCTTAATTTAATTTAATTTATTATTATTTATTTAATTTAATTTAATTTAGCTTAATTTATTTTATTTTAATTTATCATTTATTTATATTATTATTTAATTTAATTTTATTTGTTTAGTTTAATTTAATTTCTATTAGTTACAATTCTTATTTAATTTCATTTAATTTAATTATTTATTTTAATTTTTATTTATTTTCGGTTTTATGCAATTTTAATTTATTTAATTTTAATTTTATTATTATTTATTTACATTATCATTTAATTAAATTTAATTTAATTTAATATTCGGTTTCGTTAATTTAATTTAATTTAATTTAATTTATTTAATTTATTTAATTTAATTTAAATTACTATTTATTTACATTGTTGTTTAATTTAATATAATTTAATTTATTTAATTTAATTTAATATTTATTTATATAATTGTTTTTCGGTTTATTTAAATAATTCTAATTTAATTGAATTTGTTTAATATAATTTTTATTTATATTTTTGGTTTTATTTAATTTTAACTATTTAATTTCAATTTAATTTATTATTTATCTATATTATTTACATTATTTTCAATTTATGTATATATATATATATATATATATATATTTTTAAAAAAGGAGCAACACAGAGGGCTCCCTACATGTTACTAATAAAAGGAGAGTACAAAATCATTGATGGAAATGCTCCCAACTAACAAAAAACCTAATGGAGACCATTCCCTAAAGACCACAAAACAAGAAAACTAAAAGATTGGGTGAGTGAATATATATGTATACATATGTAAATATGTATAAATATAAAGTAAGTTTAAAAAGTGGTTTGGTGCAAAAAAACCCCACAGCACCCAAGAAATTCCATCAGAACACGGGGGGTGTCTCCGATCGATATGTGGGAGCTGAAGCTTATCTCCATTAATTAAAATTTTGAGATCGAAAAGGGGGGTTGAGGCAACTAAAACCTGTCGGGATCCGGCCCCCTAGCTGCTAACCAATGAGCCACTTTGTTACCCTCCCTAGGAATTGAAGAAGAGGTAAAATGGGTGGGTTTAGCCTGATTAATTTGTTTTCTCCAATAGTCTTGCATCCGGGTTGTAGACCGAGTTTCGTTGAAGAATGTTAAGTAGAACAGTGGAATCCACTTCTAGCCAAATATTCGACCGGTTAGCAATTTTGGCAATATGCATAGCATACTCCACAGACAATAAATTCGGTCTCCGAGTGCATCTCTAGCTTTCACGGGTGCATAAAAGAAAAGTAGGCGATTCTCGTAAGAGTTTCTGAAAATTCCTCCCACTCCTGCATTATCCTTAGAGAAACTTCCATCAGTATTAATTTTGATGGTTGGGTTAGAAGGGGGAAGCCATCTAACCAGCTTAACTTTTTTACCAACAGTAGGTAGGAGCTCAGTGTGCAATAGATTGGTGAAACCCTTGTGTTTAATGATTTTGTGTAGATATGTTTTACGGTTATTGGCTACTTTGTCCACGATAGCGGCTATCCCATCAAATTTGTGCTTCGTTTCGGCCATCCATAGAAACCACATCACAATGCGAGTGTAGAGTATTAACCTTCGATTTTCCTTATTCATCCAAAGTGTATGAAGATCTTCCCGGCAATAAGTTTGGTTCTTCCGGCCATTGGTTAGTTGCGGCCATACGAGTCTGGAAAAGGAGCGAGTTAAAATATAGATGAGGGATGGATTCATCATGTTGATGGCGAGAGAACACATTTAGAGGGCCCCTAAGACCTTTCGGTTTAAGAATATCATCGGTTGGGATGATGCCATGGAAGGTTCTCCGGCACGGGAAGGACATGGAAGGGGACAAAAATTTATTCCAAATGGAGTTTCCCCGGGGAACGAGAAGGCCGGTTGAAAAGACTCACGTAAATAGTTTTAGTTATATTTTGATTGTGGTGATTACTCCAACAAACTTTATACGGACTATTTTGATCAAAATTGATGGTAGAAATGCTGCCTTATTTGAATGATCTCGTAAAATGGCTTTGAGTATGTGGAAGAGACCAATTGCTCCCATCCCAAAACTCACAAACCTTTGTAGTTGAATCGGTAAGATTATCTTTAGCAACTAACCAATCCTTGGGACACCGGTTATCCAACCAAAAGTTCACTTCACCCCTCCCCGGCTCCCGGATAAAAAGATTTTCAGCAGAACTTCTCACCTTAAGTAGATTGACCCGGATTCTAGAGTCACCTAATTTCACGACCACTTGAGTGGGATGGGAGAACCTGCGTATTTACCCATCATAAATTTAGCCCACGGTGAGTTTTGGGCTCCGAAGTTAATCCATAATTTGCACATATTAACCTGCTGAATTTGAGGAAAGCTTTTGAATCCAAGGCCACCGGCGACCAGCTGGTTTTGTGACCTTTTGCCAAGAAGTCCAATGCTTTTGGGTTCTCCGACCAGCCCATAAAAATCTATTAAAAGCCCTTTCCAACTGTAATTGGGTGCTTTTCTTCATAGCAATCATTTGAAGAAGATAGGAGGGAAGGTTGTGAGGATACTTTTAAGGAGTGTGATTCTACCACCATTTGATAAGAAAGAATTAGTCCGGCGGCTCGATTGAGAGCTAACTTTGGTGAGAATCTCCTCAAATTGAATTTGTTTGGTTACGCCCAAAGTGAGAAGGACACCCGAGATATTTAAAAGGAGGGGTACTGCATTTAAATCCAGTGTACTCCAGAATCCATTGCTTGATCTGAATAGGTGTCAGCTTGGAGAATACCAATTGACACTTCTCAGGGTTGAAAAGCATTCCAGATTGTTGTTGGAAGGAGTCTAAACATTGTTTTAACTTTTTCACGGCGAGTTTTACGTACCTTTGGAGAAAACCATGATGTCATCTGCATAAAGGAAGTGAGAAATAACAATGTTTGACTTATGATGGTACATGGCATAGCTTTTATTCGAGAATGGTCCGATTAACCATCCTTGAGAAATAATCGGCAGCTAATATGAAGATGAGAGGAGAAAGTGGATCTCCTCGCTTTAATCCTGCGGTGGCATGGAATTTGCCTCACAGCGAGTCCCATTCAATAAGATAGAGTGTTCATTTGAATGAAGCCACCTGGAGATGAGATTGCGAAGCTGATTCTTTGGAAACCTCTAGCAATCAAAACATCTTCAATAAACTCCCAGCTAATGGTATCATAGGCTTTTTGTATATCCAACTTGTATATTAGATTACCTCCCCTATGAACTTTATCCAAATCAAGCAAAAGTTCCTGGGCAAGTAGCACATTATCAGAGATTGACTCGCCCTTCACAAAAGGCTGATTGATTCATGCATATTAACCTATCAAGATGAGGTTGAAGTCTCCCCACAATTATTTTGCTGATAACCTTGCGATTACGGATGCCAAAGAGATGGGTCTAAAATGATCCCGAGTCATGCATAAGATTATTTTTGGGAATCAACACAATGTTTGAAGCACAAAAATAACTGGGAAGATCATTTCCAAGGAAGAAACTTTGGATAGCTGCCACCACATCACCACCAACCAAATTCCACTCCTTCTGATAGAAATCTGCTGTGTAACCATCTAGTCCTGCAGTTTTAGAACTATCAATTGATTTTATAACATTCCAGATTTCTTGCTCAGTTGGGATGGTAGTTAACTCGAAGTACATTGGTGTAATGCAAGTTGTCTGGAAAAGAGATCTATCAATAGGCAATGCGGTTACGGGAGGAGGATTAAGTAGCTCGTCAAAATGTGTAATAGCATCCAAACCAATCTCGGTGTCCTCCATGAGTTTCCGTCATCAGTTTGTGTGGATAGAGTGAATAGTATTACATTTCCTTCTATATTTTATACGAGCATGGTAAAGGCCGAGTGTTCCTATCCCCATGAATAAAATGGTTCAAAGCGGCTTTTTGTTTTAGATATTGCTCCGGCTTATCGGTAGCCAACGAGTAAATTATTTTGTGCGGTGAAGTAATGTTCATGCAGTAGCGAGTGCCGGCTTGGATTTTAGACTCGATTTGATTGAGCTCTTTCTCAGCCACTTGGACGGCTTCATGGAGGTTTCCTATAAAGTTCCAATTCCATTTCCTAAGAGCTTTACTGAGAGTTATACGTAGTACGCTAATCGATGAGAGGGTACGGGTGATCAATACGGTGCCGGTTTTCTCGAACAATCTTGTGGAACTCAACATAGGAGGACCAAACGTTCGGATATGCGAAAGGAGGGGAGTATTAGAGCAGGTGGGGGAGGTAATAGATATAAGGAGAGGTCTATGATCGGAACCAGCAAGACTCGGGTGAGTAACATAAGTAAGAAGCCAATTAGAGAGCCAAAGGTTGTTAACCGACATCTATCAAGCCTCTCCCGGATAATCCCTCTCTTCCATGTAAAGCGGTTCCTCTAAATCCAAGGTCATAAAGATTGGCTGCATGAATATTATCATTGAAAATGGTCATATCGAGAGAGCTTGGGAGGTCTACCCCCAATTTTTTCATTTGAAGACCCCACGCTTGTTAAAATCACCCCCAACAATCCGGGGTGAGTGTATTTGGACAACGATGTCCGTTGCGACTCCACGGGATAACTTTATCTTCCTTTTACATCCAGCATAAACAAAGGTTATTAAACCATCCACTGCCATTAATGCTGAAAGGAAGAATGTATAAATTGCTTGTTGTCAATAAGGATAGACCGGTTCACCTCTTTTCTACAAAAGATCCAAATTTTATTATTGCGGTTAGCATAGTGGTTGTAGCCTTGTAGCTTGGCGATGATTTTACGAGGATATTTATTAACCAAAGGTTCCGGGATGGTAATACACCATAATTTATATTTTTTGTTTAAATGTAGCAGTCTTTTAAAAGATAGGGGATTAGCAATACCCCTAATATTCCAACGAGAGGAAATTTATCATTAGCGGGATGGGGATTAAAAGAGGATTGAGATCTAGATCTAGATCTCCCCACGGTAACGAAATTCCAGCTAACTCCCCACGAAAGAGGAGTTCCAAGTTTTTGTACTTCATCGAGATTATTCTTCTTCTTTTTCCTGGAGGTTTGGGTGTGCCATTTGCCTTCCACCTCTTCTGCCTGCATACATGATTCCAGCATTGGAGGGAAGCGGGTATCCACTTGCTGTTCAATAGATTGAGTTGGTGTGACTATTCGACTTCCTCTTCCTCCCTTACGTAACTATGTGGGGATCTTCCCCCAAGCCGGACTCGAAATATCATCGAAACATTTCGATAACTCTAGAGTGAACTAGAGGGGTGCAATTATCCACATTGATCTGTGGGTTCAATCATCTCCCCAACGGAAGGGGGATTTGATAAGCGGTGTTCTCCCCACCTCAGTTGGAGGGTAAAGCAAATTTGAGAGGCGAGTTCACAAAATCTCTCCTTTCTCACGAGCCTGTTGAACTAAAACGGTATCAACAGATTGCTTGTGTTGAGTTTCCTTTGTTATGGATCTTCTAGTTGGGGGATGAATTACGTAGCATTTTTCAATTGTATGTCCAAACATTTTGCAATGAGAGCAATAATAAGGTTTTTGCTTGCATTATAACTTCTTGCCATTGTCCTTCCTTACGTGATCCAATCCAAATTTTTTTTACCTCGGGCGGTGAAATATCCCTCTCAATCTGGATCCTAGCCATTTCGGGTTTAGCTTTATTAATTGTAGCGGCATCCGGTCTTAAAGGAGTTCCGATAGACCTCCCGATTTGGAAAAGAGCATCTCGATTAAAAAATGCGTATGGAAGATTGGGTAGTTTAAACCGGATTGGCACAATTGGAGGGTCCTTGCTAGGATCAAAATCTGCTTGTCCATTTGATTATTTTCATCTCCACTCCGGCAATAGTCACCAAATGTTTAGCAAATAACATAGCATAATCCTCTTCGACGAGTGAAGTTGATAAGAAGGTGTCTTCCATCCAGCGATCCCAGCTTCCAATTCCCTTGAAAATTCGGTGATTCAAAGTATTTCCTCACTAGCTCCATCTTGGGATGTCCCGAACTAAATTTCCCGATCAAAGTGAGTTTCACTTCATCAGCAAGCACAGCCGATTCCGATCGGTGAAAATCACGGCGGGATGGCCATCCTTTTCTTCCGGAGGTCCGATAAATGGGCAAGAAATTCTTCCAGTTCGTTGCATCATGCAATCTCCGTGGGAAAAATAATGCGGAAGGATGCTGTGATGGAAGGGGCAGATCCTACAACACCAGCATAGGTGGCTTTTGCCCACTCAATGTTGGTGGTAAGATCAATGGGGTGAGCCATCGGACCACCTAACACCACCAACAGGCCACCAATGGAACAGGTGTACCCGAACGGATGGGAAAAGGAAGAAATGTACACGGACCAAGAGCAAGGAGCCGGTAATCAACCAAAAGTGAGCACAACCACGAGTGGGTACACCCACGGACCAAAGAGCAAGAAAAACCACCCCAAAAAGAGCACTGATGGAACAGTAAAAATTTAAAAAACAGAGAACCAGGGAACAACAAAAGGCTGCCGGAAGAGCAACCAAGGAGCAGAGAACACTTCACCTCCGAGACCAGCACACACCAAACTTACACGCACCACCACCCTCCAAGCCGCCGCCGGCAGGGTCATGCTAGAAACCCTAGCGAGCACACTTTGCCGCCAACATTCTTTTTTTTGGGTACGGGTATATATATATATATATATATATATATATATATGTGTGTGTGTGTGTGTGTGTGTGTGTGTGTTATTTATTTTACTATTCCTTATATTCTTATCATTTTTAATATATATAAATTATAAGTTATTTTTATTTTAATTTATTATTGTTATTATTTAGATGTATATTAAAGTTTATTATTTATATCATTTAATTATCATTTATATTATTATTTATTTAATTATAAAGCTTTTCACTTTCCCTCTCCTTGATTATTCTTATAGTTATTACCATTTATATTAGGTTATAATATATTAAAATTATTATTTACATATATATTTACATTTACATTATTTTAAATAGAATGACATTTTTATTAACTTATTTTTGTTATTTATTAGTATTTACAATTATTATTTAATTTATTATTATTATCATTTTCGTATATTTTCATTATCTATTTAAGTTTATAGTTATTTATTTTATTCTTATCACATTATTTTTTATTATTTACATATTGTTATTATTCATATATCATTATTATTCATTTAGTTATTTATATTTTTGTAGTATTTATTTAAATTTAATATAGTGTAGTTATATTATTTAAATTTAGTGTAGTTCTTTTAATTAGTAAAGTTATTAAATATAGTATGGTTATAATATTTACATTTAGTATAATTATTTTAGTAGTTAAATTTAATATAGTTATTTTAAATTTAGTATAGTTTATTTTAGTTAAAATTTAGTAAAGTTATTATTTAATTTATTTAAATTTACAATTATATCACTTATGTTTTTACATTTTGTTATTTATTATTACATTTACATTATTATAAACATTATTTATTTAGTGTATATAATTTATTTACAATGTATTTAACATTAAATTATATATTATTTAATACTTATAATTTATTTACATTTATATTATTAATTTGCATATATGTAATTTATGTAATTATTTTAGTAGTATATTTGTTTATTATTATTTTCATTATGTCATTTTAAAATTTTATTTCATTTTCTTTCTTCTTATTTTTATTTTATCATTATGTTTATTTCTCTTTTCTCGTTTATTTTTATTTCCTTTATGTTATATTATTTCTTTTAAATTTTAAATTTTATTTTTCAAGATGATAAAATCTACGAGGTAGATTTGTAAATATTGAAAATAGTGAGCCTAATTAGATAATTTGCATGAAAAAGAAATCCTAAGGCTAAACATGGAAAGATTTAAAAACTAAATAGCTAAATAACTTTGCATAAAAAAGGAATTCCTAAGCCTAAGCATGGAAACATTTAAAAAGCATACATGAAAATTAAAAAAAAAAATTAAATGACTTCTATGTAAATTTAAAACTCTTTGTAAAGGAAGAAGTATTTTAAAGAAAATTCATGTAGGTGTGATATATTTAGGCTAAACAAGAAGATGGAATCTAAAAAGAATTTTTGAAACAAAAATTTCCATAAAAAAAAGAATAAATGAGAGGGGAAGAAAATTACCTTAGCTTTGGAGGAGTTGATGGAAGAATTTGAAGAGAGGATGCCTTTGTTGAAGCTCACGGCTAGGAGAGGTTGGGGGTGTTGTGGTGAAGTGTGGCTAGCTTGGAAGAAGGAGGAGAAGGGGAAGGGAGGCTCACGGCTAGGAGAGGAATTTGGGGGGGTGGAATGAGGAAGTGAGTGAAGTGAGTAAGTGAGTGTGTAAGAGAGTGTAAAATGGGGTTATGAGAGGATTTTTATTAGGGGGGGGCTCATAGTTTTGTGGAGTGGGGGAGATAAGGAGGAGGTGAGGTGGAGATATGGTGAAGGTAAGGAGGAGGTGAGGTGGAGATATGGTGAAGGTGAGGGGAGAAGAGAGGGGAGAAGTGAGGGAGTGGTGAGGGAGAGATGAGGGAGAGATGAGGGAGAGATATTTTTTTATTTTATTTATTTATTATTTTTATTATTTTTATTATTATTATTATTATTATTATTATTATATATATATATATATATATATATATATATTGGCTCCTTACAAGTTAATAATAAAAGGAGAGTACAAAATCATAGATGGAAAGTCTCAACTAACAAAAAACCTAATGGAGACCATTCCACTAAATACCACAAAACAAGAAAGCCAAAAGATTGGGTGTGTGTGTATATATATGTATACATATATAAATATGTATATATATAAAGTAAGTTTAAAAGTGGTTGGGTGAAAAACCCACAGCACCCAAAAAAAACCAAACCACCAAACAAAAAGGCCATAGAGACATTCCCATCAGAAAACAGGGAATGTCTCCACTCTAAGATGTGGGAGCCGTAGCTTATCTCCATTAATTAACATTTTGAGATCAATGAGGGGGGTTGTAGAAACTAACACCTGCTGGGATTTTGCCCCCATAACTGCTAACCAATTTGCCACTTTATTACCCTCACTAAGAATTGAAGAAGTGGTAAAATGAGGGGGTTTAGCCTGATTTATTTGTTTTCTCCAATAGTCTTGCATCCAGGTTGTAGGCGGATTTTCTTTGTAGAGTGTTAAGGAGAACGGTGGAATCAACTTCTAGCCAAATATTCGACCGGTTAGCAATTTTGGCAATATGCAAAGCATACTCCATAGCAATAAATTCAGCATCAAGTGCATCTCTAGCTTTCACGAGTGCATAGAAGAAAAGGAGGCGAGTTACCATGAGAGTTTACGAAAATTCCCCCACTCCTGCATTATCCTTAGAAAGCTGCCATACGTATTAATTTTGATGGTTGGGTTAGTAGGGGAAGCCATCTAACCAAAGTAACTTTTTACCAACGAGCGGGTGGGAGCTCGATTTGCGGCAGATTGGTGAAACCCTTGTGTTTAATAATTTTGTATAGAAATGTTTTACGGTTTTTAGCTACTTTATCCATAGTGGCAGCTATCCCATCAAATTTGGCACTTGTTTACGGCCATCCACGAAACCAAATCACAATGCGAGTGTAGAGTATTAACTTTCGATTTGCCCTATTCATCCAAAGTTTATGAAGATCTTCCCAGTGATAAGTTTGGTTCTTCCATCCATTGGTTAGTTGCGGCCAAACAAATGCTGGAAAAGGAGCAATTAAAATAAAGATGAGAGATGGATTCTTCATGTTGGTGGCAGAGTACACATTTAGAGGGCCCCTAAGGCCTTTCGGTTTAAGTATATCATCGGTGTGGATGAGGCCATGGAAGGTTCTCCAAGCACGGAAAGGACATGGAAGGGGACAAAAATTTATTCCATATGGAGTTTCCCCGGAGAGCGAAGGCCGATTGGAAAGACTCGTGTAAATAGTTTTAGTTATATTCGAGTGTGGTGATTACACCAACTAACTTTATCGGGAATATTTCGATCAAATTTGATGGTAGAAATCGCTCTAGCTGAGTGATCCTATAAAATGGCTTTAAGATTTGTGGAAGAGACCAATTGCTCCCATCCTAGAACTCACAAACCTTTGTAGTTGAATCAGTAAGATTATCCCTAGCAATTAGCCAATCCTTGGGACACCAGTTATCCAGCTATAAATTCACATCACCCCTCCCCAGCTCCCAGATAAAAAGGTTTTCAGCAGAACTTCTCACCTTGAGTAATTTGACCCAGATTCTAGAGTCACCTAACTTCCTGACCACTTGAGTAGGATGGGAGTACCTGCAGTATTTACCCATCATATATTTAGCCCACAGTGAAGTTTGGGCTCTGAAATTAATCCATAATTTGCACATATTGACATGCTGAATTTGAGGAAAGCTTTTGAAGCCAAGGCCTCCAGCAGACACTGGTTTTGTGACCTTTTGCCAAGAAGTCCAATGCTTTTGGGTTCTCTGACCAGCCCATAAAAATCTGTTAAAAGCCCTTTCCAATTGTAATTGAGTACTTTTCTTCATAGAAATAATTTGAAGAAGATAGGAAGGGAAGGTTGTGAGCATATTTTTAAGGAGTGTGATTCTACCTCCATTTGAAAAGAAATAATTAGTCCAGCAGCTTAATTGAGAGCTAACTTTGGTGAGAATCTCCTCAAATTGGATTTGTTTGGTTCTACCCATAGTGAGAAGGACACCCAGGTGTTTAAAAGGAGGGGTACTCCATTTAAATCCAGTGTAATCCAGAATCCATTGCTTGACCTGAATAGGTGTCAACTTGGAGAATACCAATTGACACTTCTCAGGATTGAAAATCATTCCAGATTGTTGTTGGAAGGAGTCTAAGCAGTGTTTCAACTTTTTCACAGCAGTTTTGTGTGCACTGGAGAATACCATGATATCATCTGCATAGAGGAGGTGAGAAATAGCAATATTTTATTTATGATGGTATGCAGCAAAGCTTTTGTTCAGAATGGTCTGATCAACCACCCTTGAGAAGTAATCAACAGCTAATATGAAGATGATAGGAGATAGTGGGTCTCCCTGCTTTAAACCTCTGGTGGCATGGAAGTTGCCTCTGGCAGTCCCATTAAATAAAATAGAGTGTTCATTTGAATGGAGCCACCTGGAAATTAGATTGCAGAACTGTTGCTGGAAACCTCTAGCATTCAGAACATCATCAATAAACTCCCAACTAATGGTGTCATAGGCTTTTTGTATATCCAATTTGTATATGAGATTACCTCCCCTATGAACTTTATCCAAATCAAGCAATAGTTCCTGAGCAAGTAGCACAATTTCAGTGATTGACCTGCCCTTAACAAAAGCTGATTGATTCGTGCATATTAACCTATCAAGATGAGGTTGAAGACTCCCCACAATTATTTTGCTGATAGCCTTACTGATTACAGATGTCAAGGAGACGGGTATAAAATGATCCCAATTTTGCATAAGATTATTTTTGGGGATCAACACAATATTTGAAGCACAAAAATAACTGGGAAGTGCATTTCCAAGGAAGAAACTTTGGATAGCTGCCACCACATCACCACCAACTAGCTTCCACTCCTTCTGATAGAAATCTGCAGTGTAACCATCTGGTCCTGCAGTTTTAGAACTATCAATTGATTTTAAGGAATTCCAGATTTCTTGTTCAGTTGGGATGGTAGTTAAATCAAGCACATTGGTGTACTGTAAATTGTCCTGGAAAAGAGATCTATCAATAGGCAATCTGATTCCGGGAGGAGGAGTAAGCAGCCTATCAAAATGTGTAACAGCATCCAAACCAATCTCCGTGTCATCCATGAGTTTCCATGCCATCGAGTCTGTGTGGATAGAGTGAATAGTATTGCATTTCCTTCTATATTTTATACAAGCATGGTAAAATTGAGTGTTCCTATCACCATGAATAAAATGGTTCAAAGCAGCTTTTTATTTTGAGTATTGTTCCAGTTTATCAGTAGCCAACAGTAAATTATTTTGTGCAGTGAAAAATTGTTCATCTGTAGCAATGCCAGCTTGGATTTTAGACTCAATTTGATTTAGATCTTTCTCAGCCACTTGGACAGCTTCATGAAGGTTCCCTATAAAGTTGCAATTTCATTTCCTAAGAGCTTTACTGAGTGTTATCCGTAACCTGCTTAATCTGATGAGAGGGTCTGGGTGATCAATATAGTTCCAATTTTCCTGAACAATCTTGTGGAACTCTACATAGGAGGACCAAACATTCAGATATCTAAATGGAGGGGGAGTATTAGAGCAGGTGGGGGAGGTAATGGTATAAGGAGAGGTCTGTGATCAGAACCAGCAAGACTCAGGTAAGTAACATAAGTAAGAAGCCAATTAGAGAGCCAAAGGTTGTTAACCAACATTCGTCGAAGCCTCTCCCGAGATGTTCCCTCTCTTCCGGGTAAAAGCGGGTCCTCTAAATCCATGGTCATAAAGATTGGCTGCATGAATATTATCATTGAAATTGGTCGTATCGGAGAGCTTGGGAGGTCTACCCCAATTTTTTCATTTGAAGACCCCACCTTTGTTAAAATCACCCCCAACTATCTAGGGTGAGTGTACTTGGACACTGATGTCCTGGAGCTGATTCCACAAGAGTACTTTATCTTCCTTTTTACATCCAACATATACAAAAGTTGTTGTACCATCCCTGCCATTAATCTGAAAGGAAGAATGTATAAATTTCTTGTTGTCAATAAGGATAGACCATTTCACCTCTTCTCTACAAAAAATCCAACTTTTATTATTGCAATTAGCATAATGGTTGTAGCCTTGTAGCTTACTGATAATTTTCTGAGGATATTTATTAACCAAAGGTTCCAGAATGGTAATGCACCATAATTTATATTTTTGTTTAAATGTAACAGTCTTTTAAAAGATAGGGGATTAGCAATACCCCTTATATTCCAACAGAGGAAATTTATCATTAATTGGGATGGGGATTAAGTGAGGATTGAGATCTAGATCTAGATCTCCCCCTGGTAACAAAAATTCCAGCTAACTCCCCCACAGAAAGAGGAGTTCCAAGTTTTTGTACTTCACTGAGATTATTCTTCTTCTTTTTCCTGGAGGTTTGGGTGTGCCATTTGCCTTCCATCCCTTCCTGCATATCACTAATTACGGCATTTGAGGAAACTAGGTATCTACTTGCTGTTCAATAGATTGAGTTGGTGTGACTATTCGACTTCCTCTTCCTCCCTTCGTATCTAGTTGGGGATCTACCCCAGATAGGAGACTCGAGAATCATCATCAGAAACATTCCTAATTAATATATATATATATATATATAAATTTATTTATTTATTTATTTATTTATTTAATTATTTTAGGGATTCCATGAGGTTAATTTGGTTAATTTTAGTTTAATTTGGTTTGATTTGAATTATTAGTTCAATTAGGTTCATTTGGGTTTGGGTTGGCTTAACTTGGGGTTGAGTAGGAATGAGGTCCAGAGGTATTCAACAATGGTGTAGATATGGTTGTCTCAAATATTTTTCACGAAGACATGAAAGGGTTTTGACAAAGATTGGAGGGTCAATTTGGTGGATCTAGGACATGTGTTCAATTGGGTCAAAATTGGGGGTTTTTGGTCAAAAATGGATTTGGATAAGACTTGAGCTCAAATTATGGACAATTGATGATCCAATTTAGTTTAAGGAGGTGTTATAAAGAGTTTGGGATTGAAATTTGGGTGTAATTGATTGACATTGGGTTTATTTAGGGGATTTTGGATTATTTAGGCAAAATTGGGGATTTAGGATTTCAAGTGGAATTAGATTCAAATGTGGGTCACATTGGGCTTTAATTTGGATTAGATTGATATTGGGTATGTCGAATTAAAGTTTGGGATTGAAATTGGGCAAGATTTTGGTCAATTGGGTCAAGATTGGGTTTGATTTGGGCACTTTTGGGCTACATAAGCCAAATTGGGGTTATTTTGATTTAAATTGGGTTAAATTGACAAAATTGGCTTATGGTGTAGTTGAACAAAATAAAATTAGAAATCTTTAGGATTTTTTGGAATTTTTTGAGAATTTTTTAGAATTTTTGGATTTTTTGGAATTTTGGGTATTTAGGGTATTTTAGGGGTATTTTGGGTGAGTTTAGAGGTAAAGGGAGATATGAAGTGTGTGTATGTTGTGAGTGTGAAGTGTGTGAGTGGTCAGCTCCAAACCTCACTCAGGGTAAATCCTAAGGTTAGACCACCTATAGGAGACTTCCCCTAGGCTTCCTTGTGCTTGCCTTATTCCTACCAAAAGGTGGAGGTTAGGCCTCAAGCATAAGAAAACTCCTAGTGAAGCTAAAAAAGGTTTGAATTTCTATGGGGAGAGTTCCATGACTAGTCTTCTAAGAAAGTCACCAGGAGAGTCCTACGGCTAGACCCTAGGCTATTCTAAACAGAGACTAGACCTCAACCAAAAGTGAGGTCAACAACTACCTTATAGATATTTCAATCAAAATGTCTTATTCCAAATTAGCCGAGCTATCAACACCCCTTTGAAGTTGGATTCTCATACTTTCAATAAAGCAAGACCATCTACTGAAAGAGTTCTTATTGAAAGAGACCCACCTTACCTGAAACTAAAAAAGTTTGGGTTGGCTCAGCCCTTGATGGAACATGGTAAGGAGTAGTAATGGAGAAGAGGCCTTATTACTGTTAGCATTACAAGATGTTTGGACACACTAGGGAGAGTGTTTCAGGCTACTTACCCCCAAGAGAAATTCCATTTCTTGAGGACCTACTGGTTTTTCACATGAAAGAAGCCCTATCCAAACTGGAACTATTGTAGTGGATGTTGTTGCCCCTCTGTAAACAAGGTACAGAAAAACCACTCCCCCATCTGACCCAATCATTTCTACTAAAACTACTGAGATGATAGGCATCAGTACTAATATTGGACCTGCTGTGAAAGATTTACATCAATCTGCTATTCCTAAGGAAGTTGAAGTCTCTGTGGAACAGTCCCCTTTGAAGGTAATTTCATTTGTAGATGATGATCTAACTAATTTGAACACAGCTGTGGGTTATGATAATCCTGAATTGGCTTGGGAAGGAGTTGCTCTCAACTCTGACAAGACTAATAATTAGGGAATGAAGATGAAAAAAATTTCTTTGGAACCAAAAAAATTTCTAGATGACCATTGTGTAACCTCTGGAGGAAATTCCTCCAATCAAATAGAAAAACATGGGGCAATTATTTCCACTCCTTTAACGCTTTTACAAGCTGGAAATGTGAATATAATAGGATTTTCAGCAATAAATGACATCAATTTAGAGATTTCAGTACCTCAGGCAGTGCAGCAAATAGAAGTGGAAGCTTTAGTACAAATGAATAGAGAGTTAGAGGAAGAATGGCAAGTTCATCCAAGAAGAAGAAGAGGCTAATGGAGCTAAAAATTTTACAAGATGATTATTCAGAAGGTGGGAGCTAGTAAATACCATGCTTGATTCCTTCTCCAGAACTAGGAAAAGGGAAAACAAAAATAGTGATTAACTTGCTGTGTTGGAATGTTAAAGGACTGGCTCATTCTAGGTCCCTTCACAGACTTTACAACTGAATAGGGTGAATAAGTTTTAGTGCATAGCTATTTTGGAACCCATGGTCTCTAAACATCCTGATAAATTTTTGAGGAAGTTCTTTGGCTTTCAGTTCTGCTCAAATATAAATAAAAAATTTGGTTTTTTTGTTAAGGGATGTTACTTTGCAATTATTGGTTGACCACCGTCAATTCTTGCATTTTTCATTTGATTTTGCTGGTCACTTGGGGCATGGCACTTTTTTATATGTTGGTTGCTCTAAAATCAAAAGACAAGAGCTTTACTAGGACCTTATTACAATTAGTCATTCTATGACTACCAAGTGGCGTATTCGGGGAGGCTTTAATTGTCTAGCTGCCCCTTGGGAGAAATCATGGGGTAGAATTCCAAATCATAACATGATGAATAATTTATTGATAATATATAGCTTGTTGACCTTGATGATTTGGGTTTCCCTAGGTCAAAATTTACATGGAGAAGGGTGAAATTATGGGAGAGCTAGGACAGAATACTTGTCAATAGACAATGGTTAACTGAATTTCTGCAGACCACTGTACTTCACTTACCTATGTCTGGTGCCGATCACAGACTCCTAATGATTTCTGTAAGGGGTTCTTATACTAAGCCAAAAACTCCTTTCAAATATCTAAATGTATGGGCTTCCCATTCATATTTTCTTAACCAAGTGTAACAGATTTGGCAACCCTACAACTCCACTAACCCTCGGATCAAACTATGGCAAAAGAATCTAGGCTCTCATCTTAAAGCTTGGAATTGGACTGCTTTTGGAAACTTAAACACTAGAGTTATGACTGCTGAGGCTAAAGTTGCTGAACTTGAAAACCAATTTCCTAATGGTGTGATTTCTGATAATGATTTGTTAAGTGCTAATGATGAAAATCTCATTTTTATCAAATTACAGGAACAAATGCTTCTTCAAAAGGCGGAAACCAAATTTTGTGAGGTAGGAAGGAATACAAAATATTACCATGCAACTATCAATTATAGAAGGAGGTGCAATACTATACATCAAATTAAAGACGATGAAGGAAACTAGTTGAGAAATTATCGGGATATTGTTGACGAGTGCGGTGCTAACATTTCCAAAAAAGGCTAACCCAACCCCCCTTTGTGAGAAAATATGTTAATAATAACCTCTTCCTTCACATTATAAATTACACCAACAATCTACATCTTACTGACATTCCTTCAAAAAGGGAGATCATAGGAGCATTGAATTCCATAGATAGTAACAAAGTAGCGGGCCCTGATGGTTTCTTAGCTGACTTCTGTAAGAAGGCCTGGAATATCATAAAATCTAATGTTATCAGAGTGGTATAGGATTTCTATTGAGGTGGCAAGCTTCCAAACTATTGCACATCTTCTTCTATGATACTTACTCCTAAAGATAGCAACTGCACATCCTGGGATCAGTTTAAACCAATTAGTCTAACTAATGTGGTGTCCAAGATCATCAGTAAGGTCATGGTTCTCATAATTCAGTACCACCTTGACAATCTCATTAGCTTAAATCAAACGACGTTCATCCAAGGCAGAAGTATTGTAGATAATATTCTTCTTACACAAGAATTGCTACTGGAGCTAGACAGGAAGTGTAAAGGGGGGAATGCTATCTTCAAGCTGGATATACAAAAAGCATAAGACACTATTCACTAGGGTTTCATTAAAGAAGCGCTAACTGCTAGAGGTTTTAATGCTACTTTCACTTAGTTTTTGTTAAGATGGCTTAAATACAATAATAATTTGATTCTTATCAATGGGGAAACTCATGGGTTCTTTCAATCTACCGGGGGTATTAAACAAGGTGATCCACTATCCCCAACCATTTTTATCTTAATTTTTAATTACCTATCTAGAATACTGAATAATTTGTCTCAAGCTACCCCACACGCTCATTTCAACCATAAATTAGATATTGTTATTGGCCATTTAGCTTATGTAGATGATATGATTATTTTCCTCAATGCTACCAAACTAGCTGTCAAACTTGTCTTCAAGAGCCTTCAAACCTTCACGAATTGCTCTAGAATGAATATCAACTTGCGGAATTGTGTCATAATGCTAAGTAAATTAGTTAGACCTCATATTACAAATTGGAATGTTCAACATACTGGTTACAAAATTCATAGGGCCCATTGAAGTATCTTGGAGTTCATTTAATCAAAGGCTGATCAAAACAACTTCAAATTGATGAGGTTGTCACCAAAATCCATAAACAACTCAATTGTTGGACCACTTCCTTTATGTCTAATGGTGGAAGGCTTACCCCGCTCAAAAGTGTGCTAGCAACATTCCCCTCCTACATATTATAAATGGTCACAATGAAAAAAAACACTCAACTTTTGCTAGAAAGGACCTTTAACATATTTTTATGGTCTAGATCTAGACATCAACTGCACTAGAGTAGTTGGAAAAATTTGTGTAAACCTTATGAAATGTTGTACTAGGCTTTAAAAACTTCTGTCAGTTAAAACATATCAATTTTTGCAAGGTATGGATTAACTTCAAAGCTTAAGCCTCATTGTGGGCCCTTTTTGTTAAAGATAAATACTGCAGAAACTTCCACCCCACCCTAGCTGTTAGGAAGCTTGGAGATTCTACAATCTGTTCTAATATGCTTAAAGTTAAAGATAAAGTAGAAGAGCTATTCATTTGGAAATTGGGGGAAGGTCATCTTAATTTATGGCTTGAAAACTGGAGAGGGAATGGCAAGTCGTTACCTCATCTTCAACTTAACAGTCAACTACATCTCAAGGTGCATAAATGCTGGCATGAGGAACAGTGGATCACACAGTTTCTAAACACCCTTTTTGATAATCAACAAGTCCAACACATTCTGAAAATCCCAATTTTTTCTAACAGGAAAGACACTCTCATTATAAAGAAAACAACTACCCAGACAACTACATCATATATTTACTCATTATTTTATGATGGCTAAAAGCTACGATGGGGTAAACAGATTTGGAAAAAATTTCTATCTCCCTGTAAGTCATTTTTTGTTAGAGGCTCTTTCACAATATCCTTCCTACTGTAGACATACTGAAACATAAGGGGCCCTCTTGTTGTATGTTTTGTATAGGTGAAGAAGAGATGCTGCCTCATCTGTTCTTCAGTTGTCCCTTTGTTCAAGATGTATGGAAGACTATTTTATCCCAACTTAAACTTCAGACCTTCACCCTCTCCTGGATGTATTACTCCAACTGCTGCCAAGACTGGTGTCGGCATATTTTTAGGTTAAGTTGTATTTTGAAAAGGGGTCGCCTACAGAAATTGTCAGCGAATTTTTAAATTTTAATTTTAATTTAAATATATATAATTTGGAAAGTAGCATTTGATTTTGAAAATAATTTTAAGTTTGAAAATTTTAAGATATGAAATCCAACCGACCTCACATCCCAAATAGTTTATATAAACGAGCACCGCACCACTAGCTTGTGTATTTATCCTGAGGAATAGACACACTGCTTGATGATGGGGCTCGATTAAATAAACTAAAAGATTTGTGACATCCATTTGGTCTGTGAACCAATTTTATAAGCTGACAAGTTCCCCTGTTTAATATAAAGAAATTAAGCAGGGTTTATATTACCTGGGTTCTTAAAGTTCCCTATAAGGGCAAGCCCCTATAGCTTAAATGACGGGAATAATTTAAGAAAACTCTCAATAATGATCAGTGGTTTTTCTCTCAAGAATTTCAAAGTTTAAGGTTTTCAAAGGATTTAATTTTGGAGATTTCAATAGGGAATAGATCAAATTTGGAACAGTTATTTTCAGGAGTCCAAAGGAAGAGAAGTATGAGAAGCTGAGGATCCAAGATGAATCTTGGCAACTTCTCAAACTATCCTATTGTTTAGCTTCATTTTGAGAGAATTATTCAATGTTTCCATCCTGCCGATTTTAATTAATTAGGACTTATATTCGTATGACATGATCATACAAATAGCCTTGAAGATATGAGGGTTTATGTCGTACCAAACAACTACCTCGGAATCCTAAGATCGGTTAGGGCTTAATTTGCATAATATGATTATGCAAATGCCTAACGAAAAGGTTGAGGATTTATGTTGCACTAAGCAAACTACCTCGAAATCTTATGGCTTGGTTATTTAATAATAAGGAAAGTTTTGCTGAAGTAGACTAAGGTTTTGTTGATGATGATGGTCGTGCTGCCCACTATGCTCCAAGCTCCTTGTTGTTGCAGAGGTTTAGTTTTAGAAGTCATAAATCAGGAGATTAGAGAAGTGTTTTGGTTTAGAGAAAATCTTAAAATCTAAGTGTTTTTAATATTTTAATTAAAACAAATCTTAAAGTTGTTTAAACAGAACCAATTAAGATCCTACGGTTCCGTCATCTCGGCACCATTATTTTCATTGAATTCACTTAGTCCAGATGAATTTGCTAAACTCAACTGAATGAGTTCCACACTTTCATTTAGACCGTGAGAAATCCCGTTAGCAACACGTGGGTTACATCATCCGAAGTATTCCCGATCATTCGATGAGACGTTTTAATTTAGTTGTAGTTGTAGTTTTGTTGTTCTGTTTGTGATTAAATTTTAAGTTGTCTTATATTTTGAAATGTTGTGGCTGCGAATTTTATCTTGCAATGACTTTTAATTTAGTTTTGGTTTCAGTTCAGGGACTATCCTAAAGGTTTTGGTTTTCATGCAACAGTCTTATTTATCATGCAAGAAAAGTAAAGTACATTGCATGTAGGTAAATTGCAATAAAGTAAATTACAATAAAATAAAAGCGTACCTGCAGGGTCTTCCTGTCATCCCAAGCCACACTTAAAACACATGTTAAGGCATTTAAATGTTTCAATAGATACTTAGGTAAAGCTAAGGGAAGGGTTTTGGTTGTCTACCAAATTCCTAATCCTATAACTAGTCATTTCCTAAGATGTCTAGGTTCTTGGTTTGATTTAAGGATGATTTTCTTCATCGAAAAACAATTAAATTCGAGTTGTTCTTCTAAAACATCCCGTCATATTGAGGAAGTGCTTAGGACGAGTCCTAAACATCTTTTAATATTTACGGGATTGTTTTGAGTCCAAGTAAATTTAGTTGCACGGGTGAATTAATCATCCAGGAGTTTAATTAAACTTTGTTTCTTGCTCGGTGAACTTAGGTATTTGATTACCTGATGAATGAAGTGACATCTCACTTAATACTCTATTTAAAAGTTATAATAATTAAAACCTTTAAGGGCAAGTATGTTTATCGAGAATTTTAATCATTCTTAATTTAAGGTTTAAGTTAATATTTTGATCTAATTCTTAATGATTTCATTAAGGTTTGTTGTCAAATGATTTTAATTTAATTTAATTCAATTTGATTTTAATTTAATTATAATTTAATTTAATTTTATTTTAATTTAATTTTAATTTAATTTAATTTTAATTTAATTTTAACTTTAATTTAATTTAATTTTAATTTAATTTAATTTTAGTTTAATTTTAATTTAATTTAATTTTAATTTTATTTTATTTTAATTTAATTTGATTTTAGTTTAATTTTAATTTAATTTAATTTAATTTAATTTTAATTTTAGTTTAATTTTAATTTTAATTCTAATTGTTAATTTTTGAGTTTAACTTTAATTTTAATTTAATTTTAATTTAATTTAAATTAATTTTAGTTTTAATTTTAGTTTTAATTTTTAATTTGGATTATTATTTTAATTTTTAATTATGAACTAAATATTGTTAAAGTGATTTATTTAGGGATTTTTAAATTAAAGAATAAATATCCTCTTAATAATATCCCTATTTTAATATTCCAAATTTAAATATATTCTTTCCAAAATTTAAATCATTTAATTAATTAAAGTTTCATTTTAATATTTTCAAAGTGTTTAATGTGTTTCTACCTCTTAATTTCCCTAAGTTTCAATCATCCAAGAGAGTTAAAATCAAATATTTTACCCTCCATTTTGATTAAACCTAAAGTTTTAATTAAGAGTTAAATTTTTAATTACTTTTATGCCCTTTCAAGCTTATTTATTTCATAACTCACTAAATTGAGTTCAAATGAATTTGAAATTTTTATGTCACCTCACTCACATGTCAATTAAGACATTAGAGGAGAAAATGTAATTTTTCTGAATTTAATTTATTTATATAATTATTTTTAGTAAAAATAGGGGTTTTCCAAGAAAATTCAACAACATGACCAAGGAAAGGTTTACTGTCCTTAAGAAAATTATGGGATGTTCCTAATGTCTAGAGGACCACTTGGCCGATTTTTATGATTTTTTGAATTATATTTTATTTATTATAATTATTTTGAATTTTAGAGTATTAATTAATTATAAAATAAAATTAAAGTTGAAAAATGGATTTTATATTTTTCTTAAATCTCTCTGACCTCAAGGAGTTCAAAGAAAAAATTTTATAATTTTCTAATTTTTTATTTGATTTATTATAATTATTTTAGTGAAAAAGGTTAAAACTTATTTTTTAATATTAAAAATTACATTAAGCCTTTAAAATTCAATATCTTACCCTAGGGACTTAGGAAAAATATTTGGTTTATTCCTAAGTGATTAGGACTCAAAATGTGACATTTTTATGATTTTTAATATTTTTGTAATTTTAATTATTTTTTTAATTATTAAAATATTAAAATATCTGTGAAAAATCAACTTTTTTATAAAATTCTAATTTTAATTTTCCTGAACTCCCCTAATATCGGAGAAGCTCCAAAATCATTTATGTGAATTTTTGAAAAGTATTTTTGGAGTTATTAATTTTTAAAATTCTATTTTGCTTATGAGGCTTAATCAACCCATTTGGTGGGGTTAATCGGAGTCCAATTAATTTCAAAATTTTATGTGAGATTCCTCCGACCCTAAAGAGTAATGGAGAATTATTTTTAAGTCAATTTAATGTGTGGATAACCCTAATTAAATCAAATTCAATTTTAGGGGTTTAAGCCGATTAAGGTTATTGTGAATGAATTAAGCGAAAATATATTTTTCATAGGGTCCTCTGGTCCTAAGGAACATCACCAAATTTTTCTAGAATTTATTTTACAACATGCTAATTATTGGAATTAAATTACCTAAATTAATGACATGAATTTGAAAATTCAATAACTTTTCACAGGGATGGCCTCTGACCTTGAAAAATTCAGGGAAAGTTTCAAAGATCAGAGGCTTCAAAAGCCTTATGGTCTCATGCCATGGTGAGTTATCTATGCAAATGGAGAATCAAAACATTGAAAATAGTAAATAAATTATTAAAAATAAAATACTCGTCCAATTAACTTAATTTCTTTCCACATTATTCTCCTTTGTTCACTAAGCATAAGAGTATTTTTATTTTATTTTTGTGATTTTTATATGAAAAGATATGAATTTTTGAAGTTCGGGGCATTTAAATAATTCAAAAATACCACTAATTTCCTACTTATCTACGCGGCGTTGCGTCGACCTCCGCGACTCGAAAGCTCGCGCGTCGCGCGATGGTCGGCGCCGCCATCTCACTCAGCTCTCCAGGGGCCCACAGTTCATGTACCATTGCGCCATCCGACTTGATCTCGACCGTCCGCTCAATAGACGCGCAATCCAACGGCTCCTGGTCATCGTCTAAGACTGGTGTGCACCCGTAGCTGTCCATACTAAAACCCTAAGATCTCGCTCGATTCTCGATGGATTTTTGTGTTCTTATGCTCTATGGATTCGTCTTGAAGAGACGAACACATCCATATGGTTTATAGGCTATGAAATTAACCCGAACAAAATGGAGAATTGCTTGGAAGCTCGGGGGTAGAATGAGTTCGTACCTTTGCTCGGAGAAGTGAAGCTTCGATGCGAGAGTTGTGTCACCTTTGATTGAGTCCGGGCAAGCTCCGGATGAAGTCTCTCGCTGCGGGAATTGTCTAGGTATGAAAGTGACCAAGGCCGATCACAAAGCTTGGAGGTCGGAAGCAATGGGCGGCACAGTGAGGGGGCTTTCGTTGGGGAACTTCTCCTCTTGGTACGGTGAAGGTGTAGGATCAATCAATTTGGAGATTGGCTCGTTGTGGTGAAGTGTCCTATTTTTTGGTGGATGCACAACGCGAAATTGAGCTCGCGAGAGAGGGTTTTGAGGTTTGGATTTCGGTGTGGATCAAGTTCTCTATGTACGGAGAGGTGTACGGAATGATTTTGGCAGAGTTTTGGTAAGGTTTTGGTTCATCCCCTCATTTGGCTGAGAGGAGGTGGGTTTACATAGACGTGGTTGGAGGGCTTCCCAGGGGGGTTTGATGCTTGGGATCAGCTGCTCTATGCAAGAGAAGAACAGCCATGGTGTTCAATTGGATTGGGACAACTCAGCAAGGAAGAATTGAAAATTTTGGCTCACATGGAGCTCTCGGACATGGTGTTTTCAGGCGACCCAGGCGGCTAGCTGGCCAGGCATTGGTCACCATCTTGACCGGTGAGGTCGGAGTCGGGGTTTCTTGAGTTCGATTGGCTTTGGACATGTGTAAAGGATTTGATTTAAATGGAATGGGGGAGAATTCATTTTGGTTTAATTTGGTCGAATGCATGGAGTAAACTAGGTGCACCTCCCCAAGGATGGTTTGGGCTGAAGAGAAAGTCATTTGGATCATCTTGATTAGTGGGGTCAAGTCACAATCCAAGTACGATTAGGCTTAAGCATGAGTTAGGGGAGACATGAGAATGGTTAATGACTTTTAAGGAGTGCTTAAAGGCCTTCCTCCTTTTTCCACTTATGGGGTGTTGACAATCCTAAGATACTCATGGCTCTCATGTGGCTTGTGCATGGCTCGAGGCTTGCTCACGGCTTAGGAATGGCTTGGCTCACTTGCATGAGAAAGGGATTTTGGGATTTTTGAAATTTAGGGGTATTTTGGCATGAGGCTTGATTTAGATTTATTTGATGATGAAATTGGAACTTAGGGAATGATTTTGATTAAATGGATGACAAATGAAATTGTCATATGGGCTTTAGAGTCAATTTTGGGCTTTTGAAATTGTCTTGTGATGGGCTTTTAAAGTGGTTCGAGGAAGTGGGCTTTTAGATTTAAAATAAATTTGGGATAAAAATTTTGTAAAGGATTGTGCCAAATAATTTTGCAATTGGTTTAGGCATGTGTCATGAGTGGTTTGGAACAAGTTTAAACTAATTTTTAATTGAATTGGGTTGAATTTCGTTTTTTTGGTAAAGGGGCCAAGGTGGGCCAAATTGGGCTAACTTGGGCTAAGGTTGGGCTAAAGTTGGGCTAAAGTTGGATTTGATGTAAAATTAATGTTAAGAAATGTTCATGGGAGTGTCAAAATGAGTTTTTAACTTTGGTTGGGCTTTGATTTTGGGATTTGGGCCCATTTGGGTTAGGCTTGGGCTTAGGTCAATTTAAGAGATTTTGGTTTTGGGTTAGGTTTGGGTGGAGTTTAGGTTCAAATTTTGGGCAAATCAAGTTAGTTTTTTGTTTATGGGGATGTTATGAAGGCTTTAGAAAAGATTTGGGGCCAATTGGAGTTGAAATGGATGAGTTTGAGCTAGGTTTAGGTCATGGGCCAAACTTGGGCCTTAGGCTTCAAATTGAAATTGGGCCCAAATGTCAATCAAATTGGACTTGGATTTGGTCTAAATTTATATTGGTGATAATGATTTGAAGTTTATAATTGAATTGGACCAAAATTGAGGTCAATTGTGGTGGTTTGGTTTGACATTGGGTTCACTTGGGTTTAAAATGGGCCAAATTGGGGGTTTTGGTAAAAGTGGAGTAAATTGGCAACATTAGGCTATGGTGTAGTTGAACAAAATGAAATTGGAAATATTTAGGATTTTCTGGAATTTTCTGAGAATTTTCTGAATTTTTGGATTTTTGTGTAAAAGGGTATTTTGGTAATTTTGGGGGGTTTAGGGGTATTTTGGAAATTTTAGTATTTTTGGCCAAAGATGATCAATTTGAATGGTGGGAAATGTTTAGGATTGATTTTAAGGAATTTTGGGTTATTTAGGTGATTTTGCAAATTTTGGGTTGTTCCGAGGGCATTTGGTAGGTTTAGTGGGTCAGGGGCCACAGAGGTCGAAAATTGAAATTTTAGAAAAATGAAGATTGATCAAATTTGAGTATAATGGAATCACTTTGGTTGAGCCATGAAGCCATATTAAGCCCATATGAACCATGAGAGGACTCATTTGAGGAATTAACTATGTTGTTCCTAACCCTTTTAGCCAGGGGCTTAGGGGTTAAGGACCATCCATATGAATTACCTACATGAGTCAGGAATTCAAGTTGGGTGAGAGTGTGGTTTTAGGACTTGGAATGTGTGTGAAAGTGTAGTGTATGTGCAAGTCGGCCCTCACTGAGACCGGGCCGCACGGGGTATTCTTATGGCCGAAAGGTCACATAGGGAACTCATCCTTTAAACCTCCGCATTTGATTTCAACCCTCTAGGTGATTAGGGGTCTACAATCAAGCTTGTGGGGTTTGCGGGGAGTCGAGGTGTTTGAATTTCTAAAGGGTGGGTTCCACTTCTAGTCCTCTAAGATTAGTCGAAAGGAAAAGCCTATGGCTAGATCCTAAGTACTAAAGAGAGAAGCAAAAGACCTCATCGAAAATGAGGTCAACAAATGGACCCCCAATAGGTGTGGTGTGCTAACCAAGCACACCGCGCGTATTGGCGTTGACCGAAGAGATCAACAAGACCAACACAGATGTCTAAGTGACAAACTTAGGACGAAGTAGAAGAATTTCCGCTCGGGAGTATCATGTATATTTCCAAGACTGGAGATTCCTGAACTCTCGTCGGGGAATGAAAAAGGAGGTGAACTCCAAATCACAAGATGCGGGAATTTGATTTAGATTTTATTTTACTTTTAAATTTCAAGTTTCAATGTGTGAGTTTAGATTTCGATTTGAAGTTTAATTTAAAATCGACTTAAGGAAATTTTGAATTTGAAAATTGGATTTGAAATGAGAATTGAAACCTAGATTTCAACCTCGGGATTGCGAAGAGAACTGGAATTTAGGTACCAGCCTCGGAGTGAGAATTAGAGTTTAAGTATCGATGTAAAAAAAGGATGAGAATCGGAATTTAGGTGCGATCTCAAAATGAGAGCCGGAATTTAGGTACCGACCTCGCGAAGGATGACAATCATAATTTAGAGTGCGATCTCGAGAATGAGATTTGAAATTTAAGTATCAAACACGAAAGAGAATCGACATTTAGGTATCGATCTCGAATGAGAGTCGGAATTTAGGTACCGACCTCGAAGGAGAGAAGCTGGAATTTAGGTACCGGTCTCAAAATTTAGAATTAAATTTTAAGTATCAATTCGAGAGAGAATCAAAATATAGGTATCGATCACGAATGAGAGTCAGAATTTAGGTACCGACCTCGAAGAAAGAGAACTGAAATTTAGGTACCAGCCTCGGAATTTAGAATTGAAATTTAGGTATCAATTCGAAAGAGAATCAAAATTTAGGTATTGATCTCGAATGAGAGTCAGAATTTAGGTACCGACCTCGAAGGAAGAGAAGCTGGAATTTAGGTACCGGCCTCGGAAATTAGAATTGAAATTTAGGTATCAATTCGAAAGAGAATTGAAATTTAGGTATCGATCTCGAATGAGAGTCGGAATTTAGGTACGGACCTTGAAGGAAGAGAACTGGAATTTAGGTACCAGCCTCGGAATTTAGAATTGAAATTTAGGTATCAATTCGAAAGAGAATCAAAATTTAGGTATCGATCTCGAATGAGAGTCGGAATTTAGGTACCGACCTCAAAGGAAGAGAAATGGAATTTAGGTACCGGCCTCGGAATTTAGAATTGAAATTTAGGTATCAATTCGAAAGAGAATCGAAATTTAGGTATCGATCTAGAATGAGAGTCGGAATTTAGGTACCAACCTCGAAGGAAGAGAAGCTGGAATTTAGGTACCGGCCTCGGAATTTGAAAGAGGACTAGAAGTTAGGCTCTAGCCTCGAAGATTTATACGTATGAAGAGGGACCCGAGACTCATGCCATCGAACCAAATTGAACAAAGTTTGTTGCTCCGTGTCGATAGAACTAGTCGATCCTCTAAGACACGAAGAAAAGAAAACTAAAAGGAGCTAGTAAGTGTACCAGTGAAAAGACTTGACTTAGCGATAAGTCGAGGAAAATATTCAAATTTCAAAGGAGTTTCAAACAAATTTCGATTGAGAGAAGAGCGAAAGGTTCGAATCAGAGGATTCAGATCAGAATTCAATTTGAGATTTAGATTCATTTTGTTTGTCCTTTAACGATCCCATTTTTTTTATTTTTGTTATTTATTTAGTGTTCATGTGAATTTGAAGTTCATTTTAATATTCAAATTTTTAGGAAAAATTCTCATTTATTTTCTTTTCTTTTTTTTTCTTCGTTCAAAGTTCATTTAACTCTAATGGCGTTTCCCGGTCAATTTGCACAAAAAGAGGTGAGGGTAAAATATGACGTAGTCATTTTCATTCCAACTTGCTTGAAAGTATATCACAACTTGATCTAGTCATGATGACATTTTCCTCGGAAATTTAATGTCTTATACAATACATGTAAATCTAAAACGGATTGTGTAAGATTCTTGTTGATCCATCCAAAGCGTACGTCGAAAATTCATGTACGAATAGTAAGAAACATAGGCGATAACATCACCTTCCAAGCCACCCTTGGCGGGAATGCCGCATGGATGTGCATTGGAGGTGTCTTATTTCCCATGTAACTCACGGCTCGTAGGGCCGGAGACTCTCCAATTCTCGATGCGGCCGAAAGTGGTAAGGCATTTTTACGTCGTCCATCCTTCTAAAAGTAGCGAGATCCGCTCCATCGGCACTCTGGAATGCGATGCTTCGCAACCTGCTGCTCCGTTTCCTTTTAACACCGGGACGAAACCTACCGGTAGTGGTATCTCCACCGGCCCTCGGAACTCACCGGGCCACTGCGATCCGGAGGTCGGATCCGAACATGATGTTGCATTGGTTGAGGAATGACACACGTGCAAAAGGGTCTAACAAAGTCATGATGGTACTATATCTTGAGGTATGCGGTCGCCTCCCTTGTAGATGTTAATAATGCGAGTCGTTGGGTATGCAATCTGCGAGCAATACCCTCCATGTTATCATCCTTTTCACCATTCTCTTGATGACTCTTGGCATTGGATCCACCTCACTGCGACGGAGTATCCCTGGTGGATTTCCTTTTCTGTCTGTGGCAAAATTGTAGCAACATCTGCATTGGATTGTAACTCTCCCCTTCCCTGGCATCCATCTTCGGGATTCTGAATATGTCTTTTCTCTCAGGCAGACAGATCGACCCATTTTCTGCAATTCAAGGATGCAATCTATAATTTGTTGTTGCTCATAATCTAAGAAAACATACGTATGTAGCTCGAGGCCTTCCAAGATGTTGACCATCTTGTTTCCGATTCTTTCAAAGTATTCGAAGGTTTTCTTCTCAACTAGTTGCTTTTTCTCCGGCTCGTATTCGGGATTATACGAAGTCCTCGGTGTCTAGTAACATACTGTGGGATGTATGGCTCAACCCCAGCATGTTCTTCTGCATGTCTTGGCTCCTCGGGGATAGTCTCCGCAGGGACATCCTCCGGGATTGCTTTTGCAATAAGACTCTTCGGATCCAGTACCTATGCTCGGCATCGAGGTACCGACACTATTTCTGCTTTTCTTGATATTTCTTTTATTTTTTCCGACCTTCTTGGAATTGCCTTTCTTCTTTGTGGTTCCTAACGAACCGGTCTCCTTGGAGCATTTGCACTAACAGTATCCACAGCCTGTTCATGTTGATCTTCTGCTAACTTGGTCAACATTTTGCGAATGCGACCGTTCTTATTTCTTTGCTGGGTAGCAGTGAGAGTAGCTCTCCTTACTCCTTGAATTTCTACGGGTGCGGCGGTAACAAGCCTACCCTTCGGCTGTGGCAACCACGGACTTAATTTTCCTATCTTCTCCGGTTGCATGCGCGGTGTTTGCTTTTCTTTTCTTGCTACTTGGATTGGTGGCTCGGGCCACCCATTTTCATCACTTTGTCTAGTTTGTGAAGTTCTTCTCGATCAGCGGGATCCAATCATCTTCTTCGTATTGCAAGCCGGCTAGTGTAAAGTCTGAGCCAATCTCTATCACTGCTCCATCCGTCTCCCTCTTTACATCAAGTGCTAGACTCACGCCATTTCTAAAGTTTAGAACCAACCGCCCATTCGACATTTCCTTGCGAAAAAATAAGGAAAGGATCAGGGGCTGTACTAAGAACAAGAACAATAAGAAAAACACTTAAAAATTCTTATTCACTTCTTTTAAATTTAAAGGAAGAAGGAAGAGATGAGAAAATATCAAGAATGAATGGATTTAAAAGGAAAAGACTGACATTTTATTTTTATGATTTCCCCTGTTTTCTTTTTAACATTTTCGTTGATGAGATTTTTTTATCATCCAATTTATTTTGTTTTGGGTTCGGAACCAGTCACAAAGTGATTACTTCACCCGCATTTCTAGGGATAAGATTATATTTTAGAGGCCACCCTTCGAAACATCAGGTTGCGTAATACTTCTTTAAAAACCGTCCATTGATTGGAAGCATAGGTCATTCTCCACGGCAATTCACCGGTTGGTAGGAACCTCCGAGTGGAGACGTCTCGACCACGAACGGCCCTTCCCATGTTGGTTCAAATTTACCACATATCTTGCGATGTGCAAGAATAGGTCTTCTGAGAACAAGAACTAAGTCAACGACTTTTAATGTCCTGGGACGGACCAGTTTATTATGTCCTGGATCATCTTGGCTTGATAAGGTTCCAAATTCGTCGTGCGGAATGTCTTTTCCCTTCCGAAGCTTTCCAATTCTTCCGATCATGAGTACGGCATTTTCTTCTTTATTGATCTTTTTACGAGCTGCAATTCGGAGTGACGAAGCCGAACTTCCGGGGGCAAGACGGCCTCGGACCCGTACACCAAAGCGTAAGGCGTAGGCGAGTAGGAGTCCTAAAAGTTGTCCTGTAGGCCCATAAGGCTTCTAACAACTTCTCGTGCCAATTTCTCTTGTTGTAGTCCAAAGTCTTTTTTAAAATTTGAACGAGAGTTTTATTAAAAGCCTCGGCCAAGCCGTTTGCTCTTAGGTAGTAGATAGTTGAGTATCGCCAATTGATCCCGTGTCTTCTAATAAAATTATTGATCTTTGTACTTTTGAATGCAGACTCATTATCTAAAATGATCTTGCGCGGTAACCCAAAATGGTAGACGGCTTGGTTCATGAAAAGCGTAGCACGTGGTGTGCCTTCACTTCTACGAGTGGTATAGCTTCTGCCCATTTAGAAAAGTAATTTGTAGCTGCAAGAATGAAGCAATGTCGTCTTGAAGAAGGTGGTTCTATCGGACCCACTATATATGTGCCCCAACACTCAAATGGCCACGACGCGATTGTCGGATGTAGCACATTTGGAGGTTGGTGTAAAACCACTCCGTGCACTTAGTACTGGTGACAACTTTTGGCAACTTTCATACAGTCAGTCATCATTGAAGGCCAGTAGTACCCTAGTCTTTTAATCTTCATTTTCATTTTCAGACCCGACTGATGAGCGCCACAAAGTCCTGAATGCACTTCTTTAACGATTTCACGAGCCTCGGACCCGCTCAGGTATCTTAGCCACATCTAATCAAAAGACCTTCTGTATAATGTATTATTTATTAATGCGTAACACAGAGTTCTTTTCTTGATTTGATGGGCTAACGAGTATTGTCGGGCGGGTTTCCTGTGCAGCGAGTAGTCTATTAATGGATGCCGCCAATCTTCGTATTTTTACGTCACTGCTGTAGTTATTTCTTCTGATCTTTCTGATTTGTGTATTGTGTCCATGTCAAGCTGTGATAGGAACTGTCGTCCTTGAACTGACACTTCAACTGACTCATCCTGCAAGTAGGCAAATTCCTTTTCAAGGCAGACTAACGCATTGGCGAAAGCATTTTATTTTCTAGGAATCTTGTAGATTGTTACGTTTGGAATTTGTTCCAACAATTTCATGGCGTACTGAAAGTACTGCTCGAGTCTTGGCTTTAGAATTCTATATTGTCCTACGACCTGTTGAATGATCAACTGAGAATCTCCTTAGATGTTGATGTCAGTTATTCCCATCTGAATGGTTAATTCCAATCTGGTTATAAGGGCTTCGTATTCTGCCTCGTTGTTTGTACACAGTTCTGTTAAGTGGTAGGAGTATTGTAACTTCCCCCGCTCCGGTGTTATAAAGATTAGTCCGATTGCTGCCTTACCGTGCACTATCATTTGCAATTCTTTGTTCTTCTGTGTTGAGGATGCTCCGTCAAAGTACAGTTCCCAACGTCGATCATCGGGGTCTTCTAGGCTCATTATCTGCTCGTCAGGTAAATTGTCGTCGAGAGGCGAATCTGCCGGTAAAGGGTGTGCTGCAAGGAAGTCTGCTAGGACTTGTCCCTTCACGGCGCGAAGAGGAACGAAAGTTATATCAAATTGCAATAGTATCATCAACCACCTGGCAAGTCTGTCAGAAAGCGTCGGTCGGGTCATCAAGTATTGCAACGGATTAACTCTCGAAATAAGGCTGACTTTATGAGAAAGCATGTAATTCCTTAGCTTCTGTGCGGCGAAGATCAGGGCCAAGCAGTGCTTCTCAATAGGAGGATACTTTACTTCCGTCAGAATTTTACGACTGCTTAAGTAGTAGAGAGCATTTTCTTTTCCCTCATCATTGACACAGGCTAGCAGGGCTCTGAGGAGTTGTCTAAAGCCGCGGTATAAAGTATCAACGGTCTACCTGAGACTGGGGCTGCTAAGATAGGAGGTGTCATTAAATATTGCTTAACATCCTTGAAATCCCACTGGCATTTCTCATCCCAAACAAATTTGGCGTCCTTTTTAACTAATGCCGAGAAGGGCTGACACCTACCTGACAAGTTCGAGATAAAGCGTCGAAGATATGCCAACTTCCCTTGAAAGGATCGTAGTTGTTTCAAAGTTGTGGGAGGAGGAATTTCTAAAATAGCTTTAATCTTTTTGGGATCGATCTTAATCCTGCGATGTCGGACAACAAATCCTAAGAATTTCATGGAGCTGACGCCGAAGTCACATTTTAAGGGATTCATCTTAAGGTTAAATTGTCTTAGTCGCTCGAAAATAATTCTCAAATCATAATGGTGATCTTCCTTCAGTTTGATTTTGATGACCACATCATCCACGTAGCACTCGACTTGATTGTGAATGAGATCATCAAAAATCTTCGTCATCGCTCTTTGGTATGTTGCTCCATGGTTCTTTAGTCCAAATGGCATTCTTGTGTAGCAATACACTCCGATCGGCATTCGAAGGCCGTGAGCTTTTCGTCTTACGGTGCCATCTTTATCCGGTTGTATCCGGATGATCCATCCATAAATGAGAAGATTTCATGCGTCGAAGTGATGTCGATCATAAATTCTGGAATTGGTAATGGGAATTCATCCTTTGGACATGCTTTATTTAAATCTCTGAAATCCACGCAGATTTTGATCTGACCATTCTTCTTTTTGATTGGTACCATGTTGGCTAACCAAGTTGGGTATTGTTCTTCACAGACAAATTTAGCGTCTATTAGCTTCTTAACATCGGCTATTACTTGTTGCTCAATTTCTAGATGCATTCTTCTGGGAGCTTGTCTGACTGGAACAGATGTAGGATCTACTCCTAACTTGTGAACTACAACTTCTGGAGCTAATCCTACATTTCATCATAACTCCAAGCAAAACAGTCCTTGAATTTTATTAGTAGCTTGATTATTTCTTTAGATTCTTCCTTATTGAGTAAGGACCTAACAAAGGTAGGCTTAGGTTCTTCGCTAGTACCTAAGTTAACTTCCGTTAACTCGTCTATTGTAGATTTGATTTCTTCCTCGAATTCTGGTGGAGCATCGCCGATTGGTAGATCCTCAAGATCTTATGAAGCTTCCAAGCAGTCTTCATTAGGTTCGCAAGTGACAACCAAGCAAAATCATGTATCATCAACTGATCCTACTGTGCCGAATCCGAGACCATGTTTTGAATTAGGAGGCCGACCGGCATTATTCCATAATTTTTCAAAGTGTTGTGATCGGCCTTTTGTCCATTGTAAAGGTAAGACACCACGTTGAATTAAATTTTGAACACAGGGAGAGTACCACTCAAAAGGTAATTCCATTAATTCGGAAGAAGTAACATCTTCGAATTGTTCATCTTTTTCATTATTGGAAGAAGAAGCACCACGGTAAAACTTGATCGGCTTAGCACCACCACCATGCACTTCCTTGACCACCATACCCTCGATCTTATTAGAACGGATCGGGAGTCGGGGTCGTAGTATGTACATAAAGGTTAATCTTCTCGTACATTGATTTGTATTTTTCATTCTTTTCATCTTCGAGAGAAATCTTAATCTGGGGTTTCTTTTGATTTATTGTCACTGCTTCTTTCTTGATTTCTTCTTCTTCTTCAGAGTTATTCTCCCAAACAACATTGATGACCGGTTTCTTCTGTCCAACTGTTCCAACGTTTCTTCCACGTCCTCGTCCTTGGCCTCGACCTCGGGTGTGAGTTCTGTAGAAATCTTCACCATCTCGTCGTAAGGGAGTGGTGAGTAATTGTTGGACTAGAACCTCGGAGTTCTTCATCGTAAAATTTCTTTTGCTTCATTTGGTATGGTATTTCTGGAAAAGATTGTTTTCTTCGGAGGCGCGTAGTAGGTCGCATCTAATAACATTGGGATGCCGACTGCATGTTGTCCATCTAGTTACTGCTATCGGGCCATGGATACTTTTAAGTAGGATGCCGCCTGCATGTTGTTCTTGAAGCTATGGTTCACACTTCATGCGTAAGTTTTTCCATCGAAGTATGTAATCTACTAAAGTCTCGTTCGGCTTTTGTTGCTCTACCACTAGATCGACGATAGTGATGTGGTGCTGAGCCCCGACAAATCGTTTAACGAAGAGATTCTCTAATTCGAAAACGTCTTTCTTGAACCGTTCGGCAATTATGCGTACTAGTCGAAGGCAATCCACGATAAGTCTGCTAACAAGCTGTTAGAAGAGTAAAGCGTCACTCCCACCGGCATTGCAGCAACTAGCATGAAAATGTGCAACATGTTGTCGGGGGTTTCCTGTTCCATCAAAAGTCTTAAACAGAGGTGGTTTGAAGCCTTTCGGGTATTGGACTGCATCGAACTCTTCAGGGTAAGGTCTACCCGTCTGAATAGATGCTCCGCTCTTGGATTGTGCTAGGGCCTCTCGCATTCTGTTGTTCTACCATGCTCTTAATGTCCTTTTACTGGAATCATGCTTTGCGCGAGGATTTTTCTTTGGTTTTTCGTCTCCAGTTGACGGATGTGATCTCTTTTCCTCCATATGCAATATGGATAATTTCTAGGGGTGTCTCTTTACGAGGTTGTGCACGACTCACAGAGAGTGGCTAAGGCGGCGGCCATCTCATCTATCCTCTTTGCCATGCAGGAAATTGTGTCATCTCTTTTCCGAAGTTGTGCTCTCATCACTTTCGGTTCATCTCCTTCCGCTTGTTGTCGGAGCACCTTGCGAAGGCGATGATGCTCGTGTCTCGACCATGTTGATCTCGGCATACTCCTCATCCATGAACTACGATGAGTCAACTTCATCTCCTAGTTCTTCTTCTCTTTCTTTTGTCTAACCGTCGATGTTGGTCCTTAACTTGTCCATGGCATATTCTAATGGCCTTTTACTGCACGGTCTTGCGGTCGTCTCGTGACGGTTGTTGAACTTCCTTCCGGGAGTCCCCTTTATTGCGGTAGCACTTTCTTCGATTCGAAGTCTCCTCATGAAACTTTTCTTCTCGGGACATTGTTTTGGTCTTAACTTGCCGGTAGTAGGTTGCCATACCATCCTTCTTGCGGCCGGAAGCCTAGGACCGGATGATCAGTCGGCTATATCTTTGGAAGGTGGTATCCTCCCTAATTTGTAGACCCGATACAACAACGGGTGAAGCGGCTTTTATTTTCTTCTTTGGTTTCTCCGTGGCGACAACGAGGCTCGATTCGTGGTCTAAGGTGAGATTTAGCCGGCACTCGTCCTATCCTTCTTAAGATTTCGACACATGGCATCTTTCTTTCATTGCCAATCTTTCTATCACGGCTTGCGACCAAGTCGATGGCGTAGTCTTATCCGTTTTCCTCTTGTAATTGTTGCGGTACGCGGAGTCGGGGTAATACAGCGGTGATCCTATGGACATTCTCTTCATCTAATGCCGTAGAGAGAGGGTGAAACCTGCTCCCTTCCAACAGAGGTATATACTCAGGCAGTTCTTCTCTTTCCTCAGGAATTTCTTCTAGAAAAGCAACTTCGGCGGCTACGGCTTTCTTAATTCTAGCAATCTTTACGCTTCTATTTCTCCTTTGAGTACGAGTTAGGGGTGCGACTCTTGAAGCTGGACCCGATCTCGAAAATAGATGGCATTGTAGCAAAATACTGTACCCTCCGCGGTGACAAGCTCATCACGGACTTGGATTTCCTTCCCCTTCGGTTTGGCGAAGTCGGGGTAGGTGCAGAGATGACTGGACCGGTGGGGGTAGAGACCACAGTCCTCCTAAGAATAGTAGTACTCCTTTCAGCTGGAATCCTTTGCAGGGGAGGGAATTCTTGAGTCGATTTTAGATTGAACTCAATCACGGGTTTTTTAGTTTCTGACACTTTGTCCATTAGTGTGAAGAGAGTGATATCAGCAAACTTGATATCTGTGTTGCCGAATCCTTGTCCTAAACGGACGATTCCATTGTCAGCCAGCTCATCCTTATAAACGGCGACGTCCATTCCATTGGCGAAGGAGAAGATTAGCTTTGGGGCAGTCATTTTCTGCAGGGTAGATTCCGCATGTGAGCCCCGAATTATGCATCTTTTCGTCGTAAAGTTTAGGACGAAAAAGAAAGAGTCCGAACACATTTTCGTTTATCTTAGTGTATTTTTGACTTTTAAAAGAGATTTTTTATTAAGAGGTTCGTTTGTTAGAAACAAAACGATTAAAGGAAATAAAAGGTTATAGAAAAGGTAAAGGGCCCGATTTAGAATTGGAAAGGAAGAGAAAGTCTTATGCAAGACTTCTCGACTCGAAGGACCATTCCCAATTAACACCTATTGGGGGTCCACCCCACCTCAGAAAAGAGGTAAAAGGATCTCGGAACCTCTCCGTTTAGGGATGTCTAAACAGTGGCTCCTAAATCCGGGAGGAGTTGGCTATACTCGTTCAAGACAGAAATGAATGATCTATTCCAACGGAAGAATGGTAGTTTTGGTCCACTAGGGATATGGACTCACTACCGATTTATGAAAGCAAAACCATCTAATAAAAAATGGAGAGAGGAACTAGTCCCCAGCGGAGTCGCCAAAATTTGTTGGCATATTTTTAGGTTAAGTTGTATTTTGAAAGGGGTCGCCTACAGAAATTGTCGGTGAATTTTTAGATTTTAATTTTAATTTAAATATATATAATTTGGAAAGTAGCATTTGATTTTGAAATAATTTTAAGTTTGAAAATTTTAAGATATGAAATCAAACCGACCTCGCATCCCGAAATAGTTTATATAAACGAGAACCACACCACAAACCGTGTATTTATCCTGAGGAATAGACACCTTTGCTTGATGATGGGGCTCGATTAAATAAACTAAAAGATTTGTGACATACGTTTGGTCGCGAACCAATTTTATAAGCCGACAAGTTCCTTGCTTAATATAAAGAAATTAAGCGGGGTTTATATTACACAGGTTCTTCGAGTTCCCTATAAGGGCAAGCCCACTATAGTTAATTAGATCTTAAATGACGGGAATCATTTAAGAAAACTCTCGATAATGATCGAGTGGTTTTGCTCTCAAGAATTTCAAAGTTTAAGGTTTTCGAAAGTTGAATTTTGGAGATTTCAATAGGGAATGGATCAAATTTGGAACGGTTATTTTCGAGGAGTCAAAGGAAGAGAATTGGGAGAAGGTCGAGGATCCAGAAGAATCTTAACAACTTCTCGAAACTATCTGTTGTTTGGCTTCATTTTGAGAGAATTATTCAATGTTTCCATCCACATAATTTTAATTAATTAGGACTTATATTCGTATGACATGATCATACAAATAGCCTTGAAGATATGAGGGTTTATGTCGTACCAAACAACTACCTCAGAATCCTAAGACCGGTTAGGGCTTAATTTGCATAATATGATTATGCAAATGCCTAACGAAAATGTTGAGGATTTATGTTGCACTAAGCAAACTATCTCAAAATCGTATGGCTTGGTTATTTAATTCTAAGGAAAGTTTTGCTGAAGTAGACTCAAGTTTTGCTGATGATGATGGATGTGCTGCCCACTATGCTCCAAGCTCCTTGTTGTTGCAGAGGTTTAGTTTTAGAAGTCATAAATCAGGAGATTAGAGAAGTGTTTTGGTTTAGAGAAAATCTTAAAATCCAAGTGTTTTTAATATTTTAATTAAAACAAATCTTAAAGTTGTTTAAACGGAACCGATTAAGATCCACGGTTCAGTCATCCCGGCAGCAGTTATTTTCATTGAATTCACTTAGCCCGGATGAATTTGCTAAACTCAATTGAATGAGTTCCACACTTTCATTTAGACCGTGGGAAATCCCGTTGGCAACACGTGGGTTACATCATGCGAGGTATTCCAGATAATTCAATGAGACGTTTTAATTTAGTTGTAGTTGTAGTTTTGTTGTTACGTTTGTGATTAAATTTTGAGTTGTTTTATATTTTGAAATGTTGTGGTGGTGAGTTTTATCTTGCAATGACTTTTAATTTAGTTTTGGTTTCGGTTCGGGGACTATCCTTAAGGTTTTGGTTTTCATGCAACGAGTCTTATTTATCATGCAAGAAAAGTAAAGTACGATTGCATTAAGTAAATTGCAATAAAATAAAAGCGTACACGGAGGGTCTTCCCGTCATCCCAAGTTTGCACTTAAAATACATGTTAAGACATTTAAATGTTTCAACAGATACCTAGGTAAAACTAAGGGAAGGGTTTTGGTTGTCTACCAAATTCACAATCCTATAACTAGTCATTTCCTATGACGTACTAGGTTCTTGGTTTGATTTAAGGATGATCGAAAGAACAATTAAATTCGAGTTGTTCTTCTAAAACATCTCGTCATATTGAGGAAGTGCTTAGGACGAGTCCTAAACATCTTTTCAATATTTACGGGATTGTTTTGAGTCTAAGTAAATTTAGTTGCACGAGGTGAATTAATCATCCAGGAGTTTAATTAAACTTTGTTTCTTGCTCGGTGAACTTAGGTATTTGATTACACGATGAATGAAGTGACATCTCACTTAATACTCTATTTAAGAGTTATAATAATTAAAACCTTTAAGAGCGAAGTTGGTTTATCGAGAATTTTAATCATTCTTAATTTAAGGTTTGAGTTTATGGTTTTAAGTGTTTTAATTTAATTATGAGGTTTTAATTAATAATTTTAAGTTTGGAATAGTGTTCAAATTATTTTAGATTTAAATCTTTATATTTTCAATTATCTTGGTATTTGAGTTGATGTTCATGTTTTAAATTTACTTAGATAGAAAGAGGTGTTGAAATTATTGATATATTTTGATCTAATTCTTAATGATTTCATTTAGGTTTGTTGTTAAATGATTTTAATTTAATTTAATTCAATTTGATTTTAATCTAATTTAAATTTAATTTAGTTTTATTTTATTTTATTTTATTTTAATTTTAATTTAATTTTAATTTAATTTAATCTTAATTTAATTTTAACTTTAATTTTAATTTAATTTAATTTAATTTAATTTTAGTTTAATTTTAATTTAATTTAATTTTAATTTAATTTTATTTAATTTTAATTTAATTTGATTGTAGTTTAATTTTAATTTAATTTAATTTTAATTTTAGTTTAATTTTAATTTTAATTTTAATTGTTAATTTTAGTTTAACTTTAATTTTAATATTAATTTTAATTTAATTTAATTTAATTTTAGTTTTAATTGTTAATTTGGATTATTATTTTAATTTTAATTAAGAACTAAATATTGTTACTGATGATTTATTTAAGGATTTTTAAATTAAAGAATAAATATCCTCTTAATAATATCCCTATTGTAATAATCCAAATTTAAATATATTCTTTCCAAAATTTAAATCATTTAATTAATTAAAGTTTCATTTTGATAATTTCAAAGTGTTTAATGTGTTTCTACCCTATAATTTTCCTAAGTCTCAATCATCCAGAGAAAGTTAAAATCAAATATTTTACCCTCCATTTTGATTAAACCTATAGTTTTAATTAAGGGTTAAAATTTTTAATTACCTTTTGCCCTTTCACTCTTATTTATTTCATAACTCACTAAATTGAGTTCAAATGAATTGGAAATTTTTATGTCACCTCGGTCACATGTCGATTAAGACATTAGAGAAGAAAATGTATTTTTCGATTTTAATTTATTTATATATTTATTTTTAGTAGAAAATAGTGGTTTTCCAAGAAAATTCAACAACATGAACAAGGAAAGGTTTCCATTCTTAAGAAAATTATGGGATGTTCCTAATGTACTAGAGGACCACTTGGACCAATTTTTGTGATTTTTGAATTATATTTTATTTATTATGATTATTTTGAGTTTTAGAGTATTAATTAATTAAAAAATAAAATTAAAGTTGAAAAATGGATTTTATATTTTTCTTAAATCTCTCTGACCTCAGGGAGTTCAAAGAAACAAATTTTATAATTTTCTGATTTTTTGTTTGATTTATTAGAATTATTTTAGTGAAAAAGGTTAAAACTTATTTTTTAATATTAAAATTTACATTAAGCCTTTCAAATTCAATATCTTACCCTAGGGACTTGGGAAAAATATTTGGTTTGTTCCTAAGTGATTAGGAGTCAAGATGTGACATTTTAATGATTTTTAATATTTTTGTGATTTTTATTATTTTTTAATTATTAAAATATTAAAATATTGTGAAAAATTAATTTTTTTAGAAAATTCCAATTTTAATTTTCCTGAACTCCCCTGATATCAGAGAAGCTCCAAAATCATTTTTGTGAATTTTTGAAAAGTATTTTTGGAGTTATGAATTTTAAAAGTTTCATTTTGCTTATGAGGCTTAATCGACCGCATTTGGTGGGGTTAATCGAAGTCCAATTGATTTTAAAATTTTATGTAAGATTCCTCTGACCCTAAAGAGTAAAGGAGAATTATTTTCAAGTTAATTTGATGTGTGGATAACCCTAATTAAATCAAATCCAATTTTATGGGTTTAGGCCAATTAAGGTTATTATTAATGAATTAACTGAAAATATATTTTTATAGGGTCCTACTGGTCCTAAGGAACATCACCAAATTTTCCTAGAATTTATTTTACAACATGCTAATTATTGGAATTAAATTACCTAAAATAATGGCATGAACTTGAAAATTCAATAACTTCTTATAGAGATGGCCTACGACCTTGAAAAATTCGGGAAATGTTCCCGAAGATTAGAGGCTTCGAAAAGTCATATGGTCTCGTACCGTGGTGAATTATCTATGCAAATGGAGAATCAAAACATTGAAAATAGTAAATAATTTATTAAAAAAAATACTCATCTAATTAACTTAATTTCTTTTCCACGTTATTCTCCTCTGTTCACTGAGCAAGAGGGTATTTTTATTTAATTTTTGTGATTTTTCTATGAAAAGATATAAATTTTTGAAGTTCGGGGCATTTAAATAATTCAAAAATACCCTAATTTCCTACTTATCCACGCGGCGCCACGTCGACCTCGACGGCTGCGAAAGCCCACACGTAGCGGCGCGATTCGGCGTCGCCATCGACTCGGCTCTCCGGGGCCCGCGGTTCACGTATCATTATGCCGTCAGACTTGATCTCGATCGTCGGCTTGATACACGCGCGATCCAGACGGCTCTGAGTCATCTTCTACGGCTGGTGTGCACCTATGGCCTTCCACACTAAAACCTACAGATCTCAGCTTGATTCTCATTAGGTTTTTGTGTTCTTATGCTCTATGGATTCATCTTGAAGAGGCAAAACACATCCACACGGTTTATAGGCTATGAAATTAACCCAAACAAAATGGAGAATTGCTAGAAGCTCGGGGGGAAGAATGAGTTCATACCTTTGATTGAGTCCAGGCAAGCTCCAGATGAAGTCTTTGGCTCTGGGGAATTGTCTAGGTATGAAAGTGACCAAGGACAATCAAAAAGCTTGGAGGTGGAGGCAATGGGCTGGCCTGGTGAGGGGGCTTTTCTTGGGGAACTTCTCCTCTTAGTACGGTGAAGGTGTAGGATCAATCAATTTGGAGATTGGCTTATTGTGGTGAAGTGTCCTATTTTTTGGGTGGATTTTCAACTTAGAAATTGAGCTCATAGAGAGGGTTTTATGGCTGGATTTCAGTGGGGATCAAGTTCTCTACGTCTTGAGAGGAGTACGGAATGATTTTGGCGAGTTTTAGCAAGGTTTTGGTTCATCCTCTCATTTGGCAGGGTTTAAATAGACATGGCTGTAGGGCTTCCCAGGGGGGTTTCATGCTTGGGATAAGATGCTCTATGCAAGAGAAGAACAACCATGGTGTTCAATTGGTTTGGGACAACTCAGCAAGGAAGAATTGAAAATTTTGGCTAACATGGAGCTCTCGGCCATGGTGTTTTTCGGCGACCCGGGCGGTGGTCGGCCGGGCAATGGTCACCATCTTGACCCGGTGAGGTCGGGAGCGGGGTTTCTTGGAGTTCGATTGGCTTTGGACATGTGTAAAGGATTTGATTTAAATGGATTGAGGGAGAATTCATTTTGGCTTAATTTGGTTCGATGCATGGATTAAGCTAGGAGCTCCTCCTAAGGATGGTTTGGTGAAGAGAAAGTCATTTGGATCGGCTTGATTAGTGGGGTCAAGTCACGATCCAAGTACAATTAGGCTTAAACATGAGTTAAGGGAGACATGGGAATGGTTAATGACTCTTAAGGAGTGCTTAAAGGCCTTCCACCTTTTTCCACTTATGGGATGTTGACAATCTTAAGATTCTCATGGCTCTCATGTGGTTTGTGCATGGCTCCAAGGCTTGCTCATGGCTTAGGAATGGCTTGGCTCACTTGCATGAGAAAGGGATTTTGAGAATTTTGAAATTTAGGGGTATTTTGGCATGAGACTTGATTTAGATTTATTTGATGATGAAATTGGAACTTAGGGAATGATTTTGATTAAATGGTTGACAAATGAAAATGTCATATGAGCTTTAGAGTCAATTTTGGGCTTTTGAATTTATCTTGGGATGGGCTTTTAAAGTGGTTTAAGGAAGTGGGCTTTTTGATTTAAAATAAATTTGGATCAAAATTTTGTAGAGGATTGTGCCAAATAAATGTTTCAATTGGTTTAGGCATGTGTCATGAGTTGTTTGGAACAAGTTTAAAGTGATTTTGAATTGAATTGGGTTGAATTTGGTTTTTTGGTAAAAGGGGTCGAGGTGGGCCAAATTGGGCTAACTTGGGCTAAGGTTAGGCTAAAGTTGGGCTAAAGTTGGATTTGATGTAAATTTAATGTTGAGGAATGTTAATGGGAGTGTCACAAAGAGTTTTCAACTTTGGTTGGGCTTTGACTTTGGGATTTGGGCCCATTTGGGTTAGGCTTGGGCTTCGGTCAATTTAAGAGATTTTGGTTTTGGGTTAGGTTTGGGTGGAGTTTAGGTTCAAATTTTGGGCAAATCAAGTTAGTGTTTTGTTTATGGGGATGTTAGGAAGGCTTTAGAAAAGATTTGGGGCCAATTGGAGTTGAAATGGATGGGTTTGAACTAGGTTTAGGTCATGGACCAAAATTGGGCCTTAGTCTTCAAATTGAAATTGGGCCCAAATGTCAATCAAATTGTACTTGGATTTTGTCTAAATTGATATTGGGGATATTTATTTGAAGTTTAGAATTGAATTGGACCAAAATTAAGGTCAATTGGGGTGGTTTGGTTTGACATTGGGTTCACTTGGGTTTAAAATGGGCCAAATTGGGGGTTTTGGTAAAAGTGGGGTAAATTGGCCAAATTGGCCCATGATGTAGTAAAACAAAATGAAATTGGGAATATTTGGGATTTTTTGGAATTTTCTCGGAATTTTCTGACATTTTGGATTTTTGGTGTAAATGGGTATTTTGGTAATTTTGGGGGGTTTAGGGGTATTTTTGGAAATTTTGTTATTTTTGGCCAAAGATGATCAATTTGAATGGTGGAAAATTTTTAGGATTGATTTTGAGGAATTTTAGGTAATTTAGGTGATTTTGCAAATTTTGGGTAGTTCCAAGTGCATTTGGTAGGTTTAGTGGGTCCGGGGCCCCTGGGGTCAAAAATTGAAATTTTAGAAAAAAAAAGATTGATCAAATTTGAGTAGAATGGAATAACTTTGGTTGAGCCATGAAGCTATATTAAGCCCATATGAGCCATGATAGGACTCATTTGAGGCATTCACTATGTTGCTCCTAACCCTCTTAGCTAGGGGCTTAGGGGTTAAGGACCATCCATATGAATTACCTACATGAGTAAGGAAGTCAAGTTGGGTGAGAGTGTGCTTTTAGGACTTGGAATGTGTGTGAGAGTGTAGTGTATGTGCAAGTCGACCCTCACTGGACCGGGCCACCGGGGTATTCCTAAGGCAAGGTCTCATAGGGGAACTCATCCTTTAAACCTCCGCATTTGATTTCGACCCTGCAGGTGATTAGGGGTCTACAATCAAGCTTGTGGGGTTTGTAGGGAGTCAAGAGGTGTTTGAATTTCTAAAGGGTGGGTTCCACTTCTAGTCCTCTAAGATTAGTCGAAGGAAAAGCCTATGGCTAGATCCTAAGTACTAAAGAGAGAAGCAAAAGACCTCATCAAAAATGAGGTCAACAACTGGTACAAGCAGCAATTAGACAGTATGCTGAACCACTCCGCCCACTTAGCGTAATTTTTAATTTTTGTAGCAAGTATATAATATATTCTAATCGCAGAGGTACTACTCAACGTAAGTATACGTATCGCTCAAGTAACAATGGGTCATAGTATTGTTAATTATATAGTTAGCGATATTTGCTTATGAATTGGATAACAAATTTATTAAGAAATTTAAATATGATGCTAAATCTTATATTTGGGAAGAACCTCGTTTATTTAAAATTGGTAAAGATGTTATGGATTCGAAGATGTGTACCTTATGAGGAAGCTTTTCTATTATTGCAGAAATGTCATGATTCCGATTTTGGAGGACACTTTGGCATAGATAAAGCGCATTTAAAATTTGAGTCGAATTCTAGGTGCATTGGCATACCTTATTTAAAGATGTGAGGCATTATGTGAAAACATGTGATCGATGTCGAAAAAGGATGGGAAATATATCACAGGAAGAGATGAAATTGCTTTACTGCTATATATTGGAAGTTGAAATTTTTGATATATGGGGTTTAGACTTTATGGGACGCATTTGTGCGACATGCGGAAAAATTTATATTTTATTACTTGATTGATTATGTTTGAAAGTGGATTGAAGTTTGCAGTCTTTACCTGAGCTGATGATTCAAAAGTGTTTGAAATATTTAAAGAAAATGTTATTTACGAGATTTGGAATGCTAAGGTAATTATCGCGGATGGTGGAAGTCGTTTCGAGAATATAAGAATTCGATCATTCACCAGACGAAGTACAGATCAAACACGGAATTGCTGACGGCGTATAAACGCGCGAAGCAAGTTAGGAACATTTGAGATATCGAACCAGAGAGAAAATTAAAAGAATTTTAGAAGGCGTTATCTAAAAAGAAGCGATTGGGTTGATAGAGCTTGATTTTGCATTATGGGCTTATAGAACGGCTTATAAGACACCGTCGAATGTCGCCTTAGGTTAATTTATGGTAAACGTTATTAAACTACTTGTCGGCACAAAAACATAAAAGGCTTATTGGGCGAATAAAGGGGTTTAATTTTAATAGTCGAATAAAGCGGGGAAAACGGTGTACGGTGAATGAGATGGAAGAAATAAAGAAATGAATCGTATGAAAATCTGAGGATTTATAAGAAGAAAATGAAGATGTTGCGTAATCGCTGAGAGAAAAAATTTTGAGCACGGACGAAATATTCTTGTTTAACTCTCGTTGAAACTTTTTCACAAATTTTCTTATCATTGTATCTTTCATTTCTCTTTATAAATCCTTGCATTTCATATGATTCATTTCTTATTTCTTCCATCTCGTGAATATAATAATTGCTTTTCTCTGCTTATTCAATTAAAATTAAACCCCTTTATCGCCCAATGCTTTTATGTTAGGATTCACCACAGGTAAGTGACAATGTTACATAAATTAACCGGCAAAGTGACATTCCGATTGGTGGTCTTATAAGCTGTTCTATAAGCCCATAATCTATCAAGTCTATCAACCCATTCAGTTCTTTAGGATAACAGTCTTCTCTAGAACTAACAGTACCTGGAACATTGCCAACTGTTATTTGTGAATTGACTCTCTTGTGCAATTCATGTTTGATTCAAAATTTTGTAATATGTTGAATTCTTATATTCTCCAGATGACTCACCATTAGTGCTGGTGACATTCCCAGATCTTGAAATAACATTTCTTTAAAGAACAGAATACTCACAGTTTGGTAAAGCAACAGCTCAATCCACTTTGAGAACATAATCAACTGCTAATAAAATAAATTTTTCAGATGATGAAATGGTCCCATTAAACCCCAGCATATCAAAAATTTCAACTTCCAATCTATAGTTTAAAGGCATTTCATTCTTCCTAGATACCTTTCCATCATACCCATCAGTCACATGTTTTCACATAATGTCATGGGTAGGCCAATAAAAATTCAGAATTTGAAATTTTAAATGCAGTTTTATGCCAAGTCCAAAATCAGGATCATGACGACCACAGATAATAGCAAGAAACAAAGACACATCAATCATAGAATCTTTACCAATTTTAAATAAGTAATTCTTCCAAATATAGATTTAATGTATTTGAACAACGACATTCCATCATTCATAAAGGAAAATCAACAATATGCAGATAACACATTAGAGCCATGCTGAACTCAGTGGCTACCTCTAACGTTATATTATATACTTGCTTGCAAATTAAAGAATGCAGTGGTTCGCGTACTGATTGTTGACCTCATTTTGATAGTTTTGCTTCTTATAACAGTAGCAGGATCTGGCCATGGGCTCCTTTGAGGGACTAGAGCGGAACCCGCCCTTTAAGCCAAACACCTCTTATTTCACCTGGCCCCGTAACTTTGATTAGTTTTTAATCGGGGGTTGAAGTGATGAGTTCACCTAAGAACGCTGACGGGAGGTAACGTTATTTTACACAAGCACCTCCACCAACGGCGGCTCGCCTTAGCGGGTATTCGTATGGATGATCGCCACAAGCCAACTAAGAGGGTTAGGAGCGGTATAGTGAATGCACCAGATGAAATCGCCGTCTTAACATGTCGGGCAAACGCCAACAGGCAAAGTCTTCGTCCTACTGAGCGATCTTTTTTCTAAAATTTGATTTTTGTTTTAGAAACATGCAACAAACTACGAAATAAACGGCAAAAAACTACCCAAAATTTGCAAAATCACCTAAATTACCTAAAATTCCTCAAAATCAATCCTAAAAATTTTCCACCATTCAAATTGATCATCTTTGGCCAAAAATAACAAAATTTCCAAAAATACCCCTAAAACCCCCAAAATTACCAAAATACCCATTTACACCAAAAATCCAAAATGTCGGAAAATTCCGAGAAAATTCCAAAAAATCCCAAATATTCCCAATTTCATTTTGTTTTACTACATCATGGGCCAATTTGGCCAATTTACCCCACTTTTACCAAAACCCCCAATTTGGCCCATTTTAAACCCAAGTGAACCCAATGTCAAACCAAACCACCCCAATTGACCTTAATTTTGGTCCAATTCAATTCTAAACTTCAAATAAATATCCCCAATATCAATTTAGACAAAATCCAAGTACAATTTGATTGACATTTGGGCCCAATTTCAATTTGAAGACTAAGGCCCAATTTTGGTCCATGACCTAAACCTAGTTCAAACCCATCCATTTCAACTCCAATTGGCCCCAAATCTTTTCTAAAGCCTTCCTAACATCCCCATAAACAAAACACTAACTCGATTTGCCCAAAATTTGAACCTAAACTCCACCCAAACCTAACCCAAAACCAAAATCTCTTAAATTGACCGAAGCCCAGGCTCTAACCCAAATGGGCCCAAATCCCAAAGTCAAAGCCCAACCAAAGTTGAAAACTCTTTGTGACACTCCCATTAACATTCCTCAACATTAAATTTACATCAAATCCAACTTTAGCCCAACTTTAGCCTAACCTTAGCCCAAGTTAGCCCAATTTGGCCCACCTTGACCCCTTTACCAAAAAAACCAAATTCAACCCAATTCAATTCAAAATCACTTTAAACTTGTTCCAAACAACTCATGACACATGCCTAAACCAATTGAAACATTTATTTGGCACAATCCTCTACAAAATTTTGATCCAAATTTATTTTAAATCAAAAAGCCCACTTCCTTAAACCACTTTAAAAGCCCATCCCAAGATAAATTCAAAAGCCCAAAATTGACTCTAAAGCTCATATGACATTTTCATTTGTCAACCATTTAATCAAAATCATTCCCTAAGTTCCAATTTCATCATCAAATAAATCTAAATCAAGTCTCATGCCAAAAATACCCCTAAATTTCAAAATTCTCAAAATCCCTTTCTCATGCAAGTGAGCCAAGCCATTCCTAAGCCATGAAGCAAGCCTTGGAGCCATGCACAAACCACATGAGAGCCATGAGAATCTTAAGATTGTCAACATCCCATAAGTGGAAAAAGGTGGAAGGCCTTTAAGCACTCCTTAAGAGTCATTAACCATTCCCATGTCTCCCTTAACTCATGTTTAAGCCTAATTGTACTTGGATTGTGACTTGACCCCACTAATCAAGCTGATCCAAATGACTTTCTCTTCAGCTCAAACCATCCTTAGGGAGGAGCTCCTAGCTTAATCCATGCATTGAACCAAATTAAGCCAAAATGAATTCTCCCTCAATCCATTTAAATCAAATCCTTTACACATGTCCAAAGCCAATTGAACTCAGCAAACCCCAGTCCTGACCTCACTGGTCAAGATGGTGACCATTGCCTGGCCGACCAGCCGCCTGGGTCGCCGAAAAACACCATGGCCGAGAGCTCCATGTTAGCCAAAATTTTCAATTCTTCCTTGCTGAGTTGTCCCAAACCAATTGAACACCATGGTTGTTCTTCTCTTGCATAGAGCATCTTATCCCAAGCATGAAACCCCCCTGGGAAGCCCTACAGCCATGTCTATTTAAACCCTGCCAAATGAGAGGATGAACCAAAACCTTGCTAAAACTCTGCCAAAATCATTCCAGACTCCTCTCAAGACGTAGAGAACTTGATCCCCACTGAAATCCAGCCATAAAACCCTCTCTATGAGCTCAATTTCTAAGTTGAAAATCCACCCAAAAAATAGGACACTTCACCACAATAAGCCAATCTCCAAATTGATTGATCCTACACCTTCACCCGGACTAAGAGGAGAAGTTCCCCAGCAAAAGCCCCTCACCAGAGCCGGCCATTGCCTCCGGCCTCCAAGCTTTTGATTGTCCTTGGTCACTTTCATACCTGAGGCAATTCCCGCAGCCAAAGACTTCATCTGGAGCTTGCCTGGACTCAATCAAAGGTATGAACTCATTCTTCCCCCCGAGCTTCTAGCAATTCTCCATTTTGTTTGGGTTAATTTCATAGCCTATAAACTGTGTGGATGTGTTTGTCTCTTCAAGATGAATCCATAGAGCATAAGAACACAAAAACCTAATGAGAATCAAGTGAGATCTTAGGGTTTTAGTGTGGAAGGCCATAGGTGCACACCAGTCGTAGAAGATGACCAGGAGCTGTTGGATCGCGCGTGTATCAAGCGGACGATCGAGATCAAGTCGGACGGCATAATGATACGTGAACCGCGGGCCCCTGGAGAGCTGAGTCAGATGGCGACGCCGAATCACAGCGCTACGTGTGGGCTTTCAGAGCTGTCGAGGTTGACGTGGCGCCGCGTGGATAAGTAGGAAATTAGGGTATTTTTGAATTATTTAAATGCCCCGAACTTCAAAAATTTATATCTTTTCATAGAAAAATCACAAAATTAAATAAAAATACCCTCTTGCTCGGTGAACAGAGGAGAATAACGTGGAAAAGAAATTAAGTTAATTAGATGAGTATTTTTTTTAATAAATTATTTACTATTTTCAATGTTTTGATTCTCCATTTGCATAGATAATTCACCATGGCATGAGACCATATGACTTTTGAAGCCTCTAATCTTGGGAACATTTCCTGAATTTTTCAAGGTCAGAGGCCATCTCTATAAGAAGTTATTGAATTTTCAAGTTCATGCCATTATTTTAGGTAATTTAATTCCAATAATTAGCATGTTGTAAAATAAATTCTAGGAAAATTTGGTGATGTTCCTTAGGACCAGAGGACCCTATGAAAAATATATTTTCAGTTAATTCATTAATAATAACCTTAATTGGCCTAAACCCATAAAATTGGATTTGATTTAATTAGGGTTATCCACACATCAAATTAACTTGAAAATAATTCTCCTTTACTCTTTAGGGTCAGAGGAATCTTACATAAAATTTTAAAATCAATTGGACTTGATTAACCCCACCAAATGGGTTGATTAAGCCTCATAAGCAAAATGAAACTTTTAAAATTCATAACTCCAAAAATACTTTTCAAAAATTCACAAAAATGATTTTGGAGCTTCTCGATATCGGGGAGTTCGGGAAAATTAAAATTGGAATTTTCTAAAAAATTAATTTTTCACGATATTTTAATATTTTAATAATTAAAAAAATAATAAAAATCACAAAAATATTAAAAATCATTAAAATGTCACATCTTGACTCCTAATCACTTAGGAACAAACCAAATATTTTTCCCAAGTCCCTAGGGTAAGATATTGAATTTGAAAGGCTTAATGTAAATTTTAATATTAAAAAATAAGTTTTAACCTTTTTCACTAAAATAATTCTAATAAATCAAACAAAAAATCAGAAAATTATAAAATTTGTTTCTTTGAACTCCCTGAGGTCAGAGAGATTTAAGAAAAATATAAAATCCATTTTTCAACTTTAATTTTATTTTTTAATTAATTAATACTCTAAAACTCAAAATAATCATAATAAATAAAATATAATTCAAAAAATCACAAAAATTGGTCCAAGTGGTCCTCTAGACATTAGGAACATCCCATAATTTTCTTAAGAATGGAAACCTTTCCTTGTTCATGTTGTTGAATTTTCTTGGAAAACCACTATTTTCTACTAAAAATAAATATATAAATAAATTAAAATCAGAAAAATACATTTTCTTCTCTAATGTCTTAATTGACATGTGACTGAGGTGACATAAAAATTTCCAATTCATTTGAACTCAATTTAGTGAGTTATGAAATAAATAAGAGTGAAAGGGCAAAAAGGTAATTAAAAATTTTAACCCTTAATTAAAACTATAGGTTTAATCAAAATGGAGGGTAAAATATTTGATTTTAACTTTCTCTTGGATGATTGAGACTTAGGAAAATTATGGGGTAGAAACACATTAAACACTTTGAAATTATCAAAATGAAACTTTAATTAATTAAATGATTTAAATTTTGGAAAGAATATATTTAAATTTGGATTATTACAATAGGGATATTATTAAGAGGATATTTATTCTTTAATTTAAAAATCCTTAAATAAATCATCAGTAACAATATTTAGTTCTTAATTAAAATTAAAATAATAATCCAAATTAACAATTAAAACTAAAATTAAATTAAATTAAATTAAAATTAATATTAAAATTAAAGTTAAACTAAAATTAACAATTAAAATTAAAATTAAAATTAAACTAAAATTAAAATTAAATTAAATTAAAATTAAACTACAATCAAATTAAATTAAAATTAAATAAAATTAAATTAAAATTAAATTAAATTAAAATTAAACTAAAATTAAATTAAATTAAATTAAATTAAATTAAAGTTAAAATTAAATTAAGATTAAATTAAATTAAAATTAAATTAAAATTAAAATAAAATAAAATAAAATAAAACTAAATTAAATTTAAATTAGATTAAAATCAAATTGAATTAAGTTAAATTAAAATCATTTAACAACAAACCTAAATGAAATCATTAAGAATTAGATCAAAATATATCAATAATTTCAACACCTCTTTCTATCTAAGTAAATTTAAAACATGAACATCAACTTGAAATACCAAGATAATTGAAAATATAAAGATTTAAATCTAAAATAATTTGAACACTATTCCAAACTTAAAATTATTAATTAAAACCTCATAATTAAATTAAAACACTTGAAACCATAAACTCAAACCTTAAATTAAGAATGATTAAAATTCTCGATAAACCAACTTGCTCTTAAAGGTTTTAATTATTATAACTCTTAAATAGAGTATTAAGTGAGATGTCACTTCATTCATCGTGTAATCAAATACCTAAGTTCACCGAGCAAGAAACAAAGTTTAACTAAACTCCTGGATGATTAATTCACCTGTGCAACTAAATTTACTTGGACTCAAAACAATCCCAGAAATATTGAAAAGATGTTTAGGACTCGTCCTAAGCACTTCCTCAATATGACGAGATGTTTTAGAAGAACAACTGAATTTAATTGTTCTTTGATCATCCTTAAATCAAACCAAGAACCTAGACGTCATAGGAAATGACTAGTTATAGGATTAGGAATTTGGTAGACAACCAAAACCCTTCCCTTAGTTTTACCTAGGTATCTGTTGAAACATTTAAATGTCTTAACATGTATTTTAAGTGCAGCTTGGGATGACGGGAAGACCCTCCAGGTACGCTTTTATTTTATTGCAATTTACTTAATGCACTGTACTTTACTTTTCTTGCATGATAAATAAGACTGTTGCATGAAAACCAAAACCTTAAGGATAGTCCCTGAACTGAAACCAAAACTAAATTAAAAGTCATTGCAAGATAAAACTCACCACCACAACATTTCAAAATATAAAACAACTCAAAATTTAATCACAAACAGAACAACAAAACTACAACTACAACTAAATTAAAACGTCTCATTGAATTATCGGGAATACCTCAGATGATGTAACCCACGTGTTGCCAACGGGATTTCCCACGGTCTAAATGAAAGTGTGGAACTCATTCAGTTGAGTTTAGCAAATTCATCTGGGCTAAGTGAATTCAATGAAAATAACGGTGTCGGGATGACAGAACCGTGGGATCTTAATCGGTTCTGTTTAACCAACTTTATGATTTGTTTTAATATTAAAAACACTTGGATTTTAAGATTTTCTCTAAACCAAGACACTTCTCTAATCTCCTGATTTATGACTTCTAAAACTAAACCCCTGTAACAACAAGGAGCTCGGAGCATAGTGGGCAACACATCCATCATCATCAATGAAAACTTGAGTCTACTTGACGAAAACTTTCCTTAAAATTAAATAACCAAGCCATAGGATTTCGAGGTAGTTTTCTTAGTGCGACATAAATCTTCAACATTTTCGTTAGGCATTTGCATAATCATATTATGCAAACTAAGCCCTAACCAGTCTTAGGATTCCGAGGTAGTTGTTTGGTACGCCATAAACCCTCATATCTTCAAAGTTATTTGTATGATCATGTCATACGAATATAAGTTCTAATTAATTAAAATTGGCAGGATGGAAACATTGAATAATTCTCTCAAAATGAAGCCAAACAATAGGATAGTTTGAGAAGTTGTTAAGATTCTTCTTGGATCCTCAGCTTCTCCCAATTCTCTTCCTTTGGACTCCTGAAAATAACTATTCCAAATTTGATCCATTCCCTATTGAAATCTCCAAAATTCAATCCTTTGAAAACCTTAAACTTTGAAATTCTTGAGAGCAAAACCACTGATCATTATCGAGAGTTTTCTTAAATGATTCCCGTCATTTAAGATCTAATTAACTATAGGGGCTTGCCCTTATAGGGAACTTGAAGAACCCAGGTAATATAAACCCTGCTTAATTTCTTTATATTAAGCAAGGAACTTGTCGGCTTATAAAATTGGTTCGCAGACCAAACAGATGTCACGAAATCTTTTAGTTTATTTAATCGAGCCCCATCATCGAGCGATGATGTCTATTCCTCGGGATAAATACACGGTTTGTGGTGTGGTTCTCGTTTATATAAACTATTTGGGATGTGAGGTCGGTTTGATTTCATATCTTAAAATTTTCAAACTTAAAATTATTTCAAAATCAAATGCTACTTTCCAAATTATATATATTTAAATTAAAATTAAAATCTAAAAATTCACCGACAATTTACGTAGGCGACCCCTTTCAAAATACAACTTAACCTAAAAATATGCCAACAAATTTTGGCGACTCCGCTGAGGACTAGTTCCTCTCTCCATTTTTTATTAGATGGTTTTGCTTTCATAAATCGGTAGTGAGTCCATATCCACTAGTGGACCAAAACTACCATTCTTCGGTTGGAATAGATCATTCATTTCGTCTTGAACGAGTATAGCCAACTCCTCCCGGATTTAGGAGCCACTGTTTAGACATCCCTAAACGGAGAGGTTCCGAGATCCTTTTACCTCTTTTCTGAGGTGGGGTGGACCCCCAATAGGTGTTAATTTGGGAATGGTCCTTCGAGTTGAGAAGTCTTGCATAAGACTTTCTCTTCCTTTCCAATTCTAAATCGGGCCCTTTACCTTTTCTATAACCTTTTATTTCCTTTAATCGTTTTGTTTCTAACAAACGAACCTCTTAATAAAAAATCTCTTTTAAAAGTCAAAAATACACTAAGATAAACGAAAATGTGTTCGGACTCTTTCTTTTTCGTCCTAAACTTTACGACGAAAAGATGCATAATTCGGGGCTCACATGCGGAATCTACCTGCGAGAAAATGAGCGCCCCAAAGCTAATCTTCTCCTTCGCCGATGGAATGGACGTCGCCGTTTATAAGGATGAGCCGGTCGACAATGGAATCGTCCGTTTAGGACAAGGATTCGACAACACGGATATCAAGTTTGCCGATATCACTCTCTTCACACTAATGGACAAAGTGTCGAAACTAAAAACCCGTGATTGAGTTCGATCTAAAATCGACTCAAGAATTCCCTCCTACGCAAAGGATTCCAGCTGAAAGGAGTACTACTATTCTTAGGAGGACTGTGGTCTCTACCCCCACCGGTCCAGTCATCTCTGCACCTACCCCGACTTCTGCCAAACTGAAGGGGAAGGAAATCCAAGTCTGTGATGAGCTTGTCACCGTGGAGGGTACAGATTTTGCTACAATGCCATCTATTTTCGAGATTGGGTCCAGTTCAAGAGTTGCACCCCTAACTCAGACTCAAAGGAGAAATAGAAGCAGAAAGATTGCTAGAATTAAGAAAGCCAGAGCTGCCGAAGTTGCTTTTCTAGAAGAAATTCCTGAGGAAAGAGAAGAACTGCCTGAGTATATACCTCTGTTGGAAGGGAGCAGGTTTCACCCTCTCTCTACGGCATTAGATGAAGAGAATGTCCATAGGATCACCGCTGTATTACCCCGACCTGCGTACTGCAACAATTACAAGAGGAAAACGGATAAGACTACGCCATTGACTTGGCTGCAAGCTGTGATAGAAAGATTGGCAATGAAAGAAAGATGCCATGTGTCAGAAATCTTAAGAAGGATAGGACAGGTGCCGGCTAAATCTCACCTTAGACCACGAATTGAGCCTGTTGCTGCCACAGAGAAACCAAAGAAGAAAATAAAAGCCAGTTCACCCGTTGTTGTATCGGGTCTACAAATTAGGGAGGATACCACCTTCCGAAGCATATAGCCGACGGATCATCCGGTCCTAGGCTTCCGGTCGCAAGAAGGATGGTATGGCAACCTACTATGCGGCAAGTTAAGACCAAAACAATGTCCCGAGAAGAAAAGTTTCATGAGGAGACTTGAATCAGAAGAAAGTGCTACTGCAATAAAGGGGACTCCCGGGAAGGAAGTTCAACAACCGTCACGAGACGACTGCAAGACCGTGCAGAAAAGGCCATTAGAATATGCCATGGACAAGTTAAGGACCAACATCGACGGTTAGCAAAAGAAAGAGAAGAAGAACTAGGAGATGAAGTTGACTCATCAGAGTTCATGGATGAGGAGTATGCCGAGATCAACATGGTTGAGACACGAGCATCATCAGCTTCGCAAGGTGCTCCGACAGCTGCGGAAGGAGATGAACCGAAAGTGATGAGAGCACAACTTCGGAAAAGAGATGACACAATTTCCCAGATGGCAAAGAGGATAGATGAGATGGCTGCTGCCTTAGCCACTCTCTAGAGTCAGGTACAACCTCAGAAAGAGACACCCCTAGAAATTATCCATATTGCATATGGAGGAAAAGAGATCACATCCGTCAACGGAGACGAAAAACCAAAGAAAAATCCTGCGCAAAGCATGATTCCAGAAAAGGACATTAAGAGCATGGTAGAACAGCAGGTGCGAGAGGCCCTAGCACAATCCAAGAGCGGAGCATCTATTCAGACGGGTAGACCTTACCCTGAAGAGTTCGATGCGATCCAATACCCGAAAGGCTTCAAACCACCTCTGTTTAAGACTTTTGATGGAACAGGAAACCCCCGACAACATGTTGCACATTTTCATGCTAGTTGCTGCAATGCCGGTGGGAGTGACGCTTTACTCTTCTAACAGTTTGTTAGCAGCTTATCAGGGATTGCCTTCGACTAGTACGCATAATTGCCGAACGGTTCAGTAAAGACGTTTTCAGAATTAGAGAATCTCTTCGTTAAACGATTTGTTGGGGCTCAGCACCACATCACTATCGTTGATCTAGTGGTAGAGCAACAAAAGCCGAACGAGACTTTAGTAGATTACATACTTCGATGGAAAAACTTACGCATGAAGTGTGAACCATAGCTTCAAGAACAACATGCAGGCGGCATCCTACTTAAAAGTATCCATGGCCCGATAAGCAATGAACTAGATGGACAACATGCAGTCGGCATCCCAATGTTATTAGATGCGACCTACTACGCGCCTCCGAAGAAAACAATCTTTTCCAGAAATACCATACCAAATGAAGCAAAAGAAATTTTACGATGAAGAACCTGAGGTTCTAGTCCAACAATTACTCACCACTCCCTTACGACGAGATGGTGAAGATTTCTACAGAACTCACACCCGAGGTCGAGGCCAAGGACGAGGACGTGGAAGAAACGTTGGAACGAGTTGGACGGAAGAAACCGGTCATCAATGTTGTTTGGGAGAATAACTCGAAGAAGAAGAAGAAATCAAGAAAGAAGCAGTGACAATAAATCAAAAGAAACCCCAGATTAAGATTTCTCTCGAAGATGAAAAGAATGAAAAATACAAATCAATGTACGAGAAGATTAACCTTTATGTACATACTACGACCCTGACCCCGATCCGTTCTAATAAGATCGAGGGTATGGTGGTCAAGGAAGTGCATGGTGGTGGTGCTAAGCCGATCAAGTTTTACCGTGGTGCTTCTTCTTCCAATAATGAAAAAGATGAACAATTTGAAGATGTTACTTCTTCCGAATTAATGGAATTACCTTTTGAGTGGTACTCTCCCTGTGTTCAAAATTTAATTCAACGTGGTGTCTTACCTTTACAATGGACAAAAGGCCGATCACAACACTTTGAAAAATTATGGAATAATGCCGGTCGGCCTCCTAATTCAAAACATGGTCTCGGATTCGGCACAGTAGGATCAGTTGATGATACATGATTTTGCTTGGTTGTCACTTGCGAACCTAATGAAGACTCGCTGAAGCTTCATAAGATCTTGAGGATCTACCGATCGGCGATGCTCCACCGAATTCGAGGAAGAAATCAAATCTACAATAGACGAGTTAACGGAAGTTAACTTAGGTACTAACGAAGAACCTAAGCCTACCTTTGTTAGGTCCTTACTCAATAAGGAAGAATCTAAAGAAATAATCGAAGCTACTAATAAAATTCAAGGACTCATTTTGCTTGGAGTTATGATGAAATGTAGGATTAGCTCCGAAGTTGTAGTTCACAAGTTAGGAGTAGATCCTACATACTGTTCCGATCGACAAGCTCCCGGAAGAATGCATCTAGAAATTGAGCAACAAGTAATAGCCGATGTTAAGAAGCTAATAGACGCTAAATTTGTCTGTGAAGAACAATACCCAACTTGGTTAGCCAACATGGTACCAATCAAAAAGAAGAATGGTCAGATCAAAATCTGCGTGGATTTCAGAGATTTAAATAAAGCATGTCCAAAGGATGAATTCCCATTACCAATTCCAGAATTTATGATCGACATCACTTCGACGCATGAAATCTTCTCATTTATGGATGGATCATCCGGATACAACCAGATAAAGATGGCACCAGAAGACGAAAAGCTCACGGCCTTCAGAATGCTGATCGGAGTGTATTGCTACACAGTAATGCCATTTGGACTAAAGAACCATGGAGCAACATACCAAAGAGCGATGACGAAGATTTTTGATGATCTCATTCACAATCAAGTCGAGTGCTACGTGGATGATGTGGTCATCAAAATCAAGTCGAAGGAAGATCACCATTATGATTTGAGAATTATTTTCGAGCGACTAAGACAATTTAACCTTAAGATGAATCCCTTAAAATGTGACTTCGGCGTCAGCTCCATGAAATTCTTAGGATTTGTTGTCCGACATCGCAGGATTAAGATCGATCCCAAAAAGATTAAAGCTATTTTAGAAATTCCTCCTCCCACAACTTTGAAACAACTACGATCCTTTCAAGGGAAGTTGGCATATCTTCGACGCTTTATCTCGAACTTGTCAGGTAGGTGTCAGCCCTTCTCGGCATTAGTTAAAAAGGACGCCAAATTTGTTTGGGATGAGAAATGCCAGTGGGATTTCAAGGATGTTAAGCAATATTTAATGACACCTCCTATCTTAGCGACCCCGGTCTCGGAGTAGACCGTTGATACTTTATACCGCGGCTTTAGACAACTCCCGCAGAGCCCGCTAGCCTGGGTCGATGATGAGGGAAAAGAAAATGCTCTCTACTACTTAAGCGATCGTAAAATTCGACGGAAGTAAAGTATCCTCCTATTGAGAAGCACTCGCTTGCCCACGATCTTCGCCGCACGTAAGCTAAGGAATTACATGCTTTCTCATAAAGTCGGCCTTATTTCGAGAGTTAATCCGTTGCGATACTTGATGACCCGACCGACGCTTTCTGACAGACTTGCCAGGTGGTTGATGATACTATTGCAATTTGATATAACTTTCGTTCCTCTTCGCGCCGTGAAGGGACAAGTCCTAGCAGACTTCCTTGCAGCACACCCTTTACCGGCAGATTCGCCTCTCGACGACAATTTACCTGACGAGCAGATAATGAGCCTAGAAGACCCCGATGATCGACGTTGGGAACTGTACTTTGACGGAGCATCCTCAACACAGAAGAACAAAGAATTGCAAATGATAGTGCACGGTAAGGCAGCAATCGGACTAATCTTTATAACACCGGAGCGGGGGAAGTTACAATACTCCTACCACTTAACGAACCGTGTACAAACAACGAGGCGGAATACGAAGCCCTTATAACCAGATTGGAATTAACCATTCGGATGGGAATAACCGACATCAACATCTAAGGAGATTCTCGGTTGATCATTCAACGAGTCGTAGGACAATATAGAATTCTAAAGCCAAGACTCGAGCGGTACTTTCGAGTACGCCATGAAATTGTTGGAACAAATTCCAAACGTAACAATCTACAAGATTCCTAGAAAATAAAATGCTTTCGCCGATGCGTTAGTACGCATCGAAAAGGAATTTCGCCTACTTGCGGGATGAGTCGGTTGAAGTGTCGGTTCGAGGACGACGGTTCCTATCACGGCTTGACATGGACACAATACACAAATCAGAAAGATCAGAAGAAATAACTACAGCAGTGACAGAAAATACAGAAGATTGGCGGCATCCATTAATAGACTACTTGCAGACAGGAAACCTGCCTGACAATAATTCGTTAGCCCATCAAATCAAGAAAAGAACTCTGTGTTACGCATTAATAAATAATACATTATACAGAAGGTCTTTTGATTAGATGTGGCTAAGATACTGAGCGGGTCCGAGGCTCGTGAAATCGTTAAAGAAGTGCATTCGGGACTTTGTGGCGCTCATCGGTCGGGTACGAAAATGAAAATGAAGATTAAAAGACTAGGGTACTACTGGCCTTCAATGATGATCGATCGTATGAAAGTTGCCAAAAGTTGTCACCGATCTTAAGTGCACGGAGTGGTTTTACACCAACCTCCAAATGTGCTACATCCGACAATCGCGTCGTGGCCATTTGAGTGTTGGGGCACATATATAGTGGGTCCGATAGAACCACCTTCTTCAAGACGACATTGCTTCATTCTTGCAGCTACAAATTACTTTTCTAAATGGGAAGAAGCTATACCACTCAGAGAAGTGAAGGCACACCACGTGCTACAGTTTTTCATGAACCAAGCCGTCTACCATTTTGGGTTACCGCGCAAGATCATTTTAGATAATGAGTCTGCATTCAAAAGTACAAAGATCAATAATTTTATTAGAAGACACGGGATCAATTGGCGATACTCAACTATCTACTACCTAAGAGCAAACGGCTTGGCCGAGGCTTTTAATAAAACTCTCGTTCAAATTTTAAAAAAGACTTTGGACTACAACAAGAGAAATTGGCACGAGAAGTTGTTAGAAGCCTTATGGGCCTACAGGACGACTTTTAGGACTCCTACTCAGTCTACGCCTTACGCTTTGGTGTACGGGTCCGAGGCCGTCTTGCCCTCGGAAGTTCGGCTCGTCACTCCGAATTGCAGTTGCAGAAAAGATCAATAAAGAAGAAAATGCCAGACTATGACTGGAAGAATTGGAAAGCTTGGAAGGGAAAAGACATTCCGCACAGCAGAATTTGGAACCTTATCAAGCCAAGATGATCCAGGACATAATAAACTGGTCCGTCCCAGGACATTAAAAGTCGTTGACTTAGTTCTTGTTCTCAGAAGACCTATTCTTGCACATCGCAAGATATGTGGTAAATTTGAACCAACATGGGAAGGGCCGTTCGTGGTCGAGACAGTCTACTCAGGAGGTTCCTACCAACTGGTGAATTGCCGTGGAGAATGACCTATGCTTCCAATCAATGGACGGTTTTTAAAGAAGTATTACGCAACCTGATGTTTCGAAGGGTGGCCTCTAAAATATAATCTTATCCCTAGAAATGCGGGTGAAGTAATCACTTTGTGACTGGTTCCGAACCCAAAACAAAATAAATTGGATGATAAAAAAAATCTCATCAACGAAAATGTTAAAAAGAAAACAGGGGAAATCATAAAAATAAAATGTCAGTCTTTCCTTTTAAATCCATTCATTCTTGATATTTTCTCATCTCTTCCTTCTTCCTTTAAATTTAAAAGAAGTGAATAAGAATTTTTAAGTGTTTTTCTTATTGTTCTTGTTCTTAGTACGAGCCCCGATCCTTTCCTTATTTTTTCGCAAGGAAATGTCGAATGGGCGGTTGGTTCTAAACTTTAGAAATGGCGTGAGTCTAGCACTTGATGTAAAGAGGGAGACGGATGGAGCGAGTGATAGAGATTGGCTCAGACTTTACACTAGCCGGCTTGCAATACGAAGAAGATGATTGGATCCCAGTTGATCGAGAAGAACTTCACAGCCAGACAGTGATGAAAATGGGTGGCCCGAGCCACCAATCCAGTAGCAAGAAAAGAAAAGCAAACACCGCGCATGCAACCGGAGAAGATAGGAAAATTAAGTCCGTGGTTGCCACAGCGAAGGGTAGGCTTGTTACCGCCGCACCCGTAGAAATTCAAGGAGTAAGGAGAGCTACTCTCACTGCTACCCAGCAAAGAAATAAGAACGGTCGCATTCGCAAAATGTTGACCAAGTTAGCAGAAGATCAACATGAACGAGTCGTGGATACTGTTAGTGCAAATGCTCCAAGGAGACCGGTTCGTTAGGAACCACAAAGAAGAAAGGCAATTCCAAGAAGGTCGGAAAAAATAAAAGAAATATCAAGAAAAGCAGAAATAGTGTCGGTACCTCGATGCCGAGCATAGGTACTGGATCCGAAGAGTCTTATTGCAAAAGCAATCCCGGAGGATGTCCCTGCGGAGACTATCCCCGAGGAGCCAAGACATGCAGAAGAACATGCTGGGGTTGAGCCATACATCCCACAGTATGTTACTAGACACCGAGGACTTCAGATAATCCCGGAATACGAGCTGGAGAAAAAGCAACTAGTTGAGAAGAAAACCTTTGAATACTTTGAAAGAATTGGAAACAAGATGGTCAACATCTTGGAAGGCCTCGAGCTACATACAGATGTTTTCTTAGATTATGAGCAACAACAAATTATAGATTGCATCCTTGAATTGCAGAAAATGGGTCGATCTGTCTGCCTGAGAGAAAAGACATATTCAGAACCCCGAAGATGGATGCCAGGGAAGGGGAGAGTTACAATCCAATGCGGATGTTGCTACAATTTTGCCACAGACAGAAAAGGAAATCCACCAGGGATACTCCGTCGCAGTGAGGTGGATCCAATGCCAAGAGTCATCAAGAGAATGGTGAAAAGGATGATAACATGGAGGGTATTGCCTGCAGATTGCATACCCAACAGCTGCATTATTAACATCTACAAGGGAGGCGACTGCATACCTCAGCATATAGACCATCATGACTTTGTTAGACCCTTTTGCACAGTGTCATTCCTCAACCAATGCAACATCATGTTCGGATCTGACCTCCGGATTGCAGGGCCCGGTGAGTTCCGAGGGCCGGTGGAGATACCACTACCGGTAGGTTTCGTCCTGGTGTTAAAAGGAAACGGAGCAGAGGTTGCGAAGCATTGCATTCCGAGAGTGCTCGATGGAGCGGATCTCGGTTACTTTTAGAAGGATGGACGACGGAAAAATGCCTTACCACTTTCGGCCGGATCGAGAATTGGAGAGTCTCCGGCCCTACGAGTCGTGAGTTACATGGGAAATAGCACACCTCCGATGCACATCCATGCGGCATTCCCGCCAAGGGTGGCTTGGAAGGTGATGTTATTGCCCATGTTTCTTACTATTCAGACATGAATTTTTGACAGACGCTTTTGGATGGATCAACAAGAATCTTACACAATCCGTTTTAGATTTACATGTATTGTATAAGACATTAAATTTCTGAGGAAAATGTCATCATGACTAGATCAAGTTGTGATATACTTTCAGCAAGTTGGAATGAAAATGACTACGTCATATTTTACCCTCACCTCTTTTTGTGCAAATTGACTGGGAAACGCCATTAGAGTTAAATGAACTTTGAATGAAGAAATAAAAAGAAAAGAAAATAAATGAGAATTTTTCCTAAAAAACTGAATATTAAAATGAACTTCAAATTCACATGAACACTAAATAAATAACAAAAATAAAAAAAATGGGATCGTTAAAGGACAAACAAAATGAATCTAAATCTCAAATTGAATTCTGATCTGAATCCTCTGATTCGAACCTTTCAGTTCTTCTCTCAATCGAAATTTGTTTGAAACTCCTTTGAAATTTGAATATTTTCCTCGACTTATTGCTAAGTCAAGTCTTTTCAGCTTGGTACACTTACTAGCTCCTTTTAGTTTTCTTTCTTCTGTGTCTTAGAGGATCGACTAGTTCTATTGACACGGAGCAACAAACTTTGTTCAATTTGGTTCTGATGGCATGAGTCTGGGTCCCTCTTCATACAGATAAATCTTTGAGGCTAGAGCCTAACTTCTAGTCCTCTTTCAAATTCCGAGGCTGGTACCTAAATTCCAGTTCTCTTCCTTCGAGGTTGGTACCTAAATTCCGACTCTCATTCTAGATCGATACCTAAATTTCGATTCTCTTTCGAATTGATACCTAAATTTCAATTCTAAATTCCGAGGCTGGTACCTAAATTCCATTTCTCTTCCTTTGAGGTCGGTACCTAAATTCCGACTCTCATTTGAGATCGATACCTAAATTTTGATTCTCTTTCGAATTGATACCTAAATTTCAATTCTAAATTCCGAGGTCGGTACCTAAATTCCAGTTCTCTTCCTTCAAGGTCCGTACCTAAATTCCGACTCTCATTCGAGATCGATACCTAAATTTCAATTCTCTTTCGAATTGATACCTAAATTTCAATTCTAATTTCCGAGGCTGGTACCTAAATTCCAGTTCTCTTCCTTCGAGGTCGGTACCTAAATTCTGACTCTCATTCGAGATCAATACCTAAATTTTGATTCTCTTTCGAATTGATACCTAAATTTCAATTCTAAATTCCGAGATCGGTACCTAAATTTCAGTTGTCTTTCTTCGAGGTCGGTACCTAAATTCAGACTCTCATTCGTGATCGATACCTATATTTTGATTCTCTCTCGAATTGATACTTAAAATTTAATTCTAAATTTTGAGACTGGTACCTAAATTCCAGTTCTCTCCCTTCGAGGTCGGTACCTAAATTCCGACTCTCATTCGAGATCGATACCTAAATGTCGATTCTCTTTCAGGTTTGATACTTAAATTTCAAATCTCATTCTCGAGATCAGTACCTAAATTATGATTGTCATCCTTTGTGAGGTCGGTACCTAAATTCCGGCTCTCATTTTGAGATCAGTACCTAAATTCTGATTCTCATCCTTTTTTTACATTGATACTTAAACTCTAATTCTCACTCCGAGGCTGGTACCTAAATTCCAGTTCTCTTCGCAATCCCGAGGTTGAAATCTAGGTTTCAATTCTCATTTCAAATCCAAATTTCAAATTCAAAATTTCCTTAAGTCGATTTTAAATTAAACTTCAAATCAAAATCTAAACTCACACATTGAAACTTGAAATTTAAAAGTAAAATAAAATCTAAATCAAATTCCCCAGATCTTGTGATTTGGAGTTCACCTCCTTTTTCATTCCCCGACGAGAGTTCAGGAATCTCCAGTCTTGGAAATATACATGATACTCCCGAGCGGAAATTCTTCTACTTCGTCCTAAGTTTGTCACTTAGACATCTGTGTTGGTCTTGTTGATCTCTTCGGTCAACGCCAATACGCGCGGTGTGCTTGGTTAGCACACCACACCTATTGGGGGTCCATTTGTTGACCTCATTTTTGATGAGGTCTTTTGCTTCTCTCTTTAGTACTTAGGATCTAGCCATAGGCTTTTCCTTTGACTAATCTTAGAGGACTAGAAGTGGAACCCACCCTTTAGAAATTCAAACACCTCTTGACTCCCTGCAAACCCCACAAGCTTGATTGTAGACCCCTAATCACCTAGAGGGTTGAAATCAAATGCGGAGGTTTAAAGGATGAGTTCCCTATAGGACCTTTTGGCCATAAGAATACCCTGTGTGGCCTGGTCTGGTGAGGGTTGACTTGCACATACACTACACTTTCACACACATTCCAAGTCCTAAAACCACACTCTCACCCAACTTGAATTCCTGACTCATGTAGGTAATTCATATGGATGGTCCTTAACCCCTAAGCCCCGAGTTAAAAGGGTTAGGAACAACATAGTTAATTCCTCAAATGAGTCCTCTCATGGCTCATATGGGCTTAATATGGCTTCATGGCTCAACCAAAGTGATTCCATTATACTCAAATTTGATCAATCTTCATTTTTCTAAAATTTCAATTTTTGACCCCTGGGGCCCCGGACCCACTAAACCTACCAAATGCCCTCGGAACAACCCAAAATTTGCAAAATCACCTAAATAACCCAAAATTCCTTAAAATCAATCCTAAACATTTCCCACCATTCAAATTGATCATCTTTGGCCAAAAATACTAAAATTTCCAAAATACCCCTAAACCCCCAAAATTACCAAAATACCCTTTTACACAAAAATCCAAAAATTCAGAAAATTCTCAGAAAATTCCAGAAAATCCTAAATATTTCCAATTTCATTTTGTTCAACTACACCATAGCCTAATGTTGCCAATTTACTCCACTTTTACCAAAACCCCCAATTTGGCCCATTTTAAACCCAAGTGAACCCAATGTCGAACCAAACCACCACGATTGACCTCAATTTTGGTCCAATTCAATTATAAACTTCAAATCATTATCACCAATATAAATTTAGACCAAATCCAAGTCCAATTTGATTGACATTTGGGCCCAATTTCAATTTGAAGCCTAAGGCCCAAGTTTGGCCATGACCTAAACCTAGCTCAAACTCATCCATTTCAACTCCGATTGGCCCCAAATCTTTTCTAAAGCCTTCATAACATCCCCATAAACAAAAAACTAACTTGATTTGCCCAAAATTTGAACCTAAACTCCACCCAAACCTAACCCAAAACCAAAATCTCTTAAATTGACCTAAGCCCAAGCCTAACCCAAATGGGCCCAAATCCCAAAATCAAAGCCCAACCAAAGTTAAAAACTCATTTTGACACTCCCATGAACATTTCTTAACATTAATTTTACATCAAATCCAACTTTAGCCCAACTTTAGCCCAACCTTAGCCCAAGTTAGCCCAATTTGGCCCACCTTGGCCCCTTTACCAAAAAAACGAAATTCAACCCAATTCAATTAAAAATTAGTTTAAACTTGTTCCAAACCACTCATGACACATGCCTAAACCAATTGCAAAATTATTTGGCACAATCCTTTACAAAATTTTTATCCCAAATTTATTTTAAATCTAAAAGCCCACTTCCTTGAACCACTTTAAAAGCCCATCACAAGACAATTTCAAAAGCCCAAAATTGACTCTAAAGCCCATATGACAATTTCATTTGTCATCCATTTAATCAAAATCATTCCCTAAGTTCCAATTTCATCATCAAATAAATCTAAATCAAGCCTCATGCCAAAATACCCCTAAATTTCAAAATCCCAAAATCCCTTTCTCATGCAAGTGAGCCAAGCCATTCCTAAGCCGTGAGCGAAGCCTTGGAGCCATGCACTGAAGCCACATGAGAGCCATGAAAATCTTAGGATTGTCAACACCCCATAAGTGGAAAAAGGAGGAAGGCCTTTAAGCACTCCTTAAAAGTCATTAACCATTCCCATGTCTCCCCTAACTCATGCTTAAGCCTAATTGTACTTGGATTGTGACTTGACCCCACTAATCAAGATGATCCAAATGACTTTCTCTTCAGCCCAAACCATCCTTGGGGAGGTGCACCTAGTTTACTCCATGCATTCGACCAAATTAAACCAAAATGAATTCTCCCCCATTCCATTTAAATCAAATCCTTTACACATGTCCAAAGCCAATTGAACTCAGCAAACCCCAGCCCTGACCTCACTGGTCAAGATGGTGACCAATGCCTGGCCAGCTAGCCGCCTGGGTCGCCTGAAAACACCATGTCCGAGAGCTCCATGTGAGCCAAAATTTTCAATTCTTCCTTCGTCGAGTTGTCCCGATCCAATTGAACACCATGGCCGTTCTTCTCTTGCATAGAGCAGTCGATCCCAAGCATCAAACCCCCACGGGAAGCCCTCCGACCACGTCTATGTAAACCCACCTCCTCTCAGCCAAATGAGGGGATGAACCAAAACCTTACCAAAACTCTGCCAAAATCATTCCAGACACCTCTCCAGACATAGAGAACTTGATCCACACTGAAATCCAGCCCTAAAACCCTCTCTGCGAGCTCGATTTCGCGTTGCGGATCCACCGAAAAATAGGACACTTCACCACGGTGAGCCGATCTCCGAATTGATTGATCCTACACCTTCACCGGACCGAGAGGAGAAGTTCCCCGGCAAAAGCCCCCTCACTGGGCCGGCCATTGCTTCCGAGCCTCCAAGCTTTGTGATCGGCCTTGGTCACTTTCATACCTAGACAATTCCCGGAGCGAGAGACTTCATGCGGAGCTTGCACGGACTCGATCAAAGGTGACACAACTCTCGGATCGAAGCTTCACTTCTGCGAGCAAAGGTACGAACTCATTCTACCCCCGAGCTTCCAGCGATTCTCCATTTTGTTTGGGTTAATTTCATAGCCTATAAACCATATGGATGTGTTCGTCTCTTCAAGACGAATCCATAGAGCATAAGAACACAAAAATCCATTGAGAATCGAGTGAGATCTTAGGGTTTTAGTATGGACAGCTACGGGTGCACACCAGTCTTAGACGATGACCAGGAGCCGTTGGATTGCGCGTCTATTGAGCGGACGGTCGAGATCAAGTCGGATGGCGCAATGGTACATGAACTGTGGGCCCCTGGAGAGCTGAGTGAGATGGCGGCGCCGAATTACTGCGCGACGCGTGAGCTTTCGGAGCTGCGGAGGTTGACGCAACGCCGCGTAGATAAGTAGGAAATTAGGGTATTTTTGAATTATTTAAATGCCCTGAACTTCAAAAATTCATATCTTTTCATATAAAAATCACAAAAATAAAATAAAAATACTCTTATGCTTAGTGAACAAAGGAGAATAATGTGGAAAGAAATTAAGTTAATTGGACGAGTATTTTATTTTTAATAATTTATTTACTATTTTCAATGTTTTGATTCTCCATTTGCATAGATAACTCACCATGGCATGAGACCATAAGGCTTTTGAAGCCTCTGATCTTTGAAACTTTCCCTGAATTTTTCGAGGTCGGAGGCCATCCTCGTGAAAAGTTATTGAATTTTCAAATTCATGTCATTAATTTAGGTAATTTAATTCCAATAATTAGCATGTTGTAAAATAAATTCTAGAAAAATTTGGTGATGTTCCTTAGGACCAGAGGACCCTATGAAAAATATATTTTCAGTTAATTCATTCACAATAACCTTAATTGGCTTAAACCCCTAAAATTGAATTTGATTTAATTAGGGTTATCCACACATTAAATTGACTTAAAAATAATTCTCCATTACTCTTTAGGGTCAGAGGAATCTCACATAAAATTTTGAAATTAATTGGACCTGATTAACCCCACCAAATGGGTTGATTAAGCCTCATAAGCAAAATAGAATTTTAAAAATTAATAACTCCAAAAATACTTTTCAAAAATTCACATAAATGATTTTGGAGCTTCTCCAGATATTAGGGGAGTTCGGGAAAATTAAAATTAGAATTTTATAAAAAAGTTGATTTTTCACAGTATTTTAATATTTTAATAATTAAAAAAATAATTAAAATTACAAAAATATTAAAAATCATAAAAATGTCACATTTTGAGTCCTAATCACTTAGGAATAAACCAAATATTTTTCCTAAGTCCCTAGGGTAAGATATTGAATTTTAAAGGCTTAATGTAATTTTTAATATTAAAAAATAAGTTTTAACCTTTTTCACTAAAATAATTATAATAAATCAAATAAAAAATTAGAAAATTATAAAATTTTTCTTTGAACTCCTTGAGGTCAGAGAGATTTAAGAAAAATATAAAATCCATTTTTCAACTTTAATTTTATTTTATAATTAATTAATACTCTAAAATTCAAAATAATTATAATAAATAAAATATAATTCAAAAAATCATAAAAATTGGCAAGTGGTCCTCTAGACATTAGGAACATCCCATAATTTTCTTAAGGACGTAAACCTTTCCTTGGTCATGTTGTTGAATTTTCTTGGAAAACCCTATTTTTACTAAAAATAATTATATAAATAAATTAAATTCAGAAAAATTACATTTTCTCCTCTAATGTCTTAATTGACATGTGAGTGAGGTGACATAAAAATTTCAAATTCATTTGAACTCAATTTAGTGAGTTATGAAATAAATAAGCTTGAAAGGGCATAAAAGTAATTAAAAATTTAACTCTTAATTAAAACTTTAGGTTTAATCAAAATGGAGGGTAAAATATTTGATTTTAACTCTCTTGGATGATTGAAACTTAGGGAAATTAAGAGGTAGAAACACATTAAACACTTTGAAAATATTAAAATGAAACTTTAATTAATTAAATGATTTAAATTTTGGAAAGAATATATTTAAATTTGGAATATTAAAATAGGGATATTATTAAGAGGATATTTATTCTTTAATTTAAAAATCCCTAAATAAATCACTTTAACAATATTTAGTTCATAATTAAAAATTAAAATAATTATCCAAATTATCAATTAAAACTAAAATTAAAACTAAAATTAAATTAAATTAAATTAATATTAAATTAAAATTAAAGTTAAACTCGAAAATTAACAATTAGAATTAAAATTAAAATTAAACTAAAATTAAAATTAAATTAAATTAAATTAAATTAAAATTAAACTAAAATCAAATTAAATTAAAATAAATTAAAATTAAAATTAAATTAAATTAAAATTAAACTAAAATTAAATTAAATTAAAATTAAATTAAATTAAAGTTAAAATTAAATTAAAATTAAATTAAATTAAAATTAAATTAAAATAAAATTAAATTAAATTATAATTAAATTAAAATCAAATTGAATTAAATTAAATTAAAATCATTTGACAACAAACCTTAATGAAATCATTAAGAATTAGATCAAAATATTAACTTAAACCTTAAATTAAGAATGATTAAAATTCTCGATAAACATACTTGCCCTTAAAGGTTTTAATTATTATAACTTTTAAATAGAGTATTAAGTGAGATGTCACTTCATTCATCGAGTAATCAAATACCTAAGTTCAGCTGAGCAAGAAACAAAGTTTAATTAAACTCCTGGATGATTAATTCACCTGTGCAACTAAATTTACTTGGACTCAAAACAATCCCAGAAATATTGAAAAGATGTTTAGGACTCGTCCTAAGCACTTCCTCAATATGACGGGATGTTTTAGAAGAACAACTGAATTTAATTGTTTTTTGATGAAGAAAATCATCCTTAAATCAAACCAAGAACCTAGACATCTTAGGAAATGACTAGTTATAGGATTAGGAATTTGGTAGACAACCAAAACCCTTCCCTTAGCTTTACCTAAGTATCTATTGAAACATTTAAATGCCTTAACATGTGTTTTAAGTGTGGCTTGGGATGACGGGAAGACCACTGCGGTACGCTTTTATTTTATTGTAATTTACTTTATTGCGATTTACCTACATGCGATGTACTTTACTTTTCTTGCATGATAAATAAGGCTCATTGCATGAAAACCAAAACCTTTAGGATAGTCACTGAACCGAAACCAAAACTAAATTAAAAGTCATTGCAAGATAAAATTCGCGACCACAACATTTCAAAATATAAGACAACTTAAAATTTAATCACGAAACGGAACAACAAAACTACAACTACAACTAAATTAAAACGTCTCATTGAATGATCGGGAATACCTCGGATGATGTAACCCACGTGTTGCTTAACGGGATTTCTCACGGTCTAAATGAAAGTGTGGAACTCATTCGGTTGAGTTTAGCAAATTCATCCGGACTAAGTGAATTCGATGAAAATAATGGTGCCGAGATGACGGAACCGTAGGATCTTAATTGGTTCGTTTAAACAACTTTAAGATTTGTTTTAATTAAAATATTAAAAACACTTAGATTTTAAGATTTTCTCTAAACCAAAACACTTCTCTCATCTCCTGATTTATGACTTCTAAAACTAAACCTCTGCAACAACAAGGAGCTTGGAGCATAGTGGGCAGCACGACCATCATCATCAACAAAACCTTAGTCTACTTCAGCAAAACTTTCCTTATTATTAAATAACCAAGCCATAAGATTTTGAGGTAGTTTACTTAGTGCAACATAAATCCTCAACCTTTTCGTTAGGCATTTGCATAATCATATTATGCAAATTAAGCCCTAACCGATCTTAGGATTCCGAGGTAGTTGTTTGGTACGACATAAACCCTCATATCTTCAAGGCTATTTGTATGATCATGTCATACGAATATAAGTCCTAATTAATTAAAATCGGCGGGATGGAAACATTGAATAATTCTCTCAAAATGAAGCTAAACAATAGGATAGTTTGAGAAGTTGCCAAGATTCATCTTGGATCCTCGGCTTCTCATACTTCTCTTCCTTTGGACTCTCGAAAATAAGCGTTCCAAATTTGATCTATTCCTATTGAAATCTCCAAAATTAAATCCTTTGAAAACCTTAAACTTTGAAATTCTTGAGAGAAAAACCACTGATCATTATTGAGAGTTTTCTTAAATTATTCCCGTCATTTAAGCTATAGGGGCTTGCCCTTATAGGGAACTTTAAGAACCCAGGTAATATAAACCCCGCTTAATTTCTTTATATTAAACGAGGGAACTTGTCGGCTTATAAAATTGGTTCACGGACCAAATGGATGTCACAAATCTTTTAGTTTATTTAATCGAGCCCCATCATCGAGCGAGTGTGATACTATTCCTCGGGATAAATACACGGTTTGTGGTGCGGTGCTCGTTTATATAAACTATTTGGGATGTGAGGTCGGTTGGATTTCATATCTTAAAATTTTCAAACTTAAAATTATTTTCAAAATCAAATGCTACTTTCCAAATTATATATATTTAAATTAAAATTAAAATTTAAAAATTCGCGACAATTTACGTAGGCGACCCCTTTTCAAAATACAACTTAACCTAAAAATATGCCGACACCGATCTTGGCAGCGGTTGGAGTAATACATCCGGGAGAGGGTGAAGGTCCGAAGTTTAAGTTGGGATAAAATAGTCTTCCATACATCTTGAACAAAGGGACAAGCGAAGAACGGATGAGGCAGGCATCTCTTCTTCACCTATACAAAACATACAACAAGAGGGCCCCTTATGTTTCAGTATGTCTACAGTAGGAAGGATATTGTGAAAGAGCCTCTAACAAAAAATGACTTACAGGGAGATAGAAATTTTTTCCAAATCTGTTTACCCCACTGTAGCTTTTAGCCATCATAAAATAATGAGTAAATATATGATGTAGTTGTCTGGGTAGTTGTTTTCTTTATAATGAGAGTGTCTTTCCTGTTAGAAAAAATTGGGATTTTCAGAATGTGTTGGACTTGTTGATTATCAAAAAGGGTGTTTAGAAACTGTGTGATCCACTGTTCCTCATGCCAGCATTTATGCACCTTGAGATGTAGTTGACTGTTAAGTTGAAGATGAGGTAACAGCTTGCCATTCCCTCTCCAGTTTTCAAGCCATAAATTAAGATGACCTTCCCCCAATTTCCAAATGAATAGCTCTTCTACTTTATCTTTAACTTTAAGCATATTAGAACAGATTGTAGAATCTCCAAGCTTCCTAACGGCTAGGGTGGGGTGGAAGTTTCTGCGGTATTTATCTTTAACAAAAAGGGCCCATAATGAGGCTTAAGCTTTGAAGTTAATCCATACCTTGCAAAAATTGATATGTTTTAAGCGACGAAGTTTTTAAAGCCTAGTACAACATTTCATAAGGTTTACACAAATTTTTCCAACTACTCTAGTGCAGTTGATGTCTAGATCTAGACCATAAAAATATGTTAAAGGTCCTTTCTAGCAAAAGTTGAGTGTTTTTTTTCATTGTGACCATTTATAATATGTAGGAGGGGAATGTTGCTAGCACACTTTTGAGCAGGGTAAGCCTTCCACCATTAGACATAAAGGAAGTGGTCCAACAATTGAGTTGTTTATGGATTTTGGTGACAACCTCATCAATTTGAAGTTGTTTTGATCAGCCTTTGATTAAATGAACTCCAAGATACTTCAATGGGCCCTATGAATTTTGTAACCAGTATGTTGAACATTCCAATTTGTAATATGAGGTCTAACTAATTTACTTAGCATTATGACACAATTCCGCAAGTTGATATTCATTCTAGAGCGATTCGTGAAGGTTTGAAGGCTCTTGAAGACAAGTTTGATGACTAGTTTGGTAGCATTGAGGAAAATAATCATATCATCTACATAAGCTAAATGGCCAATAACAATATCTAATTTATGGTTGAAATGAGCGTGTGGGGTAGCTTGAGACAAATTATTCGAGTATTCTAGATAGGTAATTAAAAATTAAGATAAAAATGGTTGGGGATAGTGGATCACCTTGTTTAATACCCCGGTAGATTGAAAGAACCCATGAGTTTCCCCAGTTGATAAGAATCAAATTATTATTGTATTTAAGCCATCTTAACAAAAACTAAGTGAAAGTAGCATTAAAACCTCTAGCAGATTAGCGCTTCTTTAATGAAACCTCTAGTGAATAGTGTCTTATGCTTTTTGTATATCCGACTTGAAGATAGCATTCCCCCTTTACACTTCCTGTCTAGCTCCGAGTAGCAATTCTTGTGTAAGAAGAATATTATCTACAATACTTCGCCTTGGATGAACGTCGTTTGATTTAAGCTAATGAGATTGTCGAGGTGGTGCCGAATTATGAGAACCATGACCTTGTCGATGATCTTGGACACCACATTAGTTAGACTAATTGGTTTAAAGCTGATCCCGGGATGTGCGGTTGCTATCTTTAGGAGTAAGTATCATAGAAGAAGATGTGCGATAGTTTGGAAGCTTGCCACCTCAATAGAAATCCTATACCACTCGATAACATTAGATTTTATGATATTCCGAGCCTTCTTACGAAGTCGGCTAAGAAACCATCGGGGCCCGCTACTTTGTTACTATCTATGGAATTCGATGCTCCTATGATCTCCCTTTTTGAAGGAATGTCAGTAAGATGTAGATTGTTGGTGTAATTTATAATGTGAAGGAAGAGGTTATTATTAACATATTTTCTCACAAAGGGGGGTTGGGTTAGCCTTTTTTTGGAAATGTTGCACTGCACTGTCAACAATATCCTGATAATTTCTCAACTAGTTTCCTTCATCGTCTTTAATTTGATGTATAGTATTGCACCTCCTTCTATAATTGATAGTTGCATGGTAATATTTTGTATTCCTTCCTACCTCACAAAATTTGGTTTCCCCTGCCTTTTGAAGAAGCATTTGTTCCTGTAATTTGATAAAAATGAGATTTTCATCATTAGCACTTAACAAATCATTATCAGAAATCACACCATTAGGAAATTGGTTTTCAAGTTCAGCAACTTTAGCCTCAGCAGTCATAACTCTAGTGTTTAAGTTTCCAAAAGCGATCCAATTCCAAGCTTTAAGATGAGAGCCTAGATTCTTTTGCCATAGTTTGATCCGAGGGTTAGTGGAGTTGTAGGGTTGCCAAATCCGTTACACTTGGTTAAGAAAATATGAATGGGAAGCCCATACATTTAGATATTTGAAAGGAGTTTTTGGCTTAGTATAAGAACCCCTTACGAAATCATTAGGAGTCCGTGATCGGCACCGGACATAGGTAAGTGAAGTACGGTGGTACGCGAAATTCGGTTAACCATTGTACTATTGACAAGTATTCAGTCCTAGCTCTCCCATAATTTCACCCTTCTCCATGTAAATTTTGACCTAGGGAAACCCAAATCATCAAGGTCGACAAGCTATATATTATCAATAAATTATTCATCATGTTATGATTTGGAATTCTACCCCATGATTTCTCCCGAAGGCGTGCTAGACAATTAAAGCCTCCCCGAATACGCCACTTGGTAGTCATAGAATGACTAATTGTAATAAGGTCCTAGTAAAGCTCTTGTCTTTTGATTTTAGAGCAACCAACATATAAAAAAGTGCCATGCCCCAAGTGACCAGCAAAATCAAATGAAAAATGCAAGAATTGACGGTGGTCAACCAATAATTGCAAAGTAACATCCCTTAACAAAAAAACCAAATTTTTTATTTATATTTGAGCAGAACTGAAAGCCAAAGAACTTCCTCAAAAATTTATCAGGATGTTTAGAGACCATGGGTTCCAAAATAGCTATGCACTAAAACTTATTCACCTTATTCAGTTGTAAAGTCCGTGAAGGGACCTAGAATGAGCCGGTCCTTTAACATTCCAACACGACGAGTTAATCACTATTTTTGTTTTCCCTTTTCCTAGTTCGCGAGAAGGAATCAAGCATGGTATTTACTAGCTCCCACCTTCGAATAATCATCTTGTAAAATTTTTAGCTCCATTAGCCTCTTCTTCTTCTTGGATGAACTTGCCATTCTTCCTCTAACTCTCTATTCATTTGTACTAAAGCTTCCACTTCTATTTGCTGCACTGCCTGAGGTACTGAAATCTCTAAATTGATGTCATTTATTGCTGAAAATCCTATTATATTCACATTTCCAGCTTGTAAAAGCGTTAAAGGAGTGGAAATAATTGCCCCATGTTTTTCTATTTGATTGGAGGAATTTCCTCCAGAGGTTACACAATGGTCATCTAGAAATTTTTTTGGTTCCAAAGAAATTTTTTTCATCTTCATTCCCTAATTATTAGTCTTGTCAGAGTTGAGAGCAACTCCTTCCCAAGACGATTCGGGATTATCATAACCCATGAACTTGTGTTCGAATTAGTTAGATCATCATCTACAAATGAAATTACCTTGAAGGGACTCGTTCACGAGACTTCAACTTCCTTAGGAATAGCGGATTGATGTAAATCTTTCACGGCGGAGTCCAATATTAGTATCGATGCCTATCATCTCGGTAGTTTTAGTAGAAATGATTGGGTCGGATGGGGAGTGGTTTTTCGTACCTTGTTTACGGAGGGCAACAACATCCACTACAATAGTTCCAGTTTGGATAGGGCTTCTTTCATGTGAAAAACCAGTAGGTCCTCAAGAAATGGAATTTCTCTTGGGGGTAAGTAGCCTGAAACACTCTCCCTAGTGTGTCCAAACATCTTGTAATGCTAACAGTAATAAGGCCTCTTCTCCATTACTACTCCTTACCATGTTCCATCGAGGGCTGAGCCGACCCAAACTTTTTAGTTTCGGAGTAAGGTGGGTCTCTTTCAATAAGAACTCTTTCGGTAGATGGTCTTGCTTTATTGAAAGTATGAGAATCCAACTTCAAAGGGGTGTTGATAGCTCGGCTAATTTGGAATAAGACATTTTGATTGAAATATCTATAAGGTAGTTGTTGACCTCACTTTTGGTTGAGGTCTAGTCTCGTTTAGAATAGCCTAGGGTCTAGCCGTAGGACTCTCCCGGTGACTTTCTTAGAAGACTAGTCATGGAACTCTCCCCATAGAAATTCAAACCTTTTTAGCTTCACTAGGAGTTTTCTTATGCTTGAGGCCTAACCTCCACCTTTTGGTAGGAATAAGGCAAGCACAAGGAAGCCTGGGGAAGTCTCCTATAGGTGGTCTAACCTTAGGATTTACCCTGAGTGAGGTTTGGAGCTGACCACTCACACACTTCACACTCACAACATACACACACTGCATATATCCCTTTACCCCTAAACTCACCCAAAATACCCCTAAAATACCCTAAATACCCAAAATTCCAAAAAATCCAAAAATTCCAAACAATTCTTAAAAAATTCCAAAAAATCCTAAAGATTTCTAATTTTATTTTGTTCAACTACACCATAAGCCAATTTTGTCAATTTAACCTGATTTAAATCAAAATAACCCCGATTTGGCTTATGTAGCCCAAAAGTGCCCAAATCAGACCCAATCTTGACCCGATTGACCAAAATCTTGCCCAATTTCAATCCCAAACTTTAATTCGACATACCCAATATCAATCTAATCCAAATTAAAGCCCAATGTGACCCACATTTGAATCTAATTCCACTTGAAATCCTAAATCCCCAATTTTGCCTAAATAATCCAAAATCCCCTAAATAAACCCAATGTCGATCAATTACACCCAAATTTCAATCCCAAACTCTTTATAACACCTCCTTAAACTAAATTGGATCATCAATTGTCCATAATTTGAGCTCGAGTCTTATCCAGAATCCATTTTTGACCAAAAACCCCCAATTTTGACCCAATTGAACACATGTCCTAGATCCACCAAATTGACCCTCCAATCTTTGTCAAAACCCTTTCATGTCTTCGTGAAAAATATTTGAGACAACCATATCTACACCATTGTTGAATACCTCCGGACCTCATTCCTACTCGGCCCCAAGTTAAGCCGACCCAAACCCAAATGAACCTAATTGAACTAATAATTCAAATCAAACCAAATTAAACTAAAATTAACCAAATTAACCTCATGGAATCCCTAAAATAATTAAATAAATAAATAAATAAATAAATAAATTTATATATATATATATATATATTAATTAGGAATGTTTCGATGATGATTCGAGTCTCCTATTAGGGGTAGATCCCCAACTAGATACGAAGGGAGGAAGAGGAAGTCGGAATAGTCACACCAACTCAATCTATTGAACAGCGAGTAGATACCTAGTTTCCCTCAAATGCTTGTAATTAGTGATATGCGGGAAGGGATGGAAGGCAAATGGCACACCCGAGCCTCCAGGAAAAAGAAGAAGAATAATCTCGGTGAAGTACAAAAACTTGGAACTCCTCTTTCGTGGGGGAGTTAGCTGGATTTTTGTTACCAGGGGGAGATCTAGATCTAGATCTCAATCCTCACTTAATCCCCATCCCAATTAATGATAAATTTCCTCTGTTGGAATATAAGGGGTATTGCTAATCCCCTATCTTTTAAAAGACTGTTACATTTAAACAAAAATATAAATTATGGTGCATTACCATTACGGAACCTTTGGTTAATAAATATCCTCGAGAAAATTATCGGTAAGCTACGAAGGCTACAACCATTATGCTAATTGCAATAATAAAAGTTGGATTTTTGTAGAGAAGAGGTGAAATGGTCTATCCTTATTGACAACAAGAAATTTATACATTCTTCCTTTCAGATTAATGGCAGGGATGGTACAACAACTTTTGTATATGTTGGATGTAAAAAGGAAGATAAAGTACTCTTGTGGAATCAGCTCCAGGACATCAGTGTCCAAGTACACTCACCCTAGATAGTTGGGGGTGATTTTAACAGTGTGGGGTCTTCAAATGAAAAAATTGGGGTAGACCTCCCAAGCTCTCTGATATGACCAATTTCGATGATAATATTCATGCAGCCAATCTTTATGACCATGGATTTAGAGGACCTGCTTTTACCTGGAAGAGAGGGAACATCTGGGAGAGGCTTGACAGAATGTTGGTTAACAACCTTTGGCTCTCTAATTGGCTTCTTACTTATGTTACTTACCTGAGTCTTGCTGGTTCTGATCACAGACCTCTCCTTATACCATTACCTCCCCCACTTTCGCTCAATACTCCCCTCCATTTAGATATACGAATGTTTGGTCCTCCTATGTAGAGTTCCACAAGATTGTTCGGGAAAATTGGAACTATATTGATCACCGAGACCCTCTCATCGGATTAAGCGAGGTTACGGATAACACTCGGTAAAGCTCTTAGGAAATGAAATTGCAACTTTATAGGGAACCTTCATGAAGTCATCAGTGGTCGAGAAAGATCTAAATCAAATTGAGTCTAAAATCCAAGTCGGCATTGCTACGGATGAACAATTTTTCAACTGCACAAAATAATTCTATCGTTAGTCTCTTGATAAACTGGAACAATACTCAAAATAAAAAGCTGCTTTGAACCATTTTATTCATGGTGATAGGAACACTCAATTTTACCATGCTTGTATAAAATATAGAAGGAAATGCAATACTATTCACTCTATCCACACAGCTGATGGCAGGAAACTCATGGATGACACAGAGATTGGTTTGGATGCTGTTACACATTTTGATAGGCTGCTTACTCCTCCTCCCGGAATCAGATTGCCTATTGATAGATCTCTTTTCCAGGACAATTTACAGTACACCAATGTGCTTGATTTAACTACCATCCCAATCGAACAAGAAATGCGGAATTCCTTAAAATCAATTGATAGTTCTAAAGCTGCAGGACCGGATGGTTACACTGCAGATTTCTATCGAAGGAGTGGAAGCTAGTTGGTGGTGATGTGGTGGCGGCTATCCAAAGTTTCTTCCTTGGAAATGCACTTCCAGATTATTTTTGTGCTTCAAATATTGTGTTGATCCCCAAAAATAATCTTATGCAAAATTGGGATCATTTTATACCCGTCTCCTTGACATACGTAATCGGTAAGGCTATCAGCAAAATAATTGTGGGGAGTCTTGACCTCATCTTGATAGGTTAATATGCACGAATCGATCGGCTTTTGTTAAGGGCGGGTCGATCATCGAAATTGTGCTACTTGCTCGGGAAGCTATTGCTTGATTTGGATAAAGTTCATAGGGGAGGTAATCTCATATACAAATTGGATATACAAAAAGCCTATGACACCATTAGTTGGGAGTTTATTGATGATGTTACGAATGCTTAGAGGTTTCCGGCAACGAGTTCTGCAATCTAATTTCCGGGTGGCTCCATTCGAATGAACACTCTATTTTATTTAATGGGACTGCCAGAGGCAACTTCCATGCCACCGGAGGTTTAAAGCGGGGAGACCCACTATCTCTATCATCTTCATATTAGGCTGTCGATTACTTCTCGAGGTGGTTGATCGAGACCATTACGAACAAAAGCTTTGCCGAGATACCATCATAAATAAAATATTGCTATTTCTCACCTCCTCTATGCGGATGATATCATGGTATTCTCCGGTGCACACAAAGCTGCTGTGAAAAAGTTGAAACACCTTGCTTAGACTCCTTCCAACAACAATACGGAATGATTTTCGATCACGAGAAGTGTCGGTTGGTATTCTCCGAGTTGACACCTATTCGAGTCAAGCAATGGATTACTGGATTACACTTGGATTTAAATGGAGTACCCCTCCTTTTAAACACACAGGTGTCCTTCTCACTATGGGTAGAACCAAACAAATCCAATTTGAGGAGATTCTCACCAAAGTTAGCTCTCGAATTAAGTTTCTTGGACTAATTATTTCTTTTCGAATGGAGGTAGAATCACACTCCTTAAAAATATGCTCACAACCTTCCCTTCCTATCTTCTTCAAATTATTTCTATGAAGAAAAGTACTCGATTACAATTGGAAAGGGCTTTTAACGATTTTTATGGGGTCGAGTCGAGAGAACCCAAAAGCATTGGACTTCATGGCAAAAGGTCGCAAAACCGGTGTTTGCTTGGAGGCCTTGGCTTCAAGCTTTCCTCGAATTCGGCATGTCGATATGTGCGAATTATGGATTAATTTCGAGCCCAAACTTCACTTTGTGGGCTAAATATATGATGGGTAAATACTGCGGTACTCCCATCCTACTCGAGTGGTCGGGAAGTTAGGTGACTCTAGAATGCAGGTCAAATTACTCGAGGTGAGAAGTTCTGCTGAAAACCTTTTTATACAGGAGAGCTGGGGAGGGGTGATGTGAATTTATAGTTTGGATAGCTCGGTGTCCCGAGGATTGGCTAATTGCTAGGGATAATCT